>JAGWCC010000006.1:0-2531264 GCA_022651775.1 Drusus annulatus
TTGATTAAAATTTGGTAAAGACAAAACCTTTGGTGTTGCCCCGGAATTGGGGGCCCCTAAAATTCCAAAAATGTTGGGGGGGGAAAAAACCCCTTTAGAATTAACATTTGCCCTAAAAAGGTTTTTGAAAAATTATTTTTTTTGAACCCCCTTTTCCCAAAGGGTTTTTTTAAAGGAAAATTTTTCAGCATTTTTATTGGGCCTTCACGGGGGGCCGGGGGGTTTCAGGCCCCCCCCGTTTTTAACCCTTTTCGGTTTTTCATAGTAAAGTGGTCTTGGGCCCTTTTTATGTTAGAACCTTTGGCTGCCCCAAGGGGCCCCCTTGGGCCTTGATTGGAAAAGCCGCTTGGGAGGGGGGCCAAAGTACCCCGTTTAAAGGAAGTCTCCCCCTTTCCCCCCTATGGGTTTGTTTTTGGGGTGGGCCCAAGGGTTGGGGGGTGTAAAAGGGGGCTAGGGAAAAGAAACATTGCAGGTTTTTTTCCCCCCTTAAAGGTTTTCCCCCAAAAAGGGTTTTGTTAGAGAAAGGGGTTTTAAAAGGTCAAAATTTGGTTATTATTTTAATTTTATTTCCCCTTAGACTTTTTGGGCCCCGCGAAACTTTAAAATTTCGCAAGGGGGATGGCTTTTTGTTGTTTTGGAAAAAGGGGGGCCCCCTTTGAAGTTTGAGGTGGGTTAAGGGGGGGTAATCCGGGCCCCCCCGGGGGGGGTTTAAAACCCCAAGGGGGAGCCCTTACTTTTTTAACTAAGGGTATTTCCTTTTAATTCCTTTAAATTTTAAAAAAATTTTCCGGACGTTCAAGGAATGGAAAAAACTTAAAGGGGGATCCCCAGAAAGTTTCTTTTTTAAAGGGCTTTTCGTTTTTTGGTTTAAGGGGGCGAATAAAGGGTTACTTTAAACCCTTTCTTTGCTCTCAAATTTAAACCCCGGCCTTCCAAAAAGTTTTTAGTCCCGGGCCCTGGTCAGAAGGGCGGGAATTTTAAAGGAACCTTTTGCGGAATTTAAAGGGATTTAAAAAAGCCAAAACCCTTACCCTTTCGGTTTTGGAAAAGGGCCCAAACCCCGGAACCCCGGATTTGGGGGTTTTTTTTGGGGATTTTTTAAAATTACTTTTTGGGCCCAAATGGGGGGGTGGGTAAAAAATTTTAAAAACCCTCCTTCTTAACATCACCTTTTAATGTTTTTTAATTTCCATCCCCTTTTTTAAGTAAATTTTTTTAACCCCAAAAATTTCAAATAAAAAAACCGTTTTTTTGGCAAAATTTTTATGAACCAAAATTAAAATTAAAAAATTTTTTGGGCGGAAATCCGGCCAACCAAAGGAAATTTTTTGGGGGTTAAGAAAATTCCGGTTTTAAAGGTCAAAAGAAAATTTTTTCTCTTTCCCTCTCCGGTGAGATTTAAAACCACGGAAACCCAAGGGGGGTTTTTAAAATTTGGTGGGTTTAGGGGTTTTCCTTAATAACCCCTTTTATTTGGGCCCAAAAAAACCAAAAAATCATAAACTTTAAGAATATATTAAATAAAATTTATTCATGCATCTCTTCATAAAATAGATAACTGTTTTTGGTTCGTGTCTCGGCTCGGTACCGACGTACGCTTTGTGGTTATATTATATAAGCAAAGGGTTCTCTAAGTCCCCGCGGAGAGAATGTGACCATTAGTGAAATCAATTGAATCGTGACACTAAATTAAAATAGTAGTCGCATTGTTTTCGATTTCACAAGTCAGTTGATAATAAAGGCCCATTGAAAAGGCTTTGATATTAACACCACCACCTCAGTTGTTGGTTGTTGGTTGTTGATCATATGGGTGACGTGACTGACTCACTTATGTCCCACTAAATTGAATAGGTTAGATTATTAGAGTATTGTTAGAATTAATTGTTTTATTTCTATACAATTTTTTCAACTCTGATTTTGTATGGAATTGGGTTTTGAGTTGTGTAAACGACCAAATCACTTTTTAACGAGCGTTTTTGGCAAAACTTTTGCACTAATGATTCTTATAAACGCGATACTCCTAAAAAATATTCCTGAAAACAAACCAGTAAAAATGTGTGTTTTTTGGAGGAACACTATTAGAAAGTATAGATTTTCGAATAATTGTAGTCAATCCGTTGACATTGGTCTGACTCTAAACCAAGATTTCAGGTTAACATGCAATAGTTTGACGGCCTCCATGGTCGAGTGGTAAGACGCTCGACTACGAATCCAAAGGTCGCGGGTTCAAACCCGGCGTGCGCCAATAACTTTTATTTAATTAATATGTGTCATAACACATTTAATTCATATAAAAATAATAACAAGTATATTTGCGGCACGTTCCAGAGTGGTAGATACTCTAAGTATCGCCCTGGTGAAAGACCACCATTCAGAATCGAAACGTTGCTTGAAATGGCTTAAGCCGTGTTTGGTGACCAGATCTGAATAGCCAGGTACTTCCCAACCTTCCTCTTCCCGATCTCCTTCCCCTACTCACTACCTTCAGCCTCACAACATACCCAATTTGGGGATGCCATAGTCTCACTGGCTCTAGACGGTTGGGAGCAGTTGAGACTCTTGTGCGGTATTCATATAAAAAATAAAAAAAAGTGCACGTCTCCTTCTAACACAAACATGTACCCGCCCATGTAAGGAGATAGAGAGAGACATTTAGAGATATATTTAAGGGCGATTGTTTGTAATACTAACAGTAGGTGTGATATAAATACAATGTCTACTTTCTAGTTTATGATAATAACTTCCCTAAATGAGAAGATTCTCGTGCTTAGGGAGGGAGTACTGTCATGGGTTTCTTGAACTTATTTTTTTATGATTATAAGACATTTTAGGATATTTTAGTGAAAAGTGTATTTTGAGTTTCTTTTTGAAAATGTCATAGTCATTTACATCTAGTATGTCTTTAGAAAGCCCGTAAATTTTTTTAATTATCGTGTAAGAATAACGATGTTATGCCGTTGTTGAATTGAGTGTCGGGGTCATTATTTTACCTAACGTTCTTGGTCTAGTGCTCACTGAATCCAATTTGCTTTTAACTTGTTGGATTTGAAGTAATGCATTTTTGTTATATATTTTATTCAAATTCAAAACTTTTACATCTTTGAATAATAAATCAGTTGAGTAATCTAATGGTTTTTTATAATTATTTTTATTGGTCTTCTTTGGACTATTTCGAAAGATATTGTATTTTGATCGTTTCGGCTATTTTTAATAAAAATATTTTTATCAAAACAAAATAATAAACACCATTTAAATGATTTATTAAATCAAAATACCACACACGCGCTGATAGCACGAGGTTTGTTTTAATAACTATGGATGCTCTTTGTTAATATTATGTCTATTTATCCCAAAAATATACGAATCTCCAAACGCACTATCAAAAATACTAAAAACTGTTTAAACACTTAAGAAAAGAGATAATTTTCAATACTTTTTGGGTCCTACTTGTACATACACGCATATCGCCATAATGGTTTTTCTTGTATAAAACCACAGCAAATATATTTCTATAAACGTAAATAGAAGGAATAACCTCAAGCTGTTTGATATTAGTTATTCCGATGAATGATGTGAAGTTCGCACGTATGTCGGACATGCTTACAAGCGTCAACTCGGTGTGACATTATGTATTTTGTTTTGTCTCTCTCTTTTTTGTAGTATTCGACATAAAAACCCGGAAAAAGTGATTTTTGGCAAATTTGTATAGATTGGGTAAAAATATTAGCTATCCCTCTTTATTTTGTTACTCCAAGGTGTGTTCATTGCGATCTTGCTGCCAATTAAGGATCAGCACCCAAAAATACACACTTTTTGGCTTTATACTACAAGCAATACTACAAATGATTTCTCTGTAAATTCTATACGGGTAGTTAGACAAATGTTCGAGGTTTTCAGTGAATACAATTATTTTACTTTGTTTTTTTTTTTATCAATATATAAAATGAATACTGGAACTTTAGGTAAAACGTTATAAAATGCCTTCACTGACATTATAATACGTTTTTCATAGAATTTAAAGGATTACAGCTCAAACTTTTTATTCACTGGAAACCTTACATATTTTCCTCTCTGTCCATGTAGAATTTACAGATAAATCATGTGCAGTATTGTTTTTTTTTAAATGCTAGAAAGTGTCGTAGAAAACGTTTTTTTTTTGTCAAATAACATTGATTTAAGGGGATGGTACAATAAATCCTCCTACGTTTTACAAGTACTTATTTATTACAAATTAAGCCATGTGGTTTTAAATTAATTCTGACAACCAGTTTAATACTTATTTGGATAAACTCATGCGTAGCTAGCAGCCATATTGTGTACAAATCTGAACTGACCAAATAATTAAGTATCCCTTTACGCCTAACGATTATTTACATCACATTAAAGATTCCGATTCAGTTTACGAAACTTCTGATAAAAACTAAGTGGGCAATTTCAAGATTGATTTGTTAAACGACCCAATAAGTAAAGTGCCTCTGTGATGTAGGTAATTTGTAATAAACGTGTACTCGCTTGTGAATGTCACACGTCGACAGGTTTGCTTTTTTATTGAAAGATTCAGGTTATATGTGAATTTACTATAAACAGGTGATTTTGTTTTGTTTATTATTTTGCTACTTTAGGAGTATGGAAAATCACATTTTAATAATTGTAAAAATAAGACCTTTTAACCTTCGAATTGGGAGATGCTCCAGGAAGTCATAGCAAGATCAACTGAATCAAATCCGCGATTACCATCCGGGCGTCGTATAATATATAAATATGTGTATATATATATATATATATATATATATATATATATATATATATATATATATATATATATATATCATATATAAAATGGATCAAAGAATATGTATAAAATTTTGCGTTAAAAAAGGAATAAAGTGCTCCAACGCACTTAAAATGTTGACTGTGGCATGTCTCAAAAAAGTGTTTATAAGTGGTACAAGCGCTTTACAGAAGGCCGAGAAGATGTTAATGATGATGAGCGTCCTGGAGTTGTGGAAAAACAAATCATGGATTTTATTCTTTGATCCATGTTTTTAAAAAGTAATTTAAATTTTATTTTATTTCGAAATTTAAATAAGATACGCATAAAACGATATATGAAGATAACCGAAGCAAAGTGTTCGGAAACAAAGCGGTGTAAATACTGGTATTTAACGGACTCCGTGGTTGAGTTGCAAGACGCTTGACTACGAACCCAAAGTTCGTGGGTTGAAACCCGGCGTGGGTAAATAAATTTCATTGAAATAATACATGTCATAACACATTGAATTCATATAAAGTAAAATGTAGGATATTTGCGGCACGCTCCAGAGTGGTAGTAAATATCGTCCTGGTGAAAGACCACCATTCAGAATCGAAACGTTGCTTGAAAAGGCTTAAGCCGTGTTTGGTGACCAGATCTGAATAGCCAGGTACTTCTCAATCTCCTTCTCCACACTACTTTCATGCTCACAGCATGCCATAGTCTCACTGGTTTTAGACGGTTGGGAGCAGTTTGGACTCTTGTGCAGTATTATTTATCAAAACAATTACAGATTTCGCGGGCTATGAAAGGGTTCAGACTTGTGGTGTGAAAAATAAACCGGCAATAATGTAAAAATTTAAAAGAGAAAATTTACAAATCTCAGAGAAAATAATTAAATTATTACAAATTATTTCTGAAATAATGTTTTGCTTTTTATATTTTTCGCTAATTGTAATAATTTTCTGTTAAAAAATATGAAATTACTCAGTTTGCAAGAAGCGTCATTAATGTCATCATAATCGTTAAAAGTTGACACAGTCGATCTTCCGTTGAACGACAAGCAATAAAATTCGTAAGTCTTCAGTACCTGGTTAGATTTTGAAAAAAAAAGTTAACTCAGGTAACTCTATGCTCTCACTGAGTTACCTAAAGCGACAAAATATTAAATAAGTCCCAAACTTGCGACGCTTGAGCCAAGCCTTCTACGAAATGGTGAATATATTTTAAATAGCCGAATCGCCACAAAAGTCCTCAGAATCAAACGAGAGTCAGAGCATTCGATGCAGAAAAAAAAAATTGATCAAAACTGCGTATTTAACTATTTTTATACGCCTTTCTTCCTAATTTAAGCCGTGCCTCATCAAGACCACCATCAACGAACTTTTGCTACACCCATTGCTTAATCAGGTTAATAAAATCACCTAAAAGGTGACACTATGGTTCCACTGACTCAACCCAGTATAGATTGAGGTGCATTTATGTTGTGCTTCATGAAAAAAATTGTGTCTTTGCTCTGCGCAACTCTTATGGTATCGACAGCACAATAATTTGTACCTCAGGTAGGTGCTAAGGTAGGCACTTAAAATAATAACCCGAGTGGGACAAAGTAGGTGCAAAGTATCATAGAATCACGTGACCCAAATCTCAGCCACCTCGGGCGAAATATACCACACGGGGGGATACATATTCAACGAGGCGGTCCGGTACAATATTCAATATGATTCAGTACCATATTCTCGTAAGAGAATTTTTATTACCTTATAAAGTTGCCCATACACGAAGCGTGGGTATACAAAACTTGGCAATATCTTTCTCACTAATTTTGGAAAGAGTCCTTGTGTAAGTTCTTTTAATTTTACCTAAGTAACTAACCGTTTTATAGAACATTTTATATTCTGATTTTTAGTCAACTAAAAATAACAAAGAGTATTTTTTTATTATTTAGTAGATGTGCTACCCGAGATTTGGATTTAAAACAAATAATATGGCTTCATGTTATAATATTTTACAGTTAATGGATAGAGCTCCATATCTCATGATAGGAATAACGATAAAATATTGACCTGGAAGTCCGAGAAAGATAAATCAAAGCAAAAAAATTGAGAATTCTAAGATTTTTGCTGCTCAGAAAAACAAATTGAAGCTCTAATTTGGGAAGCTTACACCAGAGCACTTTAAAGCTTTTTTTGTTTTACAATAAAATTATTTAGTAATTTAGTACCTGGTTGAATTAAAAAAAATATAACTCAATGTTCACTCAGTTACCTGAAGCTACAAAAAGCTAAAAAAGTCCCATACTTGTGCCATTGAGTCAATCCTTCTCTCAAATGGTTAATATATTTTAGGTGGCTGCAGAGCCACAAAAGTTTTCAGAATCAAAGGCATATATATCTCGTTTTCCTTTTCTCGTAAGTCCTTTTTGCCTTTCCAGCAACGATATAATAAAGATATTTCTTTCCACTAGTGGAATGCAGCGAATCTTTTGCAATTTTCCAGAATAAGCCTTCATGTTATCCAAATTTTACCTACACATAGCAGGAATTAAAAAATAAATAAAAATATAACGTAAGACGCAAAATAAAACAGATACTCAAAAGTAGGTAAAATGTCAGAGCAACATACATAAAATGAATAACAACTTGTTACCAAAATATTTTTCTGACAAAATTATTAACAACGTGGATATTCACAGACAAATCAGACTACCAAAAAAGAATAAAACCAATACACAAAACAGCCTACTTTATAAAGGGATGAAATGTTATAATGCGCTGCCGGAAACCACCAAAATTATACCAATCAATAAATTTGAAATTGCCTGTAAGAACCATATAAAATACATTGGTGATATCAAGTAGTAAAAGTAGACTGAGTGCTGTGGAAATGAGATCCTTGAGACGTATGTGCGGTAAAACCATGTATGACCGTAGTAAAAATGTGGATATCCGGAAAGAATGCAAGGCTGATGCGAGCGTAATGAATAGGATCAAGAAAGGGACGCTTAGATGGTTTGGGCATGTAGAGCGAATGAACGAAGAAAGAAGTGTGAAAAGAATATATAATGCGAAAATCAATGGAAGAAGAAGTCGAGGACGCCCGAAAAAGACATGGCACGATCAAGTAAATCAAATACTTGAATCGGGTCATTTGAAGAGTCAAAATAACAGAAGACTATGTATGAGACAATGTATGAATGTGGATGAAGCAAGGAGTGTGTGCCAAGACAGAGTTATGTGGCAGTTCGTCCTCTCTGCCTACCCCTGCGGGGAAACGGCGTGATGGTTTGTTAGTTAGTTTATTAGTATATAAGTTATTATAGTCAAAAGGAATATGAATTATAATTAGATACTTTGTAAACTTTGATGCACAAGCAACTAAAATAAAAATAAATAAAACTAAAACTAAATAATCAACTGGATGCTTTTAACTGTCGAAAAGTTTGCGAAAATTCGTAAATAAAATCGCGGTTCGCCATTATCTCAAAAAACGGGACTCATTCACATAGAATAATTTTCAATTTAGAAAAAGCAAAATTTTTGAAAATTCGTATCAAATTCTGAATTAACGGATATTGGGTAAAATGTATGGTCAGCTTTACATCGCGAGGCGTGTCGCGTGTCGCGCACGCAGCGGTATTTTCTGTATGTTAATATTTTGCAATCTTAATACTCCGAAATGGCGCCAATTATTATTATTTTCACGACAGAAATGCAGGTGATTCGTGGCAATGGTAAATTATCGTGAATGATTTTTACTGATCGGTACTTTCAATGATTTTTCACAACAGTTCCTTTTATAAGTAACAGGCGAGTTGTGAAATTGAAATTGGACTTTCATAATTCAGATAATTTGATGGTATCTACCGCCAAGATTTGTAGTGATAAAGGAATGGTTTTGGTGCATTAAGTAAATACAAAAAAAAACAGTAAAATATGGATACCTCTGTGGTTGAGACGATCGACTACGAATCCAGAGGTCGCGGTTTCAAATCCCTCCATACGCAAATAAATAAAATTTAATATGTATGGTTTCACATTTGATAATTTTATACAAAATAATATAAAGTATATTTGCGGCGAGTTTCAGAGTGGCGGATACTTTAAGTATCGCCCTGGTGAAAGACCACCATTCAGAATCGAAACGTTACTTTAAATAGCATCGTGTTTGGTAAGCAAGTCTGAATAGCGAAGTACTTCAAGAAGTATATTTTTTTAAAATAGTTAAATCGTATAGAGCCAAATGCAGCAATGTCTGTTTTGACGTAAGTAGTTGCTTAGAGTCGCAACTGCTCCCAACCGTCTAGAGTCAGTGAGATTATGGCATCCCCAATTTGGATACGTTGTGAGGCTGAAAGTAGTGGGGAGGGGAAGGAGATGGGGAAGGTTAGGAAGTACCTGGCTATTCAGATCTGGTCACCAAAAACGAATAAAGCCATTTTAAGCAACATTAACAACTTGCAGCAAATATACTGTATATTGTTTTATATTATTTAATTGAATGTGAAACAATATATATTTAGATATAGGCGGCCATCTTTGTGCGGTTTTCCGAGTCGAGTTTCGGTCGCGACTTGATATTTTAAATGTTCTGTGCCTTCTTCTGTTTTGTATTTCATTGAAAATAATTGAAATTATTCAAAATAATTAATTTCAAAATGAAAAAAAGCATTAAGCTTTAAATTTAATTCTAACTTTTAAAAGAAAAATAATTAGTTTATGAAAGATAATATGTAGGTTTGTGGTATTGATAAAAAAAGTTATATTAATAATAACATTTTTAAAAAATCTGAAAAAACCTATTTCATTCTTATCGTAGGTTGGATAACATCACTGACACTGGCAACTTGATGCAACCTTAGAGATATTTAGATGATATACATTTTTAGATGCCATAGCCACGAGTTTCGTATTTTGACAGTGTACTTTATTACGTTATTTTAAAACTCTAATGTTGAGTTAGAATTTATTTTGGGAAGAACACAACCATGAAAGCATTTAAATTAAAATAGAAACACGATTTTTCCAGCGTTTTTTTAAATTTTTTATTAATAAGCTAACGGACTATTGTCCATTTACAAAATATACGTAACACGAAATGGGGAAAAAGAGCAACACAGAAAGAAGAGCTCATACATAATATTATAATGAAGCACTGGCAAAAAAGGACAAAATATACATTAAAAAGAACATTCAAATCAAAGCCACGGTCAAGTCAAAGTTTTTGTAAAGTCGTAAAGAGTGACAAAAATCACTAAGACTGGTACCAAAAATTTCAAGGCCATGGCTTAAGCTAACAAGTCTCGACATTCTGGTCAATTTTTTTAATTTTATTTTATTTGGGAAAACGTAGAGTTTTATATACATTTTTAAATATTAAGTAATAACATTGTTGGATTAACCAGTGAAGTTTCCACTTAAAACTATAAAAGCTATTACAATTTTTTTTTTATCAAAGTAGAAGAAAAAATGATAATATTTAAGTAAGCAATTTTTGTACCGAAAAAAAAAAAATACAAAAAAATTAAAGTTCTGTTTATTTAGTTTTTAAAACACGTTAAGTAAAACAAATTAAAAATACATATCATTCATAGAAGAAGTTGAATTAAACTATATAATCAACAATATATCATAGAATGTAACCCAAGATGATTAATGTAAACAAAATAAGTATAAAAAAAGAAACACAACATACTGTTTTTAAAATAGAGAC
Source organism: Drusus annulatus (assembly GCA_022651775.1). NCBI lineage: Eukaryota > Metazoa > Arthropoda > Insecta > Trichoptera > Limnephilidae > Drusus > Drusus annulatus. Next base: position 10,466 of record JAGWCC010000006.1, read on the forward strand.
AAATAACTAACGTATTATAGATTTATAACGCAAAGCAGTTGTAGGGACTTGATTATTAACCTTTTTATTTGATTATGTCCCGTATGGAGAATGATACCCATAATTAGTATTGTGATGATTGAGGAACAACAATTCATTGCTTCTGAGTCTACGGCAAGGAATGTTGAACTAGATGAGTTGCAACAGAGAAGGTGAGTATATATTACAATTAATAATTTTGAAAATTCAAATTAAATGAAGTCTTTCCTACGCTTTACAAATGAACATTTTTTTAATTTAGGTTCAATTTCATCATATTATGAATAATCTCCTCTTTCTCGCCCTAATCTCTATGCAATTCCGCGTAAGAAGCGAGAAATGAGAGGAAAAAGAGATACATTTTTATTGCACTAAAAAAAATAGCATATTGAGGTGAAATATTACAAAACTAGGCTGTATCAATGCAATGTAATATGTGTTATATAACATAAACAGATATACTCGTATCATGTTAAGAAATAAATAAGACGTATACATAAAAAAGATCGGCTTCTGTTCATTAGACGATGAATTACTTTAGTTTTTTAGTAATTCATCCATCCATGTTATTTATTTCCTTCCCGAAGATTGTGCCACGAAAAAAACAACATCAACTGTAAATTTATTGCAAATTGAGAGAGAAATTTGCCAACTGCATGTGAGATTCATAAAACGTTTAATTTATTGAATTAATCCAAAATGTGTTGTCATACTTAAAAAATAGCCTCAAGTGATCTATAATCGAGCTCGTTATATAGTGTGAATAATGCAGGTATCTACCTAAGTATGTGCTTACGATGTTCTGTGTTGTCGAATTAAATATTTTTTTCTCGTTTGGGACATGAAGTCGATCGACATTTTTAGTGTCTGGAGCGAATTGAATGTGAAGTAATAATATACGTTAGATGATAGAATAAATTTATTTTATTACGCTTATTTCGCAAAGTACCTACGTTCGGCCGTAATAAAATATCGCTTTCTCGGAGCGTAATAAAGTTTTAATGAAATCAGGCCAAGATAAAACTAATCTTAAAAAAAATTAAACCAATTTTCATTTGATTTGCATCTTCTTGTACAAATCGTCACCACTCTGACAGAAAAGAGTAATTTCTTTAAAAACCGTTCTTAGGTAATCGATTTTGGACGTTTAGATGCTATTATCATAACGTTATTATTCACTGATACATTATGTATCTATGTACTTTTGAAGAATTACTAAGGACAAAAACGTCTATCATCAGTCTATCATTTTTTAAATGAAATTAGCAAAAATAAAATAAATATTTTAGGGAAGTATACATCGTAGTGTAGAAATTTTGAACAGTCCCAGATAATATTTCTCCCTCTTCCTGCGCCAACTGTGGTTAGAGGTGCTCTTCTACCTGTTGAGCGGGCTACCTTTTGTTACTGTAGGGCTTTTTTGCATATTTTTTTTATATCTAAGTATTTAAAGTGAAATTTTGTAGACTGTGTTTCGTGTGCGTATAGCATTCTTTGATTTAGAGAGGTTAAGATAGAATGTGGACGGAGACGAAGGGGTTCCATACTAGGGGTTCAGCGGCCATGGTTGGAAATGTAAGGATTCGGGTTTGAATGTAATTTGGACAATTTTTTTTTTACTAAATCTATTATGTGTTTTCAGAGTGGAGAAATTTGAGAGCCCATGTTAATGATCATTAATAACCTGAAAAATTAACCAAAAATACGTTTAAGACATGTGGATTTTTAAACTAGTGAATAAAATCACGAAGTAACAAAAATGTTTGTGGACGAAAATAGAATCCATAAAATATTTCCTTAAAAAGTAACTACTGTCAACTTCGAACTATGATTTTTTTTACTACCTCACCATTGCGCCATTTCCACACAGGGGTAGGAAGATAAGATAGAACACCACACATCTTTTTCTGGGTACTGTTTGCTCCCACATGTATGCGTACTCCCATAGAGATATATTCTATACATACTCCCAATCAAGTATGTATTCACTTGATCATGCCATGTCTTCCTAGAGCATCTCTGACTTATTCTTCCCCCTTGTCCGTCCATCCTATAAGGGTTGATACATTTTGAAATAAAATCCTAGATATACATTTTTTATTTATGTACAATAAAAAAAAACGTTTTTGCTTCCTACAAGATTAAAAGCTTTTAAAATAGTTGATTTTGTGCGAGTCAACTTTTGTCAACATTTGAAGGTGTCTCGATGAAGTTAGACAAATAAAACATCCATGTTAATTAAGAACATTACAGCCTGCGGTTTATCCGAATGGATATAGCGGAAAAGCTCGTAGTAAAACTTTTCAAAACGGTTACCTTCTTATAGTAATTTATAAATACGAATATAAGATGTTTTGGCAAGCGTTTCGACAGTGTAATATACTGACTACTGCGTGTGGGCGAAATAGACGTAACATTTTGTTGAGTGTTTTTTTAAATACCGGTGGGAGTGATACAAACACCTGTGTGTTCACCTTTCTTAATTACAATCACGCTGTCAGTCATGTAAAGAACAGCGCAATCTCTCTGATGCAATGTTGATGGTGAAGAAGAAAGGACTCATTAAATACTGATAAATTCCAGGTAAACTAAGCCAAGATGCTGCAATACGTAACATTACAAATTATGTAAAGGTTTTTTTTTTCAATTTTTCTGGCTTTCTCCCCTCAAGAGTGTTCTTAGCCATCATTTCAATAAATAGAGAAAGGGAAGGTGAATTGTTATTTAACTGTTATTTCACGGTGCGATTGAAAACAAAATGCTGAACAACATTTATATTAATTATTACTACATACATTTTTATTTTTTTTGCTTTAAAGAGCTTACTTAAAAAAACTCACTTGATTTGTAAAAAGAATATAATTTCTTAGAAAAACACAGATATTTGTACAAAAATGGCGCTATATAAATTATCAAAGTATTTTTACCCCGAATATAATCTTAATGCGTAGTCTTAACTAATTAAACATTTCCTTTTGACATATTTATGGTCATAAAAATATTTTTTTCCATTTTCGTTGTCGTATTTAAATAAACGCACCATTTCATCGGCGGTTATTTCGATAGTTTTTATCGAGACAATCTTTAATTCACACAGAGTTACATTGGCAGTTAATTAACAGTTAGATTGGTATATAGCGCACCTGCCTTCGCAGTACACACTTCAATCACAGTAGTTAGCCAATAATAGGATTAATTATTGCCCGATCGTGATTAATCAAAATTAACTGCTCTTTGATCAGCGGTTGGTTGCAACCGGTTGTTAGCTATACGGTAAACACCGGATATCGGATAAGCGGTTTCTTAAATTCTATTCCTGATATCCGACTAACTAACCGTGATGGAACGCTGTCTTGGCACACACTCCTTGCTTCATTCACATTGATTCATCATCTCCTGTGTATATATATATATATATATATATATATATATATATATATATATATATATATATATATATTCATTTCATTGCCGGGAACCCTGGTGTTTGTTGGCATTTAATCGGTTCTTACAAATGAGGAGCTTAGAAGCAAAAGCAAAAATCTACAAAAACAGCTCCTGTAGCATTGTCAACTTTTGAATTATTATTATAAATGAAAGAATTACATTTATTAAAACTTTCAGATCGAAGAATTATTTTTGACTTGACTTTTATTTATAAAATTGTCAATGGTATTAAAGCTCTGAGTTATTGAACCTTATTTCCTTTCACATACCAACGAGAACTACTCGATCCAAAATTTGATTTAGTTGTAACAATAACATCAGGACTAAGTCTTTCAGATATTCGCTTGTACCTAGATTGCATGTAGTTGGTAATACATACGCAGAGGTGGTTGATGTATTTGACTGCACGGAATGTAGATAAAAGAAGGCTATAAAATTATATATCTTTAATCTATAATATTTTTATGTATTTAAACACTATTTTTTACTACTTTAAAACTATTCATTATTTTATTTCTGCATATAATATTCATTTTTTCTCTGTCAATTGGAAACCTTTAATGTAAAAGCGCTCTTGGACGAATACAATAAAATAAATAAATAAAGAAACAGAGCATTTTGTGGATCATAATATTTGTGTACATTAAACTAGGAACAATTTGAAACAATAATCTCTTAATTTATCATCATATTCATGAAACAAAAGTGTATTAAACGCTTTATCAACTTATAATAATTTAGGATCAAAAAGATTTCTGCCTTTATACCCCTCAAATACACGTACCTTACCTGTCTCACTAGACGATGTCTGTTCTGAGACGGGTAAAATATAAACATACATACCCTTATTTTATTCCGACTAGAGAATTTGATTCACCCAATCGTGCCGTATCTTGCTGAGGCGTTCATGACTTCTTTTTCCATCCACCTGGGCGTCATGCATTCACCCGACCAACGTTCCCACATTCTGCGGACCATAAACTGCAAATACATGTATGTAGCTTGGATATATAAACTACCTAATCATCACCTCTTTTCTCTCAGAAGTAGATGAAGCGGATGTAACGCCAAATATTTTTGTGTTGATCTAAACTCTTTGCTTCATAAACATTCATACATCGTATCTAACATTCTCATCTAGTTATATGTTATGGTCCGAGATACTCATTCTAGTATATCAAAAGAGTATTTTTGGGAGTTTGCTTACATCACTAAAAAATCATTGTTTACGTAAAAATAACTATTACAATGATACAAATTTGATGAAATAATGTACCCCCGCAATGAATGCATGTACTCGTATATGCACCTAGGCGTATATGCTGATAGAGTAGAACTCTTCAAGCAAAATATACCTTCACGGAAGGTTGTGTACCTACGTTGAAACGTGAGACAGATATTTGCTTCGATTCATAACATTCGTAGTTGTAACGTACATACGTTCAATTTTCATGATGCCCCCGTGGACCATGGGTGGCAAACCTTTTTAACTGTCTAAACAATATTTGACATCGTTTTTGGTGAAACAGATGCAGCAAAGTCTGTTTTGACGGAAGTAGTTACTTAGAGTATCTACCAGAGTCCCAACTGCTCCCAACCGTCTAGAGTCAGTGAGATTATGGCATCCCCAAATGGGGTATGGTGTGAGGCTGAAGGTAGATGGGAGGAAAAGGAGAAGAGAAAAATGAAGGTTGGGAGAACCTGACTATTCAGATCTGGTCACCAATCACGACTTAAAAAAAAAAAATTACGTGAATACTGCACAATAGTCTCAACTGCTCCCAACCGCCTAGAGCCAGTGAGACTATGGCATCCCCAATAGGGGTATGTTGTGGGGCTGAAGGTAGTGGGGAGAGGAAGGAAATGAGGAAAGGGAAGATTGGGAAGTACCTGGCTATTCAGATCTAGTCACCAAACACGGCTAAAGCCATTTCAAGCAACGTTTTAATTCTGAATGGTGGTCTTTCACCAGGGCGATACTTAGAGTATCTACCACTCTGGAACGTGCCGCAAATATGCTTTATTTTATTTTATATCAATTTAATGTGTTATGACACGTATTAATAAAATAAAATATTTTTGCGCACGCCAGGTTCGAACCCGCGACCTCTGGATTTATAGTCGAGCGTCTTACCACTCGACCATGCAGGCCGACTAAATCCATTTCAAGCAACTTTTCGATTCCGAATGGTGGTCTTTCACAAGGCGAAACTTATTGTATCTCCTACCCTGGAACGTACCGTCAATGTAGTACATATAATTTTATATAAATCAATTGTGTGGTGATACATATTAATGACATAAAAGTTATTTGCCTACGCCGGGTTTGCGCGACCTCTAAATTCGTAGTCGAGCGTTTTACCACTCGACCATGGAGGCCGTCAAATGGTTTGGATATTCTGATACTAATCTAGCCCATAAATATAGTATATATATATAATATAATATGGTCATCTTTTGAACCGATCCGTTAATCTATCCAATTTTTGACTTCTTCATAAAACCGGAAATGTTGGTAAGTCTGGTCGTGTGCCATTGCTCGAAACAAGTTATAGTCAGAGGAAACAACGTCTAGAGAATACGGCGGGTGGAGTAGGACTTTCCATTTCAACGTTTGCAAGTATGTCTTGACCACCTTCGCAACATGGGGTCGAGCATTGTCAATTGAAACTTCCCGCAAATTACGAGAATTTGGCTCGTAAACAAACATTTTCAATCGAGAATAACTTTGTGATACAGACACAAATCGACAAATATTTGTATGGGGTTATGTTGAAAGATACCTAAGCTTATTGCATGACGTCTATGATCTATTTATTTCGACCGCTTCTTACCACTAAAGCCATCTATAGGAAAACGGCGGTAGAAAATTTCTACATCTAATATATAAATCTGTAAAATGGGGACCTTAGCATGTGGAGCAAACTTACAGCATCTGCTGAGGCCCACATTTTTATCAGCTATAAATATTATAACGATGAATTGTAGTTGTGTTTTAAATTGAATTAAATTCAAATAAAATCTCTAGAGCCGCAGGTTGCACACGTCTACTGCAGGCGCTTTCTTTTGAATTTCTGGAGGCTGTTGAATGATCGGCTTCACTCACTTGTTTTCACCATGTTCGAAAAGGAAATCTCCCGATTCGGATTACGCCAAATCCATTTGCGAGTCTGACAAAATGTTCCGAGTCACGAAACTCTGTGGTTTCTCTTCCTCGAGAGTAAAAAAATATCACGAATAACGCAGTAAATCGGAGAGTGATATAATTTGTGATGAAAGAAAATATATGCCATTGTGAACATGACATGTGTCAATCACGTAAGAAGATCATGGATTAGGTACATACTCAGAGCAAGAATATATATGGAGAGAGAGAGCTAACCATTTTTACCCAACCTATACAAATTTTCGATAAATCACTTGCTCCGGGTTTTTAGGTCGTAAATCGTGAGAGAAAAATAAATAAGACAAGTTCTCACACAATACAGCACCGCTTTTAGGTGTGTAAGCATGTTCTCCGTCTTCCGCGTCTCCGGTGACTCCGCCGACTACGTTTTGTTATGCGACATAAAAGGACAGAACTCAACGGTTTTTGAGGTTATATCCAACATTTTTTTGACAACAATACTGTGATAAAGTGGGTATACAAATTAAAAATTATATCATGTGCTATGGATGTATGTATTAATGCCCTGGCCACGCCCCAGTCAGGCAAAAGTCATCGATACTGACTACAATAGCGCTCCCTCCTGGTATATTATTGCTCTGAGGGTACATACCTACTTCTTCGTTATTCAATAGATATTCATATTAACCAGCTTAGGTAGCTTTTAGACGGGCTTGTAACGGGCAGATGTTAGTCGTAAGTAAAAGGAAGAAGATTACGCAATTCTGAAATACTCGCTAAACTGTGTACTTTAAACGTCAATGTATTTTGTTTTTTCTACTAAAAACGTACTTTTAAAAATTACTATTTAAATTCCGTAATTTTCTAGGTTAGCTGTATTTCCAAACTGTAAGCTAAACAAACGGGATTTTAAAGAAAATGTGTCATACGATTTTTTTAAATTTAAGCAAAGCTAGCAGTCCACAATTGAGTGCTTATACTAACCCTGATGTATGGCAGTGAGGCATGGAACTGGGGGAAGAAGGATGAAAGTAGACAGAATGCTATAGAAATCAGATCCTTTTTTATATGAATACCGCACAAGAGTCTCAACTGCTCCCAACCGTCTAGAGACCATGGCATCCACAAATAGGATTTGTTGTGAGGCTGAAGGTAGTGGAGAGGGGAAGAAGATTGGGAGTAGGAAGGTTGGGAAGTACCTGGCTATTCAGATCTGGTCACCAAAAACGGCTAAAGCCATTTCAAGCAACGTTTCGATTCTGAATGGTGGTCTTTCACCAGGGCAATACTTAGAGTATCTACCACTCTGAGACGAATCCTTGAGACGAATGTGAAAAAACCATGTATGACCGTGTTAAAAATGTGGATATCCGGAAGAAATGTAAGGCTGATGTGAGCTAAATGAATAGGATAAAGACAGGGACGATTAAATGGTTTGGGCATGTAAAGCAAATGAACGAAGAAAGGAGTGTGAAAATAAGATAAAACGCGAAAGTTAACGGAAGAAGAAGTCGAAGACGCCCGAGAAAGACATGAAACGATCAGGTAAATCAAATGCTTGAGCAGAGCCATGTGAAGAGTCAGAATAACAGAAGAGTGTGTATGAATATGAATGAAGCAAGAAGTGTGGGCCAAGACATAGTTGTATGGTAGTCCGTCCTCTCTGCCTACCCCTGCGGCGAAACGGCGTGATGGTTAGTTAGTTAGTTACGTTAATACTAATTCATGCTAAACCAAATGTTTTTCTGCCAACTAATTAATATGACGCTGAAATGTGTACCAATCAACTAACTCGGCTCTTAAGTCCAATTATGATTTTTTTCGTCTAATATCGCACCGACAATCTTTCTTACAAAACATATCGACACTGGTGGTCTCTTGTGTAGAAATACATCAAGATAGGTAAAGGCTTATAATAAATGCAACTCGATGTTATTATTTAAATAAAAAATGTTTTAGTTTTAAGCCACTTTATTTATATAAATATAACATTCGACCGGTTTCGGTTAAACTTAACCTTCTTCAGGAAAGTATATATATAAAAACTAACATTTAAATGTAGAGTTGTTATACAGGAGACAAAAAAATTAGGGAAAGAGACAATACATTAGTATAAGCAGGACAGAGCATCAGAGAGGGGGTGGTAATGGGGTAGGTAGAGAGGTAAGTGCATGGGAAGAGGAGAAGGGGAACATTCTTAAAATCGGATGTTATTAATGAATCTTGATAATCTTATGTTATTAATGAATCAACATTATTGATGAATGTTTAAATTTTCCCTTCCTTTCCTAAACGTTGGCCAAAAACACCCTCGAAGGGTGAAAACCAGATAATTTGGAAAAAAACATATCGTCGCCGGAAAGGCAAAAGGGCTGAAGCGTTATTTTGGGAAGTAGAACCCAGAGCACAAAAGTAGGAGACGAGGAAGAGGAAAGTTGGGAAGTACTTGGCTATTCAGATCTGGTCACCAAATATGGCTAAAGACATTTCAACCAACTTTTCGATTCTTAATTGTGATCTTTCATCAGGGCGATACTTTGTGTACATGTATCTACCACTTTTTGAAGGGTCATATCAACTTTAGGAATAGAAGAATATTAAATATGAATTTGATTGAAGCACGGAGTGTGTGCCAAGACTGAAGTGTGTGGCGTTTCAACTAACTAACTAACCATAACGCCGTTTCCTTGCAGGGATAGGCAGAGAGGACGGACCGCCTTACAACTCTGTCTTAGCACACACTCCTTGCTTCATTCACATTCATACATAGTCACATACATACTCTTCTATTATTCTGACTCTTCACATGACCCGATTTAAGTATTTGATTTACTTGATCGTGCCATGTCTTTCTCGGGCGTCCTCGACTTCTTCTTCCATTCACTTTCGCGTCATATATTCTTTTCACACTCCTTTCTTCGTTCATTCGCTCTATATGCCCAAACCAGTTAAGCGTCCCTAACGTCCCTAAGTTACGCTTACATCAGCCTTGCATTCTTTCAACCTCTTCGAAAACCTACTCTACGGCCCTTAGCCATCCTAGCACAAAATATCGTTATTTGTCTTATCGACATCGGTAATTTTTCAACGTTCTTGAGCACGACTGCAGATCGCCAACGAACGAAAATAGTTCACGTCGACTTGTGCTTAATTTAGTGGACGTGAACTGTTTATCGCTTTTCGGCGATCTGCAGAGGTTTTTGAGATTCTCGGGAATAATGACAAATTACCGACATTGTTGGTTTATCGTGGTAAGACGCTTGACTACGAATCTAGAGGTCGTGGGTTCAAATCCAGCGAGTGCAAATAAATTTTGTTCAATTAATATGTGTTTTGAGACATTCAATTTATTTTAAATAATATAAAGTGTATTTGCGCCACGTTCCAGAGTGGTAGATACTCTAAGTATTACTCTGGTGAAAGACCACCATTCAGAATCGTAACGTTACTTGAAATGGCTTTAGCCGTGTTTGGCGACTAGATATGAATGCCCAGATACTTCCCTCTTACCCATCTTCTTCCCCTCCTCACTACTTTTAACCTTACAACATACCCCAATTGGGGATGCCGTAGTCTCACTGGCTCTAAATTGGCTCTAGACTGCCTCTAAAAAAAGGGACGGCCTGCATGGTCGAGTGGTAAGACGCTCGACTACGAGTCCAGAGGTTGCGGGTTCAAACCCGGCGTGCGCAAATAATTTTTATTTAATCAATATGTGTCATAACACATTTAATCCATATGAAATAATATACAGTATATATGCGGCACGTTCCAGAGTGGTAGATACTCTTAGTATCGCCCTGGTGAAAGACCACCATTCGGAATTGAAACGTTGCTTAAAATGGCTTTGGCCGTGTTTGGTGGCCAGATCTAAATAGCCAGTTACTTTCCAACATATCCCTTCCTCATCTCTTTCCTCTTCCCACTACCTTCAGCCTCACAACAAAACCCTATTGAGGATGCCATCATCTCTTAAGGTCTAGACGGTTGGGAGCAGTTGACTTTTGTGCGGTATTCACGTAAAAAAAAGATAGTTTGAAGCTTTTGGGACTTTTGTGGGGTATTCACTATAAAAAAAATAGTGTCGGTAAAGCTGTTTATATAAAAAGTAATTGTTATTTAAATGATCAAACTTACTTAAACAAAACACACATATTAGAGAAAGTTTCAAATTGATGTTATCAATGTAGGTACTTGTAAAACACCTACGGCTATTATACTTATCAACAGCAAAAAATCGTTCGCCAAAGAAATCCATCCACAAATAATAACAATCTTTAATCTGACATAAAGAGACCGACGTTAAAATAAATTGAGAAAATGATGCAGCTTTGCGCGAGGCATACCTGCTTACAAAGGCTTCAATTACCAAAAAGAATCCCGCGTCTCGAAGATATTTTAATGGTCCATATAAACTTTTTTTCTACCTAGAAAAATAGCTTAGTAAAAAGCTCACAGCGCATGTTACAATATGTGGTGTAATCGAAATTGTGAACACGGTGACTGGTACTTACGGCAATGGGTAAACGAGGAAGATCCTCAGAGCAAAAAATTATATGGAGAGAGAATTAAATATTTTTACCAAACCTATACAAATTTACGATTCCACACTTTCTCCGGACGCTTGACTACGGATCCAGAGGTCGCGGGTTCAAACCCAGCGAGCGCAAATAATATGTGTTTTGACACATTCAATTTATTTTAAATAATATATAGTATGTTTGTGAAACGTTCCAGAGTTGTAGATACTCTAAGTATCGCCCTGGTGAAATAAAACTATTCAAAATCGAAACGGTGCTTAAAATGGCAATAGCCGGGTTGTTGATCAGCTCTGAATAGGGAGGTACTCCTCAACCTTTCTTTCTCTCTCTCCTTCCCCTCCCCACTACGTTTAACCTTACAACATACCACAATTAGGGATGCCATAGTCCCACTGGCTCCAGACGGCTGGGACTCTTCTGCGGTATTGACTCTGAAATTAAAATTAAAATGCTCGGGAAAAAATCACCCACTACAGACCTCGCACCGACATCGTTCTTCCGCAGCGATACGGGAGAATTTTTTTGAATATCTAGTCTACTAAATATCCGCCGATTAAAAAAACTATTTTTAACACAAAAATTCTTTTTGATAATAATCGGCAACAAGTACTTTTTTGCTTTGTTTTCTTTTTTACTTTGAATATTTTGCATCGAGCAAAAGTTACCCCGTATAACCTAAGCACATGATAGTGGTTGCAACAATAACATTACAAATATATAGTAGACACGTTGTTGTCTTAGAATATTTACACAAAATGTTGCAAGTCACAAACACACATATGTTCCCAGTAAAAAAAATATTCAAACATTTGTGTGTACTCGTAGGGATGAAATAGATATACGACCGGGCGGTGTTTTATACAAAAGTTTCATCGAATACAACATCATACGATCTACATCATTGAAATAGAAGCGACCTACTACTAATATTTTGTCTTTCTTATACTTATGTGTTTTCTAGGCTCTCTATCTCACTCTTTCTAATGGCACTTAAAATTTTCGAGAACAGTGGAAATAATCGTTACATTTAAAATAATTAGACATTTGTGTGTACTTGCGAATGAAATGTTATTTCTAGGCTTTTTCGCGGTGTAATGGAAACACTTTTTGACGGCCTGCATGGTCGAGTGGTAAGACGCTCGATTACGAATCCAAAGGTCGCGGGCACAAACCTGGCGTGCGCAAATAACTTTTATTCAATTAATATGTGTCATAACACATTTAATTCATATGAAATAATATACAGTATATTTGCGGCACGTTTCAGAGTGGTAGATACTCTAAGTATCGCCCTGGTGAAAAACCACCATTCAGAATAAAAATGTTGCTTAATTGAAATGGCTTTAGCCATTTGTGACCAGATCTGAATAGCCAGGTATTTCCCAACCTTCCTCTTACCCATCTCATTCCCCTCCCCACTACCTTCAACCTCACAACATACCCCAATTGGGGATGCCATAGTTCCACTGGCTCTCGACGGTTGGGAGCAGATGGGACTCTTGTGCGGTATTGACTAAAAAATAAAATAAAAACACATTTTTTTACTTATTTATACAATTTGTTTAGATCTAGTATACAACCTCAAGCAACGCGTGATAGCTTAATACTTAATCTGCCAAATCTAAAGTACAGAAATTACCGTAAATTTTGTTTACCACTTTGAGAGCTCTACAACGGGTCCATAAGTTTGTAATGTCATTGGGTTGCACCTCACTATAAAGTCAATACTGTAAGATATTGCAAATATTGAGCTGTTCGTCGGCAAGGTCAGAGGGGCAACGCAAAAGCCACGATATTTAAAATTAATATGTCTACTGTCCGTCTCAATAAGCGAAAAGATTTTTATTAGTTTGTTTCGAAATATTGTACGTAAATAACGTTGATGGCGAGGTTTAAAATCCACCGAAACTTTTTACACTTACAGTACACTTTTTTATAGATTAGTTCCTTAGTTTATACAGGATCGCTTCGGTTCGAGCGATCCGGTTAACAAAATTAGACTAGTCAGCAAACCGGTCTTTAAAGTCGCTGTTTAATGTGACAGTGACAGCGAACTTCCGATAGGAGTTGACACCAGAAAAATGTCAATGGTATTATAATAGAGATATTGTTTTTATTTACATTAGCAACATTAACGAAAACGACCGTATGAACACTTCACAGCTTGGTAAGAATAATTTTGCATCCGGTGGCGAAAAGTTCCCCAAAAGTATGCTCTGAAAGTAGGAAAATAATTTGTACCTATAGTGAAAAATTACTTATAATATATTCATTTATTAATTGCACACCATTAGCAAAAACAAAATAAAATATAAAAACAAAAAAATCTTCTTTAGTCGTTGCCTCATTCCTGAAAATTGTGACCCCCACTCTAAGGCTCTTCCACTCCTCGCAGTCCTGGGGCGCTAGCACAAAAAAATCGATAAAGATTTTATCGACAATGTCGGTAATTTGGAATCGTTTCCGAGCCCGACTGCAGATCGCCAACGAACAAACGACAGCTCACATCAACTAAATTAAGCATGGTTAGTCGACGTAAGCTGTTGTTCGTTCATTGACGATCTGAAAACATGCTCGAGAACGATTCCAAATTACCGACATTGTCGATAAAATCTTCATCGATGTTTCGTGCTAGTGACTCTACACTGCTTGGAAAACCGCGTACACTGATGTTGGCTACGCTATTGGCAGAAACTAATCAAAAACGACAAATTATTTTCATCATGACTAATTGTTTTTATTAAAAACTGACAACACATCCTAAACTCGCGCAGCTCGTTCTGGAAAAGTACCTACTGGAAATATCGGAAATTTCAATAGGTTTTCAAAGTTCATGCATGCCAAAATTATTTTTTATAAATATATTCATTTACTTGTATCGCTTGCTTTATATCATAAAGATAAATTTGGTTTGATTTTTTGTTCATTAAAATGTTAATATGTACAACATTTATTGGTATATATATATATTGTTCCCAAGAAGTTTTAAAACAACTCGTTCCGGGAAGGGCAAAATTATAAAATAAAAAGGAATTAGATTTTTACAAAGACGTACGAATTAAAAAAGGGACTATAAAGAAGAAGAAACAAGTAAAAAAAAAAAAATGCTTCAAAAAGAGACTGATAGGAGTAGAGATTATTTTAAAAAAAAACATCATAAATACGCTAAGAAAGATATTCACACACACAGCGGTTTTACAGATAGGATATTTCACTGATTAATAAAATTGACGATAAAATATCGTTTGAATGCTTTTGTCAATATTTTTTGTTCACAACTGGGAGTTTTAATTATTTGGGTAATGCGTTGTATTGTGTATATGCTATGTAATTGATAAATCCGTCTCCACCTGTATTTTCAAGAAGGAAGTTTCAAAACAGTTTTATTTACCGTGAATGACATCCGTTAGTCAATCGATGAAATGATACTGACACTTTGCCTCACAGGTGGATAAAAATATGCACCTGACTAACGGGTTGTTGGAATATCTAAATGACAACATTGAGTTCATACAATCAATTTAATGGAATATTAATGTGATTTACTCAACTATACGAGTGAGTTACGTAAACTTTACTTAGTACTAATGTAGAATTATTCTGAATATTATATTAATTGTACAGCGATTGCAGTTGCAGGTCATTAAATAAAATTATTCTGCCACGCGTGTGGTGAGATTAAAGGGCTATGTCAGTGGTTGAGACAACCGATAACTGATGGTGAGTTTTAATGTAAATACAACTTGTTAAACCTTTTGTAAGTACGCCATTATATTTGTCTGAAATAACGTTTATACCAATTGCAATGTGTGCGTGAGTGGTTAATTCATTCAGGCAAACATTATCAAAGTGTGAAAATAAAAACCCGACTGATAATAAAGTTATTTTTACTTTTTAATGGACTGTTGTACGTTATAAACGTCAGAGAATAGTTAGACCTCCCTGTTCAAGTGGTTAAGAAGCTCGGCTACGAATACAGACGTCTCGTGTCCAAATCTCGGTGTGCACAGATACATTTAATTTAATCAATATGTGTTGTTTCACATTTTATTAATATAAAATAATATATAGTATATTTGTGACATGTTCCAGAGTGGTTGCTTCTCTAAGAATCGCCCTGGTGAAAGCTCACCATTCAGTATCAAAACGTTGCTTAAATGGCTTTAGCCGTGCTTGGTTACCAGATCTTAATAGCCAGGTACTTTTCTACTTTCCTTTTCCCTCATATCTCTCCCCTCCCTTACTACCTTTAACCTTAAAACACACCACATTTTGGGATGCCATCGTCCCACTGGTTCTAGACGGTTGTGAGCGGTTGAGACTCTTATGCCGTATTTACCATAAAAAATACATTAATAAAGCATTGACTAATAGGATAATGACACCATACTTGCGAGAATGTTGATTGAGGAACAGTAATTCATTATTTCTAAGTCTATGGGGGGGGGGTTAACTAGATAAGTTTAAACAAAGAAGGTGAATCAATAATACGGTTAATAATGTTCAAAATGCAAATGAGATCAAAGTCTTCCTACATTTTTCTGAAGAAAGAAGATTTAAAGTTTGTTAATCCATCAAATTAGTAATCGCCTCTTTCAAGCCCTAACCCCCTAGCAATTTTTCCTATGAGAATACGATAAAAGGCTAGAATTCAATCATCTCTTAGGATAATTTCTGAAATATAAAATAATGAAGGCTAAAAAGTTTACTTGCAAAATAATTAGCTGTGAAGAAGTTGTTGTAAATGAAAAAAAAAAAATTATTTTTTGCTGAATATCTACTCGAAATCCGGTAACCACTACTGTGGGTTTCTACAACCAATTTTACAATTCCTACCTACCCCTTGATTCCTTTAAAACAATGTTTCAAACCAAAATATCGCAACAGAGCATTTTTTTTTTAAGAATAAATTGAGATTACTTACTGATAAAGAAGTCGATAGAGCCATAAATCTCTACAAATAATAATATATCATTACACCATTCTTATCGCCTCGCGTGGAAAAGTTATTATAAATAAATTTCTTGTTTTTCACCAAGTAAAAGTAAGAATAAATTTTAAAAGTATTTCGGTTCACATTTTTTTTTTACCTTCTTTTTTTTATTATCACAGAAAATCAACCAGCCCACAACATAGCAAAAAATAAATTGTAATACGACTTCCCTCAAACTAGACATGTTATGGTGGTTTTCAAATAGTACAAAACAAGAAGTAAAATAACAAAAAACAGTAAATAAAAATAGTTCGTAACAAGAGTAAAACAACAAAATAAAATTATCACGACAGTCCAAAGATATCATAACAGCGGATATAATATGACTGCATAATCTGCCTATCTAATACAATCCTTTTTGCATAACCATCCTTTATGGTAATTTAATAAACTTGTTTCAATATTTAATAGAAATTTTATAACGTTGATATATTCAATACTGTCCACTCAATTAGTTGGACAAAAATATACGCTTCGATAGTTTGACACATGAACTTATCTATGATGTCATCTCAGTTGAGATCGTAAATCATTATTGCGCGTGGTTGTATGAATTTGCCACTGGAAAAAATTCGCAGAGGAGAAATCATTCGGGCAGAAATGAAACGAGACAAGACAAT
This sequence comes from Drusus annulatus, assembly GCA_022651775.1. Taxonomy (NCBI): domain Eukaryota; kingdom Metazoa; phylum Arthropoda; class Insecta; order Trichoptera; family Limnephilidae; genus Drusus; species Drusus annulatus. The sequence continues at coordinate 27,212 of JAGWCC010000006.1, forward strand.
AAATCATTTTTTCGCTGTCAATTAAAATTCTAAATAACAAAGTGAAATGTATGGCCATATTTCGAAAACTTTATGCTTTACTTTGTAAATGGTTTACCTGCTGTGCCTTGTTTGAAATTGGCAAGAGATAGTAAAATTGTATGCGTTGCAGAGGCGTGCACTCTATAATCCCTTAAAACCGGCTTCATACGAGGGTGAGTTTGTCAAAAAAAAATCCTGAAATTCATTATGACATCCGATTATGACGTATTATCCCATTTTTGAAACGGACCTGGTCTAGATCAAACGTGCGGGAGCCCCTCTAACCAGGTGAAGATGCATGTTCGTTCTTGAACTAGTCAGTGTCACTGGCCCAAGGGATTATACTTAAAAGCTTTATTAATTTTTAGTTTTAGTTTTTTTAATGATTTAATAAAACAAATTTATAACTTAAGTTTTTTTTTAGTTTTTTTTTTATTTTATGTTAGTTACTTTTACATTAAAGCTTACAAATTATCGAATTATTTCATTTTATTTTTACTTAATAATATTTAAACTTATATTCTACTTATTATTTTGATTTATATGTATTTTAAATAGTTCTTACAGGCTATTTTGAATTTGCTGATTGGTATAATTTTGATGGTTTCCGGCAGCGTATTATGAGATTACATCCCTTTATTTAGTAAGCTATTTTGTGTGTTGGCTTAATCTTTTTTTGTAGTCTGATTTCTTTGCATGCCCTTGTATTATGTTTGTGAATATCAACATTGTAGATGATTTTGTCAGAAAAAATATTATGGTAACAAGCTGTTCTTCATTTTATGTATAAACATTAGTGTGGCACATTGCAATCCCAATTTTTTTCCCATCGGTTGTAAAAAGATAAAGACACATAAGCACTGCCTACCCTGCAATACTTTCATAAAAAAACATGTATAATATTGGATTAGATTATACGAAATTATTGAAAAAAATAAATCCACACTTTCACAAATAAGCACAAAATGTATATAATCACACCGCCGCGAACGCACCACCGACTTTTCCACTATAACATGTCAAAAGCAGTAACTACATATGCTCAAAAGCCTCAAACGTCAGAGAAGACCATTCAAAGCTTACTAAAAATATATATAATAAAAAAAAAACAAAAAAATAATTAATAATAATAATATAGAAAATAAGATCTGTACATCGCCCTTGAGGTGATTTTTCACAAAAAACGGCGCTATAAAAATCATCAAAATGTAATTATTGGTTTATTGTCTAAGGCAGTGCTTCTACAGAACACATTCGATAGCAATCATTAACTATTGTTGGCACCTATGTCTTTCATCAATATATCTGATTTTTTCCTACTGCCTACCCTGATCAAAAACTCTGTGCACGCCACTGATGTGTTGCATACCAAAATAGTAGTAATTGCACGTCAATGTCATACTTACAAATTGCTCGGGTTCAACGTAATATTCAGTCAAATAGCTATGTTACGCCTGTTATGCGATTGTTACTTTCATGTCCTGGTAAAAGGGTTTGCTGTAATATTAAACCGCGTAATCGATTTTTCATTACAAAAATTAATCATTAGATTCTTCAAGTTTCTCGATACGAAGAGTTCTTTGTATTCCACATTTATTCCACAAAAAACGAGATTCATCAGTTTCCACACCCATCCAAAAAAAATATTTCCACATTTGCTGAAATGAAAATTGGAAATTTCTTCTTTCCCTCTCACCATTTTAAGAAGCACGTGCTCCCCGGATTGTATTTATCGTGTTTTAGAAGTGGGAACTTAATATCACATATGTTTTGGTTGTCTCTCTTTAAACGAATATTCTCTTGAATTCTTTGAAGTGCAATCTTCTTAAAAGTTATATTTATCATAAATAAATCACTTTGCTTTTTTTTATATTTCTCATTTCATAAAAATGAAATTCGCCTATTAATTTAGTCGTTATTTTCACGACATTTTCAAAGAACTTTAAAAAATTGCAAACTACAAATAACAAATTAAAAGAATTAACACAACCTTTTGATCTCTTACAGATTATTAAAAAAATACATGTGTAAAATTTACAAAGTCATTTATTAATAAATAATAATAAGTTTTATCATAAAGTTTTATTTAAAATAACCTCACCTCCTTTTAAAATTCCATCTCTCATTGGTCTGAATTCAATTCCTATTTTTTTTTAATTTTCGAAATATTCTTCTTTAAAATCACACCCATTAATTCGTCTCGCCTTTCTTTATAATGTTCATATATGACAAATAACCCCCTTTTAAATACTAAAATAATGAAAAAATTCAGTTTTAAAAAGTTTTAACGTTATAGATACCTACCGATGGACAATATATAATTAATATGAGGTAAAAATAAAATTAGACATTTTTTCTTGTTCCAAACCTGTGCCGAAAAAAAAAATTAAGACTAAAATATTTTATTACTTTTTTACACAAACTGTGTAGTTTTTAAATAATATCAAAAATCTAAAACACAAATACTAAACAGAAAATAAAAAGACAATGTTCACAACCGAGACTCGAACTCGGATCCTCTACTCTATCCGGGAGTAACGACTTAAATAATTCGGCCATTGCGACTTTATTAGAAAGTGGAATTATAAGCGATCTCATATTTTCATTGAAAATTATGAATATCACTTTCAATTTCTTCCGATTTTTTTTTGGTTGTGACCATTGTCATTTTATTTTCTGGATTTTTCTGTTTCATATTTTTGTTTTAGATTACTGATATTTTTAAAATTTAAAAATAAAAACATAATCATTAATGCTTTAAGTTCCAATTTTAGTGTTTAATATTTTACTAGATCACAGAGAATGTGTAAGTGTCGGGGACAATAGTCCTATACTCGTAAAAGTTGAATAATTAATAAAATGAATGTTTTTTTCAATGGACTATTATTTTGAAACCACAAAACATTACGCGACTGTGATAGTTATAACAACCCTACTCAGATTATTGGGTAAAGTGTAACATAAAAATAAATTACCATAACAATCAACATCATCTATAGACTTATAAAATTATAATAATAATACATTAAGCACGCGTTGTACAGGCCTCCACCGGATCTAAGGAATTAATCACGAAAATTCCCCGGAGTCAATCATCGTAATAGTAGTTATAAAGCACACCGATCCCCATTACTTTGGGCATTAGAATTAGATAGCAGTTTGCCAAATACAGGTTACATTTTATGATCACAGTAAACAAATAGTTTTAAAAACGAATCTTCCATTGTCGAACACCACTTGTTACCGGGTACTTTGTCTGTTGTTATGGTTAAATAATATATTGGATGAGGTGATCAAACAAAAAACTTCGCTTTGAATAAAGTCTTTTGTTTTTATGTTCAATATCGTCCGCGTTATGGTTATTACGTTGCATAATACGCCATTCAGAGATTAAAGATGTAAAATAATATACTAGATTAGCCCTCCAATAATTATTTGGGACATAAAAATTAACTTGAGTTATTACCGTTTTGAAATTTTCAATATATTTTTGTTAGGTTGTGTAGGTATCCTTGCCTGTGAATAATACAGCATGGACTCTTTTTTTATTATTTGTGTCGAACGAGCATTTATGGCGATTTTTTTTTTGTTCAGTTTCTAAAATCTTCACGTTGGCTGTTTGCTCATTGACAAGGAAACTTCAATGGGGCGTTCCAAATTTACATTTGCTAAATCGATGCTGGATAAGTCTATGTGAAACCAATATGTTTTGAAAAACATATTTTTCATTAAATTATCAGAATAAGCAAACACTTAGTGGATTGGCATGATTAAATAAAAACACACGTTGTTTTAATCCACTTTATTTTTGTAAAAGTCTACTAGTTTCGATTCTGCTGAATCTTCACCGGGACTTAAAAATATACTAATGAAATAAGAGGAATATGCATATATATATAATGGTGAAAATGGGGAAAAGAAAGATATAGTATTAGGAGGAAAATAATTAGGAAACACTTTAAGTTTAATACACTGTTGATAGAAATTAATATTGATGCACATAATTCTGTATTTAATAGAATATTTTTAAAACATTTTTGCTTGGTTGGCCGTACTTGCCGATATAAAATTATTAGAATAAGCAAACACTTTGTGGATTGGCATGATTAATTAAATAAAAATACTATATTTTTCATTGTTGGATACAACACAAAACTAACAACCAAAATCCTAACGTCAGAACCACGATTGGTGAAATTAGATTTTTTATAGTGAATACCGCACTAGAGTCCCAACTGCTAGAAAAATGCTAGAGCCAGTAAGACTATGGCATCCATAAGTATGGTATATTGTGGTGCTGAAAGTAGTGGGGAGGGTCACCAAACTCGGCTAAAGCCATTTCAAGCAACGTTTCGATTCTGAACGGTGGTCTTTCACCAGGGCGATATTTGGAGTATCTACCACTTTGGAACGTGCCGCAAATAAACATTACATTATTTTATACGAATTAAATGTGTTATGACTCATATTAATTGAATAAAAGTTATTGGCACACGCCGGGTTTGAACCCGCGACCTTTTGATTCATAGTCGAGCGTCTTACCACTCGACCATGGAGGCTGTCAAAAATGTATTAAAATTAACCTGTTTTATAATATACATAGGTACCAGTTTTACTTTCCGTCCCAGTTTTAGCAAATCAATCTTATTTTTTATTTTTTCATTCAATTATTGAAAAATATGGCGTCTTGTCTTTTTTTGACAAGATTCGTGGGTATTACTTAATGAAATATTTTTTTTTTGTTACCTATAAATTCGAAATAAAAAAGTCAGAGCTCACCGTTTGAAAGTTCTTATGACATAATAAACTCAAATTTACCACTTTGAGGTAAGAATAATTATATTTTTGTGAACGGGAACAATTTTGTGTTACATAGATATTCAATGAAAGTTTGTTTATATTGGCGAACCATAATATTCGTCCCATAAAGTCGTCATTTTATGGCTGAGGGAAAATGTTCTGAAGCCAACGATATTGGTTACATAGGTTTCCATATTATCATTGCACATTTTTACGTTTAGTAAAGAATTTTACCCCAAAGGCGCTTAACAATTCTAATTTTGAAACTTTGGTATTTTTTTCGGTTTGCTAAATTAATGATATGGTGTGTTTAATTGCCACATTGCTTATTTTATTTATTAACATGTTAATATGCAAAAAAAACCATTTCTTGGTATATTATAAATAAACCTTATTTCGGGAAGAGCAAAATTATGAAAGATAATAATAAAATTTAATTTTAAAAAGAAAGTGATAAATAAGAAGGAACAAGCGGAACAATACATAAAAAAAGACTCGTAGAAATAAGAAATTAATTGGATAAACATCATAAATACATTAAGAAAGATATTTAAACATACAAAGGTGTTACAGATAGGATATATCACTAATTAATAAAATTGTCGAGAAAATGTTGATGAATGTTATTTGAATTGCAACAATAAAATTCAACACTTTTGTAAGATGATTATTTCACCAAAGCAGACATTGATAATCCGCCAAACTTACAACATTGTTTAGACAATCCATAACAATTTCGTACTAGTTCACTTTTGCCTAAGCAGTGTTACAAATTCCGCTTTTCTTAAGCAATAACCGAAAAAATATGAAGAATTTAAAAACATGTCTTGCGGCTATAAAGCATAAAAACAAATTTATATTATAACATTGCAAGGCAATAGCGTCAATTGAACCAAAATTAAAAAGAAGAAATTTCTCTCTCATTAATTTTCATTTTTATAAGTTGTAAAAATTAATAAATTCGATGCATAAAAAATAACTGATTAAAACTGCATATTTGACTAACTTTTGACCGCTTAAGGCCTTTTGTATGCAAATTAAAACTATCTAAAATCATGATCGCCATTAAAAATCATGAAAAATGTTCAGATATGGATAAAAGAGTACATGTGTTCATCAACAGTTTAAAAGAATTTATTAGAAGTTAAAGGTGTAAAAATCTAGATGAAAAGTATTTATAAATAAAAACAAATTTGTTAAAGCAAAGAAAAAGCAGTTTAAAAAAAAACCGTTAACGTATTGGTACTTAGAAACATCGATAATAATTGTTATTTGATATTAAAAAAGAAAAACTCTAATCAAATCACTAGGCTATACAACACACATCGACTATAAAAAATCCATGTTAATTGTGAAGATAATAATAAACAAGGGTCAAAGGCTGTAGCAGGCAAATTTTGAAACATTAATAAAAATATCCAAATCAGTGATATGCAGTGGAAGGCTTTTCCAGTGCATTTTATCTCACAGCCAACAAAGCCGGTCACCATCGGCCTAGTGTTGGTAAATGAGGAAACGTACTGTCCGTGAGATTTATGCATACATTATTATTGTTTATGTAATAATGAACGTTTCAATGGGCGGTTATGCGGCAGACATTGTCGCCAATCGTCGGCAAAAAGGTGGACATTATTTAGGTCACATTCACCGCTAGGAAGGGCTCGTCAACTCCCGATTGCCGAGCGAAGAAAGTCATATATTCCGTGTCGCCAGCCAAACAGTCTAATTACTTTGTTGATATATAGGATGACTGGAAGTTGTTGCATAATATTAAAAATCTCATTTAATTTATTTATTGTGATTTTTATATTTTCAGAACTGTACACTTACTTGAACTTATTTAGCAACGTGTCATATTCGTTCAGGGTCGTTACTTATTTATTTCAACGATATATTAATTGATAAAATATTACGTAAAACGAAAAATTCAGTAATATGTAATAAACATAGCAGTAGTCATTTAAAATAATTGGATTTTATGTCCCTGATAAATCCACGCGAGGCCGCCAACACAGGCTGCTGTTTCTTCCCAGGTGCAGAACTAACTTACCAATGGTGATGCCCCTGGGAAGACTAACTAGGTTAATTAACTGCCTCGCAGGAAATTTTAATATTTTTCACACGACCTTCAACAAGTTTAAGCAAGAACTAGCTATTAAGTTCTAACTTTATTATGTACTATATTTATTAAGTGACGAATTAAAGATGTCAACCGACGCGGCTTAATTATTTTCTGTAATAGAAATCTAGGCAATGGTGACTTCATATTATGGTAGTTAGTTCCAGAATTACAGCGCTGAAAAATGCCGATACTAAAACCGACTATATCTATAAAAAAATGCATTAAAATTATCTTTACAAAAGTAGCAACTAAAATTGATTATAAGTCGATTGTTAAATGATGGAATAATATAAAACAGGATATTTGAACACTTTCTCCAAACTAATGCCACGAAGGAAATGTGAAAATGGATTAAAGTTTGCATAAATTGTGGGAATATCATCTTTGAGAGTGAGGGAGGGGAGGGGGTAATAATTGGTATTACGGTCTCCAATATTTCACATCGAGTAATTTATAAATATAATATTTTTGTTCAATAATTACGTGGTTGAAAAGATACATTATGTAAAGTACTACTCATTAAAAAAAAAACATGTAGAATTACTAAATTCAACCCACTATATGTGTACAAGCTAAATGTGCAATGCATATTATGGTTATTAGATAGTATGATGTAAGGTACTCGAAGGTATGTTTAATTTTGGACAATTATTTGACATCGACCTAAAATTTTGATTATTTTATATGACTTTCACTAGTATTTAAATTGGATCTTTTACCACTAATAAGACACGCGTGACAGCTGTTTAGTTCTCTGAATCATCGAATAAGTTTTGAATTAAATTATCTCATTAAAAAAGTTAGTTACTGTACCAAACCTTTTTTGTTTACCTTCATAATGTACTGATTACACATTTTTCAAACTTACTTAATGTCTAATGATTTATACAAAGTCTGTAATAAATCTTTTTTTAGGATCCTATTATTAAAATAATGTAAGCTATTTTCCTGCTAAACTTTATCTTCTCTTCATCCTTCCAAACAGCTCCTCTTAAACCTTAAACCTCACCTTAAGCACCTGTCCACTGACGGAAGTTTCTCGATCACAAACATCTCCTTCCTCCAACACACCTTCATTAGCACTTATTGGTTCTCTCTTCCTCCTTTTTAAGAGCTCTTACTCTCTTCAGTGACTTCCCCTATTACCTGATAATTTAAAATCCATGCTGTATTGTGTATCAACACTTCAAAAGTGAATCAGTAAATATATTTAAAATATCACAATATTTATAAAAGTTGACCACTAAACAATTGGTCACTACGGTAATAAAGCTTGCTTCTCCCTTTTTACTTTTTAAGAACTCTTAAGGCTGATTCACACCAACGTCCGGATCCGCTCAGTGCCGATATTGTTCCGCAAGAGAGCTTATTGATATGGTATGAATATCGATCAAGGAGTATGTGCCAAGACAAAATTGTATGGCAATATATCCTTCTGCCCACCCTTGTGATATTTAACTACTTATTTATTTAAATAATCATTTTGAAGTGTAAAAATACTCACAACGCAGATTTTTTTTTTAAACCATTTTTTTATCACTAAATAATAGTTTTAATAATTAATAAAAATATTATTCAGTGATAAAAAAATGGTTTTTGATAAAAAAAAATCTGCGATGTTAGTAGTTTCACAATTCAAAATAATTATTTAACTAACTAAGTAGTTAAATATCACAAGGGAGGGCAGAAGGATATACTGCCACACAATTTTGTCTTGGCACATACTCCTTGATCGATATTCATACCATATCAATAAGCTCTCATGCGGAACAATATCGGCACTGAGTGGATCCGGACGTTGGTGTGAATCAGCCATTAATCTCTTCAGTGACTTCTCTATTATCTGCTAACTTGTGACCCATGCTGTAATGTTTAAAAACACTTGTTCAAAAGCTAATCAGTAAACATTTTTCAAATATTACAATGTTTTCAAATGCTAACCATTAAACAACTGGTAACCATAGTAATAAAGCACCATATACATATATATGTTATGATTAAGGTTTTCACGGGTGTAAGATGTAGAACAATTTTCTCGGTTTACCCGCGTAACGTACGCGGGTAAACCGAGAAAATTGTTCTACATATATATATTAATATTCATTTCATTCTTCTTAGTTCCTCTTCCGAAGTGAATCCAGTTAATCGGAATATAAAATTCCCAATAATTAACCACTTTTAGATCATAAATTGAAATTGATTTTCCGACATGTTGTCATCATACTTGAACCCAGATCTGCATAACCGCGGCTATTTAAATAAGCCAACAACCTGACCATAAAGGCTGGTGGTTTCTTCGCTGAACGACTGTGTAATTTAATCACAAATGATTGCTATTCGCAATGATTTGATTTGTTTACGTTGTTTAAGTGGATTACGTTTATAATGCAAATTGTTTAATGAGCTCAAAGAACCTTTGCGAATAAATTTGCCAATAGATTTGATGGGAACTCAGTGTTTTACAATAGCCACATTTTCAAGGCCACAATAATACTATCCAAATATTTTTTATTATTGTGTCACAGATCATGGAAGGGATAGCATTGTCGAATCGGAATGATTATTTTATTTTTCTTACAAATCCACGTGTTTACAATTTGTTCAGACGATCGGCAGTGAATCATAACACATTTCAAAATGTAGATAGAATATTGGTATTGGATCCGAAGATGCAATGAAACAACGAATATGTTTCCAGTTTCAGATGAATTTAGAAAAAGTGGACTGTAAACGATAAACTATACTACTTGATGAAAGTGTCTGATCGTAGCTTGTGGAAAGATTATGGAATGAAGGGAAAATGGGAAACCATTCACTCACCGATGAAGATGCTCAACTTCAATTGGTGTATAATGTGAGACTGGAGGTAGTGTTGAGGGGAAGGATATGGGGAAGCAAAAGATTGGAAAATACCGATCACCAAACACGGCCAAAGCCATTTGCACGCAACATTTCTTCTGTTTTTGTAATATCTCCTTGGCGAAGTAGTAGCATATGGAACTATAACGTTATTTAAATTTGATCAAATACCATAAAAAAGCATTTGTAAATCCGTATGTACGAGTATAAGTATAAAGTTTAAAAAATTGAACTGATGTCAATAGAAATTACCATATTATAAAAAATAATCTTTATAAATCACCACACCCAATTAAGTACCTGCATATGGTGTATTTTTGCAGACATTCTATTTTTGAAACGATATTTTTTCTGGGCAAGCCCAATTACATCCCATGATTTTTAACGAGTCACTAATCTATATTTATATTCTTACAGTATTAATTTGCTAAGCCGCCTTCTGCATACAGGTTCACAATCGCTATCAGAGATGGCGTTACCCGAAAATGTTTTTTTAAGCTGATGCGACACTCTGTATTTAAACGTTCGTAACTACACCGTATGAATTTAAATAAATATACAAGTAGTGCTTAACATAATTACATAACCTCTAAAAAAGTAATCCTTTATTTTGTTTCGTATGATAGGTAAATAACTATATCATGAACCTAAAGTTGTACCAAGTACCTACACACTACAAAGGTAGCCTTTTCTGGGGGGTGATACATTTTTTACGCTTAATCCTTATTTCGTGTTGTTTTAAAGTTGACCCAGCTTTAAAGCACGGGCTTACTTCTACGTATTTTTTTATCTGTTAACAATCTAAAGCTTAATGTCTTTTGTTACGACTCCAACTTCATTCATTGACCCATCGTAATGAAAAAATGTTAATCGATTTTATACCTTTCGTTATTTTCTCCATTATATAAACACGCGACTTCCATAAACCAATCAATCACATTTAAATTTATTTATTTACTTAATTGAAAACACTCATTTGAATATCACTTAAGGAGTCGAAAAAAAACAGCCTCCGGCTTGAGACAATAAGCGTATTCATTGTTTTTAACCTACAAAAAATGTGTGCACAGATTGTACAAAGAAAGAGTTTTCTTTTGAAAAATCATAAAAAAATCCTTTTCAATTCTAGATTCAAATATTTAGACGTCTTACGATGAAATTCGGTCACTTGTTGGTCGTGCTATATATAAAGCATTATCTCACTTAACTGAGCAGATTGTGACGTTAATTTCAACTACTGTCTTCCGCCGCTAATTAGTAATTTGATAGTACAAGAGAAATCCAATCAGTCCAACAGTTTTACGTAAAAGTTAAAATATAAGATGAATATATCCTGGAATAGAAACGATAAAGCAAAAATGATTTTAAACAGGAACTGTTTTGAAAAGTTCCTCAAGTGAATTAATTATATTACGTAACACAATGATGGAGTTTCGTAAGACAACTATCAATAAAAACCTGAGAGTAATAATAATAAACAATAATAATATTCGAGGAGTTTTGCAGTGTTGTGCAATGCAATACATTCCATAATAATCATTGACAATAATATTAAAAATATAACATAAAAATAAAAGTTTTTCAGAGAGAGCTAAACAATACCCAACCAATACAAATTTACGATAAATCACATTCTCCGGGTTTTTACTTCGTAAACCGTAGGAGAGAAAGAGATAAGAGAAGTTCTCACATAATGTACCACCACTTTTCGGTCTGTAAGCATGTTTTCCGTCTCCCACGTCTCCGGTGACTCCGCCCACAGCGTTTTGTTATGCGACATAATAGGACATAACTCAACCGTATTTTAGGTTATATCCTACAATTTTGTTTATTACAATACTGTGAAAAGTTGTTATATAAATAAACAAAAACATTATGTCGACATGTGCTATGAATGGATGTATAAATACCTTAGTCCTAGCCACGCACGAGTCAGGCAAAAATATTCAATACTGACTACACTAGCGCTCCCTCCTGGTATATTACTGTTCGAGAGCATTTGGGACTGTTTTTACATGTCACACGTCAGAAATTTATTGATAATATGTGATCGTTCCTAATACTTTTGTTTGGAATTACGTAAGCAAATACTACGGATTGTTTTTTGTACGTTCGTTAATTCGGCTATTATTATTTTAATTGCAGACTGGTGATGATGACGTAATGACCAAATGATCCAGTTACTTCGCTGATCGTGATCTGCATAGTTATTTTATTTACCAAGTGAAATTTTATCAAATTGTACACGTAGGCACATTACATTAACGTTATCCTATACATATACATGGCCTGTTAAAAAAAAAGGTGAATTTTGAATTTTCGCGGGCTGTGTACATTCGATTATCGATTTTTTTTTGTTATGTTGGTACACATATGTTTATCATATGTTAGCATAATCAGCCATTTTGGATTAGTGGTTTGTTTTTGACAACTGGAAAGGTTAGTCACGTTTTTGTGTGTTCTTCGATTTTTTACTTTTTGAAAAAAATTGATTTAATAAAATTAAATAAATTATAAATAACTTAAAAGATTTTATGCTTATTATATATTGATATTAATTATTGAAATAATATCAATAATCTTCAACGTTAATATGAAATAGAAAAAGTCAGAAAAAAAGAAGAAATTGAAAAATATTATAAATAATTTTCAATGTAAAATATGTGAGATCGATTAAAATAAGGTCTCGGTGGCTAAATTGGCAAAGGCGTTATTCCCAGATTTACTATAGGATCTGAGTTCGAGTCTCGGTTGCGACCGTTATTCTTTTAGTTTCTGGCTTTCCTGTTTAATTTTTACGTTGAAGATTATTGATATTATTTCAATAATTAATATCCAAAGGGTCGTGGGTTCAATTCCTCTTCTAGCTAAGACCTCCATCATTGCACAAGGAACATTGTCCGCTTATTTTGATGATTGCTAAATTTAAAACATTATCAGGTTATTCGTAACCCAAAAATAATTGTATTCTTTAAAATAAATACAAAAAAAACTTTAAGAGTTTGTTTAACACAAATTGAATATTATGATAAACAGTAATTACAAAAATAGAACATTTCACCACCCATAGAGGAAGTTGTAGAGGTCGAGGGAGAGATCGATAATATAAAAAAGGGAAATAAAGGGCCAAAAGGGGGTAATTAAAACGTTTTTAAATAATTTCCACCTGCTTGTGATTCTAAGAAAATAAACAAAATTCATAAGAATTACAACAGTTTATCATAAGAATTACAACAGTTTATCAAATTATTGTCTTATTCTGGATGATACAAAAAAGGCGAGAAATATAAAATTATAATTTTAATGTTTCCGAATTGTGTCATTAGCAGTAAAAAAATGATAGAGCGTAAGTACAGTATGTACCATAAGTTCTTATAAATAAAAAAAGTATTACAAAAAGCTAGAAGAGTTTTCCTTCTAAGGAGTAAAGAGGGGGAGAGGCGAAGCATTGAAATAAATAACATATTTGAAAAGGGTGCGGTAGGACGTATATGTTTGGGAAACTCTGATCTGGAGAAATAGATTCTTATAAATAACTAATTCGTGAGTCGTTATACTCAATATAATCGATGATCGTGTGTTAGAATGTGCTGTTCATAGCTGCATAAATAAATTCATAGCACTTTACCCACTTCTATCAGAACACGTCTTGGTGTCTATGACTACTTCGGTATACGGTGTTATATAATATTGTACGCCTTTCATTCGCCTTCCATTCCCTTCAATCTGCATTATTTTTGTTGTTTTCGTGATGTGCACTGTACACTTCCTTAAAGAGGAGTATCGGGAAATATACGCAGGTGGATGAGAGGAGGAGTTTGTGATGTTCCACGTCGATCATATTCTTAAGCCGTGTCGTGTTATCAGACTGAGAAATAAAAAATATGGACACAGTGCAAATCTATGGTTACTTTACAGATTCGTCATCATTCAAAGAATCCTTACAAAAAAGATTTGAATTTAGACCCATAGAGCTGAAGGAAATAGTTAACCTACGGAATCACTATTATACCGGTCGGTAGCTGAGTCGACAAACCCGTCGGATTCCCACCCGGCGTCGTGGGTTCTATTCCTCTGCTGGCTAAGTCCTCCATCATTGCACAAGCAACATCTTCCGCTTATTATGATGGCAGTAGGAGTTTTTCAAATATTGTCAGGTTATTCGTGAGTCGGGAATGATTGTCTTTCTTTTATAGAGAATTCGAGAATACTACTAAAATTATTTTTTCCCAATTTTATTTTTTCATTTCCTTTCTGGATTGTCTTTGAACCAAAACTTGGATAAATGTTCCATTTACTTCGAATCAAAAGAAAATAAAAAAAAGTTTAAGAAAATAATTTTAAAAATCTAGCGCAAGATTGTAGGTATTTGGTTCATACGTATAGGATGTCTAATAATAATGCAAGACCAGGCCAGAGGAAACGCAAATAACAAAATTGAGAAAGGGACGCTTAGATTTATTGAGCCCGTATAAAAAAAGTAGCATGTTTTATGGATTGCATTTCCTAAGAATAATTCAAATATACTCTTTCCCTCTAGACGCTGGCAAGAAGACGTCGGAAAAACCGGAAGTCCGTTGTTTCGCTTCACCGAAATTCTCGACTTTTTTAAGCCTTCAATATTTTATAGTCATCGGATAATTTGCCAATACTAAAAGTTTAAGAGTTTGACAAACTCTTTTTAGTAGTCTTTTAATAGTTCTTTGATTTATGTTTTCTATGTTCATTTTACAATCTCTTTATTTACGTAGTATCACGTTGATAAGAAAGTGAAATTATACTATGTCCGCTATTAACAAAATACTCGTAAATTAACAGTAAAAATATGTTATTTACTGCCTCGCAAAAAACGAGGTTTTATAAAATATCCAATCATTCGAACACCAGCGGTGTTCTAAATTTATTATTCAATCATAAAATCAATTATTTTCAATTTGCCTTTGAAACTAGACTGAGACACGAAAAATTGCGACAGAATATAATTTAAAAGATGTTCTCATCAGGCTACAGTATCGCAGTCTAGTTGGATTTGAAGAGTGGTCATTGCGTCATTGGAATCTTAATTTAATTGGGAAGACAGATCGAGAAGCGGCGAATTTATTTACAGTCAGGGAGCACACAGATTACTGACGTTAGTAGAGCAGTATCAGTGACTTATCGTCCGTGACGTGACTCAATAATATTATGTTTACCTACTCTAGGAAGCTTATACGGAGAATACGAAAAAAAACGTAAAAGTGATTATATTTTCAAGAAGAATATTGTTCGTTGTTTTTTCACTATATCATAAATATTAAGTGTAGTTACGTGAAAAGATCTACAAACATATCGTTACTGGAAAGGCAAATGAGCTCAAGTAACACTTTAATAAAAAAAATAGTTTATGCATTTTTATAGTGAATACCGCACAAGAGACCCAACTGCTCCCAACCGTCTAGAGCCAGTGAGACTATGGCATCCCCAATTGGGGTATGTTGTGAGACTGAAGCTAGTGGTAAGGAGAAGGAGAAGGGGAAGAGGGAGGTTGCAAAGTACCTGGCTATTCAGATCTGGTCACCAAACACGGCTAAAGCCATTTCAAACAACGTTTCGATTCTGAACGGTGGTCTTTCACCAGGGCGATACATAGAGTATCTACCACTCTGGAACGTGCTGAAAATATATTTTTTATAATTTTGTAAGAATTAAATGTGTTATGATACATATTAATTGAATAAAAGTTATTGGCGCACGCCGGGTTCGAAGCCGCGACCTTTGGATTCGTGGTCGAGCGTCTTACCACTCGACCATGGAGGCCGTCAAATAAGCAGTTTCGATCAGTTTTTTTTTGCATCGAAAGCTCTGACTCTCGTTTGATACTGAAGACTTTTGTGGCCCTTCAGCCATTTAAAATATATTTATCATTTGAGAAAAATCTTGAATAAAGCGACACAAGTTTGGGACTCTTTTTTAGCTTTAGGTAACTTAGTGAGAGCATTGAGTTACCTGATTTAGTTTTTTATTTATTTTCAAAATTGAACCAGGAACTTTATTTTAAACAGAAAAAAAACTTTGAAGTACTCTGGTGTAAACTTGGCAAAATGGCGCTTCAGCCCTTTTACCTTTCCGGCAACGATAAAGTTGAGATTAAAAAACAAGTTGAATTAACTTGGTTTGGCTAATATATTAAAAAAAATATAATTTCCTGAGCCAGTACGTACGATTTCTACTTACTTTTCAAAATTGGAACTGCAGATGAATAGAATTTAAAAAAGAACCTTTTCATATCCAGACTAGCAATTGAGTAGATCTACCATCGATTAAGTATGTAGTTAGTCTACCTATGATATATTTTACAAAGAACAATTGAGTGACATTTAACTGTCGGATCCTTATATTTGTATCGCTCTGTCAGATTACATTGCAAGTCAAGTTATATCTTAACGGCCTCCGTGGTTGAGTTGTTAAGACGCTAGACTACAAATCCAGAGGTTGCTGGTTCAAATCCCATCTATTTT
This sequence comes from Drusus annulatus, assembly GCA_022651775.1. NCBI lineage: Eukaryota > Metazoa > Arthropoda > Insecta > Trichoptera > Limnephilidae > Drusus > Drusus annulatus. The sequence continues at coordinate 43,511 of JAGWCC010000006.1, forward strand.
CAATATATATTAATATAAATATATGTACATGTATATTATATGATATTTTTCAGAATAAACTGACAAGTATTTTGAAATATTTATTAATCTCTGAAATTAATATACATGAATGTAAATTGAGTATTACATTAGATAGTAGCTAGCTATCTGTGACTCGAAAATGTTTACAACAAAGCAGTTAGCTTATGTTACAGACACAGTAAAGTAGGTACTAACTATCAATCGAATAGTTGTTATCGTTTAAATTTGTTTGTACAATCTAATATCGGCCCTCACACCACTAGCGCAAAAAAGTCTTACTAAGTTACTTAGCAGTATCATATTTTGATAATATCTACATCTGATAGTATTAATACGCTAAACCGTCTTCTGTACATAATTCTTTGTGGGGCGCTAACATCTACTAAAACTATACTGGTAATTTATTCCGACTACGCTACTTCGCGATTCACTCACTATCTCCCTTTCGACGTGTGTGTCAAGACGAAACTAGTAAATATTTAATATGTCTAATTTATCTGCCATCTGGTTAGATTCTGTACAATTCCACATAATTTAGCTATTATTTAATATGGTTGGTTGACAGTTAAACAGCTACCCCCAGAGGGAATAACGATTCGCGAAACAACCTTCTCTTAATACAACCGCGGTTAAATAACCTTACGTATCGCAATAAATAATATTGATATTGCGGTTGCTTTAAGCAAAGACACCAAGGCTTGTGGGCTGACCAGCAATTTCGTAAGTAAATATTCATTACGCGGACCGGTGAACTAGTTTGCAGCTATTGTAGGATGATTACGGTGGAGAGTGAGATGAGAAACGAAAGGAATGAATCAAATTATCGGTGAATGAATATTTGCTTTATTTTTTATGCGATCGTCAGATGGCTGTGTGAATTTATTTTCAAACGAAGCAAACCAACAGGATACGAATTTGGAAAGTCAATCTATCGATGAAAATAATTTAATTTAATTATTATATTTTTGTAGAAATCAATGAGATTTGGTTTGACATATTTAATGAAATGAAAAAACAACTTTGTACAAGACCACAGATTTTATTTAAATTTTTATGACCGACCGGTTTCGCTTAGTCTAAGCATCATCAGGGTACAAAATTAAAATAAGTTTAATAAAAGCACCGGTGCTCATATTATCCACAAAAATGGTCATGGTAACAGATTAAATAATTTAGAAGCACTAAAAACAAAGCAAGCCATTAAAATTAATAGTCATTTTCTCAATAATCAGTTAAATTTTTCCAGATGTCCAATATTAGTTATATTTCCTGGAAACTCATAAAATTGCTCATTATTCTTTAATCACCTTCTCAGTTGACTTTTTGCCCCTTTTATTTCATATTATCAGTCTCTTTCTCTCTCTGTTCCTTTGTTATAATTTTAAATGTTATTCTGTTGTTTGTTTTCTTATTTTATTATACTCGTATATTGTGTTCTCCTTCTGTATGTATATACAATCACACACTTTGTATTTTTTGTTTAGTTTAATTATGTACCCTTATGATGCTTAGGTTAAGCGCAACCGGTCGGTCATAAAAATTGAAATAACATCTGTGGTCTTATAAAAAGTTGTTTTTTCATTTAATTATTCTTTAGACTAGCTGCTGGTAGTAAATAACTTTTGTCCGTGGAGTGTTTTGATTTTTATTTAAAGTGTTCCATGCATATTTTTAAAAGATATTTGTATTTTGAATGCAACTGCATTTTCACTTAGTACGATTTTATTAATTTCAAGTTCACTAATTATCTTTAAGCCGGCGTTCAGGAGTAAAACTTACTGACTAATTATTGTTTACTCAAACGGAAAAATCTCGAGATTACCAACGCGACTGAGTTACCTGAATATTTACCGATGCCGACATTTTAAAAGCTCCTACTGGCTTCACAACGACCTCTACTTATGTTTTAATCTCACGTGAATGCAGCTTTAGAGTAAAGCCAAATATTTGCAAGGATTAACCACAGCATTAACTGAACCTGTCATTGCAACAACTAGGTATTTGTTTAGCCTATTCCGCACTGACAACAGAATTCAAATCAAAACGTTATTATGTGATACATTTGCTAGAATAATTTTAAGACTGTCCCATTGTAAGCATTCAAAGATTTTCTTCTGACTCAATAAATATAATCATCCAAATAATAACAACAGTGAATTTATATAGCCCAGTTTTGTGATAGTTCACCTCAAGTGCGCTTCACACTAAATAACCTAACCTAATATAACAAGGGGAAAATAATATGTGTACAAATTAAAACTTTAAATTAAGTCGTTTTGCCTCTTTCATTCAAATTATTATTTTATCTCTCTCTCTCTTTTCCTTTGTTATAATTAAAATATTATTCTTTTGTTTTATTACTGTTTTCTTATATTTTTCTCCCTCTGTAAGTACGAGTATATATAACCACACACTAGTTATTTTAGTTTAGTTTAATTTTTTACCCTGATGATGCTTAAGCTAAGCGAAACCGGTCGGGTATTAAAATTAATATTATATCTGTGGTCTTAAACAAAGTTATCATATATTCATTTCATTAAAAAATATATATGTTATTTCGCTATGTTTACCTCGCGGTACACACAACATTGGGCAGTAAGGGTCGGGGCGGGGGCGGGCGGTTTATCGACATTGTAACTGATCAGTGGCAACATGTGACAGAATATGTGTTTTTTTTTCAATTGATACAAAGTTAAAATTTAATTTTCATTAAATATGTCAAAGTTATTGTTTTCTACGAAAATATAAAATTAAAACTATCTAAAATCATGATCATTATCACAAATCATGAGAAAAAAAATCAGATATGGGTATGTGTACATCAACAGATTGAAAAACAATTTACTAGAAGCCAAGTGTGTAAAAATCCAGATGAAAAGTGTGTATAAATATTGATCAAAGGAAATACTATTGAGGACAGTTACCGTGGTGGTACTTAAAACATCAATATTCAAGTATTATAAGTTGACGATTCTAAAAATGCAAATTGTGAATATAACAAGTAACAAAATAACAAGCAAATATGTCAGGACAATAAGTATGGGATTTCAGTAGACAACGAGGACATTGAGTTACAAGGATACACGTAAAGAGAAAACCGAAACCTTATATATAACATAGAAATAGTTGACTTTCTCTCAATAATAATTATTTGTTATGCCATAGATTACTTGGTTGATGAACTCCTTACATATTTACCTGTGTATGACTGAAATTTGCTTTGAAAGCAGTAAATTTTAAACTGTGTCTGACATTTGGACATTCTCTCTCTCTCTCTCTTGCCAATTACTATCTTTTTACTGTGTAGGTACTCGTAGTTAATAATAGCTGGGTATCATTAATCCAAATGGTCTTCGAAACAGGAGTTTGAAAGTGTATACAGTTTCTATATGCGAGGCACGCCGAAGCAGGTGTGTTGATTATGTACATAAATAATGGAGAATATTTAATCTCCTTAATTGATTTACATCGTTGAACAAATGAAGCGCAAAAAAATATTATTAGAATAAATAAAGAAAAAAAAACTTTGTCGGTACGTAATTAAAAACAATGCATGTAATCAATTTCGTTTAAAATATTCTGATTGAAAAGTTGTATATACCTAGATATTATAACGAGTGACAAGAAATGTGCAAACAGAATCAAAATCTTGCAGTCCTACTCCTGAGAGATCCTCTTTAATCTCTTTTTTATGTTTCGTGTGTTATTTATGAAAAATTGGGAGAGATTACAACGCATTTATCAGTGGTACGTATTTTAATATTCAATTCATTTGATTTATTTATGAGTTACGAGAAAGTTGTGAATGATGAATACTTGGAGCAAGTGGATGCGTTTATGTATTTGGGAAGTATGTTCTAGGGAGACGGAAAGACTGATTTAAAGAAGGTTGAATGCAAGAAACTCCATTAATGGAGGACTGAACGCTGTTGGAGTAAATAAAAAAAATGTCCAAAGAAGCGGAGCTAGCAGTCCACAGTGAAGTGCTTATACCAACCTTGGTGTATGCCAGTGAGGCATGAAACTGGCAGAGGAAAGATGAAATTAGACTGAATGCTGTAGAAATGAGATCCCTGAGGCGTATATGCAGTAAAACCATGTATAATCGTGTTAAACATGTGGATATATGGAAAGAATGCAATGCTGATGTAATCGTAATGGATAGGATTAGGAAATTTATGCTTGGATGGTTTAGGCATGTAGATCGGATGAACGAAGAAAGGAGTCTGAGAAGAATATATGATGCGAAAGTGAATGGAAGAAGAAGTCAAGGACGCCCGAGGAAGACATGGCACGAGCTAGTGAATCAAACACTTGTCGGGCCGTTCGAAGAGTCAGCAAATAAGAAGAATATATATGATACGATGTATAAATGTGAATGAAGCAAGGAGTGTGTGTCAAGACAGAGTTGTATGGCGGTCCGTCATATCTGCCTACCCCTGCGAGGAAACGGCGCGAAGGTTAGTTAGTAGTTAGAGAAAATATTGGTGGCATAAATAAGATCATCAATGTCATACCATCATTTTATTATTTATTTGCATTTACGGACTACATATTTATGTTGACTAACAAAAATGTTGACCAATCAAGAAAATAGAAGTGTTGATAAAGAAAAATGTGATACGGCGCAATATTTTCTTTTCTATGCATTACCAAATGCACTGAGAGCTTATTTTTGACATATTTGACAGCGGTTTCTTCAAACATGCACGAAGACTTGTGGAATGCAACATTTTTGTACATACCTATGCTGTAATAGTATTACAAGGCAGACAAGATACTCCATATTTTACGCTAATACCTCGAAATTTTTGGAGTGATTATTGATAAAAATTAAATTACATGGATTTTTTTAAAATTAAGAGGTATGCACTCGGGACCTGTTTCATATTTAAAAAAATGGCTTACTAAGTGGCTTACTAAATGGATTTACTAAAATTCCCAACCAAAAACTAAACTAAATAAAAAAAATTTAATTAAAAATTTGTGACATATATCTAGCAAGCTCTTGGGTAATTTTATTTTATTTTAATTACAAAATATAGGCTTTTGATTTTCGTGATTTTAGTGGCACCTTTTTGACGGCCTCCATGGTTGACTGGTGGTAGACGCTCGACTACGAATGTCGCGGGTTCAAATCCGGCGTGCGCCAATAACTTTTATATGATTAATATGTGTCATAACACATTTAATTCATATAAAAATAATACAAAGCATGTTTGCGGCCCGTTCCAGAGTGGTAGATACGCTGAGTATTGGCTTGGCGAAAGACCGCCATTCAGATTCGAAACGTTGCTTGAAATGGCTTTAGTTGTGTTTGGTGACCAGATCTTAATAGCCAGGTACTTCCCAATCTTCCTCTTCCCAATCTCCTTCCCCTTCCCACTACCTTCAGTCTCACAACATACCCTATTTGGGGATACCATAGTCTCACTGGCTCTAGACGGTTGGGAGCAGTTGAGACTCTTATAAAAAATAAAACTTAAGCAATTATTGGTGACATAAAGAAAATTAAAAAAAAATCTTACTGAAGCTACCTTTTAAATATGATTAGATGCAAAAAAAGCGTTTTATTGGACGGAAACTTTAAATGAGTGCGGCCCCACTGTTGAATTTGGCAGCCACCTCTGGTCTGGAGCCCCTAATACTTGAAAAAACCCTTGACTCTGTGCAGAAACGGGCGGTCCGATTGATGGATCCTCGTATCTTAGCAAACGGATTGCAAATTTTGGAGCTCAGACGTGAGGTGGGAATGCTGTCTATGTTCTACCGGTATTTCAATGGATGATGCTCTGAGGAACTCACGTCATTGATCCCTTTGGAACCGGTGCATAGTCGGAAATATTGCCAAACGTTTCTATCCAACATTCGTACACGGCTGACTTTTTTATATATGAAACGGCACGCTTTTCTTCGTCTTTTCGTTCTTATGTTCAACATCTCGGCTGTGGAACGATTTGCCGGCCTCTGTGTTTCCTCCTTCCTTCAACATAGGCCTCTTCAAGACACAGGTTCATTACTTCTTTTTATCAAAAAGACCCTCCACACAGCATTCCTAAAGATGATATGGGCCCTGAAGGAAATTATTTCCCTCAAGGCCACCTGTGTGGAGTTAATGTAAAAAAATACGACTTATTTGTGTTTTAGAAAATGTAATATTATGTCAAAACTGCAAAAAAGATAATTGTGGTAATTTAATGTATTAGCTTTAAAAGGAATTCGATACAAGAATCACAAAATAATGAAAACAAGATTTGGGATCCTTGGGAATAATTTTATAAATTTATCTACTTGATCGTATTGGGTTATTAAATTACGTTTTGCAACTGTGTAGATATATTGATATATAACACTTCAACTGGTTGCTAAGAGCTCTACATGTGTATGACTGATCCATGCAGCTGACAAATGCACGTGATACGATATTCATTTTCTAGGACAAAGGAAAGCTGAATAAGCAGAAATTAGTTTTCTGTGGTTGAATCTGTTTTTCTACTATCTATATGTAGATCAGAGCCTTAATGAGTGCACATAAAAGTAAGAGTAAACGTTTTTTAAAATGGCATTATTCAACGGTTTGTTCAAAACTTAATCAGAGCAGTTGCGGTAGCATTTTTTACTAAGTACTCTTTTATTACCTTTCACTTTTGTGTTGGTTGGTCGTTGAAGAGCTGTGTTCACGTGGTCAGACTCCCCCGGCAGTGGAACACTGTCACTTTCAGGGGGGAGAGGACTTCAAGGCGGAACTCTTCGTGGAAACGGTCTTATCTGCTCCAGTCAGTCGTATGCCGGTACCCGATATACGCAGTCACCTTACGAGCACTTACTTCTCCAATACAAAATGTTGTTAAATTACGAAAAAAATTATAAAAAATAACGTTCGTTTTTCTCGTAATTTTTTTTTGTGAATTATTTTTTTTATTGTTGTTGTGAACGGTAAAACCAAAACATTACAAGTGAATTAAGTGGATAGCTCCATTATAAACCGTTGTGCAGAGAGGAACATTTATTTAAAAGTGCCTTTTTTTAAATCATCCATCATGATTACGAGGTGAGAAAAATGACCCGTGTTGAATATACTGTTAATCGTTCGAAAAGAAAGTGAAGATGGTTAAAGCGGCTGTTATAAATTAGTACTAGCGGAAGTTGTTAGGAATACGGTACTTCTAGTATTTCGATCGATCATTGTTGTGTACTGGAAACGGGTTTGGCGCTTGCCGACGTTGATGTAATTTGATACTATTTTTCCACGGGAGGCTGCGAGAAAAGGTTTTAAGTTGCGATAATAGTTTCCTGATGAAAGTTTCATTCAGCGACGCGTTTATTTGGTGTTATGTTTCATATCACCGTTCACCCCACAGTTTTTTGATTCATTGAACTGGTAAATTCGTAAAATTAAAAGAAAGATTTCAAGAGAGACTTTCTTTAAAATAACAGTTCTTGTTTCAATAACAGATTTTGTTTCAAAGAGAAGGATTTTTGCTGACATATCAGATATCAATTAAAAAGGAATTTCTTCAACGAGTAATTAAAAATAAAATAGGAATTTCTTCAACGAGTAATTAATAATAAGTTTTTTCTTATATTAAAAAAATAAATGAATATCAATAATCAACAACACAAATTTGTGAAACAGAAAAAAGTTAGCAAATAAAAAGACAATGGTCACAACCGAGACTTTTATTTTTGTCTTTTTATTTTCTGGCCTTTTCTGTTTCATATTTGTGTTGTTGATTATTGATATTTTCTAAAAATATATTTTTTTAAAAGCGTTAATGTATTAAAGTTAATTCCAATTTCAATAATTATTTATATGTTACCAATATATTATTGAGATATGGTCAAGATCTTTCTTTGTTGTTATTCCATCGTAGTTAACACGACAGGCTCACTATTTATAACAGCCCAATAAAATATACTTCGTCCTTAGAGTAAATTTTTTATTTTTTCTTATTTTTACGTAATAGCTACACAAAGCCTGACTGACATCGCACGGTTTATGTATTATGTATTTTGAAAAGCACAGCAATTGAGATTTTATGGATTGGAAGTTATTTGTAAGATATAATTTTGATTTTGTGAAAAATCAATTTTTAATATTTCTACAAAAAGGTATATTTTTTAATTTACTCAGTTTTTTTTATTAAAAAAAATATTTTCTTCGTAATTTTGACTACGAGTTTTCTGGTCGTCTATGTAATTACTGGATTATCGTATAAAGCTGGATTCACACCGACGTCCAGATCCGCTCAGTGACGATACTGTTCCGCATGAGAGCTTATTGATATAGTATGAATATCAATCGAGGAGTATGTGCCAAGACAAAGTTGTGTGGTAGTATATCCTCTCTGCCCACCCTTGTGATATTTAACTACTTAGTTAGTTTAATAAATATTTCGATGTGTAAAAATACTTTTTTTATTAAAAACCATTTTTTTATCACTAAATAATATTTTTAAATATTAAGAAAATAGACTTAGCCGTGTTTAGTATTCAGATTTGTAGTCAGGTACTTTACTACTCTCTTATTTCCTATCTCCCTTCAGCCTGACAACATATTCCAAAAGGGTATACCATAGTCTCACAGGTTCCGGAAAGTTGGAATTCTTGTGCTGTAGGTCTAACAAGATTTATCATGAAAATAATTGGACGATATTAACACAATAATTGCTCTATTCCAAAGTAATTTATTTCGCCTTCTACGCATGGCACATACTAGTTTGGGAGATAGTAGGTGTATTATTGGTACTAGGTCTGAATAGCCTCTCTCCAATAACTCGGTGACAAGTAAATTCAATCACGCGCTGAATGAAACTAGCTTTTGGCTCAATTAATAATCACATGGGCGCTTCAGTGGGTCAATAAAGTCATTTTGATTCCAGGCGCGTTGGTAAATGTTCCACTTCCGTGAAGCTCTTCGCGGAGTTAAATAGGCAATCCTTATTGCTCGAGAAAGTAAATTTAATTTCACTATTTTAAATTAGATGAACATGTTGAGTTTTGTTGTAGTATTTAAAAAAAAAGTATTAGGTTTTTTGAATTTTGTGATATCCACCCACGTTATTCTTCTTCTTGAAGCAAAATCTGTCTAATGATTGACACTGCTAGGTAATCCGAAACATTTGCTTGAGTAATAGATAGAAACGCAACACAGTTTAATACCCCATATGTCAAACACCACATAGTCAGATTTTGTAATAAACATATCGTCGCTGGAAAAGCAAAAGGGCTTAAGCAAAACTTTGGTCAAAAATGAGTAATGAATGCTCTGACTCTCGTTTAATTCTGAAGATTTTTATGGCCCTTCAGCCATCTAAAATTTATTTACCATTTAAGAGAAGAGCTTGACTCAAGCGCACAAGTTTGGTACTTTTTTAGATTTTTGTCACTTCAGTTAACTCAACTTTTTTTCAAAAATCCAACCAGGTACTGAAGACTTATGAATTTTATTGTAAAACAAACAAACAAAAAACTTTCAAGTGCTCTGGTGTAAACATCCCAAAATAGAGCTTCAGCCTTTTTGCCTTTCCTGCGACTATATTGTATAATTAATAAAATCAACATTAGATATATTTATTGCAAGTTAAGTTAATATCTACAGCCTATGGCTTTGTAGCGAAAAGGTCTACGAATTTTAACTCAAGGGGTTTTTGGTCCGATATCCGTCGAACGTAAAAACACATTGAAATTGATTCTTCAATTTAATATACAAGAGCTGATAGTTTGAATATCATGATTTTGATTGTGGTTTGAGATACCTTACAAAAATAGCTATACAGCTGTCACAAAGAACATCGTTAAACATAAACACTGTTATCTGTGCATTGACAACCCTCTTCAAAAATCTTCCACATTTTATTAACACTTGCGGTATCTATTTATCATTTATAATTATAATAATCGCAAGGTTTAAAGTCACATAAAATTTTTGATTTGAATAAAATCTAATACAATAATGATATAATAATTAATTTTCCACGATCATAAAGCTGTCGATGTATGAAAACCTAATTGAAAAAACAACTCCAAAATTTTTTTGCCATGAGTAATCTATCAGTTGATGCCCTAGGCTCCATGGTGAAATAATTTCACCTTCGTCTCTCGATGACCTGCGCATGTTGCCTTCGCAGATAATTTCAAAGTCAACTCAATAAGATCTCCATCAATAACTTGAATGACCTAAGCCCCAAACATTATTGATCTGAAGTCAGATAATAATTGGGAAGCTATTTGTTTGTTTTTTTTAACATAATAATCTTTTTCATTGTCAAATAAAAGTATTTGGTCAGACGTGCGTAGCTTCTAGATTAAATTAAAAATCTTTGATATGGACTATCTCGTATAATTAATAAGATACCTATTCGAATAGCCAGTGTAGCGTATCGGTCGACGTAATTGACTTTGAAAAGGGTGGTCATGTGTTCTGTAGCCGTCGTAGTCTAAAAAATATTGTGGTAGTTTTTTACCCGTTTGTAAAAAAAATGATCTTTAAACTACCTGAAATTTGTAGTTTAAGAGTAGGCGGAGATAATTTAACAAGAAAAAATTATATAAATATTTAGATTATACACGACTAGCTTTACTATCCGGTTTCGCCTGCCTCTTTTAAAAATAATTTGTTTCTTGTTTAAAAATTGATTCATTTATTCAGAACAAGCAATACGGGGTCTTTTTTTAGCAGGTAAATGGAAATATCAAATTTAAAATTACGTTTCAAGCTGAAAATATTTTTCATAAATTTTAGAGAGATAGCGCGATTTTAATGACGCAGAGTTTACAGTTAATGTTTTTTGCTTTTTGTACACATATTATCAAAGTTGTATGACGGTTCGTTTTTTCTGCCTACCCCTGCGGAAAAACGGCGTGATTCTTAGTTAATTAGTTTTTATTATGTGTTTTAAGATAACTTTAACTCATAATTGTCTTAGGTTTTAGTATGCGATTAGTATTTCACTAATATTGTCAATTTTATTGAATGTCTTAAACGATTAGCACTAATCGTCAGTTAACTTATGCAGAGCTTGTAATATTCCGCATTCCGTTAAGTAGTGGAATTCGGATTACCAATTTACATTTTAGTTTTTAATATGGAAAATCGTAAATAGATTATACCATTGCAAACTATTTTGCAAAACAATTCGCAAAAAATAACAAATGCTGAGAATTAGATCCTCCATGTAATAGCTATCTGAGTTACTGTATTTATACGCTGATAGTCAAATTGTAGAAAACAGCCTCAATTAATCACAAAATGGTTTCACATCATTTTGTATCTGAAAAATCGATAAATTTAATATTATTTAATTTATTTGTTTATGATTACATTAAGATTTGTTTATTCTGAAGTGATTTGCTTACCTATAAATTTTAAGGCTGCAGTAGGCAATTAAAAGTAATAATATGTCTGATAAGCTTTTAATAATGATATAAATTGATAATTTCTGTTCGGTCGTTTTTATGAAAAATTACATAAAAATGCTAATTCGATTTGTATTAAGTATTGGAGAGAAAGAAACAAAAAAAAACTTCTTTTAAAAAACGACTAAATGCATACACGTTTAACCTTGGCTTTGGACCGGAAGATCGCGGGTTCAAAACTTTTTCACATTATTTAAAAAAGAAACATTCATTCAAAATTGATATATTTATTTATTTATTAGAAATGGCCATATAATTGTTATATATCCCGATACCAATAGTCAGGTACTTCCCAGTAGTCCTCTACTCTTTCACCTTTTTCTTTTGGACTTCCTCCAGCTACAACCTTCCCGAAATGGGGATGCTATGTTCTAGCTGAATCTCCTGTGCGGTCACATAAAAAAAATTGTAATAGTTTTCAATACAAGTACTTATATCTACTAGAAGCATTATTTAAAGGGTTTAGCCGTGTTTCGTGACCAGGTCTGAGTAGCCACGTACTTTTCAACCTTCCTTTTCCCCATCTCCTTCCCCTCCCCACTACATTCAGCCTCACAACATACCCCAATTGGGTATGCCATAGTCTCACTGGCTCTAGACGGTTGGGAGCATTTGGGACTCTTGTGCGGTATTCACTATAAAAAATATATTGAAAAGCCAGCATCTATGTGTTACAAAGATTTTTCAGTACTTGATTAATTATTAAATGCAATGTCCTTGTCTCATGCTAATAGCTTGAGATATGGTTCAAATAAGTTAACAAGTCTGTACCATAATATCTATGGTTGTGACATGTAACATTAAGCAATGTAGATTTCACTTTAATATTTTTGTAGAATAACGTTAAATGTAACGCGTGTAAGCTTGTAACCTCAGAGCAATAATATACCACGAGGGATAGCTTTGCGAAACATTGTAGTCAGGATTGTTGATTTTTTCATGAATACACCTTTTTATATTCATTCATAGCACATGTCAACATAATGTTATTTTGTATAACCACTCTTTCCCAGTATTGTTATCAACAAAATATAGGATATAACCTAAAAACCGTTGAGTTAAGTTCTGTTATGTCGCATAACAAAACGTATTGGACGGAGTCACGGGAGACTCGGTATACGGAAAACATCCTTACATACCTAAAAGTGGTGCGATATGATGTGATAACTTGTCTTGTCTCTTTCTATCTCACGGTTTACGACGTGAAAACCCGGAGAAAGAAATTTATATAACATTTGTATAGGTTGGGTAAAAATATTTAACTCTCTCTTCATATATATTCTTACTCCAAGCTTGTAACATTCCAGTAACATCTTACATGGTTCTTTAATCAACATTATAATTTAATCTCAGAGCCATAACACGGTTCGAATCACGGATAAATATTTCCACAGACATCCACCCATTTAGCTGTTTGCTAACATTGAGACATTAGAAGTATTTGATATTCCGCAGGCTGATGGCTGATAGGTGAATGGAAACGTTTTATTTGCCTTTTCCAAATGATATTAAACTTTCGTAACTTTGCAGTTTTTGCAAGATGATGCACGTGATCGAAAGGGGCTTTGCAGTATGTTATAAATATGATTTTATTGCACAAAATAAACGGCAAAATATATTGCATCAGAGCAATACCACACAATAGCATTCAAGCATAAAATGATACAATAGTTTTATTCTTTACTTTAATGCAATATAACTGAATCTGAAGCGTTTTGTTTCGGTTTGTATGTATTATGTTATGGTATTTATTTACGCGCATGCTGCAATATTTCAATTACCTGATGCAATATAAACGGTCAGCGGCGCAATTTTGAAAATAAACTAATATGTTCCAAAAGTTGCTTGAATATGGCGATACACATGGTTTTCTTGTAGTAATTATTGGATCGTCGTGTCCAATACGCTTTGCTTTCTCTTGCAAGAGTGAAGAATATGGGACTGTAGAGATTTAAAAAAATATATAGTAAAATACCGCACAAGAGTCCCAACCGTCTAGAAGCAGTGAGACTATGGCATCCCTAGTTGGGGTATGTTGTTAGGCTGAAGGTAGTGGGAAGGGGAAAGAGATGAGGAAAAAGAAGGTTGGAAAGTACCTGGTTAGTTTGATCTGGTCACCAAACACGGCTAAAGCCATTTCAAGCAACGTTTCGATTATGAATGGTGGTCTTTCACCAGGGCGATACTTGGAGTATCTACCACCCTGGAACGTGCCGCAAATAAACTTTACATTATTTTTATAACAATTAAATGTGTTATGACACATATTTATTAAATAAAAGTTATTGGCGTACGCCAGGTTTGAGCCCGCGACCTTTGAATTCGTAATCGAGCGTCTAACCACTCGACTATGGAGGCTGATAAAGTAAAGTTAACTAAAATTAACATTTATTATTTACTTATTTTTGCAATGTGATATCTACCACACAAGAGATGGAGAGTTAAAAATCAAGTGTGGGTAAAAGAAATAGAGGAGGGAGGAAGGCAAAGATTCAGTTAGGGAAGTATCTGGCTATTCAGATCTCGTCACCAACCATTCTCAAAGTTATTTTCAAGCAAACTTTCTTTGTTGAACGGTAGTACATCGTACCTTTTACTTCGGTCCACTGAACTAGAAGCTGTAGTTTGATACGTTGAAAAAACCACACTATTTTAATTACAAAGCCTTCTTAAAATAAATACTTTAAAAGTGCTTCTTATTAGGTGGATAGATCGCTTGTTTAGACTAGTGTCTTTCCTAAGGGAAATATGACATGTTATAATAATACTTGGATATTTTTTATACTTAGTGCCATTTTCATGAACTCAACTACATAAGCCCTTTCATTAATTAACCAGTAATAAATACGAAAAAACTTGTTTGATCTTATGACATCAGTTCATGATTAGTGCGATTATTCTTAACTGGAAGCTTATAGTATATAGAGTGGTATCTATCCAAGGCAGTGTAGTCAGTTTTTGATGATTTTTACCGGACTCGGCACACCTAGACGTGGCTAAGACTAGGGCCACGGAATTTATACATCCATTCATAGCACATATCGACATAATGTTTTTGTTTATTCGTATAAAAACTTTTTCACAGTATTGTTATCAACAAAAATATAGCATATAATCTAAAAAACCGTTTAGTTGTGTCAAGTTTAGTGGCATAATAAAAAAATGTGGGCGGAGTCCCGCGGTGACCCAGGAGCCCAAGATCATCGCGACAGTACATAGAAGCGGTGTATTATATTTGTTGTCTCTTTCTCTCTCATGGTGTACGACGTGAAAACCCGGAGAAAGTGATTTATCGCAAGTTTGTATAGGTTGGGTAAAGAGAATTAGCTCTCTCTTCATACATTGTTTCTCCAAGATTGGGAGGTATTTTGTAATATTATGGTTAGCACAAGAAATCAAAATAAAAAATCAGGAGACATAATCTGAAAATTGCTGTCATCGGGACTTAAACTCCGAACCCGCGTGATAACCGGGCAACTACTCTAAGCTACTAAACTATCGAAGAGACCTTAGAACACCAGCCAATAGCCACGTTCAAAATATATAAAATATGTATACCATTTGGAGTTGGGGCGTCGTGAAATAATTTATTGCATAACTTGCGATATTTGATTGATTTTTGGCTAATTTATTTTAAGTATAGCACAAATCTATTCCCAATGCGCTGCTCCACTTAAATTTTAAATAAAATCATTTCCTCATAAATAGCATCAATATTTCAAAGCAATATGCACGCTCGATTATATCTCACACCTATTCAAATCAAAATCAAGACATTTTCCACCACGAGAAATATTTCACCATCGGCTACATTGCTGCATTGGCAGTCATCTCCCGAACACGTTTATTCTTTAAACATGATGTATCGGAAAGTGTATGAGCATGAACGAATCTTCGACCTTACCCCAGATAGTAATGCTAAAACTTGCACATATAAAAAGCATGTGTGTTAAATAGAATTTGGCAGATGTATTTTCTGTGTGATTGATTTACGAGTGCTACGAGCGATCAGCGAACTTGTAATAAGTATTTCTCCACTAGTAAAGGCAAGCCGTTGTGAATTGATCATTATTTAACATGATAAATGGATACCAACCTTGGAACATAAAACGATTATCGAACATACAAATAATTTTAAAGGCTGTAGATGTAATATGAATGTTTTTTTTTGGCTACTCACTTTTTTTGTTTTAAAGAAAGACAAAGATTCCCGGGCTACGAATAACCTGACAACATTTGAAAAACTCTTACTGACATCATAATAAGCGAAAGATGTTGCTTGTGCAATGGTGGAGGACTTATCCAGCAGAGGAGTTGAACGCACGACGCCCGGGTGGGAATCCGACGCGTTTGTCCACTCAGCTACCGACCTTTGTATTTAGATATTATTACAAGTGTTGTGTTAATTTACTTTCTTTATAATTTTAATAAAACCAAAATGTTAACTTTATTCCACTATTTTTATTTGAGACCCGACCGGTTTCACCTTATGACCGGCATCTTCAGACTGGTACAATTTTAAGTAAATCTATGGCTTTAGATTGAGCATGGCATATATTCTCATAGTGAACATCTGTGATTTTGGGTTTTGTTTTATTGGTGACAGAGGCGGCTTTACAATAACATTCAAAAATACATTTGGGTAGTTTTATTACCTTCTGGGAGACGAGTTACATGGATGCGTTAAATCCCATAGATGCGTTTGTGGGTTTAAAAAAAATAAAAAAATCTATAGTTGTCAGCTTTATTTTTAACAGTTTTTTCTATTTTTGAATTTACTGTTTGATTTTTCCCGTCTCTGTTTGGTTAATGTATTTAAAAGAAGGTATATTAACATTAGTAAAATATCTTAAAATAGTAATAATAGGTTTACATCGGGGTACTATCTTTTGTAGATTTCCCCTTAAATGTCTGCGACTAAAATTTCAGATTACATTTCACTATGGTATTTTTATGTAAATTTTCTATTGACATTCTAGAATATTAATAATTACTTAAAAATAAAGCTTTAATAAAATAGATATATTAAAGGAGAGTCAGCCTTTTTCTAATTGACTATTCATTAGGTACTTTTTTTCTATTTTATTAGTAAGTCTGTTTATGTCTAATGATTTTATTTTTTTACCCTTATTGCACACATGCAATATTTTAACTTAACATTTATTTTTTCTAATCAATGTGACAATGCATTTGAAAACAAATACCGTGCCCGAAATACAAATGGAAATAATAGTAGAAACAGTTCTCCTTTTTGTTGCAAAATATTACTCATTGCTGAATCAGAAAGTAATGTTTTCCATTAATCTATGTCAAGTGTTATTTTAAGACGAGTTGATGGACATATAAATGGTGGTTAATCAGGTCTACGAGTATGAGCAAAGTATTTTAGCATCAGCAATTGTACGCGGATTTCCACAGTTAAGTATTAGATATCTTTCTAAAATATTTACCAAAATCACTGAGCACTTATCTTTTCAGTACCATTGCTTGATCTGATATTTTCGCCCGAAATAATAGAATAAAAAGTTATTGCCCTTGTATACTTGCGGGGTTTCTTGCTAGTGGTATGATATAGTCTTCACAGACATCGCAGATACGTTGAAATATGGTAGGAGCTCAGATAGCGTTCTGATGTTGTTTATAGTTACTAATTTAAAGTAAAACTCCTTCATCTATCGCGCATCACATATATGTATATGTAGCACATTACTCTGCGCCGCACTCTTTAGTCTTATAGTCGATCTTTATGACTTTTACCCAGCACTTTATTTTTTTGTTTGTTACATTTTTACGTTCACCGGAGAGGAGACCAATAATTAATCATTTTTCTGATATTTATTGAATGTACTTATTATTACTATATATTACGACATCCATCCATAACGGTTCCAGAGATTGCAGGTTCAAATCGGGTAAAACGCTTGGCTACGAATCCAGAAGTCATGGCCCGGCGTTCTCAAATAATTTTTATTTAATTAGTGTGTGTTATTTTACCTTTAATTAATATAAAATAATAAATAGTATATTTGTGAGACGTTACAGAGTGTTAGATACTCATGGTATCGCCCTGGTGAAAGACCACTATTCAGAATCAAAACGTTGCTTGAAATAGCTTAAGCCGTATTTGGTGACCAGATCTTAACAGATCCTCAAAACGCACACCGATTGAGGGTGCCCTAGTCCTACTGGCTCTAGACGGTTAGGAGCAGTTGGGACTCTTGTGTGGTATTTACTATAAAAAAAATATACAGATATATATATATATATATATATATATATATATATATATATATATATATATATATATATATATATATATATATATATATAAATATTATAATCTTGCGTTGATAACGAATTACGCAATTATCCACAGGGAATACAGAATTTGTTCAACCACCTCGCTACATGTTCTTGTGTCAAAGATTTAAAATGCTTTGTTTTCTGTTTTAGAAAAATGTGTACACAAACATTTTATTAATATTGAATTTTAACTTTATTTTTCAGAAGGGCCTCAATACTAGCGCTCTTGTTAGTGGTGACGTGTGCGAGGGCTCAAATCCTCCCCGTGTCGAGTGGCGAGGATGATAATGACTGCGCCCTGTACCTCACGGGCCCTGGGAGGTCCAGCGCCTTCGACTACAATCTTAACCTGCTGAGAGGATCATTGTAAGTGCCTGCATAATTAAACCTGACCTAACCAAGCTTTATATTACCTAACCTAACCTAACCTTTCCTAACCTTTCCTAACCTAACCTACCATAAGCTAACCTAACACAGCCTAACAAAATCAAATCTTCTCATTAATTAACAAAATTTGTTCTTCAACAACATACTATTTAATTCAACAACATACTATAAAGTTACTAATAAATTTAGGATCAAAACTCTATGGTTCTTCTTAATTACATAAATCACAAAATCAATATTTATTAACCGTTCATAAAAAAAATAAAATTTTAATTACTCAGGTTTTTTTTTTCTGAAACCAGTCCACTACAAAAACTAAAAAAAATAAGAAAATCTTTTAAAAAATGTATTAAATATTTTAGGTTACAACAACACCAGCAACGTCTTATTTTTCAACCTTAGCACAATATACGAACCAGTAGCGAGATGTCACTGGTTGTGGTTGTAGCATTGCAACAGATCAATCGTTTATCACGTCACCGCCAACATCTGGTGGGATATGTGCATAGCCATCAATCGTTAGATTACAGCTGGTCAAACAGTTGTCATATTTATCTGGCCAATAGCGGTAGATTACCGCCCGCAGTGAGCGGTATAATGTTTACTTTAAAGGATCGGTTACACGTTAACGGACGCAAATACATTTAGTACATGCTTTTGCGCTACCACTAGGAAACACCGTGCAGTGTGCTAGAGGGCTAAGATTAAAAAATAAAAATCTATTGTTATTCTGGCCAACAGTGTTTTTTTTTATTGTTATTTTTTCAAATGAAGAATTTCAGTATGATGACACTGCTAAAAAACCTTCTTTAATTTTTTTGATAAAAAACAAACATTCTCGGACACAACTACATCAATAATGTCATTTTTCCAAGTCTTCAACACTCAAGTGCACTAAAAAGTAACAAGCTACAACTGCAAGAATTCAAATCACGGGCGAAGTTGGGTAGTAAAATTATTACCACATACATTTCAGATCTTCGTGATGTAGAATATATTGCAGTTTCCACGAAGTTATTTTAGTCGGTTTTAAATCACCGCTGTTCAGATTTATACAGATCTATAAAATTTAATGCGTCATTTGTGTTACGTGTTTTTCCGGCTGTTTCGTGTATTTCCAATTCAATTTCTGCATCAAAAGCCTTATTTTGATTTCTCCCCGCACACATACATTAGGTTAATGTTGCTAGCTACAACTCAGACTTCTGACGAATATGGAAGCAGCTTATTTCAGAGGAATTCTTGCAATTCATGCACATCATTGGGTTACACGTTTTCTCGGGCAATTTATTGTTTTCACACAAATCACCGCATTTCCATGCATTAGCTGATTTCAACACAGCGGTCACTGTTGCTCTGTGCTCCGAGCACAAATGTACCGAGTCAACGTGCCTCATTGTTTGAGTTTCGCAAAATTGTATTTTTTTGTTGTTCGTGAATGAGGTCTTTGTTGATGATTGTTCAATGAAGAAATACGCAAATTATACACTAGCGACGAATGGTCATCAATTATTAAAATGAGTTTATAAACACCCACATTTGGTTACGGCGTTTTGCAAGACTCTTATGGGCATTGTCTATGAATATCAATAAAATCACGCGAGCTTTCTTTCATTTTTTTGTGTGAATTCCGCACGAGATTTGTTACTGCTCCCAACTGTCTGGAGCCAGTGTGACTATGGCATCCCTAATTGTGGTATGTTATGAGGCTTAAAGGATTTTTTAATTTTGTTTTTATAAAGTTAAACTATTACTTTTTTTTTAACAAGACTACCCAGCCCAGGAAAGAAATCAATTCTCGTGTTTGGGTTGGGGAGCAATGCCATTATTGAAAATAAAAGCGGAAAAGGAAGAAGGTTAAAAAGTTCCTGGGTATTCAGATCTGATCATCAAACACAGCAAACGGAGAACAAAACAAATTTCATATTCTCCAAACTAGAGCAATGAGAATTTTACTTAGGCGAAATAAATACTCAAAAGTAACTTAAATGTCAGAGAAACTAAATTGCCTAACAGTGAAAAAAATGCTAAAATTAAACACGGTAATATTTATACATGGAATAAAGAACAACTTGTTGCCAAAATATTTTTCCGAGAAAGTTATCTACAACATGGATATTCACAAACATAATTCAAAGGACATGCAAAGAAATCAGACTACCAAAAAAGAATAAAACCAATACACAAAATAGCTTATTTTATAACGGGATAAAATATTATAATGCCCTGCCGGAAACCATCATTATGCTAATTAATGCGTTTAAAATATCATGAAAAATAGTACGAATTATAATTAGATGCTTTGTGAACTTGGATGTACAAGTAACTAATATAAAAAAATAAAACTAAACAGCTAAATAAGTAATTTTTAAGGAAAGTAAGTATTTATTCACGTCAGCTTTCAGTTTTGTAGGTTTGTTTCGAAGTTTTCGATAATCAATTTATCTAATTGAACATCGTGAAGGCAGGCAGAGAAGTTGGAATATGTACAACTACGTCTTGACACACATTATATGCTTCATCCACATTGTCACGTAAATACTTTTCTCTTCAG
The DNA here is from genome assembly GCA_022651775.1 of Drusus annulatus. NCBI lineage: Eukaryota > Metazoa > Arthropoda > Insecta > Trichoptera > Limnephilidae > Drusus > Drusus annulatus. The sequence continues at coordinate 64,194 of JAGWCC010000006.1, forward strand.
TTCCTTGCTTCACTGCTAAACATCATGTTTGACACCATAACTCCTTTGATTTGCCTCGTTTCCTTTGGAAATCTGAATTTAACGACTACGATGTTTGGTTCTCTTTTCATTGAATCTCATTAGCATTACTTATTTATCTTATTGGTAATTCATTAAAATCATTCATGCAAAACTAATTTAAATTATCTACAATTAATCCAAAATTTTAAAGATAAATTAATATTTAAAAACACATAGTCTATTAGACGAAACATTTCATTGTTGTATCAAAATGTAAATATCTTGCCGGTACAGGCCTTATTATGCTATAAAATATTGATTCAGCATAATCGGACTCTGAATATAAGAGGAAAGTGGAACATAAGCACACTACGAGGTTCAAAAGAAATGATGGCATGATTGTATTAAAATATAATAATAAATACGGACAACTAACCCCGGAGTATAACGTACCTAAAATGTTCAATATGTTACCAAACAAATATAAAAAAATGTGAATTGTTAACAAGAGTCAGATAATGTAAAAATACATTGTATTAGACGTTTATAGAAATATGTATTATCTATTATGTGCACTAAAGATATTGATGTATTGTTGTATTATTTTATGCCGCCCAGTGCATAGTAAGGTGTTATAGTATATCAGGTTCTTAAGATGTGTGAATTATAATAATATGTATATTTTAAAATAATAAGATAATCTGTATTTCCATTGTATTTCTATTGTATTATATTTTATTTAGTATTTCTAATGTATTTAAAATCCGGTTGCCGAACTACTTAATTGTAGTTAAACGGGATAGAATAGAAAGAACAATAAAAAAGCCTTCTTGTCTCTCGCGAACGTACTTCCTAAACTTGTACGCAAACTCATAAAATTGTTCCAAGTAGTTACCATTTAAACTATATTATAGAGTGTTTTCCCATCCACTCTTTAATTTTACATTACTTGGGACTTATTTGAAATTTGTAATTGATTAATCTTGAATGTTTCCTGATAATTTATTTTCTTTAAATTTAGTCCCATCTTTTGTATGAGAAATCAGGAAGACAAACTCTAAAACAAACAAACTTCAAAACAATCAAGGCTGTGAATAGAATGGAATGTGATTCTCTAACGATAAAACATCCGAAATAATGCGTTTTTTTTATTTTCAATTAATAATACGGATGTTGAATTTTCGTGTGAAATTTTAAGTAGATATATTTGTATATTCGTAAAAAGCATTAACTTTGTGGCTTGCCATATTTATAAATAGAACATATATACTTTGTTTTTAACCACTTTTTATTTATTTGTCTACCGGTTTGGAAAATACGGATTAAATTAATTAATTAGTTATTATCTAAAGATTAATTTAATATTGTCCTGATGATGGAAGATCCGAAATAGACAAAAATTTGGAAAGTATATATGTTCTATTTATATATATATTTGTACTTGGCTCGTGCTAAAAATTGACGTAAGGCCTTTTTAGATTTTATCAGTATAAGTAGCCGTAAGCAACTTACTCATCTAATTTTTTTACTAAAGCAACATTAATGAAACCTGGTGTATGGAGGTGGATATAAAATTGGTAAAGGCTTTACGAAGGTAAACTGAACACAGAAGAAAAAAGGTTCTTGAGGTGTATGGACCGTAAAATCATATCATCGCCGTACAGGCAAAATGTTCTGAAGCGCCATCTTTGGGAAGTTTACACCAGAGCACTTTAAAGTTTTTTTTGTTTTACAAAAAAAGTCTTCAGCACCTGGTTGGATTTTAATAAAAACTAACACAGGCAATTCAATGCTTTCACTGAGTTACATTAAGCAAAAAAAGCTAAAAAAAGTTTCAAGCCTTCTCCCAAATGGTTAAGATATTTTAGATGGCTAAAGTTCCACAAACGTCGCCAAAATCAAACGAGAGTCAGAGCATTCGATGCAGAAATAATTACTTATCAAAACTGCATATTTGACTCATTTTGACCAAAGTGTCGCATAAGCTCTTTTTCCTTTCCAGCGACGATATATCTATGGCCGTATTACAAATGGAAAAATTAAAATGCAAGGACGATGTAAGCATTGTGAATAAGAAAAGAGAGCATAGGTGATTTGAACAAGTACCCCCTTCCTTATAAACGAGGTGTAAATGTTACGCATGTTACAAGGTCGGAATAGCAATAAACTTGCTTTAAAACGAGGATCTGTCTAATTTAATAGCCTGCGTCCGGTGTAACTAAACCAACGCTAAGTCGGCGCGTAAAAATCTAATAAGTAATACGGGTAGAGTGTAGCTGAACATAACGCTGTGATAGTTCAATACTATGTCAACAAAAAATAAACTTATGGGTGTCTTTTGATTCCTTGTATTATAAGGAATCAGAAAATTCCAATAATTCAACATAAAAAAAATTGTGACTTATTCAAACATTTTTGGAAAGTTATGGGCACCCTCGACTGCCCTATAATTACAGTTAATTAATTAACTCTACACCAATTGTGCACATACGGTCATGCTCTTATCAGATATGATGCTTCCTATCAATTATTATGCGTTAAAATCCGACGGTTAAGATGGTAGATTAAAAATAATCATAGAATTTTTCTTAGCCTACGCATTTAAAAAAGGAAAAACTAACTTGAATATTTAGTGTCCGAGGTAATTTGATAATGTGACCACAATGTTGGTCGTGTGTACCTACAGTAAATAATAATTTTGTACATATGCATATAGTTCACTAGCCATATTGAACCGCACTCGAAAATAAACCGCAATACAAGGTTTAGCACGTGAATGCTTTCTGTTTCTTTTGTGTTGTATTTTTTAAATGATGTTCATTTTGTTGGATGTCTTTCATAAATCATAACATTTTCAAATAAAAGAAAGCGTACCATTCAACACTACGAACCTTGTAACAGACTGAAATAGACAAATATCATATCATATATGAAAAAATCTTTTAGACATGATACATTGTAACTTTGTGTGGGTACATCTCTATATTGTATAAAACCATGACAAGTGACGACGGCACCGTTGCATTGTACCAAAACCAGTTCCCGCTGTCTAGAATAAAGTGATATCAATCAATTTACAGTGATTCATTGAATAATATTGCATCACATAGTTACTGTATTTAAAAAAATGTAAATACTGCACAAAAGTTTCGCCCGGAGCCAGTAGATTATAGGACCCCCAACCGGGGTATGCTGTGGGGCTGAAAGAAGTAGGGAGGGGGAAGAAAAGAGATGGGGAAGACAAAGGTGGAGGAAGTACTTGACTATTCAGATCTGATAATCAAACATGGCTTAAGTAACTTTAAGCAACGTTTTGATTCTGAATGCTGGTATCCCACATATAAATTAAATTACATTTATTTGCGCACACAGTTGTCGGGCCTCTTCAAAATTCACCCTTTCTTTTGAACAGGCCATTAAAAGGATATACCATAAGTAATGAAAACATGTTTTACCAAAGAAGAATTTTTTAAACGTATAAATTTAAAACATCGTGTAAATTATTATTTGTCTAAATTTCAATTTTAAACTCATAGTGAATAATTTCAGATGAGTTTAAACGCATTTTCTTAAGTAAAAGAAGCAGGGTAACACACAGTTTTTTTTAAATTCCATTGTGACCTCCGTGGTCAAGGGGTTAACATCTTGTTTTTCTAATCCAGAGGTTACAGACTCAAATCCCAGCGAGAACAAATATTTATTCTTCAATTAATTTGTGTTATTTCACAATTAAATAACGTCAATTTTTTAAGTTTATTTACATCACGTTTTTGTTATTAATAATTAAGGGTCAGCACTCAAGAATGACGCTAAACGCTACTTTCTAGCATTCCAATACAAGCAATACCATAAATGATTTATCTGTAAATTCTCTATAGATATTTAGAAAAATGTCTGAGGTGTTCAGTGAATAAATTTTTTTAGCAGTAATCCTTTAAATTCTATGAATAACATACTAAAATGTCAGTAAAAGGTGCTGTTGGAAAACCAGCAAAGGAATTTTTAACGTTTTAACTTAAATTTTAGTTTGCTTTTAATAAAGAGTGTAAAAGAATACTGTTTAAGAATTGTATTCACTGGAAACATTAGACATTTTTATAACTATCCGTATAAAATTTATAGTTGAATTATGTGTAGTATTCTACTGGAAAGCAAAATAGTGTGTATTTTTGGGTGCTGACCCTTAATATCGCACAGGAGTCCCAACTGCTTTCCACCATCTAGAGCCATTGATACCTCTGTACCTACCGTTCCAGAGTGTTAGATACTCTCAGTATCGCCCTGGTGAAAGACCACCATTCGGAATCTGGATCGTGCTTGAAATGGCTTTAGCTGCGTTTGGTGATAAGATTTGAATATCCGAGTACTTTACAACCTTCCTCTATCTAATTTCCTTCTCTTTCTCACTCTTTTCAGTCTTGAAACACACCCCGACTGGTGATGCCATAGTATCACTGTCTCCAGACAGCAGTTAAGACTCACGTTAAATAAAGACAGTTTTTAATATAATTTATAATTATTATTTTTTTTAAACATAATTAAAATATTCAAATAAAGATTATAATTGTCTTGCTTGTATTAAAAAAAAAACATATTCATTTACAATATTGTTCACTATTGTTTTATTTTTTCACCATTATTTATATGTACCCATGTATGTATTATGATTTTTGGAATTTCGCTTACCTCCTTACATTCTGGAATTAAGAACAAATTCAATTCAATTGCATATGTTTGAACACAAGTTTGTTACAATATACTTGATTATATATACTTGAATGAAATTCATATCAATGAGGTTTAATTACTAAAATAAATCATTAATTCACCAAAAAACTTCTTGGCAAGTCAATTTATTTATAGTAACAAAACATTATGTTAAGTAAATGTACCGTATTGACACAATATTATTTAAATTCTCGTTCGTCTGACCACAGATTTTGTAACCAATCAGGGTCACGATGTATTGGATAATAGTCGTTAAAGCACTTCGCAAATTGCACATGCATTAAATAGCACACTAAACGATGTGTCGAATCATATGATTTATAACACGCCTAGCTTTATTAGGTGCCGTGGAATGTGTAATTTTATATCGGCTTGTAGTACGTATGAGAAACACCACTTTGCCTCGGTGAAACTAACACCATTCGAACAAAAATTGTCATAGACTACATTGCGCTGACACAATTAGTTACACAATAGCATACATTAGTAATAGAGGCAAAAAAATAAGAAAACCACAAAAAAATAAATCACCTGTCAATTTTTATTTTCAACGTAGCGATCACTGTACACATAACCTGCTTCAAGGCAACCCAAAGAGTCATATAATTAATGAATGAGCGGATGTGAATCATGAACGAACTTGTCGCAAACGTTGGTGCGTACACTTACACTCGGCGTACGGTTACCCCACGTCACACTATATCATTTCACCAAGGGTTACAAATATTGAAAATTCAAAATTCCCAAGTACAGCAAAACTGGATGCATTCTTTCTTCAACACCTTTTCTATCATTCAGTCGTAGGAAGGCTCATCAAAAAATTAACCAATGATTGGCATTGCAAATTAATCGATGCTAAGAAACTACGAAAACTTTTTTACTCGATTCCGTGATCGTAACAATGCGTCAACAAGGCAAAAAGGGGGAAATTGTGTCCATAGTTTATAAAGAGTATGTTAAAAAACGACTATGTTGTTTTTACTAAGTTCCACGACAACTTTCCTTTGCTCTTGAAATGTATTATTACAAGTTAGGTGAAAATATTCGTCAACAGTTTGCTCTCAGGATATGTTTCTCGGGATTATAATTTTCAATATTATTTAATGTGGCTTCGACATCTCCGTTCGGGACTGCCCAGTTTTAGAGCCGCAAACTCTAAGGCAATAACTGAAGCTCTTTTTGTTCTGTCACTGAGCTCGTCATATAATAGTACAGGCTATTATTATATGAAACACGAATGAAGGTTGCAAATTGGTTCTTGAAACGGCTTCAGTCATGTTTGACGACCAGATCTGAAGTGCCAGGTACTACTAAACCTTCGTCTTCCCTTATATTCATTCTATCCTTATTTCCTTCAGCTTCATAACATGCCATAGTCCCACTGGCTTCGGACAGGCGGGAGAAGTTGAGACTCTTGTGCAGTATTCACGTAATGAACAAAATGGTACCAGGAAGTTAATCGACGTGTAAACTCACACAAAAACAGATGAAAATTACGTAATACTAGTAGTCAGGTACTACTTGGCTTTGCCAAAGTTTCAACATTCTTTTTTTGAACAATTATTTAATTATTTATTCAATTTTCTTATACATTACAAACTGTTTTTAATTTCATACTTATATAAGAAATAAGACAATATAATAAATATATATAAATATATTATTTATATATATTATTTGATATTATTAACAACGAATAATATTGGAAAAACGACACTTTTATTTCATTTTGTTTAATAGAAAGACGAACATTCCCGGGTTACGAATAACCTGAAAATATTTGAAAAACTCCTACTGCCATCATAATAAAAGCGAAAGATGTTGCTTGTGCAATGATAGATGACTTAGCCAGCAGAGGAATCGAACGCACGACGCCCGAGTGGGAATCCGACGCGTTTGTCCACTCAGCTACCGCTTCTTTTTATTTCATTTTTTTTTAAAGAAAGACGAACATTCTCGGATTACGAATAACCTGACAATACTTTTAAAACTCCTCTTTCCATCATAATATGCGGAAAGTGTTACTTGTGCGACGATGGAGAACTTAGCCAGATAGGAATTGAACGCACGACGCTCGGTCCTGGAATCTGACGCGTTTGTCCACTCAGCTACCGACCGGTCTTGGTGTCTTGTTTTATATGTTATTATTTAAACGATATTTCAAAGCTCTTTAGCTCACGGTGATAATAACGCTGCCAGCTAAAAATAGTGGCGTTGACCTGGAAATTCTACATAAAAAACGTGGTGCAGATTTCATGACGTCAGAACTCAAACATAGAAAGTTATTAGTGGGATACATAAAGAGGTTGTCTATTTTATAGTTAGGATTATCTTCTAAAAATATGTATATCTATTACTGCATCAGCACTTTAAGAGCTGACGGCGAGAATTATGATCACGCGATGCATTTTCCTTCCGGATTAGGCCATGCAAGTTGTATTTCCGGTTTTTTTTAATGGGAAAATGTTACTCATCTGGGAATAGTATTTATAACCCGGTTATAGGCTTTTACTTTCGTATTCACAAACATATTCATAAGGTTGCATCTCTAGAGCAGTAGTTTCCAAGCAAGCACTCTCACTTTTTAGAATAACCTACTATTATATCTCTAAGTATTTCATCTTCCATCTTCAGTTCAATCTCAATTTTGGTGATATACGTAAAAATATTTTGAAGCATTCAAACGTGGAGGAAACGGGTCAGCACTCAAAAATACACCATTTTTGGAATTTCTAATACAAGCAATACTACAAATGATTTATATGTTAATTCTATACGGATAGTTAGCAAAACGTCTAGATTTCCAGTGAATACAATTCTTAAAGAGTAATCTTTTAAATTATTTATAAAATGCATACTAGTATGTTTTTCATAGAATTAAAAAAATACAGTTTTTTTTTTTTATTCGTTGGAATTCTTTAAAATATTTTTACTATTGTAAATGACAGACGGCCTCCGTGGTCGAGTGGTAAGACGCTCGCCTACAAATCTAGAGGTCGCGGGTTCGAACCTGGCATGCGCAAATAAATTTTATTTAATTAATATGTGTCATAACACATTTGAATTATATAAAATAATATTAAGCATATTTGCGGCACGTTTTAGAGTGGTAGATACTCTCAGTATTGCTTTGGTGAAAGACCACCATTCAGAATCTAAACGTTACTTGAAATTGCTTTAAGCAGTGTTTGATGATCAGATCTGGTGAAGTCAGGTACTTCCCAACCTTCCTCTTATCTATCTCCTTTTTCTCCCTACCACCTTCAGTTTCACAACATTCCCCAATTGGGGATGCCATAGTTTCACAAAAAAAAAGAAAACAAAGTCTATTTTTAATGTTGTCAAATACACAAACTTCAATTTTAGTGTGTAAAATTCTTTCCTTGTACAAGTTTAAGAAAATACCTTCACTCTAGATATTAACTGAAAATATTCAAAAAGCATATGTCTATTTGTCATTAAAGTATCTCAAACTCATGTGTGTATATTCTGTGGTACAGTTGTACCTTAGTATTATCGCTGGCCTAATTGAATTGAAATTGAAAAAGAGTAAAATAAGTTTCATGCACGATATTTTAAAATCATCGTTAAGCTGATTTTCGGATTATTCATTTTGTAAATGTCAGATGACCGTGAAGGCATTATTAAAACTCAGTGACCGAGAAATTTCATTGTTTCTTAAAAATTAATAACAAAACAATTAGCTAATCTACAAATCGTCTAGCTTATTTAAATTTCATCAAAACGTAATATCTTTAGCGTGATCAATAAAATTAATGATTTTCTGTCAAGTTTGGAAAATGTATAAACTATTATTGCAAAAATGTTGTAATTATTCTAAATAATGCGTATTAGATGAAAAGTGGGTGTGTTTTTGTTGTAATTAAAACTGATTGTTCAATTACCTTCCTGACTAACAGTGGTTAAAATAAACAATAATTTAGTAGTTACGTACCTAAATCTGATAAGAATATAATTTTTAGTATTGGTCATAACATACTAATGTAGATCTTGCCAACATACTAAAATATCAGTGTCAGTTACCCCAGAAGGTCGCTAGGGTATAATTTATTTTTAGCATTCTTAAAGCAAATGTTGTTAATTTATTGATTCATTGGTGTTCATGTTTTATTTCACATTAATTGGGGAGATTTTTTTAAAGTTTATTATGTTCACTACCTTTTTGTAACATATTACTTATATAGTTTTTTGGGCTCTAACGACTACATAAGTTTTGAAAAAAACTCGTGTAAATACCCCGCCACTGTGATTTGGAACCCGTTTAAAACATGAACCGTCACTTTGTCGAAATTTCTTCATCAAATTCCTCAGCGTAACAATGTTTTATCAAAGAGGCTGTCAAGATGTGATTTGCGAAACATTTGATTCAGTGACACGGTAATGACAGCAATCAGGAAGGTTTCTAATGTTCCCAGGCGTTGATGTTACATTCTGCGGTACTTGAACCTTGGCCGCTCTGTGGGAAACTTAATACGGGAGCTGGAGTTAATTATTGTTATTGCTCATGCCTATAATCATACGAAGACAATTGATGAACTTGTAAATAAGTAGTTAGAAATAGTTATTGTCCATAAATGATATAATAGGTATGTTGGATTTCAAAGAGATAATTTGTTAGATTCTCACCTTCTTGTTTGTCATCCAGTTCGTACCTATCCCGCCATTTGGCTATTCGATTTCTTACCCAACAATTGACATTCAAGAAACAGAAGAGTTGGGTGAAAAATGTGTTGCTCATTGATTTTCGTTTGTTCGTCGGTTTGAATGTTTTGATCTTCAAATAATATAAAATTAAGTTGTTCGTTCGTTGATATCTAGCTTGGTCGTCGTTTAGTTGTTATCTTTAAGTAAAATTGAGTTTCGGTGTTGTGATTCGTTGTGTAAAATAATCAAGAGCTTCTTCGGTGAGTGAATTGGTTTTCCTTACTTCCTTCACTCTTTAATCTGTCCACATCCATAATTAGACACTTCCATCAAGTAATATAGTTTTATTGTTTTACAGTCCACCATTTTCAATATTTATCTGAAGCTGAAAAAACATTCGCATTCAAACAGCTTCGGATACAACAAGGTAGATTAACTTTGGTAAGGATTTACAAACGTATGTGGCCAAAAGAGGAATCAAATAACGAACAACATTTTTTTACACTGATAGCTATGCTTGCCCCTGCACAGATATGGGAAACAGTTAAGAAATTGCAGGTCCAAAATCAGAGTATGCGGTGTTCAAGTATCTCGTAAGGCTCTGTTCACACGGCACGGTAAATTTACCGATAGAGAGTTTGGCTGTGAACCAAGAAACGTATTGTTTAGCCACACGGAAATTGCCAAGCTTAAAAAAACATCCTTTTGATGATAGTGAAATAAAAAGGTTGTTATAATAATTAAATATCACATTTCTAGACAGAAGTATCACTTGCGGTCATATCGGAATCCAAAAATTGCAGAGAGTTCAATTATTTAATTACTTTCACTTATGGCAAATATTCCAGGCCTTTCTCGTACTTAAGAATCTTGGCATACCGGTCGTTTTAGATATACACGTACTTAGGAAGGCTCAGTTTATATGAAAAGTGGCGTACAATATTAATTTGTATTTAGTTGTAGATACGCAGGTAGGGTAGGGCGGGGATAGTTTAATATGAATTTGTTAATTTGAGCCTAGACTCGAAACCCTTATTGATGTTTTTGTTTTTTCAACTTATTAACATAGTTTCATTATCTGGCTTTATAATTAAATACATGATATTAAATAATACATTGACTTTGCTCAACGAAAAAGAAATGGTTCAACTTGCCGCATATGGGGAAAAAATTAAACCACCCTAAGGGGCTTGTTGAACCATACCTATCATCGCCAGAAAGGCAAAAGGTCTAAAGCGTTATTTTGTGAATTTTATATCAGTCATCAATTCAAAGTTTTTTTTTGTTTTAGAATAAAATTCATAAGTCTTCAGTACCTGGTTGGATTTTGAAGAAAAAGTTAACTGTAGTAACTCAATGCTCTCACTGATTTATCTAAAGCGACAAAAAGGTTAAAAAATGTCCCAAGCGTGTGTTGCTTGAGTCAAGCCTTCTCTCAAATGGTAAATATATTTTCGATGGCTGAAAAGCCACAGAAGTCTTTAGAATTAAACGAAAGATTCAATACAGAAAAAGATAAGTGATCAAAACTGCCCATTTAACGCATTTTTTACCAAAGTGTTGCTTAAACCCTTTTGCCTTTCCAGCTACGATTTGTTGCATTAAATGCATTTCCAATGGTCTAATAATGATATCAGTTTTATTACCTGCATTCTTCATTTCATAGTGATTTTAATAATTTTGACTAGTGCTTACAGAAATTCAAATGAGCTCGCATTGACGAAATATAAAGCATATTCTTTGCTAATACGTTTGAAAAAAAAAACATCAAATTGAATTGGAAAGTTCTAGTTTATTCGGGCAATTTTCACGCATTTGTCATTTCGCTACACCATCTTGTAATCTGGTTATACCCTTTCAAAATTGAAGACTAGCCAATGATACGACTAAAATAATAATTACGTGGTTTTTATGCCTGTTAAAAATGCATTAAAAATTTCGTTATGTAATTCCACTTTATTAGGAGCATCGAAATACATTTAAATTTATTGTTTCTAAAAAATGTGACTTATGGTGATATGTTGAGGCATTATGGGAACTAGTCTTAGTTACAAAAATGAGGCGATTTTTTTTAACAAATATTTGAAGAGTTAGTAGAAAGGTGGGTACCTACCCAATCTTCGGTTAATGATGTAATATTTTATCTTCATTACATTATATTTACTTTTTCAACACGCATCAATCACACGTCACAAGTCATCTGTATTTTGAAGGCTTCAAAAAACCAATAATTTAAAAATTCAACCACATGATACGTGAAATATAATTTTTTATCGCCACACAATTTTTTTCAGAAATAATTTTCCTTAGAGCCTATGTCACCTTTGAGGATACTGTGTGGAGAGCTTTTTTGAGGAAAAGAAGAAGTGAACTTGGGTCTTGTAGAGGCTCATGTTGAAGGAGGGAGAAAACAGAGAGGTCGGAAAATCGTTCCACAGCCGAGCTGTTAAATATAAGAACGGGTCGTAAAAGTGATCCGTTTTCATGTTTGAATGTCAACTGTGTACAGATGTTAAGCGAGTGTTTGGTGAGTTTTCCGACTATACATTGGTGCTTTTAGGCACAGTAACAAATTCACCGATTGCGCAGATTTAAATATTTATAAAGTCGTGTCAGAGTTTGAAATAAAAGTGTCTAAACATAATTTATTTGTCCCAAAGAGAGCTAACCATCTCATTCTTCACCTTTTTCTACTCCAAATTCATTCCCAATTTTCCCTGAGCAGTTAAAAGTTCTGTGCGGTATTTCATCAAATTTCCGAGAATCACAAATGGTGGAAATGTTTATTACCAATTGTTCAAAATATAATACCATGTTGCTTATAATCAGCGATAAAGCTAACATTGCAATTGATTTGCATCAACCTTGTCTAGGTCCTGAGATTAATATCATAATCCGTGCGTTAATCTTGAGCTTAATAAAAATTGAACCGTGCCACTATCAAACTTCTACAAGCCTACAAAATAATACTTTCTTAAGAAGGTTCAAAGTACATTGCATTGTCATTTCGCTTATTCTTGGAATAAGTGAGCCCCTTTTAAAAACTCGAAAGCATGTAGAATTATTATCGTATTCGGGCATTAGGTATTAAGATCACTTACTGAAAAGAGACAAAGTATATTGCATTAAAGTGTCGTTATTTCTTCGAATAAGCGAACCTTTCCTGCAGAGTGGCAAAGATAACTGTTGGGGTTTGGTATTGAATCATCTTCGGGTTCAGAACAAGGCATGCGGATGACTGTGGCATAATAAGTTGAAGGTATACGGTACCGTTATTACCATGCCTGAGATGAGTTATCCTGCCCTGAGGTGATATCGAGAGAGAAAGTTACACAACAGGTTACAAAGCGAGAAATGGGTTTTGCAGACGAAGGCACGCCGTACCTTCACAGTAATTAGCTATGGGTACACACCTTCTAACATCAGACAAGAGGAGTATGCTTCTCTTTGGTGTAAGGTACCTGTAGAAAACAGAGGCGTGTGGTCACATTCATAATTTTTTTTTTTTCAGAATATAAATTAATGTTAATTATCAAATTAACACCGTAAACAAAATAATGAAGCTAAATCAAAAAACCTGGCTGTTCAGAGCCGGTCACCAAATACGACTATTTTTTTTTATTAACATTAAGTATATTACAAAAATAAGTTTTTTTATAAACATTAAGTAAAATATATATATATATATATATATATATATATATATATATATATATATATATATATATATATATATATATATATATGTAACATATAATATATGTATTTATTATAAAGGATAAAGAAAAGAAATAACAATGTTAGAAAAAAACAATATTTAACAAAAATGAATAAATAATAAAAAAATTGAATAATAATTCTTCTGTTTAATGTAGACATAATAAAAAAATTCGATGTAGACAAAGCCAGTGCTTGGGTATACTTGCGATCAGTCAAATAGCGGTGAATCTTTTATCAGGGTGATACTTAAGGTATCTACTACTCTGGAATAGCAGATTTTTTTAATGCCAAATTGTGTTTTTCGCAATAATCTGTGTGTAATTGCTTAAAGATAGATACATCGACGCTCTTGGGGAAAAATACATAGTTCATGTCTTACATGATCTTATTGAATTAAAAATGCCGAATAAAATAAGAAAAAAGTATCACCGCTCGAATTTATGGCGCTAGTGTCCAAATCCACACAAACAAATCTAGAGAATTTTATTGCATGAGCCAGAAACTGTGATTCAGGTATTCTAATTATACGCTACAAATAGTAAAAAATGACAGTTATTAAAATTCCTGCACATACATGGCCTGTTCAAAAGAAAAGCTGAATTTTGAATTTTCGCGGGCTGTGTACATTCGACTATCGATTTTTTTTTGTTATGTTGTTACACATATGTTTATAATATGTTAGCATTATCAGCCATTTTGGATTAGTGGTTTGTTTTTGACAACTGGAAAGGTTAGTCATGTTTTTGTGTGTTCTTCGATTTTTTACTTTTGAAAAAAAATGGATCAAAGAATAAAATCCATGATTTGTTTTTCCACAACTCCAGGACGTTCATCGTCATTAACATCTTCTCGGCCTTCTGTAAAGCGCTTGTACCACTTATAAACACTTTTTTGAGACAAAGTAGACTCGCCGAATGCCACAGTCAACATTTTAAGTGCGTTGGAGCACTTTGTTCCATTTTTAACGCAAAATTTAATACATATTCTTTGATCCATTTTTTCAAAAAGTAAAAAATCGAAGAACACACAAAAACATGACAAACCTTTCCAGTTGTCAAAAACAAACCACTAATCCAAAATGGCTGATAATGCTAACATATGATAAACATATGTGTACCAACATAACAAAAAAACTATAATCGAATGTACACAGCCCGCGAAAATTCAAAATTTACCTTTTCTTTTAAACAGGCCTCTTATCTTGCACATGGAAATCCGTTACTATGGATCGTACGCCACTGCTAGAAAGAAGCTGTAATTAGGAAACGTAATTATTATTCACGAACTTTAAGAGAAATCCATACAAACTCTCAGAAAATTCTAATTAGAGACTCTAGGTAACATATTTCCCGGTATACTGACACATTCCTAAAATGAGAATGTAACAAAAAAAATGACTGTCAACTCGACATCTTTGGTGGAGAATTAATCGTACCGAGGATTCCACCGCGATTTTCACACCGGTGATGGTAATTATATACCTATACCTAATGGAAATATTTAACATTCCTATGGAAGCTCGAGACGATGGGCTTATGGGAGTTCACTATCGATTTGAAATTACTTGTACAATTTCAAACAAAAGCTTCCCGCTACTTAGTTCCAAAACAAGACCTTCTAAATAAGGTAACTAATTATGACGTATTTTATTTATTTAATTATATACGCCCTCATGGGCTTTACATAACATAAGATATAAAATAACAGTGACATAAAAAATAACAATGATTATCACCCAAAAACATGATGAAATTGATAGAAATATCATCATGCAAACAACAACAAGTAAGTAAGCAAATTAACACTAGTATGATGATAAATACATAAAGTAATATTTTTTGCGCAATAAAACAGAATGTACAGCACAAGGGGTTTATCTTAAGGTGTTGTCTATTTCTTACAGTTAACCCAAGAAACATAATTTAAAATATCTGAATGAAGCAAAAAGTGTGTGTCAAGACAGAGCTGTGGGGCGGTCCGTCTTCTCTGCCTATCCCTGCGGGGAAACGGCGTAGCAGTTAGTTTTTTTTATATAAATACCACACAAGAGTCTCAACTGCTCCCAACCGTCTAGAGCCAGTGAGACTATGGCATCCCCAAATAGGGTATGTTGTGAGGCTAAAGGTATTGGGGAGGAGAAGGAAATTCGGAAGAGGAAGGTTGGGAAGTACCTGGGTATTCAGATCTGGTCACCAAACACGGCTAAATCCATTTCAAGCAACGTTTCGATTCTGAATGGTGGTCTTTCACCAGGACGATTTTTTGAGTATCTACCACTCTGGAACGTGCCGCAAATATATTTTTTATTATTTTAATATGAATTAAATGTGTTATGACACATATTAATTAAATGAAAGTTATTGGCGCATGCCGGGTTTGAACCTGCGACCTTTGGATTTGTAGTTGAACGTTTTACCACACGACCATGGAGGCTGTCATATTAAATTGAATTCTATTGTAATAATTCCAAATATCAATATGATAATGCAAATATTATATGCAGCCTTCATGGTCGAGTGGTAAGACGCTCGACTACAAATCAAAAGGTCGCGGGTTCGAACCCGGCGTGCGCAAATAACTTTTATTTAATCAATATATGTAGCCGTTTGTGACCAGATCTGAATAGCCAGGTACTTCCCAACCTTCTTCTTCTCCATCTCTTTCCCTCCTTCCTTCGTTCAGCCACACAATATACCCCAACTGGGGATGCCATAGTCTCACTGGCTCTAGACGGTTGGAATCAGTTGGGACTCTTGTGCGGTATTCACTATAAAAATAAAATAAAAATTCTAGTAGCTTCATAACATGTTTTCTTTACGCTTAGTAATGTTTATTTAAAAACGTGCTGAATTTTATGCATTGTTCGTACAAAAGTTAACTCTTTTGGATTGTGCCAACAGAGTAAAGAAGAGCAGAACAAAAAGCAATTTCAATTTAAAACTAACTAAACCATAAAAAAAAAGTTTTCTCAATGTATCTGAGAAGTGTTGCTATAAACTGGCCATCTTAATTGATTACCAATTAATCTCAATGAAAGATATTACCTACGTCATGTTCCAATGTTCTAATATTTTGTTTTAGTCAAGAAACACGCATAAATAATTTAACCACCCGCTGTTTTCAATTAGCGGTAATGAATGCAAAAAATAGAGCATCCGCTTCTTTTGATCGAGAAATAAAATAAAACTTGAACATGAAATGGTTACAGATGAACGTGAGGATTTTATTGAAACAAGTTTTGTAATCATCGAAAGTTACACAATCAACTAAATCCCCGAACGACGGATAATATTATGCAAATCGTCGTCAACGCAAAAATACCTCCCATGTGTCACAAAAACGATAATTGTTCAGGAGGAAATTAAAAACTGATTTTTGAGAGTTACGGGTTGTTTTTTGAGACATCAAAAATACGCTTTGTAGTTTTAGATGCAATAATGTATTTTTACCAATAAAAACATTGAAACCTTAAAGTACAAATTGAAACTCTACGCAATGTGATATTCAACTCATTTTTGTAAAGTTGACCACAAGGTAGGTACTTTCCCGTTTACGACGATATGACATAAATGTCTTAATTTTAAAGTAATATTTTTTTTTAAATAATAAAACTAGAATATGTATTGTAACGTTTTTGCCTAGAATTTACGTTTCTTTAATGGTTGCCAGATAAGAAAAATACTTCTCCGTTTACTATATACTTATTAGATCATTGTACGTGTTCATACGTGAAATCCCAATATACGTGATGAGAAACTTCAATGATCAATACGACTTACCGACTACAATTCGTTAAACGTAACGTTAATTTGATTTTTATTTAATTTTACCGATCTGTTGCGTGGTGCACTAACGAATTACATTGTTTTTTTCTAAATATTTTTTACGTATATTCGCAATCTGCCTGCCTGTTGTGTTTATGTTTATTGCTGTTTGATATACAGCACACAAACGAGTAAGAACTGTTGTTATTAAATACAATAATTTAATTTGTGAGTACGTACCGACGTACGAGTGTAAACTTTTCAGAAATGGAACTATGTGTTGGGAAAATTGCCAAATTTAAAAAAAACCTTTACAAATCTAGACAACCGAAAAAGTACCTACCTTTCATGTACAATTATTTGTATTCTTTATTTGAAATGAGTAGATTAAGCAACTCATACTATTTATTGGAAAGTCAAGTTATATTTCGTGATTTTTTATGGTAACACCTAGTAAATAGACCTGATTAGTAGCTGAGTGGACAAACGCGTCGGATTCCCATCCGAGTGTCGTGAGTTTAATTCCTCTGCTTGCTAAGTCCTTTATCATTCCACAAGTAACATCTTCCGCTTATTTTGATAGTAGTAGGAGATTTTCAAATATCGTCAGGTTATTCGTAACTAGTACTGTATCAAAGTATATCTAGCTGTTAGAAATAACATGTTGATGCCGCCAACGTCTAACGCTATTGACGAAAATTTGCGCTAACAGTTAGATATTATTATTAAAAATATTAGTACTTACATACGAATATTATTCGACGCAATAAAATCTCCATACTAGCTATTGTATTAGCGTTGGCGCCAAGTAAACAAAAGGAGTAGGAGCTATGCATCGTAAGACATTTTGTAAAGATATTTAAATAACGTTTTTGTGGAATAATGAAATATTCAAGAGTCAAGCGAATAAAATTGTATAAGACCACAGATTTAATTTAATTTTTTATGACCGACCGGTATTTTAGTCTTTAAAAAGGTGTAAAGAGTGTATTGCGTCGTGCAAATATCATACAGGATACAAAATTAAACTTTTACCCTTAGCGATGATGCTAAAACATATCTAACAGCTAGATATTTTAACGACAATGTCTTTTCATCGATTGATTGATAAAATGATTAGGCTCGTTATTCATTATTTGCTAGTTGGTGAAACCGGTCGATGTGTTTTTGTGAATTGAAGAATACGATTAATAAAAAGTGCAAAAATAAAATAAATTGGTCCTGACAATACGAAAAGATATTATTTTCATTAAATATGTCGAACCACAAAGTGATTATGGCGCCGTTTTCGTGGGAAAATCACCTCAAGGACGAAAATTTATAATTAATTACGTGGCTTTTTCATTTACATACAAGAGACGCGTTTTTAAATAAAATAATTCGTAAAAAGTTTTCTCTTAAACCATTTGAATTTCGTTGAATTTGTAAAGATTTTTAAATGACAGTTTATAAGACCACAGATTTAATTTATATTTATGAATTATCAGGATACATGACTTATGCTAAGAAATCACCAAATAAAACGCCTAGAAACCGATTTTAAAATCAACCATTAAATATGTCGAACACAGTGATTACTTTCTGCGAAATTTACATACAGAAAATTTCACCATTTGAATTTAGAACAAGTTTTTTCAATTGACAGTTGTTAAATTACATGACTTATGAAATCACCAAATGATAAGCCTGGAACACGATTTTATCAACCTATTAAACCTTATTCTAGAACCTAGAACCTACATTCCTCTATGTATGATAGTGAAAATGAACCATGGAGGTATTTTTAGCAGTGGTTTTATGACAGGTTGACTGTTTACCAGTTTATAAATGGAAATTAAGTAATTTAAGGTTTGGCTTCTAATTAATGGATAGGTTCGCTTCTAATGATAGGGCTAACTAATTAAGGCTGTGATAATTATCTAGATCGATGAGATTATGACATATCGGCGACGGAATGTCTACCATTCGATATTGTGTCAGTTTAAACAAGGTTAAGGCGTGTTTCGGAATAAAATACATTGTACGTAAAAAACATATATCAATTTGCCACGAAATTATCAAGAAAAAAACTTTTGTAAGTGTTAACTGTTTTATTAACTAAATAAAATTAATTTTAAATTATAATTAACTTTAAAGCTTTTATGCTTATTATTTTTTTACAAATTATTGAAACAATATCGATGATTTTCAACGTAAATATGAAACAGAAAAAAAATAACGGTAGCGACCGCGACTCGAACTTGGAACCTCTACTCTATTTTTATTTTTATTTTATTTTAGTACATATAACAGGTATAATGCCCAAAACATATATACATGAGTGGTTATTCAATTGGAATATTTAACAATAGTAAGTAATCAAGTAAAAGTTTATGAAAAATGTAAAAGTTAGTATTGGCACCTGTACTGAAGAGATGCCTATTAGCCGTTTGGTTTTTAGTACTTAATATAACCAGTCTATAACTAAAGGGCATCATTACAATATCAGCTTGATATGATTGACAGATTTTTAGTTTTTAAATTGATTTTTCGTGTCAATAAAAATGTCTACTTCATTGTTTGTGCAGTGAATTGTGTTGTAGTTTCTTAATGTGTTCGCCAAAAGAGAAAAATATCCCGTATTTGTGTGGTAGGTTCTAATATTATAAATATTGTTTATCCTCCTCGTTGATCTTATTATTGGTATGTTAATGTTAATTTGGGATAAAATATTTGGTGCATCAATTGATGAATGCATAATTTTGTGTAAAGTTAATATATCAGAAAGTTTACGTCTGGCTGACAGAAAGTGAAGTTTATAGTGTGAAATTCGTTCATTGTACGTTCCAAATTGATCTGATAAGCCTTCGCGATATGCAATTATACGAGTTAATTTTCTTTGAATGGATTCAATTCTATAGTAATGAATCTCATAATTAGGAGACCAAATAGTGGACGCGTATTCTAGAATACTCCGCACAATCGATTTATTTAATGTTAAAGTTAATTCGGAATTTTTAAAACAACTTGTAGTTCTTAGAGTTAGTCCTAATATTTGAGATGCATTTTTTTTAAATAGTCTCTAAATGTTTATTGAAGCTTAATGAAGAGTCAAATGTCACACCCAGGTCTTTAATCGAAGTAGTGTTCAATAAGTTAACGTTGTTGATGCTATCCGGGAATAATCCTACTTTTAACCTTAATCTTAGTATCTCTTACTTCCGGATAGAGTAGAGGTTCCGAGTTCGAGTCTCGGTCACGACCGTTATTTTTCTGTTTTATATTTACGTTGAACATTATTGGTATTATTTTAATAATTAATACAAAAATAAAATTAATTTACACCGTGATTTGAACTCCATCATAGTCGAATATCTTAACCGTTCGATCACGGTGGTATATTACTCTGAAAACATGTTGTTTTTTTATTTAATACAGAATACATATATTATTTGTCACTTCATTTGATCATTGCACAAGCAACATCTTCCGTATATAATGATGGTGAGTTTTCAAATATTGTCAGGTTATTCGTAACTCGAGAATGCTTGACTTTTAAAAAAAAAACTCTGTCTTGGCACACTTTCCTTGCTTCATTCACATTCATAAATCGTCTCATAGATACTCTTCTGTTCTTCTGATATGGCCTGACTTAAGTATTTGATTCACTTGATCGTGCGATTTCTTCCTCGGGCGTCCCACACTTCTACTTCCATTCACTTTGCTTGTCATTTATCTTTCCAATTATGGAGATGTTCCCGTTTTTGAAGAGGTATGAAAATAAAAATTAACTAACTTTACCGCAAGGGTAGGCAGAGAGGACGAACCGCCATATAACTCTTTCTTGGCACACACTCCTTGTTTTATTCATATTCATACATCGTCTCACACATACTCTTCTGTTATTCTGACTCTTCTCATGTATTTTTTCATTTTATCGTGCCATATCTTCCTCGGGCATGGCATCCCCGAATTCTTCTTCCGTTCAATTTTGTATTACATATTCTTTTCACATTCCTTTCTTCGTTCATTTATTTTAGATGCCCAAACCATCTGAGCGTTCCTTTCTTGGTCTAATTCATTACGCTTACATCAGCCTTGCATTCTTTTTGGATATCCTTATTTATAATACGGTTATATCTGGTTTTACAGCACATATGCCTCAGGGATCTCATTTCTGCAGCATCTAGTCTACTTTCATCCTTTCTCTGCCAGTTCTATGCCTCATTGCCATACATACATACATTGTGTATTGCTAGCTTCGCTTCTGTATGAAATAAAAGTAACTTTGTTTTAAAACCACTTTATTAGATACATACACCAACCGGTTTCGGCTCTACCTGAACCTTCTTCAGAGTTGAATAAAGATGTATTGATCAAAATATGTAGAAGTAAGGATTAAGGACTAAGGAATATAAGGAGTGTGTGTATCAAAAATGTATAAAGTGGTCTTAAAACAAAGTTACTTTTATTTATAATTTAATTATGTATTACCATAAAGTGAGTGCTTCATGTCAAAGTTTAAAATCATTTATGTTAACCGTGTAAAATGTTGTATGGATATCAAACATCAGGTAGATTATCAAGGTGCTATTATTTATTTTTACCAGCAAAAAATATGAAATTGGCCTTATGTGAAATTAGAATAAAGGCCACCGGTGTTTAGGCAGGTACCCGCTAAGGCAATGCACTCACTACTCCCAACTAGGCCGTGATTCAACGTTAACACGCGCAATTAATGAGATTGCCTTTTGTTGGTAATTATGCATTTCGATATCGTAAATAAGAATTCCCGCAGTCGACGGTGCGAGCTCGCCAAGTCACATGTTTTAAGTATGACAAGGTCGATGTATAGAACGTGTGCGTGAATATCCCGTAAAGTACTCTAGTGTCAGTATTTTAGGCACGAACGTGTACAAAACGTAAGTCTATGATAGTAATTATACTGATGCAATGTTTCAACTTGCGATGCGCAACTCGGAGGTAATATTAAAGTCGTGTGTGCAGGTCGTAAACGTTTTTGAAAAATCGCAAGAATGCCACATCGTGACTCAAATGTAATAAATGTATATTTTTTAGACCTCCTGACCGCTTGAGATCTTATTTATTATATTACGATTTTTTCCTTGAGTTATTGGATGCTGCTAGTGACACGGCCTCGGTGGTCGAGTAGTTAATACGCTCGACTACCAATACAGAGGTCGCGGAATCAAATTCCAGTGGGCGCAAGCAAATTTTATTTCATTAAAATGTCTTATTTCACATTTAATTCACGTAAAACAACGAACTAAATACTATGTAAGTATCATTGCCCTGGTGAATAACCACCATTCAGAGTCGAAACGTTACTTTTTTACAAATAAAGACAACCATTCCTTGGTTACGAATGACCTGAAAATATTTTTTCAAAATCCTACTATCATCATAATAAGCGGAAAATGTTGCTTGTGCAATGATGGAGGACTTAGCCAGCGAGGTATTGAACCCACGACGCTCGGGTGGGAATCCGACGCGGTTGTCCACTCAGCTACCGACTGGTCTGGTTTGAAATGGTTTTAGCCGTGTTTGTTAAGGAGGTTTGAATAGCCATAGTGCTTTCCGATCTTTCTCTTCTCGATCTTCTTCTCTTCTCCACTACCTTCAGCCTCACAACATACCCCGATCGGATACTTATTCATTTTAAAAATATCTAAAAAAAAAACAGTTATTCGCAAAATAACTTAAGATATAAATGAAATCGGAACGTCGTCTTCTCTGTCTGTCCCTTTCTCTTTATTACTTTGTTATAATTTAAATGTAATTTTTTTGTTTTCTCACTGTTCTTTTATTTTATATTGTGTTCTCCCTCTGTATGTATAAATAACCGCACACTTTGTATTTTTGTTTAGTTTAATTTTGTACCGTGACGATGCTTAGGCTAAGCGAAACCGGTCGGCCATAAAAATTAAAATAATATCAGTGGTTTTATACAGAGTTTTTTTTTAGTTCTTTAAAAAAATATATATTTGAGTCAACAGTTTTAAATATAAACATGCCTACTTCATATCGGTATGACAAATAATACAAGTAACTAACCATCACACCTTTTCTTTGCAAGAGTAGGGAGATAAAATGGATCGCCATTTAACTCTGTCTTGGCACACACTTTTTGCTTCGTTGGCATTCATACAACTTAATCTTATTCATTACGATAACATCAGCCTTAAATTCTTTCCGAATTCTATATTTGTAACAGAGTCATGCATGGTTTTAATATACATTTGTCTTAGCGATCTTGTTTATACAGATTTCAATCAACGTTCATCTTTCATCTGTCAGTTGTATGTTTCACTGTCATGCATCAGGTCATCGCTAGCCTCGATTGTTTTGACAAATTTATATTGAAAATACAAGTATTTTTATTGTTATGCTACCACTCTAAATACAAGTCGCTAATAAATAAAGTATTTTAATATGCAATTGATAGATTGCATGATTTGTGTTCTTCGTACAACTCGCTGGAGTCCCTTTTTATATGTACAGTGAAACTCTCCTATTAGATTTTCCAAGGGATTGAAAAAAATCCTACTGTAAAACCTTATATTTGGGATAAATTGGGTCCTTTTTCTAAATCAGTCTTCAAGGAACTAAAAAAAAACTTCTTAAGCAGGAAAATTTCTTAATTAAAAACCTTATAAGCGGGTTTCAATATATTTGGAACCAAATACGTCATATTAAATACAATGCATACTATTCTACTTCTATCTGTAGTAGTTTTTCTTGAGTACGATTCTCGGATGACAGTAATGTGTAATGTAATTTTATAATAACATTTTATTTCTTTCTTTCCAGACACTATGAAGGACAGCATACCTGCATTACCTACGATGCTGTCAATGCTGCTTACATTGATGCTAGGAAGAGAATTAGTAAGTTAAAGCGAAATAATATAAAAATCGGAGGGTTGCCCGAGTACACGTTAGAATTAATTCTGAAGAATATGTAAATTAATTTAATTTTTTTGCAAGGATGCACTCGGGATGTAAATAATTAACATTTTGGATTAATAAGAATTGACCCTCATCATTCAAATTCTTACCGTATTTAAAAAAACATTATTTCCATAAATTCCGAAAAAAAAAATTGATTATTTTCATCAGAATTAATTAATATTCTACAGGTAGTTTTCTTTTCTGAATGTGCTACATAAAACTCAACCCTATAGACCCCTTCTGCCGTGCGCCAAACATTCGTTTTGCCGTCTGTAGTTAATGCTTTTTTGCATAATTTGTCGCTCGAAAGATGTGTATGATGTGCCCAATGTCACGATGAATTTACAATTTATTTTAACCACTTATTAATGAAACCTTGTGTCCATTTTGACTTACCCTACCTGTAATTAATGGGTTATTTTATTTTTTATGCAATTTAATAGAACATTTACGAATGCAAAGGAGTTTTTTCGCTTTCTAGGTCTTTGTACATTTTTATGAGCTATTTTTTCTAGAGTAGTGTTTCCACTTAACTTAAACTTTTTAATTTTGAAAATCTAGTCACTTTATACCTCTCTCTACGGACACTCGTCAAATTGAAATAACGCTTTTGAATTTGTCCGATTTGTGAAATTATTACTTCTAAAACAAAATAATCATAGTGTAACAATTTGTGTGAAGCAATGAAGAAAGAATGTCATCGGTGAGAAGGATATTTTGTTTTAAACCCAAATTACAAATACGCGTTCGTTGTGTAACACATTCGGCGCATTATTATTATTATTATTATTATTATTATTATTTTTTTTTTTTTTTTTTTTTGTGTTTTACAGACTATATATCCATTTACAAAACACAAGAAGTAACAAAATTAAATTAAATTAAGAGATATTTTTAACATGTCTCTTGAAATCTTTAAGGTTTACGTTGAAGATATCAAGAGAAATGTTATTTAATAGTACCATACCCCGTGTCATGCTGTGCTGAGCCAACACGTCTGTTCTGCCATGTGGAATGCACAGCAGATCGTGATGTCGCCCCTGGCAGTAGTTATTTGGCACAAACAACTTATAACATTCCAGGAGGTATGGATTGTCAATCAAATTATTCAATATTTTGTACGCTGTTACTGCAAGGGCCCCACTCCTTCTCGACTGGAGACTTTGATAAAGCGTATCGGAGAGCAAATCTTTATGATGCATAAATTTTGGATAGACGCCGTGGATTCTCATATACAAATATCTGAGAAACTTTGTTTGGATCTGTTCCAATAATTGTATATATTTATTTTGGTATGGGGCCCATACAGCAGAGGTGTACTCTAGTTTGGACCTTACAATGTAGTTGAACATAGAAGTCATCGCTGCAGGCTTGGTAAATTGTTTGCTAGACCTTATAACAAACCCTAACAGTCTGTAGCACGATGTGGATAACTGCAATATATGGTCTGAAAACGTAAGTTTGGGATCAAAGACTACTCCTAGGTCTTTGATCGACCTTATAGATGACAATAAATCATTCCCTATTTTATAATTAAATTTGATAGGGTTTTTTGAGCGCGTATATGTCATAGATACACATTTTTTTGTGTTAAAATATAATTTATTTTCGTCAGCCCACGCAGTTATTGCATCTAAGTCTAGTTGTAATTTAATACAATCTATATATGAGGCCTGTAGAAACAAACACGGCTAAGTCCATTGACTACAGTTTTCAAGGAAGAACAAAAAACGTTTAATTTAAAAATTACTTGTGATACTGTCACTAAAATAAATTCGACAAATAGTACTTACTAAAAACATTAATTTTCTTCTTGATACATTAGTTTAGCTGGTGCAAAACAAAAAATATATTCAAATTAATAGTGGACTTTGCCGTGTTTGTTGTTCACATTTGACAACTGCCGCTTTTGTTTTCAACACAACTGGACTTTGCCAGTTTTGAAATGGACACGTTTTTCATAAGGTTGCAGTCAAAGTCAGTAACAAAAATAGTTTTATATTTAAAAAGTATTTATTTTGATAGAAATACAAAACAATAATATCTTACAAAATATTTTGAAAAAGTTTGTAAGTTATGATGACCTAATTAATAATTTTAAAAAAAAAACGAAAAAATCAAGAAAAAAATCATAAAAAATAATAACTATTATTCTGGTATTTTTATAAAAATTGTTTTAAAGGTTTAATAAGATATGAATGCGGAATAATATTCAAGAGCAGGAAGATTTCTCCAGTTATCACCGAAATGCTTGATCAAAACATAGTTGACATCTCTCACTTTTAACGATTTCAAAACAACTTTTTCCGGGTTCTATGTTGCTTGGAATTATCATTGATACATTTTTCATACAGCAATGATTTCTACAATATTAATGACAGAACAATAACTACTAATAAAGTAATCATATTATTCAATAAAACTCTAAATCGTAAGTAAGAACTCATTTATTTTACCACTATGCTGTTTAGTAAGTCAAAAAAATAATGTCCATAAAAAAAAATAACAAGAAACAAAACTTCATTATGCACGTCAGCGGACATTTTCGGTAATTTGCGAAATTGTCAATATCTCAACTTTTACAAAAACAAAGTGGTAATAACCTCTGTTTTTTAGCAATGTTCATCTTCCAATTTTGGGGCTGTTTTATGCGTTTCCTCGCCGATTCTTGTACTACTTCGTTGGGGGCACATTCCATTTCTATAAGCCATACATAAAAATAAAAAAATTACGAAAATATAGTAAAAACACCTAGAAACTAAGCAGCTGAGGAGACAATCCGGTTGTCATGTTGTATGAAACATAAAGAGCCGCCATCTTGAAAACAGCCATTTACAACGCTCCTATTGGTCCGTTTGAAAACTGCCGTCTTTGATTTGGAAAGAAGTGGACTTTGCCGAGTTTGTTATGGACTTCAATTTTAATCCGTAAAAATAAATAGTTTAGAGTCGTATTTGTTAGGAAAGCAACATTGCATCATAAAGCATTTTTTTTACTCTTTCGAACCTCATATTTAACTCATTTTCCATTATTGGTGGACTTTGCCGTGTTTGTTTCTACAAGCCTCATATTATGGGGCAATAAAAAAGGTCTCTTCGAGGGTGGAAGTCTGGCGAAGTTGACCATACGGCTGCATTAGTGTAAGTAAATAAATTTATCTTCAGTTATAGAGTTGTAGTAAATATGCGGAGTCTAATTTCAGTTAAATAAAACATTTACTTAAAAAGTATTTGTGTTTATCCGTCAATTTGACAGGTGCCAGTCGAAATAGATAAAAAAAACATGCTTGCAAACCTAGTGTTAAATGATAATAGATAACGTGTTTGTAAGCATAAGTTTACCAACTAATTTATATAAGGCTTTTTTCGCCAGGAATTTCCTTCTATAGTATGGCCCACTAACACGCAATCCACGGAGAAGGAAATTATTTCAAAGCATACTATTTATAAATCTCTCTTAGGTCAGTTATCTTAGAGGCTTGTCACCTATCTAAATAGGCTGAACTAGATCTTATTATATATAATTTATCGAAGTATAAATCATTTGTGTCAAAACCAGAAAACCTTACACGAAATTCGAGATAGCGTTTACATGTCTAACATTATAAATTGTTAATTGTAACGGTATGTAGGCAATAACAGAAGGCAGTTAAATTAAATATTGAATAAACGCCTCTTGATCTGCTACCTAACGACTTTTATAGGTTAATGTATGCCTTTTTGAGGCATAAACAACTACGGTGTTACAATATTGTATCCGCTTTTAGATGCAGATATTAAATTACGAATCTAAGTCACGTTCTAAACAGGGCGATCAATAATACTTAATATGCGAATAAAATTGTTCCAATTTATCAAAACTTTAATTTAGTGAATAATTTACCGTCAGACGGCAATAGCGACAACTCGTAAAAGGATTAGTTTTAATGCAACTTGGAACTTAATACTTATGAAACTGCTTTAATAGATAGATTTATTGCGGACGGGTAAAGTGGTGGCATTAAAATAACACCCTAGTTTATCGAATCAACCTAATATGCCATTTATAGGTTAGGTTTTTTCCTAAATCGTTTCCAAATTGCTTGTAGAATCAAAATCTTCACACGTAAGCGGTGGCGGCTCGTGACTGTTTAATGTATTAAAGTGCTAAGATTGCATAGAGAACATATCGTCGCTGCAAAGGCAAAAAGGTTTGAGCGACACTTTGTTAAAAAATTATTTAAATTTGCAGTTTTCATAAAACTGACCCTCGTTTGATTCTGAAGACTTTTGTGGCTTTTCAGCCACAAGTTTCCCAACTTGCCGGTGTTATATTTGCAATGTTTAAATGAGAACGACAATTAATAAAGCAATGTTATTTATTAGACTGGTTGAGTCACAGTAGGTTTATAATTCACAGGAAGCGGAAAATGTTATATAGGCAATATGGTAAAAATACCATAGACAATGTAGAATAACCAACTCACAGACACTCTTACTAGCATCTAGGAGCCAGTTAGTGATACCGTGGTGGTATTTAAACTCTGGAAGGTGAGAGGAATATCTTCCAATTTGAATAATGTAGATGAATAATTAAATTAATTCCCGTTGAAATAAGAACAAACTTTGAAGCATTAATGTTTTTTAATATTTAAATAAAATCAATAATCAACAACACAAATATGAAACAGAAAAAGCTAGACAATGGTCACACAATGGCAGCCAAATCGGAGGAAAATTGAAAAAAATAATATTCAGTCCTCTCTACGGACACTCGTCAAATTGAATAAATTTGAATTTGTCCGATCAGAAATTATTACTTCTAAACAAAATAATCATAGTGTAACAATTTGTGTGAAGCAAGAAGAGAATGTCATCGGTGAGAAGGATATTTGTTTTAAACTCCAAATTACAAATACGCGTTCGTTGTGCTTTAACACATTCGGCGCTTAAGCATTATTATTATTATTATTATTTTTTTTTTTTTTTTTTTTGTGTTTTACAGACTATATATCCATTTACAAAACACAAGAAGTAACAAATTAAATTAAATTAAGAGATATTTTTAACATGTCTCTTGAAATCTTTAAAGGTTTACGTTGAAGATATCAAGAGAAATGTTATTAATAATACCATATACCCCGTGTTTAAAGCTGTTGCTGAGCCCAACACGTCTGTTCTGCCATGTGGAATGCACAGCAGATCGATGTCGCTCGGCAGTAGTTATTTGGCACAAACAACTTATAACATTCCAGGAGGTATGGATTGTCAATCAAATTATTCAATATTTTGCGCTGTTACTGCAAGGGCCCCACTCCTTCTCGACTGAGACTTTGATAAAGCGTATCGGAGCAAATCTTTATGATGCATAAATTTTGGATAGACGCCGTGGATTCTCATATACAAATATCTGAGAAACTTTGTTTGGATCTGTTCCAATAATTGTATATATTTATTTTGGTATGGGGCCCATACAGCAGAGGTGTACTCTAGTTTGGACCTTACAATGTAGTTGAACATAGAAGTCATCGCTGCAGGCTTGGTAAATTGTTTGCTAGACCTTTATAACAAACCCTAACAGTCTGTAGCACGATGTGGATAACTGCAATATATGGTCTGAAAAACGTAAGTTTGGGATCAAAGACTACCTCTAGGTCTTTGATCGACCTTATAGATGACAACTATTCCCTATTTTATAATTAAAT
Source organism: Drusus annulatus (assembly GCA_022651775.1). NCBI lineage: Eukaryota > Metazoa > Arthropoda > Insecta > Trichoptera > Limnephilidae > Drusus > Drusus annulatus. The sequence continues at coordinate 93,704 of JAGWCC010000006.1, forward strand.
TTGATAGTTTTTTTGAGCGTATATGTCATAGATACACATTTTTTTTGTGTTAAAATATAATTTATTTTCGTCAGCCCACGCAGTTATTGCATCTAAGTCTAGTTGTAATTTAATACAATCTATATATGAGGCCTGTAGAAACAAACACGGCTAAGTCCATTGACTACAGTTTTCAAGGAAGAACAAAAAACGTTTAATTTAAAAATTACTTGTGATGGTCGTCACTAAAATAAATTCGACAAATAGTACTTACTAAAAACATTAATTTTCTTCTTGATACATTAGTTTAGCTGGTGCAAAAACAAAAAAAATATATTCAAATTAATAGTGGACTTTGCCGTGTTTGTTGTTCACATTTGACAACTGCCGCTTTTGTTTCAACACAACTGACTTTTGCCAGTTTTGAAATGGACACGTTTTTTCATAAGGTTGCAGTCAAAGTCAGTAACAAAATAGTTTTATATTTAAAAAAAGTATTTATTTTGATAGAAATACAAAAACAATAATATCTTACAAAATATTTTTGAAAGTTTGTAAGTTATGATGACCTAATTAATAAAAAAAACGAAAAATCAAGAAAAAAATCATAAAAAAATAATAATAACTATTATTCTGGTATTTTTATAAAAAATTGTTTTAAAGGTTTAATAAGATATGAATGCGGAATAATATTCAAGAGCAGGAAGATTTCTCCAGTTATCACCGAAATGCTTGATCAAAACATAGTTGACATCTCTCACTTTTAACGATTTCAAAAAAACAACTTTCCGGGTTCTATGTTGCTTGGAATTATCATTGATACATTTTTCATACAGCAATGATTTCTACAATATTAATGACAGAACAATAACTACTAATAAAGTAATCATATTATTCAATAAAACTCTAAATCGTAAGTAAGAACTCATTTATTTTACCACTATGCTGTTTAGTAAGTCAAAAATAATGTCCATAAAAAAAAATAACAAGAAACAAAACTTCATTATGCACGTCAGCGGACATTTTCGGTAATTTGCGAAATTGTCAATATCTCAACTTTTACAAAAACAAAGCGGTAATAACCTCTGTTTTTAGCAATGTTCATCTTCCAATTTTGGGGCTGTTTTATGTTTCCTCGCCGATTCTTGTACTACTTCGTTGGGGGGCACATTCCATTTCTATAAGCCATACATAAAAATAAAAAAAATTACGAAAATATAGTAAAAACACCTAGAAACTAAGCAGCTGAGGAGACAACTGGTTGTCATGTTGTATGAAACATAAAGAGCCGCCATCTTGAAAACAGCCATTTACAACGCTCCTATTGGTCCGTTTGAAAACTGCCGTCTTTGATTTGGAAAGAAGTGGACTTTGCCGAGTTTGTTATGGACTTCAATTTTAATCCGTAAAATAAATAGTTTAGAGTCGTATTTGTTAGGAAAGCAACATTGCATCATAAAGCATTTTTTTTTACTCTTTCGAACCTCATATTTAACTCATTTTCCATTATTGGTGGACTTTGCCGTGTTTGTTTCTACAAGCCTCATATTATGGGGCAATAAAAAGGTCTCTTCGAGGGTGGAAGTCTGGCGAAGTTGACCATACGGCTGCATTATTAGTGTAAGTAAATAAATTTATCTTCAGTTATAGAGTTGTAGTAAATATGGTGCGGAGTCTAATTTCAGTTAAATAAACATTTACTTAAAAAGTATTTGTGTTTATCCGTCAATTTTGACAGGTGCCAGTCGAAATAGATAGAAAAAACATGCTTAAAACCTAGTGTTAAATGATAATAGATAACGTGTTTGTGCTAATAAGTTTACCAACTAATTTAAGTATAAGGCTTTTTTCCGCCAGGAATTTCCCTTCTATAGTATGGCCCACTAACACGCAATCCACGGAGAAGGAAATTATTTCAAAGCATACTATTTATAAATCTCTCTTAGGTCAGTTATCTTAGAGGCTTGTCACCTACCTTAAATAGGTTGAACTAGATCTTTTATTATATAATTTATCGAAGTATAAATCATTTGTGTCAAAAACCAGAAAAACCTTTACACGAAATTCGAGATACAAGGTTTACATGTCTAACATTATAAATTGTTAATTGTAACGGTATGTAGGCAATAACAGAAGGCAGTTAAATTAAATATTGAATAAACGCCCTTGATCTGCTACCTAACGACTTTTATAGGTTAATGTATGCCTTTTTTGAGGCATAAACAACTACGGTGTTACAATATTGTATCCGCTTAGATGCAGATATTAAATTACGAATCTAAGTCACGTTCTAAACAGGGCGATCAATAATACTTAATATGCGAATAAAATTGTTCCAATTTATCAAAACTTTAATTTAGTGAATAATTTACCGTCAGACGGCAATAGCGACAACTCGTAAAAGGATTAGTTTTAATGCAACTTGGAACTTAATACTTATGAAACTGCTTTAATAGATAGATTTATTGCGGACGGGTAAAGTGGTGGCATTAAAATAACACCCTAGTTTATCGAATCAACCTAATATGCCATTTATAGGTTAGGTTTTTTCCTAAATCGTTTCCAAATTGCTTGTAGAATCAAAATCTTCACACGTAAGCGGTGGCGGCTCGTGACTGTTTAATGTATTAAAGTGCTAAGATTGCATAGAGAACATATCGTCGCTGCAAAGGCAAAAAGGTTTGAGCGACACTTTGTTAAAAAATTATTTAAATTTGCAGTTTTCATAAAACTGACCCTCGTTTGATTCTGAAGACTTTTGTGGCTCTTCAGCCACAAGTTTCCCAACTTGCCGGTGTTATATTTGCAATGTTTAAATGAGAACGACAATTAATAAAGCAATGTTATTTATTAGACTGGTTGAGTCACAGTAGGTTTATAATTCACAGGAAGCGGAAAATGTTATATAGGCAATATGGTAAAAATACCATAGACAATGTAGAATAACCAACTCACAGACACTCTTACTAGCATCTAGGAGCCAGTTAGTGATACCGTGGTGGTATTTAAACTCTGAAGGTGAGAGGAATATCTTCCAATTTGAATAATGTAGATGAATAATTAAATTAATTCCCGTTGAAATAAGAACAAACTTTGAAGCATTAATGTTTTTTTAATATTTAAATAAAATCAATAATCAACAACACAAATATGAAACAGAAAAAGCTAGACAATGGTCACACAATGGCAGCCAAATCGGAGGAAAATTGAAAAAATAATATTCAGTGAAAAGTATCAGATCAATTACAAATGTCGATTTCTAATAAGGTCCCGATGGCTGAATTGGTTGAAGCGTTACTCCCGGATATAGTGAAGGATCCGAGTTCGTGTCTCGGTTGTGACCATTGTCTTTTTACTTTATAGCTTTTTCTGTTTTATATTTGTGTTGTTGATTATTGATATTATTGAAATATCACAATATATATATTTTTTTAAATTGTTTACCCGCACCACTTTGTCTAGAACCAAAGAGTTTACTGCTACGAGGCCTGTTCAAAAGAAAAGGTGAATTTTGAATTTTCGCGGGCTGTGTACATTCGATTATCGATTTTTTTTTGTTATGTTGGTACACATATGTTTATCTTATGTTAGCATTATCAGCCATTTTGGATTAGTGGTTTGTTGGCTTTTGAAAAAAATGGATCAAAGAATAAAATCCATGATTTGTTTTTCCCACAACTCCAGGACGCTCATCGTCATTAACATCTTCTCGGCCTTTTGTAAAGCGCTTGTCCCACTTATAAACACTTTTTTGAGACAAAGTATACTCGCCGAATACCACAGTCAACATTTTAAGTACGTTGGAGCACTTTATTCCATTTTTAACGCAAAATTTAATACATATTTTTTGATACATTTTTTTCCAAAGTAAAAAATCGAAGAACACACGAAAACGTGACTAACCTTTCCAGTTGTCAAAAACAAACCACTAATCCAAAATGGCTGATAATGCTAACTTATGATAAACATATCTGTACCAACATAACAAAAAAAATCGATAATCGAATGTACACAGCCCGCGAAAATGCAAAATTCAACTTTTTCTTTGGACAGGCCATGTATACCACGGAGGTCGTTACCTCACGCACTAAAAAAATTAAACGACCTCGCCAGATGCAGCTTTTAGTAATTTATTGCACTGTCTAAAAATATTCATCTTTTCTAAGAGTTCCAACCCCTAGGCTACTGGCCACATTTCTCATAAAACAATATCTCAAATCTTCACTCATTCTGTGATACGAAAATCGCAGGCATGCAATACAGTATGTAATTATATTACTTAAGCATCATAATGTATATGCCAAATTATCAATGGATGGGTTATTAAGCCAAAAAAATTACCAACACGTCTCATAAATTTAGATTAAAGTATTAATTTGCCGAATAAAGGTGTGATGCTCGCTGTAAATTATATCCACACCTGAGCAGTTAGTCGAGTATTCGTTTCACACAAACGTATTGGCAAGTGTTTTCACAAGGTTAGCAGATCTATAATTTCTCTGTCAGGTTAGGCTAATTTTGCAATACTCTGGCGCATACTGGGCATTAATCACTATCAACTGCTTTCTTGATCGTAACAATTTAGAATCAATCAATTAACATAAAGCATTGCTCCGAGACCAAACGAGTTTCTTCACCGGCTCACAGGTGAAACTGATTAAAAGCCCATATGTTACTTTTGCAATTATCAAATTATATAACATTTGTACATGATTTAAGCAGTTACTGAAATATTTGTGTTGGTTAACAGTCGTAATATAATATACCACTTAATATTGTTTGACAAAATGTTCACTTTTAACCGGTAGAAAGGTACTTTGACGGCCTCCATGGCCGAGTAGTAAGACACTGGACTACAAATCCAAAGGTCGCGGGTACAAACCCGGCGTGCGCCAATAACTTTTATTTAATTAATATGAGTCATAACACATTTAATTCATATAAAAATAATAAATACAGAGTGGTAGATACTCTAAGTATTGCCCTGGTGAAAGACCACCATTCAGAATCAAAACGTTGCTTGAAATGGTTTTAGCCGTGTTTGGTGACCAGATCTGAATGGTCAGGTACTTCCCAACCTTCCTCTTCCCAATCTCTTTCCCCTCAATACTACCTGCAGTCTCACAACATACTCTATTTGGGGATGTCATAGACTCACTGGCTCTAGACGGTTGGGAGCAGTTGAGACTCTTGTGCGTATTCATATACAAAAAAATAAATAAACTCTTCTTGTTTGCGTATTTTTAATTACTTTAATAATATTTTTTAATTAATAGAATATATTAATTAGTTTATGGTGCCGAGTTATAGATCTTGATAATTGTGTAGCGATAGCCAGTTTCATTATTTTAAATCGATTTAAATACCAATTGATCATAAATATAATATTAACTGGGAATTTAATTATTTTTTACAGAAACCTAGGTCAACATATAATGTGGAGTATTGTAAACGTTTCGACGGGATTGTATCTTTTTTATTATATGGAACTTTGGAGTTTAGAATTCTTTGGTATACCAATAAGTCTGGTTATTTAAATGTAATATTATTAAATTTAAAAAAGTACTTTAATTTTATGAAAAACTAAATTATGATAGTTCTAGTTTTAGTGACAGCTGTTTCAGCGTTCAGGGCTATTATCAATCTGTTGTTAGGCCGCATGAAAAAGACTAACTTATACGAGTTTAGTTCACTATTTAATTACTAATTTTGATTAGAACTCTAACTAAATAACCATGACACCGTTTCCCCGCAGGGGTAGACTGAGAGAATGGACTGCCATACAACTCTGTCTTGGCACACACTTTTACATACATACTTTTTTGTTATTCTGACTCTTCACATGGGCCGATTCAAGAATTTCATTCACTTGATCGTGCCATGTCTTCCTCGGGCTTCCCCGCCTGCTTCTTCCGTTTACCTTTGCACCATATATTCTTTTCGCACTCCTTTCTTTGTGTGTTCGCTCTACATGCCCAAACCATCTAAGCATCTCTTTCTTGATCCTATTCATTACGCTTACATCAGCCTTGCATTCTTTCCGGATATCCACATTTTTACTCGCATTTCTCCATTTCCTTTCGCTTTCATAAAATCCTCAATTATCCTTGCAATATCCGCACTGGCTCTGCATAAAAATTCTAGCACCATAAAAATAACCAAATTCTTATCTAATTCATAACTCGTGCGAAAAAAACACTTGAGAAAGATTTAAAAAAAACTGCATTTTAATTTCTATCGCTATTTGCTATTTTTTCTTTCCAATGAAATGTTTGTAAATATTTTCAATTTTATTTTATTAATGAACATTCGTTCACGAAAAACGATTTGTTTGTCTGGTTTTCAATAATGCACAAGTTGATAAAAAATCAAGGTTGCATAAAAACTAGAGGTTCAACGGCTCTGTTAGGAAAAAAAACACGTAGGAAGATAAATTATTCTTAATTATAGTTCATTAGCATTTTAAAATTTTGTTTACATTTTAATGTAACCGTACTTTTTGTAGCCATAGCTCTGTGAACAATGAAAATGGCAATTTGTGTCAACGAACCAGAGTTTTAATAATTTTAATGAAAATTAAATAACAACTTCGTAAAAGATGACAGATTTTAAAATTTTTATTTATCACCGATCGGTTTTGCTTAGCCTAAGCATCATCAGGGAACAAAATTAAACTTAACCAAAACACAAAGTGTGCGGTTATATAAACATACAGAGTGAGAACACAATATAAAACAAGAGAACAGTGAGAAAACAAAAGAATAACATTTAAATTATTATAAAGGAACAGAAAGAAAGAGACAGATAATACGAAATGAAAGAGGTAAAACGTCATCTGAGAAGGTGATCAAAGAATAATGAGAAATTTATGATTTTGCGGGAAATATACCTAATATTGGACTACAGGACAAATTTAACTGATTATTAAGAATATGACAATATATATCTACTGATTTCAATATTTTATTTATTCATATATTATAGCAATACAGTTAAATGTTTTTACATAGAATAAATAACCGTTAAGAGAAAAATATTTTAGTACGGTGAACAAACGTGAATTCATCGATTTATCATAAATAAAAAAATAAATAAAGGGAAATATGTAAATACTTTAAACATATTCTCACTGGCTCTAGACGATTGAGAGCAGTTGGGACTCTTGTGCGGTATTCACTGTAAAAAAATATATTTAAAAAAACCTTTAAAATCTAAAAAAAATAGCGGTAATAGATGAATTGTAACGTTGTCAAATATGATGAAATTTTGAAAAACCCCAACCTCATCCAAACGCGCGTTTGACTGACAAATTAAATTATCTCCTTTACATTGAACGAATTACATTCGATTCGATTTCTCTTTGGCATGTTGTTAAATAATTCATGTACCATTATTAGATATCAGTACTAACTCACCTATCGCAGTGCGTGGTACCTACTCCATTCTAAAAAAACCATCACACCTGGCCAAAATGCGAATGCTAAGATGATTGATGCTGTCATCATTTCTCACATCTTCGACAAATAGCTTGATGTGCTACAAAAAACATTTACAATGGGTTATGAGAACATCAATGTCATGCTTGACTAAATGACAATAATAACTCATGTACTTTCTTGCTCACGAATAGTAACAACCAAAGATATTTTTGGATGAGAGAATTCAAGATTTTTTTTCGCTTTCACTAAAAGAAAATACGTCAAGTACTAAAGTACTGAATTTTTAATAGTGTAGTTTCGTCTCATTCTTTGGTGGAAGGCCCTGAAGGAAGACCGCCATTCAAAATTGGACATAGTTATGCAGAAAGTGTCCAACCCGCAATTTCGTCAAAATCGAATTTTACATATTTTCCTATATATAAATACGAGATTTATATCTGCTGAAAACATTCAAGCTTCAAATGCAATAGATTTTTGGTAATTATTTTTTACTAATGCAAATTGCAGATATTTGACTTAAGTTGAAGTTTAAGGACATTATAAAATGTAGAATAGCATAAAAATATTTTTTTTTGTTAGCACAATGATAGTTTTATTTTTATATGAATACCTCACAAGAGTCTCAACTGCTCCCAACCGTCTAGAGCCAGTGAGACTATGGCATCCCCAAATATGATATGTTGTGAGGCTGAAGGTAGTGGGAGGGGAAAGAAATTGGGAAGAGGAAGGTTGGGAATCACCTGGCTATTCAGATCTGGTCACCAAACACGGCTAAAGCCATTTCAAGCAACGTTTCGATTCTGAATGGTGGTCTTTCACCAGGGCGATACTCAAAGTATCTACCACTCTGGAACGTGCCGCAAATATACTTTTTATTATTTTTACATGAATTAAATGTGTTATGACACATATTAATTAAATAAAAGTATTGGCGCACGCCGGGTTTGAACCCGCGACCTTTGGATTCGTAGTCGAGCGTCTTACCACTCGACCATGGAGGCCGTCAATATGCGACATAACTGGATATAAATGGACATAAGTCAACGGTTTTTTTAGATTATATGCCATATATTTGTTTATAACAATTCTGTAAAAAAGTGGTTATTCGAATAAACAAAAATATAATGTCGACATGTGCTATGAATGGATGTATAAATACTCTAGCCCTAGTCCCAGCCACGTTCAAGTCTAGCCGGGGCCGGCAAAACTCATCAAAGCTGACTACAGCAGCGCTCTCTCTTGTATATTATTGCTCTGAGGCCATAACACAAGGAAATCCCTAGAACGGCGAGTGTTATCTACCTTGATCCTTGTCTCCGGCCGATAGCAACTCTACCCGCCATCATATCGGCTATTGCCATCGAACTCTATTGTTTGTTATTTGATTTAAAAGTACACAACTTAAAAAACTTGCATAAAACTAATTAAAAAACTTGCATAAAAAATACTCACACAGTCGAACTTGGTTATAACGATCACAGTAATAGCGAGGTGGCGGCTATAATGAGCAATTACTTAATGATATATTATGTTGGTTCGGGCTTATTTTTATACAATGGTGTGGGGTTATAACGAGCTCGCTTCACTGATATAACGTCCAAATAATATTGTCAACTCAATGCGCCCGGGTATGAGAAAAAAACCCGATTCTCGAAACAGTCGAATAATGTCATGAACAAGACAAATAAAGCCGCCCGTCCGGCAAGGCGGCGGACTTTCCGCACGTTAAGGAGGGTTTATAATCCCTGATAGTTGTCGCTTTAATAAACATTTCTATCCAGTACTGAGCGTACAGTTTATTATTATTATTAGTGTAATCATAAATTGAATCATTTCATAGTTAGTTAAGCATGATTTTTGTAATAAAAAAATGTGTAGCTTTATAATATGCAAGCTTTCAAAGCCTGGTATAAAATCGATATTAGTAGGTAGGTGCTTTTTTACCTACCTACGTTTATAACGAGTAATGACTATAAGGAGCAAATTTGGTTGGTCCCTTCGCGCTCGTTATAACCAAGTTTAACAGTATACTAAATATCGTAAGATGTAATAAATAATTTAATAATAATGTTGAATTTTATTCCACTATTTTTTGTTTAAGACCTGACCGGTGTGACCTTATGACGGGCATCTTCAGACTGGTACAATTTTAAGTAAATCTATGATATCGATGCTGTCCGGAATGGACACTTATTATAAAAATCTGGTATTATTAAATCATTAAAATGAAGTTCCACCACGAATTGACAGAAAATTAGAAATAATATAATAAATAATTTTTTAAATTTAAAAAACTTTCCAATTTTCATCTTTCCCATTCCCCACTCTTGTTACTCTTTTCATCTTTACAACACTCCCATAAATCAGGGATGCCATCTTAGAGTATACAAGAGGTAGCCCAAGCCAAAGCCAGTGAAGTCAGTTTTGGACTTGTTTTTGATGATTTTAACATGACTCGGCGCAAATGGGCGTGGCTAAGACTAAGGCTACGGTATTTATACATCCATTCATATCACATATCGACATAATGTTTTTGTGTATTCGTATAGCCACTTTTTCACAGTATTTTTATCAACAAAAATATAGCATCTAACCTAAAAAACCGTTTAGTTGTGTCAAGTTTAGTGGCAAAATAAAAAATGTGGGCGGAGTCCGCCGTCAACCAACGTAACCAGCTTAAGATCATTACGACAGTATTTAGAAGCCGTCCAAGAAATTTGTTGTCTCTTTCTCTCTCATGGTGTACGATGTAAAAACTCGGAAAAAGTGATTTATTACAATTTCGGATGGGTTGGGTAAAACAAATTAGCTATCCCTCCATATATTGTTACTTCAAGGATGCCATAGTCGTACTAGTTTCTAGCTGCAAAAACTTGTAACGTGTAGTTTGAGGGAAAAGTTGCATAGAGCTAGGACAATTAGTGTAGTGCGAGGATTTCTAGAGAGTTTGAATATATTTCTTTCTACCAGAAAATTACCAAATAAATAAAATTCACTTCTTGGTAAAAGTCTATCTTATCTCTTAATTAATTTGGCTTATGGAATATGTTTGTAATGTTGCCCGTTGGCGTACAGAGGGACTAGGGTGATTAAAATAATGAACTTATGTCATTTATCGACTTATTATTTCGGTCCATTGTTCGTAAAATTGTTATGCATCTTAACATATAATGCTATGATTGCGTTGTGCAATCATTATATAAGGTCTTGTCCCCTTTCGTGTTGACAAGATGACTCGCAAATTGAAGATATTATGTAATATAAACATCACATAACACACTGGTACCTATCGCTGTCCATAGAAATATGTATACTCTGATGAGTCTTGACAGTTAAATGATTTTTAGATGTTTTAATTGATGTATTTTTCAGATGTGGCAACACCAAAGGGAGATTGGAAGACAGAAGATATTGCCAGTGTCGGAGAATTGATGCTGGACATCTCGATCAATCTCGCTAGAACGTAAGTTATCATAATATTAATTTTAATTTGATTTTCATGGCAATAACTCACAAAAAATGCCATCGCTCGGAGTTAGTTGAACTTGATACTCTTAGTTAAAAATCATTTTGAGGCGCAAGGAAACTGGAATGGAATGAAAAGAAAAACAAAGGTTGGGTAGTACCAAAATGGCTGTTTATCATATTTACTAAAACAGTAAGTAGTTACAAAACATATGACCCCGTGGCTTCAAAACTAGCTTGACTGGTACGAGTGCAGTTTTGATGAAGATTTCACTGATGACTTAAATATTTCACTGCCGGCAACCCGGGGGTTAATTTTTTCCTTGTGCATACACGTTATTCACCTCTCTAGACAATGCCTGTTGCGGTACGGGTATTGATGATGGACAACATCCGATGGGAGAGAGCATTTGAGGAACAATACTAGGCAAAGCTGAATTACGATAGATCTTACTCACAACCTTACAAGACAGTTTTTTAATAGTGCCTTTTTTATCAACTCTTTTTTCAGTAGAAAAATCTGCTTTTAGTAAAAAAGTAACTAACCAACTAACCATCGAAGGAATAGTCGGTGAGAATGGACCGCAGCACACATCTGTCTTGGCACACACACCTTGTTTCACTCACATTCATACATCGTCTAATACATACTATTCTGTTTTTCTTACTTCTGTTTGACATGGTCAGACTCAAGTATTTGATTCACTTGATTGTTCCATATTCTTCTCGGGCGTCCTCGACTCCTTCTACCATTCACGTTCGCGTTATATCTTCTCTTTACTCTACTTTCTTTGTTCATGCGCTCTACACGAAGAAGTCATCTATGAGCGTCTCTTTCTTAATCTTATTTACTACGCTTACATCAGCCTTGCATTCTTTTCGGATCTCCACAGTTTAACACGGTCATTCATGAATTTCATTACTATAGCATTCAATCTACTTTTATCCTTTCTCTGCCAGTTCCGTGCCTCACTGTCATACATCAGGGTTGATACAAGCACTCCATTGTGGACAGCTTAGTTTCTTTGGACATTTTTTTATTTGCGCCAACCGCGTTCTACGCTTCATTGATGGAATTTCCTGCATTCACCCTTCTTTCAATATCGTTGTCAGCCTTTCCATCTCTCGTAAACATACTTCCCAAATACAGAAACTCATCCACTTGCTCAAAGTACTCATAATTTACATTCGTGGATGATACACATGCATTTGATGGCCTCCGTGGTCAAGTGGTAAGACTACGAATCCAGAGGTCGCGGGTTCAAGCCCGGCGTGCTCAAATAACTTTTATTTAAATAATTTTGTTGATTTATTTTATAATTTGCAAAAACAGTATTACACCGAAACATTGCAAAAAACACAAAAAATGGTAACCATAATTACAAAAGATTAAAGTAAAAAAATAGTTTTCAAGAAGTACATAATATAGTTAGAACTTAATAGCTAGTTCTTGCTTAAACTTGTTGTACTCGCTCGTGTGCAAATATCCAAATTTCCTGCGAGGCAGTTAATCAACCTAGTTAGTCTTCCCAGGGGCATCACCATTGGTAAGTTAGTTTTGCACCGGGGAAGAAACAGAAGCCTGTGTTGGCGGCCTCGCGTGAAATTATCAGGGACATTAAATCCAATTTCCGCCAGGATGTCAGGTATTAAAAATACACCGTTCACGAATATGTGCCACAACTATTTAATTCGTTTTAAATTATAAAAAAGTATATTTGCAGCACGTTTCAGAGTAGTAGATACTCTAATTATCGCCCTGGTGAAAGACCACCATTCATCAACGTTGCTTGAAATGGCTTTAGCTGTGTTTAGTGACTAGATCTGAATATCCAGGTATTACTAAACTTCCTCTTTCCCATCTCCTTTCTTTTCCCACTATTTACAGCCTCACAATATACTCTTAGTCATGCCATAGTCCCACTGGCTCCAGACGGTTGGGAGCAGTTAAGGGACTCTTGTGCGGTATTCACTATAAAAAATCATATTACACATTGGTTTCGTACTCCCTCTTTGAAAAACTTTAACTTTGACTTATTTACATTCATCATTAACTCATTCTGTATATACACTTCATCCATCTAAGATCCTAGAGACGAGAGACTCTAGATTTTCCATACAACAGGCAACATACTTTCAGATTGTTCATTTTCACCTCCAAGAAATGAGTTGAGTTACACTTAAGCAAAGTAACATCTATCTTCTCTGAGATTTCTTAGCAGGAAAATTATCTATCTTACGCATCTTTGATTTCCTCCAATTTTACAACCGTCGTATTTTATTTTTAACAAGTAAACTACAAAACGTATTATACGAGTAGGTAGGTATGTGTTCAATATGTTCACGTGGTATGTTTTTGAGTAATAATTCGTGCATTTAAGGATACATTTGTTCTATAATACCTTTAAAATCGTGAACCCGATTTGGATAATAGGTTCGTGCTGTGATTCTTGATTGAACAATATATCAATCAGTTCAATCTAAGAAGCACTCAATGAAAACGCATTTAGATTTATAAATAAATATTAATGCGAGTCTAAGACCGATCGTGTTTAGGTTGAAGTGTTTCAAACTCCATCACATTTAATGACATCAAATCAACGATCCCGCTTTTGTTCTGGGTTACCGAAATCTTTATTTTAGGACGTCTGATCTCGCCGTTCGAGAGGATTTTGTTACACATTTACTGTTATATAGTAAATATTAGTCTTTTTGTTCGAATCTTTCTTTATTTTGTTATGAGTATGCTGCTAAACCTCACGAGCGCTAATATATTATTAGATCTTTCACGTTTATCGACTATTAAAAATCGCATCTTAAACGCATCATCGATTTGCACAGCATAATTTATTGCCGCCCTAAATATTCAATGAAAATACATGGCCGACACATTTATTTTAATTACTATGCGAGCGTTTACATCACGATGTTTAAATTAAACCTCTTAAAATGACATTCGCCGCAGCATCTTCGCCTGTTTGGTAAAGATACATGGATGTTTCCTTGCTATATGGCCTTAGTTGGTTATTTCTTCGAACTACTTGTTGACCTTACGCGATATTATTTTTCATTAATTATGAAGTCATCAACTCTATACAAAAAGGTATCGTCTCGTGCCAATGACACTCGTAAATACAAAAAGGTTTGCCTTCTGAGTAGATATATTAATATTGATGAATTAAAACTTTTGCAATGTCGTAACTAACGTCCACTTATAGACTTATACCAACAAATCAACCAGATTTTCTGTACAAGCGTTTCCCTCGCTATATCAGGGCTCTACAACGAACGTATAATATATTTATAAATTAAAAAGGTTATATTGTGCTTAGTGAATTATGCTTGATATTGTCATTGGATGTTCACTGTATAGTTGGTACATATCTGCGGCTAAGATTTTTTTTGTTTACTTTTCCCCCCAGTGATGATTTATGGTGAAATATTAACGTTGCTAAAAAGGCATATAATGACTTAAATATGCAGTTTTGATCAGTTGTTTTTCTGCATCGAAAGCTTTGAATCTCGTTCGATCCTGAACACTTTTGTGGCCCTTCAGCCATCTAAAATATAGTTACTAATCAACTTTATTACTTGATGGAAGTGTCTTATTATGGATGTGGAAAGATTATGGAATGAAAGGAAAAATGGGAAACCATTCACTCACCGATGAAGAACAACAAATTCTTAAAATTTGGGAGAAAGCTTGACTCAAACGACACAAGTTTAGGACTTTATAGGCTTTTTGTCGCTTTAGTAAACTCAGCGAGAGCATGGAGTTAACTTTTTTATTCAAAATCCAACCAGGTACTGAAAACTTTTGAATTCGATTGTTAAATAAATTTAAAAAAACTTTAAAGTGCTCTGGTGTAAACATCCCAAAATGGCGCTTAAGCCCCTTCGCCTTTCCGGCGCCGATATCAAAATAACACATTTTTGAAAAAAAACCACTTTTTTTCATTTTTGTTAGTTTGTACTCTCCACAATTATTCAGAGCTTTTTTAGCACTCTTATTAATGGTACAAAAAAAAACACGTCAATACTAACTCGTCTCTCACTAAATTTGTTTTAAAAATCATCTGTATTATCAAACAGAAAGCATAATCTAACTAACTAAACTAACTAACCATCAGGACGGACCGCCATAGAACTCTGTCTTGGCACACACTCCTTGCTTCGTTCAAATTCATACATCGTCTCATACATACTCTTTTGTTATTCTGACTCTTCACATGACCCGAGTATTTTTTGTTTTTTGTTTTTAAAGTAAGACAAACATTCCCGGGTTACGAATAACCTGACAATATTTGAAAAACTCCTACTGCCATCATAAAAAGCGGAAGATGTTGCTTGCGCAATGATGGAGGACTTAGTCAGAAGAAGGAATTGAACGTACGACGCCCGGGTGGGAATCAGACGCGTTCTCCACTCAGCTACCGACCGGTCATCTTCACCGGTCAATTTGATATACTTGATCTTGCCATGTCTTCTTCTGGCGTCCTCGACTTCTTCTTCCATTCATTTTCACATTATACATTCTTTTCATACTCCTTTCTTCAATCATTCGCTCTACATGCCCAAACCATCTAAGCGTCCCTTTCTTGACCCTATTCATTACGCTTACATCAGCATTACATTCTTTTCGGATATCCACATTTATTACGAATATTTTGATACGGTCATACATGGTTTTACCCCACATACACATACGTCTTAAAGTTCTCATTTCCACAGCATTCAGTCTACTTTCATCCTTCCTCTGCCAGTTCTATGCCTTACTACCATACATCAGGGTTGGTATAAACACTCCATTGTGGACTTCTAGATGCGCTTCTTTGGACAATTTCTTATTTGCGCCTGATCTAAATATCATTATATCGTGAATATATTTTTTAGTCCATCGTGGAAGCTTAGATCTTGATACCAAAAATCTTCATAAACAATTATCTTGACATCCAGTGAAATTATGCGATTCTTCCTTGGTATTGAAGTTTAAACTCGTGAATTCACGAAGGTCATCGATTATCTCTGGTGTCTGAAATGATCAACGAGAGAGCCTTAATCTCTAAACCATCACACAAAAGATTGAGACAAAGCGATTTATTAGGCAAGCATTATTCAACAAAGATAAAATCGTCAATTGAAAGAGTAGACCTATTAATTACACAGATAAAGATAATTATTAACTAGATATATTTACTAAGAGGACATGCATCTTTGTAAATCTAACGATAAAAGTGTGTCATTTATTAGTTAGGAATGTGACTGTTGGTAATAATAATTCAGCTTAAATAGATTTTTGGATATAAATGAAGGTTTCCCTATATGATTTGTCAAACTATGAAATCGTAGGTATTGAGAAAAACTGAAAAATCAGTTGTCTAATTGAGAATGAAACCAAATTCATAATACGGTTTATCGATGTGTACTTAAAGATATTTTGGTGATAAAATAATAATGATTAAATTTGAATTAACTTTGAATCTTTTATGCTAATTATTTTTAAATTAATTATTGAAATAATATCAATAATCTTCATCTTAAATATGAAACAGAAAAAATAACGGTCGCAACCAAGACTCGAACTCAGCACCTCTACTCTATCCGGGGAGTACCACTTTTGCCAATAAAGCCACCTAGACATTATAAGAAATCGATATTTTCAATCGAACTCATTCTTCATTTGAAAATTAGTAATATCATTTTTCTTCCAATTTGGCTGCTATTTTTGTATGGTATACAAAGCTCTACCCATGCAGATATTATATACCTAGATGGTCTTGGATAATCCATCTATTTTTATTTATGGAAGATCTTTAACTTCTTACATAGTCGAGAATTATTATTAAATTAGAATTAAAATTAAAGCTTTCGTGCTTATTATTTTTTATATTAATTATTGAAATAATATCGGCAATCTTCAACGTCAATATGAAACCGTCGTGACCGAGACTCGAACCCAAAAACAGAACAGCCAAATCGGAAGAAAAATTGAAAAAATGATATTAATAATTTTCAAATGAAGAATGAGATCAATAAAAAATGCCGGTTTCTTATAAGGTCTCGGAGGCTCAATTGGCAGAAACGTTACTCCCAGATGGAGTAGAAGTTCCGAGTTCGAGTCTCGGTCGCGACCGTTATGTTTTTACCCTTTAAGCTCCAATATGGCCGGCCGATAAAATAGACTTTCATTGGTTTCAAAATGTTAGGAGGGTGTCTGGTTGCCCCCATGTCCGTTTGTCCCTGGATTACCCTATGTATGGAAACTAACTCTGTGGCATCTCAGATTATATTTTTCAGTTCAGTTATTTATTATTTTAAAAACATTACAAAATTTTTATTTTAAGGCGTTTTTAAATAGAGCGAGTAAGTGTATTAATACACAATATTCATAAATATAAAACAATTAATTCTAAAAAAATATAAATTGCAATGAATGCAAAGTAAAGACAGTAAAAAATAAAACAATAAAAAATAAGACAATTTAAACATAATTTTTCATCCAAATGATGTGTAAAAAATAAAAGCAAGGAATAATTATACAAATAGCAGGAATGCTTGTCGTTTGAACGAAGCTTCATTTATGCAAAATATATCGACATCCGAAGCGATTCGATTCAACAACATGATTGCCCTCCCCACCGGCATGACCATTGGCAAGTTGGTCCTGCAGGCCGGGAGATAAAACCTATGCTGCCGATGGCGAAGATAACCATCAGGAACATAGAAATGAATGCTCTCCATGATAGCTAAGTTTTCAGACCATCCACGAATCAATCTGAAGAAATGTGTCGCAATGTACACATCCCTTCTGACCTCTAGATGGTATGTTCCGAGCATACCCAAGAGAAAGTCGGTAGGATAGAGCCACGGGTAGTAACCGTACTCCCTCAAGTAAAGAAATCTCAGAAATTTCTTCTGAACCTTCTCCAACATGAGGGAGTACTTGACCTCGTGTGGACTCCAAACGATCGACCCACTCTCAAGTCTACTCCTTACTAATGAGTTATATAAAATGTTGAGAACCCGGGTGTCTCTGAACTTCCTTGCGGTGCGTAAGACAAAACCCAGCATTCTCAATGAATTGCCACAAGCCATCTCAATGTGAGCATGAAATGTCAGCCTACTATCAAACATGATTCCAAGATCCTTCATAGGCATATTATCGGCGTGCAGAGGCCGTAAGTTTTATTTATTTATAATCTAAGTCACCGCGGCTGCTCATTAAATCACAACGATGGAGTAACTGATTTCTCAATGTGCCAAGATGCATGATCTGTTGATGATTACCATAAGACATTACACGTTACACCGGTGTACCCTTGGCACAGAGCTCATCTCCTTTCAATGCGGATAATTAGCGGATAAGTGATGTGGACAATATTACCAACTTCCTCGACCTTTGACTCGGTTGTGCTTGCAAAATGTAATTTTGCAATTTCATCCTTGCCAAAATTCGCGTTCATCAAGTATTCAAGCAACGCACAGTGGTTCCAAATACCCCAAAAGTTGGCATCAATTCACAGGGAGGATTTACAGGGAAAAAAAATTGATATTTTTATTAGGTGTGGGTACTAGTATATAAAAACACAAAAAAATATTCCGTTTTAGTAAGTTTTAATGCGATTTATGCATTTTATTACAAAAAATATGAAATAAAGAAATAAAAAAATATATTACAAATCATATATACGCAAAAATAAAAGCCGAGTAATGTAATTTTTTGTTTGTTAACAATCCGATTCAGAAGACGATCAATCGTCATCATCTTCATCATCATTAGAGCAACAGATATCGGACGAAGGAATATCCGGGGAAATGATTAACTCGAATACTTCCTTGAGAAAACGAGTAAATTGTTTTTTCGGGAGTTGCCTGCAACTAGTTATTACAGGGTCAGATGTAACTAACATTAAATTAAAAACATATTTATTACATTTTTCACGAGAACATTTTCTGGAATAGTTCTCGTGATTTAAAAAAATCTTTTTTCCGAGCTTTCTAAGCCTCTTCTGATAATTGGCCAATCGTCACTAATGAAGTCGAAATTACATCTGGCCCATGGGTTAATAGCTTTTGCATAGTAGGGGGCGTTGTAATCTTATAGGTAGAATTGAATATATAAATACGCTGGAATCATCTGCATCAGCTCTGGTTCTAATACACAACTGTTTGTATCAGCTATGTCCTGAGCTGCCGTCAAAGCCCTACTTTGAAATCAAGCGCAAATTGCTTAATTGTTCCCTTTTTAAAGTAAAAATCACTTCTTTTTGCACATTTCTCAAACACTCAACAGAGCTTGAATGGTTACTTTTGCAGATGTAGGGGTGATTTTGATGTCTTGTGCCGCAAATAATATATTGTACGGCGGAAACCTTTCAGGATCTTTGAATCTTATGACCTTGTACTGGCTCTTCGTGAGCTTGGCTTTTACCATGGTTGAGAGGGCTTCCTCCCCAGACATCCGTTTAGAGCGATTATCATCAAATACCTTGTATGCTTGTCTGTAAGTAGGTGCGTGCCTAGGTAAACAAATAATATCTTCTATTAATGTTGATGCAATCGGATGTCCAGAAGCTCTCAAGCTCATTTTTGTTGCAAACCCTTAATGCGAAAGTGATAAACTATTTTGAAGATTTTTGGTTTAGATGCGTTTAGTTCGGGCAGAACTTTTCGGACGACCGCGACCTTGCTGTTTTACAGTAGTAATCTCGTTTATTGTTAAACCAATTGAAGTCTCCAGCCATTCTTTGTTTTTCATCACAAATCTAGCTACATTTCAACAAGCATTTGCCCATCTATTTTTGTAGGGAAATTTAAAATCCGAAATCTTTTGACATAGTAGATTCAACCCTAATATTGGCAAATTGGTGCGGTTTATAAGCTTTTTTCTCATATAAATAAATTGTCTTACCATCTGTTGGCATTAAGATTTCTTCAATATATCAAATAACTCCATTATTTATATAAAAAAGTCCTTTGAACCCGAACCTGTTACAAAATAAATTAAATTTCAAAATTTTTAAATTTTATGGTCAATTATGTAAAATTGAAAATTTTCTAAAGGAGCAAAAATGAGCACTTTTTTATTTTCTAGTTTGATGCTGAGATAGTTCAGCTATAATAGTGCATCAACACATATTTTAAATTTAGCTTAATTGTCAACTATAATCTTAACTATTTAAGAATACATAGTAAATTTTTCACAAGTTCACATAGATGATAAAAAAATATATTTTGCAAATATATCAAACAAGCAAATGAAATTTAAAAAATACACTTATTTAGAACATACCTGAAGGTACTGCATCCATGTCAAAAAATATATTTCAACGCTTGTTGTAAAAAGTTGTGACTCCCTAAATATTGTGTTGTAAATGATGCTCGTTCACAGAGACTTCTTAACCGCTTGCGAAGCGATTCTTTACTGACGTGGTGCAGAGCGACCAAATGTTTGGTCGAGTTAAGTAGTGGAGGTAAAGATGCACAAATATGTGACGTCAAGATATAACAACAATATTTAGTGATATTTGCAATATCAATTACTTTTTATTATTTTTATATGAATTAAATGTGTTATGACACATATTTATTAAATAAAAGTTATTGGCGCACGCCGGGTTTGAACCCGCGACCTTTGGATTCGTAGTCGAGCGTCTTACCACTCGACTATGGAGGCCGTCAATCATCATCATCTCCCGTAATGCAGTTATTAATCTCTATTGCTCTCTCAAATATCACCATCGGAGTGAAAAAACATGTCGTCCAGGTGAGAGACTACCACAAAAACCGCAAAAATTGACTTAAATTACTATAAAATAGTTTAGTAACGAGATCTGAATAGCCAGGTACTTTGAAAAAATATTTTTCTACTCTATATATCCCCACAGTAATCTCCGATTCAAGGATGGCATGGTAACTTTTTCCGAACACTAGCCTTTGTGAAATACCATGACTCATAGAATCGAAACGTTACTGAAAATGGCTGATGTTACGTTCAGTAACCATCTCCGGAAAGCCAGACATTTTCCAACCTTTCTCTTAAACTTCCTTAAGCTTCACAACATTCCCTAATTTTGTGATGCCATAGTCCTACTTTCTTTGGGCAGTCAGGGCTACTGTGCGGTATCATTTGACGGCCTCCATGGTCGAATGGTAAGACGCTCGACTACGAATCCAAAAGGTCGCGGGTTCAAACCCGACGTGCGTCAATGACTTTTTAAATTATTATGTGTCATAACACATTTAATTCATATAAAGTAAAATAAAATTTATTTGCGGCACGTTCCAGGGTGGTAGATTCTCTTAGTATCGCTCTAGTGAGAGACCACTATTCAGAATCTAAACGTTGCTTGAAATGGCTTTAGCCGTGTTTTGTGACCAGATCTTAATAGCCAGGTAATTTCCAACCTTCCTCTTCCCCATCTCCTTCCCCTCCCAACATCCTTCAGCCTCACAACATACCCCGACTGGGGATCTGGGCTCTAGAAGGTTGGGAGCAGTTGGGACTCTTGTGCGGTATTCGCTATAAAAAAAATCTAATTTCACCAATTGTGGTTCTGAAGTTAGGATTTTGGTTGTCAGTTTTATGTTGTTTAAAACAATGATAAATATGTTTTCAAAACATATTGGATTCACATAGACTTATCCAGCATCTTTGAAAGTGCAAATATGGAACGCCTGATTCCTTTTCAATAAGCAAACAGCCAACGTGAAGATTTTAGAAACAGAACAACATAAAAAATAATCCATGCTGTATTATTCACAGGCAAGGATCCATCACTACCTAAAAATCATAAGTATCCTTAAATATTAAAAAAAAACATTAAATAAACAATCAGTTGCTTGTATGAAAGTTACAAATTCAAACATTTATTTCCCTATACGCATTTTGTCAGATTGATAATGATATCAGGAATGTCACCATGTTTTTCTACTACAGAATGCGCTATTTGCAATTGTTTCTATCGGCAACCTGACCTGACCAGAGGATCATTATAGTACCAGTCCTTACGCTTTTGCAAGATTTTGCAACGTACAAGAATCATTATTGGTGTGCCAAAACTAATTAACACCAATTAAAATAGCTTTAATTATAACGTACAAAAAACACTTTTTTAAAACAAACTTGATTGAGATTCTCCAGCATTCTCGATGGCCAAACTGTTGTTTTACATAGATTGATTTATCAATTCGAGACAGGTATTTTCACACAGATGCACAAAAACGCGATTCGACAAGAAGGTGATTTGAAATAGTAATCA
The DNA here is from genome assembly GCA_022651775.1 of Drusus annulatus. Lineage (NCBI taxonomy): Eukaryota > Metazoa > Arthropoda > Insecta > Trichoptera > Limnephilidae > Drusus > Drusus annulatus. The sequence goes on from JAGWCC010000006.1 coordinate 115,848, forward strand.
TTAATTACGTATCCGTGGCTCAAAGATGATGTAAGTGTTGTCCAATATTAGAGTAATTAGTGTAATTACTTTGTCTCTCACAATGCATGATACAGCAGCCAGCATCTGCCTCGCTAGAGAAACATCGGTGATGATCCGCTAGAACCTTGACACATTAAATCCGATTCAAAAGCAGCGGAGAAGAGACGTGACACGCGCTCACGTGATTCTAGAAGTACGGACAAAGCACGTGATCATTCGAGCCTCCTTGCAAGCCTACTTACTGACTGATATTAGGACGTGCAAGTACCTACCTACACTTGCCTTTACTAAAGTTGTAATGTGTTATAGCATTGTTGCACGACCGCTGGTTTCATTCAATCATTTTTATTTCCTGTTCCTTGAAACGGAGGTACTTAAGATCATTGGCTTTAGAGTGAAGTAGAAAGGCTCATTTTTTGTTGTGATGCAATGGGCATGTGAACATTTCGTTTAAATACTTTAAAGTATGGATGGCAACATGTTTAATTTTCCTACTCGCATTTGTCTCTAGAGACTAGAGGTACTGCATTAAAAAAATAACAAATTTCGTGTGGTTGCCGCTAAAGTTGGCAAATTCATAACTTTGTAAAGAGTAATGATTAATGATAAACTAACAGTTTGACTATCTCTCTTAAATTAAATTTGCTTTACTGTGAATGGAGGATATATCGCCGTACTAGTTCGATACTTATTGGTGTTTTCCGATTCATTATAACATAAGGAATCAGAAAACACCAATAAGTCAAGAAATAAAAATAAAAATTACCTGTTATGGTATTGAACTAGAACAGCGATAAATAGTTTGTTTTCAATATCTAAGAGCACGGCTGGGCGTAAAATAAATTGATAACGAAAAATATAAATTTATCACGACAACAACAAAAGAGTCTACTAAAATAAAACTACTTCCAGAACCAGTGATTCGTTGCGAGTAAAAAGAAAGTGGGGAGGAGAAGGAGATGGGGAAGATGAAGGTTGAGAAGCACCTGGCTATCCAGATCTGGTGACCAAACACGACTAAACTCTAATTTCAAGCAACGTTTCGATTCTGTGGTCTTTCGCTAGGGTGATACTAAGAGTATCTACCAGCCTGTAATACCTGTCGACAGACAGTGTTTACCCGCTACCATTTCATAATTGTTTTTACCTACCAGCCATTAACATAAACTGAAATTTAGTATTTTGAAATGGAATCCATAAAGCTCGATCAACGAAAGACATACTGCGAGACATAAAACTTGAATGCGTCCGTGTTTTGGTTATTTGTGATATTGATCTTTTTAAATTTACGTATGCTGAATTAGAACGATTTTGGATCGTGATTTGATACGAAAATTTTCCGAAGTCGAAATCCTGTAAACGGACATAAAGGGATGTAATACAAACTTTGAAAAAAATCACCTTTCCGGAAGTCGAAATCCCATAAATTGCAATATTTTATTAACTTAGCAAACCTGGACCATTTTTAAGGTTTTTACCCAATTGGAGGTTGTGGTTTAATATCTATTTACAGACGGTATTAACATCAAATCGGAAAAATAGTCACACGGTAGTTCTTTTTCCGGGGTTCGAATACCATGGTACTTCGCACCATGTATATAATAATATTTTTACATCGTCGCTGGAATGGCAAAAGGGCTTGAGCGACCCTTTGGTCAAAAATGAGATAAATATGCAGTTTTGATCTGCATCGAATGCTCTGACTCACGTTTGATTTTTCTCAAGACTTTTATGGCCCTTCAGTCATCTAAAATATATTTACCATCTGGGAAAATGCTTGACTCAAGCGACACAAGCTTAGGACTTTTTTTTAGCGTTTTGATGTTTTAGCTAGCTCAGTGAGAGCATTGAGTTAAGTTTTTTTTCAAAATCCAACCAGATATTGAAGGCGTATGATTTTTATTGTAACACAAAAAACAGTGCTCTGGTGTAAACTTCGCAAAATGGCGCATCACGTTTTCGCTTTTTTGGCGACGATATGTTAAAAAAATATAAATCCTACTTACCACTTTGCCAGGCTTTTAACTAAGGCCTCTGACCTAAAAATAATCAATTTTTTCAATCAACAATAACCTCTGAAACGTGACAACTTTTTAAAACAACTAACAGTAGCGTCCATCGAATAATAAAAATATCAGTAACGGAGACTGAGTTCTTCAAAGGTCATGGTAAATATTTTTGTCCCATTACAAAAGCCTGTCTTCGGTTGTTGCAATAATAATAATAGCGGTCAGTTTGCCGTCGCTGTGGGCCCAATTATTATCCATGGCTGAACGATGCCAATTAAGGCTGTAGCCAGCATAACGATAGAGATCGGATAAATAAAAGCTTTTCCGTTTACTTACAGCTAAAGTTTAATATGCTGATATTAATTTTCATGCTTAATATGGTTTCTATGTTGTAAAGGTGAATTTATTGCGGGGCATATCAAATTGAAACGAGAAAAAGCTCTTAACGGGGTCGTACAACGCTTTTATTACATCAAGGATATTTTCAAGCTGTTATTATTTTTATTTTTTTATATGAATACCGTACAAGAGTTCCAACTGATTTTAATTGTATAGAGCCAGTGGGGCTATCTACAAATGCCCAAACGCTGTCAACACTAGAGTAGATTATTCCATGTTGACTACACTACACAAAATATGTATGCTGTGAGCTTTTTGCGCGTCCAAGTAGCTCGTTTGTGTAAGTAGCTTTGTCAGTGTCTAGGCGGTGATGCACAGAAAAAAATGAATAGCAATCAGTGACATCTGTTGGGACCTATCTCTATTTTAATTGTATTGAGCCAGTGGGGCTACGACCAGAGGCGTGCACTCCATATAGGTACTTAAACACTGCTTACCTTGCCGTACTCGCATAAAAATATGAATTATATTGGATTAAATAGCATGAAATTACAATCGAGTACCTGGCAAGCTTCGCAATGCCACTCAAATAAAGAAAATGTTTATGTTTCAATTCCGTTTATTGAAGTGTTTCTTAATATATAAATTTTTAAGTTACCTTCTGGTGCGTATATGAATAAATCAGAAGGTTTTTCAACGCGTGAGCAGGCCACATACAGACAAATAAATAAATCGATCCACACCTTTAAAAATACGCGCGAAATTAAACTAATCGCACCGTCGCGAGCGCCCCACCGACCGTCTTACTATAGCGTGTCAAAAGCAGTAACTACATATGCCCAAACGCCACCAACGTCAAAGTAGATTATTCTATGTTGATTAGACTACACAAAATATGTATGCTGTGAGCTTTGTGCGCGTCCAAGTAGCTCGTTTGTGTTAGTATCTTTGTCAGTGTCTAGGCAGTGCTTGCACAGAAAAAAAATGAATAGCAATCAGTGACATCTGTTGAGACCTATCTCTATTATCAATTGGTTTTATGTTTTTCCTACTGCCTACCCTGATCAAAACTCTGTTCACGCCACTAGATATGAAATTCTCAGTTGTAAGGCTGAAAGGAGTGGGAGGGGAAGGAGACGGGGAAGATGAAGGCTGTTGAATAACTGGCTAATGTGAATTTATGTGTAAAAAATATTTGTAACTTATTTTCACATGTTTAATGTTGACCGGACCAGTTTCACTCTGGAACAGGAATCTTCAGATTTGTAACATTTAGAGTAAATCTAGGGTACATATCTTTGTCTAGTATAAAGTCTTATGGTTTTAAATAACATTGAACATGTCTCACTTTAAATTAAACTTTTTTTTGTAAACAGGCTCCGAGTGCGTTTCTCTATATGTCTTCAATGTATTATTAGTATGTACCTTTAAATTTTAGCTGGAAAGTTATGTTGTAACCGCATGACATACGATCCAGAAGCTGTTAAATATTTCACAACTTGTAAGCACGAAATAATCCAATTCACGAACGTTTCACATTACCCCTCGTGGATTATTTCACCAATAAAACAGTTGGCGATGAATGGAGAGACCTGGTTTCCGCAGATATAGGGCAGAGTTTTAAAGTAAATAATTAAATAAGATATCTTAAATTAGAATTAACTTTGAAGCTTTTACGCTTATTATTTTTATATTAATAATTAAAATAATATCAATAATCCCCGACGTAAATATGAAACAGAAAAAAATATATAACGGTCCCGACCGAGACTCGAACTCGGAACCTCTACTCTATCCAGGAGTAACGTTAATTTAATGTACTAATTCTCGATTTTGTAAGAATTAAAAAATCTTCTGTAAAATAAAAATTGATGGTTTATCCAAGACACCATCTAGGTATATAATATTTGCTCGGTAGAGCTTTGTATATCATACAAAGATGGCAGTCAAATCGGAAGAAAAATTGAAAGAAATGATATTAATAATTTTCAATTATTGTAATACCGGTTTCATATAAGGTCCCGATGGCTGAATGGCAGACGCGTTTCATAAAGCATTTACGGATAGGAAATATTTGATTACGTGAAACTTAATGTAAGATATTTGTAATGATTTGTGTCTGAAATAATCTCACTTCCAATATCTTGTGGTTGAGAGACCTTTGACCTACGAACATCACGATGCATATACTGCAGTGTGAATGCACTCAAAAGAAAACAAAAAATCAGTTTTGGGAAAGAAAATATTAAACCTTTTTATTTATAGGTTATTGTATCATTGTATATTTAATTAATTTTTAAAATACGTGGGTAGTTGCGGTGTATTATATATAGGTCGCGGATTCAGAGCAATAACATACACGAGGGAGCGCTTCTGTACTATCTGTAGTCAGTATTGATGATTTTCGCCTGACTCGGCTAGGCCTGGGCGTAGCTATGACTAGGGCTAGGGTATTTATACATCCATTCATAGCACATGTCGACATATTGTTTATTTGTATGACCACTTTTTCACAGTATTGTTACAAACGGAAATATATCATATAACCTAAAAATTTGTTGAGTTATGTCCGGCTTAGTCGCATATCAAAACGTGTGAGCGGAGTTGCCGGGAGACGCGGGAGACGGAGAGCATTGTTACCAGTAGCGGCTCGTGACTTTTTAGTGAGGTACAGCGTTGATATTAGAAAATAGAACGTTATTGATGTTGTTGTAGTCGAAAATGATTTTATTTTTTTTCAATTTTTTTATTTTTTGTACAAAAATTTTCAAGATTTTTTAGTTTTGGTGGTGCACTGCGCGGCTCAAAATGTAAAATCTTCAAACAAAAAATCAAATTTAAAAACAAAAGTACACTTCATTTTTGGCTATAACAGCATCAATAATGACGTTTTCTTTCAATCTTAACAAACTAGAACACTAAAAAGACACTTCAAGGTGTGATATTTTGTGGAATTTTTGCTGTCTCTTTCTCTCTCATAGTGAACGACGTAAAAACCTGGAGAAAGTGATTTATTCCAAATTTGTACAGGTTGGGTAAAAATAATTAGCTCTCTCTCCATATATTGTTACTACAAGGTCGCGGAATTAGAGTTGACCCAAACACATACTGAGGATTATGTGTATCGGTGCATTTGTATACATTTTCGACAGTGGTGTACTTGAAAGCGTCATTAAGAAGCGGCATTTTGTCTCGTATAAGTATATTGAATTGTTGTAAACAAAAGAGAGAAAACCAGTGTATGGGTTTATCAAAATTAAATATTCAAGAAGCTCTTACATTTATTCGAAAAAAATACAGTGTGCTATTTTTATTATGAGATAAACAGGTTAGAAACTTTTTATTACTGTGCACAACCTAAATAATATCTATAAAATGCAACCTCCATGTAATAACTTTGTTCTAATTTTCATTTAATTTCAGCTTTAATTTCTTTATTTCTTTCTCCTTTTTATTTTATCTTTATTAATATTTACATTTAATATTATATAATTTGTGTACACTACGTCTGTCTCGACACAGGAATATCCTAGTGAGACAGACATAGACTAAACCCATGTATTTCTTTATATTTTAGCATATATACAAATATATATATATATTTTAAACATGCTGTATGCTAGCAATTCATATGTATGAGTAATGTGTTCGTGTAAAATCTGGTTGTGATACCTATAATAGCACATATTAAAGTGTGTCATATAAAACTGCATCTTAATTTTCAAGAAATTTGATTGTATGAAGCTACAGAAACTCAAGAGTTCTGGCTTCGTTTGCACAACTTTTTGTCTGAATTTTATAGTTAATCCTCTACCATTCTCAACTCACTTATGAGCTTTGAAATATCCATCTTACTGTTAAAAAAAAGTTGGAATGCGATGTTGCTTATAAAAAAATGACCTAAATTAATTTTTATTATTTAACTCTAAAATATTTATTTTTGCTTGGGTCGGTTATGAATGCAAGAATTTCGCGATGGCTCATACAATATACAATATTCATATTCCAAGTGAAAGCAGTATACAAAGGGCAGTTCTTTACTATTAATGGCTCTCAGTACTGTGTGAAACATTTCCTGTACCCACATTCACTTTCTGGACGTTGAATGAACGTACGTATGTACGTACAGTAGCTAGTTTTAATCAGAAGGGAAATGCTGTAATACTCTTCATAATAACGTAATTCAAATACTACGAGTACAGTACAAGCTCGATCGCAAGCTTAATCGGAAACAGTGAAAATCAGCTTATATTCTAGTCAGGTCAGGGCCTTAGTCAAACGGCCCCTGGCGCAGGTATTTTTTTTGTTCTAACAGAAGATTGGAACCAACTCGTATCAAGTATAAGACGAGAGGCGCGGGTTTTTTTTTTAAGAAAGACAATCGTTCTCGGGTTACGAATAACCTTACAATATTTGAAAAACTCCTATTGCCATCATAAGAAACGGGAGATGTTTACGCCAAAGCACTTAAAAGTTGTTCTCGTTTTATAATAAAATTGATGACTGATTAGATTTTGGAAAAAAAAAGTAAACTCAATGCTCTCACTGAGTTACCTAAAGCGTCAAAAATTTTAAAGTCACAAGCTTGTGTCGTTTGAGTCAAGCATTTTTCCAAACGGAAAATATATTTTAGATGGTTGAAGGGCTACAAAAGTCTTCAGAATTAAACGAGAGTCAAAGCATTCGATGCAAAAAAACTGATCAAAACTGCATTTTTAACTCATTTTCGACCAAAGCATCGCTTGTTATCGAACTGCTCCAATTGCGCCATGAGTCATGAGAATTGGCCGGCCATGAGTCTACTTATAACCTTAGAGTATACTAGAGGTAGCCCATGCCAAGGCAGTGAAGTCAGTTTTGGACTTGTTTTTGATGATTTTAACATGACTCGGCGCACCTAGGCGTGGCTAAGACTAAGGCTACGGTATTTATACATCCATTCAGATCACATATCGACATAATGTTTTTGTGTATTCGTATAGCCACCTTTTCACAGTATTTTTATCAACAAAAATATAGCATTTAACCTAAAAAACCGTTTAGTTGTGTCAAGTTTAGCGGCATAATAAAAAATGTGGGCGGAGTCCCGCCGTTAACCAAGACCTTAATAATCATTGCGACAGTATATAGAAGCGGTCCAAGAAATTTGTTGTCTCTTTCTCTCTCATGGTGTACGATGTAAAAACTCGGAAAAACTGATTTATTACAATTTCGGATGGGTTGGGTAAAACAAATTAGCTACCCCCCCATATATTGTTGCTTCAAGCTTATAACACTGTAGCTTCTTAATGTTCTTTGGACTTTCTTAAATAAAATAAAAATTGTATTAAATAGTCAAGTTTAAACCAAAACACATTACTTTTAATTAAATTTATTAGATATTTAGTTGGCAACCTCATTGATATGTGCCTTAAACTATCTAAAATTACATTACCGACATATCTTATTTTAAAGCAAACCTAATGATATTGCGCGGAAAAATGATTTTTCTATTCATGGATGGAATGATAAAAAACTCACCCGAGTACTTTCATATCAACTCTTGTAAATATTATTCTTACTTCTTTTTCGACCGAGAACCATCTCGCCTCCAGAAGTATTTTTTGTATAACGATTCATTTTGATTCGTTTTAATTAAATAAAATCATTGTCAACGGAAAAATGTTGGAGTTGATTTAATAATAAAATAATTGGAATGAAATCAAATCCCAAAATATTATATCGCTGTAGCAACGGAGCTGATAAAAGCCTTAATTATCAATCGGCTACCGTGGTCGAGTGGTAAGACGCCCACTATGACTCTAGAGGTTACTGGCTCAAACCCGACGTGCGCAAATATTTTTTGTTTAATTAATATGTGTCATAACACATTTTATTCATATAAAATAATATACAGTATATTTGCGGCACGTTCCAGAGTGGTAGATACTCTAAGTATCGCCCTGGTGAAAGACCACCATTTAGAATTCAGAAACGTTGTTTGAAATGGCTTAAGCCGTGTTTGGTGATCAGATCTGAATAGAAAAATAATACCCAACCTTCCTCTTCCTCATCTATTTCCCCTCTCCATTACCTTCAGCCTCACAACATACCCCATTTAGAGATGCCATAGTCTTACTGGCTCTAGACGGTTGGGAGCAGTTAGGACTCTTATTCGATATTCACTTTAAAAAATAAATTGAAAAAGCATTTTACATTAAACAGTTTTTTTCCTGATTTCTTAAGGATTCTGTTAAATTAATTGTAATTGGTGCTAATTCACAAGAGTTTTTTACACGAATATCTAAGAAAAGTAAAGTTGCACAAAACTTTCTTACCATCAAGCGGTGCAAATCAATACGCCGAGGAATCTTTAATACATTTTACACAATCGCAAGTACCGAATTAACAGGTACTGATTCTGCAATCAACGGTATCTGCGTTCGTGAGTTGAATTGCAATAAAGTGTGGTTTACTTTTAGTGCCAACTTATCTTCTGGATACTCTTCTGATGCTGATTTTACTTTCATTTCCAATGTTGAGTTAATTTAATGATAGTGTTTTAAACAGGAAGGGAAGAGTTAAATTTAATTAACTTACCATCACACCGTTTCTCCGCAGGCATAGGCAGGGAGGACGGACCGCCATACTTGCTTCATTCACATTCATACATTGTCTCACACATACTCTTCTGTTATTCTTACTATTCACATGGGCCGATTCAAGAATTTGATTCACTTGATCGTGCCAGGTCTTCTTCGGGCGTCCTCGACTTCTTATTACATTCACTTTCGCATTAAAAATATATACATGCATAGCCTGTTCAAAAGAAAAGGTGAATTTTGAATTTTCGCGGGCTGTGTACATTCGATTATCGATTTTTTTTTGTTATGTTGGTTATATGTTTATCATATGTTGGCATTATCAGCCATTTTGGATTAGTGGTTTGTTTTTGACAACTGGAAAGGTGAGTCACGTTTTTGTGTGTTCTTCGATTTTTTACTTTTGAAATAAATGGATCAAAGAATAAAATCCATGATTTGTTTTTCCACAACTCCAGGACGCTCATCGTCATTAACATCTTCTCGGCCTTCTGTAAAGCGCTTGTACCACTAATAAACACTTTTTTGAGACAAAGTAGACTCGCCGAATGCCACAGTCAACATTTTAAGTGCGTTGGAGCACTTTATTCCATTTTTAACGCAAAATTTAATACATATTCTTTGATTCGATAATCGAATGTACACAGCCCGCGAAAATTCAAAATTCACCTTTATAGTTTATACCGCGCAAGAGTCCCAACTGCTCCCAACCATCTGGAGCCAGTGGGACTATGGCATTCCCTATTGGGGTATGTTGTGAGGCTGAAGGTAATGGGGAGGGGGAAGAGATGGAGAAGAGGAAGGTCTGAAAAAACCTGGCTATTCAGATCTGGTCACCAAATACGGCTTAAAAAATGTCAAGCAACGTTTCGATTCTGAATGGTGGTCTTTCACCAGGGCGATACTAAGAGTATCTACCACTCCATCATTATTCGAATCTTCGCATAATATATTCTTTTCACACTCCTTTCTTTGTTGATTCGCTCTACATGCTCAAACCATCTAAGCGTCTTTTTTTATCCTATTCATTACGCTATCATCAGCCTTGCATTCTTTCCGAATTCACATTTTTAACACGATTGTACGTTTATTCAATCTACTTTCATATTTCCTCTGCCAGTTCCATGCCTCACTGCCATACATCAGTGTTGGTATAAGCACTCTATTGTGGACAGCTAGCTTTGCTTCTTTGGACATTTTTTTGAGCCAACAGCGTTTAGTCCTCCATCAATGGAGTTTCCTGTATTCACCCTTATCAATATCCTTCTTTCAATGTCTTTATCAGCCTTTCCGTCTCTCGTAAACATATTTCCTAAATAGAAAAACTCATCCATTTGCTCTAAGTATTCATCATTCACAACTATTTTTTTTTCATTTTTAAAAGAAAGATAAACATTCCCAAGTTACGAATAAACTGACAATATTTGAAAAACTCCTACTGCCATAATAAGAAGCGGAAGATGTTGCTTGTGCAATGGTGGAGGACTTAGCCAGCAGAGGAATTGAACTCACGACGCGACGCGACGCCTGGGTGGGAATCCAATGCGTTTGTCCACTCATCTACCGACCGGTCGAATATTGCACGCTATTCTTGTAATTTATCTTTCAAACACATAAACATAGACATCAAACACACTAGAATACATATTGGAACCGTTAGGTACAGGTCTAATATGAGACACATGGGACAAAACTGTAACACCAACAACCGGTAAAAAGGTCACCGTTTAAAATTTCTGATCTTTCATCCTTTTAAAGATTGCAGCATTTAGAATTAAAACCTGTTATTTGGTACTATCGGGCAAGTAAACCTTTATGTCAGTATCAAAGCTGATCATAATGATGAAAATTATAAAGTTCAAATAGATTGAGATTATATGTCCTTTTTATAATTTCAATGCATTGATTTAATCAAAGAACGTAAATATAATGCAATATCTAAGCTTATCAATAATATTTCATTATTTTGCAAAAGTAAGAGGTCTTTCGTGTACCTATATCTATAATTGGTTTTGAGAAGCTAGCAGTCCACAGTGGAATGCTTATACCAAACCTGATGTATGGCAGCGAGGCTTGGAACTGGCAGAGGAAGGATGAAAGTAAACTGAATGCTGTAGTAAACGCTTAGCCTATGCATCATCAGGCTACAAAATTAAACTAAACAAAAAATACCAAGTGTGCGGTTATATATAGACAGAAGGAGAACAAAATGTGATGTGTGTGATTATATATAAAACACAATATATAATAAAATAAGAGAACAAACAATAGAATAATATTTAAATAATTATAAAAAAAATACTCTATATGTACACGTATATATAACCACACACTTTGTATTTTTTGTATAGTTTAATTTTGTACCCCGATGATGGTTTGGCTAAGCAAAACCGGTCGGTCACAAAAAATAAAATAATATCCGTGGTCTTATGCAAAGTTTTCTTTAAATGTGTCATACCACAAAGTGATTGCTTTCTACTAAAATATAAATATTGTGTAATAGTATAAGTGCTACAATATTTCCAACGCTCATCCTTTCTCTTATTTTCCTTTAGATAAAAAAGCATTACATAGTAATCGGTACAGCCATTTTAATATCAATAAGTGCACAGTAACGTTTGATTGCTTGAATGAAATAGCTTTATTTTACATTCCCAACGTGACAACATTTACAAACCATCAAATCCACGACGTGGGTTACTACTTAAGACAAATATTTTGCAATCATCAGAAACCAAACGTGTTGCCATAATGCAACAATCAAAATCCAGTTTAAAATGTTCGCAATAATCACGCAAATAATGTACGACCCATTGGCACAACTGGACTACCTACCTCATTATAAATGTCAAACTATTATGCAAATTTTAAAAAAGTTGCTAATTATTAGTGCGCAATCATCACTGTTTAAGTATTTTGTTTATCAAATAACGCAACACAGTTTGTAACTGGTGTTACCCAAACGGTACAGTTGAAGATTGAGATAAAAGAAATACCTCCAACCAAGTCTGAAACTCTGTCAAGTCTTTACAAATAAGTTATGATTTTTTTTTTATATTCTCGGAAAAAGCAATCACTTTGTGGTTTTACATATTTAATGAAAATTAAATACCAAAATAAACTCAATATACTTCTCATTATTCTTTTTTCACCTTCTCAGTTGACGTTTTGCTTTTTTCATCTTATAATATCTGTCTCTTTCTCTCTGTTCCTTTATTATATTTAAATGTTGTTATTTTGTTTTCTTACTGTTCTCTTATTTTTTTTTATGTTGTGTTCTCCCTCAATATGTATATATAACCGCACAATTTGTTTTTTTTTTTGTTTAATTTAATTTTGTACCCTGATGATGCTTAGGCTGAGCGAAATCGGTCGGTCATAAAAAATAAAATTAAGTCTATGGTCTTATACAAAGCTATTATTTATTTTTCACTAAATAAGTTATTACTAATATGATATGGAAGTGATGATGGTATGAGTGGAAGAGCTAGGCATCGAGAATACCCTATTAACTGTCTGCCTACTGCGTATCCTAACATATTTTTGACACGTTGCTCGCCAAACTGAGAACTCGAATCTGGAGTGGCTCATGGTCACCGGCAAAGTAGAAGGCAGAAGAAGGAGAGAAAGATCACCGAAGCGTTGGTTTAAGGCTGATTCACACCAACGTCCGGATCCGCTCAGTGCCGATCTTGTTTCGCATGAGAGCTTATTGATATGGTATGAATATCGATCAAGGAGTATGTGCCAAGACAAAGTTGTGTGGCAGTATATGCTTCTGCCCACCCTTGTGATATTTAACTACTTAGTTAGTTAAATAATTATTTTGAATTGTAAAAATACTAACATCGCAGTTTTTTTTATCAAAACCATTTTTTATCACTAAATAATATTTTTTATTAATTATTAAAAATATTATTTAGTGATAAAAAAAAGGTTTAAAAAAAAAAATATTATACTTATATATATTATAATGCTTTCTAGTTAGTTACGTTTTCAGCCAGGATATATTGAGCATTCTGCCAAAGATCCCTAATCTTGATCCAAAATTTACTTAACTTTAAATATTGTTTTTTTTTCAGGTATGGTTTAACGTACGAGGACATCGAAAAGGGCCTTCCCCTTATCGACACCACCAAGACCCTCATTAGGGAGGTGTGCCCGCCCTTCCTGTCGCACGTGGAGTGCAGGGCCGGCAAGTACAGGAGGTTTGATGGACTTTGCACCAACCTGGCTCACCCTACGTGGGGGGCGTCCATGACACCTTTCCAAAGGTAAGCAAACATAACCTTAAGTATATAAATACCAACACCTTTAAAATGTCATGATTCAATAATAACTTCTGATGATATTTTACTTATTATATTCATCTTTGCGGTGATTGATAATGTCAATTTCATTAATAGCGATGTAGCAATGAAAAATAGGCACACTTAACCATAAAAAAATTAGACAAGACGCCAGATTTTTGGTTTCGTCTTTTTCAATAAGAAAAAATGTTTCTAATAAACGGCGTTGAAACTCAAGTATATTATACCTAAAAAAACTTTTATTCCTTTTACTTACGTTGGAAATTCACTATCAATTTCTCGAAACTACTATGTTATTGGGACCAGACGTCTAGTAGCCTCTGGTTAAATAATATCCATGAACTGTTGTAACCTTGTCTCAAGAATTTTTATTTTACGAAACTGGTTTTATAACAAGAGTTATTTTTGCACCTGATAAAAAAAATGGCGTTATCTTGATTTAAAGAAATCGTGAAAAGGGAAACTAAAATTAGTCAGGAAAGTGATTGAAAATCACGTTTGGGATTTGAAGGCCAGGTTTTTTTGTATCCTAACTAAACTTCGAAACACCGAGCTATTTATTTATTTATTTATTTATTTATTTATAAATTAACGGACTAAAGTCCAATTACAAAAATACATATAAAACACGAAATATAAAAAAGAGTAACAGAGAAGAAATAGCATATAAATTGAGATAAATGAAGCGATGACAAAAATAAGGCAAAATAAACATAAGAGAGAACATTCAAGCCATGGTCTTAGTCAAAGTTTTGGTAGAGTCGTAAAGAATGACGAAAATCATTTAGACTGCTACCAAAAATTTCAAGACCATGGCTTGAGTTAACAAGTCTTGACATTCTGGACATTGGAGAATTATACCCGTAATTAGTATTGTGATGATTGAGGAACAGCAATTCATTGTTTCTGAGTCTACGGCAAGGAATGTTGAACTGGATAAGTTGCAACAGAGAAGGTGAGTCAATAAAACAATTAATAATTTTGTAAATGAAAATTAAATCGAAGTCTTTCCTGCGCTTTTCTAATGAAGACATTTTCAATAATTGTTCAATTTCATCATATGAATAATCGCCTCTTTCTCGCCCCAATCTCCATGCAATACCGCGTAAGAAGCGATGTTGTACGGATTCAATATGATGAATATGAACGGTATAGAAAGGGGACCAAATTACACTAGCATATTCTAAATGAGGGCGAACTAATGAGCAGTAAAGGGTTTTTAGAGTCTTTATATTCTTAAAGTCACATGCAATTCTATTGATGAAGCCAAGAAGTTTTAATGATTTATTAACTACATTATTAATGTGATCACGAAAAGAAAGATTATAGTCTATAGTGACACCAAGATCTTTTATAGATCTGACGGTAGATAAGGAGACACTATTTAATTTATAATTGAAGAGGATCGGTTTAAGAGTTCTATGAAATGACATAATTTTACATTTATCAATGTTTAATTTTAGGCAGTTAGTTTCACACCATTCATTAAATGAATCAATATCACTTTGGAGAAGAATACAGTCATGAAAAGATTTTATTATTTTAAGGATCTTATTGTCATCTGCAAAAAGCCAAAAACGCGAGGAAGAAAATACTTTGGCAATGTCGTTAATAAATATGTTAAAAAGGAGAGGAGCTAGATGGGCACCTTGGGGTACTCCAGACGTTACTTTAATATTAATAGATTCAAAGTTATTAATTTTGACTCTTTGTTGTCTATCATTTAAATAAGATTTGAAGAAAGATAATAAAGGATTTCTAATACCGATAGCATGAAGTTTGGCGATAAGAATTGAGTGATTAACTTTATCAAAGGCTTTAGAAAAATCAGTGTAGAGAACATCTGCCTGAGAGTTAACTTCCAGAGCGTTAACAATGGTATTAGTGAAGGAAAGTAAATTTGTTGTGGTAGACTTAGCAGATCTAAATCCATGCTGTTCCTCAATCAGAACATTTTTAAATACGGGTGTAATTTTCTTTGTAATGATGGACTCAAATATTTTTGGAATGTGGGATAGCTATCTCAACAACCCTGGACTCACTAAGTTCCTCCAATATAAATGATGTTCGAATGTGTAATTATTGAATTTTCATGTTTCAGCTCAGTTGTTAGAGAAGTTTCCTGGATGGAAAAAGAGTCCGTTGCGGCGCTCAAATCCTGGTTGCGGCATCACCTTTGTTCTGGTGTATTTTTCAACAGATGACAACGAAAAATATTTGTCTTAATGTTTAATATCGTCATGAAATGCTATGTATTTCAAAGACTTTTTTGAAAAGTGAATTAGCATTTAAAAAACAGGAAGCTGAGTAAAACTGTGAACTTCATGAATTTAGTACACAGTTCTAATGACGTTTCTATTTCAGGTTGATTGCACCCCTCTACGCTGACGGAATCAACTCTCCCAGGGTGTCTGTGACAGGAAGGGACCTCCCCTTGTCCAGGGTGGTTTCCCGAACCATGCACCCTGATGATGGCTTCCATGACCACGCCGGAACCGTCATGGTGATTGCCTGGGGACAGTTTATGGACCACGACTATACCCTGACTGGAACTCCTCTGGGTACGTACAATTATACTTGACAATAATTCAATTAATACCTTTGTCTACGTCAATTTGATTTGCAAGATTAAAATAGAAGTTGAAATGATTACCACCACTTTCTTTATCTTATGCTATTATATCCTATTTTTTAATCTTTCTCAAATAAGAATCTAATCATACATCTTCCTTACATTCAGATTTATTTATTTATTAAAATATTGATATGGTACAACAATAATACATTTCTTGGCATATTATTCCCAAGGAGTTAAAAAAACTCATTCCGGGAAGGACAAAATTATAAAATAAAAAGGAGTAATATTTTTACAAGACATAAAAATTTTAAAAAGGGAGTATAAAAGAAAAAGGAATAAGCGAAAAAATACATTAAAAAGAAACTCATAGGAGTAGAGATTAATTAGATAAACATTACAAATACAATAAGAAAAATATTCACCCATACAGATAGGATATATCACTGATTAATAATTTTGTGTTAGTTTATCATTGCATTTATTTTTAAGAGCAAAATTTTCTACCATACACCTTAAAAATTCCAACAACAAATACTACTTTAAATAAAACATACTATCTCAAAATCTTGGAATAACGGAAATTTTATAGAATTGAGCATCAACAGTTCGATATTCAATTTGATAAATAAACTTTTCCTCTTAAATACTATTTAATGAATCAATGTCAATATCTGATGATGTTTTATTTGTTGTACTACCTTTAAATTTCTATTGTTATTAGGTAGAATAATGGATTTCATATCGATTTGATTATTGAAAGTATCGAATTGAATATCAATTTTTTTATTGAAAAATAATTGAATCATATCGTTGCCGGAAAGGCTTAAAGGATGAAGCGCCATTTTGAGATGTTTACAGCAGAGCACTTTAAAGTTTTTTTGTTTGTTTTACAATAAAATTCATGAGTCTTCAGTACCTGGTTGGATTTTGAAAATAAAGTTAACTCAGGTAACTAAATGCTCTTACTGAGTTACCTAAAGCGACGAAAAGCTAAAAAAAAGTCCCAAACTTGTATCGCTTAAGTTAAGCCTTCTCCCAAATGGTAAATATATTTTAGATAGCTGAAAGGCCACAGAAGTTTTCAGAATCCAACAAGAGTCAGAGCATTTGACGCAGTTTTTTTTTTTAATCAAAACTGTAAATTTAACTTGTTTTTGACAAAAGTGTCGTTTAAGCCTTTTTACCTTTCCAACGACGATATGATCATCAACAAGAAAACAAATCGCTTGAATGATTAATTCAAAACATGAGAAAAATCCGTATGTATCCGATAACGATTCGAAGAAAAGCAAGTGCATGTATACTTTATTTATAACTATGCATTTCAATTTTTTGCATTTTTTTTTACTTAACTTAAAGGGCAGATGCCTTTCCAACTTATTACAAAGCAAAATAGTGTGTGGATAATTTTTACAGGCTGTGATAAAATCAAATCCGTTTGCCAGCCTCTTAAAGCAAATCCGGACAGAATCAATGCAATTTATTAGTTAAATGATATCTGATTCACGACTAGGTTGTTTGTTAGGAGATAAAATCGGTTTAAAACAAAGATGCGCTTTAATCTACAGTGTGTATCCTTTGATTAATTAAATATGCGTGTCATACTCAATGTTATTAAATAGAACTATCCGAATCTCGTTATGAAGGACATCTTAGATATTTCTATTAAAAAATGCAAGGTCGTTTCGGCAACCTCGTTTCGGCATTCAAACGCTGACACGATCTATAAATCTAAATCATTAATTTTTTGTTCAGCGGATATTATTAGCTCAATTTCCTACCAAAAAAATAATAGCTGCATTCTATAGTAACAAAAACATTCAGATATTATGTCATATTTGCTCTAAGAATTCACTTGAAGCTTTTTTGTACTCGTACGTGCGTTCGGTTAGTTTTTTTTGCAGCTGATTAAGAAAAAAAAAGGCTCTCGGCTATTGTAAGCTTTAAAGAAATTGCGTACATTTTACATTACTACATACACATATTATACTCATTGTTATGTCGTTAACTCACATAGGGATATAAAAAGGTCAGTACTATCACTCTTAAGAAGTTAAAAGTCATAATTAATAAATTGCAAGCTTTGTAGATTGTAAAGGTCGTACGTAATTTAAAAAAAAACAATGGCATAAAGAGAAAATCAACAGAAACAATTAATATATTTCACCATACGAATGTCATCAATCAATGTGTTTGTATCAGCATTGTTGAGTTTTGATTTTCTTTTTTAGTTAAGGTGTATTGTGACATTTTAATAAAAACCTTTTACGATGTAGTTTTTTTTCAAAGTCTTAAAAATGAATTGTACAATATTCCGTGGCGGCTTGACGCAATCATTCTAACTATTTTCCTATACTAAATCGATTTTAACTTGTCAATTCCATACGTAGTGTACGCGACTGCGGATAGTTTTAAACTGTAACTTGATCCTCGCATTAAGTATGACAATCCTAACAGAATGGGTAAGGAAATTTAGGAAAATGATTTAGGATAAAAATCTAGTAAATATTTTTAGTTTCTATATAGCAATCAATATTTTATCGTATAAATCGTTAGAAGATTCACTACACGTCTTTTTTACAGGAATGTTTTTCACTACTAAAAAAATATTTTGAAAACCACCTAAAAAACATAATTCAAGAGCCAAGTTAGTTCAATTAGCTACTAGAACGCAATAATTTTACAATCTTAATTTTCAGTTAGAGCTTTGAGAATATGTAAAAAAAGTGTGCATTTATGGTATTTATAGTTTTAATTTCACATATTAATATCGTCGCCGCCAAGGCAAAAGGGCGAAAGTGCCTTTTTTAATGTTTATACCAGAGCACTTTAAAGTTTTTTTTTGTTTGTTTTACTATTAAATTCATAAGACTTCAATAGGGTCTCCTTGCTTAAGGTTTTTTATCCAGTCAAGACATTTTCTCTACAAACTCACTAATGTAAATATAAATTCAGTCAATTAAATACAACCATCAGATGGTGATAGTAATAAGGCCTAATGAGCCGCAGTACTAGTTAGATAGACATTATGAGGGGTATTTGAATAAGCCCCAGCTAGTTAGCAGAGGATTACGAAAGAATCCATTAAATCAAAATCAGTCGTCAATAAAAAAGTCTCAAACTTGTGTCGCTTGATTCAAGCCTTATCCCAAACGGTAAATATATTTTAGATGGTTGAAGAGCCACAAAAGTTTTAAAAATCCAAGTTATCTGAATCCAGAATGCATAAAAAAAACTAATCAAAACCGCGAATTTAACTCATTTTTGACCAAAGTGTCGCTTAAGTCATTTTGCCTTTCCTTTTGTTTTTTGACGGCCTCCATGGTCGAGTGGTAAGACGCTTAACTACGAATCCAAAGGTCGCGGGTTCAAGCCCGGCGTAACTACTACCCGGCAATAACTTTTATTTAATTAATTTGAGTCATAACACATTTAATTCATATGAAAATAATAAAAGTATATTTTTGGCACGTTTCAGAGTGATAGATACTCTGTATCGCCCTGGTAAAGACCACCATTCAGAATCTAAAAGTTGCTTGAAATGGCTTTGGCCGTGTTTGGTGACCAGATCTGAATAGCCAGGTACATCCCAACCTTCCTCTTCCCTATCTCCTTCCCCTCCCCACTACCTTCAGCCTCACAGCATACCCTATTTGGGGATGCCATAGTCTCACTGGACGGTTGGGAGCAGTTGAGACTCTTGTGCGGTATTCATATAAAAAATTTAAAAAATGGGTAAAAATTGGGATTTATAAAATGTAAAGGTATCCAAAACACATGTATTATAAATAAAGACACGTTTATTTTTTAGATCCCCGTAACCGTAACGACCCCGAAGAGTGCTGCAACAGGCCCCCTCACAGGAAGCACCCCTACTGCAACGAGTTGAGGATCCCTGATGATGACTACTTCTACCGCCTCTTCAACGTCAAGTGCATTGATTTTGTCAGGGGATTCCCATCGCCCAGAGCTGGGTGCAGACTTGGTAAGCTTTTTAATAAAATTATTAAAAAATATCATTTAATAGTTATTCCATTCAGGAAAGGCTGAAAAGGATATTGAAGAAAGGTGAATGCAGGAAACTCCATTAATGGGGGACTGGACGCTGTTGGCGCAAATAAGAAATTGTCCAAAGAAGCGAAGCTAGCAGTCCACAATGGAGTGCTTATACCAACCCTGATGTATGGCAGTGAGGCATGGAACTGGCAGAGAAAGGATGAAACTAGACTGAATGCTGTGGAAATGAGATCCTTGAGACGTATGTGCGTTAAAACCATGTATGATCGTATTCAAAATGTGGATATCCGGAAAAAATGCAAGGCTGATGTGAGCGTCATGAATAGGATCAAGAAAGGGACGCTTAGATGGCGTGGGCATGTAGAGCGAATGAACGAAGAAAGGAGTATGAAAAGAATATATGATGCTAAAGTGAATGGAAGAAAAAGTCGAGGACGCCCGAAAAAGACATGTCACGATCAAATAAATCAAATACTTGAATCGGGTCATGTGAAGAGTCAGAATAACAGAAGAGTATGGATGAGACGATGTATAATGGGAATGAAGCAAGGAGTGTGTGGCGGTCCGTCTTCTCTGCCTACCTCTGCGGGGAAACGGGGTGATGGTTAGTTAGTTCGTTACATTCGGTGATTAAATATTACCTACTGACGACTCGGGCACAACATCATATAGTTAAAACCTTGAAGTAACAATATATGGAGGGAGAACTAATTATTTTTACCCAACCTACACAATCTTGCGATAAATCACTTTCTCCGGGTTTTTACGTCGTACACAATAAGAGAGAAAGAAAAAACAAATTTCATAGACCGCTTCTTTATACTGTTGCAATGATCTTAAGCTTCTGGGTCACCGCGGGACTCAGCCCACATTTTTTATTATGCCACCAAACTTGACACAACCAAACGGTTTTTAAGGTTATATGCTATATTTTTGTTGATAAATATACTGTGAAAAAGTGGCTATACGAATAAACAAAAACGTTATGTCGATATGTGATGAATGGATGTATAAATACCCTAGCCTTAGTCTAAGCCACGCCCAGGTTTTGCCGAGTCAGGTTTATTTCATTAAAAACAAGTCAAAAACTGATTTAACTGCCTTGGATACATACTACACTATGTAATCTAAGGTTAAAACCAACAACAACAAAAATTGATGCAATATTGTTTTAAAAATAAAAGCCTTTTTTAGTGCATTTGCAATCGAAACCTTTTAATATAACTTCCGGTTAGAAGTCCAGGGGATGGTGTGACTATTTTTATGTGAGTCTTAGAGAGTAACTGGACGAAATTCGAATGTCATTTAATGTAAACCACATTAATATCAAATATATCGACCAGCGGCGGCACTGGCGAGTGCCCCAGCGCCTTTGGTAAATACCCATTACGCGAATAGATCAACAAGGATAAGATTAGATTTCATGACGAAATGCATAGGAATTTCACCGTTTTTATAACATATTTATTTAAAAATCAAAGGCCTTAAAATTAACGTTTAAAAATCTTCATTTGGATCTGGGCCAAAGCTGCAGACATTCGATTATGTAACATAATACGTTTAATACCATATATTATATATTTATTATTTTTTGTATGTTTTGCTAAATAGCAATTCCGATGAATTATAAAAAAATATTCGGGATATTTATTATGAAATATAAATTGAACGAATACTTAAAATACAATACGACTTGATAATTGGACGTAGTTATGCAGAAAGCGTCCAACCCGCAATTTGCCAAAATAGTGTTTTCCTATAAATAAATACGAGATTTATATCTGCTGAAAACATCCAAGCTCCAAATGCAATAGATGTTTGTCTTACATTTTATGTTTAAAAACATGAAAATGTAGGATACCATAGGAAATACATTTTTTTATTTATTAATATATTGATAGATTATAAATTATCTCTTTGTAATAATTATCATAAAGAAAAAACACTGATATTCACTTTACAAATGCCGTATATATTAATTGTTCCATTCAGATTTCAGCACATATTCGAAGTACACATTTTACAAAATTGATAACTTTTGAAAAGAAAGACAAACATTCCCGGGTTACAAATAGCCTGAGAATATTTGAAAAACTCCTACTACCTCATAATAATAGATAGCAGAGGAATTGAACCCATTAAGCCCGAGTGGGAATCCGACGCGTTTGTCCACGCAGCTACTAACCGGTCAATATTTCCATACATAGTAGAGCAGTCATATTTTATGTGCAATTTACAAATTTGCATTTTCGTAGAAAGCAATCACTTTGTGGTTTGACATATGTAATGGTCATAGCAACAGATTAAATAATTTAGAAGAACTGGAAATAAAGAAAGCCATTAAAATTAAAAGTCCCATTTTTTTCAAAAGTAAAAAATCGAAGAACACACAAAAACGTGACTAACCTTTCCAGTTGTGAAAAACAAACCACTAATCCAAAATTGCTGATAATGCTAACATATGTGTACCAACATAACAACAAAAAAAAATCGATAATCGAATGTACACAGCCCGCGAAAATTCAAAATTCACCTTTTCTTTTGAACAGGCCTCGTATTTGTATATATTTCGAGAACCATGTTGGGTTGTCTTCTCGTATACGTTTACAAGAGACATAAAATTCAATATTTCGTTTTCATCACTGTGTATTATGCATTCCATGCGTTCTTGTTCTGAATATTTTATGTAAATTCACTAACGTAGAGTACGATTTCAACAGTCGTTTTCAAAACACGCTTTTCAGACGCTTTAGAACCTAAAGCATGTATAGGATTGCTTTTCCACCTGGTAAATTATCGGTGTGCTTAAATCGGACCATTCTAATTTCAACGAGATGGAATCTTGCAGACGGACGCCCTTGACCAATTACTGTCCATTTTATCTTAGCCAATCGGCTCAATTTTCACCGGTGATTACGTTATTTGCTTCATAAGTTTATTGCATCGGAGTCAGTGGCGTAGGCATCAATAATGCCCGCGCAAAGGTACCAAATAGATTTTTTAAAGGTTTTTAAAAATTAAGAAAAAATAAGTATTTCAGGCTTTCTATTCCTGATGAATGTTTGAATGCATATCTCTGTGTGCAAAAGGAAGAACGGAATGAGTGAAAAAATCAAGTTTTTAGCTAAGTATGCAGAATTTTTCCTTAGATGCATATATATCGAGGAAAAATGTGATGAGTCAGAAAATAAAAAAATGTGGTATTATTTTTCGAAAAAGGGTATGTGACATATGACATGACTACATACATTTTTTTTTTCCTAAATTTAGTTTTGGATCTCCTGAATGTCTGCGTTTATTGACTCATGTCGTTATTCCTTGCGCACACAGATTTAAATGAACAAAGAGAACAAAAAAAAGTAGTGTGTGGCGCCCAATTAGACTGGGATGAATGATTTCAACGTTTTATATAATCATACAACATGCAACTGATGGCCTCCATGGTCGAGTGGTAAGACGCTCGACTTTGAATCTGAAAAATCAAACCCGGCGTGAGCCAATAACTTTTATTTAATTTATGTGTGTCATAACACATTTAATTCATCCAAAAAACAAAAAGTGTATTTGTGGCATGTTCCAGAGTGGTAGATACTCTAAGTATCGCCCTGGTGAAAGACCACCATTCAGAATCGAATTTAAATTTTAATAATAATCAATAATTTAATTTATATATAAAAAAAAATCAACTCATTAAGGTACATCACATAAATATTATTCATTAATGAACTTAAGGCAGGTATCAAATAATTTTAAAATAGGGACAACACTTGAAGAATATTTCCTCGAAGAATATCGAAACAAATAAACCTACCTGTTTTTAAAATTAAATAAAAAAAACTTATGCTCTTATTTTCTTTTCATTGTTTCACCAATTCTAACAGTTTCTTCAATTTATATATTATATCATAAATTAATGCCGTTTCAACTAGAATTAAAATTGTTTTTCATGAAGATGTCCTTATAACCCGGGAGTATATTATTATTTATGTATTTTATCGTACACACCCGAGTGGGCATTTACATATAAAATTTTAAATTAAACAGTGAAAAATAAATATTATTTCACAAAAACATAATAAAGAATAGTAAAAAAGTAATAAAAAAATGTATTTTATATTCTGAATCGCTTTTGTTATAAATAAAACTAATGCAAATGAAAAAATGTCTCCTGAGCGCTGTAAGTTTTGTGGTTATGATGGATACGTACAACTAATTCTACTGCCACAAAATTTAAAAAAAAAACCTTCATTTGTAATCAGTAATCACGTTCCAATGAGCAATGACACGAATGAAAGGGGTTTTTTAGATTGCCCGGGCTCAATGTGTTTATCTTTACGCCACTGATCGCAGCTATTTGTTTTACGTGATCTGAATCCATTAATTTTGACGGTGTGACAAACAGCAACTGTTGCGGCATCACCAGGCTGCTATTGTCTTCTAAAACTAGACGATATCTCTTGCGAAACATTGAGATCACAATTTTAAACCATCGGGTTATCTCTTCTCGTGGGAAGTTTTACATTTATAGCTGAAATCCTAGTTTGATTGCAATACTCACCTAAGGATTGCTAATTGACTGTTTAAATCCGAATCAATCCAACATAACGATTGTTTTCAAGTATTTTTTAATAAGTGATTGCCTGCGTAGATCTCGTATATTCAGGTGTGAATTTTTCTATTTATCGAGCAACAAATTTAGTGTTTCGGTACTTCTGTTTGTAGCGACATTACATAATGCTGACAAATTATTGACTGTACGAAATGGCCAGATCAAATTTTTAACTAATTGGTTGTTTTTATTTATTCAAAATAGCTTGAATTTAAAATTCAACCCGTGTTTAACAAGGTCTAGATAAGAGGTAAACAATGTTTTTTTTTTAAATATTTTCGTAGAAAGCAATCACTTTGCGGTTTGACATATTTGAAGAAATGAATAAGTAACTTTGTATAAGACCACGGACATTATTTTGATTTTTATGACCGACCGGCTTCTCATAGCCCAAGCATCCGCGGGGTACAAAATTAAATAAAATAAAAATACGCAAAGTGTGCATTTATATAAACATACGGAGGGAGAACAAAATGTCAAATAAAATAACAGACCAATGTGAAAACAATAGAATCATATTTAAATTATAACAAAGGAACAGAGAGAAAGAGACAGATAATATGAATATATATTTTTTTAAGTATTGGAAATTATAAAGCATAAATATGAAACCCTGCGAAAACACGTAGACCAGTTATTCATATATTTTATGGTATCCCCTAACCTGGGGGCGTTGAAGAGATCCTGTGGGGCGAAAGTCGCTTCGGGAGACGTTGACAGGCAGTAAGGGATGCATTATAGCAAAAAATATTAATTTGACGGCCTCCATAGTCGAGTGGTAAGACGCTCGACTACGAATCCAAAGGCCGCGGGTTCCAACCCGGCGTGCGCCAATAACTTTTATTTAATTAATATGTGTCGCAACACATTTAATTCATATAAAAATAATAAAAAAAGTATATTTGCGGCACGTTCCAGAGTGGTAGATACTCTAAGTATCGCCCTGGTGAAAGACCACCATTCAGAATTGAAACGTTGCTTGAAATAGCTTTAGCCGTGTTTGGTGACCAGATCTGAATAGCCAGGTACTTCCCAACCTTCCTCTTCCCAATCTCTCCCCAGTACTTTCAGACTCACAACATACCCTTTTTAAGGATGCCATAGTCTCACTGGCTCTTGACGGTTGAGAGCAGTTGAAACTCTTGTGCGGTATTCATTTAAAAAAAATTTGAACCGCTCGTGCATAATTTAACATGCTTTAATTTCAAAGGAAACGAACAAAACACATATTACAAAATATCGGTTTTCAACACTACATGTCACTATGAATGCACTGTCGTAATTTTATGTTCACGTTTTTCTTATTTTAAGCTTTTAAATTTCAGTTTTAATATGTTTTGCAGCTTTGTCCGTATGACTGCACTAAAAATGTGGATATCCGTAAAGAATGCAAAGCTGATGTAAGCGTAATGATTAGGATCAATAAAGGGACGCTTAGATAGTTTGGGCATATAGAGCGAATGAACGAAGGAAGGAGTGTAAAAATATTATATGATACGAATGTGAATGGAAGAAGAAGTCGAGAACGCACGAGGAAGACATGACGCGATCAAGTAAATCAAAAACTTGAATCGGGTCATGTGAAGAGTCAGAATAACAGAAGATTATATATGAGACGGTGCATGAATGTGAAATAAGCAAGGAGTGTGTGCCAAGACGAAGTTGTACGGCATTCCGTCCTCTCTGCCTACCCCTACGGAGTAACGGCGTGATGGTTATTTAGTTAGTTAGTCAATGACAATAATAATAATAGAAATAGTAATAATATTAATAAAAATAATCTGATAGTATTAATACGCTAAGCCGTCTTCTGTACATGATTCGTTGGATCGCCGTGCTAATGTCTGCAAAAACAATACTGGTAATATTTGCTCATACGTAAAAATGACCGAAATTATAGTCCGATTACGCTAATTTACGATTTACTCACTGTGTGCCTTTTGAGTGTATCAAGGCTAAACTAGTGATCTTTTATTAAAATATAGTTTACAGTAATAAATAATAAAAACATATAATATCGATTTATTGGAATCACAACATACATAATAAACACAGTAAATCAAAAATTATGACTTAGTTGTTTTATTAATTAGTTATTACTTTTATCATTCTCATAATCTGCCTCACTAGGTATTAGTCAAAATAAAAGTTTTTCTAGAGTCCCACCACTCCGTTTTATATCTAGATGTTTTCCCGTTACTGAAGGGAAAATATCTAGATATAAAACGGAGCAGTTTAAAATAAGTTTGGAATAATCTGACTTAGATTGTTGTGTTCTTAGAGCAATAATATACAAGAGGTATAGCTGTAGATCGATCTGTAGTCAGTTTTTACTAGCTTTTACCTTGAAGTAACTGACTCGGTTGGAAAAGGGCGTGGCTAAGACTGGGGCTACGGTATTTGTATATCCATTCACAGCACATGTCGACATAATGTTTTTGTTTATTCGTATAGCCACTTTTTCACAGTATTTTTATCAATAAAAATATAGCATATAAGCAAATAAACCGTTTAGTTGTGTCATGTTTAGTGGCATAATAAAAAATGTGGGCAGAGTCCCGCGGTGGCCCAGTAGCTTAAGATCATTGCGTCACTACGTAAAAGCAGGGAATTAATTTTGTTGTCTCTTTCTCTCTTATAGTGTACGGTATAAAAAGCCGGAGAAAAGTTTGTGTAGGTTGGGTAAAAATAATTAGCTATCCCTCTATATATTGTTACTTCAAGGTTGTGTTTCAAACTTTTGTCACATTAGACATCGTCACAATTCAACGATTAGCGCCATTTAGTTTTTCTTTGAAATTTTAATGTTCCTCGTTAAACGTCGATTCTAGACCCATTTCAGCCTTTAAACAAATTGACAAATCAGCTGACAAGCATAACAACATTTCAGCTGATTACAATTTGTTCAAAAACTGAAATGGCACTGGTGAAATGTCAACAAAACATATAGGCGCTAATATTTGAATTGTATAGACTAAAAGCCATAAAAATAAAATTCAGCATTTATTTATTTAACTTTGCTAAATTCAATCTTAACTTCTTGCGTTAGAAACCAATTTCTAACTGAAGCCTTCGTAAGCGCAAGTTAGCGCCGAATAAGTAGGTAGGCATATATTTTAACCATACAAGGGATTTGAGAAACATTCTTCAACTACGCCACCATAACCCGTTGCGGTTTACCATGAGGGTTTGCCCTTCATGGCGCCGTATTGCACCTTTCAATATTTTGCAATATGAACATTTTTGATACCTCCACTAAAATACATAATCATACAAGCGGTGAGCGAATAACTAGTGGCCATGTGAGAATTCTCGGTCGTTAAAAGTTATAAGGCGAGACGATTAATAAAAGGTCTCTTAATCTCAATATGGGTTTATAGAGTAGATCTATCGCATGCAGCTGTTAAGTTAGCCAACTTATGTAAGTACAGATAATTGGCAATCATTAATAATCGAATTCCAGAAAATTTCCAATGGTCGATCAGTAATAACTATTAAATACTAGATGCTAAAAACTAGGTATGGGAAAAATCATTTGCTTGAATATTTCTCGAATATTCGTACGTAGAATTTTCCTAGTGGTAATACGTAGCAGCATGTTATATACAGTCGAACTTGGTAACAACGAGCAATGTTGAATATCCGCACAACAGTCTCTCTCTATATATATATTTGACTGCCGACTACGAATCCAGAGGTCGCGGGTTTAAGTCCGGCGTGCTCTAATAACTTTTAATTAATTAATATGTGTTATAATATATTTAATTCATATAAAATAATAAATAGTACATTTGCTGCACGTTCCAGAGTGGTAGACACTCATATTATCGCCCTGGTGAAAGACCACCATTCAGAATCGAAACGTTATTTAAAATGGCTTTGGTCGTATTTGGTGACCGGATCTGAATATCCAGGTACTTCCCAACCTTCTTCTTCTCCTTCTCCTTCTTCTCCACACTACCTGCATCGTCACAACATACCCCGATTGGAGATGCCATAGTCTCACTGGCTCTATATGGATGGGAGCAGTTGGGACTCTTATGCGGTATTTACTATAAAAAGTATGTCTGTGATTAGTAACATAATTAATAGAATCCTTTTATAAATTTTTGAATTAAAATTTCAACAGTTAACGATTTATTTTGACTAAAGTTATCAAGAATGCTCGCATATCCCGAAACAGATTTAAGGCTTGGCAAATACAAGGCCAATGATAAAATGTAAAGCAGCAGCAAGGATCTCCTCCCAGTGTGGCAAGCATAAAAAAACTATTTTAATATTTCTTATTAAGATAACTGAAGATATTTAAAAAATGTGTCAAATTGTAAACAGTGTTTAGCTTAATTGAATCACTCTGCGATCAAAACCATTTTCATTTCTGTCTTTTATTCAAAGAATCGGGGATCAACTTAACGATAAATCTAACATCGAATAATTTCAATGTTTCTGTGAACACCACTACTTTTTCGATATATCGGTGAAACACACTCGTTATTCGAAACTTCATTGATGGAGGACTGAATGCGGTTGACGCAAATAAAAAAAATATACATCAAAAGAAGCGAAGCTAGCAGTTCACAATGGAGTGCTTATAACAACCCTGATGTATGGTAGTGAGGCATGGAACTGGCAGAGGAACGATGGAAGTTGACTGAATGCTGTAGAGATGAGATCCCTGAGGTGTATGTGCGGTAAAACCGTGTGTGACCGTGTTAAAAATGAGGATATCTGGAAAGAATGCAAGGCTGATGTAAATGTAATGTTCAGGATAAAAAGGGACGCTTAGATGGTTTAGGCATGTAAAGTGAATGAACGAAGAAAGAAGCGTGAAAAAAATATATGACGTGAAAGTGAATGGAAGTCGGGGACGCCCGAAGAAGACATGGCACGATCAAGTGAATCAGCTTTTCGTTGATTATAAATGTATTCTTCAAAATTGGGACTATTTTTGCTACAGCCGTGATCTCGTTATAAGCGTACTCATTATAACAAGGTTCTACTGTGGTTGTTTATTTCAATTTAATTCAGCAGCTATGCACACTGCACATTCCACAATGAACATTGCATATGACACGCGCGATGTCTTACTCTCACAACTCACAAATATAAGTAAGTAGTGATAAATAGCGTAACAACCTGATTAATCTAAGGCGAAAAAGCGCCTCGGGGCCAGTCGGTTTCTTCTCAGTTCGTGTTTGAGGCCCGAAGCAATTTTTAAACACGACTGCAGCTGAATTGCAACGTATATTTCTATCGGAATTGCCTTTGCAGCTGAATTCATTAGGACTTAAAGGAACATAACATTTGTTTACCAATCTATCATTTTTCACGCATTGGACTCATTTCGATCGATCAAAAAATGAAGGTGTGTCATAAATTTAAATGTTCCAGTTAAATCAATGGTTCTCATTAACAATTTAGATTTGATACATTTGCATTTATTTGTTGATTTTATGATCTATTACTGAAATGCAAATTTGATGTGAAATCATTTACAAAGGTGCATTTATTTATTTTATTCAGTGGCCGTATGGTTTAATCTCGTTCCTTCACTTGTATGGGCGTACCTTTGCAATTTAATTTATTGTCCTTTGGACCATTGCGAGAGTAGTTAATCTACATATTTCCACAATTTTGTAATGTAATGCTTGCTACCTGTATGTTATGTGTAACGTGATTTTTTATCTGATAGTCATGGAAGTTTGTAAGATAGTGGTGGTTATTGGAAGCACAGATAAATAACCTCAGAAATGTAGACGATACTATTATCATAGCTGTTAATGTAGCATTAGTAAAAGATTTTCCCCTATGACCTACGACAAGTCAATTGTTTGAAATCCACTCGACCATGTGTAGTGTAAAAATAAATTTGTTTACTATCAGTTTTTAGACAAAAATAGGGTAAAAATAAACATTTGATAGAACATTCAAGTCAAAAGTTATATCAGATGACTTTTTTACATAAATATAATATGCATAATAAAATTGATTGACTTAAAAAAATATAACATAATTAAAAATAATTTTGTGTCATTTGCCTGCAACATTGTTTTGGACAATTATATTTTATTTGTTTGGCCACCATGTCATTATTGTTGTGTGCATCAGGTGTGAATTACCTAGGCACAATGTTGCGCGTAGTGCAGCCTTTGTGTATTATACTTTGTTAATTACAATTTTATAATGTATGCTGTGATCACATTAATTTGAAATATTTACACTCATCTTTTTATTTGATAATACTTAAAACATGTTTCTGTAAATATTTTGTTTGTGTTCCTAATAAAATAAAATAAAAACAAGGTTTTGGTAGAGTCAATGATGTTAGACATAATAAATTGTATTCTTCGAAGATTATTATCGTAAAGAATGTAAAAAATCATTTAGACAGGTACCAAAAACACCCTTAACAAGTCTGGACACTAGATAATGATACCCATAATAGTAGAGTGATGATTGAGGAACAGCAAATAATTATCTTTTACTTTTTATCAACGAGAAATTACGTTTTTACTATCTTCTTGAATGCTATTAATTTAAATATCTCTTCATGCAGGTTCTCGTCAACAGTTCAACACGCTGACTGGAGTTTTGGATGGCAACACCGTATACGGAGTGAACGAGAAGTTCTCTAGGTAAGAACTCTTTTTAATAGCCTTTGATACTACGACAATGAGTCATCTTTTGCTTGATTTTTCGTAATAACAAAAATCTCGTATAATTTCTGATTCGAATTTCCTTATCTGCCTTTGCAGGAAGCTTCGTTCGGGAGTTGGAGGCCTGCTGCGCATGAACCCTGTATTTGAAGAATATGGTCTCAAAGACCTGCTTCCTCTGAAGTTGGACATCCCCGATGAAGGATGCACCAGACCCAACAAATCCATGTACTGCTTTGAAGCTGGTAAGAAAAAAAAAACCAGTCACAGGTATTCCAACCACTTGAATGTATGTTTTTTCAGGCGATGTTCACCTTCCTTGTTATTGTTTATTGCAGCGTCATACACTGCACTACCAAAGCTGGTTGTTATATACGACTTTTAATCATTTATACACGCAAATTATTTCCCTCGAGCCTATGTCATCAATATTCTTACCTTTGTGTTACGTCGATCGTCAGATCATAAAACATTAACATTGTAAACAATCTACGATCGAGAAATGATAAATTATTTCTGGGCAGATCCCACTCATTCATTAGCTTGTCATAGGATTTTTAACCTTCTATCTGGGTCCATTTGGCGCGTTCTACAGTCAAAAGAAATGGCTTCGCAATGGAAAAAAAAACCGGTAGGTTTTTACCTTCATTTTTTTTATCCAGTTCCTACCTATCCCGCCATTTCACTATTCAATTTTTTTATTCATCAAAACTCTGTTCGAAACAAGTAACAATCGAAACAGAATAGAGTTATATGAAAAAAAAACGTGGTTTTGTGTTGTTTCGTTGGTGTCTCGCTTGGTCGTCGGTTTGTTGTTGTTCTTCAATCAACATAATATTAAGTGTAATGTTTTGTTGTGATCCGTGTACGCCAATAATACAATGTGTAAGAATAATCAAGAACTTCAACATCAACTTCATCGGTGAGTGAATGGTTTTCCATTTTCCCTGCATTCCAAATAATCTTTCCATATCCATAATTAGACACTTCCATCAAGTAGTATCGTTTATCGTTTTACAGTCCACTATTTTCCAAATTCATCTGAAGCAGAAAACACATTCGGTGTTTTATCGCAGCTTCGGTTCCAACAAAAAGTATGTGAATTATTTCAAAATAACTGTTACGATATCAGGTTGTAAAATAACTGTATAATGCTTCTTGAAACAATTTGGTCTTGCTTGATTTTCCCATTGAAACTATTCATATAAGTAAGTATTCACGAAAGAACTTCGAAACTCACGTATGTGGGAGTTGACTCAAATAATAACTGCGAACATTCATGAGTTAAACCTTTCTTATATTAATTTAAATTCCATTTTTCTCTCTTGTATAAGACAAGTGAACCCACGCTCACGTGATGCTGTTATTTAATTCACCTGTCTATTTCATGATCCATCTGGGAGGTTTAATGATTGTAATTATTTATATTACCGCTGGAGAGATTCTCGAGTGAAGGAAAATTTGCATATCAAATCACTCAATGTCTTTTGTGCTTCAGCTAATAATGTATTGCAAACATAATGCGAAGCGAATCGTTAATAGCTCCGTGTAATTCTTTTATTGAAATCAAATTTCATTGATTACAATTTATGCGCGATTTCAATGACCGATATCAAGATTGCATTAAACGAACAGCAGAAAACACGATGTTATTAAAATGTCAGATGTAATATGGACACAAAAATTTAATGAAGGCATCATAACTAGAACTTTGAAGTCCTTTTATATTAATAATTCCTTTTTTTTCTTTAAAAAAAAAAAGACAAATATTCCCGGGTTACGAATAACCGATAAATATTTGAAAAACTCCTACTGCCATCATAATAAGCGGAAAATGTTGCTTGTGCAATGATGGAGGACTTAGCTAGTAGAGGAATTGAACCCACGAAGCCCGAGTAGGAATCTGACGCGTTTGTCCACTCAGCTGCTAACCGGTCAATATTTGCATACATGGTAGAGCAGTCATATTTTATCGGCAATTTACATATTTGTATATGTTTCGAGGACCATGTTGGGTTGTTATTTCGTATCATTCAAGAGATATAAAATTCAATACTTGGTTTTCACCGCTGTATATTATGCATTAAATATCTACCACTATCCCAAGCCTCCTTGGAACGAGCTTCGTTTCATTTCATCTTCTTTATAAACTTTCTGGGGTCCCACTTTGGACCAAATGGTTTTTTTTGCCGGTTGCTCAACAACTCGGCTATTAAAAAATGTGTCAGCTTTTTTGTTTCAAGGTATCCCTTATAGCCTCCATATTGTGGAATTTATATCATATCACAAACGAGAAAAAACATCAATTATGTAAAAAGACGTAAATTGATACGTCTATATTACGCCAGCATACAAAGTACTAATAAGTGGAAGAAAACAAAATTCAAAGGGCCTCATTATTGCGTAATAAGAAGACAATCATTCTAAACAATACAGTTTTCTAAAAAAGGAATAAATTCAAATAAGTGGTGTGAATAGAGAGGTTTTGTGAATAGTTGACTCAGAAATACACGCTATTTTTTAGACTTATTCTCTTCATACCTCGCAAAATAAATATTACGAAAAGTTTGTGGCGAGATCGAATTCTTTAGGCCGTCTGCATACGGGGAAACCGAAATCCAACTAAAACTAGTTGGCGACGGCAGTTACAAACTGGTTAGCGACCAAGATTCGCTCACGACGCTTCTCAAGTTGCTACGATTTCAGTCATTTTCTCATCTCGCAGTGCATGGTGTCAATTAATTTCGTTATTTTGGGAAGTTTACACTACAGAACTTTAAAGTTTTTGTTGTTGTTTTACAATAAGATTCATAAGTCTTAAGTACTTACCTGGTTGGATTATGAATAAAAAAGTTAACTCAGGTAACTCAATGCTCTCACTGAGTTGGCTGAA
The DNA here is from genome assembly GCA_022651775.1 of Drusus annulatus. Classification (NCBI taxonomy): domain Eukaryota; kingdom Metazoa; phylum Arthropoda; class Insecta; order Trichoptera; family Limnephilidae; genus Drusus; species Drusus annulatus. Next base: position 149,861 of record JAGWCC010000006.1, read on the forward strand.
GCGACAAAAAGCTAAAAAAAATCCCGAACTCGTGTTGCTTGAGTCAAGCCTCCTCTCAAATGGTAAATATATTTTAGATGGCTGTAGGGCCATAAAAGTCTTCAGGATCAAACGAGAGTCAGAGCATTCGATGCAGTAAAAAAAACTCATCAAAACTTATGTCGCTTAAGTCTTTCCGGCGACGATACAATGTTTTCTTGTTCGGAAATGTTACGAATTTCTCGAAAACAGCTCGCAACTACGGCGCAACTGGACACGGCAACGCGCAGGCGACTAGCACGGCGAGTTACGAAAGACTTGTTGCGTCGTGTAAGGATCGCTATTGAAATGCACAGGAGAGCAACTTGAGTTGCAAACTGTTTTCTTTTTGGTGACTCTGTGTGCGGAGGGCCTAAGTATTCCAGTTTTCCAATTTGAGTTCAATCTTTTGTTGAGTCGTTGCCTCATTGCTGAGGATCTTGAACCCACACAATTACATTGATGAATCAGGTTTTTACACTTCTCGTGGTTCTGACGTCTCAACGCTTGAGATATTTGATCAGTTCAACGCATCGATGATCTTCCTCTGCCTCTTTTGTATTTTGTCCTATTCCAGTTTAATGTTCTGACATCATTTAACAAATTACTGTTTTCCCAGGTGAGATTCGAGTGAACGAGCAGTTGGTCCTCACCTGCATGCACACTCTGATGGCCAGGGAGCACAACAGGGTGGCCAGGGGCCTGGGGGAGGTCAACCCTCACTGGGACGACGAGACCGTCTTCCAGGAGTCAAGAAGGATCATCATCGCGGAGATTCAGCACATCACCTACAACGAGTTCCTGCCCATCCTGCTGGGAAAGGAGGTCATGGAGAAGTTCGGACTGCTGCTTAATAAGGAGGTAAATTACGATCGTAATTTCTTTGATATAAAACAGGTATCTGATTTATGAAGCAGCCGAAACCCGCGAATGGTGTCATGAAATTTTTATAGTTTAGTTTAGATATTTTTAGGTTAACATCACTATTTTTGGGTCGAAACCTCATTCGCATCACAAGCTACAAAACTTTTAAGCATCAACTCAAGGGTCAGCACCCAAAAATACACACATTTTGGATTTATAATACAAGCAATACTACAAATGATGTATCTGTTAATTTTATACAGGCAGTTAGGAAAATGTCTAAGGTTTCTAGTGAACACAATTTTTAACAGTAATCTTTTAAATTTTATACGAAATGCATACCACAACTTTAGGTGAAACGTTCGAAATGGCTGCGCTGGCTTTCAAACTATACACTGACGTTTTAATATTTTTTTCATTGAATTTAAAAGATTACAGTTAAAAAAAATATTCACTGGAAACCTTAGACATTTTCCTAACTGCTTATGTAGAATAAACAGATAAATCATCTGCAGTATTGCTTACATTAGAATGCTTCAATGTTACGTTTAGCTCCATTTTGGCTGCTGAGCTTAAGATCCAATAAAGAAATTATTTTATTTTTATATTAACGGACTATTGTCCAATTACAAAAAACACACAACACTAAATGAAAAAAAGAGAAACATAGAAAAACAGCATGTACATAATATTTGAATGAAGCAAAGACAAAAATATACATTTAATAGAACATTTAAGTCAAAGCCCGAACAAGGTTTTGGTAGAGTCAATGTTGTTAGACATTATAAATTGTATTCTTCGAAGATTATTATCGTATAGAATGCCAAAAATCATTTAGACAGGTACCAAAAATGTCAAAACATGGCTTGAGTTAACAAGTCTTAACATTCTGGACAGTGGAGCATGATACCCATTATTAGAATGATGATTGAGGAACATTAATTCATTGTTTCCGAGTCTATGGCAAGGAATGTTGAACTGGATAAGTTGCAACGAAGACGGTAAATAGTAGTAACGTATTGTTTGTTCCATATTCTTCAATATGCAATAAGACTTCAATGTCTGCAGAATTAACGACGGTAGTTGCAGTTAACAAAAGTAATTTATATATAATATTTATTCAAACGGTATTAATGTCAATCTTCGATGATCATATTTTGGATTCAGGACTCTTATAAATATTTTCTTAGTATGGAGTCATATTTTTAAGCGGTTCTAAAGCTCTAATATTTAAATCCTTCTTAACCTAATGTATTTTCGGCGGTAATAATACAGCCAAGAACTTTGCAAATCTCTAAAAGAAAAGAAATTGGACGTAGTTATGCAGAAAGCGAAAATTAATTCAAATCGACCCACAATTTGCCAAAATCGAGCTTAACATGTTTTCCTATAGATAAATGCAAGATTTCTTTCTCCTGAAATCATCCAAGTTCCAAATGCAATAGATTTTTGGTAATTATTTTTTTTTAACGCACCTTGTAGATATTTGACTAAAATTGAAGTTTAAAAACAATGAATTGAAGAGTAACTTAGGAAATACTTTATTTTATTTAAATAACATCATCGATAGATTATAAATGACCTATTAATAAAAAAATCTCATAAGGAAAAAAAATACTGGTATTCACTTTAAACATGCCGATTACGTAAATCAATGCTTTTGTATGGTCATATTTTTAAACGGTTTTTATCGGTTTCGTCCTTTTGGGGTTGGATGCTTCTACACTTGGAGTAACAATGTATGGAGAGAGAGCTAATTATTTTTACCCAACCTTTACAAACTTGCGATAAATCACTTTCTCCGGGTTTTTACGTCGTACACCATGAGAGAGAAAGAGACAACAAATATAACACACCGCTTCTATGTACTGTCACGATGATCTTGGACTCCTGGGTCACGGCGGAACTCTTCCCACATGTTTTATTAGGCCACTAAACTTGACACAACTAAACGGTTTTTAGGTTAAATGCTATATTGATAACAATACTAAGAAAAAGTGGTTTTACGAATAAACAAAACATTATGTCGATATGTGATATGAATAGATGTATAAATACCCTAGCCTTGGATTGCAAGTTGATTGGTTGTATTGTGTTTGTAATAAGACATATTATTTGCAGGGTCACTGGGATGGCTACGACGAGAACGTCAACCCAAGTGTAATCGACGCTTTCTCCGCCGCAGCCTTCAGGTTCGGTCACTCTCTGCTCCCAACGGCGGTCGAGAGATGGTCAAAGGCCCACAAGTTTATATGTAAGCAACCATTACCAGATATTTTTATAATTATTATTTCATCATCGGTTAATTCCCTGCTGGAGTGGAGAGAGCCTTTACTCTGGTCTCAGAGGTCATAAGTTCAAAACTTTGAAATGGAACGGAATGGCTCCGGATTATTTATCGGAATTGTGTATTCCTGAAGATTCCGATTCGCGACAGTCAACCCTTAGATCGGCAATGTCATCGGCTATCGGAAGGTTGAAGGAACCAAAGCGCACACCAAACACTAAGTTCGGAGAGCGCGCCTTCGGAGTGTCAGATCCTAAAGCCTGGAATGGACTACCACATGATCTGAGAGTAATAAAAGACTCGACAGAGTTCAGAACCAAACTCAAAACCCATTTTTTCAGAAAATCATATCCATAATCAAGATGTAACAAGCCCAATAGAATTTCTGTTCAAACCAAGAAAACTTTTCAGACAATCATTCCTTAAATTCATTAGAAGATTTTCACCATTATCTGTTCCTCACTACGAAAAATTAAAAAAATACCTTCGATATACCATATTTTAAATTTGCTCTCATGCCCTAAAAATGAAATAATAATAATAATAAATAAATAAATATATGTATATATGTAGGAATCAGCTATATTTTAAATGATTATGAAATGGCGATTGTGTCCTGCCAGAAGTGACCTGCCAGGTAAGTATGTTGCTGTATATTTATATAGACTAAGAATTAATATTAAGTAAAAAATAAGATTTGTACAGCGCCCTTGAGGTGATTTTAAATTTATCCAAATATTATTATTATTTTTGTTGAATCCAATTTATAATGATGAAAATAAAATATCTGCTCTTATTACAGAGTGGAAGCTACCATCTCTACTGTCGTACTTAAAGAGATTCATGCCAAGTTGACACTAGCTTAGTAAACGGGCGATACGGTGATCAAAGTTCTATTCAACAATTTTACTTCGCGATTGGTGACGATCTGTTATAACACTTAAAATCGAATTCTTGCTTAGTTGTGAACGTATTTGAATGTTACGCACACAATATTCTTCAGTGCGATGTGGAATGTAAACACCTTTGAGTAAGAATATATATGGAGAGAGAGCTAAATGTTTTTACCCAACATATACAATTTGCGATAAATCACTTTCTCCGGGTTTTTACGTCGTATACCACGAGAGAGAAAGAGATAAGAAAAGTCGTCACATAATATTGCAGCACTTATAAGTATGTAAAGATGTTCTCCGTCCGCGCTTACTTCATATCGTCGAGTTGCATAACTTATTTCCTATATTTGTGTTGATTAAAAAACTTGCAGTGGTTATATGTGCTATACGTGAATGTTCAAATAAGACCAAACAAAGATTATAAAATATTACTCTTCAGAGGTATTTCAACAGTTTTAAATATTTTCGACCGTACTTTAGAATTTTCACATTTTTAATGAAATAAAGTAATAAAATCAAAAAAAAAGCTTCTGTTATTAGTGTTTGTGTTATATTTTGATTTTATAAATCATTTTAATGGTGTATTGATATTGTTTTGTTTAATGTGTTCAAATGTGCTTATTAAAAATGTCCGAATTCTATGTGGGTGGTAACTAATGGGCTATCCAACATCCTTTAATATACATTTGTCTCTTTCTATCGAGTCGGTATAAAGTCAACCGTCCTGACTACATTGTTTCGCAAAGGGACCTCTCCATGTCGTCCAAGGTAAACACCCAACTCCGTCAAGATCCACTATAATGCTGCATCCAAACATTTCCCATTCAGTCACGTGCTCCATTCTCATCAATCTATTTTTTTTCAGCTTCTAAACGCCTGTCTGATCTGATTCGTCGCCCCTTTGATTTATATCGCGCTGGAATCTTCGACGAGTACCTGATGGGGCTCATGAACCAAGTGGCTCAAGCTATGGACGATTCCATCACTCAGGAGGTCACCAATCATCTATTCAAGAAGCCTGGAGCTAGGTAAACTATCACTTCACTCACAAAATACAACATTTTGTTCTTAACCATCACAATCAACATAAAAAACTACTTATACTAGCTTTGGGGAAAACATCAATGTTCTGTGCTTCTTGTTTATATGCTTCACGAACTACCAGTTCTTTAAAATGAACCCTTCGCAGTGAAAACTTCAATTGAAGTCGAACTCGCCAAAGAAAGACTTTAAATTAGAGATGGTCGATATCAGAAGTGGGTGTGTTGCGGTTCCAGTTACCGGTGACCACCGAGGAACCGGTTATTTATACAATTATTTTTAACCGGCTCCTGGAGTTTTTTCGAAAAGTACTAGCAAATCGATAAACGTTCTTCGCCAAAAAAAGTACTAGTCGGTAGAGATTTTAAAATGAAGAGAACTGTAACCGGTTCCTTGCCCAAGAAAACACGAAAAGAACGAATCGACTGTTCCAGTGACCGGCTGGAAACCGGTTCCTTTAAATCGAAGTTACGAAAGTACCAAAAATTCCTCGTCGACTTCAATTGAAGTGTGCGCTACCGAAAAATGGAGTAATTCTTTAAAGTCGAACTTTAATTGAAGTACTTGAAATGAAATACTTCTTTGTAGGCTTTTAAGTTCAACTTTGCAACTAAACTACCGCAAAATAAAGTAGTTCTTTGTAATCTAACTTTACTTGAAGTATTTGTTCAATGAAAAGTGAATGAAGTTTGAACTGCCATAAAATGAAGTAGTTCACACGGAGCGGTCACAACGCTAAAATGAACATATGTGCGGAACTACCAACTTCAAAGGAAGTATTTGTGGAACAATAAACAATGAAGAAGTGGCAACTGCCGCCAAAAGAAGTAATTCTTTGAAGTAGTTCTTACGGAGCGGTCACAACGCTAACTTCTACGTATATGGAAATCTTCCCTAGTTTTTTTTTTCTTTGAATACCGCACAGTCTCAACTGCTCTCAACCGTCTAGAGCCAGTGATACTATGGCATCCCCAAATAGGGTATGTTGTGAGGTTGAAGGTACTGAGGAGGGGAAGGAGATGAAAGAGGAAGGTTGGGAAGTACCTGGCTATTCAGATCTGGTCATCAAACACTAAAAGCCATTTCAATCAACGTTTTAATTCTGAATGGTGGTCTTTCACCAGGGCGATACTTAGAGTATCTACCACTCTGGAACGTGCTCCAAATATACTTTTTATTATTTTTGTATGAATCAAATGTGTTATGACACATATTAATTAAATAAAAGTTACTGGCGCACGCCGGGTTTGAACCCGCGACCTTTGGATTTGTAGTCGGGCGTCTTACCACTCGACTGTGGAGGCCATCTAGTTTATTTGTATGTACTATTATTGTCCTAAAAGAGTTTTGAAACCGGAACATCTTGAATCAAAAACAAGTCATTTTCATTGGCGCGTTAGATCCTTATTCGCAGTGAGAGTTCTTTGTAGCACCGTCTATTTTTTTCCAATCCTGATTTTGCAACAGGAGAGTACGCGCTGACGCTTTAATCTAGTGATTTTGTTGCTTTTTGCCTACGTGGCTACTAAAGAAAACTAGACACTTTAGAAAGTTTATTTGATTTACGGTTGATATTTAAAATTATTTACGTTTGATAAAAGAAGTGTGCATTATTAGGGTTGTTTGTGAGAAATTATAACCTAAAAATAAGCCCACCTATTTGCCAAACACGAATGTGTAGGTAAATAAAAAAAAAAAAAATAATGAATACATCGTCGCTGGAAAGGCAAAAGGGCTGAAGCGCCATTTTGAGAAGTTTACACAAGAGCACCATGAAGTTTTTTTTGTTTTACAATAAAACTCATAAGTCTTCAGTACCTGGTTTGGATTTTGAAAGAAAAAAGTTAATCAGGTAACTTTTTTTTTTTTTTACATGAATACCGCACAAGAGTCTCAACTGCTCCCAACCGTCAAGAGCCAGTGAGACTATGGCATCCCCAAATTGGGTATGTTGTGAGGCTGAAGGTAGTGGGGAGGGGAAGGAGATCGAGAAGAGGAAGGTTGGGAAGTACCTGGCTATTCAGATCTGGTCACCAAACACGGCTTGAGCCATTTCAAGCAACGTTTCGATTCTGAATGGTGGTCTTTCACCAGGGCGATACTTAGAGTATCTACCACTCTGGAACGTGCCGCAAATATACTTGTTATTATTTTTATATGAATTAAATGTGTTATGACACATATTAATTAAATAAAAGTTATTGGCGCACGCCGGGTTTGAACCCTCGACCTTTGGATTCGAAGTCGAGCGTCTTACCACTCGACCATGGAGGCCGTCAACTCAATGCTCATACTGAATCACTTGGAGCGACAAAAAGCTACAGTCCATAATGGGGTGCTTATACCAACCCTGATGTATGGCAGTGAGGCATGGAACTGACAGAGGAAGGATGAAAGTAGACTGAATGCTGTGGAAATGAGATCCTTGAGACGTAAGTACACGATAAAACCATGTATGACCGTATTAAAAATGTGGATATCCGGAAAGAATACAAGGCTGATGTGAGCGTAATGAATAGGATCAAGAAAGGGACGCTCAGATGGTTTGGGCATGTAAAGCGAATGATCAAAGAAAGGAGTGTGAAAAAAATACATAACGCGAAAGTCAATGGAAGAAGATGTCGAGGACACCCGAGAAAGACATGACACGATCAAGTAAATCAAATACTTGAATCGGGTCATGTGGAGAGTCAGAATAATAGAAGAGTATGGATGAGACGATGTATGAATGTGAATGAAGCAAGGAGTGTGTGACAAGACAGAGTTATATGGCGGTCCGACCTCTCTGCCTACCCCTGCGAGGAAACGGCGTGATGGTTAGTTAGTTAGTTAGTTTTTTAGACAAAGAGCTAAAAAAATTCCAAACTTGTGTCGCTAAATCAAGCCTTCTCCCAAATGGTAAATATTTTTTAGATGGCTGGAGCACTCGATGCATATACAAAAAACTGATGAAAACTGCATAATATTTAACTCATTTTTGATCAAAGTGTGGCTTAACCCCTTTGCCTTTCCAGCGACGATATTTCAAAAATATATATTAATAAGCGGTACCATAAAGATTGAGAAGTGTTAACTCACGATTTTGTGCAAATTTCAAGGGCTATTCTCAGACTGTTGCAAGTTTCAATATACGACTAAGTATTAAAATAAAAGAGACATTAAATAGAAATAAAGTAGATTTATTCTCGTTTGTATACTGTATTATTGTTGTAGTAGCGATTTATTAAGTCCATTCCATTATTTAAATGCTGCATTGTCTGGTCAGGTAAACATTCATACATTGTTCAATGTTCAATGCCGTTCCTTCAAGTCCTCGCGCGTTCATGGCCGGCTGGATACAGGTTATTTTCTGGGCTATTATTTATTATGCAACGTCCTTGTTGGTCTCGCTGCATTCGTTACCTCGGACACTGGAACTTGTTCTGAAACTTAATTCTTTTGGCCGGCGACAAGGACATAGCAAGGCACCTGACCCACTAATGTGGAAGGAAATACACTAACACAAAAAAAAACAAGTAGTGAGTACCTAACAATTATTTTATATAAATAAAATTCAAGGAAAGGTAGGTATTTTGATTACGTGTGATAAAAAAACAGCACCCAGACCTAAATAAATAAAATAATTGTCTTTGACCATGCGTTACAAGAAACTAAACAGAAATGTCTTTCCAATGAATTTATCAACCATAAAATCTTAATGATTTTTTAAAGGACAACATCAACTGGACGTAGTTATGCAGAAAGCGTCCAACCCACAATTTGCCAAAATCGAGTTTTACATATTTTCCCGTAGATAAATACCAGATATATCTGCTGAAAACATCCAAGCTCCAAATGCAATAGATTTTTGGTGATTAATTGTTTTTTCTAACGCAGATATTTGACCTAAATTGAAGTTCTTAAACATTGACGCGAATGATTACTTAGAAAAATACATTTATAAAATATATGTAAATGATTGTTAGATTGTAAATAACCTATTTTATAATAGTTCTTATAAATAAAAAAACACTGATATTCACTTTACAAATGCCGATTACGCATATTGTATCGTCATATATTCAAATGCTTTTATCTCGGCTTCATCTTTTTTAGGTTGGATGCTTTCTGCAATACTACGTCCAACAGGAGTGGGGGTCACGACCTTCAGCAATGAAGCTACCACTCTCAACTGAGAACCTAACCTAAAATGAAAATAATTATTTCGCCCCATTAGATTCGGCATGGACCTCGTATCCTTCAACATGCAGCGCGGCCGCGAGTTCGGCCTGCCCGGCTACATGGAGTTCCGCAAGTTCTGCGGCCTGCCCGGAGCCAACTCCTTCCAGGAGCTCTTCGGTTCCATGCCCAACGAGACCATCCAGCGCTACGAGTCCATCTTCGAGCACCCCAGCGACGTGGACCTCTGGTCGGGCGGAGTCTCCGAGAGGCCCCTGCCGGGCTCCATGCTGGGGCCCACGTTTGCCTGCGTCATAGCTACCCAGTTCTCTTACTCCAGAAGAGGAGACAGATTCTGGTAAGTAAATCAAAACTAATCTTATAACAAGTCTGCGTTCATGTCGTTCCCCTCTAGTAAGGTGGATCATTCCCCCTTTCTTATAAACGTGGCCTAAATGTTACGCGTGGCGTAAGGTCGGAATAGCCAAAGCCTTGACTTATAATAATAATAATAATAAAGTTTTATTCCGGAAGGTATGCAGGAGTAGTGCAATGCAATACCTTCCATAATTGATATCAATACATAGTAATAATAATATTAACAAATAAAAATAAACAGAAATTCATGAGAAAAAAAATAAAATAATACAAGTAAAAAATATTAATGGAGGATATTAGGCCTCATTTCTGCAAAACGCCTTTAAGAGGGAGTTCATCCTGACAGCGTTAAGATTGATGGGGCGAATAATTTACACCAATGCGCCTCTATGCTTGAATTCGGGATCTGACGGGTCATTTCTGGAGTTGTTAATCCTTTCCCGCATTCCTGCTACCTTGGTTCTCATAAGGGCTGCAAATCCTGGAACTCGCCCAGGAATATATACTTATAATAATAACAATACTCGACTAATTTATATAGTGCCATTTTTATGAAATATCACCTCAAGGCTCTTTACAAAAGTTAAAAGCTATGGCTAAATTTACCATAAAACTATCTAAACACCTAAAGCTGCAGCTAAAATTACCTAATTAATATTTACGTATTAGTTATTTACATGGGCTGTAAAATAATGACGTTTAGCAGTAGATCGAGGATTGAGGATTGCGGATCATTGTATGAAAATATATTATTACTCTGGTGAGTTTAGATGCTAACGGGTTAACCTGGCTGTGTAAATCAGGTCGATTCTGTTATTTATGGATGTGATTTTATGAAAAGATGAGTTTTGAGTTTAGCTCTGAACTCTGTCGAGTATTTTGTTATTATCAGATCATGTAGTAGTCTATTCCATGCTTTTGGATCTGACACAACCACGGCTTTTGCGCCTAATGACCTACGTCTGGTTTAGCGAAATCAACACTGAGCCGGCGCTAATAAGTAAGAGACTAAACACATCATATTTGTTTGGAAGTGCCATTTTAGTCGTTGTATACAATGACGTTACATATATAGACACGTTATAACCTTAGAATATTAACACAAAATGTGGCAAGAAAAACACACACGTTACCAGTAAATTCATCATTCAAATATCGGTCATGTATGACAAAGATAGACATTCATGGAATATATGTGTATGAACGAAACAGATCCGAAGTTCCGACCGCGTTCCATACTTGCTTGAAACGACCTCAAGCGACGCGTCACCGTTTAGTACTAAATCGGCTTAAACACCGATCACACCAACATTATGATATATTATCATCACGGCTTCCGTCCCTAGCCGTGTATTAGTCCCCAGGGCTTCCCATCTTGATATCAGTACTTAGAGTACATAGAGTAGTATCTACCAAGGCAGTGAAGTCAGTTTTTGACTTGTTTTTTATAATTTTAACCTGACTCGACGCACCTGGGCGTGGCTAAGACTAAGGCTACGGTATTCATACATCCATTCATATCACATATCGACATAATGTTTTTGTTTATTCGTATAGCCACTTTTTCACAGTATCAACAAAAATATAGCATATAACCTAAAAAACCGTTTAGTTGTGTCAAGTTTAGTGGCATAATAAAAAATGTGGGCGGAGTCCCGCGGTGAACCAGGAGCGTAAGATCATTGTGACAGTATAAAGAAGAGGTCTATGAAATTTGTTATCTTTTTCTCTCTCATGGAGTACGACGTAAAAACCCGGAGAAAGTGATTTATCGCGAGTTTGTGTAGGTTGGGTAAGAATAATTAGCTCTCCCTCCATATATTGTAACTTCAACATCAGTACATCTCTTTCTCGGTCTGCCTCTGAGGGGCTATTTTACCACCTCTTAGTAAGTTGTCGATTAGCGCTACTCGTATAGTAGCGTATGTTATCCGTTTCCCCGCCGCTGAGTAACGCTATCCGTAATGTAAATGTCTAAAGTATTCCGTACTCAAACCTACGATTTTTTCGCTACTAAGTAGTTAGAACCTATACTCTACTGATTCAAAATGGCGCCGAAATGTTTTGACAGCTGGTGGGTGTCGTGAGTCGAGTTTTCTGTTGCTAACAAAAAGTTGATTCTTGACAAATAATTATGGGAGTGATTGTAGATCTAAATACTAAACACGCACAGGACATGACGGAAATACGTGGACCGCGAGTTTTCAGAGCCAGACTCATTTGACGTTTATTTTCCCCGGGCACCCACTTGGTCGTGGCTTTCGCGATTCTGTCATCTGGCATTCCTTCCAAATGGCCAGCCAGACTTACAGAATCTCCCAATGGTTTCATACCCGCTAAAACAAATTTGAACTATTCTCGGAGCAAGAATATATATGGAGAGAGAGTTAAATTAACTTTAACAAATAATTAATTTTAACCCAACCTATACAAATTTACGATAAATCACATTCTCCGGGTTTTTAAGTCGTAGACCGTGAGAGAGAAAGAGGTAAGACAAATTGTCACATATTATTGCACCAATTTTCGGTATGTAAACATGTTTTCCGTCTTCCGCGTCTCTGGCGACTTTGGTCACTACGTTTTGTTATGTGACATAACAGGACATAACTCAACGGTTTTTAGGTTATATCCTATATTTTTGTTGATAACAATACTGTGAAAACGTGGTTATACAAAAAAACAAAACATTATGTCGACATGTGCTATGAATGGATGTATAAATACCCTAACCTTAGCCCTAGCCATGCCCGAGTCAGGAAAAAATAACAATCAATCAATAATCCTGACTACACAAGGTAATCCTCCTGGTATATTATTGCTCTGAGGAACTATTCAATAAAAACTTTGACATGAAGCACTCACTTTGTGGAAAGACATAATTAAATTTTAAATAAAAGTAACTTAGTTTTAACACAACTTTATTGGATACATATATACATAAACCACCCGGTTTCGGCTCTACCTGAACCTTCTTCAGGGCTGAACAAATATGTATTGAACTAATGAACGATCAATACAAATTTGTTCAGCCCTGAAGAAGGTTCAGGTAGAGCCGAAACCGGTTGGTTTATGTATATATGTATCCAATAAAGTGGTGTTAAAACTAAGTTACTTTTATTTAAAATTTAACCATTCAATAGTTAGCTTATTTTTGCGTAGCAATTGATCTAATACTCTGTTTCCCTAATCAGGTACGAACTCCCAAACCAACCTTCATCTTTCACCCCCGAGCAGCTCGCAGAGTTGAAGAAGGCCCGACTTGCTCGTGTCATTTGTGACAATACTGACATCATCGACACTGTTCAGGTTTACCCCATGGTGCTGCCAGATCATGAAATGTAAGTAATTTAAAAATATTAAATTAATAAGAAAACTTTGCGACGTTAAATTGATTGAAATAATGTCATTTTGATAGAGAGGCGCATTAATTTATGAGAATTAAAAAAATGTATTAACATATTGTTTCTTAATCCCTACATTTTCTTTCTGTATAAAACACAACTATATATTGACCGGTTGGTAGCTGAGTGGACAGACGCGTCAGATTCCCACCCGGGAGTCGTGAGTTCAATTCCTCTACTAGCTAGTCTTCCACCATTGCAAAAGCAACATCTTACGCTTATTATGATGGCAGTAGAAGTTTTTCAAATGTTGTCAGGTTATTCGTAACCCGGGAATGTTTGTCTTTCTTAAAAAAAACATATGAAGTACAACCGTACTATGACTTGGTCTGTCTGAGAAAAATGCTGCGGAGAAAATAAAAACAAATATTTTTTTAAACTTATAATGGTAGATAATAATAAATACATTTATTTCTTGTTTATGGGGTAAAAAATTCGAATGATACACATACTTAAAAAAAATCATAAATAAGTTATTGAAAACTTTTTTTTTTCACGATTTTTTTCCTCAGACAGTCTTACGAGGTCTCCACATCAAAGTGCCAATAATATGTACATCAATTTACTGTGGATAATTTTAGGGTTGTATCTTTTTTTCGACTTGTTTGTAATCTATTACATTTTTACTGGAATGTTTATAATAATTCAAGAGTAACCAGCACCAGGTGAACATTTTCATAATATTACTAGACTCTTAATATTAACCAACGTCATAGCAGATCGAGAGTACCCAGCAGAAAGAGAACCCTTTGTTATAACCTTACTTGACTGTTCACACAGCAATCCAAGAGTGCCCTGCAGAAGTGGAATCATGCCTTCCATTGACTTCACCAAGTGGGCAGACTACGGCGGCCAACAAAACATACCATCCAACCCCTACGTGAGTAACTTTGGCCAGAATCCCTTCAATCGTGGCAAGAAATAGGGCCTCACCTCATTCTTTGTAAGGGTCGGTTTTTACTATAAACAGTGTACTTCGTCTGTCAGTTCAAAGGAATTATTCACCAATAACTATCGCTATAATTTATTTTCACTTATAATATATTGACAAGAACTAGTTTAGTCTTGATACACGCCTCAAAAGGGACATAGTGAGTAAATTGTGAAGTAGCGGAATCGGAATAAAATTTCAAACTTTTTTACGTATGAGCGAAAATTACCGGTACTGTTTTTGCATACATTAGCGCCCCACACGGCGATCTAACTAATCATGTACAGATGACGGCTTAGCGTATTAATACTCTCAGATTTTGAAAAACTTACATTTATCAGAAACATTCAAGTGATGTTATTTTATTTGTATCAATTAATCAATATTGTGCGCTACTATTAGTGTGCATTTAATAGCAGTTTTCAAACGATTTTTTCAAATGTGTCTCGAATCTTTTGGAAAACTGTTGCCGAGATTTTGCTAAACATATAAATTCATACAACTCAAAAGCATTTAAAAATAAACTGAATAGTTACATTAAAAATTACCTATGAGTCAATATCTTCCAGTAGACAATAATTAATATATGTATTTTCATTACAGGTTAAAAAGTCATTTAGTTTGTAAATCTTCCCTTTTACAGAAAAATCTTTTTTTTCATGATTTCATCTATTTCTCACTGCGCATTTTTTTCTCTTTAACCCTTCAAAAAACATATTTCCTAATCATGTAATCATAAATTATTTATTCTTATAGAGAATTTTTTTGAAATTCTTAGATGCCATAAATTTGTTTAGTTTCGATTGCCTGTTTATATAATTATATAAATTGCTTAATAATTACTCACTGTAGTTAAGTAAACACTCAAAGTTTATTCCGCATCCCTCACACTTAAGTCACTATCTTCGCAATCACGCTTTCACAAAATCTCTGCACGTTTCCCTATATTTTTCATATTTCATTCCACGTTTTACAAGCTTTTTTTCTTTACAGCAAGTAGTTGAGGATGAAGCTGAGAATCTAAATTTATTCAAGTAGAAATGCTGCCTCTTCACCGCTTCCTTTGTATCACTCCACTTCACCTATCTTCTACCACATAAATCACTCAATCTTATAGATACCAATATACCGAAAAACATGCAGTTTATATTATTTTTCACACACAAAATGGGTGTTGCAAACTAAAAGAACCAATAAAACCACGGTTCCAAAAAATCCCAAATTAAAAAAAAATTCATTTTGTTGCTGCCTGTCTAAACAATTGGACACTGCTCCGTTTACTATGGATCACTACTTTATTAGTTGTCCTACTCTAAAAAAATACCCTATTTTTGTCAAGCTTTTTTTAAACTATCTAAATTACCAATTTTAACATTGTATCTCCCTTTAGTCTCAACTCCGTCACAATCAGTAAATTTAAATAAAATGTATTCATTTTAACAACAACGTAAATTCGCCAACAATCAATGGTCATAAACACATTTCTGTGTACACTGAATACAACCTATTGAAATAAACTACGGAAAATCAAAATAATATTTACGGCGTGTTTATGTTATATACCGTCTTTCAGTTGCACGTAACCTTTTCACAACAATCATTAAAATAATGTTCACTTTCTGCTTTTTCACAATTTCATCTTCCGCACCTGAACTCTCTTATTTTGTGTCCTTTTCTACCTCTTTATTTCTTATTTAAACTTCATTCGTATGTGTCATTTTTAGATAATCATTCATTGTACTCATTGGTTCACTATTAAATAATGTTTTTCAATAAATGTGTAATTGAGACGAAGTCTTAAAAAACTGCCATTGTTTGCATTTTTATTCAATAAATGCTATTTTTACCATAAAAATAAGCAGAAGAGAATTATTGTAAAAGTTTATTGAAAAACTATTCGTTGTGTATCATTTATTTATAAAGTAGTTTTAAGTTTCATTTGTATTTTAGAAACCATCCACAACATTATTTTGTCGATTTACCTTAGATAATAAACATGTATAAATTTATGATGCTGCCATTGTTTGCATTTAATATTTTGATCTGCAAAGTCACTGAACATATATAGAGGTGGGCAGAAAAAAATACATCTCTCAAATGACAGTTTTTATTTGAAATGTGTATTGAAAATATTTAAAAAATAATACTTTCTAAGTATGTTTTGCCCATCTCTGCCACTTGCAAAATTTGTGTAGGTACTTTTTTATTAAGCAAAACCTGCAATGTACATTATTTTACTCAACATGTAAATATAACTAATATACATATATTTTTATACAAAAAATTGTTTGTTTTATTTATGTCGTCACTTTATCACCCTGTCACACTAACTTATGTAATATTTTGGTTTACATGCAACACCAAATCACGTAGTATTTGTATGTACGAATAAGAAGATGGTGTACTAACATGATCTCATTATTTGATTCGAAAATTCATATTTTCTTTTTGTATTTTTTAATTTTAGGAAAAAGAAACGCAAGTCACCTATCCAAACATAACAACCCCAGACAACAGTACTGCCAGTGATTCCGGGAATAAGACTGCAATAAACCTACTAGAACTAATAAAACCTAAATCATCGGGACATTACAAAAATTCGTTACGCCGGAAAAGACGTGACGCTATAAACTTCAATACTAATAGCACATTCGAAGGGACCGTTAATAATACAAACCCAACTAATGACATAATAAATTCTTCTAATGATACAAACACAACTGATGACATGATAAATACTTCTAATAATACAAACACAACTGATGACACAATAAATACTTCTAATACTACTGACTCGACAAAACATACCGACGTTATTACCGACTCGGAAGTGGCGGCTATCACTGTGACTCAAGTGACTGGAAGCCACAGAATGGGATACAAAAGAATGCCAAAAACCGCTGTTCCAAACGACCAAAGAGCCGAAACAGCTCCACAAACGTTTACATTACGAACAAATATTAATTCAGACGCTGGTTTTAGAAATAGGTACATCAAAAACAAATTTGACGATGATAAACAGGTAAGTCAGAAAAGCCCACGAGAACATTTGAAACTTGTCGATCACAATAACAATGTGGATACTGATAGCAAGTTTATTCCAGATACAGAAGAAAATAGCAAGATTACAAAAGAAGAGGGAAGCCAACCAATTACCAAAAAGTTCAACGACCACGTCTGGAAAAAAAATAATCATAACAAAAAGCGCTTTGGAAAACACAGCTTGGGATTTGGCAAAGACAGAACGAAACAACCACATTTTCCAGGTACATTTGCCGACGAATCCAACGAGTTCGACCACCGAGTCCAAGAACAACATTCCAACGGCGATTCAGAGAGAGAATTTGGAACTGGTGCCCGAGGCCCCAGCGGTGCCGCCAGTAATACCAATGGTCCTAGGCGTCATGCAAAACATCATAAGGGGATTCGTCAGACTGGTAGTTCAAGCATGGAACATGTAGATACAAAAAATATACGATTCGGGGGAGATGGAGAGAAAGATGAAGACGAGTACGAAGATGATCAAGAAGGTGAAAGCAAAGATGAATATCGAGAGGAAGATGATGAATTTGAAAATAAAGCATCAGAAAAACAAAGCCGCGAATCTGAAAATGTAAAAGAACAATTTGAGCACGTCCCTTTAGATTACAATCATGACAAAGTTCAAGAAAAGAAAAAAGAAAACATCAAATCTCGAGCCAAAAAAACAAAGCTCGTACTGGCCAAACTAGATTTAGGGGATACTAGTGTTAACCTTCCAGAAATTAAGCTTCCCGAAATAGTTTTTGGAGTTTACAATGACGATTATTTTGACAGTTTACGATCAACGAATAAAAGAGGGAAACCATCCGATTATGTGCATGTAGACACAGACGAAAGTGAGGATGATGATGAAGAGGAAGACGAGGAAGAAGACGAAGAAGAAGACGAAGACGAACAAGAAGACGAACAAGACGAAGAAGAAGATCGTGGTCATTACTATGGTAGATTTAATCCCTATAAAGGTAGAACTGACGAAGATCTAGATGAAGATGACGAGATTCACCCACCCAAGTATAGAGACAATTATAACCCGCATGAAAGTTCTTCAGAGGACATTAGTTTGGAGAATCCGAACATCAGGATTCAGTATAGTAAAAATCAGAAAGAAGATAAAGAGGACGATGATAGCGAGAATAACAATAACGATGAAACGGATTTAGAAGAAACAATAAATAATAATGTGAGAAACGACGATGAAAGTAAAAACGTATTGAACAAACGCCACAAATATGGCAGAAATAAGAAACACAGAAATAACCTTGACACCCGAAATAATAACAAAAGATATAATGCTTATAAAAATAACAATGGAAGAAGTAATAATGAAGAAAACAGCGAAGAAAAACCCCAACAAGAGGAAAATAAAGAGCAAGAAGAATATAACGATGAAAATCATGACGAAATTGAAGAAAGCATAGACACAAAAGAATTTCCCGTGATACGTAAGAAATACAGAAAAAATCGTAATACCCGAAATAATAATAAAAGACATAATGGTTATAAAAACAACAATAGAAGAAATACGAGCGAGGAAAATAGTGAAGGAAAACCCCAACAAGAGGAAAATAAAGAGCAAGAAGAATATAACGGTGAAAATGATGACGAAATTGAAGAAAGCAATGACACAAAAGAATCTCCCGTGATACGTAAGAAATACAGAAACAATCGTAATCCCCGAAATAATAATAAAAGGCACAATGGTTATAAAAACAACAATAGAAGAAATACTAGCGAGGAAAATAGTGAAGGGAAACCCCAACAAGAGGAAAATAACGAGCGAGAAGGATATAACGATGAAAATGATGACGAAATTGAAGAAGGCAGGAACACAAGAGAATCTTTCGTAATACGGAAGAAATACAGAAACAATCGTAATAATGATAAAAGAAATAATGGTAATGAAAGCAACAATGAAATAAATAATAACGAGGAAACTAGTGAAGAAGAACCCCAACAAGAGGGTGTTAAAGAGCAAGAAGAATATAACGATGGAAATGATGACGAAATTGAAGAAGGCAAGTACACAACAGAATCTTCCATAACACATAATAAATACAGAAAAAATCGTTATGATAATAAAAGACATAATGGTAATAAGGGTAACAATGGAAGGAATAATAACGAGGAAAGCAGTGAAGGGAATCCCCAACAAGAGAGAAATAACGAGCAAGAAGAATATAACAATGAAAATGATGACGAAATTGAAGAAGGCAAGGATACAAGAGAATCTTCCATAACACATAAGAAATACAGAAACAATCGTTATAACCGTAATAATAATAATATACATAATGGTAATAAAAGCAACAACGAAGAAAATAGTGATGGGAAACCCCAACAAGAGGAAAATAACGAGGAAGAAGAATACAACAATGCAAATGATGACGAAATTGAAGAAGGCAAGTACACAACAGAATCTGTCGTCAGACATCGTGCGGACGAAAAGGATAATATAAAGAAAGTTCGATCAAAAGACAAACATCGAAAGAATAGAAAGGCTTTGAAAGTTAATCCCCGCGACGCGAAAGATATCAGTGAGTATGTAAAAGAATATGTTAGCTGAAAAGATTGAAGAATTGTATTTTTAAATGATACGTTGTTTTGTGTACAAATTTTTCCTCCCCTCATGATGATTTTATTTTCTGTTAATCTGGAAAACCTTTCCTTTGTATCACAATGACCTAATATGAATATATTTATACCAACCCAACGATAAACCACGTAATTTATAATCATTTTATGATCACGCTGTCCACGTTGAAAGCTATGAAATTAAAATAAGAAATCGATACTCTTCCACGAAAGAAGATAACGTGTAAAGTAGATATTTAAAAAATCTGTATCTTTTTAACGTTTATTAGAAAAGAATTTATCAATGTTATAAGAATTTATTATTTTATTTAATCGTGAAGGTAAGCACTATTTTTCACAACATACAAGATTCTAACTGCCCGGAGCAGTGGCACTAAGGCATTCCTAATCGAAGAATGCTATGAAGCAAAAATGGGGAAGAAAAGTGTTGGAAATGACCTGAATATTCACCCAAAGCGTTAGCCCTACAATGTAACACATTATATCCCAGTATGTTATTTTATTATTATGCGGGGACAGGGATTTCTTGGAAAATCTATTTATTTAATAATTAAAATAATTCATGTAGTACATTTACTTACATTATTCTATAACGCGGGGGTAATGAACCTCCGCCCACGAGTAGTTTTGGTCTGGGCCGCCATAGCAACCGCAGAAACAACAAATAAAACTCGGTACTAGAAATACAAAAAAAAACTAGAAAGAGGTGTATCAACATTAAACAACAAGATTTTTCACTATTTATCATAGATTTTTTTAAGTTGGCGGGAGGGGTAAGGTTCCTTAGAATCAGCGTTGTCTAGAATTAGTTGTATTTTTTGCGTCTATCCCTTCCCCGCCGATACGAATGCCCATTTCAGATATTAACAATCTCTAATGTCCGGCTCTCGAATGATATTACAAATATCCACACGAATGTTTTAGAATTTCCAATTTATTTAAAGCCAATTTCACGAACACTGTATAACTCTAATAATAATATTTTTCACAAATATTATGAATTGGTAGACAACCACAAATGAATTAATACGTAAGAAAAATACGATTGTTTTAATTACCATCTATTTTATTGACGTATTACTAAATTAGAATCACATAATTCAGGAGTGGAGAAATATATAGAGACAAATAAATATGCACAGTCTACCAGGAGCATAAGAGCTTGAAGAGATAAGTTATTATTCAAATATACGCCTGGCGAATTCCAAGTTTGTTATTCTCACATCTCTGGAGGTACACTGAAGAATCATTTTTAAAAATCCATTTTCAATTACTATTTTTATTTTCTGACTAGAAAAAACCCACAAAATCTACCAGGAGCACAAAAGATAGAAGAGAAAACATTATTAAAATAAACGCCATTCGAGTATGCAATCCTCACACCTCTAAAGTTATGTAGATTGCGGAATCTTATTTAGAAGGCGTTAATTAAAAAAAATATTATGACTAAACTTTAAAAGAATGCATGAAAAATCTACCAGGAGCACAAGAGATTGAAGAGTAAACATTATTAAAATTTACGCCTATCGAGTATGTAATCTTCTCACCTTTGAAGTAATGTAGATTGCGGAATCTTATTTAGAAAGGCGTTAATTAAAAATGTATTTGTAATATTTTACGACTAAACTTTCAAAGAATATATGAAAAATCTACCAGGAGCACAAGAGATTGAAGAGTAAACATTATTAAAATATACGCCTTTTGAGTATGTAATCTTCTCACCTCTGAAGCTATGTTGATTGCGGAATCTTATTCAAAAAGGCGTTCATTTAAAAAAAATAATAGTAAAATTTTGTGGCCAAACCAAACTAATACTCAAAAAACCTGAAAAATCTACCAGGAGCGCAAGAGATTGAAGAGGTAAATCTTGTTAAAATAAACGCCTGGCGTATTCCAAGTATGCAATCCTCTTAACTCCGAAGCTATGTAAATTGCAAAATCGTATTAAAAAAGGCGTTCAAATGCGCCTTGAAAATGGAATTTCTGTTAATATATTATTATTGTATGTACACAATTCTCAAATTCTGAAGTTATTCTAAATATCATATATATATATATATAAGCATTTGATATTTATATATGTAAAGTACGTTGATATATTTAATGTTAATGTTATTTAAATACTGTAATTAATATTTATGTTAATTGAAATTTGGTCAGTAGTAAGTAAAAAAGAAAGTATTTTTAAAACATTGTTATAAGAAAACTGTGTTTTCGAAACACAAGGAAAATTGTTGCGTAATCTTTAGTTTTATAGTAATTATGGAAAATGTGATGCATAGATTTATGCCTATCCACTATCTGTAAATTTGTTTGATACTGTTATGTTTTGTGTAATTTTAGAAATAAAATATTTTAAATTAAATCGGTTATTAATTAAAAATATAATTTATATAGTCCTTTCCCTATGAGATCATTTTTTTACAGAGACAAATCCATATTGTGCATCTCAGTCATACCTATAGTTAGACTATAATAATTTTACTAAATACTAAAAAAAAACTAACATACTAAATTTAAAACGCCATGTCAGAAGTTTTGTTTGAATATATATAATTATGAAAGGCGTGATATATATATATAAATAAATAAAATAAAATATATATATATATATTTATTATTTTTATACGTATCTCTGTTTTAAATGTTTTCAATATCATTTCAGGCATAAGGTAGAGTTTGAACATTTGTTGATGTTTCAAATAAAAACTCAAGTATTAAACCTTTTTTTTTCATTAATATTTTTTCTTCTCCTGATACTCTTTCACATCAGAGGTTGGCTATCTGGTGATAGCCAATTTTATATCTTTAGCCTACAGACTGTAGCCCGGAACAAATCACCGAAATAGCACTCGTTCCAGTCACGTTGATTATAAAAATATGAAGTGTGATGTCTTCCTAATTATTAACCCAATAGAAAATAAACATTGGTTAAAATATTTCCGGCAACGAAATGTCAAATTTAATGCGACATTTTTGTCGGGCAATGTGTTATTTATCGGGCTATGTGCGTAAGCACGGCCAAAGAAATGTTACACAAACTTATTTTAATGTTCAGGGATCATTTATTTCACTGTAGCGAAATAACTTACCCATAGATATTCATGTCTTTCATGAACATAAACTAGGGATGATTGAAACTTGAAATGGGGTGACACTGCGGATCTAGTTACCGGAGACCGGTAAGGAAATGGTTATCTATCAAATTACTTTTGGAACCGGTTTCTGGTTCCGGGCGGCGGCTGCATTTTTCTGGAAAAAAAGGAACCGGTTCCTCTCCACATAATTATTATGAATATCGACGGTGACGGTACCAGTGACCGCCAAGTCACCGGGACAAAGTAGCTGAAACAGGAATATCGACATCTCTAATATAAACAAAACGTCATAAGCGAACGGCGTTTCTTATTCATAAACATCATAAAACTTGTGTGTATGTGTTGAAACGACTTCGTTATGTCGGTTTATAAAACTCAAAAAAGTGTTTCTCACGGGGAATTATATCCCAGAATTTTGGATATCGAAGTGTGTTCAAAAGCATTAACTCTCTACCAAAAGTTGGAGGGTGATGTAAGCTGTGTGGTCTGGGATGCCTCAATAGTACTCTCGAAATATTTGGAGGTTAAGAGTCAAAAAACCGAAAATTTGCTCAATGGTCTCAAAATCTTGGAGTTAGGAGCTGGAGTTGGCTGCGTGGGATTAACTGCGGCCACTTTAGGGTATGTTCATTGAGTATAACCAGGCATTTATACATTTGTGCAAAGCATTAGTTGAAAAAGTCATTATTAAGTATTTATATCCGTATGTAAACAAAAACACTAAAGATGTATTGATTTTACCGTAGAGCGGAGGTCATATTGACGGATTTACCGGACACGCTTCCACTACTTAGATGCAATATAACTGAGAATAAGGGTATTCTTGGGAGCCAGGGAGGTTTTGCTACCTCTGAATCCCTCTCATGGGGAGACATTGACTCGGATATCATTAAAGATATGACGTTCGATTATGTTGTCATGGCGGATTGTGTATATTATGAAGAGGTTTGTATGTCTTTTATTCCTTCAGCATGCTTTAGACATACTCGGTGTTAAATCTCATTGTTGAGATTCTCATATTAATTCATAGCTTCCTCACAGACAGTGATGTCGAACCATTGACTATGTATGTCACAAAGCGACTTACACTGTTGTAGTATTCCGAGTAATTGGACAGTTTACGAGAGAATATAATCTGCCAAAGATTATCAAAGACACACTGTTCTGTTTTCTTCGGAATGATTGAAACCTTACAGATGTTGCTTGAGAGTCCAATTACTTTGAAAAGACTTTGGTTTAGCGAATTCCTTCCATATATTTTATTATTAATTCCAGTCCATTGATCCATTGATGTTGACCATCTGTCACATCAACCAATCTGTGCCACACAAACCCAAGCTGCTTATTGCCCAAGAGCTGAGGGACTCTGATGTTCAGAAGACTCTCTGGAAGACCTTTTACGAAAGGCTGGAGCAGTCCTATCACATAACAGAAGTGCCGCCAAGTGAACAGCACCCGCAGTACTTCAGTGATGATATACTGATTCTGGAGTGTACCAGGAAGGAAGAGACATAAACCCAGAAGCCTTCAGAATGTTAGGTAATTGTTTAAGATGTATTTAACACCATAATAAGAGATGCTTTCTCATAGTCATATTGTCGTACAATAGTGTTCATAATCAAGTTTTTTCTGTGATAGTTATATTCATAATAACAAAACAGTCTTTGATATCTTTTATATTTATAGTTTTTGTGTGAAATTTGTAGAACTCCATTAAAAAAAAATATAATTTAAATTGAATGATGTTAGTGTTTATAACAGCTAAAACAGCTGTCATACTAAAAATTAAAACTAGCAGAACTTCATAACATTATTAAATTTAAATTATAAAATAATCTTTTATATTGTTTTTGAAACATTTTTAACAAACAATGAATAATTGTGACACATTTTATGGTAAATTTAAGTTCATGTTTTTTGGTGTCTTTTTTTTGTGTTTTTTGATCTAACGATATTTGGTAGATATGCATAAGAGGACAATACTAGTTGTTGATGTTCAAAATCATTAATATCACCCGAAAACATAGTTCAAAGTTGAGGAAAACACAATAAAAACATCAATTTGATTCCTTAATATTAATAATTAACAATGAAACTATATTATTGATTCAAAGACGGTCTGCATATCTCTCACAGTTCATCTTATTCATTTCACAGTAGCCCAGTCCCTTTATTAAAGTTCACCAGGGGTTGTCATTGGGTGTTTGGCGGTCTCCTGGTTGCACAACATGACTCCACGGGTATCTTAATATTTCTCCCATCAAGGCAGGGCATTAGCAACATGGATGAATCGGTGTTTTTTCAAACTGCGTTGTAATCTTATGCATTTTTATCTAATATTCAACAACAAATTGTGAAAAATGTACAAGTAATGACTTTTACGTCAAATCACAGCATTTATTTTAACATTTTGTGATTTTGAAAGGTTTACGTCCACTAAACCACTAATGCAAACTTATTGAATCTTTGACTTGTATTGCACCTAACTTTTATTACATTTGAGGTTACGTGCCATAGTAAATAGCCGTCTAAGAAAATTATCTTTGATGCATTGTTCATAAAACTAGTATTAACAAAGCACAAATAATAATATGATTATTGCAACATTGTACACTCCTATTTCTAACTTAACATTACGGTATGTATCTATATTTGGTAACAATCATTTAAGTACTTATACACATAGAAATATACTGATAGAAAGAAGAAAAATATTTTTAGTACATACATAGATGGGTATTTAATACTTTCTAAACTAATACATACACAAATCTTTAAAATATTTTGTAGATGTCAATGTACAAAAAACCCAATTTTGATAAAAAAAAACCCTGTCAGCAAAATTAAAATCACAGATGATAAATTGATTGTAATATTAGATAAACAAACTTCTAAATTGGTTCATAAAAATCATGACATTTTGAATTCCAACAGTTCAGTATTAAAATCACAAAAATATTGAAATGGAGTGGTTTTAAAGACGATATTTTATATTTTTTATAATGGCAACGCTGGTCATTCAGTTTGTTTTTTTTTTAATCTTTAAAACTAATAATATAAAAGTTTTGAACTTTATGGTAATTTTGGGGCTCCCATGGTAACTACGTACTAGGTACATTAAATCTTTGCCTTAAAACTCTGAAAAAAAAAGAAGATCAATTAGTAAATTGAAAAAAAAAAATATATATATATATATGTATATATAAGAACACTAAGAGTTATTATGAATTCATGACCAGCATTATGCAAGATAGTGTGTAGCAAAATTAAACGAATTAGTAACTTTGTGAGTGTGAGGTAATAATACTAAATGAAACACTATATCTTTGTGTACACCACTTGAATCAATAAAAACAAGCCAACTAGTTTAGACCATGCCTTCATCAGGTCAGCATAATGGCTTGTTGTTATTTATGAAAGTGGTGTATACAAAGCTGCGGCGTTTCATTTAAATAGGGATTCTGAAAACCAACCTGGTATTGATGACCCTTCTCGGTTGAGACGGGTGAATAAGGTCTTCCTTTCTATTCCAAATATAATGCTTATCGTCTTCTCTCATCTTCCTCCTATCGAAGTAGCTAATTACGCAGCTGACTGGGATCCAAATTATCGCTGTGACCAAAATGACTGTGCCAACTATGTTATCTCTTAGAAAGAGCAGAACCTTATTAATGTTTATATCTTCTATTATATCCCAAAAGCGTTCTACCACGTCTTGGATCGTCTTCTCGCAAAGGCCCTGAAATATTAAATTAATTAATAAAGCTATTTAGTCAAATTGTTAAGCAATCTAAATTATTAAATCTATATAGCTAAATACCAATTTGTTAAACAGTCGAAATTATTAAATTTATAAAGCTAAACGCCAATTTGATTAAATGATATTGCGGACACAGCCACCTATGTGCTATTTTATTCGGATAAGGTTAACCCCTAGACAGCCGCTGTATACAATAACAGTGAATGCCTCATATAATATGGTGCACTGCAATGTGTAGGGCTAGAATAAATCTAGATGGTTGAGCGGTTCAAAGCTTCGGGTTCCCTCCCAGGCGTTGTGGGTTCAATCCTCTGCCTAGCTAAGTCGTCTACCATTGCTCAAGCAACATTTTATGCTTATTATGATGTAAGAATTCAAATCAGGTTATTCGTAACCTGGGAATATTTGTCTTAAAAAAAAGAAGCATTCTCCAGAAAAATTCAAAATTTAAAAAAATCATGATATTATGCATGTCTTTTCTGTTATTTAAAAAAGTTAAATTTTCCTATTTTGTAATATTTTGTCTGTTTTCTAGGGGTTATTGCTTGAGTTTTAAAAGTGTTGTTAAATTTTTATGTCTTCCTAGTTAATTATAAGCATGATAAAACCACGTTAAGCAGTAAAACAAATACATACATTCCATGAAATTGTCAAATGCATTATGAATTACAAACTCAAATTGAGATTGAGAAATGCCTTTGAAGATCCCCTTTATTACAGATTTCTGTCAACTTATTTTATTGCACCAGTAAAGGAAATAAATAATATATTCAAAGTACTTGGTATTTTATTCACCTTATTGCAGAAGCCTTGTATGCAGGGAGTCCCATCGGGCAGAATGTCTTGTTGGTCCACGGGAAAACAGGTCTCATTCATACTCATGCGGCAGCATCGTTTGCAAGCATCGGCAACTACAGACAAAATAGAGAAAAATTATGATAAATTGAAGTAAAAGTACTATGAAATCCATAGCGAACAGCATTTTTAAGCAAGTCTCAATAATAAATGCGCAATCCCTTTAGGGCAAAACCCACTCACTCCAATATTGCAGTTTTAAGACTTTGCAAATTGAAATTTAGAGATAAAGGAATAAAAATGGATTTCTTTGTTTTTAATGTTTATCCAACATTTAGGTTAGTGTTGGGAAAAACTTCGAAGTTTTGTGAATGCTTCACAAACTGCTAGTTCTTTAAAATGAATCCTTAACAGTGAACACTTCAACTGAAGTCAATTGAAATCGAAAAAAAACTGGTTGAAGAGTTGGTGAAGAATTTCATGGAGGGGGGGGAGGGCAGCGATCTGAAGTCGAAAAGAACTGGAACTGAGGAGCCGGTTCCTCAAAGTTAAATTTAAAAAATGCACAAGTACGATTCATCGTTGACTGTACGGTATCACTAAACTGTTTTCGAGGTTGATTTCCAAAAGAAACACATACATCGATGGTTACAAATATATGTGACTGATAATTATATAATAGGTAGACATATTCAAGAGAAAAAACGTTCATACCAACACAGTATTAATTCTTGACCATTATGTAGAAGCACCTACCAAGAATATAGATAATTAAATAATCGTTAGTTGGGGAGTGTTATTCATGATACATACCTAGTCAATGCCACTGCATATACAGTTTATGATCATTTGTAGGTGGGGCCATCAGAAATGGATACATATTTGGTTATCTATTGTGTGCAAAGTGCTACTTTTATCAGGCAATTATATCTCATTAACTGTTTGAATCAACACTACATTTGTGTAAGCTTGATCATAACTTCTCTTTTACATCTTTCAATGTTTCGAGCCAAGTACCAGTCACCTACTGTTTGTGTATATATATGTACACACATATATTCAAAAACTTCGCTAGAATAAACAAAAAGTAATGGAACTGTTAACGGCCCTGTACGCTACTGACCAAATTCTTGTAAAAGTATTGCACTATCGAAGATCTAATTCGATTTTTCTGCGATTTATAGCTGATATCTTTGATTGAATCTTAGATTGCGCAATACTTAACTAAGAAATCAAGTGGTTAGTGTGGAAGGTCATTAAAATCATGAACCATGTTATCACGCAATCAAATTCTTAAAGACATAACACTAATAGTTCCATTGTGACCTCTCCTTCTTATAAACAATGCAGAGATTTCTTACAATCAAACTGATTGGTAAGTTTTGGAATTTATAAATTTAATTCAAGTAATAAAGAAAGGGACACCTGGAGGCCCCTCCTTGAAGTGATGAGTCCCCATCTCGAATAGAACAAACAGAAGAAGATAATGAATAAAATAAAATAAAACAAACAAATAGAGGTTAAAATGGAGCTCTCAGCAGCAGGACTCCAGCATATTGTGTTTTAAGAAATATTTAATCTAAGAAAACCACTTGAATTAATTGAGATTACTCACCCACATCACACATGCAGCTTTGCATGCCTTGCGTCTCGCAGTACGGGACACACCTGCCCCGGCGACAGCGGCCCCGCTCGGCACAGGCGGCCCCATCAGCCACAGGAGGTGCCCGGGGGCACGCGGCCGCCGCCCCTGAGCAGCGCGCCTCTCTCTCGCAGGAGGCGTAGGCCGCCTCGCGACACACGGCCCCTGCTGCCACGAAGGCACAGCCCAGGCAGCAGGGGGAGTTCTTATCGCTGAAACGGGAAGTTGGAATTAGTTTTGTAATACATGGCTACTTTAGAAAAATAATTGTATTCATTACACAGGAGGCCCCGGGGGAAATAATTATTTTCTTCGGGTTATATGTCATCTTTGGGGATGTGTTTCTTTTTGAGGAAAGGAAGGAGTGAACCTGGGTCTTGAAGAGACCCATGTTGTAGGAAGGAGGAAATGCAGGCTGGCAAATTATTCCATGGCCGAGTTTTTGGAACATTAGAATAAGTCATAGAAATGACCCGTTCTCATGTGGAAAGTATCAATCATGCACAAATCTATTGACGCGCATTCGGCGTGCTTCCTGGCCGCGCACCGTTGCTGAAGGGATCAATGATGCTAGTTCCTTGAAGCATCTTCCATTGAAATAGCAGTAGAAAAAGGACAGCATTCCCACCTGACTTCTGTGCTCTGAAGACTGCAATCCGTTAATTAAGATAGGGGAATGCTTTCACCAATCAAAACGGAGCAAACGCTAAGTTAATACATATGTAGTTCAAATGTAGAACCTCTATGTCATTAATGGAAAAGAGCACAATTTTCGCTTAGGGATACATTTTAAATAGAAGACATTTATTTTTTATTGATTGACTGATTTAAAATTTACCCCTAGCATAAGACTAGGGCTTATTTTTTATCGCATTACAAAAAATAAACAATTCATAAAATAAATAAAAAATAACAAACAAATAACCTGTAAAATATATGTAAAAGTCACTTTCATTGTTTAACGATAATTAAGCTTAGGTTAATCCATACAACTGGATGTCGCTATTAGCTTTAAGCATATGTCTAAGTGAAAATTGTGCTTTTTTGGTGATACCGAAATTGTGGGTTTGACCTACATTCCAACAGCGATTGTTTAGTTTGATTGGTGTCACATTTTTGCAAAATAACTCAAGACTTAGTTAATACATAAAGGAAGCAATAAGAGATAGTCATCATAATATGGAATGGATAACATACATGTACACAATAACTTGGACTGGAACCATTTTTAACTAACTTTGAATTTGTCTTATTCGGGAAAATGTATAAAGGCGCAAGAGATTTATTTTGGATTAGAATTAAATTTACCTGCAAACAGCTCCTTGGTTTCTTCTGAGTTTACAATTCTTATCACAACAAGCATCATTGTCTTCAGTACCTAATAATAAGAAAAAATAAATTAAAATGACAGTAAATAATCACTATTAAATCAATTGAAGACTGGTTAGTAGCTGAGTGGACAAACGCGTCGGATTCCCACACGGGCGTCGTGGGTTCAATTCCTCTGCTAGCTAAGTCCTCCATCATTGCACAAGCGACATCTTCCGCGTATTAAGATGGTAGTAGGAGTTTTTCAAATATTATCAGGTTATTTGTAACCCGGGAATGTTTGTCTTTCTTTTAAAAAAAAAAAAGTATTTTTAGGTTAATATAATTAATTTTCACTTGATTAAATTAATTACCGAGCAAACCAGCATCACATTCCTCGTCCCCTTCCACGCGAAGATTACCACAGAAACTTTCCTCTGGTTCCGAGAAACATCTTCCTGACTTGGCCTGAAGGACTTTCCTAATGGAGCGAAGACTGCAAGGAGAGAATCTCTGAAAAATAAAGTATATTTGAAGAGATCACATCCACTAGTAAAATTTTATCAAGGAGTAATTAAATAAAGATTTGAAATATATCATCGCCGGAAAGGCAAAAGGGCTGAAGTTCCATTTTGAGAAGTTTACACCTGAGCACTAAGTCTTCAGTACCTAGTTGGATTTAAAAAAAAAAGTTAATTTAGGTAACTCAATGCTCACACTGAGTTATTTGAAGCGACAAAAAGCTAAAAAGGTCCCAACCCTGAGTCGCTTGAGTCAAGCCTTCTCCCAAATGGTAAATATAGTTTAGATGGCTGAAGGGCTACAAAGGTCTTCAGAATCAAACTAGAGTCGAAGCATTCGATGCAGAAAATAAAACTGACCGAAACTGCATATTTAACTCATTTTTGACCTAAGTGAAACTGTTTTGCCTATCCAGCGATGATAAAATGTTTATATTTAAAAAATATATATTAATTTGTGGTGCAATTCCATTGCAATATTAAGATTTTATATATCCGAAGGTCCCCATAGCAAGCTAAAATAGGTTTCAGATAAATAAGTTGAACTAAAATATAAAGATTTTTAAATTAAGCCAAATATATCATCATGTGTTGTGAGTTTACCTTGTTATTGACATCATATCCACTGACACTATAAGTGTACATTAGGTAGCTGCCACCTTGACTAGCAGAGGGAGAACACTCGGGTATATCAGGGTCATGCTCAGACCCCCAGTTGTGACCAAACTCATGAGCCGTCACCAAGTCCGCCTCTCGCGTGATTACTCTTTGGCCGTAATGATTACGGCTCGAACTTAATCCAGAGTTTAGGTAAAGAGTATAGCCGTTCTTAAAGTATTCTGGTTCACAAAAAAAGTAATTGTCATAATTATTATTCATTCATGCATACAATTATAACTCCATCTTTATTAGCGGCAAAATTCAGGTAAAATTATTGCTCAATATATTATCATTTAATCAAAGATTTAAGCTATAAATCGCCAAAAAAACTGATAGCTCTGTCACCCTAATATCAACATTTTTTTCCATGTTCTAATTTCTAGTTTATATTTGATAAATATGTATAAATTAGGTAAATATTAAGATGTTTATTATAAAGGAGAATAATACTTTGTTGTAAACTGTGTATTATATTATAATATACAATGGCAATGATACAAAAATAGTAACACCATAAAAAACGTAAACTATGAATTATATTATGGTTCAATGGTTATGGTAAAATATTATGTTGTACAATTTGAACTATTTAAAAAAAAATCTTTTTGTTATAAAATTTATTTTTTAAATTATGATAAACTGTAAACTGCGCCTGCTCTCAACACAGGATTTCCTAGCGAGACAGGCACAGCACTTTCACCCTTATTTTATAATGAAGAATAGAATAATATATATTTTTTTAAAGTATTTAGTGAATATAAATTAGAAATTAGAACATGGAAATCGATAGAAAAACATATTGATGTTTGGGTTGCAGAGTGGTATTTCAGATGTTTTGATGATTTATGGCTTTTAAATCGTCAATTAAATCAGTTATTATCATATGGTGATTGAATCCTGCCAGAAGTTACCTACCAGGTAGGTATGTTGCTGTATATTTATATATATCCTTTTCCACTCTGTAGGCCACACATTCTGGCCCATACGATTTTGGTAGGCAGCTCTGTCGGCCAGAGGGTCTGGCCCGACGCAAGTATAAGTTTAATCACCAATTTCTATGCACCTAAGTACATTCTACGAACTATTATTTCCGATAAGTAAAAAGAGTATTTTTTATATATCAAAAATATAACATTAATTTTTAATCAGAGTAGCAAATTGGTTCTAAAAAATATGGTCAGAGTGGAAAAGGATATATATATATATATATTTTTTTAAAAGAAAGACAAACATTCCCGGGTTACGAATAACCTGACAATATTTGAAAAACTTCTACTGTCATCATAAGAAGCGGAAGATGTTGCTTGCGCAATAATGGAGGACTTAGCCAGTAGAGAAATTGAATGCACGACGCCCGGGTGGGAATCCGAAGCGTTTGTCCACTCAGCTACCGACCGGTGGCATATAAACTAGGAATTAATATTAAGTAGAGATTTAAATTTTTACAGTGCCCTTGAGGTGATATTTCACAAAAAATGGGGCTATACAAATTATCCAAATATTATTATTATTATATACTGCGCAATACTTTCACATGAATGTCATCGCTAGCAAGGAGGGTCGTTAATCATAAATCATTTTTGAAAATAGGTATTTAATTAATCAGATAAGAAAATGTTGTATTATTTTATATGATTTGACCTTCTTTGAGGTTAAAATATTGAGACAAAATTTATTAGCAAATTATACAAAAGAATAAAGGTTATTGGCATTACCGGAATAAGAACTCTATGATATTCCACTAACCGGCCAACGAGTTGAATATTTAATTACTTGTATTGTTTCAAGATTATTTGTCTGTTAGAGGCTTTCAACATTATTATTTAATTTTTTTTTAGTTTAGAAAAAAATGCGTCTTTACTAGGGTACCCCATTCTTAACCCATGCACATTATATATTGCAAACAAGCATGTTATTCGCATATTATGTCGTTTTTGACTGTTTGCTATTTGAGGAAGCACAACGTGGCTCACTACCCCAAAATAAACCAACGAAAATGAGGAAACCATATAATATTGGAAACGGGAGAAAGAAATAAGATCTAATGAATGTGGGAAAAGCACAAATAAGACAATCTAAAGCAAAATAAGTAACTCACAACAATCATTAATCCATCACCAGAAACTGAAATAAATAAAAATAAGTAAATAACATAAAAGGCATAAACAATAAGATTACATAATAAAATAAAAGGGAACTCAATGTGGAAAAAAAATAACAAAGTGAAATAAAAGCCATAAAACAAAAACTGAACTTTTAATTGTAACAAAAACGAACATAAAATTGCATGGACCAAAAAATAATACAGAGCCAGTGGGACTATGGCATCCCCAATAAGGGTATTTTTTTAAAATATGAATACCTCACAAGAGTCTTAACTGCTCCCAACCGTCTACTAGAGCCAGTGAGACAATGGCATTCCCAAATAGGGTATGTTGTGAGGCTGAAGGTAGTCGGGAGGGGAAGGAGATAGGGAAGAGGAAGGTTTGGGAAGTACCTAGCTATTCAGATCTGGTCACCAAACACAGCTAAAGCCATTTCAAGCAACGTGTCGATTCTGAATGATGGTCTTTCACCAGGGCGATACTTAAAGTATCTACCACTCTGGAACGTGCGGCAAATATACTTTTTATTATTTTTATATGAATTAAATGTGTTATGACATATATTAGTTAAATAAAAGTTATTGGCGCACGCAGGGTTTGAACCCGCGACCTTTGGGTTCGTAGTCGAGCGTCTTACCACTCGACCATGGCCCCAATAAGGGTATGTTGTAAGGCTGAAGAGGGTAGGGAAGTGAAAGAGCAGTGTTGGCTTGAGCACTTTTTCGATGGTGGGGACCGACATTTTTATAACGTGTACTTTAAGAAATCTCACTGCCTGAAAGTCAATAACAATTTATTTAGGTTGGTGACCTTCTAGGCGTTTCATTTCTACTTTTTCTTTACATGTTAGTGCATTGAATTTATTTTTAATAAAAAAGTTGACTTCATTCATCATCATCAAACCAACTTCGGCTTACTTCATACAGTATGACTAACGCGATGATCGTGCAAAACTAACCTTACTTTAATTTGAACTAAAGCAAACGGTCCAATAATTCGTTCCAAGAGGATTTTGAATTTTGTCCCCCAGCTTTATAAAATTAGCACACATGTGCGCATGGACGATTTCCTCGGATGCCTAGACTTAAGACACTGTGCCGTAGCGAATGCGTACTGAAGTATTGGACTGTTGAAACATTGGACGTCGCGTTACCTTTAGTAAGCTGCGAGTAGGTGTGCGAAGCGGTTTGTGGGACCTACCAAATTTCAACCTAAAAATATAACGAAATAAACTTTCGTTTTGCACAATGGGAATTAACATTTCTGCAAATGTTAATTATTATTATGTATAGAGAATTCGTTTATTTTGATAAAGACAAAGCTTCGGTCAATTTTTATTTCAATAGGTTTTGGAAAATATGCTAGGGATCGTCACCGTTGACATGTGACGGACCGTCACTAGGAAAGAGACGGGAAAAAGGAATGAAGGGAAGTACCTGGCTATTAGTGGAGCCATTTCAAGTAACGTTTTGATTCTGAATGGAAGTCTTTCACCAGGGCGACACTGAGAGTATCTAAATGGATTTGAAATAATAACAAAAACAAATATAAAATTGCACAAACGAAACAATGGCGACATCTTTTATGTTTAACTACCTGGTGTGCAAATTCCACCAACGGAATTTCTTCTCGGAGATCCGACATAAGCCAAACCCAGGATACCTCCTTCGAACTTGAGGTCAGTGAACAAGTGGGCTAGACAGAAGTCTTTGTGAGAATACTCCCGGCTAAATACCTTTGTTAATAGGAAGATAAATTGTACAGAGAGAAGGTTAGTAACATATTAAATATAAATACATTTATTCTCAGACACCATACAGATGCAGTTAATTTAAACATTCCATGATTATGTATTTTGTGCATACAATGAGCCTCTTGCATGTTTTTTTTTTGTTTCGGTATAAGAAGGATTTCTAAGTCATACAGTATTAAAAATAAATAAAATAATAAAACGAATGAAAGTTATGAAATTGAAGATTTTTTTATAAACTACGAACACTGATAAATAAAAAAATAGTTAGATTTAGTTTTAGTCACAGCTGTCAGTTAACTGTAAAATTACATAAACGCAAAGGAGTAATATTTTAGAAATTTGAATTTAATCAATTATCAAAATGTTCATGACAGTAAAACTACTTAGAGATTAGTTCATTTTGCTAAAAACAAAGTGGGACAAATAAAATTGTCAGCTTTAAAATGTCAATGGTAAAAAAAACGTACTTAAATTTTTTTCAAATAATAATTTTCATATTGTGACATCACAAGCTATAAACACGTATTTGTTAAAAAAAAAACAAGCATTCAAATATTTTTTTGAGGCGTTTTCATATTCAAAATCATGCAGAGGCTCAAAAGTGGATATTGCATTGTTAAAGAATTTTGGTTTATGGCAGTGCAGACCAATAAGTTTCACCGCTAGCGTTAGGATAATCCCGCTATTAATTCTACAATTGATGAGTATAGTTAGTAGGAAGGATATGTTGTTGAAGAGAACCGTGCGTGTTGGAGCAGATGCCTCCGTGGGAGCTCAGTCTCGGCGAGGCGATATAGGCCAGCCCGAGGATGGTGCTCCTCTTGCTAACAAAGGTCTGGTGCGTGAACAAGTGGGACAGGCAAAAGTCGTGATTGTCCACGTTGCGAGAGAATATCTGTCACATGGGATCCACCATTGAAAAATGCAATAAATATCCACGGTCTTTGGTTAGAATATAACAAGTGCACATATGAAATTTCTCAAGAGGACAGATTGAAATGTTTGATTGTCTCAGTAAAAGTAAATATTACAATTTTTTTTTACTCATGGCACTGTACAGTTGCATGTGAAAGTTTGGCTAATAAATAAAATTAAAAAAGGACTATATATATTGATTTCTATAGTTACATAATTTAAAAAAAAAATTAAAAAATTAAGGAACGATAGAAAACGACAAGAACTTTGTTATTAAATATGAACTTGCATTACTTTCTTGCATGATGCAATCATATGATTCTGTCTCTTTCTCGTAAAGGAAGCATTCGCGCATACACTAACGTGTATCGGTACACAATGCAGATATGTATAAAGTGCCAAGACTAAAAAATTGACATTTAGTATGATATTTTTCTTTTAACATTAGGCCCCGAGTGAACTAGTTAGGTGAATACTGTGGAAAAAGCAATTAAAACCAATGTATTTAAATAATTTAATCTGTAAAAAATAAATAAATATTAAGTTTCAATGGTTTGTTTGTTTTTGTGGGAGAGTTACAAAGTTACATCGAATGAAAAAGGAAAAAAGATACTTGCTATAAAATTATAATTTTTTTACAAATAATATGTTGACCAAAGACCGAATATAATATAGATTAGAATAAAGAAGTATAACACATTAATTCCGACACTACAAAACACAATACAAATTGAATGCCCCATTTACTTTCAACCTTCAAAGACATGCAATGAAATTAACGTGCCTAAGCATAGTGCAGTTTTCTAAGTTGTTCCGGGCTGCAGCCTGCAGGGTGAACATTGACCTGATGATAGCCAACCTCCAACAGGAGAGATCAACAGAAGAAAAAGGCATAGTGGCGTGCTGTAACATTTTCGTTTATCGCGATTTTCCAGAACAAAAGTTTTTATAAGGAAATAGCATTTTGAAGACTAAATAAATTGCAAAAAAAACTTGGGTACTAGAAAAAAACCACCGAACATATTTTTGTTTTGGAAAATCAGAAATAAACTCACGACGCGCCCTTTCTAAACCAACTGCAATAGTTTTTTTAATTTAAATTTTATTTAATTCAAATACTTTTAGGTAGGTATTTAGAAGACTTTAAAAAGTGATTCCCAAAAAATTTTTATACTTAACAAAACAGTATCAGTCAACTGACAGTAGTTATAAAATATAATATACCTAATAAATATTATTAATTCCTCAATGGGATGGGCATTGGTGAGTAAATATTTGATATTGTATATTTCGTGACGATTGAAAAAAGTGACAGATGCTTCTCAGAAAAGCCGGTAGTATTGTTAAATTTTACAAACCTCCAGAAGATTCCTGACATCCCATTTTTCTCTGATCATATTATAATGAGCTTCTCCTCCCCTCACTCTGCTGGGCTCTGAGTGAACAACTATCTTTTTAATGACGAAACCCATTCCTTTGAAACCATCTTGTTCCTGGAAAAAATATAATTCATAGTTATGAAATTAAATTTCCTTGCAAAATGCTAATTTACGCCTTTCATCTAAACAGTCGATATGCTTAAAATCATAATAAAATAAAAACAGGAAAATATCCCTGATTTGTTTAATGGATAAATCATACATACAGATAAATTATATTGGGTGTTGCCATCAGTCATCAGATTAAATGTTTTCATTGCATGATCTCAGAAAAAATAGGCTTAAAGTAATTAAATGGCTGAAATATGCAATGTGTATGTTTAAGAAAAAAGGCTTATATATGCATTATTGACCAAAAAGACTCAAATATGCATTATGCACATGCAAATGCATATACATAATCCAATGTCTATTCATAACATCATAATGATATGAAAAAATCTCAACTCAAGTCTCAACTGCCTGGAGTCAGTGGGACTATGGCAACCCCAATTGTGAGGTTAAATTGAGTGTAGAGAGGAAGGAAATGGGAACGAGGAAGGTTGAAATGTACCTGAATAGTGGCACTAAGAGTATCTATCATTTAATACCCTCTGCCATAGAAATGGGACTGGGTACAATGGCCAGTTTGTTTAATCGTTTTATTTTTACGACTTTACAGCTAAGGTAAAGCTAATTTATTTAATACCAGTCAATTAGATTATTTACATTACATATTAGTAAAGATCATCATTATATAAATATCAAATAAATAAATGTCTCATAGTAAAATCCCTTGTAAGCTTACCTGTCTGTCTTGCCAAATGGTGTCATTATAAATTTTATGCACTCGGTCTATCAGACTGATCTGAAATGTTGTTAATAAGATTTAATTTTAATATGTAGATATAAGAATATGTTTGACATTCAAATTAAGCTACAATGGGCCATAGCACTAAACTTTGATATAGACTTTTATTGACAATGTCGGTAATTGTGGGGCTGTAATGCAAAACTGCCTATTTCCAAAAATTGTTAACAGTAAAGTTTTCAGTAGGGGCATAAAACTGTACTGACTCACAAACATAATACTATAAAGTTTTTTTTAATTGTTGAAAAAAATATTTGGAATAATTTGCTGTGATTTGTTAACTTGGAATTGGATGAATACTATTTTTAAATTATAATTCAAATTATTTTCTTTTGCAAACATGACTATTTCCTCCAAAAAGTGTGTTTTGGAGTCAAACAATGTGCATGGACAAATAAACATTTTAGATTTATTATTAAGTAAAAAAATAACAAAAAACAAGACATTTATGGACTAATGTACAAAAAAACCTTCAAAATAAAAGTGGTATTGAATTTTAGATTATTATTATTTGTAAAAAAAATGCTTTCTTGAAGATTTTCACTAATCATCATTTTTTTTCTTCAATTTAATGACGTCTGCTCGCTTTGCAGGTTTCACATGATTAGTCATTTGTTGCTCACTAAGGCAAAGATTTAAAAAATAAATTATTTCCTCGTCACCCCTACAAATGTTAGTATAGCATTATAAGTTGAGGCAACACCCTCAGTGATTTTTTCCTTTCCAAACGACCAATAAAATTTGCAGCTGTCAAGCTTTTTTAAGGTTATGTCAATCATACACACAATAGTGCATTTTGAAGAAAAAAATGAGGCCAAACTCAAATTTCCTCTGGAAATAGTTCACATTGCCATAATGTAGAATTAGTCACTTTTGCAGAAATTCATTCATTATTTTTAGCTGAAAATGGTATGTTTTGCAAAAAAAGGTGATTTTTAAATAAAAAAAATAGAGAGGATTTTGTTATTTTTTCGTAAAAATAATAATGTCAGGCGATTCTTTGGCCTCGAACCACCCTGCCTGGAAATATAACTCAATTTCGCCCATTTTGGAAATAGGCATTTTTGCATTACAGCCCCACAATTATGAATCGTTCCCGAGCCCGACTGCAGCTTAATTTAGTGATTCGATGTGAAGTGTCATTAGTTTGTTAGCAATCTGCAGTCCATAATCAGAATGATTCCAAATTGCCGACATTGTCGATAAAATCTATATCCATGTTTCGTGCTAGGACCCCATGTCTCTACAACTTATGGAGTAGCCCCCATGCATATATTTTGCTGTAAAAGTAAACAGTTTTTGGCTTGAAACTGACTTCATACCATTAGCTTTTAATTTCATTCATTTGTTGACATTGTAGTTACAAATTTATATTCATGAATAAATACATGGGACATAATATGTTTTTCATATATAGGGGCAACAAAACTGAACAGAAAATCATAGTGTGATCAACACCGATTTGAAATAAAATTGATGCCGCCAATTTATATAAGACCTTTCGACTCCTAGGTCCCATACAGGGAAATGAAATTGATTATTGGTGGTATTTGAAAATGTTTGATCAATTTCACTTGAAGTAAGATAAAATTGATCCTACTTTGGGCACAAAGACACAGACACACCCACAACACACTTCCATTGGTTTATCTCTTCAGTGAGCGACACCTATAGTTGTCGGTCAATGGATTCATCTTAGCAATAATATAATGAAAATTTGATAGATTGCGATTTGAAAAATAGAAGGGATAGAGACAATATTACAGAATTTGTATATTTATTATAAAGTTGGTTAAACTTACTCACCAAATAATTGATAGTAGTTTTAGTATTGCTAGCGCCCATTTCTTGAAAAAATCTGTAGTCGGCTACAAGAAGCAAGGGGCATCTTGTTTTAGTGGGGGTATATTCATACTGGTCTATCTGTCTCTTGAATCTTGATTTCACAGCCAACAATTCAGGTTCCCCGCCTGGACTCTCCTTGTACTTATCTTTCTCTGATTGTTCTAACTCAGTTTCTAAATCATCATCTTCATCTGTTTCAAGTTCTAGAGTAGTGGATAATTCAGCATGTGAAATAATACAAATTTTTCATGTTTTAAAAATCTAGACAGGAAAAGCTGAACAAATTTCATGAACTAGAGTGCATTGTTTGAAATTTTTTGCTGCTACATGATTCATCAGATTTCCGCTTTTTATTACTGAACTATTGAAATCTAGGAATATTTTGTGTTAAATAGGTTTTTTTTCTTGTACATGGCCTGTTCAAAAGAAAAAGTGAATTTTGAATTTTCGCGGGCTGTGTACATTCGATTATCGTTTTTTTTTTTGTTATGTTGGTACACATATGTTTATCATATGTTAGCATTATCAGCCATTTTGGATTGGTGGTTTGTTTTTGACAACTGGAAAGGTTAGTCACGTTTTTGTGTGTTCTTCGATTTTTTACTTTTGAAAAAAAGAAGTAAGTGTTTATAAGTGGTACAAGCGCTTTACAGAAGGCTGAGAAGATGTTAATGACGATAAGCGTCCTGGAGTTGTGGAAAAACAAATCATGGATTTTATTCTTTGATTCATTTTTTTCAAAAGTAAAAAATCGAAGAACACACAAAAACGTGACTAACCTTTCCAGTTGTCAAAAACAAACCACTAATCCAAAATGGCTGATAATGCTAACATATGATAAACATATGTGTACCAACATAACAATAAAAAATCGATAATCGAATGTACACAGCCTGCGAAAATTCAAAATTCACCTTTTCTTTCGAACAGGCCTCGTATATTGGTTTTCAATGAAATTGAATGAAAGTTTTGATTATATTGGAAAATGATAATATTCGTCATATAAAGTTGTTAAATATAGAAATAAAACCACGAGCAAAGTGTTCAATGAACACTATTTTTGACTGAGGGGATTTTATAGTTTTTTCAGCGACAAACAGATTTTCTGCTTAAAGACGATATGTTAGTACCTTGCCCTTCTTTGATATATCCACAAGTTCTGGGTGCAATACCATCCTCCACTCTATCTTCCCAACTTAATTTGATGTCTGACGCTCGATAAGCAATCATGGACTTGTTATTCATCTCAGGAAGATGTCGCCAAGATGGCTAGAACAAAAATGCACAGAAAATTAGTCACGAAAAAGAGCTCTGAAGATAATTTTTGTTTGAGTTCAAAGTCTAGTTTAGCTTTGTACAAAAGAAGGGTGTATTCGTCTGTAGATTAAATACCTCAACGTGATATGTTTCATCGGGTAGATGTATGGAAGCTGTCATCACTCCGTCCTCTAAGTGAACTCTCACATCCGAGGTAGTTTCCCCAAACACTCGTCCAGAGTAAAAGTTTTCACGGTCTGGTGTTAGAAAAATATGCATAGTATTCAGTAAATGGATATATTATATGTAAATACATATATTATGTCTAGGAAAAACATTTATTTCGACATTGGTTTGTTCGCAGGTCGGTTGTAGCCATGCTCACCAAATGATTGTGCAAGCCATTGGTTTTCCCATGACAAACAATCATTGGGTGGTACCTGACTAAAAGCATAACGCTGATAGTTTCGTTGTGACCTCTCTTTTTTTCATAACCATGCATACAGAAAGAGGGTTATTTTTTAAATAAATATTACACAAGAGTCCAATAAAAGTTATTTGCCCATGCAGAGCCTCAAACTTGCAACCTCTTGATTTGTAACCGAGGATCTTAACCACTCGGCCGGGGAGGTCGTCAAAGGTTAAAAACGAGTTCTTAGCGGCAGCACCATATAACTGAACCGCACACAAAAAGCTGTGCTTGTGAACAGACCTTCATTAAGAAATTTGTGAAAGATCTAAATTACAAACCTAAATGGATATTTGTTTCTTGGCCGTCTCCATCAACGGCATATGCCTTGAATTTAGAATGTAACACAGTGTGATGAGGGTGAAGTATTAATCTGAAGTCCCTCCCAAGAGTTCTGAACTTTACTTCTTTAATGGTATTAAAGGGGTGACTTGAGGGCTTGGCCCCTCTTTTTACCACATGATGATTTAGAGCTGAGGGATTCAACATTTCAAAATACTTCAGGTTTTTGTGAATCGAACCTAAAATAAACAATCGTTTTATATGGGTGTGTAAAGGAATCGTCATATCAAGTACAGAAATCATGTAAATCCCACCATTTGTCTGAATCGAAAGCGTGAACACGAAGAAAAGCAGAAAATGTAGGTACAGCATGATGAAAATGTGGATATTATTGTTTATTTCAATAGAAACAAGTCATTATCGCTCTGCTTCCTTCACATAATCAATATCGCCCACTGAAATGTCATTGCAAACAATGCAAACGCAAACTATAAAGGAAGTGTTGAAGTTGAACTGTCACTCTCTAGTGTGTATTTTCTATGACTTTAAAAAAGGCGTCTAAAAGTCATGAAAATAAAAATAAACCTTTTAATGTAACTTTTTTTTATGAAAAATAAAATTAAACGCACGCGAAACACTTATTGAAACTGGAAACGAGCACTAAATAGGGAAAAGATTTTTTTTACTGAAAAACGTTTTGGTGCGGTAAGTACTGAATGCTTGGTTCTGTCCACCTCTTTCTCCAAACTACGGAGTTCTATGGCCAAGGTGTCAAAAAAGCCCGGTGTTTCACGTTTTTGGTTTGAAACTTAAAGGTTTAGTTTACTTTTAGTACAACATAATTTCATAGAATGGTTAGTGCTGAAGGTCGGTAAAAATAAATCTATTATCTGTAAGTACTCGCACGATATTCTGATATCATGTTTGGTTTCAGTATGCTCTTTTGCACAAGAAGGATAATGCCCATGAAGACGCAATTTGGAGTTGTGCATGGAGCAGAGTCGGGGAGAAATCGAGCAAAGATAAGGAGAGAGATAGCGAGATTTCTTCAAGGAGGTTAGATATACAATAATATTATTATCTAAATTAATAAAATATATTTTACTTGTTTACATTATGATCTATTTTGTCTTATTGTTTTGCTGCTTCCTTTGATACATACATATTTTCTTTTGTCATTATTCTTTTAAATTTTATTGCCAACATGTCAGAATACTGTATACATATCTTCATGATCTGCCTGACATCCAAAAATATCCATTTGAATTGTGTATTTTTGACTTATAATAATTTTTCCAGAGATTCCGATGCGTCTTTCGAAGGAGTAACAGACTATGTGATCACTGGGGGACTGGATGATCTCGTCAGAGTTTGGCAAGTCAGAAATGATAGATTGGAACTGAGACACAAGTTAGAAGGACATTCTCTCGGAGTTGTGTCCATTGCTGTGAACTCCACTGGAAAAAGTAAGGTTCTATTTATTACTTCATTTTTATTTCATGCCTACGTTGTCTCTTGGTAGACGCGTTATACCACCTAGCAAAAATAAATACTATTTTACACTTATTTGTCTTCAATCATTGTCAATTGTTTAGATATTTATTGGTAATTTAACTTAAGTTTTAAATAATTTTATGGCTTTGTAAATGGCGTGTTGTTTTTATAGGTACTCCCATTTGTTGGCATTGACAAAAAAAAAATCCATATTGCCTTCTATTACATTCGATGTTAACTTTTCTTAATTTTTTCTTTCACTCACTATCTACTTGTATTTAATTTTTCTACCATAGTTATATACAATTATAGTATAATACATTTTCAACAATATATTACATTTTTCTCAATGATCATGTTTCTACCGCATTCAACCTCATTATTCCTTCTACTGTATAGCATTAGACTTATCTAAAGTATTCTACGTTATCACACTGTTGTAAAATGTTCCAGCCATCGCCAGCAGTTCACTAGACTCTTCGCTCATGATCTGGGACGTGACAAGCGGAGATAAGTTGATGACGATGGAGACAGGTCCCGTGGATGTCTGGACGGTAGAGTTCTCCCCTGATGATAAGCACGTCATATCAGGCAGCCACGCCGGAAAGATTTCCATGTACGGTGTGGAAAGCGGAAAACAGGAACAGACCTTGGATACTAGCGGAAAGTTCACCTTGAGCATAGCTTATGTAAGCTAAATAATAATATATAATCATATGGTACCTAAAATAGTAGCATGATTGTGGTCTGCAAAAGGCATTGGTAGAGCATGTCCTGTCAAACGTAGGAAGTTTTTAATTTTATAAAATATGATACCGCGCTAGAGTCCCAACTATGTATCGCTATTGGAACTATGGCACTCCCATTTTTAGCTGAACGAAGGGATGAAGGTTGGGAAGTATCCAGTTTTTTAAATG
This sequence comes from Drusus annulatus, assembly GCA_022651775.1. Taxonomy (NCBI): domain Eukaryota; kingdom Metazoa; phylum Arthropoda; class Insecta; order Trichoptera; family Limnephilidae; genus Drusus; species Drusus annulatus. Next base: position 194,582 of record JAGWCC010000006.1, read on the forward strand.
TGGTCACTAAGCATAACTAATGCCTTTTATAATTTAAAAAAAAATGCATTTTTAAATGGTGTAGTTTTTGCCCACCGTGCTAGAGATATTCCTGTGTTATGATGGACGAATTTTAATCAAAGTTTCCATTCAGAATATTTGTCTCATCAAGATGAGGTAAAGGTATACACATTTATAATACTTATTTCTGTGTGTGGAAAAATCCATACATAGAATGTATAGATTACATATTTTAGATGTAATCCAATGTTACAAAGACTACCTTATCAATTACGAATGTTTGCCGTTTTCCCATGGGCACCAAATTTTGTTTGTATATCTGTGAATTATATATCAGTGGTTTTAACCTTGAATGATTCTATGAAAATATGTACAAGTAAATTAAATCATTGGGGTTTTATGTTTGTCACAGCTATGATTGTGTTTTAAGTGTAGTTGTTAGAACAAAGTTCAACTGTAACGCCAGAATTTATTCTTCTCCAAAAATGCTATCTCTCGCCATTCACCTCCAATCCTCAGGTCTTCCCATCCTGCTTCAACTCTCTTCCACGCAGTCAGTCCACCTCTTCCTCAGTCTGCATCTAGCTTTCTTTCTACATGTTCAACTTTTATCTTTTGCTTAGTTGTTATATCTGCATTTCGCCATCTTTCAGAGTCCAGATGGAAAATACATAGCCAGCGGCGCCATCGATGGCATCATCAACATCTTCGACGTGGCTCAGGGAAAACTGGTGCACACTCTAGAAGGACATGCCATGCCCATCCGGGGACTCTGCTTCTCCCCCGACTCTCAGTTGCTCTGCACCGCTTCTGACGATGGTCACATCAAGCTTTATGATGTGTAAGTCATTTAAATAAATTCTTAATGATCAGTAACTTTTATGAACACTATTTAAAATATAGAAAAATGTTTTATCATCACGGGTTGGATTTGTCCACATCCACAGATGCTCTTCATTGGCTGCGGTCCCTCACTATTTGATGAATATAATTTTCATCTGAATACTATATTTATTATTCGAGGGTTCTAGCTTCTAAAAGTATATATTTATTTTGTTCAACTTCACTTGCAACTCTGTGGTCTTAGGTAAATATATACATATATCGCTAGTTTGAACGAAAAACGCCCCCAATTCAAAAGGTCCTATTTTTCAGGAGAGACGATAGAGGTTTTCTCAAAATTTGAAATTTCTGTTAGTCCTATACCTAAAGTTTTAGGAGAATGTACGACTTACCAAAATTAGTACATATTTACTGTTGGTTCAGCTGTTTAAAATAATTATATTCATCAACTTATCTTTAAAACCTTATCTCGCTAAAAAAATTGTGAGTAACTAGACACTGACTCATGGTATTCGTCTAGATTCGTTTTCATATTTTTTTAGATTTAACCTGATACTTTATTTCAATGAGAAACATTGTATTTATGATTGTGTCAGCTTTGTTGATAACAGACCTTAAAACTTGTTTAATATTACATATCTATTTTAACTTAGAAAATTAGTTGTTTTACACTGTTCTTGTCAGAATTGTCTCTTTTGCACTTATCAAATTTCTACCACAGAACTGTAATTAAAATATTCTCATTGCATTTTAACACATACTCCGGTCTTAGTGGAAATGGCACTAATAAGTGCCTTTCATTTAGACTACTCACCCATTTAGTTTACAAGTTCATTAACTTTGGTACATATTATTAAATAAATTAATATAAAACCTGTGTTTTTAAACATGGTTTTTCTTCTATATCTTTTATATGAATAAAAATGATTAATGGAAATTTTGTTTTCCAGACAACATGCCAACGTAGCAGGAACCCTCTCCGGTCACGCCTCCTGGGTGCTGTCCGTGGCCTTCAGTCCGGATGGAAAGCATTTTGCCTCATGCAGTTCCGATAAGACCGTCAAGATCTGGGAAGTTGGCTCCAAGAAATGCATACAAACTTTCAGTGAACACACTGATCAGGTATTTACAGACATTTTTTTGAATTTACGCACAGTTTTTTTAAAGCTCTATGAATTGAATTAAGTGCATAGTTTTTTTATTTAAAAAATGTCCGAGGGGATTGTGGTCTTGTAAATTGGATACATATGTATATCTGAATGAACTGAATAAAATATCTGACTTTGTTCATTATATTCATCTGAGGGAATTTAGTGAAGTGCGTATCTTTATCAATTACATACATCTGAATGAATGGAATGATGTGTCTGATTTTGAAATCCATCCATCTGAAGGAATTGAATGAAGTGTGTGGTTTTGCAAATTACATGTTTGTAATTTTTTTTTATGCTTAATTCATGAGATATTCAATGATCATTATCATAATTACAATCATATTATAATTCTCTAAAATTATGCAGTTAAAAATCTCGGTAACTGAAAGTGTTTTTAATGAAAATCAGTTTTCTTGCTTATAGTTGGAGATTGGTTGATAAATAGTAAAGCATATGGAGTTACAAATACTTTTATTTATTTCAGGTGTGGTGTGCAAAATTCAACCCCGACAGTAATCGCCTGGTGTCCGTATCGGAAGATAAATCTATCAACTTGTATGACTGCCCCGTAGGAGTTACTCCAATTTGATCTCGTATCTCAAAGCCTGAAGATTCTGATCGTCCAGCAAATGGTTCTACTTGGAACTAAAAAATGAATGCCTCCAAAAACGAAATAAGTCCCAAAATACTTTTTGTTGAGGATTGCCTGTACATGAGTTATGTGAAAAAACATGCATTGTCACCTGAATATTGAAATTGAACCTAGTACCTCAGGTCTTAGGTTTATTGGTCTGTTTTTTATGAAAATATATTTTGAGAAAAATCAACTACATATACCCTTCACACAGTCCTTTCCTTTGATGAAAAATTTTGCATAATTTTTGTAGAACATCTTTATATGAATTATGTATTTACATATACATTTTAGCATGTGTGTGATTTATTGTCTATTGCCAACGTAGTAAAAAAGTTAAGGGAACTATTAAATTCAAGATGGCTCAGTATTGCAAGTCATTATGTTGTATAATATTTAGTGATGTACAGATTATCCCAATAAAATTATATTGTATGGATTGTTTATAATATGTATGATGCATTACACATTTGAAGTAGGAATTGCGAATCCGGAGCTGTTGTGGAAATTCTCTATTTTCGAATTTCTTGAAACTAAAGATCCAAATATCCAGATTTAATCTGTATTTTTTTAATGAGCATTTTCGGCGTGATGTAAAAGAAATACAAATTCCATCTCTTTGATTAAAACACTTAGAAAAATAAAAAGGTTTTTATTTTTGACAAAACACATTCAAATTAAACACTTACCGTCTTACTCATTAGAGTTTTACGCGCCGACTTAGCGTTGGTTTAGTTACACCGGACGTAGGCCATTAAATTAGACAGATAAGCCGTGGTTTTAAAGCAAGTTTATCGCTATTCCGACCTTATAACACTCGTAACATTTACACCTCCTTTATAAGTAAGGGGGTTATAATCTACATAAACAACCATTTACATAACAGGTAACAACACCAACATTGTATGAAATACAATGTCTTTATTAATAGGAAAAAATCAAACCAATGGACTCTCACAAACGTATTGAATGTATCAAACCAAGTACTAAATGTATCTATCTTTTAAATTTTTTTAAAATCAACAAAACAAATTTATAGTCTATGTGTACTGATAAAGTACACCAAAGGTGTAATATTTGTAGATTTTTTTAATAAAATTCGCACTTTCAGAGCTGGTGTTGAGATGTCTTCTTGTTTTTTTGAATCTGGAAGTTCGATAAAGGCGGCCCATCAAATGATCAGTGATCAGCATTCTGAATTCCTTCATGTTATCTGCTAGCATGCTGGTTCACTTGATGTTTTCTATCCACTTTCTAAACTGCCTTCCTGGTGCTCTTCTTCCATACACTTCCCCTCCAGGATCAATCTTGGGTGCTCATATCGGTCACCCCTTTCCAGGCGTCTTATGACTCATGATGGATGCCATCAGCTCCCATGTGCATTTGGTCTCATTAAAACTTCCCAGTTTTACCTGCAAATTACATATCTACATGTTTTATTCCTGCTACCTTTTTTTCAATTAGTCAAAATAAAAATAAACCTGTACATTTTTTTATCTAAAAAATTAGATTTTTCGTATGCTGATGAGCATATTTTAGCCGTGAGACCGTCATAAGAAAACCTGTAGTATTTTTATTGAAGAAAATTATGATATAATGAGATAATTGTGAATATATAAAATAATGTTCCGTGTAATATATTTGTAATAAATTGAAGCATAAACATGATTAATGATTTTTATTACTACCTCAGAAACTCAAAATTAGCCACATTGTTCTAATCCTTTACATTCCTTAACTTTGTTCAGTGAGAAGAGATTTTTTTTTGATAAACCAATAAATAATATACATTTCTTAAAGAAACTCTTGCAAAACACGATTTTTGCAATTATTAACTTATTATTATCTTTTCTTAACCTGGGGGTTGCAATCTATCAAAAAAATAAGTCACGTATATGAAAAATCCTTTTAATGAATTTCAAGTTATAAAAAAGTGTTACATATACCTTCTTCCTAAAAAACTAATATAATAAAGAAGTTTATAGCGGAGCACTTGAAAGTTTTTTGTTTGTTTTACAATACAATTCATAAGTCTTCAGTACCTGGTTGGATTTTGGAAGTAATTGAAGTTAACTCAGGTAACTCAATGCTCAACCTGAAGAGACAAAAAGCTAAAAAAAGTCCTAAACTTGTGTCGGTTGAGTCAAGCCTTCTCCCAAATGATAAATATATCTTGGAAAGGCTACAAAAGTCTTCAGAATCAAACGAGAGTCAGAGCATTCGATGCAGAAAAAATAAATATAACTGATTAAAACTGCATACATAACTCATTTTTGGCCCGTGTGTCGCTTAAGCCCCTTTTTTTTCCAAAGTCGATGCATTAATCAATTCATGGATGCGACGGTTGGGTTTGTTTTTCACTTAGAAGGTTTTTTTATACGTGGATCAAAATTTGAAACACACATAAGTAATTATTTTCAAGTGACAATAGATAATTTCTGTATTTAGTTTTTAAAACCACCATAAACGAGAAGTCTTTTACGCATAATTAAGAAGCGGCAAATGGTATTCGTGGTTAGTGTAAACATATTCTTTTTCACGTTAGTAATGTAAAACTTTGATAAACGTTGAAATATATAGTGAAGGGTGTTTGGTTTCAAAGTGATAATTATTTAGGTTCTTACCTTCATTTTTTTCATCCAGTTCCTACCTATTCCACTATTTTGCTATTCAATATCCTTATTCAACAACACTGTGTTCGAAAACAATTGACAATCAAACAGAAGAGTTTTGTGAAAGACGTGTTTGTGTTAATCGTGTTGTTTGTTCGTGTCTCGCTTGGTCGTCGGTTTGTTTTTCTTCAAGTAATATGATGTTAAATGTGGTATTTTGTTGTGATTCGTGTCCGTTAATAATACAATGTGGAAGAATAATCAAAAACTTCAACTTCATTGGTGAGTGTATAGTTTTCCATTTTCCCTTTCTTCCAAACAATCTTCCCACATCTATAATTAGACACTTCCATCAAGTAGAATAGTTAATCGTTTTACAGTCCACTATTTTCCAAATTCATCTGAAGCTGAAAACACATTTGGTGTTTTATTGCAACTTCGGTTCCAACATTTTTGACCATCGAGTCTGATATTTTATTATCTTTTATTGGTAAATCTACTTGATGGGATTGGTTTGGTTGTATTTGTTTTCCTAAATACCATTATCCTGTCTTACATATATCCAGACATTTAGGAATTTGAGGTTAATAAATTATCATTATTGAAGTGAAAATTCGTATGAAATACGTAATCACACATTCTCTTTTCGTATTGGCTACAGTGGTTACATTCGTTCAAAATTTTAATTTGAATATTTCGAACATTGCTTTAAAAAAATATTTTTTCACTGGGGATACCAGTAGGAAAAAATATTTATTTTTTATTATTCGTTATTAATTTGTGTACATTCTTTTTGTTTAATAGAATAGTTCTTCGAATTTATTTGGCTGATATATTAAAAATGGCGGCCAACGCGATTGTTTGAAATAAGCTGGCTTATTTTGGAATTGTTCAATAAAGGCGGTGGATTCGGATAATTTAACTGACAAGAATTTTTTACAAATTGAATTTAAGGATATTGAAAATGTAAAACATGCTTTTTTAGAATCTTACGTAGTTTTGGAAAGCGGTAAAAATAAAAATGTTGATTTAGAGCATAGGTTCTCAACGTGGGCGATAACGCCCCCTTGTGGGCGATAACGCCCCCTTATTGGCGTTAAGACTTTTAGGGGGGCAGTAGAAGACCCAGAGAAAATTAGGGGGCGTTGGAAAAAAATAGGGAGCATTGGAAAAAAATACCGACTAGTACTTTTTTTTGCGAGGAACCAGTTCCACTTCTTTTCGTTTCCAAATTTCTACCGACCAGTACTTTTTTTGTCGAGGAAAATTTGTCGATTTGCTAGTACTTTTCGAAAAAACACCAGGAACCGGTTCCAAAAAGAGCTGGATAAATAACCGGTTCCTCGGTGGTCACCGATAACTGGAACCGCAAACGCGACAGATGGAAGTCGAAAAATTGGGGAGGGGGGAGGGGTGCACTAGAAAAAAAAAACTCAAAGTGGGCGGTGGGCAAAAGAAGGTTGAGAATCTATGAACTAGAGGAAATGAAAAGTCGTTTCTAAAAAAATATGGTGATTTAAATGAATCATATTAAAGTTTTTTCCATTTTAAGAATACAGTCACTCTACAAAGATGACACATAATAGTCTTGGTTTTTCGCTACCTAAAATAAATCTGCCAACATTTTCGGACGGAATTTCAAAGTGGATTTATTTTATAAATACCTTTGATGCTATAATTCATGAAAATGAACCATTAAGTGACATTAATAAGTTACATTATTTCTTGAGCTCATTATCGGGTGATGTGTTAAATATTGAAAAATATCTTCCGGTTTCGGCAATCAATTATCATCATATCGCTTCCACATTATTGAGAGAACGTTTTCATAATAAAATAATAATTGCAGACAGGCACGTAAAAAATATTGTTTCGTGTCCCATTATTAAAAAGAAATCCCTCAGATCTAACATGGCTTCAGGCTTTAGAAGCTTTAAATTTTCCAACAGACGAGTGGTCTTTTTTGCTACTACATATTATCTCGAAGAAACTTCCTGATGACCTAAGCATTAGTTTTGAGTAAATCGGCCACAGGGAAGAAATTCAGTCGTTTTCAGAGTTGTTGCTTTTTTGGAATCACAATGCAATTTAAAAAAAATCTCTTTATGGTTATGGCATGAAGTTGGAAACCCTTAAAACAAAATCTAATCAAGGGATAAATTCTTTTATCAGTACACAAAAATCAGTGTGTGTACTTTGCAAAAGTGGACATTTTCTCTCAAAGTGTGTCCAATTTTTAAATTTACAACCGCTTGCTAGATTCGACATCGTGAAAAAAATAATTTGTCTCAAAATTGTCTCTCTATCCAGCATTTGGTTAAAAATTGTACTTAGCGCTCTAACTGTTTTCATAAAAATCATCTTGTCATAAAAATCATCATTCACTATTACATTTCCCTCGCGACTCGCGACATAAGTGGCAGTATCAAATATAAATAATTTTGACCAGCCTAGAGCCCTAGAGTGGAGGTATTTGCTTCGCCGCCTGAAACAATTAACACAATTGTATCAACTATCGCGGCAACCACGCCTCATTTGGAAAAACGAAGTGTTAACTAGCTCTAGTAAATTGTCGTCCGTCTTGTTAGCTACGGTTATCGACGAGCAAGCGATAAACAAGGACGTCACCACAATTTTCGAATTTTGTTGGATTCCGCAAGTCAAGCGAATTTTATTAAACACATAAGTGCGCAAATCGTTTGGACCTCGACTGCTCTAATAATGAAATTTATATTTGGGGAGTTGGACAGTTGTCGCCTTGTCGGCCATAGTACAGAAAGGACTGGTCAAATGATTTTAAATGGATCCGTCCTCTGTTCGAATGAGCATTTTGATGGGGAATTCGTTGGGTTATAAAATATTTATGCAGATATGCCTAGTTTTTCCATTCGTCGGGGAGACTGGAAACATCCCAGAAATTTGACTTTGGTTGATCCAAACTTCGAAAATCCATCTGCGATAGACATTTTACTGGGCGTGGGGTTGTTTGCATTCATTCTTCGTTCGGGACGAGTGGAAGGTAAAAATAACGAACCTATTGCTTCGAACACAGTTTTTCGGTGGATTTTAATGAGAAATATGGAAAATTGAAGACTTTCCCATTCATCCTTCACCGTTATCTCCAGAAGAGTTACTTTGTGAAAAACCGTTTTCAACTCAGCATTATAGAGACATGGCAGGATAGTACGTTGTTCCACTCTCTTTCAAGAAAGTTACATCGGAATTTGGTGATTCGTATCATTTGGCAGTATCTCCTCTGCATCATCTTGAACGTCGATTATCTTGGCATCATATATAACTAATTACATAATATATTGAATTCATGACAGAATATGAATCCTAAGGTAATATGATTTATGTGACAAGCTCGTCAACTTCGTTTGGGAAATATTTTGTAATAGATACTGGTTCCATTAAAAAACTTAGAGCAGTTTTTGAGGCAAGTTAAACAAATTTAATACCTCTAATTAGTCGTTTAATGATATACTTTGGACAGGACCTATACTTCAACAAGATATTGTGAAGTTAAAATATAGTTTCAGAACGCACAGAGTTGTCTTTTCATCAGATATTTGATTAAAGATTAGTGATTAAAGAATTTGCATTGCAAACTGTAACATATGGAACTGCTTCTGCACCATTTTTTGCTACACGTAGATTACATCAACTGGCATTAGATGCAGATGTCAAGTTTTGGGGGCATCAAAAGTTTTACTAGAAAATACCTATGTTGATGATATTTTAACTGGAGCATCCACGCTTGAATCGACGCGTAAATTGCAGCAATACTTGGTGGATTTACTTCATCCTTGGTGGTTTTGAATTAAGCAAATGGTCTAGTAATTGTAGTGAATTACTTTCTGATATTCCAATCTCACACCAGGAATTACCTATAGAACTCGATTTAGATCATGCTATTAGTATTAAGATTTTAGGTATTGTTTGGGATTCAAAAAGTGATTCGTTCTCGTATCGAGTAAAAACTTCACAAGTAACCTATTCGAAAAGGTCAATAGCTAAGATTTTTGATCTGCTTGGATGGATTTCTCCCGTTACGCTATCGGCAAAATTTTTGCCACAGCAGTTGTGAAAGCTCGGATTGAACTGGGACGAACCAGTCCCTGTCGTAATCCAATCTCATTGGACGGCAATAGCGTCGTCTTCATCAACACTCTAGTTACCATTGAAATTTTGCGCTATATAGGAGAGTCTTGATAATACTTATCTACTAGTGGGTTACGGCTAAGCTGGTGTTGTGTACATTCGGTCCCAGCACTCGGAGCAAAGATTTAACATTCCCCTTTTGATTGCCAAGTCAAGGTTGGCTCCCGTAAATACCCTCTCTATTCCACGAATAGAAATATGCGGTGTCTTGTTACTTTTTAGACTTTTAGATCGCTTCATAGCTAGACGAGACGGATTATGCTTTAGTATCACTAGTGATAATTGCACAAATTTTGTTAGTGCTAACAAACACCTAACAACTCGTGAACATGAGTGAATATAACTCGAGACCGGTCGGTAGCTGAGTGGAGAACGCGTCGGATTCCCACCCGGGCGTCGTGCGTTCAATTCCTCTGCTGGCTAAGTCCTCCATCATTGCACAAGCAACATCTTCCGCTTTTTATGATGGCAGTAGGAGTTTTTCAAATATTGTCAGGTTATTCGTAACCCGGAAATGTTTGTCTTACTTAAAAAAAAAAAAAAACATCTTTCATCTGCCGTTACTACGCGTCAAATCAAATGTTGTATTCATACCCTCTCTGCACCTCATTTTGGAGGCATAGGAATAAAATCCGTAAAATATCACTTATAACGAGTAATGTGTGAACAAGTTCTCACCTTTGAGGAATTAACAACATTGTTTATCCGAATAGAAGCCATTTTGAATTCTCGTCCACTTTCTCAGTATCGTCTAACCCATTCGAATTCGAAGCGTTGACGCCAGGTCATTTTTTGATAGGGGCTTATATCGGTTCCTGAACCTGAATTGTCTGAAGTACCTATGAATAGGGTATCGCGTTGGCAATTATTACAAAAAATAAGACAGGCATTATGGAATAGATGGAGAAAGGAGTATTTACACACCCTTCAACAGTGCGGCAAGTGGGTCACGTCATAACCTAATCTAAATATTGGAGATTTGGTGTTAGTAAATGACGGAAAACTTCCGTCTTTGTCTTGAGGAATGCCAACCTGGTCATGATCAAGTCGTGCATGTGGCGACAGTTAAAACTGCACAAGGAACATTCCTTCAAAGTTTATCTGTTACCGGTATGATTATTCATTGTTTTGTGATTTACTTTAGTTTTTTATTATTATTTTTTTGTGTTGATTTCATGTTGTTTGTTTAAAAAAAAAGTAAAATACTTTTGTTTATAGCCAATATTTGAGAATGTGTGAATCATCGACTTTTTGTAGAAAAGAGTTTTCAATCTCTTCTCGAGATGGGGGGAGGGGGGGGGGGGGGGATGTTAGATTTCAAAGTGATAATTTGTAAGGTTCTTACCCGTATGTTTTTCATCCAGTTCCTACCTATCCCGCCATTTCACTATTCGATTTCCTTATACAACAACACTGTGTTCGAAAACAATTGACAATCGGAACAGAAGAGTTATGTGAAAAAACGTGTTTCGTGTTGTTTGTTGGTGTCTCGCTTGGTCTTCGCTTCGTTGTTGTTCTTCAAGTAATAATGTGGTGTTGTGTTGTGATTCGTGTTCGTTTATAATAAAATGTGTAAGAAAAATCAAGAACTTCCGCTTCAACTGCATCGGTGAGTGAATGGTTTCCCGTTTTCCCTTCATTACAAATAATCTTTCCACATCCATAATAATACACTTCTATCAAGTAGTATAGTTTATCGTTTTACAGTCCACTATTTTTCAAATTCATCTGAAGCTTGAAACACGTTCGGTGTTTTATCGCAACAAGGGGGTCGTAAAGTTTTGTTGACTATTTTTTGGCTTTTACCCATCAGTAGTGTAATTTTTGTTGGTAAAAATTTTATTCCAGTTACCAAGAACTTTTAGAGACTAGAGAAAAAGGTGATAATATACAGAGCCGGTCCTGAGCCAAACGGTACTTGGCGCAGGTGAGATTTTCGGCGCCCCTTGTCAAAACCTTAATTTGAATACCAACATTTTCTTTAAGTCTAACGTACGTACCTTCGCTATTTTCCGCGTGGACCCATGAGTATTATACACAAAAAGTATCATTTTTATAGATGTTTTATCACTGTTAACTATTTGTTTTTGGCAGGTTTCCTCTCTGAAAATATCTTAATGCAAACTATGATTTGCAAATAGCGAGATCTTTCTATTGCATTATTTCTAAAAACTTAACATTTATATCAGTATGCACAAACTATACTTTTTTAATTCGTGTGCATTCACACTGAAAAAATGTCGTAAGCCTTAAGTCAAAATGGCAGACATTGTTGGAAGGATGCGACAGCACTATAAAATCATATAGCTCTGTCTCATTATTTCATTAAACTAAATTCGCGCTGGTTGCTTTCTCATTTGCACTACTTGTTTTCGAATAAATTTGTATCTCTTTAACACACAGAATCAAGCTTAGAGTAAGAATATATATGGAGAGAGGTACCTTTACGAAACAGTGTAGTCAGTATTGTTTATTTTATACTAACTCAGATAGAAAGCGACAAAGATATGTTAAAAGAAGTTGGATAGCCTATTAGTTTCCGCTCACATGGAATTCGGACATTTTAATAAACATATTTGAATACATTAAACAAAACCTTAAGTATATAGAGTGGTATCAATCCAAGGCAGTGTAGTCAGTTTTTGATGATTTTTACCTGACTCGGCGAACCTGGGCGTGCTTAAGACCAAGGCTAGGGTATTTATACATCCGTTCATATCACATATCTAAACAATGTTTTTGTTTATTCGTATAACCACTTTTTCACAGTATTGATATCAACAAAAATATAGCATCTAACCTAAAAACCGTTTAGTTGTGTCAAGTTTAGTGGCATAATAAAAAAATGTAGGCGGAGTCTCGCGGTGACCCAGGAGCCCAAGGTCATTTAGACAATACGTAGAAGCGGAGTATTATATTTGCTGTCTCTTTTTCTCTCATGGTGTACGACGTAAAAACCCGAAGAAAGTGATTTATCGCAAGTTTGTATCGGTCGGGTAAAAAATAATTAGCTCTCTCTCCATAAATTGTTTCTCCAAGAACAAAACAATATCAATGCACCATTAAAATGATTTATAAAGTCAAAATATCACACAAACATTAATAACAGAAAGTTTGCCTAAATAATGATGGATACTTTTTGTTGATTTTACGTCTTCATATCATTAAAAATGTGAAAATTCTAAAGTTCGGTCAAAAATATTTAAAACTGTTGAAATACCTCTGAAAAGTGATGTTTTATAATCTTTGTTTGGTCTTATTTGAACATTCACGCATAGCACATATCACCTTCATGTTTGATTTATTTGTATATAACCACTGAGAGTATTTTAACCAACCCAAATACAGGAAATAATCTCGAAATCCGTTGATGTAAGTTATACGACTCGATAATGCGAAGTTAGCGCGGACGGAGAAAATTCTTACATACTTAGAAGTGCTGCAATATTATATGAAGACTTTTCTTGTCTCTTTCTCTCTCACATGGTATCCGACGTAACACCTGGAGAAAGTGATTTATCGCAAATTTGTAATTGGTTAGGTAAAAATACTTGGTTTTCTCTCCAAGGTATCAAGTGTAAGACGAGAGGTACAGGTTTTTATATCGTGCTATTCGATTGGCTACCTTTTACAAAATCCAATGTAAAGCACCTTCAGGGTGATTGAATCACTAAACCTCGCTATTTCAAGTTGATCAATTATTATTAGGTATACTTATCTAGTTGTTATCCGTGTAAATCATGGGATGTAACTTAACCCCTTTCAAATATAGAATAATGTCGGCAAAAATACATTATAGGTAGGCACTTAATTATGGTAGGTAGAGATTTTAAAAGACAATTATTTTAATGTTGATAATTTCAATTAACATCAGTTCCAAATTTGAACAGTTTACACTCGTATGTACGTACGTACGTACTAGTAAATGAAATTATTTATAGTTAATGTAAAATTCCGGTGTGGTTTTTATTTTGTATCAAGGGTTTTGAAAAATTATTTTATGTAGGTATTATCTGCTGTTTCACCTCTATGGATATTAGATACATAAGTTTTTATGGGCAAGTACCTACTTAAATATAATGTGTAGGCGAAATAAGTCGCGCTATTAGAGTTGACCCAAACAATATAAACTTAGGATTAATAATAATAATAATATTTGGATAATTTGTATAGCGCCGTTTTTGTGAAAAATCACCTCAAGGGCGCTGTACAAATCTTAATTTCTACTTAATATTAATTCTTAGTTTATAGGATTCTAATTCTATTCTATTCTTAGGATTGTGTGTATTGGTGCATATTTATTAACTTCCGACAGTGATGTACTTGCTAAACACCACTGAAAAACAGCCTTTTGTCTTATTTACTCCTGGTTGTTTTTATAGTGAATAGGGACTAACTTTTGTTTAAGTTTTCCAGTATGTTATTTTCACTGTATTAAAAAATAACCTTTTTACGCAAGCAATGCATCTGTGTGTGTACTGTGTTCGGGTCGACTCTGGTTACGATATCAATACTGTTATTGATATATTTATATAGCATATAAAAGCCTATTTAAGGCTGAATAAATAATTAGATAATATCAATGGAAACTTTTCACCATAATTTGTCGGTTATTGATCGACGAATCGCCATTAATAATAATAATATTTGGATGACTTGTATAGCGCCGTTTTTTGTGAAAAATTACACCTAGGGTGTTGTTAGATATATGCACTTATTACTAATCAAATTTCTTCTACAAGTACAAAAAGCCTATTATAAAATTTGCTCTCATGCTTTAAAATCGAATAATAAGAAACATAATAATTTCAATAAATATCACCTATAATTTTGCCAATATTATGTCCTCTGAATGTAAAACCGTATTATTCTCCAAACTAGAAATACATAAAATAATTGCGTTTATCTGAAGTGACCTGGCAGGTAAGTATGCTTGTTTATTATTACCTATATCGTCGCTGAAAAGGGAAAAGGCTTAAGCGACACTTTGGTCAAAAATGAGTTGAATATGCAGTTTTGATCAGTTTTTTTTGCTTCGAATGCTCTGACACTCGTTTGCTTCTGAAAACTTTTGTGGCCTCCAATCATCCAAAATATATTTACCATTTAGTAGAAGGCTTGACTCAAGCGACATAAATTTGGGACCTTTTTTTAGCTGTTGTCTCTTAAGGTAACTCAGTGAGAGCATTGAATTACCTGTTTTAAACCTTTTTTTTTTCAAAATCCAACCAGGCACTGAAGACTTATGAGTTTTATTGTAAAAAAAAAAAAAAATTAAAGTGTTCTTGTGTAAACTTCCCAAAATGGTGCTTCGGCCCTTTTGCCTTTCCGGCGACGATATTTGTACATACTATAAATAAATATTAACATGCCGTAGATTATATGTACTTGGTCATAAATATTTTATTTTTAGTTGGGAATAAACATTTGTACAAGCGCCCTTGAAGTGATTTTCCACAAAGAAACGGCGCAATACAGATTATCCATATATTATTTTATTTATTAGCTTGCGTATGAAGTTTGAATACACACATAGGTAGGTATCCCATTTTTACTGAGTAGGGAATGTCATAATAATTTACTTGACGATTAAGACGAAATTAAGTGAAACTTTGTGAGACTTTGTAGGATTTTGTTCATTATTATTAATAAATAACATTTTCATCAATATAGCACTAAAGGCGCTTTATTATCCAATTTCATCGGAGCCGTTAAACGAACACTTTACTGCAAGGAAGAATTTTACGTTTCTTCGAATATTTTTTTTTTATCGTGCGTATGGCGAAGGAAAGGCGGGCGGTTGAAGGAAGTGTAGTTAACGTTACAGCGAAGAAAAAAAATAAATATATATAATAAGATAATTACATACATTATAACTTATTTGGGCGTATTATTTACATGTCTAGCAACGGGGCGCACCTAACAGCCTAGCAGAGGAAGGTATTTCCCGCGGGAAAGGATGAATTTGTCTGCTGACACTCGGGTTTACCCTTTGTGACGAAAAACACCTCTTGTTTTGTGATTACTTACGTCAGCGTGTTTTAATTCGTAAATAAACGTGATCTACCTAACCTTAAATACTATCATTTAACAATTACCTACTACGTTTATTTATTATAGTTCCTTAGTTCTACAATATATATTATTTTAATATTAAAAAAAATATATTATCAAAGAAACAAGTATTGCAAAAATGGGTACAAATAAAAAAGGTAGTTTTGGAAAGCTGCCACATAGTGGCTTATTTGGAGGTTCTGCCAAATTTTACATTTTTGTCGTAAACCTCAGCACCCAAAAATGGCACTAAACGTCACTTTGTAGCATTCTAATACAAGCAATACTTCAAATGATTATCTGTACATTTTATGTGAGTAGCTAGGAAAATATGTAAGGTTTCCAGCGAATATATTTTTTTAACTGTAACGTTTTCATTTCTATGATAAAAATTCTAAAATGTCAGTAAAAGGTGCAGTTTGAAAACCAACGAAGGCATTTTCGAAGGATTTACCTAAAATTCCAGTACACATTTAGTAAAGAATTTAAAAGATCACTGGTTACGTATTATATTCATCGGAAACCTTAGACATTCCCTTATAAAATTATCAAGAAATCATTAATTTGTAGTATTACTTGTATTGGAAAGTCAAAAAGTGTGTAATTTTGGGTGCTGACCCTAAATGTAATTATGCATTTATGGACACAATCACTTTTAGGTAAAATTAGTTATTTTTCCAAATAGATCATGTTTTTTCGTTGATCAATCAGATCTTTTTCAATTTGACGTTTAGTCTCTCATTTTTCTCCAATACTAGGTTTTTATTAATTTCATTAAAAAAATCACTGGTGTAATCACTTCCAGCGTTCGGCCTCCAAACATGTTTGTTATTAAAAGAATTTTCGTTTTCAAAAGATAAAATGGCGTCTTACGATATTTTTTGACAAGAAAAAATCCACATTTACAAGCTCCTTTGCGTGATATAAGGCTAATGAATGAATTAAGAATAAGACAGAGGTAGCCGACATTCCCATCACAATCTACCCACTCCCGTGGAACTATACTTTCCTCGTGCGGCTAATAGGATTGGAATTAAAATATCGTTAGATGGCTTCCTGGATTGTGAAAAAACAGAGGTAACCCACAGTTGAGGTGGGCTGACGATCTCAAAAGAACTGCCAACTTAGATAATGGAAAAAACAAAAAAATATATAATATTTTTTTATTTGAAGATTAACTACTGGAGAGATGAAAACATAGAAGTGTATGGTATTGTGGGTGTGTCAGAAGTAAACTCAATTTTTACAATTTTCTGGCGAAATTGATAAAAAAAATTAAAATGTCGAGTTTCTTTCTTAAACAGATAATCAACATCATTGGCCTGTATGGGGCCTGGGAGTCGAAAGTTCTTATATAAATTGACGGCAACCATTTTTTTCAAATCTGTACCTAAATATCATATTTCTAAGAATTACCTGATCACTGAACGATCGCGGAATAAATTAATTAGTTGCAGAGAAAAATTCATTGTGGTTCAAAGAATTTATTTATTTATCCCTACCTTTATTTACTGCTGTGCGGCCACATTTCCAAAAAGATGATTATAAAAGAAAATTGCAAAGGCGCATAAACCCTATTTTTATCGTTGGATCGTAAAACTCGCGTCGTAAAAATGTCCTTTCGCCATTGGTCGAGGGGCTCTTCTGTATGAAACTACCCTCTGAGAATGTCAACCCCCATCAAACGGGTCTTCCCTGTTTCATCTCTCCGGCAAGGGGATGTTGTGGCGCAAATAAAATATATAAGTCCTTACGGTATTACTTATTCCCACACTAACCCCGAATATTGGGCAAATTTACGACCCCCGTGACGTCAAAGCCTGGAACCGGGAAACTTGAAATGGGGTGGATTCTTAATGTAAATGAAAAGGATGGGAATGAGTCTTGCATCAGCGTAAGAGTAGAACTCTCTTCTATGGTTAGGAAAATTTGTTTGGTTCATTTTTATCTTGTTCCTACAATATGCAGGACTTGAATGTGATGTCGTAAAACGAGTTTTATTACCGTCTAATAATTCGTTCTTCTGCGAGACGCTCGCCATTGGTTACCCGGGTATATTGTAGGGGTGCTTTCGAGAAGGGTAGTTATATGAGAAAACAAGAGTGAGGCTTGTGTAAATAATTATACCTAAATATAGTTTTTTTAATAGAAAAAGACACTGTTCATTAGATAACTTTAAAATTTACCCTTTTTACGATTTTGTTAGTTATGATTTAATTTGATATATGGGATTTTTTGTTTGAATAAAATACAACCAGCACAAATTAATAAAAAAACCAATTTGCTATTAAAAACTACCTAAATAGCATTAACGGCCTAATTAAAAAAAAGGTTTTGCGCAGTGAATGATTCACTGCAATATTTAACCTATAAATCGCTAACAATTTAAAATACAGGAGGTTAGTATACCCTCACATAAATAATATTTCATTTCGATTTCCAATTTATATTCACTAAATAGCTTTTAATTAATATCTTAATATTAGTTTTATTTATTTGGCTAAGGGGTTTTGCAGTTACTTGCTTTGTTATACCCTCATGAGCAATAATATACAAGAGGGAGCGCTTCTTTACTATCTGTAGTCAGTATTGATGTTTTTTGCCTGACTCGGCTAGACCCGGGCGTGTCTAGGACTAAGGCTAGGGTATTTATGCATCCATTCATAGGTTATGTTGACATAATGTTTTTGTTTATTTGTATTACCAATTTTTCACAGTATTGTTATAAACAATAATATTACATATAACCTAAAAAACCGTTGAGTTATGTCCAGTTTAGTCGCATATCAAAACGTGTGGGCGGAGTCCCCAGAGACGCGGGAGACGGAAAACATCTTACAATACATAAAAGCAGTGTAATATTTTTCGTATTTTGTTGTCTCTTTCTCTCTCATGGTGTACGACGTAAAAATCCGGAGAAAGTGATTTATCCCAAATTTGTATGGGTTGAGTAAAAAGAATTAGCTCTCTCTCCATATATTGTTACTCCAAGATTTTAGTCAATTTTCACGGCCTTTTTTTATTTATTAAATAAAATTCCATTAGAATTAACTTTAAAGCTTTATAGTTTTTATTTTGATATTAATTATTGAAATAATATCAATAATGAAAATATAAAACAGAAAATAAAAAGTTTTGGTCGCGGCCGAGACTCGAACTCAGAACCTCTACTATATCAGGGAGTAACGCCTCGCAAATTAAGCTACCGAAACGTTATTAGAAACATTTTCAGCTACAACATCAATAACGTCGTATTTTTCAATCTTTTTCAAACTCTATCACACTAAAGAGCACAAGCCTTTAAATTGTTCACATGAATTAATGTGAACAATTAAAAAACCAGATTTAAAAATCAGTCAGTAGCTGAGTGAACGAACGCGTCGGATTCCCACCCGGACGTCGTGGGTTCAATTCCTCTGCTTGCTAAGTTCTCCATTATTGCACAATCAACATTTTTCGCTTATTATGATGGCGGTAGGAGTTCTTCAAATATTGTCAGGTTAAGATGTATAACGAGCCCAACAGAATTCGGTCCAAACTGAAAACCTACCTTTTCAGACTCTCATATCCTTAAATTCATTAGAAGAATCTCAACATAATCTGTTTCTCGACGAATCACCTTTAGATATATAAATTTTAACCAAATCCTGTACTGTACGACAAATTCAGAAAGTGCGTTTTTAATTTCGCTCCCATTCCCTAAATGGAAAAAAAATATAAAGCCAAAATTATAATTTTAAGTTAATAAGTGTGTATATCTGATGGGACGTAAGTATGTTCCTGCATATGTTATCTTTAAGATAGGAAATAATAACTAATAATAGAAAATAAGAATAACAGAAGAATATGTATGAGACAATGTATGAATGTGAATGAAGCAAGGAGTGTGTGCCAAAACAGAGTTGTTTGGCGGTCTGTCCTCTCTACCTAACCCTGCGGAGGAATCGCGTGATGGTTAGTTAGTTAGAAAATAAGATCTGTACAGCGCCCTTGAGGTGATTTTTCACAATAACGGCGCTATATAAGTCATCCAAATATTATTATTATCATCATTATTCGTAACCAGGGAGTGTTTGTTTTTCTTTAGAAAAAAAAATCCCACTAAAGATTATTCAGTTGCTCTTCTCAAAATTATGAGCTACTAGCTCTTTTTTATGGAGAGTACAATAAAATAAATATAAAAATAACACTATTTATAATTATAATGTGATAATTGCATAAATGTATTCACGTTTTTGATTACATATAAACAAAAAATCACTGCTTTTGATAATCTATTCCACATTCTGCCGACACAAATTCAAAAATGCGAAAAAAAAATAACACAACATGGACATTTAATACAAAAAGTACCTATTTTCAATCTTATAGTAGGTACTTTTGGAAAACTATTACCTGTTTTAAAGCTTGTAACCTTCGAGTTTCGCCGAGACCACCATTTAGGAAATAGTGGTAGTTTTATCAGATTTTCCAAAATAAAATGTTAAATCTGTGACATAGTGGAACATGTCTACTCTCTGTATCACCCTGGTGAAAGAACACCATTCAGAATCGAAACGTGGCTTGAACTGGCTCTAGCCGTGTCAAGTACTTTCCCACTTCCCTCTTCCTCATTTCCTTCCCCTTGCCACTACCTTCAGCCTAACAATATACGTCAAATGATGATGCCATAGTCCCACTGGCTCAAATAGTTGTGAACAGTTTGGACTCTGGTGCGGTATTTACACAGATTTAAATTAAAATATTGATAACTTTTTATACGGATGGTAAATACAGATAGTATATAAGTCAATATACTGAAACATAAGAATTTGATAGATGCTAACATTGTTTAGAATTAACTATAAAAATAAGTACTTAATAATAATTCATTTTAATACTTAATTCACTGTACTATTTCCTTTCAGAAAAAGAGTTAAGGTTGCTATGTAGGTAGGTAGGCAGTGGTGTAGGCAGAGTTTTTGATCAGGGTAAGCAGTAGGAAAAACAGCGGATTAATTGACAATAGTGATAGGTACCAAACAATTATACTGCTTAAGACACTAGCAAAGATACAAACAAAAACGTGCCACTTGAACGCGTAACAGCTCACAGCATACATATTTTGTGTAGTTTAGTGAACATAGAATAATCTTATATGATGTTGACGGCGTTTAAGCATATGTAGTCACTGCTTTTGACGCGTTATAGTAGGAAGGTTTGTGGGACGCTTGCCGCGGCGTGAATAGCTAAGTTTCGCGCATATTTTTGAAACTGTATATTTATTTTTTGCAAAAGTTTCAAATTATTTAATCCAATATTATACACATTTTTGATCAACAAACAGACTTAAACAACAATTTTTATTGCGTTTTTAGATAAGGAAATGGTATACAGATCATATTTGTTATAGATACGTTTGACCTAGCGCTTCTTTTGTTTGTTTATTTTGCAAACTTTTCAAGGGATCTGAGTTTAAGTATTCAGGCATCTCCGTAAGTTATTAAAACATTTTCATATACCTAAGTGGGTATCTGAGGTAGGTAAAAACTGATATTCATTTTTGAAATATGAAAATCATACTGGGTTAAAAAAAGTTTCAAAGATTGTAAGTTAAACCTTATTATTACCTATTACTATGTTTATATATATTGATCAATTGTTGAAAAATTCTTCACCCGTATTTAAATTTTACGCAAAAAAAGCTTTTTAAAAATTGAAATTGCGTCTATCAAAAAAATAAACTTGCACATTTATTCGCATGAAAATTATTATTTTCTTCGTTTTTCTAACCTACGTATTCCTAAATCAAGTTCCTACTTGGTTCTTCGGATCGCGCCTACTGGTTGTCTTGAAATAGAAACCTTTGGCTAAGGTTTTTGGTCTTTCGTATTCTCGTCACATTTTCTTGATGACCATCAAATTGAAGATAAGCGCCATTTTTAAAAGGTCTCGTTGAACGCAAATTTTCACTCCGTTTCAGCTTTTGATCAAATTGTGATTAGATGTCAAGTGTAACGGTCATGTTGTTATGCTTGTTGTCGGAGGGATCTTTCAAATGTCGAATTTTCAAAATGACGCTGATAGTTGATTTGACGGTCTTAAAATGTGATAAAGTTTTAAAAACCCCGAGCTTAGAACGCAAGTTAGTTTTTTGTCACACTCTAATAATGACGGCTTCCGTGGTCGAGGTAACACGCTCGACTATGAATCCAGAAGTCGCGGGTTCAAACCCGGCGTGTGTCATAACACATTTAATTAAAATAAAATAAAATAAAGTGTAATTGTGGCACGTTCCAGAGTTGTATATACTCTAAATATTGCCTTGGCGAAAGACCACCGTTCAAAATCGAAACGTTGCTTAAAATGGCCATAGCCGTGTTTGGTGAGCAGATCTGAATTACCAAATACTTCCCAACCTTCCTCTTTCTTTCCTCCCCACTACCTTCAACCTCACAACATACCCCAATTGGGAATGCCATATTCTCACTGGCTTTAGGCGGTTGGGAGCAGTTGGGACTCTTGTGCGGGTATTGACTATTAAAAAAGTATACATATATATTCCAAGCTACTAAGAAGGTTCATCGAAAGTTTTTATTCCCATTTCAACGTTCTATCCCTCCGTAGTCTTAAATTGATGCCAATTTTTCAAATGACTTAAAAATATTCACGTTTAAACATCAATTTGCTCTAAATTTCACCACATTTCGAATCGACAGCTAAAAATAACACCGGGTAATGAAAAACAAATAAATTTACAAAAAAAACATTCTGGACGTAATAGTACCTACCCAACCCTTCTTCGTAAAACCTCATTGTCAATGCACCACGACTTTAAAATATTCACTTGAACAACGTTTATACATTAATTTGCTCTAAATTTCACTACATTTCGAATCGACAGCTAAAAATAACATCGGATAGTGAAAGATAAATAAATTTACAAAAAAAATATTCTGGAAGTAATACCTACCCAACCCTTCTTCGTAAAACCTTATTGTCAATGGCCACAAAACATTTCATTGTTGGGTAAATAAAGAAACAAAGCTATTAAAAATACACTATGTTGTGAACAGACGGTAATAATTATTTGACTTTAGAGCAATAAACTAAAAACCAAGAACGTAGTAAATAAACAACAGCAACAACGCAAATAATGACAAAAGATTTGAGTCTATTTACAATAACATTGTTTTTTAACAAAAAAAGGTGTGTAACGTGTTTTATTGTGTTTGTGATTTCTTTATCAAAACAGATTTTAAATTTCTAACCCCTATCTAAAAAGTTCAAACTATGAACAATGATAGATTTTTGTTTTATTTGTTTTTTGTAGTGAATACCTCAGATCTGGTCACCAAAGATGGCTAAAGCCATTTCAAGCAACGTTTCGATTTTGAATGGTGGTATTTCACCAGAGCGATACTTAGAGTATCTACCACTCTACCTTAAGCCTCACAACATACCTCAATTGGGGATGCCATAGTCTCACTGGCTCTAGACGGTTGGGAGCAGTTGGGTCTCTTGTGCGGTATTCATATTTTAAAAAAAAGTGGGGATCGAAAGGAGATGGGGAAGAGAAAGGTTGAGAAGTAACCTGGCTATTCAGATCTAGTGACAAACGACTTTAGCTATTTCAATCAAACAACGTTTCGATTCTGAATGGTGGTCTTTCACGTGCCGCAAATATACTTTATATTATTTTATATGAATTAAATGTGTTATGACACATGTTAATTGTATAAAAGTTATTTGCGCACTCCACTCGACCATGGAGGCCGTTAAATATATTTGCTCTTATTCTTTTTTCTGTAAAATAAGTACCTATACGATGAAAATAAGTATAAATCTATAATAAAAAATATTTATAAATAAAAATAAGTCAATCAAACAATTTGAAGAAACTGGAAAACAGTACCGTCAATATTAAACTCCTGACAAAAAGTACGAAGATTTCAAAGTTCAAATTCTTCAAAAAACATTCCTCAAGTTCAAGAACACTATCGTTGAAATCATTGACGACATCCGTTGCCGAGCGGTTATGATCTTTTACTCCGAATCCAGAGGTTGCGGGCTCGAAACCCAGGGTTCAAAAATAAATAATATAAAATTTAAGTGTTTTATTACACATTGACATGTAATATTGCCCTGGCGAAAGAACACCATTTAGATTCGAAACCTAGTATTCCAAGAAATGGCTTCAGCCGTGCTTAATGGCCAGATCAGAAAAGCCAGATAGGTACCTACTTCTTCACCTTCCTCTTCCTCATTTCTTCCCTTTCTTCACTTAGCCTCACTACATACCAATATCGAGGTTGTCACAAGAAGTTCGAAGAGTAGCTGGTTATTTAAAAAAAACTGCTGTTCGTTCCCAATTTGCGACGTTACTACGTTAAAAATATATCATCTACTATTGTACAATCAAGGTCAGATCCCGGTGAAATGAAATAAGGTACCTCTAGTACTAGCCTGGTATTTTATGAAGGAATGTCTTATCGCTTACTGTAAATCGTAAAATCATATTTACAGTTGTATTATAATTTGATTTATGTTTTAGGATTGAGCAATTTTGATTAATTTTCATCATGTTTATGCACTGTAATTTTGTGTAATAATTTTGAATCACTACGTAATAAGTGAGGTTCGATATACATGGGCTTATTTCATAAGAGAAATAAGATAACTGAGATTTTTGTGAATGTAGTAAATTCATTTAGTAAGTAAATTCACATTGAAAGTTAGCGTTCTCAAAGAAATATTCGGCTCTATGGTCTCAGGGTATAAAATGAGGTTACTTGCGAGTAATATAAGTGAGTCCAAAATCAGTCAAGAAAACAGTCACCCGGAACATTCAAGAACTACTATTCCACCTCGAACCTCGAACCTCTTCCTTCCATAAATGTTCTCGTACCACGAGAGTAGAAACAACTCCAATTTTCAGTATTTACAATTAGCTAATCAACAAAGCTTCTATCAAGCAATAAATGTTCAAGTTTGACGTTAAATGATACATGTATATATATATATATATATATATACCTACTTATGCAGCAAGTACAATGAACATAACAAAATAAATTTGCCACGTTATTTACGACGTTGGTATCAAGTCATCAACTGACTCCATTTTTAATCTAATTTTCTCGATCTTTATAGGTTCTACCTACCATAAATTTTGGTGAAGAGCCTCGTATTATTAACGGCCCATTTTCTCCAATATTTGCAATCAACCTTATCATACAACTTTCCCCTCTGTCACCCACGACGAAATGATAAAATGTATGATTTTTCGCCAATTTTATGGAGGCTCTCATTAAGTTTATCTGCCGCAAGCAGTCCAAAACGAGCTTTTTATGTTTATTGAGTACGTGTTTCCGGATATTAGGCACTTTATTACAAAGGGCGGAAACATTTTATTTCCCCGGAGAACAAACATCTCGGTTCACGAGGGAATATTCGGATTCCGATCGAAAATTTCGCGATTACATTACGAGGGTCATCCAGAAAGTAAGGCTCCAAGGGCTCCTGAGGCCGGGGGATTTTTTCGTTTCTAAATTGGCACGCCCGGTATGTAGGGCGGATCCTGACGGTCAGTTTTTTGGTCCCGCGTATTTGTCGGCCATTTTTTCAGTCACGGTAAATTCTTCCGATAGAGAGGTCTTCGCGTGCTCCCGCCACCTCCCGTCCGAGAGAGATCCGTTTTTGACTTGGAACCTTAGAGTACATAGAGTGGTACCTATCCAAGGCAGTGTAGTCAGTTTTTAAAGATTTTTGCCGGAATCGGCAGACCTGGGCGTGGCTAGGACTAGAGCTAGGGTATTTATACATTCATTCATAGCACATGTTGACATAATGTTTTTGTTTATTCGTATAACCACTTTTTCACAGTATTGTTATCAAAAAAATATAGCATATAACCAAAAAAACCGTTTAGGTGTGTCGAGTTTAGTCGCATATGAAAACATGTGGGCTGAGTCTCCGGAGACGCGGGAGACCAAGATCATCCTTACAGTACATACAACCGGTGTGATATTTTTGTTGTCTCTTTTTCTTTCATGGCGCACGACGTAAAAACCCGGAGAAAGTGATTTATCGCAAGTTTGTATAGGTTGGGTAAAAATAATTAGCTCTCTCTCCATACATTGTTGCTCCAAGCTTGGAACAGTAGCGAAGAACGATACCGCCGCGAATATCCATCAGAAGCTCGTAGAAGTTTATGGTGGTGATGTGATGAGTCGACAACATGGCACGAAGTGGGTTAGGTTTTTCAGAGAAGGCCGTACTTATACTCATGATGAGGTAAGGAGTGAGAGACTATCAGTTATTTCTGATTAACTTTCTGGGTGTCCTGTTGGTAGATTTTATGCTTAAAAGAACTAGCATTAATACAGAGGCTTACTGCAATACCCTAAAAAAAACTCAGAAGAGCCGTTCAGAATCGCAGAATGGGAATGCTGACCCGAGGAGTCGGCCTCCTGCATGACAACGCCAGGCCTCACACCGCGCGAGTTTCACAGGAGCTACTGACATCGTTTGGATGAGATATTGTCAACCTCACCCCCTATTCAATCAACTTGGCGCCTTCGGTATCACCTTTTCACTAAACTAAAGGAGTTTTTGGGTGGGAAACGTTTTTCCCACGGTCAGATAGTCGAGGAAGTGGCTGAAAGAGCGGCGGAGGTATATGACACCGGCACACAAAACCTGGTGCCCCGACTACAGAAATGTCTCGATCTCAATTACGTTGAAAAATAGTTTGGTATATTTGTGAAGTATCTTGTGAATTTCAATTTTACAAGCATTTTTCGATCCTACATAAATGTTGTAACCTTACTTTCTGGATGACCCTCGTATTTCTTGGTATAGTGGACTCAGTCGGACCGGTCGGTAGCTGAGTGGACAAACGCGTCGGATTCCCACCCGGGCGTCGTGCGTTCAATTCCTCTGCTGGCTAAGTCCTCCATCATTGCACAAGCAACATCTTCCGCTTCTTATGATGGCAGCAGGAGTTTTTAAAATATTGTCAGGTTATTCGCAACCCGGGAATGTTTGTCTTTCTTTAATTAAATAAACAAAAAAAATAAAGATGATGGACGCAGAATTGTTAATATTGTTGTTGTACCTAAACAGAAAATCGTATGATGCTCTAAACGGTTAAAAATCGTGGAGATACGATACAGACAGAGTGGTAGATATCGCCCTGGTGGTAGACCGCCATTCAGAATAGAAACGTTGCTTGACCGGTCGGTAGGTGAGTGGACAAACGCGTCGGATTCCCACCGGGGCGTCATGGGTTCACAAGCAACATTTTCCGCTTATTATTTATTTACGCCCGTTATAGGTTTTTATACAAATTTTAACATTTTTTTTAAAACAATAACCTCATTAGTTCAAAAAAATATTGTAAAATAAAAATAAATGAGTATTTAATAGCAGATACAAAATATTGTAGATGAAAACAACTAATAATATTTAATAAATAAAAGGATCAAAATATTGTAAAAGAAAATAATAAATAATATCAAATAACAGGTTCAACTATTAGTTTAGCTCTACCAGATGACAACAACTGCACTAAATTAGACTTATAGTTTGATATTGACGTGTTAAATATATCAGCGATATCCGAGTATGTGTTTCCCAGCTGTTGCATTTGTCGCATAGGCGTGTTGAATTGCGAGTTTGAAGCAGAATTACTACATATGATGGTAGTAAGAGTTTTTTTTTTTAATTTTGTCAGGTTATTCGTTTCAATTTTTGTATATATATACTAAAATTAAAATTACCCTGCGCAAGGATGACACGCAAAATTGTGAAGTGTTTCAATTTTATTTTATTTTATCATAGTGGTAGATACTAATAGTATCGCCCTGGTGAAAGACCACCATTCAGAAGCAAAACGTTGCTTGAAATGGCTCTAGCCGTGTTTGGTGACCAGATCTGAATAGCCAGGTACTTTTAAAACTTCCTCTTGCCCATCTTCTTACCCTTTTCACTACATTCAGTCTCACAATATACCCCAATTGGGGATGCATAGTTCCACTGGCTACAGATGGTTGGGAATCTTATGCTGCTTATGCTTCACTATTGAAAACCTACACCATTTTAATGCAGAACTTCCTATTGGAATACAAATATTTTGACAGATAATAGTGAATATTGTTTTTGTCACTAGAATTCTATAAATTTGCAGATAACTGTTGATTTTGAGGTACCTAAATCTTAATTGTAAGATCCACCAGGATACGGAAAGTGAACACCTACCATTAAAAATTAATAACTGTTCTAGATATTACGAGAGATCTCGTCAATGGTTTTCAGTTTTATGTACACCATAGAATACACACATTACTAACATAGTTACTTTTTTGAATTCTTTGTTTTCAAAAAATTATTCCTTCGGAAAGGTAAAAGGGTTGAAGCACTATTTTACGATGTTTACACCATAGCACTTGAAAAATTTGTGGTTGGATTTTGTAAAAATTAATATCTGAAAAATCCCAAACTTGTGTCAATTGAGTCAAGCCTTCTCCAAAACGAATTATTATTTTGGATAATATATTTTAGATTGCTGGAGGGCCACAAAAGTCTTCACAATCAAATGAGAGTCAGATCATTCGATACAGAAAAAAAAACATTATCAAAACTGCATATTTGACTTCATTTTGGCCAATGTGTCGCTTGAGCCCCTTTGCCTTTCCTGCAGCGATATGAACTTTCGACGGATACATATATACTTATTTTAATTATATTGATTATACGGAAATTGGAATTGTCGATTTTTAACGTAGATTATCTATCTAATCAGTTTTGTGAACAATTTAACTATTTGTTTTATTTTAATTTAAATTATTAGCTAGGTACCTATTCAATCGTAACTCTACTCGACAAAAATTGAGAAGTTCCCCAAGGAATTTTCGTACGTTGACTTTACTAAGCTTGCCTCCGAAAAGGTAGTTGGTAAGATACCTTTCGTGAATTTTCAACTTGATTTGTACGAAGCATCCCACCCACGGAAAAAAGTTCCTCTGTGATAGTGCGTTATCCCTTCAATATGAACATTGAAATTTTACAACAGAGCAAAAAAAATATTAAGCAGGAAAATGAAGAGAGACATAATTTGAGACAGCAGTAGACGAGTTTGCGTATGATAGAGTTTGACAAACGAAAGAATGTGGCTGGTGGTTGATGCGCAGAAACCCATTTTGGTAACAGGCGTGGTCAGCCGCAAAAAAATTCCAATAACCATTGTACGGATCGTTTACTTACCAAACAGCTTCGGCCAAGTTGCGCAGTAAAAGAAGGACCAGCCGTATTCTTCAATTTACCACTTTACTACTCTGTTTAAAGACAGATGTTTTTTTAAAAGTTTTATAATACTTGTACATTAAAGTTTACGAAGTATCTAATTATTTAATTTTTCTTTGACGCAATAATATTTTAACTTACCTATGTACTACTTATTATTTTGATTTATATGTAATTTAAATAATTCTTACAGGCTATTTTGAATATATTGAATGGCATAATTTTTATGGTTTCCGGCAGCGCATTATAAAATCTCATCCCTTTATATAGTAAGCTTTTTTGTGTGTTGGCTTTATTCTTTTCTGGTATTCTGATTTCTTTGCATGCCCCCTCGTATTATGTTTGTGAATATTAACATTGTAGATCATTTTATTAGAAAAATATTTTCGTAGCAAGTTTGGTTTGGACATGTAGAGCAGATAATTAAATATTTTAGTCTGGTCGTGTCAAAAATCAGAATAACAAAAGATAACTAGGTACTCTATGTATGATATGATGTATGAATATGAAAGGAGCAAGGATTGTCTGCCAATAGAGAGTTGTGTGGGGGTCCATCCTCTCTGCCTACTCTTCAGGGAAAACTAGTTAATATTAAGTACCTAGGAAATTAAAAGGATTTCTTCACAAGAGTTAAAATATATTTCCTAGCTTTGTAAAGCACTATAAAATATAGCACATTACATATTATTATTTCAATCGAAAATTACAGCCTCCATTGTAAAGGAGATACAAAATGGAATGGATATATAGGTACTTATCCGTACAATCTTTAGAAAGGTTCCCCTCTCGCACTCAGAATTTCTTTTATGGAATATCCGCCCCTTTTGCAATGGCGTCCTGCAATACAGAGTTTTACTGGCGGACTAAAGGGGGAGTCTCCCATCCCCTAATAAAATAGCCGATATTTACCAGCCACCATGTTTGCGAGAGAAAATTCGATTAGGGGAAGCACAATTTTTCCGAAATGGCGGTTTTTTTATGGCTTGGTTCTTTTGATATGTATTTTTTATGTTTTTTTGTAAATTTATTTCGTTATTTAATGGAACATGAAAAAGTGTAGATTTGAGAAAAACATTTTTCACGAATTTGCTAAAAAAAATGATTACATCGTAATTTTTCGACTTTATGATTATTTATTTAGATGCCCATAGGGCTTTTACAAACATGGTGTTCAATGTATTTTATGTGCAAAAACAATTAGTTTTTTTTTTTAAATAAGATATTTAGTTTGCAAAAATCCTAAACAGATCAGCTAAAGATTATTGCATATGTACTAACAGTTATATGCGTATTAGATTTTTAAATGAAACAATGTTACTAAAAAAATCTGTGTCTTTTTCTATTATCATATTCATTGAAGATTGTTTATATTCTTTCAGTAATCAATATTTCGATAAAGCGTAAAACATCAAAAGATAATTTAGATTTTAAAATTTAAATTTATCAACGGAGCCAATATTTTTCCCGCACGATGCAATCTCTGTACACAAGAATTGTACATAAAATTAGTGCGAAAAGCAACCATGTACATGAAATGCTCCATTTCACCTCGTGTTGTATTCAGCAATATTTTCAATCTATACAACATTGTCAATTTTAATCGGACATAATAAAATTGAACGCTGTTTGCACTGTTCATTTGGCAAATTAAAATAGGTTATCCATATTTAATTCATATATACGAGTATAATGAAGTCAGTTAGTAGCCGAGTGGTCTAAAGCATCGGGCTCCCACCCAAGCGTCGAGAGTTCAATCATTTAAATTGATTTCATACACTTTATTTTGCGCTTTTGAGTGCTAAATTATATTTTGGTAGTTGCGAAGTACCTCATACCCTAACCACGCACTGTCTGAACGATGCTATTGTGCAAGATTTTTTTTCCGCATGTATTTATAGAAGTAGGAGGAATTCATATATTGTTTCCTAGGTTATTCGTAACCTTAGAATGTCAGTCTTGAAAGTAATTAGAAAAAAACAAATATCTAGGTCTTCCAATAAACAAAGCGAGAGTTGGTACCCGCTTAAATCCTGTTCATAATATGGGGAATAAAAAAAATCAAAGCTTTTTTTCAATTCAAGAACTGTCCAGTAAAATAGCTGGACTGCAAATCCATTGGTCATTCCCGTCAGAATCCATACAAAATTTTAATGTTAATAATTCTCGGCTAATTTATATAGCGCCGGTTTTATGAAATATTAATTGAATAGTATTGTCGCTTTTATTTGGGGACTTAGGATCACAGGGGACTATCTTATACCTATGCAAAATTGACATAAATAGGCCCCTGTAATTTTAAACACTCGATTTGTAGGTAGGTGTTACATTAACCTTCTCAATATTTTCGAATAAAGAAAAAATTAAAATAAAGAAACCTGTTCTTAGGTATGTACTGCAAATGTTAGATGGATCGAGTTTAAATCCCACAGCGGGATCCGTACCCTTTTTAGCACGTGGAAAGTAAGATATTGGCCCCATCAATCTCAACGCTGCCAGGATGAACTCCTTCTTGATGACGTTTTGCAGAAATCAGACCTAATATCCTCCATTAATATTTTGTACATGTATTATTTCAATTTATTTTTTTCTCATGAATTTATGTTTATTTTTTTTTTTCTTTATTGTTATTATATGTATTACAATTTTTATTTTATTATTATTATTACTATGTATTATTATCAATTATGGAAGGTATTGCGTTGCACTACTCCTGCATACCTTCTGGAATAAAACTTTAATTATTATTATTATTAAGTATAATAAATCGCTCCTGAGTAATATTCACCACCTATTGTCCGGAAACACATAAACACTGTTTTTTTTTGAGTAGTCAATTTTGATTTAAAAACACCACAAAGGGCCGAAGATTATAAGAGCTCCTTGCTGCGAAGTAGTCAACTCTGAAACATTTTATTTTTCTATCCAAACTTTTAAAAACTACTGGCTACACAGGGGGATTAGAGTATCATATACCCGATTCAAATATTTTCACTTCACACGATAAATCCCCTTTAAATTACAAAAAGTTTTCACGTTTCAAAATATGACCGATTTTCTTCGACCAATGTAACTCGATGCGCGTGTCAAAATATTTGACATGTCCGTATCACGGTTGATTTGGGAATAACGTCAGCCCATTGATGTATCAGTTCAAAATACGCATTTTACAACCAAAATGTTTTATTTCCTTGTTTTGTTGTAATTTTGTGGAAACTATAAAACTTAATTCCCATTCAAACCGATCCTTCCTTGTCGGGCGCAATAAAATCCAGGTTATTTAGGAAATCCTTGTTGCCCATACCCTTCCATATACATTATTTGAATTCGTCAAGTAGCATACAAAAACCTTGTCGGTGGTAATATCATTTGTATGGTACATTATATGTATATATATTTTTATTTTAGTATTTTTTATAGTTAAAACGGCACAAGAGTCTCGACTGCCCCCAACCGAGCCAGTGGGAATATGTCATCTCTAATTGGGGTATGTTGTGAGTTTGAAGGTAGTGGGAGGGGATAATATAGGGAAGAGGAAGGTTAGTACGTACCTGGATATTCAGATCTGGTCACCAAACACGGCTTAAACCATTTCAAGCAACCTTTCAATTCTGAATGGTGGTCTTTCACCAGAACGATACCTAGAGTATCTACCACTCTGGATGGGGTTGGGTTGGGTGATTTTTATAGCGCCATTTTCGTTGAATGAAATTGCTCAACGGCGCTACACCATTTAATTTTTCTAAATTAAAATTTATCACTTAGATTAAAAATTAAGACTTATAACTGATGACTTACTACTATGGCTGGTTAGCTACGGTTTTCAATCGATTTCCAAATGTTAATATGTAATTAATTTTCGCTAAATACATTTTTCGAATTCTAGATTTGTAAAACATTAATCCAAGGTTTTACCATATACCTACAGTTCCTTTTTGAAAATTTGGTAATGGTCTAAAAATGTTATTTTTTGGCTTGACTCTCCCAATCTGGACTCAGACTATGTCCTTCCGTAAGTACTTTTGTTGCTTCGTCCAGTACAAAACGGTCTTGATATCTCTCAGCGTACAACATTTTGAAGTTACTGTTTTTTTTAATATTTCTTAGGGGTCTAGTCTTTTCAT
Source organism: Drusus annulatus (assembly GCA_022651775.1). Classification (NCBI taxonomy): domain Eukaryota; kingdom Metazoa; phylum Arthropoda; class Insecta; order Trichoptera; family Limnephilidae; genus Drusus; species Drusus annulatus. Next base: position 227,448 of record JAGWCC010000006.1, read on the forward strand.
TAAACATATCATTCCTTCAGTCAAAAGTTAACCAGAAGTAATTTTCAAAAGAACTCGCTCAACAAACGACCATATAATTTTCTCGGATATAAACACCACGAACTTTGGAATGGGACCCAGTTTTATACAATAATACGTTTACGATGGCAGCTTAATGTTTAGAGATGAATTTAAAGTTACATCTCGCACATATTGAGAGTGAATGGATTTGTGAACTATTGTTAGAAAAGGCAGTCTTTTATTTTTTAACGAGCACCGGTTGCCACTAAAGGGTTCGAAGCAGACACCAAATATCTACCTAAGTTTAAATATTATGTGTATGTACCTACTTTGATGGTAAGGTCTTTAGTAAGGTCTTGAAGACCAGCATATAATAAAACCACGCCTACAACACATTCCTTAACCCGCCTCACAAGGTTGCTCAACTGGGTGATCCATTTGGTTGCACATACGAGACATTGGTAAAGACAAAAGCACTTGTGTATCACATTAAAATTAGTGTCTTAAAAGTGAAAAAAACTAGAGCAATCCCTGAGAAAGAATGAAATTATACACATGCAAGAAATTTAAAAAAATCAATTTGGTAGACGAATAAGGCAATGGAATTTAATTTGATGTATTTTTATGGGATATTCGTGCCTAGGATATATTTTATTGTATGCAAAAGTGTAATTGCTACCTTTCACCATTATTAAATTCTATATCGCCAACACTATACTGTGAGTCGTTCAGCACTTAGCGGTTAGGTACTTACTTTGACTCTTGTACAATAGATGTGCTAAGGGTTGGTCCTGCGCAGGCGCAATTGGAGTCTGCGCAGGACCGGCCTCTCAACTCCAGGCGGAGAATTTCTAAGGCATTGATAGTATCTACTCAATTTAGTACTTTTTACGCGCCTAGCACCTTTAAATATAATAATATAAAATGAAAAAACATGCTATTCACAGACCGTAATCGAAGCCGCAATTTCCCGGCTCAACGAGAGACGGGCTCTCGTTTAATAAGACTTGATACGAGTTGATACCTATCTTCTGTTCGAATGAAAATATCAGACTGGGCGTTAGAAATGGACAAAATTATTTATTTATTTATTATATTATAAACGCCCTTTTAGGGTTTTACATAACAGTGCAGTATATAATATAAAATAGAAGCGACATGGAAATAACACACAGTAAATGATTAGATAATAAATAAGTTACTAGAAATATTACAATGCAATAAATTAACATTAGGATTTTCGGAAGAGGTATGCTATTATAGCCTTCTTGAAACCACTTCGATGTTTCAACTTTGTTCATTTTTTTAACCGTTAAAAATATTGTTTTTAGCATACAAATATGCGCTGCAGCTACGCACAAAACTTTATTTACCTGACTTGATGTATACAGCAATAAAATTAGCAAGCAAAATAAAAAATAAAATTTTGCAAATAAAATAAATTAGCAATTAAAAATTGTGGTTCAGATGACACAACAATGTCAATCACTTGCGCGATGGCATCTCGGGCGGGTATCTATGACATCAGAGCCGAGGTAGAGCTTTTCGATTTGTTGGTTTGTACTTGATTTTTCCAGGTCGATTAATTGATTGGATAAGTAAACATACAGGTACAATCTCAGAGCAATAATATACCAGGAGGGATAGCTTTGCGAAACAGTGTAGTCAGGATTGTTGATTTTATCCCGACTAGAGCGTGGCTAGGGTTTTCACGGACACACTTTTCTACATACATTCATAGCACATGTCAGCACATTGTTTTGTTTATTTGTATAACCACTTATTCACAGTATCGTTATCAACAAAAATATAAGATATAACCTCAAACACCGTTGAGTTATGTCGCATAAAAAAACGTAATGGGCGGAGTCGTTGGAGACGCGGGAGACGAAAAACAAGCATACGTGCCTAAAAGTGGTGCGATATTATGTGACAACTTGTCTTGTCTTTTCTCTCAGGGTTTGTGACGTAAGAACTCGAAGAAAGTGATTAATCGTAAATTTGTATAGGTTGGGTAAAAATGTTTAGCTCTCTCTCGAAATATGTTCTTACTCCAAGGGTAATATTGGATGTAGTTATGCATAAAACGTCCAACCCACAATTTGCCAAAACCGAGTTTTACATGTTTTCCAAAAATATTTTTTTAAATACAAGATTTCTATCTGCTGAAAACATTCAAGCTCTAAATGCAATAGATTTTTGGCAATCCTTTTCTTTACTAACGCTAACTGTAGATATTTTGCTTGAATTGATGTTTAAAAACGTAAAAATTTACCTTCTTAGTAAATACTTTTTTTTTACGTGAATACCGCACAAGAGCCTCAACTGCTCCCAACCATCTAGAGTCAGTGAGACTATGGCATCCCCGATAGGGGTATGTTGTGAGACTGAAAGTATTGTGAAGGGGAAGGAGATGAGGAAGGGGATGGTTGGGAAGTACCGGGCTATTCAAATCTGGTCACCAAACACGGCTACTGCCATTTCAAGCAACGTTTCAATTCTGAATAGTGGTCTTTCACCAGGGCGATACTAAGAGTATCCACCACTCTGGTACATTGATAGATTATAAATTACTTGTTTATAATAATTCTCATAGAAAAAAAAAACACTGATATTCACTTTACAAATGACGATTACGCATATTAATGCTTTTGTGTCGTCATATTTTCAAACTTCTTTTTCTCGGTTTCATCTTTTTTGGGTTGAATGCTTTTTGCATTACTACGTCCAATTAAACTTCGTTCTGATGAAAAGTGCAATTTTTATGCTTAGTAGTTTTCATATATGTACTTACCTTCTTATCGATCGCGAAAAGAATCACTAGCAATCGTCAAATGGACTTTTTTTTGTGTTGTCTTCTCGCACCTTTTTTTAGTATCCGAGGTTTTTAAAGCTTAAACAATTGTATTCTTACATAATAATAAATTCAAATTTATATCTGCCGTTTTATTCATCTGATTCTCACGAAAACCAATATGGCGGATCGGGTTCATTGTGTGGATTACAGCAAGCAATGCCGATACATAAATCATCAACCCTTTTGCCTTTTAGTGCCTACCGCCAACTTTGTGTGAGGCATTTCAATATGCTTGCAATAAAATCACTACCCAGAAACGATATTCAAACTACAGTACAAGATATTATGTGTTTTACCTTTGTTGTGGTAATAAAACAGATCTGTTGAAATATTTTCAGTTAACGCTAGATATCATTCTTCGCAACATTCAAACATTTTTTATTTATTTTTTATTATTTGAAATAATTTTATTTTTTACAACAAAACATAAGATAATTGTTACAATTTTTTTGCACAGTGTATTACAAAATAAACATATAAACTGTTCCACAACATTAATAACAAGGTTCTTGAGTTTAGTGAGACAATTTCGCTCAAATTATAAAATAGTGTTTGGTTTTTACAATACAGCAGAGAAAAATACAAAGTATTTGTGTAAAATTAGTTATAGTAATAAATGTTAGTACATAATGATAGCACAATATATGTAGTGTTATTTCGATTGGTTAGATGTGCAGTTGCATGTTAAAAATGTAAATCGAACTGATTTTACGAATCATTTTTACAAAGTACCTACTTGCTACTTTAAGGTAGTTAAAAAAGAAATCTATTAAAAAAAATGAAAATACTCAACCCCCCTCGGATGGTTTCTCCGACGCTGTACAACAGGCATTTGGACAACATCAAAAAATAATTCAATCCCTTGTTAACCTATTGCATCTACTCTGTGAAATAGTTAGTGCTTGGTTTTATTCACAAAATAGGTAGGTAGCTAAGTAGGTAAGTATAAACTAAATAATATCAGAAATATGATATATTCGTTACGAGAAACCAAGCGACAAACTTAACTCTCCCCCTCCAAAATTTATTGATCTGGTTACGTAGGGGCAGGGCCGGTTTCACGACATCTCACGCCCTTTGCAGTAAGTACCGATTGCGCCCCCCCCCACCCTTATGATATAAAACGAAATAAATTTACGAAAAAGCGCCTTGAAATCTTGGAATTAAAAGTTACAAATTCGTTCCATTTAACGAATTCATACGAGAATAAACTGTAAAGTAGTTTTCCCTAAAGATCATTTTTGCATAACTTAAATCGGCAGAGCGGTAGTGATGTGTGTGCAAGGCCTGTTAAAAAAAAGGTGAATTTTGAATTTTCGCGGGCTGTGTACATTCGATTATCGATTTTTTGTTGTTGTTATGTTGGTACACATATATTTTTCATATGTTAGCATTATCAGCCATTTTTGATTAGTGGTTTGTTTTGGACAACTGGAAAAGTTAGTCACGTTTTTCTGTGATCTTCGACTTTTTACTTTTGAAAATAATGGATTAAAGAATAAAATCCATGATTTGTTTTTCCACAACTCCAGGACGTTCATCGTCATTAAAATCTTCTCGGCCTTCTGTAAAGCGCTTGTACCACTTATAAACACTTTTCATTCTCACTTCTCACTATACTACCAAAATGTCAGAGGTTTAAAAAGTAATTTGAACCATTTGTATTGCGAAGTCTTAAGCTGTTGATTAACTAAAATAAAATTGATAAAAATTGATTAACTTAAAAAATATAATACAGTGAAAAATAAAAATAATTTTGTGTCATTTGCCTGCAACACTGTTTTTGATAATTATGTTTTATTTGTTTGGCCGCCATGTCATTATTGTTGTATGCATCAGGTGTCAATTACCTAGGCACAATGTTACGCGTAGTGCAGCGTTTGTGTATTATACTGTTAATTACAATATTATAATGTATGCTGTGAACATATTAATTTTGAAATATTTACAGTCATCTCTCTATTTGATAATACTTTTAACATGTTTATGTAAATATTTTGTTTATGTTCCTAATAAAATAAAATAAAATAAAAATAACGACAACAAAAAAATCGATAATCGAATGTACACAGCCCGCGAAAATTCAAAATTCACCTTTTCTTTTGAACAGGCCATGTATAGTCATTACAGTTGCTAGAGTAACAGGTTTATATCCCAAGCTGTAAAATAAAGCTGAAAGCGGAGACATGGGCTTTCGTTTATTATATTTTTTTGTTATACTGTATAGTATCGCATGATTTAAAAATGAACCCCGAAAAAATATTACTTCAAACGAGTTTCAAAATCCAATGAGCGTTAAGTTACCGGAATAGGATTATCTATCATCTCTAAGTGTGTACCTACTTCGATTGGTGGGAAGAAAAGGCGGGCATGCTGATAGGTTGTTGACTTTGGATTGCATCGATTTTAACGTACGACACGCCACAGAAAAACAATCTCTACGCTCAACCAACTACAATGCAATTTGTAAAAAATGTCCGTGACATTAAACTTTGTTTCCATTTATTACACGATGGACGATTAATGGGCAATGATGTTGCCAGAGCAAAAGAAAACATGACGAAAGTGATTTCTAAGTGATTTAGGGAATATTTGTACATAAGTTAGTAATTAATCAATTGATTTCTTAATTTTAATTGACTTTAAAAAAGATATCCTTATTTTCACGTCGCTCCTTCAGAGATGGCGCCTATTTTTTTGCACAATTTTAACGTAATTTGGATCCGGCGCTGTGTAAGGGTATTGCTCATATAACCTCTCTTTCTCCCTCTTTCTCATAACCGACATAATGTTACAGAATCTGGGGTTACAACAGGGCATTCAGTTCTCAGTAGCAGTACCATACCTACTCAACTTGCCTTTTAAAAACCTTTGATGTTCTCTAAGACTCGAACCGTACACATTTTCGTTTACAATCACTGACTTATACAATATCGAAGTTTCAAACAAAAAGCTTCAACGAGATTGCGCTAGATGGACGCTCTATTGTTGATAAAGATTTCTCTTTTGTGCTGGTTCGAAGCTTTGTTTTAAAATTAAAATTAAAATTAAATATTTTATTAAAAAAATACTTTATCTGCAAAGATATATAAAGATGTTTTTCTAATTTCTTTCGTGCATTTTATAAATTATATTAAAGAATAGATAAGAAAGCGGAAATAAAACCGATAGTTTATTTGACCTGACTGATAAAATTATAGCAAATTATACCTACCTATAAACTTGTACATCGACTGCATAATATGCACAAATTTATTTTAAAATTTCTTTTCTATGTTTTAAATTAAACACGGTTTTATTTCTGGTTTTGTTCCACTTGAACTATTTTAATGCAACAAATCTCTGATAAAAGAAGGAAGAGCTGAATAAAATAATCATGGGTATTGATAAGTGTACCTGTAAGGTAGACTTTTGTTTACCTACATAGTCTTGCAAGGAAAAATAAGATTAGTTGAGTTGAATAATAATACGAAATTTTATACAGGTCTTAGAGATCATAATTTGTATCATTAACTAGTGTAAAACAAATCAGGGAGTAGGTAAATTTACAAAAAATGTATCCATAAGTGTTTTCCTTTTGTTACAGCTTATTTTGCCTTTTACCTATCTCTCCTACTGTATTTTTTTAATACAGAAAATACAGTTTTTATTTTAAACCACTGTTACAAACGGTAGATATTCCTAAAGCACACCGCTGATAACTTATTTGTAACCTCTATAGACCTCTCGTTGAAACAAACGAAGGCAGGAGAGATTATAATAGGCAATAACCAAATTGGTATCTCTTAACGAAATACGTAGTTTTTTAAAGACTCGCATAAGTTATTCATTTAAAAATATTTTTACTATTAGTATTCATGAATATTTAAACCAGAGTTAATCCTCCCAACGTAGTTATGACTTGGACACATCTCTTATACTCACACTTAAGAATACTTTTGACGGTTTTACATTTTTAAGCTGCCATAAATTGGGAAATTTATTACCCAAGTCAGGGCGATATTTCCAAACCAGATGGCGCCATGTTCAATATTGAAGAGGAGAGAAGTTCGTGGAAATGGGAATATCTACCCACGTGACTTTTGTGTGTGCTCAAGATTGGGAAAATACAAATATGTTGGTAATGTTTTTGATGAAACTCGCCATACTTGTAATTTTGATTAAAATTAGAAAAATAAAAAATAAATTATTTCGTAATATTAAGTCTTAACACTCTAGTACGTTAAAAAATATTAAATTTACGGTATTTCACCGTACAAACCTTTACATGCCACACTGTAGGTACATAAGTACTTACGTGAGTAACTGATTTTTGTGAAGATCATTTTTGTGACTATTCTGTTTTTGTGTTTTTTTAAATACACATTTCTCCAATATTTTTTTTAAGCATTTAAAATGCCTATATAAAATTATTTCAATGAAAAATGATTGAAAAACTAATTTTCACGGATAGAGGTAAAAAGTTTTTTGTAAAATAGACAAATATTCAAAGATTGAAAATTTTTGTTTTAATTGTCATGTTCAAAAACTTATTCATTTCAAAATTTACGAGAGGGGTTTGTTGTTGCTTTATATCGTTGTAGGTAGGTATCTAATAATATATAAAGCCGAGAAGTGTATTAAATATTCTTATTTTGATTTACGTCATATATATTATATATGTAATTAGTTATGTAGTTTAATAGTTGATTCAATTATCATAAGCTGCGGGTCATTTTAAATGCAGCATTCAAGTAACATATAAATATGGTCGGAATAAAGTTTTATTCGGTTTTAAACAGCGTATTAAAATTAAAGAACAATAAGAAAATATTTACTGCGTTTTAAACAAGTTCGGGTTTATGGCATCTTAAATAAGATTTAAATTTAACATTCCCATAAATCAATTAGAAATCTCAATGCTCCGTTAGTGAAAGAAAAATAAGTCAATTTTGATAACTTTTGCAGTGCGACATGGGGAAAGTACCTACCTTTACATTCTTTTTGAAAATAGATTTAAAAAAAACTGTATAAAATCAGTGTTGAAATGATAAATTATTATAGTTATTAAAAAATGTTGGAAATCGTTCGGTTTTTAAATTAGAGAGAAAGAGATATGGGTACAACATTATGGAATTGTGGAAAACGTAAGTAATATCTACTTACCTATAATGACAGATTGCAAACATTGTCTATGCTGAGTCTGTTTTACAGGTAATTCAATGGAGATTGCTCGGAGGAACGAACGTTATTGATTGATAAATTTTAAACTTGATGAACCCGACCATTATCTGTTGATATCTGCATCATGAAAATTACTCCTTTATCCGATTCGCACGTACGTAAAACGAAATTTGTTTTAAAATTGAAATGTTTTAATTTCTTTAAGCATTTTTAAAAAATCCTTTCACAATCCCTTCCTTAACCAATATCATATTATCGACCAATAATTAGAAAAATAATTGCACAACAGTGCCTACAAATAAGGAATATTGTGTGAGGTGTTACGCAACATTAAGTTTTTTTTTAAATTTCCTTAGACGATGGTTGATTTGATTTTACATCATTTACTATGAATAGTTTCCTTTGTAAGTACGTACGTATGTATGTTGAAATTTTCAAATTTAAAACTGATTTTATTGGAAAATCTTTTAAAAATATTTTTTTCAAATCCCTACCTACAATGTATTTTATCGGGCATTTTTATTTATATTCGAAATGTTTTTATTTGGTGAGTCAAGTTACACCCTGTGATTTTTCACGGGTAACAAATAGTATTATGAAATAAGTTTAATGCAGCCCCCATGATTTTCGAGTCTTTTAATTTAGTGGATATTACCTACATAAACTTTATTCGTATATGTACCCATGTGTGGAGTAAACATTTACACACAAATACAGTTAAACGCATTTTAGAAGTTTATAATAAAGACGCTGGAAAATAACGATTAAAATCAATGAAAGAAGAATTGGGATAGCGGATTTAAATTAATGATACACACTTTACCGTTTTCGATTAGATTTTATGCTTAAATAATAATTGAATTTTAAGTTAATGTTTCCTAGGTAGGTACCCACGTAATATAACAATTCAGAAGGCAGTAATTTTAAATAATAATAAAAATATTCGGATGATTTGTATAGCGCCGTTTTTGTAAAAAAATACCTTAAAGGCGTTATAATATCAATCGGCGGCGGATCAAATGGTAAAGATATTTTTGACGGCTGTAGGGGCACAAAAGTCTTCAGAATCAAACGAAAGTCAGAGCATTCAATGCAGAAAAAAAACTGATCAAAACTGCATATTCCACTAATTTTGTTATCAAAGTGTCGCTTAAGCCCTTTTGTCTTTTCAGCAACGACATTATCAATGTATGAATGTGATTGACGAAAGTAGTGTGAAATAAAACCGATTCGTGTTGCGTCCCAGCCTATTCCTGGTAAAAATTATGGAAATTACCGAAGAAAATTTTCGCATCACCGTACGAAATTTTCTTACTTAACTACAGGTATATATTTTTTATAAATAAAACTTCCATATTTAACAATTGGTTGGTTATATACCTACACACAATGTGCAAAATTTTGCGTACAGTGGAGTACAGTTACTTTGTGTCATTTTTGTCATTTTTTCATTTTTAATTCTCATCTCACGCATAAGTAGATATCGAAGTATTATGTGAAAAATTAAAGATATTTACCGATACGTAGTTACCATTATTGTGATTATATAAGAATCCCCGCTTATAAAAATACTGAAAAAAAAATCACCACTTCTTGTAAAAATTTAGATATCTACAAAAAAACAAGTATTATTAATCAGCAGGGAATTACTTGCTACTTTAAGTAGTTAGTTAGGTTTTGGTTTATTTCATTAGACAGATTCTTTAATTAATATTCTTAAAAGAAGGGATGAAATGAATTCAGCCAATCAAAGCCTTAGGAAAACAAGTCTCTTATTATTTGCTCTCGGTGTCTAGTTGGGACATTTCGGCAAATGAAACGCTGCGTACAAATTCCACTTTCTCAAGCATTGGCTATAAAAAAAGTAATGAAACTCAAACATAACAAAAGATAGGGGAGAGACGACAACGCTCGATGGCTTGAATTTATACGAATTGTTGCTGAAGTCAAGATTTTCACGTCAAGTTTCAAATAAAAGTATCTTTATCAAAATTAAAGAATAAGAAAACATAAAAAAATGTCTGATTTTTTTGAGTGGGTTTTCATCTTGAAAGTTGGAAAAAAAATGGTTCATTAAGTACAAAAATATTTACTAAAACACGTCTCCAAGGTGATGAATAATTTTTTCTTTTTTTAAAATTAATTCATTTTTTATTATATGCATTTAAAGAAGTTTTTTTTAAGAAGCATTGAAAATTTACTTATATACAATGTACATATATTATATCTATATATATATACATATTTATCATATTAGTGCGACTGTTGGCTTGCAAGTAAAAGTAGACAGAAAATATAATTTAAACAAATGTAATTTATTATTAAGTTACACTTTATTAATTATAAGTTAATTGTTATTGGTTTTGGAATAAATTGTATTTCTTGGTTATAACCACTACATAAGTTAATCGTATTTGGTAAAAATAATAATTTACAATACGAGTAAGATGCAAGTAATAATAAATAAGGTTAGTACTTCGAGTCATTAATTGTAAGTCACTAGTTAAGAATTGCAGATTTGATAAATAAAGTTGTGGCTACAGCATCTATGAGATGTTTTTTTCTGGTAAAATTGTGCCGATCGAGGCACATATTTAGTATTATTTTTCTTATAAAATATAGTACCTATCGCAATGTTTAATATTATATACAATCTGATCAAACGTATTCTCAATTTTCCACATATTTTTTTGTTTGTTTACTGCGGTCAAAATGTTTTTATTTTAATTTTATTATTTTTATTAAATTTTAAATTTTTTTATCAACATAACAGAACAGAAAAAAAAATCTTTCTGAGAGTCATTTAGGGGAGCCTTTTCCAAACAAAGACCAACAAAAACCTCAATTGTGATCTAAACCCCTTTGTCCTAGAAAATTTCGTAAAACAGAAAAAGTCAACAGTTTTTTATTACCCAGCATAATACGTACATTTCTTAGATATTTAAACTATTAACTTAATCTTCCCATTGAAAATATTAACTATAACTACTTGATGAAAGTATTATATTTATTAAAACTTTCAGATTGAAGAATTATTTTTGACTTGACTTTTATTTGTAAAATTGTCAATGGTATTATAGACAGCCCTGAGTTATTGAACTTTATTTCCTTTCATATACCAACGAGAACTACTCGATCCAAATTTTATTTAGTTGTAACAATAACATCAGGACTAAGTCCTTCAGATACTCGCTTGTACCTAGATTGCATGTAGTTGGTAATACATACGCAGAGGTTGTTGATGTATTTAACCACGGAATGTAAATACAAGAAGGCTGTAACATCATATATCTTTTCAATAATATTTTTATGTATCTAAACACTATTTTTATTTTTACTACTGTACAACTATTCTTTATTTTGTTTGTGCATATAATTCTTATTTTCTCACTGTCAATTGTAAACCTTTGATGTAAAAGCCCTCTCGGGCGTATACAATAAAAAATAATAATACACACGACAATTTTTTTTTTTCCATTTTCTTAAATTAAAAATAATGTTTTTTCTTTGTTTCCAATTGGTCTTGAAAAAGATGACGTGCTTAAAAACCTTGGCCCGCAGAGAAAGCAGCGGGGTCGTTGCTTTCCACGAGATATTTTGGCTTATCCTGGATCCTGGCTGATCGTTAAATCCAGATCCGCTTCCCACTCCCTCTTCCCCCCCGCTCCGTGTTTCCGCCCTCTGTTTCCCACCCCTCCTGCTCGTATATAATCTGCACACTCCAGCAAACCTCGTTCTGAGGGACAGGGTTGTCGAAAAACACAACTTTAACGAGCAATCCATCATTGTCATCATTTGAAAAAAAATCACGTTACCTAATTAACCCTATTTATCCCGATGAAATTTGTATAGGTACATGAGTCTAGAAAATATTTTTATTTGATCATAGTAAAAACATGGTTATTGTATATATGGTAATCCCACCGCTTTTTCTTTTTTCGAATAAATATTCGCTTTTTTAACTAAAAGAAACTACGAAATATCGTCGCCGGAAAGTCAAAAGGTTGAAGCGCCATTATGAGAAGTTTACAACAGAGCACTTTGAAGTTTTTTGTTTGTTATATAATAAAATTCAAAAGTCTTCAGTACCTGGCTAGATTTAAAAAAAAAAAAGTTAATTTAGGTAACCCAACGGTCTCACTGAGTTACCTAAAGTGACAAAAAGCAAAAAAAATCTCAAACTTATGTCCCTTGAGTCAAGCCTTCTCTCAAATGGTTAACATATTTTAAATGGCTGAAGCGCCACAAAAATCTTCAGAATCAAACGAGAGTAAGATTATTTGATGTAGAAAAAAAACTGATCAAAACTGCATATGTAACTCACTTTTGACCAAACTGTCTGTTAAGCCCTTTTGCCTTTCCATCGACAATATAATCCCACCTCTATACATATTCGATGTTTTAACTACAACACTACGGCATTTGTTTCTATAAGCATATTCCATACGCTGTGTTATGACATATTTTATATTTTAGTACAAGAAATTCAGGGTTTGTGCAATCGCTCCTTTATAGGTAACATTCAAGCGCCTACTACAGGCAGTAATCTACAGCTACTGACTCGCTAAACGCGGAATTTGTTTGACCGACCATAGCCTAACGACTGTTGGCATTTTTTTGTTCTTGGGCGGGTACCTAAAATAATACTTGGCTAATTTATATAGCGCCATTTTTTGTGAAATATCACCTCAATGACGCTTTACAAAACTTAAAAGCTTTGGCAAAATTTACCATAAAAATATCTAAGTACCTAAAGCTTAAGCTAAAATTATCTTATTGATATTTACACATTTGTTATTTAAATTAGTCGCGGGCTGTGAACAAATGACGAACTTTTTGCTTAGCAGTAGATCGAGGATTGAGGATTGTGGATCATTTCATGGAAATATATAATAATACTGATGAGTTTAGATGCTAACGGGTTAGCCTAGCTGTGTAAATTAGGGCAATTCTCCTACAATACCCACTGCATCAGATGTTACTAATGACGTGATAAACGATTGATCTATTGTATAGCTACATTCAAAATATAAGTTCTCGACTGCTTTTGAACAAATGGCGTTTTTCTAACAGCATTGCTTTGTTTGAAAAACTTCGTTATATTAGAATCACGGTATGTATGATTTTTCTAATGCAAAGAAATACAAATAATTTAAAACACTTAATTGTGTATACACAAAACTCTGTTGCAATTAATATCCGCCGGGAAGTTAGATCAAGTTTAACGACAATTATTTTTATTTTTGAAAAATGAAAACTAATCAAAGTAATACTGCGCAGGCTCATCCCTGTTAATATCGTGGTAATAAAAGCTCGAGGGTTGAAGCAGCCCCGGTCCCGGTTATACCATGAACGTGGGTGCTTTGAGTTTACGAGGAAATTCTACGGGCGATACCCAAACAAAAGCTCTGCGTAGAGAGAGGGAGGCTTTAAATAAAGCTCTTTAAAACTTTACCCGGATAAGTATATATTACCAGTTTTAATGGCAAATCTACCTAAAATACTACCAAGATAATATATATATATATATATATATATATATATATATATATATATATATATATATATATATATATATATATATATATATATATATATATATATATATATGTATATTTACGAGTATATATATATTTCAGTTATAAATTCAGAGCATGAATATATATGGAGAGAGCTAAATATGTTTACCCAACCTATACAAATTCACGATAAATCACTTTGTCCGGGTTTTCACGCCGTAAACCGTGAGAGAGAAAGAGATAAGACAAGTTCTCACATAATATTGCACCACTTTTCGGTATGAAAGCATGTTTTCTGACTCCCGCATCTCCGGCGACTACGCCCACAACGTTTTGTTGTACGACATATCAGGACATAACTCAACGATTTTTTAGGTTATATCAAATATTTTTGTTGATAATTATTCTGTGAAAAAGTGGTCATACAAATAAATAAAACATTGTGTCGAGATGTACTGTGAATGGATGTATGAATACCCTAGCCCTAGCTCCAGCCACGCCCGAGTCAGGAAAATTAAAAAATCCTGACTACACAAGCGCTCCCTTCTGGTATATTATTGCTCTGAGGTTATAAAGATATGTTGGTAGGTATTCCGTTTGAGAGGTTTTACTCATGGAGCACTTATATAATATTTTAATGATTGGTTTAGAACTCGAATAAGCTAAAACCAAATTACAAATGTAATTTATCTTCTTCTAGTGGAACCGTCTCTAATTGGAGGTTGGGTTAGGTTAGGATCAGATAAATATTTAACCTTCCCAATCCTCTTCTTACCCATCAACTTCCCCTCTCCTTCCCCATTACCGTCAGCCTCACAACATACTCCAACTGGGGATGCCATAGTCTCACTGGCTCTAGACGGTTGGAAGCCGTTGGGACTCTTGTGCGGTATTCACTATAAACACAAAAAACACCTTGCAGGCTGCAGGTCGGAACAACTCATACCATAAGTCGTCGTATATTTGTTTAGGCAGTGCGGTATCTACTACGTCTAATTAATGAAGAGCTTTCAGATTAATCACCTTATTCAAGGTGTGCATCGCTTATAAAACCTATCACGAATATAATTTGAAATTCTGCTCATTGTTACCCTATGCTTTAACGTAAACAAAATTTTGTCAAGTAATTTTTTTGTCCTCCTCAAACACAAGAGATAGCCAATGACAATGAGTATGATACCTTTACAACGTACGTGCAAAGCTATCGATAATTTTCTATTTTGTGGATACGTTACAACCCCTACTGAATACCTCCACCAGATTTTGTATGTAGAAGGATTTAGTACATATTTTAGGTTTATATTCCAACCCCTCAGTAAATAGGAAACCCTCTTAGGGGGTGGCTAGGGGAATAAGGCTTTCTCAGTTTCCTTAAAGGTTACATCCGCTTGCACAAACACGGTTCCCTACTTAGCTTTATTTCATATTTTGAAGCTCTAAAAACAATATTTTTGATGGTCTACAAGTATATTTTAATACTTGCATACCTACATTGAAACTTGGTGTATTTGCTGGATTATTTTAAGATAATTTGTTTGACATATAAAAATTATCAAATACAATAACCCTTATCTTGGCATTTGATGTTATTTAAATGAAATATCTTCTGTACAATATTCCAAACTGACCGGAGCCGGTGGAACTATGCCTTCCTTTCATGGGGTACGTGGAGAGCCCGAAAGAAGTGGGAGAGAAAGGGAGAAAGTTATTATGATATTTTAATTTTATTTAAGGCGTTTTCAAATACATGCTGGCTCTGTTAGTTGGAACACTTATGCGGTAACACATTAAAAAAAAATTGAAATATCTAGCTTTGTTTTCACGGTAGCACTCGTAGTTAACGAAACTTATCTACGACTGCCTTAATTCGCATTTACGACCATGATAGAGCACGGTAATAACCTGATTATGTTTATTGAATATAATCATCCCTTGGTCAAATCCCCCTTCGGATATGCCACACCCTTTTCAATATATTTATTGTTTCTTTCTTTCTCATTTCATTTCTGTTATGTTGAGGACCCCTATCTTCGATTTCTGGAGGGGTCTTGCGTATATGAACAAGTTAATGTAGGTACATTACAAATCATATTAGCCTTATGAGGCAAAATATTACCCTTCTCCCCAATAGATGAGCTACAAGTAGGTATACCTATTTTATAAATATAAATATATCTAATAAATTGATTCATTTAGAAATATTATCTTAGTGGTAGGATAATCACATTGTTATGTAGGTACAACTGCACTTTATGTAAAATTATAGCTTCCCCTTTTCGGAATTGTTGTGAGACTGAAAGTGGCGGGGAAGGGAAGGAGATGTGCAAAAGGAAGGTGAAGAAATACCCGGTTATTCATATCCGGTCAACAAACAAGCTTAAGTCATTTCATTCATCCATTTTTAAATATGAATGCATTATTTTTATATTTTCGTAGAAAGCAATCATTATTTTTATGTTTGATTTCAAAACCTCCGTTCGAACCCTAAAACTATTTAAATAATAACCATGCACAGGTTTTGCCTTTGTCGTATTTTTTTGTACATTTCTCAATCATCTTGTTTTATATAGTTATTCATATTTATGTAACAAATGTGTTTAAAAAAAAATCAATAATATAAAATATTTGTTTTCATAAGAAGCAATATTTTGTGGTTTGACATTATATTAAAATAAAAGGACGCTTTGCTTGAAACCACGAAATTATTGCGTTTTAACGCCAACCGATTTCGTTTAGATCAGTTTTCGACAGGACGTACATATTTTAACATTATTTATATTTTTTTATGTTCATCACACAATACGACGTCTCACAGTTCTCAAAAACCGACGGGAAATCTTAGCGACCCCTCCGTGGAAACCAGAGGTTCCACGAAGAACCTACTTTGGGAACCACTGCTCTATCTAATATGAATAATAAAGTTCTTACCGAGCCATCATTTTGATAGAACACAACAGATAATACCAACATTTCAATTAGGCATCTGTATATCCCCTACATACGAGTATATCAAATAATAATTAATCCCACGTATTAAAATAATCCATCGTGTGTGTATATGTCCACAATTAAAGCTCCCAAATAATTACACTCTAACACTTGAAGGAGTATTTGAACAAACTTAAAGCCTATTTCTCACAGGTCGATAAATCAACACACTTAACGAGCCGCTGCTTATTTACTTTACTTAACAATAAGAGCCTATTAAAATATTATCGCATCAGACGCGGCCAATTATGCCGAAAGCGCGTTCTCATTACATTATCAAAATTGTTATATATTTACCGAAATCGTTGAACGTTGAATGTTGAACGCCAGATAAGGCTTTACTGTAGGTCGAGTGCGAGGGGCAATTAAAAAGTTCCTTTATTACATTCGTTAACCTAATCTTTAGGGAGCACGCAGAAGCGGTGCGGAGGAATTCTGGTTTTACGAGGGTTTCCAAGTTTTTTGCCGCTCGGCTTGTGTGATGTAGTATACAGAACTTTGCTTTTATAGGGACCGACGCGTTTTGTTTTAATATAATGGGCGCCTAATTTATAACGACTTGAACAGTTTCATAATATTTACCAGAAAATGTTTATTTTTATGTTCATATTAATTATTGAAATAATATTAATAATCTTCAACGAAATATGAAACAGAAAAAGACGGAAAATAAAAAAAAAGAAAGAAAGTCGCAAAACCTTAAAATGAATAGTTTATCCAAGACACCTAGATATACAAATGTGCTTGGGTGGAGCTTTACATACCATTACAAAGATGGCAGCCTATATATCGGTAGAAATTGAAAAATAAATTGTATTAATTGTAATTTTCATGGAAATATATTGCAGGTTTTGTGCAATGCAGTACATTTAATATATTTAACAATAATACAAAAAAACTTCATAACAATACATTAAAAAAGTAATAATTGTTATAAACAATAAAATATTGATAAATTTGTATATTTTTTATAAATAAAACAGATAAATTTTGTTTTTAACCACTTTATTATTCAATATTATGTCTACCGTTTTCGGAAGTACCCTTCTATCATCAGGAAAATATTAAAAAATTTTATTGTCCTGATGATGGAAGGGTACTCCCGAAACCGGTAGACATAATATTGAATAATAAAGTGGTTTTAAACAAAGTTTTATCTGTTATATATATAAATTGGCAAGCCACAAAGTATATGCTTTTTACGAATATGTTATAAATATTTTTTTTAAATTAAAACTAAACATAATAATGAAAATAACATTAATCGAGTGAGATTCAAGGTGGTCTCCGCATCATCTGCATCCATCGCTCGTTGAGAGGAGAGCTGAACCATTCAGATGCAGCCGCGACAATAATGTTGGTTCAGTTCCGTGTCCTGCCCCAAATCTGGCTAGTCGGTTACGGAGTAAGGCGTAAATGAGTGCACCCTCCTTTCGGTGAACATTGTAGAAGCACTGCAGAACCTTAAAAGTTGTCTATAAGCATTGTTGTAGCAATCACTCTACTTGTTCCATTGCGTTGTATGCAAAAAAATAAGAGACGTTTAACTTGGACAGATTAGAAGTTCCGAGCTCGAGTCTAGGTCGTGACCTGATTCTTTTTGTTTTTCTGTTTCATATTTACTAGAAGATTATTGATTTTAAATCTGGCTACATTGCAATCTCGCTGAGTAATAAATACTCATTTTAGGATAAGAGAAGCTTACATTTTGTAAAAACTTTTAAATAATTTGTAATTATTAATATTCCATAATTATTTTTAAAATTTACATATATTTTATATTTTTATAGATGCCGCACTAGAGATTCCAACTGCCCGGAACTGATGAAACTCGTACATTCCCATTTTAAGGAAATTGAGGCTGGTGTATGAAGTGGATGGGGAAGAGAGGGAGAAAGGTTGGTATGTACCTTGCTATTTAAATCTGATTTTTTCATTTTTTTATTTTATTTAGGTAAACAAACAGTTTTATACATAATTTGACAAATAAAGTTATAAGTACGTTGCATTCACCAGTGAAATTTTGTCTAGTATATAATCAATAAATAATCTGATCAAAAACATAGCTTTAGCCATTCCAAGCAATGTTTGATGCCATTATCTCATCAAGGTGATTCTGAAAGTATCTTCCACTCTGAAAACTAATTAGTAATCAATCTACCATATTAACCTTTCCGTACCTGAAAGTAAAATTTCAACGTAAATCCGATGGAGGGGAGAGGGATGACGTAGGTTACCCCATTTGATCTTGCTTATTAAAACATTTTGATGACAGAATCTTTGGAAATTTTAAGAGAGAAGAATCAAATATTCATAATATTTCAGAAATCTTTACCTAAGATATCACACAAAACTCTCGTTTAGGATTATATTAGAACCAAGCCCGACCCTGAGCTAAAGGGAGCCTGGCGCAGGTGAAGAAATTAGCGCCCCAAAGACGACATGTCAAAACCTAAATTTTAGCAACAACATTGAAAAAAAAACTTTACCACGTAATTACAGTACTGTCTTCGCTATTTTCCACATAGGTCCATGAGTGTTATGCACAAAAAGCGTCAATTTTATAGAAATTTCATCTCTTTTAACCCCTTATTTTCGACAAGTTTCCTATCCGAAAATATCTGAATAGAAACTAATGGATTAAAAAATTATATGTTTAACATCCTCTAAAATAAAGAATTGACAGTAAAATACCACTTTGCGGGCGAAATGCAAGACTTGGAGTAAGAAATTAGATGCCATTTTACCAGGCTCTATGGGGCCGAATGAAGTGTTCCTTTTGAATTCTTTTAAGAATGATAGACTCACGACGATTGAATGAAAAAATCCACCAAAAGTAACATTTGTTAAGAAAATCATCAATTTTATGGACAAAATGCTATGCTTGGGGTCGGAAATAAAATGCCGTTTTCTCAGGTTCTATGGAACCGAATTAAATAAAAATTTGAAATTCTGTTAAAAATTATAGATTTACTACAGTGAAAAATTATCCGATAATAAAATTTAAAAAAAAATACCACTTTGCAGTCAAAATGCAAGCCTTGGGGTCGGAAATTATATGCCATTTTCACAGCCTCTATGGAACCGAATGAAGTGAAATTTTGGGATTTTATTAAGAATAATAGATTGAATACAGTGAAATTAAAAAATCTTCCAAAATTAAAATTTGTTACAAAAATTATCAAATTTTTGGACAAAATGCTATGCTTGGGGTCGGAAATAAAATGACGTTTTATCAGGCTCTATGGAACCGAATTTAATAAAACTTTGAAATTCTGTTAAAAATGATAGACTGAACACAAATAAATGAAAAACATCTTCCAAAATTTACATTTTTTGAAAAAATATCACTTTGCGGACAAAATACGAACATGAGGCTCAAAAATTTGAAGCCGTTTTTTCCTCAAGGACACACTATCGCTTTCTGAAATAAAACCAATTGGCGTTTTCCAAATGAAAGTACACATGTTTTTTTTTATAATAAACTTGCATACTATAATATTTGCATTTGGAACATGGGGTTAGCTTAAAACAAAAAAATTAATATTAAAGGAAATGAACAACAAAACACAAACGTCGACGTGCGTCACAAATTCAAAAGTTATTGTATTACCAAATGTTTCTATTGGATGGTTTCTATATCCTTATTTAACAATTAATATTAAGGCTGCTTTTAATATGTTACAAACTCGTGTGCATTCGTTCCCACTGTGGAAAAACTTCTTCTAACTTGTCGGTATATCTGAAATAATACGACAACACTATAATTTCGTATAGCGCTGTCTAATTTTTTAATTCAACTAAATTTGCGCCAATTTCTGCCCCATTTGCACTGTTGGTTTCTGCATAATTGTGTGCCTTTTTAACACCCTGTGAATTATTCGTTCGATCAGGTACTAACTCGTATCTAGAATTAAACATAGGCGCGGATTGAAAATACGCACCGGTGGACCGAGAAATAGCGGGTTTGATTGCCGTCTAAGAATAGTGTTTTTTTTTTTCATTTTATTTAATATAAAGGCGCTGTATGCGTAAAAACACCAAACTTAGGTACTCTTAGCACCTTCAAGCAATTCGCCGCCTGGAGCAGACTCCTCCAATAGTGCCTGCATAGGACCGGCCCTGATTAGAACACCCGTTCAAAGCGGGAGTGTTAAAAAAAATCATATTTCAAGTAAAAATAATTTATTTATTTAATTAAAAATAAAACTATTGACGCAAATTTGAGTTATTCGTTAAATATTGTTAATTATGTAGGTAAAAGTTAAGTTGAAAACAGTCATTAATTTATCTAGATTTATTTTTTTAAACAAACGTTTGTGTTATAGGTGTTGTTTTGTTGTGTTTTTTAATTTTATTTATTATTGCATTAAATGCTATATCTATTCGTACACATGTTTATGATGTTTCTTAGAACTCAAACAAAAAAATCTTAAATCGTATATGTACGTGCACATATTTATATGTACACAAATTTTGCTTTTACATGATCTATATGTATATGCACTCACTGTCACCTACCTCAGGATAGGTTCCAATAACCTACTGAGAGGTAAGTAATGAAAAAAATGTAAGGAACAAAAAATTGATAAAAATAAATAAATTAGGTACTAGTAATTTATTTTACTAATATTGTAAAATTGAGCTGTTTAAAATAACGTATTTAGTATAAATTTGAACTTTTTGGAATACCTTAGGTGATTGATATAAATAAACATCATCATTTCAAACTCGCTGAATGTTAACTGGCTCCTTGAACTGCTTGTGTTATCAAATGCCC
Source organism: Drusus annulatus (assembly GCA_022651775.1). Classification (NCBI taxonomy): domain Eukaryota; kingdom Metazoa; phylum Arthropoda; class Insecta; order Trichoptera; family Limnephilidae; genus Drusus; species Drusus annulatus. Next base: position 248,755 of record JAGWCC010000006.1, read on the forward strand.
ATGCTGTCGCAAGGTCACCAATGTCATGAACTCCACGACATGGTCACGTTTAATTCATGTCGAAGAGGTCCACATTAAAAATAGCTACTGAATTTATGTATTACGTTTGAGTAATAAAAAAAGTAATTTGCAAAAACCTAAAAACTACATAAACCCTACGTGAAAAGAAATGGTCTGAACAAAGCCTCATTTCCCATTGCAATTTAACGACCTAGAAGTAAGAGAGCTTTCTTGGGAGAAAATAACCAGAAACAAAAATAATGAGAAAAGAGATTTTACGACTGCAAAACTCTGGTAAGAGCAAGAGTTGCTGGGTTGGAGAGAGGGTGAGGTAGAATATAAACCTTTGCAAAAAATCCCTTCTAATTTTTCTAGAACATGGCTACAAAAAAGGAATGTAATGGTTAACATAAAGTTAAATGAGATATCGATAACGTTAACAGCTTTCAATTTTTATTTGGTAATATGAAAAAAAAATCTATTTACAAAATATTTTCAACAATAAATTATGATTTGAGACATCACTTAAAATACATTAAAAAATCTAACATTGTTTCCAATTACCAAAACAATTAGTGAGATTTTAACATTTATTTCATTAATAATAAATATATTAGGTGGACTGATAGATATTAATTATTTATCTCACATCTTCAACATTTAAAGTAATCACAGCCAGTGACATGCAGGTATGTTTGAATCATGTTATTACACTTTGATTAACGAACTAGAAAAAAATACGAATTAAGTTTTAATAAATTGTAATAAATATCTTTAAGAGAAATTAAAATATATACTTTTTGGCTTTCTAATACAAATAATTCTACAAATAATTGATCTGTTAATTCTATACGGGTATCTAAAGTTTCCAGTGAATACAAATTAAACAGTAATCTTTTAATTTCTTTGTGGAATGCTTACTGTAAATTTAAATATAACGTTAAAAAAGTCCTATGCTGGTTTTCAAACTGCACCTTTTACTGAAATTTTAGTATGTTTTTCATAGAATTTAAAAAAATACAGTTTGAAAATTTTGCTCACCGAAACCTTTATACTTACTTTAAACTACCCATAGAAAATTTATAGCTAAATCATTTGTAGTATTCTTTGTATTAGAATGCTAAAAAATGACGTTAAGCGCCATTTTTAGTGCTAAGGTTTAATTATGCGTGCAAAAAAATACATATCAGTCAAATTTAGCTATACGGAAATGTGTTCGCTCAATGAATCAAAATTAAAAAAAAAGCTTATCTAATATTTCCTTGAAACACTTTGCATACTTAACCTTTAGTGTGCCGGAGGTGCCAATTGTCACCGGGCGTTCATAATTCTCAGAATTTTTTATCCTTAGAAAGCTGTTGGCATATTTAAATAAACCGTAATCGCTTGCCAACCAAACAATCAATCCATTTCGACCGGTCGGTAGCTGAGTGGATAAACGCGTCGGATTCCCACCCGGGCGTCGTGCGCTCAATTCCTCTGCTGGCTAAGTCCTCCATCATTGCACAAGCAACATTTTTCGCTTATTATGGTGGCAGTAGGAGTTTTTCAAATATTGTCAGGTTATTCGCAACCCGGGAAAGTGTGCCTTTCTTAAAAAAAGAGTTAGGATATCTTGCATTGCGTCAAGTTCGGTACAAATCAAGTAATATTTTTTAATGTTTGCTTACGTCAGTGCGGTAGAAAAAATCGATTTTCAAAGTGAAATTACTGTTTTTATTTACAGAAAAAACTTAATGATTAAAACACGACAATAATTTTTTTTTGGAAGGAAATTTATTCAGCTACACAAAAATACAATAACACAACTAAAAATCTTCATATTTTGTAATCAAACTTTTAGGGAGATAAAACCAATTCCTAAAAACCACTTATATCATTAAAATACAATTTAAAAAATTACATAAACATATAATCAAAGAATATAGCGCAATTGACAAAAACATCATTTTGTAAAAAACATAAGTGAGTTATTACGAAATTACTGCCAGCAAGATACGACGGAAATTGTAAGCATTTTTTATTTTTTTATATGAATCCCGCACAAGAGTCTTAACTGCTCCTAACCGTCTAGAGCCAGTGAGACCATGGCATCCCCAAATAGGGTATGTTGTGAGGCTGAAGGTACTGGGAGGGGAAAGAGATTTGGAAGAGGATAGTTGGGAAGTACCTGGCTATTCAGATCTGGTCATCAAACACGGCTAAAGCCATTTCAAGCAACTTTTCGTTTCTGAATGGTGGTCTTTCACCAGGGCGATACTTGGAGTATCTACCACTCTGGAACGTGCCGCAAATATGTTTTTTATTATTTTAATATTAATTGAATATGTTATGACACTTATTAATTAAATAAAGTTATTGGCGCACGCCGGGTTTCAACCTGCGACCTTTGGATTCGTGATCGAGCGTCTTACCACTCAACCGTGGAGGCCTTCACATTCCAGAGGTAAAATCAAAATTCTTAAAATATATTTTACTTTCACATACCGAATTATACTTTGTACAATCTAATCAATAAATCAGAAGATCAAGCCAATATAAAGCGCGTGTTCATTTTCTGCAAGCTCGGCAAACTGCGTTACCTGCGGCATCTCCCGCCAGATAGCGTGTAGGTATTATTCGGTGGTTTAGGCATCTCGCAACTTTGTGAGTTAAGTGTTTTACTCTGCGTCTTAAAAGCTGCGGAACTCGTTCGGGCGCGGAGTGCTTATCGACTCCTCTCTCGCTTTTTACAATTGCTCGTAAATCATGTCGAAGAATAATGTTGCCGGGCTCCGGGCTCACCGCACGAGCCCCCTCTCTCCTCGACAGAGAACAAGACCCAGTGGATTTTGTGAAGAAAAAAAAAAGCCCATTCAACGCCCAGTAAGGTTTCCTCAATATCAAAGATGGCGGTAAAAAGGTGAACAGTCACTAATTTACATATCGTCTCCCAGAAAGGCAAAAGGGCCACACTTTGGTCAAAAATGGGTTATATTTGCAGTTTTGATCATATTTTTTTTCTGCATCAAATACTCTGACTCTCGTTTGATTCTGAAGACTTTTGTGGCCCTTCGGCAATTTAAAATTTACTTACCATTTGGGGGCAGGCTTGAACTTAAGCGACACAAATTTCGAACGTTTTTTAGCTTTTTGTCGCTTTAAGTAATTCAGTGAGAGCATTGAGTTACCAAGTTAATTTTTTTTTCTTCAAAATCCAACCTTATGAAAGCGTATGAATTTTATTTAATATATTTTATTGTAAATCAAGAAAAACTTCAAAGTGCTCTAGTGTAAACATCCCACAATAGCGCTTTAGCCCTTTGGCCTTTTCGGTGACGTGTCCAAGTACATTAGACAAATAGGAGACTAAAAATTACATTCAAACACAGGTACATACCTACAATTAGGCTTAAGTTTTTTTTTTTTTTTTACAATAACTCCACACAGGAGGCTTAGAGGAAAACAATTTCCCTCAGGGCCTATGTCATCTTTGGGGATGCTGTGGGGAGGGTTTTTTTGAGGAAAGGAAGGAGTGAACTTGGGTCTTGAAGAGGCCCATGTTGAAGGAGGGAGGAAACATAGAGGCCGGCAAATCGTAAATTAAAATAAAGCCAAAACACTTATACAATAGTAAAATACAGAAAAGTACCTGAGTGAATGCATAAATTATTATTACTGTTATATAGATGAGTTGTTGAGTCGATGATATAGAAATGCCAACAAATGGGCAAGCAGGCAGATAATAGGTTAATACGTATGCATTTATAGAGACATTACTAAATTGCTTATATCTAACTAACTAACTAACCATCACGCCGTTTCTCTACAGTAGAAGGCAGAGAGGATGGTCCGCAAAATTTCTCTGTATTTGCACATACTCCTTGTTTAATTCACATTTGTGCATCGTTTATCAATACTCAATTAGTCTGACTCTTGACATTACTCGACTCAAGTATGTGATTAATTTGATAGTGCCATGTTATTCTTCAGACGTCTCCGACTTCTTCCACCATTCACTTTCACCTCATATATTTTCCTAACACTCTTTTTTTTCATTCATCTGACCTAAATTTTCTAAGCATCTAAGTGTCCCTTTCTTAATCTTATTCATTACGATTACACAAGTCTTGCATTTTTTCCGGATCCTCAGATTTTTTACCGCATATACGCCTCAGAGATTTCATTTCTACAGCATTCAGGCTGCTTCCATCATTCCTCTACAAGTCCATACTTCACTTATTTGGATATTTTTTTACCATATATCAGTGTTGGTATCAACTCTAGAGTTAATATATTATGGACTGCTATCTTCGCTTATTTGGACATTTTTTTATTAACGACAACCCTGTTCAGTCCTACGTTAATGGAGATCCTGCACACAACCTTATTTTCAATATCCAATCACAAACTTATTCACTTGATCCAATTATTCATCATTTATAACTATGTCGCACACTGTTTTAGTGCTCTCTCTTTCAAACAATATTACTTTAAATCACCAACTTATATAAAATTGTACTTAGACTTGTTGAACTTACCATTGAACAAACACTAGGCTGAAATTCTTAAGTACCAAAGACGTACTATGCATTATTTCTGCAAAATAAAGAAATAAAGCTAAAAAAATATTACGTTATTAAATTAGAACTTTAAAGCTTTATGCTTTTTTATTTTGATATTAATTATTGAAATAACCGAGAATCAAACTCGAAACCTCTACTCTATCCGGGAGCGAACGTTTCTACCAATTGAGCCACCGATGATTCTCTATAAGAAACCGATATTGTAATCATACTTCATTGAACTATTAGAATTATTTTTAAATTTCTTCCGATATAGGCTGCCATCTTTGTAATGGTATAAACCTCTACCCAATCACATATCGTATACCTAGATGGTGTCTTGGACAAACCATTCATTTTGTTTACGGAAGATATTTTGACTTTTTACAAAGTCGAGAATTATTATTAAATTACAATTAACTTTAAAGATTTATGATTTTTTCATTTTGATACTAATTACTAAAATAATATCAATAATCTTCAATGAAAATATGAAACAGGAAAAAAACAGAAAATAAAAAGGTTTGGTCACGACCGAGACTCGAACTTGGAACCTCTACTCTATCCATAAATTATTGTATTTGTAAATATGGTTGGTGTACAATGAACAAAGTACCACAAGTCCACTGGTATTCGTTCACAGTAGGGGGTTATCTAAATTCTAAAAGATCTGCAAGAACTTCACTTTGTTCTTCGGCCATCTTGTTGAGGACGCCATCTTGTTTGGTCTGAATCATGGGAAGAGTTAAAAAAATATCATGATAACGTGTTGTAGGTGCTAAGTTATGAAGGGTTATATTGAAGAAGTAACCTAGAAATTTTACCTAATATACTTGTTTATCTTGAAACAACAAAGGCTTGTACCAAAAACCGAAGATAACCAACTTATAATTAGTCAATGGAAAGTTTTTCGAGTGGGAAAATACAAAACAATATATTTGTTTTTTTTTTTGTTTTTTTTATTTTTTTTATTTACGCCCTAGAGGGCTTTCACATATATATTTTTTTCAATACAATTATGTTAACAAAGGTAGAGCATTATGTTATGATAGTACATTACAAAATAACACAAAAAGTACATAAGTACTTCTTGAAAAAAAAAATATACGTAATTTATTCACTATGCTGTGGTAAACGCATATATTTCAAACTTTGACATGAAGCACTCACTTTGTGGTAAGACATAATTAAATTTTAAATAAAGAGCAATTTTGTTTTGACACCACTTTATTAAATACATATACCAACCGGTTTCGGCTCTACCTGAACCTTCTTCAGGGTTGAACAAATATGTTTAATAATAAAAATGTCACACATAATAATAATAATAGTACATAACATATTTGTTCAACCCTGAAGAAGGTTCAGGTAGAGCCGAAACCGGTTGGTATATGTATCTAATAAAGTGGTGTCAAAACAAAGTTACATTTATTTTAAAAAAAGTCATATATTTCAGTTATGTATATTTGAAGAGTTCATTTTATCACTAATACTGACTCTCCAAATATGTCAACATTCCCAAATCTATTACCAAGATTATGCAGTCAATATATAAGCGTGTGAGCCTGATAGTGAATTTTAAAATTGTCGCAGAAAAGGGTAGCAATTTGGTCTCGTACTTCCGGTCGGTACATATGATTTTATTTTGGCGAGAATATCAAGCCTGTCAATACCATTATTAATTATTTCATTTAGTAGAACACGGTCTATTAGACAGCGTAATTATTTTTTTAAATTTTAATTTAGAAAAATTGGAAAAGGGTCAAGGCACGCGCCATTTTCCTACTTCTTGCGAGTGATGCATTCGTTGTATACTATCTCTACTAGACTGTGAAGAAACAGTAGTTCGGTTTATAACACCGGATGACATGAATTGAAGTAAAATTACTCTATAAACCGCTCGTTTCTGACGTGAACATGATCAGAGAACAGCTCCAATAACAAAAGCACGGATCTATTCAAAATACGTTTTGTGCAGTGTTGTTTACCGGCCTAGGAACATCTGCAGACGTTGAGATGAACGCAGTGCGAATTGTTTATTATTTCAAGGTAACAGGCGAACATGTGAAATGTGGACGATACACAATGTAGCAGTCAACCCGAGCATCTAAAACTGCTAGGCCTGTGAATTAATGTGTTATAGAATAATAATAATAATAATGAACATATTTGTATAGCATCGTTTTGGTGAAAAATTACCTCAGGGCTGTACAAATCTTAATTCCTAGGCTCTATTTTATTAATAACGGCATAATATGTTATATGTGGTGTATCAATTTGAATTTAATGTACGGAAGATCACTTCATATAAACGCAAGTATTTTATTTATTTATAACTTGGAGAAAGATACAGTTTTGCAACTCAAAGGACATATATTATTGGCAAAATTATTGTGTTTTATTGTTCGATTTTGGAGCATTCGAGAATTTTTTATCAATTTTCTTACTGAAAACATGTAAATGATAGTTAAAATTGATGGTTGCAACCTTTTAAATAATTTTTCAGCCTTGATTTTTAAATTTTAAAGTTTGTTGGAAAGGCGAATTTATAAATATATATTTTTTTTTTGAATGTTATGTTGAATGAAAATATGGCTTTGAGGTTTAAACTGTAGTTGAAATATAGATTTGGGGTCTGTTGAATGAAGAAAGGCTGCATAGTGTCTCCAAAACAACTGTAATATTTTTATCAAAAGATATGACAGATATGTAGTACCTCCTTGAGTTATTTTTATTAATTTTTGTTTTTAATTATAAAAAGTAGACAATACAAGATATCGATTTATAGTCATTTAGAATCGACTTTGTCAATCATTTGTGACAAAATGGAAATTCTTTAAAAACACAAAATTATTTCAGCTGTTTTGTAAATGTAAAATTAATATTATACATCGCTTGACATGCATTTAGTTAACACAACTCACTTTATCCTAACCCTTTTAGCTAACATTTTTAATAAACCCAGCTACAATATTAAATATAATGGAAACAGGTAGCTTATTCTCGTCCTAGCCACATAATCTTCAAAGTACGTATATATTGTATAACACATATCAAATCCAATGACAGTACAATGAAAACAACAAAAATAGATTTTTTACAACTAAACATTTTGTAATTTATTTTATAACTAAATGGCTAATGAGTAAGAACCGCAAGGAAATTGAAGACCTCCTAAAATAACATTTGAAATTCTTCACCATGACAAACTAGAACATTGTGTTACAAATATCACCATTTTTTAAAAATTATTCTACTTGTACTCACTGTCTCTTACCTCAGAACAGGTTCTTATGACCTAGTGAGGTAGGTAATGTAAGAAACAAAAAGTTTTTTGAACATAGGTAAATTTTCGGCAAATATATCCATATACATGATTATTTAATAGAATTATACCTCTTGTCATGCTATGTTGTGCCAAAACATCTGTCCGACCGTAGGGTATGCGAAACATGGCGTGATTTCTGCTGCGTCAGTATTTCTCAGGCACGAATAAGCAGTATCATGCCAATAGGTATGGACAGTCGATTGAGTGGTTTATAATCTTAAAGCCTATTGTCATGAGACCAACATTGCGCCTAGTCTCTAAGCTTTGATAATTTGTCTCCTCGAGTGGTTATATGTTATGCATGAACATAGGATCTTTTTCTGAATCTGTTCCAACATATTTATATATTTGGTCTGATGTGGAGCCCAGACAGTACTAGCGTACTTCAACTTGCTTCTGATCACTCCATGAAGAGGGCTGTAATCGCATTTGTGTTATCAAACTCTTTGCACCTTCTGATTACAAAACCAAGAAGTTTATAACAAGTTGAAGTAAGCTGCACTATATGACTCAAAAAATTTTAGCCTGGGATAAAAAAAAAACCTGTAAAAAAAAAAAATACCTTGATATCTTTCATAGTAAATACGCGAGGTAAAATTTTACTATTCATAATATATTTAAAAAAAAATGGATTTTGAGATCGACTATAAGTCTAGTCATAATTACAATAGCCGATAATACTTTATTAGGAAATATCAAACACTTTCCAGTAGGTTTGAGAACCATGCGAGGTTAAGGTCTAATACCGAGCGCATGCGGGAACCATATTTTATGACTGCGAAATTGTAAACACCTCCACATCATTTACATTATTTTTCATCGCGTGCAAATTGGACGGCTCCTAGATAATCTTTACTTTAATAAACAAATCTTTGTTTATCTACTATCACGACATCAATCACCATTAAATAAAGCCGAATTCCAAGCAAAAGTATTTTTAATAATTTATGAACTGAAAAACCAGAATTAACTCAACAAAAAAATTGCGTTCATTACTATTTGTATTTACTTAGCTCACACCACATAAAAGTATCACTTGTCGGAGTCAGCAGGATTATTGCAGCCGAAATGGTGATTTTTTAGGATCGACAGAATACACACAACAACGAACGGAGAAATATAAATATAATTTAAAAAAAAAACATATTTAGGTGACACATTGTATTGCATAACTTCATTATTTATAGTTATGAAACCGTTAATTCGTGATGAAACTCCATTTAAATGATTTAATTTTTTAACTTTATTCCATCATTTTTTTTAAATTAAAACCTGACCGGTTTCACCTTATGACGGGCATCCTCAGACTGGGAACCGGTAGGGTTTAAAATAAAAAAAATTGAAATAGAGTTAAAAATTAAATCATTAAAATAATTCATTAGTAAAGCATAATTTAATTTTGAAGTATTCTGAAATATGGATCTGTGCCATCTGGTTGGAAAAAAGCGGTCATTCATCCTATTCCCAAAAAGGGTGACCGCTCCAACCCGGCCAACTACCGCCCCATAGCGATCACATCGATTCTATCCAAGGTGATGGAACGTGTGATCAACCGCTTCACATACCTCGAGGAGAACAAAATAATTAACGACCGTCAATACGGATTTCGGCGGAACCGGTCCTGCGGTGATCTTCGCGTATGTGACGCATGTTTGGGGCGGTGGAATGTTTGGCGAGACCCAAACGGTTGCACTGGACATTTCTAAAGCCTTTGACCGGGTTTGGCACCGAGGACTTGTCAACAAACTGCCATCTTACGGGACTTCCCGCATCCTTGTGAGCGTGGATTGCCGATTTTTTGAGGGAGAGGTCGATTCAGACGGTTGTTGACGGTATCACCTCTTCCTCTCATTCAATTAATGCTGGCGTCCCCAAGGATCGGTTCTGTCTCCAACTTTGTTTTTGTTGCACATCAACGACCTTTTGTCATGTGCACCAATACATTGTTACGCGGATGACAGTACAGTTCATGATGGTTTTTTGTTTGACAAGCCCCCCAAAGGGCACAGAAACAAAATTTGGCTCGGAGGGCTTTGAAGCAGAGAATGGACGAGTACCTTGAGAGAATCTCCTCTTGGGGTAAGAATAATCTCGTCGAATTTAATGTTTCAAAGACCAATCATGTCTGATTACGACTAAAAGGGATCCAAATGATAATTTAGTCTCCTTCAACGGAAGTAATCTTCCCAACAAACCTTCCATTGAGATGCTTTGTAACCTAAGTGACCAGTTAAGGCACCGGGGCTCCATCGAAGCCAGAGTAAAGTTAGCCTCTCAGAAGTTGGGCGTGTTGTACAGGGCCCGCAGATACTTCAATAGTACACAACTGCTGACCTTGTACAAAAATCAAAAGTACGCCCCACTGTTGAATTTGGTAGCCACCTCTGGTCTGGAGCCCCTAAATACCTGAAAAAACCCTTGACTCTGTGCAGAACGGGCGGCCCGTTTGATAGATTCTCCTATCTTAACAAACGGATTGCAAACTTTGGAGCACAGACGTCGGGTGGGAATGCTGTCCTTGTTCTACAGGTATTTCAATGGAAGATGCTCCGAGGAACTTGCGTCATTGATCCCTTCGGCACCGGTGCATAGTCGGGAAACTCGCCAAACGCGCGCCCAACATTTGTACACGGTTGACATTCAATACATGAGAACGGGTCGCTTTTACGACTCGTTCTTATGTTCAACAGCTCAGCTATGGAACGATTTGCCGGCCTCTGTTTTCTCCCTCCTTCAACATGGGCCTCTTCAAGACCCATGTTCACTCCTTCCTTTCTCATAAAACCCTCCACAGCATCCCCAAAGATGATATAGGCCCTGAGGGAAATTGTTTTCCTCAAGGCCTCCTGTGTGGAGTTATTGTAAAAAAAAAAAAAATATATATTTTAACCGGTCGGTAGCAGAATAGACAAACGCGTCGGATTCCCACCCGGGCGTCGTGGGTTCAATTCCTCTGCTGGCTAAGTCCTCCATCATTGCACAAGCAACATTTTCCGCTTATTATGATGGTGGTAAGAGGTTTTTTCACATTGTCAGGTTATTCGCAAACCGAGAATGTTTGTTTTTCTTTTGAAAAAAAATTAAAAATTATTATTATAAGTATATTTTCAAATCGATTTTGTTCAGAATTTTTTTTACTTTTGTGCAAGCATTTGTAGGTGTTTTTCTTTGCTTTTCAATGAGAGTGGTAGATACTTAAGGTATCGCCATGGTAAAGTTAAAGTTTATTTGAGGCACATTCCAGAGTGGTAGTTACTGCAAATATCGCCCTGGTGAAAGACCACCATTCAGAATTGAAACGTTACTTAAAATGGCTTTAGCCGTGTTTGGTGACCAAATCTGAATAGCCAGGTACTTCCCAATCTTCCTTTTCTTCATCTTCTTCCCTTCCTCACTCTACATTCAGCCTCACAACATACCCCGATTGGGGATGCCATAGTCTCACTGGCTCTAGACGAGTTGGGAGCAGTTGGGACTCTACTGCGGTATTCACTATAAAAAATAAAAAAAAGTAGATGTCATGAAATGAATCTCCACAACCGTTAAAACTACAAGTTGGTAGTAAGGCAAGTAAATATATAATTAAATCAGACCAGTTTTTTGTTGTAGTTTTCTAACGTGATTGGCAATTTCGTTTTGTCCCTGTCTATTTTAAAATTTATTAACTCCAGTCGAATATCTTACCTATCGGTATTAGATTTATATGATACCAATTTAAAATGGGCTTGTCCGTAGGCTGGTCTGTTTGGCGGGGGTCTTAATTTGGGAGAAGACCCTCACGTAAATCAGAAACCTGTAATTAACACAGATTGATTCGGACATGGCCTGATTTCTACTGCGGAAGATTTATGCGAACCATGCGTCATAAATTCTATTCAATTTGTGTGTTTGTGGGAAAATAATAACTAGGCAAATCAATTAGAATAATTGGTTGGTTTTAGATAGAAGCTCTCGATCGTGGAAATTGCCTAATCATATTTCACATTAATATGTTCAAATAGGTTCACACCTAATCAACCTCGTCACCCTTGAAAATAAACTAAGGTGAGTTTATTTTATTTAACCACTGTACGTTGGCACCAATTTTTAAATAATTATATTTTTGAAATTAATTTTTATATAGAATACCGTACAAGAGTCCCAACGGTTCCCAACCGTCTAGAGCCAGTGAGACTAAGGTATCCCCAATTGGGGTATGTTGTGAGGCTGAAGGTAGTTAAGAGGGGGAGGGGATGAGGAAGAGGAAGGTTGGGTAGTACCTGGTTATTCAGATCTGGTTTCAAATACGGCTAAAGCCTTTTCAAGTAACGTGTCGATTCTGAATGGTGGTTTTTCACCAGGGCGGTACTTAGAGTATCTACGACTCTGTAACATGCCGCGGATATACTTTTTATTATTTTATATGAATTAAATGCGTTATGACACATATTAATTAAATGCAAGTTATTGGAGCACGGCGGGTTTGAATCCGCAACCTTTGGATTCGTAGTCGAGCGTCCTACCACTCGATCATGGAGGCCGTCAATAATGATAATGATACTTGGATAATTTATATAGCGCCATTTTTGTGAAATATCACCTCAAGGGCGCTTTACAAAATGTAAAATCTATCGCTACAACTATTTAAATACCTAAAAATATAGCTAAAATTGCCTTAATAGTATTTACATATTAGTTATTTAAATTTGTCGTGGGCCATATTGATATTTTTTGTTTAGCAGTAGATCGAGGATTGAGGATCGAGGATCATTGCATGGAAATATATAATAATACTTATAAGCTTAAATGCTAACGGGTTAGCCTAGCATTGTAAATTAGGGCAGTTCTGTTATTTATGGATATGATTTTCTGATATACTCAAATATATTTATTTCTAACGTATATGTGACAAATCAGCTTATTTTTAAATCAGTATGAAGGTATTATTAAAAAAAAATAACTTAATGAATAATAAGACATGTGGGTTTTTTTTTTGGATTTAATTTAATTTATTCAATATTTTTTATTTATTTATTATTACATGGTTTTACAATCAATTTTTAATAGTTATATACATTCGCTACGTGACGTGTCTCAGCTATGTGTTTGAATTAAGTTATAAACAAAATATTTTATATTGAAGATTAAAGATAGTCGATAGATAGTGCATACAGTAAGAGGGCAGGGAAAGAAAATTAAAATACAAAAACCAAACGGTACAGATGTTTCACTGCAGCTAATATTTTGGTAGGTACTTTACAGCCTGATTACAAAAGTATCGGAAGCTACTGTAAATTTAAATAAGAAGATTTTAAAAGTTAAGAAACAATGTGTCACAAACAACAAAAATGATAATATAAATATTAAATAATATTATGCTGTCAGAGTAAGCAAAAAACTGCAGGCAGAAAAACAAACCCTTCAATAAAAATATCACATAGAACCAAATATATATTGATAGCACAGTTAATTAATTATATCGTTTAAATAATGTTCTTTAGTAAATTTTCGGACTTCCCTTTCCCAAGCCAATAAACCATTTGTTAATTATTGGACCTATATATTTACAGGTTTTAAGGTTTATATCTGGGGGGATTTTGTTGTGAATTTTCGGTCCCAAATAAGTATGTGTTTTTCGAAAGTTTTAAAATTGCGAAATAAGTACTTACCCACCTTCCTCTCCAGTATTATTATCCGCCAATACGAATACTTAATACTTGACTTACTGCAAAAAGCACTTACTGGAGCAACATAATTACTTCCAAACAATATAAATAAGTACTAAACAAAGAAATTAATGTTCATAAGCATCTTTGGAATGAAAGCAATCCATTGGAACAGGATTAAGTGCGCAACTTCCGATGGAGCTTTTTATGGCAAAGTCCAAGGAGCGTGCTGCCGAGAGCTTTTACGTTTATTAAATAAGTTTAGCCATCATCATTATTGTTGTTATTATTATCCGCCATTAAGGCCGGGGATTAATGGACGCCAAAGAATTCGGGCGAAGGCGTTTATGGCCTATCTAGCTTCATTGGGAGCTTTATGTCGTCCCGTGCTGGGCTTAAGAAGTCATTTTTTTATGCAGCCGATAGCATTGTCGGGAGCGTCGAAAGCAAAAGTTACAACAATTCTTTTATGCTGCCTGCCCCCTACGATATAAGACTGTACGAAGCTTTATTCCTGTGTAGGTTTCTGATGACGAGGTCGGTACTCGATAAACCTTTAATTATTAAAAAAATGTAGTTTTATCGTGGTAATATTGCAGTAAATTTGAAAAAATACACTTAATCTCAATTTTCTGACATTTTCCACTATAAATTTGATGAGATTAAACTTTTTTTTTTAAATTTGCTAATATAAAATTCTGATATTAGTATCTTAAACAAACATGCTTTTTTCGTGGTTTCGTGAATGGATGAGAAATTAATATTGTATAGAATGAGTTATCCTAACGAATATGTTTAAAATATTCATTAACCAGTACCGGAATATAAATATTAAAAAAAAAACATATAGATACCTATGTCTTAATGTACCAATCTACACAAATACTTTGTGAAGATTCTGTAACAGAAAACTCTATCTCCACAAGTCTTATACAATGCTGATTTTTTTTATTAGTTCCACAAAAAAAGTTTAATGTATATTATAGTATTGTGTAATAATACAAATCTATTTTTATAACGCTTTAATAGATTTTGAGCTGTTTTAGTATATCTACTCTTTAAACAATTTGAGCTCCAGTCGCTCGTGGTTAGTACTTAAAACACCGGTTAGGTATTATCCGGTATTCGGTTAGTAGCTGAGTGGACAAACGCGTCGGATTCCCACCGGGCGTCGTGGGTTTAATTTCCCTGCTAGCTAAGTCCTCCATCATTGCAAAAGCAAGCTTTTCCGCTTTTCGAGTTTTTTAAATATTGTCAGGTTATTCGTAACCCGGGAGTGTTTTAATAAAAAAAAAATAACAATCCTTACTTTATATTACCAAAAATCATACATACCTACCTCCCCATAAATAAATGATCAAGAATGAAACCCTCGCTTCAGATGGTATTTGACAACAAAGGGCGTTGGAAAAATTATTATATCGTCACCGGAAAAGCGAAAAGGCTGAAACGCCATTTTGAGAAGTTTACACCAGAGCACTTCAAAGTTTTTTTGTTTGTTTTTAAAATTAAATTTTATAAATCTTCAATATCTGGTTGGATTTTGAAATCAATACCCTCCAGTCAGAGTAACTCAGTAGTTACCCAAAGCGACAAAAAGCTAAAAAATAGTCCCAACCTTATATCGCTGGAGGTAAGCCTTCTTCCAAATGTATTTTGATGGATGAAAAGTCTTCAGAATCAAACGTGAGTCAGAGCATTCGACGTAGAACAAAAAAACTGATCGAAACTGCATGTTTAACTCATTTTGAGTGTCGCTTAAGCTATTTTGCATTTCCAGCGACGAAATACTTATTACAATTTCGATGAATACAACTACCAATAAACGTTTTATTAAATGTAGTTTTCCGCTTTGTCGTTAGATAGTTGCCGGGTCTGGTACCAGCTATAATATAAACCCATGTGTGTCGCCCATTGACCCCAGCTTTATGCAGAGTGAAAATTCTTCGGAAGATACGGCGCCGTTGTTAGCGCGGCCTGTTGTCCACGTTCAGGCGCAGGCGCAGGTACACAAACCGGTTTCACTGCCCCTCTTCCCCTCCTTCTCTACCTCTTGAAACTGCCCGCGAAGAGTTTTATTGGCGTTGTAACTCCCGTTCGACCAGTGATCTGTCGAGGAAAAATATAATATAAATTAAATGAATATAAATGATTTCAATAATAACACGGTAAGGAAATTTTACAATGATTAATGATAGCGCAGAAATAAGCACCATTGTGGTTATTTTTCACAAAAAAATGGCGGTACTACTTACATTATTATTTTATCATTCTTATTCCACGGCTAAGTTTAAAACTAACGAAAATAACGGAAAAGGCTTTATTTATAACAGGAAACAGTGTGCATAGTCGTACTTATGTAGATGATTGTACCCAGTGGTGTGCATAGAGTTTTTGATCAAGGTAGGCAGTAAGAAAAACAGCGAGTTAATTGATAAAAGAGATAGGTACCATTAAATATCACTGATTTTTATTGGATTTGATCTCTAAAAGCACTGCCTTAGACACCAACATAGATACTAACACAGACGAGCCACTTGAACGCGCAACAGTATGCATATTTTGTGTAGTTGTCATATGTTGTCTAGTAAATGTTAAATAATCTAATAATAATAATAACAGTGAACTTGTATATATAACTTATAAATGTGATATTTCACCTCAAATGCTAAAAATAAAAACTAAATTAATTATGCTAATAAGACCATCTAACAAGGATAAAATAATATGTATACAATGTAAAACTATTTAAAGATCATGATCGTTATCATAAATCATGAGAGAAAAAGGTTCATATATGGGTATAACAGAGCATGTAACAATAAATTAATCTACTCTGTCGTTGGCGGCGTTTGAGCCTATGTAGTTACTGATTTTGTCACGTTATAGATAGTTTTATGACGTGGGGCGCTCGTGCGGTGCGATTACCTAAATTACGCTCGTATTTTTGAAAATGTAGATTTTTTTTTTTAATAATTCAATATTATTTATTCCAATAATATACATATTTTTTATGCGAGTATGCCAGGGTAGGCAGTGCTTGTGTGTCTTAATAAAGTGCACGCCTCTGACTGTACCTATTCTCACATTAGCAAAAAATAAAATGATTCCCAAATGTGCGTTTGGATGAATCTTATTTAATTTTTAATTATTTTCTTTTTGTCAATATATTATGCAGCAATTCGGTATATGATGCAGGTATTAGGTACGACTTTTTCTGCTGTGTGTTTTTTCTTAGCTGGTTAAATGAAGTTAAAAAAAATCATTCCTCGCTACCAGGGTTAGTATCGGAACTCACTAGTGGTCAGTTTATCCATCGAAATATTCTGATTTTACTGATACCAAACAGTGTGAGAAAAAAAATCCCAAAGTAGTTTCTTAGAATTCCCACGATATCCCCAGGTAAGATTCTGAACAAGTTACCTTCACGATTAAAAAAAACATTTATTAAAACAACGCTGAGCATATTATTTAGATTGATAAACCGTTGACAGAAAAGATAAATATTCCGCTGCAGATAATACCAAACTACACAATAAAATATATAAGTTCCAGATACAGCAGACAAAACACGCATAAAAAGAGTCCTGCGACGTTCCAAGGAATGTAAATAATTAATTAATCGAATGAAACCGATATCCCATTGCAGATGCCTTATCTTTTGACAGGTCGGGGCGGAAGGCGGGAAAACGAAGTGGGAACCATCTTGGATAGACTGACGGAGGCTTCCCATTGGCCGGTCGCCCTAACGGTTTGACAGCTGTAGTGAAATATGTCTGGTTTTTTTACCGACGGAGCGGGGCCGACGGAAACATAAAAAACAGTTACAAAAGCACGAACGCGAAATAATATAATAGGAGATGGCGGGATGGAAGAGGCGAGAGTGAAACGGCAAGCTTTAAAAGATTGTGGAGATAAATTATTTATCTAATTATTGTTCATTAAAATATATTTAAATATGGTACTATATTTCCATTTCTACGAGATGAAACATGTCAATGTCAAGTAGCTATACCTAACTTACTAACCAACTAACCACTACGCCGTTCTCTGCAGGGGTAGGCAGAGAGGATATACCGCCATACAACTCTGTCTTGGCTCACACTCCTTGCTACATTCACATTCATACAACGTCTCATACATACTCTTCTGTTGTTCTGAATCTTGATATGGCCCGACTTAAATATTTGATTTTTATGGTGTCATGTTTTCCTTGAGCGTCTCCGACTTCTGTTATCATTCACTTTCCCATCACATATTATTATCATACTCCTATCTTCGTTCATCCCGTTCGGTCCGACTTAAATATTTGATTTTGATGGTGACATGTCTTCCTTGAGCGTCTCCGACTTCTGTTATCATTTACTTTCCTATCACACATTCTTATCATACTCCTTTCTTCGTTCATCCACTCTACATGCCCAAACTATCTAAGCGTATTTTTTAAATCCTATTCAATACCCTTATATAATCAGCCTTGTATTCTTTCCGGATATCCACATTTTGATACGGTCATACGTGGTTTTATCGCACATACGCCTCAAGGATCTCATTTCTACAGCAGTCAGTTTATTTTCATCCTTCCTCTGCCAATTTTATACTTCACTGCTATGCCATACATCAGAGTTGGTATAAGCATTGCATTGTGAACAGCTAGGTTCGCTTATTTGGACATTTTCTTATTTGTGTTACAGGCAGATTATAAAGTTTTCGAGTTTTGTAAAGAAAAATAGGGGTAGATAATGATGAGCGACAAAATTGCCCTGATGATAGCTAACCTCCGATATGAGAGGGCACCAAAATAAAGAGCAAAAAAAGAACAATGGGTACTTACGTACCTACTCATATCAACGTTTTAAGAATATTATCACAAAATAATCAAATTATTGGGAAGGATATGGTACATTTTCTATCCTAGTGGATTTTAAAAACTTTTATTTATTATTTTGGCAAAAATAAGATGTTAAGAGTACAATATCCTATTTTATAGAGTTAAATTGATGTTTAAATTCTCCATAGCTTGTAATGAAAATGATGTTGGTGTTTTTTTTTAATACGTTGGCTAAGAAGCCTAAACAGATAAAAAAAAATCTCACATATTTCGCGACGTCAGAGGTCATCGTTTAAAAAAAATGCTGCTTCGAACAAAAGTATTTTACTATTTTATAATTTTGAAACTGTTTATTTGTGGTGGAATTCCATTTTAATGATTTTAATTAATATCATTAAACGTATTTTAGATTTACAGTGATTGATGCAGATGCATGACTCAGTTTATAGTTTATTGACAGACTGAAACCGATGGCAATATTCATATTTTGAGTGAAGAGTTTTGTAGTAAAAAACGGATGGCTCTTAATTTGAAATATTTTTTCTAAACCTACCTATAAATCTTTCAAATGAAATGACTCACCATATAAACTTCATCATTAGGAAACTTAATTTTTAACCGCTTTTTTGTTTACGGTTTAAATTTATGCGTTGTAAAATGTAGGTAAGTACTTACTAACTTGCATTTGAACATAAGTCTCATTTTTAAAAAATTCCCTCTAGTATGAAAGTATAAAATAAACGATGCAATACTAGTAAATTAGCTTACAATTAAATATAGAGCTGCTACAACACGATTTCAATAGAGTAGGACTAACTAACTAACTAACATAACGCCGTTTTCCCCGTAAGGGAAGGCAAAGGAGACGGACTGCCAAACAACTACTAGTAAGAAGATTGATTTAAAAAACTTTTCATCTTATTATTAATAAAAATAAATATTTTAAATCATGAAAAGGCATTTTAAAACGTCTTTTTAAAAAAAAAAATTAAAAAACTAATTGTATCCATAGTAACATCATAATGCTCGAAACTTATGAGGCTGAAAAGGGTGGAGGAGAGAATAATTTTTAAAACATGTGGGGACCTGGATATTCAGATCTGGTCACTAACCATATCGTTGCCGGAAAGGTAAAAGGGCTTAAGTGCCATTTTACGAAGTTTGCACCAGTTTTTTTTGTTTTACAAAAAAAAATCATAAGTCGTCAGTACCTGATTGAATTTTAAAAGCTCAGGTAACTCAATGCTCTTAATGAGTTCCTTGAAGCGACGAAAAGCTAAAAAAAGTCCTAAACTTGTGTCGCTTGAGTCAATGCTTCTCCCAAATAGTAAATATATTTTGATGGCTGAAAAGTCTTCAGAATCAAGCGAGAGTCAGAGCATTCGATGCAGAAAAATAACCTGATCAAAACTGCATGTTTAACCCATTTTTGACCAAAGTGTCGCTTAAGCCCCTTTGCCCTTCTAGCGAGGATATCTAAAAAATATAGAGGCAGTGTTTCGAAACTGAATTGCGAATTTCAAGGGTGAAACTGGGAGAGTCTTCTTCGATTTACTTACTATGATTATATTTTGACGTCCTCCATGGTCGAGTGGTAAGACGCTCGATTACGAATCCAAAAGTCGCGGGCTCATATCCGGCGTGCGCCAATAACTTTTATTTAATGAGTATGTGTCAAAACACATTTAATTCATACAAAAATAATAAAAAGGATATTTGCCGCACGTTCAAGAGTGGTAAGATAAGTATCGCCCTGGTGAAAGACCACCATTCAGAATCGAAACGTTGCTTGAAATGGATTTAGCCGTGTTTGGTGACCAGATCTGAATAGACAGGTACTTTCCGATCTCCTTCCCCTCCCCACTACCTTCAGCCTCACAATATACCATATTTGGGGATGCCATAGTCTCACTGGCTCTAGACGGTTGAGAGTAGTTGAGACTCTTGTGCAGTATTCATATAAAATAAAAATGTAAATGTACTTAATTTTAATTCTCTAAATGAGAAATTTCAAAAACTACCAACCAAGAATATTTGACAATCAAGGTGATCTGATGGTGATGGTGATGACGCCTCAGGGCAACAAACATGTGATTTTTGTAATTGACTGTTGAAATATTCTTCACCGCTGTAGTTCGGCACTCAGGGAGTTTATCTATCAGGAATTTGAGTCATTTGCTGTACCTTTAATTACTTAGTATTATCTCGAGTGGTATACATGGCAGGCTTATCATTCTAGATAATTCGCGGACAACGACATCATTTAGTGACTTCATATCGATAAATGAAGTAACCTAGATAGGTACTTTTTCTTACCAATACTCGTACATAATACATATGTACATACCCTGTTCAAAAGAAAAGGTGAATTTTTAATTTTCGCGGGTTGTGTACATTCGATTATCGATTTTTTTTCGTTATGTTGGTACACATATGTTTATCATATGTTAGCATTATCAGCCATTTTGGATTAGTGGTTTGTTTTTGAGAACTGGAAAGAAAAAATGGATCAAAGAATAAAATCCATGATTTTTTTTTCCACAACTCCAAGACGCTCATCGTCATTAACATCTTCTCGGCCTTCTGTAAAGCGATTGTACCACTTATAAACACTTTTTTGAGACAAAGTAGACTCGCCGAATGCCACAGTCAACATTTTGAGTGCGTTGGAGCACTTTATTCAATTTTTAACGCAAAATTTAATACATATTCTTTGATCCATTTTTTTCAAACGTAAAAAAATGAAGAACACACAAAAACGCGACTAACCTTTATAGTTGTCAAAAACAAACCACTAATCCAAAATGGCTGATAATGTTAACATATGATAAACATATGTGTACCAACATTACAAAACTATAAAAACTTAAAAATATCGATAATCGAATGTACACAGCCCGTGAAAATTCAAAATTCACCTTTTCTTTTGAACAGGCTTCGTATATATAGATCAATAAATTTCCCCCATGATAGCCAGTAAAAAGAATTTGATATTTTCGTAGAAAGCAATTACTTTGTGGTTTAACATATTAATAATCAGGTAAATTTGTCCAGTAGTCCAATATTAGGTATATTTCCTGTAAACTTATGTAATGTTTTTGGTACCAACATATTAACTGTCCTCAATCTAATTTCCTTTTCTTTGATTTAACAAATATGTTAATAGGAATTCATACGTTTCATCTGAATTTTTATACCCTTAGTTTCTGGTTTATTGTTTTTTTAATCTGTTGATGCACACATGCACTAATATACCCATATCTGAACCTTTTCTCTCATGATTTATGATAACGATCATGATTTTAGATAGTTTTAATTTGTATACATATTATGTATTATTTTCTTCTTGTTAGTTAATCTTATTAGCATAATAAATTTAGTATGAAACGCACTTGAGGTGAAATATCACAATTTGTGCTTTATAAGTTCACTGTTATTATTATTATTAAACTCATAAAATTCAACAATTTTCTTTAATCACCTTCTCAGTTGACGTTTAGTCTCTTTCAATTCATATTATTTGTCTCTTTCTCTCAGTTCCTTTGTTATAATTTAAATATTATTCTATTGTTTGGTTATTTTATTTTATAATTTGTACCTTACTATATTCTATGTATAAAATATACATGCATCTATTTTATTGTATTTTTTTAAATTTTGATATTTAAATTGATTATCATGTTTATCTACATTAATTTTTACTGTACCACTTTCATTCATATTTTATATTTGTTGGTGACTTGGTGTTTTTATGAGATTTAAAAAGAAGCAATCCGAGTCATACCTGCGATTGTTCTACAGATACGTGCTGTAAATAGATTTTGTAATATAGTCTGACCACTCGCATGGAATGTTAATTTATTTGAATTATTCTCGGTGTGCGAAAAATTATCGCACGTAGCGAGATGCTAAATGAAGTGAATTAGTTAATAATGCTTAACACGTTGGTACTAAAATTCCTTCTCTTACAAATATTTTCTAAATTTGTACAATGGAAAAATAAAATTATTTTGGAATCAGTATTAAAAATATATAGTCGTATATTAAATAAAAGAATGATCACGTAGCAATAAAAATAGGTTGTTGGTGAAATGTTGTGCTTCAATTAAGGCTACTATATTTAAAAAAAAAACTACCAGTTAACACATAAATTGAGCGATAACTTTAAAAAGTATAGGTTTAAATGGCGATGGGTACCTACCTACATTTCTATAAAAATAACACATTATATGACGGGAAATCTAGAATAAGATGATTTCTCTGAATCTATTCAGTAATGGGAGGAATGAAACTCAAGGTCGATATCTGTAATGAGTTATTGTTTTTGATTTTCCTCTGTGGAGCTCTTTTTTTAATAATTATCAATAGCAGTGAAAATTAACTTGTAATAGAATGTACGAGTACATTTAGACCGGTTAGTAGCTGGGTGGACAAACGTGTCGGATTCCCGGACTGGGCATCGTGGGTTCAATTCCTCTGCTAGCTAAGTCCTCCATCATTGCACAGGCAACTTATTCCACTTATTATGATGACAGTAGGAGTTTTTCAAATATTGTGAGGTTATTTGTTACTCAGAAATGTTTGTCTTTCTATTAAAACGAAAAGAAATAACTTATATTTATCAAAATCAAAAACAAGGATTTAAGTTCTACTATTTTCGATAGCTGTTTGGAATTCCTAAGGAATATTAAACAATTCGATAGGTTAAAAAACTATTGTCGAATATATGTTATTTATTTTAAGTGTGTATTCTGAAGACGATCTTGATATATTTAGGTAGGATATGTAATATTGACACATTTTTGCTCAAAATCCATCATTATAAGCTCGTGCAAAGTGATGATATTTCAAACAATAAAAGATTAACGATGTTTGTTGCACGAGGTATTAAAACGTAAATTTAACGTTTTCCCCCTTTCTCTGGAAAATCTAGCAAGTGTGTACACAATAACTTAGTTAATATACAACACCTCCGCTAAATTCAGAGTGTACCATCCATATATTTTACCATTTTTATGTTACACGCTTCGGGCACTAAAACGTAAAATGCCGCCCATAAACACTTTACAGCGCAGCAACACAAGTCAAATATTAAATGGCTTCAGCGCCACTTTCTGCAAATGGGATGTTCCACACTTTCTATAAGGCATGAGGCTCCTATATGCCAACAAAAGACTACATTATATGCAAAAAGAGGGTCCATATTATAAACGGTTAAATGTAGGTAAGCACGAATACATATTTTCTGCCTAAAATATAACCACACCACGTGAATGGTCTAACTACGTGATGACGTGGTTATTAGATACTCTCGCCTTGCTCCTCGATCAAAAGTTTACTCATCCGATATTTGTCGAATTGAAAATGTGTGAGCATAAAAAGGAAAATACCACGAAACTGTTTATATGAAGCAGAACAAAATTTTAAAATTGAAACAGCGAGTTTTGGCGTAATTCAATTTGTACAACATTTCTGTTCATAATTTAATATTAAGTTTGATTATAATAAATGATAAGTAAACTATTTAAAAGAAATTTAAAAAAAATACTTTGTGTAAGACCATGAATTTTATGTTATTTTTTATGAACGGCCGGTTTCGCCTAACCTAATCATCATCAGGGTACAAAATTAAAGTAAACAAAATATTCAAAGTGTGCGGTTATATACCTATACATACTGAGGATACATACGAAAAATCCCTCTGTATGTATATACGAGTATAACTGCACACTTTGTATATTTTGTTAAGTTTAATTTTGTACCCTGATGTTGCTTAGGCTAAGCAAAACTGGTCGGTCATAAAAATTAAATAATATCCGTGGTCTTATACGAAGTTATTTTTTCATTTCTTTAAATATGTTAAATCACAAAGTGATTGCTTTCTACAAAAGAAAAAAAATCATTGTAAATTCGAAAATAGTTTATTTAATCATTTATTTAAAACTCAAAACAACACGCTAAATCATGGTTCAATTTTTTATTATTATTTCATAAGAAAAAATGATGTGAAACCCGGGCAAAGCCGAGAAGTAATTTTCCATTTTTTTTAAATGTAAATACCGACCACATAAGAAAACCAATTGTCCAGAACCTGTGTCACTATGGCATTTCAAATTTGGGGTATGTTGTGATGTTAAAAAAGTAAAAAGAAGAAGGAGATAGTAAAAATGAAGGTAGGGAAGAAACTGACTGTTCTAATGTGGTCACTAAACACGGTTAAAGGGATTTAAAGAAAAAAATAATTTGGAAAAAAGAACGGGTGTGAAAATGCAACGTTGTACTCACAACAGCTGATTGGAGGGCTATGCATTAAGCTGGATTCACACCAACGTCCGGATCCGCTCAGTGACGATACTGTTCCGCATGAGAGCTTATTGATATGGTATGAATATCAATCAAGGAGTATGTGCCAAGACAAAGTTGTATGGCAGTATATCCTCTCTGCCCACCCTTGTGATATTTAACTACTTAGTTAGTAAAATAATTATTTTGATGTGTGTACAAAATACTTACATCGCAGATTTTTTTTATTAAAAACCATTTATTTATCACTAAATAATATTTTCAATTTTTAAATTAATAATAAACTAAACCACACTTGTCTTGGCACATACTCCTTGATTGATATTCATACCATATCAATGAGCTCTCATGCGGAACAATATCGTCACTGAGCGGATCTGGACGTTGATGTGAATCCAGCTTTAGACTTCACTAGCCTAGAAAACGAACACTCATGGGCTATGTTATTGATTGTCTGCTCCGTGTTGCATTCTGACATCATGGAGTTTTTTGTCACCTGTGCATCCTATGGGCACAATAGATGTGAGAGTATTTTATTCATTTTGATGAAAATACCAGAATTTTGGCGGCAGTGAGAGCCTAAAATGACTCTTAATTGGTTCAGGAAATAAATAGGAATTTATTACATTGGTTGATTGCCTCTCGATTTTCCACCTGCCTTTCAAGGTGAAGATTGACCCTAGAAGTTTCTTGTAGACAGAGGTAGGGTGAACACACGTAATTTTGATGCACCTTCTCTTATTCTCTGAGCGTTGTCATCTTATTCCTGGTATATTTAACACGTCAATATCAAACTATAAGTCTAATTTAGTACAGTTGTTGTCATCTGGCAGAGCTAAACTAATAGTTGGACCTGTTACTTAATATTATTTTTTTCTTTTCTTTTACAATATTTTTGAACCTGTTATTTATTAAATATTATTAGTTATTTTTCATCTACAATATTTTTGCATCTGCTATTCAATAATCTTTTTTTATTTTATTTTTACACAATTTTTTGCACTAATGAGATTATTGTTTTTTTTTAAACAGGAATATGTTAATTTGTATGCAAAAGCCTATAACGGGCGTAAATAAATAAATAGATATTTGACTGGACTGTATTTTCGTAAGTAGCGACTGTTTTTGAATCAATCAGTTGTAAAGCTGGCGCAACGAGAGTTGAAACAAACAATACATGCATAGCGTTGGGCTTATTGTGTATTGGTATACGGTCCAGTGGCGTTGTATTTACGATGTGTCATAAAGAAAGAGCCATTTGTTTTGTTTACGCCTACTTATTGTCACTAGTGGAAAAGGGACAGTGGGTGTTTATGTTGATATTGTAAATGCGTGTCCTATTCATTCAGTTCGACACGCTGTACGTAAGCTATGCATCTGTGTGAGTATTGGCCGGCACCAATTCTCGTGGTGAGACCTATAGCCAGTCAAGGCAATTTGCAACATTTACACAGTGATCGTTTTCCGGAAAGTAGATATTTTTACGAATAATTATGCCTATCGTATTTTTTATCATAACTACCTTGACCCGAATGGACAAATTTTATTACATTTACAGTTTTTGATTACGTTTAATCATTATGTGCATGGGCGTTTTGAATAAAACTTTGCATTATTTCTGGATGTAGGAAGAGTGGCGGAAATCAAATTGCTTGGGTAAGATCAAAATGATAATACGTAGGTACTTAATAAAAGCAGGCAACTTCCTGCATTTATCGTTAAGTTCATATTGTGTGATATTATCTTTGTATTCGCATGCCATCAATCATCATCCTGAAATTTTAGATTTAAAATCTTAAAATTAACGCTTCTTATGTTGTGGTTAAAAAACTAAAGCCTTTGTAATTTTTTTATTTCTCTTAGATTCAGCATTTTTTGGCCATCCTACGATAAATTTCTGAATTGATACCCCTAATCTCGTATATTAAAGATGCGCCCATTTATATATACATATACTCGTACATATCGTAGCCGGAAAGGCAAAAAGGCTGAAGCGCCATTTCGGGAAGTTTATACCAGAGCACTTTTAAGTTGATTTTTTACAATAAAATTCATAAGTCTTCAGTACCTGATTGAATTTTGAAAAGAAAAGTTAACTTAGGTAATTCAATGCTCTAACTGAGTTACTTGAAGCGAAAATAAGTTTAAAAAAGTGCCAAGCTTATGTCGTTTGAGTTAAGCCTTCTACCAAACGGTAAATGTATTTTAAATGGCTGAAGCGCCACAAAAGTCTTCAGAATCACACGAGAGTCAAAGCGATCGATGCAGAAAAAAACCTGATCTAAACTGTACATCTAACTCATTAGTGTCACTCAAGCTCTTTTACCTTTCCAATGACGATATACTATAGATAAACACCTTTAGAAATATTTTTTTGTTTGTTTCAATCTCAAAACCGAAAAGGAACAAGCCCCAACTGCATAGTTACTTACCCACGAGCAATATTTTCCAATCTCATTCATAGGTAGTTGGTAGGAAGCAGGAAGTACCTGCCAAAGCAGTTTTGCACGCTCAGTTAGACGAAGTTATAGCGTTACAGATCTAGTTATTAATAATATACTTCTTCTCGGCCGTAATAATGATATTTCTCAGCTAATCACTTCACACAATAATCTACAGGGCATGAATAATGGGTTAACGTAGATTGCTGGTGATTGAAGCAAATCAGTTAGGCATTTCCTGTGGCTTTGCAATTGAGGATACCACTATCTAATCGTTCTCAAGCTTTGCAGGTCATTACAAAAGAAAATATATTTTTTAAAACAATTTAATTCAATTACTTATTCATTTTCAAAAGATTACCAAACACGACTTTAAATCGTTTCAAAGACATATGAAAAATGTGTATGGAGTGTACTTTTAACAGAGATAATACAAAGCGCCCTTGAGGTGATTTTCCCACAAAAACTGCGCTATAAAAGTTATCCATTTATTATTTTTTTTATTTAAAGCATATATATATTAAACAAGAGAGAGAAAATAAATGATGAAAAGATAGACATAGTTCTAAAATTTTATAAATAAACTTAATGGATAGACAACGTACAGTAATTAGGTAAGCAGCGACAAGGCTTATAATAATAATAACAGTGAACTTATACAGCGCAGTTTTGTGATATTTCACCTCAAGTGCGCTTCATATTAAATTAATTAAGCTAATAAGACTAACTAAGAAGGAGAAAATAATACATAATAAGTATACAAATTAAAACTATCTAAAATCACGATCGTCATCATGAACTACGAGAGAAAAGGTTCAGATATGGAAATAACAGTGTATGTGTACGTTAACAGATTTGAAAAACAATTACTAGAAGCTAAGGGTATAAAAATCCAGATGAAACGTATGAATTCATTTTTAAATCGAAGAGAAGGGAATTAGATTGAGAACAGTTAACATGTTGGTACATGAAAACATTAATATTAGACTTGGTGTTTAAAGGCAGTTGTTGTCACTGACGTTGAATATGTCGATATCCAAAGCAATTCGGTTCAATAATAAGAGTGCCCTCCCCATCGGCATGACCATTGGCAAGTTAGTCTTCCAGGCTGGGAGATAAAACAATCTATGCCAACGATGATGGCAATAATAATCGGGAACATGAAAGTTAATACTATCCACTATAGCCAAGTAATATACATTGCCACCTAAATGTTTGCCACTTGTCAAAAAATACAATAAAACTAAGGAAGGTTTCAAAATGAAAGTTAATATTAAATCAAATTTTACGTAGGTATCAGAAAATCAAAAAAGGGTTATTGTTGAGACGGGTTTAAAAGCCTTCAGCTAGTCTAACGTCTGATCTAAGCCACGGAGTTTAGCAACCTTCAGACCTTTTCTTCACACTTTTTTTTCTTCACCTTCGATAAACGCTGGAAAATATACCACAATAAAATAATATTATATTCAGTATTAAGTTGGTCTACAGCATTTAAAAAAAATGGTTTATTTAAAAAAAACACACAGAGTGCAATGGTACGTGGCAAGTTTTTTTTTTTTAAATGAATGACATACATTCCCGGGTTATGAATAACTTGACATTTGAATTCCTCCTAAGTAATTCCATCATTATAAGCAGTTTTTAACTTTCGTAATGATGAAGGACTTCGATAGCAAAAGATTAAACCCGCAACGTCAGGGTGGGAAATCAACACATTTTTCCACTCGGCCACTAACCGGTCAAAGATAAAAAAATATTATTGTCAATCCACGATCATATGAATAATTAGGAATCAATCCAAAAAATCACAATATCAAAGCGAAGGTAGGACATTTTTTCTTAAAAGTTACAAGTTACTGGTAGGTAGGTACTGAGACTAAAGATGAATTATTTTATTTTCATCAAGTGACTTTAAAAGTATGCATGTTCTCAGAAGATTGGCCTCGATATCCCGTCTGCTAAAAAGTGAAACTTGCTGCCAGTTCCCTTTATTTCAAGAATAACAAATAGTTTCTTTCAAGCACCCCAGTTCACATTGTCTGTTGCTTTTAACGTTTAACCCAGTTTTAAATATTTATTGGGGCATTTTATCCTTCCAGAAATATGCAAAACCTTTTTCGGTTTTTGTTCGTTTCGAGAAAGGGTGTTTTTGTTTATCCCTTTATCGCGTTTTTTTTGTTTCATGGGTTTGCGTGCGTCAGCCTTCCGTAGAGCGGGTTGAAAAAATATTCAGATTTTTTCTAGGAACGAGCGCAGCAAAAAACCTTTTGAACTTAACAAGCGCTAACAATAAACAAAGCTACTGTGACATGCATAACTAAAACCCGAAGACGGGCCATAATGAAAGCGAAAATAATTTTGCACGAAACACAAAAAATAATAAGGTTTGAAGTTCCTTTTTGATAGTGTACCCACATGATGCACAGGTTAGGCCTTAAAGAGTCTGTGATTTGTGAATGCGGTGCATGTGGTCAACAAATGCCCGCTCCATTCATTTTCCAGTAGAATTGATGAGGTCCACAGGGCAACGTCTGAGGCCCTAGACTGACTTGTAGGCCTGGATGTTCCCCTCTGACCCCCCAACCACATAAAACAATGAGCAAAATATGAATTATAAATAATTTTCTTTGTGAGTAAGTATGTCCGTACGAGTGTGGACTTTTAAAATTTAGAACTGAACAAATTTAAAAAATAGTCTTTTTAAATTTTAACAGACATTATTCTTAATTTGAAATGAAACTTATATTTTTCTTTGGGAAGTCAGTTTACATTCCGTGATTTTTAACGGGTAACAACAAGTACGAGTATAACAAAATTTGCTTTTCAACGAATGAGCATATTTTAGTATAACGAGGTATAAGTGAGTGTTATTTATATTCATAATAAAAATAAGTGCTATTTTTATAAATGTTATTAATAAAATTCAGATTTCCGCTATAACAGCTTTAAGTGCTATAATACGTAATAATAATTCGTTTACAAACACATTACGGTTCAGGAGCTAGTCAGGAGCGCAGAAATAATTTTATTCTAGCACTCACAGTATCAAAAATCATTTTATTTATTTCCGTAGTATTTACCTACTTGCCTAAGGCTGTATTTAAGGGGTGTATCAGCGAGAGAGTATAAATATAAATTAGCATAAGATTGCGTGCATTTCGTACCTACCTACTTGGAACATAATTAACACTTTGACCCATTAATTTAATGTCGCTGTTAATATGATGATGTCGTTAAAATTATTGTTCACTTGTAATAATGATTACACTGTGGAACAATTTTTTTTTCTATCTGACAAGATTGGATAAATAATCACTTGTGAAAAAAAAAAAAAATTCGTGTTTTCTTTGAATAGCTTGCGAACGATGTTGTAATAATTTTCATTTTAAAATATTAAAATAATTTTATATTTTTATTTATTCACATATTTAGTACGCATATTAATGTTGTTAATTTTACTAATTATTTAGGCCGTGACCTTACTTTTACAGTGTTCTATAAGCCCTGCAGGGCGGCATTAAAACGAAAATACTAAAAAGTAGAGAATCTTTTTGTTTGTAGCAGAAAGAGCTATCGTACGGTGAGCTCTGGCGTCAGAAAAATTCCATAGAATTCAAGCGTTAGAACGTGGTTTTTATCATGATCTACGGATTTTTATGTTCAATAAACTGTGTAGAAAGGAAGTGCTCCATTATTATCATTTTTTTTTTAATATGAAGGATGTTTCAGAACTGTAAATTTAGGTAAAGCTGGGTAGTAAAGCTTGTACATATATATATATATTTAGACAGTTTTGTACGAGATTCGAGAGCTTATGTTTCTATTATATAGGCATTTAGTTTGATAACAACGAAAATTCTTTTCGGAGATATTCTCACAAAAAGTTTTAACTTTACAATTAAAAAAAAAAAAAGTATCTTACGGTTAGAACCTTGTCATGACAACCTGTCGAGTTGCATATCAAAAATTCCCTTAACTAGTTAGCCCCGTAACTTCCTATCGATATCAAGTCGACGCGTGAGCGTTACTATGATATTTGAGTTATTTATACATTTTCAAATAATAAAGCATTAAAATATATATATATCCATAACATGTACTCGTATATTAATTGTATGCATTTAATACCGAAATAAAAATAACTAGTTCATCTACCTGCTAAGTATTAAGCTTCCTTTGAATTAAATCTGTCATTTTCTTAGGTTTTCTATGATTTTTTTGTTTTGCGTACGAAAAAAAAAACTTAAAAAAAAACAGTAATTAATTATAATTTATAGAACTGAAAAAATAACTTTGTGTAAGACCACTGATTATATTTTACTTTTTATGACCAATCGGTTTCGCTTAGCCCATCATCGGGGTACAAAATTAAACTAAACAAAAAAATAAAAGTGTGCGTTTACATATATAAAATAAAATAACAGAATATTGAGAAAACAATAGAATAGCATTTAAATTATAACAAAAGAATAGGGAGAAAAAGAGACAGATATTATGAATTGAACGAGAGAAAACATCAACTGAGAAGGTGATTGAAGAATAATAATACATTTTATGAGTTTACAGTAAAAATACCTAATATTGGACTACTGGACAAATTTAATTGATTATTAAAAATATTACTTTAATTTTAAAGACTTTCTTTTTTTCTAGTGCTAAAAATTAAAATACAATCTGTGGTCAAATACAAAGTTTTTATTTAATTTTCATTAAATATGTCAAACCACAAAGTGATTGCTTTCTACGAAAATAAAAATAAACTAGTGCATCCATCTGTTGTATATTTAGCTTATTTGAATTATACATTGGTCATTTCTGTTAGCTTTCTATGATTTTTTGTTTATTACGTACAATAAAACAGGCTTTTCATCATTTTTAAATGTAAAATTTATAATTTAGCTCTATTAATATGTTTAGAAAGGCAAGATTTAAAATTTTGATTTTGAATAAGCTTACGAAAGATATTAAAGATTAAATATGTTGGTCAGGTCGATTTCTATCTTGGGTATAGAGAGTTAAAATAAAGCAAAAACAATTTGACTTCACATTATTCCTATGAATAATGCCGGTGGTAATACATACCAACACAACACGAAGTATGATCCTAAAGCAATATTAAACATACAAACAGAGTTAAATCTTCAAAATTTATGTTAGGCTATCGTAACTCATAACGTCACATTTAAAAGAAAATCCACTGATTTGTTTGTTATATTAAAATACCTGGAGTGGGAGAGAAAAGATGACCAATCGGGCAAAACGAGTCGGTTACTTTGGTTTCAATATTTTACACTGCGTCGTAAATAACTTAGACATAATCCTTGTTAATATATTGCCACATTATTTAAATTCATATTTAAATGATTTCACAAATGCCCATTTTGAATTTCGGTTTCATGACATCACATTAGTTATGGTTCTTTTGTTTAATTGTATATTTTGAGATTCAATGACTTGAATATTTTTATTATAAGTAAATCGTACTTTTGTTTACTTATATCTATATCTAATATTGATAAAGGATAAAAAGGTAGGGGAAGGGAGACTTCATCCCCCGTCAATAACGCGTAAATGCGTAAGTATAAAAAATGCACCGACTGTACGTGTTCCATACAAATAAAAAAATATTTGAAGTTTTTAACTATACTAGTTTTTTGATTTGTCACTAGTGGATTTATATAGGTGTATCTACGTACTAACGATTTGAAAAAAATGTTTTGTGAATGGTCTAATTGACCTATAAATAAAATGAAGGATCACTGATCCAAATTTTAATGTGGTCTTAGTATGAAATGTTGACATTTTAGAATCGCGAGATTGAAACGTAAAAATTGAACATAAAAAATATTCCTTTCAAGTTTTTCAGAATGTAGGTAGGAACTACAAGTATTCATTCGTTCCCAGGTCTGGCAACTTCGTCTCCCCTAGGCTGAGCTCTATCGATCCTCCCCCAGCTTGCTTAGTTTGTATGCGAGGGTGGATTTCATCCCTAGATTGTTATTCACCCCCTTACCATTTATGCGCTCCTGGCCGCTCCAACCAGACGCCATGCTCTCGAGGAGCGAGGGTTGGGGACAGGGGGACAGGAATGGAAGGGAGTAAGACACATGGCTTAACAAACCCTCAAAGGTTTCAAATAATTATATAGGTAGGTACCCTACTACCCATCCATACTGCCTATACAACCTGTAATATACACTTACTTACCGTAGAATATTTCAATCAAAATTTAATATTTTTTTATTTGTATTGCGATTTAAAATTAAACGCAAGTGGGCAGGTGTATCTGTCATTCTGTCCACCAACACCGTTGAGTTTTTTTATGTTTAAAAATGCAATTAAAAAAATAATGTCTCTTAGAAACTATGCATCTAATATGATTGAAACAGTAATAATGTGATAAAAATATAAAATGTATTACTTCATCTTAAGTAAAATCACATCGTTTGTTTGTTCGAATATTAAATATTAAATATATACATGGCCTGTTCAAAAGAAAAGACGAATTTGAATTTTCGCGGGCTGTGTACATTCGATTATCGATTTTTGTTGTTGTTGTTAAGTTGGTACACATATGTTTATCATATGTTAACATTATCAGCCATTTTGGATGAGTGGTTTGTTTTTGACAACTGGAAACGTTATTCACGTTTTTTGTGTGTTTTTCGATTTTTTACTTTTTGAAAAAATGTATCAAAGAATAAAATCCATTATTTGTTTTTCCACAACTCCAGGACGCTCATCGTTATTAACATCTTTTCGGCCTTTTGTAAAGCGCTTGTACCACTTATAAACACTTTTTTGAGACAAAGTAGACTCGCCGAATGCCACAGTCAACATGTTAAGTACGTTGGAGCACTTAATTCAATTTTTAACGCAAAATTTAATAAATATTTTTTGATCCATTTTTCAAAAAGTAAAAAATCGAAGAGGGTTTATAATCCCCGATAGTTGTCGCTCCAAGAAACATTTCTATCCAGTACTGTGCGCACAGTTTATTATTATTATTAGTATAATCATAAATCAAATTATTTCGTAGTTAGTTAAGCATGATTTTTGTAATAAAAAAAGTGTTGCGTTATAATATGCAAGCCTTCATACCCTGGTGTAAATATCGATATTAGTCGGTAGGTATTTTTTTACCCACCTACTTTTATAACGAGTAATGGCTATAAGGAGCTAATTTGGTTGGTACCTTCGCGAGAATATACGCGTTATAACCAAGTTCGACTGTAAATATATATTTTTTATGGTGAATACCGTACGAGAGTCCTAACTGCTCCCCACCCTCTATTAAACTAATTACTTTATTTTGCAGTATTTGCATTTTTTCTTAACTAACTAACTAACTAACCATCACGCCGTTTCCCCGCAAGGGTAGGCAGAGAGGACGGACCGCCATACAACTCTGTCTTGGCACACACTTCTTGCTTCATTTACATTCATACATCGTCTCATACATACTCTTCTGTTATTCTGACTCTTCACGACCCGATTCAAGTATTTGATTTACTTGATCGTGCCATCTTTCTCAGGCGTCCTCGACTTCTTCTTCCATTCACTTTCGCATCATATATTCTTTTCACACTCCTTTCTTCGTTCATTCGCTCTACATGCCCAAACCATCTAAGCGTCCCTTTCTTAATCCTATCCATTACGCTCACATCAGCCTTGCATTCTTTCCGGATATCCACATTTGTAATACGGTCATACATGGTTTTACCGCACATCCGTCTCAAAGATCTCATTTCCACAGCATTCAGTCTACTTTCATCCTTCCTCTGCCAGTTCCATGCCTCACTGCCATACATCAGGGTTGGTATAAGCACTCCATTGTGGACTGCTAGCTTCGCTTCTTTGGACAATTTCTTATTTGCCCCAACAGCGTTCAGTCCTCCATTAATGGAGTTTTGCAAAGTTGGAGCAAAAAAAAACAAGGCTTAAAGAATAACTAAAATATGGCGACATTATTATATTACACATGATCTTGCATATTTCTTTATTATGAATTACTTACTATAAATATTTGTTGCAATAAATCATCTTCGGTCGTATTAATAAAATTAAATGGCTTTTATAACAGATCGATTCTGTGGTTTGAGGTTATACGGCATTTAATCTGCTGAAAATATCTTTTTAAAAGCAATTCAAACAAATGTTTTGATTAGAATTTCTAGAATCTGCAGTTGTGTGTGTGTGTGTGCGTGTAAAAAACTAATTTATTCAGTTGCAAAAGAGAACCTTCAAGTGGTTTCAAGTTTCAAGTCATTTCCACTAACAATAGTTAAAGTCAATATTCTTAAATAAAAATAATGTGGTTAATACTATGTTCTTTTCTACTCATTTCTTTAGACTTTCAGTCATTCATCTTGAGGTTTAGCTATAACTTCTATATTGGCAAATGCAAAGTTCATTCTGCTCCGCTAAAAAATATTGTGGCTACGCGGAATGCTCGTGTAAATGCTTGTATAATATAATTTAAGACTTTCATGGGCAATTAAAAAAAATGAATACCGCACAAAAGTCCGAGCTGTCCGGATCCAGTGGAACTATGGCATCCTCGATTGGGGTATGTTATGAAGCTCAATAGAGTGGGGAAGGGAAGAAGATGAGGAGTTTACACGTGCGTCTACCTATAAACCGAAAAGCCTTAATATTATATTTAAATTCTTTTAAAACAACAAATTATTTTAAATATTCAAAAACGTTTTATGAATAATCAAACGTTAAAGAGGTTTTTGTTTTGGTTAGTAGCCAATGCTTTACTAACGAGTTATCTTTGGCAAGAATAAATTACAATATATTACGCGTATAAAAGCATACAATGTGAACACGTTAACCTGCCGGAAAATTTCTGCCTTATATTCTACCTATAATATCGTTTATGATACCTTAGTTGTTTTACTAAAGATAAAAATGTGGATATATAAACCAAGAATATACGAATTTATTATATCAACATATATATCTATGAATTTTTTTCACAGTGAATACCGCAGAGCTAGTGAGACTATGGCATACCCAGTTGGGTATGTTGTGAGACTGAGGTATTAGAGGGAGGGGAAGGAGATGGGGAAGAGGAAAATTGGGAAGTACCTGGCTAACAATACCTGGTCACCAAACACGCCTAAAGATATTTTTAAGCGACGTTTCGATTCTGAATGGTGGTCTTTCACCAGGGCTATATTTAGAGTATCTACCACTCTATTTTTATTATTTTTATTTTATTGAGAAAGAGAAACATTCCCGTGTTACGAATAACCTGACAATATTTGAAAAACTCCTACTGCCATCACAATGAGTGGAAAATTTTGCTTGTGCAATGATAGAGGATTTAGATAGCAAAGGAATTGAACCCACGACCCCCGGATGAAAATCCGAGGCATTTGTCCACTCAGCTCTTTAACGGCCTAATAAATGCAAATATCGAATTACTTTTATAGCATTTGAATTATTATAAAAAAGATTTATTTTTTGTTATAAGTTATTCCGATACTTGTAAGCATTAGCTATTTAAGTATTTACCGAATGAAAAATAAATTCTAATAATTCTAAAAACTTTTCTATTTAAAAATACTTCGTACCTATTTATCTGCTGTACCAATTATGTATGAAATGCAATTGACATATAAGTAGGTAGGTATGTCAGAAAATACGTATCAAAATCTTTTCATAAAGATAAAGTGGCAATGTTGGAAATCTCCGTGAAGGGAAAAAGGTCGTAAAGACGTCAAGAATAACCGATAATTCCTTTTAAATTATTGAACCATAAATAAAATCACCTCGAATAAATTTCCAACAGCTGACAGTTACTTTAAAGGTGGACAGGTCCCGAGTAATGAGAACGGAGCTCGAAAATAAATAAAAAAACACCGCAAGAAAACAAAACGAAGCGTTTGGATTCAGAACATCGACCTTAATTGGATGCTGCGAGATGTGAGATTAAGGAGCATTCCTGCCTTCATTAAAACAGCTCTTTTTGCAAAAATAAGCCACCATTTTATAGCTTCTGAATTTTAACGAAGATAACAAGGTTTTGGGATACTATATGTATACGAGTATATATGTATAGGTTTTATAATTCATTAAATACATGGCTACGACATAATTGTGAAACTAATTTAGTTTTCTTGCAAAATCTACGAAATGATCATAATCACCTTCTAAAGGTTAACGTTTCAAAAAGCTTCGAAAACACTCATGCTTTAAACCTAATTTATAAAAACATTCAAACCAACCATAAAATATCTATACCTACCTAAAAACCTACCAAACTAAACCTAACAAAGTATTGATGGACACTTTGATAATACCTACATGACGGCCTCCGTGGTCTAGTGGTAAGACGCTCGACTACGAATCCAGAGGTCACGGGTTCAAACCCGGCGTGCGCAAATAAAAATCATTTAATTAAAATTGGTCATAATGCATTTAATTTTTCCAGAGTGGTAGATACTAAGTATCGCCCTGGTGAAAGACCACCATTCAGAATCGAAACGTTGCTTGAAATGGCTTAAGCCGTGTTTGGTGACCAGATCTGAATAGCCAGGTACTTCCCAACCTTCCTCTTCCCGATCTCCTTCCCCTCCCCACTACCTTCAGCCTCACAACATACCCAACTTGGGGATGCCATAGTCTCACTGGCTCTAGACGGTTGGGAGCAGTTGAGAGACTCTAAAAATACAAAATAATTTATAGTTTATTAATTTATGGCACGTTCCAGAGTGGTAGATACTCTAAGTATCGCCCTGGCGAAAGACCACCATTCGGAATAAAAACGTTGCTTGAAATGGCTCTAGCCGTGTTTGTGACCAGATCTGAATAGCCAGGTACTTCCCAACGTTTCTCTTCCCATCTCCATTCCCTCTCCACTACCGTCAGTTTCACAACATACCCTAATTGGGGATGCCAAAGTCTCACTGATTCTGGACGGTTGGGAGCAGTTGGGACTATTGTGCGTTATTCAATTTTTTAAAAAGAAAAGAAAATGTAGACATCCAATTATTAAATATTTTGTTGAATGAAATTAAACTCACCTACCTACTCTTAAACGGACTCACATAAAACATGATAATACGTACTTATCGGCCAGGTTTTATTGCGCGGGAGGCTAAGTTGTTGGGAAAATATTCTTTTAATGAAAAAACAACTTCGTAAGATAATTTTAATTGCACTTGACTTAATGGATTTACTCAAAGTCTAGGGTCTAGACCCTGTAGTGTTGAAGTAAAAATGACACAGAAAACTAAAAATAGCAGAAATTAATAATAATAATATTAAATTTAATTCAACAGAATTATTTTTCAAAAATGTTCAAAAATGCTAAAGTTTTCCTAACGTAGGTACTCCACAAAACGTTTGAGGTTATTTTAGTTTCTATGTTCATGTTACAAATATTTTTAACCGTTCGCATATTTTTAAATAAATGTTTATTTTGCAATATTCAAATAATAGGTACTTATGAATTTAACTCGAAAGCAAAAAAATAAGGCAACCGAATAATAAATTAAAAAAAAAACAGTTACCGGAGGCGGAAAAATCCACTATTTTCGAGCTTTGGCATCGTGAAATTTTCGCAGCGTTTTTCCATATAAAATTTCCAAGTTAAATAAACTGTTTTTAAGATCATATCGTCGTTTTCATCGTGAGGGATGTGATTCAAAGCTCTCTAATCTCTGATTTCCATTGTTCTGTATAAAAGGCGAGAGTCAATTTTGTTTGCTCAATATTTTTCAATTGTTCAAAAGGAAAAAAAAAAATAGAACAGAGTAGTAGACCCCCTTGTTATATACCGACGTGTTGTGCCTATGACGTTAAACGAAAAAACCGTGAAACGACTAAATTTCCCATTGCGTGTTATGTAGGTTCACAAGTGTGAAGAAATTAACTTTTGTCCATAAAAGATTCAGCTGCTAAAAGTGTCTAGACCAGGAATGGGTGAAAGTGTCAACTGAATTGTAACACATAATGCCATTTAGTGTAATACATTATGTCATTTACTGCCCAATAAAATCAATAACTACAATGTACGAGGAGCATGCGCAGTGCACAAAGAACGCGATCTTACTTCTCTCTCGATTCGCATAACTTATTCTTAATGGCTATTTTAAAAACCATAAAAATATCTACACAAAGACCGAAATGACTGAAGGAGCGTTGGTTATTCGCATTTGATGCTTGCAAACATCATAAAAAATGTATCCCACATATGCTTACGCTAACTGGCAGGTATCCAGATTGGTAAACAGGGGCGGTAAGTGAGCTTCTTAGCTCGGGAAACAGCTTTGATAAAGGCAGCAGGAAACAGGACATGTAGTATTCTTTCATTTTACCTCACCATTTACCACCAAAAAATCCTAAGTCGCGAAGAGCCAATGTAACGTGTTTCACACACTATAAATACTTATAAACTTGAGTTGACGAAAAATATGATCAATTGCAAGAAAGGGTTCGCTCTTTTAGATGCCCAGGAGCGAAATAAAACTTTTTATTTACAGATCTACAAACTCGTTCAACTTGATTTATTACCACATTGACATTTTCAACTCGACTATGTGTGACATTAAACTGAAATCCATTACACTAACCACAAACTAACAAATATTAGATCACCCAAAATATCTTTCCATTTACTCCCGTGCTTCGTACCTTTACCCCTCAATCATATTCGACGGCCTCCATGGTCGAGTGGTAAGACACTCGACTACGAATTCAAAGGTCGCGGGTTCAAATCCGGCGTGAACCGATAACTTTTAATTAATTAATATATGTCGTAACAAATTTAATTCAGATAAAAATAATAAAAAAGTATGTTTGCGGCACGTTCCAGAATGGTAGATACTCCAAGTATCGCCGTGGTGAAAGACCACCATTCTAAGTCGAAACGTTGCTTGAAATAGCTTTAGCCGTATTTGGTGTCCAGATCTGAATAGCCAGATACTTCCCAACCTTCCTCTTCCCAAACTCCTTTCCCTCTTCACTACCTTCAGCCTCACAAAATACCCTATTTGGGGATGCCATAGTCTCACTGTCTCAAGACGGTTGGAAGCAGTTGAGACTCTTGTGCGGTATTCATATAAAAAAATAATATATATGTCCCCTTCCCCTTAACAACTTAGTTAAGCTAACTCAAATAATTATTTTAAAAATATTTAAATAATATCACAACACAAATATGAAACAGAAAATAAAAAGAAAATGGTCACAACCGAGACTCGAACTCGGATCCTCTACTCCATCCGGGAGTAACGCTTCAACCAATTCAGCCATTGGGAGCTTATTAGAAATCGATATTCACGTACTTTTCACTGAAGATTATTGATTTTATTTTTTTCTTTCATATTTGTGTTGTTGATTATTGATATTATTTAAATATTTTAAAAAGAATAGCTTTAATGCTTTAAAGTTAATTTTTATTTCAAATGATTGTGTAAATAATTGAGGATTTATTGTTAATTTTCTAAAACCTGGACACCAAGTCGTGAATTGAAATGGAACACATTTGGAAATATAGAATTTTCCACAAAATAGAATCTTTCATCGAAAGGTAAAAAGTTGCGAAATCGTACGAAATATAAAAAGGAGAAAACCGAAATATTCTAGGCATATTACAAAAAAACGAAAAATTCAAGATTACCCAACTGAAAATCTAAGGGGAAATTAATGGAAAGCAAAGCAGAATAAGTTGCCGCACTTCATGTCTTCGATGATTCGAGCTACCAGCAGGGTAAAGATTACCATAACCATTGCCAAACTTCCGATAGGATAGGGCCAGGAGAAACTAAACACTTTTCATATGAAGGGTTTAGAATCACGGAAGTCTGGACTTACGAGCTTTCTTCTGCGTATTATTGTCATAAAGTGTGTAAATACGTAGCAGTCACTGGAGGTGTTAACTATTCGGTGTATCCAAGATGGCAACAAACTTTACTTAGATATTATAATTTT
This sequence comes from Drusus annulatus, assembly GCA_022651775.1. Lineage (NCBI taxonomy): Eukaryota > Metazoa > Arthropoda > Insecta > Trichoptera > Limnephilidae > Drusus > Drusus annulatus. Next base: position 289,794 of record JAGWCC010000006.1, read on the forward strand.
TAAGATCTCCGTAAGCTACATAATATCGGTCGTAAATTTTAGCTATTTAATATACCTATTTTAATCAATTAATTATATTTTTTAAGGGTGTCAAAGAAGATTTAAAAAATGATTTTTTTTTCCTAAATAAAACACACAAACTTTGTTTATAACCACTTTATTATTTAATATTACGTCTACCGGTTTCGGAAGTACCCTTCCATCATCAGGACAATAATAAAATTTTAATGTTGTCCTGATGATGGAAGGGTACTCGAAACCGCTAGACGTAATATTAAATAATAAAGTGGTTATAAACAAAGTTTATGTGTTTTATTTATAAATATGGCTAGCCACAAAGTAAAAACTTTTTTCGATTTTTTTTTCCTATTTCATGTTTAAATGCAAAGGTAAATGAAAAAGGTATTATATTTTGTCAAATAACTTTTTTATAAATATGTTACATATTTCAACCTCCCAAACTAGGCATATGTCCGTATCATGGTGGTCTGCATTCTAAATAATTATAATATCAAACATAGCACCTTGGAGAAACAATGTATGGAGAGAGAGCTATTTTTTTTTACCTAACCTATAAAAACTTGCGATAAATCACTTTCTCCGGGTTTTTACGTCGTACACCACGAGAGAAAAAGAAACAATAAAAATAGCACACCGCTTTTATGTGTTCATATATTCTTTTCACACTCCTTTCTTCGTTCATTTGCTGTACATTCCCAAACCATCTAAGCGTCCCTTTCTTGATCATATTTATTATGCTCAGATCAGCCTTGCATTCTTTCCAGATATTTACATTTTGAATACGGTCATACATGGGTTTACCACACATACGTCTCAGGGATCTCATTTCCACAGCATTCAGTCTACTTTCATCCTTCCTCTGCCAGCTCCATACCTCACTGCCGCACATCAGAGGCTAAAATACACATTATAGGCAGGTACTTTACTAGGTAGGCAGATATTTAAAAATATTATTTTTAACATTTAATAATTTCAATTAACATCAGTTCTTAATTTGAAATATTCACACTCGGAAATTTGTAGTTAAAGTATGTACCTACTTATCTAATATGTGAAAGAAGTAGCGTTGGGAAAAACTTCAATGTTTTGTGAATGCTTCACGAATTGCTAGTTCTTTTAAATGAACCCTTCGCGGTGAACACTTCAATTGAAGTCGAACTCAGAGATTTGAATTTATCCGGTTATTTGTCCAGTTTTTTTTGGAACCGGTTCCTCGCCGAAAAAACACGTATTAGTTGGTAGGTATTTGAAAGTGAAAAGAACTGGGACCGGTTCCTTGCCAAAATAAAAAGTACCAGTCGGTAGGTATTTGAAAGTGAAAAGAACTGGAACTGGTTCCTCGCCAAAACAAAAGTACTAGTCGGTAGAGATTCAATTGAAGTACTTTTTTATAGGCTTTGAAGTTCACCTTCACATTTTTACTGCTGCAAATTGATGTAATTCTTTGTGTTCTAACTTCCGTTGAAGTATTTGTTCAATAAAATGAAGTTAATGAAATGAATGAATGCTAAAATGAACTACCAACTTCAATTGAATTATTTGTTCAATGAAATGAAGTTAATGAAATGAATGAACGTTAAAATGAACTACCAACTTCAATTGAAGTATTTGTTCAATGAGTGAAGTAGGAACTGCTGCAAAAAGAAGAAGTTCTTTGAAGTAGTTCTTTCAAAGCGGTCACAACGATAGAAAGAAAGTGTGTTTTCACTGGCGGCAGGCAAGCCAGTGTTTTAAAAAGACCGCCCTGTATATAAGCATCATACAAGTAGGTATCTATCTATACTAGTGGATATATACCTACACATTAACAAGTAGTGTAAGCCTGAAATCATTTGATAAAGAATGTTTCTAATTAAAATTAATACACGCTTGATTACAAATTGGTAAGGCGTGAATAACCGATTATTAGCTGCGTATCATTCAATTTATTCATGAGACTATTGTATTTAATAATTCGACTTACGTATTGTGAATGTATTTATTCACATCGGAAACTTTCAAATTGAATTAATACGTTATTCTAGAATCAATCAATTGTTGCTTTTCACTCTTTGTCTTGTGGTGAAATTATGAAAAACTAGAAGCTAACGGCAACTCAGACGCAGATATAAATCACATTTTATAAATGACCACTTTTCATCATTAATAACTAAATATACGTAGATTGATGCCGACTTTACTACCAGTGGCGGCTCTTGGAGTTTTTAGTGTGCTAGAGTGCTGCTGAAAATCGTGAAAAAACGTCATTATAACGAATAAACGTCATCTCTTTAAAAAATATGAATGTTAATTTATTGCTTTGATATATTTTAATTAACTTATTTATGTTTTTGAGTGCTAATCACTTACTCCATGCTATTTTTTATGTCACTATTATTTTATATTATGTTTTACACAGTTATGTAAAAGCCCGCAAGGGCGTATATAATTAAATAAATTATTGATGTTGTTATAACCAAAAACGTTTTTTTTTTTTGATATTTCTATTTTTAATGATTTTTTTCAGCAAACGGTGCTGTGCACCAAAAAAACGAAAAATTCTAAAAAATACAACAATAGTACAATAAAAAATATTTTTTTTTCAGCTACGGCAAAATCGATAACGTTATGATTTATAATATTTGCACTGTATCACACTAAAAATTCACGAGCCGCCACTGTTTTCTACCCGGGATTTTTTGAGGCTTTGTTTTTTTATAGATACATGAATATCTTTGATATTCTTAGCTCATTATGGAAAATTGCTTTGCTTTAAAAAAAAAATCTATATGAAAAATCTGCACAAGTTTTATCACCTCCTTATCCGCTTAACATTATAAAGTTTTTGCTGCAACGTACAAACACATTTCTAAAGGTATATACCTTTACAAAGTTGAGATAATATTACATACCTAGTTAGGTTTAGCATAGAAGGTTCATAACATTGCAAGTAAGTAGGCGATACGTATATTATTAGTAGGCGACTGGCAGCCGTGGGTGTATGGAGCAGATAATGTGGTATCAGCAGGAACGGGGATGGCTGAAAGGAAAATAATCTATCAGGACTACAAAATTTAGTGGTGCGTAAATTACAGCGCTTCCTCCGACGGAAAGACCCGTCTTCAACGCGAAAAGCAAACCGTAAAAGTTTCTCACCAAACCTGAACACTAAATAAAAAAGTCAAATGATTACCGAGAGCCAGAAAAGAATATTACTTTGTGGGTAAAGTTTTTTTTAACTTTGTTGCGTCTTGCTGTTTGAAAGATTTGATGCTTTGCGCATTAAGTTTTCGAAGAGGTGGACGGATTTATAAGGAAATTTACGACCTGGCTCCGAAAAAAGGTTCGCGATTGATATCCCCTCCAAGGTGGGTGGAGATATGTACATGATATATGGAAGAAGGTTCTTTGTACCTTCGTTCAAATAAAGGTAGGTATACTGAATTAAAACAACGAGGAAGACGGGGCTAGTTTCACTTCAAATATAAAATTAAACGTTTATCTATAAAGGCGAATAAAAAATAATAAATAATATTTTTGTAGAAAGCAATAACGTTGTGGTTTGACATACATATTCAATGAAATAAACAATAACTTTGTACAAGACTACACATTTTATTTATTTTTTATGACCTTTCGCTTATTTTTGTTATAATATAAACATTATTTTATTATTTCCTCACTATTCTATCATTTAATTTTATATTGTGTTCTCCCTCTCTTTTATTAGTTTAATTTTGTACCCTGATGATGTTTAGGCTAAGCAAAACCGGTCGGTCATAAAAATCGAAATAAAACTTGTGGTCTTGTACAAGGTTATTGTTTCATCTTATTAATAAATAAATGATTAGGCTATTCTTATTAGACTTTTGTGTATAACTCTTGTTTAGAAAATTTATAACTTGAAGATTTTACGTCACTCTATTTACTACTTGGCTTTGCAGGCTATTTGAATTAAGACGTACGAAAAAAAGAAATGGCGTCGTGTCTATTTTTGACAGTTATAAAAAAAGTATATTTGTCGCTTTGATTGGATAAAACCGGTGATTTGGTTAAGTTTCTTCAAGAGAGTGTATTACTATTAACTAAAATAAAAACAAACAAAATACAGACATTGGACATACCTACATATTCACCTATATTCCTACATAATAGAGTGAGACAGAATAAATAAACAGGATAAAAAAACGTTAGTAAGAATGTGTGTGTTTTTGCTAGTAGATAACATACCGCTTTAGAGAAACCAAAATCAGTAGGTGACAGATATACTCGAATAAAATATTTTTTGTTCATAAATGATTATGATGAGGCTGATCAAATTAATTCTAATATAAAGTTGTCTTTGATATTTGAGCAATGAAAAATCTAACTACACCTTGTTATTTAGTTTCAAGTAGTCGATTACATATATAGTTAAACATAAATAAATATAGTTGGTCATAATTCCTTACAAAGAGATTTTGTACTGAGGCGGATTATGTTTGCATTTAATATTGAGTTTTCGAATGATATGCATGTATTTAAAATCTACCATTTATTTTCTTTCAGAAAAGTTTTTGTTTTCTGTTTGTACAATTAATTGAACTTCATGGATAATTTCTGAAGAAACTTTGTTAAAGATTTCATTAAAATGCATTAATACGAGTAAAACTTGAGTGGATTACATACAATCGTTCCAGTGAAAAGTTGCATGAGTTTTACTTTAGCTCATGATTAGATTAGTTACAAATACGTGTTTGGGATATTTAATTACTTCTTTGATAGCTTTATTCCGTGTGAAAAATACAATAAAACCAAGCCAAATATAGGTATCTTAGACTGCAAGAATTTCACATGAATTTAAAGAGTCCTAATAATGTTCTCACATTGGTTATAATTCATCACTTATCTACGCCTTTTGTGCATCGTAGAAGGGAGTGTCTGTTTCATATCGTATGAAGAAAAAAACACCTTTTCTATTTAATAAATTAAGAAATTTACGACCGACTCGGCGTGGCATATCTCCGATATGACAGCTGAATATCCAGAATAAGAAAATCCATTTACAGAACGAAAAAAATAGGCTCTTGAGCCTAAAACGACTAAAAGATCCAACCCTCCCAGTTGAAGTCACATAAATTCTCCTTATTTAAGCCGACATGTCCGAACCGACCCAAAGATGGTGGATAATTTATTTAAAAATATGGATAAGATTTATTTTTGGGTGGGTATTAAACGAACGAGAAAAATACTCTTAAATTCCAACGCTGCCTATTGGAGGTTGAGTTTCAACATAGTATCAGCTTACTCAGATATTATACTTTTATATCGTCACGTGAAGTCGCCCACGTCTCGGGCAGGCAGTGGCGTTGCATCGGGGAATAAAAGCATTTTGTGTCAGTGTTGTTTGACTAACTTTAAACGGAATTACTTATAATTTATAAACTTACTTATTTTTAACAAAAAAAAAAACGATATTTGAATGTACACAGCCCGCGAAAATTCAAAATCACCTTTTCTTTTGAACAAGCCATGGATATTCACATATTTATTTATAGATACAGTCGAACTTGGTTGTAAACAATCACGGTAATAGCGAGGACACGGCCATAATGAGCAATTACATAATGTGATGTGTTGGTTCTGGCTTTTTTTCATACGATCGTGTAGGGTTATAACTATTTAAGGTCGCTTCACTGATATAACGTCCAAATAATATTGTCAACCGTATACGTCCGGGTATGAGAAAAAAGCTCAATTCTCGAAACAATCAAATAATGTCATAAAGACAAAGAAAGCCACCCGGCACGGCGGTGGACTTTCCGCAAATCACGTTAAGGAGGGTTTATAATCCCCGATAGTTGTCGCTCTAAGAAACATTTCTATCCAGTACTGTGCGTACAGTTTATTATTATTATTAGTGTAATCATAAATCAAATAATTTCGTTGTTGTTAAGCATGATTTTCGTAATAAAAAAATGTTAGCGTTAAAATAAGCAAGCTTTCATACCCTGGCGTAAATATCGATATTAGTCGGTAGGTATTTTTTTACCCACCTACGTTTATAACGAGTAATGGCTATTATAAGCTAATTTGGTTGGTACCTTCGCGCTCGTTATAACCAAGCTCGACTGTATATACGAGTATACCATATATAATTTTTTTTTATGGTGAATATCGTACAAGAGTCATAACTGCTCCCCACCGTCTGGAGTCAGTGATGCTATGGCATCCCCAATTAAGATATGCTGTTAGGTTAAAGGTAGTAGGGTGGAGAAGGAGATGGGGAAGAGGAAGGTTGAAAATCTGGTTATTCAGATCTGGTCACCAAACATGGCCAAAGCCATTTCAAGAAACGTTCGATTATGAATGGTGGGCTTTTACCGGCCTCTATGGTCTAGTGGTAAGACGCTCCACTACGAATCCAGAAGTTGCGGGCTCAAACTCGGCATGTGCAAATAACTTTTATTTTATTAATATTTATCAAAACATATTAAATTAATATAAAGTATATTCGCCACACGTTCCAGAGTGGTATATACTCCAAGTATCGCCCTGGTGAAAGACTACCATTCAGAATTGCAACTTTGCTTGAAATGGCTTTAGCCACGTTTGGTGACCAGATGTGAATAGCCAGGTATTCCCCACCTTCCTCTTTCTCATCTCCTTCCCCTCCCCATACCCTTTATTCTCACAAAATACCCTGATCGGAGATGCCTTATTGCTACTGGCTTCAGACGGTTGGGAGCAGTTGGGACTCTTGTGCGGTATTCACTATAAACAACGAAAAAATCACGTTGGTACCATAATGAAAAAAGACCGAAGACGATGTATCTCGTGGAAAAAGTTGCTTTAGAAAATAGGTTGGTTAGCAAAATAAAGAAATTTTCCGGAAATGAATGAATTAACCGAGATATATTTACCAAACTCTAGATAAAGAGAGTGTAAATTCAGGCAAATTTTCAACACATACAACTTTTCAATGCCGGCGAATTTTGATTCTCTACTCCCCTGGGCACAACAACCGACAAAGTATTCGATATAGGATGGCCGGGCCCCGCATGCACATCCCCGTCCCAATAAATGTCACAGACAAGTCAATCTTTTACGATCTTCTATACATTATGCTTTATGAAGCGAGCGGTACGCTCTTCCCAGATAGGCACCGATACATCTTGCCATTTTGTTTAAAAAATGCTGACAGGGAAGCTCTATAAGTTGACTGTGGTGAATGATGCGACATTATGATCCTAGTAATGTGCAATATAAGCTTTTGTGCCTTTTGTACAAGTATTGTTTGAGTTGTAAATGTCTGTAATGCGAATTTTAGTACAATAAAAACGATGAACTTCTGTTTCCTTGGCTGAAAATTTTTTGGATGAGACTGTTCAATGTGTGATTTTATTGCTTAATCCCATTTGAGAATAGATTGAACCAATTGAACTCTTATCTACTTACATGCAATATCATTATTATGAATTCGTTAATAATTTTTATTATTGATACGGAGGCGGTTTGTATAGCACCTTAAAGCACTCAAGACAAAAGCCCATTATGATATTTATTTATTAAAACAGTTTATTTTTTTTCTTCTTTCATTTTTTTAAAAGAAAGACCATACATTCCCGGGTTACGAATAACATGACAATATTTTAAAATCTCCTACTACCATCGTAATAAACGGAAGATGTCATTTGTGCAATGATGGAGGACTTAACCAGCAGAGAAATTGAACCCACGACCCCGGGTGGGAACCCGACGCGTTTGTCCACTCAACTACTGACCGGTCAAAATATTGAATCAATACATTGCAAGAACGATACAAATTAATTAAGAAATACAGTCGACAATTATAGTTACAATTTGTTAGATATATCGTATTCAAAGTTACTGTGAGTTATTTGGAAAATATCTGCATTTTCTCTGAGGTAGTTAATTAGTCACGCAGGAAAGTCTTTCCAAAGGCATCAAAATCAATCAGAAACCTGGGTTGGCGACCTCGCGTGAAGTTATCTGGGACATAGAATCCTTTTTCCAACATTGTCAGAAGCTGCGAATTATTCCCGGGTTACGAATAATCTGACAATATTTGAAAAAATCCTACAACCATCGTAATAAGCAAGAAATGTTGTTTTTGCAATGGTGGAGGATTTAATTAGCAGAGTAGTTAATCCCACGGATACTGGGTGGGAACCCGACGCATTTGTCCACTCAACTGCCAACCGGAAAAAAATCCTTCGACAAACAATGTGATAGGGTTCAATATGGCTGGATTCAAACGTACAACCTCTGGATTAAAATTCATATGTTTTAACGTAGACCATTACGTTATAAAAGCTGCTAATATGTTTAATGTTCAAATAATGAAAATATTATCAATTTTATGTTCAAACGTCAAATACAGAAATAATTAAGATACTGATAGTAATATCCTACGACAACTTAAGAGGTTCTATTCCATTATTGGTATAAAATATGATCGCACTAGTATATTAAAATCAAGATGTGAAGTTTGAATGAAAATATAAAGTGATGAATAGAAGAGGAGGGTCAGATTTATGTGACCGATAATAAAATAAAATCGTCCTTCTAATCTTTCCTAACCACATACAAAGCGAAGGAAGGTCACAGGGATTATCCATAATTCTTTTAAAAATCTTAATAAATCAATTTTGGTTCGTGCAGGTACAAAACATTTTTAGCTTTTTTTCAAATTTTCTCTGCAGGATTAAAGTACCTACCACGAAAAATGTTAATGTTTTATATTTTTCTCTTCTGCGTAGATAAAAGCAGTGACTTGATGGAGAGCAACAGCAATATTTTTTTATCGGCCCACAAACAGCTCATTCCGCGGTCTTATTACGTATTAAAAAGCCTTCGACATCATAACTCCAGCGAGAATACGGCTTCATCAACCTGAGAGATACGACGGCCGAATTATTGCGGCGAAGCGCGAATCCACCCGTCGCAGCCACCCCCGACCGTGTGGGGTGTAGCTGGCTAATAATGAAAACAAACAATTCATTGGCGAGGGGTAGAAACATGCGCATTCGACATTTGCGAAGGTAGTTGATATTGCGTGGGTATGTCTCTTGCATAAGGGATGATATTTGGTATTTATTAAAGTATTGATGTAGTTTCCTCTAACGCGATATAAGTGCTGGAATGTACTCGCTCGTACATATTTGACCAGTTGGTAGCTGAGTGGACAAACGCGTCAGATTCGGCCTCCTTAGTCGAGTGGTAAGACGCTCGACTACGAATCGAAAGGTCGCGGGTTCAAACCCGGCGTGCACCATTAACTTTATTTAATTAATATGTGGCATAACACATTCAATTCATGTAAAATAATAAAAAACGTTATTTTGCGGCACGTTCCAGAGTGGTAGATACTCAAGTATCGCCCTGGTGAAAGACCACCATTCCGAATCAAAACGTTGCTTGAAATGACTGTTAGCCGTGTTTGGTGACCAGATCTGAGTAGCCAGGTACTTTCCGACCTTCCTTTTCCCCATTTCCTTCCCCTGGCCACTACCTTCAGCCTCACAACATACCCCAATTGAAGATGCCGTAGTCTCATTGGCTCTAGACGGTTGGGAGCAGTTGGAACTCTTGTGCGGTATTCACTATTAAAAAAAAAAAAGATTCCCACTCGGGCGTCGTGTGGGTTCAATTCCTCTACTAACTAAGTCCTCCAACATTGCACAAGCAACATTTTACGCTTATTATTTGGGAGTAAGAGTTTTTAAAATATTTTCAGGTTATTCGTAACCCGGAAATGTGTGTCTTTCTTATAAAAAAATTAAAGTACATCTAACTTTATAAAAAGAATTAAAGTGTTGAAAAATATCGCAAGTGACAACGTTTTTCTTCTATGGTTTTGTCGGATAAGAATACTAAAAGAACGAATGCAGGAAATTCACTAGGCGTGTCGAGACTCGCTTTGACAACGGAATGTAATAAAATGTTGGCGATAAAGTTGATCGTGAGACGACTAAAAACGTTTTTCGCAGCTCACGAGTATCTTAAGTAAGTTCCGATGCGAAGACGGGGAGTGAAACGGGTTAAAAATATGTAACTAACTAACTAATCATCCCACCGTTTCTCTGCAAGGGTATGCAGAGAGGATGAACCGCCATACAACTCTGTCTTGGCACACACTCCTTGCTTCATTCACATTCATACATACTCTTCTGTTATTATGACATGGCCCGACTCAAGTATTTGAATTACTTGATCGTACAATGTCTTCCTCGGGCGTCTCCGACTTCTTCTTCCATTCACTTTCACATGATATATTTTATTCACACTCCTTTATTTGTTAATCCGCTCTACAGGCCCAAACCATTTAAGCGTCTATTTCTTGATCCTACTCATTACCCTTCAGTCAGCCTTGCATTCATTCCGGATTTCCAGATTTTTAACACGGTCATACATGGTTTTTACACATACGCCTCAGGGATCTCATTTTTACACGTGAACTACCTCTAAATATAATGTACCTTTAAATATTGTAAAGAAGCAGTAATCCTAATGTAACCCCGAACGAGAGTTTTTTGCTTTATCTTAGATAAATATTACAGAAATATTATGAATATACTCTCTAAGTATGACCAAAAACCAATTACATAAAATTATATCACGAAAATGCTTAAATCAACAAAATCAAATGGAGTAACTACGTCACCTTTTCTGATTTTTTTTTCAAGTTTGATTTTTGCTTTTAGGTAGGTACGGAAAGTTTAAGGATCGCTTATAAAAATAAATATTGATAAAGAAAACAAATTAAATTTGTTTTCTTTATAAATATGACAAGCAAGAAAGTTAATGCTTTTTACGAATATAAATATTAGTTTTTACTATTAAAAAGATAATGGTATAAAAAGCCGATTCTCTCTAGGTATCCGTACAAAATGCAGGGAAATTGAATAAATTGTTACCTACCCACCTAACGAAAGATGCTAGGTATATCCAGGTATAAAAATGCTTCTATTTCACAAGGCTATCCACTACGTTAACGTATCTACGTGAAGGTACTCTAGAGATTTACGTAGGTAGGCAGAGCTTGGTAGCAGGCTATATGAATATCAGACTATGTGTGTTATTATAAAGAACGGTTATGTAAGGAGGTAACAGCGTCATAATATTATCTCTCAACAGGCATTCGCACTTTGGCTTGAACATGCTCGAATACCTTTTGGAGCTGGTCGTTAAACCGCTCTGAAGGTACGGCCTCTACTTAGCTAAGTACGTTCTTCCACCACCTACCTATCTGAGTAGCTTAAAGCACTCAAATACGTATAGCGGGTGCGTAAGCTTATAAGTACCTACCCACTTCAAAACTACGAGTGGTTTGAATATGATTAAAAAACCTTTCTCTTCGATGTTGAGGGTCAGAGAGAGAATATCGTGATTTATTTATTATTAAATAATTTTACAGCGCTTAAATGAAAAATGAAAAAATATATTGATATACCTACCTACCTACTTATGTTGCTTTGTTTCAAACTTTCTTCCCACCTGACATCGTCACAATTCAATGATTAGCGCTATTTTGTTTTTTTTTTTTTTTTAATTAGAAAGGTCCCTTTCAAAGATAAATTGTCGGCCCGTTTCTGTTTTTGAACAAATCGTGATCAGCTGAATAGCAAAGCGGTCTTTATTTTTATTTTTGTGAGCTCATTATAATTTGTTTCAACTGAAACGGGTCTAGAATCAACTTTGACGGAGATCGTTAAAATATAAATTTGATCGGTTAGTAGCTGAGTGGATAAACGCGTCAGATTCTCACCCAGGCGTTGTGGGTTCAATTCCTCTGCTAGCGAAGTCCAATATCATTGCACAAGCTACATTTTCCGCTTATTATGATGGCAGTAGAAGTTTTTCAAATATTATCAGGTTGTCCGTAACCCGGGAATACTTGTCTTTCTTTAAAAAAAAAATGGCGCTAATAATTGAATTGTGACAGTATGAAGTGTGACAAAAGTTTGAACACACGCTAACCTAAATGGTATTGTATTTTTTTTGCCATTTATGATTGAATTACGACGTTTTAGCTGCTATTTGATTCCACGGCTGAATACATCCACATTTGAAAATAATAAAAAAAATGCCTACAAAGTTTGAAGGGCAGCATTGGTATTAAAATAAATTCTACGGAGACCAGTGAAAAGATGGGAAGTTGTAAACATATGCAATCAAATGTGGCGGATGTGAAATAACCTCCAAGCCGAGCTCTTGAAACATCGATGCATATTTTTTCCGTAAAGACACAAATCGTTATGGCGGACTCTGAAGGCTTAACTTCTCGAACAAATTTATATCGGAAGACTTGTATGAGATATAGGTACTTATACTAAACAATATAAAGAAAGAGACGTTTAGATGGTTTGTTTATAGAGAGCGGATGAATGGGAAAACGGGTGTCACTAGAAGATGTCTGTGACGCGATAGTGATTGGTAGAAAAAGTCGCTGATGTTGCCCGAGAAAGAAATGGTACTATAAATAAGTCAAATACTCGAACAGAATCATTTCGGGAGTCAGACAAAGACAATGTGATGAACCAGAGTTGTGTAGCGGCTCATCGTTTCTGCCTACCCTTCTCGAGAAACGGCATGATGGTTAGTTAGTTACTGAACAAAACTATTATTTCAATTTTTCAATTTTGAATAGCATAATTTATTTCACTTTAGGCAAGCGCGTTTTATAGTACTTGACACATCGCCGGAAAGGAAAAAGGGCTTAAGCGAGACTTATACCTAGAAAAATGAGTATTAGAAAAATATGCAGTTTTGATCACTTTTTTTTCTGCATCGAATTTTTTTATCTCGTTTGATTCTGAATACTTTTTTGACCCTTCAGCCATTTAAAATATATTTACCATTTGCGAGAAGGTTTGACTCAAGCGAAACAAGTTTGGAACTATTTTTAGCTTTGCATCGATTCGGGTAACTCAGTGAGAGCATTGAGTTACGTGAGGTTACTTTTATTTTCAAAATCCAACCGGTTACTGAAAACGAAAAAAAAAACCTTACACCGCTCTGGTGTACACACTTCCCGAAATGGTGCTTCAGTCCTTTTGCCTTTCCGGCGATGAAATATCCTTACCTTTGTCAAAAAAAAATAGTTCTTTTTTGAGTTTTTGGACTTTTAACTAAACACAACAATAAGCACGTAGTTATCACGAAAGGTGTCACTTTCAACATATTTTCAGTTGACGAATCAATCACTTTTAACCGCCCTTTTAGGTAAAATCGTCGTCATCACAAGATAACTAATCAATTCACATTTATCGAAAAATCAACGGCGATGTTTTGACGCGACCTGTCAAAAAGCGGACCAATCACTCAAGAAGCCGAAAATGAACTAAGGCCGGTGTCAAGATTTAGAGAATATTATTTTGGTGCCGGCTGGTTTAGTGCCATCATTATGACGTTAGACAGGGCAATATAAAGAGGTGAAACCGCATCTATTATTGGCTCTATGTGAAATTATGTAGGCCCAAGTTTACTGTACCCATTATAATAGAAAACAACTGCCTGCGAGGGGCCAGCGCGGTGCTGACGGTAATGTCGAGTTTAGAGGTGCAAGGAATGTGGTTTCACTTTTTGGGTAGGTGGGAGGTAACAATTAAAATATTCACACTCCATCACATAATATTTTGTCAGAGCCTAGGTACTTATTAAGAAAAATATGTGCTTTACTGGTTGATTAGTATGGCCTTCAGTGATATTTCGTGATATTTTCCAATTTTTTTTTTCCAGAAATATTTATTTGTTTTTTTAATTTTTTTTTTTACGTGAATACCGCAGAAGAGTCTCAACTGCTCCCAACCGTCTTGAAATAGTGAGAATATGGTATCCCCAATTGGGGTATGTTGTGAGGCTGAAGGTAGTGGGGAGGGGAAGGAGATAAGGAAGGGGAAGGTTGGGAAGTACCTGGCTATTCAAATCTGGTCACCAAACACGGCTAAAGCCATTTCAACCTACGTTTCAATTCTGAATGGTGGTCTTTCACCAGGGCGATACTTAGAGCTATCTACCACTCAATAGATTTAATCGTTAAAATGATATTATAGTACAATTTTTGTTGTTGATCCTTTATTCTTAAGGACGTAAATAAAAGTCATTCCGGGAAGGACAAAATTATAAATCGAAAAGGAAAAATATTTTACGAAGACATTAAAGGGAGTACAAAAGAAAAGGAAAAAAATAGCAAATACATTAAAAGAGATTCATAAGAGTAAAGATTAATTATACATCATTAATACACCTAAAAATGTCTTTACACACATGAAGGAAAATAGTTCATAAGTTTATTTAGTTAGTAAGTTGTTATTTAAAATAGTGAATACCGCACAAAAGTCTCAATTGCTTTCAACCGTCTGGAGTCAATGGGACTATGGCATGCCCGATTGGGGTATGTTGTGAGGCTGAAGGTATGGGAATTAGGGTGGGAAGGACATGGGGAAGAGGAAGTTTGGAAAGGTACCTCTCTATTCAGATCTAATCACCAATCACGGCTAAAGCCACTTCAAGAAACTTTTCAATTCTGAATGGTGGTCTTTCACCAGGGCGATAATAATAATAATAACAGTGAACTTATTTAGCGCAATTTTGCTATATATTCACCTCAAGTGCGCTATATTTAGAGCATCTACCATTCCGGAACGTGCCGCAAATATACTATATATTATTTTATATGAATCAAATGTGTTTTGATACATATTCAATAAAATTCATTTGCTCACGCTGGGTTTGAACCCGCGACCTTTGAATTCGTAGTTTAGCGTCTAACTACTCGCCCACGGAGGCCGTCAAAATTAAAAGTTTTTTTTTTCAAAGTGAAGAATACTGGGTGTACAAAAAACTTTAATTGTTGTTGATTGAATCTTTTGGCAACATTTTCAGTTTTATCAGTGGAAAAGTAATTTGAAATACACAAATTTCAGCTTCAAAGATAACAACCAAAATTCTTTGTTTTAAAAAAACGAAAAGTCAGCAAAACCCACTGTCAAATAGTGGACACGATTTGTTAAAAGTCAAATCTGTGTACCTACCAACCTAGTCTAGTTGTATACTGATAAAATACATTATGTTATCATTAATTAGGAAAATTGACAACTGCTTACATTTCTGTTTTTAACAAAAAATACTGTGGTTTCATTTATTTAATAACCACCACTCGACAAGCCGCAGTCCTCCCAATTTTACAGCCGGTATAAAACTGAAATCGCGTGAGGTTTGTTGATTTCGGCTCCATGTGTACCATCCCACCACTGCCTGGTGCCTAGTGCCTAGTGCCCGGTACCTACCCACGCCGCTTTGTAGACGGGACCAATTAGCAGCCAAACCCTGGTCTGCTGTCCATGTGTCCGCGGAGGTTGATACACTGGATACTGCCTGTTGACCAAGCTGCGTTTGATGATGAAATTACCAACAAACCTTTTATTACTATTCTTCTGGTGCCCTCTCTTATCAGAGATTGGCTATCATCAGCGATTTATTAATCCTGCAAGCTGCAACCTGGAACAATTCAGTAAAACTTCCCTCTGACAAGCAGCGTATTAAAAAAAAAAAAAATACAGTGAATACCGCACAAGAGTGCCAACTGCTCCCAAACGCCTAGAACCAGTGAGACTATGGTATCCCCAATCAGAGTATGTTGTGAGGCTGAAGGTAGTAGAGAGAGGAAAAGAAGATGGGGAAAGGGAAGGTTTGGGAAGTACCTGACTATTCAGATCTGGCCATTAAACTAAAGCCATTTTAAGCAACGTTTCAATTTTAAGTGGTTTTTGAATGCTAATCTTTCACCAGGGCGATACTTATAGTGTATATACCACTCTGGAACGTGCCACTAATATACTACATATTATTCTATATTAATTAAATAAAATTTATTTGCACACGCCGGGATTGAACCCGTTACCTCCGGATTCTTGGTCGAGCGTCTTACCACTCGACCACGCATGTCGTAAAATTCCTGCTATACTTTACGTGAATTTTCCCCTGACTTCTTCTTTATGTTCCAACCTCTAGGTAGGTCGGCTAACACCAAGACAATCTTTTCCCTTCAGGCTGGACACCTGAACAATTCCGGGTAACTGATTCGTACCAATCGAGGTACCGTGTCTGGCTTTACTTCGTTTTACATCAATCGTCTCGTGAATTCTTCTGCTCTCCTTTCAAAGGTTGGCCATCAGCAGGGCAAAGTTGTTGTTGTTGTTTTTTTTTTACTCGAAATGGAAAATAATACCTAAAAGTATTGTCCATTTTTTTTTACAGACAGAACATGGAACATACCTTCTTTTACGTAAGTAGGTACAAAATTATCGATTTACTTATTTTATTTTATTTATTTCATCTTCATAATACACATTATGTACTTACATATAAAATATTTATTTATACCTGAAAGAAATTTATATCAACTAGCCCGTTTATAGATGGAAAATAATTAGAATATAGAATTAAAATCGATTATTTATTATTTAAAAAAACACTACAAAATTTCAACATTTTGAGGCGTTTTTAAATAAAAATAACTAAGGGTGCTCAAAAATGAACTAAAAACGTCATAATTATGAAAAATAAAACAACTGGTAGAAATATAAAATTACTCACATGTAAATACTAAACTCCATCCGATCCTTTTACCCAAGTCTAAAATGGTTTCTATGTCTGACCGTAGTCAATTGCAGTCTTTTAAAGTTTGTACCTATTTATGTACAGTAGGTCATTTAGGTCGTTTAGGTTTCAGGTCATCAGCAAATAGAGGAGATCTGAAATGCCAAACAACTTTTGAAATATCGTTTATAAACATCGTAAAAAGGAGTGGACCTAAATTAAAGCCTTGGGGTACTCCTAATCGAACAAAAAATAAATTAGACGTTAATACTTCTCTCTTCGCAATATTTTTTTTGTACGCGTCTTAGTATTAATATCAATAAAAAAAGCAATTTAAAACTATCCAATTATATTATTTTAGAACTATTTCAAACTCTCGAATGATACAGAAGAGGTCCTAATATTTCAGTAGGTAGTGAAAACTAAACAATTTTTTTTTTCATCGGCTTTGTTAGCATGACAAATACATCCAGATAAATAGACACTCCACAACTATGACGCTACTCAAACGGCCCAAGGACGAACTCGGTCACTGACCTTGGCATTGGCATTTGACAGTTGACATTGTAATGACAGCTGACGAAATTTCGATGGGATATCCTCTCTGTCTGAGTGACGTCTAAATAATGAGATTTTGTAAAAAAATGGAACACTCTTGTTGATACAAATCAAAGTATGGTAATTAAAATTGATAATTTTATAAAATATCAGGTGTACAAGCGAATTTAAATGTTTACAAATACATCTGGATCATTGTCATATATAGCCGCTTTGAGGGCCCTTAGAAAAAAACCCTTCACACAGCATCCCAAAGATGACATAACTCTTAAGTGAAATGTTTACCCTAAAGTCCTCCTATGTGGAGTTATTGTATATTATTGTTACCTGGTGAAATCGAACAATCATTGAAAATTTCTTCATAAGAAAAGCGTAGGAAAAAGACTTTGATTCAATTTGCATTTTCAAAATTATTAATTGTATAATTGACTCACCTTCTTTGTTGTAACTCATACAGTTCAACATTCCTTTATGTAGAATCAGAAACAATACATTGCTGTTCCTCAATCATCACTCTACTAATTATGGGTATCATTTTCCACTGTCCAGAATGTTGAGACTTGTTAACTCAAGCCATGGTCTTGATATTATTGGTACCAGTCTAAATGATTTTTGTCATTCTTTACGACCATATCGAAACTTTGACTTGGCCTTGGCTTTGATTTGAATTTTCTTTATAATGTATACTTTGTCCTATTTTGTCATTGGTTTCTTTAATATTATAAATATGTTGTTCTTTCTCTGTTGCTCTTTTTCACCTTTCTTGTGATGTTTTTTTTTTGTAATTGGAAAAATAGTCCATTAGTTTATAAATAAATATAAATAAATTTTAAAAGAAATGTCAATGTAGGTAAAATGTTAGCTTGAATCTACTAGTAATTATTGCAAGCCTACTTTTAACCTTTAAATTACAGCTATCAACCTATCAAACTCCAACAAAACTGTTAATAGATCCGTGTATTAAAATTACATTTGTGCAATGTAGTTGATTAATGGATATGACATTGTACGCAAAATTATATTTTATTAAAACATTCACGTTAACTTAGGTACATTGTATTATTTATTCTCAGGTACTGTTAGCCTAGAAAGTTATAAATACATTAGGAAGACAAAATGTAACATTACATAAAAGTACTTGTTACTCGTGTAAAATCAGAAGTAGTAACTTGACTTGCCAAGAAAAACTATTAGTTGCTTTAATCGACCCATTTTAAATATAGAATAACGTCTGCTGAAATACATTGTAAGGATTTAAAAAAATGTAGATTTAAATAGATGGTATTGTATTGAATAAACATAATATTATATTAATATCCAGGCATTGTAAAGTATAGAAATACGCTTTAAAAAAAGTGTGGAATTGGCACAAAAAAACTTTAACTCTGAAATTTTCAATCTGCGAGTATTGTCATAGTGTTTTTTTCACTTCACTTTAGACATTTTTTACATCGTTGGAAAAATACACGGTTAGCAGAAAATCATTCAATTTCTCTAGAAAATTATTGCAACAGTTATCGGTAGGATTTATATTATGTACTTACTTCAGTCAAAACTACCACTTTACCTCAATTGATGAAAATCAATAATATTGTTTCAAAGTAGAAACCAGGCCCGGGCCTTATGCAACCGGCGCCTGGCGCAAGTAAAAAATTTGGCACCCCTTGTCAAAACCTAAATTTAAACACCGGAAGTTTCCAAAAACTTTTTTCACGTCTAATAAAATAACTAATTGTGTAATTATAGTACGTATCACAACACAAAACAAAAACGACAACGTGCCAGCATCTCGGAATTTCTATTGCATTGTTTCTATATTTTATCGTAAAATTTATGTCAGTATGCAAAATCAATTTTTAAGTTGCTTCAAATGTTGTTGCCAAAGTACTTAATTGTAGTTGAACGGGATAGAATGGAAGAAACAGTAAATAAATTAATAAAAACATTTCAAATTCGTTAAATTGTGAAAAAACGTCATAAGTCTTACGTCAAAATTACTGACATGCTTGAAAAAATGCGACAGCACTACAAATTCATATAACGCTGTCTCATTAAACTAAATTTGCCACCAATTGTTTTCTCATTTCCACTGATTGTTTCTGCACAATTTTGCCTCTTTTTAACACACGGTACCCAGTATAAGACAATAGTATTTTGTGTTAGATGAAGCAAATCTTAAAATTTATTATAAAATACCTATGGTCAAAACTAAATGTATTCGGTCAAATTAAAACGAATAAAAAAATATGATAGATAATTTAGACTCAATATAAAATAGAACATAAGTAAAATTTGGAAAAAAAATGATAATTTTATAAACACAATGCGAACCTTGGAGTAATAAATTAGATGCTTTTTCTCAGGTTTTTTGAGACCGGATGAAATAAATCTTTGGAATTCTGTTAAGAATGATGGATTGAAGACGTTTCAATTTAAAAAATTCTGCAAAAGTTACATAGATTTAAAAAATTCCACTTTGCGGGTAAAATTCGAGCCTTGGGGTCGAAAATTGTATGACGTTTTCGCAGACTATGAAACCCAAAGAAGGGAATCGAGGCTTGGGGTCGAACATTGTATGGCGATTTCTCAGGCTCTAAGAAACCGAATGAAGTGAATCTTTGGAAATCTGTCGAGAGTAATGAACTGAAGACGATTAAAAGAAAAAATCTTCCAAAAGTAACATTTATTAAAAAAAAAACCCTTATCGGGCAAAACGCGATCCTTGGGTTTGAAAATTGGATGGGGTTTTTTCAGACTCTATGAATCCCAAAGAAGAGAATCTGTAGAAATCTGTCAATAGTAACGAACTGAAGACGATTAAATGAAAAAATCTTCCAAAAGTAACATTTATTAAGAAAATACCACTTTGCGGGCAAAATGCAAGCCTTGGGGTCGAAAATTGTATTATGTTTTCTTAGGTTCTATGATACCGAATGAAATGAAACTTTGGAAATCTGTCAAAAGTGATGAACTGAAGACGATTAAATGAGAAAATCTTCCAAAAGTAACATTTATTAAGAAAATACCACATTGCGGGGAAATGCGAGCCTTGGGGTCGAAAATTATATGCCGTTTTCTCAGACTCTATGAAACCGAATGTAAAAATCTTGAGAAATCTGTCAATAGTTATGAACTGAAGACGATTAAAAGAAAAAAAATCGTCAAAAGTAAAATTTGTTAAAAAAATACAAATGCGAGCCTTGGGAGTCGAAAATTGTATGGCGTTTTTTCAGCCTCTGTGGGATCGAATGAAGTAAATATTTGAAGTTCTGTAAAGACTGATGGACTTTAAACGATTAAATGAATAAATCCCTCTTAATGGCTACTTTAAGATTGTTTAGTGGCAAAATTATGTAACTTTTAATTAGAACTATGATCTTAGGGTAAACTTTCTGAAAAGAGGTTATTTTGTCATATATTCTGTGGTAATTTTTGTATTCGAACTTTATCACTTTGTAAGCGAAATGCATACAAGTTTTGACAATAATCGAATGAAAATAAAAACCATTCGGAAGAGACGCGTACCTTAAGTTATTTTGTTGTTGTTTGAAAAAATTGAGATATGTAAATATATTTTCCTAAAACTGTCAAATTGTCCAAAAACTGTTAGAATTTATTAAATTTCCACATTGTATTTTCACTTTAGTTACGACAACTTAATAAAGCTCTTTTGCTTGTAAAATAATGTTCTTTAAGATGCAAACCTACTTCATGCATCAAATTGAAACTCGTCAGATCCATATTGACAATGTTATAGATTTGCGTTTTGAAATGAAGGTCTATCACCACCCACATATAAATCTATAGGTATAGCCACAGGTTTAAATAAATAATTGTGTGTAATGAAGGTATTTTATGGTGTTTATGTGAGGTGCAATAAACCTTTGAATAAGTGGTTAAATTAATTGATTTCCGTTTATTATTTTTGTATTTTACACGATAATGCAAAAATATGAAATGTGTCACTTTTAAAACATTATCACTTATGATAAACTTATTTTTTTTTTTACTATTGCTAGTTCATATTATACACTCAAATTTTGTATAAAAGCCCCATGGGCGTGTTGAAAAACTTATTGTAATGTTTAATTTTAATTATTTTTTTAAAATTTTTATTTATTATTTATCAAATATACATTTATAAATATTTATATATATATATATATATATATATTTTTTTTTAAATGAACTTATTATTATTATTTTATTGCAAATATTTATTACAATTCTTACTTTTGTTTTATGTATTCTTATTTGTTTTTTTTTTTTTGTATTATTGTTAATTATGGAATGTTTTGCATTGCACTATACCTGCATACCTTCTGGAATAAAATTATTATTATTAAAACTATGTTTTACAACTGTGAAAATCCAGAAAGAATGCAAGACTGGTGTGATCGTATTAAACTAGGTTAAGAAAGGGACGTAGAGATAGTTCAGACATGTAGAGCGGATGAATGGAGTATTATGAGAATATATTATAACCCGATAGTGAACGGTAAAAGCAGTCGGAGACGCCTGAAAAAGTGAATCAAATACTCGAGTCGGGTTATGTCAACTGTCAGAAGAATAACAAAAGAGTAGGTACCTATGTTTGAGGTGATGTTTGAGGATGAATGAAAAAAGGAGTGTGTGCTAAGTGTGTAAAGTTGTGTGGCGACCTATCCTTTCTGCTGACTCCTTTGGGGAAACGGCGTGATGGTTATTTGATTAATTCTAAGTAGGTACCTATGGTTTAATATTTATAATATATGTCTTAATAAATTATTATATTTTATTACTTTACCAGATCAAACAAACCAATATTTCTGTTAAGGCATTGTCGTCATTGACTTATCGGAACACCAATGGGTTGTGTTAGAAAAAATAACAATACCATACCAGATAGATACATTTCTACTACCTAACCATGAATTAGTTCAACATCTTTGTCGCATCGGCGGCAGTATTCAAATATGTTGTTTTGTCAACAACCCTTTTGTCAAATTGCATGAAAAAGGGAAAGTGGAACAACCCTATACGGTAGGAATTTGGGGCAAACGTCAAAAAACAACAAAGAAAAAAACGCATTTGCCTACGAACCTAGGTACCTAAATCCTTTAGCATTGTTTTCAATTGAAACACAGGCTTTAGGCAAAAAATCACTACCGCTTTTATTACGTAAACAAAAAGCGGTGATAAAGGAAGCCCGATAAATACGAAAACAAACATTCTGTATTCAAATAAGCAAAGGCAGTAAATATTTCACCCTTCGATGTTACGGGTAGGCATATTTTTTGCTGGCGTATAATTTTACGCAATAGTAAGAACAACAGATTAAAATAGTTAGGTAGATACTTCGGCAGTAGTGAGTTGTGACTTAAAAACATTTAGCTATATAAAATGAAACGTTTAGTGGTGCAATATTAGTGGTGCTACATTTTTCGCAAGAATTGTATGAATATTACGTGTCTTGTATGTTTGAGGGCATTATCAAACTGATACATGATGACAGTTTGATAATGCCCTCAGAAGGCGAAACAGCTGTCACGCGTAAAAATAATTACATCGCAAAACTTTTAACTAAAAATTGTTTTTAAAAAAATTTAAAATAATAATAATTATTGTTTAAATAAAATTAAAAACCTAAAAAATTAAAATGGAGTTCAACAAAATAAACTTTAAAACCATAAAAAAAAATTAATAGTAAGCTCAATCAAATATTTCAAACTAATGCTTTGAAAGAACATGTTTTAAATTCCCTTAAACATGAACATGGAAAACTAATTTCCATTTATCTTACCACGTGTTTTCTGATAGATTAAACTCTAATGTGCCAGAGGTGCCAATAGTCACCGGGCATTTAATCACTATCTTTTCAGAAGTTTTTATCATTTAAAAACCTGCTGTTTGGATATTTAAATTAACCACATTCCCTTCTCAACAAAATAACCAATCCACAGAGCATGGACATAAAATACAAGACACGTAATATTCATACAAATCTTGCGAAAAATGTAGCACCACTAATGTTGCACCACTAAATGTTTCACCCGCGTATGAAAAGGATAGCCATTCAAAGAATATGTATGTGCGGAAGAAATAGCTATATAAAGCGTTTTTCGAAGGTATGTCTTGTTGACTTGGTGTAGTGCAACCAGGCGGGTTGTCTCAGTAACGCATCTACATTATTTAATTCTTCCAAGCCACAGAGCTAGTTTGCATTGCGCTACGTTTGGTACAAATCGAGTAATAAATATAAACATGAAGTTTGCTTACGGCTGAAAAAATCGATTTTCAAAGTGACATTGATTTACTTTTCCAAATTTATTTTTATTTGAAAGGAAATATATTCAGCAATACGTAAATGCAATAAAACGACAAAAAATCACATTTCTTAATTAAACTTTTTTTAAGGGAGAAAAAACCAATTCGTTTAATAATATAGGTATTCCAGAAAAACCACTTATGCCATTATCATAATTTTTTTTTTAAATACATAAACCCACCATCTGATAAGATAGCATAATTGTCAAAAATATAATTTTGCTAAACACAAGTGAGTTATTACCTAATTAAAATGTCAGCAAGGTATGACAGAAATTGTACCTTGCGGGAATCCGGCTTTCCAGAGATTAATGGCAGCTTCATTCATTGCTGAGATACATGAGAACGGGTCGCTTTTACGACTCGTTCTTATGTTCAACAGCTCGGCTATGGAACGATTTGCCGGCCTCTGTGTTTCCTCCCTCCTTCAACATGGGCCTCTTCAAGACCCAAGTTCACTCCTTCCTTTCCTCAAAAAAACCCTCCACACAGCATCCCCAAAGATGACATACGCCCTGAGGGAAATTGTTTTCCTCAAGGCCTCCTGTGTGGAGTTATTGTAAAAAAAAAATGCACTTTAAGGTCACTATTTAAATTGTTTACAAACTCTTTATTTCAATAACTTTTTAAAAAATAATTTAATTTATGTTAATTTTATCATTATTTTTAAATTCACTATTTTTGTTAATCAATAACAAAAATAGTGAATTTAAAAACACAGTTTTGTGATGGTTCACAAGTGCCTAACCTAATATAACAGTGAGATATTAATATTTATATGAATGAAAATTGACATCTCGTATCCAAAATCATGATTTTTAAAATGAATTATAAAAGATTGTTCAGATATGGGTATAACGGTGCTTGTGTACATCAACAGATTATAAAACAATTTAAAAGAAGCTAAGGGTGTAAAAAAAACTTGGAGGTAGAGTTTGTAAAAATATAAATTTATTTTTTATAATTATTTTATATTTTCGTAGAAAGCAATGTATTTTGACATATTTAATGAAATAAAATATAAAAGTTCCTGTGAACTCATCAAATTTCTCATTATTACTTAATCACCTTCTCAGTTGACGTTTTACCGCTTTCAATTCATATTATCTGTCTCTTTCTTTCTGTTCCTTTGTTATAATTGTAATGTTATTCTTTTGTTTTTTCATTGTTCTCTTATTTTATTTAATATTGTGTTCTCCCTCTTTATGTAGTACCAAACGCTTTGTATTTTTTGTTTAAATTTCTACCTTGACGATGCTTAGGCTAAGCGAAACCGGTCGGACAAAAAAATAAAAAATGTGTGGTCTTATACAAAGTTGTTGTTTCATTTTATTTATGATAAAATTTGTTTAAAGCAAAGGAAAGGAAATAATATTAAGACAGATCAAACATTCTAAAATATGAAAAATGATTATTTTGTTACTTTATATAATGTACCTAAGCATTTTTTCATCATTAATTTTAATCTTGCAATGTAACAAGGATATTTAAATAATTATTCGAGCCATGATGTTTTTATGTTCACAAAAAATTCTTACTTTTTTTTTCTTTCAGAAAGTTGGACATACCTCTTCGAAAAAAAACCCGTCATCTATAAAAGTGCCAACCTTGAAAAAAAAAATGTTTCGTAAACGAAGAAAAAAGTCACTACTCGCCACTGCTACCCACGTAAGTACCTACTGTAAATTTATGATGGAATAAAACCTAAATAAGATTTACAACACTCGAGTCCAAACTCTTTACGTTGAAATTTATTGAATAAAATACAACACGCTAGGTAAGTACCCACCTACCTACTTTAAAATCGATTCCATTCTAAAATCATTTAAAAAAATTTTCAAAGCAATTTATTAGTTCAGACGAAGAAAGCAGTTAATTATTTAATAGTGTGTTTTAAAGCTTAAGCGTTGTGTTAGGTTAGTTAGGTACTTACTCAGTTGGCAATACTTTGCTGCCATAGACGGTTATGAGTGTGTAGTTCTGTTTAACTCCATTGGTGCAGGTTGCAGTTGGTTCAGTTTTATTGGTGCATAATATAACGGTATGCATAGAAGTTCCTTAACTGCTTAGAATAAACAGCTGATTACGTTTATTGAATGTGTTTTACAAAAAGGTTCACATGCAGTGGGCAGCAGACATGCTATGGGGGTTTTTTATTTACTGTAGTTTCGGCAGTGAAGAATCAAAACGAAAACTACTATATTATGCGGTGTACCTACGTGCAGGACCGGTCCTATGCCGGCGCAATTGGAGCTGACAGTGTCTACCTAAAGGCAGGGTTTTTTTTTACAATTTAACAGTTAATTTTAAAATACACTCTGGGTGTTAGAAAGAGGCAAAATTATGCAGAAACGAGCAAAACAAATGAGAGAGAAATTTAGTTGAACGAAAGAATGAGGCAGCGCTATATGACTGTCGCATTCTTTCAGTAATAACAGCTATTTTGAAGATTTTTTTCACATTGAAAATGCACACTAATTTGAAACGTATTTAAAAGTAGGGTAAATATTATATTTGAATACTGATAAAATTGTTGAAAAAGGATATAAAAAAACAATGTGATATGAAAATCTAGCCATTTGAAAATCATTTTCAAATTTTAGACACACGCCAACGTTTTTTTTTTTCAATATATATTTTTATAAACTAATCTCATGTTTCAAATGCAATTATTGTAATATGCAAGTTTTTTAATTGTTTTTTCCTTCAGAGAGCGTTAGCGTGAAACTGAGAAAAACGGCTTACAATTTTCGACCCGAAGTCTCGCATTTTGGCCCGCAAAATTGTATTTATTTAAAAAAAATTAAAGTTTTTTTCATTTAATCGTCTAAGTCCATCATTCTTTTCAGAATGAATTCCGACAATGAATACAGAATTTCACAGGTTAACTTTATTAGTTTCCATAGAGTCTGAGAAAACGGCATCTAATTTTCCACCCCAAGTCTCGCATTTTACCTACAAAGTTGTATTTTTTCAACAAATGTTATTTTTGGAGGAGTTTTTTATTCATTCGTCTTTAGTCTAACATTTTTAACAGAATTCATAAAGTTCACTTCATTCGGTCCCAAAGAGTCTAAGAAAACGCCATCTAATTTACGACCCCAAGGCTCGCATTTTGCTCGCAAAGTTGTATTTTTTCAACAATCGTTACTTTCGGAAGATTTTTTCATTCAATCGTCTTGAGTCTTACATTATTAACAAAATTCCAATAGTTCACTTCATTTGGTTCCATAGAGAATCTTTGGGATGTATTAGTTTATATTTAGATGTTTCCGGAAGGGAAACGTGGCAAAAGTGATGAAATTTCCATAAAAGTGATGCTTCTTGTATATAATACTCATTCGTCTACGTAGAAAAAAGCAAAGATACGTACTAAAATTACACAATACAGAGGTGCCAAACATTATACCTTCTACAGGCGCCGTTCGGCTCAGGGCCGGGCCTGCCTACGTGTTGAGGTGTGAGAGGCCTACCCAGGGTCGAATGGTAGAACGGGTAGAATTTAGCGCCTTTTGAAATGCCAAATTAAAAAATAACACCTTTAATATAATTCATCTACCTAATATGAGGCAGAGTTTTTTTTTTTAATTTTCAAGAAGTTTCAGTTAGGTAAGTGCACTGTCCTAGATTGAGAATCTTCATACAAGAAACTGAATTTTTTTTAAATAATATTTTTTGGCTACAGAAACACCAATACATTTATATTTATTAATCTTAAAACTCCATCACCCTCAAAAGTCACAAACCGTCACTGTCTGTATATTTCACTAGTTGTATTTAATTACAAATATATGAAAAGTGCCAAAATTTTCACCTGTATATCCGTGTGTCCGCCTGTTCAGCAAATATCTCCATAGTGTAGTGGTCCTCATGTTTGACATTATGTCAGGAGTTACTTTCCAATCTTAGTACTCCAGTTCACTAGAAAGTCACGAGTTGCCCATTTGTTGTGGGTCTTTTTTTATAGTAAATACCGGCATAAAAGCCTCAACTGCTCCCTACCGTCTAGAGCAAGTGAGACTATAGCATCCCTAATTGGGGTGTTTTGTGAGGCTTAAAGCAGTAGGGAGGAGAAGGAGATGGGGAAGAAAAAGGTTAGGAAGTACCTGGCAATTCAAATCTGGTCACTAATTACGGTTAAAGCCATTTCAAGCAACGTTTCAATTCTGAATGGTGGTCTTTCACCAGGGCGATATTTAGAGTATCTACCACTCTGGAACGTGCTGCAAATATACTATATATTATTTTTTTGTAATATGCTATGACACATGTTAATTAAATACAATTTATTAGCGCATGCCGGGTTCGAACTTGCGACCTTTGGATTCGTAGTCGAGCGTCTTACCACTCGACTACGCAGATCTTACCGTCGGGTCTGTTTCCTGTACAGCACAAAATAATCTATCAACATTTATTAATTTTATACTGGGGTTGAAGCGAGTGAAGGGGCGCTACGGGAGGCAAGAACTGTAGGAAGAAGATTTGATAAATACGGCGTGTTGACGTCTATAGCTCAGAGAAACAATGTTTGAAGAGAGAGCTAATTATTTTTACCCAACCGATACAAACTTGCGATAAATCCCTTTCTCCGGGTTTTTACGTCGTACACCATGAGACAGAAAGAGACAACAAATATAATACTCCGCTTCTATGTACTGTCTAAATGATCTTGGGCTCCTGGGTCACCGCGAGACTCCGCCCACATTTTTTATTATGCCACTAAACTTGACACAACTAAACGGTTTTTTAGGTTAGATGCTATATTTTTGTTGATATAAATACTGTGAAAAAGTGGTTATACGAATGAACAAAACATTATGTCGATATGTGATTTGAATGGATGTATAAATACCATAGCCTTAGTCTTAGCCACGCCCAGGTTCGCCGAGTCAGGTAAAAATCATCAAAAAAAGACTACACTGCCTTGGATAGATACCACTATATGTACTCTAAGGTCTATAGAGATATATGTCTAGGGTCTATCAAAGTTAACACCAAACATCACAACTTTGTCGTTTTTGCTCTCTAACGGGAGTCTACCACGTAACCTCCCGACCTACGGTGGGAAGCGCAGACCATTATACAGGGAAAAGGCGCCATGGATACGTTTAATTAGTCGGTTACCTTTCAAATATCATAAGGCATTAACTTCCGCATGTTTTTTATGCAAAGTAAAATAATAAGGTAGATAACCTAACCTAATAAATTAACTAAATGAAGGTAAAGTGAAGGTAGCAATAAATTGGTGAGGTGTTATCTAAAAGGTGTTGAATCAATAAAATCACACTTTTCATAAAATAGTAGATACTGGGTTGTTAGAGCACTTGTTAGAGCACTTTTAGAAATATAATAACATAGCAACTCATCTTTTGTAGGTTTTGATTTTGACGTTGGTAATTTTTTTAGAGAAATATGCATAACCTGTTCAAAAAAAAAAGTGAATTTTGAATTTTCGCGGGCTGTGTACATTCGATTATCGATTTTTTTATGTTTTCATAGTTTTGTTATGTTGGTACACATATGTTTATCACATGTTAGCATTATCAGCCATTTTGGATTAGTGGTTTGTTTTTGACAACTGGAAAGGTTAATCACGTTTTCGTGTGTTCTTCGATTTTTTTTACTTTTGAAAAAAGAATGAAATCCATGATTTGTTTTTCCACAACTCCAGGACGCTCATCGTCATTATAATCTTCTCGGCCTTCTTTAAAGCGCTTGTACCACTTATAAACACTTTTTTGAGACAAAGTAGAACCGCCGAATGTCACAGTCAACATTTTAAGTGCGTTGGAGCACTTTATTCCATTTTTAATGCAAAATTAATACATATTTTTTGATTCATTTTTTTCAAAAGTAAAAAATCAAAGAACACACAAAAACGTGACTAACCTTTCCAGTTGTCAAAAACAAACCACTAATCTAAAATGGCTGATAATGCTACCATATGATAAACATATGTGAACCAACATAACAAAAAAAAATGATAATCGAATGTACACAGCCCGCGAAAAATCAAAATTCACCTTTTCTTTTGAACAGGCCTCGTACAATCGAATTGTAGCTATACATTTTTCTGGGTCAACTTAAATGTTGCAATATTGGAGTATAGATATAAGGAGGTATAGTCAAATATTTTTACCCAACCTATACGAACTTGCGATAAATCACTTTCTCCGGGGTTTTACGTCGTAAACCGTGAGAGAGAAAGAGACAAGACAAGTTCTCAAATAATATAGCACCACCATTCGGTATGTAAGCATGTTCTCTGCCTCCCGCGTCTCTGGTGACTCCGCCAATTACGTTTTCATATGCGACATAACTGGACATAACTCAACGGTTTTTTAGGTTATATGCTATATTTTTGTGTATTACAATACTGTAAAAAAGAGGTTAAGCAAATAAACAAAAACATTATGTCGATATGTGCTGTGAATGAATGTATAAATTCCCTAGCCCTAGTCCTAGACACGCCCAGGTCTAGCCGATTCAGGCAAAAATCATCAATACTGACTACAGAAGCGCTCTTTTTTGTATATTATTGTTTTGATGTTGTAATAAAAATATTGTTACAGTTAACTTTTTTATTTATTTTTAAACGAACTTTATTCGTTTTAACCGTGTTTTATTTGCAGCATATGATATAATATGTGTAATACTTCTATGGATTAATTAATATTTTTCAACACAAACTCACTATTTTCCATTTTAGCATCAACTCAAAAAAAAAAAACCAGTCCTTGGCAATTCAATTGAATTTTATCGCTCACCTGTATGGCTAATAGAAACTAGATCTCTGCAATAATAATTAAGGTTAATGTTTTTATATCTACGTGCTTAATGCTACTTGTTATAACTACAAACGATACAATAATGAGGAGGAAATCCATAAATGGTTTTATTTATTAGTTCATTATACACGTATCAACCGCTAAACTGTAAACTGTTGATTGAAAAAAACTGTAAACTGTTGAAAACCAAAAAATATCTCAGTAGGCTAGGCAGTTTGTTATTGGAGATGAGATTAACGTGTGATGATACCAGATATTTAAGGCAATATAAATACTTGTATCGTTTTATTGTCAATTAAGGCACTAACTGCCAAAAAAAAAAACTGTCATTTTTGTTTTAATCATTTTATTTTATCGAAATACGAAATTAATCGAAGTTTTTAAGTAACTGAGACTGTCGAAATTGTTTTAAACTATTAAAAACATTTTTTAATAAGATGCGCTACATATAATTTTATTTGACAAATTAATATTTCGTTTCGACTACAAGAAGTTTTAGTTTTGGCACCTAGTGCCTAAATTAATACGAAGTATTCGTGTGTATTTTAATGAGTTTTGTACAGACAGAAAATTTAACCTTTTCTTCAAAGTGAGGGTTGGACTAAATTATTTGAAGTAGACGCGTTCCGCTTTGTAACGATTTACGTTGACAAATAAATTAATATAAAAAAATCATATTGTACTTAACAATATAGGTTAATGCACTAATGTACAATGTCAAAGAGCGCAATTTAAATTCCACTGATTATTATCACGTATTACGTATGAAGCAGAAAACAGCAAAACAACAGTGACAGCATAAAAGAGGTTGTAAATTAGTTACGCAATCATTCATCAGACAATTTAATACTGTCAAAGTTATTTAAGTACTGCAAACTCGAATAATTTGTATTATATATAGCACCTGAAATGCCTATTTTATTGGCACTAATCGATGATTTACACTGAAAAGCCAATAAAAAATCTGGAAACTTGTATGTTATAAATGTAATACCTTTATCAAGGATCCGTTTCAATTAATATTAAATCCCACGAACAGATAATAAGCACATGTAAATACGTTTTGCACTCGTATAATTTAAATAAATTAGTATTTCGTGATCAATTAGGTAAACGCGTACCATGGCCTTTAAAACAGAGACTCACTGCACAGTATTATCGATTGCAATCATAATTTATTACCTCTCTTATAATTTATCATCATAAGTTATGTTAATACCTGCTAATACACTAAGTAGATATTTGAATAAACTAATTTGAATGATAAAGAGACGCAAGATGTCCAAAATCCACTAAGCTCGGAAGTATTTTTACAGTATTTACAAAATCATTCAGCGTTCAGAAGCAATAAAGCTCCATAAAAACGAAGAATAGACTCACACAGATGCTCGTAAAGAAAACCATCGTAAATAAACGTAGTCAAAGTGCGTACGTTTCCCAAATGTCTATGTAAATCCAAGCAGTATTTTCTCAGCCTTGTTTTCGTTTGGGAAAAAAACTCGTCCCGGCTTATTCTGCTTCCCGGATACTGCGCTGGACCAAATCAATACTGTAGGCCGAGGGAAGATGAAAGAGGCGGTTCTTATACACAGAGGGTGCGCGGCTCTTCTGCGCAGCTTGGAGGAGCTGGTGATTTGCATACTGAGGGGAGGAGGAGGCTGTGGGGTGGGAGAAATGAGAGAAATCTTCCATTTTGTCAGCGGCCAACTCCACCTACCTTATAATAGAAGCGTAGATATTACTCACATATTACGGAATGGTATTCGAAATCTCATTCAAATCATGAAATAAATATCTACTACCTACATTAGAGTTTTTTTGTGTTTAGATTGTTTTTTTAAAGTTTATAATTCAATGAAGGTAGGGCCTTTATTATTCACGTGAAATAAGATAAATTTGTAATTGTATAGGCTGAGAGTTTGCAACGTATCGTAATTATATATATATACGAGTATATATATAAATTATTGGTCGAAATAAAATAAGTTTCTTAAGAGGGTGAAGGAAATCAGTTTCACGGATTTGAGGTGGTGATTCCACTATTCGAGGAAGGCCCTTACTTAAAAAAAATGAGATGGCTTGGAAATGTACTCAAGATTATTGAGTCTATCGGCTAATCCAGATGGAAAACATCCAGCTGGTTATTTCAAACAGAGGAGGTGAACGCAAATGCGAATTACAGTGAGAGAAGAGGCTGGGCTTACAGTAGACCGAGTTTATCGATGTAGCTCAAGACATGAATGCACGTGGTCGCCTGCTTGGCCGAGATAAAGGAATACAAATTGCTCCATTAAGGTAAACTAACTAACTTTATAAGTGGCGGAGCGACGTGTTTTTTAGCCCGAGATCCAGACGTTGCGGTTTTGAAACCCGACGAATTGAGAAAAAAATCAATTTCAGTTTTTTTTTCGCATATAGGTAAAGAGAAGATTCAGTAGATAACATAAAATGTATGTAGGTATTAGCATGTAATATCAGAATGGTAGATATTTTATCGGTAGGAGTCCAACGCCCATGATAGAAACGTTCATTGAAATCAATTAAGTCATGTTTAGTAAACAATTTTATGAGACAGATACTTCAAACCTTCCTATTTGTCTCTACCGTTTCTTTCAGCCTTACGACATTCCCCTAAAAATGGGGATGTCAAGACTCCACCAAATATTCTCACCTACTTTGAAGTTTTGATTTTTTTTGAAGCAGAGATTTTTAAGACCCCTGTGTGACTAATTAAAAAAAAAAATTGGAATTTCTGTGGAATGGAAAACTGGAAGAAATTCCATTATTTATAGACGAGGTTGAGTTAAAACGCGTCACTCTACTCCCTTTTGCGGCTAACAAGGCATTCACTTCGGAGCAGCGAGCTCTTTGTCCGATTGCGTTTGTCGTGAACTTTACTACAATACCAGTGGCGTTATAAAATATATTATTTTAGATATTTATTTGTTGAATTCATAATTTCCATATTATATTTGTATATTTGAAATTCATGCAGCTTAAAACAATTAATCTTGTGCTCAAAAGTAAACATTTTTAAAGAACATTTAAAAAATAAATAAATTATTATTGTACAACAGATATAAATCCAATAACAGTACAATGGAACAACTTTACAAGTAAGCATTTTTAAATTATAACGTTTTTTATATTAATAAGTTTTTTGAACTTCTGTAAATTTTCGGAAAATATATCAATATAAATAGATGATTTATTTCATAGAATTATACCTCTTGTCATGCTATGCTGTGCCAAAACATCTGTACAACCATAGGGTATGCTGAACATTGCATGATTTCTGCCGCGGCAGTATTTTTCAGGCACGAATAAGCAGTAGCATGCAAATAGATATGGACACTCGATCAAGTGGCTTATAATCTTAAAGCCTATTGTCATGAGACCAGCATTGCCCCTAGTCTCTAAGCTT
Organism: Drusus annulatus; assembly: GCA_022651775.1. Lineage (NCBI taxonomy): Eukaryota > Metazoa > Arthropoda > Insecta > Trichoptera > Limnephilidae > Drusus > Drusus annulatus. The sequence goes on from JAGWCC010000006.1 coordinate 323,475, forward strand.
TGATAATTTGTCTTCTCGAGTAGTTCCATGTGATGCATGAACATAGGGTATATTCCGTGCAAACGCATGCGCACATACCTGAGGATTTTTTTTTGAATCTGCTCTAACATATTTATATATTTGGTTTGATGTGGAGCCCAGACAGTGCTAGCGTACTCCAACTTACTTCTGATCACTCCGTTGAAGAGGGCTGTCATCGCATTTGTGTTATCAAACTCTTTGCACCTTCTGATTACAAAACCAAAAAGTTTAAAACAAGTTGAAGTAAGCTGCACTATTGACTTGAAAACGTTAGCCTGGGATCAACAACCACCCCGAGATCTTTGATGGTAAATACGCGGGTTAAAATTTCACTATTCATAATGTATTTGTAAAAAATGGATTTTGAGATCGGTTATATGTCAAAATGACACATTTATGAATAAAATGAATATTAAAAATTTAAATTATTGTTTCTCGACCGGTTGGAAATTGCATCTATCGGCTTGAAGTTTGTCAAAATCTTCATCCAATTCAATCTCCTTTAAGAGTTTGAGATCGTCCACTAACAATAAGCACGTAGGTTATTGTAGGTAAGAGTGTTATATGGGTACGTATTTGGATTAAAGAAAGCATGTATATGATTATGTGTGCCCGTATGGTTAGTTTGAAATAAATTCTAACAACTGTGTAAAAAAAAAAAAAGTTAAATTAGTTTTTCGTCATGTAATTTTGTATTTTGAAGCTTGAAGAAAAGCAAATGTATAAAAAAATGTTGTAGGTCTGTTGGTAGAAGTTAACACTAGATAATTAAAATAATGATCACAGATACTAGTTTTAACAATTATCAAATTATTCTAAAAGTATGTCGCAATTTAAGATATATTTATTCGTTTAAGTATTAATTTTTTTTAAAATGCAGAATTGCAAGCCTCAAATAAACACATTTTCTGATGATTTTCATATTCAAATTTCAAAAAAATATGTCTATTTAGCTCCCTTCTTCCTTATAAAATCTTTTCACTTTCCACGTTGAGTAAAAATAAAATTGTTTTTGAATTAATTCATTAAACACCCACAAAATAAGTTTGTCCAAAAATCGGGGAAAAATACTCCCGTATGCATCGCACGCTCCACCAGTTTATTTTTTTTTTCGCGAATAGTTTTTATTGTTACAAAACAGGTCAGTACTTACCCACAGGTTAAGCGACCAAATACGGGGAAATTAATAACAGTAAAAATCGAAGCATTGTGTCGCTCGTCTCGCTCGTCTTGCTCGTTTCGCTTGTTTCGCCTGTCTCGCTTGTCTCGCTTGTCTCGCATGTCTCGCACATCACTTTACAAGTCAAACACCGCCTTTAGTAAAATTGAAAAGCATAAAATATGTTGATCTAAAACAGAAAAATTCTTTATAACCAGGTTCACGCATATTTTTTTGTCGTAAAGTTCAAGATCGACACAATCATTTGCTGTATTTTGATCACTACCATCAAGTGCTACGGAGCTTTGCAAAATTCATTTTACGGTAAAAAGATAAAATCGCACTTTATTTTTCAACCGTTCAATACGACAAAAAGTTTGTTGAAAGTGAGGTGAAGCCGCGTAACACCTAATTATTAAAATATATATATTTTTTAAAGTAAGACAAACATTCCCGGGTTACGAATAACCTGAACATATTTGAAAAACTCCTACTGCTATCATAAGAAGCGGAAGATGTTGCTTGTGCAATGATGGAGGACTTAGCCAGCAGAGGAATTGAACGCACGACACCCGGGTGGGAATCCGACGCGTTCTCCACTCAGTTACCGACCGGTCATAGTATAGGACCATCAATATTATTTTATTGTTTACGTCCGACTGGTTTCGCTTAGCCTAAGCATCACCAGGGTACAAAATTAGACTCAAAACTAAAAATATTTATTTTTTAAAACTTGTGACATTTAAAAAATGCTAAAAGGATGAATAATACTTCTTACAGCCAGGTCTATTAAGAAAAATCGTTCATTTTCCACAAGCTAACTATTGTTGTCATTTTATTATTGTCAATCCGCGCCACCACTGTCGCCTTGCCGAGCTTGCTTGATTATTGCTCGCATTGGCTGTGCGCGACTCCATTGCGCAAGCCCCGGGGGCCCGAGGGCCGGGGGCGGAGAGCGCGGGGAGTGTTCTCGCGCTCTGCCTTCCACAAACACATTCCACCGGCACAGCTCGCACTCAGCGCGTCGTGCGTCGCAAGCCCGCACCGTCGCGCCACCGCCACTACCCCGATCGAACCTCGAAGAAAAGTGCTCTCCACCACCGCGGGGCGAATTGCCGACGCAAACGTCGCACCGCTTAGCGGCTCAGGCCGCGTCCGCCAACCCCTTTCAGCACCCTAATTGCATTGATCAACCTGTGAAAGTTTTAAGTGACAGTTCGAAAATCAGAAATTTTAACGCTTTAGACTCTGTGTATTGAAATTTTAACTGGTTGTGTTTATCAAACAACAACAATGACATTGTGCCATGATAGGCTCGTGTGTTGGCTGCCCTGTCGGTGCGAGCAATAGACGGATTGCCTGCCTTGCTGCTTTTTTCAAAGGACGCCGCTGTCGAAATTTTCGAGGTAAGTGTCAATCTTTTGCGTCAATATGGATAAGCTCAGGACTGTTTGTGTTCGTGTTAAAGGCAGTTTACACTTCTCGGCTGTCTAACACATTTGTTTTACAAACAAGTTTCGCTTCGACCTGACTTCGTAATGAGTTAATCGGTTGTTTCAAATTATTTTAACTATTTGGCGAAAGTTCTCAATGTGAATACCGTACAAGAGTCTCAATCGCTCCCAACCATCTGGAGCCAGTGGGATTATGACATCTCCACTTAGGTAGTGAGGGGGGGGAGGAAGAGACGGGAGAAGATGATGGTTGGCTATTCAGATCTGGTCAAATAACGTGACTAAAGCCATTTCAAGAAACGTGTCGTTTACGAATGGTGTCTTTCGCCGTTTTGGTACGTATCGAAAATATGTACTCCATATTATTTGTAAATAATTAAACGTGAAATAACAAAAAAAATACGTGGACACATTTTATTTGCGTACGTCGGGATTTGAACCAGCAAAGCCTAGATTCGTAGTCGAGGATTTAGACTATTAGACCACGAAGTATTAATAAAATGTCTTTGAAAATTCTGAAAATCAAGTGAAACTGAAAAAAACATTTGTTTCCCACATACCCTATTGAATTTTCACTGAGAAAGAATCATTAAATAAAAATGAACGCGATGTGACGTGCATCCAATTTTTGAAAATTTTATTTATAGCGCATCAGTTGACGTCAATCCCGTATTGGGACTTGGTAACAGTAAAATGTAATCAAATATGAATACAAAATAATATCATGCCATTTCAAGGGGAATTATACTTGTATAATGTTGTATTTTCCCTTGATGTTAGTAGGCTTTTTGTGATTAATTTATTCGTCTGTGATTTAATTGGAGAAGAGAGTATAGAACTCCATAAAATAAAATATTTTTAGAAACTTTATCAAAAAAATTAACAGAGTTATTTTGATGCATCTGAAAAAAGTTGCTAACTAATGATCAAACATTTGTGGTAAAAAACAAAAATACACACTGAACTTATAAATCATTGAAGATTTATTTATACTGGGTTTTGACAGATGTTCTCATTTACGTAAAAATATTCAGTTTTGAAAACCTAGTAATAGTAATAGAGAAGTGATAGATAAGGTTTTTTTATAATCTACTCAAAGCCAAAATTATGTAAACATATTGATATAATTGCAGTTGTAATATTAATTGGCATGTAGGTACTGATCGTAAAAAACCATCATAAATTTTTCGCGTATCTTCTAATCTACTCGCACTTATTGTGAAATTTCAACATGAACGTCGGGTTACATTTTACTTGTCGCAAATTCTAAGGTCAAAGGTCTGTGATTTCTCGTATTGATTTTTCACCGTAAACGCTCGCATGTTTTTTACTGTGAGTCCGTAGGTTTAGTTTTAAAACTACCAGAAATGAACAGAAATAAAAAAACGGTCTAAATTCAGGGTCGGGAAATATTTGTAGGTACCAGAAAACAACTGTACAAAAACATCAGAAAAAATAAAATATAAGTAAATTTAAACAAAACCAAGTAAGATTTACACAGAGTGATTAACCACTTTACTTTATTACTTTAAGAAAACTTTGCTTTTAATAATTAACGTAATTATTTTTACTCTACAATTAACAGCAATAAAATTTCTAGACATCTCAGTTAGTCTGTATGGACTGGAGTATTTATCGATTATAAACTAACTCAATAACTATTTATTATTATTTACCTGCATAAATTGGTTGTTGAGGTGCTTTAAAAGTTATATATAGATATGTAACCGTGTTTATTACAAATTGCTTAGCTGTTTTCGTTCATTGATTCGGTATCAGAAAGGTCCCTTTGTCGTAAAATTATTTGATTGCTTGATTGTAATTTTCACTTTACAATGGCGTGCGAAATATGCATTCAAATAATGCCAAATAAAATAATCGACTGAAAATAGTTGGTAAATTTTCAATTAAAACTGGATATAAAAAGAAAAAAATTCAATTTATATTTTCCAAGTATATGCATAGTACTAACGAAATGCAGTTTTGTGCACGTGAATAGAAAAAACATCGTTTAAAAAAAAAAAAAAACTTTTAACTACGAATTTAATATGTTTTAACGTCAATCGGTTTCGCTTGGATCAAGCTTCGTCAGGGCACATATAATAACTAACAGATAATATAATAACTAACAGTTTTGATTTGTGCAGTGACAAAGCTTGATATAAGCGAAACCGGTTGGCGTTAAAACACATGAAATCCGTGGTTTAAAACCGAAGTGTTCTTTTTTATTTTAATATAATTTCAAACCACAAAGAGATTGCTTCTTCTACAAAAAAATTACATAATTTATTTAATAACACAACAAACTTAAAGTTGATGTTGGAAGAAGGAACTGTTAATACTCGTACATCTGTAGTTTGGGGAAATAATAATTTACAGGAGGTCTATTAAAACAAATTCGGGGATATTTTGTTTTTTATAATAACTAGACAAACTGATTGTTTACTTTGATCAGTTCACTTGAGGTACCATGATTTAAAAAAAGGATAAAATCTAAATTTAAAAAAACCAGCGTTCACGACTTCAAAGATTTACGGATTAGTACATTGACACCCGCAAATGACTTTTAACCTAGAATATATAAAAAATAAAATCAATTCTACTGCAGTAACACGTAGATAGATTCGTTTATGTAATGGAAACAATTGGAATAAAAATTACATTTATTTTCTTGTTTGGATTCTGATGACGTTATTTTGATTGATTCGAAATATATTATTATGTGATTGCACAACCATGGGCAATAATAATTTTGACTACGTGCTTGTTGTTTCTGAATCATCATTCGGCTTAAAAAAATAAGTACCGCAAATTAACCGTTCGATTAAACTCATACAGAGATTGTTTAATATACTGTCTCTACGAAAGTTCATCTTAGTTGATTACTATTAAGTTTCCATAGTAAGACATATTTTTAAATATTAGATATACCTGTATACTTATAGTTTTTCATATTTCTTTGGGTTTTTAATATTTATTTATATGGTTTCATCACATGTTTATGCCATCTTTTCAGGGCAATTGAGAAAAAAATAATAAAAAAATAGCACACTAAAGGGGAAAACGGGGTTACTTGCAACAGGGGTACGTTGCAACATTCGATTAAAATCTCACGTTATTAATGTTTTTGGCATAACGTTCCAACATACACGATGAGTGGCGGTACGATGCACATCGTGTAATTTAAGTTGCTTCTGTCGAGTTTAAATGAAGAGATTAAACAATATGTGTTTTTGACCAAATTGAGTATTTTCTTCATTTAAAGATAAATATTTGTTGTTAATTTTGGGTAATAAAATCTTATGTGGTGTTGATTTATTTGATTGAACATGTTAGGATTTATTAAATAACCGTAAATAAAGTCAATCTTAGAAGAAAAAAACATTTTTTTATGATATGCCTATATTAAATCAAAACGACGGGTAAGTTGCGAACAATGCGCAGGGATAATTTGTAGCACGCCTTTTAGATAATTAATACAATTTGTATAAGGTTTAGTGGAATATATTGTGACTGAAATAGTTTTTTTTTGGCAACTTGCCCCGACAATGGGGCAAGTTGCAACAATTCTCCGTCTTAACATGAATTTTAGAAAACGTATTTATTCCTATAATTACATTATCTTTACCAATTAAATATGATTCCTTAAAGTTCACTCATTTTAAATACACCGAAATAAAGTGTTACTTTTGAAATATAAATAAACACTAACCATAAATCTGTGTAATAGTGTCTAAGTAGCTCCATTATCCTCTAATTTAAAAAAAAATACAAAAAAGTTACCAAGACCTTTTTAGTTAATAATAATATTATTTTTTGTTACCTACCTTCAGTGTACCTACCTAGCTAGATAAATACACACTTCCATTAACAGTTAAGAAAATAGGTACCGTAGGTACATTATCTAATTTCTACTTTGTCTGGTGTTTTTTTTAACAAAAGTATATATTTAAACCTACACATTATATTAATTATTTGTATCCAGCGATGAAGTAGCTGTTTACACTTGTTGGATTTATTCATAATATCTTCCGTCAGAGTTATGCAGGTCGCAAATACCCATGCAATAAGTACCTCAATGAAAAGAGACAGGAAAATCAGGTAAATAACAACTGTCAATAATAATACCATGCTGAAAGAATCCGAACACGTAAAGATCGATGTACTTAACTCTGCAGTTGGTTGTGTCGTCCGATACAAAAAACGGATTTCAAAAATAGTTCATTCGTTGGTAAGTTCCTTCTTTGGACACCTGCAAAGATAAGATAAAGAGAGTGAAATCTTACTTAGACAAAGTGAACATGTTTGTGGGATAGAAGAAATACTTGGGCGTGTGTCACATGTATCAAACACCTGACGATGTATCCTACCTACACTCTTAGGAAGTATATTTATACATTTTATTTATTGTTCTTCGAAAAATTATCATCCCGTTAAACAACAATAAAATAGTTTGTCAACAGGTTAATAAATTTTGTCAATATTAAATTAAACAAAACAAAAAATACTATTACTTCACATTATTTGACTATTATACACTACTTACCTTTCTTTGAATTCGTATTTCAGATTTTAGTTCATACCGCAAATCGAAATCGCAGGAAAGTCATGCCATTGCTATGGTCCATAGGCAGGTATGTATTATTAGCACACTTGACGTAAAGTTTCACAGGTTTCACAACATGAATTTACCGCATTTAGTATTGGCTTATTGAGATAGGTGTAAATTTGCTAAGTAGGTAAACCTACCTAGTTAATTTCAGTGTTATCCTTCAGCTGCTGAAACTTTCAGAAATACAAGTGTATAATAAATATAATATTTGGATGATTTGTATAGCGCCATTTTTGGAAGAATCACCTCAAGAGCGCCGTACAGATTTCATTTTTAGTTGATATTAATTCCTGGTTTAAATAGAAAATATACAGGAACATAGCTACCTGGCAGGTCCCAACAGATAGACACACTTATTAAATCATAATTGTAATTACGATTTTTTTTTCTTCCTATTATAGGGTATGGGAGCGAAATTAAAAAATGGACTTTCTGAATTTGTCGTACAGTACAGGATTTGGTTAAAATTTGTATATCTAAAGGTGATTCGTCGAGAAACAGATTATGTTGAGATTCTTCTAGTGAATTTAAAAATATGAGAGTCTGAAAAGGAAAGTTTTCAGTTTGGACCGAAACTTTGTTGGACTCGATAGACATCTTAGTTCCAAAGGGAGTTTATTTCAAGCCTTCGGCCCCGATACTCCGAAAGCGCGATCTCCAAACTTAGTATTTGGATTGCGTTTGGGTTCTATCAGCCTTCCGATAGCCGATGACGTTAGGTGTCTAAGATACATATCATATCTAAGTAAGTGGCTCAGAAAGGATGTGCACATTGTTAAACATCTTTTTAGATTGATTCGTGAATGTTTGAAAAACTTAGCTCTCATAGAGAGCATTAACTTTTATGTTCCCGATGATTAACTCCGTAATTGAACAGCAAATATCTACTTTTTTTATCTCCCGGTGTGCAGGAATAACTTGCCAATGGTGAAACCAGTAGCGAGATCACTTTTTCTGTCGAATCGAATCGCTGTGGACATATTTTTCGTCAGTGGAACTGCCACTAAACAGCAAGCTTTGTTACTAGCTTTTTATTATTTATGAATCACATATTTTTCCCCTCTTCTTTATAATTAAATACAAAGTACTAGCTACGATAGTAGGTACATTCTGAATACATTTTTAATGCAATATCTTTACGATCCGAAGAGGGGGTGACGTAGACGACCTCCATGGTCGAGTGGTAAGACGTTCGACTACGAATCGAAAGGTCACGGGTTAAAACCCGGCGTGCGCAAATAACTTTTATTCAATTAATATGTGTCATAAAACATTTAATTCATATAAAATATCACAAAAAAGTATATTTGCGGCACGTTCCAAAGTGGTAGATACTCTAAGTATCGCCTTGGTGAAAGACTACCGTTCACAATCTAAACTTTGCTTGATTGAAATGGCTTTAGCCGTTTGTGACCAGATCTCAATAGCCAGGAACTTCTCAACCTTCCTCTTCCTCTTCCCCATCTTCTCCTTCCCCTACTACTTTCAGCCTCACAACATACCCCGATTGGGGATGCCATAGTCTCACTGGCTTTAGACGGTTGGGAGGTATTCACTATTAAATAAAAATATATAAAAAAGGTTACCCTATTTGATCTTGCTTACTATGGCATTTTCATAACATAATCTAAGGTAATTTGATTTGGTTATATTTATAGAGAAGAATATATATTTATAATATTTCAGTCATCTTTGTCTAGGATATCGCATAAAACTCGTTCGGGGTGACATAATAACCCATTTTGAAACGGGAGAGTTGAAAACGCTGTACAAAAATGTGCAATTTCGTAATGTTTTTAAAAATAATTGAATAAAGCCTATTTAAAGAATGACGTAGGTTTCAGAAAGTGTTTGTTTGGGTTTACCTACGTTCCAGCGTTATTGGCTGTAAATTGTACAAAGTATCCTCTTGTACCAGCTCTATAGTAACAAGTTAAGCAACATTTATTGGATCATTTCATTTTGAACAATTTCGTAATATTTAAAAAAATAATTGAATAAAGCCTATTTAAAGAATGAAGTAGGTCTCATAAAGTGTTTGTTTGGGTTTACCTACGTTCCAGCGTTATTGGCTGTAAATTGTACAAAGTATCCTCTTGTACCAGCTCTATAGTAACAAGTTAAGCAACATTTATTGGATCATTTCATTTTGAACAATTTCGTAATATTTAAAAAAATAATTGAATAAAGCCTATCTATAGAATGACGTAGGTTTCAGAAAGTGTTTGTTTGGGTTTACCTATGTTCCAGCGTTATTGGCTGTAAATTGTACAAAGTATCCTCTTGTACCAGCTCTATAGTAACAAGTTAAGCAACATTTATTGGATCATTTCATTTTGAACAATTTCGTAATATTTAAAAAAATAATTGAATAAAGCCTATCTATAGAATGACGTAGGTTTCAGAAAGTGTTTGTTTGGGTTTACCTACGTTCCAGCGTTATTGGCTGTAAATTGTACAAAGTATCCTCTTGTACCAGCTCTATAGTAACAAGTTAAGCAACATTTATTGGATCATTTCATTTTGAACAATTTCGTAATATTTAAAAAAAATAATTGAATAAAGCCTATCTATAGAATGACGTAGGTTTCAGAAAGTGTTTGTTTGGGTTTACCTATGTTCCAGCGTTATTGGCTGTAAATTGTACAAAGTATCCTCTTGTACCAGCTCTATAGTAACAAGTTAAGCAACATTTATTGGATCATTTCATTTTGAACAATTTCGTAATATTTAAAAAAATAATTGAATAAAGCCTATCTATAGAATGACGTAGGTTTCAGAAAGTGTTTGTTTGGGTTTACCTACGTTCCAGCGTTATTGGCTGTAAATTGTACAAAGTATCCTCTTGTACCAGCTCTAGAGTAATAAGTTAAGCAACATTTATTGGATCATTTCATTTTAAACAGTTTCCGTTTCGTTCGGACATTGTGTTCAACCGTTAAAGTTACTTTGACGATCTTGATAAAAACCGCCTCAGCAAGAAGGTACTATTATTTTTATACTCCCAGAGCTGGATACCCGCAGTTCACTACCAACGGAAAACAAAATCGGTTTACACTCGGTTTAAAAGTATAAAGGTAACACGCGATCGTTCCATCATACACTTGTAACTTTGGCGTGCGTGAGTCTAATGAGACGATTGTGGTTCATTTAAATAGCTCATTAGTTGATTATCTTTATAACTTATGAAGAATGACATTAAATTAATTGATACACCTTAAGCAGTATTAAGTAATCATAAATTAACACCGCCTTAAAAAACGACTGAGGTATCGTAAGATACCTACCGACATTCATTTATAGGTAGAAGAATATATAAGCAAATATAGCAATATCCAGTACCTCAATAAATATCGATATGTTTATATTAAACACTTTACACCTACCTATTTTCTTTTATTTCGTGATGAGGTACTAATATTAAGTTAATTAGCAGTCATTTTTTATTAATAGTAAGTACCTATCTACTACCTGATTTAAAACATGTAACCATTTTGACAGTCAGAAGTACTCAGTTTTATAAAAAATATATATATTTATGTCTTTTCTTTTATACCGCTCAAATAACAAATACGGTAATGTGATGTATTTTACGAATAAAACACTCAAATACGTAAAGTAATAAAGCTAATTTACTGCAGCAAGTTCAAACAAAAAGTTGCAAGTTTACATATTGCCGTCGGTATTTAACAATATCCTCAAAAGTTATTAGCCATAAAATGGATGATTATGACGCTTATAACGTTAACGCCTCGGTCAAAAACAATTTAAATTTGTTTGGTGCAACATAAAGGCGAACGGGCAATATTAATATATGATTGATCGCCGTAAATTCGGCTTTGGTAGGAGCTGCCTACCGACCCACCGTGGGCAGGTACGTGGCACGAAAGCACGTCACATCACAAACACATTCCCCGCTTCTAAATGGTTTGGTAAACAGCGCGTTTTACTGCGGAATTTTTCTCATTTTTTATTATTATTTGCGTTCAGTCAATAAAAGATAAGTTAATTGGACTGTTATGTCGTATAACTGTTGGTAGTACTACGGCTGTGTTTATTCAAATGCTGGCGATTCATTCATGCACAGTTGATAGAGCGCCTTGACCTGGCCAACATTTTAGAGCACAATTAGAGTCTAGCCGTGTAAACGTATGGGCAGTAGGCAGTAGGCAGTAGGCAGTAGGCAGTAAGCAGTGAGCAGTGGCCTGTAGGTCTATTAAACGTTTATGTTTGTTTATGACTCTTGGCTCGTTTTTTTCTCACTTGCGCATATTTATGACGTTTTATGATGCAACACTTTCGATTTCGAGCTTTTAACGGCGGTCCAAAACGTGTAAAAATTTTAACACTCGGCAATAGATGTCGGAGTTTGTGGTATAATAATAAATAATGCCCTCGTTTATACCGCGTTATCAGCGCGCTATAAACTATTAAGGCGGTTGTGGCTTCAATGAAATCCCAAGTTCAGTCGTACCTTCGTCAAAGTACGGTGGCGTCTTCCTGGTTGTTGATCTGTGCGTACTTGTATTGTTATCTTGTCATCTTGCCTACGATAGGAGACGAACTACCTACTCGTGTTTTATGGTGGTTTATAATATGAATTACTATTGCCCCAAGGCACCTTCTAACTAGTTAACCTTGCGCTACTGAATTTTAATACTCGACAGTCAAAATGATTACGTATAAAATATATTAGTGTAAATATATGATTATTTACCAACAAGTTTTTATTAGGTTCCTAGCCCAGCGGTTATTATTTTTAACACTGTTTTAATCTGCTGAAAAAGGAACAGTAATTTCTTCCCAAACGTTGGAATTAATTTTAAAGCAAATCTCCCCACTAGAAATAAGAGAAAATATAATGATTCTTTCCAAACTTTAAAATATTCATATAAAATACATGAGTAGGAATGTAACTTTTATGTTTTTAATTATTACATTTTATTACAAGGTAGCTACCTACCAACATATCTACCCCTAATCGAAATTATTAATTATTATTCATTACTTGTAGGATTACTTTTGTCTCATTTCTTCCTAACTTTCCACTGTTTCCCAAATTTAACAGATAAATTGCATTGCAATCCGCATTTCTTTACGGAAATAATACAACACTCGGATTAAGGATAGGATCAAGAAAGGGACGCTTAGATGGTCTGGGCATGTAGAGTGAATAAACGAAGAAAAGAGAGTGTGAAAAGAATATATAATGCGAAAGTGAATGGAAGAAGAAGTCGGAGACGCTCACGATCAAGTGAATTAAATACTATACTGTAAATATAATACCCGTCAATAGTGAATACAATACCCGTCATGTGAAGAGTCAGAATAGCAGAAGAGTATGTATGAGACGATGTATGTATGTGAACGAAGCAAGGAGTGTGTGCGAAGACAGAGTTGTATGGCGGTCCGTCCTCTCTGCCTACCCCTGTGGAGAAACGGCGTGATGGTTAGTTAGTTAGTCAATCCGAATTTACGGAATCCATCAATCCTAACAGCAATTAAAAACATACCAATGGGGGTGTTTCTTACCGTGACATAAAATCTTTTTTTTTTATATTCAACCTATTTTAAGGTTTGTTTTTTTTTTAAATAAGACGAATCTTTTCCCAGGCTACAAAAACTTAACCTAAAAAATATTTATTGGTGCTACCATCATAATAAGTGGAAATTGGTTCTTGTGAAATGACGGAGGACTTCTAGCTAGTATAGGATTGAATCCACAAGATCTGGGTAGGAACCCGACGCTATGGACCGCTCGACTAACTAACTGATTCAGTCAGTAGGTACCAAAATGCTTCATAATATGTATCATAATAAATATCAAATTATGTGGTATTTAAAAGAAAATTGACGGTGCACTTCAATAATCTATTAAAATCATTCTCATTTCAATTTTTCCCAACGAAAAAGTTACAAGAATATTTGTTTTCTCGATGAGAATTGCGTTTTTTTTCTTTCAATAATATTCCTCACAAAAAATACTTAGGTAGGTATCTACACGATTAAAGCTAAAATTTGATTGAATTACAGATCATTAAAAATAAACCACCCATATGTACAAAATCGCCGGCTTTTATCGGATTAGCTAGGAATCTACAAAACTTTTCAGTGATTAAAAAATAAATAAATCAACAAATGTGGGGAAATTTAAATGTGAACAAACCTACTTTACTTTATTTAATATAAATATATAGTGAATACGTATATAATATAATACACAATAGAACTTTGAAATATCCATTAGCTGTCAAAAGTGAGAGAAGACGATTATTGGTTGATTGATATTTTTCAATTAGTTGACTTGCTAAGAAAAAAATATTGATTGCTTTAATCCACCAATATCAAATACAGAATAATATCTGGTAAAATACATTATAGGTAGGTTCATTATTGGGTAATAAATATTATTTTTAAATTTGATAATTTCAATTGACATCAGTTCCTAATTTGAAAAGATCACACTCGTACAGTGGTACGTACGTACTCACAAATGAAATTATGTTTATTATAAACTAGTATTAACTACAAAATAAATATTTCTCAGCCTCAATTCATTAAAGTATTTTTTTTCTGCGTTTTTCAATGAAATATTAGGGAATATGAAATTAATACCTAAGCACTTCGTAAAAAAACACAAAATTCAAAATTGAATAACCAAGTAAAAATATCACAGGCAACTATTATTAAATGGACGTGTAATATGTAATATAAATTAACCATTTTAAATATTCATTTTTAAAGATAGTATGTTTTCTCGTTTACGCCCTTTACATTGTCTCAGATAGTTGCCATGGCAACGAAACCTGAATCCAACATGGCCGACGGCAGTGGGCGGATCTTCTTTGTTCAGCCAATGAGGGCGCTCGAGGGGGTTCACTTACAAATGGCCGCCGCGGGAGACGAACGTTGTAGCCAATTGGAATATTCTAGCTTTAGTAAATAGATTCGGATATGTCTATTTTCTTCCAATTGGTGAATTAATATATGGTATTAATCCAACTATTTCAGATTTACAAATATGTTCAGATGACTACCGGATGAGTATGACGTCTTGAAACAAATATTTTTTCTGTTCACAAAATAAATTATAAAAATATAATTATCATCGTCCAAACTTAAGTGTTTTGCTAATTTGAAATTGAATAAAAATAATGTTTTGGTTGAAATCTTTCCGTAAGAGTTTTTTTAAAGATTTTGTTAAAAATGTGATTTCGTTAGAAGAGCGTCTTGGAATAACAATATATGGAGAGAGAGCTAATTTTTTTTACCCAACCCATACAAATTACTTAATAACGTGTGTGCATAGTCAACGGAGACACGGGACAGGAAGAACATTCTAACAATACTTTAAGCCGGTGGGATAATTTGGAAAAATTTGTTGTCTCTTTCTTTCTCATGGTGTGTGACGTAAAAACCCGAAGAAACTGATTTATCCTAATTTTGTATAGGTTTGGTAAAAAGAATTAGCTCTCTCTCCATACGAGTATATTGTTTCTTCAAGATTGCATACCTTACATTTCATTTAAAAAATATCATCACTTTATCGACAACATATAATAGTTAATATGCAAACAATAATAAGGCTTGCTATTGTAATTTTTTCCGAATCATTTCATAACAAGTTGTTAAATTGTAGTTCATTGGTCAAAATATTTGATTTTGAAAAAGAGTAGATAAAATAACTGTGTCCGTTACAACTGAAGTATTTTTTTGAGAAGTAATTATTTTTTTCTATTTTATAATACATTACTTATTGTGAATTTATTTTTCAAATCCTACACGAAATTTAAATAAACTGCTTCTAATTAAAAATATTAAATATAAAAAAATACATTTCTTTAATTACACATCTAAAAACCAAAAATCGTCTTTGAAAAATAAGTAACATAAAGTTTTTAAATAAAATTCATTGAAGTTGCACTTATATTTTAATCACCCAGTGATGTTTTTAGCTTTGTATATAAGCGTGTAGAAAACTGTTTTATCTATTTACTAAAGCCAGTAAAATAGAGGTCTGTATTTTACAATAATTCTTACCCCAGTCCATTGATTTTCAAAAACAACAAAATACTTTTATCAACATCCAACAGATGTCTCATCCGAGATTAAATCCTTAGTGAAAGCTTCAAGAGATGTCACCCAAATGAATTAACGTACTCATTTCTTGTTTTTTGGATTATCGTCAAAATTGTTGATTTTGTAAATAATTTAAAATTAAATTTAAGATATTATTAACACTGTATCTTTCATATTATTTAAAAAAAATTATGGTATCAAAAAACAAGTTTTTAAAGAGAATCATATCATTGTTGTTTATATGCTTATGCTTAGGTGTTTGCATTAAAACACGATACTTACTATTGTGGATTAAGAAGATAATAACAAATATAAAAATACAGCTTTTTGTAGGCACAAATAAAATTGCTAGTTTGTATTTATTTAATTTGTTGTGAAATAGCTATGAGGAAAATCAGACAGGTGGTGTAGTTAAATTTCAAAAGGCTCTTGTAAAAATGTGAAATTTTCAAAAATACTTTTGATTCTGACATATAGATGTCACTCAAGAGTTCGCTAAAATATTTGAGAGAAATTTAATTTAAAACGATTTTATTAATTTTTTAAGTAATGTATTTAAAAAATATATTGTTTTGTATTTAATTACTGTAAATTGATGTCGTATTTGCCTACGTTTCTTCAATTGTAATACACATATATAATTATTACATTATTCCAATCTTTAGTAAAGTATTAAATCAGCTCTATTCTTCCCCAAGATGAAAATTTTGTAATTTTTCAATTCTGTTTAAAAAGTTAAATTTTATTTTTCTAGCATGAAAAAACTAGAAATAATAGATTATCTCCTTAGCGAAATCATTTACTGCTACTTTATTTTTTTAGCTACAGTAAAAATAACTTAAATAGGAAAGTTTTTTTTTTAAATTAAAGCTTCACATTTTCTATATCTTGAAAGCTTTGTTATTGAATAATTATTTACCCCTTCTACGCGTGCCCCACGCACAGGCCCAAAGTAAATCGCTATTCTAGAGTGGGTACTTAGAAGGTACCTACCTTGGCTGGAAGGATTTAGTTACCTAGGCGGGTAGCTATGGTTATTCCACCCAAAGCGTGACTCTCCTCTCCCGGGTTCTCTGCCCCCCCTTAGGCGGGCTCCAGGATTACGCTTCGTATGCGGAGAAACAAAATACAAAGAAGACAAAGATTCTCAAACTGCTACATTCAATTAATTTAATTTAAAAAAAGCTTATATAATGTTAGGTCGGTAGGAAGAAATGGATTTCAACGAAGGGACTAGGTAGGATGTTTTAAATATTCAATATTTTGTGATCGATTTTCTTGATGTTGTTAAGCTTATCTAAATTTTTTTTTTAAATGTCAAAGGGAACCAAGGTAATATAAATATGGGTCCTGATATAAAAGCTTATTTTATGCAGAGGCTAATATTATTGCATTTTTAGAATCGTTAACTAACAATACTTAAATATTAATGCTTTTAAGTTTTAATATATTACCCTCAATATTATTTCCATTTATTTGCTTTCACAAATTTGTTGAAATGAATTCACACGTTTCATCTGGATTTTTAGACCCTTAGCTTCTAGCAAATAGTTTTTTTTCAATCTGTTGATGTACACATACACTGTTATACCCTTATCTGAACCTTTTCTCTTATGATTTATGATAACAATTATGATTTGAGATAATTTTAATTTGTATACATACTACATATATTTTATCCTTGTTATATTTGCTTAGTAAATTAAGTATGAAGCGTAATTGAGGTAAAATATTACAAAAATGCGCTATATAAATTAATTGCTATTATTTAGGTTCCAAAATACGTATTTGTTTCGAATTTTCTGACAGATATGTCAAAAATAAAATTTACGTTTGTTGACTCTTGCAAACAGGTGGGTGTATTAGGTTACGGCTACATTAATATTCTCTTCCAATCAAGTGTGAAATAAATGTTGTGCTGCTCCAGATTCCAGAAGTGTTTAATGAATCGTTCTTCTTTAGCTTCTTATTCTCGTTTGACTTCTTCTTCTTTATCGGGTGTCATATTCTTTGAATAACAACAGCAATCGATATGTCGAACTCTCCTCAGGTCTTGACCAGCTGACATAGCTTCTCCACACTCCAATAACTGATGTATTTTCCAGTCACGAAATATTCTTCCTTGTACTCCTTAGAAAATCTGCATAAATTAACCTATTACATGATATGTTTTATGATGTTGTTTTATTGTTTAATGGATCTTACACAAATGGTTTTAGACTTGAAGTAACAATATATGGAGGGAGAGCTAATTATTTTTACCCAACCTTCACAAACTTGCGATAAATAACTTTCTCCGGGCTTTTAAGTCGTATACCATGAGAAAGAAAGAGACAAAAAATTTCACGGACCGCTTCTATATACTGTAAGGAAGATCTTAAGGTCCTGGTTCACGGCGGGACTCCGCCCACATTTTTTATCATGCCACTAAACTTGACACAACTAAACGGTTTATTAGGTTATATGCTATATTTTTGTTGATAAAAATACTGTGAAAAAGTAGCCATACAAATAAACATTATGTCGATATGTGATATGAATAGATGTATAAATGCCGTAGCCTTAGTCTTAGCTACGCCCAAGTGCGCCGAGTCATGTTAAAATCATTAAAACAAGTCCAAAACTGACTTCACTGCCTTGGATAGATGCTACTCTACCAACTCTATGGTTTTAGAGCTGTCGAAGGAATATCTTAAGATAATTGTCGTAAATCTCAATGAAATCACATTTTTTTTTTAAATTCAAGTATTTCTCATCGCCTGTAGTATAACGTTTCGCTTTACTTTAATTTAATAAACATACTGTAAGAGTTTGCAGATCCAAATTATTAATAAAACATTTTAAAAAAATGCGCTTAAACGTTTACCCCAACCAAGAAACGCAAAACTAAACTTGTCAAACTTAATCACTTTCAATTTTTTTGTTGTATTTATTAAAAGTAAATCATACCGTCAGAACATTTGGACAATCACTGAACCATTGCCCCCACTCCCGAACAAGTTCAGCGTCAGGGATTACCCCCCCCTATCGTTCTCCCTCCCCGCGGCCGCGCCGCAATCCCCTCCGCTAGTCGTGGTTCGGGCGCTCGCCGCCAGAGCGGGTATTGATCCGGCGGCCATCGCGAAATGGGCGGGGGTTCCACCGGAAAGCTGCGCGCGCCCTAATGTCTCCAGGAGGTAGATTTTATCAGCATTTTTTATTCTTACATGATATTTACATGAATTTTGGTAGAATACGAATACCTTATTTTTTATGCGAAAGTGAAAAATCTATTAGGTTGAATGATGAAATCTATTGATGAATAAAATTTAACCTCAAAATGGCCTAAAAAAATACTTAATTAAATTCTTAGATAACTAAAATAACACTTTTTCATAAAAACTCGGCACCTACCTACCAAGAAAAAAACAACAAAAAAAATAATAGCTTTCATGTGTAGAATTCAATATGTTTTACACAAGACCGAATGTAATAAATGTTTTTCTTTGTGTATTTTATAAATATCTACTTATGTATACAATATTAAAATCATTATATTAACAATAGGTAGGTAAGTATAGTTCCATTAAATCTTTTTAACGAACCACACGTGAAAAATAGCGGTATCAGTAGGTGTCTATTTAACAAAATCGGTTTAAAATTATTATCTATAGTTAAGTAGGTTTTCTGTACATTATATCTACTGGTTCCTTTTATATTGTATATGTATTATTTCTAACGTCCTTTCTATTTTCTATGTAACAGTCCGTTTATGCTACATACATATACCTAGGTACTTACTAGTCTGAAAAATATATCTTTTATTAATAGCAGTATAAGCCGTTGATCGATAAAAATTAAATAAAACTGGCAACTATGAACTATAACTAGTTTCTTACATTTAATGACTTAATCCTATTAATAAAAAAATGCTACTGGCCTATTAATCCAGCATGATTTATTACCTACCTGCAATTAAGTTGCTTGATAGCTATGCATTTGTATGCTAGATGACTTAATATCTATTATAAGTGAATACACAAAGAAAAAAACAAGTCTTTTATAAATTTCGTGTAGATATTAGTGTGGGTAGGGCAAGAATAATAAAACTTTGAAAGAAGAAACTTGTTTGAAGTTCTTTGTTGAAAATCAGTAGTCCGTCAAAGTTTAAAAATACATCACAACACCCAGATTAACAGCATCCAAATAAGACGATGTAAAAAATCATCTCAATATACCTTTGCCATGCGGCCGGACTATACTAAAATAATCAAACGTAAATTTTAACAAATCTTTCAAGTATGTTGGACCAATCTTCAAAAGTAATGATACTCTGCATATACGAGTATATGTAGATCTATACTAAAAGCACAGGTAGCAAGAACATTAAGCTACTGAGGCTCTCACATAGGAGCCTTAAGAAGAAAAAAAATACCATTTGAATGGTGTGATTTTGTAAACCTCTTACGAGTAACTTGGAAACATCATTTCGTGATTCAATTATATTGAAAAGTATGCAGAAGAATTTATGTAGGCACACAAAATGGTTATGGAATTTAATTTATTCTCTGTTTAGGGTGCCATGTAGCAAATATTATTTATAATTTATTTTGTGCATTAAATTAATAACACTTTGTAATATATCTTATTTAGAAATTATTTTAATAATTTACTATTATTGTTGAAAAGTCACTATAATTAGAATACATTTTACCTAGCTTTTGAAATATCTAATGCGCTGTGCGGATTACAGTTTCAGGCTATAGACTTATTCAGCATAATTATTCTCTTAATTAAAAAAAAAAAAAAAACAATATGTTAAAAATTCACCACTGTACGTATTGGGACAATGATGTGAGATTGTGTTGATTGATTGGTTTGTGTGATGAGTGTGTTGATTGATTTGTGTGATTCATCTTTGACGCAATTTTCTATGACTTCAGCTTCCGACGGCCGTCGTCTACGTCTTGATTAGTTCATATTTTTTCGTAAGGTAGGCGCAGTAAAAATATTTCCATGATTTATTAAACTAGGTTATGTATTTCTCATGATTTTAGAATTTTGCAAATATTTCACTATTTTTATCATTAAAATCTTGTGTTTATTTTAGTTCATCCACGTAATTTGTCATAAAAAAGGTCGTGGAGTTAACTTTCCGATTATTTCAAATGTCCAACTCAATTTTCGGTGAACAATGTTCTCTAAGACAACGAAGTAAAAGTCCCTTTTTGTAAGTCCCTTCAATCTCCCGAATCGATTTAATGAGAAAACGTGTGAATTTTAGGCAGCTTTGGGAATCGAACCCGCAACCTTCCTGCTCAACGCCAAATAAACAATTACGTTAAATAAATCGTTGATTTATCCTTTTTTCCAGGTAGGTGAGATGAATATTACATCGACTTTGCAATTTGCAGTTGATGATCTGCATTCCTGTGTCAAAGCAATGATTCCACACCCTTGAGACAATAGTCAAACACTTTTCAAGTTTCACTGCAGCTACAAATCTAAGAAAAATTCTTACTCTATAAGTATTATTTACCTATTTAAAAAAACAATACATTTTATGGCCCGCTCTTCACGTCACAGAAGGTTTTCACTTTTAGTATCTTTTGTCTCTTTTACTTACCATAAGCCTTAAATTAATATTGCATGGTTTGATCAAAACCTATTTACTAAAACTACGTGTTAACAGCGCAAGAAATTCCAGGTGAGAAATACCCTTAATAGATTATATCTTATAATATAAGTAGGCATTTCTTAAATGTCAAGCATTTAGATATATTGTAAGATTGCAAAAAATTGAAATTACGATGCTTAAATGTTCTGTTGTTTTTACTATAATTACTTGCCGTTAACTTGAATCAACCCACTTGATAAAATTGTAATGTGATGTGAATAATGTAAATTATTCATTTCGCTGCAGGTAGTTTCCGTAATTAGAAAAAAATATAAAAACGTCATCAAAAGGAAATCATGGCATTCAATTAAGTGAGGATTTAGTTTAATTTTAATTTTGCCTAAGAAATTTTACTATGTGAGAGAGAGAGAAAAAAGGTTAAATCAATCTGTCATGTATTTTCTATCCTTATAATTAAGTGTTTGCTTTATTCACCTAGACCACACACGCTCTATGCCATACCTGTCTGCTTTTTACCTTTGTAGGTATCTCGATTAACGGCTGAGATAGATTAACGAATCAACCAAAAAATAAACTAAAAAAACTGTAATGAAGCAATGGTAGGCACCTATCGACCACCTGGCTTGTTAGCTGTTCTTTAAATATTTTTATTCATTGGGTTACATTAATTAATGCTCATTAAAGAAAAATAAGCAAATTTATCTCTCCTCATCCAAATATAAAATAAATAATCGCCATATACCTACTCACCTACATAAATAAAATAAAAATGTGGATGTGAACAATACGATGTTTAAATCAGTATAGTTAAACTACTAGAGATTATCTGTTCAGTGTAAATAGATATAATTGTAAAAAAATTGATAATTAAATCCAGGTATTTATTTATTTTCACTCTAGTCTAGTGACCGGTTAGTGGGTGAGTGGACAAACGCGTCGGATTCCCATCCGGGCGTCGTGGGTTTAATTCCTCTGCCAGCTAAGTCCTCCATCATTGCACAAGCAACATCTTTCACTCGTTATGATGGTGGTAAGAGTTTTTCAAATATTCTCAAGTTATTCGTAACCCGGGAATGTTTGTTTTTTATTTTAAAGAAAGAGAGAAGAGTCATTTTACTATATAACTGGTGCTATACAAAATACACAATAAAATATTAGTATTGATACCAAACATATATCATACCCATCAAAAGTTTAAAAGAAAAAAAATGAAAAAAACTTTAAGGCTTAACGAATAAATGAAAATCTACTGAAAGCGACGGCAACTTGTTTTTGAAAGTCTTCATACCTTCCGGTTACGAGGTGGTCAAATACCATTCATTTATTGGAGTACCTACACTTATGGTTGTTTTTATTACTCATAAATTACAATGGAAAACATGTTTTATAAAATCTTAAGTTTTCATGAAAGACTTCTGGTAGCATTTATGGCAAAACTACGTAGTGAAAGGACAATTTTTTCTCCTTTTAATTTTCAGATTGCTTTTTAAATAACTTGTCAAAAATTGAGTTTTAATTTTTTCATTATTTATTATTCAATTCTTCATTATAATATAAGGGTGATAGTGCCGTGCCTGCTTCGATATGAAATCCTGTGTTGAAAGTAGGCGCAGTTTACAGTTTAAATCATATTTTTTTTAAAAAGGTAAAAAAATAGTTTAACTGTACAACAACATAATATTGTACTATTACCATTGTACCATTATAAGATAGTTTAATATCTTGGTTTGTTCCTAGATGGTTCAGAGTCAAGATTTAACTGACAAGTTCTAGTAATGAAAACAGACAAAGGAAATAAAAATACAGACCACCCATACATTTTTTTTTATTGTGTGAAAAAATAATATGCAAATAAATTGTTTTATCTCAGTTAACTTCAATAATTTATTTTATTTATTTATTTTATTTATTATTTTATTTATTATTATTAACGTCCTGATGGGCTTTTACGTAGTAATATAACATAAGTGAGTGCATGAGTACAGTTTAAAAAGGATATACATGAAATAATAATACAGTAAAACGTTTTGAAATGAATAACAAAAAATAAAAATACAAAAATAATAATTAATAATAGTTCCAATACATTAATGAGAAGTGAATATTTCGTTTAAAAGTCTTTTGAGTTTTAGCAAATTCATATAAAAGATATCAATATTTGAGGTGTATTCATTAATACTTACAGATCTTCTAAATCTTCACATCGTTTAGTATTTTACGACAATATCTGCTGTAAAATCAAACTATCCGAGGAGAGGAAACATTGTGGCAACTTTTCATTCATCCCTTTAGACGTTCAGAAAATGGATGTAATATTACCCCATAAATATAATCCCCTTAAAAAATCTAAATAAATCTTTGTCACAATATTTCCTCCCCATAAAAGAAATTTGAAAAAAATTCGTAGCCTATCTTATATGATCTAAAAAACCGAAGCAATTTCATTCCAGGAAATACTTGGTAGATATACGAGTATATCTACTTATTTATAGGTAGGTAACATGATAAAATATAAAAGCTTGGAAAACATGATAATGAGTAAAAAAATATATTTAAAAATGTCAGTTTATTTAGTTACAATTTCATAAATTTATATGCCTAGGCATTTACTTACTTCTACCATGATAACTATTGACGATTTCTCAATTTATCCCTTAAGTAAAATTTTCTATATGTATTTTTATTCCTACCTTTTTTCAACTGGAATTAGGCAAAAAAACTACCACTAATAATACTGTAAAGCATTTGAGTACGATTTTTAATGTTTTCCTTTTTGGATTTTCGTTTTTTTTTTTCATTCTGACGCAGTGACTTTTCTGTTATTTTTTTTTCGCAGTTCGCTACCTACTTATGCATTGTATTGTTAACAACAATGTGTCGCAAAATTGAATAGAAAATATGTCACGGAATAACACAGTTCGTGATTTATATATTTTTCTTATCTCACGTAAGCCGAGTAGGAACCGAAGGCAAGTTATTAATAATATTCAGGTAGATAACGTAAAAACACTGTTATCTAATCGACATACCTACGTGTAAAAAATAGGTCGAAAAGTTCCAAGGCGTAGTATCTGCATATCTTTGTGTGAAAAAACCTGATGTATTTACTATAAAAAAATTCTTATTCTGATTGTTTAACAAACCTTCCAACCTATTATATTTTCAATAAAGTAGATATAATGATTTTCAATAAATAAAACTTATGAAATATTCGATAGATTTTTTCACAACCCAGCCAACGTTTTATCATCACATAATCCCAAGAAAATTGTATTTTGTCCATCAATAAAGAAACTTTCAATATAATATGAGTTGACGTTGAATACACCCAAAAGGAGAGGATCTATAAAAAGGCGTTAGTCCCTTTTTTTTTTAGCTCCCACTTTAGCGCTTATTTGTTCCAGTGCTTTTAAAATAGTTTTATATGTTTTTTTTGTTTAGTTAGTCTACTTGAGGTTAAACAGTTTCCCCTATGGATATGATTCCAATATGGCCAGTATTAAAAATTGCACACGTTTGAATTATTAAAAAATGACATTTTGAAGTAAGTACCTACCTAAGTAGGTATTACTGAACATTATTAGACCTTGAATTTATGTATCTACTTTGGTCCTTAGTTATATATTATTTATTTTGGTACCTACCAAAACATCCCATGCCCTTAATCGGAAAAAAAAATCATATTTTTAGTTTTAAGTTAATAAGTGTATCCATCTGATAAGACCTACCAGGTAAGTATGTTCCTGTATATTTTCTTATTTAAACTAGGAATTAATATGTAATGATAGAAAATAAGATCTTTACAGCGCCCTTGAGGTGATGTTTCACAAAAAACGGCGCTACACAAGTCGTCCAAATATTATTATTATAGCTAATTCATTAAAAATGAAGGGTTAGTTCATAATATCGTCGCTGGAAAAGCAAAAGGGCTGAAGTGCCATTTTGGAAAGTTTACACCAGAGCACTTTAAAGTTTTTTTTGTTTTACAATAAAATTAAGTCTTCTGTTCCTGATTGGATTTAAGAAAAAAAAAGTTAACTCAGGTAACTCAATGCTCTCATTGAAGCGACAAAATGCAAAAAAAAGTCCTAAACTTGTGTCGCTTGAGTCGAGCCTTCTCCTAAATGGTTAATATATTTAAAATAGCTGAAGGACCACAAAAGTCTTCAGAATCAAACGAGAGTCAGAGCATTCGATGCAGAAAAAAACTGAGCAAAACTGCAAATTTATCATTTAAATTATTTTTTTTTGCTTTTCCAACAACGATTAATGTATGAGTACCTTATTGATTCTGAGAAATTGAATTCTCTTCTTTGGAAGATATTATTTGATGCCCTTTAGCTTGGTGATTCTGATCTCTTCAAGACATTTATTTCTTCTTCTTGAAATTCTTCTCACAGCATCCCCAAATATGACGACTGAGGTGCACACTAGGGCTTTTTGTGTGGAGTTTATATTTTTACATAAAAAAATTAAAGTAATTATCTTCAAAAATGTTTGTTTAATACTACATACTAAAAAAAAGTTTCTATGCGAAAATAGACACAAATATACCTAAATATTTCGCAGGTGGGTTGAATTTACGTTATACCAAAGAGTTTTAAGTATTAAGTTTGCTTTTAGCATTGTTTTACGATGTAGAAGGTTTGAAATCTCCAGGGCTGCCTAATGGCAAAGTCGAGTAGTGCCCTTTCTGGAGTAATAACGGTTCCGGCAGGCCCGGATTAGAGTTACGGGTCTGGCCCGGGATTACACTCGGCACTCGGGCTCGGATTAGGAGGGGGGAGCGGCCCGAGCCGCGTCTGCTCAGTTGACTACTCTCGCCTGTTTTACGAGGGCAGCTGAAAAAATATACTCCAGAGATAGGGAATCTTTCAATCTAAATAAACAGCGACTGACGTATTTTATACTTGTTACTGAGTGGGTTAGAAAGTAAGCTCGCCATAACTTAAAATAGGTTCAGTTTGAGAGTATTATTTACACTCGTTTTTGATGGTAATATTAAAAAAAAAGCTTAGATAAATAACCTTTCTTAAATGAGATATGCGTATCATAATAAAGTATTATAATAAAACATACGTAGATATTTCAATGTGCAGTGCGTAGGCAATACCTTTCTAGTAGAAAAATAAATATATGTTTTTATTTTATTTTATGTAACACATTTTCATTTGCAATAAAGAGGCGAGAATCCATCGCTTCGATGCTGCTTATTTGAGCATAACATTGGGAGATAATTTTTTTTTCTGTGCCAATGATATGGTATTTACTCAATTAATCTATTCTCGTATAGAATTTAAAATGAATCTGCTTCCTTGTTAATTAATTTTCCTTTGTTAGTAAGTACGTCCGTAAGAGAGTGGGGTTTTTAAATTTGGAACTGTTTTGTGAATTTTGAGAATCTTTTTAAATCCTTACGTACCAAACAAAGTATTTACGTATAATGTATTTTAGCAAACATTATTTTTAAATTTTAAATTAATGGATTAACGGAATTAATATTTTTTCTTCGTAAGTCAAGTTACATCCCGTAATTTTTTACTGGTAACAATTAGTATTAATACAACACTTTTTTATGTACCTACTCCTATTGAGATCCTTAAAATGTTATTAAAAATATTTGAATGTATATCAAACCTTTTTATTTCTTTAAATATTTCAATGAATGCAAAACGTTGACACTTTTACGTACCAATAACAAAAAAATAAAACCATTACATAGATGGCAGCCTATTTCGGAATAAATTTAAAAAATAATATTAATAATTTTCAATCAAGTATGAGATTGATTAAAATGCCGCTTTCTAATGAAGTCTCAGCAGCTCAATTGGCAGAGGCGTTACTCCCGGATTGAGTAGGGGTTCCGAACTCGACTCTCGGTCGCGATCGTTATACTTTTTAGTTTATGGCTTTTCCTGTTAAAGATTATCGATATAATTTCAATAATGAATAGAACATAATACATACAAATCTCCATAAATTTAGATGGGTGCATTTCTAATCTCAAAATACAAGCTAAACATTATGTAGATATCACGTAAAGCTTCTTTATATTAGATCTTTAATGAGCTTCAATCAGTTTGTACCCACCTACCTAGCTGCCCAATCAACACAGGCGAAAGAAAATGAAGCCCACCTCCTGCGTGGGTAAAGGCATCCAACCAGCCAACAGATTATATTTCATATTACAGTTCCCGCTGCGAGGTAACCACGTAACTACCCCACGAGGCATCGTTGTATATTTTCATTAGAATACATAAATAAAAAGTCCCGGGCATGAGTCCGACTCCCCGTGGGGCGAAATATTACCGAGGTCTACTAAAGCCAGCTTATTATCTACGTACTTAGACTCCCACCTCCGCCCAAGTAGATAAAGCATGAAGCTTAGCTACAAAGTAATCTTTGGTTTATACTTAGCTTGTTAATTTATGTTCATTTTCGAAGGAGAATATTTAATATTAAATTACAGTACGGTGCCCACCAGGGGCGTGCTGTGAATTGGTTTTGGAATATTATTAACGAATTAGATTTCTTTATTTATTCTTGCTAAAATATATATAAAAAATACATGGGTTTGGTCCATGTCTGTCTCACTGGGAAATTCCTGTGTCGAAACAGACGTAGTGTACATAAATTATGTAATATTAAATGCAAATATTAATAAAGATAAAATAAAAATAAATAAAAAAGAGAAAGAAAAAAAGGAACGAAAGATGACAATTAGAACAAAGTTATTACATGGAGGTTGCATTTTATAAATATTGCTTAGGTTGTGTACAATAATAATAATAAGTAATAAAAGGGAAAATAAATAAAAGGGAAAAGAAGAGAAAGATGACGTTAAATGAATAAGAATAAAGTTATTACGTGGAGGTAACATTTTATAAAAATTGTTTAGGCGTATAGAGGTTGTGCATAAGGTACAATTATAATGTTTTTGGATGTTTTATGATCTAGGTAAAGGTTCATACAGAAAATAGGATTGTATATGCCTAGAGACTAAGATAGATTGAAAATTGAGGTATGCACGTCTAAGTAGGTGTTTTACAGTAGTCAGCAATATTAGAGCGACTTTTTTTATAAATTCAATGTTTTATATCGTGTTTTAATTTGGTCATTGTTTTTATTTGTCTCGGGTAGAGATTTGTTTATCTTTACAAAGATCGCAGCCAAAAGTCGGAGGAAATAAAGAGAGCTCATTCTTTTTACCCAACCTATACAAACTTGCAATATATCACTTTCTCCGGGTTTTTACGTCGAACACCATGAAAAAGAAAGAGATAGCAAAAATAACACACCGCTTTTATGTACTGTAAGGATGATATTGGTCTCCCGCGTCTCCGGGGACTCCGCCCACATGTTTTGATTTGCGACTAAACTTACTTTTTTAGGTTATATGCTATATTTTTTTTGATAACAATACTGTAAAAAAGTGGTTATAAGAATAAACAAAAACATTATGTCGACTTGTGCTATGAATGGATGTACAAATACCCTAGCCCTAGTCCTAGCGGAAACGGACAAAAAGTACAGATTGCTTAACACATTTCCTTCCTCTCCTTAATTCAGTTTTGTTTTTCATAAATAATTCTTAAAAAGGTTTTCCCATTTGAAATTACTTTGTTTAAAACATATCGTGAAAAAGGGTATTCCTCAAAAAAAAAACGATTGGTAGGCACAGAAAATCAATTTGGTTTATTGATGTTTGTTTTTCGATATGAAACTACTAAATATTATTAGATTTTTAGTTAAGCACGTTCATCGCACGCCGCTGGGTAGGTACTTGCCTTTGACATAACACAACATTTGACCCGTGTATCTACCTACTTTAGTTAAATCTTCATATGTACCCAAATGATTTTATCTGCCTTTACTTTGTGGCTCACGGAATTTTAACTCAAAGGTGATGTAATTCCAAATCTCAGAAATTTCCAGACGTAAAATAACAATGTTGCCATTTTTATGGAAAACTGTTCAAAAGGAACCATTATTTGATAATAAAATAAACGACGTATCTAGGAACTTGGCCAAGCTAAGTTTTCAATACAAAGTTTGAAAACTTTCTTTAATAAAACCACCTTTTACCAATCTCCAAGATTGCGTAAGTTCACTGCAATACTTCAAATTTAAACTACAGAGCATCTCTCCATAACTCAATTACATATAGAACGGGTAAGAAACATTTAAAGACATCGATGATTTAGTTAAATTTAAAAATTTTATGGGTGATTTCTTTCTTGTTAATAAAACATATCGAACGAACTTATATTTTTTCATTATTAAAATTTGAATTTAGTTCAAAGCATTCATACTTATTTATTATTAAATATTTCAATTATATCAATAATCTAAAACACATATGAAACAGAAAAAGCCTGAAACTAAAAAGAACAATGGTCATGACCGAGACTCGAATTCAAAACCTCTACTCTAACCGGGAGCAACACTCTGCCAATTGAGCTATCAAGACCTTATTAGAAAGCGGAATTTTAAAACTATTTCATACTTCAAAAGGTGGCAGCGTAAAATCGGAATAAATTGTTTATTGTTTTTGTTTTGTTTAAGAGAAAGACAAACATTCCCGGGTTACGAATAGCCTGACAATATTTGAAAAACTCCTACTGCCATCATAAGAAGCGGAAGATGTTGCTTGTGCAATGATTGAGGACTAAGCCAGCAGAGGAATTGAACGGACGACATCCAGGTGGGAATCCGACGCGATTGTCCACTCAGCTACCGACCGGTCCATATTAAATAATTTTCGATAGAAGTATAAGATCGTTTGAAAATGCCGCTTTCTACTAATAAGGTATTGATGGTTTAATTGGCAGAGTGTTACTTCCGGATAGAGTAGAGGTTCTGAGTTTGAGTCTCGGTCATGACCACTGTTCTTTTTAGTTTCTGACTTTTTTTCCGTTTCATATTAGTGTTTCAGATTACTGATATTATTCAAATATTTTGTATTTTTTTCCTCAAAATATATTGTTAACTATTTCGGATTTATTTTACGTGATTTTAATGTATAATTTCATGAATTTTCCATGGAGTATCACAGTTTAAACACAGTGCATGCATTCAATAAATAAATAAAAACCCATATATTGTACTATGTGGATAAGTTTAAGAAAGGTACATCGAAACCAGTGTGCTCCGTGTTACCATCGAGCATTTCCCAAAAACTACAAGAACCAGTTATTTTGTATATCATATCAGTAATTTATGGGCTCCGATATGCGGGCAACATTTTGGGAGCGAGACCTGGTTATTGCATGCTGTGCTTTTTCATTTTGAATACACACTTACTCCAGGCTGGTTTGGTTGGTAGGTAATGCCAGTACAGCGGGTAGGAACTGCGGGCACCCCGAAACCACCGGTAATGGTTGTGAGGCATGACTGCGATATTAAATCAGGGCCGAATCATTGCATTTATACAATATAAAATAAACTGCATAATAAGAAGTTTAAATTACTTAAAATAGTAGAACATAATTTGTGGTAACCACACATAAAAATTGTAAAACATGAAACAACAACATAAACTTAGTAAATATGTAAAAGATAATATTAACACTATTTTGTTGTGCACGTATGTTTCAATCTACACCTTGGTGGAAGTCTGGTGTTAGTGTGTACATCCAATAAGGATACACAGATAGCAATTCGTTGGAATGTTAATGTACACGAGAAATCATAAGTTATAAGTATATAGGAGAGCAACTAAAGCAATTCAAATTTTCTACGAAATATGAAATAGAAGAATACACATCTCTGCCAATTGAGCTACGGAAATCTTTTTTTATACTCGTATAATGTGATTTGTATCAATCCTATATTGCTCTGAAAACTATTGATTACATTTTTTTCACTTATTTTTTTTTTCAAAAATAGGCAGCCATCTTTGTATTGGTATGAAAAGCTCTTTACGATCAAAGTTACCAACCTAGATGGTGTCTATAATTATTATATTTTTTCACTAAACGGTGTATTTCAATAAATAAAATAAAAACTTTTTGTTGTTGTTGTTAATATTCTTATTTATTATAATTGAAACACTAGACGTTTTAAACACGATGGTATTTCATTAGTTTTATTTTTATTTTATAAAAAAAAAGTTAATTAGTTTCGCCACGTCTTAAAACATATTCAACCTCAGTACTCAAAAATATCGCTAAACATCACTTTTTGGCTTTCTAATACAAACAATACGATTTTGTAAGGACAGTAAGGATAATGGTTTCTTCTTGCTAAGGTTTCCAATTAATAATTTTTTGTAACCGTAATCTTTCAAATTTACTAAAATGGTCAGTACCTAAAAGGTGCAGTTTAAAAACCAGCGAAGGCATTTTTGAACATTTTACCAAAAAATCCACAATGCATTTCATAAAGAATTTAAAATATAACTGGTTACAAATTGTATTCATTGGAAACCTTAGACATTTTTCTAACTACATGTGTTGAATTAATAGATAAATAATTTGTAGAATTGCTAGTATTAGAAAGCCAAAAAGTGTGTATTTTTGGGTGCTGACCCTTCAGGGTACCTTAAAAAATAGTTTTAATGAAAAAGCACAAAAAAAGCCTTTTACAAGTTGATAAGATAAGAGGAATCAAATTTTACAATTTATACTACTTACCTACTTATTCAACTTAAGAAAGGAGTGCAAAAAGAATATATGATGCAAAAGTGAATGGAAGAAGAAATCGAAGACACACGAGGAAGACATGGAACAATCAAGTAAATCAAATACTTGAATCGAGCCATGTCGAGAATAACAGAAGAGTATGTATGAAACGATGATGAATGTGAACGAAGCAAGGAGTGTGTGCCAAGACAGAGTTGTATGGCGGTCCGTCCTCTCTGCCTACCCCTGCGGAGAAACGGTGTGATCGTTAGTTATTTTCCACTTACCCACTTCAGAACAGCAAGAAAGCTTAAAAACTTTTCGGTAAAAATACTTTCGATCGAAGTTATTAAAATTAAAATGTCAGATTGATAAAAGGTTTTTTTTTCAGTCCTGCCCTTATAGCTTTTGTAATATAAAAAAATGAGGCTTTAAGATCTTACCTATCTCCCTAAATTATTTCCGCTACCATGCTCCTATTTAAATTTTTCATTATTATTATTTTTCTAGTTGAAACGTAAGGAATTTCATTGTTCCACGCCGTTGGATAAAATCACATTCTTGTCAGAACGCCAACATCATAATGTAAAACAAAGGGAGCTTAATTAAATAAAAGGAACAAAGCTGTTTACTTCCCTTCGGTGGTAAATATTTTTCGGTAAAATGAAATACGTTCCACCATTATTATATTTCACTGCGTTGTTTTGGCGTTTACTTTATTTACAACGTCCGACGTAAACACTAAAAGGCTTTATTTATTCTGTGTTTTCTCAAATTCTGACACTTTCTGTGAGTAATTTGGTATTTCAATTTCGTTTGCTTTTTCCAATGTTTGAAGCCTTCACCACTGTTTACATAAAATTAACGGAATACTTTTGTTACGAATTGCTGCTTACTTGCTTGAACAAATATCATAACATGGAAACATAGTATTAAATTATTTTTTAGATAGTAGATATAATTACCACGGGAAGTCGAAAACAATCGTTTTTTATTTTATATTTTCGTGGTTTGAAATATTAAAAAAAAATGAAAACATCTTTGTATAAGATATGATGATGCCTGGGCTAAGCGAAATCGGTCGGTCATAGAAATAAAAATAATATTTGTAGTCTTATACAAAGTTATTTTTTTAAATTCTTTAATAATTTTTATTTTAACCGCATCGTATATATGTGTACAGCAAGTGTGTGCCATTAATTAAACTAACTAATTAACCATCACGCCGTTTCCCCATTGGGGTAAGCAGAGAGGATGAATCGTCACAAAAGCTCTGTGTTGGCACACACTCCTTGCTTCATACTCTTCTGTTATTCGGACTCTTGACATGGCACGACTTCAAAGTAGTTGATTCGCCTAATCGGGCCATGCATTCTTTAGGCGTCTCCGACTTCTTCTACCATTCACTTTTGCGTCATATATTCTTCTCATACTTTTTGTTGTTGTTCATCCGCTCTAAATGCCAGCTTGCCTACTAGCTTCGCTTCTTTGGACAAATTTGTATTTGCGTTAACATTGTTCAGTCCTTGTTTCCTGTATTCACCCTTCTTTCAATATCCTTATCAGCCTTTCCATATCGTATTAAACAAGTTACATAAATAAAGGTAGGTACCTATAACATTGGTAAAATAGAGAAAACATATCACATGTGCCATTGGTGCAGTTTATACCAATTCGATTCCGAATTCTATGAAATTTTCATGACGTTAAACTCACGGTTCGAGAGTTTTTGCTGTATCAGACACTAACTAACCATCACGCCCTTTTTCTGCGGAGGCAGGCAGAGAGAATGGACCGCCACAAAACTCTGTCTTGGCACACACTCCTTGCTTCGTTCACATTCATACTTCGTCTCATACATACTCTTCTGTTATTCTGACTCTTTACGTGGCCCGATTCAAGTATTTGATTCACTTGATCGTGGAATGTCTTTCTCGGGCGTCTCTGACTTCTTTTTTCATTCACTTTTGCATCAAACATTCTTTTTACACTCCCTTCTTCAGTTATTCGCTCTACATGCCCACACTATCTAAGCGTCCCTTTCTCAATCCTATTCATTACGCTTACATCAGCTTTGCATTCTTTCTGGTTATCCACATTTTGAACACGGTCATACATTGTTAATAAATAAATAAATATTACACACATACGTACAACGAGAAATGATTTTCTGTTTTGATTTACCTAAACTTTATTTATTTAGTAAAATAGATATTTAGGTTACTCTTGATTTGTGGTAGCCTGTGTTGTTACATGTTGGAAAGTCATGTTAATGATTTTATTAGTGCAAGAAATGTTAAAAATACAGTGAAATAATATTGAAAATGCATGCACGTAAAACAACAGATGCAAATTGAATATCCCACACTTATTCAACTGCGTTTCCCCTTGGATTTATTTAATCAATTAGACCTCGGCGCTTTGAACCGCTTACAGTGCGTTTAATAATCAAACCAGCATTCGTTCAAAGGGTTGGTCGCTGCGATGGGTAAATAAATTGTAAATCCAACAGGGTGGCAATCTATTCCACCCGTTGGCTGCGTTTACTGATTCAATTAAAGCCTCGACAGCCATTTTGAACGAACCACCCCCAGCGGGAGGCGTAGCGAACGAGCTACGGGTAATTTGAATGAAACGATGGAAAATGTTACACACGCGGGTGAACTTGAAAGGGTTGAAAGCTTGCTAAAGCTACCCTTTGTTCAAATTGAGTTTTTCATGGGATCGTGATACAGAAACTCAGCTAGTCAAAGTAACTGAATCCTGAAAGGTTACGTAAATTATATTAAAAATAACCCCTGTATAATATAATTGGATAATTACATCTATGACACCATTTACGTTTGACATTGTGCTTGGATATAACTTTGCTAACGATTATAAAGATGGATGCCAAATATCCCGAAAAATTAAAATAGGAATTTTAATTTATTTATTATATTGAAACTTATACAGAGTGTTTAACATGATTAGATATTTACAATTTAAAATTGGGATGTGCGTCAACGTTAAGAAACTATTTTAAAATGTTCACAGAATGCATCATTTATACATTTTTGTAGGAAGCAATCGCTTTGTGGTTTGACATATTTAATGAAAATGAAATACTAACTTTGTATAAGACAAGAAATTTTATTTTCATTTTTATGACCAACTGGTTTCGCTTAGCCTAAGCATCATCAGAGAACAAAATTACAGGGTGTGTGGTCATATATTCTCATACATATAGAGGGAGAACACAATATAAAATAAAATATAAAAGAAAACAGAAAGAAAAAATAAAATAACATTTAAATTATAACCAAGGAACAGAAAGAAAGAGACAGATAATATGAAATAAAAAGAGGCAAAAAGTCAACTGAAAACGTGATAATAGAAAAATGAGAAGTTTAAAAAAATGAGAGTTTATGGGAAATACTCATTTACCTAATATTTGACTACTGGACAAATTTAACTGATTATTAATTTTAATGGCTTTCTTTATTACTAAAAAAATAATATAAAGCATAATTTTGTACCCTGATGATGCTTAGGCTAAGCGAAACCGGTTAGTCATAAAAAAATCAAATAAAATCTGTGGCCTTATACAAAGTTCTTATTTCATTTTTATGAAAATAAAACATTCTTCTTCATGATGTATTAGTAGACAGTTTATTAGTTTTTGAAATGAGTTACGATTCCTTAAATAACATCTTTTGGAAACTTTGAACAATTTTCAAAAGTGTGAAATTTTTAAAAATGACTGTAAATTAATTGGTTAGGGTAGAAAAATTGGTTTATGAGCAGCTATTAAGCCAATTCAACTTTTTGTTTTCTGCGTCTGTTTCTTTTTTGTATTCTTTGAAGATTGTGAATATTCTTTCAAAAATCAAATATATTATATTTAAAGTAACATTTTTCTAAAATATCATAAGTAAGACATAAGTATTAACCAACCCGCTTTGTTCCTTTACATAGCATCTTATATACGCAAACAGTAAATTCAACCGCATTTGAATAGGGGTGTGTTTTGAATAATAAAGGGTAGCTGCTGTATCTTAATCGGCATCTCATCCCTTCTGTATATATAGTGGGGGAGGGCTGGGAAATTTATTTTATCTGTAAATCATACCGCCCGCGAGAAACAATCATAAATTCTGTTTGTAAAGGCAAGCCACCTTACTATCCGATTCATACGTGGTTAGGGTATTTTTATTCATGTCGGTTCGTACTCACAATTTTCATTTTACCATAAAAGCAATATTTTTTAATACATTTGGTGTATCGTATTGGATAGATTTGAAAGGGGTTATAATTTGATAAATCTACCCGCATCATAACTCGTGGTTATTGAAAATCAATAACAGTATTAATTTTATTTCAATAAATATTACATTTGAACAATGTGAATCATGCATCGACTTCTGAGTAAATTTCATAGCATAATAATACCGCACGAGAGTCCCAACTTGTCCGAACCGTCCAGAGCCAGTGAGATTAAGACATCCCCAATCGGGGTGTACTGTGAGGACGAAGGTAGTGGGAAAGGGAAGGAGATGAAGAAGAGCAAGGTTGGGAAGTACCTGGCTATTCAGATCTAGTCATCAAACACGGTTAAAGCCAATTTAAGCAACGTTTCGATTGTGAATGGTGGTCTTTCACCACGGCGATATAAACAGAATCTAGAGTTTCAGAGTGGTAGATACTCTAGCTAACATTCTGATAAAAGACCTGCATTCAAAATAGAAACGTTGCTTGAAATGGCTTAAGCCCTACTTAGTGACCGGATCTGAATAACTAGGTACTTTACAACCTTTCTCTTCCCTAAATCCTTCCCTTCCCCACTACTTTCAGTCTCATAAAATACACAACAAACGTCTCACTGGCTCCAGACGGTTGAGCCGGTTGACATGCGACATAACTCAACGGTTTTTGAGGTCATATCCTATATTTTGTTGATAACAACACTGAGAAAAGTGGTTATACAAACAAACGTTATATTATGTCGACATGTGTTATGAATGGATGTAAAAAGGTGTGTCCATGAAAACCCTATCCACGCCTGAGTCAGGAAAAAATCAACAATCTTGACTATTTTGTTTCGCAAAGCTATCCCTCTTAAAAAAGCTATCTCCCTACCGTCGGTTTTTCTTTTTTACAGTGAATACCGCACAAGAGTTTCAACTGCTCCCAACCATCTGGAACCAGTGGGACTATGGCATCCCCAATTTGAGTATTTATGAGGCTGATAGTGGTGGGGAGGGGAAGGATATGAGGAAGGAGAAGTTTGGGAAGTACCTGGCTATTGAGATCTGGTCACCAAACACGGCTAAAGCCATTTTAAGTAACGTTTCAATTCTGAATGGTGGTCTTTCACCAGAGCGATACCTAGAGTATCTACAGATACAAAAAAACAAAAAATGTGTTATGACACATATTAAGCTAAATACAATTTATATGCGCAAGGCCGGGTTTGAACCTGCGACCTCTGGACTCGTAGTCGAGCGTCTTATCACTCAACCACGCAGCCCGTCGGTTCCTGGGACGAAGATGTGTTTTTTGTTCGGTTTGCGGCGCGATCCGTCTTCTCTACCGCAGTCCTGCGCCAATCGAGGCGAGTTTACGGCGGCTGCGAAAAGAGACTGAATAAGCAGGGGAGGGAAGGCCGCGGCGATGGCCGGCGGAACAAAATCGGTCGTAAATGGCAACGGTACACAGAACGCTGGCTTGCAGAACTGCTGGCCAATCATCCGTCGCCACATATGCTCGTACCCAGTACCTACCCAATACATATCTACAAACACACGTCACAGAGTATTTCAGAATTTCCTTCTTCAGTTTAAAACACAGTGCATTTAACACAAAACATCAATTAAATTTTTTCAGATTTTGCCACACAAATTTATATCAGTTTTATAGCTTGATCAGGTTGAGTTTCATATAAAAACAATTTTTTTTTTACATTTGTATAACTTTGTGGTTTGACATATTTAAAGACGGCCTGCATGGTTGAGTGGTAAGACGCTCGACTACGAATTCAGAGGTGGCGGGCTCGAACCCGGCGTGGGCAAATAATTTTCATTTAATTAATATGTGCTATAACGCATTTAATTAATATAAAATAAAAATATAGTGTATTTGCGGCACGTTCCAGAGTGTATCGCCCTGGTGAAAGACCACCATTCAGAATGGAAACGTTGCTTGAAATGGCTTTAGCCACTATCTTCAGCCTTACAACATGCCCCTATCGGGGATGCCATAGTCTTACTGGCTCTAAGCGGTTAGGAGCAGTTGAGACTCTTGTGCGGTGTTTACGTAAAAAAAAAAAAAAAGCTTTGTACAAGACCACGAATATTATTAAAATTTTTAGGACCGACCGGTTTCGCTTAGTCTAAGCATCATCAGAAAACTAAATTAAACTTAACAAAAAATACAAACTGTGCGGTTATATATACAAAGGGAGAACAAATTTCAAAATAAAATAACAAAACAATGAGAAAACAATAAAATAACATTTAAATTGTCCGATTTTAATCGACCGGTCGGTAGCTGAGTGGACAAACGCGTCGGATTCCCACCTAGGCGTTGTGCGTTCAATTCCTCTGCTGGCTAAGTCGTTCATCATTGCACAAGCAACATCTTCCGCTTCTTATGATGTCAGTAAGAGTTTTTCAAATATTGTCAGGTTATTCGTAACCCGGGAGTGTCTGTCTCTCTTTTTAGATAGAATGTTAGAATAGAATTATAACCTTAGAGTATATAGAGTGGTATCTATCCAAGGCAGTGTAGTCAGTTTTTGATGATTTTTACAAAATCATTTTTTTATTTCTTTATATGTTTTTATGTTGACATCATAAAAAAGCCATTCTTAACTAGAAAGGTGTATTAAATTATTTCTGAATAAGATTCTTAACACTGTGGGTAGGTATGTATCTTATTTATGAAAACATTTCACTATTTAAAAAAATAATTTCTCCGTTTTAATGTTAAGTCAATAAATATTTAATTGATTTTTACGGTTCAGTGAATAGGTAGTTAACTAATTAACTACCCATCACGCCGTTTTCTCGCAAGGGTAGGCAGAGAGGACGGACCGCCATACAACTCTGTCTTGGCAACATCGTCTCTTACACTCTTGGTATTCTAACTCTTCACATGGCCCGATTTATGTATTTTATTCATTTGATTGTGCCGTGTTTTTCTAGGGTGTCCTTGACTTTTCATTCACTTTCGCATCATATTATATATTCATTTCAGACTCTATTATTTGTTCATTCGCTCTACATGCCCAAATCATCTAAGCGTTCATTTCTTGATCCTATTCATTACGCTTACAACAGCCTTGCATTCTTTCCGGATATCCACATTTCTTACACGGTCATATATGGCTTTAGCACGTACGCCCCAGGAATCTCATTTCCACAGCATTCAGTCTACTTTCATCATTTTACTCTTCCAGTTTCATGTCTTCCTTCCATTCATTATGGTTGGTATAAGCATTCAATTGTGGACTGCTAGCTTTAAAAAATATTAAATGAATATTTTTAAAAAGTAAAACGGTCAACGAACAAAGAAAAAGCTGTTTTTACGTGTTTATATCAACTCAAGACCAATTAATTTAAATAGATACATTTTCTTTTACTAAACAATGTTGTGCAGAATATGATTACATTTATCGCATCCTGATGGAACTTTAGACATTCGTCAATTCGATAAACATCTCCTTATGGCAGTCGTAAATCTAGTTTTGAAAGGGTTATAAAATTTTATAATCACAATACAACTCACACCTAAGATAATATCCGGATTTCCACCTAAACACTAACAATGTCCTTAATCTTGTAGCTCTAGGTAACTATTAGTCTTCAAATAATACACTTATAAGTTAGTAGGTACTACGTATCATTTTAACGAA
The DNA here is from genome assembly GCA_022651775.1 of Drusus annulatus. NCBI lineage: Eukaryota > Metazoa > Arthropoda > Insecta > Trichoptera > Limnephilidae > Drusus > Drusus annulatus. Next base: position 362,933 of record JAGWCC010000006.1, read on the forward strand.
AACTTATTTGATTACTACGCTCGCACAAGTACGCTTTGCGTACTGTTGGATTTCAAATTGATAATTTGATAGGTTCTTACCTTCATGTTTTTCATCTAGTTTCTACATATGCCATTACTTTGCTATTCGATTTTCTTATTCAACAACACTGTGTTCCGAAAAAATTGACAATCGAAACAGAAGAGAGTTATGTGAAAAAACGTGGTTCGTGTTCGTTCGTTGGTGTCTCGTTTGGTCGTCGGTTTGTTGTTCTTCAAGTAATATTAAATTAAGTATGGTGTTTTGTTGTGTTTCACTGTGTGTAAGATGAATCAAAAATGTCTACTTCAACTACATCTGTGAGTGAATGGTTTTTCATTTTCTTTTCAGTTCCAATAATCTTTCCACGTCCATTATTAGATATTTCTATCAAGTAGTTTAGTTGATTTTTTTACAATCCACTATTTTCCAAATTCATCTGAAGTTGAAAACACATTTCGTGTTTTATCGTAGCTTCGGATCCAACAATTTCGATGCAGGTGCTTTAAATAATTATAAAATAATATATCAGGCTTTATTTCGAAACACCTTGTGAAAACAACACACTGAAGTTTGGTAAGCACACCGACGCTGTAGCCACCCACCTCCACTAAGTAAAGCCGTGGCGCCTCGACGTCGACTATTGGCGTCTGCCGGAACAAATCGAACATCTATATTTAGGTATGAAACGGAGATACGAACAGCCAACGTGCTGCCTCAAACGATGCACCAAACAAAAATATTATTCCTACCTTCTGTAGTGTAATTTAGGTAGTACTAACGGATGATTATTTTACGTTAGAAAATACATTTGAAATACATAAAATTTATAATCACACTTTTTCATACCTCTGGTAATGAATAGGTAACTACATTTTCAGGGAATTCGATGGAAAAAGTCATGCATTGATAATTTTTTTTAATGCGTTTTTCAGGAATTGATTTTTTTTTGTGAAGCGTTGCTTCGTTCCACTGTATTTTTCGTTTAGTTCACTAGCGCAAACACTCCATACAAAGAAATACATACATTGAGTAGAAAAAACACTACTGAGAAACAAGATGTAGCTTGAAATGGTCTTTGATATGTTTAATAAGTAGATGAAAAATTTTTGGTATATATTTCCGAGATTTTCTCTTAATTATTATCCCCCCCCCATTCTATTCCTTCCCCTTAAATTCTCTAATTTAGGATGCTATAGTTCTTCTGACTCAATAGATGAAACCCTTAGGTGATGTTTACAATTCAAATAAAATTAGATACTCTTATTTTTTAAAAATTTACCATTAACTGGATTATAAAACATTATATATGCAACCTAACCTACATACATATAACCTATATACACCTAACCTACATACACCTAACTTATATATATCTAACCTATATACACCTAAGCAATATCTTAAAATTTAACCTCCATATAATAATATAATAATTAATAATATTGTTCTTTTTATTAATTTTATTTTATTTTTTCGTTTTTGTTAATTTTTAATTGAATTTATAGGATGTAACTTGCTTCATTTTTTAAGTCTCTTTAATCTTAAAATATTTATCACTGTTAATATTCCAACTTATTATCTCATTTGTTTACCCTGCGTCTGTTTCGACAAAGGCATTTTCTAATGAGACAGACACGGAGCAACTCCTTAAATTTTGTATTTACCAAGATAAATTATTAAAAAATATATATATAAAAATAAATATATCTATATTTATATATTTATTTGTAAATATATTAATAATAATCGTCATGAAGATACAAATAAGACTTGAAGATAGTGGTTCCGCTAGGTTCAGATCCTTCTCTATTGTTTCATGTATTTCCACTAATTATAGGAGAAGTAAACCACATTTTCGTAGGTACCTTTAAATTTGTTTATACTGAAACTGTAGTCGGCATAATCTCATTTATTACGTGTGTATAATCTAGGGTCTAAGGCGCAGAAGATCCCTGTCCTCGCAGAGATACCTATAATTTATATGGGAGACGTATTGAGCAGTAAATCAGCAAACCTATTCAGTGGCACAATAGGTAGGATACTTCCTCCAGACTTTGTCATCTATAATAATATTAATGGAAAGGCTCCATTCCATTGTAATCCTACGCGGGATTAGCTACCTAGAGATAATGCTGGGCGCAGTACCCTTTCTCGTCGTAAAATCCAACTGGAGCTTAAAGCACGTCACACTGCGCAAAATCGCCAAAAAAAACCATTAAAATAAGACCACCATGCAAAAAATACTTTCAATTACATTATCAAACCCGGTCGGTACTATAAATAATGTTCTTTTTACAAAATTTTCTTCTAGCTTATGTACCAAATTCATTTTCCCTTTTATACAAAGCTTTCTTAATTCTGCACTGTATGATTTAAAGAGGCACTTTATTAAAAGAAATGTTAAAAAACAAGGGTATTAAATATAGCTTTTTACATTGGTGTTTGCCCTTTTTAAGGTTTTGATTTGTTTGTCGCCTTTATTTGTGCTTTTTGTGGATGGCAAATTTAATACTTAGTATTTCGTACGGAGAAGATTTACGCCGACGGGGGTCAGCCAAAGAAAGCTGGAACGACCTCCCAGGCGGAGGAAGGAAGAGATGCCTGGCAGTTTGTATTATTACTCGTATAAAAAGAGAAATATTGGAACTTTCTCAGACATGTATAACAGTAATTCAATTAATTGGACAGAAGGACTAACGACAGGAAAATAATTTATTGTTGTCCATAACTATATAAATACCTACTTAAGTTAAGAATAAGGGGATGAAACTACGTAAACGGACATTTAAAAACGATATCAATATTAATTTAGAGATGCAAAAAATACAGTTATATCGATTATTGAACTTTTTTATAGTGAAAACCGTACAAGAGTTCCCAAGCATCTAGAGCCAGTGAGCTTATGTCATCCCCAATTAGGGTATGTTATTAGTTTTAAGGTAGTGAGGAAGGAAAGGAAATAGGGAAGACAAGGGTTGAGAAGTACCTGGTTTTTCAAATCTGGTCAACAAACACGGCTAAAGCCGTTTAAATCAACCTTTCAATTCTGAATGGTGGTCTTCCACGAGGACAATACTTCCACGAGCATACGAGTATCTACCACTCTGAAACGTGCCGCAAATATACCATATATTATTTTATATTAAATAAATATATTTTTCGCTCGCTGGGTTTGAACCCGAAACCTCTGAATTCGTATTCAAGCGTCTTACTACTCGACTACGCAGGCCGTCGTTTGGTAAAAGACAGTGAACGATTTGAATAGCGCACAAACCGAAACTTTAGATTTTTGGTTTTATTGAAAATATATTTCTGTGGTCTTTGATATAACGAAAAGTGCAAGACAGTCGTTGTTTAATAAACATTTATTTTTTATTCTCTTTCGTATGATAAAACTATGAAAATTCTAGCTCATACCCAAAGGGTCCACCAAACTAAGTACACAGAGAAAAACTTAATATTTTTAGATTTTAAGTGATGATATAAAATATTTTCCTTAAATATATTGTTTTTACATTAACCGTATGTTGACCTAAGACCAGGTAGAAATATAAAATAGCTATCTATCTATTCACAGTCATCCGGTTTGCCCCAGTTTAATACAAACACTAGGATTAGGTTCATATTTTTTCTTCTTAAATCAACAGAAATTCAGTTAATTACTCGCTAAATGCAGTTACCTTTTAAAGTAATAATGAATATGTATACTCACTTACACACACATACATACTCTTATGTATAAAATGATAGAGGAACAGTATACATTCGTATGTGGGTTGGTTTATTGTAACTTATGTTCCCATGAGTGTGTTCTCCATTTATTTTATTTTGAAAGCTCGGCATGTGCGGAGTGTGGCGACTGGCGACTGGCAACTGGCAACTCTTGTGTGGCAAGCGCGTACACACGGTCCTGTAACATAAATAAATTCCACTTGAACAATAAATTATTTCCATTCCCAAACTTCAAACCATCCAGCCAACCAAAATTAAACATGTCGGCAATAGATTTCTGATTTGTGCACAGGCGAGTTTTTATGGCGATGGGAGACGATTCTTTGTATGTTGGTAACTAGGTATTCACTACGTATCTACAAAAATAAATATGTATCTACCTACCGGTGGTAGTACCAAGGTTATATTTAATAATTTTCACTATTTTCTAGAAAGGGTTAGTATTTTAAAGGTATAAATTATATCCCAGAATTCAATAAATAAAAAAATAGCCATTTTTAGATTAATATTACAGAAAAAATACTTTAAAAATGCAGAAGTTCAATTATTTTAGAAAATCATGATAATTATTAGGCCCTAAAGCAATTAATATAAATGAACCTACCCAAACCTATTATGACGGGTTTCATAGGTACTAATAACATAATAATTCCCATGCATGTTTGTAGGTATTTTGTAGGAAATGTTTAACCTCGTGAGCCCTTGTTCCAATCAGTATTTGATTTTAGAAACTTATGATCGAATGAGTTTTATGACCAAATAAGTGTGCTTCAATGGTTTTTGTTAAAAGGGTTTTTTAGATTATGTTCGTACCTAACCATGGAAAACAAAGACATAGATATTATGCTTCATAAAAAATTAAGCAGTCAATATTTATTAGATTTAATACTTGCATTATAACAGTGGCGTGCACAGTTTTTAATCAAGTAAGAAAAATAGCGAATTCATTGATATAAAAAAGTTACATCAAACGATTCCCTCATTGAAGTGAAAAAAAACATAAAAAAATAAACTAGCACAAATTTCAAGGAATATTTTTTTCCGCTGAATAAACACGACAATATTTATTGATCTCTTTCCATAACATAATTTTGTTTTTTGTGAAGGGGTACCAACACATGGGCACTGATTTCCCTATATTTTTTTAAAGTAGCTGTACAAAATTACTAGCAGATGACACTGATTGCTATACTGTTTGTGGTAGCACTGCAAAGCATAATTCAAACCAGTCGTCTCTTGAAGTGAATGTGTAAACATGTACCTTTATTTTTTCGCGTAGAATAAAGTTACGTACAAACGCACACAAATTCCAATGTCGAAATTCTAATCTGTATACGTTAAACGGGGCATATTTAGTTCCTGCTTTTGACATGATATCGAAGTCTAACACGGCGCTGCAATTCGTAGTTGGTACATATTTTTGAAAGAGCAGAATGATTTCTTTCAATAAATTGATAAATTTGTTAGATTGTTAATGTCATTTTTATTTTAGTGAGAGTAAAGTAGAGTAAGCAGTACTCACTTACCCATATAAAAGGCATTACTACTGATTACTGACTTAAAATAATATATTTTTAATAGAAATTTAAGAATAACGGTAAGTGTTGTTCTAAATGTGTTTATTCGTTTAATGTTTCTTAGAGCTGCTAAAAAGCTGTTTTAAATGTTTAAAAGTCGGTATACTTGATTTAATTTAAAAAAATCATATTTTCTAACATTTTGTTGAAAAGAGCTGAAAAGAGAATAATCTTAATGGATATTTAATTGCTCATTGTGAAAATGACATCTCTGGCTAAAATACTTCGATGAACTTAAAAATTCCAAGCCAAAACTCGAGTTTTAATTTTGTCATGCCAGAGCTTACTAATGACTTGATTTACATGCATTTATAATTAGGCGTTAAATTAGATGAAAACCCGAGTATTTTATAAGGTTAGCTAATATACCTACCCACATTGTAGGTACTAGTTATATTTTGAAGAAATGGTAAGACTATGAAAGGTTTTTATGTACGCAGTAATGTATTAGTCCAGGCGAACTCTCTGCTTTATATTAATCCGACTTGTTTTTACAACTTGTGTAAGATTTCGCATAAAAGTAAACGAAGAAGATAATTAGAAAAGTTAAACACTGAAAGCGAACGACTTCTCAGATTAAGTTTCCGGCTATGAAATTTATTTTATCTCAGTAGAAACGTACAAACTCTCGATAACTATATAATTCATAACTAGTAATTATGTGAATATGAAAGTTAATCCACTTTGACAACTTTCGATCCAAGGAATAATGCCTAGCTGCAAAATGTTATAGTACATAAATCCATTCATTATGAATTTCCGCAAAGGAAAAACACATTGAATTTATATTTATTATTTTTTCAAGCAATCACAGTTATTTATATGGTATATTTGATGTTTTGTCATACAAAGTAGTCACCTAGTGGTGGAAAGTAGTTTTAATATACCTACCCACCCTTTTATGTGAAATAGATTTTACCCTTTTCGTTCGTATTAATGAAATGTCATTTTTATATTCTACGCCTATTTGGGCCAATACAATAATTAGGAAATTATGAAATAAACGCTTTGTAAGAATAATTATAGTACGACATTACTTTACGACCGGTTGGTATCCGAGTTGACAAATGAGTCCGGTTCCCACCTAGACGTCGTGGGTTCAACTCTTCTGCCAGCTAAGTCCTTCATAATTGCACAAGCAACATTTTTCGCTTATTTTGATGGTAGTAGGAGTTTTAAAAATATTGTCAGGTTATTCGTCAGCCAGAAGTATTTGTCTTTCTTTAGAAAAAAAAGAAGTTGAAAACAATAACAATTTTTGTTTTGCTATTTCGGCATATATACCTGCATATATATTTTATTTTATAGAGAGCAAATAAAGGTTATGGTAGAGTTCTTATTGAGTATTTTTCCACTCACCATTCTAGGAATGTCCCCGTGCTAGGGAGAAATTTACAAGAAAACTGATTCTAGACATACATAAATTATACTGTGTAATCTTAGAGCAATAATATAAAAGACGTAGCGCTACTGTAGTCAGTTTTGATGAGTTTTACCAGACTTGGCTAGACCTGGGCGTGGATAGGACTAGGGCTAGGGTATCTACACATCCGTTCATTGCACATGTCGACATAATGTTTTTGTTTATTCGTATGACCACTTTTTCACAGTTTTATCATAAAAAAAATTATAGCATGTTACCTAATAAACCGTCGAGTTATGTTCATTTATTTCGCGTATCAAAACATGTTGGCGGAGTCAACGGAGACACGGGACACGAAGAACATTCTAAAAATACTTTAAAGCGGTGTGATAATTCCGAAGATTTTGTTGTCTCTTTTTTTCTCATGGTGTACGATGTAAAAACCCGGAGAAAGTGATTTAACCCAAATTTGTATAGTTTGGGTAAAAAGAATCAGCTTTTTCTCCAAATATTGTTACTTCAAGTGTGTAATCATATAGTATAAAATAGAATCGCGAGAAAAATTACAAAAATAAGATGGTTTAAAACTCTCATGGATAACTTTACCATGATATCTATGCTTTCAACGGTGGAAAGTGGATTTAAGATTTATTAAAAGGTACATTATACCTCTTTTACCGAAGGGATGGAATATAAGCACAAGAGGGAATATACTACATTAAGTCAGGTGGGGTTGAGAGCTTCAGGTGGTGGTGGAAGTTTTCCTTTTATCCAAAGTTTTATATTCCTTCTAGATTGGTTCTCCAAGGTGGGAGCTTACGAAACACTATAAAGCTTTTCTCATTTTCTTTTCCGCTGTGGGGGCTTACTCTATGCATTTCAAATAAGGACCTCTAAAGGGCTGAAAAGACTTTACGCTCAAATCGCATTCTTTGCTTAGAGCGAATATTCGCTACTGAGAAAATATTTTTACTGCTACAATGTAAGCTACAATATTAAAAAACAAATTGGTTGTTCATATATATGTTATATTCAATGTAAATGATCGGCACTTTAATATGAAATTAATAGACGAAGAGTAGAAAGGCGTGTTAACAAAATATATAACTAACTAACCATCACGCCGTTTTCTCACAAGGGTAGGCAGAGAGGATGGACCGCTATACAACTATGTCTTGGCAAACATTCCTTGCTTCATTCACATTCATACACCGTCTCAAACATACTCTTCTGTTTTTCTAACTCTTCACATGGCCCGATTGAAGTTTTTTTATTTATATATATATATATATATATATATATATATATATTTAGACCTATTTTTTATGTAGGAGAAAACACATACACAAGATAACAAATAAATAATATTAAACATAAAACATAAAGAATTCGCCTGTATCCAAACCACTTCTCACAGATTAAGTTAATAATTTATTTGATTTACTTGATCGTTCCATGTCTTCCTCCGGCGTCCCCGACTTCTTCTTCTTTTTACTTTCGCATCACATATTCGTTTCACACTCCTTTCTTCGTTCATTCGCTCTACATGTCTGAACCATCGCGTCTCTTTCTTGATGATATTAATTACGCTTACAAAACACATATGAAACAAAAAAGGCTTCCAAGAATCTTTTCCGTTTTTTCTTTATTGCTATTGTATAATTTTAATGTGAATTTCAACCTGTGTAAACATTTGGCCCGGCTTTTCGGGCGTGTTCAACGTGGTCCAATATATTCAACGCAGCGTGTCACCCCCTATCAGGCATCAGCCCTCTTACGCGTCTCCCATAAAACAAGTTTTTTTCTAAAAATCTTATTCCGAGATATTCAACAGCCATCAGATAAATCCCCCTGCGGGAGATGCTATCTCTCCCGCGGTCGGAAAATCTCGAAATATTTGTGTAAAAAGATCTTTATACGTTTAAAATAAATTGGAAACTTTATGACTTAAACGCTCTGCGAGTAATTCCAATCTTTAAACATGGCGGTCCGACCAGCCAACCAGCCAACCAGCCAACCAGCCAACCAGCCAACCACGTCCGTATCTCAGTATCAAGACGTCTCTGTATAAATACTGTATGTTATATTTTATACCTCGCGGCTGGGGCGCATTTTACAATATTCCCCCGACAATACATTTCACATGTTATTACAGAAAATGACGTGTTGTTAAAAACATCCACGAGGGTCCGAGTGTGGTTGGAATAAAACGGTGAATATTATTATTTCTGCTATCTGAGCTGGAATCGAATTAAAGATTGTTTATATCGTACTCCGACATTGTTTTGAAGAAAAAGTCCGATTTCTATGCTCGGAGCACACTGGCGATATTTTCAAAGTTTTTACGACTGTCAGCGATTTTCAGTCTTCTTGTGTAGGATAATGCTAAGGAAGCACGCTACAGTTAACATCCATTCCTCCGTCCGTTTTATTTAAGTACCCAGCACTTGAAAGCTTTATGTTTTCTTCCCAACGTTTTATATGTTTGTTTGTATTGGGTTCGGAAGGAGCTCCGCAGATTAGTTGCCGAATTCTCCGTCGCCAAAATCCTCTCTGGTGATATTGCCAGCAAATAGTTCGAATGATACATTCAAGAAACTCCAAGCCAATGGAACATTAAAACTTATATACCTAACTGATCACAGGACAACAACAACAACAATAACAAAAAAATAGGTACAAAAAACATTAACTTCTTTCAAAATTTTATTATTGTTATGTTGTTTTACGCATTATCAGTTTTTATAAATTAAAAAAATATTTATATAGTTAATACCGCAGAAGAGTCTCAACTGCTTCCAACCGTCTTGAGCCAGTGAGGTATGTTGTGAGGCTGAAAGTAGGATTGGGAAGTACCTGACTATTCAGATCTGGTCATCAAACACGGATAAAGCCATTTCAAGCAACATTTTGATTCTGAATGGTGTTCTTTCACCAGGGCGATACTTTCTACCACTTTGCATTTTGTCTACCAAATGCTTAGTGATTTTTTTTTTTAAAAAATATTATTTATAATCTTCAACGAAAATATGAAAGAGAAAAGACTAGAAGCTAAAAAAAATAACGGTCGCGACCGAGACTCAAACTCGGAACCTTTACTTTATCCGGGAGTAACGCCTCTGCCGATAGAGCTTAGTCAAAAGATCTTCCGTAAAAAAAAATGAATGATTTATCAAGGAAACCATCCTAGGTATACAGTATGTGCTCGGGTAGAGCTTTGTATACTATTACAAAGGTGGCAGCCTATATCGTAAGAAATTGAAAAATAATATTAATAATTATCAATGAGGAATGAGATCGATTAAAATACCGGTTTCAAAAAAGTCTCGGTAGCTCAATTGGCAGAGACGTTAATCCCGGATAGACCGTTATTTTTTTTTAGTTTATCAATTTTTCTGTTTCATATTTGCGTTGAAAGCTAATGATATTATTTCAACAATAAATTTATATCAAAAATAAAAAAAACATAAAGCACTAAAAGTCAATTCTAATTTAATTATTTTTTTGAGTTCACTTAACTGATACAATTAGCCCTCTTCTAAGGTGAACAATAATATTTTTGAAATATGTTCAAACAAAAAATATACACTGTAAGCAAGTTTATATCTCAATAATATTACAGACGTAGAATCCTCCAGCAGGAAAATACTTTAAGCTGTATTGCTAATTAAATATCGATTATATATTAAATTTATCAAACCACAAAATAATAATTATTAAAGCACACGCAAAGCCTGGTAGGAATTCACCAGGTAGGTACCTATTATTTAAAATAATATTTTTTTAATTGTTGCTTTTTTCTGTCATTCAATTCGGTTGTGTATGTAGGTGTGTGCCTAGGTATACGATTTTGTACCTTATATTGAATGTTATTTTTCTGTAAGACTTCATTGTATATTTTGATGTTGAATATACCTATGTATATGCCTTATTATAATGAAAACACTAAAATACAAGAGAGAACCTTTACTAATTCAAAACGTCTAAGCTGATGATTTAATCCTTTGTCGGAATCAGTATTTAACGAACACAAATTAATATTTTATTCAACGAAAATAAAAGCCACAAAATATCTCAACATTGTTGCGTTGAAACATCTAAATTAATTTTCATTAGACAGTCTTGACAGGGTAGAAGGACGTAGAATTTTTCAAAGAATTTTATGATTGGATGTGTTTTTTAATTCTGACTAAGGTCAGGACATCATTGTACCATAAACTGAAGATATATCTATACGTACAAGGATCTTGTTAAGATATTGGCATTTAGTAGAAAGCTCCAAGTTTTATGATGATGCCCAATAAAGTACTCGCAGCGATTTCGACTTTTTTAGCCCTTCATAAAGATAGGTATCATGTTAATATAAGTACTATAACATATAATTACTTTGATGACATTAAGGTTTGTAAGTAGAATGTCAAACTTGAGTCCCATAAAAAATAATAAATAAGCACCTACCTTAACAAGTAGAGAAAAGTACAGAAAATATAAAACGGTAACATTAACAAAAGTGGTCAAATTGTATTTGTATGGGAGTAAACGGTTATTTTTTACAAAGTGTTTTTACTTCAACGCACATTGTTTGAGGTCTTGATCATTGCGGATGTTAATGGACTTTTGGCTCTCGGGTATTCCGACGCTCGACGGCTTTGAAGGCTTATAATGTTCCGTATTTTACTGCGACATCTCAGCCTGGGTAAATTCAACACGAAGCTTTTATCTCAAGCTATCATGCCACAAAGTGAACTTACCCAACAGTACCTACCCAGCTGTAGAATTATATAGACATCTACCATGTTTTATCATGTTTATCATAACTTATTTTCCAATAGGCTAAGGTAAACAAGACTTACAAGATTATGCCTTTCTACTGTTAATAATAAGACTTTGCTAATAATTTTATAGCACCATTTGAAGAATATTATTTAAGTGCACTTTCCAGATCCAGAAAAAAGCTTTTGCCGTAGTTTATTAAGTCAAATATCCACATATAATCGAGGCTATGAAATACGTGTAAATTGGTATATTTAAGGATCACATGGGCCGTGAAAAGTATCAAACTTATGAAAAAACACAAATGATCTAAATTTGGAAAATATTTCCAAAAGAAAATATACTTTTTGGATTATAGATTCCATAGGCTACCTCTGAAATCGGATTTTTAGAGAACACAGTAACAACCCTAGAAATAAACTGGTGGAAGGACCTAAAAATGAACAAATACTCTATAATATAACGTATCCATTTGCATACGTTACTGTTCTATTGTTCATATTTAATTAATAGGTGGGCGAAGTCAAAGTGTTGAAAAATATAAGAGTAATATTTATATGTACATATAAGTATTAATTTAAATAAATTAAAAATTCATCGTGATGTCAGCCACACAGCCGACGTGTTATTGGCTGCGTGACCAATGCTCTGAAGGCGGGATGAAAAAAAAAACTTGTACCACGGCGGATTGAAGGGGCATAGGGTTGAATTTGCTATGGCAGGCTAGATGACTTTTCAGCTCGAGGTGTAGATTTTAATTAATTCTTATGGAATATATTACTGTAATCTCAAATGTGTTCAAAGGAATTTCTCGAGAAGTAACTAATTCATCGCATGGAAAAATAAAATCTAGTCTTTACAGCTAAAGTTATTGCTGCAAAACGATTGAAGATTTAAAAGTGTTTTACGGCAAGAATGAGAATAGTAAGGGTAAGTTTTTCAAAATATAAATTACTAACATCTCGAGTGCCTCTTCTGAAAAAAAAAACGTTATTACTTTTAAAGATTTAATTCAAACGCGAATCTAAAGAAAACCTTCTCTTGAACTAATATACTGAGGGTTCTTTACGTATATTTTATAACACTCAGCTCTAATCTATAATAATAATACTTGGTTGGTGTATATTGCGCCTATTTTTGTGAAATATCACCTCAAGGGCGCTTTACAAAACTTGAAAGATAAAATTTAATTCACCTTAAAACCATCTAAACACTTATAAAAACTACATAAAAAATTACCTTATTGATATTTACACATTAGTTAATTACATTTGTCGCGGCTGTGTAAATTTTTCAAACATTTTGTTTAACAGTAGATCAAGGATTGAGGATCGCGAATCATTGCATGAAAATATATAATTTTACTGGTGAGTTTAGATGATAACGGGTTAGCATATCAGGGCAATTCTGTTATTCCGTTATTTATAAATATAATTTTTTGACTTTAGCTCTGAACTCTGTCAAGTATTTTTTTAGTACACTATTCTACGAGCTACAAAATGGTGAGCACAATCTCTAAACGAATTTTATTATTGATCAGTTTCCATTAATATCCATTTACTTGATGTTACATGTGCGATAAAAAACCTATAATTTTTCCAAATTTGTGATTGACTGAAAAATTATTATGATTTTTTTAAAATTTAATCTGTCGGTTACACGTGTGTACAATAAAATGTGTCTTTTACAAAAAGACAGATATATTAAAAAACGTACAAAACAACTAATTAAAAATAATCATATTCATTGGAATAGAAAATACAACATCTCGACATCATAATCATAACTTTTCTTTTAATTTAATCAAGATTTATAATGATGGGAAAAGGATGTTACTTAAACACTAATAGGCGTTAATTTATGCGACAGGTAATGTGAATCTTGTTGAAATACCCGACACAGATTATTTTACGAGAGAAGTATCTTAGTATATAAATATTACTTAACACGGCTCGGGAATTTCTGCAAAACGAAAATGAAAAAAAAAATACACACACTTTACAAACATTTTAATGATTGCAGTAAGGTGCGCTTATTGCATGGTGGTATGTGGTGAATAAACTTTTAGGTGTTTTGATTTTCATGACATATGCCTAACCATGTAAATACCATAGTAAGTACCAATTGATATAATTAAAACGTTAAAGAAATTAAACTTTGATTATTTCTCAATTGCCATTCCACTCAAAATCAAATAAAAACTGTGATTGATAATTGATAAGTTAGCCCTATTTGCATTTAAAGTACTTGTATTACCTTATAGGTTATGTGAGTAGTGAAATCGTCGCTGGAAAGCCAAGAGGGGTAAAGCGACACTTTGGTCATAAATGAGTTAGATATGCAGTTTTGATCAGTTCTTTTTTCTGTCATCTTAAATGAATTTGCCAGTTGAGAGAAGGCTTGACTCAAGCGACACAACTTTGGAACTTTTTTAAAAGCTTTTTATCCCTTCAGGTAACTCAACGAGAGCGTTGAGTTGCCTGAGCAAACTTTTTTTTTTCAAAATACAATGAGGTACTAAAGACTTATGAATTTAAAAAAAAGTTTTAAGTGCTCCGGTGTAAACTTTCCGAAATGGCGCTTCAGCCCTTTTGCCTTTCTGGCGACGATATGATATTCTATGACACCTTGGTATTGTAACTCTTGTACAAATATAAATTACATGTTCACAACGACTTAAAATTATCTTATCTTGTGTACTGTACTGTAAATTGATAATATAACAGGACATAGATAATTCGACTATGTGATCGCGTGTTGTCACGAAAAGCGTTTTTTTTTCAATTACTATAATGATGTAGAAGAATAATTTAAAAAACATTAATTTTTCCATTAAAATTTCCATTAAATGCGAAGCTTCCCGTTCGGCTAATATGTAAATTCAACGCCTCCGAAACTTCGGTACGGTCCCTACTCTGCGATATTATTTTCTCCTCCAAGATGGCACCACTACATTGACAAGCCCTGCGAGAAGAAAGAAGAAGGGGGGAGGGGGAGAAAGAGAGAAGTAGGATGGAAGAGAAGAGGGGAGAGGGGGGAGGTCGTAAGAAGCGGGAGATACGACTCTGTGTGGCAGTTTGTTACGATGTTTATGGCCGCTGTGTACGTGGCTCACTCCTCCCTGCTACTTTTTTTCAAACTTCCCGCCAAACCCATCCCCCCTCCTTCCTTGGCGGGCGTCCGGAATACAAAACAAGTAGAAGAAACGATATCAGATTTGAAATTCGAACGCCTTTTGGAATGATCTTTTCGAACGTCGTTTGAATACGGAATGCTCCGATGGTTCGAGCTTAATGTAAATTGGATCCATTGAGAATGCTTCTCGAAATACATTCCAATAAATTTAAAAAAACAAATGGATTATTTTTTCACCGGATAATACAATGAAAAAAACACCCACAAATAAAACTGAAATATTTTACTGTTAAAAATAGCTTAATCTTTTAAAATAATACGTACTATTATGTTAGAAGATGTTTTTTGATACCCAACTTGAGATTCTTGAGTCTCACACAAATGTATTTTTTTTAAATTAACCACGAACCAATGAAATGTGTTTTTTAATATAAATAAATACTTAACAACTTGAGTTATGGACAGATGGGATATTTCTATAGATGTAAGGTTTCGCGGATGAAGAACGCGATCTAAAACTAAACAAAGGAATCAAATTGATTTGTTATTATGTTTTCTCTATTTTCCGTATGGTCTACAAAGCTTTACACTAAGCATATCATTGACACGAAAAACAAATGCTAATTTAAGAGGCTGGTGAATAATGTTTCGTATGTTAGCGGCACTATTGCGAAATAACCTGAAATAAGCTTCAACTTGATAATTTCACAACGGAACTGACTGCATTGCGAATTGTCTCACCGGCCTCGATCGACGAATCTGCGATTACGAAATCACCTTCGTATTATTGTGCAAGCCTTAAAATATGGACCGCTATTATTTTCTGCCTGGTGTCAAAGCCTCCAAAGGCCGTAAAAATAAGTATTTCGATATACCTTCGAGAGATTTAAGCTCTCGATAAGAAACTTGATAGCTTTCAAAATTTGACAAGTTTTGACATTCGTTATGATTATATTTGACGTTTTTATATTTTTTAAACATGTTTATAAACTTAACAATTTAACCAAGTACCTATTGACGATTTATAATCAGTATTTCCTTGCCTAAGCTAGCACGTAATTATAACATATGTTTGTGGAGTAGTCATTATTAATATAGATAGGTATCAGTTCAATTGCTTCACGCAGTAAATTCACTTCTGCTTCAATCTAGAGTCACGTCTAATTTTAAAATATGACAGTGAACGTACATTAACTGGACAGCGTTGATGTGCTGTGAATTATTTTTCCAATTTTCGCGATTTTAGCAAAGGTTTTTGACATTTCGCTTGGAAAAACCCGTGGCAGAATCAGTGGCGACTCGTGATTTTCAACTGTGCTAGAGTACTAAGATTAAAAATAAGACTAATGATTTTTTTGTACCCGATTTTTTTTATTATTAAAAAAAAAAGTGAAAATTTTGAAATGTAGTGTAGGCGATCAGACGGCTTTTTTCCCAAGCAAACAACTTGAGTTAAGGTTTGGGTCTCTACTTATGTAACATTTCTTGTCTGGTTTGTAACCCACAACATGATTAGAGTCTCGTATATAAAAACTATTTCCGCTTATATATTACTTTCATTATGTCCATTGAAGTCGAACAGTTTATTGGATGATTTCACTTCGGTAACAGGATATTTTAGTTTAAATAAATTTTGAACATTGGAGTTTAAATTTTGTTTTTACCTCGAGTCAAGTTCTCTGCGTGGCTTTGATAGTAAACAATAATGGATTGTACTTTGATGAAACTGGATTTTTTTCTCGTTAAGTTAAGATTTTATAACACACAAAGGTGACAAGGATTGTGTTACGTCAAAATGTGTTAACCTCATCTTACAAGTTATAAGTTATTTTAAGGGTTAAGAAGTGATACATCGTAAGCTAGATAGCAAAACAAAATTGTAGAGAAGGAAGGTTACTTTATTTTATTAAATATTAAAACAAGTTTACGTAAGTATCTACATATTACATGAAAAAATTATTTACATACATGTATGTATAATCATTGCCGTACGTAATGTCTACACTTTCATTTGATTCATATTTTTTTTGAGAAATATTATCGGTAGATACCTAATGCTTGACAAAAAGAAATATTGTTTTGAGTCATACAACTAATTGATAATCATTTACAAGTTATCATCAGTTGAATGTCTGACTGAGTGAACATAGGTTTAGAAATAAATTATTTAATGAATTCGTAATATTTTTTTACGAATAGAAAAAATAAATCTTTACAGAAATTAAATACTACAAAATGACGATACGTAACGACAAGTAGTTTGTATTATTCTCAGTCGAAAAAAATTAGTTTATGGTTTCTGTGAATAATTTTTTCAAGTGAATAAAATTATTAAGTCGGAAAGTTTGCAAAAATTATTCATTGTATCTAAAAAAACTTTGTAGCAGGATTGTGATTTGAATTGAACATTTTCTTAAATGCTGAATTTATGACCGTCGGGGATTCGAGAAAACCGAGCGCTGCTGTCGCCGGGTTCCAAATTTAAATTTCAAATTTATTCCTTATTCAAGCACACATTTAAATTGAATTCTATAGGCAACATTAATTTTTGATATTTCTTATCTGCGGGAACCAAAGCATTCCTTGGAACAAATTAAAATTAATATACGCGAACGGTGTTTTACGTGGTAATATTGAAAGGCTCCAATTCAGAATGTTTTTTTTTTAGGATCTATATAATCTTTTGTGTAGTTAGATGTCAGAGGCATGCAATCTATAATATAGGCTCTTCGCTATAAAGATCATGACTTTTGTCACGGCAACAGTTTCGTCACCATCTCCAAATCTATTGGAGTGTATGGAGATCCGCGCCCGCAGCGACGTGACATTAGGGTGACTTTTAATTCCACTGGCCGGCGAATTTTGAGTAACGAAGCTGTCACCGTGTCTGTAGAGAGTATTTTTGTATGGACGCTCGCGCACGGGTGACAAAATGTCATTCGGTGACTCATCCGCCGGAATGAAAGGGTGACGGGTGACAGTCACTCACCGTGTGCGTGCTCGATTGGAAGACAGTGACAGTGACGAAACTGTTGCCGTGACAAAAGTCTCCCGTGCGCGCCTGGCCTAAGTCTCATATACATCTCTCGAGTGTTCTACCCACCATTATATAAAATACTTGGCTAATTTATATAGCGCCATTTTTGTGAAATATCACCCTGAGGGCATCATACTATCATGTCATTTTTATTGATTGGATAATAACTTACCTTAATAGCAGTGAATGGAAAGGATGTTTTTTCCAATTTAAAAGCTTTTCTTGAAACTAAATTTTGGATTGGTAAAAATATTGTATTCTTTTCGATGTATTTAGAGTGAGTTTTAGTACCTAAGTAAAGTACAAAAATAAGATTTAGGCCAGAAAAAGTCATTCTAATGTACCTTAGTCTTATTATTCATAAAAAATTAAAACGTATACCTTTTATTCAGAAAACCAGTGCATTCATTCCACACCCCTGCAAAATATCTAAATACTCCAACGCTACATTCTACAAAATGATATGTTAGATTAGAATCGTTGGATAAAAAAATATTGACGTTTCTTAGGTTCCTACTTAGCATTTTATATTTATAAACAAAATATGGTTTTAGGGGATGAGATTTTTCCGCAACCCTGATGGCTTATCTTTATCTTTTTTTTTTTATCAGAGCCAAATATATTTTGTCCTCAAAAATTTATGAGCAAAATATGATAATCTAATGTCTTTGGAACCCCTCGTTTTGTTTTGAAAGAAACAAAAAAATGGACAATGGAAAGGAGGGTATATAATACTTTATAATGGAAATTCGCCTTCTCCCATTTGTTGACTGTTCTTTGTGTGCTAGAGTGTTGATTTATACACAGAAGAATTCATATAAATGGTTTCAGTTTAATTTATCCCTTCTGAAATCGGTTTGAAAATGTAAACCTGCAGCTTTTTCATTCGATTGTAAATCATTCAAGGAAACCGTTCTTTTTGTAAGAAAATAAAATCAGGTTTATTTATGTCCTTGAAATTTGCTGCTGTTTGCAATAAATGTTTTTACAAATTAATAATAGCCATCATAAATAAAAAGAACCGAAACGAAAACCAAACCAAATCTTAAATAATCAGCTGTGATATATGTTTTGTTTCTGTTGAAATAATTACTGCGTAATTATTAGAATTTTTACTGTGTGTGAAAATCAAGTGAGTGGATTATGTTTTTATGGGCGTTTATTGCAAAACGTTTAAAAATCAATAAATCGGAGCGAATCGGATTAATTGCGGTTAGGTTTAACAATAAAAAAAAACACATTTCAAATATGTGCCGACCCACATATTACAGTTGGATATGAGCAATGATAAAATATACAGGGTGTCAAAGAAATCGAAAGCTGCGAACATGTAGGTAACAAATAATAATATTGTATTACGCGCACTTAAGTAATAGTAATGGCACATTTTATTGGCTATTAGATTTATTTTTATGTCCGTTGTTTGTTTATGTGGCCCTAACCGAGCACGCGAAGTGCCCGCTCGTATGATGGATGCTAGAAGCTGCGCTGATGATTTGTTACCGTCGTATACTTTTGTAACATCCTGTACGTGGAATTGAGTTGCGGCGTTTGTATCATTGTTTTACGGTCAGTATTACAGTTTGATGATTCTTTCATCGAGACAATGACATTGACGTTCTTGTCATCGGGTGGCGTGTGACCGAACCTTGCGGAATGCCACGTGTCCTGGAAACGTTAATCATAGGAAATTATTTAGATGTCAACATTGATTTAAAAGCTTATTTTACCTGTAGATACTACTTTAATTGTAAGTAAATCATTTATATCTTTATTTTTCTACTGTATTGAGTGTAGGTAAGTAAAGCGTTTTAGGTAATTAATAAATTATTATGAAAAATAAATGAATATATTTAAATACTAGCGAACCACTGTCTAAATAATAAAACACAAAATTGGAAAAAAAGAAAAACAGAGAAAGAACAGAGCATAAGTAATAGTTTAATGAAGCGATGACAAAAATAGGACAAAAAATTACATTAGAAAGAACACTTAAGTCAAAACCTGAACAAGGTTTTGGTAGAGTCGCAAATAATGACAAAAATTATTTAGACTGGTACCAAAAATTTCAAGATCATGGCTTGAATTAACAAGTCTTGATATTCTGGACAGTGGAGAATAATATCCATAATTAGTAGAGTGATGATTGAGTTTCTAAGTGTACGCAAGGAATGAAAAAAAAATATTATGATAAAATAAATTTTGTGTAGCCAGAAGTCTAGAAAACAAATTTCTCTAGAAATAATGACTAATTATTATTGTTTAAAAAAGTTTAGAAAGGTAACATATTTAATTATGAAATTATCATGTATTTGAATAATACATTTTATATGCAAAAAATATAAATAGATGCGTCAAAATATCGGAATTTGATTTATGAATGCGAAGTTACTTTGCAGTTACATTTATTACATGGGAAGAAAAGATGAGTATGAATTTATAAGAATTCTTAGTATTTGTAATAATTAGTACATCTAATTAGAGCTGCTATATCTTTCATCTTCTCTTTTCTTTCTCACATTTAAAAGCGTAGGAAAAACTTTGATTTAGTTTGCATTTTTTAAAATTATTAATTGTATAATTGATTCATCTTCTTTGTTGCAACTCAACCAGTTCAATATTACTTGCCGTAGACTCAGAAACAACGAATTGTTGTTCCTAAATCATCACTCTACTAATTGAGGGTATCATTCTATAATCATCATCTAAATGAGTTTTTTCATTCTTTACGACTCTACCAAAACTTCGACTTGACCGTGGCTTTGATTTGAATGTTCTTTCTCATGTATGTTTTGTCCAATTTTATCACTTAATATTATTATGGGCTGTTTTTTCTCTGTTCCTCTTTTTCTCATTTCGTGTTATGATTTTTTTTGTAATTGGACATTAGTCCGTTAGTTTATGGTGAAAAATAAATAGAATATTTCCTGAGTCTTTAAAGTTATAACTGTAGGAAGAAATCGCATTTAGAGCATTTAGGTGCGAACGCAATAACGTAAACACTGAAAAAAGCTTTTAATGATCATCTCGCTCCATTAGCTGTGAGTTAGTTTGAACTAACCTAGGTACTCACCTATTGCAGTTATTCGTTCCTACAAGCAGCACCAGCAACAGTACCTAATAAATAATAAAGTGGCGAGAACCATTTCTCTTATAAATCGATAAATCCACATTGCAAAATAAACACTAGTTTATAGGTTATTTATTGGTGCACGGTACTTGACTTATAGCGCTTAATTTTCACCTCCTGAAATTATGAATTAGTGTGAGAACGTGTGATGGCCATTTTACTAATGGCGATTCAACACGGCGGCACGGCGTTCATATCAATATTTAACGTCTCAATTTAACGCATTATAAAGAGCTCCTGAAATGGCTTTCAAATAAAATTGAAAATAAAAAATGTTTAGTGCCTATAAAAAATCATTGTAGGTATGCTACCTACTCATACATCTCTTGATTTATTTTTACTTTTAAGCGTTTGTAGAGCAGTCAGCGAACATCAGCTTTTGGACATTAACTCTCGTAGGATGACTGATGTTCTTTTAATGAGTGACGTTTTTGTACCTGATTATCACAACGTATTTAGCGATAAAATTTTTGGCCGAATTAATTAGTGACTGCCATTTTTAGTTATAAAATAACTTTCTAGACTCTAACTCTATTGTAGCTTATTTAATTTACGAAAAATGTTAATGTTTTGTAGACCGCCCTGATTTACTGAATCTTATTTCCTTCCTGATGAGAACAACTCGATTCAAAATTAAATTTAGATGTAACAATAACATCAGGGCTGAGTGTATCAGATACTCGCTTGTACCTAGATTGCATGTAGTTGGTAATACATACGCCGAGGTGGCTGATGTATTTAATTGTGTGAAATGTAGATAAAAGAAGACTGACATCATATATCTTTAATGAATATTAATTTAATGTAATCAAACACAATTTTTTACCGTTGATTGTAAACTTTCTATTATATAAAAGCCCCTCGGGCAAATACAATATAATAAATAAATAATAATGATAACAACAAATAAGTTATTCTACCTCTCGCACAGCAAGGTTTTGTTAAAATTACAGCTGAAGTTAACTACGTCAAGCGTGTTGTTTTGTTTTCCCAACACAACGTGTTTTTGCCCCCACTTTTCTAGCTATTAAAATCAACCCTTTCGCTTATAATCAGTACCTACACTTTTATAAAAAATAAATGGTAGAATATTACTATTGTCGGAATAATTTTGGCGGCCTCCACGTCAAACAGTAAGACGATAAATTTCGAATCCAAGGGTCGCGGGTTCAAACCCGGCGTGCGCCAATAACTTTTATTTAATTAATTTGTGTCATAACAGATTTAATTAACATTAAATAATACGTTCCAGAGTGGTAGATGCTCGAAGTATCGCCCTAGTGAAAGACTACCATTCAGAATCGAAACGTTGCTTGAAATTGCTTTAGTCGTGTTTGGGAGACCAGATCTGAATAGCCAGGTACTTCCCAACCTTCCTATTCCCCAAATTCTTACCCTCCCCACTACCTCCAGCTGATAACATACCTCAACTGGGTATGCAATGGTCTCACTGGCTCTTGACGGTTGGGACTATTGTACGAAATTCACGATAAAAAATAGATAAAACTTACGAGTACCTACTCGAAAATCATTTTAAAAATACTTTGTAAATTAATTTGTATTTTGGAAGCTTTTTTATCTTTTAAGTTCCATATTCAAATATTAAAGCGTTCTTAACCTCCCAGCCTAAGTTCTGACAGAATTTTTGAACAGTAAGACTCAGAGATTATGTTTTCCCCTTCTCTTTTATCGAACGATCGCTCTGGCATGTCTCGCGTCTGTAGCAGATACGGAGGGTTAGCCCGGTCCTATATAATATACATACAACGAACTAACGTGGGCACTGCACATGTCGGGGTATTTGTACTTATGTACTAGGTAGGCAGGCACTAGGCGATGCCTGGGTCCCCCATTTTCTTACGGTATCTTAAGCACTTCATTAGGGGGTCAACAAACTCTGCTCCCTATGAGTGTCGTGAGATGTTCACTAGCATCCTTTGGAGGACTGGATCATCTCATCTGGATATAATCACATTCGAGTACACCGCTTTATATCGATGAGAATTCCATGGATATGTTTTAAATTAAATATCAAGTGATAGTGCCTTATAAAAATAAATATTAGTAGATTAAAGTTTCGTCAAGCAGGTCGGTTACAGATGTTGATAGTATGGAAATGAATAAATGGACAAGTTTTCAATTAATTTCCCGTTTGAAAATATTTTTTGCCATAGATATGATAATAACAAGACGAAGAAAGAATACATTTCCAATCGTCACATTTGGTGAAATAGTTTGAGAGCTTTTCTCAAGCAACAAACGAATGGAATTCCTAAGTAATATACCAGAAAATCTTTTTGAGCGTTAATAATTTTTTGATAATTCGTATGGCGCCGTTTGTGTGAATCACCTTACGGGCGCTGTACAAATCTTAATTTCTAGTTAATATTCTAAATCACTTTTCGATAAGGGAAAAAGAGTGTTCTCTCGTCCGAAAATTATTTAAATATTTTCGTGGACAGCAATCACTGAATTTTTATGACCAATTGGTTTCGCTTAGTTTATTTTTTCACATTCTTAATAAACAGTCAAATTTGTCTAGTAGTCTAATATTAGGTATATTTCCCGTAAGCTAATAAAATTTATCGTTATTCTTTGATCCCTTCTCAGTCGACGTTTTGCCTCTTTTAATTCATATTATCTGTTTCTTTCTCTTTTTTCTTTCGTTATAATTTTTTCTTTTCTCACTGTTCTCTTATTTTATTTTATATAGTGTTGTCCCTCTGTATGTATATATAGCCGTACAATTTGTATTTTTTGTTTACTTTAATTTTGTACCCTGATAAATACTTAGGCTGAGCGAAATCAGTCGGCCATACAAAATTGAAATAAAATCTGTGGTCTTGTGCAAAGTTATTATTTCATTTTCATTAATTATTTAAATATCTTGTCAAGTCAATACTTTGGGTTTCAATGCAACGAATAAACAAATTTTCTGCTTGTTTATCCATTCAATGGGATGATTTTAGGGAGGTTTTTGTGTGATTTACAGTCTTAGACACATGCTTAAATGTGAACGTGTCTTATTATAGCGGTGTCAATAAAATATAAAACCGTCGCCATGTGTAATTCATTAGCAAAATAGTTTCCTTAAAGCTCATCTCGTACTTAAGTCCCAACCTGCACTATTCGTTGCAGTTTATTGGTTCTGGCACTGCGCTTTAATGGGTCCCCTTTACCAACAATTACGGTTGGATAACCTTATTTACAATATATTATTATTTGGCCAGGGGTTAACAAGCCCCATGTGCTTTTGAGAAACAACCGCCGAAGATTTACGACGCAAGGCAGTCTTAAGTTTGTTACAAATCCATTTTATTAACATATTTAGTGTTCTCCCTGGAACAAAACCATTCATTATTTCTGTTCAAAATTTAACTGCTTTCGGTAATTTATGGCAGAAGAGCTTAATTAAGAAACAATATATCACAACGAATGCAAAAATCTGATGCGCCAAGGTAATTTGCTATGCAGTAAAGTGGTTTAGTAATAAATACAGTATCTATTGAAAAAGTTATAAAATAATTTAAAAAGACTACAGGCAAATCGTTATGTTATCGTGAAGGAATTAATATGTCAAACTAGCATTAACTTTAAGACTTCTAATTTTGATATAGATTATTGAAATAATATCAAAAATCTTGAATGTAAATATGAAAAATAAAAAGCTAGAAACTAAAAAGAACGAATGCAACCAAGACTCGAACTCGATACCTCTATTCAATCTAAGAGTAACTGTTTTTAGTACCAACATATTAACTGTCCTCAATGTCTAATTACCTTTTCTTTGATTTGACAAATATGTTAACATGAATTCATACGTTTCATCTGAATTTTTATACCCTAAGCTTCTGATCAATTGTCAATTTAATCTGTTGATGTACACATCCACTGTTATACCCTTATCTGAACCTTTTTCTCTCGTGATTTATGATAACGATCATGATTCTTAATTTGTATACATATTTTGTATTACTGTCTCCTTGTTAGTTAATCTTATTAGCATAATTAATTTAGTGTGAAGCGTACTTGAGGTGAAATATCACAAAACTGCGCTGTATAAGTTCACTGTTATTATTATTGTTAATGTCTCTGCTAATTGAGCTACTGAGACCTTATTCGAAACCGGTATTTTATTTATTGTCATACTTCATTGCAAATTATTAATATTATTTTTCAATCTCTTTCGATATAGGCTGCTATCTTTGTAATGCTATACAAAGGTCTACCCGGGCACATATTGTATACCTAAACGGTGTCTTGGATAAACTATTCATTTTTATTTACGGAAAGTCTTTTGACTTCTTACAAAGTCGAGAATTAATATTAAATTAGAATCAACTTCATTTCTTAATTTTTCTGTAAAAACCATGCTTTTTCAATGGGTAGGAATAATAACAACTTTTTTTCACATAATATGTCACATAATAACTAGTGAATTTTTAGAGCCGTAATGTAATTTCTTGAAGCGAATTTATGTTAAAATGAATACATTTTTTATGTATGTATTTTTAAACATACTTTATTTATTTATAGTTTTTGTGTTAAGTTGAATTAAATTTAGTGTTATTGAAATACGCTAGCTTAAGTTTTTAGTAATAGCTGTTTCGGCGTTTAAAGCCATTATACAACTGTTTGATAATGGCTTTAAGCGCCAAAACTGCTGTCACTAAAAACTAAAACGAGCCGAATTAAATAATATTTTTTCTAAAATTAATATCAAAAAAATACTTTATTTATACTTAAGTTACTTGATAAGCGATAAATTCTGACTCATGCTCAATAACATGTATCAATGAAATATTTTTCAGCAAAGCTTAACATTTTAGCAAGCTAAAATTATGAATTAGTGTCAAAATCAATAAACTTTCTGAAAGTGTTGCAAAGACAAATGCTGACTTTACAAAGTACGAAAGCTTCCATTTGGTTGCAAGATCGCTAATCTCGAGGTAGACATAGGTAATAAGTACGGAACTTCCAGAGAGACGAAAAAATCAAAGCCCCACATCTATTTCTGCATCCGCCATGCCATAAATCTGTCTCTGCCGTATTTTATTACGCTTCGTGTGTCATCGCCGAGAGAGGAAAGCATAAATATTATTTCTCTGTTCTTTATTTTCGTCACAGCGAGAGGGATTCGCCATTTTCCCATTGTGGGAGCACGGGGCTGGGACCCGCCCGGGATTAGGAGGGCGCACATGGGAATTTAGGGAAGATTTAGATCCTCACGTTCTGTTTATAATAAATTTTGTCGTTGCCTTACTAAAATTCATGCGACAATGCTGATACTGAGAAATATTTTGGTTTACAGGACTTACGAATACAATAAAATGACAAAAAAAACTTCACATTTCTTAATCAATTTTTTATAGTGACATTAGGGAGAAAAACCGAATTCTTCGTATATATTGAATAACTCATTTAAAACCTGTATAGATCTTAATGTTATTAATTTTCTGTTCAGTGTGGCATACCAAAATATAAATATTTTCATTAAAAAAATATATTTGTGGATAAATTTCATTTGTCATTATTAAACCTCTTTAAATGTCCAAAATAAATACCTTTTTAATAGTGAATATCGCACAAGAGTCCCAACTGCTCCCAAACGTCTAGAGCCAGTGAGACTTTGGCATTACCAATCAAGGTATTTTGTGAAGCTGAAGGTAGTGAGAATAAGGAAATGGGGAAGAGAAAGGTTGGAAAGTACCTGGTCCTTCAGATCTGGTTACTTATAAACACTTTTCAGAAAGCCGAAAAGATGTTAATGACGATGAGCATCCTGGAGTTGTGGAAAAACAAATCATGGATTTTATTCTTTGATCTATTTTTTTCAAAAGTAAAAAATCGAAGAACACACAAAAACGTGACTAACCTTTCCAGTTGTCAAAAACAAACCACTAATCCAAAATGGCTGATAATGCTAACATATGATAAAGATATGTTTACCAACATAAAAAAAAAACGATAATCGAATGTACACAGCCCGCGAAAATTCAAAATTCACCTTTTCTTTTGAACAGGCCATGTACACTTTAAAAAATATATATAGGTATGTAAGAATTACATCTTAACTTTTATTAATACTATTATTGAATAAGATTAAAAAAAATGATGAGACAGTTAGTACACATAAATAGATTAGGTACCTAGGTATGTACTAAGAAAACTTTAAGGGTGGTGAATATTTTAAATAATTCACCCCACAATTTAAATATACATAGGGTTTGCTTCGGTTAAATGAAGAATAGGATGATTAGTTCAGCCAAATGGAAAAGGGATGGAATGGTAATATCTGCCCTTTCTCTTGGGTACGTCTTCCTGTTCTCCCTCCTTCAACACCCCTTTGTACGAT
The DNA here is from genome assembly GCA_022651775.1 of Drusus annulatus. Lineage (NCBI taxonomy): Eukaryota > Metazoa > Arthropoda > Insecta > Trichoptera > Limnephilidae > Drusus > Drusus annulatus. The sequence goes on from JAGWCC010000006.1 coordinate 390,056, forward strand.
TACACAACTTATAACTTATTCATAATCTGAATATAAAAGTACTGCATCTCATTTCACGGTTGCAATCTTTATTCTATTCAAGTGTGGATGGAATATTGAAATATATGTTTGTAGGTATGTAAGGATAAGAACACCACGGAAACTCTTCTAGAAAATAAAACGTGAATAGGAGCTTGAAGAGTTTACAGGTCAGAAAATGTTTTATTGCATTATTTTTATGTAGGTATTTACACGAACATAGATATTGCATTATTGTTGTAAAATCAAACGAAACTTTGAATACCAATAGTAAAAACTAACTGTACAAAAACATTGGGGTTACAACTAGAAGAAAAATATTTGATTAATCTTTCAAAATATGAAAATAAAATAATAATTAGTTTAAACTAAGAAAAATATATACGTATTTGAATTAATCAAAATAGGTAATGTTCTCCAAACTAATAAAAGAAAATTTCTTGCATTTTTATCTTTAAAAAAAAAGACGAAAATTCACGGATTTAGAATAACCAGACAATATTTGAAGAAATTCTACAACCATCATTATAAGCGGAAGATGTTGCTTGTAGAATGATGGAAGACTTAGCTAACATAGGAATTGAACTTACGATGCCCGGGTGGGAATCCGACGCGTTTGTCTACTCAGCTACTAACTGGTCATTTCGTACGTTATTTCTAGTATGTTTTTTTTTCTATTGTACAATTTTATTTTCACACTATCTCTAATGTAAGTAATATAGCAAACGAAATGTTGTACCTACATTGGAGTTTTTATTCACGTAAAAATAAACCAACTTCGTTGTTTACTTGGATATCCACATTCATCCAAACTAGTTCCTCCCATGTAAACCATTAATTCGAATAAGGGACGACTCGCCTAAGGCACGTCCTTGGTTTACGCCCCTCCATGTTCCGAAGGGGATGAAGCATTTCCTAATCCCAAGGGTGAATTTTTTGCCAAAAGGGCAAGTCACGTCGCTCAACCCTCCGAGGAGATGATGCGAAACAGAACGCTGTCTCTCCACTCAAAAACGGAAAAAAACATAGGCTAAATAAATAAAATCAACTTTGCCGATTCTACATTAGCTACCTAGATAATTCTGCCATTTTAGTAACGCTATTCAAAATATATTGTAAAAATTGTTGATTTTTATTTTATTTATTGTAGTTAGCTAAAAAAATTGGTGGATTTAGTATGTAGAAACATATACGTAAAGCCATAGGGTAATCTAATAATTCGATCGGTTCTATTTTTGTTTTTAAACTAACGGATGATAGTACAAATAAAATAAAAAAATACATAACACGAAATGGGAAAAAAGCGCAACAGAAAAATAACAGCACATACATCATATTAAATGAAGTAATGACAAAAATATGATAAAATATACGTTAGAAAGAACATTCAAATCAAAGCCAAGGTCAATTCAAAGTTTCGGTGGAGTCGTTAAGAATGACAAAAATCATTTAGACTGATACCAATAATTTCAAAAACATGGATTGATTCAACATGTCTCAACATTCTGGGCAGTGGAGAATGATACCCACAATTAGTAGAGTGATGATTGAGGAACAACAATTCATTGTTTCTACGTTAAATATTCCAATAATTGTCTGTTTCTATAACATAACCATTAAAACGTCATCTTTTCGCTTATCGTTTTCAGTGATTGATTGGATTTCTAAAATTTCTACAATATCATAAATAATTTATGCTTAATTTACTTTTTCAAATAAACGCTTGCATCTACCAACTTTTTACAAGCTAATCGATAGGTTTTCCCATCCTATACCAAGTATAAAACGGTACATAGGTACAAGCAAGTAAATTAACTGATATCAATGTAAAAAAATTAAACTGCATTTTGAAATGCCATACACAAGCGACCATAAGTGTCAGCACCCGAAAATACATAATTTTCGTCTTTCTAATGCAAGCAATACTAGAAACGATTTATCTGTTAATAACATGCGGGTAGTTCAGAAAATTAATAAGGTTTCCCGTTAATACAATTTTTAATCAGTTATCTTTTAAATTTTTTATAAAATGCATACTGAAATTTTAGGTAAAACCTTCAAAAATGCCTTCGCTGGTTTTCTAAGCTGCACCTTTCACTGAAATTTTAGTATGTTTTTAATAGAATTTAAAAGATTTCAGTTTGAAAACATTATTCATTGGAAACCTTAGACATTTTTCTAACTACCCATAGAACATTTATAAATAAATAATTTGTAGTATTGCTTGTATTAGAATGCTAGAAAGTGACGTTTAACGCTATTTTTGGGTGTTGAGGCTTATGGTAATATTTCACAAAATTACCACTATGTAAATTAGACTTTCCTATTAGAGGTAGGCTCTTAGTGAATATATAAGGTGTATTTTTAAATCAGAAAAAGTATATTTAATAAATCGCTCATCATGAAGGCTATAAAAAATTTTTCCTTTACCTATTAAAGTTTTACACTTACATTTTTAGGATTTGAATTCCTACTTGCTAATGAAATCTCACATCACATAACCTTTTGTACATAGTACCTACCTACTGTACTCTGAGAATTCCTAGATAATAATTGTTCAACGGTTGAACATAAAAACCTTTGAGAGGTCAACGAAACTATTTGAATAACAATGCTCATCATCTGACGTGAACTAAAATTTGATGAATAATGACTCCCCATTATCTACCATACCAAAGAGGAGATTCAACCCTTAAATTCACTGCAAGGACAAATTACAACAATAAGTTTTACGAGCTCAGTTTCACTTTTAAGCTCGTAAACTTCCCGTCTAAAAGAATACCAAGCCGTAAGCAATCAGGAACAATAAGAGAGCTTTTCTAACAATGCCTTTATGGTTTTTTTTTTCCACGAGCGACCGCATTATTCAACAATTTGAATATGCTTTGTCTAACTGTGACCTTAGAGTTGTGCAATTTACATACCAAACCGAATCGTCTTTACCTAAATAATGCGTAATTCCTACAAAAGGATTGAGTTTCACTTTAATTTTAACCTTGGTAAGCCATATTCAATAGATTCAAAAAATGTGCGTGTGTTTGGTGTAGGTATATTTACTTCATTCAATATTTAAAAGTTGTATGCAGGTTCTAAGAATATTTAAGCTTTTGTATTGGTTATCTCGTATATCTATGATAAGATTTATTTCGTATCATTATGCGCTAGGTGGAGAGTTGGCTAAGTGAATGATTTTGTAGGTATGTGATGTTGCACAAGAGTCCTGACTGCTCAGATCCAGTAGGACTATGGCATCCCCAAACTGTTGAATATTGTGAGGTTAACATAGAAAACTGGAAAAAAAGTTTGGAAAATACCAGAGAGTGGTAGATACTCTAAGTATCGCCCTGGTGAAAGACCACCATTAAAAATCGAAACGTTGCTTGAAATGGCTTAAGCCGTGTTTGGTGACTAGATCTGAATAGCCAGGTACTTCCCAACCTTCCTCTTTCCCATCTCATTTCCTTCTCCACTACCTTCAGCCTCACAACATACTCCAATTAGGGATGCCATAGTCTCACTGGACCTGGTTTAGAACAGTTGGGACTCGTGTGCGGTATTCACTATTTTTTAAAAACCGTGTATGATCACTAAACAGACCTAAGGCCATCACAAGCATCGCTTTGCTTCTGAATTGTGGTATCACCGACTTTGTTGTTCGATCAGAAAATATCCCCGACTACATATCTAGAGGTCACGAGGTCGAATCCCGTAGTGCGCAAATAAACTTTGTTGAATCGGTTTGTATTATTGGACGCTTGATTCTGATAATAAATTGTCTATTAGCGACATGTTCTAGAGTGCCGGATACTCTCAGCATCGCCCTGGCGAAAGACTACCATTCAGAACCGAAATGTTGCTTGAAGTGGCTTTAGCCGTGTTTGGCGAACAGATCTGAATAGTAAGGTACTTGCTAACCCTCCTCCTCCCCGTGACCTACTAGATCCAGGCAGTTGAGAGTAGTTGGTGATTTTGGTGGTATTCACATTAACAACAACTTTTTTTTAAATCACACTATGGTGATATTGTGAGTATTTTCCCTTCTGAAATGAAATTCAAAGCTTCAATACTATCAAAGTAACTTTCCACTTCTTGGCGGTTTTTTTTTGTGCCGAGGTGATTAGCAAAACTAATTTAAAAAAAAACACAAATTTATGACCCATTAAAAATGAAGAAAAAATAAGACTCAAACGTTTGGAAAAGCATTGATACAACGAGCTGATAAATATTCCTGCATATTCATGTATTTATCTCGAGATTGTGTAAGCATCACAAACTTCTCATCTGTCCTAGCGTTGTACTGGGTGTCCCACGCTTTCTCCACACACAGTACTCACCCGGTATCTATTAATGTTTTAATCTTAGTCCCGGTTAAATGGGGTGTATCGTCATTAAGCGGCCATCTTGGGAGATGAGTTGGAAGGCTTCTTGGTAACCCCTCGGACTCCGTATCCCCACGGCTCTTCAGATAGGGCAGTAATGAGATAGCGATTGCTTCTATTAGTCTACCACCATAGTACTTAAGCCTTAAGAACTTTGGAAGACCAATTGACTGGCTACTACCATTTTTATTTATCTCCAAATAAATACGTACTCACCTACACGCAGCAGTAGAAAATTACTAGGATATACTATAAAAGAACAATATATATAAATATACATACATTTTATAGTTATTTAATTATTTATTGAAATATAGTAATAAAAAATACAAATAAGAGATATTACATTATATTGTAAAGCTTTACACCAACTTATATTTTTTATATCTAAATTTTCATTAAAAAGATGTATCCCCATAACAAAGTTGAGCTTGTGTATATGAGGGGTAGGTGTTATATACTAAAAACTTTTATTATTACTAGGATATTGTTATCGTTTATACTAGTAAATATAAGTAATTACTTAAATTATATAGCTCGGGGATTTAAAAAAAAATCCATCTAATATTTGTATGAAATGATTTTTTTGTGCTTTAGGGGGCCAAGTTTAAAAAACATTTGGTTGATATATTAATTATTACATCTATACCTATTAAAAATAACCGGTTCATGTTACGGTTTGAGAAATTTAGTTAATAATAATTATAAAATATTTCATAAGTGACTTTTTTATTAAAAGCTTAAAAAAACTGAATCAACTCGTAATATCACCGAAATAAGCATGTAGATACGTACACATATTAAACTAAGTAGAAAATGTTTTATTTAGGTACCTTACCTTCCTCTTTTTTATTTATTTTTTTAATACCACATAAAAGTCTGATTCCGAATGTCCGTATTTAGTGAGACTATGGCATCCCTATTGAGGTATGTTATGAGGTTGAAGAAAGTGGTTAGTAGGGAGGAGATAGCGGTACCTGGCTATTCAGAGCTGGTCACCAAATACGGCTAGAACAATTTCAGGAAACGTTTCAATTCTGAATTGTGGTCTTTCACCATGACGATATTGTTAGTATCCACCACTCTGGAACGTGTCGCATATGTATTAGGTTAATATTATTTTATATGAATTAAATGAGAAATAACATATCAATTAAGTCATATTCATTTTCACACGCACTCGCATCCGTTGTTTTCAGTAAGGAAAAATGTATTTAATATTAGCATTCGGAAATATCCATAGAAAGGTTCCTAAAATATTTCTTTCATAGTTATTGATCGATATAAGAATAAAAATTAACTCAAAAGCATTAATGCTTATTTATTATTAGATAATATCAATAATCTAAAACAAAAATTTGAAACAGAAAAAAGACAGAAACTAAAAAGAACAATGGTCATGACAGAGACTTGAATAATAATAATAATATTTGGATGATTTGTAAAGCGCCGTTTTGGTGAAAAATCCCCTCAAGGGCGATGTACAGATCTTATTTCCTATTATTAGATTTGAATTCCTAGTTTAAATGAGAAAATATACAAGAACATACTTACCTGGCAGGTTCCATCAGATAGACACACTTATTAACTTAAAATTATAATTATGATTTTTACTTTATTTTCCGATTTAGGTTATGGGAGCGAAATAAAAAATGGGCTTTCTGAATTTGTCGTACAGTTCAGGATTTGGTTAAACTTTGTATATCTAGAGGTGATTCGTCGAAAGACAGATTATGTTGAGATTCTTTTGATGAATTTAAGGATATGTGAGTAAGGAGAGTTTTCAGTTTGGACCGAAATTCTGTTGGGCTCGTTATACATCTTAGTTCCGGAGGGAGTTTATTCCAAGCCTTCGGCCCCAATACTCCGAAGGCGCGATCTCCAAACTTAGTATTTAGATCGCATTTGGGTTCTACCAGCCTTCCGATGGCCGATGACGTTGCTAATCTTAGAGTTGACTGCCTTAGAAGAATGTTTTCTGGAACGCATAGTTCGGTGATGTACAGTGGGTCCATTTCTTTAATGGATTTAAACACCATCCAGCACAACTTGTACTGGATTTTTTCAGTGCACTTGAGCCAGTGAAGGTTCCGAAGGTGCTCTGAAATATGCGAATATTTAAATACCCCGGTAATAAGCCGTGCTGCATCATTGAAAAAATGATTGGAGTTTATTAGTTTGGTATTTAGGAAGGCTGACGTAAATACCGTTGCAGTAGTCGATCCGTGAGACTACACACAAATTACCTCTACTCTACCCGGGAGTAACACTCTTCCAATTGCGCCATCGCGATATTATTAGAAAACGGCATTAACAAATAATAAAAAAAAGTATGAGATCGTTTAAAAATGTCGCTTTGTTTTCTGTTCCGTTTCTGGCTTTTTTGATATTATTTCAAAAATTGATATCAAAATTGTTTATGATTTTGAGCTCACGCTGTGAATGGCGTAAAAAACGTTAGAATTGATTTGCAATCACGACGCGCTGATAATAAGAATGTGGAATGCATTTGGCTCAATCTCCAGGTGATGTATTGCCTCATGCGTATCTCGCTCGATAGCGTTTTCGCTTTACGACTCAGGTCACACTTAAGCACTTGTTTATTTTCTGATTGAATCGTCTGTGTACGAAACATTGAATTAACTGCTTGTTGTGTCGATATGGCCTATTGTTTAATGCAAAAAGTCAACACGTATAAAATTTAATGCCCAAAACATTGATGGATTTTGAGATAGGTAGGTAAGCAGGTAATTACAAGTTTAAGAGAAGAAAATTGCTGTGCATAAAACTACAAAAAGTCATACACTTTTAACTCTGATTCGTGACATTCGCGCAGCTCTTTTATAGAGTAACTTTACACTGAGATAGAGATTTCAAGTTCTTTGTCAAAACGTTATAGAGTTGGTAATATAATTTGTTTAAATAATGTATGGTTTATTTGCGGCACGTTCGAAACGTTGCTTGAAATGGTTTAAGCCGTGTTTGGTGACCAGACCTGAATAGCCAGATACTTCCCAACCTTCCTCTTCCACATTTACTTCCTCTCCTCACAACATACCCTATTTGGGGATGCCATAGTCTCACTGTCTCTAGACGTTTGGGAGCAGTTGAGACTCTTGTGCGGTATTCACTATAAAATATAAAATAAAACATTTTCAATTATTTTGTTTCCGTTAACGAGTAATGAAATTTACTTTAGGTAGGTACTTACCTGTTGAGTGACTAAATATTTTTTTATGTGTTTTTAGTGAAATATATTTTTTTTATCTTTAACTTATACAAGATTCCTAATCACGGTTAAAGTCGTATATTGTATTCACTATAAAATATGATATATTATATTTATAGTGAATATGTATTGGATACGTCCCCATAAAACGTTTTTTAAATTCTTAAATTGGTAGATACCAACCTGAGCGCAATACATTTTAGACTTAGATAGAGATATAAGATGCAATACATTTAACATAATGTCCACCATAGAAGACTTTCTGGTTAATAATTAGTACTTGCGGAATAAGCACAATTAAAAAATATTTGCACGAGAAAACCGATAAGAGATAGTACTAAGTAGACAAGCACAAAATTTATTATTATCGTAATAATTTCTAGTAGCTACTTGCGTAGGTGATTAAATTATTATTTTTTTTACTGAGAACGGTTTCAAGATTATTGTTAGATAACAAAAGACGAGTTATCTTACACAACATTATATTTTTTTTATAGTGCAATATTTCACCAAGTTAATGTGTGATTTTATTTTGCTTTCGACAATTTGGTAATGAAGCTCTTACAGGTTTTCTAACAGTTAAGAAAATAGGTACCCAGTAGGTACCATTATAAAGTACCTAACTAATTACGATTTTTTGAACTCACATTGATTATGTTAGTTGGTACTTGTATTTCAAAGATGCGTGAGAGACTTTATTTCGAAGAACGTAGTTAGCTGTACACATTTATTGACACCTTTTATAAATATTATCTTGGTTATGGCGCAAGCGTGCCATCTCACTCTCATTAAATAAAATGTGAATTATTAATTAAAAATATGCATGGCTTATAGAAAAATCTAAATGTGATCGTATTTTATTAAGTTATGAGATATCATTTAATGTTTATTTTGAGATAGGTAGGTGGTATTTTCTTGAATCTATTTCTTGGTTATCTATGTGCTTTGTGTGTAAGTTTTCATATGATACATAATTTTGTCGGTTTATGGGGAATTTTTAACATTGTTTTGGAAAAAGTGAATTTGTTAAAAATTCTGATGGATTTGTATTAATTGTGGGTTTCATTCTTTACTATCCAGAATGTCAATATTTGTTAACTCGAGCCATAGTCTTGAAATTTTTGGTACCAGTCTACATGATTTTTGTCATTCTTTACGATAATAATCTTCGAAGAATACAATTATTGTATTAAGTCTCACATCATTATATCGATTTTTTGTTGCAAATTAAATAGACAATATTATTTATTAAGTGTCAAAAAAAAAACTTTCCGCATCATTGAGGTGAAATTCTGTACTAAACGGCGCTATAAAAAAATGTCCAATAATAATAATAATATCTCTTTATAAGGTAAGACTTAAATGTTAATTGAGATACGGGTGATTAAATTTTGTATTTAGGCACTGAGAGCCTCTACCATCAGTTTGATTTTCAACAGAAATTGGATATGCACCTTGTTTGTCGATAGAAAGTTGGGTTAAGAAAGGGAATACACGAAGGCAATTAAATCATAATAAAAACTTAATAGTTAAAGCCTCTTGAAACCAAGTCCACGGGAAAACATTCTAAATTTTGTATGAAGGTAATGGTCAATTACGTACCTACCTGCTTATAATAATTATTCGATTTATGAATTGCTGTTGCTCAATCATCACTCTACTAATTACGGGTTTCATAATTCACTGTCCAACATATCGAGACTTGTTAACTCATGCTATGGTTTTGAAATTTTCGGTAGCAGTATAAATGATAGTTGTCATTCTTTTACGATAATAGTCTTCAAAGAACACAATTTTTTATGTCTAACATCATTGACTCTACCAAAACCTTGTCCAGGCTTTATCTTGAATGTTCTATAAAATGTGTATGTTTGACCTATATTAGTCGTTGCTTCATTCAAATATTATATATGTGCTGTTCTTTCTCTGTTGCTCTTTTTTTACTCATTTCGTGTTATGTATTTTTTTTAAATTGGACAATTACGGACCGTTGAAATAAAAATAAAATAATTTACCCACGTATCTACCTATTTTTTAAACAAATCTTGTATCTCATTGAGCAAAGAAGAAAAAAAGACGTTTGTCCTATTTTTTAATAGTCTTACGTATCTTTAAAAGCTCCATGCCAATGACAAAAACTTCGTTAATTGCTAATAATAGTTGCGCGGACAAAAAAACTGTGCATTTTTAATGGTGCCAAAGCTCGACCCTTTGTTGGCGGTATATCAACAGATAATATGCTTTAAGCTAATACAAAACTTTTTCCACTGTTTATTTTTAGATTGCACTGCTTTTGACCTGTTACGGTCTTCTTCAGACTGGTTCATACATCAACTAAACTACGGTAATAATACGTTTTTGGTTAATATTCAACTCTAATTCCCAAAAATCTACAAATACCACTCGTATATGGCATTCTTAAGATTACAGTAACAGGTAAGATTTTTGTTCGTTGGTTGATCAAATCATAAAAATGGAATTCCACCAAGAATCAATAGTTTAAAAAATAGAAATTTGAGTATTTATCTTTTTAAAACAAGAATTATTGTGTCTCAGGTCGAAAATGTGAAGTGTCTATAAACACAGTGCTTCTGACTGTTTGATAAATAGAAATTAAAGCTTAAAAAAATTATACGATTCTTCAACTGAGAAAAAATTCAGATAAAGCAAAGTGCTTTTCCACTTAGCAGAAATGTTTAACTGTTTGATGGTTTTCCATTTTAGACTGCAGCTTTGATAACATATTTTTATTCAGTGGTTCTTTCAGAATTTGCGGTGCCTTTAACCGTTTGATATATTATGCATTTAAAAACTCTATGTTTGTGATATTTTAATGACACAGTAAATTCAAAATAATGTTTTAATTATGTCAAGCGTCGCCATACGTCTTGGTACACCGAATGGGCGAATCGAATCGGAAAGCTGTTAAGAGTTTGATGATCTGGAGTTAACGGTTTAATGGTCCCGGTATATTAGGATGGATTTTCTCAGGTAATCTCCTCTAATACTCGTATTTCCTACACAACATCTTCATTTGAATATCTCTCGATAAAATAATGGAGACCCATTAAAAACGTTCAAACAGCTTTGCGAGATTTAAATACCAAATGATATATCAACGTGGCTATTAAAAATTACACTATTATAATAAGTGATTGAGATTATGATGTTGGAATGCACCGCCTTTAAACGTGGTATATTTGGAAATTAATTTTTTTTTTAATTCTTGAAATAAATATTTTTTAATTAAAATTTGAGCACGATCACAATAACAGACAATAATTTGAGCACGATCATAGAACAGACAGTTTAATTTATTTGTTTGTGACAACTCATAAGAGTTTTTGTATACCTAATAGACATAGACATGCATTCCATAAATGCACATAAGCACTGCCTACCCTGCTATACTCGCATAAAAAATATGTATAATGTTGGATTGAATAATATAAAATTTTTGTAAAAAGTAAGTCCACACTTTCAAAAATACGCGTAAAATGCAGCTAATCGCACCGCCGCAAGCGCCCCACCGACCTTCCTACTGTAAAGTGTCAAAAGAAGTAACTACATATGCTCGAACGCCACCAACGTCAGAACAGTTTAATCTACGTCCACTAGACTACACAAAATATGTATGATGTGAGCTGTTGCGCGTTCAAGTGGTTCGTTTGTGTAAGTGTCTAAGGCAGTGCTTTTATAGAACAAAGCCAAAAGCAATCAATGACATTTGTCGGTACTTATTTCTATTATCAGTTAATTTGATATTTTTCCTACTGCCTACCCTGATCAAAAACTCTGTGCATGCCGTTTCCAGTAGAACAATATCACCCTAAAAGTTGTGATACCTTTCGAAATATGATTAGGAAAAAAATATGGTGAAGTCGAGGAATAATTAGGTACCTGACTATTAAGATCGGGTTAGAAAAATAAATTAAAAACGTTGCATTTAATATTTCGGTTCACAAAGGTGTTCTCTTACCGGTGCATTATTGAGATAACCTTTTATTTGGAAGCGAAGCTTCAAAAAATTTTTAAAAATATTAGCTAGATGTTGTATGATTTATGTAACGACATACGAATGTAGATAACTTTTTCTCGGTACTTACTTTACGGTAAGTATCTACTGAGCCAATAATTAATATAATTCTGTGTCTACCAAAGTTAGACTGTTTTAAAATTCTCATTAAGAGCTTGATAGAAAAACGAAGATCAGTTTCACGGGTTAATTTTACCAATAACTTATTTATTTTATCTTAATACATATTTCCAAAGAGGATATGCCACGGTACATGACAGCGGTAATAAGTTTTGAATAAGTCACGTCGTAAAGTTTGAGAAATATTAGATACCGCCTATCGCCGGACTGCCGGACAGAGTGCCCGGCGCTGCACGGATCGTAACGAAGGTTCGAGGAGGCAGCGTTTCCAATCTTAATTAACTAATTTGAATGAAATCTAAATAAGAGGGTGATTATACGTCGGCCGCCGAATCCACTGACGATAAATTAGCGAGTTTTTATCGGAAAATGTCTTTTGCGTTCAAAAATTATAAACTTTAAGAAATTCCATTTTGTTTTTATGTCTTCGAGTCGCACGAACGCCGGCCAGTTTTGTATAAAATAATAACGTTGTGAAGTTTACGTCGCCCATTGACATATTTATGTGACTGCGTTCCCCGTTGCTCGTCGGTACTGGGACTGTTTTAGCTTGCGCGTCATCTCTTTTCCTCTCGGTCAGAGCCGCTGGGGGGAGAGCGAGAGGGGTTTGGGCGAGTGCGTCGCCGCCGGACGGAAGTCTCGCGGCGGCCATGTTGATTTGATCGGGCGGGAACCATTTTGTGTGTTCAGTTGCTCGCTGGGAGCTCGTTCCTTGATAAAGAAAAGTGTTTAGGCCTGTAAAATGAAAAAAAGATTATGCGCTGTTAACATTCGCCGTTGGATATTTTGCAATAATACATGCAAAAACGAGCCATACCTTTAAAATAATTGTTTTCCAGCGTTGCTGTTAATGTTTTTGCTTTTTTTCTGGTTATATATAATTTTTGATTAGGTACCTAATGTTATACGTAGGTATAAAACTTTGATTAGTTATAAGGGTTATAGGGCGGCGTAGCAAATATCTGTGTGAGAAAGGAATAAAGGGATGAGTCAATAAACGCAGATGCTCAGGAGAGCCAAAACAAAATTGTGGAATTTTGTGTTTCGTATGTAATTATGTCATATATCACATGTCTTTAAAAAAAAATAAAAGCACAATACTTTATTTTCTAACTCATCTAACTTTTCCTAAATATGTATCTTAGGAAAATCTCTGCATACTTAACTCGATTATATTGACTCATCTTCCTTTTGCACACAAATATAATGCTACTGTGTTTTTTCCCGGGTTTAGAATAACGTAACAATATTTGAAAAACTCTTACTACCATCATAATAAGCGGAAGATGTTGTTTGTGCAATGATGGAGGATTTAGCTGGCAGAGGAATTGAACTCACGATGATCGGGTGTGAATCCGACGCGTTTGTCCACTCAGCTACTAACCGGTCTAATTTCGTGTTAAGTTTTAAAAAGTATAAAAATAAAAAATGAATAAGCGAATATTTTAAACTTCCTAGAGAGCATTACCATATAAAAACTCCACGAAGTTTGTTAAAACACGGCAGCCAGTACAACAGGCATACTATTCATACCAAGCACATGTTTACATATGATTAGGTACCCAGGTACTTGAAAAGCAATATAAAAGCACTATTTCACTCAGTCGAAACTAAAACTCATTATAAAATAACTACTTTCTAACCGAGACAACAGTAAATATTATTTTGAATCTATAAAAACATATTACTAGGTCTTCTCTGGGAAAAAAATACATTTCGATTATTGGCAGCGTGCCGCCGCTTGAAAAAACACCACGGGTATGCGTAAAATTCCTTGTGAGAGGCATCTTCCAAGTTAGACACTAAGTAAGTGGAAAATCTTGAGTGTAAGATCAAAAATTCAATCGAAATATTATCCTATTTTGCCAAACTGTACATTTGTTTATTTCAAGCATTTTGTAGTATACACCAACAAAAAAAAATGAATAGTATTTTGAGTGCTATCAAAATTACAATTATTAAAAATAATTATTTTCCAAAAAACACATCCGATTATTTTTTATAGTTATAGAGGTGAAGGAGATGGGGAAGAGGAAGGTTGGAAAGTAGGTACTTGACTATTCAAATCTGGTCACCAAACACCACTAAAGCCATGTCAAGTAAATTTTCAATTCTGGAAGGTGGTCTTTCACTAGGGCAATGCTTAGAGTATCTACCACTTTGAAACGTGCCGCAACCATAACATATATTATTTTATGTAAATCAAATGTGAAATAACACATATTGATTATTTTTGCACGTCAGGGTTTAAGCCCGCGACCTCTAGATTCGTAATCAAACGGCTTAACCACACGGCCACAGAGGCCGTCTTGAAATGGAAATTTGAAATCAAGTCTTTCAAAAAAAAAAATCTTTTTTAACGATGGAATCACTCTAATGATTTATGATTTTAATCTATTTATGTATATACCTTAGAATACTATCAACACAAACAAAACGACCGGTCAGTAGCTGAGTGGACAAACGCGTCGGATTCCCACTCGGGCGTCGTGGGTTCAATTCCTCTACAGCTAAGTCCTCCATCATTGCACAATTAACATTTTTCGTTTATTATGATGGTAGTAAGAGTTTCTTTTTAAATATTGTCAGGTTATTCGTAACCCGGGAACGTTTCTAATTCCTATAAAAAAAAAATTAAAGAAATATCAATTATTTTTGAGTACGCGGTGCCAATAGCGGAGATGTCTGATAAGATCTTTGTACCCACGAAGTAGGTACTTCCTATAAATGGGAATGAAGACTGAGAAAGGAATTTGATGCCACGTTGGGCCGCGGAGAGAATTTACATGTTTTTGACATTAGCCATGCTCATTTACTTTCAAATTGAACGAGGAAGGAGATTATTAAGCCTGGAATTTAAATTAAGTTCTAGGTACCTACGCTCGTAGCTTGGCGTTGTGGGAAGGTATGTAGGCAGAAAGGGGAAACGCGGAATGATGACCACATTTTCTGGACATACCACTGAAGAAATAAACCTGTAGAAGTGTATTGGGCAATGAGCATATCACTGTGGCCAAAGCCAGGTCAATCTTATATTACTGCTGGTGAAATCTTGGAGTAAAAATATTTATGGAGAGAGAGCTAAATATTTTTACCCAACCTAAACAAGTAAAAGACAAAACAAGCTGTCACATAATATCGCACCACTTTTAGGTATGCAAGCATGTTTCCCGTCTCCTGCGTCTATAAGTCAGACGATTATTATTATTATCCAATTATGGTTGTCATAGTCCTACTGGCACCGAAAAGTCGGGTGCAGTTGGGACTCTTTGACAGTATTCGCGTGAAAAAATAAACAATATTTAGAGTATTACTCATAAATTTAAGTCATCTTCAGATAGCGCATTCAAGAATAGTTGAAAATGTTTTAGTTTTAATTTAATAATGCACCCAAAAAAATATGTCTATGCTTTTGACCACCATACCCAATCTCCCCCATCTAGTACATAGATTTAAAGTGTCATGGCTTCTTGGTTATTTATTATATATATTAACTTTGATCTAAGTATGAGTTTTTGATGTAGGCACACAGTGGTGTGCAGTGACGCATTTTAGACTGTCACAATATGTCTTATAATCATTTAATAAATTTACAAATAAAATATTTACTCGTATATTGGGCAGTCTTAGAATATTGGAGAGTTTTTTTCTCAATTCTGAATGGAAAAAAAACATTTTTTTTTAATAGGAACAGATAAAAAAAAACGCAAATAAAACTTAAATTCCCACGTGCTATATTTATTTATTTAAACTGGGTTCTACCCTCAGAGTAGTAAAATACAGGAAGGTTAGCTTTGCGAAACAGTGTAGTCAGGATTGTTGTTTTTTTCCTGACTTAAGAGTAACTAGGATTTTCATGGACACACCTTTTTGCATTCATTCATAGCACACGTCAACATAATGTTTTGTTTATTTGTAGAACCACCTTTTCACAGTCTTGTTATCAATAAAAATATGGGATATAACCTCGAAAACCGTCGAGTTATGTGGCATAACAAAACGTAGTGGGCGGAGTCTCCGGAGACGCGGGATACGGAAAACGTTCTAATATACCTAAAAGTGGTGCGATATTATGTGAAAACTGGTCTTGTCTCTTTTCCTTTCACGGTATACGACGTAAAAACCCGACAGAAGTGATTTATCGTAAATTTGTATAGGTTGGGTAAAAATATTTAGCTCTCTCTCTCCATACATATTCTTACTCCGAGTTTCTAACATATGTTCTCACTTACGTGAGAACAATTCAGCTATAAAATATTTGACAATGTGCAGTCGGAAAAAAAAAACAAATACAATGGATACATCAAATATGTAATTATAAAAACTCAATCAATGATAAACAATGCAAATAAAAACAAGATACACAAAGAGAGACATAATTGATACACAATTACATAATTGTAATTAGAATAGTTACGTTTGCGAAGAGATTACTTAATAAATTGTAGAAAGTTGTAGGTATTTGACTAGGTTCAATTATATATAAATATATATTTTAAATTTAACAGTGTACGGGGTCAATGGTCGGAATGTCACAAGTCTTCATATCATATCTATTATATTGAGTGGACAAACGCATGGGATTCCCATCTTGGCGTCGTGGGTTCAATTCCTTTGCTAGCTAAGTCCTTCGTCATTGCACAAGCCACATCTTCCACTTATTATGATGACAGTAGGTGTTTTAAAAATGTTGTAGGTGGTTATTCGAAACCCGGGAATTTTTTGTCTTTCTTTTAAAAAAAATCCAATAATATTTCTTCGTGCCAGACACGTAGAGGTTAAGAACCAAAAAAAAAAACTTTGGCTTTTGTACCATCTGATTGATCCCGCATGTGGTTCAAATGCATCTTGTGCAGCTTGATTATAGCGGTGCATCTGTGTGCCTCGGCTTTAGGACAAGCTGGCAAGGAATATTCTCCGTTGGATATTTAGACCAGGATTCATGAACAAATGCCGGCGAGCGACTGGGCCTGAAAAACGTAAGCATGATACTAAACGCTATGAAGTACGTACGTATTTATACACGCCATCGTGGCCGGACCATTCATTAGAGGTGCTCGGATATGAATACTTCACATTTTAATCTTTTTTTGTTATTACCGTCGTGATTTTTTTTATTGCTCGGTTTTGATTTAATCGACATTGAATACGAATAAGGTGTCTGATTGAAAAATAAAATAATTTCGATAAACTGCAAATAAAAAATCGTCCAATTCAAGTAGGTACCTACGTTGGAGTAAGAATATGTTTAATTATTTAACAAGATCTCATAAAAACAGTTGTTCACCAAATACATTAAGAGATGAATAATATAAAAAAAATATTGTAGATACATGCATGGGGTAAAAAAAAAAAAAAAACATTTAAGTACACCTCACATATAGACAAAGCACTATATATCCTAAGGAGTTATATAAGTACAAACTGAAGTGGTGTGACGCAATATATATGATATAACAACGCAAATAATGTTATCAATGAAAAACAAATATATGAAGAGAGAGCTGAATATTTTTACCCAAGCTATTCAAATTTACGATAAATCACTTTCTCCGGGTTTTTACGTCGTAAACCGCGAGAGAGAAAGAGACAAGACAAGTTGTCACATAATATCGCACCACTTTTAGGTATGTAAGCATGTTTTCCGTCTCCCGCGTCTCTGGCGACTCCGCTTACTACGTTTTGCTGTGCGACATAACTCAATGGTGTTTGAGGTTATATCCTATATTTTTGTTGAAAACAATACTGTTATAAAGTGGTTATACAAAGAAACAAAACGTTTTGTCGATATGTACCCAAAACGGATGTAAAAAGGGGTGTCCATGAAAACCCTAGCCACGCCCGAGTCAGGAAAAAATCAACAATCCTGACTACACTGTTTCGAAAATCTATCCCTCCTAATATTTTATTGCTCTGTGGTACCAACATATTTGTCATGCTAGGTACCTATGTTTGACATGTCCTTCCTATAAAATAGATGTTTGTGGATATTTTTGGATATCCAGAAAGTATGCAAGGCTGATGTAAGCGAAATGAATAGGATCAAGATAAGGACGCCTAGATGATTTGGACATGTAGAGCGAATGAACGAAGAAAGGAGTGAGAAAAGAATACATGATGCGGAAGTGAATTGAAGAAGCAGTCGGGGACGCCTATGAAAGACATGGCACGATCGAGTGAATCAAATATTTGAATCGGCCCATGTGAAGAGTCATAATAACAGAAGATTATCTATGAGATGATGTATGAATATGAATGAAGCAAGGAGTGTGGGCCAAGATGGAGTTATATGGCGGTCCGTCCTCTCTGGCTACTCCTGCGGAGAAACGGCGTGATGGTGAGTTAGTTAATTAACATGTTGCTATTCCACAAATACGTGAATGTTTTTAAATCTTCACTTGAAATTTTATTTTCCTCACAAATTATGTAATTCCTTTGTTTTTCACCAAAATAGTAAGTACCTACACCAGCTGGTATGTAATTTTTGATGAAAGTGTTTTTTAACTTCCCTGCTCAAACCATTGTATTTATATACCTAGCACAAACAGAAACGATAATTGTCTTTATGTAGTTATCTACGAATCAAAAGGAACACTTGATAAATAAGTTTGATAGGTGTACAACCGAATCTAAATAAGGTAAAGCTGTGTACGATTAATACTCAAAAAGCATTATTTTTGCTTATTATGGAATTAGAGCTTTATGGAGCGTATATCTTCAATAGCCGGTTAGTAGCTGAATGGACAAACGCGTCGGATTCCCACCTGAGTGTGGTGAGTTTAATTTATCTGCTAGCTAAGTCCTCCATCATTGCACAAGCAACTTTTTCCGCTTATTTTGATGGTAGTAGGAGTTTTAAAAATATTTTCAGGTTATTAGTAACCCGGATATGATTGTCTTTCTTTAAAATAATGATAATTGAAGCCTGTTAGTCAGAACATTGGCAAAGCTTAAAGTTAGATTAAGTATTTAATTGTGCAAGCAATCAGGGCCGGTCCCGTGAAGGCGCAATTGGAGCACACAACCGGCACCTCTCGTCTTATACTTAGATATGAGTTGGTATAGGTAACTCAACTAAAGTTGAGGCAAAAAACACTTACTTATCGTTATGTGTATTGGTTTACGCTTCAGCGTCAATGTATTTGCGATGCATCATAAATAAAGAGACCTTTGTTCTGTTTACGCCTACTTATTGTAACTAGTAGAAAAGGGACAGGAAGTGTTTACGATGATTCTTCTAGAATATCGAAAACGCACTTACAGAGTGTCTTTTTCAATCGGTTCGACCGGGTGCTGTTGAAAATAATATTAAAATCTCTATTTTAGAAACAGTAATTAACATCCATCATATTATAAGACGTGCTCGAGAATGTCCCAAATTGGGGAATAATACAAATTACTGGATACTTTGAAATGGTTTATTAATACCCCTTAGAATTCAGTCTTTTATTTAGAATTGTATTTTAAGAACCTTCAGTATTCTTTTTTAATAAAAATCGAATGAAACAACATACATCTCAATATGCGTTTTATAAACCTGTCTTCAACACGCCTTGGCTTCGATCTCTGAAGTGTGAAATATTTATTAATTATTTTATTTTTATTGAATTTTTAAACAAAACACGCTGTACGTAAGCTATGCATCTGTGTGAGTGCTGTGCTTGCCTCAACTCTAGTCGAGAGACCAATACCAATCTTCCGTTCTGACGAAGAATTCACCTGCGCCAGAAGCCGCGGCTTGCCTCAAGGCCGGGCCTGCCGACGACAATGCTGCAGACGGAGGCAGAGCGACTGTACCGGCCTCGGCTCGAATCCAGCATATATAAATACACCTTCGCGTATATTGTTCGCCGTACACACGCTCATATAATATGCACGCTTATAGTAATCGCCGCAAGTTTGTATGTCTATTAATATTCAACATGGTCGCGGGCAGGCCGCGTGCTCGGTCCGGCTCGACGTCTTAATTCCGTATCAAGTCGGTGAGAATATTTCAGTTTCCTCGCGGTAACGGCACGAAGACTTGCTGGTCGGGCGATGGGGTCGCCATCTTGTCCTGCAGCGCCGACTTCCCGCCCTCGAGGGCTTGTGGTGAATGTTAATGCATCTTCGCCGCGTTTGCGCCCGACAGCCGAATGTGACCTGCACAGTGCGGTCGGGATGTTTACCTACCCGTGCGAGCGATGAATAATTGCATACAATTTATGACTTCTCCGAGTGATGACATTCCAATGTGCTGTGAGCGAACTGATATCTTTTTTGACAACTCTGTCGAGCCTGTTAAAGCAAATGGTGAATCTGGAGGTGCGTGATTTATTACTTATGGTAAGATATCAAAATATATCGTATTAATACAATTTTTATCAGTTATTATTTTGTTCCTTGAAACTTTTCAGTTGCCTCAATAAATGTGTCCCAATCTATTATGACTGTGAACAACACAATGAAGGCTGTTTTAATGACATAGCTTAGTAGGTGGGCCGCGGTGCCACGACCCCCATTCCGTTTGTGTGACAGGGAGTATACCATCTCAGTACCTTTTTATGCCCTACCCAATATTAAAAGGCTTTATCCTTTAAAGTATTTAAAAAAATAGACGATGAAAATTAATAATAGACAACGTATCTCTTTTTGTATCTTGATTGTGTTATTATTATTAATTTGGTTTGGATTATTTACCATTGATTGAGTTTTTGTAATTTATATTTAATGTATTCTTTGTATTTGTATTTTTTTTTAACAAATACTACACACTGCAAATTTTTTTATGACTGGATTGTTTTCACGTAAGTGAGAACATCTGTTAAAACCCAGTATAAATAAATAAACACTAAAAAGCTTTGCGTTGTATTTCAAGTAATGTAGCTTTTTTTTTAATGAAAATTCAACACAAGAAACTAGCACGTTTGATATGAGCAAAGTGTGCATTTCCTTTAAAAGTTAAATTAAGTTTTGGGATTGTGTCTTAATTAAAGTTAAATTTCAGAATTTCAAAGTCTCGATGAAAAACTAAAGCATTTTTAACCTAATATCTTCATTTTTGTTTTATAATTTATTCTCTTCGGACACTAACAAACACCTCGATGCATCAATATTAGTGTCCTTTTGAAAATGGCCGTTTTAGGTGAAATAACATTCCACCTCACCAGACCATGCTTAAACATAAAATAATGAATATAAAGCATAACAAAATACTTAATAATATGAAACATCAATTATTTTCGTTGATAGGTTTCAGAAAAGATGATGTGCTTATTATGTATATCTCGGTAGGTTTTTGTGTTGAAACGGATGTATTAAAAAAAAGTCTCGTAGAAAGAAAGTTTGATTCCTACTTTGTTGGTGTTCTTTACATGCACTTGAAACTGCGAAATCAACGCCCACTTTTAGTTGACTATTCTTATCTAATTAGATATAGAGTACTTATTGCGATTTTTCTATGCTTCTGCATTCTCATCAACTTCATCTACTAGATTATTTTTTGAAAACTAAATTATCACTATATACAGCTTCCAACACTCAATACAAAAAAAATGACTTAAAAATGGTCCAACTACAAATACAAAGGCAACTAGTGAAACTAAAAAAAAATATTTTATTAAAATTACCTTATCCATATTTTTCTTTATTTTTAATTAATGAGCTTTTATAATTGTTACAAATTTTTGCAGTGTTTTATAAAATAAACTGTTTCCCACCATAATGAAAAAGGTTCTGGTGTTTGGTGAGGGAATTTGGTTCAAATAAAAAAAAGGTTTAGTTTTTACAATAAAGCATAGAAAATACGAAAAATTTGCATAAAATTATAGGTTATGACTTTTTAAAATATCTCACCCATTTACTAAGTATATATTTCATCAGCACTAGTCAGATTTTTGTCTTCTATTCTAACTTTTTCATAAATGCAACTTTCCAATGAGTAGATAACATTTTGCAAGTGATGTTGTTTTTTTCAAAATAATGTTCAATACCCAACGACTTGCTTAGTTAGTTTTCACGGATAAAAAACAAGCATTCGGGAGAGTACTTATTTTAGGACAATAACCAAAGCTATTTAAAATATATATATATACCTATATTAACATCACATTATTAAAGTAGGCCATTGTCAGTCTCATTATCCTTTTTATCCTTGGTCTGTTTAATAAGGGTTATATTGCTAGTGAAATAATTTTATTCTCATATGCACGTAGGTATATAGGCACCCAATGGATATTAATAATCTTTACGTTTAAAAATCCTACGTAGGTACGGAACTAACAAGAATTACACATGTATTTCTAAAATCAAACTCATTATTTTTTCTAAATTGTTTTCCTTTATCGTGCTTTACAAAATAGTTACAAACATTTCCAATTTAAAATAATAGCTCCGTGATCGAATTTGCCCAAATGATTAAAAAGGAACGATTGTATTACATTCTGATTTTATTTATTAAATTATGTTTACAAAGTGAATCATAATGCAAGCAAACATTACATTAATTCGTACCTAAGAGACTTATAACATTAAAAACTGAAGCAAGTCAAAATTTAGAGCAATTTAAGCCAAATTTTATCATACATTTGTCATTGTAGATATATTTTACGTACAAATAAACATATTTGAGAGCGTAGTAATGAAATTTAATGAAAAAAAAAAACATTTCAAAATGTTTTTTCTAGCTATGGACTTTCGAAGTGTTCACGTTACATTTAATTTACCGTCCAAAGGGCTTGAGCGTACCAGGCATGTTCGGCGTGATACGGCTATCACCAATCGCCACGTATCAATCAGGTCACTGAGCGTTACCTGCGAGGAAACCTGGCCGATAGTGGTAATCACGATCCGTAACAAAACGTGCGAATCGAGAGAAAAACCAAGGAAAATAATGTATAATATTATTGTGTGTTGGAAATTTTAATGCACCGTGTCACGATAAAGCGGCGGCCATCTTGCGAGCGGGTCGTGTCGGTGCGCGAGCGATAGTGAAATAACGAAAATAACGGATATAACCAATGTAACGAATCTAACGACAGCGCGACGTGTCTAATTCCAAAAACTAATATTATACTCGCCTTACTACCCGGCTTAGCCATAGATTCTAAAAGGCTCTGCGTAGATATTAAGAAGATTTTTTTTCATTTTTCTTTTTGTCTTTCAATTAAAGTACAAAAAATTTCACCACAGATAGTTTTTCTCAAAAATGAAGCTGTAAATGATGCCCAAATATTAAAACAGTTAAATAAGTTTTTTTGAATTGAACTTTTTTTTTCATATTATTTATACTACCCGACTTCGCATAAGTTGTCAAAACACAAATATTCGATGTTTTTCTTTTTATTAAATAATTGTCAAACTCAGAACAAATAAAAAGCCATATTGTCTTATTTTTTTATAGTTTTACTTGGGCATTTTAAAGGTTCAAAGCTCACGGTGAAAATGGCTTTGTGGGCTGTAAAAAATTAACTTTTCCTTGAAATGTTTTACTGTTAACATTTGTGCAAATTTCACAACGCCAGAGCTAACAGATTAATAAAAATAACAGATTTTTATGTTGATATTTATGATTTTATTAACTCTTAATTTTAATCGATTTAAATCAAAAAAATTTTATTTTCTCGATCAGATACCTAACAGATATAACAGTATAATAAATATGCTTTTTTTTTTAAATAACTGTAAATTGCTTGTATAATATATGTATTACTTAAGTGTTATTCCTAAAACGGAAAAAAAAACTTGTTAATTATGAAGATTATTTATTTTTAACTAAATAAACATCTCCATAAGTTAAAAACAGAATAATATTGGCCTCTGAATTCAACATCGTATGATAATGAGTGATTTACTAAATTTATATCTTTGAGAAACAACATATTACAGAGGCTCTCCATCATTTGTAAATTGTTACAACCTTTCAGAGAGAAAAAACTATTAAGCTAATGGAGAAATGCACTTTGCATTGGAAAGCAGATAAACGAGAAAATATTGTCATACGTATCATTAAATATTTCTCTCTTCTAAAGATTCCCACATATGGTTTCCATAGGTCACATTTTGCAAAAGGTCATTCTTATTTTATTATGATTTCGAGATCAAAATATCTATTCAATTTTCCGTTAAATCTACAGGTAATAGAAAATACATTAATTGATTTTACAAATAATAGCGCAACATTCTGCATACAAAGTTAGTGTAAATATTTTGTCAGCCCTTGATATTATGAGCAATAAAAAAATCAATTGCCCGAAAGAAGCCTAGATACCCTAAATCGGAAACTATAAATAGTTGCTGCATAAATTAACTCTTTGAATCAAAGAAAATTCGTTAGACTTTTGAAATAACTTCGCTATGTAAACATACTGATGTCTATGTAAACAAAGCTTTCAATAAGTTCGGTGACGGAGTTGTTTTTTTAATTTATTTTTAAATGAATACCGCACAAGAGTCTCAACTGCTCCCAACCGTCTAGAGCCAGTGAGACTATGGCATACCCAAATAGGGTATGTTGTGAGGCTGAAGGTACTGGGGAGGGGAAGGAGATAGGGAAGAGGAAGGTTGGGAAATACCTGGCTATTCAGATCTGGTCACCAAACACGGCTAAAGCCATTTCAAGCAACGTTTCGATTCTGAACGGTGGTCTTTCACCAGGGCGATAGTTAGAGTATCTACCACTCTGAAAAAAGTTGTAACTTCTTTAACAAATAAATTTAGATTTGGTTAATATAAGTATAGAGACGCGCAACGAGAGTTGATCCAAACAACACAAACGTCGGCATGAAGTCAAATAACAAATCAAAGATACGTTGTTTGTAAGAAATGCATCTGTGTGAGTAAAAAATGTGCTCGGGTCTACTCGGCAGTTATAATTTCTAGTATTGAATCTAGATAATAAAAAAAATTGTGTAGTACCTAACCTAATCTAAATTTTTAGTGAGTTTCATCTCCTCTTTCCCGTTATCACTTCTTTAACCCCACAAAATATACAAAAATACAAATTCCACTGACTCATTCGGAACGTTCATAAAAAATTACATTTGTCAAACTTAATTCTCTTGAATTCTTAATCTCTCCACAGCGTTAATTAGCTGTGTTGCATATATCTACATTATTTAAATCGACTGTGTTTAGGTCAAATGCGTTGTTCTACATTTATTTTGAAAGCAAACTAAAGCATAGAGGTTTGAACCGCTGTCACATTTTACACCGACGTAAATTGATAATTAGCGCCATAATGATTTTTTTCATCGTTACCACTTCAAATAATCGCGCCCATTAACCACCGATCATCAGC
This sequence comes from Drusus annulatus, assembly GCA_022651775.1. Taxonomy (NCBI): domain Eukaryota; kingdom Metazoa; phylum Arthropoda; class Insecta; order Trichoptera; family Limnephilidae; genus Drusus; species Drusus annulatus. The sequence continues at coordinate 415,114 of JAGWCC010000006.1, forward strand.
CTGTTTCACCTTTTGATAAAATTATGGTCAGGTGTCAAGAATTAAAAAAATGACCCTTTAAGGTCTAAATTTCCTTCCAAAAAATGTGGAATAACGCCTTTCGCCTTAAACACAGTCGATATATTTTTTTTTATGTCATGGAAAATAAGGTTGTATTTGCATTTTTTCGCCCGCCTTGCTAAGGATGTCCTGTTTGATTGGATGGAAATTAAAAAAAGTAGTACCTACATATTATTATATATTGGTGAGAACGGTAAATCGTATTAAGGGAAAAAAAAACAAAGTTGTATAGAAGAGAGCCATAAAAAGAAAAATCTTATTAAATACTAAAAGTAAACAAGATAGAGCTTTCACATTGTGTATGTGACTCGATAGATTTATTTATTTTATTCTACCAACGTAGGCAAGAGTTGAAGTAATAAAAATGTGAGTTGTGTATGAAAGGTATTTATGTGGCTGATAAGTAAAATGTATGAGTAATATGGTTGAAGTGTATTGCGGATTTTTGCTTCCACAGCGTTATTTGTCTTTTGAAAGTGTGGAATCAACTAACTAACCATCATGCTGTTTCTCCGCAGAGGTAGGCAGAAAAGACGGACCGTCATACAGCTCGGTCTTGGCACACACTTCTTGCTTCACTAAGATTTATACATACTCTTCCGTTATTCTGACTCTTCACATGGCTAGGCTGAAGTATTTGATTCACTTGATTGTGCCATGTCTTCCTCGAGCGTCTTCGACTTTTTTTTCCATTAACTTTAGCGACATATACTCTTTTCACACTCCTTTCTTCGTTCATTCGCTCTACATGCCCAAACTGTCTAAGCGTCCATTTCTTGATCCTATTCACTAGGCTTACACCAGCCTTCCGGATATCCACATTTTTAAAACACGGTCATACATGGTTTTACCGCACATACGCTCCAGGAATCTTATGTGAGGAGTTGAGATTCTTCTAGAGAAGTTTGATAATCTGCAATGGATAAACTACAATATGTAACTGTTTTGCATCCGGATTCATGCCCAACATTCATGAGATTAAAATTCTCCAAGGTCAGCCTAGTGTAACTTAGGTTTTTCGCTCGTAAGATCCGTCTCAAGAAATATAAACTTTTGGAGCTTTCACAAATAATAATAGTTTAGTGAATAAATGAATGAGCAATCGTGAATGTACGCATTAAATCAAAAAGCAATAACATTCGGAATTTAGTTGTTATTTTTTATTTATCATAACTGCACATAAATTTGACGACATTAAATAATTGAAAACAAATTACCTGCATTCGTAAATAGTTACCTGCTGATGTGAATATAGTGCAGTGGGTATCAAATAGTAGTAAGTTAACGATATCACTTAAATCAGTGGAAACGATTGTAACGTATTTTTATTGGATGTTTCAAATCTTAATAGGTCCGTTTATGCTTTTCGGTCTACAAAAAACTTTACAGGTCTTCACTCGCAAGTCCTGAATAATTAAGATTGATTGTGGATGTAAAGATTTTATTAGAAGTCAAATGTTTAACCGTTTTATTGGTGTTTAAAGGCACACAAAGGCGGATTATTACTTGTAACTTTATTCACGTGGAAGTGTTATTGGGCTGTTAACACGTTTTTTAACGTGGCGGTGGTCTCTTTTTTTATTGCACTTTCATATTGAAATAACACCAAACAACACTGGATATTTTATTTTGCATACGCGCACATATTTTGAAACATACGATACACTTTCAATGCTGGTTAGTTCAAAACTAAAATGCAAATAGGTGAAGTGAATTTGAGGTACGAAACATAAAGTTTACGTAAGAATTCGACATTATTCAGAAAAAGGTTCTACCCTTAATGTGTCAAAAATAAGCCTTTGTAATGTATTCAATGCAACTAGCCGCAATAATAATTATCGTAAATTTCATTTGCATAATAGCAGTCTAACTGAAAGTGAGTAACGTCATGAGACCAAAGCTTTTTTCACATTACTCTGAAATTCATTGGTTTGAACCCCTCCCCAAATAAACGTTATGATGTAATGTTGACTCACGTGGTAAAAGGGTGCAAAACTTGTTTGCTCGTATTAAAAATATAATGGCTAGGATATTGTGCTTTTTTTGGGTTTTTATTAAATCTAGTAAATTTCAAGAACAACCTTAAGCCTTCACTCTATTGTTAGTTATATCGGTAGACCATTGTTTGCGCAACTAGTGACCGTACTGTGACCGTCATAAACATTAGTGATTCTTACTTTCCATTTTTATGGATCATTGACCACGGGAGTAAGTTTGGGACGTTGGGAAGCTTTTTTGCTCGAAAACTCTGCTTATTTGGTTCCCTTTCGAAGAAGGGTTAGTTTGCCATTACTCTTTTGCTATTATTTAACTAAAAGTAGGTAAGATTTTTCATTACCAAGCAAGTAAAATCGATTTGTATAATGTTGATATTACTCATGTTTGTATAGAATAACATTTTTTGTTTATGATTAATAATTGTTGTTAACAACTCTCATACATTGCTTATGCACATATAATTCTAAACAAATCACAATAACTACGTTTACAAGATAAATCTAACGATAACTACATGTGGCCTGGTGATTATATTGAATTATTGCAGTTCGCAAATGTACAATTTATGAACGTAAACCTTGTAATGACGTGGTGATTTGCACATTTATGAATATTATTACCAACATTCAAAAGACTTGGTTCAATACATTATTCAACGTTTGAACCTACAGAAAACTGTATTTAATTTGACCTCTGACGATTGGCGCCTATGTGAGTAAGTACATTTCAATATTTTCAGCAAATAAATCTTTTAAGATTTCCAGGATAAAGCTGAAAGCTCTCATTGTAAAGGTATGCTCCAAGCCTGGCCTGTTTCAAGTTCAATTACTTTTACGATCCAACCCTTTGGCAATTATAGTAAGCCCTATCCGTCCTATTCTACCTCCCCCACCAGCAAACGAGGGACCGAAAACATTTACCCTAAACTTGATCCAGGCGGGGAGGTCTCGCCCTCTGAAAACCACCCCTCGTAGTACGATTGCTTGGACAAGTCAAGGAGATGATCGGTAAAAAATGTGAGCAGTAAAGACTTTCTTTTGTAAGGAGATTTAAAATGTAGTTTTATGGTGAATTGTTAATGCATGTCATTTTCTGGCTTACAAAAACCTATACGTATTATATAAGTCTGGCAGATTCCTCAATAGTGAGCAGCTTTCAATCTTTTACAAATCTTAACTACTTCCATTCAACAGTTGAATCCGGGAGCCACCTCTGGGCTGGACCTCTCAAATACTTGATAAACCTGCGCGGTTCCTTTGATTGACAACCCATTGTTAACAGACTGATTACAATTTCTAATGCACGCATGCAACCAAAGTGTGCCGAGTCTGTTTTAAAGGTAATTAAATGGAGCCTGCTAGAATAAGCTATCAGCATTGATCCTATACGCAACAGTGCACGTTCGTGAAACTCGATGGACGCAAGCGGAAGTTCGTCTGTTCATAGTTGATCTCGGCTTCATGAGAACGGGTCATTTTCCCGATTAGATTTTGTCAGCTTGCATATGGAACGAGCACCCGTCATTTGCCTTTCCTCCTTTATTGAATTTGGGCCATCCTTAAGCCAAAATTAACAATTCCTTCCTGCAGCCTTTTTATTGACCCGCCTTACAACGTTGACCTAAAGAGGCGTTTTTATGAGGTGACAAAAAAAATACCATTTGGAAAAGGCGTAAATAAATGTATGTAGGTTAATGCATCAGATAAAGGAGTAGGAGGTGTATTATATTTGCCCCATTAAGGCTATCAAACTTGGAAATTACAGAAAATAGTTTTCTAAGAACCGTTTTGTCAGAAACCCAAAATAACATATTTAATGAACTTCAAATAAATTAATAAACGCCCGTTGAAGAGATAACGCGGTAGAAGTGTATTATAGGCTTGTTCCGTGTGCTGAAGTTCAATATTCCTTTACTTTGGGTGAAAATGATGTTTAGATCACACTTCTAGCGATTCATCTGTTCATTGCTTATGCCAAAATGTTATAAAGACTTAGAAAGTTGACGTGAAAACAACCATTAATATAATATAAGTTAGTAGTTGAGTGAATAAATGTGTTGGGTTCCCACCCAGGGATCGTAGGTTCATTCTCTCCATCGTTGCAAAAGCAACATTTTTCTGCTAATTAGTAATTTAATTAATTAGTAATAGTTTTTAAAATGTTGTCTGGTTATTCGTAACCTTACGTACGTAACCAATATTTCTTTAAAAAAATAAATACAAAAATTAAATATTAAAACACAGCCCCCTGAAATTAGATTATTTTCAATAATAAAAAAAAATACGTCAGCGAGATGTTTGTAAAGAATTTCAAAAAGACACAATGGAAAAATGTAATTTATATCTTAAATGCCATCAAAAATAATTTGTAAGAAGCTGTTTATTTTAAACGATTGTAAAAAGGTTCATCCTACCCGCATATCCGTTGATGTTTTCACAAACGTCCAGTTGATCCAAATAAATCGCCCAGCTACCCTTCGTAAATTTAATTAGAGGGGAGGGTTTGGCGTCCATTGCAAATATGGAATGGTTCCAACTACCCCAGTAGGTACTGCTCCTCTCCAATGTATATTTATACTGAAATTCACAATACATAGGGGTAGGAATTAGAAACGTAAAGATAGGGTAACAATTGAACATTGTTAAGCTTTATCTGAGCCATTCTGTTAATGTTGTTCGTTTGTGTTGCACGATTTTAAAAACTGTGATTTGTTTTTTACATTTTAAATTTACTTCTATGATTTCAGTTGTGAAATTTTGAATCAATTTTGTTTTTAAGTTAACAGTTCATTATAACAAGTGAAGCTTTGTCGAAAACAATATGAAGTATTATTTGCATATTTTTGAGTGAAATCTTCGTTATTTTATGTTTGTTTATAATACGTTTCTCAACATACAAGTGAGTTGATAAGTTGTCGAACGTCTTTGGTATGCTTTTTAACATTTATTTTGTCGTCTTACTAAATTATTGTGGAAGTGTATTAATGACAATTTTAAATAGATTCCTGCATACTGTGTTATTTTTAAAATTATAGTAACCTCGTTGAACATATCTCTTTTAAGTGCTTACCTAGTGAAAATATTTTTATAGATTTTAAGTGCAGTTAATCGACATTGATAAAAATGTTGATCAGACCATTCGACCGTATCAAAAAACGTAATAAAATTTCGTCTTAAGATAGCAAAATCAAAGGATTTTCTTATATGGCGTCGTTAAATAAAGTTTTAGAGCTGCATTTTGCTGCTGATGGTTTCGTAAAAATACTGACGATGAACGGTTAACGATTGGTTTTTCGCTTACCTACGTAAAATGTTGACATATTCCCTGGACAATGGTTTTCAGAGCTTTAGAGCTTAAAAAAAATTAACACTTTGTTAATATTTCAGAAATAATTTGATTTCTAATTCAAGGCACAAAAAGTCTCTGCCTGTCTACCTGAATGCGATTTTTACGCGAATTTCATAACTTTCACGCGGTATTCGGTTATTTAAAAATAATGAAGACTTTTTTTAACGTTATAATAAGGCTTTAAAATACGTCATAGCTTCATAAAAATAATAAAAATCGTATATAAGACAATTGCAGGTCTCACAAATGATTGCCATTCAGTTTCGAGCAAATTGACAAAACTTTTTTTTTTTAAATCAATTTCCGCCAGGATAGGCATAGAGTATGAAACACACAACTGTATAATTTTACGTACTACATACTTCATTCACGTATATTAAAAATCTCACACCCCTTTGCTTCTGCCTTTTGACAACACTTAATTATTTGATTAAGGGTCAGCACCCAAAACTACACACTTTTTTAGTTTTCCAGTGCAAGCAAAAGTACAAATAATTTGTCTGTTAATTCTATACGGGTAATTAGAAAAATGTCCAGTGAATACAATTTTTAAACAGAAATCATTTGAATGCTTTGTGAAATGGATACTAAAATTTTAGGTAAAACGTCCAAAAAAGACTTTGCTAGTTTTCAAACTGCGCCGTTTATTGAAATTTTTGTATGTTTCCATAGAATTTAAAGGATGACGGTTAGAAAATTGTATTCACTAGAAACCTCAGAAAATTTTCTAACTACCCATGAAAAATTTATAAATAAAACATTTGTAGTATTGCTTGTTGATTAGAATGCTACAAAGTGACGTTTAGAGTCATTTTGGGTGCTAAAACTTACCTTTTTAGGTGTATATTTGAAATTTTTTATTATTATAACAATTAGTATGCTTTCGAAAATACTACTTCTACCCTTTCTCTACAAATTCTATATCTCACCGCTGTTCTCTAGTGTTGGTATCAGAACTATGAAGTAATGTTACCAACTACTCTTTTGAGAACACTTTTTCTAGATTCATAAGATCGTCTCCTTGCTCCTTAGAATCTACTTATCCTAGGATATCCTTATGTATAGGTATTAGAATGCCTTCATATACTCGAATAATATAATCCTTTCACTCGAGAAGGTATATGTGGCACGGTTTATTATGAAAACAAGGAAATGCAAACATCGCCGGTTGACCGAGGCTATCTTTGACCATGCCATTGTTTTGATATTTGAATTGTTACCTTTATCGAGCGACTTATTGCCAATAGGTAGTACTGACCGTTTATTTTAATGGTGATATTAAATAATTTAATGGGGTTTTTATAGAGTCCCAGTACTTAAGCTTCATTGCGATCGATGTTATAACACTGTGTAGGTTAGTGAGGCAGGGTCCGTACGGGGTATTGTTAACTTCTCAGCTGACTTTTATGGACCATTATAAAAATAATACCTTTTAATGTGACGATGTGTTGAAAGATTAGTGACGAGGCATTTCTTTAAGGCCACTTTCACCATTACTAGAGCTGTGGAAATGTAGGTTGGTGTCTTGAGAATCTACTATCTAACACAGATATTGATTCTATCCTTTATACATGTTCTAGTTTAACTACCTTCAGAATTAGTTTTTTTTTTAATTCCCTTACTATTTAATGAAAAATATATTTAAGAAATGAAAAAAAAAGTTTTTATAAAACGACCAACATTATTTTAATTTTACTAAGCGATCGGTTTCGCTTAGCCTAAGTAACGTCAACTGAGAAGGTGATTAAAAAATAATGATAAATGAAATATTACAGGTAAATTTGTACAGTAGTCCAATATAAGGTATATTTCCTGTAAACTCATAAAATTAAACGCAAAAAATTGCATTATTTTTAAATTTTTGAAAGATGTGGAGCAAACAGTAGGGCGTCTTACCACGTACAATTGACACTTAAATGCTAAGTTAGCTCATAATGTAAATAAAACTGTGACCTAAAAACAGTTACGTTGACCAGGAAAATCAACGCAAAAGGGTTGCTTTCATTCCATAATGTTAAAGCTCACCAGATTTATAATATGTTCAGGTCTGTAGTTTTGTTGTTAGTCGATAGTATAAGTATGCTGTGAGGAAAGTTTGATATGAATTAAACCAGTTGGTGGCAGATAAAAAAATGATTATTAAAATGGTTGTTTGAATTAAAGTAAACAGTTTTAATACTGAAATATTTCACTTTGGCTTCAAACGAGAATGAAAAGAGTTTTCACATTTATCTACCTGACATTACTATTTTCCTGACTACATTAACACGACAAGACAAAACATCAATACTCAAATAGGTACGTTCGTGATTCTCACAAATAAAGTTGAAGCCCTATAATATATGTGGGGCGTCTTCGAAATTATTATCATGCCCACGCTCGGCGCAGCCTTCAATGTTTCAGGTTAATCGAAAAAGTTATAGGGACAAGGTTTGTGGCAACGCACCTGTCTGTGCCTATATCGGGCGGGAGGGGGGGAGTTGTGAAGGCGGTGGAAGGCTTTAGGAAGGCAGTGGAAAGGCTGTGCGGCCAGGCGAGCCACGCCCCCGGATCAATCGCATGGCGGGGATAGCTTTATTGATCCACCCTCCTCCCTGCCACCTCCTCCCTCCGCCGCTCTGCCGCTCTGCGCGCACGCCGCGGCAGGGTCTGTACAAACAGAGCTTTCGCAAAGCTGCGCGGATTTTATGGGAAGCTCTCAAACTTTTGCTGAGCACATATATTATTATCGGATGGTAGATTCAGCGAATAATTTGCTGACTTATCCGATAAATTATTATAACGTATTTTATCTAGGAGTATGTACATGTCTACCTACAACTATATTGATAGATTGTAGGTAGGTACCTTATTTATAATTATTTCATGCAATTTAGAATGTTTTTTGCTTTGATCCTGGCACCTATACATTGCTACATTTTGATATGTATACTACACTCTTGTCATTCTGAACTCGTCATCAATCCACCCAAGTAGTTGATTTGCTTGATTGTGCAATGTCTCTTGGGAGGTTTTCGACTACTTTATATACAAGCGCGCCATAAATTTCTCCATCCTTTCGATCTTAACGTTTTAACTATATTAACGTCCTTCTCTTTTTCACAACATTTAGTCTACTATCGTCCTTCTTCTATCACTTTTTTAAAGTTCAATCACATCTACACTAGATCAAAACTATTATCGTTTCTTATTTCTCGTTTTATTTGGCAACATATGAGAGTAAAAAAAAATAATAAGTGAGACCTAAAAATAAAATTCCTCCATTCCTTTCCGCTGCGATTTGAGTGTTATTTATTTGGTCGTTTACCCCAAATAAAGGCTGTTCCATTAGCAGAATTATCCTGAAGCGTTATTAATGCTAACGTATTTTAAAAAATATACAGGTTTTGAGTCTTCTCGGCGGGTCTAAAGATCGACTCGATAGAGCAATGGTTTGAAGCAGTGGCCCGATAAACATCTCGGAATTCAAAGCCTATCGGGGCAATAACCCCCTTTCTTGTGAGTTATTTTTTAAGAAAATTATTATCAAACAATGTGAAGAACGGTGGTCATGAAAACTAAGAAAGTTACCCAACTTTTAATTAACTTCCTATGACTTTTGTGAATAAAAATAACTATTTAAATCAACCAGAAAATAAAAGATTGCTGTAAGCACAGAAAAATTAGTCAACAAAATTTCACAACAACACATCAACACAACAGTACATGAACATTTACACAAAAAGCCCACAGTAGAAAAAGGCAGCCTGCTCACCGGGTAGAAAAGATTATCTCTTCATTTATACACCTCTAACCACAGTTGACAAGAAGAAAGAGGGACAAACAATATTCCATAGCACTGTTAAAAATTTCTACAATACGATATACATGTCGTCGCCGGAAAGGCAAAGGATCTGAAGCGCAGTTTTGGGATGTTTCCACCAAAGCACTTTAAAGTGCTTTTTTGTTTTACAGTAAAATTCATAAATCTCCAGTACCTTGTTGTATTTTGAAAAAAGAAGTTAAATCAGGTAACTGAATGCTCTCACTGAGTTACCTGAAGCGAAAAAAGGATTAAACAAGTCCCAAACTTGTGTTGCTTGAGTCGAGCCTTCTCCCAAATGGTAAATACAGGCATATTTTAGGTGGCTGAAGGGCCACAAAAGTCTTTAGAATCAAACGAGCAGAAAATAAATTGATCGAAACTGCAAATTTAACTAAATTTTAACCAAAGTGTCGCTTAAGACCCTTTTCATTTTCAGTGGCCATAAATATATATATAAATCAACAACCAACAATAAATAAGTACTTTGTTATTTTTTGCAGGCGGTTTTAAATCCATGGGTTTTTTGTATCCCCAAACCAACAGTAGCCAAACTACCGAATGCGAAGTTAAGCGTGTCAAACTCCGGTAAAACTGGTCCAAAAACTAACCCCCATCTCTGAACCTCTTTCCAAGCACATGTCATTCTATAAATACGATCTTTTATTTATTTGGATGATGGTAATATTATTTCATCGTGAACCCACGCCACGACTCCACAGGGGAATTAAGGGAAGACACAACACTTATACAACCCAGCGATAGCTATGACCTGAACACTTTCCTTGCGTCATTAGTGATAGTTACTATCCAGGTTCTTTCTTTGTTTATTATTGAATAGGTCTTCGAAAATTACGCAAAAATGTAACTAACTAACTAACCATTTCGCCGTTTCCTCCCAGGGGTAGGCAGAGAGGACGGACCGACATACAACTCTGTCTTGACACGCACTCCTTGCTTCATACATCGTTCATACATACACTCTTATTATTCTAACTCTTCACATCGCGCGACTAAAGTATTTAATTCACTCGATTGCGCCATGTCTTCCTTAAGCGTCCTCAACTAATTCTTCCATTCACTTTCGCATAATATATTCTTTTCACACTCCTTTTTTTGTTCATTCGCTGTACATGCCCAAATCATCTAAGCCCTTTCATGATCTTATTCATTACGCTTACATTAGCCTTGCATTCTTTCCGGATATCCACATTTTTAATACGGTCATATATGGTTTTACCGCACATACGTCTCAGGAATCTTATTTTCACAGCATTCAGTCTACTTTCATCCTTCCTCTGCGTGTTCCATGCCTCACTGCCATGCATCAGGGTTGGTATAAGCACTCCATTGTGGACTGCTAGCTTTGCTTCTTTGGACAATTTCTTATTTGAGCCAACAGCGTTCAGTCCTTAGAGCAAAGTAAATGCAGGAGTTTCCTGCAATTCACTTTGTTTTTTGTTTTTATTTTTTATTTTTTATTTCATCACTGATTTATTAAAAGCATAATCTGAATATTTTGTTATTACACAAAATTTGAAATATTATAATTGAATCAAAACTAATTTTCAAAATAAACCTTAGTGTAAAAACCAGACATCAAAGAAAATATGAAACATTTAGATTAGAAACATTCAACAGCAATATATTATTTTTTAACCCTCTCTCCCGCACGTGTCGCCTGTATAACGAACATGGTATGATCAATGAAATTGATTTATTCTCTAACTCACATACGTAGATATATCGGTGTGCGCAAGGAATAACGGAATGAGTTAATAAACGCAAATGTTCAGGAGAGCCGTTCCTTGCTAGATATGTATCTAAGGAACAATACTGCATACTTTTTTTATATACTGTTATTTTTCTTAATTTTTATTTATTTTTATATAATGATTGTATCCAATACTCAACGCACCATGTGAAAAAAATGAAAATGGATGACCTTGATTTTAATTAGAATCTAGCTCGTACCATCAATATGTACGAGCTGTTATCACTTTCTTAAATGTTCTAAATAAACAATAAATTAATAATGAAATGAAAAAATAACATTGTATAAGACGACAGATTTTATTTGATTTTTTATGACCGACCGGATCGCTTAGCCTTAGCATCATCAGATGATGATGACTGATGATGCTAAGCCTAAGCGAAACCGGTCGGTAATGAAAATAATATCTCTGGTCTTATACAAAAAACAATAATAATAAAATTAATTTAAGAACTGACATTGCGAGTTGAAAATTGTTGCGTTGACCTTGAAGTTCAAGACAGAAATGGCTATGAAAATTACATGACACCAGGGCTCCTCATAGAAATTGAGCTAATTCATGATAAATAAATACAATTGAATCAATAATTTCTCTTGCACGCTATGTTTAAAAAAATATTGTTATCAAATTTTAACGTATTTTTTTTTTTTTTTTTTTTTTCAGACCCCAGAATATGGATTAAGCTGAGATACTAAGCGAGACTATTCTTAAACTGACCTTAGCCGTAAAAGGTAAGTGATAAAATTATAAATATAAATACTCACCCACCTAAACTTAAAACGGCCTCATTTCAGAATAAGAAACTCCAGTGAGAAATCATTACTTATATTTTCAATTGATATTAATACTAATATATATATTTATATTACCTTGGAGAAACAATATATGGAGAGAGAGCAAATTCTTTTTACCCAACCTATAAAATTTGAATTAAATCACTTTCTCCGGGTTTTTACGTCGTACGCCATGAGAAAGAAAGATACAGCAAATTTTCCCAAATTATCACATCGCTTTAAAGTATTTTAATAATAATATTTAATATTTGGATAATTTGTACAGCGCCGTTGTTGTGAAAAATTACCTCAAGGGCGCTGTAAGGATGTTCTTCGTGTCCCGCGTCTCCGTTGACTCCGTCCACACGTTTTCAAATGCGACATATATGGACATAAGTCAACGGTTATGCGAATAAACAAAAGCATTATGTCGACATGTGCTATGAATGGATTTATAAATTCCCTAGCCCTAATCCTAGCTAGGCCCAGGTCTAGCCGAGTCCGGCAAAACTCATCAAAACTGACCACAGCAGTGCTCTCTCTTGTATATTATTGCTTTGAGTATATTACGTTTTGCCTCTTTCATTTCATATTATCTGTCTCTTTCTCTCTGTTCTTTTCTTATAAAAATGTTACTATTTTGTTTTATTACTGTTCTCTTATTTTAATTTATATTGTGCTTTCCCTCTGAGTATATACAACCACCCTGATCATGCTTAGGCTAATCGAAGCCGGTAGGTCATTAAAATTAAAATAAAATCTGTAGTCTTATACAAAGTTTTTATTTCATTTTCATTAATTATTACCTACTTTAAAAAAATACATTCCAACATAACAGCAGAGTTGGTTCCAAATAGGTATACCAACAAGTTTTATTTGTTAATTTTTTTTATTAAATATAAATAAGTCGTTTTTATATGACTTAACCACAGCTTTATAATGATTTTCAATGCCGAAACAGCTGTCACAATAAAAAATAAAAAAACTGAAATCAAGCAGAACCTTTAAAAACATTGTTAGATCAATTTAAAATTACAAAAAAAGATCACAGACTTCTCAAATTAAGCACAAAAGTTTTAAATAATAAAATAAAATATTGTAGGTATTTGCATAGCACCTACACTTAGGTGGAATAAAAATATATAATTTGAAAAATAATTATAATACTAACATATCAAAGCATAACTTCCTTCATTCTACCCCTTGGCAAAGCTATTGTGTAGCAATGAGGAGGGATTGACAACCATTGTGACGTCACTTCATTCAAAATCGTATGGAGCTCAAATTGGGTACTTTTTCACAAGGCAAAAAATTATTACTTTAAACAAATAAATTATATCTCTAAATCCTACAATATATACATGGGTACTGGCATTTAAGTTAACAGTTGAAATTATTAAAATAATAGTTAAGGAACTTATTGCTTTGGCATCTATTTTCTAACGGATAAATAACTGGTTCCTCACCGGTCACCGGTAACTGGAACCGCAGGTACACCCAATTCTTATATCTCTTATATTCTCCTCCATACAACATCCCCAAAGATTGTCTCATGTGTGAAGCATTTTTTCAAAATGGTAATAATGTGTAACGTGTTCAAAAAACAATGTTTCAAAGTTTTTAGAGTTTCATACATGAAATTTAATAATACCTTTCTTATATGAGTATGTTTGCGCTAGACCGGGAATTGAACCTGCAACCTCTTAACTCAAAGTCAAATAATTAGACCATTATGCTACGGAGGCAGTTTTACAAATACGAGATATTTCTCAAAAAAATTATTCAAGACGCAGCCTGAAGTTTTTTCCTAGAGCTTCTCTAAAATGTCGGTAGATGTCTAATAGAAAAAATAGTGGAAAATGCTTATTATTTATATTTTAGTTCAAAAAGGTTAATTTAAAATCGAAAATTAATTTTCCAAATTTACGAACAACTTCTTGTCTTCTTTTTATAAAGATTTGATCTTATTGTTCCTTAATATAGAATTGTTTAACTTGAGAGTTTTAAGAAATATCGCTAGATGGCAGTAATCTCGGACGTGTATATTCCTTGATATTTTTACCATTTTCTTTATATTATTATTATTATCTGTAAAGCGTAAATTGTTAAGCTGGTGGTATTTTCTTCTGTTATTTACGGTTTTGATATTCACACGGTCACAAAAAATATGTGATCAATAAAACGCAAAGGTAACCAACCTACTAAAGTGTGTTAAAATTCACAATAATTTTCATATCATGACATAAAATTTTAAAGCATAATATTTTATTTAAAAAAATACGTGCGAAGAGCGTTGCTTGTATGATACATTTTATGTGAATTTTATTTATAATCAAACCTACCCAAGCACCTTGACAAAGCAACGTCCTACCAGAGGAAAGTAAATAATGTATTCTTTAAGGCATTGCGTATTCGGATAACAGTTCATTTCAACAAAAAATGATCAATAAAAAAGCCTTAAAAACTTTTCGTTCACTCTATTTCTCTGTTTTCCACGGGCCAAAGCACCTACCGCTTCGAAATATAAAGCTGCAAAAATACATACAAAACCTCAATAACTACGGTTAAATTATATTCACAAGTAAAAAAGGTGGTAATTGTGCATGTTTCAATTGCGTTGCTTATTGTGAGGGGTGGAACCCTGTTACAAAGTGGTTGGGATATTTCTTGTGATTTTGGTGGAAAGGGATTGATTTTCGCAATGAATAGAACTCGGTCGTAAACTCAATGAGCCCGAAAGCCACCTATAGGAAATGCTCAGCAACCTACCTATTTTTATCTAGGTATATATATATATTTGTGTAAGATTATTTAATTTATTTTAATTTGAAATCATTTATAGTTCTGTTTTTGAATAAAAACACAAATTTAAATCAATAATAACATTTTTGAGTATTTAATCTGGGTTCTTTTCCTTCGTTTTTCTAAAAAAATAGCTCTATTCTAACTACGATATTAACTATCTAACATTTCAAGAGTTCTAAAAAACACTTATAATAACGCAGATAGCGTTAGTAGTAAGGCAATTTTTATAGATTTTTAAATTTTTTATAAGTAGGTTATAAAAAAATAATTTAAAATGCTAATGCGATACTAATCAAACTTCTCGTATTTATAACAGAAGAAATATACATAACTTGAGGACACGCTGCTTAAAGCCCTCAAAACTTCGAGGGCATTCGATCGTTTTAAAGCCATCTAACCTTTTAGGGCCTTCGAACCTTTTCAGACCTTGCAGGGCTTTGGTGTAATATAACACAGTTTTGTTATTTTAGCACAAGAATTATATTTTTAAATAAATGTGTTCGTTTTATAAGTTTAATTTTGTACCTTGATGATGCTTAGACTAAGCGAAACCAGTCGGTCATAAAAAATTAAAATTAAAATCTGTGGTCTTAACAAAGTTATTATTTATTTATTTTTTAAATATGTCAAACCACAAAGTGATTGCTTTCTACAAAAATATAAAAAATGAAAAGAAAAATGCTTGTAGTATCTACGTCTTACAACAATAATTAGAAAAAATGTAACTTGTAATAGTGAGTAATGCCTTGGAAGGTCTCACAACGGCCCTGAATAAACTTTCCTTGATGCCGAGGTACAATCTACATAGTACATAGGTGCCTAGTGCCTACAAAGCTCTCAACTAATACAACTTTTGCCTTAAAAATATTCTCCATTGGACCATTTTTAAAAGTTTCCTCCCCGGAGGAGTTTTACGACAAGTTTACTGCTGATAGAAGTTATAAGGTTTGATAAGTGGATTTGTTTTGTATGCAAATTTAAACATGAAACAAGACGTCTCTCGTCCCTCGATGTCTTTCAAAAACTTGACGTTTTCTGACACTTTTGTTCTTGTACCTGAAAGGGACTCGTTTCGGTTCAATTATTCAACGTCCTTTCATAATTATCTTAGTTTGTTTGATCAGCTTTGCATTCAAATCGACTTTGATATATTCCTTATCATAATTTTTTAGGCGTTGTCACCAACTTAGGCAAATGTGACGTGCACAGATTTTTTAATCAGAGTAGGCAGTAAGAAAAACACGGGATTGATTGATAATAGTAATAGGTACCAACATATATGTAACTGATTGCTATTGCATTTATTCTGTAAAAGAACTGCTAATACACTAACAAAGATAAAACAAAAACGAACAGTATATATGCATACATATTTTGTGTAGTCTAGTAAACGTAAAATAATCTACTCTAATATTGGCGGCGTTTGGGCATATTTAGTTACTGCTTTTGACACGTTATAGTAGGACGGTTGGTGAGGCGCTCGCGGCAGTGTGATCAGCTGAACTTCGCGCGTATTGTTGATAGTGTAGATTTTTATTGTAGGGTAGGCAGTGCTTATGTGCCTTTAAGGATTGCGCGCCTCTGTAGGTAGGTAGGTACCTACTTATTGTGATCTAAAAAAATTGACTTTACGTTGATGTTTTTCGTATGCCGATAAAATTTTTTTTTTTTCAAACACTGTATAAAAATACCTTCTCTCCTTTAAAATAAGTCGGTAGATGCAATTTTCCCGCGTTTCAACTTCAAATCATGTTATTTTATTGTTTGAAAATAGTTAGTCTTTTATATTGTCATTCGCATTTCACCATCGGCTGTACAACCGCCCCTTTGAAATGCCTCCACTCCTGCTTCTTTCCTCTAGTTCCTTGTACCCTCTCTCGTGCATAACCTGAATAAATAAATAAAATGCCCTTTACTCTTAAACTATGAATTTATTGTGATAATTATGTTTTTTTGACTGGACAAAAACCGAGTTCAAAATCAATTTGTATCATAAGCATTTTTTTTATATGACACTTTTAATTCTGGATTCTGCAGTTTTTACTCAAAATGAAGAAAAAAATACCACGATTTAAACATATCATCGATGACCAGACTGGTCAGGTACTGTTTCATTAATATTAAATTAAATATTAATATCATCCATGGTGCTTTTCGTGAAATTCCATATTGGTGAGAATGCCAACATAGTTTGCCCATCATTCAACAGATGGCGATAGTATAAGATGGCAGTTTCCAAAGAGAAAATTAAAATTTCATTTTTTGTGGAATTATAATCATACCTGACAGCCTCCGTGGTCGAGTGGTAAGACCCTCGACCACGAATCCAGATGTGGCTGCGTTTTATTTTAATTAATATGTGTCATAACACACTGAATTCATACAAAATAATATATGGTATATTTGCGGCACGTTTCAGAGTGGTAGATACTCTAAGTATCACCCTGGTGAAAGACCACCAGTCAGAATCGAAACGTTGCTTGACATGGCTTTAGCCGTATTTGGTGACCAGATCTGAATAGCCAGGTACTTCCAAACCTTTCTCTTACCCATCTCCTTCCCCTCTATACTACTTTCAACCTCAAAACATACCCCGATTGGGGATGTCATAGTCTCACTGGCTCTAGACGGTTGGGAGCAGTTGGGACTCTTGTCCGGTATTCAATTTAAAAAAAAATGTTTTTCAAAATAAAATTTTATTATTCGAATTTAATACTACCGTAGTCGAATAACGATACGGTAGAGAAAGCTATCAGCACCTAAATAATAATAATAATAATAAATGGATAACTTTTGCTTAAGCTTATAACTAATATCTTACAGTTAAGATTTATTACTAATGGCTTACAACTAATATTTTCATCTAGTGACTTACAATAAGGGCTTATAGCTAGTAACTTACTACTGAGTATAACTTATAACTAGTGACTTACAAATAAGATTTCATTATTATTACTTCATTACCTTTTCATTATTGCTCCACATTTGCATTACTGTTCATCGATGCTTACATAGAACAGTAAAGTCCATTTGGTACATTTTAGAAATACATCTACATTTTACATCTAAAATCTGAGAATGCCTCTAGCGCAAATAAATTGAGTACATTTTTATCATAATACGTGTCGTATTAAATGTCGTGCCATTTGGTGGACAGCCTTTTAGAGCACATTCACACACCTACAGAAACCAACACATGCACTGCGTCTTTATCCATTCTAGTAAATGGCTTCAACCTTCTCGCTGTTCTGTGCTCCCGGGCGCGGTTATTTCACGGTGTCTGTTTTGTGTTTCGAAACACCGCGCACAACATACTCTCGACCGGTTTGGTCCGAATACCCTACATTAAACTAGCGTCAAATGTACCGGTCTATTTAATGGATACACCGACAGGATAAATTAGGAACTTCCTTCAAAAGTTATGTGACTTTCCTAAATGAGATTTCTTATTGCAATATATCGTCGCCAAAAAGGCAAAAGGGCCCAAGCGCCATTTTTGCAAGCTTACACGAGAACACTTTCAGGTTATTCTTGTTTTAAAATAAAATTCATAAGTCTTCAGTACCTGTTTGGATTTTGTTGATGCTCTAAGATGCTAAAAAAAGTCCCAAACTTGTGTCGCTTGAGTCAATCCTTCTCCCAAATGGTAAATATATTTTAGATGAACAAAAGGCCACAAAAGTCTTCGGAATCAAACGAGAGTCAGAGTATCTGATGCAGAAAAACTGCAAATATAACTCATTTTTGACCAAAGTGCCGCTTAAGTCCTTTTGCCTTTTCAGCGATGATACTCGTATGTACTAATGGTCGAGAAAATTCAAAATAATTTTCTAAGATTCCTGTACATGAGATAGTTTGGTTTTTACCCATGGCTGTTTCCAACAGCATTTATCAGATTAAGCAGATACCTAACGGGAATGTTGGGTATCTGCAGCCTTAGTTCGATGAGGGATATACCATTACTGTTTTTAGCTCATAATAGCGATGTAACCGCTCTGAACGAATTACTACAAATAACTTCTTTATTTTTCGGCAGTTCACACTTCACTCATTTCTCACTTTGCGAATGCTTCAATTGTGGTACTTCAAATGTACTCTTCTGAGAAATCGTAGCATTTTTTTGTAGTGTGAAGTTCGTGAAGCAATGTATGAACTGCGAACTGATTGCACAAACAAACGATATAATAGTCACTCGAGTTCTTAGTTCTTACACTACACGCTACACTACTTACTATGGTGCGAATTGAGCGATTGAATTGTTAGTTCAAATGAAGCGTTCACCGTGAAGACCGGCTAATTTTAAAGTAACTAACATACCAATGGTGATGCCCCTGGGAAGACTTACTACGGTACTAGTTACTTACTAGGTTAATTTACTGCCTCGCAGGAAATGTGGACATTTTTCACATGACCTACAACAAGTTTAAGTACAAACTAGCTATTCAGTTTCAACGATATTATATACTTACTTAAAACCTATTTTTACTTTTATCTTTGTAAAATTATGATTGGCATTTTGTGTGTTATTTTATCGATTTTGCAATATTTTAGTGTAAAACTGTTTTTGAAAAATAAAATAAATTACGCAATTCTTTTTTTTGATTGACTAAAGATTTTAACTTAACTTAACTGTAGAAATAAACTCTTTTTGCACTATTGTGCAAATTTTGATCCCTGTTGCTTTTGTTTTTTCATTTATCCAATAAATCTGAACTTTTGAACGACATTTGTAGAAATCTTAAATGTATTTAGATGCACATACGTACAATTCTGTAATTATCTCTTGGCGTAAGTACAAACATTACTGTTAGATACATAACGACCCACATACTTTTTTACACTCGCTTCATTTAATCTTTACACGTATCTATTATTTAATCTTTGTTAAAAAAAAACATTCATATTTTTTCATTCTGTTTGTTGTCGTACGGGATATGCACCTAACGTATGTGCAATGTTATGGCCCTCGGACATTATTTCACGGACCAGTTGATCGGCTCTTATCAGGCGTCTGCCATCTAAAAACACAAGAACTCGTTGCTCTCTTTCCCTCCCGATTCATATAAAAGCCAGGCAAAACAGGACACACTTATAAAAAGAATAAACTAAACGTACCAAATAAAATCTACGTCTGATTTAAAAAAATCCCCTTTCTTCTCGTGGATTTCGATATTTACTTGCCTTGCGTAAAAATATTAAAAAATAGGAACCGTTCACCCGTTTTCATTTCTGCGCTCCTACCATCGAATATATTCAGATGACAATATTTAAAAATTAAAGATCATAATAATTTTATTTGATATTTTTATATGAAATTTATTCAGATAAGAAATATAACTCAATCAATTTTTTTGTAAAAAAAAGTTTCCATTAAAATAATAATTTATGTATACCTAGTTACTTTATTCGAATATAAGTAAGCTATTTATATATCGCATCTGCTGATATAGTAGATGCCTACCTTACTAATAATATTATTCCCAGGTAGGTACATATTTTATATAGTGAACTGGTTTTATTTTTTTATTTTTAGAGCCTTTCAAATTAATTTGCCCTACCACTCTATTTGATAATCTTTTTCTTGTAGGTACCTAACAAGTAGAAGGAGTAAAAATAACATGATTTCGTTTTATTTTTTTTAAAAAACAGGTTCTTTTCGTTCGCATTGGACTGTTATCTAAAGCGAAATTATGTTGAAGATATTCTTTACGTTGAGAAAAATAAAGATTATAAACCTGAAAATGAGCATTTTCTTAACAAGATAAATATACTTAATATTCTTATTTTTATGCAGGAAAAATAATCATCAATTTGTTGTTGTTTAGTAGATATAAACATTTTTGTAGGCATACCTACATTATCTGTTCATCTATTTACTTATCTATGATGGGAGATTCTCAAACAGTGACTCAATTTATCCCGCGTTTTATTTAGTACCTACTATTAGAGTCTAATATCGACACCCCCTTATAGCGTTAGGGGTGACTCGATCGGGGTAGGAAGTACATTATGGTTGGAAAATAATAGCATTATATTCTGACATTATATACCTACCCAGTTGCTTTGCGAGAATTCTTTATGAGACGCAGACATAACGTTTAAATTTATGCTACAAATGAATAATATAATTAATAATTTAAAAAAATATTATATCATATTTTTATGACTGTCATCCACAACATAATTCGTACGTAAATGTTTTTTTAATGAAAAAATTTGTACTTTCAGATAATTTCACAAGATGGCACTAATGTAGGATTTGACCACCATAATATTAATAATTATTTTATTATTATCATTGAACAAACTATGTAAATTCTAACAACCTTGTCATTTCGTAATCTATTAATGTTTAACGTTTTCTTTTAATTCTGAGAGAAAATGTAGATAATTCATGAAAAAAGCCTCCATAGATAAATTATTTTAAAATAAGGATTTAATTCAGATATGCAATTTTCGTAGGTAATTCAACTATAGACAATTTACCCATTGATAGTATAAATAATTGAATCTTAATCTAAGACAAAAACACAATTCATATCTTATAATAAATAATATTCTCATTATTATAATAAATAAAATTCTTTTCTTAAATCTCTTTTTACTTTTCAAATAAAGTAAAAATGTTTTTGATTCTTTACATACGAGTTTTGTCAATACTGTATCTGCCGAGTATTTATAAAAAATATTTTTATTGTAAAGGTGAAAACTTAACAAAGAAGCTAAGCAAAGAATTTATTTAAATGTATCTAAATAATTTATTTGTGGGTAATAATGATTTTTTAAAGTTAATTCGGTTTTTTATGGGACACTTAATAAATGAACTGTGCAATTTACATAGGTACGTTTTTTTTTTTAAATTGTAAAATTAATTTGACTTGAAAATTAATTAGTTTTTTTTTATAGGTATATGAACCTAAATATGAGTTTGATTAAATATTTTCCACCCGCAAAATACATTTAAATAATAACAATGATTTATATAGCGCATTTTTGTGATAATGAACCTCAAGTTCGCTAATACGAAATTACCCAACCATTAACCGATCGGTAGCTGAGTGGACAAACGCGTCGGATTCCCACCCGGGCGTCGTGCGTTCAATTCCTCTGCTGGCTAAGTCCTCCATCATTGCACAAACAACATCTTCCACTTCTTATGATGGCAGTAGGAGTTATAAAAATATTGTCAGGTTATTCGTAACCCGGGAATGTTTGTCTTTCTTTAAAAAATAAATAATGTAACAACGAGATTTTAATACATAACAGATATATAATAACCTATTTCGCTTTCTGTCAATCCAAAATTCAATATGGTATAATAGGATGGGGCGGCACTTACAAAAATCACTTACAAACCCTTTAAATCGCACAAAAATTATTAATTAAAAATAATCCTAAAAAATTTTTTTTTTATATCCTTCAGAACTTTTATTTAAAGAATTTAAAGTCAGAAAATTAAACACCCTTTATTTGTACCACGCCACATTACAAATATATAAAGAAAACATTTTAAATAAAACCGAACCATTCAAAAATACAAAAAATCTTGGACAAAAATGCACATTACCGATCCTGGTAAGTAAAAAAACAATAAGTCAGCAAAGTTACAAATATCTAGGAATAAAATTCTTTAATAGTTTACCGGAAAAAAATAATATTGATTAATGATGATCTCAAAGAATTCAAAATACAATTAAAAAACTACACTGAAAACTTAAAATAAATATTTTTGAAAAATCATTACAGTGAATTATTAGTAACTAAATAAATAACACCCCCTCATACACACAAGCACAGCGGTATATGAGGGTACACCTTTATAATTTATAATGAAATGTTAAATTTAAAAATATATATATTAATATAACACTTTACATTATAATGTATAACCTCTGTTTTATATTATCTACTATGTATTATATTTGATAATAAAAAAAATTTGGGAAAATTAAAACTATCCAAAATCATGATTGTTATCATAAATCATGAAAGATTATTCAGTGCATGTGAAGGTACATCGAACAGATAAAAAAAACAATTTAATTGTGAAAAAACCCAGATGTAAAGTATGTATATAAGCAATTTGTTAAAGGCAAACAAAAGGAAATAATATTCGAGACAGTTAACGTGCTGGCTCTTAAAAACATCAATATTAAAGTTTTACAAGGTAACAATCTTAGAGCAATAATATACTCAGAGGGATAGCTTTCCGAAATAGTGTAGTCAGGGTTGTTGATTTTTTCCTGACTCGGGTGTGGCTAGGGTTTTCATGGACACCCTTTTTTACATCCATTCATAGTACATGTCTACATAATGTTTTGTTTATTTGCATAACCACTGTTTCACAGTATTGCTATAAAAAAATTATATAACCTCAAAAACCGTTGACTAATGTCGCGTAACAAAACGTAGTGGGCGGAGTCGCCGGAGACGGAAAACATGCTTACATACTGAAAAGTGGTGCGATATTATGTGACAACTTGTCTTGTCTCTTTCTCTCTCACGGTTTACGACGTAAAAACCCGTAGAAAGTGGATTTGTCGTAAATTTGTAAAGGTTAGGTAAAAGTATTTAGCTCTCTCTCTCCATATATATTCTTACTTCAAACTAAAAATTCTATCATTTTAATCGCAAGCAGTGTAAATATAACAAATAAAAAAATAAGATTTCATATTTTTGCCCAAAGCAATCACTTTGTGGTTTGACATATTTAAAGAAATTAAAAAAAACTTTTTATATGACTAAAAATATTGTTTAAATTTTCATGACCGACCGGTTCTGCTTAACCTAAGCATCATCAGGGCATAGAGTTTAACTTAATTAAATAAACTAAAAAAACTTTTGCAAACTTTTTTTTTTCATTTCTTCAAATAAGATTTAATAATAATAAATGGATAACTTTTAAAGCGCCGTTTTTGTGGGAAAATCACCTCAAGGGCGCAGATACATGATTTAAAATCAACCCTTAAGAATGCACACACCATACACCTAGACATTATTCCAACAAAGAAATTCACTTAGCTCGCAGAGAATGAGGGTGAATAGATTGCTACCCCATCTGGACAATCGTATAATATAATAATATCTGCCAAGTCGGTCCCTAAATCGATCACGTGTGGCGCGCTCTGCCATAACACGTAAAAGTCTCCGCATGGTTAAATGGATATATTTGGTCATTTTGTACCCCCGAAGCTTTCACGTGAATGGCCGAGGCTACGCAGAGACCTCGCTGAAATATTAAGCGGATTATTTAATTTTATCACTTAGTAAGTTGAGCCGGTGGCTTGCTTACTGAAAAAAATTGTAAAAGAAAACGTGGATTTATTTGATTGTATTTAATAATATTGGGTTAATTTTTTATGCGTTACATTTGTTTACGTCTGCTTTAAAACATTGGAAGGTATGAAGAATGCAGGTATTGGACGGCATTTATGGTCGAGTGGTAAGACGCTCGACTATGAACCCAAAGGTCGCGGGTTCAAACTCGGCGTGCGTAAATAATTTTTATTTAATCAATATGTGTCATAACACATTTCATTATTTTA
The DNA here is from genome assembly GCA_022651775.1 of Drusus annulatus. Classification (NCBI taxonomy): domain Eukaryota; kingdom Metazoa; phylum Arthropoda; class Insecta; order Trichoptera; family Limnephilidae; genus Drusus; species Drusus annulatus. The sequence goes on from JAGWCC010000006.1 coordinate 439,220, forward strand.
AAACAATATAAAGAACAGTTGCAGAATGGTAGATATTCTTAGTATTGCCCTAGTGAAAGACCACTATTCAGAATTGAAACGTTGCTTGATTGAAATAACTTTAGCCGTTTGTGACCAGATCTGAATAGCCAGGTACTTTCCAACCTTCCTCTTACCCCATCTCTTCCCCTCCCCAATACCTTCAGCCTCACAATATACAATTGGGGATGCCATAGTCTCCACTGATTCTGGACGGTTGGGAGCAGTTGGGACTTTTGTGCAGTATTCACTATAAAAAACATATAAAAGTATGTAATATAGTTTGTTTTTCAGTTGCACTTATTTTTGTTTTGTTTAGGTAGGTACACATATATTTAAATTTATTTAATACTATTTTTAAAATTATAAATCACAGGATGTAACTTGGTTCGGAATTTAATCTGACACAGCCATAAAAAAATAAGGATCTGATAGATAAAAGATATATTATAAGTTGGTACCTACCTACATAATCACTTTTTTGGAATTAAGGAGTTCACATTCGTACGGTCGTACGTCCCTACAAAGAATATTATTATTATGATAAATGAGTAGGTACTAGTTCGAAAAGTTTTTATTTTTCTTCTATTTTTAAATAAGTGGGTAGGTACATTATTAGTATTTTCATTTTCAGTCTGTACGTTTTTTTCTACTTAAAAATAATAATGTAGTTTATTGAGCACTCAAAACATAGTTCTTTCAATTTAAGGGATATTAATTCTTGATAAACCATCATTTAATTCGAATTTGTTTAGGTCTCCTTGTTTTTCTCGTTTTTTTTTATTTTAGAAAAATCTATACGCCCTATTTATGGTACCTAATAACAATATTTCGATAATTTTTAAAGCGCCGTTTTTGTGAAAAATCACCTCACCTACCTACTTTTATACAGATCTCTTCACTCAGCATGTTTTAAAAATGTATCAAGTAGATATCCGCAGCAAGTTTCAAAATCCATCCGTCTATTTTCCACGAAAACGGCGCTATAAAAATTATCCATTTATTTATTATTATTTGTCAGTCGAGCGTCCTTCCTACCAGAATATCGCCCACTTGCCTGAAAGGAAACATCAAAATTTATTTTTCTAAATAATCAAATTTATTTAACATTACAAATATCACTAAGCGTTATAACAAAAAAATATAATTAATAGGTACCTATTTTTAAAAAAATAAGCAAACACAACATTTTTTTTTTTCGTAAGAAGCAATCACATGGTGATTAGAAATTATATTAATAATAAAAAGAATACTTTGTTTTAAAACCACAAAAATTATTATAATATGTGCCCTGACGAAGCTTGATCCAAGCGAAACCAGTTGGCCTTCATTATAATAAATTTTCTGGTTTTAAAACAAAGTATTCTTTTATTATTAAACATAACATTATTTAAAATATTTGAGCATCGTCTCTTAATTTGAAAAGTTCGCAAAGAACTGATAAAGACCCTTAGCCCTTGGGCAAGTATAATAATAATAAAAAATCCTGATTAAAGCCTGGAGAAAAAACACTTTTATGTTTTAAGTATCGATGGTAAGACCCTTCGAAAAATTATACTTCCATTAAATTTTAATTCAGGTTCGGAACAAAATCATACTGAAAATTTTGAAAAGTAAAATCCAATTAAAATATTTATTTAAAAAAAATGCAACACACGTAAATTGAGATTATTTAATTTTTATTCCAGTTTTTTACTGAAATATAAAGATAGGTTTGAACTCCGGTGGCGGAAGACTCAATAATTTGGATGCTGTAAAATACAAGATGAGATAAGTGAGATCAACTTTTAGTATGGCTTATTTTCGAGGAAGGACAATTTAGGCTGATAAATATATTCAGTCTTTGAGAGGCCTCGTAAATTGGATGAAAATTCCTCACAAATTGGGAATACTTAAATTTGTAGACGGAAATGAATGGCACGGGAAAGGAAAATTTCATGAAAATATTATGCCTACATAAATAGTTGGTATCCCGGGAAGGTCCTGTTTTCTGCTCCTCCCATCTGAGAGCTTTTGATGTCGCTTTGATGTGGAGGAAGAATTTCCAAGTAAAATCTTGCAATGAATACAGAGGTTTTTAATATAAGCTTTCAAAGGTATTGGAGGTAATAATTATAACATTGAAATAATGTTGCGTAAATATGTGACATATCAAAAATGTTATTATTTTTAAAAATCTTCAGAGATGCACTTGTTATTTATAATTACTCTCACAGAGGTGCTTTTTTATTTACGCCTGTTAAAAGCTTTTTACACTAGTATTTACATTAAAAAAGAACTATATACTCATAAACAGTGCAAAAAATATTATAAAAGAAAAGAAAAAAATATTAAATGTTTTTTTTTTAATAACGTACAAGAGTCTCAACTACTGCCAACCGTCTAGAGCCAGTGAGACTATGGCACCCCTAAATAGGGTATGTTGTGAGGCTGAAGGTAGTGGGGAGGAGAAGAAGATTGGGAAGAGGAAGGTTGGGAAGTACCTGGCTATTCAGATCTGGTCACGAAACACAGATAGAGCCATTTCAAGCAACGTTTCGATTCTGAATGGTGGTCTTTCACCAGGGCGATACTTAAAAGTATCTACCACTGCATGTACATCTACAATTAAATAGTTTGTACAGTTAATTTAGCTCTGCTAGATGAAAAAAAACTGTACTAAGGTATACTTATATTATGATATATATCTGAATCGCCAGGTGCTTTACAACTACTCTTTTCCTTCTCCGCTTTCGCCTCCCCCTCTCCCCTCCATACTTTCATCAATCTCAGAAATGCCATAATTCCACTAACTCCGGACTCCGTGGTCGAGTGGTAAGACGCTCAAATACGAATTTTTAGGTCGCGGGCTCAAACTCGGGGTGCGCAAAAACTTTTATTTAATAAATATGTGTCATAACACATTTAACCAACATAAAATAATATTTGGAACATTTGCGACACACGAGTGGTAGATACTATAAGTATCGCCCTGGAGAACTACCATCATTCAGAATCGAAACGTCGCTTGAAATGGCTTCAGCCGTGTTTGGTGACCAGATCTGAATAGCCAGATACTTCTCAACCTTTCTCTCCTCCATCTCCTACCCCTCTTCACACCTTTAGCTTCACAACATGCCCCTATTAAGGATGCCCTAGTCTCACTGGCTCTAGATGGTTGAATAGTTGGGACTCTTGTACGGTATTCACTAAAGAAAAAAGAAAGATATCACGTAAAATGTAGAACCTTAAAAATTATTTTCTTCATATTATATATAATTCTTAAAGATTACCATCTTGGCCTACACTTTGGTCAATGGAAATATAATAACTGTTCTAAATAATGCCATTATTATTAACTTTCCGAACAAATGTAGCGGATTCAGTCATGTTATTCAAAATTGTAAACAATTTAAGTTGATAGCCCTGATCTCCTGCAACTCCTATTATTCCAAGTTCCTTATTGCAACAGCAGACAACCGCGTACTTTGCATCTCCCTCGTTCTAACACCAACTCTAAACAAAGCTCTTTCATTTACAGGTCCACGAATTCATTCAACATTAATTCTTACCACATCGACATCTTCAACTCAACTTTACTTAATATTAAACAAAAATCCATGACCCGACTGCACCCAAACTAGATCGTTGAAACTCACCTCCCATCTATTTCCGTCCTTCGTCCTTTATTCCATTCCCATGTTCCCTTCCACCTTCCTCTTCTCATACCAATATAGTTAAGTCACTTAATTAAAACGGTATATATATATTGTCACACTTTATTTATAATATTTATCATCAAAAGAGAAACATTTATAACTGGCATGATTTGTTATTTTTATTATTTTAATTTATTAATTATCGTTGACTTGCTGTTAATTTAAACAAAAAAAACAAATCTTATATGATATTTGAAAACCTCTGTTCGCGCTATGGTTAGGTGCTCCGTATCTCGTCTCGAACAGCTCCGAAGTTAGAGACTTGTAATCTCGGAGAATTATTTCGGCCCGAGGGAGCGGCTCTCCATTAACATTATTCTGCAGGCGGGGAGAGAGGGGAAAGGAGAAGGGCCGGGGAGATGGGGCGAAGAAGGGAATAGGTATTCATTAGAGGCGGAGGGAATATTCATTAGAGGGCAAAGAGCGCAGCCCGGCGAGATGAATCTTGGTGGATTTCGTAAGATAGTATGTAATTTGTTGGATCCATTTCCCTGAAAAGTTTCACGGGCTTTAAAAAGTAATCTGTTCCTGGAACGGTCTCTGCTTTTCGTGAAATCATTGCTTGATAAAGTTTTATATATCTTATTTAGATAGAAAAGTTGAGGTACGTTCATATAATAATAATAGGGTAGTTAAGTTATTTAAAAAAAAATCACCAAATCTTTATTGAAATCGTCGCCGGAAAGGCAAAAGAGCTGAAGCGCCACTTTGGGAAGCTTACACTAGAGCAATTTGAAGTTTTTTTTGTTTTACAATAAAATTCATAAGTCTTCAATACTTGGTTGGATTTAAAAAAAAAATTGACCCAGGTAACTCGATCGGAAGACACGGTATGATCAAGTGAATTAAATACCAGCTATGTGAAGTGTTAGAATAACAGAAGAGTATGTATGAGACGATGAATTAATTCAAATTAAAGGAAAAGAGTGTGTGACAAGACAGGGCTATGTGGCGGTCCATCCTCTCTGCCCACTCTTGCGGAACTGGCGTGACGGTTAGTAAGTTGGCTGAAATCAGTTCCTAATATTATTTCATCGTTAACTTTATGAGGTAAGGTATGGTGCTTTAAAATTACTATTTAAATTACAAAAAATAAGTCCGATTATTTATTCTATATTCTAGGTTTATACTAAAACTATTCAATAAGACAAGAGATCTATGGCTCGGGCAAAACCCGATAGCAATGGATATAAAAAGCACGTGTCTATTCCAAGCCAGCTGTCTTCAACCTAAAATAACTGTAGGTAGGTACCTACCTACTCAAATAAAGGGTCGGTACGGTTTTATTGAATGAGTAGATTCCTGAATAATTTTTAATAATTTTATTTTCATGTGATTTTTTTTAAATACCAGGATAATAAAAATGTTTTACTTAAAACAATTTAAAAAAATCTTTTAACAAAAGCAAATCTATATTTTCAATAATACGATGCAAAATTCAATTGATATTTATTCAGAATAGAACTTGTTAAATAGAACAAGCATGCATACAAAGTCCACATTATATAATACCATTCGTAGTACCTACCATCCCGTCTTGGCTGGGAATTCAATTTCGTTAAGCGAAATCCTCTTCTTTTTGTTTCCTAGGTTTTATTTTCTATGTGTCTTACGTAAAATGGCTGATATTGTGTAGTCTTTCTTGCTAGAAAAATTCGAATAAAGGTGATAACAGTGGTTTTTAAAAATTCAAATAAAAAAATTGCTGTAGGGAAATCAATAACAGTTTTATGAGAAATCTAGCTAATAGGTAGATAGATGTAGAATATAACAAACTGAAATACAATTATAGCTTTTCCGTTTTGACTAATCTATTATAAAAAAATGTACTTTCTTAAAGCATTAAGCTTCTTTATAATATTAATAATTAGGATAATATTAACAATACAAATTAAGTAATGATTTTGTAAAAGACAACAGATTTTATTTTTTAAATAAGAGAACAAACAATAGAATAACAACTAAAATTATAACAAAAGAACAGAGAAAAAAGACAGACAATATGCAACGAAAGAAGCAAAACGTCAACTGAAAAGGTGATAAAATATATTTTTATAAGCATACAGGAAATATATCTAATATTTGACTACTAGAAAAAATTAACTGATTATTTAGAATATGCCAAGCGAAACCGGTCAATCACAAAAAATAGAATAAAATCTGTGGTCCAATACAAAATTATTTTTACTTCATTCTCATTAAATATGTCAAACCACAAAAGTGATTGCTCTCTACGAAAATATTAACAATCTACAACGAATATAAAAATAGAAAAAGAGAGTCGATTCTCGGTCACAAGCTAATCGTGTTTTTTTTTCTAAATTCTCTAAATGGGTATTAAAGATCAACCTTTAGATCTTAAGAAAAACTTAATAATTAGAAGAAAATCACTTATTATGTTCTTTGTAAAAAAAAATCCTTTTGGGTAAATATTTTTTTATATTTATTCAGATTTAAATTGCACATATTTACCCCAGATAGGGAGGCATTTCATCAGATATGAATTTTGTAAGCAATTCATTTTTCAGTAGATACATCACATTGAACGGGAAAAGAAATTATTCTATTCAATATTTTTCAGTAAAAGTCAACAGTATTAAGCAATTTGATAAGTGTTGTTATGCATAAGTTACCTACTTAGTTCGTAATTAAATATAGTTTGAATAAACTAAAAATTAGTGATATAAATTTTATCGCGAACGAAAGATGTCCTCATAATGTAAAGGATATATTATTGTTTGAAGCTTTTAATTACACATATTACTTAAATTAATTACTGAAAAGTCTTTAATTCGATGTTAGTTACCTAATTACAATATTTTTGAACTTATATGATATCTGATTATTATGTTGAAAAGCACTTTACTCAAAATGAATGGGTTAGGATAACGAGGATTATCTAGAAATGATGACATTACCATATAAATGCTTCCTGCTCAATGCTACTCTTTTCCAAGGCAGTTTTTATGAGTAAACCGTTGTCAGCCTTACTCATAATATTCAGTAGGTACTTATGACATACATAGATAGTGTTTTATCGTTGTCGATACCTTGACCTATGCCTTTCTGTGAGAACAAGATAATCGCAGGAGAACAAACCAATTAATTTTTAATGAAACATTTTTATGCGATAATGAAGTAGGAGCCCATAAATAGAATATTCATATATTTTTTATTTCTTTCACAGTACCTACATACAATAAAGCATTGTATAATAAGTTTACCTAAATATATCGGTTAGGGTATTTGAAAAAAAACCTGGTAATTTTTTCTACCTACTTAAAACACGTTAATAAATATCTAAGTAATTATTTAGAATTGACTTTAAAGCTTTATTATCAATTATTTTTAATGAAGTATGAGATTGATTAAAAATGTCGGTTTCTAATAAGGTATCGGTAGCTGAATTGGCAGAGGTGTCACTCCCGGATAGAGTAGAGGTTCCTAGTTCGAGTCTTGGTCGTAACCGTCGTTTTTTTTTATTTTATGGCTTTTTCTGTTTCATATTTACGTTGAAGATTATTGATATTATTTCAATAATCAATATAAAAAATAACTAAGTGTTTCCAATTCGATATCTATGTAAGCAAAGGCTGATTAATTAGATAGAAGAGTTGTTTTCCGTCATGTTTTGGAATTGATATATTTTTTTAAACTATGGAATAACATTATGTTTATGAAATCGTGTTACCAGTGAAAGGATCACTTGCAACTGTACGATGCCATGACTAAAATACCTGTATCTAATACTAAATATATACGAGAAATTACCAAATATAATAATTTTTCATTATATATAAAACCTGAACATAGTCTAGATCTACATGTTATTTTTAAAATTATAAATTGAAGTTAATTAGGATTTAGTCGTAGTAGGTTCCTACCTACATAGATATTTTTATCCACAACTAATATATTATGATTTAATCATTGACAATATAACTCTTAGGATTACCATGTTTGATGACGCAACAAAAACTGAACATGTTTGATGATGTTTGACACGTAACAAAAAACTGAATTATCCCTGCATACAGTGGCGGCTCGTGACTTTTTAGTGTGCCAGAGTGGTAAGATTGAAAAAAAAACGTCATCATTGATGTCATTGTAGCCGAAAACATTTTTTTTCGAAATTTAAACTTTTGTATGAAGATTTTCAGAAATCCGTGCAGTGCACCGCAAAACTGAAAAATCTGAAATCGTACAAAAAATAAAATCTTGTAAAAAATAAAAATCATTTTCGACTACAACACCTAAAAATGTCGTATTTTATCTATTATCCCCGCCTGCATAGCCCAACCTCACATATGATTAAACCACATTGAGACGAATTTGTTTTCACAACACGCACATGTGGTTGTGCTGCCATCTCTCGGGTGTTGTGACATGCTGCATTTATAGTTCTACCCACAAGACTTATGAAAAACACTGCGCTGCGTTCCAGGCCAATAAGAGAGGCAGCGGAGTTTTTCTAACACTCTCTTATCTCCTACAACCCCCTCGGATCGTAAAGTCCGCATCCCTCAACGTCAACCCACCCCTTCCGCCTGATAATTGACTCAATTAGGAGTCCGATGATACAAGCCAGATGCGGCCTCATTTTGTTTTTCTTTATTTAATTCTACGTACGTGTAAGACCAAGGTGAACGCTTTTATAGCTAAACTCCTTCTACGTCAGTCGGAAATGGAAGAAACATCTTAAAAATACTCTGGTAACCCTGTATTTTATGTGACAGTTAACTATAACCAGATAAATGTATAAATAATACATTTTAAGAAGAATAATCAGATGTACGAGAGTCGAACTGCATTTTTATTACATTGCTTGATGCGTTACCTATGCTTTCAGTTTGTCGATGATCATGCATCATTATTTTTACGTGCCCAAGGACTTAATCCTATGTAGTTAATTACCTAAAAACGATGGCCTCCATGGTTGAGTGGTAAAACGCCCGCCTACGAATCCAAAGGTCGCGGGTTCAAATACAGCGTGCGTCAATAAATTTTATTCAATTAATATGTGTCATAACACATTTGATTCGTATAAAATAATAAAAAAGTATATTTGCGGCACATTCCAGAGTGGTAGATACTCTAAGTATCGCCTTAATGAAAGACCACCATTCAGAATCGAAACGTTGCGTGAAATGGTTTTAGCCGTGTCTGATGACCAGATCTGAATAGCCAGGTACTTCCCGACCTTCCTCTTCTCTATCTAATTCCATCCTCAATACATTTCAACCTCACAACATACCCCAATTGGGGATGCCATAGTTTCACTGGCTCTAGTCAGTTGGGGGCAGTTGGTACTCTTGTGCGGTATTCACTATAAAAAAAAATATATAAAAAAAAAAACTTTTTACAAGCCCTGCAGATACTAATTTAATGATAAATACTTTGAATAAATACACCTTTAGAGTACCTCAGCGAGCAACTCGGCAAAACATATTATTCTGCCACAATAACTTTTACACCAACTACCCACATGCATGCACTTATTTCTCGCCTACATACACTCGGGAACAAAAACACTTCAAATATTGTCATCTTTCACATTTAAATTACCAAAATTTAAGACATTTAAATGTGATTTTTATTTGTCATTAATATATGGGAACTATATTTTTATTTTTTTTTGAAATTCATTTTTCAACACGTTTTACTTTTTACTATTTTATTTCATGTATATCTTATTTGAAAATTATTATTTTCGGTACTCGTGCACTTACTTATGTTAATTTACTATAAAAATATTCGTAAATAAATAAATAAAATTTATATTTTCGTAAAAAGCAATCCGTTTGTAGTTTGACACATTTGAATAAATGAAATAATAACTTTGTAAATAACCACAGAGTTGATTCTATTTTTTATGACCGACCGGTTTCGCTTAGCCTAAGCATCATCAGGGTACAAAATTAAACTAAACAAAAAAATACAAAGCGAGCGGTTTTATATACACACACAGAGAGAACACAATATAAAATAAAATAAAAGAATAGTTAGAAAACAATAGAATAAAATTTTAATTACAACAAAGGAAAATACATATAAAAAAGGAGTACAAACTGGCAAGCGGTGAGTTTTTTCTACCAAGACTTTAAAGGCATACAAACGTTTTCATCATGAGTTATAAAAGACACCACAGTAAGACTAGACACCATAATTTCGTTTATTCAACATTTTTCAAATGTTCGATAAGAAAAAAAAGATTTATGAAATAATGTTGAAACTTATACGACACGTAATTCGTGAATAGATATTCAAGTCTCTTAATGATTATATTATTTGAGAATATATCACTCCCAATCTGAGAGCAATAATTCTGTAGTCAGTATTGATGATTTTTGCCTGAGTCGGGCGTGGCTAGAGCTGGGGCTAAGGTATTTATACATCCATTTAAAACATATGTTGACATAATGTTTGTATTTATTTGTAAAACCACTTTTTCACAGTATTCTTGTTCACAAAAATATACGATATAACCTCAAACACCGTTAAGTTATGTCGCATAACAAAACATAGTGGGCGGAGTCGCCGGAGACGCGGAGGACGGAAAACATGCTTACATACCGAATGGTGGTGCTATATTATGTGAGAACTTGTCTTGTCTCTTTCTCTCTCAGGGTTCACGACGTAAAAAACTCGGATAAAGTGATTTATCATAAATTTGTATCGGTTGGGTAAACATATATAGCTCTCTCTCCATATATATTCTTCCTCCGAGCTCCCAATTGTATTAAAGAATACCTCCGTATGTTTGAGAGAAAGAAGTGATCACTTACTGCATCTTTTTGTGTCAGAGTCTGTGAAATAAAAGCTATTGGAGATCTTCTGACTAAACTACCAAAGAGCACGACGGGGCTCGTAAATTCTTGGTATGCGCTTCTACGTTTCATCGCCATTCTCTTTATGTCTTTATTTTCTTCATCCGCTGATCGATTCCTATTGCGCTATCACGTGAAATGAAAAATGAAACGCAAGTATGTAAGTCTACCTATATAAAACTTTAAATTTAGCAGAATTGTTGAATTAATTGTTTTACTATTTTATAGCTTGACCTGTATTGTCTAAACTAACTAACTAACAAACTATCACGCCGTTTCCCCTCAGAGATAGGCAGATAAGACAGACCGCCATAAAACTCTGTCTTAACACACCCTCCTTGCTTCATTCACATTCATAGATACTCTGTTATTCTGACTCTTCACATGGCCCGACTCAAGTATTTGATTCACTTGATCGTGCCATATCTTCCTCTGGCATCCTCGAATTCTTCCACCATTCACTTTTGCATCATATATGCTTTCTACACTATTTTATTCGTTCATTCGCTCTACATGCCCAAACCATCTAAGCGTCACTTTCTTGATCCTTTTAATTACGCTCTTACATCAGCCTTGCATTCTTTCCAGATATTAACATTTTTGACACGGTCATAAATGGTTTTACCGCACATATGCCTCAGGGATCTTATTTCTATAGGATTTAGTCTACTTTCAAGCATTGTCTACCATCTGAATATTTGCATATACCTTCTCGTCGATATTAACTTGTTAAGGCGATATTGTGATATTTAATTATTGGGAAGAAAATCCACAATATTCTACGAATATAAAATGGGAAACAACACCGAAATAAAATTTGAGGATTTTGATTAGATAGTAGGTACCTACCCATGTTACTCTTGGAAAGAATAAAGGTCCCGAGTTCAAATCCCGATCAGAAAATAATGTTTTTATTTTGAGTTTTTTCTGATTCATATTATTTGTATAGGCAGGGTAGAGCTCTATTAAATTAAAGAATGCGGATGGTCCTTCGTTCACTGCGCAGCTTTGCCGAAGCTGTTCGGGAAGAACGCAAAGTGATTGGCGATTGTTTCCGGCCAACCCCGCCTCCTACTAAAATGCGTTTCTGCACATCAGCCGTCAGCAGCATTCTTTCGTTTGTCAGACTCTTCTATTAATATTTTTTCCAAATGTAATTAGTATAATAATGATTTTAAATTATTCCCAGTGGTGTTCAGAAGTTGCTCCATTTGCGGTAGTTATTTGAGATAAAATTTTAATTGCGGCAAATACTCTATTTCAAAGAGCATTTTCTTGTACCTGCGTGTATCTAATTACATAATGAATATCGTTTTAATGCATAATGAGATACATAATTTTGAAATATCAACATGTTTGTCTTGATGTGGATCATTTAAGAATGTACTGAACGTAAGTTAAGCATTTTAATTGAACTGGTAAGTTCGTAATACAGCCATCTTTCAATTCAACGATTCAACCAGAATGATGCGGAATGCAGTTGCGGTTCGTGAAATTCATCGGCTTTAAAGTATTTATCTTTATTTTTGCTAAATAAATTTTAAGAAAATGTGTTTCTGGTTAGGGATGCCTAAATAAATTTAAAAAATAAATTTAATATTTTTTAAATTACGTAATTATTGAAAAAAAAAAAAAACACTTTATGAACTTCTTCGTACCAAATATAATGAACGTTCATTATTTTAATATAAACTATTGATCAATAAGAATTGTCTTTATTAATAAAATACAATTTTTTTATATCATTAAATATTTTACAAAATTATTAAATATGATATGGATTAAAAAATATATTAAATATTACGACCTCCCAAACTAGGCATATGCCCGTATCATGGTGTAAATTACCACTATATACACTTGAAGTAAGTAGATCGGTACCAATATATTTTATAGATATATTTTCAGAGTGGTAGATGCTTTCAGTATCGCCCTGGCAAAAATCACCATTCAGAATCAAAACGTTTCTTGATATGAATTAAGCCGTGTTTGGTAACCAGATCAGGTAGTTACTTTAGGTACTTTCAACCTTCCTCTTTCTCATATCTTTTTCTTCTCCGCTTTATTCAAATTCAAATCCCACTGGCTCCGCACAGTTAGTGGCAGTTTGACTCTTTGTAATGTATTTTGTCAGTTTAAATCGATGTATTTATCGAATTAATCGATTATTTGACCGGTTAGTGGTGGCTGAGTGGACAAACGCATCGGATTCCCATCGGGGTGTCGTGGGTTCAATTCCTCTGTTAGCTCGAATATTGTTATTATAAAATGACATTGATTTATGACCGGTTAGTGCTGAGTTGACCATTTTGTCAGGTACCTACCCACACAGGCTCCGTGAGATCAATTCCTCTGCTAAATAAATCTTTCATCATTGCTCAAGCAATATCTTCCGCGTATCGTGAGTAGTAGGAATTTTAAAAATATTGTCAGGTTTTTCGTTTTCTTTAAAAAAAAAAGAATATTTGTCTTTCTTTAATAGAATTCAATCGAATTAAATTTAATATTATTATCATTTCGTTCTGCTAGTTTTAGTTTTTGTTTTAGTGACAGCTGTTTCGGCGTTTAGGTCCATTATCAAACTGTGGTTAGGCCATATGAAAGCGACTTATTTATATGATTTTGTTTCCTTGTTTAACTACTAGTTACGAAAAAAAACAAATTATCTCTAATTGTTCTGTAAGGTACTTTAAAATCTGTTGTCTTCAATTTGTGATTACGAATTATTGCCTTTTACTGGCAGGTTTTTATTTATTTTATAATAATAAAACTATATTATTATATCACCGCCTTTGATTAAACTGATGACACTGCTAAGATTCCTTATTTTATAGTAGGTACCTGTCTAATTTCAAGCTTCAAACAAGCTAATGATTACGATAAACTGTAAGAAGAGCGAGACCCCCCAGATGCAGAACATAATCTGCATTTACAATTTTTATGAGACAACTTCTACACAAAGTAGGTCCCCCCCGTTCGGGCTTTGAAGGTTCGTTAATTTGAGATTATTGCTCGGGTCTTTTTCGCAACGCAGAAAATTTGAATTTGCATTATGACGGAAAGAATTTAACGGAGGGAGATTAATGATAATAACGTAATTATGCTTTTTTAATTATTCCACGTTTTATAACAAACTTGAAACGGGATTATAAATTATGGAAAAATAAATATGCACCCATTCTAATCACCAATCTAAATTTTTACAAGCTATTTGACAAAAACTGTCAGTTCTCACCTATTCAGCTGAAAAGTATGTAGTCAGAAACGAGTTTTTGTAATTCATCTACATTAGTTTTTCGCGCATTATCGGATTATAATTTCCATTCAAATATTCAAAAGGACATTTTACCCTACAAATAAATTGTTGGGGGATGTTCCTAAAAATATATCACCACCGAAAAACAAAAGAGCTGAAGCGCCTTTTTGGGAAGTTTACACAAGAGCACTTTAAATAAAAATCATTAGTCTTCAGAATCCGGTTGGCTTTTGAAAAAAAAAATGTTAACTCAGGTAACTCAACGTTCTCATAAAAGCTTAAAAAGTCACGAATCTGTGTTGCCTGAGTCAAGCCTACTCCCCAATGGTAAATATATTTTAGATGTCTGGATAAAATGGCAGAATCAGAATAATAATTGAAGTAAGTGTAAAGGTACAAAGAGTACACACGTTCAAATTTATAATTGTAGGTAGAATCAAAAACGAGTGGTAGGTAAATATATTTAATCAGTAAAACAAATAGGCGAACATAATTATAATATTACCTACAGATATTTAATGACCCCTTTATTATTTCATAGGTACTATCTTTCGTGGTAAAGGTATTTGGTACTAATTGACATCAGGTTAGAGTTTACTTGACGGTATTTTTATGGTGTATTTAAGAAAATATCGGTAGGTACTTTGAAATTCTTGTGATTTAAAAAATAGGTACCTACCGTTTGTTTCTTTGAGAGACTCATCGCCGAATCACTCAAAAAATTATACACATCGGTAGGTAGGTACTCAGCATGAAATTACAGCGGAAACTAATTTGATATTATCATAGGAATCACTTCATTTTCAATAAATCATTGACTTAAGTGACTTCAATAAACTTAAGCCATTGCGAAAAGAGAATATATAAATTTTAATGAAACAGTAATGCTCACATCTTTCTGACTAATTAATATGGACTCATTCAATCGCTAACAGCCGCCATGCAAGTGTTATGAAACCGTATACGAATATATCAGATGCATATAAAGAAAGTCAAACCTTATTCGATTCATATACTTACCTACACCTACCTATCAATGTGAATATCAACACACGTATTATGCATTCATGATATCGGATGCAAATCTATCGCTTAAATAAAATAAAAAGTGTATGGTGGTACTAAAGCAGCATGCTGATGTAAAATAAGGATAGATTGGTTCTTACGTGATGTCAAAAAGAAGAAAAAAAAACACCAGCTGTTTTTTTTGAAAAAAAAACAACTTTTCCTCAACATGGATTGGCCGCATTCCTGTGATACTTACAAAATGACGACCTACGTTGCCGAGTGGCTATGCTCCCCGGTTGCGAATCCGGAGGCCGCAGGTTCGAATCCTGGTGTGAGGATGTGCCTAAACTGTATCTATCTAAATTGTGTTATTTAACAATTACTTAAAATAAAATAATGCATACCTAGTATAGTACTTGCGACACGTTCCAGAATGGTAGTTAGGTACACTAGGCATCTAAATTGGACCTAATTATGCAGAAAACATCCAACCTACAATTTTCCAAAATTGAGTTTTACAATTTTTTTTATAGATATGTACGAGATTTCTGTTTTATGAAAACATCCAAGGTTCAAGTGCAATAGATTTTTGGTAATTATTTTTTTTACTGACTCTTATTGCAGATATTTGACTTAAATTGATGTTTAAAAACATTAAAATGCAGGATGACATGGGAATTGCAAGTATTTTTTCTAAAAAATACATTGATAGATTATTAATTACCTGTTTATAAAAATTCTCACAAAGAAAAAAACACTGATATTCACTTTACAAATGCAGTAATATGCTTTTGTATCGCCATATTTTCAAACACCTTTTTCTCTTTTTGATTTTGATGCTTTCTGCATAATAACGTCCAATTAAGCAACTCTAGACGACGTGAGTTGTCGTGTGTTTGTTGACGATCTGCAGTCGGGCTTAGGAACGATTCCAAATTACCGACATTGTCGATAAAATCTATATCGATGTTTCGTGCTAGGGCCTCGGAACTGTAGTTTTCACAATGCATAGTGTTTTAGTATTCAGTTAAAATACAATAAAAATATGTATTTTGTACTTGCGATTTTGATTTTGTACTTTTATGGCATCTACCTACGCATCAATGAGAAGGTTAAGAAACGTAGAGCTACCATTTTCATTACTCAACGTAAGTATTCCTATGTATTATCAATAAATCATAAGGAATAAAACGTTTTGATTGACTATTGGTCTCAATCAACTTTATATCTCATGAATGTCAAGTAATGAGTGTAAACGTACAGGCTTATAAAACAATGGAGAATCACAGCTTATTTATGGGCTGTTGTTTAATATCAATAGTGTGTTAGTTCAATGTTGAATTACTTAGACAAGTTCCTTTGTAACAAAATATATGGGTACCTGACTGCGTGACTACCAGTAGCGTGCGGTGACTTTTGTTTTTTTAAAGATTTTTACTGACGATTTTCGTATGGAAACAATCTGAAAATCAAAACCGAAATTGCTGATAATAAATAAAAATGGTGAAATTTTAACCTCAAAATTTTATAGGGTAGTGATTATAAAAAAGGTTTGGTTAGCTTAAGTTAAGTTTATTTTATCAGAAAGAAAATTTTGCAAATTGTCCAAAGAAGCGAAGCTAGCAGTCTAGAATGAAGTGCTAATTAGCTCCTGATATGTGGCAGTGAGATTTCGAACTGGCAGAGGAAGGATGCAAGTAAACTGTATTCTGTGGAAATGAGATCTCTGAGGCGTATGTGCGGTAAAACCATGTATGACCGTTTTCAAAATGTTGATATCTGGAAATAATGCAAGACTGATGAATAGGATCAAGAAAGGGCCGCTTAGATGGTTCGGGCATGTATAGCGAATGAACAAAAAAAGGAGTGTGAAAATAACATATGATGCGAAAGTGAATGAAAGAAGAAGTCCGGGACACCCGAGGAAGACATGGCACGATAAAGTCAATCAAATACTTGTATCGGGCCATGCGAAGAGTCAGAAAAACAGAAGAGTATGTATGAGACGGTGTATGAATGTGAACGAAGCAAGGAGTGTGTGTCAAAACAGAGTTGTATGGCCGTCCAACAAAATGTAATTGTTTTTTTAAATGTCACCACTTAGATAGATACACCAAAAAGTCTGTAAATAAGATATATATACAACACTAATGTACCACAAATAATATTTTAAATTCAAAAAACTCTTGTATATGTTTACTGAAATGATATTATTCGGAATGCTGGTATTTGACTATTTTCACTAGAGACAGATTTTTTTATGAACAAAAAAAAACTAAATGCCCACATGTATCTATGTAGATAAATACATAAGGATGAGTTATTTAAGTTTAAAACGGTTTGTCACACTTTACGACAGCTTAATTCAGCCAATAAAAGTCCCACTTCGTTAATAAAAAAGTTACGATTAATTCTCTATGTGAAATCAAGCACACAACTTTAAAACGCATAAATTATGATAAGATTTGAGTTGTCCAATCACTACTGGACGGTACCGCTAATATTTACACAAATAACGATGTTGAAACCGATACAAACCTATTCATTAAACATATGAATACACGTAATAAAATAGGAAGTAAGTGCCATAAAATAAAAAAAATAAAGTTGAGAATGCAGAAAATTTCTATGTACTCGTATCATTGGTAAGGCGTTAAAACCAAAATGAAGTTTCAAATATTTTTTATGGCTTTATGATACCTTGAAGATGTCACTCGGAGTATGTGCCATGATGCGTTTTGTTAAGAAAGGCACCAAGTGCCAACTGTCAGTTGTATGGGAATGGCTGAAAGTTGCGCTGTCGAATTTGTTTTTGCTAATATAAAACGTCGTAAAAATGGTAAGAAAAACTATCAATATCATTAGAAAAACTTTATAATATACTAGAAAAGGATATGAGATGCACTAGCAGCAAAAAAACATCCATACATCCAGGTAAATTACTGTTTAGAACTAAGTATCTTTTTTCAGACTTTTTGGCACACAGTTCCTATTTTATTACCTGTATTCAAAGAATTATTAAAAAAATGTTGCCATATTGTTGGTACATTTGCCTTTAATATATTGAAGCAACTTAATGTATTTTTCACGTAATACACGTATGAAAATTTCTGCATCTATTATGGTTCATGAAACAAATTATTTTTGTGAAAGCCAAAAAAATAGTGTTGCAGTCCGGAAGCAGATGAGCACCATGTTATTTCCATACGAAGAATGTTGTGAGGTAGAAAGAAATAAGAAAAGAGAAGCGGTAGGGGTGTCTTCGCACTTTGCTAAAAACTTAATATTGACTTTTCATGCAACATCTGGATTCTACCTAATACTGAAAGCATTCTCTATAAGTTATGATATGTTGTTATTATTTCAGTTTGGAAAAAAACTGTTTTGAATATTGCACGTTGTAGGGTTTTGAACCTGTAACTTCTGGACCCAGATTAGAAACGCTTACCTATATGAATAAAGACAGGTAGCATATATATTTGCGTAGGTTTATCTATAAGTCAATAAGACAAATATGAAACAGAAAAAGCTAGAAAATAAAAAAAAGACAATGGTGACCACCGAGACACGAACTCGAATCCTCCTCTCTATCCGGGAGTAATGCTTTAACCAATTCAGCCATTGGGACCTCATAAGAAACCGACATTTTTATTCGATCTCATACTTTTCATTGAAGATTATTGATATTATTTTTTCAATTTGTTCTCCCGATTCTCCTCGGTTGTGACCATTGTCTTTTTATTTTCAAGCGTTTTCTGTTTCATATTTGTGTTGTTGATTATTGATTTATTTAAATATTAAAAAAAACAAGCATTAATGCTTTAAAGTTAATACCAATTTCAAAATATATTTATTCCGGATTGAATTTTCGTCGTGTAAAGCTCCTACTTTCTATTCAGTCACGGGGCCCGTTAAGTTTAAACCGAGCTTTAAGCTTGGTTGACGGTTTACGAACTTCAGCAGATCATAAAACATTTCATGGTTTCCTTATGAGGACGTTTAGACTGGAGGCGAATACATCTATACACTTATGCGTTATATACTACACAGTCAAACTTTACTTGTGAATCAAATCCATGAATGGGAGAATTATGCCTTAGTACAGCCTACTTTCAACGAGTTAAAAATTACCGTAACATACATTTTTTATCGTCAAATTGACAACTGCTGTTTTTCAAAGCTTTTTAAAGGTGAATACTTAGGTACTTTACTTTTTTATTTATGTGGTAATAATTTACTTTCGTTAACTTGACACCTAGATAGGTATCTATCTACCTAATAAAAATATCGTCGTTGGGAATGCAGAAGGGTTTAAGTGACACTTTGGTCAAAACTGAGTTAAATATGCAGTTTTGATCATATTTTTTCTGCTCGAATGCTCTGACTCTCGTTTGATCTTTTGTGGCATTTCAGTCACCTTAAATACATTTACCGTTTAGGAGAAAGCTTGACTCAAGCGACGCAAGTTTGGGACTTTTAAAAATCTTTTTGTCGCTTCAGGTAACTTAGTGAGAGCATTGAGTCAACTTTTTTTTCATAATCCAATCAAAAAATGGAATGTAATGTAAAAAAAAAACAAACTTTAAAGTGGTGTAAATTTCCCGAAATGGCGCTTCAGCCCTTTTGCCTTTCCGGCGACGATATATTTATGGAAATTAAAACAGACGAAATGTGTGAAAACACCTGTGGTTTCAGAATAAATTTAGATAAAGAAAACACGTGTTTAAATAAATCAACATTGATATCTAAACATCAATTAGTTACTTATTTGTAAAGATGGGCATCAAAAATCAATAAAATTTATTTTGTATTTTCACAAACTTCGGCTTTTTATGTTTTCATATCTTGAACTCTTAACGCTCATCCAATTTGTCGAATCCAAACCTGAAACATTACGTTGGTTTAGAAATGAAGAAGTCATCAAAACCAATTAATTTAAATTAATGAGATTCTTCAGAGATTATTGGATAACGATAAAATAAAATAAATATTTGCCAAGATACTACGAAGAGTGGGGCGGATGTGGAATAAAACCTCGAACATTTGTCTTAAATAACCGCTTTTGAAATGTAAGCAGTCCGATGTAAGCGTCTCGCGGAATAGTTGGCGTAATTAGAGTTGACCCAAACAATGCAAATTTTAATTTTTGTATTGGCGTATAATTATGTACCTAGGTATACACTTCTGACAGTGATTTTTTTCCCAAACGTCACTGAGAAAGAGTCTTTCGTCTTACTTACGCCTACTAACAAGTGAGCACTTGGATCAAATTTGAAGAAGTATTCGAAAAGGTTTTACCGCTTTTCGAAAGTTTTGGAGTGTGTTCTTTTTATTACATTAAAAATGATAAATTGAACATTTTTATTCGAATTAAAATAGAAGTCGAATAACAAATTTTAAAATATGGTTTATGCAAGCAATGCATATGCAATATTCTTTTCAAAGATAATTTGCCTTGGAAACCTTGACAACAAAATATCCTTCATGTTTTTAATAACCTGATATTTGTTAGAATAATCGTGATTTATGAAATCGTTTTTTAAATTTTATTTTAGTTATTTGTTCATTAAAGTGTACCAAATAACTGATTACACCTTATATAGATTTTGACTAACGTACTTACTAACTAACCATCACGCCGTTTTGCCATATAACTCTATCTTGGCACACACTCCTTGCTTGATTCACATTCATACATCGTCTCATACATAGTCTTCTGTTATTCTGAACCCTCACATAACCCGATTCAAGTATTTGATTTACTTGATCGTGCCATGTCTTTCTCGGGCGTCCTAGACTTTTTTTTCCATTCATTTATGCATCATATATTCTTTTCAGACTCGTTTCTTTGTTCATTCGCTCTGCATGCACAAACCATCTAAGCGTCCCTTTCTTGATCCCATACATTACGCTCACATCAGCCTTGCATTCTTTTCGGATATCCAAATTTTTAATACGGTCAATAATATAGATTTAGATTTATTAACAATAAATTATATACTGCTTGATATTGCGTACTAATTTTGTTTATATGGTTCATAGGGATAATTTTGATTTTTTCCGGCAGCGCATTATAACATTTCATGCCTTTTATAAAATAAACTTTTTTTTAATTGTATTTAGTTTTTGGTAGCCTAATATCTTTGCATGTCCTTGTGTTATGTCGATGAATATCCACGTAGTAAATAATTTTGTCAGAAAAAATATATTGGTAACAAGTTGCTTTTTTTTTAAATTTTATGTAGAAATATTAATGTGTTTAACTATATACTCGCTCAATATTCAGAAAAAAAACCTTCTTCTTGGCATAGGTAGGTAGGTAGGTAGGAAGATTATTTCCTTCCACGAAACGCTTAGGGAAAAATCAGCCTCACTTGCTTATTAAAATTCTTCGTAAGCTTTCGCCTACCCGAAACAAGTTTCCAGTCTACCATTACGGAGGCTTAACTCTTCCATGGCGGAGGCTTTTGCCGTATAAAGTTCGTCCGTGAGCGCTTGGAGGCTTCGCGGGTACCAATCTACCCACCCAACTATATAACTGCTTATCTACCCACCCAACTATATAACTGCTTATCTACCCACACATCTATCTACCTATCTACATGCCTACCTACCTAGTTATTAGTCAGTAGGTCTAGATTTTGCCGGAGCACCGAATTAGGGAGTATTTCACCTTTAAAAAAATACTTTTTTTTTATGTGAATACCGCATAAGAGTCCCAACTGGTCGGAGCCAGTTGAACTATGACATCCCTAATTCGGTTGTGTTGTGAAGTTGAAGAGAAGGGAAGGAGATGGAGATAGGGAAGAGAAAAATTGGGAACTCAACTGCTGACATGTGGCACCCCCAAATAGGGTATGTTGTGAGACTGAAGGTAGTGGGGAGGGAAAGGAGATTGGGAAGAAGAAGGTTGGAAAGTAGCTGTCGATTCAGATCTGTTCATCAAACACCGCTAAAGGCATTTAAAGCAAATTTCAGTTTCTAAATGGCGGTATTTTGCCAAGGCGATACTGAAATATCCAATAACCTACATATTTTGTTTTATGCATTAAGTGTGAAATAACAAATAAGAATTAAATACACTATAATTTAATCTTAGTTAACTGTCGATTAGCGGCATCCAGTTACCTACTCGTGAAGTAGCGTATATTTTTTGTTTCACTACCGCTAAGTAATACTACCCGTTAAGTAAATGTATGTACAGCTATGTTAATCCTTCGATTTAAGTGACTTGTCGATTGGTTACTCAACAGTTTACTCAGAGGTGGTAAAATAATGCACACTGGGCACCGAGTAAGGCTGTACGTATGTGAAAATTTTAAGGTTCTAAGTATTGGTTTTATTTTTTTATTTTTAAATAAGAGTTTGAGCTGCCAGAGCCTGTTAGACTAAGGTATCCCCAAATCGATGATTGCGGTTAGGCTAAAGGAAATGATGAAGAGTGTAAGATGGTTGGGGAGTAGGTACCCCGCTATTCAGATATGGTCAGTAAAAATAGCTTCCATTCACGTGGGCGATATTGTTATAATTTACTATTCGGGAGATTGGGCACCTAGTAAGGTAGTATATGATTACTGCAACGGAATATACGCTAGTCTTCCTAAATATCAAATTAACAAACTACAACTAGTCTTCAACGCCGCGGCAAGAATTATCACCGGCGTAATCCAGTTTAAGCTTTGCTGGATGGTTTTCAAATCAATTAACGGAATGGCTCCGGCTTATTTATCGGAATTGTGTATTCCTGAAGATTCCAATTCGCGACAGTCAACTCTTAGATCAGCAATGTCATCGGCTATCGGAAGGTTGAAAGAACCAAAGCGCACACCAGACACTAAGTTTGGAGAGCGCGCCTTCGGAGTGTCAGGTCCTAAAGCCTGAATGGACTACCACATGATCTGAGAGTAATAAAAGACTCGACAGAGTTCAGAGCCAAACTCAAAACTCATTTTTCAGAAAATCATATCCATAATCAAGATGTATCAAGCCCAATAGAACCAAGAAAACTTTTCAGACTCTCATTCCTTAAATTCATTAGAAGATTATCACCATTATCTGTTCTTCACTACGAAAAGTTAAAAAAAATACCTCCGATATACTTTATCTTAAATTTGCCTTCATGCCCTAAAAATTAAAAAAAATTAAAATAAAAAAAATTAAAAATAAAAATAAATAAAAAATAAATAAACAAAATAAAATAAAATAAAAATAAAAATTTAAGTTATTCTAAATTTTAGGTTATTATGATATGGTGATTGTGTCCTGCCAGAAGTGACCTGCCAGGTAAGTATGTTGCTGTATATTTATATGAACTAAGAATTAATATTAAGTAGAAATTAAGATTTGTACAGCGCCCTTGAGGTGATTTTTCACAAAAACGGCGCTATACAAATTATCCAAATATTATTATTATTATTATTATTATGGGTGGTAGGGTACCGAGTAAGGCGATAGATATATGGGTAGTGAAAATTTTTAGGTAGGTAGGTATCTAGTAAGGTGGTTCGTGTAGGTACCCCTCCCCCCCCAGTTCCTCCGTCGCTAATACACGTTGCTTGATTACTTGGTGTTATCTACCCGACATTTCTGAGTTCGTTTGGGGAACAGTGCTTGAAGCGGGCATACTATTATGTAATATTGCATAATATTACTGAACTAAGTAGATACTTAGGTAGCTTATAACGTCGCAGATGACTTTAAGTGCTAATTTTTTTTTTCTCATGATTTATGATAACGATCATGATTTTGTATAGTTTTTATTTGTTTACATAATATATATTATTTTCTCCTTCTTATTTTAGGATAGGTAATTTAGTGTGAATCGCACTTAAGGTGAAATATCTCAAAACTGCACTATGTAATTACCCACCCAGGTAGATAGTATGGCCAAATATTTAATTATTTAAAACTGTTTTTTTTTCTTTAAAAAGAAAGACAAACATTTCCGGGTTACGAATAACCTGAAAATATTTGAAAAACTCCTACTGCCATCATAATAAGCGGAAGGTGTTGCTTGTGCAATGATGGAGGATTTAGCCAGCAGAGAAATTGAACGCACGACGCCCGTGTGGGAATCCGACGCGTTTGTCCACTCAGTTACCGACCGGTCGTGTGAATGATTTATCATACTAAAAAAATGCAATACGTACATAATACTTAGGTATACCGAGGTAATTACTAAAGGTAGATACTATAGTTCGAGTTTGATAATCATAAAAAAATATTAATATGAAATACCTAATACTAACTAACTAACTAACCATCACGCCGTTTCTCCGCAGGGGTAGGCAGAGAGGCACATTTATACATTGTCTCATACATACTCTTCTGTTATTCTGACTCTTCACATGACCCGATTCAAGCATTTGATTTACTCGATAGTGCCATGTCTTTCTCGGGCGTCCTCGACTTCTTCTTCCATTTTCTTTTCGCATCATATATTTTTTCATACTCCTTTCTTCGTTCATTCGCTCTACATGCCCAAACAATCTAAGCTTCCCTTTCTTGATACTATTCATTACGCTCATCGCCTTGCATTCTTGCACTCCTAATACTTACTGAAGTAAGTGTGAAAAATAAATAGGTACCTACACACGATTCGGAAATATGCCTAGGTTCTAATAATTATATTGTTTAAATCTGTATCATATTTAATAATTTTATAAGAAAAAAAAACAAAAAAAAGAAATCAATAAAATATTGCATTCTGTTTTTGTGGGTAAAGAATTAACATTGAAGCTTTTTCTTGCAAAGAACATTGATTTAAAATATTATTTTCATTTAAATATTCCGTTTCCACTTCAATGTCTGATTTCGAGAGAATAAGTTCTTTCTCGTGAGCTCTCCGCGGGGAAGTCTCATCAAGACTCGCCCAACTTTCTCCATAAAACCATCAACTCAAAGTTTGATCCGACGTCTGAGAATACACCCAAACTTGAAACGCCGTATGAAGCCGGCAGTAGGTAGTGGATGGGTAGGTACCGGAAGCTGCCCCCGAACGCGTGTACGTCGTGCTACGAAGGGTTAAAGTTTGCGCCGCGCAATAATTGGTACAAGGGAAATTTAAGTAGATAGATACTTAGGTGGTTTTTGTAGGTTATTATTTGTGCTCTTATATTATCGCTGGAAAGGCAAAAGAGCTTACTTTGGTAAAAAAAATAGTTAAATATGCAGTTTTGATCACTTTTCTTTTCTGCATCGAATGCTCTGACTCTTGTTCGATTTTCAAGACTTTTGTGGCCCTTCAGCCATCTAAAATATATTTACCGTTTGGGAGAAGGCTTGACTAAAGCGACATAATACTTTTTTTGTTTTTTATCGTTCCAGGTAACTCAGTTAGAGCATTGAGTTACCTGAGTTATTTTTTTTTCAAAATTCAACCAAGCACTAAGACAAGGCACTAAGTGAATTTTACTGTAAAAAATAAATAAATAATATAGTGCTCTACTTCCCAAAGTAGCATTTCAGCCCTTTTGTGTTTTGCAGGAGTAGGCAGAGAGGATGAGCCGCCATAAAACTCTGTCTTAACACATACCTACCTCATGTTTTATTTACATTCAAACATTGTCTCATACATACTCTTCTGATATTATGACTCTTAGCATGGCTCGACTCAAGTATTTGATTCACTTGTTCGTACCAAGTCGTCCTCGGGCGTCACCGACTTCTTCTACTATAAATTCAATAATTTTCAACGAAATATGAAACGAAAACGATACAGAAAAAAAATAGGTTGCGACCGTGACTCGAATTCGAAATCTCTACTCTATCCGGAAGTAATGTCTCTGCCAATTGAGCTACCGAAACCTTTTTAGAAACCGGCATTTTCATCAATCTCATACTTCCTTGAAAATTATTAATAGGTTTTTTTCCATACGATATACCTAGGGATTATTTCAAAAATGAATGCTAAAATCAAAAGCATAAATTAATATTTTCAGTTAATTCTAATTTAAATACATCTTTCTACCGGACTGCAAACATAATTATTCACTTTCAAAATCTCACAATATTTATATTCTGTAACAAATACTTTATTTTTGAATTCAGTATAATGGTCCAGCCATTTTTAAAAAAATCTAAGAAATGATATATTTTTTATAAGAATTAGGTAGGTAGGTACCTACCCATGTAGGTAGATTGTGAAAAATCTGTAAAAAATAACCCATTTATTTATTTTTGATTGGTACGTAGGTACCTACAAAGAGATTAATATTTGAGCGTTGTAATATATAAAAATATATTCTTTTTTTCTTAAGAAGCAATCACATGGTGATTAGACATTATATTAATAATAAAAGAATACTTTATTTTAAAACCACAAAATTTATTTATAATGAAGGCCAACCGGTTTCGCTTGGATCAAGCTTCGTCAGGGCACATATAATAACTATTTATTAAGTTATTATATGTAATTCGTTATAATAATTTTTGTGGTTTTAAAACAAAGTATTCTTTTAATATTAAAAAATATATACATTTCAATAACTACCTATTTTTTCCGTAGGTTGTTAGGTACTTATCTACCTATCCTAAGAAATGAATAAACATTGTTTAAAGCAAAAAGTAAGTACCTACAAGTTATCTAGAAAGACACACGTAAGTATTTGCTTATCTAAAAATGTTTTCAGTAACATGACCCCGATATTAAGAGGGCAAGAAATATTAGTCTTCTCCTTCAGATTATTTATTATCAACTGAAAGAAGACCTCCGCAATACAAACCTCTCGAGAATCCCAAATTAAACGTTTCACCGAAAAGTTAAAACCTCAACCGAAGCTTTTTCTCAGAACCGTTTTGCCTCGGCGATGAAGAGATCTCGTAGAACAACACGTCTGGATGGCCCGAGCCGCTGATGGCGTTCGAGTGAACCCCGTCGAGCGGCAGCCATCTTGGCTCCCCGCAAATCCGCGCCTCTGATAGGTCGACGCCGCATAACATGGCCGCCGCGCATCTCTGAACGCGGGAGAAACTGTCAACTGCCTCCGCGTTCGTATCCTGAAACGACACAACCACCACATAAAATACAAACGATTTTAATACTTAAAGTAGAATAAAATACGGCTTATTTTGGTTTGAGTATTTTTGACGTTTCA
Source organism: Drusus annulatus (assembly GCA_022651775.1). NCBI lineage: Eukaryota > Metazoa > Arthropoda > Insecta > Trichoptera > Limnephilidae > Drusus > Drusus annulatus. Next base: position 466,122 of record JAGWCC010000006.1, read on the forward strand.
ATTTTAGTTAAATTATTGTTCTATTTTTGAGGATTCGGGTCCAAAGAGATCATTTGATCGCTTGACTGGGCACGGTTACGAGACGCTGGGGATTCTTTAGATAAATGTATTCTTAAACAACGTTGAAATATTGCCGTTTTATTTTGGTGTGGTAAAATAATGCCGATTTAGCGTTTAACTTTGTTGAGAAAACTTTTACCGAAGAAGTTGCCAGTATTTTGGTGGGTAGGTAGGTACCTACCAACCTATTTAAAAATATTTTTTCGACAAAAAAATTGAGTGAAAATGTCAAAATCGTGTTTTTGAGAAGAGATAATTTTTTACAAAGTGCGAACTTTCTGTATTTTCATAAGCAACATATATTTACTCAGTACAAAATAAATAATTAAAAAAAATATACTGTTTAATAGGTAGGTACTTTTAAAAAAGGTTTGTTTTATGCAACTATTGAAATGGAAAGTTTTTTTTTTATGAAGGCATTTTCAGAAAACATAAAATTATTAAAAGGTGGCTTTACTACAAAAAGAGGGGGGTGTGATTATTTTATTTGGTGGAGTAGGTGGGTTTTTTAATATAAACATTGAAGCGGGGAATTCAATTCCCGACGGCACTTTTTTGGGTCCCTTCTGGAAGCGGAAATGCGTTCCCCATTGTTAAAGTAAATGACTATTTTATGAACATATTTTAAATTGACATCCGTTACAAGATCAGGTGTGGAGAAGATATTTAAAATACACTACAATAAAAACACCATAGGAATGAATGAAGCAGACATTTTACTAAAGATACATTTTTAAATATTTAATATTCCATCTGCGTTTTGTTCGAAAACAATTAATTTTGGTGGGTATTTATATATTTAAATAGTCTTTCTTTTCACAATGGGTAATGTATTTTTTTATTGGCTGACGTAAAAGACTAAGATTTTTATTGAGGAGTATTTATCACATTTGGCTTCTGTATAGAGCTTCTGTTATAGCGTGACAAAGTTAACTTTGCAGGCAGTTATAGTGAGAACTAACAAACGAGTGACTTGTTTGTTTAATCGAATGATTTTTTTAATATTCACAAAACTTTTAGTAGCGATGACCCTAACTACAAAGTTTAGTGTGCAAGCTGCGTTCTAACATGTTGCACAGATAAACCATTTTAATAAATAATAACACATCAACAAAATGTCATTGGCAGACAGTAAATATAGTGTAAAAAATTAATAAGTAGGTAACTACTACTTATTTAATTGGTATGTAGGTACCTACCTGTACAACGATTGGCGAAAATTTTGTAGGTAGGTAGGTACCTACCCACTTAAAAATGTATATATCCGCTTTGTTTTAAGTGTTTTCACAAATAGAGGTACTTATCTACTTAACTTTCTGGGCACGTACCAACATATTAAAATATTTGGCTTAGAAATATGTTGAGAAATGTTTATGTGTGTGTGACAGGAAGATGGGCTATCAGTTATCTCGATCAACACTAACACATGCATGCTTCATTTCGCCGTGCAGATTCTAGACGCACGTACGCCACTACGAATACATCTACAGTTTCAATTTTGAAAAGTTCACACTTGACCGTACGTACTTGGGTACGTAAGGATTCATGGTCAAGTATTGAATAAAATGTACCTACTGTTTCAGAAAATTTTAGTACATTTTTCATGGAGGGTACTTTTAAAAAAATTCAAGAATTCATTAGCAGGTTCTTAAATGCCTGGGTAGGTGGCAGATCTGAGAAATTTTCATTTATAAAAATGTCGAATCAGCTTTTTTAAATTAACCTGAAATATTAAAGCAAAGCTCAAATAATGCCAACTTTGAAAAATCCAGAATCCTTTTAATTTAATTTTCTTCCGAGTTTTACGACTCGGTGGTTACACTATAAAAATGGCGCTGGGCATGAGACAAATTCAGTAGCATTAAATTTGCATTGATCATCGTTGCTAGAATGATTTAAGTGATTTATCTCAGAAAAGACACCCATGATAACCGCGTTCGAGCCACAAATCTCGCTTCTGAAGCTGAACGAAATTACTAAATATTGTTATTATTTATTTATAATCTTAAGCAGGTAGGGAATAACCGATTATTGCACACTAGTTGTTGCCTGTGAAAAATCACGGAATGTAACATGATTTTCCAATAAAAAATACTAGTTTAATCCACCCATTTCAAATACAAAATAATGTTTACTAAAACATATGATATGTAGGTATTTTATTAGGTAGGTAGGAATATTAAAATAATATTCAAAAAATATAAATAATTTCAATAAACGTATTCGTCAGTTCCAAATTTAAAAATCTCATACACCTACGTATGTACCTAAGTACGTACTCACAAATGAGATTATTTATAGTGAATACCTACTGTTTCATTTATACAGATATTTACGTATGAGTACCTACCTAAGAGATCACTTTAAAAAGGTACTCGTAACTAACCGAGGTAGCTAGAAAAGATGAACCATGACACAACTCTGTAAAGGCACACTTCTTGCTTTATTTACAATCATACAGCGAGTCATACATAAGTTCTTTTCTGTTATAAAGAATTTTGAACCTAACCTAACCCAACCCAATTGTTTGATTAACTTGATCGTTTACTTTTTACTATTATTAATAACAGTGAACTTATATAACGCAGTTTTGTGTTATAATTCACCTTAAATGCACTTCATACTAAATTAATTATGCTAATAAGTCAACTAACTAACAAGGAGAAAATTATATATTTCTAAAATCGTGATCGTTACCATAAATCATAATAGAAGAAGTTTCAGATATGGGTATAACAGTGCATGTGTACATCAGCAGATTACAAAAAAAAAACATTTACCAGAAGCTAAGGTTATAAAAATCCAGACGAAACGTATGAATTCATATTAACATATTTGTCAAATAAAAGAAAAATAAATTAGTTGGTACTTCACTTTGATATTCAAGTATTATAAGTAAACGATTCTAAGAATAAATTATTAATCTAATACTCCATTCACACAATTTAAGAGACACTTTCTTAATCTTATTAATTGCCCATAACACGCTTACACCTGTCTCGCGTTATTTTCAGACCTGCAGATTCACAACAAGGTCAAACACAGTTTTGTCTCACGTACGCATCAGCGATTTGATTTCTACTGCATTTACTCCATTTTTATTCTTCCTCTCAAATCAAAATGGCACAGAAAGATTAAAATCTTTCGATGTTAATTCCACAACTGATAATTAAAACAATATAAGTAATTGTTGATCGTAAAACATTTATCATTATTTCTAATCCATGTGTCAGATTTTCAACTTAAATTTCACGGAGAATATATTCGTATCGCCGAAGATAAATTATTAATTTGTTTCATCGTCGCCTTGTCCCGTTCATTTCATAGCGGTCTGAAAATCTATTAAAGCGCGGGCAGGAAGCGTTCCACACAAACACAGAGGATTTGCGCCTACTGTCTTGTGGTGGGTGTTGGGTGATGGGTGGCGGGTCGAAGGTAGGTAGACTCGCCCACAAGTAAAGTTAGTGTCGGTGTTAAGAGACGAATGATTTATTCATGAGGGTGTACACACCGGTAGTGGCGTCACGTAGATAAATAAGCACTTGTGGTCAGCTGACTACAAAATTCTCGAATGTGATGTTGATGACTTCTAATGGGATTCGGTGCTTAGGGCGGGTTTCTCTTCTGCATTATCTGCGTCTCTGGGAGCTTTTGGCGATCAAGTTGAAATCTGAAACAGGTTAATTACATTATTTAAATTAGACTAATTTTTTTTCAAACATTTTAAATATTTTGGTGAGAAACCTCTTCAAAAGCGCTTTAGAAAGCAAAAGCACAAAATTCAGAGACCGAGTTCTTGCCGTAGCAGGCCCTACAACTTGGAATAACCCCCCTTCACATTTGTGAAAGATTGACAGCTCAACTTAGTTCAGAGCAAAACTAAAGGCTCATCATTTTAAATTATCATACCCACAATAACGTCAATTTACTTCACTAGAGTTTTGATCATTCAGTTTGAGTGCTATACTCAATTCATTATTGCCTACTCAATTTTTTCAAACCAGCCAATCATAATTATAATTATTAAGAGAATAACGTAAAAATACTAAGCCACTCTACCAAGAGAGAGTAAATTGTAATTCACTTAAATAATCATATGAGGCTTAAAGAAATATAATTAGTCCATTTATTTATGAATACTATTTACAAATAAGTTAGATATTTATTTCGTAAAAAAAATCACTTTGCGGTTTTACATTATATCAAAATAAAATAACATTTTTACAAACCACGAATTTATTATGTGTTAACGCCAACCGGTTTCGCTTAAGTCAAGCTTCATCAGGAAAATATAATGACTTAATTATATTTGCCCTGAAAAAGCTTGATCTGAGCGAAACCGGTTGGCATTAAAACATAATAAATCCGTGGTTTAAAACAAAGTGTTATTTTATTCTAAAAAATTAGATAATAGAGAGATACTAGATTAGAGGCGGGCTTACTTGCCCGGTGGCAATTTCAAACATTATGAAAATATCTTAATTAAATAAAGTCAATCCACAAAAGTGTTTGCTTATTCTGATAATAATATCTTAGTATTGAAATTTTTGGTAGCAGTCTAAATGATTTTTGTCATTCTTAACGACTCTACCAAAACTTTTACTTGACCTTAGCTTTGATTTGAATGTTCTTTCTCATGCACATTTTGTTCTATTTTTGTCATTGCTTCATTTAATATTTTGTATGTGCTGTTTTTTCTCTGAAGCTCTTTTTTCGCATTCCTTGTTTTGTATTTTTTATAACTGGACTTTATTCCTTTAGTTTATAAATAAATAAATAGTAATTTTCACATTTGTAAGTCTTAGAGATGATGTTGAACATATCTGACATGTGGCTAGTTAATTTAAGCGTTTTAACATCAAAGTAAATAAATAACAATGATAAAAAATCTACTGCATTAAAAAAAGTAATTGCTTTGACAATTCGCACCTCACAAAATAATCATTTCGACTATCAAGTAACGCCCGATTTTAAAATAAAAATATACACACACGTTTGAATAAATGCATCGCACATTGAATGATATTTCTGTGTTCATTTTGCAAATATTGGATTTTCGCCTCAATATTCTCAGAGCAGGGTCATTCTCCGAGATAAGAAACCAGGGGCACACGAAGAGTAAGGGGAGCTACAGATAGCCGCTGACTTATTTTGTATTACGGACAGTTAGCGAGGGACTATTCGGAACAAATGACCGGCAAAGATAAGGCACCTTTTTTATCTTCCTTCGGGGGACGAACTCCAACCCTTTTATATAAAATAACACTGCCTGATAATAAAGATGAATGTTGGCAACGGCCATAGAGATAAACGTGAGGCCTTAATAATGAAGATGGTTTTGCAAGTCTCGGGGTTGTGAATGTTAATAGTGCAAACGAGACATAAAAAAATCGCTAAATGCATTTAGAGGTACGATATTCAATATAAAAATTGTAGAAAACTTTTACTCATTTATATATTAAATTTTGAAAAAAATAGTGGGAACGAATAAAAAATTTATGCTAATTCATATTCACTTGTCACTGGAAACCAAATAAAAATTAAATAATGAATTTCTATAATACCACGCATATTATTATAATTATTATGACCGACCGGTTTCGCTTAGTTTAAGCAAGATCAGGGTACAAAATTAAACTGAACAAAAAGTACTAAGTTTGTGGTTATATGTACTCGTACATACAGAAGGACAACACAATATAAAATAAAATAAGAGAACAGTAAGGAAACAAAAGAATAAACGAAAGAGGCAAAACATCAGCTGAGAAATTCAATTCCTCTGCTGGCTAAGTCCTCCATCATAGCACAAGCAACATCTTTCGCTAATTGTGATGGCAGCGAGTATTTTTCAAATATCGTCAAGTTATTCGTAACTAGGAAATGTTTGTCTTTCTTTAAATAAAAAAATAAAAAACAATGAAAAATAATAATGATAAATTTTATTATTTTACGAGAAATATATCTAATATTGGACTACTGGACAAATTTCAATGATAATTTTTTATGAAAATGACTATTTATTTTAATTGATTTTTTATTGTTAGTGCTTCTAAACTATTAAATACCATGACCATTTTTATAGAAAATAAGAGCACCGGTGCTTTTCTTGAAGGTATGATTTTTTTCAATAAGATGATTGGTGAATTCTGAAAAACAGTGGTTATTTAAACATCTAAGATGTTTTTGTGATTCGAACATTGTCAATACGGGTTGTTTTACCAATATGAAATGCAGAACAATTACTACAATTCAATTTATAAATTCCCGAGTGACTTGGTTTTTCATCTTTATTCTTAGAATTGATTAGAATTATTTGTGTAATACATAATTGCTTTCGTAAAAAAATATCTCTGAGCTGTTACACAAGTATAAGTGGTTGTAAGTAGTTTAAAGTACTTAACACGTTTGTCGCGTAAAGAAAACTGGGTTATAATCAAGTATTAACGCGTCGTCCACTTTCCCTTCGTAAAAAAAAAGGTTCGGGAAATATTGTTGTCTACGCTAGTAAACCGTAGGTAGGCATGTCAAATTTATGAATATAATAAACACATTTTTTGCTTGTAGAGAGCCGTTCCTACACATGCTATTAAATATTCAAACAAAGCCACGCTATGTGCATTGTTGTAGGGAACCGTTCAATCTTTACATTCCTCATGCGTCTTGGCTACCTAAGCGGCTGAAATCTCGGTAGAATTGGGTCACAAAAAATTGGGGGGCTTTCGAAACTTTCTACGTGATAACAATATAGAAAGCCGAGGGGGTAGGTTTTCCTTCCTCAGCAAAGCCCTTCACCCCCTTAAATGGTTTCGCCCCCGCCATCCCATCATCTCCGCTGTGGAATACTTCGGGTTAAGGGAGCAATTTATATTCCTCATATTTCCAGAAAGAATTTTTTTGGTGTCTCCATGAAAAATAATGTTTTGGAGACGTGGAGCATGGCGGAATAGGTAGGTAGGTTTTTTATTGTGGCAGAGCGATATTTTGTTCGTTTCGGTATTTTCGTTTTCGTAAGCATTACTATGATGAAACGACACAAAGGCTTTTAAATGTGAAAATGTTTTATTGTTGTCGCAATGTTTTTGTTTACTTCTATTTGTGTTTCTTCCAAATATCATAAAACCCTATCAATGTAACAACGAATTTTCAGTAGTTTTTCTGAAATATTCTTCTATTATTATATCTTACATTATTTTGACTCTGCCAAAAATTCGTTTAGGCTTTAACTTGAATGTTCTATTAAATGTTTATTTTTGTCATCGCTCATTAAAATATTATTTAGATATGTGCTGTTCTTTCTCTGTTGCTCATTTTTTTTCGTTTCGTGTAATGTATTTTTTGTAATTGGACAGTGATCCGTTAGTGTAAATTCAATAAGAAATACTCCGATTTAAATTCTTTTGTACCTTTGAGTACATCGCTTTAATTTAACAACATGCCAACCGGTTTCGACACAAATACAGCGGTTACAGTGTTCAATAAAAAATTACCATTTCGTTAGTGTAATTACGCTCAATTACAAACATGTTTAAAAAACATGCGCACGTTAACAGTGTAAGTTCAGAGCTTTCTGTGTGATGACTGATTCCCATTAAGTCTGTGAAATATGAAATAACTTCTGAATGGTCTCATTAAGAGAGGGGGAATCCTAGTTGCAGAATGCCAGATCACCCTTCTACAAACTTCAGCAATTCTGGAGCACTCATCAAACCTAATGTATTTCTGCAATTATTATTTCTCCTCTCGTTTCTTTCGTCCCGACGTCTCCTCTCAGCCGTCCGTTTCGACGTCTCTCTCGTTGGCTTCGAACCGAGGAATGCTGAAAATATTTTCGCTAAATAAATTTTGATGAAAATAAACTAAGAGCGCGAGAATAAATTATCGAACGCGCCGCCTCCAGGGCTGAGCAGAAGCATTATTCTTCGCATTCGTTGAACTGCTGCCTCCCTCGGCTACGCCTTCCTCGGGGTATTTTGGGAAAATACAGTTTTGTTATGCAGATGTATGAATACGAATATTCTGCTTAGAACTTGTTTTATTCGTTCATTTTTATCGCGATACGGAAGCGCTCTTGTCAATAGACTGAAACACGCTTTCACCGTATATACGTTTCATATTTTTCATCTTTTGTTTGAATATTGTTTTTATGGAAATTTTTTCTTCGGGTAGTTTTTATTTTTATGCCAATCGTCAGTTTTCTCTTTATACCATTTTCGTATGAGGTAGGTATTTTACCTGTTTTTTCTACATTAAATATATTTATTGACTCCGTGGTCATGTGGTAAGACGCTCGGCTACGAATCTAGAGATCGCGGGTTCAAACCCGGCGTGCGCAAGTAAATTTTATTTAATTAATATGTGTCTTAACACATTTGATTTTTATTAAAAATAATGTATAAATACTATATTTGCGACACTTTCCAGAGTGGAAGATACTCTAAGTATCACCCTAATAAAAGGCCACCATTCAGAATCGAAACGTTGCTTGAAAGGGCTTTTAGCCGTGTTTGGTGTCCATATCTGAATAGCCAGGTACTTCCTAACCTTCCTCTTCTTTATCTCATTCTTTTCCCCACTACATTCAGTCTCACAACATACCTCGATTGGGGATGCCATAGTCTCACTAGTTCTAGATGGTTGGGAGTAGTTGAGACTCTTGTGCGGTATTAACTATAAAAAATACATTTAAATGAAAATTAACCATTTTTTTCACTCAGTTAATGTTTGAAATTGGTTAAAAAAATGTTACTTATTGTAGTTTTCACAAAAACCGGTATCTACCCACTAGTGCAAAACGTTAGAGTGCAGGAAAAGAAGACATAAGTTTACTAAACACAATTTTAATGTAAATTCCAGACTACAAAATTGACAACAAGTAAATTTTAACGCTGCCTGAGATTTGAAATATCTGTTTCAGAATATTAAATAATTTTTGAATGATAAGAAACTACATTAAAAAAAATATTCGAGCACGTTATATTTTTGATATGAAAGATTGTATTTTCAACACTATGAAAACGTTGGTAAGATGATAAAATATGAAATACTCGGAAGAAAGGTTTGTTCTTCAACTGATATTAGAAACATGTGCGTTTTAAAGCCACGCACCATCAATAAATGAATCGATTCTCGAAACACCGACAAAAAATCTTGCATCTCGAAAGCAAACAGAAATAACCCTTGCTCCTGTGAAATATGTTACCAGAAATATCACCCAAGCGTTCCCTACAGACTCGAGTAATTTAATTTATTATTTGGAGGGGTTCAAATAAATAAATTGCTCCCCAAACCAACCCCACATGCATTTGTTAGACACATCTTGTGTTTGGTTGGTTGGCTATGTATGTAAATACATAAATACGCGGATTCGGTGATAAATGAATGACATCTTTATTGTTTCACTTGTAAGCCGAATAGGTCGGTAGGTATTTTAAAAACAACAATAAACTTTCATACAAGTAGGTAAGTAGATACCCTACAACTAAAAGGTCTGTAATAGAGATTTTTATACTATTTACATTAAGGCTTTTTATTCGAAACTATCCATACCTATCAAAGAATGCATCTTACACAGCTTATCTTAGCTTAACATTTACACAGCCAGGTTAACCCGTTAGCATCTAATCTCACCAGAGTAATAATATCTTTTCATGCAATGACCCGCGATCCTCAATCCTCGATTTACTGCTAGACAAAAACTTCGACAATTTTCCACAGCCTGCAACAAATGTAAATAACTAATTTGTAAATATCAATAAGGTAATTTTAGCTGAAACTTTAGGTTTTAAGATAGTTTTTTGGTAGATTTAGCAGTAGCTTTTACGTTTTTTAAAGCGCCCTTTAGGTGATATTTCACAAAAATGGCGTTAAATAAATTGGCTTAGTATTATTTTCGTAGAAAATAATCACCTTGTGGTTTGACATATTCAATTGAAAATGATAAAATAACTTTGTACAAGACCACAGATTGTATTTTATTTTTTATTACCGTCCAGCTTCGCTTAGCTCAAGCATCACCAGGGTTCAAAAATTAAACTGGTTTAAAATATGTTGATGTCAATAAGGCTGTTTTAGCTACAGTTTTAGGTATTTAGATAGTTTTTTGGTAGATTTAGCAGTAGCTTTTAAGTTTTGTAAAGCGTCCCTTGAGGTGATGTTTCACAAAAACGGCGCTATATAAATTAGCCAAGTTTATTATTATTATTACTATGGCTAATCAATTATCATTTGGTAGAAATTGTTAAAAGCTAATACTATAAGCTTAAAGCACTTATAAATAACTAAGATTACAAAATGCTGCTTCAGCGAAATATTTGTTTAACACTGTTTTAAATTAACCGACTAAAAGTAATTATTTCAAATCAGTACCTACCTACAGAAAATTATTCAAAGTAGGTAAATATACGTTTTTCATAGATTTTTTTATAATAACGCTGCTCTGGCTTTATTTGCAATAATTTTTAAGATTTAAATCTGAGTGAAGTTAATTTCCTCTATTAAACTGCATTAGAAGATAAATAATAACGAAATAGCTTTGTTTCATTCACTTCTTATAAATTGCAAATTATTTAAAAATAGTGCCGGTCTATGTTACGAAAACTAGTTTCTAAAATTGTAACCAGTTCGAGTAAAAACTATATATTGTTTTAGAGAAATAGTTGAATAAATATGTCTAATTTTATACGGTTCAGTACACCCAGCCGATATAGATTTTCCATCTGAATTTTCATTATTTGATAAATCAATGCTTAAGCGAAAACTGTACTCTAACAAATGAAATTGAGCTAGGAGGGGTGAGTTTCCGTGTTAGGAGTAAAGTAATATTCCTCGAAGCGCAAACGGGGTAAGTTGGAGCACAGTAATATTATATTTAAATGTACCTAAATACCCCCTTATAACACATACCCTAGGGCGATTTCTCGGCATCTATTACTTGGAGTGAAGCTCTCATGTATGGGTATATAGATAATCTAATATTATGTTGCAGTGGCATGACAGTTTGTTTTAGTTGCCCATCTACTAGTTAACTTGTCCGATACTGAGATACTTTTGTAAAAATCAGATCAAATGGTAAAAAAACTTTACTTTTTTACCCTGTAGATATATTTATAGGTTGGTACTTTAGCTTTCTGTCACCTTGGTAGCTACTAACGTATTTAATATTAATACGCACAAAGTTACGGGCATTTAATACGGCTTAAAAAAAAAGTACTTTAGAAAGGAATACATTTAACCAGAAAGTATTAATCTAACTAACTAACCATCACGCCGTTTCCCCGCAGGGGTAGGCAGAGAGGACAGACTACCATAAAACTCTGTCTTGGCACACACTCCTTGCTTCATTCACATTCATACATCGTCTCATACATACTCTTCTGTTATTCTGACTCTTTTTATGACCCGATTCAAGTATTTGATTTACTTGATCGTGCCATATCTTTCTTGGGTGTCCTCGACTTCTTCTTCCATTCAATTTCGCATCACATATTCTTTTCACACTCCTTTCTTCGTTCATGTATTAATCAATTATTAATTATTTATATTTTAACGGACTATTGTTTTATTACAAAAAAAAATACATGACACTAAATGGGAAAAAAACAACAACAGAGAAATAACAGCACATATATTATATTTTAATGAAGCAATGACAACAATTACATAAAATAAACATTCAGGTCAAAGCCTAGGTCAAGTCAAGGTTTTGGTAGAGTGGTAAAGAATGAAAAAAATCATTTAGACTGGTACCAAATATTTCAAGACCACGGCTTGAGTTAACAAGTCTCGACATTCTGAACAGTGAAGAATGATGCTCATAATTAGTAGAGTGATTATTGAAGAACAGTTATTGATTGTTTCTGAGTCTACGGCAATAAATGTTTGATAATTCATGAAAAAAATATTATTTCGACAAATAAAAGATTTTTTAGAAAATTTTACAAGTGGTATTAAAAATATCTATCACTGTAAAAATGGTGTGGAAAATTAGGTGGGTGGTATTATTAATTAAGTGGGCAAATTGTAACAAAACATTTTCAAATTTAATTATTGAACGGGGGAATTTATGTTGATGATTATTTACCCTTTCTCTAGGTAGGTACTTACATTAACAAATAATCTAGTGCAAAAAATATAAAAGCAGCGTGTAAATTTTCCTGCTTACCCGAAAATTTTCCCTTGGCTGAAATTCGTTTATTTTCTACCAGGCGGACATAAAAGTGAGGGGTTGGGGCTAACCGCTCCCCACCACCCAATACAAAAAGCTTTTCACAGCCGGGAGTATTTAATGAAAGGAAATTGAATGGAATATGTTTTCAAAAGTGCCCGTCGATTTTCCCCTTTTCCCATCCCGATTTTGCAGTCGGAAAAACGCATAACGTTGTCAGAGGTTGAGGAGATTAAAAAGGGGTAGTTGCGAATGCCATAAACTGCGAAATGTTTTTGCAGGTTGATTTCCGCAAAAATGCACTGATTCCTCACGCTTTTTGCTTTTGCTAGGCGTTGAAAATGTTAACGGTTGTATTAACGGTTTTACAACACTAGCGATTTCATGAAGTGTTATTGAAAATAAAATATTATTTCCGTATGGTACTGGTTGTATTTTATTACAAAAAAGTGTTTAAAAATAACACTCCGCTACCATTTCGAATCTTTCATTCAATCAGATCAAATAGATTAATAGCCTTTTCAAATAAAATTCGCCACGTTTTGCGGAGGTAGGTAACTCTAGATAGGTTAAGTTAATCTAGGTTGAAACTTTACATTTCATACCTACCTACATGAAATAAATTCTTAGAGTTCCCTATTATGTAGGAGGGTAATGAAAATTCTAATTATTATTTGAATAAAACATTATTTGCTCTCATTGTTTGTCGCTAGATGGCGATGGTAATCTTTTTCAGGCATTTTGATAAAAGTATTTTGGCTCGGAAAAGCTCATTGTGCGGGAAAAAAAGTAGATTTTCTAACAAGATTCCTGCGCGCTAAAGCCTCTTGCTCCGGCCTTTTGTTATTCCTCCGCTCGCTACAAAAGACGGAATAATGACGTCCAACTAAGGTCGAAAGGTTTATGACCCAATTGGTTTATATAAGGGAATTCATGCGGAGGGTGGAGGAGTTTGGTTAATACTCGAAAACAAGCGGAATTACAAGTGAAATAAAATAAACATTGATAAAGAGTTTCTATTTCAGCACCCGCTGTGAGAAATACTTATTAATAAACACACATTACTTTGGTTAAAATTTTGAGCTGACTCTTAAATAGTAGGCAATATTTGTGTTTTCTTTTACGGCCCATTCGAAAGGGACACATTTCTTTATAAAATTCTGTGATATTATATTTTGTGTTTTTATTTTTTTAAATATTTTTATACTCATTGATTTTGTAAAAAAAAGTCTACTTAAACAAATACAACAGCGATCATATTACTTTTCGATTTTCGTAGATAATTGCTATTTTGAAACTGTTGTCACAAGACATTTTAGCTTTGCACGTATTACATATTTATGTAACTAAGTAACCGCCGTTTCTCCGCAGGGGTAGGCAGAGAGGACAGACTGCCATTCAACTCTGTCTTGACACACCCTCCTCGCTTCATTCACATTCAGACATCGTCTCATTATTACTCTTCTGTTATTCTAACTCTTCACCTGGCCCGATTTAAGTAATTAATTCACTTGATCGTGCCATGTATTCCTTCGGGCGTCCCCGATTTCTTCTTTCATTCACTTTCGCATCAAATGTTCTTGTTACACTCCTTTCTTTGTTAATTCGCTCTACATGCCCAAATCATTTAAGTGTCCGTCTCTTGATTCTATTCATTATTCTCTTACTTCAGCCTTGCATTCTTTCCAAATATCCAAGTTTTGAAAACGATCAATCATGGTTTTACCGAACATACGCCTCAAGGATCTCATTTTCACAGAATTCAGCTAACCTTCGTCCTTTCTTTGCCAGTTCTATGCCTTACTGTCATATATCAGGGTTGGTATAAGCAATCCTTTGTGGACTGCTAGCTTCGCTTCTTTGGACAATTTCAAATTATTTGCGCCAAAAGCTTTCAGTTCTCCATTAATGCAGTTCCCTGCATTCACCCTTCTTTCAATATCCTTATCAGCCTTTCCGTCTCTTTACATATTTGCGTAGAAATATTGTTATTATTATTACAAATGTATCTTTAATCACTATAGGAAAATAAAAAAAGCTTTCCCTACATATTTGCCAAAGTTTCATGGTGTGTCTACGAATGAATTTGTCTTAAATTATTTTTGTACTAGAAATATTCTGATTAATGTTTTATTTGTATTTTCAGGCTGTGTTTCCACCCAGAAGTCCCCAAGTAATGCTTCAAGCTGTTCGGCCCTCTGGAATTGCCGCTCCGTTCGATTGAGCTGTCCAACAGGTAATAAAACCTACCCGTTATACCTTACTATCAAATTACAGAGCTTCCACCTATTTGAAATCCAAGTTATTTTTGGGTAAATTTTAAATAAAGTTTTTCAAAACACAATATTTTTTAAAGTATCGAATCCTAATATTATCTTAATATAATGTTTTTTTTAAACTCCCGATCAATTACCTCCCAAAATAGGTAGGTACATTTCATACGCCCACTGAATAAATAAAGCACCAATATATTGTACCTACTTAGTATATTTACTGTGGCAGGAAATTGTCAGAATAATATCACGAAGACAAGTTCTCATATATATAGGTATTACATAACTAAACCAAAACACTTTGCATACGAATATCTAAGCCTCGCGCACTTTGAATTTAAATATCCGAATTAAGCGGTTTTCTTTACCACAATGATACGAGCGTAGATAGGTAGGAACGTGAATACCTACACATCAACTATTTTATCTCGGCTTTAGGACACCCAAAAAATTTAATCAACTCCGAATAAATATTATACTGCGATAGATACAGGTAATCAAAGAAATATACCTCCTAGGCGAAAATGATTTAAAGATTTGGAGTAGGAACATACATGGAGAGAAAGCTAAATATTTTTACGCACCCAATGAAAAATTGCGATAAATCACTTTCTACGGGGTTTTACGTCGTATACCATGAGAAAGAAAGAGACAAGAAAAGTCGTCACATAATGTCGCAGCACTTTTAAGTATGTAAGGTTGTTCTCCGTCCGTGCTAACATTACATCATCGAGTCGTATAACTTACGTCAACGGATTTTGAGGTTATTTCTTATATTTGCGTTGATTAAAAAACTTGCTGTGGCTTAACAAAAATAAATCAAACATGATGGTGATATGTGCTATGCGTGAATTTTCAAATAAGACCAGACATAGATAATAAAACATCACTTTTCAGAGGTATTTCAACAGTTTTAAATATTGATCGAACTTTAGGATTTTCACATTTTTAATTATATAAAGACATAAAATCTACAAAAGGATTCCATCATTATTAATGTAAACCTTCTGTTATTAGTGTTTGTATGATATTTTAAATTTATAAACTATTTTAATGATATTGATATTGTTCTGTTTAATGTGTTCAAATATGTTACCGACATTTTAATTATATAAAGACATAAAATCAACAAAAAGATTCCATTATTATTAAGGTAAACCTTCTGTTATTAGTGTTTGTATGATATTTTAAATTTGTAAACTATTTTAATGATATTGATATTGTTCTGTTTAATGTGTTCAAAAATATTACCGACATTTAAAAAATGTTGGAATTACATGTGGGCGATATCTAATAGGACATCCATTTTCCTTAAACACATCTTTGTCTCTTTCTATCCAAGTCAGTGTGAAGTCAACAATACTGACTATACTGTTAACAAAAGTACCTCTCCATGTTTATTCTTACTCCAAGTTTAAAGCCTATTTTCGCAAAAGCTCCGCCGTTGTTGGATATAACTTTATCCGTGTAGAGATTTCTAGGCAAATAATTTAATTTATCGTCGCCGTTTGCCGCGGTCGGTTGATTCGATACTAAAACCTGAACCTTACCTGCTTTTCATCATGCAAGGCCTCGGCTCACATTGTAAGGACGATATGTTAATCTTACGTATAATATGATAATTTATCGCGGATCAAATTGACCGAACCTTTTCCCGTACCATCTGTGAAATCCCAGTATGGCTGTCTGAGAGTTTTTCGAGTCCCCTAATGCTTAACATATTCTTTTGACCCTTCTGGTAGTCAAAAGTAATTTGTTTCTCATGGCTGCCTCTCCGGCGATAGGAATCTACAAATTGGTACATAAATTTTCAAACTTGGCGTACCTAAGGATGGACATTGAACATGAGCAAGTTATTAAAAGTAATTATTGTGATTAACAAAAAGCTTAAAAATGTAATTTGATGGGCAGAGGCTTTTCGTAGAAGCCTACCTTCATTACCTCGGCACAATTAGACAGTAGAAGGGGAACCAACAAAAATAGACAGCCACCTTGAAGTGAATATTTTTAAGATGCTCGAATATTTTCAATTAAAAAACCTTATGATTAAAAAAATATCAAAAAAATCAAAACACCTTAATAATTATGTATTTTTGCGTAATTGAAAAAAACACGTTAATTTGCTTTATGCTCTGGGGTTAAAAATATTACACTCGTCTTTGTCGAGGTTTTATAGATCGACGTAAGTATTTTCATGAGCTAACTAACTAACTAACCTTCACGCCGTTTCCCCGCAGGGGTAGGCAAAGAGGACTTACCGCCACATAACTCTGTCTTAGCACACACTCCTTGCTTCATTCACTCTTCTGTTATTCTGACTCTTTACATGACCCGATTCAAGTATTTAATTTACTTGATCGTGCCATGTCTTTGTCGGGCGTCCTCGACTTCTTCTTCCATTCACTTTCGCATCGTATATTATTTTCAAACTCCTTTCTTCATTCATTTGCTCTACTTGCCCAAACCATCTAAGCGTCCCTTTCTTGATCCTATTCATAACGCTCACATCTACTATACTAACTAAAATATCAGGTAAAACGTTCAAAATGCTTTTTCTGATTTCAAAACTATACCTTTTACTGACATTTTAGTATGTTTTTCATAGAATTTAACGGATTACAGTAAAAAATTGTATTAATTAGATATCTCAGACATTTTTCTAACTACTTATAGAAAATTTTCCGATACATCACTTATAGAATTATTCGTATTAGAACGCTACAAAAGTGATGTGTAAGGCCATTTTTGATTGCCGACCTTCAAGTCGAAATAACAGTTTGAAATGTAAACAAAGCCGAGTAGTAAACTATAGCTATGTACTTACTAGGTAATTATATGTATGTCGCTTTTACTAATTAAGATAGTGAATTAAAAGTTGGTAGGTACATAATCTTGTTTTTATTTAAAATACGAGCTTACGTGGGTACCAGAACGCTACACGTATTTTCACATAACATTATAATCCCAGCATTTCTTTGATGCGTAATATTTTACGACCAAGAGCTCCCAAAACAGAATTTGGCAACCCTAAATCTTCTTTCTCAAACAAAATCACGCAAAAAGTACACAAATCTGTCAAACTTAAGTCAAAAGTGTGACTTGAAAAACGTCGTGTCATGTTCCTTCGCGTAACCCAAATTATCGCCCCAATTTAATGCCTAAAAATAAATACTGTATTTTATGTATGCCTCTTTGTAATATCGTCTATCGCCTTGATTTTTCTGTCGGCGATATTATCTTAAGCTTTTTGTGTTTGTTTATTTTTATTTTGGCATTCGTAAGACAGGTAAAAGGTTTGATACGAGAGCTTTTTGCAATTATTGAAACGTGTTTTCTTTGAAAAATATTTGACCATTTGAATAGGTGCAAAAAATGTAAATGATTCGGTACGAAAGTCTAGTATGAGAAAGGACCTCTCCACACACACGCCAGCGAATTTAACGTCCATAGTTTAGTTCGGTTTACAATGTTATATGTTAACAAATTGAGTCATTAATGTCACGGAAGGTAATTCACACGGTATATTTTGTGTGCATAGTTAAAAGCGGCGTTGTATTTCAAGCGATATAAAAATGGGATGCATTTAAAATCAATAAAATACGGCGGTTAAAATCTATTTTAAAATGTCAATTTATTATTTATTTTCATTACCTATGTACTTATGTTATCGTTTTAAGAGTTTTCAAACATTGTGGTGTTTACGTGTAGGTATTTACATTTTCGATTGTGTTAAAAAATACATAATAAAAATAATAAATAATGAATAAATAACTTGGTAGGTTTAAGACGACAGATAATATTTTACATATTCGTAAAAAGCATTTACTTTGTGGTTTGCCATATTTCAAAATAAAACTGATAAACTTTGTTTATAACCACTTCAATATTCGATATTGTGTCTACCGGTTTCGGAAGTACCTTTCCACCATCAGTACAATATTAAAAATTAATAATAAAAAATAATAAAAAAAATATATATTGTCCTGATGATGGAAGGGTACTTTCGAAACCGGTAGACATACTATTGAATAATAAAGTGGTTTTAAACAAAGTTTATCAATTTTATTTAAAGATAATATTTTAATTTTTATTAATATATGGATAATTTTTCAGGGTTTGAAATTAAACTAAACAAAATATGCAAAATGTGTTATTCAGCTCTCTTTATCTCTGTTCCTTTGTTGTAGTTTAA
Source organism: Drusus annulatus (assembly GCA_022651775.1). Taxonomy (NCBI): domain Eukaryota; kingdom Metazoa; phylum Arthropoda; class Insecta; order Trichoptera; family Limnephilidae; genus Drusus; species Drusus annulatus. Next base: position 484,810 of record JAGWCC010000006.1, read on the forward strand.
ATGTTTTTCCATTGTTTTCTCATTGTTCTGTTAGTTTATTTTATATTTTGTTCTTCATCTGTAATTCCTTTAAATTTGTCGAACCACAAAGTGATTGCTTTCTACGAAAATATAAAAAAAAATACTGATAAATCAATCTAATTCAGAAAAAGATGCTTAATTTTACAGGGAGACTGGTAATTGATGCACACAATTGAAAGATGTATATATTACTATGGAGGTTTAAAAATATACAAAAGAAATATTATTGGGTTTATTTTAAAAGTTTTAATAAAAAGATGTAATTAACTAAAAAAGCACGTAATTGTAAATGTAAATGTAATTACCTAAAAAAAAAAACAGATGGATACATAAATATTCGTTCTGAAACATAACTCTGAAGAGTTTAAAATTACCGCACACTGTACGTGTAGTAACTTTAACTAGGCAAGCACAAACTAATTAGAAATATACTTCTAAATCCGTCTGCGAACTGGTAGGTACTGAAGACCTCGCCCTCGAAATTAGTTATTTCACAGCGATACGGCTGGATAATTCCATTACTCACCAAATTCAGAGAATTAAGAGCGTTTGTTATAAACTTAAAATAAATAATCAAGTCATTTTTAGTGTTCGCGCTTTGGTGAATTGTGAGTAGAGCATACTCTCTGGGACTTTGACTATATTCAGTGTGAAAAGAATGGGGCTTTGAACTTAGTACTTAAGTACATAACAAGCCCATGTGCTGTCTATATCGGTTCCAACAACTAACAAGCCCGCCTTGTGTTTTGGATAGAGAATAATTATGTAAAACAAAGCGCCACATTGAAACCCCTCGAATGAATCAAGCCATTCAAACCACGTTACGCTCGATAAGTTTAACAAAATAACTTCTTTTAACATTGTTACAAATTACTTTTTCCGAAAAATGATTTGATTATGTACATTTGTTATTAAATAATCACCCGGGGAAGTACTTTAATCTCGTTTGAACAAGAGCTTCAATTTTCACATTTTAACTGGTTTAAAAATTTGTGATAGGTTTTTTAAGGTTAATGATTGAAAATATTTACCGATTTAGATCTATTTACTGCAGTGTAATTAGTTAAATAATTTTATAATATCAATAATCATCAACATAAATATGAAACAGAAAAAAATATAGCGGTTGCGACCGAGACTTGAACTCGAAACCTCTACTCTTTCCGGGAGTAACCCTTAATCGGAAGAAAAATCGGATTTTATGTCCCTGATAATTTCACGCGAGGCCGCCAACACAGGCTTCTGTTTCTTCCCAGATGCAGAACTAACTAACCAATGGTAAGATCCGTGGCCCCTGGGAAGACTAACTAGGATAATTAACTGCCTCGCAGGAAATTTGGATATTTTTCACACGAGATACAAGTTTAAGCAAGAACTAACTATTCAGTTTTAACTTTATTATATACTATTATAATTGTATAATTATGATTACCATTTTGGTGTTCTTTTTATCGCTTTTGCGCTGTAATTGGTATAAAACTGTTTATGCAGTATTCTAATTTAATAAATAAATATTATTTTTTGAAAAATAATTTTAACGGTATTGTTTTTTTCTCGCAATTTAATAGAAGGTGTACGATTTAACAAAAACGAACGCAAATGAATTTTGATCTGTTTTGAAATCTCTTCCAATTTTTTTGGGAAGGCCGAATCACCAATTTATTTCTAGGGTCGTGTGTCTTCTTAAGGTAAAACAATTAATTTAATACATTTATGACAGGACTGGCAGTAGATTGGCATAAAAAAACGCATGATAAATGAGCAATAAGCATAGCATAACAGGTATGAATCATTTGCATATGAGTCGTCCTTATATTTTTTTATTGTAGGTATTACAAAGTTCATGAAAGTAAAAAAATAATATTCTATCCGAGTTCAAAGTTTTAATCAGCTATCCAATAAAAATAATTAAGACGTATCTACCTATTGATACTTTCATGAAAATATCAAATTTTGAGTATGTTATAAAAATAATCATGGTTATCCGTTCTTCATCACTTATCATTTATAGTTATAAATAATAGTTACCTTAAATTTTATTATTTCTTTATCAACTTAATTTTAAAATTCTAAAGATTTTTTTATGTTACATAATTATCGTCATTAAAGGCAGAATCCCGGAATAATTCAAACTATTTCTATTATTTTTATAATATCACTGATTTGGTACAGATTGTAGAGGCTGCGGGTTAGTAATAATAAGATTCTTAATAAAATTGTATTTTTTATATGTCTACGTTTTGTAATATTTATTGCCAAGAAGGTAAAATCAGTTCCATAAATTCGTAAGGAAAACATTAAATACTTGGCAACATTCACTATTTTTTTTTTAAATATTTACTACGCGCCCAACATTTGTACACGATTGAAATTCAACACATGAGAACGGGTCGCTTTTACGATTCGTTCTTATGCTCAACAGCTCGGCTGTAGAACAATTTTCTGGCTTCTGGTTTTTCTACTTCCTTCAACATGGGCCTTTTCAAGACCCAGGTTCAATCCTTCCTTTCCAAAAAAAGACCCTCCACACAGCATCCTCAAAGATGACATAGGCACTGGGAGGGAAATTATTTCCCTCAAGGCTTCCTGTGTGGAGTAAATGTTAATAAAACAAAAATAATTTAAATATTCAAATAATTATTTTCGTAATTTTTGATGATTTGTTTCAAGTTTTTTTATTGTTGTGAAAATACCCTATCGGGGGTGCCATAGTTCCACTGGCTCTTGAAAGCAAGAAGATTGGAATTTTTTGCAGTATTCACATAAAATAACTATATAAAGCTGAAAATATTTTTGTATGAGTCAGTAAAAACAATATTAATCTTAATTATTGAACTAAGATACTCGAATAATTAATTAAATTACTTAATAATAATTTTCATGAAAGTATGATATCGATTAAAATGTCGGTTTCTAATAAGTTCTTGGTAGATCAATTGGCAGAGACCTTACTCCCGGATAGAGTAGAGGTTCCGAGTTCGAATCTCGGTCGCGACCATTATTCTTTTTACTTTCTGGATTTTTCTGTTTCACATTTACGTTGAAGATATTGATGTTATTGTAATAATTAATATCAAAATAAAAAGCATGAAGTGTCAAAATTCATTTTAATTTCCAATATTAATCTTTTTACACATTTTTATTCAGCGCATTTTAGTAATAATATCACTAAGTGGTAGGTTAACATTTATTATTACACATCGTAGTTTTATTTTGTTAAATCTCAAACACAAAAAATTGTAAAAGAACTATGGTGAAGCCATGTAAGTACTACAAGTTCTTCATTAGGTACTTATTTAGTAAGTACTCGTGTTTGAGTTCAGATTACAGGGGTTTATTTATATATAAAATAATGGTCATATGTAATTCAGTTCGACAGCGTAGGTTCCGCATCTATTCACGGGACGCAGCCACAAGCCGCGAGCTTATCCAATCACGAGAAAGCTGCGGAAAACGCAAACAATGAATTCTGTTATGTTTTACAGTCGTAAATATGACTGCTGTTTATTCCGAGGCAGACGGGCGGAACAGGATGTTGACGCCTCCGACTAGCGATAGAATCAATGAATTAAAAGAGCGAATCAGAGGCAGAAGATACCGTATACAATGGACGATAAATTATCTTTTTTTCCTGGTACAGTGAAAGGTCTTGGAAATTTAAAATTAAACGTGTGGCGAGAATCTTAAACATACACGTAAAACATATAATCTGCTGTCTCACTTATAACTTTTCTCTAACTGTGAGCTACGGCATTGCGAAATTTGACGATGGTTGTAGGTTTGTAGAATTTCTTTCATTTCAAAGATTTTCTTGGGGCTATTTATAGCGCACGTAAGAAATTACTCATTTTTTAAAAAGTAAATACCACAAAAAAGTCTCTACTTCTCCCAATCGAGTGGTAAGACGCTCGACTATGAAACCAGAGGTCGCGGGTTCGGATCGAGCGTGCGCGAAAAAATATTATTCAATTAATATGTGTCATAACACATTTAATTGATATTAAATAAAATATGATACATTTGCGGCACTCTCCAGAGTGGTAGATACTTCCAGTATCGGACTGGTGAAAGAACACCATCCAGAATTGAAACGTTGCTTGTAATGGCTTTAGCCGTGTTTGGTGACTAGATCTGAAAAGTCAGGTACTTCCTAACCTTCCTCTTCCTCTTCCACATATCCTTCCCCTCCCCACTACCTTCAAACGCACAACCTATCATAGTCTCACTGACTCTAGACGGTTAGGAGAAGTTGGGACTCTTGTGCGGTATTCACTATAGCAAAAATAAATGAATATGTAGATATATATATATAGATTTTTTTATAGGAAATACCGTAAAAGAGTCTCAAATATTCCCAACCGTCTGAAGACCATGGCATCCTCAATTGGGGTATGTTGTGAGGGTGAAGGCAGTGGGGAAGGGAAGGAGATTGGGAAGATGAAGGTTGTGAAGTACCTACTTGACTATTCAGATCTTAAAATGATGATCAAATCCTGTGTTTAATCATTTTAAAATAAAACCCAAGTAGTGATTTCTGGTGTGATTATTTTTTGAACGTGTGTAATTTTTTTTATTGCACTGTCATTTCCGTCTCGCTATGGATCTTTGAAGTACTCATTCTACTGACAAAAGATTAGACATGACGCCATACTGTTTTGTTTATATTTTTTAATCGTTCAACAAGGAATGTATAGTAATAAAAAAAGTATATATTTAATGCTGAATGCTGTATACATGAGATCTCTGGGGCGTATGTGCGGTAAAACCATGTGTGACCGTATTAAAAATGTAGAAATCCGGAAAGAATGCAAAACTGATCTAAACGTAATGAATAGGATCAAGAAAGGGACCCTTAAATGGTTTGGGCATGTAGAGCGAATGAACGAAGAAATGAGTGTGAAAAGATTATACGATGCGAAAGTGAATGAAAGAAGAAGTCGGGGACGCCCGAGGAAGACATGGCACGATCAAGTGAATCAAATGACTTGAATTTGACCGGTCGGTAGCTGAGTGGACAAACGCGTTGGATTCCCACCCGGGCTTCGTGAGTTCAATTCCTCTGCTGGTTAAGTCCTCCATCATTGCACAAGCAGCATTTTCCGCTTATTATGACTGCAGTAAGAGTTTTTCAAATATTTAAAGGTTATTCGTTACCAGGGAATGTTTGTCTTTCTTTAAAAAAAATTTAAAAAATTTAGTCGGGCCATGCGAAGAGTCAGACTAACAGAAGAGTATGTATGGGACGATGTGTGAGTTTTAGTGAAGCAAGGAGTGTGTGCCAAGACAGAGTTGTATGGCGGTCCGTTCTCTCTGCCTACCCTGACGGAGAAACGGCGTGATGGTGAGTTAGTTATATATATTTTTTTTTTTATTTAATTTTAGATACTTAGTTTCTACTTTGACTGATGTTCACACTAGTCCAGAATAAAACTGTTGGATATTTCAACTCTTAAATTTTATTTCTTATTATTTCCTATTTTACTTTGGCAATTGCAAACAAATCAACAGCGATGACGAGCGTTAACGTCAGCCAGTTTTGTAAGGCGAGCGAGCCTGCCCAGAAATAACACTGTGCTGCCGCAATTAGATGCATTTGCTCGCTGCACTCTCGGGCGTTTCGTATGCAGAAAAGGAGCAATGTGGTTCCGATTTCAGACCAGCGAATCGTGAAGGAAATGGGTTTCTAGCTACGGATTGGCTGCCTCGAGAAATGCGCCGCGATACAGCGCTTTGTACGTGACTGCATGCTTTGTTAGACGGATTAGAAGAACCTATCGAAATATATCATGCTTACTACGCCCGGAGATATTATTTTCAAGCTGGCAAAGATAATCCAGATGGATTGGCCATGTTCGTTCATGGGAGATAAAACTTACGAAAGCGCTCGGGCATTGCGAGAACCGATACACGAATGATATCGAGTAAAGCCGTACAGTAACAGTGGAACGTAAAAGTCTATCGTTTGTTTATTCACGCAATAACAGCAAATAATTTTGGTTACAAGCTTGGAGTAAGAATATGTAAGAAGAGAGAGCTAAATACTTTCACCCAACCTATACAAATTTACGATAAATACAACACTTTCTCCGGGTTTTTACGTCGTAAACCGTGAGAGAGAAAGAGATAAGACAAGTTGCCACATAATGTCGCAGCACTTTTGGGCATGTAAGAAAGTTATCCGTCTCCCGCGTCTCCGGCGACTTCGCCCACTGCGTTTTGTTATGCTACATAACTCAACGGTTTTTGAGGTCAGCGCCCTTGAGGTGATTTTACAATACTGTGAAAAAGTGGTTGTACAAATAAACAAAACATTATGCCGACATGTGCTACGAATGGAAAAAATCAACAATCCTGACTACACTGTTTCGCAAAGCTATCCCTCCTGTATATTATTGCTCTGAGGTTATATGAACCAATTTTAAAATTTCACATTCGGTTTCGTAAAATTTCTGAAAAATTATTTATGTTATCTTAAGTTAAATAGTATTATTTCTTGCTCTATATAATACTTATATTGTACAACTTTCGTTCATGATAGTTCTTACCAAAATTTCTTTTTTTTTATAATTCATTGTACAATGCTATTAAGTTTCAGTAGATTTCATCATATATATCGCCGCTGGAAAGGCAAAGGGGCTTAAGCGACACATTGGTCAAAAATGTGTTAAAAATGCAGTGTTGGTGAGTTTGTTTTCTGCATCGAATGCTCTGACTCTTGTTTTATTCTGAAGACTTTTGTGGCTCTTCACGCATCTAAGATATATGTACCATTTGTGAGAAGGCTCGACTCAAGCGACACAAGCTTGGGATTTTTTTTATCTTTTCAAAATTCAACCAGTTTTCAGTTTTTTTTTTCAAAATTCAACCTGGTACTGAAGCTTATGATTTTTTTGTAAAACAAACAACTGTTAAATAAGTACTCTATTGCAAGCTTCACAAAATGGCGCTTCAGTCGTTTTGCCTCTCTGTCGACGATATGTTCGTGCTTGTTCGTCATTTTGCAAGCATGATACAATTATTTTTTAGGTACCTGCTTTAGATTTTTGCGACGAATAACTAAAAGCTAAGCTCTTCTCTTTTCGAAAAAATATATAGTTTTATAAAAATATAATAAAACAACATAAAATATAATGTTATCTGAATGTTTATTTCTACCATCTGATGAAAAAATAATGTTAGCCGTAAAGAAAGCGAGCTGTGCTATTTTCAAGATAAAAAATACACTTTATTTTCAGCACTGCGTGTGGGGTGGGTGTATTTACGTGCCTAAGTACGACCCAAGATATAATATACCAACCGAGGTCTCCGTATCGGAGACACTTAGCAGAAAGCTCGTGGGTCATTACTCAAACCAAAGTGGGTGTGTTTTGTGTCAGAGTAATTGGCCTCATGAATAATTGAAAAAGCTCCGTGGTATTTCGGCTGCCAAGTGCCGGCCGTCCTACAGTCGTCACGCCCGCCACTCTCGTGACGTATTGTCCGGAATGCGGCCGCCATTTGTATTTAGGTAATCGATTGTGAAATGTCAGTTGACAAATCTCAGCCAAGATTGAGATGAGTTATGGCGACATCGCTGCAGAACACACGTTTTTGACATTTTGGTGTTTCGACATTTCAAGTGGCGTTGAGTTATGATTCATTGCAGAGATTTTAAACCATGCATTCTGGAACACAAACAAACACCCCCCATGGAAATAAATAAATATTACAACCTTTAAATTGTATTATAAGAATGTGTAGAGAAGTGCTATGTAAAACACTGTAAATATGTTAGTAGGTTGGTACCCAAATTTAGAGAGAATATTGAAGTTACAATAACCATTCTTCGATTCGTGCTTAGATGGTTTGGGCAAATAGAGCAAATAAACAAATAAAGAGTGTGAAAATAATATGCAAAATGATGCAAACCTGAATGGAAGAAGAAATCGGGGACGCCCGAAGAAGACATGGCATGATCAAATGAATCAAATACTTGAATGTGCAGAGTTAGAATAACAGAAGAGTATGTATGGATGTGAAGGAACCAAGGAGTGTGTGCCAAGAGAGAATTGTATGGCGGTCCGTTCTCTTTGCCCACCCCTGGTGGAAACGGCGTGATGGTTAGTTGGTTAGTTAGTTACAATAACCATTCAATATCCGCGAGAGATAGGTTTTTTTAAATGCGGCGCTAATAGCAACATTAGAGATTTGAAAATATTGTACGATATCATTCGTTTGGTACGATATTAGACAGTAGCACAAACGGCTTTATTAAAATGTTGAATTAAAGCACTATTTATATATAGTTAAATCTGCATTTACAATTATCTAAATTCTCTATAGCGTTTACGCAAGGTTAACGTGGTGAGAAAACATCTGTTGTAGTAGGAGTTTGGTTTTTCTTTAAAGGGATACAATGAAATTTGAATCTATCTAAAATACAATTTTTGTTTCGATTAGAAGGTCCAAATCAGTCAGTAAACTGTTCTGCCAATGAACTATGCTAGTTCTTTGACCCATCTTAATCATTTCGTAGAAAAATTCTGTTTTATCCATAGCGGATAAGCGAAAATACAGATAAACCACCGCGGATATTAATAAAATGCTACAATCGTGTTGAAAATTGGTTTGGTTTCCTTAGAATGACATATTTTTTGATTTAGTGTATATTCCAGTAGTATCTATGAATTTATTTGAACGTCAATGTTCAATAAATGGCCTCTGGTTGATAATACAAAATTCAAATGGATATTATCGACGAACGACCGGGAAAAACATATATTTATCTACATGCAGGAAGCATAATACTGCCGTAGGTTAGTACCTAAGTGCAAGGCGTGTATTACCAGACCTAAAAGCACAACTGCATTTCCCATTCCACAAATGGATAAACTCACTTCGATAAATGGTGAAATACACTCTGCGGACGTGATTGAATGTTTTCAGTTGAGTTCCCCCACTCTTTGGAAGAAAACGACTGCTTTATTTCTCTTACGACTTGACTCATTACGTCATTTTACCTAAACGGAAACCTTTTTGTTTAAATATATAAAGCTAGACTTAACTCTTAGGATCTTTAGAGATGCTTTGATTCAAGTTATTATTACATTTATGTATATTATTTAAATAAACTAAGTGAGTGCGTGAATCATTCAATAATGTATATATCCTTCTTTGTTGCCTACGATTGACTTCACATGTTATGGGAGCTTGTTGACACCACACCCGAAGAAATCCGCTGATTTAGAACTTATAAAGGTAAAAAACAAATGTTTTCAAAGCGCTTTGGGATGTGAAGTTAAAAACTTTCAGTTCTATGTATTTACTAATGCCTCACGTAACAATATTGTAGAGCATATACGAGTTTATCTGGGTTTGAAAGAATGAACGGAATGCGTCAATAAATGCAAATATTTAGGGGAGCCAAAACAAAATTTAGGAATTTTGGTTTTGTATGTAATCGTGTCATATGTCACGTGCCCTTTTTAAAAAAAATAATTGTACATTATTTTATTTTACTACTCATATCATTTTTACTTGCTAAATATGTATTTAAGGAACAATTCTGCATACTTAGCTCAAAACTTTTTTTTACTCATTCCGTTCTTTCTTTCGCACACAGATATTTTGCTTCAACTACGAAATGATGAATGGTGTGTCATGAAGTATATTTTAAATAATATAGGCTACACGTATTATGTATTCTTAAAATATAATTAACCATAGTTTCCGATAATTTATGACAAACTGTAAAAATAAATCTTTAACTTTAACTCTCGTGAAGGCTTAGATATTAATGATTTAAGTATGGGGCATCGATCACTTTCAACAGAAAACGTAGTAATTTGAAACAATATAGAAATGCGGGTACCAAGGAGAACAAAGGTTATGAAACTAAGAATTAAATTCATGAATATTATCTGAAAACTAAAATCTTTCATACGTGAGCTTTCAACTTATATGTTAAGGTTTTTAGTGAGTTTTTGGACCCGACGAGCACTTGAAACAAAGTTATCGTAAACAAGATACGTTTCTTTGGGGATTTTTGAGTTGTTTATTTAATAAACAGTGCTGTGATTTACTGACTATTTACTTGTCAGTGGATGCATAAATATGTGAGCTTGTTTAGAAAAAGCTAAGCGACCCACGACTTGTAAAAAAGCTCGTCTGCTGAGCGAATGGCATCTATACCCGACTGCCAAATGTTGTTTTAAAATAAATTTTGATAATACGCTCTCTGTCGATGGAAGTAATCAATGTGACGATTAAAATTGATTTTACACGGTTGTAATTATTTTAAATACATACATATTTGTTTGTTTTTGTTTTATTTACTTGTACGTTAAAGTTTACAATGTATCTAATTAAAATTCATATTATTTTTGACATAATAATAATAACTTATATACTACTTGATTTTACTAATGTATTTTAAATGGTTTTTACAGGCTAAATGAAATGTATTGATTAGAATAATTTTGATGGTTTCCGGCAGCGCATTATATCATTTCATCCCTTTAGAAAGTAAGCTATTTTGTGTATTGGTTTTATTATTTTTTGTAAGTAGCAGGTCCAGTCTATGGACATAATTGGAGCAGCTTGTTTGCGTGGAAACATATATGTATTAACTAATTACTACAGTATTTACCTACCAAAGCGTGTAATTATAAGCCCAACGACAAGACATTAAATTAATGCAAATTTTAAAAATATGTTTTTTACGAGTTTTTATTCCTTATCTATGCATTAATTTAAATTGCATATTTTTTATTAATTTCAGGCTCCCCTGCCCATTTGGTCAGAGCACTCTTGCCAGTTTGCGTCAAGGTAAGCATTATTATTCCAAAATTATTTTTTTAATGAGTTTTGTTGATAACTCACGAAAGTGCAACTTCGTTGATATTTTAATTTGAGAAAAAAAAAAAAAATTGTGCATGAAACAAAATTCACTTTCCAAAGCTCCGTGGACAAAGGCTTTGATAACATACATTCTCATTCTCACTTCTCACCCGAAAAGGTTATTGTATAAAGCAAATTACAAATGTTGATTTTTTAAATGTCAACCGATAGTAATTGATCTTCAACGACAATGTATTTAACAATGCCTTTATCTTAAATCTCAGTTAACTGTTTTACTGTTAACCTTTATGTTAATATCCACTGTGATTTATGACGTAATCACCATTACAATGAACAACACACTCCAACATTTGTGCACATAAAAGATTCACTCATTTATTGAGAATGCCATAAAATTATTGAACATATGGATAAATGTTCCCAAACTACAAATAACTGATATCTTCAAGGAACTTTTAACGACAACAACAAAAATAATAATTTTATTTAACTTATGTATTTATATTCTCATTTAACTAATCAAAAACCCGTCATTAAGTTTGGGATTGACAGATGTGGTTTTAAATCTCGCAAATTAACTTCGAAATAATTATGAAAAAGAAACACTACAATTTTGTTTCACTTATGAATTTGGGACCCGATCGGTTTCAACCTGCTGTAGGTATCTTCAGATTAATTTAAAGTCTGAATATATCAGTACCAAGCAACGTAAAACTGGTATGGTTCCAAACAAATGCGATAATTTTTTTATAGATTTTTTTTAGCGATTTAACGAGTTATATCTACCGTAAAAAAAACGCATTGGAAATCGCAAACGCCTAAAAATATATAAATCTTAAATAATATTAATAATCTAAAACACAATAAAAAACAGAAAAAAGGCAGAAACTTAAAAGAACAATTATACTCAAACTCGGAACCTCTACTCTATTCGGGAGTAACACTCTGCCAAATAATCCATCAAGACCTCAATAGAAAATGGCATTTTTAAACGATCTCATACTTGCATTCAAAATTATTAATATTTGGATTTCTTCTGATTTTAAGCTGTCATCAAAAGATGGCAGCCTAATTTTTTTTTAGTTTCTGGCTTTTTTCTGTTTAATATTTGTGTTTTAGATTATTAATGTTATTTAAATATTTAATAATAAATAAGAATTAATGCTTTAAAGTTAATTCCAATTTTAATATAAGTCTCAGTTTGTTAATAAATTGTTAGTTCTACATTAGTTAAATGCTAGGTACTAAACGGCGATATCTTACCATTGGTTCGGTTTCCTTACCATCGGAATATTTCCCAATACTTCTATTGAGCAGACGTTTAGTGCTTTTCCTAGTATTGCGGTTTATTTATAGGCTCTGCTCTTCTGAAGAAGTTACCACCGTCGCGCCTTGGCAACCTTCCGGGCTTTCTCGGTAACCGTTGTTTGTTTATCCGTGGTTACTTCTGACGCTCTGGTACTGACAGCCAAACTGAAATGGAAATGCACACCGTTATTTGAATGACAACATACAAAATAAAACTTTCCAACATAACGTGACTGAAATCTCCTGAATTTCAAAACTCTTTTTCATCAGAATTATTTTTCGAAAGCTTTTAAAATAGTAGCTTAATTCTATTTTCTCTCATAATGCCACTACACTACATACTAGTCTACGACCTGCGTGGTCGAGTGGTAAGACACTCGACTACGAATCCAGAGGTCACGGTTTCAAGCTCGGCGTGCACAATTAAATTTTATTTAATTAATATGTTATGACACATTTACTTCGTACAAAATAATGTATATTATATTTGCCATAGTCTCACTGGCTCAAGACGGTTGGGAGCAGTTGCGACTCTTGTGCGGTATTTATTATAAATAATTAAAAATACTTCGATTATGAAGCTTAAAACAAACTTCTAATATATTTTGATGCTAAAACTCTAAAAACAGGATGTAGATTCATTCTTTATGAAATGAACTAAACATCTTATACAACACTACTGAAATTCGATTGAGTTTACTTCTTTAAATTAAATAAAATTGAGACTATAGCGGCAAATACTTTGCTTGATGCAAAAATAACATTGTTTTTATAAGATTAACACTTATAAATATCAATAAAGGGACGCTTAGATGGTTCGGGCATGTAGAGCGAATGAACGAAGAAAGGAGTGTGAAAAGAATATATGAGGCGAAAGTGAATGGAAGAAGAAGTCGGGGACGCCCGAGAAAGACATGGTACGATCAAGTAAGTCCCACGCACTGGCATAGCCTATGTGGGATTTTTTGTTGTCTACACTATACATAAGTGAAAGTAAATAAATGTACATTGTTTTTTTCTAATTTAGCTATTTTTTTCCTCCATAATATATATTTTCCTTTTAACTTAATGTTCATAAAAAAAGTTTATTTTTGTAATCTTTTCAAAAATGTGTGTAACAAAAAGCTTTTTTTTAAATACTTGATTCGGGCCATGTGAAGAGTCAGAATAACAGAAGAGTATGTATGAGTCGATGTATGAATGTCAATAAAGCACGGAGTGTGTGCCAAGACAGAGTTGTATGGCGGTCCGTTACATCTGCTTACCTCTACGGGGAAACGGCGTGATGGTTAGTTAGTTTGGAAAATGTTTTGTTCTTTTTTATATTACTTAAATCATATTGTGTTGCATAATGCAAAAAGGTTACTTGGAATTGGTGATTATTAAATAATATCTATTGAACGACTGGCTTCGTAGATTTTTACCTTGGGTGTCTATTTAATAGTCTTTTAATTAAGGCACCTACCTAAACCTACGTAATGACTATAAACAAAGTAGGCTTTTACGACTTGGCAATCGAGTAACATTGCTTTCGTCTGCAATTTTCTTGTTAAAAACGACCTTTAATTATACCTTTGTCGGAGATGAATGATTGACATTTTGAGGTTAAAGGTGGTGGGGGGGAAGGAGATGGGAAGAGGAAGGTTGGAAAGTATCTGGCTATGAGAATCTGGTCACCAAGCACGGTTAAAGCAATTTCAAGCAACGTTTCAATTCTGAATGGTGGTCTTTCAACAGGGCGATACTTTGAGTATCTACCACTCATGAACGTGCCGGAAATATACTATACATTATTTTGTATTGAATAAGTGTGTCATAACACATACTAATGAAATAAAATTTATTTGCGCACGACGGGTTTGAACCCACGACCTCTGGATTCGTAGTCGAATGTATTACCACTCGACCACGTAGGCTGTCACTACTAGTATTATTTTAAATTTTCTTCCGCGCTTTCATTGTAAAATAAAATTAAGCACAATGATGACGCAAAGTAAAAAGAAAAAAAAATTGCAACAAAGACCTAATAGTAGTTTTAGAATCTAGTATAGTTCACCGAAATACTTGCAGCTTTCAACACATTTTATTATAATTCAATATTTACACCAGAATACAAAAAAATAAAAATAAAAAAATATCAGAGGTTTTGTTGATAAATTTACCGATTTACGAACATAATAGTAATCTGTCGAGATTGCCACTCGATTATCTAGAAAACTATTACCTTCATGGCGGAGAGTTTAGTGGTTCGGCTTTTGCAGTCAAGTCAAGACGTGTGTTGTATCTATTATACTCAGGATTAAAGAAAGGAACCTTCACGTAAGGCTTTCATTTGTTACTTTCGTGTTCAACCTTTCCTAAAATAACCTAACCCTGACCTACCGAAACCACGCGTGGGCGAATATCTTGCTAGATATTTTAATGTGAAGCACTTAAACAACGTAGCGTGTAAACAATAAATCAAAACGCAAATTTTCAATGTTTTGTTGAGCTAAAAAAAAACAGTATATAAAAAATGAATTTGCTGCTATATATGAAATCAGGCCGTACAAAGTGGCACTACCAAAATATACTCAGTGCAATTAGAGTACAGTGTGTGCGTATTGATGTTATTCTATCTTTGAGAATATTGTGCGTGGAAGTCTAATGTTTGGTGTACCATAATGTAGCTTTGTGGGTGAAAAGTCACCAAAAAACCTTAAACAACCTTAATTTTACTAGATAAATTTGAAAAAAAATCAATGGAAAAAAAGAGCAACTTTGAGGGCTTACATTCGAAGATGGTAAACTCCGGGAAAGTAAAAAAAAAACTGAGCGCTTTACGTGTCTAAATGATAAGACGTCGTGAATTAATAATTAATAACAAGGAGTTATTTTCAAATAGAAAATGGATTGTTCGACATATAAATAAAAAGTGGATAGCACATTTGGTCACGATTAGAAATAATATTTAAGGTTTGCGGAGATAGGAGTACTTGCTTCTATGGCACCCATTTGACATAGTGTGAATATGTCATTTGAATCAAACTTTATAAAGTACCTGTGTAACGTGTTATATCAGTACTAATTGGTCATTTACTTAATAAAACTACCCTTAAGTCTTGAAATAATCAGATGAACTTTTTGATTTTTATTGGTATTTGAAAAGTTAATATTAGGTTATGTTGGGTTAGGATAAATTGTGTCTTACTTACATTTTAACCGCAATCATTTTGAAAATCAAACCTTACCTAAGTTTTTCAAAGTGTTTCATATCATCTCCTTCCCCTTGTCCTATTCGGAGAGCCTCTAGGCATCCTTGCCCTGCACTTCTTTGGCGGCTTCTGTCCACCAGGGTAGGCACAACCTCTGGTGTTGTTTCTCCAAGCTTTGTCTAAGACGACCCACTAAACGTCTTTCCTCTAGAATTGACCTCAGTATTTTCAGTGGAAGTCAGTCTTCTGGCATTCAAAATGATTCCAGATAATACGTAAATACCAGTAATAACTTTTTTTCTTTTTAAAAGTGAAGGGCATGAAACTGTGTTGTCTATTGCGGACCTACGTAGGTAGGTAACATAAATCATCGTTCATTGCCGTTCGTAGAATAAGCTTACTTACCATAAATCGTTAGACTTAAGAACGTAGCGTAGTTGTAATGATTACAATTTAACCAGGACTTTGCAGTCAGCGTAAAGATCGGTAAATGATTTTCCATAACGTAAATAACTAATACTTGAGTAAAATAAATTTGTAATCCGTCAATGTGCTATCTCGAACAAGTATTATCTTTACGGTTCTTTTAAATAAATTCTCCAAGAAACCATTTAAATATTTATTTAACGTAATAATTATAGTAGTTTTAGATAATGTGATCCTGGTCTTATGAACCAACTGAGTACTTACATAAAGAGGCAAACTATTTATTCAACTTCACAGTTGTGTACAAGTTGGTGAATAGTTATTTTTATAATTTTTGGTAGGTGTGGTTCAAAATATGAGTAGGTAACTTTATAACACTTAAAAATTTATTCCCTAAATGTGTGTTGTTACCTTGGTCGATTGGCCTTCGTAGTCAAGTGGTTAAAATTGAATACGATTTGAAATAAAATGCGGTAAATTTGCCACATATTTCAGAGAAGAAGATGCTCTCAGAATCGCCCTGGTGAAAGATCGCCATTCAGAATCGAAAGGTTGCTTGAGATGGCCTTAGCCGTGTTTGTTGATCAGATCTGAATAGACGCGTACTTCCCAACCTTCGTCTTCCGAATCTCCTCCCCTTCTCCAGTACCTTCAAGCTCACGACATTCCCCAATTGGCAATGCCATAGTTCCAACGGCTCCAAACGAGACTATGACATCCCCGATTGGGTTATGTTGTGAGGTTGAAGGTAGTGGGGAGGGAAAGTAAATGGAGAAGAAGAAGGTCGGAAAGTACCTGGCTATTCAGATCTGGTCACCAAACACGGCTAAAGCCATTTCTGTCTGTGGTAGTCTTTCACCAGGGCGATATTTAGAGTATATACCACTCTGGATATTTTTTTTCTTCGAAAAATGTCTAGGCAGCAATATTTGAGCTCAGAAAGAAGTACTTACATTTTTATATTGTATAATTCTCAAGAGTAGCCTATTTATTTTATTTTCATTTAGTATCCTTAAAATTGTCTCCGTATTACACCACCTAGGTACGTTCATATATAATATTCCAGGAATAATCCAACACACGCACCGCGTCGTTTGGAACTCGACAGATTTAATAAGATCTCGGCTCAGTAATCCACCCCGAAGTTTATCCGCGACTCGAACCGGGAATCACGCAGCGGGGATCCGAACCAACCACCCCCCCCGACGGGCTGTGGAAGCCTTGGGGAGGAAACTAAGATTACGTTTGGCCCCCGGTCCCTACGCAGCCGCCCAGTTTTCTGAGTGTGAATGTTGTTTACTTTTTCCCCAAACTCTACACAAGGACCAATCGCGGCGAGTCCGCTGCCAAGATAAAGGAAGGGGTTGTTTTGAATCATTGGAAAAAAGGCTTTGTTTTCATGCTTTGTAATTTTCCTCAATGATTTAGCAATGAGCAAATGATTGTATTAAAAAAAATACGATTATTTTTTAAAATACATCTTATCCACCTGTGACTAAGTATTTTAAACGTTAATAGGTCTTAAAATAAAAATTTAAAATATCTTATGAAATTTAAATTTGTTGATTAGCAATTTCCGTTGTTCAGGAAATTGTTTTTTTTTTAATATGAATACCGCACAAGAGTCTCAACTGCTCCCGACCGTCTAGAGCCAGTGAGACTCTGGCATCCTCGAATATGGTGTGTTGTGAGGTTGGGAGGGAAAGGAGATTGGGAAGAGGAAGGTTGGGATGTACCTGGCTATTCAATCTGTTCACCAAACACAGCTAAAGTCATTTAAAGGAACGTTTCGATTCTGAAAGGTGGTCTTTCACCAGGGCGATACTAAGAGTATCTACCACTCTGGAATGTGCAGAAATTAAACTTTTTATTATTTAATATGAATTAAATGTGTTATGACACATATTAATTAAATAAAAGTTATTGGTGCACGCCGGGTTTGAACCCGCGACCTTTGGATTCGTTGTCGAGCGTCTTACCATTCGAACAAGGAGGCTGTCAAAATAATATATTTAATATATATATTTTAACGTAGGTTTTATTTTAATTATTATTAGATGGTTACAATTTTTTTTAAATAACATATTACTAAGTACGTTTGTTAAAATAATTGTAATATTTTACAATGTGTACAAGTAGTTACTATAATTGTTTTTTTGAAAAGATGGCCTAGGTAGGATTTGTGTATCGGTGGTACGATTTATCATATCAGTTCGTCAAATTTTAATTAAAGTTTTAATTTAAAAAAAAAATTAAAATACGGTCTTGTAAAATTTGATTTCAATAAGTAGTATGTACCCATAAATAGATGTTTATTTGAAGCTGATTTCACTTTTCTAACCTAATTCAATAATAAAATAGTGAGAGTAAAGTGCAAAGTGGTACGATACATCATACCTACTTTGTTTTGTTCGGTCGATATTAGTTCCTAGCTCTAACTAGGCAGATTGCCTGTTCTAATAAACTAAATACATTCACTACGCGACGTGACTCACCTGTGTGTTTGCATAAGGTTATAAAACATAATCCAATAGTATTAAACATTAACGATAGTCGATAGATAGTGGATACAGTAAGAGGGCAAGTAAAGAAACTTATAATACAAAAACAAAACGGTTTGAAGTTTCACTGCGGCTAATATTTTGGTTGGTACTTTATTGCCTTATTACAAAATTGTCAGAAGCTACTGTAAATGCAAAAAAGAGGATTTTACAAGTTCACAAACAATGTGTCACAAACAAAAATGTAAACGTTAAATAATATTATGCTGACGAGTAAGCAAAAAACTGCAGGCAGAAAAACAAAGCCTTCAATTAAAAATCAAAAATTATCAAATAGAATCAAACTATACATTAGTAGTAATATAATAATATGTATATATTAGTAGTATAAAATAACGTATGAAACGATGTATGAATGTGAATAAAGGAATGCGTGCCATTACAGTGTTGTATGGTGCACAATCTTTGTGAAATGTGATTGTCTGTTAGGTTTTACGTTAATATGCTTAAATAAAGATAATTAATAACTTTGTTTAACATCATTTGATCATTTTTAATATGTCGACAACGTTTTACTTGTGCCCGCGTGACCTAATTTCAGAACAATCGTAACCCGATGGAAAATATTACGTTATACCACTAAGTGTTTGCTGTCCATAAAAAAAAAAGTTTTTATAATTACAAATTTTTCAGTGACCATAAAATTATTTCAATATCTTAAAATAAATCTAGAAAATTTCACGGTACGCACCGAAACCATTCAAAATATCCGATAGAAATGTAATACATAAATACAATTTGTCCAAAGCTTATTCAACAAAGGGTGTTTTTTATTAGTTGTACCTTCAATAAAAGGTCTGGCGTCATGTGACATGTAAGGGATGATTCTAGTAAAGTAAACACACATCACGGTTACAAAGGGTGTGAAAATTAGTCGTGTTCTTGGGTTGAATTTGCGTTTCTTTATTACCTCGACAAAGGGCGAAGGGAGAAAATATTGGCAACGGGACAAAGCAAAGATATTTATCGCGGTAAAATGTCATCGTTCTTTCTGTGTGTTATGTAAACAGACGAAACGCTAGTTTTCTACATGTTGAAGATTTATTCAAAGTTATGTCACAGACAAATATTTTTTTATGAAAGAGATACAAGATGTTCCGCAGTTTCTATTTTTTTGTTTGTGTAAGATTACTGATTTTTTATTTATTGGAGTTGTTAACATGTTGAATATAATTGTAATATTTAGAGGTGTTTTACAAAGAGATCGCGTGTATTTTATATTTAATCCAAAGATAATAAATCTTGCTATTTCTGTAGGGATAAAGTTGAAGTGCGATAACTATACAATCGATGAGTTTTGGTGGTTGTAATTTCAATGCAATGGATTTATACGACGTGGTAGAAAACTGAGGGGTCTACATTGCATAAATGGTTTTATTTAATTGATCCGTATTATTGTTTTAGAAGTAGTCACTTTCTAGATTCAATGAAATATGTTTATATACGTGAAGGTTTTAAATAATTTAGCAACACTTCTTCTGAAAAATAAACCTCACACTTATATAGCGCAATTTATTGATATTTTTCTTCAAGTTCATATTGCCCTAAATAACTTAACCTGTTATATATTTAGGAATGTGATTCTGTTGCGATTTTCATAGTTGAAATTTCTTCTACAGTGCTGCTTGCATTGTTAGAATAACTATCTGATAGCTTAGTGATATTCGTAAAATTAACGCTGGACCATTTGTACATTGAAGCTATGAGAGAGATTTTGTAAAAAAATGTATGAATGTTAAATTAGGAACGCATAAAAACATTAAATTTAAAAAAATGCCGAATTAGCCAAAGCTTTCAAGCGTTATGAATTAAAGAAAGGCTCGTAATATTAGTTACATTGACTATTTTATTTCATAGGTACAGTTAGGTTGTAGTTTGTACTATTTGTATGCCTTGTCCGTTTCTTTTAAAGTCTTCTGCCGTTTTAAGATACATAAAATTAAAAAAAAAATCGTAAGACGTCCGCTCGTTTCCTCCAAGCACGCGTGGGCACTGAAATGAATATCAGAAACTCTATCACGGAGAGGTTCGGCCCTCCGTCGCTAGATGGCGGGCGCGCATGCGCGGGGGGAGGGCGAGCGCGCCGGGCGAGGGGGGAGGGGAAGATTATCACCGCGGGGAGAGGGGCCTCGATCCGCTATACAAGTCAGTCAGTGACAAACTGTTGTTAGAGACGTTCGCGTCGCGATATTCTATCAAAAATAATAATACACACTCGCGATTGCGAAAGCAAAATAAAAATACAAAAAAAAATCAACGGAAATTAAAAAAAAAATACATACGCCACATCATTGAATCGTCGACAGAATTCGATGGGAGTGTTAAAAAAAAACTTTAGAAAATAATTCTATGAACATCATGTGTAAACAACAAGTTTGATAAAATTCTATTTAGATATTTTTTTCTGAATTGTTTGAGCGAAGTATTTCGATGCAATATTTATGTGAGCTGGCTATGCATAGCAAAAAATAAACAATACAACCTCTACAGACACGTATGCATTACACACAATCAGTTTGTCGTGCTCTGAATAGACGAATTGCAATAAAATCACTCTACGAATTCGTTCTAGTTTGGTGAGGAAAAAAAACAAGAACATCTCTGACATTGAATATTTAAAAAGAAAAATCTTTTAAATTTGAATAAGTGCTCCGGTTGGGTTTATTTTGGCAGTGCATTGTACAAAATTTTAAGACTTTATAAAAAAAATGAGAACAGTTTCCAGTGAAGAACAATCGATACAATATAAAGGATTGTGCACCAAAAAAATCTTGTAAACCTTTGTTTATTCAAAGTCGTAAATCAAGCTGAACATTTCAAAACAAATCTTACGTAAAATTAGAATATATTATTTATTTAAACCGTAAACAATATAATCAGACTATAAATTCCGTAAAGGCTTGGAGAATTCTCGTGAATAGGAACAATACAGTTACTGTTGAACGCGCAATAAAAATAAAACACTAAAAAAAGCTTTGGAAGTTGTCGGCGAGGATTGTGGTTGTAAAAGGCACGTGTGAGGCGGTTTGTGCTGGGCAGTAGCCACCCTGTACATTCATTTACGATCGCACGGTAGAGTGTTTGTAGCATTTCGAGATTTACGAACTCTTCCTACGTCATTACCGGTGCACCCGGGTACAGATCAGCTGTAGACACTATCGCAAGTACCAGATTCATCTCGCACTTCGAAGAAAAACAGATCGGCTAATTGAATCGGGTTCAACGAACTGAACTATATGAACAAACGTTGGAGTGTGTTCGGAATTTTTGCAGAAATATCACATCAATAAGTCAGACTTTATTCATTTGTGTGTTTTTCTTATTTTTATTTTACATGTGACTGTGCGTCATCTTCACCCGGAACCCTCTACTATTTGATCTGTTCCCTTCCCCCTCCCCTCGGCCATAACCCTGCCGGCTCTCCCCCTATTCCTCCTTACCGCTCATTCGCTCCTGGGGCTCGCTCCCGAAACAACTTGTGCGCCCTCCATAATGTGCACCGCTTGTTTTGGCTCGTGTTGAACATTGCCAACTTATGATAATCCAACTATCAACATTTGATAATTGATTTTAAAATTCGTTGTCCAAAAACGAAAATATTGATATCAATTAAAATAAAATTTGATTAAAAATCTTCTGTCCTTTTTTGAAACTATCCTCATCCACCTGACTCGACTGGCCCCTTCCCGCCCCCCGCTCCCCCCCCTTTTCGACAACTCCCGCGGGCATCGTCCGCCCCGTGACCATCATCATCACGACCGGCGACCCCGTGGCGTGCTCCACCGCGGCCCCGCCCCTCTACGCGGACAATGTGGCCAACATGGGCGGCTCTTCCGGTCCGCTGTGCAACATGGCCGGATCCCCAGCGACCGCATCCGGCAACACCTCCTGGTGGACAATGATGAACGGCGGATTATACGAGGAAAGTCCTCCCTCCGTCATGCCCCAATCCGCGGGAGCCTTGAGTCCGGGGGCTGCCGGCGGTGGCGTCAGCCCCAGCGCGGCCCCCGCGCCGCCACCCGCCTCCACCGCCTCCACCTCCCCGGCGTCCGTAGGGTCTGCCGGGGCACCCGGGGCCCTCCACATACCCGCCAAAAGACTCGGCTCCTACGGGGATTGCGTGGAGCCCGGCGTGATCAGGCACTCGCATCACGGGGCGCAGCCCTGGAACTACTCCCCGGCAGAGACGCACCACGGAGGGGCGGCTTTCGAGCCGTCAGCTCTGAACCATCACCAGTACCCCAACACCCCCACCTACTACAACCTGGCCGGAGATCCGTCGAGAGACAGGAAGTCGTCCTCGCTGTCCTTCTGGTCCCCCGCCGCCAGCTCCGGCGACTACGGGAAGTACGGAGCTGGGGGCGGGGGAGGGGCGGCCGAGGGCTGTCACCAAGGGTTCGGCGCGCAGGCCTGCTGGAACTACCCGTACGGCGGGGCGCGGGAGCCCCCCGGCCAGCCGCCCTACCTGGGCGAGGAGCGGGGGCGCGCGGCGGGGATGGCCGCAGCAGCAGCCATGGCGGCCGCGGAGTCAGCTGGCTTTGGCCACGACGCCTACGGTCTGAGGAACTACGCCCCCGAGCCGGTCCCCGCAGCCCCATATCCTCCTCCAGGTAATTGTTTACGCATACATCACTAATTCATTATTTTTTTTTACAAAAGTTTGACCTTCTTTGGAATACTTAAATGAATTCAACTCATGACGTATTAAACGTATTTTTTTCCTCAAATCTTTCCTAGAGAAACTAATTATATTAATATTCAATACTCATTTTAATACATTGTTTATTTTATTGATGTCGTTACATTTCAATGTCGAAAAATAGCATGTAAAAAAATGCTAGAAGTGAAAATTTTCAGTTTTTTTTTTGCATTCATAAAATGTCAGAATATGATTTTTGCTAGCTAATTTAAAATTGTAAAACTTTGATAACCGGATTCGTGAAACCACTTCTAAGGCTTGAACTTTTTTCATAGACTATCGAAATTCCTTTCCCTCGTGGTAGTTTTGTCCACTAAAGGAAACTGTCAGTAAGCATTTCTTATCAGGAGATTTTTTAATAAAGAATTTTGTTTTATTTGGTAAATGGTTATGTTTCATAATCAATGCTCTGAGTTTTAACCAAGTTAAATTTAATTACATATTTTTTCTAAAGATATGAATCTCACGCGAATTACTTATCAAAATCAAAGTTAAAGCCGAGACCACCCAAGAATACCGATTCGAGAATGAATTACTTCCGCAATACTTACCTTATCAGTTATTCGTATAAAAGTCAAACATAATAAGAATAAATAACTGCATTTCAAATGGAAGCTTTTACATTTAACCCAGTAAACTGGAAATAGGCTAGTTCTTAGCAGGTAATGAAAGAAAAGCACTTTATTACCAATTTGTTGTAGCCGAAATAAACATGATCTTTCAACTTGATTTCTTCTGATAAGAGCCTATCTCTCTCTAGTAATCTCCTGTCACACATAAAATGGCCGATGTTATTGCATCATAATCATTCAATAATAAATTTACCGATTCGCTACCATGTGCCTGATATCCGTACCGGTATTTATCTCCAACTCTCGGTGACGAAGGAAGAAAATATCGGCAAGAAACGCTTTTTCTCCGCTCGCAATAAACCCCGCTCATTCTTCGATCGTACACATTTCACAAAAGAAAATAAACATCTCGAGGAACCACGTAAAAAAATCTAAGCATTTACGCGTCGCGTTATTTCGCCGCCTGAACCTTTTTGGCTTTTTTTTGCTTGGCGGCCGTATTTTCTCCGTGTTATTTTGTGTAACACAGACCGGTCATAAAACTTGGGTCGATTCGATCGTTTCGAGTGCCACTTATAATACCTGTAGCCGTCTCGCTTTACTGCATTTTAATTTGTCGGCTGCAGACAGAGACGAATATCATTTATTTTTATGAAACATGTAAATGTACTGCAAAAAAAAAATCGCAGATATTCTATCGGTAAATATTTTGTTAAAAAAATCGTTAAATTTGTTAAAAAAGCCTAGGTTATATTTTTTAATATCGTACTTTCAACCTAATTAAATCTGAAGAAGTTAAATCGGAAATCTGCCATCGGTTCCTTCTCGCAAATTCACTGTAAAATCACAAATAACCATGTGTTAGCCTTGCGTTTACAATTATTAAGTCGGTCTGAAGTATGCAGTGTTCGTAATTTATTGATCTGTGTATGCACACGACTACTACTGCACACGGAAATAGAAGCTGTGTAGACATTCAACATGAACATTCCTCATATCCTTTAGCTGAATATAATCGAAAAATAAAAACGAATTAATTGAGAGAAAAAAACATTATCAAAGTAAAGTTGTTTGGTAAATTGAGACACGAATCATCCTGAAAGTTAGCGGCGTTGAAACATTAAGTCATTTAGAAGGGGGCACTCGGCTGTTATCTGTTCCGTGACGACCCAGCATTAGGTTGATAGTTTCAAACTTCTATTGCACTCGCTAGATGTCGGCACCAGTCCCATAGCACAGTAGCTAGTCGAACAACTGCCTAGCGAAAATTAGAACCATCCATAGAGCCGGAGGCGAATAAAAAATAGGGAACACGAGGGCTAGCAAACCGCACCCCTCTAAAAAAACACGATCATATTGAAGGTCTGTCGTAAAATGTTCGTATACACGGTTCGCTCTTTTTAACAAAGTGGTCGAAAACGTGATTCAGAAGTGAGAGAAACGAATCCTTTCAGCTATCGCTTCACGGTGAAAACTGCACACGCATGAATAAAAACAATTCAAAAAGAGTCTTCGAAAGGGTGCTGTCAATAATAACGGTTTAAAAATTTTACGCGCTCGGACACAAAGTAACTTTTTACGTAGGTTCTCTATTTTCCTTGTTTGTTTTTTGGGAACCTGTTCTTACTGGAATTCGGCTTACATCATCGGTTGTACAATAATAGCTCAGAGTAGGAATGTTTTTCATACGTGTTCAAAGTCGCTGCTAGCACATGTTACAATGCAAATGTAAATGAAACGAAAATTAGGTCTTCATTACCGGGAGCATAAGAGTCATTTTCGGATGAAAAAAAAATTAAAAACGCGTCTTTTTTTTAATTGATTTTTCCCGGAGGCAGCAATAAAACATTTCGGAATGTATTTGAATTACACCTGTTTTAAAGTTCAATGAATCCATAAAGGCACATAAAAAAAAAGTGCGAAATATTTAAATAGTTAATTAATTTGCGGCCGCACGCATTTGGCTTTAAAACTCGGGTTCAATTCCTGCCGCGGAAGAAATATTATTTTTTTTATAGATTTTTTGTAGAAGATGATTTTTCAGCGCAGTGGATATTTCGATATGCACAATTCATAACGTAGATTTTTTATTTGATGCAGAGGACGTCCCGATAAGACATGAATGTGGATGAAGCAAGCAGTGTCAGATATAGAGATGTAAGGCATTACATCTTTTCGGGGAAATGTTCTCAAATTCAGTTTTTTGTGATACCGCACAAGAATTTAGACTGCCCAGAGCTGGTGGAATTATGGTATCCCTATTTGGAAAGTTGCCAGGCTGAAAGAAATGGTAGGGAGGGAGGGGGGAGGGGGTGTATGGCTAAGATCTTATCACTAAATATAGGTTTGACGGCCTTTATGGTCGAGTGGTAAAATGCTCGACTAAGTCGCGGGCTTAAATCCCGGCGTGCGCAAATAAATTTTAATAATTTGTATAAAAATTTGTCCTATTTTAATAAACATAAAATAATAAATTATATATTTTCAGCACGTTCCAGAGTGGTAAATATTCATAGTATCGCCTTGGTGTAAGATCACCATTCAGAATTGAAATGTTGCTTGAAATGGCTTTAGCCGTGTTCAGTGACTAGATCTGGATAGCCAAATGTTTTCTAACCTTATTTTTCTCCACCTCCTTCTCTTCCTCACTACTTTCAGCCTCACAAAATACTCTAATTGGGGATGCCATAGTCCCAATTTTCGGTATTCACAAAAATATAAGAGCTTTTTCATCCTACATAATAAGATAGTCTTTCACAAAGGCAATACTGAAAGTATCTTCCACTAGAACATTGTAGAAGTCGTCAGATATTTAAAAATCAATTAAGATCGTTTCTTTATTATCTATGTATGTAATTTGCTTCATTATTTTTTGGGCAATACAATGGACAGGTGCCAAAGAGGTGGAAATATGTTGTTGACATATTAATAGTGAGAGTAGATAGACGTAGACACCTTGTACTTTGCACATCAGCCAACTTTCACGTATACGGAGGGTACGCCGATATATCAACCGGTTTTCCTTAAAGTCTCGGCCGAAATACGGCATTATCATCTAAATGGCTCTATCACGAACCTTGTATTCGGAAGACGAATAAATAATGGTTATTACACGTGTTGCGAATGGCAGCCGCTAGATTTGGATGCACAGGCCATCACCCGATGGTCCCTGGTCCTCGGCTATTGATGGATCCGTCACGACTTAACAGCTCAGCCACGAGAAAAAATCCTGTCGCCAGTCGTAGCCGAGATTCTGACGCATTCACTCAAAACTGTGGCATATTCGTAACAAAACTATTTACACTTTGCTGCAAACAATATGATCGTAAAACACGTCGTACAAGTAGGACCGGCATAGTTTTTAAAAGGAAATAATTTAAATTTTTGAAAAATTTCAACCTTCCTTGAAATCTCACTATAAATATCTTGTCGTCTACAAATTTTTGTGTTTTTTTTTTATTTGTTTATTGACAGTTGAAAAACCCACAGCAATAACTTGTTAACTAACATTTTTGTCAAAAATGAGTTAGTATTCTCACTAAACTAATTCTGGTACGCTCTATTCAAAGAACACACTTTCCGACCATAGACATAAAATACAAGACACGTCATATTCATACAAATCTTACGAAAAATGTTGCACCACTAATGTTGCACCACTAAATGTTTCACTCGCGTATGAAAAGGGTATGTGTGTGGGAAAGAGATAGCTATATGAAGCGTGTTTCAAAGGAATGTCTCGTTGACTTGGTTTAGTGCAACCAGGCGCGTTGTCTCAGTAACGTATCTACATTATTTAATTCATCTAAGTTTCAGACCATGAAAATGGCACGAATATGGAAAATCAAAGAGTTTAACATGTTTACTGAAAATTTTTGTTATAACTGAAATATTTTTTAATGGCAAGAACAAGTTATCTACAATAATGATATTGTATTTCAGAAATGCATTAAAATCCTAAATTATATATTAAATTTAATATGTTATCTATAACATTAACGAAAAGTAGTTTGTGGATTTGTTACGGCACACACTTTTTTTAACAAAACGCAAAAGACTGCATATTTTAGAATAATTCAACAGTTTGTTAACGGGTTCTTGCCGAGGGGTCTTTAGTTATTCTACAAATCTATAATGCCGATACATATTACGTAAATACGCATTTTTGATAAATAAAGACTTATTGTAATCAGGGAAAGAGCTAAGTACTTTTCAGATAATTTAACCAAAGTTTGAAGAGAGATTTACATCTTTGCACAGCTCTCAACAAAATGTTTTTAAATTAACGAATTATTATTTTACACTATCATACGATAGTGTCTTTGACATTGATGGTTTAGAATTACTAAGAAAATGTACGTACAATGAAGTTACATGTGCAGAATCAGACGTGCTTATATAAAAGCAATTAATATTTTGAGAACCATTTTCGTTGTTGTTGTTAACTTGCTTTTAATTTAAAAAGTGATTTTTTTAAATAAAATAAAAATCGACTCTTTTATTTTTAGAACGTATTGTATCGCATAACTCCTGTATGCTTTCTGGAATTAAACTTTTCAAATTATTATAGAGCATTTTAAAATTGTTAAAAAAAACTCCCAGATAGATACAACATGTACGAGCTTTTCAAAATCACAATAATCAACATAAAAAAAATGTTATTGAATTCAAAACATTTCTTTTTAGAATGAAGGTTGTGGTTTTAATATCTAAAGCAGCTCACTTTGTTTAAATTATTAATAAAATGTTTTTTTTTTTCATAGAAATAAATCACTTTGTGGTTTAACATATTTAATGAAAATGAAAAAATAACTATTATTTTAAAATTAACAGTCAAATTCTGAATAATCAGTTAAATTTGTCCAGTAATCAAATATTAGGTATATTTCTCATAAACTCATAAAATTTCTCATTATTCTTTTATCACCTTCTCAGTTACGTTTTGCCTCTTTCTTTTCATATTATGTCTCTTTCTCCCTGTTCCTTTGTTATAATTTAAATGTTTTTTTTTTTTTACTGTTCTCTTATTTTATTTTATATTGCGTTCTCCCTCTGTATGTACGAGTATATATTACCACACACTATGTATTTTTTGTTTAGTTTAATTTTGTGCCTTGATGATACTTAGGCTAACCGAAACCGTTCGGTCATAAAAAATAAAATTAAATCTGTAGTCTTTTACAAAGTTAATGTAACATTATTTAAATTCATTAAATTGTACTGTTTTAATAAACACATTAATAACACTTACAGTCATCTCCTGTTTCAAAAATATTATAACTCTATTTCAAGCGCTTGAATTAAAGCAGGCTAGGAATATTAATTTATCGATCCAGACCCATTTATAAAAAGGACAAACAAAGGCGATTTTACTTTATCAAGGTCACGGTTATAAATGGTGTGGTTATGCAAATTAGCTAGGTCTAAGATCTTAACCGAAGCATGGCAAAATTACGGAGTTTGTTTGTTGATTTAAATCATTCATACGCATAAGAAAGGACCATCCCGTAAATTAAAAGTTTTTTTTCCATAAATACCAAAATTCAAACTTTTTTTAAAAATCGTATCTTTTTTCTATGGTTAATATTCATATGTTAAAATTCAGTTGAATAGCGCTTTTTTCATACCAAAGATTATACTATTTGTGACGCTTTTTGGCGAAAGCTTAAAAACGTCAAAATCAGCATTTAACGTATTTGACGTCCCTCGTCCCGTATGACGAATGTGTGCATAACAAAGTACAAAAAACGACCTAAATCCTCAAAAAGAATCAGATTCTTATAGCCATTTCTCTATTTTAGTTTGAAGGTAATATATTTTCACAAATTGAAAGTATTTTATATTATTATAATAGATAGTATATTTAAATTTTTAACGATTCCTTATTGATAATTGATATTGTAATTAAATAAGAAAGACAATTAATATTGAGTTCCTCAAAATATACTTAAAAAAAAAAACAAACTAAAATCAACAACCTTTAATAAGCCTAATTTGCAATGTGCTCTCTACGTCTTATTATTATACAAGTAAAAAAAATCATATATCTCTTATGTGCAAAAGTATGTAAGTAACTAACTAACCATCACGCCGTTTCTCCGCAGGGGTAGGCAGAAAGGACGGACCTCCATAGAACTCTGTCTTGGCACAGACTCCTCGCTTCATTCACATTCATACACCGCCTCATACATACTCTTCACATGGCCTGACTCAAGTATTTGGTTCACTTGTTTGTGCCATGTCGTCCTCGGGCGTCCCCATCATCTTCTTCCATTCACTTTGGCGTTCCTTTGATTATATTCATTACACTTACATCAGCCTTGCATTCTTTCCAGATATCCACATTTTTAACACGGTCATTCATAGTTATACTCCACGTACGCCTCAGAGATAAAAGCAAAAGTTAACATTTTTTAACGAAAGCACACGGCAGGTAGTGCATTAAGCTTTCGCGCTTGAAACAAATTATGGAAAGGTGGGGTGAACGAAAATAATAACTATCGAAGTGTTGCCAGGTTCAATGCGTGTGGAGCGATTCTCTCTGTGGCCAGGTCAGCGCATTCTCCGAGCTTTCTTTTCACTCTCGGGCTGTGAGCTTCCAGGCGAGCAAAACGAGCCTTTGTTTACTCGAGGCGCGAATGGGCCACCGTCCCTGAAATGCGAATAAATCGACGATAATTTCGCTGAGTTATGTGAACGCCGGGAACCAGACGGCTGCTTGGAGCAGAACGCAAATATCCCCGTCGCCACGATTATTGTGAATGTTCGGTTGATTTTTTCAATTGATGAACGTTAAACAACTAGGAATGTACTGATTTCTGAGCGAGTTGGCAGGAAAGCACCCTCGAGCATTTAACATCGTACTGACAGAAACAAGGAAATAGACCGTCTCACAACTCTGAATCATTTTTTCATATATCATATCATACCTTAGAGTATATAGAGTGGTATTTAGGCTATTTATACATCCATTCATATCGCATATCGACATAATGTTTTTGTTTATTCGTATAACCACTTTTTCACAGTATTGTTATCAACAAAAATATAGCAAATAACCTAAAAACGTTTAGTTGTGTCAAGTTTAGTGGCATAATAAAAAATGTGGGCGGAATCCCGCGGTGACTCATGAGCCCATGGTGTACGACGTAAAAACCCGGAAAAAGTGATTTATCGCAAGTTTGTGAAGGTTGGGTAAAAATAATTAGCTCTCTCTCTCCATACATTGTTATTTCAAGTATCATACACACTCTCTTATACTAATTTGATTCGTGATCGTGGTTGAGTGGTAAGACGCTCCAGTACAACTTCAGAGGTCGCGGGTTCAAACCCGGCGTGCGCATTTAATTATTATGTATCCATAACACATTACTTTTAACTCATATAAAATTACATATTGTGTATTTGCGGCACGTACCAGAGTGGTAGATACTCATAGTATCGCCCTGGCGAAGGACCACTGTTTCTACTCTCGTGGTGCGAGAACGTATGGAAGCAGAAAAACACTTTCTTTTTCTTCGGAATTCGACTTGGGTATTTATTTTTCTTCTTTCTTCTGTGTTTCGTAACAATATCTGAATAGCGAGGTACTTTTCAACCTTCCTCTTCTCCATCTTCATCCCCTCCCCACTACCTTCAACCTCACAACATACCTTGATTGGGGATGCCATAGTCTCACTGGCTCTGGATGGTTGAGAGCAGTTGGGACTCTTGTGTGGTATTCACTATAAAAAATATTTAAAAAAACTAATTGGAATATATTATTTAACATGGATACAAAAATAGTTATAAAGACATCATTTGCTGTCTTAAATATTTAAATGATGTCAGTTTTACTCACTATTTCAATTTAACAAAAAAAGTTAAAAAATTGATGTTATTTTTTTTTAAAGTTTTATTAGTACGCATATACTTACATTTTTTAATTACGATTTTCTCGAAACTGGTAAATTTTACGTAAGTTAGTAATGCATTCGCCTAGAAATATTTATCATATTTTTATATGTTATATAGTGAATACCGCACAAGAGTCTCAACGGCTCTCAACCGTCTGGAGCCAGTAGGACTATAGCATCCCCAATTGGGATATTTTGTAAGAATTAAGGTAGCGGGGAGAAGAAGAAGATTGGTAAGAGGAATGTTGGGAAGTACTTGGCTATTCATAACAGGTCACCAAACAGGGCTAAAGCTATTTCAAGCAATGTTTCGACTATGCGTGGTAGTCTCTCACCAGGGAGAGACTTTTTACTACTCT
Organism: Drusus annulatus; assembly: GCA_022651775.1. Lineage (NCBI taxonomy): Eukaryota > Metazoa > Arthropoda > Insecta > Trichoptera > Limnephilidae > Drusus > Drusus annulatus. The sequence continues at coordinate 516,684 of JAGWCC010000006.1, forward strand.
GGAACGTACAGCAGATATACTATATTATTTTATAAAAATCAAATGTGAAATAACACATTTTAATCAAATAAAATTTGTTTGTGCATGTTGGGATTTGAACTCGCGACCTCTAGATTCGTAGTCAGATTACAATCGTTGGAAGTATTTACTTACTTAAAACAGTAAAATACACGAAGAATAATTTGGTATTTTGTCTTTTTTTAACCAATTTGAATATTTTGAAGTGGTCTGTAGAATAAAACAAGGTTCGCATTACGTTTTTCTGTATTCAGCAGTTAACGAATTCCTCAAGCTTTCATTTACCAAGCCTAGGAATTTATTGAATGAATCAAATGATCCGTAGATATTTTTACAGCCGTAGGTTAATATATCACTTTATGATTCCTAGAAAATATACCCGAATCTTTTCACGCGAATCGAATCCCTATGATATTAGAGATTACCTATGTGAAGATGCGATTTTCGCTTGCCTTTGTTGCACCCCTCCCGATCCGGTTTGGAGAGCTTACAGTCCGAACAAAAGCTCCAAGGCGTTTCGAGCTTCGTGGCGTGTTTACGAAATATATGCAGGAGCTTTTTCACAGTAGCCTTTATTATTTCACATTTAAAATGTCTCGTCGCGGTGATTTTCCGTGACAATAGAGCTTAATTTATAAATCAAGTTTGTTTTTTTTTTTTTTTAAATGATATTTCTAATTGAGTAATTTATTTGAGTTATTTGACAAACTGTCGATTTCCTTCAATTTTTCATTCTGATGCATTTATAACTAGCTATCTTACTAAAAATGTTTTTCCTCATAGAAGTTATCCCCAACGTTTTTTTTATATCGCTCTACATTCATTTTTACTCCAAATACTAATTTGATATTCCTACTCTTCATATGGCCTAACCATAGTGGGTACATAATATGCAGGTATATTAAACTCACATTTTAAATATTTTTTTATAGTAAATACCGTACAAGAGCCCCAACTGCTCCAAACCGTCTAGAGCCAGTGAGGCTATGGCATCCCCAGTTTGTGGTATGTTGTGAGGTTGAAGGTAGTGAAGATGGGAAGGAGATGAGTAAGAGGAAGATGAAGGTCGGGTAGTATCTGGCTATTGAGATCTGGTCACCAAACACGGCTAAGCCATTTCAAGCAACGTTTCGATTCTGAATGGTAGACTTTCACCAGGGCGATACTTATACTTAGTATTTACCACTCTGGAACGTGCCGTAAATATACTATATATTATTTTACATGAATTAAATGTGTTATGATACATTTTCATTAAATATAATTTATTTGCGCACGCCGGGCTTGAACCCGCGACCTCCGGATTCGTAGAGGTCATAATTCAGGGTTGGTATCGAAATTACGCCATAAGCTTATTTGTTGATAATATCTGGTTTGTATTTTTTCAGTCGTTTTTTTCAACGTAAACCTAATTTAAAAAATGCTTCCAATAAACCATAATCATCAATCAACATGCACGTGTACGGTGAAATTTAATTAAAAAGTCATAATTTTCGCAAGCTTCGTTAAAGGACACACAATTTCTGGTTGGCTTTTATGCAATAGGCTTTGGAATCAATTAAGGAATTCGCGAAACTCTGCATGCAAAATCTTGGTGAACTTAGTTATTTAAGGAATTTTGGCTGGGGCTTTAGACCACGTGTTTATTTTTATTAAGTTTTAATTAACTCCCTAATATCAAGTGAGTGCCGTTTGCAGTTAATGATTTTGTAGAGATAATATTGTCAATTATAAAACAAATCTATTCATTCAATAAAAGTGTTATGATTAAATAAGGAACGTTTTGCCATCTGTTAGGTAGGTAAAAAATAAATTATAATTAATGAGTTTCGACTCTGAGCAGCCTGCTGCTGCTTGAAGAAACGTATCGGTTGCGCGCACAACTTCTTATGAAAAGTCATATCGATGCTAGGTACTTTGTAAGCGGCAATTTCGAAGATTTACTAAAATATTTCGACAGAAAGACAATAATTAAGACAGTAATTGTAACATTTCGATCCCCTGGAATAACAAGGTTTCATCTGACACAGCAATGTCATGCGATAATGGCCTCCGTAGAAAGTTACTTTAGAGTTTATTATCGCATAGCAGTGCGGTGTCAGATGGAACATTGTTATTCCAAGGGGTCGATTTGGTGAAATTTAGGGGAAAACACAATTTATTGTTTTTTTTTTATTTCTCGTGTCATTTCATTGTAGGTATATGAAAGATCTTTTAAATGTAATTTTTAGATACTATAGGTACCTATTTATATTATATATCTAAATATTTAATGAAAGTAACTTTGTTTTGACACCACTTTATTAGATACATATACCAACCGGTTTCGGCTCTACCTGAACCTTCTTCAGGGTTGAAAATAGTATGTAATAATGTTGTTGTATTGAACAATACATATTTGTTCAGCCCTGAATAAGGTTCAGGTAGAGCCAAAACCGGTTGGTATATGTATCTAATAAAGTGGTGTCAAAACAAAGTTACTTTCATTAAATATTTAGATATATAATATAAATAGGTACCTATAGTATCTAAAAATTACATTTAAAAGATCTTTCATATAGGTACCTACAATGAAATGACACAAGAAATGAAAATTCAATAAATTGTGTTTTCCCTAAAATTTCACCAAATCGATCTTTTGGAATAACAATGTTCCATCTGACACCGCACTGCTATGCGATAATAAACTCTAAAGTAGCTTTATACGGAGGTCATTATCGAATGACACTGCTGTGTCAGATGAAACCTTGTTATTCTAGGGGATCGAAATGTTAAAATTACTGTCTCAATTATTGTCTTTCTTTCGAAATATTTTAGTAAAATATTTAGTTTTTTTTGTCATACATGCATTTGTTGGACATATTTATTTTCTCATGAAAAAAAAAACAGATTTATTATCGGTACGTATAATATTTTACAAAGTAAATGCATGGGCAAGTAAATAGCCTAATATCAATGTGTCTTAGCATATCATCGTTGGAAAGGCAAAAGAGCTGAAGCGCCATTTGGGGAAGTTTACACCAAAGCACTTTAAAGGTTTTTTTGTTTGTTTTACAGTAAAATTCACAAATCTTCAGTATCTAGTTAGATTTAGAAAAAAAAGTTGACTCGGGTAACTCAATGCTCTCACTGAGTTACCTGAAATGACAAAAACCTAAAAAAGTCTTAAAATTGTATCGCTCGTCTAGCTCGCTAGTCCTACAAAAACCTCGAGTAACTCAATGGTCTCACTGAGTTACCTAAAGTAACAAAAAGCTAAAAAAATCCCAAACCTGTGTCGCTTGAGTCAAGCCTTCTCCCAAATGGTAAATATATTTTAGACGGCTGAAGGGCCACAAAAGTCTTCAGAATCAGACGAGAGTCAGAGCATTCGATGCAGAAAAAAGAACTGATCAAAACTGCCTACTGAACTCATTTTTATACTTAAGTGTCGCTTCAGCCCTTTTGCCTTTCCAGCGATGATTTACACCTTATTGAAACGTCACTCGGTCGATTGTGAAACTGCCCGACGCGCTAGGTAGGTGCCCATGCAGAGCACGCGGAAGCTCGATTTTCAATGTCGATAAAACGAAGAGCAGAAAAAAGTAAACGGGCAATATGAGCGTTTACGAGTGTTATGCACCTCCGTACAGGAGTCAAGCGAATCTAGATCTGGAGCACCCGGCCGCTTACCGTTTATACGGGAGCACCGGGCGGGGTAACTACGGGACCCGAAGGCCGAGAATCGTAAAATTTTAAACACATTTACAACTCTATTTGCGGTGATTTTTTTATGGACTATATAAGCCGTCTAGACAACAAACTACCTCCTAATTGATTGCCTCGTAATAAACGAATAAAATGACGCTAAAGGCTAATAAAAAAATACAAAAAACGTGATACAGTTTTACAGTGACCGCGTCATTTCGCGAGCCGTATTATTTTAGTTCTAGGCTTTTGACGACCTAGCTCCGAGATGTTGTGACGTCACACCGCGTCACACGAGTGCTTTCGGAATGTAGCGTGATGTCATAATGTATTAAGCACCTATAAAGATGTATGGCTTTTATTTTATGGGTATAGTTATAACTAATAACGCTTCGTTGGTAGGCGCACCTTTCCGTTGTAGATTTACGGCTTGTTATTATCGGGCACGCATGTATCGCTTTAGTATTTGTATTGATATAAATACACAAAAAAAAAACTTTGTTTAAGACTACGGATATTTTATTATTTTTGTATGACCGACCGATTTCGCTTAGCCTAACCGTCATCAGGGTGCAAAATTAAACCAAACGAAAAATAAATAAAAATTGTGCGCTTATATATACATACAGAAAGAGAACAAAATATAAAATAAAATAACAGAACAATGAGAAAACCAAAATTAAAAAGTTATAATATTTTTTGTTATAATTTCACTATATTAACTGCAACTAATATATTACGATTCAATACCCCGTTGTGAAAAAAAAACAATAGACTATATAATCCTCTAATCAATTTATCGCATCCATACCTTTATCGAATTTTTTTTAAAAGATACCTCGTTGAAACGTGAAATATGTATAAATACAAAAGATGAAACTTAGAACCACAAATCTGTAAATTAATATTAAAATAGTTTTACAAAAAAGAGATATTTAATATTAATATTTGAACTAGTTTTTGTACGAGTTTCAATTATTTTTTCTTATTAAAGAAATTATTGAAAAAAATGTCTCAAATATTTTGTCGTCTTACCTTTAAACTCAAATCTAACATTCAAAGCTTCATAGTTCATGATGGAATCGACGGTGCTGGTTAAAAATTCCTGCTTTAAATAAAACACTTTTGACCCAAAAGCTCGACAAAAGCTCACCTTTTCTCACCCTTTGCTCACTCTGGTAGTTTATCTGCTTTATGTCATTGACAAACGCCTTTAAAAAATACATTTATACTAAATACCGCACTAGAGTCCCAACCGCTCCTATCGTCTTAAGCCAGGGAGACTATGGCAACCCCAATTGGGGTATGTTGTGAGGCTGAGGGTAGGGGGGGAGGGGAAGGTTGGGAAGTATCTGACTATTCAGATCTGGTCATCAAACATGACTAGAGCCATTTCAAGTTACGTTACTATTCTGAATGGTGGTCTTTCACAAGGGTGATACTAAGAGTATCTACCAGTCTGTGTTTAATAAATACTTTTTCCCTAATGCCCACATAGGTGTTTAGGCATAACTACCTTACTTTGCTACCGTTTGATTCCTTTTTAATATCTACTAATTATTAATACTCTTCTTACTTATAATTCTAACTGATAGAAATCAAAACTTAAAAGCTTTATGTTTTCAAATGAATCACTCAGAAAATACATAAACGCTTAGGTTTTATCAGCCATCTTTCATCGCGGCTTATTCGCAAGCCACGCTACTCGTATGGCCGATCCAACGCGCCAAATCATGAATGGAAGGCCTACTAGATATTTGATATGTTAATTTAATGCGTCGTTAAATTAGTGGACCAACAATAAAAAGTACTATACATGCTTACATAAATATTACTTTTGACAGACTTTACGGAACATGCGAAATGTCGTAAAAGCAATGCAGCTTGCCATTATTTACTCGAGAATTTTCACACGGCGTCATCAATTTGATGATGTTTAGCGTAGGTCAGTTTTTATTATCACGTGGAGTTTATTAGAGTAGAGTTTATGATGCGCCGCAGCAAGTGCATGAAACGCTTAGAAACCATGTCGGCGACTGGCAAATGGAATTCGTGTTTCATAGTTATGATTACAACAACAAAAAATATTAATCATTTCCAATGTATTGTGCTGAATTAATTAACCAAAAAATAACCTTTTTTTTATAATCAACTTGCTTGTTTGGAAGGGTATGCTGCGATCCACTTCTTCAGGCTTTTACGGGGTTGTTTGAAAGCATTATTATTTTTATTTTTAACAATTATTGAATAAAGCGTCGGTGTAGATTGATTAATATTCTTGGCAAGGTATTTCTGCGGTGGTAGAGCAATATTGTTTCTGAATAGAATCACTCCTAGACCATCTGGTATTGATCTATTTTATGACACGACCTTCTGATGCTTGCATAGTCCGATGTTTTTTATTATATTTTACTGTTTCATTAAAATGAGTATTGAATATGTAACACCCTTGAAAGATCTCTTGAATTTTTTTAAAATAATAACTCCCTATTTTGTATTTCGCACAGCTTCCCTAGATTCAATGTACCAAAAATGATAAGAAATTAAAGCATACTAACTGTTAAAAGTGATGTGGGGTTCCTCTCCATCTTCTATCTTCCCGGCAGGTTCCCTGGCGTCCATGTCTGTCGGAGTTGGTGTGGGCTGCACTTCCAGCAACCCGCTGGAGTGGGCGGGCCAGGTCACCGTGCGGAAGAAGCGCAAGCCCTACTCCAAGTTCCAGACCCTGGAGCTGGAGAAGGAGTTCCTATTCAACGCGTACGTGTCCAAGCAGAAGCGCTGGGAGCTGGCCAGGAACTTGAACCTGACGGAGAGGCAGGTGAAGATCTGGTTCCAGAACCGGCGGATGAAGAACAAGAAGAACTCCCAGAGGCAAGCGGCGCAGGCGCAGAACAACAACAACAACTCCGCGGCCAACAACCACAACCACCACTCGGCGCACCACCACGGGCACTCGCAGCACCACGGGCTGAGCCACCACGCGGCCAACGGGACGGCGGTCAAGCACCACCAGTGACCAGCGCCTTTCTCTGGGGCCTTCCCGCACCACTACAGCCACCCTGGAACCGTCAGCTAAGCGCCGGGCGATCTCTCCCCTGACTCTAGGTTGTACCCCGGTACAAGACGTGGACTCGTTTAGACCTATTTATTTACCGTGTGATGTTCCGCGTCTCCGTGTGACCACTGACTCTGACCCGCGGCTGCTGGGTTTCAAGGTTCCAAGGTTCCGAGGTTGCCATCGTACGATTTGATTCAAGTGGTGCGTTATGACATTATGTTTGACCCCGGAGAATTAATTAATCGAATATGTATTAGTAGAAAGTTAATATTACCTAATCATGACACGTATAGAGCATAGGTCCATCAGCGTTGAGAACCTATGTTATGATAAGTCTACTTAATTGTTTAAATAATATCATAGGTAGTTTGTTTAAATAGAGAATATAATTCATTGTGAAATTTTATTATGTGAGACTGCTTATTGTAATACCGGAAACGCGATTCTTTTATTTTTATTTAGTGATAGGCCCGAGAGATGGAAATTGTCGATTGTTTCATCGAGATATATTTTTTTAATGTTCAACTACCAAAAATATATTTTTAATGTGACTTGAACGTTATTTTTTTCACAGTTTCCGTAAGTTTGTTTTGTTTTAATTACATTTAAGGGCAGGTGCATTATGTTTCTTTTTAATGATTCCAATTTGCTAGTAGACTTAGAATTCAAGTTTGAAATTGTTTATGTTGTAGATCGATTTAGTTTCCACCCGATTTATTTTTGTTATTGAACTTTCTGTTACTTTGTCGATTGAAGTCTGTTGAATTTTTAGTTGAGTATCTATTTTCAAGTGACCTAAGCCTAATTTTGTTATACAAATATTGATTTAGAATTGTCATTAAAAAGTTTTGTTTTTAAATATGTATAAAATATTAGTTGGAGTGTAGAAGAAAGGATTGTTTTAATGAATCACAGTTGTTTTCACACTATCAAGAGAAAGGCTTTTTCGATGACACGCTTTTATAAAAAAAAAAACATTTTTAATTTGTTTCTGTTTTGGTTGTTCCACTTTGACAAAGCCCTCCATTTTCAAATAAACACTTTGATGTACAACTGCTGATAAGGTTAGGAATAATTAAGTGAATATACCTACGTACTAAGAAATTACTGTGAATTTTAACCTTATTTTGACATCGTAGATGTGTTCTAGATATGTAAATCGATGTCATTAAGATAATAAAATGATTGTGTAAATTACTAAGAAACTTCTCTAGAAACCCGAATTCAAATGAGTAGATTTGTGACAAATATGCAGTTATTGTAAATTAGTATTACTTAAATCGCAAGCGTATTTAACACTTTCTATTGTACATTTGCCTATTGTTTTTTTTTTTCAATGTCTATTAATAATCAAATGTCCTTTATGTAATATATCTGTACCAACCGACCTCCAGCATTTATTTTATCAATAATTTATTAAAAATAATATACTTATTGCTACTCCAGTTTTGTTCATATTGAAGGTTTATGACATTTTCGTAGCTAATCATATAAACCGGTCAACTTCATTTTAGTCAAATTATAAGGAGTGATGCACTTGAACCAATATAATTGTATTATGTTCTATTTAAAACAAAACAGGCAATAATCAACAACACGAATATGAAACAGAAAAGGCTAGAAAATAAAAAGACAATGGTCACAACCGAGACTCGAACTCGGATCCTTTACTCTATTTCGTTTCTAATAAGGTCCCAACGACTGAATTGGTTGAGGCGTTACTCCCGGATAGAGCAGAGAATCCGAGTTCAAGTCTCGGTTGTGACCATTGTTTTTTTTTTCTGGCTTTTTATTTTTCATATTTGTGTTGTTGATTATTGATATTATTTAAATATAAAAAAAGCATTGACGATTTAAAGTTCATTCTAATTTCAGTAAAAAGGGTTAATTTTTAAATGATTTTAACGATTACAGATTTTACATTATAATTAATTCAATAACAGGTTGATATGTAGTGACATAGTTCACTTGTGGAGTTGGCTGGATTGCAAATTAAGTCATCGATTAATTTATCAAAACACAGACAGGACCATTATAAAGAATACAATAATAATTTGATTGTTCATAAAAGTAATCAAATACTTGTGAGGATGTCTGAAACCAATTTCGGTATACAGTTAAATAATCCATAACAAAATTAATACTGAATTTCATTTGACACATTCATTTTCTCGGTATTACGATTCTACGTCAGCTATAGAAATGTATGTACAAATTATTTTTTATCGAATTTCTCCATCATTATTATTTCGTAATTATTGTTGTTTATTTTTTACCGAAATATACCTAAAAAATTATAAATATTTTTCTTTAATTAAATGTTTTAATGTTAATTATTAGATACATTAAGTATAGGCCATATATATCTTGTATAAAGTTACTTAAATTGATGTTTGAACTTTTGAAGCTTAAAGTATAAAACTTAAATTTTAAATCAAAATGGTAAATGCATACAAAATCATTTGTATTGAGATATAAATTACGTAGCTTCGAATATATTAGATACCATATTATAATTGTCATACAAGAATCTATGGAAAGTTTTTCGGAGATGTTTTTTTTAAAACACCTACCCCAACTAGATATAAAAAAATACATTTTAAATCATCCGCAAAAATTTAGAAAAATACCTGTGGAATGCAAAATATTAATAAAAATTATTCCAAAATAGGTATTTAGGCAGCTTGGACGGTTGAACTATTTGCATCGTCTATCTCGATTCAATTTTAAATTAACAATCTATTGTATGCTAAGAGAGTTATCCTGATATAAAGTAATATTGTTCCTTTGAGCGCATGGCTGTAGATTAATTTCTAATAGATAATAATAATACAACCTAGGTTTCCCGAATAAATTCGACAGCTAATCATTTTATTGATCAATGTTCTTAATTGTCTTTAATTTTATTACAATTGTCGATACTATCTTCATTCAAGAAACAATTGAGATTTCGTACAGTACTCACTCACTACCTGTTCGAAAGTTTTTTTCAATTAAAAAAAAATGATCGAAGAAAAAAGCATTCTTAAAAAAAAAATTGCGCCACAAACCTACTTTAATTATTGATAAAATATAAACTAAGTACCTACCTAAACATTTTTTAATCTTCCTTAAAGTTGATGTTCAAATAGGGTATGAAAAATTGTATTATACTTTCCATCGTATTTACCTTCATAATATATTTATTTTCTATATTATGAGTAGATATGTTGTAATTTAAAATAGTCACTGAATATTAGACTTTATAAGTATTTTTAAGAGTTTTTTAGCGTTATTGTACGATCGAGTTACTATACCTACAGGTAGACATTAATGTGTACAGTTAATTTAAGTATTGTTAATGTGCCCCATTATATGAAAATACAAAGAAAGATTTGTAAGAAACAATAATAAAATTACTTTGAGACGTGCTTCGATATTATTTATTTATCAGTGGAATATAATATTTATTCTCAATTGATTTATTGTATGCTTAATTTATGTGTTGTTATGAAGGATAATTATAATTGGACGATTTCTTGAGAATACTCGAGGGTTATAAAAAAACAGCATTAGATATAATTAATTTGTTAACTTTACAAGTAAAGATATTGTGTTTTAAAGATTTTGAATCTACGCACGCACCAGTGGGGTGCCGTGATTTTCAGAAAACATGTTATGGTTTGTATTTTTGCACCCATTTTATTTGTCAAAAAAAATGAAGAGGATACTTCTTAAGCTATAACAATGGGACATACCGCAATGAAAAATACTTTAAGCCATGGAAAATTAGATTAAAAAGAAACGGCATGCCCCTGTAGTTATAAACACATTTAGTTAAAAGCTTTTTCTGAATAAAATTAAATAGGTGAGTTTTAGCTTTCCACTTTCATGTACTGAGTTGTTTTCATCACGTGATAATTCTAGTCTACTAAGGCAAGGCCGATGAAGTTGTCGTGTTCTAAAATCGAGGTCATGGGTTCGATTCCCGTTATGAAAAAAAATTATATCGTAGTATTGGAGTTTACCCACATGACAGAAAGGGGTGAAGCCTTATAAGTGCTTTTACGTTGGTATTTGAGTGTGAATAGTGTTATATTTACATGTTTTTAGGAGCTCGAGAAACTGGAGGACTACGAAAAGAAACGGCTAAACAAAAGGTAATAATGCATTGAATACCAGGTAAGGTAAATATTGTGACAATTTTTAGGGCAATCATCTCTTTATGACAACACCAAAACTTGTTTTTAATGTATTTATTTTTTCTGTCGATATTTCAATCCACCCAATAATTTTGTTGAGGGGTAAATTTTGTTAGTTTTATTTTTTATTTCTGATATAATTAATCAATAAAGACAGTTTTATTAAAATAAAATTGCAGCCGGAAGGCTCGGTTCTTACAAAAAGTTGAACGTTTTGTTAATGCCCATTCCGTCTTTGTCTCGCCACTATTCATTCGTTGTTTTCTTTAATTTCATTGCGCGTAGAGATTGCGCAGAAGGTCGATTATTGACCCTTTCTCCAACGGAAAGCGTTTTTTCCGATGCAAGTATCAACTATATCTACTTTCAGTAAATAATATTTATTTTTATTTAACTTTGTTTAACAGCTCATAAAAACTTTTTTAAGCGGAAAAAAAAAACATCTTAACTAACTATCACGCCGTTTCCCCGCAGGGGTAGGGGAGAAGAGTTCGGACTGCCATACAATTCTGTCTTGGCACACACTTCTTGCTTCATTTACATTCATACATCGTCTCATACATACTCTTCTGTTATTCTGACTCTTCACATGGCCTTGACTTAAGTATTTGATTAATTTTATCGTGCTATGTCTTCCTCCGGCGTCCCCGACTTCTTCTTCCATTCACTTTCGCATCATATATTCTTTTCACACTCCTTTCTTTGTTCATTCGCTCTACGTACCCAGGCCATCTAAGCGTCCCTTTCTTGATCCTATTAATTACGCTTACATAGATAACGCTGCTATTCAATGACATGTGCTTTGTTATTATTATAATTTTTTATTTCAACATATCGTTGCTGGAAAAGCAAAAACGATTAAGCGACACTTTGGTCAAAAATGTGTTAAATGAGCAGTTTTCATCAGTTTTTTTCTGCAACGAATTCTCTGATTCTCGTATGATTTTGAAGACTTGTGGCCCTTCAGCCATCTAAAATATATTTACCATTTAGGAGAAGGCTTGACTCAAACGAGACAAGTTTGGAACTTTTTAAAAGGTTTTTATCCCCTCAGTTAACTCAATAAAAGCATTAAGAATCAATTTTTTTACAAAATTCAACCAGGTACTGAAGACTTATGAATTTTATTGTAAAACAACAAAAATAAACTTCTCAAAAGTTCTCTGGTGTAAACTTCACAAAATGGCGCTTCAGCCCTTTTTCCTTTTCTGCGGCAATATGTAGTAAAACCATAAAAACAGTTTTCAAGCGACTTTAAATTTTATTTCTAAAAAGCATTGTTTTTAATTGCTTTGGAAAATTTATTAAATAAATAACGGGATGTAATATGACTTGCCAAGAAAAAGAGTGACTTTAATCTTGGTGTGCCGGAGGGTCTCAAAGAACCTGTAACATTTGTACCGGTGTGTCCTCGAAGACACACGCATTCATCATTAGCTTATCAGTCATTTTTTATCCTTAAAAACCTGTTTTCGTATATTTAAATGAACCGTAATCGCTTGTCAACAAAATAATCAATGCAGTGATATATTTTGTATTGCGTTAAGTTCGGGACAAGTCGAGTAATAAATATTTGAAGTTTGCTTATGTCGGTGCGATTGAGAAAAAAACGATTTTTCAAAGCGAAATTACTGGCGGTATTTATAGGAAAGCCTCATGTAATTGTGTATTCATTTAGTAGGAAATTTATTTACTCCCACAAAAATACAATAAAACGACAGAAAAAAATCTTCAAATTTAGAATTCATTTTTTTTTGTGACGTTAGGGACAAAAAAACCACTTCGAATAAAAGTAGCTTTTCCAAAAGAACCACTTACACAATTAACATGAAATTTGAACAAATATGCTACATAGACACATTATCTGAGAAAACAGCATAATTGACCAAAACATCATTTTGTACGACACAAGTGAGTTATTGCGAAATTTCTAGTCGGAAATCGCACGGCGGTCAGATTGATTTTTTCAGATTTCATGCCCGGTTGTACCTTGCGGGAATCCGGCAATCCAATCGTTAATCCACCTATTTCATATATAGAATATTGTCTACTAAAATACATTTTAGGTAGAGATTTGAAAAAAGCATTTTTAAATTTGACAACTTCAATAAAATCTTAGGTTTCAGTTTTTAAAAGTTCGCACTCGTACGTACGTACTTACAAAAAAGTCATGTTGTTTAATACTTAGCACCTATAAATAATAATAATATTTCAATGATATAATATTCAATGTATATCACACATAATAAAAATACAAGGGCCAAACAACAAGAAAGACTTTTAGTACCTAAATACAATACAGCTTTTGCACAAAGACACCATATGTACATCGCGCCTCACACTTACAAAAAACTCCCACCACAGACTGTAGCCATCACCAATATGTATTCCTTTAATCAAAACATTACTAAATGGCTAATGAGTAAGGACCGCAAGGAAATTGAAGACCTCCTAAAATAGCACTTGAAATTCTTCACCATGACAAACTAGAACATCGTGTAACAAATATCATTTTTTTTTAAATTATTCTACTTGTACTCACTGTCACTTACCTCAGAACAGGTTCTTATGACCTAGTGAGATAGGTAATGTAAAAAAATAATGTAAGAAACAAAAAAGTTAATAAATAAATAAAAGATTTGCATAGCACCGTTTTTGTGAAAAATCACCTCAAGGGCGCTGTGCAGATCTTATTTTCTATTATTACCTATTAATTCCTAGTTTAAATAAGAATATATAGAGGAACATAAATTTTCTAAAGAACTAGTGGTCCGGAATCACGATTAAATTACAGAGGTGGAAATGTAGTGCTATAATTACACTGCAAAAAATACACGAGAGGGAAATAACACACGTTTTTAAAATTAATACCACACAGGAAGCTCCAAAGAAAATAATTTCCTTCAGTACGTAGGTCACCTTTGGAGATACTATATGAAGTGTATTTTTGAGAAAAGAAAGAAGTGAACATCATTCTACAACCGAGTTATTTAATTAAAAAAATAATCGACCCGCTCTTGTGTGACAAATGTCAACCAAGTTCTAATGTTGGGCACGCGTTTGGCATGTCTACCAACTTTGCACTGTTGGAGAAGGGATCAATGACTCAAGTTTCTAAGAGAATCTTTTATTGAAATGCCAGCAGAAAAATTACAACTCACCTGATGTCTGTGCTCTAAATACTTTAAACCGTTTGTTAAGATGAGAGTATTTTTTTCCGGTATCTTGGGACTTCAACTTAAAGGCGGGCAATAAATTAAAGTTGTAACTCTTCCACGTGATATTTTTGCAGTGTAATTTTCGGAGTGTAATTTTCGCATTGTGATTTTCGAAATGTAATTTTGGCACGTGTAATTTCAGTATTTTTGTTTTGAACATGTAACCTAGTGGTTAATACCCTACTTATTCTTTGAAATCTTTTTACTGAATTGATAATACAATATTATTGACGTCTCGTCTTATTATTTTTCAACAGTCATTATCTTAAAAATGACGGAAAATAGTTGCATTACACACAAAAAAAGACATACAATTTCTAGATTTTACAATATATCAATCGTATGTCACGTCATCACTAACATCTTGTGGCAGTAGTTTCCCGCCTTTTCGGGTATGTGTATGGCCAATAAGTCGTTTGGCTACAGTCGGTCAAACAGATTTTGCATTTAACAAGCCAGTAGCTGTAGATTACCGCCTGTACTATAGGTGGTGTAATATTTACTTTAAATGATTAGTTACACGTTACCTAAATTTTGTTTTTTATTATGTTTTTACTTATGTATCTATCTGTCTATGTCACTCCAGCCTTGTTCTAAGTTGAACAATTACACGAGTGAACACCTGTCAGCCCGTAGAAAAATGTTTTTGGGCAAACACTTCTTGAAGTTGTTAAATGGAGGTGAACATAACCCATGCAAACTGAAGGAGATCAAATTGTTGGTCAAAACAACTATAATCGTGCGAAGTATTACATGGTGTTTTATACATAATAGAGTGGAATATCCTTATATCAAAATACACCCAATTCAATTCAATGAATATCTCTTAATATGTATACAAGAGTAAACATAATACAAACATACACAATATAAATATGCTCTCTAGTTCTAAAAATACATAATTATTCATTGTTTCTCACATTAAGCTCACGTTATACTTCTTCTTACATTATATATATATGTATGTTACTCGTTTGGATCCCTATGTTTTATCTCATTATATTTGCCCCTTGCTTAGAAAACTTGCATACTTTATACTTGTTACCTATATATATTTTCCTTGCATTTTTCACTGTATTCTATGTGTACGATAGACATACGTCACCAGAATCGTTTCATGAAGATTATTTTGAAAACCGCACAAGAGTCTCAACTGCTCCCAACCGTCTAGAGCCAGTAAGACTATGGCATCCCCGATAGGGGCATGTTGTGAGGCTGAAAGTAGTGTGGAGAGAAAGGAGATGAGGAAGGGGAAGGTTGGGAAGTACCTGGCTATTCAGATCTGGTCACCAAACACGGCTAAAGCCATTCCAAGCAACGTTAGAGTATCTACCACTCTGGAAAGTGCCGCAAATTTACTATTTTTATTTTATATCAATTAAAATGTGTTATAACACATTAATTAAATAAAATTTATTTGCGCACGCTGGGTTCGAACCTGTGACCTCTGGATTCATAGTCAAGCGTCTTACCACTCGACCATGGAGGCCGTCAATACGTCTGTTATTCAATAACCGGTTAGTAGCTGAGTCGACAAATGCGTCAGATTCCCACCCGGGCATTGTGGGTTCAATACTTCTGCTAGCTAATTCCTCCATCGATTTTACAAGCCACATTTTCCGCTTATTATGATGGTAGTAGGAGTTTTCAAATAATTGTCAGTATATTTGTAAGCCAGAGGTAATATATGGAGGTGATATTATGGATTTTTTTCTCATTATTCAGGTACATATATATAAATGTGAAATTAAATTATAAAAAAATGTTAAAGTGGTGACAGACCGTCGTTTGGAATCGAAATGGCTTTAGCCGTATTTAGTGACCATATCTAACTAGCCAGGTACTTCTCCACCTTCTTCTTTCTCACCCCTTCCGCCTCGCCCTTCATTCAGTTTCACAGCATTCTCTAAATTTGGGAAGCCATTGTTCAACTTGCTACGAGCAGTTATGAGTCAAGTGCGGTAGTCACATTAAAAAACATATGTACATTATTAATAAAATAGTTGCTAGTATAATAATTACAGCAACTATGCATAAAAAAATATATATACATTTGAAAAAACTGTCACGTCAGCGCTTATTAAAAGTGATCTCAGCCATTTGTGTCAGTTTTTCAATTGGAGATCGTGAGGAAAGTCATTAAAAGGAATTGATAATAAATTAATTTTAGGGGATGTTTAATGTTTTCACAATAGGTATAAAAGGAGTAGACACGATCAGAGTTGAGCCTTAATGTAACAAGTCAGGTCAACGTAGTTGTTAATATATTATCGTCAGTCAAAGAAAATTAGGTAGGAAGATACGTTAGGTAGTTATTACGCTAGTTAATTATTATTAAAACAATAATTATTTCCGTGTTAGGAATAACTTTCGAACTTCGCCAACCTCTATCGTTAGAAGTAGAAAATATTGCTCGTGCAATGAAGGAGATATGGAATGAATATGAAACGAATATAATTGAAGACCCCACGGCAAAAACCTCTTAACTAACTGTGGAGTAATTCTGAGATATTTCGTATTTTCCGTTCTGTTAAAAAAAAGTGTATACCATCACAAATCCACCAACTATTTTTCATGAATATAATAGCTAACATACTCAATTTAATATATAATTTAGCATTTTAATGCATTTCTGCAATACAATGTTATTATTGTAGATAACATGTTCTTGCAATTTAAGAATATTTTAGTTTTAACAAAATTTGCGGTCAACATGTTCAACTCTTTGATTTTCCACGTTCGTGCCATTTTCAAGATCTCAAAGTGTGTTCATTGGATAGAGCGTACCAGAACTAGTTTAGTGAAAATACTAACTCATTCTTGACAAAAATGTTAGGTAACAGGTTCTTGCCGTGGGGTCATTAATAATATTTTTAACACCAGCAGAGCCTTTGACGGAAGCAAACATTGAACACCAACCTCACCCAAAACTAAAAGGTGCAATGCAATTAAATTTATTATATTGTATATGCAAAACAAATATTTAACCGCCTAAGTACACTTCTAGAGATATTTAGACTAATCTGTAAAAAAAAGTTACGAGAAGAGAATTTAGATTAACGAAACGAAAGGGAGGTTAATATATTTACAAGGTCGTTTATATTACATGTCAGTGAGCCAGTAGGCACCCATATATCTAAAAATCTAAATCAAATGTCCTTTATTCAACCATGAAATAGTTGAAACCATTTGGAGTAGAACTCGAAGATTCTCGACTTAAGTCACTTATCAAATTATTCAAAGTAGTGTTTAATGTTTTAAATTAGTTCAGTAAAATTCAGATTCTAACAAAAAAATCTTAACAAAATATTTATTAATATATTTTAATTTATTATCTGCGATTTCAGCAAATCGTCGAGAGAAAAGCAGATGGGTTTAAGCAAAACTTTGGTCAAAAATGAGTTAAATATGCAGTTTTGATCAGTTTTCTTTCTGTATGAATTCTTTAACTCTCGTTTGATTGTAAACACTTTAGTGGGCCTTCGGTCAACTAAAATATATTTACTATTTGGAAGAAGGCTTGACTCAAGTGACACGAGTTTGGGACTTGTTTTTAGCTTTTAGTTGCTTCAGGTAACTCAGTTACCTGAGTTAACTTTTTTTTTCAAAATCCAACCTGGTACTGAAGATTTATGAATTTTATTGTAAAACAAAAAAAACTTTAAAGTGCTCTTGGTGTAAGCTTCCTAAATGGCGCTTTAGCCGTTTTACCTTTCCGGTGACAATGTGTGTCTATTTTGTATGATACGGTGCCGATTATTGACACACAAAAATAAAACCATGTGAACAAAGTCTTTTAAAAATACCAGTTCATCGGACCGAATTGAAATATTAATTTAAAAAACAACCAATAAGTTGGTGTTGGTACATAAGTATTTATTTAAATAAATTGGGTAGCTGGATTAAATATATAAGAAAAAAAACCAAGTCACCTTATATACCCAAAGCTCAAAAGTTCTTTCAGTACGTAGGTAATAAATACAGGAGGATAACGTACATTATTTCAGAGATTTTCTCTTTTTGTGTTTCCGAACAGAAGTCTTCTTTGATTACAAAGTTGCAACTGTCAGCTTTAATACATTAAATGATAACTTTATGATTTGAAATGTAATAATTTCGTTATTTATTCTCATCCTTTGCACTGAAATTGTATTTTAAAGTGATGCTGCAAGTAAAGCGCAGAGCATCCTATACAATTCGGTCCTTTACTGCAGTTTTATTCAAATTCAAGGATTTCATTTTCAATTAGGCATTAAAGCCTACATCGTGATTGGGGAGCGTATCGAGACATTTTAATAATCTACTATAAGAGAGACTCAACACCGAATTACATTATTAAAAGCATATCGGAAAGACGACGAGAAATTAATGCTCATTATAATCCTGGAATAGGCAAATCTACTTACAATAATCAGAAATGATTATTTATACAAGTAGTGGAACCTTGGATTGCGATAGCTTGGTTTGCGATTATTTTGTAAATTAAAAAAAATATTTTTCAACTTGGTGTACGATTGATGTCTTGCAATTAGCAATTTTTCTGTAAAAATAGGAAGCAGTTCCAAATGTCCTAGAAAAGTACCACCCTAATAATTAGGGCGGGTGATGAATCTGTTTAACCACAATGGAATAGTACATTTTCGTGATAACCTCAAAATAAGGCGAACGTTTTGAAACAAGCTCAAATTCCAGATTCTACTATTTATTTTGATTTTTTTTTTTTTAAGTAAGACAAACATTCCGGGTTACGAATAACCTGACAATATTTGAAAAACTCTTACCGCCATCATAAAAAGCGGAAGATGTTGCTTGTGCAATGATGGAGGACATGAACGCACAACGCCCAGGTGGGAATCCGACGCGTTCTCCACTCAGCTACCGACCGGTCAAAATAATTGATATACAAGTGTGTTATTGACTGCTTTTTTTTATTCTCGTAAGTCGAGGTTCCACTTTAATTATAGTAACTACTAGTGTACTCGACTACTTCGAAGATTCAATACCCTTTTTTAGAAATCGTTTTTTTTTTTTAATAAAGGTTTTAATTTTTTTTTCATATTATCAAAAGGATATTATAAAGGTCCTACAGAAATTGCCTTGCTAACTAAAAAAATCATTTGCCTAGGAATTACAAAAAAGTAAAAGCTGTAGAAATTTCATGACACTGGCATTCAAGATATTTTAGTTAGACACACGTAAGTAGGTATATATAGGCAGTATTATATAGATAGTGTATGAGTGTATAAAAGGAAAAATGCGACATATTTTACAATTATCTTCTTACACCCGTCGCCATGTTAATTGGTTTAATCCAAAATACACCGAACAACTCTGTTCTAACATCAAATGTATTATTTTAAAGGCATGTAAGGATTTCTTAAATAATTTATAATCATCAATTAATGGAAAAGATGAAGTTGTTACGTCTAAACTTCAAAGGCTTTCGTAACCGGTTTAAAAGCATTAATCGATTCAACTTTGTGACTTTACAAATAAAAAAAATAAAATATTCCATCGTGTGTATAATCAAGTAAAGGAGCATTCAAGAATTCGACTTGAATAAAATTAATGAAACAACTTAATGATAGAGCCTAGAAGTGTATGCCTACATGGTATCTTCCAGATCACAGGCGTATTAAGAAACATATTATCATATATATATATTCAAATATGAGAACATGGGTGGGTACCTTTTAATATCCCGCACAAATAAAGATCTCAATTTATTCCCCAAAGTTTTCATTGGCCGCCCGGTGACACTAATGCGTAGTCAATTACAGTTTATGGCAGCCGGACTCGCGCTTAGCGGCCGACCGGTCTCTCATCAGGAGTCGCAGTCGAAGTCGCTTTGGTTACATCCAACACAACACAAAAATATAAACCTGCAAATATACAAAGCCGTTCACATGATTTGTAATACTAAACGTGCGATTCTGAATCGAACTTACGATTACCAATCTACAGCCTACTCAGATGCGTTCTTACTTTGTGCGCAGGTAAATAAACATATACGACTTTAATGGGTGTTACCTTGCAACAACCTTCAACTTATGAAATCATTTGATTTATTTATTACTATTATTTATTTATTTTCAATTTTATTGAATACGCCCTTATGGACTTTTACATAATTGTGCAATAAAAAACTTCGGGTCCAGCACAACAACACCTATCGCATGATGTTGTCTTCTTACGTACTGCTGTGCTTTCGGTATGTTCACCGAGGGGCGAGTTTCCAGCCTGTTTTGCAGTCCTTATGAGAACCAGGGTAGCAGGAATGAGGGAAAGGATCAACAACTCTAGAAATGACCCTCATCATGGAATCCCGTCAGACTCTGAATTCTAGCATATAAGCTCATTGGAGTAAGTTATTGACCCCATCAATCTTAACGCTGCCAGAATGGACTCCCTCTTGATGACCGTCTGTAGACATGAGACCTAATATCCTCCATTAATAATTTTATGTATGTTTTTTTCTATATTATTGTGTGCATTACAACATTTTATCTTATTTTATTTTGTGTATCATTATTAATTATGGAATGTATTGCATTGCACTACTCTTGCATACCTTCTGGAATAAAACCTTTATTATCATTATTTTAATATTATTTCTAATTTTGTAACTGTTAATTCATGGTAGAATTCCATTTTCATGATTAACTAAAAACAAATTTGTAACTTTCACTAGTCTGAAGATGGCCGTTATAGGCTGAAACCGGTCCAGTCAAAAAATAAAAAAGTGGAATAAAGTTATAAATTTGTTTTTATTTAATCATTATTATTATAGTTTAAAATAATAGTGACACAGAAATAACATGGAGTAAATAATTAGCTTGCAGTCTTCTTGTAGCTAGATTTAGTGCAGTTAAATATATCTACTGTTTCTGTATAGGTTTTTTTTCCACTGCATGCAATCTAGGTACAAGTGAGTATCTAAATGTCTCAGTTCTGATATTATTCTTACACTTAAAAATAATTTTGGATATTATTTCATATGATGACAGCTCCGTACAGGAGGCAGACAAATAAAAATCTGCCATTTTTAGGGATGCTGTGTATATGTCTTAAAGATAAATAATATCTTTTAGGCGTGATGTTTTAGCATTTCATTTTTTTATAGTGAATACCGAACAAGAGTACCCTACCGCTGGAGCCAGTGGGACTATGGCATCCCCAATCAGGGTATGTTTTAAGGTTGAACGTAGCACGGAAGGGAATAAGATGGGGAAGAAGAAGGTTGGGTAGTACCTGGCTTTTCAGATCTGGTCAATAAACACGGCTAAAGCCATTTCAAAGTAACGTTTCGATTCTGAATAGTGGTCTTTTACCAGGGCGATACTTAGAGTATCTACCACTCTGGAACGTGCCGAAAATATACTTTTTTATTATTTTTACATGAATTAAATGTGTTATGACACATATTAATTATATAAAAGTTATTGGCGCGCGCCGGGTTTGAACCCGCGACCTTTGGATTCGTAGTCGAGCGTCTTACCACTCGACCATGGAGGCCATCCTGTGTAGAGTTAGTGTAAACATAAATACATAAATAAGTGAGTCTTCAAGAAAAAATTGTTGTAGGGTGGATAAATTATAAATACTGTCAGGTGATTTCAGAGCCGAGTTGTTATAATGATGCGACAAATTTTACATGAGTACGGATGCTGGGTACTTGCGTGTATTTATATTTTTTACTTCTGTTGATAATTACTCGTTTGATCCTCCAGGAGAAAGCGAAATATTGAATACTAGTCGGTAACTCTGCCTGCAGTGATAGGAAACGATTTTAACTATGCTGCAGCCGGTCCCATGCCTGGATAAAAGAGGAGGGTTTTTCGTAGAACTAATCGCCCCGCATGGTAACAAAACCTTAACTACTAGCACCGAAAAGATGAGCCGCTTTCATGAAGTTTATTATTTTTTTTGTTCATGATGTTTATTATTTGTTTGTTTTACATCAACTCCACAGGAAGCCCCGAGGGAAATTATTTCTCTCAGGGGCTTTGTCATCTTTGGAGATGCTGTGTGGAGGGTCATTTTGAGGAAAGGAAAGAGTGAACCTAAGTCTTGAAGAGGCTCGTGATTTAAGATGCAGGAAACGCAGAGACTGGCAAATCGTTCCATAGCCGAGCTGTTGAACAAAGGAAGCGACCGTTCTCATGTATCAAATGTCAACCGAGTACAAATATTGGCTAGTTTCCTGACTATGCATCGGCGCCAATCAGATCAATGATGCAAGCTTCTCGGAGCATCTTCCATTGAAATACCGGTAGAACAAGGAGAGCGTTCCCGCCTGACCTCTGTGGTTCAAAGATTACAATCTGTTTGTTAAGAAGATAGGGGAATCTATCAAACGGACACAAGGGCTTAAAAAAATATTGCATGGAAATCAATAAAAAAATAGATTCTCTCAATATGGCCCTGGTGAGATACCATCAATCGGAATCTTAGAGAAATAATATATAAGAGATAGCGCCGTAGAGAGAGCTGTAGTCAGTTTATTCAAGGTTTGCCGGACAGGGCTAGGGTATTTATACGTCCATTCATAGCAGATGTCAACATAATGTTTTTGTTTATTCGTATAACCACTTTTTCACAGTATTGTTTTAAAAATAAATTTAACATGTAACCTTATAAACCGTTGAGTTATCTCAATTTATTTCGCGTATCATTACGTGTGGGTGGAGTCAACGGAGACGCGGGACACGAAAACATTCTAACAATACTTTAAAGCGGTGTTATAATTCGGGAAAATTTTTTGTCTCTTTCCTTTCTCATGGTGTACGACGTAAAAACCCGGAGAAAGTGATTTATCCCAAATTTGCATAGGTTGAGTAAAAAGAATTAGCTCTTTCTCCTTATATTGTTACTTCAAGATCGGAATCGATTTGGCGCTTGAGATGGTTTTCGCCGTGTTTAGTGAACGGATCTGAATAGCCAGGTACCTCCTTCTAAACTTTTTTTTCTTTCCTACTCTCTTCAGCTTCACGACACAGGTACTATTTGGAGATGCCATATTCCCACTTGCTCTGAGCAGTTGGCACTATTATGTGGTATTTGAATAAAAAAAATAAAAAAAAGTGTAAATAACTTTTACGAGAAAATTGTTTTGAATCACTGTTACTAACCGGTAGTAATATTATCATGTAGGTTAATGCTCACAATTTTTTATTCAAGTGGAAAATAAATATAAAATAAATATGTATTGAAAGTATTGTATCGGTTGAATATACATTTGATCCATTTTTATCTAAAGTAAAAAATCGGAAGAACACATAAAAACGTGACTAACCTTTCCAGTTGTCAAAAACAAACCACTAATCCAAAATGGCTGATAATGCTAACATATGATAAACATATGTGCACCAACATAACAAAAAAAAACGATAATCGAATGTACAGAGCCACTGTTTTGAACAGGCCTCGTAGTTAACTTCTAGTTTATAACCGCTGATTGAACTTTGACCCCGTGTTTTCCTGAGGTAAGCCAATCTCTCGTTAAGTATAGAGACCACCTGCGTCTAGACCTTGGTGTCTGCGTAATTTATTGTTGAAACAGTTAACTTTGTTTACAGCTTTGTAAGGTATTCATGATAAAGAAATAGGTCATTTGAAAAAAGTCGCTTAAGGCAAAGGTAAAAATTAAGACGAAGATGTATTATTTTTGTATTTAAATGAATTTGTTGAATATCGTTGTCTAAGTACAGATAAATAAATATGTTATTTCCTATGTTATAATATACCATACATGAATGTAAGTAAGTCAAAAGTCATGGTGTTTAAAAGAGAGAGTACGAGAACAGCGTGAAATATATTTGTGAATTATGAATCCTTGGAGCAAGTGGATGAGTTTGTGTATTTAGAAATTATGTTTACGAGAGACGGAAAGGCTGATGGATATTGATAGAAGGGTGAATGCAGGAAACTCCATTAATGGAGGACTGAACGCTGTTGGCGAAAATAAGAAACTGTCAAAAGAAGTGAAGCTAGCAGTCCACAATAGAGTGCTTATACCAACCCTGATGTATGGCAGCGAAGCATGGAACTGGCAGAGGAATAATGAAAGTAGACTGAATGCTGTGGAAATGAGATCTTTGAGACGTATGTGCGTAAAACCATGTATGACTGTATTAAAAATGTGGATATCCGGAAAGAATGCAAGGCTGATGTGAGCGTAATGAATAGGATCAAGAAAGGGACGCTCAGATGGTTTAAGCATGTAGAGCGAATGAACGAAGAAAGGAGTGTGAAAAGAATATATGATGCGAAAGTGAATGGAAGAAGAAGTCGAGGACGCCCGAGAAAGACATGGCACGATCAAATAAATCAAATACTAGAATCGGATCATGTGAAGAGTCAGCATAACAGAAGAGCATGTATAAGACGATTTATGAATGTAAATGAAGCAAGGAGTGTGTGTCAAGACAGAGTTATATGGCGGTCCGTCCTCTCTGCCTACCCCTTCGGGGAAACGGCGTGATGGTTTGTTAGTTTAGTTAGTTAGTTCTAAGTTATAAAATGTTCCTGTTTTTACTTGAAACTGATTAAAAAAATATATTAAAAAAGCGAAAATTATGGAAAACAGTGAGACCAACTCTAAACTGCACAATATTTACAGATGACTTTTATTTATTCCTAGTTTTAATTTTATTTTTTTTCATATAAATTTGTATTGTTAATATCGCACAAGAGTCTCAACTGTCTGGAGCCAGTGGGACTATTCCATACCCGATTGGGGTTTATTGTGAGTCTTAAGGAGTAGAAAGGGAAAGAAGATGGGATAGAAGACGATAAGTGAGATATTATATTATTGTAAATCATTAGTTACAAGTATTAAGCATTAGTTAATATTAAGTCTTAGTGTTAATATTATGTTAATTATTCTGTAAAGCGCCCTTGAGGTTATATTTCTGTCACGAAAACGGCGCTATATAAATCAGCCAATTATTATTATTATTATTTTTATTAAGATGGGGAATAACCTAGTTAATCAGATCTGGTCACCAAACACGGTTAATGTCATTTCAAGCAACATTTCGATACAGAATGCTGATTTTTCAGCAGGGCGATATTGAGAGTAGCTCTGAATTGCAAGGTTGCTTGAAATGGCTTTAACTGTGTCTGATGACCAGATTTAAATAACCAGGTATGTCCCAACCTTCCTCTTCTCATCTTCTTCTCCTCTTCACTACTTTTGGCCTCCGAATATACCCCAATTGGGGACGCCATAGTCTATCTGGCTCTAGACAGTTGGAAGCAGTTGACACTGTACGGAATTTACTATAAAAAAATGTTAAACCGAGGATCTTAACCGCTCAGTCAAAGAAGTCATCTTAACTAGCACTAAACATACAGAAAAAGAGAATATTATGTTTAATATCTTCCGTATGTCTAGGACGATTTTTACGTTGACGACTTTGTTCTGCATTGAGTGCTAATTAAATGAATATGTAAATCACTATTATAAGTTACATACTCATACCAAAGAGTAGGTACTGAGTTTCCTCACAGTTATATGCATACTCTATTCGTCTTATTAAAGAGGTCATAAACACAGAGGACCCGTGGGAATATCTGTAAAAATTTGTCTGTTTTGAATTTACTTTTCTTCTTAGGATTAGTGGCTAGCTTCATGCTTTTTATTAATGTGATACTTCATAAAAGTCCCAAATGTCGGAAATAGTGGGTTTATGTGAATCCTAATTTTAAGGGAACGTTGTGAGCCTTACTGAAGGGGAAAATAAAAAGAAGGAGAAGAAAATGTTCGGTAAACACCTGCCTTTACAAATCTGGTTACTGACAAAAAATTAGATTAGGAACGAGTTACAAAATAATAATATTTATTTTTTAATTGAACTTCGTGTAAAAGATCCATGTTTGTTAAATACAAATTAATTTGCCCTCACCGGGATATGAAACAGCTCGAGGAATAAGTACCTACTACATTTAATCTAAAAGTAGCTCAAGATATTGAAAATGTCTTATTATTTTACCAAATACAATTGAACTGTAGAAGTTTATATAAATCATTGCATTATCTTCAGCACGTCTCATTTAGATACCTTTCTGTATACTTATACCTTTAATCGTGACCAGATCGGAATAGCCAGGTACTTTTCAACGTTCCTCTTCCCATATCCTTCTTCCCCCACTACCTTCAGCCTAACATCATACCCCAATTGGGGATGCCCTAGTCAGTTAGGAGCAGTTGGAACTCTTGTGCGGTATTTACTGCAATAATAAAAAATCTGTTTATTTATAAACAGGTACCAGCGTCAGGGCTGGTCCGACTATGCAGGTGTAATTGGAGCATTCCGTTTCAGGCGGCGGATTGCCAGGGCGCTGATATTACCTTATGACAGTGCTTTTTTATACTCCCAACGTTATAACCTATTTGTTATGTTAAATGAAAAAATAAACAATACTATTCATTGGTGGCAATTGAACCCGTCAATTCCCAACCCGACGGTGCGGATAAATTTGCGCCTCTCGTTTTATACTCGATACGAGTGGGTACTTATCTTTTGTTCAAGCGAAAAATTCACGCGGGTGTAAAAATAAAACAAATTTATGCATAAAATAATGTGCAAAATGAAACAGATATGAAAGTTTTTAGAAATTTTAACTAACTAACTCACCAACTAACCATCACGCCGTTTCCCCGCAGGGGTAGGCAGAGAGGACGGACTGCCATATAACTCTGTCTTGGCACACACTCATTGCTTCATTTACATTCACATCGTCTAAAATACTCTTCTGTTATGCTGACTCTTCACATGACCCGATTCAAGTATTTGCCGAACTTGATCGTGCCATGTCTTTCTCGGGCGTCCTCGACTTCTAGAAATTTTCGGTGTTTAAATTTAAGTTTTGACAAGGGGTGCCAAAATTTAACCTACGCCGGGCGCTGTTTGTCCCAGAGCCGGGCCTGTCTTCAACGTGAGTGTGGAATTACGTATTTAACTAGTTGTAAATAAGTGAGGACGTACTATTTTTTTTTTAATGTGGGATGAATATCTTTCATTGTCAATATTTGAAAGAAAAATGTTTTGGTTCAACGGATTTGAAATAATGCGAAGCTTTAATAAATTCCAATTAACACTGATGTACTTAACACGTCTTCAACCCTTTGGCAAATGGGGCAAGGGCCTGCACCCTCTGAAATCAAATCCCGCACCCCTCGGGCACTAATGACCTCCCGTGGAAATACCACGGCGCAAAAAATACAACACGAGCGTAATGAGCAAGGAGAGCTTTCCGAATTGCGGACCCGAGGAGCCCCGGTACATATTACATGGGAGAGGGTGCGGTAAACTATACTCCACCGTTAAAAGTTTTACAACCGAAAAATACTACCAGGCTGGCATGAGAGGCGAGGGGAGAGAGCGTAGACGTGCGAAAGATATCCGCGTCTCTCTCGGGCCAGGCGGCGCGGGGGTAAGCGCGTCCCGCTCCCTCCCGCCGCATTACGGCGAACACGTCCCGGCCGTTTGATGGTCCGTCTTCCAATGCCGGCTGGCTACAGTCGCCGGCCACGTCTGCGCCCCTGGTGCCCCTACCCGCCTCGGCTCCGCCGGCAAGCCGGGCTAGTCGAGGGATGTAACGTTAGAAATGCGTTAACAAAATGGCCGTTATTGTTATTGTGTCGTTTTTAAACATTTACAGTAAACATTTTTGATGTCATACGTTTTTTTTTTAATATTGTGCCGTGCTTCAAGACTGATCGCTTAAAGGTAAGAATGAAACATTCTTTTAAAATATTTGCGTTCACACTAATCAAAAAAAAACAGTCTCAGTCAATATAATGCATTATAAAGCATTTTAATCTTTCAGAAATTAGCCTCATGGCTTCCTGAAAGATGCTTAAAACCCAGCGTTGAATATTGAAAAAAAATTTTTGCCACAATACTCATTGATGTTTCAAAATAAATTCATTTTACAAGGCCTAGTACGTGAGTTAACCTATGGATATATATTGATGATACACTTTTAAATCAATATTTCAATGATATACGTGAACTTCCGTTAAAATCATTTATTTTTAAATCTCGCATTTCTTTATAGATTCACAGTCTCGTAATTCGTGTATTATTCTCTTTTTAAATGTTTTAAAGATCTAGGCTGTGGAAAAGTGTAGAAAATTAATCCACGTAGCCAACGTGCATTGCAACGTTATATGGAACGTAAGACAGAACGCAATTCGAAAGATTAATGTAATAAAAATGTGCACCAAGGCTGAACCTGAAGCCCGCTCGAATACCGATTCTATCAACAACCCATAAACCATCGGCCTTCCTTGTCTGCCGCCAACCAGAGGCGGGGGCACGCGAGAGGGACAGCTGCCAAAACTCTAATGTTCTATCTGAAAAAAATTCACTCGGCCTTATATCTGTGAGCGCAAACCGTGGTGGCGGTTGATCCACGGGAAATATGCGCTCTGAAGAAAGTTGACAGTTCGCGCCAAGTAATTAGTTCAAGTTTTTCTTCTCGCGTGTACTTGGCCCGTGTGCGTGTTCGGCTTCTTTTAAAACACACCGTGGCGGGCCAGCGGCCGTTCGTTTGACAGGTGTTCCGAGGAGGAGTGTTGCCATCGTGATCGGTGAGTACTGCTTGTTGATATCTCGTATAATGTAGAATGTAGAACGTAGAATAATATAAGATTCCCGACCTTCGCTGCACGAGGAGGCGGGCTGGTCTGTAGTCTTCGCGCTCGCTCTTGGATACGTACTGAGTATACGTCTCGAGTACTTGCGGCTATATTATAATACCGGTTTACTTAAACACGCATGTTAGTGAAGCGATTTAGCTGTCATTCAGAGCGCTGAGCGTAGCTCTACGTGGTCGGCATGCTAATCGCTGCAGGGATATGGAATGAATCCGACTATTTTCCCGGAATTCGAGAGCTCATGTGTTCTGGTGGTGGTTATCTGCTGTGCATGAGATTCACATACCGACCGGTGAGCTGCTAGCTGCTGCATATTAACATATTTTCTCCGGGAGGAATGTTTGACGGTGACAACTTGACGTTTGGATCCAATTTACGCGGATATTTACTGTTTTTTGTAAGTGAATGATGAATACATACGATGTTTCGTTCATGGTTACGTTTTAAATTTAAACATAAGAAAATTATTTTAAAAATTAAAAATTACACTCACATTATCACTATAAAAATATTGTTATTTTGTAACAAAATAAATTCTCTTAAAGTAATATATAATTCCATAAATCAACATTAAAGCATTCAAAATTCTTTGAAATTTCAACATAGCACGAAATTTTAGTGACATTTTCTCCAAACAAAGGACCTACGCTGCCATCTATGGTTGACGTTTGAAAATTGCAATATACCCAGGCCTATTATTACGATTGCTCAATAACCAATATTTTTCAGATTGATAGTTTTGTTTTAGCTTAGAATTTTTTTTTCGGATACTAAATAAGGGTTTTTTGTTTGAGTTTTTTTTTTTGGAAACAAATATTTTAATTTATCAGTTGACGTATTATCATCAAACTAAGTAGGTACCTAATAGTACAGTTCTTCTTTCCGTGATATTTCAATTCAAACTTTCTCTTTTAAAATGAACCTTTTTTAATCCAGTTTGCATCATTTTTTTAAATTTTATTTACAATCACGTCTGTTATCGGAAATACATTGCTATTCATACTTTCAAAGTGAGCAAATAAATTTGAATGAAATAAGATTCATTTGACTAGATTTTTGACGACGTTTTTTTTACCATAATATTTCCACAGGTTTATATGTATAAGTTATTACTTATTATATAGGTATTGGCTCCCTATATGCACAATTATACCTATATATACAATTACAAATGAATCACAATAAAATTAATCTAGAACTTTCGCGGTAAGTCACAGTCAAGTAGGTACCTTTATTAAATATACCCTATTAACTACACACTTAGGTACCTACCTACCTATCAAATGCTCTCCTAGACATAAATATTTTTCTAATTATATAGGTAGGTAAGGATGTGACGTAGTTACGTGAATACATAACATAAATTTACTGTACAACTGTGCACTGTATGAACATTTACGCTATTTTTTGCTGAATTAAAGGCAGTTTTTTTAAGCGGTAATAATATAATTTAGATCTTGTAAAAATTCACACGGAAACCTTGTAAGCCTATATTACGTGGTTTTTACGCATTAAGTTTGATTTGCAGTCTGTAAATTGCGTTAATAATATTTTCTTTTCCTTATAGATAGGTAAAATAAAGATCTAGAGATAATATTATTCACTAATTGGCCACGAGTATTTCCGCGCAACAATTATCTCGGAAAGGCAGATATAATTTTATGATTGTTACTATCAGAACACATGCATTGAAAAAAAAAAGTTATTTAATTTATGATGGTTTAATATTATTTCTGAACTGCAATACACGTTATAAACAATTTTATAATTTAAGATTGACATGATAACTTCAAAATATTTAATAAAATATGTAGTTCCCTGAAACAGTTTACAGAATCTGTAGAAATTGACGATGTATTTGATTTTTTTTTTATCTACATGTGTAATATGGGGATTCGATATGAATGATTAATTTTTTGTACCTAAATAGTGAGCGAAAAACTGGTTTTGGCATGTAGAGCGAATGAACAAAGAAAGGAGTGTGAAAAGAATATATAATTCGGAAGTGAATGGAAGAATAAGTCAGGGACGCCCGAGGAAGATATGGCACGATAAAGGGAATCTAATACTTGAATCGGGCTATGTGAAGAGTCAGAATAACAGAAGCGTATGTATGAATGTGAATGAAGCAAGGAGTGTGTGCCAAGACACAGTTGTATTGCGGTTCTTCCTCTTTGCCTACCCTTGCAGCAAAACGGCGTGGTGGCTAGTTTGATATTTTAATAAAGGTGTAGATATTATTCGTTTTTGTTATATGATACAGCCTTTAAATGCTTTTATCAAAGATCTCTGTTATGTGGCTTTTGCATGAAGATAAATATTGAAGCAGAATCCCTAGGCTAAAACTTTTTAACAATGACGGAAGTTTAAATGCATTATATCCGTAAAAAAAATGTTTTTTTAGTTCTAAATTTCAAGGATATTCAAGATTCAACTATCTTTTCTGTATTCACAATAAAATTTGCTTGAAAGAATACTGCCATCAATAAAGGCAGAACAACAAAAAATACTTTCAAATTCTCTGCAAAAGTAGAATCAAACAATTGAGTAGATAAGATTAAACCAATGTGGAGGGTGATGGCACACCACTTGTTGCGGTTTTTTTTCTATGAGAACGTTCATTAATTTACAGTTCGTTGTTCTTCAAATTGAATATTATTAGAAAAATAAAATTGCACAAATATCATAGTATTTTGCATCAAACGTGAACTTATTATTAAGATTAAAATTTTTGTCTTCCCTAAATTAAATATATTGTTAAAGAACCTACTTAATAATAATGATAATATTTTTATGATTTGTACAGCGCCGTTTTTGTGAAAAATCACCTCAAGGGCGCTGTACAGATCTTATTTTCTATTATTACATATTAATTCCTAGTTTAAATAATAAAATATACAGGAACATACTTACCTGTCAGGTCTTATCAGATAGACGTTTCTTTTTAACTTAAAATTATAATTATGATTTTTTTTCCGATTTAGGGCAAAGTTCTTCAAAAATGTTTGAAATTTAAACTAGATTATAAGCATCATAAATCCATCTTACTAATTCTGTATTTTTTTAAAGTCTGGTTAGTAGCCGAATGGTTCAAAGCGTCGAGTCCACAACTAGGTTTCGTATTCCATCATTGTACAAGCAACGTTTTTCGCTTAAAATGATACTCACAGGAGAATTTAAATAATATCAGGTTATTCGTAATCTAGAAATTTTTGACACTATTTAAAAAAAACGGCTTACTTAGGTATAGGAATATATTACATATTAAATATGGATAGGAATATTTTGTAGAGGAAGTTGTTTTTTGTTGTTGTATTTCCTATCAAAATTCATGTTAAAAATATTTAATTTTCTTAAATCATGTAAGTGATTCATTATTATAAGAGAATACCATGATATATAAATTGTCAAGAAGAAGGTAAGATCAGTACAGCAATTCTCCTGACTAAAAAAAGAAATTGCATATATCCATGAGATGTGTAAAAATAGCCAAGATGGCGACGGGTCGCTAACCCTTAGGGGAGGTAACTACCCCGAGAGGGTGACGCCCTTCTTAAGAGTAACTCCATTCCCTACCCACAAAACTGTAAAGGTTTCTTTTGTAGAGTGATTTATTACCTTGGCTGACTTTTTGGCAACGTGGAGTGAAGTATTGTAAAATAAGCATGAAAGCTTTTAGGTGCTTCTGAAAATAGACTTATTTTTAACGTACTTGCCATGCAAGGTTTTTATCTGATTGGCCCCTTGCACTATAAAAGGAGATACAAATAAGAATGGTAATATTTTGTCATTTTTAAAGCGTCGTTTATATAAAATATCGCATTAAGAATGATTCGACGAAATTGAATATGACTGAAAAACAATAGGTATTAAAAAAAATTATGGGTTTTTTTTAATAATGACAAACTGTCCCGAGTTGCAAATAAGCTAAATAAATAATTGAATTCCTCCTGACACATCAATATAAATGTAAATTGTTGTTTTCAACTTGATGGAAAACAGCTAGTAGAGAATTCAACCTGCAAAGGCTGGGTAGGAACCCTAAGCTTTGGACCACTCCACTACTAACCAGTCATTAATATTATTAGCCAATATTAAACCAATTTAATTATTTAGAAATGTAAAAAAAAAAAATGCAATAATAATGTATTGAAAAGGCATTATAGGCTTTACTACCTAACCCTAATACATAATGAAACATGTAGTCAACAAATATTATTGCTTATGCAGGAGTTAGGTAACCTATTAGAGATTTGGAATATAATGACTGAAGTGAATAAAAATGGTGAAATTTACTATATTTTTCGAACAAAGCTTAAACTTCCCCTTTAATGTTTTGATTCAATTATTTTTTTAATCAGTCAGAGTAGAATACCAATAGTATATAGTATAGAATAGAAGAGTACCACTATATAACTTATGATAGTTTCAGAATCTGTATCTCGACATCAAAACATCAAAAAAAAAATTCAAAGTGCTCTAGTGTAAACTTCCCAAAGTGGTCATTCCGCTCTTTTGCCTCTCCGGCAACGATATACTAAATAACAATAAACATTAGAAATGTCGCGGATTTAATCTCTGCGTCATAAAAAAATTATAAAATTTCCACACACGACACTTACGCACATTGATAAATACATTTTGTTCCAATATAGAGTAATGATTCTATCTACTCAATTTATTACAATTACCACCCACCTATGTGTCTAATAGTTTCTCCAACCTTACCGTACTTAAAAGTGAAAATAAAACCATCGATCGGAAGAGGGGTGACAAAGGTACCTTATTTGAGCATGCTTAATAAAGCGTTTTCATGAAATAATTTCAGATGAATTGTTTTTTGGTAATTTTTAGAGAAAATTATATTTTTGATATTTCAGTAACCTTCATCTAAAATATCGCACAAAATTCTCGTTTAAAGTGAAATTTAGAATTCCGGTTAGAGTGTTAAAACGTTGATTCAATTATTGTCATTTTCAAGATGCTATTCAAGACGATTCCTTAAATATTTACAATTTTGAAACTGATGATTCTTGGTAGAATTTTCAGTTTTAATATGAATGTATGATCCAAAACTTATGTAACTTATCTATTTTTGATTTCAATTGTCGGACTGATTTCACCTTGTAACGGGCATCTCTATACTGGTTGATGCTTTAACATTACGTAGATGCGCTGCATATTTGAAACAATACATTCTCGTAGAAAAATTAAAATCTAGGTAATTGCAGTTTGTTAGATTTCCTTTGAAAAGCTTGCAATACGAGTCGAATTTTTTTTTAAATATGTGTTTTCGTAGAAAGCAATCAAAATTCATCACTTTGTGGTTGGAAATATTTAATGAAAATGAAATTATTCTTTTACATACCTAATACCACAGATTTTATTGTAATTTTTATGACCAACCGGTTTCGCTTAGCCTAAGCATCATCAAGGTACAACATTAAATTAATAATAAAGTTTTATTTTGTAACCTGATGATGCTTAGGCTAAGCGAAACCGGTCTTTTACAAAGTTATTATTTAATTTTACTTAATTATGTTTTTATTCCAATAGACATTTTAAGTAGAATGTCACTAAATCTTCTTTAAAACAATACGTTGGAAAATAGTCAAATAAGAATTCTGTTGGATTTTCACGTAGAAAACGGAAAGTTTGTAATACAGACATCTATTTTATTCGGGATGGTTTGTGTCAAAAGAGATGAAAGGAGATCTGGAGAGAGAGATTTGTCCAATGCTTTAAGGTGTATAAGGTAGGATATGAGATAAAGTAGGATTACTGCATAAGGTTTTATTCTATTTTTTTCTATTATAACCCGCCTTAGTGTCTGGCCGTAAACGAGCAATTCTCGGAATTTGGAAACATAGGATCGTATTTGGAAAAAAATTCAATTTATATCATGTTTACACTTGGCCATCTTAAATAGGTACCTATAGGGACCAACAGTTTTTAGCAGATGGAAAATATCAAACCTAGCTATCATAAATATAAAATTTATTAACTTTTAAGCATCCTAATAAAAGCAAAGAATTTTAATTTATTTGACTACCGACTTCATTAAAGATTTGAAAAAATATGCTATATGTAGTTTTAAATACCTATTCATATATTTACACAAAAAACGTTTTTTTCATCACAAACATTTTTTGTATTTTATTATATTTAATCGTA
This sequence comes from Drusus annulatus, assembly GCA_022651775.1. Classification (NCBI taxonomy): domain Eukaryota; kingdom Metazoa; phylum Arthropoda; class Insecta; order Trichoptera; family Limnephilidae; genus Drusus; species Drusus annulatus. The sequence continues at coordinate 551,688 of JAGWCC010000006.1, forward strand.
TGACAGCTGTTTTGCTCTTTGAACGTTCGATAATATCTTTGAAGGGCAATAGACTTTGGCCAAGAAAAATGGAATATTTTTTAAAAGATTAACCAAAATTTCTCAGTTACGAATAACCCGACAAAATTTAAATTCTTCTACCACCATCATTCTAAGCGGAAAATATTGCCTGTGTAATGATGGAAGACTTAGCTTGAAGATAAATGAGCCCCGAACGCCTGGACGGGACGGGACCCGACGCCTTGTACCACTCCTTAACTAACTGGTCGCTATACATAGTGAACACACAAAAAAAACTTCATGTTGATTAAATAATGAGCAAAAAAAAAACATAATTACTTGAGCGTGCTGGTTTTTTTCTATTTCAACTTAGATCATGAAAAAACAGGAACGTATTTTTAACCGACAAATAATAATAAAATATAAAAAAATACTGGATCGTACTCACTTGGTTTCAGTAGGTTGGTCATTTTTTGCTCTCTCTCATAAAACGGGGAATTCTGTTAGATATTACTGTTGGCACGTTTATTTTACGAACTCAATATCCATTAAAAAGGATGTTAACATGAGCTCGCAACATAGCTGTTCCTTTAGTCAGAATTTTAATTAAATATTGCACAACCGCCAATAAAAAGTTTTGCAAGTACACTGTACACTTTCACTGTTGTTCGTTACGTATTTTGAAATAACTAGTTTTTGCAAAGTTGACGAAAATAATTTTTATACCATCTCCTTTTAAAACATTGATGACTTTTTTAAATAAAGAAACAATAATATTAAATTTGATATATGTTTTGGAAGGTGGTGAAAACACCGAATAAATTGACCGGTTATAAATTGGTATATTTTCGTAAAGTAAATAATTATCAGCAAATATATATATATTTTAGCTTTTATTGGCTGCAAAGCTTTAACTTTAAGCACTTTGTATGATGCAATTACTTCTAATTGCATTGAAATCCACGACGAGACTGAAATATTGGTCAAACGTTCAGATATACCTAAAATAGAAATCGCCTCCATGCCAAATAAATAACCCTTATTTATTATGCAACCCTAACGTCAATCTCCTTTGACAGCAGCCTTTCAAACCACATTTAGAAAGTGGGTCATCTATTGTCAACGGCAACACTTTGAATATTTTTGAATATCGAGCGATGGTAATTTTTTGCTCCAAAATTAGAAAGCTTACCGACTGTTATATTGACTTGAAGGGTTGCCATGAAAAAAAACGTTTTGCCTTTTTTCTATTCGTAGGAATGAGTTCTTAAATGAATATATTATTTGAATATTGGAAACTTTGAAATATTTTACAGCCACCAATATACTTTTGCTTACTTCAGTTGAGGGTTAGATTTCTTCTCAGTTATGCAAAGAAGGCAAAACAAATTACGTAATAAACTGTTGAATCTGTTTACAAGAATCTCAAGGTGTCTCACTCGAAAGATATATATGACAATACACATGTTTGTTTCTAATAATAATACTTGATTAATTTACATAGCGCTATTTTTTTGAAATATCACTTCAAGGGTGCTTTACAAAACTTGAGAACTATCGCTTAATTTATTATTAAACTTTATAAATGCCTAAAATAATACTTGAAATTGGTATATTGATATTAACACATTTGTTATTTAAAATTCCGAACTTTTTGTTTAGCAGTAGATCGAGGATTGATGATCGCGGATAATTAAATGACAATATATTATTATACTGGTGAGTTGAGTCGGATTGGCCTAGCTGTGTAGATTAGGGCAATTCTGTTATTTGTGGATACAATTTTCTGAAAATATAAGCTTTGAGTTTAGCTCTGATCTATGGTATTAAAAAAAACTGCATTTTGGTTTTGAAAGCTCAACTTATGTACGTATTTATGTATTTATTTAATTATATACGCCCTCATGGGCTTTTACATAACAGTGTTATATATAACATAAAATAATAGTGACAAAAAATAACATAGAGTAAATGATTAGCACCCAAAAACATAAGTAAGTTAATAGAAATATTATAATGCAATAAATTAACAGCAATATTTTCGAAAAAGGTATGCTATTAAAACTTTATTATACTTATAGTATTCATGTTTTATACGACTGGGCACAGTTGGATGAAGTCACTTTCATTATTCAATCATCAATTTTGATCAAAATGGACCCGTGCAAAAAAGACGCTCCACTACGAATCCAGAGGTCGCGGGTTCAAATCCCGACGTGCGTCAAGAAAATTTGATTTAATTAGTATGTGTTATTTCACATTTCATTGATATAAAATAATATGTAATAGGTATATTAGCGGCACGTGGTAGAAAAGTATCGCCCTGGTGAAAGATCACCATTAAGAATCGAAACATTACTTGAAATGGCTTTAACTGTGTTTGGTGATCAGATATGAACATATAAGTAATTCCCAACCTTCTTCTTTCCCATCTTCTTCCCTCCCCACTTAGTTCAGCCTCACGAAATATCCCAATTGGAGATGCCATAGTTCCACTGGCTCTAGACGGTTGGGAGCAGTTGGGACTCTTATGCGAAATTCACTATAGGTATATCTACCTATTTTTTTGTATCTTCCCATGATTCGTGGTGATAATTTAGAATTAAGGTTTGAAAGGTAACTAAATCACCAACATGCCCTTTTACACAAGGGAAAGCAGAGGGGATGTTTAACACCACCCTGGCATATATATAGGCACTCTTCTCTTCATCTACATTTACCCTCTCACAGATGGGTAGGTTTTTTTTTTGCTATCTTACATTTTGCTGTTACCCGACTCATTAAGTATTTGTTTCGCTTGTTGGGTCACGTCTTCCTAGAACTACCCCAACTTTTTCTTCTATCCACTTGAGGGTGACATAATCTCCATAGTATCTGCTTCAAGCCTGACTTGTAAGAGTCTACCTAGTTCGGCCATCGATACATAAAATCCTTCCTGATCGATTCTCATTTTAACATTATACGTCAACTTCACAAAGGTGACACTAAGTGAAATAAAATCCTTCAAAGCCTATGTCATTTTTGAAAATGCTGAGCTTAAAGTAATCAGACAATCATTTCTAAATGTATCTAATGCATTAAATAATATACACGTAATATGAAATATATCTTATTTATAGTTTTTGTGTTCAATTTGTAGAACTCCTTTTTTATTTTTATATAATTCAATTGAATTAAATTTAATATTATTACCATTGAGTTCTGCTATTTTAAGTTTTTTATTTTATTTTTTTTTTTTGTTTTTAGTGACAGCTGTTTCGGCGTTTAAGGCCATTGTCAAACTGCTGTCACTAAAAACAGAAATAAAAAAAAACTTAAAATAGCAGAACTCAATAATAATATTAAATTTAATTCAAAATTAAAATGAAATATATCATTTAAATCTAATTCAATGACACTTATTTTTTTAAGTAATCACAATCTAGGTTGTTATAAAAAATTGCAGGTATTAATAATAATTAAAGTATTCGTTTTCTCGCGTTTTCGTGGCTTATAAAATAAGGAAGTCAACATCGTAATAATCGATTAGCAGCAATAAACGAACATGAGTGAAAAAATAAAATAATCGTTGAATCATTTTTGGTAGGTAACGGTATTATCAAATTCTTTATCTTTTAATTACTGGCGACTAAATACATTTTACTTAATGATACGGAGACCACACGCAAAACAAGACATTAGTCTGACAACGTAGGCAGATACTAAAGAAATAATAAGTATAATTTTTTACTGTGAAAGATTCGAGTCTTGTTTCTAATTAAGAGATTCTAAACAAATGAGATAATTAAGTAGGTATCTATATATCTACCTAAAAGTATAGTGGCGCCGAATATTTGAGTGTTTTCACGATTTTCCTTAACTAAAAATGAAAATGCTGTTTTTTCGTTTTTACATATAATCTGTGGATTTTTTTTTCTTGCTTAAAGCGGTATCTATATATATAAATATACATCGTCATATATACATACTATCAAAATAGTATGTATATATTAAGTTAGGCAAAAGGATTTTTGGTAAGGACACTTTGGTAAAAAATGAGTTAAATATGCAGTTTTTGTCAGTTTTTTTTCTGCATCGACTGCTCTGACTCTCGTTTGATTCAAAAGACTTGCGTGGCTCTCCAGCTATCTAAAATAAATTTACCATTTGGGAGAGGGCTTGACTCAAGTTTCACAAGTTTAACTACATTAACTCAGTGAGAGCATGGTTAACTTCTTTTTTTTTCAAAATCAATCAGGTTGGTACTGAAGACTTATGAATTTTATTGTAAAACAAAAAAACTTTAAAGTGGTCTTGTGTAAACTTACCAAAATGGCGCTTTAGCCCTTTTGCCTTTTCAGCAACGTTATACGAGTATAAATTTCCAACCCTCTTATGAAAAATTCTAAATTAAGAAATGATTTTAAACAATTAATTAGTACACGAAGCTCAATTAATTTGCCAGAAATTTCTTTATCAAACCTACTATGTTTCTGTTAACAATGGAATTTTCATCATGAGCTATGGATATCATTTTTCAAAATACGTTTAACCGTTTGAACTCGCCAGTCTGCCACGCACTACAAGCCCGATCCACAACTAGTCTCATCTGAGAAGAACATAAGCGATGTTTATTGAAATGTGATGATTAAATTGGACCAAGATATCGGATGCTGAATCAAACAGCTTTACATAAGAAGAAATTCGCTCTCATTTCAAACGCGAAAAGTAAATATTCCACCCTTGGTTTGTAAAATATTACGATTTTAATGAAAAGTGGAAATTTGTATCAACCACTCGTACAAAGATTTTCACTTTAAGAGGATAAAATTTTCGCGCACCCTGTACTCTCTCATTGGTCAGCATGGCAACAATAGATCCAGATAGTTAAGAAAGGTTGAATTGTATATGGTAACCATGCAATTTTGCTAAATGGGCTATAATTCTAGCTATTTTCGATGTTTTAATGCCACATGTGGAATTTCGGAAATTATACAAGTTTATAGAGGGAATTGCTTGTGATATCCAATAAAGATTTAATCAATAATGCAAACATGGAATTTTTCTTTTCAGTCAAAATTCTTCTAGCGGACTGACTCTTAGCTATTATTATCTGCTAGCTATTATTGTATTAGTACCAAAAAATTCAAAGCTAACATTTTACTATATTATTTAATTTTATAGAAGTGCGAAATTAATTAAAGTTTTTGAATAATGGAAACAGACGATATGGCTTCAAACTATTTAGAAACATTTTTTCAAAAGGTTACTAGAAGCTGTTTTAGTTTTTAGTATCTAGCGCCTCAATTAATATGAACTATTTAATAGTTTTATGTTCAATTCAATCTGGCAGGTAATTATTTGCTTTCCCTGGTCTTTCCTGGCGGCTTTTTGTCAGGCTTTTTGCATCGTAAGGTAGAAAATCATCTATAAATACATAATACATATTTTAAATTATATATTTTAATGTAAACACTTTATCGTTTTTTTTGTTGTAAAAAATCACATTTCTAATTTTCGTAGAAAGCAATCACTTTGTGGATTTTTCTTCTTTTTTTTTTAAAATATTTAATGAAAATGAAATAATAACTTTGTATAAGACCACAGATTTTATTAAAATTTTTATGACCGACCGGTTTTGCTTAGCCTAAGCATCACCAGGATACAAACATAAACTAAATTAAACATAGATAGTGTGCGGTTATATATACTCACACATACAGAGGGAGAACACAATATAAATGAAATAAAAAAGAGAACAGGAAGAAAACAAAAGAGTAACATTTAAATTTTATAACAGAGGAACAGAGATAAAGAGACAGATAAAATAAAATGAAAGAGGCAAAACGCCTACTGAGGGCGTGATAAAAGAATAATGAAAAAAAATGTTGTTAAAGTTTTAGTTTTCTTTTACCCCGGTGATGCTTAGGCTAAGTGAAACCGGTCGGCCATAAAACTTAAAATAAAATGTCTGGTCTTGTATAAAGTTATTATTTCAAATTCATTAAGTTCACATTTCGTATACGAAGACTCGAACCTTGTCTCATTTTTCAAAATTGTCATTATATCACATTATGTATGTGGGTAATTGAATTTAATGACAGCAAATATGATATTTCTTGTTCAACTAGAATTAAACTGTTATAATACGTAATAATTATAATTTATTGCTTGATTTTTATGGTGTACGATGTAATGACTCGACTTCTAACTTTGAGGGTAGCGATAATTATCTACATAGTCGTATCATACGTAGCATATCTGAAAGCTACACTATTTGTCCCGTGACACATGAAGCCTCGCAATCATGCTTGGATACGTTGCATTTGCCACTGGGCGCAGTGTGCATTGAAGCGAGGAGGAATGCAAATAGGATGCAATGATGGAGAAAATGCAACATTGTAGATATCCACAATATGCACATTGTGCATTCACTAAATTACGCCAGCTTTAAGTATATTGGGGACTTGCGGAGGTTTCAATCTGTCGTTCACGAAATAGCCTGACAATATTTGAAAAACTTCTACTGCCATCATGTACGAAATATGCCGCTTGTGCAATGATGGAGGACTAAGCTAGCAGTGAAATTGAACCCACGACGCCTGGGTGGGAATCCGACGCGTTTGTCCACTCAGCTACTAACCGGTCATTGAAATTTGAGAATGTTTATGAGCTACCAGACAGATTCAAATTGAAATGAGAACAACCCAAATTTAACACGCTCAAAGCATTTAATTAACATGATTTTGAAATGTTTTTTCAAACACCTGCACGTCTTTATTAAAAATATCCGTTGAAAATTTACTTATGATAGAAAAATCAAACAAAATATCGCTCATAGTTGAGGCAAAAGCTAAATAATATTAATTATTGAAAGACGGCTTGGAGCAGTTGAGATTTTTGTGCGGTATTCATATAAAACAAATCTTTAACGTAAATATTAAACAGAAAAAGTCAGAAACTAAAAAGAGTAAAGGTCGTGACCGAGACTCGAACACGAAACCTCTACTCTATCCAGGAATAACGCTTCTGCCAATGGAACTACCGAGACCTTATTAGAATACATCAACAATATTTTTTTATCATTCATCTCTTAATGTATTTGGTGAACAACTGTTCTTATGAGATCTTGTTAAATAAATAAATAGAAAGCTGCATTTTAATCGATCTCATACTTCCTTGAAAATTATTAATATTTTTTTCAATTTCTACCGATATAGGCTGCTTTCTTTGTAATGGTATGCAAAGCTCAACTCGAGCACATATTGAATACCTAGATGGTTTCGCTATAAACCATTAATATTTATTTACGAAAGATCTTTTTGACTTCTTACAAAGTCTAGAATTAATATTAGATTTAACTTTTTTAGAGCTTTATGCTTGTATGAGGTCCATTAAAATGCCGGTTTCTAATAAGGTCTCGGTAACTCAATTGGCGGGGCGTTACTCTCGAATATAGTAGAGGTTTCGAGTTCGAGTCTCAGTCGCGACCGTTATTCTTTTTAGTTTCTGGCTTTTCTGTTTTACATTTACGTTGAAAATTATTGATGTTTTTTCAATAATCAATACAAAAAAACACAAAGCCTTATAAATATTAATTCTAATATAAAATAATATTGGATGTTTTGATTGAAGTAAATCTGGTTTCAATTTTTTTTAATCTAATTCATTATATTACAATTAATTAGGATTTTTTTTATACTTTTAATATTCTCAAGGATTGAGTGATCACTTCTAAAATAATCGGCACTCCTGTATTTTATAAAAAGTGAAAACATAAATATTGATTCCTCTGTAGTGTTAAATTTGATGGCCGTAAGAAATTACAGGTATCACCACCAATACCTGTAAGTGCCCACTTTTTAGAACAAATAAGACATTTCCTATGGGTACAGGGATTAAAGTAAGTACTGAATAAATTTTCCCACGCATGAAGGTACTATGAAATATACTCGTACCATAAAGATACTATCTCTTTCAATAATCATGGTAAAGACCAGTTAATAATTTCTATAATGAAAACCATGCGGGCGGTATTTTGAATCTTCCATTTATTTGGGAAAAACCTTCTTATTAATGATTACTAATTAACGTTGGTAGGTAGGCACCTACACTGAATACACAATATACTCGTATGTAGTGGTTTTACCGATAATGTTGTAAGCTTTAAACCCGTCGGTTTCAAATCTCTTTCAAAACCAATTTTTTTGTGTATTATGTTCCAGCTTATTATGTTTTAATTTTATAAATAAAGGTATTTTTGCACTTCGTTCTACCCCCAGAGCAAGAATATATATGGAGAGGGAGCTAAACATTTTTACCCAACCTGTACAAATGTACGAAAAACCACTTTCTCCGGGTTTTTACGTCGTAAACTGTGAGAGAGAAAGAGATATAAGAGAAGAAAAGTTCTCACACAATATAGCTCCGCTTTTAGGTATGTAAACAAATTCTCCGTCTCCCGCGTTTCCGCTTATTACGTTTTGTTATGCAACGGTTTTTTAAGTTATATCCTACATTTTTTTAAAAACATACCTGTGAAAAAGTAGTAATACAAATAAACAAAAACATTATGTCGAAATGTGCAATAAATGGATATGTTAAATACTCTAGCCCTAGCCCTAGCCCCGCCCCAGTCAGGCAAAAATCGTCAATTCTAACTACTATATTTCTGCCCTAAGGTTTTTTCGTAGATAATATTTTTATAATCATCCTCGTGAAAGCCTTATTTGAAACGGTTTCCTAAATTTGTATAGCGACTGTTCTATTTTCTAACCTTCCTCTTTATCATCTTCAATGAGGATATACGAGATTCAACAGTCTTATTAGCTCCAAGCATTTGTGTGCTGTGGTGTATCACATAAAAATATAATAAATTAAATGCTTGTACTTTGTGTGGCTTGAATATTTAAAATTTTCGTCTTATTTCCTCTCGCCTCAAAACATTCCCAAATATTGTAAACATTGTCCTAGTGGCTCAAGGCGTTTATATCGTTTGTATGTTAAACGCATTAAAATAAAATATTCTTAGGTATTTAATTATCACACCTAACCACCTATATATTATGTATTTATGTGGGTAGCTACAGTCAACAACCGCGTGAAAAAGACAAAACGAAAACACACGGGACTTACCTGTTGCGAGTGACCGACCATGTTTCCTCCGCTCCTCCATATGGTAAAATATTAAAATAAGATATAAAACAGTTGGAAACAATGTGTTTATTATTGAAATTACTGGATATCTCCATTCTCATCAATATACAGACAAGTTTGATGAACCCTAGGAAATAAATACAAAAATTATATAATCAGAAACATCTTCTGGTGTGTACGTGAAGCATTCAACGTGAAAATTTATAAATTTATTTCTCAATAGTGATGGTCGATACCCGATTAAAAGTAACCGGTTCCAAGCCGGTCACTGAAACCGTCGATATTATTTTCGGATCCTATTTTTCGCAAATAAAAATGGCGAATATCCTTTAAATGTTTTTTGCCGGAAAAGTGCGGTTGCAGTTCTTTTTAGAAATTCTTCGAAAACCAGTATCTGGCGAGAAACGAGGAACCGGTTCCACAGTTTCAGTGCTTTTTTTACCCTAGAATATTCTCCTCCATGGTTTATTTATTTTTTGGCGAGGAACCGAATCCAGTTCTTTCCGTTCTCCAAACATCGCTAGCAACTAAAAACCCCTCCCCCCATGGAAACACAGGAATTCCTTCTCAATAATGTAAAAATGATCTTTTAAAATAAAAATCTTCTTTGTGGAACTTTTGTGGCGCCAGGAACCGGTTCCAAAAATAACTGGATAAAAACCTCGCTGGTCACCGGTAACTGGAACCGCAGTGACATCCAATTTTCAAAATCAACCATCCCCATTTCTCAACGATTAATATTTCAAGATTTTTTTCTATCTTTATATCATTATTCATTATGCTTTTATATTTACAATTCCGAAAACTACACATTTAAAAAAAAATTGAGTATGTGGTTTCCTGTTTTAAAGCTTTTTCACCACACTTACTCTTCTTCCGCAGACATTCAAGTGCCTTTACTTATTTTACGAGAGGCGGTTTATTGCAGCTTTAATTTCAAGTTACACGTAGATATACCTAGTAGTACTGTTACAGGCTATAAATCACCGTTAATATGAAGTTGTTAATAATACCTACCAACACGCACATTACTGTCAACGTAAATATCAATGAAAACAGAAAGTTGTAAAGGTAACCTCAACTTATTCATGTTCGCATTGTTGGTCGTATAACAGTGGCCAATACTGCACGAGCTAATTGCTATGGGTAGACGTATTCTGCAGAGTGTGAACTAGTGTTAGAATTACGTGGTCGGAATCAGCACCCAGTCAATTAATTTTAAAATGCATTTATTGATACCGTTCTAACCTGTGCTGTCATTCTATCGTTTGGCACAAATAGGTTGTATTTTTTTGCTTTGTGCTGTAAACCCGTTGATAAAATCATAAAATATAGATAATATTGTATTAGGTATTTTATGAATGATGAATAGTTGGAGCAAGTGGACGAGTTTGTGTATTTAGGAATAATGTTTACGAGAGACAGAAAGGCTGATAATGATATTGAAAGAAGGGTGAATGCAGGAAACTCCATTAACGGAGGACTGAACGCTGTTGGCGCAAATAATAAATTGTTCAAAGGAGTGAAGCTAGAAGTCCACTATAGAGTGCTTATACCAACCCTGATGTATGGCAGTGAGGCATGGAACTAGTAGAGAAAGGATGAAAGTAGACTGAATGCTGTGGAAATGAGATCCTTGAGACGTGCGTGCGGTAAAACCATGTATTACCGTGTTAAAAATGTGGATATCCGGAAAGAATGCAAAGCTGATGTGAGCGTAATGAATAGGATCAAGAAAGGGTCGCTTAGATGGTTTCGACATGTAGAGCGAATGAACAAAGAAAGGAGTGTGAAAATAATATATGTTGCGAAAGTGAATGGAAGCCGAAGTCGAGGACGCCCCAGAAAGACATGGCACAATCAAGTAAATTAAAAACTTGATTCGGGTCATGTGAAGAGTCAGAATAACAGAAGAGTATGTATGAGACGATGTATGAATGTGAATGAAGCAAAAAGTGTGCCAAGACAGATTTATATGGCGGTCCGTTCTCTCTGCCTACCCCTGCGGAGAAACGGCGTGATGGTTAGTTAGTTAGGTATTTTATAGCATGTCATTAGAAGTAGATATGTAGGAATTTGATATGAATTTATATGTTTAATTTATAGGCCACAACTAACATCAATAAAAAGGTTTTTTATTCGATAAGTTCGACATTTTTGCACAAGGCGGCGCGTCGTTAGGTAGGTACTAAAAAGTGTTATAAATATTTTCATTCGGAATTCTTGACAAATGATTCTTTCTGAAACTTTTTCTTGCGACGTTTTACATGCCTTTTCAGGAAATTTGTAGAAACCTCGTGTCTTGTGTAGTAAAAAAACTATTGTTTTTTCATTTATTTATAGTTTTTGTGTTTAATTTGTGGAACTCCATTTTAATTTTTATATAATTCAATTGAATTAAATTTAATATTATTATTATTGAGTTCTGCTATTTTAAGTAGTGACAGCTGTTTCGGCGTTTAAGGCCATTGTCAAACTGTGCTGTTTGACAATGGCCTTAAACGCCGAAACAGCTGTCACTACTTAAAATAGCAGAACTCAATAATAATAATATTAAATTTAATTCAATTGAATTATATAAAAATATTGTTTTTTCCATGCCGTGCGCAAAAAAAGCAAATTCCTATCAACGACCTGCTTCGAAGGGCGGTTGAGATCTTTGATTACAAAGCCAGAAGTGGTGTTTTCAAAAAACAAAATGCTTAAATAAATATCATTAAATAATTTGGAGTTATTTCAGAATTAATTAACATACAACGTATTTTTAGCATGTTCCATAGTAGTAGATACTTTCAGTATCACCCTGGTGAAAGATTATTATTCAGATTCGAAATGTTGCTTGAAATGACTTTAGCCCTGTTTAGTAATCAGATCGTAATAGCAAGGCACTTTACAACCTTCCCCTTCCCCATTTCCTTACCTTTACAATTATTTTTAGCTTCATAACGTACTGTAACTGTGAATGCCATAGTCCGACTGGCTTCGGAAAATTGTGAGCAGTTGAGACTTTGATGTGAAACTCACATAAAAATATATATTACAAGAATACCAAGTATCAGTTGATGGAAAAATAAATTAAGAATACTGCTGGCCTCTTGCAAAATAACGTTGACATATTTCTCATGGCTTTATTTAGATATGTACCAACCTACATCGCTATGTACTTGATTTAAGACCAAAATTAATATAATATATTTTCTAGGTTCCTCGTTGTTCAAATGCCTGAAAATTCGGCAAACATTTTCACTTCTCACTCCTTCCCTTAATCATCATATTATCTGCTAATGCACGAACACATAAACCCACGCAGGCGCAATAGCCGTTTCCAAACAGTCGTAAAGGCTTTCCGCGGCGTAGCCCCCTGTAGAGCGTAGCTCGCATCGCTAGCTGCTACGATCGCCGATGGCTATGCGATGAAAGCTTAATAAAAGTTTCATTACTATGTAGGGGTGCTTATGCATATATGAATCACATCTGCGTGCGAGGGTGTGTGTGTAATACATGAATAAATTTATTCGATTTTTGGTCAGTGGCTGCGAAGCGTTTATCCCATATTTAATATAAATATATTTGTGAATTTACAGGTCAATTAATTTAAGGGTTATCATTTAAACATTTTCTGGAGCAAACAATTCTGTTTTTAAATTAAAATTTATTGCAAACACATGTAAATCTGTTTTTTTTTCATTAAAACTGGTTTATCTAATACATGCACAAAATTTCAGAAAGATTTTTTTAACCCAACCTCTCAAAACAAGTAAGACATGGGCATTATTTTAGGAAATGTTCCAAGGTTAGGATGTGGGTAAAGGAGGAGATGAGGAAGAAAGGGTTGGTATGTATCTGGCTATTCAACTTTGATCACTCAACATGCAAATAGCCATTTCCATCAAAGTTTCCAATTTGAAAGTTATTCTCTCACAGGGGTTGGGCTGAGAATATTTTAATATTCCTTCAAAATTTGCCAAATTAGCTCCTAGAGACGTAACTGTAATCTCTTTAAGTCAAATATACAAACAATTTTGAGCTCGGGCGTCTCAAGACGTCCAATTATCTCCCTTAAATCCCAGCATCCGTTTCGTCGGGGGTAATTTGTTTATTCTGAAAGTGTCTCAATCGTTACTATGGCAACTGAGTGAGGTGCGCGCACCCCTAAACTTTATACGGCCGCCCTGAAAAAATATGTCTCCTCTCCCAATCGTAAAGGGCAAATACAGGTATTCCTTCTCTCTCACCTCCAGTCTGCTGCCCTCTTTATTTCCTACAAATCTACCCCATCCGGAGAGGGATGTTTTGTATACTTCAACTACGACGGTACGCACTTTGCGCGAATTCGATTAAGCCGACAAAAACCCAAAGACATATTTGGTCCTCTCAAAAATTGGTATGTGTTAAGCATATTATGTGAATAATAATAATAATTCCTGGTTATTTATAGAGCGCCATTTTGGTGAAGTATCGCCTCAAAGGCGCTAAAGTTGATGTCTAACAATCATTCGAAATTTATTGTGAATTCTGTAAATCATTTTATATCTGTGCGTCTTATTTTAAACTTATTAATTATTCATAAATAAAACACCTTTGTTTTTTTCACCTTTTTTCCTAGCCAACTAGTTTTGTCTCATCCACGACTTCTTCAGGGCAAATGAAACAATACGTAAATTTAAAATTAAAACATGTATTGATTTTACATTTGTGATTTTTCGCAGATTAGAAATGATAATTTTCAAATTTTTCTATTATTTTATTTACTCCGAAGATTAAAAAACTAGCCACCAAAAAACAAAACTCAGAAAGTTAACAAAACAAAGGTATTTAATAATCAAAAACGTTCACAGAAATTTATAGTAAACATTATAATATATACATGTCAACTTCTTTATTTGCAAGCATTTAGGTCAACAAAAATTTTAAGAAAACGAATTCTTGGAAATTTTCGAAATTTTGTAATGAAATTATTGTTAACTTCACGTTAATTGATTAGTTAGCGTTATGTAGTATTTTCAGAGCCTTCTATACATATATTCGAAACAGTGTAGTCAGGATTGTTGATTTTTTCCTGACACGGGCGTTGCTAGGGTTTTCACGGACACACTTTTTGACATCCATTCATAGTACATGTCGACATAATGTTATGTTTATTTGTATAAAAACTTTTACACAGTATTGTTATCAACAAAAATACAGGATATAACCTCAAAAACCGTTGAGTAGAACAAAATGCATAAAAAACCTAGTGGGCGGAGTCACCGGAGACGCGGGAGATGGAAAAACATGCTTACATACACAAAAGTGGTGCGGTATTCTTTGACAACTTGTCTTTTCTCTTTCTCTCTCACGGTTTACGACTTAAAAACCAGGAGAAAGTGATTATCGTAAAAATATTCAGATCTCTCTCCATATATATTCTTGCTCCAAGGTAGTATTATTGTATTCTTTTAAACTGCTTACAGTAAATACAAAGATTATCATTTGAAAGAAAAAACAACTATAGTAAGTACCTAACTACAACTTCACTTATATAAGCCATCTAGTTGAAGAGAGTCATTCCTTTTCAAAATGAATATAGCAATATAACTTGTTTCCAAAAATAAAAATAAAATATATAATTATTATTATCTTTTAGCACAAAGTTACTGATTTTTAAGACAATGCAAATATGTCTCGTGGTACAAAAATAACACACAGGTATCTTAGGTAGGTATTTTCTTAAATTAAGACAGATAATTTTCACATTAATCTTAATTAAGTACCAATATAGAAATAAAATGAAAAAAAATTATGTCAACGAAAGCGATGTTTCTACTTTTTCTAGTAAAGATATCATTTTACCTATACCAAGTAAAGGTGAGCCATAAAACAAACCCGTGCCGAAGATCTCCCTCGAATCCCACGCTATAGCGGGATCTGACTGTATTAGGTGATCGCGTTAGTTCCATACATACGCCCCTGGTACATAAATGTACAAATACCAGGGCGACATACCCCGTGAGAAGGTATAGACGCAAGCCAAGATACACCTATAGCCGACTGACATAAAAGAAGCTACTTAGACGGGATAGCATCTCTTCCGAGTGACGCGGTTTATTGGATACAGTACCATTCGTGACGCCTGTGTGAACCATACTCGTTCGGCTTGGAAGACTTGCCATTTTGCGTTTATTATTACGTTTTTCATTAATCCGAGCAGTTTTGTGTCCGCCGTTCGACATGGCAACATCCCGCGACTGTTTCGCGCCTCTTTCGCTCCGAAGGCTCGATGAGTTACGTTCGGTTGTTCTTTTTGACATTTCGAGTTCGCTCGGCTAATGACGTTTTGTGAACACGATTGTTGACAGCAGACAGAAACAGGTGAGAGAAAAGCCATTTACGCTGTACCCGCATATACTTACACTGTTTTGTATAGCTTCTTATTTGCATTTAAATACGGGATTCGTTTTCAGATGACTTTCCCACACACAGACTTGATAATAAAATTCTTTTGAGATGAATCCAATATATTTTTGCAATCTTGCAATATTTTTTGTTATTGAAAAAAACCTTATCTAATTTAATGTTTTCAAAGCGCCAATAAACTGTTATCATATATCGAAATACAAACTAAATATTGTGTACCTGGTTTAAAACATCGAATTTAACTGTCGTAAATTCTTTGCAATTATCAGCTAAGGAAGTCTAATACTATTAAAGTTTAAAATAGTACCTACCTAACTGAAAATTAAATCAAAAAGGTTAACATAGTAGCTCTAATTTGCAAAACTAAACGTTTACTGTAGGATATGTACTCGAAATATAATATTTTTCCAGAAGAATGTCATACTTTTATTTATTACATTACTTTGTAGCTTTTGCAAAGGTTCCTGAATACGATGTTGACATTTGCAATCGACGTGCTACATAGACACCTACCTACCTAAAGATTTTTCCGTATTATTTTAGCGCATGCGCAAACGAGTAAAAATGGCGGCGAGGCTTTAAACTTCAACACATCGGTACTACCTATCTACCTCCTTGTCCAATATGTTTAATTTCGGGTTTTAATCAGGATTTATCCTACGATGTTCGTTAGTGTAGGAATTTATATAAATACATTCTGCCCCAATAAGGTTTCTTATTATCACAGGGCCACCATTGATATTTCACTGTTCATAATAGACTTTCTATGGTTATGTGCCAGCAAGCAATCATAAAACTGTGGGACTTTTGAATATTTAATTATCAACATTTAATTTTAAATAAAAGAACACTCAGTTATTATATGTGCCCTGACGCATGATCTAAGCAAAACCGGTTGGCGTTCCACATATAAAATTGTTTTAAAATAAAGCGTTGTTTTATTTAAATATAATTTCACACAAAAAATTATTAATTGTCTCTTTTCTCTCTCACGGATTAGGATGTAAGAACCCGGAGAAAGTGATTTATCGTAGATTTGTATGTGTTGGGTAAAATTATTTAGCTTTCTCTCCAAAAATATTCTTACTCCAAGCATATCCTCATTAAGAGAGAAAAAATATATTAGTGATTCAGTCGTTTTAAGAAATCTGTAAAAAAAAAATACTGTGTGTCAAATAAAGCTTGTTTTCACCATGGCACTGAAAATTTAAATATTTTAAAGAAGATTCATTCAATCTCTTTGGTTGTTAAAAAAAAAACTTCATCGATTAGAAATTGGTAGAAATAGGGGGTCCACACAGCTATTCAATATTTTATCAGGTTATTTTCTACTAGTACCTACCGATTTATAATAGATTTGCTTTTAATATCTAATATTTCTTCTGAAGTTTGGCATCAACCGAAACTTTTGATTCCTGAACTTTGTCGGTATCTATCCACTATAAAATACCAAGAAATTTTATCGCTTAATATTTTTATCCTTAAAATAACCAACAATTCTTTTGGTGAAGGCTACGATACTAATAATTAAAAAAAAAACATGCATTCCCGGGTTACGAATAACTTGACAACATTTGAAAAACTCTCTCTGCCATCAAAATAAGCGGAAGATTTTGTTTGTGCAATGATGTAGGACTTAGCTAGCCGAAGAATTGAACCCACGACGTCCAGGTGGGAATCCGACGCGTTTGTCCACCCAGCTACCAACCGGTCATTTAGCATTGTTTAAAATATGGGAAGTTTTTGTCAAAAACTATAGCTCAACTATTTTCAATTATATTTCTCGAAACAAAAATAGAATACGTGCATAAATAAATATTGTTTTATAAACATATCGTGTCTATCAGCAGCTTTAGTTAGTAACAAGATTTTCCTTCGTCATTTGAAAATCAACGTCTTTTTCCGAAATTTGCTGCGTTAAAAAACCTGGCCCGCGAGAAAGCTTGTAGAACCTGTGGAAACCATCTCCGTTAGGCTTCGTGTATAAAGCAATGAAGATTTTAATTGAGTTGACTTGCCCAGCTTGTTATTTCTTTCGTTTATACAAGTCAGATTTTTAACTCGGGAATATAATTTTCGGTTTTTAAGGGCACAGGATAGTACCTACCTAGCTACCTACTTGAAAATAACTTGAATAAAAAAAAAACAAAACAATAGGTACCTACCTGGAAGGTAAAACTGTAAGAGAGTGGTTAGGGAGCCACATTTTCGGCTTTTTAAAACTACATTATTTCTAATCATGTATTCCTTTTACTTTAACGTTTGTCAACAATACCCATAGGTAAGTAAGCATCTATAAATTATCAAATGTTTGTTTGAAGTTATTCTGGAAAGTAGGTAACACCAACGTAGATTCATTATTTTATTTAGGTTTGTTTATTTTTTGTATTTTATTTAGATATATTTCAACCATTTTTTCACATCTAGTAAAAACATATTTCACAATGGTAGAATGAAGCACATAGGTTATTTTTTTATATATATATATATATATATATATATATATATGTAAGTAGTTAATTGAAATTTTAGTATGCATAAAAATCATAGGTTTTTCTTCACATATTCATCAAAAATCCTAGGAAAAGTGCCAAGACTCGAAGCTTCTTTTAGGGTTTTTGAAAGCTATTAAAAAGCGTTTGACTTTTGTAAAACACGCTGTTTTGAGTACACGCAAGTTTTGTTTTGGGAAGTCTAAAATCAGTACAAACCTCTCTTAGGATAATTGTGAACATTTAAATTATATATAATATTATTTAGCAGATATTTAGGGAACATGTTATTTTAAAGCTTGTAAATCATCGTTAAAGTATCATATATTAAAGTAGGTATGTGTAGAGGTCATTGAACTTTTTGTTATTAGGTTATTGAAATCATGTTTTTTTTTTAATTCTCCGAATATGACAATTGTGCAAACCTCGCATGAAACACATTCTAGTTTTTTAATAACAATTGCAGCACGTTTTTATGATTAGATTATTTTTCGCAATAAATTATTGTACACGGATTATAAACAATGTTTGATTAAAATTATATTTCACACAGTCTAATGAGTAGGTATATCCGCTCTGTTCCGCTGAAATAAAATGATATTATTTTTATTATTAAAATTGTCTGAGAGATTAACACTCTTGGCAAAACACAATCTTGTGAAACAATAATATTTATTAAATTTGTTTTGCTATGTTTTATGGCTATGTTTTAAAGAAACGTGCAAGTAGTCGATAATTACTAAATTTATAGTTTTTGTGTTTAGTTTGTAGAACTCCATTTTTTTAAATATATAATTCGATTGAATTGAATTTAATATTATTACTATTTGGTTCTACTAGTTTTAGTGTTTAGTGACAGCTGTATCAGTGTTTAAGGCTATTATTATGTTAATCACTTTTATCCCAAGTGCATCTTTGGAAACAACTTTTTTATTGTTATATATTCAGTATCAATTTAAATGTGAACTTGCCCTAGTTTTTGGAGTGTTGTCACCTCAATGCCATTTCGAGCAGCGTTCGAATCTCAATGTGGACAGTGTTGAGGTGTATATTTTTTTCTATAGCTAGGTATACCTACACCTGAATTGTATATCTCACAAGATCACTGATTTAAATGCTTTCCATGGCGGTGAGGGTTGTTATGATTGGTACCTGTGTAGACACAGGTACCCAGAAGATAGGTTTAACACGCCATGGCTGGTATCTATGTTAAACCGATGCTCCATTCTACCCATTGTTATAGGTCAGTAGCTACCTACCTACAATTAATAATAATAAGCATTTGAAGACCTCACGGCAAGAACCTGTCAATTAACATTTTTGTAAAAAATTAATTAGTATTCTTACTAAACTAATTCTGGTACGCTCTATCCAATTAACCCACTCTCAGATCATGAAAATGGCACGAACGTGAAAAATCAAAGAGTTGAACATGTTAACTGCAAATTTTGTTATAACTGAAATATTTTTTAATGGCAAGAACTTGTTAACTACAATAATAACATTGTTTTGCGGAAATGAATTAAAATGCTAAATTATATATTAAATTTAGTATGTTAGCTATAACATTCATGAAAAATAGTTAGTAGATTTGTGATGTTTTACACTTTTTTTTAATAAAACACAAAAGACTAAATATCCCACAATGACTCGGCAGTTAGAGCAGGTTCTTGCAGTGTGGTCTTAATTTGTGTACCTACCTACAAAATTAAATCACCTTAGTAGATAGGTAGGTACCTATCTGAAATAATACAATTACTTTGTTGTAATTACTTTTTAATAATAAAATGATTACAAAATATGAAAATAGTTAAAAAGTAGGTAAATATCGGTACCTACTCACCTATTATTAAAAATATTATCAATAACCATATTAAAAAGCTTAAAAAATTCACCGATTGTAAAAATAAATTTTAGGTAGATACCGAGGTACGAAATTATAATTCATTATAAGTAACCTAGTCGTGAGAGTTTTTTTTTTAACTCGTAAGAACCGACAAGAAGCCTAGAATTCTGCCCTTCCTGAATTGCGTAGGTAAATTTTGACAATAACGACATTATCGTCAAATATTTGTTGATTAACTGGAATCATTAAAATTAAGGATATATATATGGTTAACGTTTATATGTAAAACATATGTTTAGTTAGATTATAGAGCATTCATATGAAAAATAACCTACTTAAGTTTTGCGGCATCCTTGAAAGAATCACTCAACATTTTTTAAATTAATTTTACTGTCGTAAATAATCTAACATAACGTCTTAAAATGAACTTTGAACCAACAAAATATTCATGCAAACTAATTGTTCCGTTTACACTACGTTGAATAAATTTAGATTGTAAGCAAACAACTGTCACCTGTCAGTTGAGTCGTACACTTAAACCGCGTCCTCTTTTACTACCTTTAACACAGTATTTAACTATCAGCAAGTGTATATTTAACTTTATATACATTCTTGGTTGGCTTATAGTGCAGTGAACTATTTTTTTTATCACAGTCGAACGCTATTGAATCATTAATCACAAATCAAAACAATTTCTAACCCTGTGTTGTCGCGCGCCGTGAAAGTACACCGCACTTTGTCTTCGGTCGGTTTCTAGCCGCTTGTTTTCGAATAAGCTCGCTACTAGCTACTGGAATATTAAATATTCACATTAATTAACATCATACCTTTAACATGATCTTTCCTGGAACAACAGAAAAACACTGTGGAATCGCTGACGGACGGCACTGGTCGTAAACTGGGTGAGTCGAAGTCACAAATATTTTCGAAATTTGACACGGAATCAGTCGATTTAAAGAAATCTACCCACTTTGTCAGCGACAGATACGACGACATCTATGAAAAATAAATAAAACTCTGAATTTACCGAAAAAAACACCGACAAATTAGAGAAGATTTGAAAAAATAACTAGAATGAAAATTGCCAAATCTAGGAACTAAGAGATCTAAACAATTGTGTAGAAGTCACCGGTTTTAAAGTGTCCGAAACGAACTTCTGGATGAAATTGCCAACAGAATTACACATATCTTTGAAATAAATTTGAACCAGCGGACGAGTTCAATTATCTACAAAATTATTTCAAAGAGGATATTAAAAAATTACAATGAATTCAGCAAAAAAATCCCTTCTTATTGCTGATACCAATTAAACATGTCTGAAAATGAAGCCCCTGCGCTACATTATATTAAAATAAAAATAAATAAACAAACTCCCACCACAGACTGTAGCCATCACAAATATGGATTCCTTTAATCAAAACATTACTAAATGGCTAATGAGTAAGGACCGCAAGGAAATTGAAGACCTCCTAAAATAGCACTTGAAATTCTTCACTCACTCCATGACAAACTAGAACATTGTGTAACAAACATCATCAAATTGGTTGCATAAACTAATATTGACGTTAATAACCCTTCTCTCGGTACCATAACAACTTCAACCACTGGTGAAATTAATGACTTTACAAAAAAGCCACAAAAAATAAATATATATATATATATATATATATATATATATATATATATATATATATATATATATATATATATATATATACATAAGGAACCAACGGTGATGTGACAGTTATTTGACGAGGACTTATTATTCTTACAGAATGTTGTATAAAAAACTACAAGGTACCTATAGAACTCCACTAAACATACACATTATAATGACGGATTCATCGTTTATGTTACAAATGACACCGAACTGTCATGAAAATTCAGAAACTCAGATATGCCAACTGTTTACTTATAAATATAAATAATGACATTTCTGCCCTCGGGATATAAAAATAACCCACAACAAGAGACAAATATCTATGTTTTCATTCCCTGGCACGTAAACTTAATTGGGGATATGAACTTCAATATCCTACAAACAGGATCAAAACAATCCGCAATCTCATGACTACCAACTACTTCTACTTCATCATGGACTAATTAGTTCCGCTAATTAACCAACAGGAAAAAAATATAATTGAATGTTCTCAAAACGTATCTATCTCCTGTATTTAACACATGAACTGACTACATGACCGCGGAACCGTTATTCACCACTGAAACATTACTAATCATTTCACACTATTCCTCAATATCCGAATCGAAAAAAAAAATACTGAAATTGTAGAATAATGTTTCAATAATAAAAATAATATACACAAATAAAATAGAGCAATGAGAATTATACTTAGGCAGAAAAGGTACTCAAAAGTAGTTAAAATATCAGAGAAACTAAATTGGCTAACAGTGAAACAGATATTGACATTAAAAAAATGATATTTATACATAAAATAGTATAATCAGGATTTATCCTACGATGTTCGTTAGTGTAGGAATTTATATAAATACATTCTGCCCCAATAAGGTTTCTTATTATCACAGGGCCACCATTGATATTTCACTGTTCATAATAGACTTTCTATGGTTATGTGCCAGCAAGCAATCATAAAACTGTGGGACTTTTGAATATTTAATTATCAACATTTAATTTTAAATAAAAGAACACTCAGTTATTATATGTGCCCTGACGCATGATCTAAGCAAAACCGGTTGGCGTTCCACATATAAAATTGTTTTAAAATAAAGCGTTGTTTTATTTAAATATAATTTCACACCAAAAATTATTAATTGTCTCTTTCTCTCTCACGGATTAGGATGTAAGAACCCGGAGAAAGTGATTTATCGTAGATTTGTATGTGTTGGGTAAAATTATTTAGCTTTCTCTCCAAAAATATTCTTACTCCAAGCATATCCTCATTAAGAGAAAAAATATATTAGTGATTCAGTCGTTTTAAGAAATCTGTAAAAAAAATACTGTGTGTCAAATAAAGCTTGTTTTCACCATGGCACTGAAAATTTAAATATTAAAGAAGATTCATTCAATCTCTTTGGTTGTTAAAAAAAAACTTCATCGATTAGAAATTGGTAGAAATAGGGGTCCACACAGCTATTCAATATTTTATCAGGTTATTTTCTACTAGTACCTACCGATTTATAATAGATTTGCTTTTAATATCTAATATTTCTTCTGAAGTTTGGCATCAACCGAAACTTTTGATTCCTGAACTTTGTCGGTATCTATCCACTATAAAATACCAAGAAATTTTATCGCTTAATATTTTTTATCCTTAAAATAACCAACAATTCTTTTGGTGAAGGCTACGATACTTATAATTAAAAAAAAAACATGCATTCCCGGGTTACGAATAACTTGACAACATTTGAAAAACTCCTTCTGCCATCAAAATAAGCGGAAGATTTTGTTTGTGCATGTAGGACTTAGCTAGCCGAAGAATTGAACCCACGACGTCCAGGTGGGAATCCGACGCGTTTGTCCACCCAGCTACTAACCGGTCATTTAGCATTGTTTAAAATATGGGAAGTTTTTGTCAAAAACTATAGCTCAACTCAATTATTTCTCGAAACAAAAATAGAATACGTGCATAAATAAATATTGTTTTATAAACATATCGTGTCTATCAGCAGCTTTAGTTAGTAACAAGATTTTCCTTCGTCATTTGAAAATCAACGTCTTTTTCCGAAATTTGCTGCGTTAAAAAACCTGGCCCGCGAGAAAGCTTGTAGAACCTGTGGAAACCATCTCCGTTAGGCTTCGTGTATAAAGCAATGAAGATTTTAATTGAGTTGACTTGCCCAGCTTGTTATTTCTTTCGTTTATACAAGTCAGATTTTTAACTCGGGAATATAATTTTCGGTTTTTAAGGGCACAGGATAGTACCTACCTAGCTACCTACTTGAAAATAACTTGAATAAAAAAAAACAAAAAAATAGGTACCTACCTGGAAGGTAAAACTGTAAGAGAGTGGTTAGGGCCACATTTTCGGCTTTTTAAAACTACATTATTTCTAATCATGTGTATTCCTTTTACTTTAACGTTTGTCAACAATACCCATAGGTAAGTAAGCATCTATAAATTATCAAATGTTTGTTTGAAGTTATTCTGGTTTGTTTATTTTTTGTATTTTATTTAGATATATGTCAATTATTTTTTCACACATCTAGTAAAAAAAAAAAACATATTTCACAATGGTAGAATGAAGCACATAAGGTTATTTTACACGTATATATATATATATATATATATATATATGTAAGTAGTTATTAATTGAAATTTTAGTATGCATAAAAATCATAGGTTTTTCTTCACATATTCATCAAAAATCCTAGGAAAAGTGCCAAGACTCGAAGCTTCTTTTAGGGTTTTTGAAAGCTATTGAAAAGCGTTTGACTTTTGTAAAACACGCTGTTTTGAGTACACGCAAGTTTTGTTTTGGGAAGTCTAAAATCAGTACAAACCTCTCTTAGGATAATTGTGAACATTTAAATTATATATAATATTATTTAGCAGATATTTAGGGAACATGTTATTTTAAAGCTTGTAAATCATCGTTAAAGTATCATATATTAAAGTAGGTATGTGTAGAGGTCATTGAACTTTTGTTATTAGGTTATTGAAATCATGTTTTTTTTTAATTCTCCGGAATATGACAATTGTGCAAACCTCGCATGAAACACATTCTAGTTTTTTTAATAACAATTGCAGCACGTTTTTATGATTAGATTATTTTTCGCAATAAATTATTGTACACGGATTATAAACAATGTTTGATTAAAATTATATTTCACACAGTCTAATGAGTAGGTATATCCGCTCTGTTCCGCTGAAATAAAATGATATTATTTTTATTATTAAAATTGTCTGAGAGATTAACACTCTTGGCAAAACACAATCTTGTGAAACAATAATATTTATTAAATTTGTTTTGCTATGTTTTATGGCTATGTTTTAAAGAAACGTGCAAGTAGTCGATAATTACTAAATTTATAGTTTTTGTGTTTAGTTTGTAGAACTCCATTTTTTTAAATATATAATTCGATTGAATTGAATTTAATATTATTACTATTTGGTTCTACTAGTTTTAGTGTTTAGTGACAGCTGTATCAGTGTTTAAGGCTATTATTATGTTAATCACTTTTATCCCAAGTGCATCTTTGGAAACAACTTTTTTATTGTTATATATTCAGTATCAATTTAAATGTGAACTTGCCCTAGTTTTTGGAGTGTTGTCACCTCAATGCCATTTCGAGCAGCGTTCGAATCTCAATGTGGACAGTGTTGAGGTGTATATTTTTTCTATAGCTAGGTATACCTACACCTGAATTGTATATCTCACAAGATCACTGATTTAAATGCTTTCCATGGCGGTGAAGGTGGTATGATTGGTACCTGTGTAGACACAGGTACCCAGAAGATAGGTTTAACACGCCATGGCTGGTATCTATGTTAAACCGATGCTCCATTCTACCCATTGTTATAGGTCAGTAGCTACCTACCTACAATTAATAATAATAAGCATTTGAAGACCTCACGGCAAGAACCTGTCAATTAACATTTTTGTAAAAAATTAATTAGTATTCTTACTAAACTAATTCTGGTACGCTCTATCCAATTAACCCACTCTCAGATCATGAAAATGGCACGAACGTGAAAAATCAAAGAGTTGAACATGTTAACTGCAAATTTTGTTATAACTGAAATATTTTTTAATGGCAAGAACTTGTTAACTACAATAATAACATTGTTTTGCGGAAATGAATTAAAATGCTAAATTATATATTAAATTTAGTATGTTAGCTATAACATTCATGAAAAATAGTTAGTAGATTTGTGATGTTTTACACTTTTTTTTAATAAAACACAAAAGACTAAATATCCCACAATGACTCGGCAGTTAGAGCAGGTTCTTGCAGTGTGGTCTTAATTTGTGTACCTACCTACAAAATTAAATCACCTTAGTAGATAGGTAGGTACCTATCTGAAATAATACAATTACTTTGTTGTAATTACTTTTTAATAATAAAATGATTACAAAATATGAAAATAGTTAAAAAGTAGGTAAATATCGGTACCTACTCACCTATTATTAAAAAATATTATCAATAACCATATTAAAAGCTTAAAAAATTCACCGATTGTAAAAATAAATTTTAGGTAGATACCGAGGTACGAAATTATAATTCATTATAAGTAACCTAGTCGTGAGAGTTTTTTTTTTAACTCGTAAGAACCGACAAGAAGCCTAGAATTCTGCCCTTCCTGAATTGCGTAGGTAAATTTTGACAATAACGACATTATCGTCAAATATTTGTTGATTAACTGGAATCATTAAAATTAAGGATATATATATGGTTAACGTTTATATGTAAAAACATATGTTTAGTTAGATTATAGAGCATTCATATGAAAAATAACCTACTTAAGTTTTGCGGCATCCTTGAAAGAATCACTCAACATTTTTTAAATTAATTTTACTGTCGTAAATAATCTAACATAACGTCTTAAAATGAACTTTGAACCAACAAAATATTCATGCAAACTAATTGTTCCGTTTACACTACGTTGAATAAATTTAGATTGTAAGCAAACAACTGTCACCTGTCAGTTGAGTCGTACACTTAAACCGCGTCCTCTTTTACTACCTTTTAAACACAGTATTTAACTATCAGCAAGTGTATATTTAACTTTATATACATTCTTGGTTGGCTTATAGTGCAGTGAACTATTTTTTTTATCACAGTCGAACGCTATTGAATCATTAATCACAAATCAAAACAATTTCTAACCCTGTGTTGTCGCGCGCCGTGAAAGTACACCGCACTTTGTCTTCGGTCGGTTTCTAGCCGCTTGTTTTCGAATAAGCTCGCTACTAGCTACTGGAATATTAAATATTCACATTAATTAACATCATACCTTTAACATGATCTTTCCTGGAACAACAGAAAAACACTGTGGAATCGCTGACGGACGGCACTGGTCGTAAACTGGGTGAGTCGAAGTCACAAATATTTTCGAAATTTGACACGGAATCAGTCGATTTAAAGAAATCTACCCACTTTGTCAGCGACAGATACGACGACATCTATGAAAAATAAATAAAACTCTGAATTTACCGAAAAAAACACCGACAAATTAGAGAAGATTTGAAAAAAATAACTAGAATGAAAATTGCCAAATCTAGGAACTAAGAGATCTAAACAATTGTGTAGAAGTCACCGGTTTTAAAGTGTCCGAAACGAACTTCTGGATGAAATTGCCAACAGAATTACACATATCTTTGAAATAAATTTGAACCAGCGGACGAGTTCAATTATCTACAAAATTATTTCAAAGAGGATATTAAAAAATTACAATGAATTCAGCAAAAAAATCCCTTCTTATTGCTGATACCAATTAAACATGTCTGAAAATGAAGCCCCTGCGCTACATTATATTAAAAATAAAAAATAAATAAACAAACTCCCACCACAGACTGTAGCCATCACAAATATGGATTCCTTTAATCAAAACATTACTAAATGGCTTAATGAGTAAGGACCGCAAGGAAATTGAAGACCTCCTAAAATAGCACTTGAAATTCTTCACTCACTCCATGACAAACTAGAACATTGTGTAACAAACATCATCAAATTGGTTGCATAAACTAATATTGACGTTAAAATAACTAAGAAACAAAAAGTTCTCGGTACCATAACAACTTCAACCACTGGTGAAATTAATGACTTTACAAAAAGCCAAAAAATAATATATATATATATATATATATATATATATATATATAGTGTTTACAAAATATTATTCAAAAAGAAAAATGAAATATATATATATATATATATATATATATATATATATATATATATATATATATATACAAAAATAAATATATATATACATAAGGAACCAACGGTGATGTGACAGTTATTTGACGAGGACTTATTATTCTTACAGAATGTTGTATAAAAAACCACAAGGTACCTATAGAACTCCACTAAACATACACATTATAATGACGGATTCATCGTTTATGTTACAAATGACACCGAACTGTCATGAAAATTCAGAAACTCAGATATGCCAACTGTTTACTTATAAATATAAATAATGACATTTCTGCCCTCTTGGGATATAAAAATAACCCACAACAAGAGACAAATATCTATGTTTTCATTCCCTGGCACGTAAACTTAATTGGGGATATGAACTTCAATATCCTACAAACAGGATCAAAACAATCCGCAATCTCATGACTACCAACTACTTCTACTTCATCATGGACTAATTAGTTCCGCTAATTAACCAACAGGAAAAAATATAATTGAATGTTCTCAAAACGTATCTATCTCCTGTATTTAACACATGAACTGACTACATGACCGCGGAACCGTTATTCACCACTGAAACATTACTAATCATTTCACACTATTCCTCAATATCCGAATCGAAAAAAAAAATACTGAAATTGTAGAATAATGTTTCAATAATAAAAATAATATACACAAATAAAATAGAGCAATGAGAATTATACTTAGGCAGAAAAGGTACTCAAAAGTAGTTAAAATATCAGAGAAACTAAATTGGCTAACAGTGAAACAGACATTGACATTAAAAAAATGATATTTATACATAAAATAAATAACAACTTGTTACCAAAATATTTTTGTGACAACTTATTTACAACGTGATTATTCACAGACTTAATAAAAAAAACTTGCGAAGAAATCAGACTACCAAAAAATAATAAAACCAACACACAAAACAGTTCAATTTATTAAGCCATGAAATTTTATAATGCGCTGTCGAAAACCATCAAAATTATACCAATTATTGATAAATTAAAAAAGCCTGTAAAAACCGTTTAAAATTCATTAGTAATATCAAGTAGTATGTAGGTATATAAGTTATTATTATTAAATCAAAAAGTATATGAGTGATATTTAGATACTTTGTAAACTTTTATGTACAAGTAACAGAAATAAAACAAATAAAACTAATACTAAGCTTAAAAAAACATCTTATTTCTAAATACTAGGGTGAATTGAGTGAAATTATTGATCTGGAAGCCGTTTGTTCAAAGGATTCAAACAAATATTCACAACTGCACAATTATTGCAAAATTAAAGAACTATGAGTCACACAGGGTCTTCTAAAAAGTATAAGAACGAGAAATAATTTGTATCTGAAATCTTAAAATAATCCGTTTGATCTTTCTTTACCCAATCTTTGTTAACACTACATGAAAAACGTGCTCCAAACTTTAAAAAACCTTTTTTTGGAAAATCAGCAAAGAAATCACAATCACACACAGTAATAAAAGCAATTGAAATACCACATAAAAAATGCAAAAAAATAATAACATTTAGAAAACTCTAAAAAGGCTCCTTTAAATTTTGTCAGTCAATATTTTTCTGGTAAAGATTATATAATCTTGCTGAAATAATTAGCAAACCACGTTATCCCGCTTTTAATATATCTATTTGACAGCTAAAATTATTACGCAAATGAAATTAAAATATATAATAAATCAATAGATTTAATTTTTTTTTTATATAAATTATTAAATTCATTTAAAATCATCCCCGTCCATAAGCGAAGGCTTATTTGAGTAAATGGCTTCACTAGCACCATCTAGTTGGGAAACGCGGAAACCTTTGCAATAAAATCCTCTCCTTACTAAATTTTACTGTTTAGTATCCAATAAGATATTTTTCTTTCCTCACATTCATACCTGCAAGAAAAAATATTTGCCTTCCTTTCCCACTTGGTCAATCCACATTTTTTGTTTCACTTCCGCATTCTGACTATATTCTTATGAGAATATTTGCTTTCTCACTCTAGTCAACGGTTTTGTATAATTCGTCTCTGTCTATCACAGATGTCGGAACTGTATCATTTCCTTTGAGGCAGAATCGTGATACAGGAGGGGGCAATTTTATCATAGGGGCTCATAATCATGTGACGTAAAAAAATAAAATATATACATATATATCTAAGTTCATCGCTACATAGGTAAAACAAAATAAAGTACAGAAAAGCCACATTCTTTTCGGACCTTGGAAATACTTTCTTGTTAAAAAGTAGGAATTAAAAACAAAATATAAAAAATAAAAATTGAATAAATGATTGTTTTTTTTTCCATCGAAAACTGTTGAAACAAAAATAGTATTCTTTCTTTAAAGAAAACCCTGATTGTGGGTTGGTGGTGATTTGAAAATATGAAAGGTTAATTTAAAGAAACGAGTGTGAGAAGAATATATGACGCGACAGTTAATGGAAGAAGAAGTCGGGGACGCTTGAGGAAAACATGGAACGATCAAGTTAATCAAATACTTGAGTCGGGCCATGTCAAGAGTAAGAATAATAGAAGAGTATGTTTGAGATGATGTACGAATGTGAATGAAGCAAGGAGTGTATACCAAGACAGATTTGTATGACGGTCTATCCTCTTTACTTACCCCTGCGTAAAATAGCAAGATGGTTAGTTAGTTAAAAAAAGGAAATATTTTGAATTAATCACTTAGTTAAAAGAAGAAAAAAAACAACAACAGTATTTTTCAAAATGGTTTAACGTTTTATGACCATTGGACACTGTAATAGCATTATAGTAGAATGTTTTTTCTTAAATATACAACAAACGTTCAAAGCCGTTGTTATTTTTACTTTAAAAAATAACAATTAAACAAGAACCCGAATCAATTATAATAAGCAAAAATTAGGAAAAATAGAATTCAATCTTCAAAATAAAATTCGTATTTTTTTTCTAAAATTTCAAAATTTATTTTTGATAACTTTTTGTCCTACCGTGCACTTGAATCTTTCTCACAAGATAATGTTTACATGGCCCTGCCGCCATAGCGAAGTGGGCGGGGCCACGAGCCTCGGCCCCCGATTGGCCGAGCGGCCAGGCAACGTGATCTTATCCATCATGGCCGACGCCAGACAGCTGATTTTCTGTGGATCGAGACTCGTAGGGCCGAATTGGATGAGAAATTTTAAAATGAATAAATAAGGGCCGGTGTAGGATTTAATAATGTGTACAGGATAGCAAAAGTTTTTAAGGCCATGCAACTGAACAAACAAAAAAGGTTCAAAACCAATTTTACAGTTATAGAATCAATTCAGAATTCAACCATCTTATTGAAAAATATGATTCCTTCAATAAAAGCACCGGTGCTCATATTCTCCATAAAAATGATCATGACAGCAGATTAAATAATTTATGAAGCACTAGAAATAAAGAAAGCCATTATTTTTAATAGGCATATTCTATCAGTTCAATTTATCCAGTAGTATAACATTTGTTTATTTCCCGTAAACTCTTAAAATTACTCATTGTTCTTTAATCACCTTTTAAGTTGACCTTTTGCCTCTTTCATTTCATTTTATCCTTCTTTTTCTCTCTGTTTCTTTGTTATGATTTAAATATTATTTTATTGTTCTCTCACTATTTTCTCACTTTTAATTTATATCGTGTTCTCTTTCTGTATGTATATGTATAACCCCACAACTTTGTATTTTTTGTTAAGTTTGATTTTGTACGTTGATGATGCTCAGGCTAAGCGAAACCGGTCGGTTACAAAAAATAAAATAAAATCTGTGATCTTGTAGAAAGTTATTACTTTTTTTCCTTTTCTAAATGAAATGTGGCTAAAGTTTATTCTTTTTTATTTTTTGCGAAAACCTTAAAAAAAATAATCACTAGTAAGAAAAATATCCCCAATTCTCGATAGAAGTTAGTACCTACGTACCTCTTAACGAAGGGGTAATTATTTTTAGGATTTTTTCTATTGTAGTCAAAAGTAACAAAAAATGATACCCAAATATATTTCTTACTGCTTATTTATTTTAAAATAATTGAAAATCTTAAAAAAATAATATTTCAGTTTATTTGACGTATCGTAAGGTTACGTCAGGTTATATTACCTATTTCAAAACAAACAAAAAAACTCTTTTTTGTAAGATCGACTTTTAAATTAGGTACGACTGAGATTTTATGATTTATTTCTTATCATTCGCGTCTCCTTGTTTTTCGAGCGTTTTGAAAGCTTAATGGAGACAGGCAAGTATCCCAACCCAAAAATGTGCGTTCCGGAGAATGGCCCGCCGAAATGTATAATTGAAATGATTTGTTCCTTTTTTTTTTTTCCGTCGGGCTTGACTGAGCCAAGCGTCAGGGTTGAATTATCCAGCTGTATTGAATAATTTTATTTCCAGTTTGAATTCAGAATACAGATGGAATATTTTCTATCATTGCAACACCTTTTGGTGTTTATTTCTTACATTACATGGGATTAGGCAGTACTTACCTACTTACGTTCTTTTCTAAACCACCTGCCAACTAGTTATTTAAATATAAATAGCCATTTAAATCGAAAACATTGTATAAATTCTGGTATTTGTAAATATAACATTTAACTCTGAAGGTTTTTCTAACTTTTGCGTATCATAGTTAATTTATGAACTATTTTTTATTTAAGTAAGTTCATAATTTATATGTACGAATGAGACTGAATGAATTTTCGAGATCGATTCAGTGGGTTATATTCGAAGTGTCATTGAATGATGTTATCAACAACACTATTTTTTTTCTGAAAAATTAAAGAAAAAAAAGTCTTGAACATAAAAATATATTTACGTTTTCAACATTAGACCACGAATATTATATTATTTTTATAACCGACTGATTTCGCTTAGCCTAATCATCATCAGGGTACAAAATTAAACTAAACAAAACATACAAAGTCTGCAGTTATATAAATGCATACAGAGGGAGAACAAATTATAAAATAAAATTATAAGACAATGAGAAAATAATAAAATAACACTTAAATTATAACAAAGAGACAGATAATATGAATTGAAAAGTCAAAACGTCAACTGGTGATTAAAGAATAATGATATGGAGTTTCAAAATATCCATTTAAAATTGAGACAACTTTAAAACCAATACAACGTTATAAACCGTGAAAAAGTGGTTATACGAATAAACAAAAACATTGTGTCGACATGTGCTATGAATGGATGTATAAATACCCTAGCCCCAGTCCCAGCCACGCCCAGGTCTGCCGAGTCAAGCTAAAATCATCAAAAACTGACTACACTGCTTTGGATAGGTAAAACTCTATGTACTCTAAGGTAGTAGCTTAGAGTATATAGAGTGGTATCAATTCAAGGCAGTGTTGTCAGTTTTTGATAACTTTTACCTGACTCAGCGGACCTGGGCGTGGCTAAGACCAAGGCTAGGGTATTTATACATCCATTCATATCACATATCGACATTATGTTTTTGTTTATTCGTAAAACCACTTTTTCATAGTATTGATATCAACAAAAATATAGCATCTAACCTAAAAAACCGTTTAGTTGGGTCAAGTTTAGTGGCATAATAAAAAATGTGGGCGGAGGTTCCGCGGTGACTCAGGAGCCCAAGATCATTGTGACAGTACGTAGAAGCGGAGTATTATATTTGATGTCTCTTTCTCTCTCATA
Organism: Drusus annulatus; assembly: GCA_022651775.1. Lineage (NCBI taxonomy): Eukaryota > Metazoa > Arthropoda > Insecta > Trichoptera > Limnephilidae > Drusus > Drusus annulatus. The sequence continues at coordinate 585,064 of JAGWCC010000006.1, forward strand.
GTGGACGACGTAAAAACCCGGAGAAAGTGATTTATCGCAAATTTGTATCGGTTGGGTAAAACTAATTAGCTCTCTCTCCATATATTGTTTCTCCGAGGTAGTAAGCTAGTGGAACAATAAAAGACAAACTCCGTAAAGCGGCTTTTGATATTCTATTACAAAACAGTAGGAATGTAGGTTTATGTGCCAATATACGCATCGACGGAAAGTAGATAGCTGTTGGCAGAATAATATTTTTGAGTGCGCTTCTTTAGCGTTGTTTTAAACCAACCCGAAGCTAAAGCAAGTCGCTGAAAATGCTACAATTTGGGAGTTAATTGTTGGGTTGTATTCCGGAACGACTCGGATGTAAAAACTCCCGGTTGGAACATCGAGAAAGTCCATTGTTGCTCTCGGGGCAAATTACGCTCTTGTTCCCTCTATCGGAGTTTTATCTCGCATTCGGCGTTCTTGGGCGGTCTTAAAATCCCTCCGAAAAATAATATTCCGAGTCTGAAATAATAATATTCGCTGTTCGTTATCTTGAAATTTTTGCCGTGTTTCGCGAAATTCACATCGTAAAAGCTCGCCCTCTCGGCCCGGAGGTTGAAAACATCTGATACCGGGTTAGTGTCAATTAAGATACTGGCAGTAATCACTTTTGGTTTGGTCAATGCAAAGTCGATACGGGGACGAAAAAACTCTGCTACTCGCGTATACCTGCAATGGAAGAAAACCATTAAAAGGTTCTGCTAGGTAATTCTTTTTACACGTGACAGTTGTTTCGCCTTCTGAGGGCATTATCAAACTGTGGAGAAGCCACATACAGACGGACTATTTATATCATATTTAATTTCATTATTATTTTTAACTACCAATGTCCCCATTAATAACCTATGTAGTTTCTTTTGATAATGCCCTCAGCATTATCAAACTGAGTGATTCACCGGAGTGACACTGAAAATATTCCTAGTTCTGGAAGAAGTGGAAAAGTTCTATTCAATTCATGTATTTTTTACACTCGTTATTATGTTTATTTTATTCTTTACCAGGTTTTGAACATGCAACTTCTAATTCCAGAGACAATCCTATGATTTTTAAATATACTAAGATGTGTACGTGTATAGTAACTTTATGTGCTTCGTTCTACAATTGTGAAATGTATTCATTTTATTCTTACGCGTGAAAAAATAAGTTGCATATTTCTGAATACAAATAGAAAAATAAACAAAATCTTTTTATAACTCTTGTCTGGTAGGATAAAGTAAATGAAAGAAATGAATAATTGCCTAATTTACATATTGCCATTTTTGTATTATAAAATATCACCTCAATCGATAATATTACGTAGTTACCCGGCGCTCAATACCACCGGATAATAATTTGTTATTAAAATTCAATTAACATCTGTCTTCTGTAGAGTGAAGAATAAACCAGCATCGATTTTTTAAATCAGCTGTTTCGTCCTTGAAACACTGTCCCTCCTGTTTTTGCGGATGAACGCTGGAAGCTAAAACAAAACCACAATGTGAAAACATTAAAACCAACCCAGTAAACGAGGACCATTAAAGCCTTCTAAAGAACCTTACTCTTTTACAAAATTCCATCGCTAAAATGCCTCCGTTCCCCAGCGTGGAAAAACAGAAAACGCGTTATTCACAAACGAGGTTTAGCGGCTATATTGAGATGAGATCAGTATTGCTAGGTAGTTTCGTAATAGTTTTCATATTGTGTTTTTAGTATCATAAACCAGGGTCAAGTGTAAAGGCTTTAACACTGCGTGTTTATTTTGGATGAAACAAATTGTACTTAACATATTATTAATAAACAAGTAAAAAATAAAATACCATAGAAATAAATAATTTAAATAACAATACACATTTCAAAGACAGTAACACTTTTAACCCATTTTATAATAAGTTGCAGTTGAGATGATAAAAACAGTTTTCTTAAAATTTTAGTTTAAGTTTCATTTAAGTTACTTTTTCATCTAAGTATCAAATTGTAATTTATATACTTTTTGACATAATAATAATAACGAATATACTACTTGATATTACTTATGTATTTTTATGATTCTTACAAGCTATTTTAAATTCATTGGTATAATGTGGATGTTTTCCGGCAGCGCATTATAAATTTTCATCCCTCTATAAAAAAGGCTGTTTTTTGTATTGGTTTTATTATTTTTGAAAGTCTAATTTCTCTGCATGTCCTTGTATTATGTCTATGAACATCCACGTTGTTAATAATTTTGTCAGAAAATATTTTAAGTGAAATTCAAAAAATATCTACAAAATGGTGACAACAATTTATTTTGTGCGATAATGTAGTTTATTTTTTTCTACGGATAAGTTAAGGTATTCTTAAGGTTGTTAGTGAGCTTTCAGGCTTTAAAAGATTGCAAAAGTTTTGAATTATCTTTGTATTATTTGACGCTTGGCATTTCCTTATCGAATATTTTTTATCACCAGTATTTATTTTTAAATTAAATCAAAGCACATAATTCTGAAGTTTTAACATGTAATATTTTGACATTTAAGATCTTATTAAATCCAAATTAGTCAGAGACAACCCTTTTATAGTATTTTAAATACACTGTGGTAAATATGAGGCCTGTAGAAACAAACACGGCTAAGTCCATTGACTACAGTTTTCGAGGAAGAACAAAAAACGTTTAATTTAAAAATTACTTGTGATACTGTCACTAAAATAAATTCGACAAATAGTACTTACTAAAAACATTAATTTTCTTCTTGATACATTAGTTTAACTGGTGCGAAACAAAAAATATATTTAAATTATTAGTGGACTTTGCCGTGTTTGTTGTTCACATTTGACAACTGCCGCTTTTGTTTTCAACACAACTGGACTTTTGCCAGTTTTGAAATGGACACGTTTTTTTCACAAGGTTGCGAACAAAAGTCAGTAAAAAAATAGTTTTACATTTAAAAAAGTATTTATTTTGATGGAAATACAAAACAATAATATCTTACAAAATATTTTGAAAAAAGTTTGTAAGTTATGGTGACTTAATTAATAATTTAAAAAAAAAAAAAAACTAAAAATCGAAAGAAAAAATTAGAAAGAATAATAACTATTATTCTGATATTTTTTTTATATAAATTTGTTTTAAAGATTTAATAAGATATGAATGCGGAATAATATTCAAGAGCAGGAAGATTTCTCCAGTTATCACCGAAATGCTTGGTCTAAAGATAGTTGACATCTCTTACTTTTAACGATTTCAAAACAACTTTTCCGGGTTCTATGTTGCTTGGAATTATCATTGATTCATTTTTGTTTTTCACACAGCATGATTTCTACAATATTAATGACATAACAATAACTACTAATAAAGTAATCATATCATTCAATAAAACTCTAAATCGTAAGTAAAAACTAATTTATTTTACCACTATGCTGTTTAGTAAGTAAAAAATTATGTCCATAAAAAATAACAGGAAACAAAAAGTTCATTATGCACGTCAGCGGACATTTTCGGTAATTTGCGAAATTGTCAATATCTCAACTTTTACAAAAACAATGTTTTACAACAACAAACCGCCATCTTGAAAACAGCTATTTACAACGCTCCTATTGGTCCGTTTGAAAACTGCCGTCTTTGATTTGGAAAGAAGTGGACTTTGCCGAGTTTGTTATGGAACTCAATTTTAATCCGTAAAAATAAATGGTTTAGAGCCGTGTTTGTTAGGAAAGCAACATTGCATCATGAAGCATTTTTTTTACTCTTTCGAACCTCATATTTAACTCATTTTCCATTATTGGTGGACTTTGCCGTGTTTGTTTCTACAAGCCTCATATATATTGTTGAGATTATCGGAAACACAAATAAAAAAAAGATAACTCGTTTTTAGTAATATATGGTTTATCGGAATTATTTGATACTAGTATTAAGGAAGTCAATTCGAAACTATTCAAAGTGAAATTAGTTATATTTTTTCCTGAAGATGATTTGCGTAACCGTAATTTATGACGTGATCTGCTGTTGTAAAAAATGTATGTAAAAAAATCCATCTACATAATTTAATGTTAATAACATTTTATCGTGTCGAATGGCGTATTAGCTTAACAGGTTCAAGGCATCTAATAATTTATGAATATATTTGAATAAATCTACTGCTGTGTTAGGCTAACATTATTTATGTCGCATTTATTTATTACAATTCTTACTTTGGTTTTGCGTATTGTTATTAATATATGTTTTGTGGAAAGCAATCACTTTGTGGTTTGACATATTTAATTAAAATGAAATAATAAGTTTGTATGGGACAAAGATTTTATTTTAATTCTTATGACCGACCGGTTTCGCTTAGCTTAAGCATTATCAGGGTACAAAATTAAATTAAATAAATAATACAAAGTGTGCGGTTTTAAAATTTCTCACTATTACCTTCTCAGTTGACGTTTTGCCTTTTTCATTTCATTTAACCTGTCTCTTTTTCTCTGTTCTTTTGTTTTAATTTTAAATGTCATTCTATTGTTTTCTCACTGTTCTCTTATTTTATTTTTTATTGTGTTTTCTCTTTCTATGTATATATAACCGCAAAATTTGTATTTTGAGTTTAGTTTAATTTTATTCTCTGGTGATGCTTAGGCTAAGCAAAACCGGTCGTTCATAAAAAAATAAAATAAAATCTGTGGTCTTAGACAATGTTATTATTTCATTTTTATAAAAGTGTTATTTTGTTATTTTTTTGAATTATTGTGAATTATGAACTGCAAAACATCACTGAAGTAATTTTCATTAACTTTTCTATAATTATACACCTACCCGTCTATCGCTCTGTGAATATTATTTTGTTGTGAGTGTAAATCTGTTGTCATGGAGACCGTTGTAATTTTCCAAAGAGTTGATAAAATTTCCCTTTCACTGATATAATTCAAACACTTAAAAAAAACACCGTAATAACATGCAAAACGGCTAACTGCTGCTCTAATAGCGATATAATGTAATCGCGGCTTACGTTAAACCTGGTTTTAACGCATTGTTCGTGAAACTAGACGTGGCAGAAAAGCAATTTATGACGGTCATAAAATATGTGAATGCAACCCAAAACACATTAAATCTCTGCGCAGATCCAAAAGGGCACATCTCGTTTGGAAATGCTGCGCCGTTATAGGGCTAAGCGGTAGTTTCCTTATGGCGCAATGTTGAATTTTGAGGACATTTAACGTTTCCATATTAGATCAACTGCCGTTGAATCAGTTCCAGGTTTCGCCGCCAGGCTTTTCTCGGCAGCACTTGTCGGATATTAGTAAAATAAATAATGGTTTGCGTCTTCGCTTAATAGGTTTTCTTAAGGAAATTAGTATTATTTAACATTTCTTTTTTGTACGCAGGGATTGAGGAAAATGAAATATACCACACCACACACGAGTTTTGAGAATACTATTGATTTATAAATATCCATTAAGACAGCTGTGAAGCATTTATAAGTTTCATCTCAAGAAAGGAGTGTGAAAAGAATAAATGATGCAAAAGTGAATGGAAATAGAAGTCGAGGATGCCTGAGGAAGACATGGCACGATCAAGTGAATCGAATACTCGAGTCGAGCCATATAAACGGTCAGAATAATAGAAGAGTGTGTACAAAAACATGGAGTTGTATGGGAGTCCATCCTCTTTGCCTACCCATGTGGGGGAATGGCGTGATAGTTAGTTAGTTTATCTCAATTAATTAATTCCTTAAGACAGCTCTGAAGCATTTAAAAGTTTCATCTAAAGAAAGGAGTATAAAAAGAATATATGATGCGAAAGTAAATGAAAAAAGAATTCGAGGATGCCCGAGGAAACACGGCACGATCAAGTAAATCAAATACTCGAGCCGGGCCATGTGAAGGAGTCAGAATAATAGAAGAGTATGTATATATGAGATGATGTAAAAATGTAGTGTGGCAAGGAGTGTGTGACAAGCCAGAGTTGTGTGATAGTCCATCCTCTCTGCCAAAAGACATGGCACGATTTAATGGATCAAATATTTGATTCGAGCCATGTGAAGAGTCAGAATAACAGAAGAGTATGTATGAGACGATGTATGAATATGAATAAAGCAAAGAGTGTGTGCCAAGACAGGGTTGTATGAAGGTTGTATGGCGGTCTGTCCTCTCTGCCTACCCCTGCGATGGAACGGCGCGATAGTTGGTTAGTTTATCTAAGTTAAAATTCTTGTTAAAACTTCTTTCACTCGCAGAAAACTATATTAGTAGATTCAAAGAGCAAACCGAAATGATTTTATCATTGTGCTGCGAAATAATTTGTACCGGGAGGCAATTTTTAAAATGGTCGAAATGAATTTACACAAAAATTGTGCTATATAAATGATGAATAAAGTATTTTTCACACGTGATTCATAAATGTACCTCATCAGCAGATTTCTACAGAGTTCATCGATTAATCTAGTAAGATAATATTAGGTGTACAACTTTGCTTTCGCCGTCCAGAACTGGAAGCATTACTTGATCAAGACTCGTGTCAAAGTCAAGAAGAATTGGCACGATCATTGGGAGTGACTCAACAAGCAATTTTAAAACGCCTCAAAGCCATGGAAATGATTTAGAAGCAAGAATTTTGGGAAATCGAGAGATGTTGAACGGCGTTTGTTTGCTTGTGAACAGTTGCTTGAAAGGCAAAGACGGAAGAGATGATAAAACCATAAGAATTCTTTTTTTTTTTACGTGAATACCTCACAAGAGTCTCAACTGCTAGAGCCAGTGAGACTATGGCATATCCCTATAGGGATATGTTGTGAGGTTGAAGGTAGTAGGGAGGGGAAGGAGATGGGGAAGAGGAAGGTTGGGTTAAGTACCTGGCTATTCAGATCTGGTCACCAAACACGGCTAAAGCTATTTCAAACAACGTTTCAATTCTGAATGGTGGTCTTTCACCAGGCCGATACTTGGAGTATCTACCACTCTGGAACGAGTCGCAAATATACATTATTTTATTTTATGTGAATCAAATGTGTTATGACACATATTGATTAAATAAAAAATATTTCCGCACGCCGGGTTCGAACCCGCGACTTCTGGATTCGTAGTCGAGCGTCTTACCACTCGACCATGCAGGCCGTCAAATTCTTAATGTTGCCAAACATAAACAATTAGTATTATTAAGTTGATTCGAGGCAAATCTTTCGCAAAGTAAATACTAAATTAATTAAAAATTTAAATACTATCAATAATCGAAAACACAAATATGAAACAGAAAAAGCCAGAAAATAAAAAAGACGCTTTCTAATAAGGTTTCGATGACCGAATTGGTTAAGGCGTTACTCCCGGATAAAGTAAAGGATCCGAGTTCGAGTCTCGGTTGTGACCATTGTCTTTTATATTTTCTGGATTTTTCTGTTTCATATTTGTATTGTTGATTATTGATATTATTTAAATATTGAAAAAAACATAAGCATTAATGCTTTAAGGTTATTTCCAATTTCAATACTAAATTAATTTGTCGTGAATGTCCAAAGATTCGACAAATATTCTTTACAAATAGAAAACGTTTATATCATACCTACTTTCAAAAGTATTTCGTGAGTAGGGAATAAAACAAGGATTGATCTACATAAGCTAAGACAATAGGACGTTCTATAAGTAAAACCTCTGAAAGTAAAAGCGAGCTAGAAATTTGGTAGGACCTTTCTTCTGTTTATTAATCCACGAGAAAACATTTCCTTTGTACCGCCACCCCAGTGGATCCTTGTAGCTTCTAGCTTTAACCTTTGGAAAACATTAGGCCTCCCATGATGCCGGTTCAGTAGAGTGGGGGAGAGGTGGGGGGAGGAGAAGTAGGTTAAAGGGTCGTGGGGCGGGGCCAGCACCCACAACCTGTGCTATCTGTTCTGATGATTCGGGGCTGCGAATGCCACGGGTACAAGTCACATCGACCTCATTTTTGACTGGGCTTTAGATCGTCGAAATGAATCTTAACTTCATGTAAAAAATGTGTTAAGAAGAAAAAACACTCACAAACTGGAGCTCTGGTGTCATGAAACTTGTCGCAAATCAATTGAATATTATAAATTATACTGAGCTGTGTATAATGCCAAGGTTTTGAAATTTTTAAAATTATTTTTGTCATTCTTTACGACTCTACCAAAAACCTTGCTCGGACTTTGACTTGAATGTTTTTTCAAATGTATATTTTTGTCACTGTTTCGTTGTGTTTATGCTGTTCTTTCTCTGTTGCTCTTTTTATGTATTTTTTTTCAAATTGGACAATGGTTCGTTAATATATAAATTAATAAATAATGAGGAATGATTGTTTTACAAAACATTTTGTTGTCAGATTCAGGAATAATTCAGATTTTGCCATTTTATGTTTTTAAGTTTGAGTCAGTTTGGAGAAAAAAAATTGTGTGATTGATGTTCAAGAAACCTGTTTTCTAATAATTTTATTTCACTGTGGCAACTCTCCGTGCTTTAATTAAATATGGGTTGTGTTAAAGCGTGTTTTAAAAAAAAATCTCTGAGTTAACGAATTATCTTTAAATGAACGGAACAATATTAAATTAATATATCTATCAATATTAATAATAATTCTTGCCTGATTTATATAGAGCCTTTTTAGTGAAATATCACCTTATTAGGTAAAAAAAAACCACTCCACCTACACTTACGTAGGTATTTAAGTATGGTAAAAAATAAAACAATATTTATGTGACGACTTTATGAAGGTTGCATAATTTATAAAATAATTGGAAAATACTAAACTTTTGGGTCAGACAAACATGTTATATCGGTTTATTTAATTGTGAGTTAGTTGAGTACTTACATATTTAGAGTAGTGCAAAACGTAGGTAGGTTCTAATTGATAATTATTGTATTTTTGCATTAGTAAAAAATTATCTATTCTTAATTGTACATATCATCCGATGAAAGTCATAAAATAATTGCTTTATGAGAAATACCTAATAACTAAACATCATTTTAAAACCACGATATCAACAGCCATTCGTGTGTAAATTGAATAAGATCTTCACTACGCGAAGCTTCGGCAAGTGTTTCAACTAAAACAACAGCAATGCGCATTTTGTTTGTAATAATGCAAGTTTCGTGAGAACTTACGTACTGTATTATTGATTTTGTAATGCTGGAAGAAAAATATTCGTTGAAATTTTGCTCATGCGCAGGCCGCAGACAGTGAAAAGGTTCGCTCGGAGGAAAAGCTTCCAGTGAAACGGAAAATTTGAAAGCTTGGCACAATGCTTTATTTCCGGCGTTATCCTATCTTGGTGCTGACGTGGTGGTTCATGGCAAGACACCTCCATAACTAAAATGAATGAAGCATATTATATTTCCTTGAACGATAAGAAAGGGTTGTAAATTATCTAGCATATAAGTAGAAAGGTATTATGTATCCTTGCGACAATTTAACAGAGTAAATTAATAAGGTACTAACTCAGTACCTATTCATAAAATATTGTAGGCCAAACTTGGATTATTCATACGTAGGTAGGTACTAAAAGCTTTCCGACGGCTAGTGAAAAATAACCTATCATATTAGGCAGATATTTAGAATTAATTAAAAAATGCGTTGCTTAGAACTTCTGGCAGATTATAAATATAATCATTCCTAAATGTGAATTTTCTGAAAATATTTATGCGGTAATAAATGAAAATAGCAAAATTTTCTTAAAAATAAAAATTGTCAATAACAATAAAACTGATAAACTCTAACCAACACGCTGTTTATCTGGCATCTAGGATTAAACTCTGTCTTTGCATACATTCCGTGCTTCATTCACATTCACATATACTCTTATGTTATTCTGACTCTTGACATGGTCCGACTAAAGTATCAGTATGCAGTAAAGCGTCCTCGACTTCTTCTTTCATTCATTTTCGCGTTTTATGTTATTCTTACACTCCTTTTTTCCTTCATCCGCTCTAGATGTCCACACTATCTAAGCGTCCCTTTCTAATATGATTCATTACGCTTACGTCAGCCTTCTATTCTTTCCGGATCTCCACATTTTTAATACGGTTATACATAGTTTTACCACACATACGCCTCAGGGATCTTATTTATACAGCCGTCAGCTTACTTTCACCCTTCTACTACCAGTTCCATGCCTCACTGCTATACATCAGGGTGGGTATCAGCACTCTACTGTGGACTCCCAACTTCGCTCCTTGAACATATTTTTAACAATAATAAATATTAAACAATCAATTCAAAAAAAAAAATACTTGTAAAGAAAGCCGATAACTTTGAGACCTCTTTTAATTTATCTATGTTATATGCCACCCAGTTTCATTAATATCCGTACCTACCTTCTACAGAATACCTATTAAAACATGACCTCCTTTAATTTATCTATGTTATATGCCACCCAGTTTCATTAATATCCGTACCTACCTTCTACAGAATACCTATTAAAACAGTATTTCTATTAACAGTACCTAAATACATATTTATATAGATATTATTATTTATTTTCATTTATAAATTGCGTTGTATACACATACAGTATGTTAATACAACGCAAATGAGATTTGTAAGTAAATAAAAACAATATTGCAATTAATTTGTTATTAGATACTGAAGTGTTTTATCTTTAACAATTATCTACAGCAATCAAGAAAGTCTTTACCAAAACGTGTATTTTTTTTCCAAAATAACATTATTATTTTGACGTATTTCTGACCGAAAGTACCTACTTACCAAATATACCAACATGTATTTAAAAAACTACTAATGTTCTCCATAGGTTTCATATTCAACAAAGGAACATTTTAATGTGAGCAAAAAACGTGTTCAGAGCAAAAACGGTCTTTTTTTTACAAGCCAAGTATTTATACCGCAACGGGACGAGTATTGAAGAGACAATATGCCCAAAAAAAATCACCCCATAAATTAATGAAAGGGTTGCGAAGGCTTTTCGTTATTCACCGTTATGACTTAATGTATTTTGTGTCACTAACGCGTTTCGCCGTTGCTAGCAAGCAAATCAGTTCAGTTTCCTTCGGGATTTTGATATTGCAATTCGTATTTGACGCTTTAACGGCAGTGATCTTCCTAATTAGATTAATTTAAATGCACAGTGACAATGAGTTAAACTCTAGTGCAGCTGTTTATATTGAGAGTGTGGTGATCTAATTTTGAAACCGTTTTGTGAAGTAGTTACGTCTAACAATCTACCGATATATTTCTACAACTATTGAAGCATACCGCTGGCAAAGAAAAACATTTTCAATAAACGTAGGATATGTGTTTTTGTGTAACTTAAGTTAATGTAAAATATGTGAATCTTAACAGTGAAACAAACGGTTTTGCGTTGATTTTTTCATTGATATCGAGAAAAATGTACCTTCCTTACTACAGAGTCGAACGTTTTTTCAACACCTACCTACAGTCTGTCAAGTATATTTAGACGAGAAAGAAGGGCGCTGCGATCGTTTAAAATACGTCAAATGGCAACACCACGGTGGTTCAAAAGAACATTAAGTATGTATTTTTCACACTATAATTTCCGAAAAGAGATGATTCGAATGGACGGAAAAGGAGTGCGAAAAGAATATGTGACGCGAAAGTGAATAGAAGAAGAAGTCGGGACGCTCCAGGAAGACATGGCATGATCAAGTAAACCAAATGCTAAAGTCAAGAGTTGGAAAAATTGAAGAGTATATATGAGACGATGTATAGATGTGAATGAAGCAAGGAGTCTGTGCCAAGACAGAGCTGTAGGGCGGTCCGTCCTCTTTGCCCCTGTGGAGAAACAACGTGGTGGTTAGTTGAATAATAATATTTGGATATTTTGTATAGCGCCGTTTTTTGTGAAAAATCACCTCAAGGGCGCTGAATATATAGTGAACAATAACATGACGTATCAAAACAAAATAATATTTCTTTATTAGCTGTGTAATTTTTTTTTTAATATGTGGAAGAAATGTGCCCTTTTAGCAAATTTAAAAAAAAAACATTCAGAAAATCTGATTATGGTATTTTTCCAGTCCAATGTCAAGCTGTCAGATTTGGAAGTCAGTCATAACCTCACATTCAAATCTAATATTTTTTTTTGTTCTTAGGTATTGCCATAGTAATAAAAAGAATAAGTATGTACTTAAAGAAGTGAGGTTAAGATTTTTCATTTGATATACCATGTTCTTTGAATTTATTAATGCTTTCTAAAGTAGACCAAAGTCTTAGATTTGTTAGTTGTTTAAGCCAATTTTCTGATTATTTTAATCACGCAACAAATACCTATTCTTATTATATGAGATAGTTGCAGGTCAAAAACCCAAAACAATTTGGATCTCCTTCTATCTTATCTTACTATAAGTAGGTATCATCTTCGGTTGTTTCATATTATGTCATCGTATTTTATTTGAAGAAAACTAATAAATCAGCTATTCAGCCCAATAAAATATCCAGCAATATTATTGCAGTGGCCAAGAGTCCAATGACATAAGTGAAATAAAATAAATATTTACTTTGTTAACCGCTACTTAGCACAGTCTTGGATCTAGCCTCTAAGATTTAGAAATGACTCAGTAAATGAATACACTCATCGAAGCAATGGATGTAGGTACCCACAGAAGATCATGGACGTATGTATCCACATTCTGTGCTAGGAATCGTAAATAAGAACGTAATTGGATTATGGAATGAGCCGAGCGATAAATAAAAGTGCCCGGGGGCAATTAATAATTTGAAGTTGCAGTTCAATGGCCAAGGCGTGATTATTTCACTGAATAGGAATGCTTGTTGTGACTGGAAATATCGATCGACTATTTGTTTAAACATTACGTAGTTTTCCACTGTAAACACTTTGTAGATTGCGTTAGAATTTTTGTTGGACTTACACATTTCTTAAGTGTACAATATGCAGGTTATATAACGTCGCCAGAAAGGCAAAAGGCTGAAGCGCCATATTGGGAAGCTTATATTAGATCACTTCAAAGGTTTTTTTTTTGTTTTACAATAAAATACATCAAGTCTTCAATTTTTTCTTTTTACAATATTCCACACAGGAGGCCTTGAGGGAGATAATTTCTGTCAGGGTCTATGTCGTCTTTGGGGATGCTGTGTGAAGGGTCTTTTTGAGGAAAAGAAGGAGTGAACTTGGATCTAGAAGAGGCCCATGTTGAAGGAGGGAGGAAACACAGAGGCCGGCAAATCGTTCCATAGCCGAGCTGTTGAACGTAAGAACGAGTCGTAAAAGTGACCAGTTCTCATGTATTGAATGTCGACCGTGTACAAATGTTGGGCGCGCGTTTGCGAGTTTCCCGACTATGTGCCGGTGCCAAAGGGATCAATGACGGTTGGATTTGGAAAAAAAAATAATTCGATGCTTTCACTGAGTTACTCGAAGCGACAAAGAGCCAAAAAAGTCCCTAACTCGTGTCGCTTGAGTTAAGCCTTCTCCCAAACGGTAAATATATTTTAGATGACTGAAGGTCACAAAGGTCTTCAGAATTAAACGAGAGTCAGAGCTTTCGATGCAGAAAAAAAAACCGATCAAAAGTGCAAATTCAACTCATTTTTTTGACCAGAGTCGCTTAAGCCTTTTTGCCTTTCCAGGGACGATATTATGCTACTGCCTACTTATTGTACTTATTCTTAAGTGAGTTTATGGGGTCACATTACAAAACCTTTTAAAGATAAAATTCCATCGAGTAAATGGGTTTTTCACTTATCACAAACATTCTTGTTTCTCATTTCCGCGTTTATGATTAATATTTTCGGTTTTGAAAAGCATAAGTTATTTTTGATCAAATAGTCATTATACTCGTACCTACTCATTATGAAACGATTTTAAGATTGTTCGCTTAACTTTAGGTGTAGCTCAGTGGTATCTTCCTCTTTTGTGTACCCAGCTGTCCACAAATGGCTAAATGCTGATTTCGATTTAACAGAACTACACCTTGCACAGTTTTTAAGGACCTTCCTAGCATATAATGAGACAGGTAGATAAGCCACTTAATAATAATGATTGAGCAGGTTGTATTTAAAATTGTGAAAGGAATTTGTAAATGTTCAATCCACTAGAGTCGCACGAAGAAATGTCTATAGCGTTTTGATCCCAGGTTAACATATGATAAATTATATTTTTTTAAGCGCTGGCAATACTTTAATACCACTTTGAAATTACAAGAAATACTTACACCACAGGGAGCGAGTACCTGCTTATAAAGTTCTGGGTAATTTATTCACTTACTTTGTAAAAATAACAGTCGTCATCAGGCCATTGCAAGTAAACATAATTAACATTTCAACTTTAATATTTCCTCTCACAAATTCACGAAACGAAGATAGAATTTTTTAAGCGGCTTCATATTATTTTATCTGGAAATATACAAAAAATCAACGACTGAAAAACGGAGAGCCCAAACGTTCAAAAGGTTGATTAAATTATTATTTTTGCATATTTATTAGATTCTCCGCTTCAAATAAACTTGGTTTCGGAATTATCGCCCTTCGGATTAATGTTTTAGCTGCTTTTTGAGGCGGAATGGAATGAACGCTATTCCACGAGCGGAGGCAGCCAACTTAAAGCTCGGCTTAAAGCACTTGAATTATTATTACAATATTCCTCAGTCGCATGGACGCAACTTGCTTGCAGTGCTCTGGAGGCAGTACATGAGAGTACTTTTATACTTACTTGGTCATAAATTATACAATCAAACACTAATTCCTCGCGCGTAGGAACATTACATTGTTGGTGAACATAAATAAGAAGGAAGGTTTTAGAAGTTCACAGATATAAATATATTATTTATATTTTCTGCATTATCTGTGTAATTTAAAGAATCTTTCAATGCCCATAAGCTTAAACATAGCCTCCGGTTTCACACAGTAAATAAATAAAGGGTTTGGAAATGCTAAAATGTATTTATAATTTTTGTGCTTAATTTGTAGAACTCTATTTTTTATATAATTCAATTTGATTAAATTTAATATTTTTCACACAGAATCAGTCATTTTGCTCATTTTTTGTCAATGACAGTCATTTATTATCAGGGTACCTATATAAAATTAAATATTTTGTGCACACATTTAATTTTTGGCTGTTTTTGCAAACATTGCCGTATATAAATACATCGTTTATAAAATACAAACGAGTAGGTAAGCATTAGTTGCTTTATTCAAATATTATGGCTACTTTTAATGCGTTTCCAGCTTTGAGTACAAATTCACTTTTTTATAATACCGTAGTCTTTTGATATTAGACAATTTATTACTGATAAAATGTTTGAGAATTATCAAATTAACTTTCGATTTTCTTAATTATGAAATCATAGCTCACACTTTGTAAGTTAACGTTTAAATTCTCATATATCCGTGTTAATCATTTTTAATAACAACTTTCATTTAGTATGAAGCATTTTATGTAGAAAATTAAAATTATGCCATCATTAAAATATTATGTCATTAAGAGATCATGAAAACTAATAGACTTTTTGATTACGATTTTGGCGGATAATCATGATGGACGTTCATATTAATTACCAATAATTATCTTATTTCATAGCCACTTAGATAAATACCTAAGTACCTACTCAAATGCAAACATTTTTTTTAATGTCGTACCACAAAAAAGTTCCAATTGCGAAGAGCTAGTGAGATTATGGCATCCCTTGTTTTGGAGAAAGTTGACGGGCTAACATAAGTGGGGGATAGGAAGAAGATGGAGTAACTCTATATTCAAATCTGGTTTTCAAATAATTATAACTCATGAAAAATCTAAATTCTTTGGGGAATTTCAAAATAGGTTTTTACTCTGTATCGCGGTGCAAATATTAAACCACTTATAATATTTTTTTATTATAATAATTAATAATAAATGGCTGATTTGTATAGCGCCGTTTTTTGTGACAGATATATCACCTCAAGGGCGTTTTACAACATAATTAACGTAATATTAGAACTAAGACATAATACTAACTTATGCCTAATACTTATAACTAGTGACTTAAAACTAACATATTTACGTTAAAAAACATATTTAATGGTTGTCGCCCGTGCTGTCAAACCTAGGGTAGAAAAAATTCAATAAGCAATAGTAAAATAAGTATGGCACTTGGACAGAGTGATTAAAAAAAATTATATATCGACTCCAAAAATTTTTCAAGGAAAAATAAGCTTTAGTGATAACATAATGGTCATACTTTTCAAATACTGAAGCGGGCCGCAAATTAGTGGTCAACGGGGCGACTGCCAGTGTAAAATGTGACAGAAATTCAAACCACTAGGCCTAAGTTTGCGTACAAAACAATGTGTAAAACGCCTTTCAAGTATTTATATACAAAGTAGAACATAGACTTAAGTGACCAGTTTTCCCAAAGTAATTCACTTATCAGAAAGTACTTTTACACGTTAGCAGTTATATCCTAAGGGTAGTAAAACCAACTGCTTGTTTATTCATCCCTTACATTTGAGGCAAATCGAGCAAGACAATCCACTCGGAAACGCCTTTAGATAAATAGGAACGAATACCTTTTTTTGCGGCGAATTTACCATACTAAATTTAAAGACGGGCAGATTTCCAATTATCCAAATTGAAACCCTACGCACGGCAATTTCAAAGAAAACACCGTAAAATGAGGAAATATGCGTAGCAACATAAAACCGACTTTCCCGTAAGTAAAGATGTCCATTCGTTTAAATATACTTCGGTATGTTTTTAAATGTAATATGCTGCCTCGTATCTCATAAAGTTTTGCAAAGGTCTTAATTTAATTTGCACTAATCAAGATTACTTAAGTAAAAATGACAGTATATAATTTTATTACAGACGGCTTATCTTATTGACAAATGCTTAGGTCAATAATATCACTATTACAATATATTTATTTTTCTGTATTTGGTTAGATCAATATTTTTGTTAAAATGTCTAAATAGAAATACAAACATGCATTTATTCAATGACGTTACAAATATATATTAGAATATAAACACAAAATGTGGCAAGTAATAATGTTTAATGTATTTTTCATTGTTACTTACAAAAGTTTCGAAGTCGCTATCGTAAATCAAATATCAGATTACACAAAGTAGGTAATATTTGGATAATTTGTATAGCGCCGTTTTTGTGAAAAATCACCTCAAGGGCGCGCTCATAAATTGATGATGGCTATATGCGTTAACCACTATTTTTACAAAACAGCGATAAATATTACAGAAAATATATTTTGAAATTGAATAACACCATGTGTAATGCTAATAATAAACGAATTTCCGAATAGCGTAAGAGATAGGTTGGTAGGTACTAGATACCTACTCGACTTTCAGACATGTGTTTTTCAAAACATTTTTATACCTCTGAAAAGTCGGGGTATTCATTTGATTGGGTTGAAAAAACCTTCGACCACTAGCGAGGAGTTGGTTTTTACCCCATTAGAGTTATGGCCAGTGGAGAGTACCTACCTACGACTGCGTATATATGCGCAGTGATGGAATAACTAGCCCTTCTTGTTTTGCACAACCTAGAACTTATCTTCTCACATACATCTTTCGGACGGAAGAATCCTTAAGAGTTGTTTTATTTCAATGAATACACATCTGAAAAGTAAGATGAATGAATATAAACAACACGTAAGAAACTCTTTGGATGCGCTTCTTAGTACGAGATTAAAACAAAATTGTTATGGACTAAGCCTTGCCTTTATTAAGAACGGCATAAAAACTAAATAACAATAATAAAAAACACCTTTGTGAATGCCTACTTTATTTAAAAAATAACAATTTTAAATACTTTTTTCTTAGAAACGTGAATTAATTTAAAAAAAATAACAACTAGATAAGTAGGTACGTACCAGCTATATATAATATTTCCTTACCTTTGTGGATGCCTACTTTATTTTTGAAAAACAATTTAAATGATTTATGTCTTAAATATTTGAATTATTTAACACATTCTCAATTAGGTAAGTAGGTATATACTAGTTATATTTAATATTTTCGAATTTGTTTTTTTTTTCAAAGTTGCTTACAATATTTTCTACGTATGAAAATAAAATAATAAACGCTTTTATGAAACTAAATAATAATTGCTTTGTTTAAGACCACAGATCTTATGTTATTTTTTATAACAGACTGGTTTCGCTTAGCCTCAGCATCAGGGTACGAAATTAAACATACTTAATTTATTAATTAAAATAAAATTTTATTATTATTATTATAATATCTGTGGTCTTAAACAATTCAATTTCATTAAATATGTCAAACCACAAAGTGATTGCTTTTTACGAAAAAAAACAAACAATTTATTTGATTTAAAATGAAAACCCTTAGTTTATCAAATAAATTGGTTAGTATGACCTAAGTCGATTTTATTCCTCCACTTCTATGAGATACATTTATTTGTAAGTTTAAATGTACATTACAAAATTTATAAATTTAATTATAAACCTTCAGGTAGATACTATTTCTATGCTAGAAAAATAAATTCTACGTAGGTACCTTCCCATTTATTTTTAATTTATCTAATCCATTAAAATAAATTGTATTTGTAGCGTACTAACAAGTTTTTGTTACCTAAGTATAGAAAACTGGAAGGAATGCCGTAATGCAGGGGCATTTTTCTGGAAATGCGTTATAAAAATAAAAAGAGAAATTATTTAAATTTAAATGTCCTTAGTATCCCTCTTCAAAAAACCTTTTGACCTCTAAACACGTTTGCATACACAAATGCTCGTATAAATGGGATGGATTTTTTTAGCGAGGGGAGGGAAATATCGTTTTTACTATCTGTGCGAATGTAGGTTGGTACCTTTTCCTAGTTAATGGTTGACTAAGGGTATTTTCGTAGGAGGTGCTAATGCAAAAGCATTCCCTCAAATTTATTCACGTAATGGTAGCCAGCATTTGCATAAACCTTTATACAAATAATGATTTGCATATATGGTACCGATGTTTGTATGTAAATATTATGCGGCCTGTCGTTGGTGGCCTTGTATTTGTCTATGTGGGTATTTTGACGACACATAACGTAGATAAAACAATTTTCGTCAACCGGTAATGTAGGTACACAGCTACTTATATCTTTTTTCTATTTATAAGAGAAGATACTTTAGATTTAAAATAAACACAATTGTTCTAAACATTTCTATCTAAGGTAATATATTAATACCCGCGCTAGATTTCGATATCGATTCGTTCGACTACACATAAAAAGTTAATAAAATATTGTTTACATAGTCCAATTCAGATATACTCCACCTCACGTGCACTTTAGATCGCTGATAACTTTTATGTCCCACTTAATAACAATAATAACAGTGAATTTATACAGCGCAGTTTAGTGATAGTTCACCACAAGTGCGCTTCACACGTTATCATAAATCACGATGAATGTTCAGATATGGGTACAACCTCAGAGCAATAATATACCAGAAGGGCTGGCTTGTGTAGTCAGGATTGTTTATTTTTTCCTGACACGGGCGTGGATAAGGCTAAGGCTAGGGTATTTATACATCCATTCATTGCACATGTCGATGTAATGTTTTGCTTATTTATATAACCACTTTTTTAACAGTATTGTTATCAACAAAAATATATAACCTGAAAAACCGCTGAGTTATGCCCAGTTACGTCGCACAACAAAATGTAGTCGGCGGAGTTGCCGGAGATGCGGGAGACGGAAAACATGCTTACATGCCGGAAAGTGGTGCGATATCATGCGACAACTTGTCTTATCTCTTTCTCTCTCACGGTTAACGACGTGAAAACCCGAAAAAGGTGATTTATCGTAAATTTGTATTGGTTGGGTAAAAATATTTAGCTCTCTCTCCATACATATTGTTTCTCTGAGGGTAAGATAGTGCATGAATACATCAACAGATTAAAAAACAGTTTACTTGAAGCCAAGGGTGTAAAAACTTTGCATGAAAAGTATGTAGCATATGGATAAATTTATTAAAGCAAATAAAAGGAACTAACATTGAAGACAGTTAATATGCCGCCCTGCAATATGGTGTTCTCTTTTATATGGTAGCTAATCTACTAAGTACCTATCAATACACTCTTGCCTAGTTCTAAACGCGTTTGAGGTAATTTTATAGGGTCAATATTTGCATAATTATTATTATTATTATAAATAATGTTAATATTAATTTGTGTAATTCTCAGTTCAATATAATTACTACACATAGTTATGGTTTCCGCTAATTAAGACATTTTTTTAACTCTTGATTCATTTCAACGTCTTCACCTGTCGAATTTGTCATGTTTCTACCATCTCTTTATAACTTGAATAATAAGCTATCGCAGACGATTTCAATTTACCTTACAAAGACATTATTATTTTCATTTCACCTTCATCACAAAAAACACATCATTGAAATAAATTATTCCGTATACTTAAATAATTTAATAATTTAATTGCGTCATTACTATTTCTAACTATCAACGAAAATACTGTTCGCTGGCAAAACGACAAAGATAAAGGGCAGCCGCGGCTGCCAAAAATGGTATCGAAACACATTAAAATTGATTTAAACAAGAAAAACAATTCATCCATCTACGAAAGAAATTAAAATATTACGTATTCCGACCGACTTTTGCGTTAATACCATATGATTAGATACATCTAATTATTTTGCCATGGGAATGCCCTTTTAAAACCCGGATGCCTAATCTGCCCAATCTGCCCAGGCGGGTATTACTCTGTTGAACGTAGTTGTACTGGTAAAATGTTTTTGTGTTAAGCGTGATATGTGAGACTAGACTATTCTAACGCTGTTTTTTAAGTAGTAGGCAAGGAAATATATTTACAAGAGACGGAAAGGCTGAAAAAGATATTAAAAGAAGGGTGAATGCAGAGAACTCCATTAATGGAGGACTGAACACTGTTGGCGCAAATAATAAATTGTCCAAGGAAGCGAAGCTAGCAGTCCACAATGGGGTGAATATACTAATCCTGATATTTGGCAGTGAGGCATGGAGCTGGCAGAGGAAGGATGAAAGTAGACTAAATGCTGTGGAAATGATATCCCTGAGACGTATGTGCGTAAAACCATGTATGACTGTATTAAAAATGTGGATATCTGGAAAGAATGCAAGGCTGATGTAAGCGTAATGAATAAGATAAATAAAGGGACGCTTAGATGGTTCTGGCATGTAGAGCGAATGAACGAAGAAAGGGGTGTGAAAAGAGTATATGATGCTAAGTGAATGGAAGACGAAGTCGAGGACGCCCGAAGAATACATAGCACGAGTAAGTGAATTGAATACTTGAATCGGGCCAGGTGAAGAGTCAAAAATAACAGAAGAGTATGTATGAGACGATCTATTTGTTTTTTTATAAACTTTATTATTTTTATACATTTGTTCTGAGGTAGGTATAAGAATGTGAACGAAGCAAGGAGTACGTATGGCGGTCCATCCTCTCTGCCTACCCCTTCAGTGAAACGGCTTGATGGTTAATTAGTTATTTAGGTAAGGTACGTTTCTATCTTACGGCTTTTTCTGTTGTTCTAAAAATTGTTTATATTCTACAATAAAATTGTATTTGTGGTCGAGAAAACTTAATTCCATAATTTACTGACACATTGCAAACTAAACGTAGTGCAATTTTCCCAAAAGAGTAGGTAAATAGGGTGGAACGTTTCACACCTCTGTTTTGACATTAACTCCTAGCTTCGTCCACAATAATATATTTCCTTGATCTCGACTTAACCCAACTCGGTTAGGTATTGATTTTTGTGATCGTTTCGTGTCATCCTGAGATGACCACAGCTTGTTCCACCCACATGCACATCACACATTCCCTTTCTTATTTTATTCCTGTAGGCGTAGTAACTGAAAATTTTTCCATAATAATAATACCTACCTACTTACACTTATAGCCAAAATACTTCTCGGTGTTGTATCGCAAAGTATTGTTTATGTGGGCTGAAGTTAGATTCTATAACAGAATAAGTAACATATAAATTAATTTATTAAAAAACTATCATCAATAAAACATGTCTGGACGCTCGCACGATACATTATTGTGATTCAAATTTATCGTGGTTCGCGTCTGACATGGCGTTGTCTGATTGTATAAATTCCTTGTGATTCGTGCGCTGTCATCAGCTTACAATTGCAGGGCATTGCACAGTACAGAGACTCTGAGAGTATCTGTTGAGCTGTCCCTCAGTGAACCGCCTTTCTGCGACAGTTGGATAAAGTTTCTACCACCGGACAACAGGGTGAGTGTAAAAAATCACATTAATGCTTACAAGCTCCCTCACGTACACACAACGTACATTTATCTCTGTTTTTAATCGAAATACGAGCCAAATAACAAATACGCAAGTATAAAAACATGTTTATTGATTGATTTTGATTGTTACCGCTGATTACAAACAAAAGTTACTTGTTTGTTGGATTTCAAAGGTTTAAAAGATGCGTAAACGTATGTTTTTATAAGAACTGCCACGCCTCGTTTTTGGTAGGACCTTACTAGACGGAATCCGGATGGAGTTTATCGCTCTGCGCGCGCACGTTATTTCACGTAGAGGATTCCTACCTACCTGACTACTGTCTACTTGGTTGGAATAAGTTTTTCGAGAACTCCGCTGTCTTCGTCCATAAAAGGGAAAGGATAATATATCCTAAAGATTGGAGAACTTTTTTTAATAGAAAAAAACCACTTTCATTCTCTCTCATTTCGCCGAAGAACGTTTACTTACTAAATTAATTTCCTCGTTCGTATCAAACAAGGAAGGATTGAAATGATACTCGGAAAGTTGAATGGCTAACCGATGTTACAGAATCACAGAAGTAAAATATGCTCAGGCTGTTTAATTTCAAATAAATTATTTTTTGAGATAGATACATGTATTTGATAGTTTTTGCATTTTTACATTTTTATTTTTTTTATTAGTTTTTGGCAATACAAAATTATGTTTTTTTGTATTTGCACACAAAACAATATTTTAATTGGATTGATTAATGCAACAATAGATTCAACTCAACTAAGATCATGTCATAAATAATATCAGGACTGAGTCATTTAGATACTCGCTTGTACCCAGATTACATGCAGTGGGTAATTCTTTCGCTGAAATAGTAGATGTATTCAACTGCACTGAATACAAATCATTACAAAAAGGCTATAATGGCATGCCTCTTTCAAAAATATTACTGTTAATTTATTGCATTATAATATTTCTATTAACTAACTTATATTTTTCGGTGCTAATCATTTACTCTATGTTATTTTTATGTTACTATATTTTATGTTATATATAACACTGTAAAAGCCCATAAGGGCGTTTATAATTAAATAAATAAATCAACACAATTATAGTCAAAAACTTACTTTTCAGCGGTGAAAACTCCGATTAAACGCATTTTTTTACGTTTTGTATGGTTACTGTAAAATGACAACAGATGATTTATGGACAGTATAGCTACTAAAAAAAAATACAAATCTGCAGTTAAAACTGCCCAATTTAGAAACCCGGCTCCTACATGCCACTACTCCCCTAAGTAATGTGGCTACCTGTGGGTAGTTAGACATAGATACCTATAGATTTGATTAAAGAAAAATGTGAACAAATATTCTGTAAAGGAAAATCTAAAACGACATTATTTTAATTAAATAAGCAGTAAAAAATTAAAAGCTAATCGGCATGTGAAAATTTTGTTTTTGAAAGTTAAACTGCCCATGTTAAAAAAATATTCGAGGACCAATTCAAGCACTTGGCTTACAAAGGATTGAACTCATGACGCGACGTCTAGGTAAGTCCTGACACTTTGGACCACGTGGTCACAAACCGGTCGATGTGTTGCGGATGATATGTAACGACAGAATATTAAACATTAATAAATTTAATTCAGTCAAGTATTTTCAGAACGAGAAATTCGTGTATTTTTTTAAATCCCCTATTTAACATTTATAAAATGATGTTGATTTTAGCGCTTTGAAGGTCGCTTGATTTCGTAAAATAAATTAGCAATAGATATTCGATTCACGCCGTACGGATACGACTTTACTTCTTTGTTCATTTGGCATACGTTTTATTTTTGTTTTTTTGTTTTACGTGAATACTGCAAAAGAGTCTCAACTGCTCCCAACCGTCTAGAGCCAGTGAGACTATATTAAAAATGGTATGTTGTAAGGCTAAAAGTAGTGGAAGGGGAAGAAGATGGGAAGGTTGAGAAGTACCTGGTTATTCAGATCTGGTCACCAAACACGGCTAAAGCCATTTCAAGCAACGTTTCAATTCTGAATGGTGGTCTTTCACCAGGACGATACAAAGAGTATCTACCACTCTGGAACGTGCCTCAAATATACTATAGTTTTATTTTATATCAATTAAATGTGTTATGACACATATTAAATAAATAAAATGTATTTGCGCACGCCGGGTTCGAACCCGCGACCTCTGGATTCGTGGTCGAGCGTCTTCCCACTCGACCATGCAGGACGTAAATTTATAAAAAGGTATCTACAATTTTATTGATTCCATTAAGTATTTATTATTACATGATAACAAGCAATTTTTAATAAAATATTATTAAAAGTACATTTCACAGCGCCCTCGAGGTGATTTTTTACAAAAACGGCGCTATGCAAATTATCCAAATATTATTATTTGCTATAATTGTAATATTTTAAAATGTGTACAAGTGCTACTATGTTTTGTTCGGTCGATATTAGCTCCTAGCTCCAGCTAGGCAGATTGCCTGTTCTAAGGAACCAAATATAGTAGCGACGCGACGAGTATCACCTGAGTGTTTAGACAAGGTTGTAAAAAAATAATCCATAGTATTGATAATTTTTGATAGTCGATAGATATTGCATACAGTTAGAGGGCAGGCAAAGAAATAATAATAAAAAACATCGGTATTGAAATTTCACCGAAGCTAATATTTTGGTAGGCACTTTACAGCCTGATTACAAAAATATCGAAAGCTATTGTGAATGCAAAGAAATAGAGGATTAAGCAAAGGAAAAAGGTGTCACAGACAGCAAAAATATTAATACGTACAGTTCTATATAACTCTTACCTAACTTTTCGCAAGTTTTTTGAGAGGATTTTGCTTGGATTTTTCGTCAATTACTTACAACCTGTAAGTATAAGAAGGTGCTTATTAAAAGGCGTTTTTTTCCTTGAAAAATTGTAAAAAGTAGACCAAGAAAGCTTGCACCATGATATTTCCAATAATAATATCGTTGCCAGAAAGGCAAAAGGGCTGAAGCGCCATCTTGGGAAGCTTACACCAGAGCACTTTAAAGTTTTTATTTATTTAACAATAAAATTCTAGTCTTCCGTAGCGACTTTTCCTAAGTCTTAAGAAGCGACAAAAAGCTAAAAAAGTCCCAAACTTGTTTCGCTTGAGTCAAGATTTCTTACAAATGGTAAATATATTTTAGATGGCTGAAGGGCCACCGAAGTATTTAGAATCAAACGAGTGTAAGAGGCAGAAAACAAAACTGATCAAAACTGCATATTTTACCATTTTTTTACGAAAGTGTCGCTTAAGCCATTTTGTTTTTCGAGCGAGTATTATATTTCAACAACAATGTATAGGGAGGTACGTGTATACGGTTTGTAAACGCCTTAGAAAAGTGTATAAAAAGAGGAAAATAAATTGGGAAAAATAAAAGATTTATCTTCCAGTTTTTGAAAGTGCGTGAGCTGCCGGAATATTTCATGAGCTAGTTTCATCCCTCGGAATAATATAAAACGAATGTGTGTAATACAAAATAAAAAGACGAGAGCATGTCGGCATTCCGGGTATGTCTCGAACCTCCATCCTGCCATTGCATTGGTCGGCCGAATAAATTATTTAACATTTCTTTCATCGTGCTGCTTGCCATAAATTCTACCTTCGCCGTACAGTCGGCTCCAGTATTACATCACGCCTCCCATAGAGCGGGGACGTGAGCCAAATTCCGGAGTATCTACTCTCTGAAATGGACTGTATCAAAAAAATCCACCAATCAACGCGGACCTTCCGCTAATAAAACGACTCTAATTTATTTGATTTTTTGTATATTCAGCTGAAGGCTCTGATTCCCAAGTGATTGAACAAGTATAGCCAGCGAGTATACACATACCTACACAGTTATGTTCCGGGTTGTTTTATTGGAATACCAAATGAATCTTCATTAATAGGGTGGGTCTATTCAAATCAAAGCTGGGCGCTGAGTAGTTCAAATAAATTAAAATTTCACTCACAGTAAATCTCATTTAAATTGACACAATTAAAAGTAAATAAAAATCATCTCAATCATAATATTTCAAGACTTAATTATAATTTATTTTGCGTTGCTTCAGAAGTTTTAATACGAAAACACAAACATGGTACGTTTGAATAAATTGAAATGAAAATATTTTTATTTCTGTCGTGAAATATTTTTTCCCAGGAACCCTGAGAAACTTTTTTAGCAAACATAAAAAATAGACAGAAGGAAGGGCTGGAATAGAATTTTCCATATTTTCATAAAGTAAATGGGAAGTACGATACAAATTTCTTACCCGGTAACTACCCACGTAGATGTTATACCGTGTACAGGATACATGTTGTACACGTGTATAAGTATGATTCTGTGACTAGGAGGAAGTCTCTGAGAAAACATAAAGTTTCGTATAAAACATTTTCCAGTGCCCAAGTTGCTTTAATAATTTGATACAGGAAGCTATGCAAAGGAAGCAGTGTGGAAAATATAATATAACCAACGTGTTTCCTTATTAATCTGTTCAAATATTAATACCTACATCTATAAATTATGTTCAAAGATAACAAAATTTTAATAAAAACAAAAATAATGTTTAAAAATCTGGTGCGATTATTAATAAGTAAGATTATTTATTACCAACATTAGAAAATTATGCAAATTAAACACATAAAATAACATGTAGGTTCAAAGAACTAAAATGCATCATAACCGTCATGTTAATAGTAGGAAGACATTTTAATAACCTCAAATGAAACATAAATTAGTACATTTGTTAATGTTTTGTTTGTGATTTTATCTAGGTGTAGTGGCATTTGTTTACTAAGAATGTTTTATAAACGATGTTATACATTTACGGAATCATTTAGATTCGTGCTTAATGTTTTATGGTAATTTTGTATTGGTAGGTTTATTGCCATTTCATGGAGTTAAAATAGAGCCAAATAGTTTGGATTTATCTTACGTACTTGGAGGTTTTTTGCAAATCGTGTCTGAAGATGGTGTGATTGGTATATTTGGTATTAATTTAGTGTAATAATTTATAATACAGACAATTATTGAATGTGTAATGGTCCCTGCACTTAATTTTGAGTCTATTGCTGTCGGTTTCAATATCTCTCCGAAGTGGAAAAATATTTGAAAACTGTTTTTGATCACTTTCTATAATTTTGAAGTTGCTTGTCTGGTTGTTGGGGGGTTGTTTATTATATTATATTACAACTAAAATATACATTAAGGCCACTAATATGTATTAATTGAGTGGGTAAAATAACCTACAGGTCAAAGTGCTGAAAATTCAATTATTAAAAAAAAAAACGAAATTTTGTAATAATTTTTTTTTGTATTTAATGTAGAGAAAAAAACATATTCTGAAACTTGCAGTAAGTCAGTAACCGTTGGTGTTTTGAACCCGATTTTTAAACATAGTACCACTACCATCTGAGTGTCGAACCAACGGGCTTTTAAAAACTTTTACAAATGACCTATCTACCTACCGTTTATCCTCCCTCAAACCATTATTTTAAATATGTGGTGAATAAACCCAATCAGTTAAAATTAGGTTGACAGATACCCCCAAAATTACCTACTCTATAGAATTTTCGATAAAGAAGCTGAACTTAAGTTTTCATCTGTTTTCTTGAAACAATCTTGCGATAAAATCTCCAATTTGTTAAAGCGCAAACTTTTTCGATATTCAAATAACTTTTCCCGTTTTTGTGAATAACTTTTCATTCCGCCAATTACGCCACTGGCAGAGCGGGTACGTTCGTACTTTGCGAACTTTTTTAAGGTTTGACTTCTGCGATCCTAAACGGAGGTATATTCCCCTGGCACCTTGCAAAAAATACATTTTGTTATCAGCATCGCCACGACATTGCGGTATAAAGGTTTGGTTGCTATTTGGGAAGTGCCTCGATTTACTTGAAAAGTGTGGACCCAGCATAAGGGTCCCATACTCCCACGACCCGAGTCGTTTAGCTTTAGGTAAAAGTTTCAGGGTTCGCTCAGAAATTGGATTAGTTTTCACAGACGTCTGTTGGCTTTGGACTGTGAAGGATTTTGCCCCCTGGGGTGTAGGTAGTGTATATGAAGACTTAAATCTTTGGAAAGGATAATGTTGCAGAGTTGTTTGGACCTACCTACCTTATGTGATTATAGCACCTTTTATATACACACCTAGGTACATTTTATTGGCTACCTCCTCTTAGCTTTGTTTTCGGATTCACAGGGGACTTTGTTCTAAAAGTACAGTACAAAAAATATGGCGTCGTCGAGTTTTGAAATGGTAGACTTAAACTAAGGATTCCAGAAGGATGAAACAATGCCAATTTTATTACTCCAGAGCTCACCGTACGAGAGTTTTTACTGCTTCAGATAATAATAATAATAATAATAATAATATTTGGACGATTTGTATAGCGCCGTTTTTGTGAAAAATCACCTCAAGGGCGCTGTACAGATCTTACTTTCTATCGTTACATACTAATTCCTAGTTTAAATAAGAAAATATACAGGAACATACTTACCTGGCAGGTCCCATCAGATAGTCACAATTATGAACTTAAAATTATGATTATTATTTAATTATTATTATAATTTTTTATTTTTTTTTCAGGTTTCGGAGTTGAATCTAAAATTTTTAAACCTTTCCTTTCAAATATGTCGTCTTTTGAATGAATATATTTTAAGACTTTACGTATAAGGTACAGTACGATTTTTAGAAGTGTAAAAAAATACATTTTGCTGAAAGTCTCTGTGATTCGAACATGGAAATAGAGTACTATAATTTGTAATTTGAATGTCAGATTTATAAAAAAAAAACTGTTTTTCAAATGCCTTTATCCTTACTGTATTATTATATTTAACTAGTGAGGTCTATTTAACAAAAAAAAAATCACTTAACAAAAATAATAATAATGAAGGCATTGCAAAGATTTAAAGTGACTACCCAATATAATGATAATTAAATTATCTACTAATGTTGTCATTAGGTTACCATATTATTGTCTTTGGCAGGTACCTACTCTACTAATTATTTAACATTATCATAAAATTTTCCTTTCCAAGCGATAATATTAAGATTGATATGCATAAGCATTCATTTAGGAAACTATTTTTGTTCAAAATTAAATTAAGTGTGGTGCTTTTATTTGATATCCTCTATCTGGGTGGTCCGAGATTCAAAGGATCCTTTTGATTATGGCAACATTAAAATATTTTGTCAAAGCTTAGGTAAGCTAGCAGGTACCAATACAAATTACATTTATAATAAACATGGTATTTCTCAATTTATTTAATGATGAGAATTTACTTAGTCATCCAACTAAATTATCTAAAGCTAAAAATGTCTACATTTAAATAAATTGATGCCCTGACCCTCTAATAATAGTGTACATAAATTTTGTCTGCGAAAAAAATATCTCACAAAATTTACATGATATGAAATTAACTATATAATAATAACAGTGAACTTATATAGCGCAGTTTTGTGATATTTTACCTCTAGTGCGCTTTATGCTAAATTAATTATGCTAATAAGACTAACTAACAAGGAGAAAATAATATATAATATGTATACAAATTAAATTTATCTAGAATCATGATCGTTACAGTGCATGTGTACATCAACAGATTAAAAAAAAAATAATTCACCAGAAGATTAAAAAAAAAAAATCCAGATGAAACGCATGAATTCATATTAACATATTTGTTGAATCAAAGAATAGGAAATTAGATTGAGGACAGTCGTTATGTTATTACTCAAACACATTAATATTCAAGTATGATAAGTAAACGATTCTAAAAATGGAAACAGCGTAAATATACCAAATAACAAAAGAACAATACATATTTAATGACAACAAGTAAATCGTTTTCAGTAGATAGTAAGGACATTGAGTTATAAGGATACAAGTAAGGAGAAAACCGAAACAAAGCAAATTAAGGATGTTTTCAAAGAAATTAAATTTTAATTGTGTTCAATACCTGAAGCAATATCATCCATTGTAGGCTTTTCGATTTCTAAATTGAAGAGAGACTGTACTTGTGGGAAAGGTTTCAAATTAATCCTTCCGTGTAGTATGCAAATTTTATACATATCTACAAGATTTGAGCTGTCAAGTCGAAAATAATTTAACAAAATGGGTAAAATAAATACATTTCAATATCAGATTTGTGAACTTGTTCCATTAAAAAGTTGAAAAAAAACTCATGGAAATCACAGTGAAATATTTCTTGAGCAACGATCTATCTAGCCCTCACTTGCTCACTTCGTTTATGTTTTTTGGTGGATTTTTTCACTTATAAACTCACCACCCCACACACCTATGTAAAAATTTATTTGAAATATGCGAAGACCTATTTTTTATAAGAATATTTGATGGTAATAATATGCTAAGCCATCTTCTGTTCATTGTACGTTCGATCGACACGTAGGGCGCTGGTGTTTGCAAATAAATGTAACCTGACACGACACACTGGAAAAAATATTAATTGTAATTTTCGCACACACATAAAAAGTCAGAAATTTTATTGACGTGTATGTAAAACTTAACTATTCATCATAAATTGGGGTAACTCCCCTTTTCCAACACGATAATTTTAAATCTACTTTATTCGAATGCTTATTCCATTTTCTCTAGCGCTATTTTTTTCAGCTCTTTTACTTAACTCCCTTTTCATAACCATAAAATGTAAATAGAATTGACTTAACTCGTTCCACGTAACTGTGATAAAAAAGGTTATATTAGTAATATACCAAAAACTTGTATATTTTAATTGATGTGTATTTAACACCATGTAATAAAGCAAGAAGCATTTGAAACAAAAGTCAGCGACTGATTCTGTTGTTTAGAGTCGGTATTACCATATTAAAAAAATACACTTCTGCTTCTTACATTTGCTATAAAGAAGTCTTTATGTGGATTTCAGCACTTGTAATATTAAAGGTCTAACATATGATGTATTAATAATAATATTGGGCTAATTTCTGTAGCGCCGTTTTCGTGAAAGGATATCACCTAAAGGGCGCTTGCACGCCTTATCTCGATAGATCAGTAGCAACATGGAAACCTATTTTACGGAAGAAAGTGGTAAATCTGTTCTTAAAGTATCTACCTATTTGTTTACGAAGAAAAAAGTAAGGCAGCAAGTCAAAATTTTAAATAAAGATTTTTTTTTTCTCATCATATATCCATGTTCGAAGATTTTGAAGAAACTTTTAAAGTCGTGTGAATATTTTTCGTCGATTAGTTCCGAGAAAAAATAAACACTTCCTATGCGAGTATGTACGAGATCAATTAGCGTTAGTTATGCTCCGAGGCAGGATTGCTTTGGATCCCATTGCGGCATTGCAAGTAACAAAAAGCTCTTGAAATATGTATGCCAAAAACACAACACCGAATCCAATTAACGTAAATGATTTACGCCGACATTTTGAAGTGTAGATTGACATGAAAGGGTATTGCCGCATTTTTTTCTAATATGAATAACGGCGTTCGCTTGGAGCGTTATTATCGGACTGAGAAGACGATGGATTTCACGAACAATGTTTATAAATGGAGAAATGTTGATTGAAATGTTTTTTTCTGCCTTTGATTGCTTTGGTTTCTTCATTAAGGCCAGACGATTTGAAAAGCGCGATTTCCCGCAACACGGCCTCGTTTTAACACACGTTATCAACATTCTTGTTCTGTGTGGAATGTGTAGAAAAATCAGATAACGCTTTAACCTTTATGTGACTGAAAGGGTACCCGGGTACCCTTTTCGGTTTTCAATTATTTTTTTATTATGTTCTAGTATGTGAAAATGAACAATTAAACATAACCGTTGGATATGCGGAGGGTGGTGTGTGAGCGGAAAACGCTTAAGTAAAACATACACCTTCTGATTACTGAAAGGGTACCCGGGTACCCTCATATTTTTTATATGGAATTTGAAGCTTATCCGTATTTAATAATCATTTTATTTTATTTTAAATTATAAATATGATGAATTGTTGGGTTCAAAGTACATTGTCTGTATCCTTAATAGCATTTTTAATCGCCTACTGAATTAAAAACCCCAAGAAAAGATGGTACTGGGTGAGATTCCCACCTGCTTCCCCAAGTCTTGAACTGAGTCGGAAAGTATTACCGTCATAAAAGTGGGCCAGTAAGCTTCAGCAAATTATATACTGTAAAATAAACCTTCATATCAATAAAAAAAAACGTTTAGTTTTCTTCAGTTACATAAGGGTTGAGTTGATAATCTTAATAATGCATTTCGTAATTGACCGAAGGCGGTGAAAACGATTTAATTAAAATAACTATGTATTTTTGATACGGTCACGCCTACCGTGTCAATTTATATTGATATTTTATGCTGCTTATAAATGCTAATTATATAAGTATGAATAAATCCTTTATTGAGGAATATCTTTATTTTCTCAATGGGTACTTACTTAATTTATTTTCACTCCTTGGCGTGCAAAACTCGTGGTAATGTGTAATTTATTGCATTTATTTATGTGAGTTAATTAGACACAGATTTATTTATTTAAAAAAAGTTCCTAACCTAAAGCTGTGTAATTTATAAAAATGATTTATAATTTTTTAAATTAGAATTAACTGTGAAGCTTTTATGCTTATTTTTTTTAAATCAATTATCGAAAAAATATCAATAATCTACAACGTAAATATGAAACAAAAAAAGCTAGAAAATAAAACTCGGGTAAAGATGGCAGCCACATCGAAATAAAATGAATATATAATAATAATATTTTTCAATATATATGAGATCGTTTAAAGATGCCGGTTTCTAATAAGGTCTCTGTGTCTCGATTGGAAGAAGCGTTACTTCTGAATAGAATAGGGGATCCGCGTTCGAGTCTCGGTCGCGATAGTTATTCTTTTATTTTCTGGCTTTTTTGTTTCTTATTTACGTTGAAAATTATTGATATTATTTCAAAAAAAAAAAAGACAAAAAAAACTATGAATTTAGAATTTGATCAACCATCTAGTATCGCGTAAAATGATAAAAACAAAAGCATTTTACGTTGTAGGTAGGTACTTTTTAGAATGTATTCAAAGAAAAAAGTTTAATGCATGTATTTTAAATGGAGTTGCTCAGAAAGAAAACCATAAAATAACGAACTTTACAATTTTTCAAGATATTTTAATAATACCTAATTCAAGAGGGTTTTGTTGAAAAACCTGGTAGTAATTTTCCCAGTGAAAGAAGAAAATTCTTGGTTTATATCCTTGGCTTCTATGAAAGCGAATCATTTCATCTGTTCCACGGAAACTTTCATCGTAAAATGATCTATCAGAGCGGCTATCTATCCCGCGCTATGGATTTTTTTTTAAATTTCACATTTTTACCAAAGAAAATAATTGGAATCTACTCTAGAAATATTTTGTGATGATCTCAGTACAGGAAAAAAAATCTTTGGATTGATATATTAACTAGAAGTAATATTTAACAAAAAAAACCGTATATGTATAAGTTCGGAACGGAATTTATTTTTTTAAATATGTATTATTAACCAAATACATTAAATTATCAAAAATACATTCTACAGCATTGTTAAGGGCAAACGATTTGCTAGTTTTTTGATTCCACGCCTGACAATGATAACTGTCTTCAATTTAATTTCATTTTCTTTGATTTAGTAAATTTGTTAGTATGAATTTATAAGTTTCATCTGGATTTTTAGACCCTTATTCTAGTAAATTGTTTCTTTTATCTGTGGATGTACACATGCACTGTTATATTCATATCTGAACCTTTTTCTATCATGATTTGTGATAAAAATCATAATTTTAGATAGTTTTAATTTGTATATTCTTGTTAGTTAGTCTTATTAGCTTAATTAAATCAAGTTTTGAGTTTAGTATGTAGAATCATTCCTTAGGTATTTATGTACAAAAAAAAAAAATTAGTCAGAAAATAAAATAGTTATTTTTTTAAAACGGACATGTTACATAATTATATACAAAAAAATACAAAATTTCGTTTTGGCTCCCCTAAACATCTGTGTTTATTGACTCATTCCGTTCTTCCTTGCGCACACAGAAATATACTAGTTTGGAGGTAAAATAGTCGTCAAGTTTATTTAAAAAATATAGTATTCGTTAAAAGTGTGAGGAAAGTGAGGTGAAAAATTATTTTTTTTATAATTTGTAACAAGGTTGAGAAAATTAGGTGGATGCATAAAAGCTCCTAATTAAGCTCAAGAAGAGCTGCCTTCGAAATGTTTGTCGTCAGTTTGAGTTCTTCATACAAATAACACCGATGACTCAACGGCTTGTGATGCCTTTAAAGTATTAAAAAAAAACTTGGTGTTATGACAAAATTATAAAAATGTCTACTTATTGACACCATTTACCTAAGCCAACAAAGAACAGTAGCTTTAGACAAATAGAAAAATTCAAGACGTACCCATCTACCTATTCAATATTATAATAATTCCTGAGTCATTACAATGACATAGCCACATGTCAAAATATCTACCCAAGGCAAAACGCTTAAGAAACCATAAAAGCTACGAACTATTATTATTAGAACATACATAAAAAAAGTTTTTTACGATTGACACGAGTATGGATGTTTATCATTTGTTCGGTTCATACTTATAATTAACGTAGGTTGGTAGACATTTATTTATATTATGTCTTAATTATAAATTTACTTAAGATAAAATCATTAAATTCTTTTTCGATATAACCTACTCAATTATTCACCCGCCAATAATAATAATACACTATGCATTAAAATATTTGCATACTAAAATAATTATCACACAATTTTGTGATGAATACAAAATATGCTCTAGGTCGGTTGGTTCCTTAGAGCATTGCGAAACACTGTAGCCAGAATTGTTGATTTTTTCCTGACTCGAGCGTAGCTAGGGTTTTTATGGACACACCTTTTTACATACATTCATAGCACATTTTGACGTAATATTTTGTTTATTTGTATAATCATTTTTTCACAGTATTGTTATCAACAAAAATATTGGATAAAACCTTAAAACCGTTGAGTTATGTCGCATTACAAAACCTAGTATTGGCATAATTAATTTAGAATGAAGCACACTAGAGGTGAAATATCACAAAACTGCGCTATATAAGTTCACTGTTATTATTAATATAGTAGTGGGCGGAGTCACTGGAGACGCAAGAGACGGAAAATATGTTTTCATACCTAAAAGTGATGCGATATTATGTGACAACTTGTCTTGCCTCTTTCACTTTCACGGTTTACGACACGAAAATCCGGAGAAGGTTAGTTATGGTTATTTGGATAGGTTGTGTAAAAATATTTAGCTTTTTCTGCATTTATATTCTTACCCTAAGGTTGATTCCAATCTCAGAAGGAAAAAAACACATTTTACTAGCGTTTGTACAATCGTAATTAACGTGGAAATTTTTAAGAGTAAGAAAAATAATTTTATGGCAGCCAAGGTGGGATATCGTAAGAGTTATGATAATATGCTACTGTTTTGACGAAGTCTTTGTAGGAAATTATGTTTTTAATCGAGAACTTCCTGTATTTCCACTACACGGCGATTTGCTCACATCCGGCCGGTGTGCGCGTGAGCAAAATGCTAACAATGAGCTGAGAAGTTCCCTATTTTCCCAACTTGATGCACCAATTTACTTGCAAATCGGTGCATTCGTATTCCAGTGCACGCGAACGTACGTGATCTAAAACGGCGGGTTCAGGAATGGAGCTGTATTTATCAAGGTTTAATTTTTAACACAATTAATTTAATGAAATAAAAAGTAACTTAAGATTTTATTAAAAATTTTATGACCGACAAGGTCCGCTTAGTCTATTTGGATTGTAGTGATTGTTCTGCATTACATATAGGTAAAACAACCGGTAATGTAAATGTCAGAGTCAAAGAACGTCTTAGATGTTTAAATAACCTAGGTTTTTTCAGAATTCGCCAATCATCTTTTGAAAAAGATCATACCTTCAATAAAAGCACCGGTGCTCATATTCTCCACAAATATGGTCATGGCAACAGATTTAATAGTTTAGAGGTACTAGAAATAAAGAAAAGCTACGAAAATTGATAGTCACATTCTTAATAAATAATTAAATTAGTCCAGTAGTCCAATATTAATCTCTCATTATTCTTCAATCACCTTCTCACTTGACATTTTGCTTCTTTTATTTAATATCATCTGTCTCTTTATCCCTGTTACAATTTAAATGTTATTATTTCGTTTTCTCACTTTTATCTTGATTGTATTTTATATTGTGTTCTCTCTCTGTATATGTATATCTATCTGCACACTATGTATTTTTTGTTTAGTTCATTTCGTACCCTCATGATACTTAAGCTAAGCCAAACCGATCGGACATAAATATAAAAATAAAATCTGTGGTCTTTTACAAAATTATTTTTGCATTTTATTAAATATGTCAGACCACTAAGTAATTACTTTCTATAATAATATAATTAAATTTAATTCGTTCCCTAAGAAGGCAACATAATTAAAAAAGTTTGTTTGCTGCAAGAATCAAATTTTCTGAAGCTAGTGATATTATTACAGTACCAAAAAGTTATACTGTATAATTATTACCAGAATAATATAATTCACAATATGTGTGATAACAGTTTTTACCAATTCTTGAGTCAAACCTTCTCCCACATGGTAAATATATTTTAGATGGCTGAAGGGCTACAAAGTCTTCAGAATCAAACGAGAGTCAGAGCATTCGATGCAGAAAAAAAAAACTGGTCAAAATTGCACATTTAACTCATTTTTACCAAAGTGTCGTTTAACCATAGAGTACATAGAGTGGTACCTATCCAAGGCAGTGTAGTCAGTTTTTGGTGATTTTTACTGGACTCGGCAGACCTGGGCGTGGATAGGACCAGGGTTAGGGTATTTATACATCCATTCATAGCACATATCGACATAATGTTTTTGTTTATTCGTATAACCACTTTTTCACAGTATTGTTATCAACAAAAATATAGCATATAACCTAAAAAACCATTTAGTTGTGTCAAGTTTAGTGGCATAGTAAAAAATATGGGCGGAGTCCCACGGTGACCCAGGAGACCAAGATCATCGTTACAGTACATAGAAGCGGTGTATTATATTTGTTGTCTCTTTCTCTCTCATGGTGTACGACGTGCGAACCCGGAGAAAGTGATTTATCGTAAGTTTGTAAAGGTTGGGTAAAAACAATAAGCTCTTTCGCCATATATTGTTACTTCAAGCATTTAACCCTTTTTGTCTTTCCAGCGACGATATGAAATTCAAGTTCTTTCTCTAAATAATACCTTCCAACCCTCCGCACGCCGGTAGGGTCTGACAGACCCAGGGCAATTTAAAACAGCAGCAACTATTTCAGATTACACGCGAATATCGAATTTAGGTTAGTGAATAAAGGAGTTATAATTTCTGAAATTAAAAAAAACTTTATTAGAACGTACAAATATTTAATAAAGAAAAAGAAGAAACATTAAAATACACTGATAAAAAAAAAACGATTTGGTAATGCCGGGTCCCACAGACCCCACCAGCGGTATAAAGGCTGATTCACACCAACGTCCGGATCCGCTCAGTGACGATATTGTTCCGCATGACAGCTCATTGATATGGTATAAATATCAATCAAGGAGTATGTACCGAGTCAAATTTGTGTGGTAGTATATCCTTCTGCCTACCCTTGTGATATTTAACTACTTAGTGAGTTAAAAAATTTATTTTGAAGTGTAAAAATATTCTTCCATCGCAGATTTTTAAAAATTAAAAACCATTTTTTTATCACTTAACTATTTTTATTAATTATTAAAAATATTATTTGGTGATAAAAAAATGGTTTAAAAAAAAATGGGATTTAAGTATTTTTACACTTCAAAATAATTATTTAACTAACTAAGTAGTTAAATATCACAAGGGTGGGCAGAAGGATAAACTGCCACACAAATTTGACATGGCACATACTCCTTGATTGATATACATACCATATAAGCTCTCATGCGGAACAATATCGTCACCGAGCGGATCCGGACGTTGGTGTGAATCAGCCTTAAGTCGTAGTAAAATTTCACTATGCTTGCGGAGGGTTAAATATTTACCCCTCGGCACATCAATTCGCCTCTGTATGTGTCCGAGTTGAATTTTACAACAGTGTTGCCAATTTATTATATTGAAAGGAATAAGAGTTAATCCTTTGACACGGACTAAGGAATTAGGCATTCAAGCGCCACAGGGAGCGTAGTACCTACGTACATCGGGGAATCTAACGTATTTATCTCCTTGTCTACGGATTTGTGGCGGGATTATCCAAGACAAAGTTATTCTGAAGTCCGATCTGGCAACTAAAATTTTATACACATTTTGTAAAGAATTTATTAGCTGACGTCGGACTGCTTGTGCCATGTATAATAATTTACAGGGATTGGCAGTATATCACTTAATCTCTTATGTTTCTTTCTGTGCATTTTGTGTGAATATTCTTTGATCGCGTATTTTTTTCACGTCATTTTGTGTAATGCTAGAGATGGTCGATATCAGAATCGGGTGTATCTTCGGTTCCAGTTACCGGTGACCGGCGAGGAACCTCTTATTTATCCAGTTATTTTTGGAACCGGTTCCTGGTGCCAGAAAAGTTTCACGAAGGAGATTTTTATATTCAAATCGAAAAGTACTAGCAAATCGACAAAAATTCTTCCCTAAAAAAAGTAATAACAAATCAACACGGTCTCCATGGTCGAGTGGTAAGACGCTCGACTACGAATCCAAAGGTCGCGGGCTCAAACCCGGCGCGCGCCAATAAATTTTGTTCGATTAATGTATGTCATAATACATTTAATTCATATAAACATAATGAAACGTATACTTGCGGCACGTTCCAGAGTGGTAGATACTCTAAGTATCGCCCTGGTGAAAGACCACTGTTCAGAATCGAAACGTTGATTGAAATGGCTTGAGCCGTGTTTAATGACCAGATCTAAATAGCCAGGTACTTCCCAACCTTCCTTTTCCCAATCTCATTCCCCTCCCCACTACCTTTAGTCTCACAACATACCCTATTTGGGGATGACATAGTCTCACTGGCTCTAGACGGTTGAGAGCAGTTAAGACTTCTTGTGCGGTATTCATTTTTAAAAAAAAAATCGGTTCCTCGGCCAAATGATATCGATTTTTGTGTGCCAAAAAATGGAACCGGTTCCTTAAAGAAATAATATCGACGATACCAGTGACCGGCTTGGAACTGGTTCCTTTTAACCGGGACAGGAATGTCGACCATCTCTAGTATATGCGGATGTGTGGTTGAAATTGCAATAGTGTGATTTTTTTTGTTGGTTTCAAGCATTTTTACTATTGACATTTACAAAAATGTATTTACTTCAAACTGTTCCTAACTTCTTTAAAATGGGTGGATAAATTAGTTGTTTATAATATTCCATTTTTATTAAATACTTTGCTCGAAAAAAAAATGATTGCCTTCTTTAATCAATACATTCTTCGAACCATCATCAATATGTCAGATTTGTTTTAATATTGTCACAACCTAATATTATTAATTTTTGGGACGTCATTACAATGTTTTAGAGAGCTTTTCATCCTTTGATCCAAAACGTTTAATTAAAACTAACGTAGGTAGGTACCCATTTCATAATACTTTCTCATTTCATCTCAAAGGACCGCATTGAAAAAAAAATCGTTTCATACTCTCTTAGAAGACAACACTAATAAGAAAATATTGCCAATTTCAATGAAACATTTCAGAGTTACGTTACTTTGTCACTTTAATACACCTGCTCTCTTTGGAAATAATTTAATACAGAACTTTTTATCTCTATGTCTCGCTAGAGACATATCTCTGTAACTTTGAAAACGTCGGAGGAAATGTATGGAGTAAAGTTCCAGCTCCAGATAATATGTAGAGTTTTTATGAAAGCATTCGCCCGTGTATGCGGCGGGTTCATCCCAAATCCCGACATGTTGTTTTTCATATCGCCTTATATTATTCTTATTACGGTCCCAAACCAAATGGACTCAATTTCGTCTGATGCTACTATATAGACACATCAACAACGTGATGTTTATGGAAAGCAAACCAAACCACGCAAATAAAAGGTACAGTTCTAAGCATACTTCAAATTGTTTGAGGTGCGAGTGAAAATCTTTGTTTGCGTATCTCCTTTTTAACCATTTTCGGAGCTCGGCTCGCAAAAGTTCTGGCTTGAGTGGCTGGGCGTTGGTACGTTTTTCCCATACAATGTTACTGGACTCGCTTAGAATGAGGCTGTCAAAAGTTCAGAAACTGGCGCGGAGGTAATACACGAAACTTCGGGCATGATCTAAGCGCGAAAACTGGAAATAAAGGTGGAATGAGCTGTTTGAAAATAAGTTCAGAAGAAAGATGGCTGGATTCCAGTGAATTTCACGTAAAATTATAATGGAGTTAATTAAGTTTAGTATGCAGTACGATTTTTAATTGGAAAACCGCACGAATCAACACTTTAAATTTTTTTTTGTGAGGAATTTATAGCTTTATTAAATACCTACCCAGTGTTTAATTTTAAATGAAAGTATTTATAATATAAAATCCTGAAGGAAATATTTGATTTATCTCATTAATTATGTGCGTGAGGTGATTTCAGAAAGCTTAAAGCTCGTTTTGCCATAAATCGTCGCGATTTTACTAAAGTTCTCGGAATTGTATTTTTTATACTGGGTTGGTATTAATAATTTGGTTTAATTAGTGGGCAGCAGGTAGCTGTGAAAATTAATATTATGTCTTTACACCAAGGCTTTTATCTTCCCTCATAGATAATAGTGAAAAAATAAAATATTTATAAATGTATTAGAAATATTTATGCATTATTTCAATCGTTTTTATTATTTAAGAAGCAAGAAATTGCCTTATATGGTACTATAGTAGTCAAACTGCATTAAAAATAATTGAAAAATGACTGATTTTCACAGATATTGCGGGCTATGAATGAGACTAGACTGATGGGATAAATTGGGATGAACAGATTAAAAGTACAAAAAAATCTCATTTTGCATAAAATTATTAAATTTTGAGTCTTGAAGTATTGTAACAAAGCTCTAATTTTTAACTTTTCTGGTATATTACTTAACATGATTTTTAAAATTTTGTATGTAGAAAACAAACGGTTATTATAAATTAAAAGTGTAAACGCAGTAAAAATGAACATATTCTAGACCAAATAAGTTCCATTAAATGAATCAAAGTAAATACCTACATAATGTTGCAGATTATAAAAAATAAATAAAAAGAATTAGATAAACATACAATTTTCGTACTTTTAAAAGAAGCAAGTGAGTTCATTTTACATAATTTATAGTTTCAATTCAGTGAGCTTCATTTTATATGAATTCAAGTAATAGTTGAAAATGCCTACATCTCGTAGGGTATTGTGAGTTTTGCAGATACGTCATATTAAAGAATTTTGCCCGTATTTGGATGTACAGTGTAGTATTCTACATAAACCGTTCGATCTGGTGTTGCGTTCGGGGCAATGAAATGCAAACCTTTCTAGCAGATAGATGAATCAATAAGACAGATCACAAAATTGTATGAGAATAAAGCATCCAAGATTTTTCTGCGTTTATATAGACACATAGAGCAATGGTATGAAATCGATGATCACTAAAACAATACGATAGGTGTTTTATAAATTTATTTTGGATATTTTCAATACGATCAATATAGATTTGATATTGAGGATTCCAAATTATTGAGTCAAAATCAAGTTGTGACCTTACTAATATAATGTCTCGTAATATAAATGGCGAAAGCAATTAAGACAAATGCTTTTATTAAATGGTCAGCTGCTGACGCAAATAATCTAATGTATGTAGCTAAATGGTTACTTTGTTCAAACAATTTCCCATCATCACGTTTATATTTCGGCGCAAATAATTAAAAAAACGAGACATTAGCAGAAAAACCGGTGGGTAGTTAGTTATAAACAGTCAGTCCGGAAATTAAATTAAAAGAAACGTTTTTACTGTGCAGGTTTAAAATAACGTCTTACTTACAGAGTTACGTGAAGCAGTAACCATTATTAAAATTACGTGCGCTTTTTATTAAAAGCCGGAACAAGTCCATTTTAATTAATATATTTTTTTAATACGATATTTCAAAGCAGCAGGAAGCATGCAGCTTTTCATGAGAACTACGTTTGCGTAAATTAAATTTTACTTGCAAACTATTGTTAAGTCTGTTGAATTAATTATAATTCTTACGTAGTTAATGAGTTTTTTCCTTAAATATATATCTATACGGTTGCCTCTATCTATGTAGGTATGCTTTTTATATTTAGTATCAGTGAGAGTTAATAATTATGCGTACTTTTTATACATTTTTTTAAATCCAACCATTCCAATATTTTCTACTAGTTATAATGAAGTATAAATGTTGTTTACTCAAATTAATTTAACATTTCTGATACATATAATTTTCTAATGGTTTTAACTTTATCTTCCAAAAAAATTAATTTATAACGAGCTAAAAATAACAATACACCTATTCAATTAATTGAATGGTTTTTTAACGTTCGTGTACATGTTTTATTTAGAAAGTACCCAGCAGCACAATCTCTCTCTTTCCTTGTAATCTCATTTTCTTTTTAGCTGTTCTTTTCTCTCG
The DNA here is from genome assembly GCA_022651775.1 of Drusus annulatus. Taxonomy (NCBI): domain Eukaryota; kingdom Metazoa; phylum Arthropoda; class Insecta; order Trichoptera; family Limnephilidae; genus Drusus; species Drusus annulatus. The sequence goes on from JAGWCC010000006.1 coordinate 627,825, forward strand.
GCAGATCCCAGATATGATTTTGTATTCAGGAGGGTTCTCAGAGGTGAAGCGAAGACAAGTTGAAAGCTCCCAAATAAATAAATTTCCCGAGCCAACGCCGAGTCAAAGTTACCAAAGTACACCAGAGTTGTGAGTATTTTTATGGAGAAACGTAAAGCCGAGTGACTTGGCGCGATGACACGGGGTAAACATTTTCATTTGACGTCAGAATTAGACTTTTTGCAAACAGAGCGCAAAGCAAACAAGATTCGGAGTTTGTTTGTGAGAGTATATGACCTACGGAGATGAATGTTTTTTTGTTTTCCATTAGATCAAATTGAGAAAATACCTTTGTTGTTGTTGATTCGTTTTCAGTTTTCAACTTTCTACAAACAAAGGAAAGATGAAAGAGAAAAATTCAATGCATAATTTAACATTTATCAATAGTTTTAGACATTATATAATTTGAGCTTTCATCATTTTGAAACTTCTTTTGAGTTTAATTATTGCCCTGTTGTGAAAGACCACTCATTAAAATTATCAGTGAAATTATGATTAAAATGTTGAGATTGTACAAAACAACCTTAAATTCAAAAGTTTGACGATTCTCTAGTCTCGCTCTGTAGGTACCTACATAACTAATCCGTGTACGTTTTTTCTCAAACGTAGTTTTATGAATAACAATTTTCATGAAAACGTTTTACGAGTCTGGGAGAAAATGTAGCTGAGAGTCTCTAATCTTATAAAACTATTTCTAAAAGCGACATTTTATACTTACCCCCTTTGGTAATTTCACCATTCTCCATTTTGCGTTCACAAAAGACGAAATACCTTTCCATTTTGGCTATTTATTTACACGAGAGCCCGGGAGAGGACATTTGCTCGGGTCGGGAGGCCTCGCTTTCATGGGCAGAATCGTTTCGTAGGAAAATTCGGGAGAATTTTAAGGGATTCTTGGTATTTCTGAATCATTTAAGCTCAGGCATAAGACCCCGGGGGATTATAAAAGCAAGTTTGCGACGTTTTGTTGAACAAAGCAATCTGGAAAGCGATGTTCTTTCTACGCTTTCATTTTGGAGGAAACGGTTTTATCATTACTTCTAGTTACTTAAGCACTAAAGCCGCAAGATTTTATTCTGGCTATATTTTCAAATTGTCCCTTCCGACAGAGGATTTTGTGACCTTAATTCAAATATAAAGTAAATGGGAAAAAAATCTCGGCCATTAGATGGACCTTCTTTTAGGTAAAATACCATCTGTACATATTTTTAAAAAAAATCCTATTCGTATTCACAAGTTTCATGAGGACATACAATGCCTTTTCTATGTAACAGATCAACAACGCATCCTCTACACACAACAAAGCAAACAAGAATGAGTCCTGAGGCTCAACTCAACTCAACCTCAAAATTATCTACCAGAATCGAATTTCAATACAGCTCTTAAAACTTATCGTGACATCTTTTTTTTTAACATACTACCACACTTCGTAGCTCAGAATATTTAATCCAAACAAGTACGCTTATAATTCAAAGATAATTCGTCGCTAGAAAGGCAAAAAGGCTTAAGCGACGCTTTGGTTAAAAAAAATTGAGTTAAATATGCACTTTTGATCAGTTATTTTTTCTGCATCGAATGCTCTGACTCTCGTTTGATTCTGAAGACTTCTGTGGCCCTTTAGCCATCTAAAATATATTAACCATTCGGAAGAAAGCTTGACTCAAGCGACAAAAATTTGCGACTTTTTTTGCTTCATGTAACGGTGCATTGAGTTACCTGAGTTAACTTTTTTTTTAAATCCATCCTTTTGACGGCCTCCGTAGTCGAGTCGTAAGACGCTTGACCACGAATACAGAGGGCGCGGGTTCAAACCCGGCGTGTGCCAACAACTTTTGTTTAATTAATATTTGTCATAACACATTTAATTAATATAGAATAGTATATAATATACTTTTCAGAGTGGTAGATACTCATAGTATCGCCTTGATGAAAGACCACCATTCAGAATAGAAACGTTGCTTGAAATGGCTCTAGCCGTATTTGGTGACCAAATCTGAATAACCAGGTACTTCCCAACCTTCCTCTTCTCTATATCTTTCCCCTCCCCATTACCCTCAGCCCCACAACATATCCCAATAAGGGAGTCCATAGTCCCACTGGCTCTAGACGGTTGGAAGCAGTTGGGACTCTTGTGCAGTATTTACTGTAAATAAAGGTACAGAAGACTTATTGTAAAAAAAAACTTTAAAGTGTTCTGGTGTACACTTCCTAAAATAGCGCATCAGCCCTTTTGCCTTTCCAGCGACAATATTATCTTAGCCATTTGTAATTTCATAAATGTGTTTGAATAATTTTCACCACATGTAAGACTGCGAGTACCACCGTTAATACAGTCAAACTTGGTTAAAACGAGCAAGAAGGGACCAACCAAATTTGTTCCTTATAGCCATTACACGTTATAAACGTAGGTAGGTAAAAAGTACCTACCTACTAATATCGATATTTACACCAGGGTATGAAAGCTTGCATATTATAAAGCAACACATTTTTTATTACGAAAATCATGCTTAACTAACTACGAAATGATTTAACTTATAATTACACTAATAATAAACTATACGCACAGTACTAGATAGGAATGTTTCTTAGAGCGACTATGAAGGATGATTGATTGATGGATGGATGCTGATTTCACGGCCTCCATAGTCGAATGGTAAGACGCTCTACTACGAATTCAAAGGTCGCGTGTGCAAACCCAGCGTGCGTTAATAACTTTTATTTAATTAATATGTGTCACAACACATTTCATTCATACAAAAATAATAAAGAGTATATTTGCGGCACGTTCCAGAGTAAGTACTCTAAGTATCGCCCTGGTGAAAGACCACCATTCAGAATCGAAACGTTGCTTGAAATGGCTTTACTAGCCGTGTTTGGTGACCAGATCTGAATAGCCAGGTACTTCCCAACCTTCCTCTTCACTATCTCTTTACCCTCTCCACCACCTTCAGCCTCACAACATACCCTATTTCGGGATGCCATAGTCTCACTGGCTCTAGACGGTTGGGAGCAGTTGAGACTCTTATGCGGTATTCATATAAAAAAGGGATTATAAACCCTTGTTAACGTGATTTGCAGAAAGTCCGCGTTTTTTTGTCTTGTTAATGACATTATTTGACTGTTTCGATAAGTGTTTTTTTTTTCACACCCGGAGGCATTGAGTTGACAATATTATTTGGACGTTATATCAGTGAAGCGACCTCGTTATAACCCCATACGATTGTATGAAAATAAGCCCAAACCAACATATCATAAAGTAATTTCTCATTATAGCCGTGACCTCGCTATTACAGTGATCATTATAACCAAGTTCGACTGTATTTAATAAGTAATTTAAATATGGAGTCACTCAGTAAATAGTAAAGTTTCGATTGAACCACGAAAACAATTGCTGCAGAACGTACTCTGTTCGTTGTACTAAAAGTTGTTTGATATATCTGAGAGAACTATTCGTCTGCTGAGTGTGCTGAGTAAATATTTGTAAACCGTATAAGCGCTGGAACATGTCAGCCATTGGCGCAGGAAATGGGTGTAAATAGGACTGTTTGCATATACTAAACAGTGTCAATACTCACTTCACATTGTGTTTGTTTGTACAAACGCTCCGTTCCTAATCTCAATTTGCTTAGCTTTAATTAAAGTTTTGTTTTGGAGCCCAACAAATAGCCGGAGGTAGGAATATATCATAAAATATTCTCACCCATTGCAAATAGAAGTACTTAAATATTATTCGAATCGATGGAAAACTTTCTTCTCCGAGTTACAAAAAAGAATTATTGTTTTGATATTAATTATTAAAATTATATCAATAATCTTCAACGAAAATATAAAACAGAAAAAATAGTGGTCACGAGCGAGACTCGAACTCGGAACCTTCACTCTATTCGGGACTAATGCTTTTGCCAATTGAGCCACCGAGACCTTATAAGAAACGGGCATTTTTAATCGATCTCGTACTTCATTTTAAAATTGTTCTTCCGATCTGGCTACCATCTTTTTATAATGTACAAAGCTAGATTTATTTATTGTCGTTTTTCTACAAAATTTCACCAAAAGAAACATAGATTTAACGATTTGATGTAAATTAATAAAGCTTAATAATACAGCGCCCTTGTGGTGATTTTTCACAAAAACGGCGCCTTTCAAATTATTCAAATATTATTAATAGTTGGACCATAACCAAAAAAATTCAAAATGTGAATGCCGCCCAAGTATCCCATCTCTCTGGAGCTAGTGGGACTATGGCATCCCCAATTGTACGTAGTTATGCAGAAAAATTCCAACACACAATTTGCGCAATCGAGTTTTACATGTTTTCCTAAAGATAAATACGAGATATATATCTGCTGAAAACATCGAAGCTCTAAATGCAATAGATTTTTGGTAATTTAATTACTAACCCACGTAGCAGATATTTGACTTAAATTAAAGTTTGAACATTGAATTGAAGGGTAACTTAGATTTTTTGGAAAAAATAGATGCATTGATAGATTATAAATAACCTTTTTATAATAATTCTTACGAAGAAAAAAAAACTGATATTCACTTTACAAATGCCAACTACGCATATTAATGCTATTGTATCGTAATATTTTCAAACGCCTTTTTCTCGGTCTCAACTTTTGGGGTTGGATGGATGCTTTCTGCAAAACAATATAATTTATATGAAAATATTATTAGTTTCCTAATAATACACAGCTAGTTAGATAACTTCAATAAGTTTTCAATACCGTAGTGATGTAACTACCGAATATTTACAAACGAATATGTCAATATTTTTAGTTCATCAATTGGCTCAAGAGCCCTAAGTCATCATCGTTAACCACCGTAGGTATAATTATATAGTCAATAGTAAATATTTGTCACAAGTACCTACGTATCTAAATTATTATAAACACTTATCTCGTAAGTCAAGATTTTAGGTCATTGTTTATTAATGTAAAGCGCCCAAAGCGTAAGTGTTTGTTTAATATGTTATATAAATTCTTATCACCATTTTAATTTAACTGCATTAAGTGTAAAATTAATTTAAAAAAAGTTTATTTCACTGTTTGCTGTTTATGCTACATGCAGAATTTACATATTACAAAATACCGTCACCAAATAAATGTCATTATCGATTTGCATTTCGTATAATTTTTCACTTTATACAAAGCGTAAATAATCGGACCACCCTCTAGAGTAAGGATAAAATTTTAATTGAGGGATTTGATAAAATTAAAGCTATGATAATGATGCCGTGTTAAATTTGGCAAACATTGTGCAGATTTTTTTTTCTATCTAACGATAAATTTATTTTTTATGAGAGATGCATTCATTATCCTACATTAAATTCATTTTGGTTAAATGTCAAACATTAATTTATAAGTTCACAAACCCAATTAAAAATAACCTGCATAGTATTCCTTTTGATTAGACTTTAAACTCAATATTTATGAAGGTGGGTAATAACTGTTAAATTTTTTTGTTATACCTAAAACTAGAATTTAAAGTTATGTTATATTAATAAATATTGAATTAACTCACAATTCCGTATTAAATGACCGTGTTGAAAATGTGGATATCCGGAAATAATGTTAGGCTGATTGCATATTGAACAGGATTAATAAAAGAACGCTTATTTGGTTTGGGCGTGTAGAGCGAATGAACGAAGAAAGGAGTGTGAAAATTATATATAACGCGTAAGTGAATGGAAGAAAAAGGAAATAAGACATGGCACGATCAAGTGAATCAAATACTTGAATCGGGCAGAAGAGTATGTATGAGAATGAAGCAAGCAGTGTGTGGCAAGACAGAGTTGAATTGCTGTCCGTTCTCTCTGTTTACCCCTACTTATTCAAGCAATATTAATTACATTCAAACAACATGAAATAGAAAAAGACAAAGAAAATATGAAAAGATAAGGATGCGATTGACACAGGAACTCAATTTGCTTTCTTCTATCTGAGGGGGACGCACTAACGAACTTTCCACCAACGGCCATTTTCATCAATCTTAAAGTTCTTGAAAAATTTAAACATTATTTATAAAAAATATATTTTCCCCCAGGTTTTAATTACAACCCTAAGCTTATTTATTTTCTGTGTTTTTTTATTTTGTTTGAGCGATGGTATTATCCTTTGAAAAATGTACTTTACCTTTTATTTATTTAATAATTTAATGGCTATTCGGTCAGTTATTCCATATTCCAATGAAATTTATCGATGTTTGTTTAGATGTGTCGAGGTGACAATGTGGGAAACATTTGTCTTTCGGCTTTGGTAGAACATCAAAGAAACATTCTTTATTTATTTATTATCCAAGAAGGTGACTAATAGATACATACAAATATGTTTTCTCAACTCTTTTTTTACATGAGTGGAATAATTTAAGAAAACAATGAAATATTTAAGCATTTGTCATAAATGACTAACGGGATACGATGTATGTAATAATTGGTAATTACAGCCGTGTATGTTACTCAATATTATATTTACAAATAAACACAACTCGGCAGGTAGCTGGAACCCCACAAATATTTTTATTAGTCCTACGTCTTGTGTGTGCGGTACTACCTAGCTCTTTATGGAGGCTCTCATTATGTCGGAACGACCCAATTGTTCCCATACTAACACGTCGTGTAAGGCTTAAGTCATGGCAATTGGTTTTTATGGATTATTGATGTCGCCCATTGGAACACGTTTATTGGCCATTATCGGCTATCAGCGGCAAAAACAATAAGTACCCCGACGTATGAATTTCTCACAAAAAGGTGGATTTTGTAGGGCAGTTTTACGGCCACCGGGAAACGGTAGCACTACACCAATAAAATGGCACCAGGCACGGGATTAGTGCTTCCCAAACACCATGGTGTGTTTTGTTTTAATACGTGCCGTTATATTCTACTAATAGACTTTAGTTTCACTACTTTTATAGCTCTTTTTGGTATTCCTCGATTGAAATAACTTACAACATTAAAGCAACTTTTAGGTAAGTGAAATAAAAAGACATGCATTATTAATAAAGAAATAACAAATAAATACACAATTTATCCCTTGTAAAATACATAAAAAATAAATTTTAAGTGAAGATAGTTTTGTTGAATTGTGCATACTACTTTAATTTATATCAACACGCCTCAAGGCTCAGCACTCAAAATGGCGCCAAACATTACTCTGTAGCATTGTAATACAAGCAATACTGCACATGATTTTTCTATAAATTCTAAATGGGCAGTTAGGAAAATGTCTAAGGTTTCCAGTAAATGAAAAATTTAAGCTGTCATCTTTTAAATTCAACAAAAAAACAAACTGAAATTTCAGTAAATAGTGCAGTTTACCTAAAAGTTTAACCTAAAGGTCTTTCATGAATTTCTAATACAATTTAAAAGATAACAATAAAAAAATATATTCGCTAGAAACCATAGACATTTCCTACACTACCCGTATAGAATTAATATATGAATCGTTTATAGTATCGCTTGTATTAGAAAACCAAATAGTGAGTATTTTTGGGTGCTGACCCTTATGCTTTGATTGGGCATGTTTTTATAAATAGTTAAGGTTGATGTACACAAAGTTATAATCTTTCATTTCTTATTTTTCTCGCGTGGTAGATAGGTTGAATGAACGCGCAAGATTTTTGATCATCATGTATTCATTTCCACAAACCTACCCACGGCCGGAAGATCGTAAAAATATTCGGCCTCTCACGTTGATTTAGACATTTTTATTAATAGTGTATCAAATAATAATATTTTATCACAAATTTACTGATTCCCAAAAATTAATTTTGTATAAGACCACGGATGTTATTTTAATTTGTATGAGCAACCATTTTTACTTAGCCTAAGCATCATCAGAGTACAAAATTTAACCTAATAAAAAAATACAAAGTGTGCGGTTATATTTATATACATACAGATGGAGAGAACAAAATAACATAAAAAAGAGGAAACAGCAGGATATCAATTAAACTATAACAAAGAAACAGAGAAAAACAAACAAATAATATGAATTGATAGAGAAATATACTTAAAAGTTATTTTTTCATTTTTTTTTTAAATATGATTACATTCACGAAAATGTAAAAAAAATAAATAAATAACAACAATTTTTTAAACCGCAGTTTGTTTAGGCCGTTGGCATTAAGCGTAATTAAAACAAATACATTTCTAATTAATTCATAAATAGATAAACTTCATTAGGAAACAAAGAACTAACTAACTAACAAAGAAGGATGACTATTATTTAAGTCCCCACACAAAGGTGATTAAATTATCATAAATCATTACTATTTATGTAACTCTAAAGCAACCATCTTAATCATATTTATCTAGCAGATGAATTCAATGGTATATCCCATTCAACTAATGACACATTTCAATCCAGCCGTGAATCTACCCCATTGGCCGGCCGCACCCCCTGGCTGTACAACAACATGGCGGACCGATCTAGGCTCCTACCCCCCAATGCTAAACGTCGGGCGGGGGCTGGACATTAATATCAACTGACAACATTATAATGGCGTCATTCAGTCGATCGATTATGGACGGCGTTGGTCGAAACACGCACGTTTCTTTTAACGAAGCTCGAATACTCGTCGATTCGGACAAATTGAATTTTGAAAGACGTAGAATTATGATGCTCGCTGTCTTTTACGTAGATTGACAACTGTTTTGAAACTAGTTGATAACCGTGAAAATAAATGGAATATTAAATCAGTACATTCATCTGACACAGCGACCGAAAACTAAAGATCGGACAGTTAACTGTCACGTAGATATGTACTTCACTAATTAGCAAATTAAAACGATTTTTTTAAATATTGAATACCGCACAAGAGTCCCGACTGCTCCCAATTGTCTAGAGCCAGTGGAACTATGGCATCCCCAATTGGGGTATATTGTGAGGCTGAAGTTAATAGGACATGGAAAGAGATGGGAAAGAGGAAGTACCTGGCTATTAAAATCTGTTCACCAAACACAGCTAAAGCTCGTTTCAAGCAACGTTCGATTCTGAATGGAGGTCTTTAACCAGGGTGATACTTGGAATATCTACCACTCTGGAACGTGCCGCAAATAAACTTTACATTTTTTCATTTTAATTAAATGTGTTATTGGCGCGCGCCGGGTTTGAACCTGCGACCTTTGGATTCGTAGTCGAGCGTCTTACCAATCGAACATAGAAGCCGTCAACGATCGTAATAGTATTTTTTAAACTAGAAAGAATTCAAGCTGATCTAAGCGTAATGAATAGAACCAAGAACGGGATGCTTAGATGATTTGGGCATGTAGGCGAATGGACGAAGAAAGTAGTGTGGAAAAAATATATGATGCGAAAGGGAATGGAAGAAAAATTCGGAGACGTCCGAGGAAGACATGGCACGATAACGTGAATCAAATACTTGAGTCGAGCCATGTCAAAAGTCAGAATAACAAAAGAGTATGTATGCATGTGAACAAAGCAAGGAGTGTGTGCTGAGACAGAGTTGTATGGCGGTGTGTCCTCTCTTTCCTACCCCTGCGGGGAAACGGGGTGATTGTTAGTTAGTTTTCTTCCGACAGAAAGAAACGGATGAAGCTTTACGAAACATAAACATTAAAAAAAAAAAACTTTTGGTCTAACAATAAAACAAGTTCATGCATAAACATTAAAATTTAAAAACATTGAATTTAAAATAGTGTTTCAATTTTCAGAAATATCAACATTTACATATCTAATATAATATCATACACAAAGTAATAAAATAACTTTAATTCATAATTTTTTATCTGACGATTAAAAATACCCACAAACCGACGTTGGTAATTACGACTGATAATATCTGAACATCACTTAGGGGGAAAATAAAAGCTTTTCTGTAAGGTGCATTTTTAAATATAAAGCTGAAATCATTTTTCGCAAACACTCTCGAACGGTTAGCTTTGTTGTTACAAAATTCGATCAGCTTTTCTATGATGGATTTTTAGGTGGAAACGACTATTTTCAAACCACAACTCAATTTTCATCATAAGCTGTGGAGCTTTCAAAATATTTTATTTTTATTTTCTAATTGACTACAACTGTTAAATGTATTTTTAATTGAAATTCTCAAACGTCAGTATTAAAGCTAGTTCCCAAAATAAAATATGTATTTTATTTAAGTAAGTAGTTTATTACAGTGAGCGTTTTAAAATCAGATGATTTTCTTTCGCATTAAAATGATTGAAATATTTCCTTATTATTATCAACACTATGTCGCATCAACTTAACCCGTAAGATGTTATGTGGTTTTTATGATTTATCTCGCATCTAAGTAAATAAAAATCATGACATTTATTTAAATGATAACGGGACACCTTTTAATGTGATTTTATTATGCAAAGTGTTATTTATTTGACATTTATTCCATAGGGTGTTCACAAGTTTACTATCAATTCACGTCGTCCAGATGATGGTGTTTGTTTCATCTCGATTGACCAATTTAAGGAAGCGGGTGCTACAATTACTCCTACATCACTCATAAAAAGATCGTAAAACCGACTTCAACGACCATAAAAACGGCTACGTACAAAACGGTAGTTGAGATGTCGTAAATTTATAAAAAGGTCTTTTTCTACGCGATCACTCGACACTTAATTGATTTTTAAGGGAAAAACAAATCATGTAGGTGTCATAACCATGTTTTGACACCAATATAAAAGTAATAATTTTGCTAATTAATGATTGTTCACTGTCTTAATATTTTCATTGCCAAAAACTTTTATAATGAGGTTGTTAACGAAGCTGTTTTATAAAATATCACAAACGGGGTACTTTACAAAACTATAAAATTGTGTAAAACATTAGATTATTTTTTTTAAACATTTAACTGCTAAAGATTTAATAAATTGCTAACATTTCCATATTTAAAGAATATACGTACATGTCATACAAAGGTTGATATTATTTAGATAAACGGTAAAAAAACATTGATAGACATTCAATCTAAAGATAATATTGTGGGAATCTTCTATAGAATTTAAATAATATGGATTAGCTATCAAAAAGGTTTTATTCTAATGCTGTTTTATAATTAAATTTAGAGAATTGATTTCAAATAAATTATTTATGAACGATTTGGTTAGATATTACGTTATTAAGTACCTACTTAGATGTTTTTTTGTTGTGGAAAAAACACAGATACAGACAGTAATTATTAATATAATAGGTATATATTAACTGGAGAACTTGCCTGTATCACAAATATTTCTCACTGATTAACAAAAGTAACAGATAAATATATTACAGATAATTTTTAGACAAATTTAAAATTTCAGGATTGGGTTACACAGAAAAATTAAATAAAGTGTACAGTATCTGAACAAAGTCTCAGCAGATAAATAGCATTAACAAATATTTTTAGAAGAGTTTAAAGGAAAGAAAAGATAAACAATTAAATTTAAATAGTGTTGAAAAAATGATCAAATGTTTGCAATGTATAAACAAAGTATGACTAAGTTGTTGTTGTTTTTTTTCCACTTGTTATTAAAATGTAATTAACATGTACTTATTACGTATAATAAAGATCGCTAATGTTTTTATATTCCGTGTTTAAAAAAGGAAGAACATAGAATCTCGCTCATTTGCGAAAACAGCTTTTCAAATTAAAAACGATTTCATACAACAGTCAGTTATTTTTTTATTTCTAAAAGGATGTTTGTTTAAAATAAAAACTCATCGGGTGAGCTTAAGTATCCCGCAAAGAGGCATAGCTAATGCATGTTTCCTTGTATTTTTTTAATATCAAACCTCATTTGTAAAAGGGAGGCCTTTGAAGTCCCACGAATTTCTGTGTGAATTGAATAGTGAGAAACAGTTATGTTTGACCTCGTCTTCGGTAAAAATAGTTTCCCAACAAAGAAAAACTATTAAGTCAATTTATCTAGAAACGGTTTTGCATTTTTTTCAATCCCGTCTACGGTTTTTTGTCCCCTTCCCTTGAGGCATAATAATGGGCGGTGAAAAAAATCAGAGCGCAATGGCATAACTTTACGGCTCACAAACCCTTTTTTTCGAAAGGCTTTTTGCTACAATTTTCGGTACGAGTACAAATGCCATACGTAGGTACTATTATTAACCCTCTGAAAATGTTCCGTTGAAAAAAAACAAACAAAAATGTTTGTGTTTAAATTTGTTTGTGTGATACCACGTAAGAGTTCTAACTATCCCGGGTCAGTGATTCTATGGCATTCTCAAATTAAGGAATGTTGGAAGACAGAAGGAAGTGAAAAATGAAAACAAAGAGGGTCGGAAAGAATTTAGCTATTTATATTCGGTAACAAAATATTTCTGTGGGCATTTCAAGCCACTTTGAAAATATTTTCCATTGTGGGACGAGATGGAAGGATAAAATCTTTGCCTACGAGAAAAATGAATTAAATATGCAGTTTTGATCAATTTTATTTTTTGCATCGAATGGTCTGACTCTCGTTTGATCCTGAAGACTTTTGTGTCCCTTAAGACATGTAAAATATTTTTACTATTTGGGAGAAAGTTTGACTCAAGCGATAAAAGTTTGGGACTTTTTTGGCTTTTTGTCGCTTCAGGTAACTCAGTACAAGCATTGAGTTACCTGAGTTAACTTTTTTTTTTAAATCCGACTAGGTATTGAAGACTAAAATTTTATAATATTAAGTGCTCTGGTGTAAGCTTCCCACAATGGCGCTTCAGCTCTTTTGCCTTTTAAGTGACGATATATTCAAATGTGATTTTACTTGCTCGTCTCGAGCTTTGGAGCTATGATTTATGGTGGTATAGCCAAAAAACCAACAGCTTTTAATTTTTTAAAGAAAGAAATACTGAATATGCAAAATGCGTATTTCCTAAAAGCTGACCCGATTATCAACAACATAATTTCTTAAGCTCTTTATCCTCCAGCTCTAAATTTGTGAATGGCTTTATTGTTCAAGTCGACGAGGTAGTATTTAGCGAAAGGTAAATTAATTAAGTGTAGACAGCGCCGGGTTGTTAATTTAATTCATGGTTAACATTTGCGTAAAACTTTTAAGAATAACATCCAGAATATTAAACCACCTTTTTTTATTAAATTTTAATTCAACAAAGTTTTGTTAGTAGAAATATTAACATATCAAGTAAGTTTAGAGAAATAAATAACCAAGTACTTACCTACTAATGTAAGCAAAGGGAAAAGTTTCTAAACTTAACCCCCACCTAACTGCGTATTCCAAGTCAGATAAATTCATTCAATATTTTGTAGGTTTATTCTCACCAAGAATATATTTTGTTATTATGGCTATTTTCGGTAATGTGTACAACCATCATATTTTATATGTTGTTATCATGTATGTAGTGAAAGATATTTTATTTTTTTTTTCACATCACATAATATATTTTTAACGTTATTTAACCATTGTTAAGTTTCAATGTTATTTTATCGCTTTGTAAAGCGCCTCTGGAGTGATATTTTCACAAAATCCCACTAAAACAGGCTAAAAAATATTATTTCCATTAATTTTTAATTGTGCTGTCCTAATATGTTTTTACATTAAGAAGTACTTTGCTTTGGATTATTATGTACCATACCTATGATTTTGACGGCATCCGTGATAGAGTAGTAAGACGCTCGACTGTGAATCCAGAGGTCGCGGGTTCAAACCCGACGTGTGCAAATAAGTTTTATTTCATCAATACGAGTCGTAACACATTTTAATCATATAAAATAATATATAGTATATTTACGGCAAGTTCCAAAGTGGTAGATACTTTTAAGTAAAGCCTTGATGATTACTGGATAGCAGGATAGATTAAAAAATATTACTTTTAATTAACATGTTTCATAACACATTTCATTCATATAAAATAATATATAGTATATTTGCGGCATATTCCACCACCATTCAGAATCGAAACGTTGCCTGAAATGGTTTTAGCCATGTTTTGTGACCAGATCTGATTAGCAAGGTATTTTACAACCTTCATCTTCCCCATCTCCTTTCCTTCCCACTACCTTCAGCCTCAAAACATACCTCGATTGGGGTTCCAAAGTCTCACTGGATCTAGACAGTTGGGAGCAGTTGGGACTCGACTTAAGCGGTATTCACTTTAAAAAAATTATATCATTTGAAATACAATTAAATCATTTGGCCAAAGGCTTCACAGTAAAGCTTTTAATATCATTTGACCTTTACGCACATGTTTCCAGAGAGCAGATTAAATATCTTTAGGCGTAGGAACATGAGTATTTTAACAAAAACCTTCCTCGCCACAGATATTTCCCAGCATTCAAGCAATTTTTTACGTTATTTTTGATTGCGGGTCGCTCGATTGCGCCGTACAAAACACGTGCCAGCATAATGTGGATGGCAAGGAGTCGAGTCCGTGTTGGGCAGAAGGGTTGCCCTTCGGAAACGGAATATCCAATAAATAATGTCTGTTCGGCCCTTCGACATTATTGTCCATTGTCTGTTGTTTGTACCGTTCTTCGTAACCGGTTTTCATATTGATACAAGTAGACGTGTAGATATGTACATATAAAGGTGAATACTAAACTTTGTTTGTAGGTTCCGAAGGTATCAAACGTACATGGTTATTCTGGGTACGTGGTACACGTTATAGGGGAAGGATACGAGATATTTAGATACATGCAGCCATTTTGTTGGAAGGAATTCAGTAATTCTGCTTGTAATCTTGAAGGATTGTGTATTGCAAAATTACTGCGGAGAATAATTATACAGCGTGAAATTTAATACTGACTCGTAGCTCGCTGGTGATATGAAGTTATGGTTTCAGAGCCCACCTATATTATTTGTACCTTGTCCTTACATAACCGTAACCTCGTACGACTTTATATAACACACGCGTTGGTCTCAATTAGAATAGAACTTTATATGACTAGGATAATTTAAAATAATTAAAATAATACTAGGTTTATTTTTACTACGCCACTTTAATGAAGTTTTACCCAAAATGCACCGTAAAAAGTTAAAAAGAAACTTAAAATCATATTAAGACATATATTTATTTCAACTTCAATATATATTATAGATCTTACGAACGAAAACTGGTATTTACATAATAGTAATATTATGATGTCGCAAGCAGTGAAGAGGTTCATATTTGTGGGATATTTCATCGAGAATTACATTTTTAAAAGTCACGAATATTATAAAGTTGTATAATATAAAAGAGCAAAATAAAAGCACCTTGTTTTTGATATAAATTATTGAAATAATATCAATTAAACTAAACATAATACGCACGTGCTGAAGCATCAAAAACTCTCGCATGGTGACCATGAAAATTGCACGCTCCTTGTGAAATTTCTGCCATGACCTATCAAGCTTTGACTGTCAAAAAGTGAAGTAGAGGCCATTGTTGACACACGGGCAAAAGCAAAACAAAAACACCTCAACGAATTTTATAGCGAAACTAAAAACAAATTGCTTAAGGAAATATAATAAGTTTAGTCATATTTATTTGAAAACTTTATGTAGTAATACTCGTCAAAATGTGATGTAATACTATAATACTTTTATTTATAAAATTATGGTTAACTTTAAAGATGTTATGCTTATTATATTTTTGGTAATGATTAATGAAATAATATCAATAATCTTCAACGTAAATATGAAATAGAAAAAGCCAGGAAGTAAAAGATAACGGTCACGACCGAGGCACGAACTCGGAACCTCTACTCCGTCCGGGAGTAACGCCTCTGCCAATTCAGCCAACGAGACCTCATTAGAAACCGGCATTTTAATCGATCTCATACTTTATTTAAAAATTATTAGCAAAGCTTTTCAATTTCTTCCGATTTGGCTGCCATTTTTATAATAATCTTTACTTTCTGGTTTTATTTGTTTCATATTTACGTTGAACATTATTAATATTTCAATAATTAATGAAAAAAATATAAGGAGCATAAAAACTTTGAAGTTAATTCTAGTTTAATAAATAAAATAATTATATTCACATTTGGACGAGTATTACGACATAGGGTTTTCAAATAAATATGACTTATATCATTTTCTTTAGCAATTTTTTTTGAGTTTCGCTCTAAAATCCCTTGAGGAGTTCTTGTTTTGCTTTCGTCAGGGTCTCAAAAAATCTTTTAAACTATCAAATAATTTAAAAAATGTAAAAACATCGTGGCCTCTACTTCATTAAATATAATGAGCAACTTTATATTAAACACATTGATATTTATACATAAAATGAAGAACAACTTGTTACCAAAATATTTTTCTGACAAAATTTTCTACAATGTTGATATTCACAAATATAATACAAGGGCATGCAAAGAAATTAGAAAGCCAGAAAAAAATAAAGCAAACACACAAAATAGCTTACTATATAAAGGGATGAAATCTTATAATGCTCTGCCGGAGACCATCAAAATTATGCCTATCAAAAAATTCAAAATAGCCTGTAATTTATTTTTTAAATGCATATAAATCAAAATAAAAAGTATTATTTAAGTTAAAAGATTATAAAGTTAAAAATAATGAAATAATAAGCTACTTGCAAACTTGAATGTACAAAGTAACTAATATAAAATAAATAAAACTAAAAACTCTTTGACAGTCAAATACTTATTTCAAAGCTTTATAGCTCGAGGTACAAATTACCTAAATAGGTGCAATTTTCATGACTCTAGAGCTCACCACGCGAGAGCTTTTGATGCTTCAGCACGTGCGTATTATGTTTTATAGTTGAGATGCCAATGCCAAGTAGATAAGGCATTAGGACTTTCCATACATTTCTTGCAGGTATTAATGTGGTTCTGAATTGCTTTGCGAAGTTGTAATCACATTCCAGTTTTTCCTTATCCGATTTCTGGTTCGAGTGAGTATTGTAGGTAATAATATTAACATTGCAAATATATATTTAATCTCAAATGTTCTTTACGGTTTCTTTCACGTCACTTATTGTACTAATGTTATATCGCAAACGAGGTCGATCATAATATATAATAATAAGAAAATAAATTGTATTATGTCTTGAAGGATTCAGGGAATTTTTTGTACCTAGGTAGGTTAACTGCTGATAAACAAATACGAGAATGTTTGAATTGCCTATTGTTAATGCAACCTTAAGGTAACTACATATTTTATGGAGTTCGAAAGTAATGTGCGTTATTTAAATATGTAAAATATAAAACAAGCCTGACTTTTAAGAAATTTATTTTAAAATTAAAAAAAAAACGTATTTTTTTAATTCAGCTATGTATTTTATCAAGTTTTAAGAGCTTACAAATAATATTTAACCTAAATTATCTCGATATTTTGTTGTGACATTATTTAGAAAATCTTCTGTTTCGCTGACTGTGTAGCTGACCCCACAAAAGCGTTTGATTAACTCAATCGTGCTTTCTGAGGCGTCTCCGACTTCTTTCATTCGTCCGCCCATCTGTTGGCAGTTCTTTCTCCGTCCATCCGCTATATACAGTCCAAACCATGTACATTTTCCGTTCTTCATTCTATTTTTTACGGGTATCAGTCCTCCATTGTTGGATCTCCACATTCATGACTATTTAAAAAAATGTACAAAATTTCAACAATTTATTTATAATTAATAAGTTTGTAAAAAACAATCACTTTGTGATTTGACATATTTAAAGAAATTAAAAAATAACTTTTAGGTATATTTCCTGTAAACTCTTAAAATTTATTACTATTATTTTATCACCTTCTCAGTTGACGTTTTGTCTCTTTCAATTCACATTATCTGTCTCTTTCTCTCTGTTCCTTTTTCATAATTTTTGTCATTGTATTGTTCTGTTATTTTGTGCTCCCCCTGTATGTATTTACCATATAACAGCACAATTTGTATTTTTTAATGTTTAATTTCGTACCCTGATGATGCTTAGGCTAAGCAAAACCGGTTGGTCTTAAAATTAAAAATAATATCCGTGGTCCTATACAAAGTTATTTGTAAATTTCTTTAAAATTATATATACTTCTTTCATTTATTTAAGGTTTTTTACATTACTTTTTTTCTTATGTTACTTTTAGGGTTGTGTTCGTGCTTTTCATTATTTTTATGGTGCCCTCTCTTATTGCAGGTTGGCTATCATCAAGAAAATCTTAATCCGGTATGCTGCCCGGCGCATCTCTGAAGTCATACTTAGCAATAATTAAATGTGTACAAAAAAAATTGAGTCATTACTTTTGGATTTTATTTTTTGTAATCGAACGAGTAAACTTATTTAATTTATATTTTAATGTCCATTCTCAGAGCGTTTCAACCGTTTTAATCACAAGTTACTGGAGCGTGGACTGATAAGCGTTGCATATTAAAAACATTTTCTAGCTTTTCCCTTCTGGTCGTATTTCTCTCCGTTCAATCCGTGTTTGATTCGCGTCGAAACGGCCGCCGAACAACCTTTGGGAAAACACATTTCGGGAAAATGTTTTTTCGTACGCATATAACGCCGCTAATAATACCGTACTCTCTTCGGAGGTTTATAGTAAATCACTATAAAGTGAAGCCATGACGTATAAATTGGCGAACGAAACAACAACAGCGTCCCTAGAACCGTCTCAGTTTTTACGTGCATTCATTTCGCTGGAGATAAGCTCTTACGTATTGACACAATGTTGAAAACACACTCCAGTCTTGTAGTTTACCTTTGAGGAAAAGCAACTTACATTGTTCCCCAAGACTCTGTCATATTTCACATAAGAAATATTAAAAATTCTCACCGGTTTTAATTGCGGTATTTGTATTTGGATTTCGCCAACTCGAATTCTCCGACATTCCTCGAGTACATAAAGAAGAGAAGATGTTTTCGCGGTCCAGAGATAAAGACTCACAGTGACACTCATGTGCAGGCTATCAGCTGTCCAGTTCCGAAGTGAAGCGAATGCGGTAAGTTTTTGCAATCAAAATTCTTAAATTTACACCTTATCTTATTGAACAACCCATCATATTGGTGGTGCTGAAATTCTATAGGTCGATTTGAATAATATGTAATCGCTATGTATCCGAGAAAAACAGGTTATACGGCTGTGTGGGTATCCCATTTATATTATAACCGTCTAAGTGTGGGAATACAGCTATTAAACTCATACTGCGCACCAATACACGGACGCAGGTTGTTAAAAGCTTTGTCCCTTCACCGCTAGGCCGTGCCACCGTCTAACTGGTTTGCGCCTCGGATAAATTCGTAGAACCTTAACCGAAGCCTCCGTATTGAATAGTTTCGGGCGAAATTCTAATAATATTTCCAGCGCTGCTATATTGAAGAAGTATAATTAAAATATACATTCATTTTGGTTTAAGTTCTAATGTTATGAAACCAACCGATTTTAAAAAATATATAATGTATTATAAAACAGATTAAAATAGGTTAAACTACACAAAATTGCTTGAATGATTGTTGCAAATATTTATTTGAAAAAAACAATGGTATTCATAAAATGCATCAACTTTGTGGCTTGCCATATTTATTAAAAAAAAACAAATAAAATAAATTTAAAACCACTTTATTATTTAATATTTTGTCGACCAGCTTCAGAAGCACCCTTCCATCTTCAAGACAATATTAAAATTGTCCTGAAGGTGGAAGGGTGCTTAATTGTTTTCTGTTTTCTTAATTATTAATAGTATTCGGTAGTGTTTCCATCCAACATTTTATCTAAAGGTGTAACCTTGAAGTAACGATATATCGAGAGAGAGCTAATTCTTTTTTAACCAACCTATACAAATTTGGGATAAATCACTTTCTCCTGATTTTTACGTCGTACGACCATGAGAAAGAAAGAGACAGCAAATTTTGCCAAATTATCACACCGCTTTAAAATACTGTAATGTCCCGCGTCTCTGTTGACTTCGCCCACACGTTTTCATATGCGAGATAAATGGACATAAGTCTACGGTTTTTTAGGTTATATGATATATTTTTGTTTATGACAATACTGTGAAAAAGTGATTATACGAATAAACAAAAACATTATGTAGACATGTGCTTTGAATGGATGTAGTCCGGAAAAACTCATCAAAATTGACTACATCAGCGCTCTCGCTTGTATATTATTGCTCTGAGGGTGTTGCAGTTAAAATTTCTGAAGGACCACGTCATAACAAAAGATTTTTGCATTGCAGCTGGCGTATCAATTTGTTTACCTTAAGAATACTGGTATCATATCATTCAAATAGGAATATATTTGTTCATTCAAACCTTAAATAAAAATTCTTTAGTTTAAAAAACATTTGCAAATTTTTGACGTTATTTTCGACAGCGTAATTTTTTTAAACATGCTAAGAAAAAAAAGTGAAATAAAATTTTTAATTGGTTAATTTGCTTAATCGTGTTTTATTCTTACTGCTTTTATTTTTTATTTTCACTAAGTGAGGATTTTTTTTAGACTAGTCCTTGTCCTTTAAAATATGTTAATATATAAGTTCTTAAGTTCAGCGAGCGTGAAGATCTTAAAGCCTTAATATTATGTATCTTTTGAAAATGAGTGCAGAGCTTTTAGGTATATTAAAAGTGCAAGCATAATGAACTGAACTGTACCGGTCAACAACTGGTTTTTACCCGGCTCATACACCGAGTAACTACTTTCAGTTCCTTATTAAAGCGTGACCAGGTTGTAATGAAAACCATAAATTCAACCCATTACGCTGCATTAATGTCCATTAGACAACAGTATTTCTAATGTAGAAATGAGAATGCGTTATGTATGCAATCAGGATTATAATTGCGTTGGTAACTAGGTACTTTACTGCGGAAAAAACTGGTTCTATGTAGGACCTATGTAGGTATTTTCACTTCTTCATTAGAAACAATGATAACTAGCTTAGTTTGCGGTTGTGTGCAGAGAACTATTTTTTCCCCATTTCAAAAAAAATAATTGTCTTAATTTTTTAAGCACATGAATATAAAAAAAAAAAAATTGTATAAGACCACGGATATCATTTTAATTTTTTTGACCGACCGGTTTCGCTTAGCCTAAGCATCATCAGGGTACCAAATGAATCTTAACAACAACAAAAAAAGTGTGCGGTTAAATATACAGAGGGAGAACAAAATATAAAATAAATTAACAAAACAATGAGAAAACAATAGAGTAACTCTGTAGGTATATATAACCGCACACTTCGTGTTTTTTGTTTAGTTCAATTTTGTACCGTGATGATGCTTAAGCTAAGCGAAACCAGTCGGCTAAAAAAAAATTATAACCGTGGTCTTACAAGAAGTTATTTTTTTATTCCTTTAAAAATGTCCATCCACAAAGTGATTGCTTTCCACGAAAATAAATTAAAATTTCTTGTACGAAAAATAATCATACACAATTCCATCAAGAACTTGTTGAATTCGAATTAAAAAATGTCACTGCACGCCATTCCTAGTTTGGGAGCTTTTTTTTTCTTATCTTTCATCTGATGTATTTTTTTAGTTTATAATCCAGTACCTATCCTCTATCTACAGCTTTGCTCCCAACTACCTGAACTTTCGTAAAATGCTTTCTGACCCTCCGGAGCTTTTGGTTTGCTTTCTGATCTCGCCCTACTCATCAATTATTATTAGCCTTCCCATTTATTTCTCCTGAAATATACCGCCCCTAAAAGCACCCTACGTGGGTTGCACTATGCAGTGCCAAGATTGTGATGCGAAAAGCTGTCTGTAATCCACTGTTCGAAAGCAGTATATTTCCAATCAAATTATAGTTGATACATCCCTTTTGCGTTAATTGATAAATTATATAACTGCATAAAAGTGTGCTCTATTTTCTCTTGTTACGAAGGAAAGTAATAAACTTTTTGGGATAGGCTGATACTTGATACAAAACAGAGTTTCAAACATTTAGCAATAGAGGGAGGTGCTCGATGTCAATCTGTGACAGGCTGGCTTAATTTCTAATTGGAAAACAGTGGATGTTATGCCATCTGATATTATCAATATCTTTACACATATACGTTTATGTGAAGTTTTGTTGAAACGGAAAATCTTGTTTCTATGGAAATGATTAAATATCACAGTGTTTACTAAAAAAATACCATAATAGTACAGATCTTTACACAATTATCTAAAGTGGGATTACATTATATGAAAAAAAAAAAAAAAAAATACTACGACAATAAATGCATTAATTACTTAAAACCACTTGTTTCAATCTGAAACAAAGATGGATGCAAGCCTTATTGTTTTAAATATTTCTACTCAAACTACCATGAAAAATACGTGAACACGCACATATACGCTGTAGGATTTAAGTGACGAATAACAACAATAATTCCTTAGTAAACAATGCTTACATTTTAATCAGTATGTAAACAATGCATACTTAACTACATCGGGAATGAAAATTGTTATTTGTAATAATAATTAAAGTGTGCAAATTAGTCGTCTGAAAATAATGTGTAGGTCATTGGTAAAAATAACTGAATTTCGTACCAGCTTTGATTAGGTACATATCAAATAATATCCATTTGGCTTCCATGGTCGAGTGGTAAAACGCTCGACTACAAATCAAAAAGGTCACGGGTGCGCAAATGACTTTTTATTTAATTAATATAATAATTTAATTATTATAGACAGCCCTGAGTTATTGAAATTTATTTCCTTTCACCTACCAACGGGAACTACTCGATCCAAAATTTTATTTAGTTGTAATAGTAACATCAGGACTGAGTCTTCCAGATAATCGCTTGAACCTAGATTGCATGTAGTTGGTAATACGAACGCAGAGGTGGCTGATGTATTTAACTGCACAGAATGTAGATACAAGAAGGCTTTAACATAATACATCTTTAATCATTAATATTTTCATGTGTTTCAACACTATTTTTTACTACTCTACAACTATTCCTTATTTTTTGAGCATATAATTCTCATTTTTTCACTGTCAAATGTAAACCTTTGATGTAAAAGCCCTCTCAGGCGTATACAATAAAATAAATAAATAAATATATTTGTCATAACACATTTAATTCATATAAAATAATATTGAGTATATTTACCCCACGTTCCAGAGTGGTAGATACTCCAAGTATTACCCTTGTAAAAGATCACCATTCAGAATCAAAACGTTGCTTGATTGAAATGGCTTTAACCGTTTGTGACTAGATCTGAATAACCAGGTACTTCCCAACCTTCCTCATCTACTTCCCCTCCCCACTACCTTCAGCCTCACAATATACCCTATTGGGGATGCCATAGTCTCACTGGCTCTAAACGGTTGGGAGCAGTTGAGACTCTTGTTCGGTATTAATTATATTTAAAAAAAAAAAACAAAAACAAACAAGTTAAATGATGAACGCAAATAACTTAGGGTTTTTATACTCGGACATATTGACGAAAACAAATAAATAAATAATCGAATACCTATGAGTTTTTTCGCTTATTTAATATAAGCGTACGTTTAAACAATGATAATGTTTCGCTTAAAAATGGGGAGCCTCCTAAAAGCTGCATATTATGAGGTGGAGCCCAAATCGGTTTTCGTGAAGTCATTTTTTTCTTGTTATTATCTCGAGTACCAACCGAAGATGTAGTTAGGTCCAAAATACGCCCATGAAACCGAGCGGGAGGTCTCCATAACAAGACTTGAATACCAAATAACGCAGTACCCACCTAACGCGACCGGGACATGTAATGTTGCAAGACAATTTATACTCATTAGGCGTCCGGTTCTGGAGATATCAAAGAAGATCCGTAAAACCCAGAAAATCTGTAATTAGGCCAGCTAAAATTGAACCACCACGCAAAGAAGTGTTTCAACTCAAAACAAAATTGATTTATTTTGTTCTTTCATTGTGCTTTTTGACAAAGTGTTCGCTCTGTCTGGCAGCTCGTATTTGGTCAGTAACTTTAATCAGATATACAGGATCACAGTTAAAAGTTGAGCCAGGATGTCTTCAGTAAAAAGGTTTTTTGATGCGATTTTTTTTAACAAAAAATGAGTAAGTATTCTTCCTTTTGAATATTGGTTTTATTTCACATTTGTGAGTAGGCAGATGCTTAAGTTCAGAGTGTAAGAGCAGTCTGTAACATCAACCATCTTTATTTCTACTTACTTTACTTGAATACAATCTTCTAACCAGAGGCAAATTACTAATTGCCCAAAGTTTTTTCCAACAGTATTTATATATTTTGGATAGGTAAGTCTCTTGTAATTTATCAGGTCAAAATAGTTAACATTTTTCACCTAAAAGTCAATCACTTTAAAGCACCTGCCGTCAGGTTTATCAGAAAGCTTTTAAATAATGTGCGTTAAAAAAACCTACCTAACCACAAATACAGTTATGTTTAAGATAATATACCGTAATTTCAGGAGTACAAACACAATAACTTAGAAATTCCTCGTCAGTATCTCTTATATTGTAAGCACAAGTATAAGTCTGGCTTAAATACGATAATTATAAAAACATTGCATTTCGTGGCTCAGTTTTGTGATATTTCCCACCGTGAAACTCCGTTAATAATAATATTTCTGACGTTGGTTATTATTTTTATTGTTTTTGTCATATTTTATAGATCTCATTTTATTTGTCAATGCATTCAAAAAGCAAAACAGTTGTAATGCCAAAAAATAATAATAGATTTTTGAATTTTGACGTTCTCCATGGTCAAGTGGTAAGACGCTCGATAACTTTCATTTGATCAATGTGTGATAACACATTTAATTTCATATATAATAATGTATTATATATTTGCGGCAGGTTCCAGAGTGGTAGATACACTAATTATCGCCCTGGTGAAAGACCACCATTCAGAATCGAAACGTTGCTTAAAATGGCTTTTGCCGTGTTTGGTGACTAGATCGGAATAGCCAGATACTCCCAACCTTCCTTTTCCTTATCTCCTTCCCCTCTCCACTGGCTTCAACCTCACAATATACCCCAATTAGGGGTGTCATAGTTTCACTGCCTCTAGACAGTAGGGACTCGTTTGTTTGGTATTCACTGTAAAAATGAATAAATCATTATTTACTAGAGAACTTAAGTGTCATTTGCTCTTGGTAAACCAGTTAAAGATATCCATGAAAAACGTTGATAAGCCTGGAAAATCACTGCGTCACGTATCGAAAATTCTCTTTGAACTAATAACATTTTTTAATAAGAAAATATTTGCGGTAAAAGAAAAATCATATATTTTTTTCATTGGGCCATTTAAGTTGTCGCGAAGTTTGTACTACGAGTTGGTCTAGGAAATATCGGTGTTCAATATCCATACGAATTGGCCACCACATATGAAGGCATAAAGTTGGCTCGATCCTCACATGTGAATCATATCCCAGACACATTTGGGAAAACGAGAATCTTTTCCTTTGATCAAAATGAAACTTTTCATATGTATTTTCGCGGAAAATGTGGTGGCATTCCAAGCACGATTCTTCCTTCGTATTTCTCTAGTATTTTACCAACAAACGTGTTGTACGTTTATTGCAATATTCTTCAATATTTCTAAATTGTTACATCCTAGGTATGAGAATGTACCTTGTTATATATATATATATATATATATATATATATATATATATATATATTTTATCAGAACAATTAATAATAAAAAACTGGTCCAAATGTGGTTAAAAAAAAAGAAATTAATATTTAGTTTTCATAAACAATGTGATACTGTTAAAAATGTTTATTTCCGCAGCTCAAAATGTTAAGAATTAAATTTGGAATTGATAAAGTTTAAAATTGCACATTGAATTAAAGGAAATAATCATATTTTGAAATGGAAAAATAAGTCCCATTTGTAGAAAGTTTTTGAAATGTCGCCAGTTGCGTATTTGATATTCTAGTTCACATCGACTAAATTAAGCATGTTTAGCCGACGTGAGTTATCGTTTTATCGTTGGCGATCTGAAGTCAAGCTCGGGAACGATTCAAAATTACCGACATGGTCGATAACATTTATATCGTTGTTTCAACACAATGTTAACGACTTTAAATGATTCAAAATTGGTTCGTGGCGAGAGTCACATGGATATTTAAAATGTTAGGGAAATAACAGTAGCGGCTCGGGACTTTTTGGAGTGCTAAGATAAAAAAAACACGACGTTTTTTTTTTCAGAAAGTTTTTTTTTGCATGAAGATTTTTCGGCTTTTTTCAGTTAGGTGGTCCTACATTGCTGAAAAAATAAATAGAATTTTCGGCTACAACAACATCAATAATTTTGTTTTCTCAATCTTAGCATCCAAGAGCACTCAATAGTTACTTAAATAAAAAAAAAACAGGCTGTATTTTAATGATTATAAGATGGTATTCAAGATACACGACCAAGTATAAATTCATACTTTAATTATAAGACATCAAGGATATAAAATAAATTAGTCTAACATAGTTATAATGTATTTTAATCATGCAATTATTTATTGATAAAGTTCGTTTATTAATTTGATACATCTTTCATACAAATCTTTTGTGCACAATAAACTATTTCTTCATCAATGAAAAAAAAAAAATTTAAACTTCTCATTCCAACAAACTCATTTGATTGTGGTTTATGATAATTGGATTTAGTTTTAACATTTACTTGGTGCATAAGTATGAACCTTGAAGTGACAATATATGAAGAGAGAACTAATTATTTTTATCCAACCTATACAAACTTGGGATAAATCACTTTCTCCAGGTTTTTACGCCGTACACCCTGAGAAAGAGAGAGACAACAAAATTTCCCAAATTATCGTACCGCTTTAAGGTATTGTTGGAATGTTTTTCGTATTCCGTGTCTCCGTTGACTCCACCCACATGTTTTGATACGCGAAATAAATGGATATAACTCAACGGTTTATTAGGTTACATGCTATATATTTGTTTATAACAATACCGTGAAAAAGTCATAATACGAATAAATAAAAACATCAGGTCGACATGTGCTATGAATACTAATAGTATTTGTATGATTTGTATAGCGCCGTTTTTGTGAAAATCACCTCAAGGGCGCTGTACAGATCTTATTTTCTATTTTTACATATTAATTCCTAGTTTAAATTAAAAAAATATTTAAGCACATACTTACCTGGCAGGTCATATCAGGTAGACACGCTTATTAACTAAAAATTATAATTATGATTTATTTATTTTTTCCGATTTAGGGCATGGAATCGAATTAAAAAATGGGCTTTCTGAATTTGTCGTACAGTATATGATTTGGTTAAAATTTGTATATCTAAAGGTGATTCGTTGAGAGACAGATTGTGTTGAGATTATGAATGGATGTATAAATACCCTAGCCCTAGTCCTAGCCACGCCCAGGTCTAGCCGAGTCCTGACAAACCTCATAAAAACTGACTACAGCGGAGCACTCTCTTGTATATTATTGCTCTGAGGTGTGAACATATTTGTTTTCGTGTTCTACGGAGGTAGAATGACCTGACTTTTGTTTTTATACTCTCTTTTTTATGTCGTTAGGTAATGCGTAAAATATTACAGGAATTTTATACCCCTTTGTTCTCTCTCCGAAGACGTTTTATGATTGTTAAAAATTATTCTTCTTCACGCATAGACCTTCTGAAAAAGACAATCACTTCAAATTTATTTCTATGAGATATTTTACTAAATAAATTGGTGGTGCTAATTAATAGAATAAAAACAAAAACTATAAGAATAATCAATATGTATACTTTTCCTATAAAAATATTTCATTTCCATCATTAACGTTATGCCAAACAAAATTTCCACTGCAGAAGTACATTAAGAAACTGAAAAAATACTCACAAATGAAAATGGTTCGATCCGCCACTGGCAAAATGTATCGCAAGGCAATAACATTCTTATAAAATATATTATTAATTATTTTTTTAAATCATAAAATTTTTTAGATTGTATGTGCCAACATGCCCTAATGGAATTAATTTTTTTAAAAGTGTTTTTACTACCAACTGTTATTTATTTTAATAAATATTTCTCTCTCTGCTAATTTAAAACCAACAAATATCATAAACGAGTGCTGAACATACAGAACGGGGACATAACAAAACGAATGTCCGAATGTTGCTGACGAAAACTTTGTGTACATTTTTATTCATGGAGTAGTGGGGGAGTTCACCCCTTTGCAATATTGTCGCCAGTTCGAATAATAAAGCGCAGTCTCTCTTATGAAAGTAAAGGATAATCAACTCAGACTTCTCCCCGTATATGATATTTCACTGACGAAGTTGCTTGCGCTAATAAACAGAAGCTAAAATTTTTCAAAGTTTTACACTTGAAATATTTTATCGAATTTGTTTGAGGGTGAGAAATTAACTTACCTTTAACCACCCCCTTGCTGTTTTAAATCTTAAGTGTATGAACTTGATTTTAATGATAATAATTAAAAATATTGACTTTTTGCCAAACAACCAGTAATGCAAAAAGACGAACATTAAAACGGCTAGCAAACCATTCATTAAGCTTATTATTTTATCTGTTAAATAAATTATTTTACAAACCATAAATTTTTTTAATCTAATAAAAGCGTTCGTTATTTGAGATAAATCTACAAAAAGCCTAATAAAGAATCCCTTCCTTTTATTCTATGCGGAACATTTAAACCCTTTAATATTTTTTTCACTTTCTTTGGTAGATAAAATTATTTCTTTGGCATTAGGCCGCCGATGATACGGGAAAGCAAATTTTAAAACATCCAGTGCTTAGACCATTCAGATGCTAACTAGTTAGAGAGAGGTAGTTGAATACGATGTTGATTATTTTTTAGAAAATAACTTACTGACAATTAAGTAGGTACCATTTTTGTACACGACCGTGAGGATGGATGTCTTCGACACCTTCTTCCATCCGTGTCGGCGTCGTATATTCTCCTGTCACTCCTTTCTCTGCCAACTTTTCTACATATCCAATTCTATTTTGACCTCAAAGAATTTTATTGATTAAAAGAAATTAAAAAATAACAACGTATAGAACCACGAATATTATTTTAATTTTAATGACCGACCGGTTTCGCTTAGCTTAAGCATCATCAGGGTACAAAATTAAACTTAACGAAAAAATACAAGGTGTGCGGTTATACATAAAATCAGAGGGAGAACAAAATATAAAATAAGATAACAAAACAGCAGAATAAAATTTAAATTATAACAAAGAAACAGATCATATGAAATGAAAAAAGCAAAACGTCAACTGAGAAGGTGGTTAAATAATAATGATAAATTTTATGAGCTTACAGGAAATAAACCTAATATTGGATTACTGGACAAATTTACCTGACTTTAAGACATTAAAATTATATGACTATTAATTTTAATGGCTGTCTTTATTTATAGTGCTTCTAAATTATTCAATCTGATGCCATGATCATTTTCGTGAAGAATATAAGCACCGGTAATAAATAAAATGATTGACAAATTCAGAAAAACCGTGGTTACTTAACATTTAACATGTTCTTTTGTTATTTAATTTTATTTATCTTGTTGAAATTTAAAACATGGGATTGGTTCATGTCTGTTTCACTAGGAGATTTCTGTGTCAAGACAGGCGTAGAGTACATGCATGATTTAATGTTAAATATTAATACAAGTAAAAAGTAATAAGATTTGATTCTAATATCGATATAACGGGTTGTTTTATTAACATAAAATAATATCCTTGGTCTTATACAAAGCTATTTTTTAATTTCTCTTAATATGACAAACCACAAAGTGATTATTTTCTACGAAAATATGTTATTGATTTATTCACGACAACATTTTTTTAGTGTTATATTTATACCAGGGTAGGCATATCTTAACAAGACTAGATAAATCAGACTACACTCCGTAGGCAAAGTGGTGATTCACAAAAAGGCCCCCCTTTCAAAAATAAATTGGTGTTGATACATCCATTCTGCTTTGGTGTCTCAAACACGTTTTCAACAATGGGTAGAAGCGAAGGTGGAAAGTTTTTCAAGTCAATTCACAAGATAAAGGAGAAAAGTTGGGATGAAATTTGTACAATTTATAAAATTATTGCTATGAGAATTCCACCAAATGTACCTATTCTGCTGCGCGTCTAAAATACTTAGCCTCGAAATAGTAAAAGTTTGTCCTTCTTTATTTTGAAAAAGGACGGGACACAGTCGTATTCTATCATTTTCATGTAATCAAAATTGAGCGAAATTTCAATAAACACAGTAGTAAGTCTTTGAATTATTATTAATTGAACGTCAGTTCAAATAATATAAAAGGCGCTTTACAACGCGTATAATGTGAATGTAATATACAGGTACATGTTATATTATATCCCCTTTAAAAACTATTAGACTATTAAATCACATTTAAAACTAAAAATTTGCAAATTCCAACCCATCAAACAATAATAAAAATAATAAATACATATTTTCGTGGAAAGTAATCCCTTTGTGGTTTGACATACTTAAATAAATTTAAACAAATAACAGCTTTGTATAAGACCTAGAATATTATTTTTTTTATGACAATTTTTCTCTTTTAATTCATATTATATGTTTCTTTCTATCTGTTCCTTTGTTACAATTTAAATGTTATTCTATTGTTCTATCACTGTTCTGTTATTTTATTTTATATTTTGTTCTCCCTCTGTTTGTATATTATATGCACACTTTGTATTTTTGGATTATTTTGATTTTTGTATCTTGATGGTTATAAAAATTAAAATAATATCCGCGGTCTTCTACAAAGTTTTTTTTCATTTCTTACAGTAAATATACTTATTTCCAGCCGCTCTGTCATTACCATGAACCCCTAATTATCCAGTTTCCATTTTTCATCTCCCACTCCAACTTCTAAATATGCATAAATGTCTGTCAGAATTTTGTATCCTATGTTAGTTTTATATTTTTCTGATGATGGAAGGGTACTTCGGAAACTTATCGATTAATATACTAAAATACAGTGGCTTATAATAAAGTTCTGGGTTTATATTACAATAATTAATGATAAAATATGAATACTATGTAAAGGAATATAAATATGAGTGAGACATTGTGTATAATATGACTAATTATTACTCATATTATACATGCATAATCTAACACAAAGTTAGAGATTTTTAATCCTTAACTTAACTCAAAACTCAATTTTGTTGACTCATCCCTCTCCTCTTTTCGCAAACAGAATTTGTATTTACAGATTTATAGGTATCTCTTATGTTAATTTGACCACGTTACCTTGGAAAAACCTACGTTCTTAATAAGATTCTGTTACATAAAGAACCTTCTTGGTAAAATGGCTTCTATGGGAAGAAGGTACATTTGCTTATCCAAAGAATAACAAGTATTTGCTGAATAATTAATGTTGCATTTTCCCCCCGCTAATACAGGCGGAAAAAATATTTACCTCGCCTCATAATGCCACCGCTTTCTCCAAAACGCGCTTCCACCTAGACAGGGGTAGGTGCCTGCCGGGGGCTGGCAGGGGATTGTCAGGGGTGCGACTAGAAAGCTTCATGCAGTCGGGGGCGGCCAGGTGGTGGGTGGGGGTGGCTCCTTGGTTTTGACGGACGGGAAGTACACCCCTGGCGTGAGTAGGTACCCAGTACCACGTCGCGCGTCGTGGCGAATTTAAGGGAGAATAAAGAAAACGGGGAATGCAAACTGACTTACCAAAAAAGCATATTTCAATTTTAACTTTACGCTATTCTTTCACAGATATCTATTTTATTGCTATATTGATACACAGTTTATCACATAAGTATTTTTTTACGTAATTATGAGCATCATAATTAACATGTAGTTTAAGTGAGGTGAGCCTCGTATTTTATAGTGATAAATCATGTGATTTAATATTACGTAGGTATATAAGTAAACGTAATATTTATGATTTTTGAAAAGCGCTTTATTAATTTTTTGTATTAGAGTAAATTTAAGTATCAAAAGATTATAAAACAAGCCAGCATTAATTATTTAGGAAAAGTTATTTTAAATACTTCTTTTATTTTATTTTATACACTATGCAAATTTTACTGGTATGAAATATTCAGATATTAAATGGTTTTGTGGAAATATTTTACAAGGTCGAATAGTAAAATTTGTTAAAATCGCTTTGTTGATTCGCAATTATCATATAACTAACTAACTATCACGCAGTTTTTGCGTAAGAGTAGGCAGAAAAGACGAACTTTTATACCACTCTGTCTTGCAACATACTCCTTGCTTCATTCAAATTCATCGTTTTATACATACTCTTCTGTTATTATGACTCTTCACATGGCCCGATTCAATTATCTAGTTCACTTGATCGTGCCATCTCTTCCTCAGGCGTCCACTACTTTTTCATCCATTCAATTTCGCGTCGCTTATATTATTTTCACACTTCTTTCTTTGTTCAATCGCTCCACATGCCCAAAACATCTAAGCATTCCTTTATTTATTCTTTTCATTACGCTTATATCAGCCTTGCATTCTTTCCGGATATCTACATTTCTAACACGGTCATACATGGTTTTATCGCACATACGCCTCAGAGATGTGAGATATGTATGAATGAATATTAAAGTGAGTATACTTCGTATTTAAACTTTTTCTTGTATTTATAAAATACATTTTGTCATACATAAATACCGCTTCATGTAGAATTAATAGTGTTTTCATGAAAATGTCTTTCCCTAAATAAGTCTATAACCCGGGAGAAAGATATTATTTTGTTGAGAACTGGTTTTACGGTACATACGTCTCAGCGATCTCAATTTTACAGCATTCAGTCTACTTTCATCCTTCCTCTACCAGTTCCATGCCTCACTGCCGTAAATCAGGGTCTCGGTATTAGCACTATATTGTAGACTGCTAGCTTCGTTTTTTGGTATATTTTTATTTCCTTCATTAATAAGGTTTCCTGTATTCATATAACTTCATAATATTAAAGCTTTTTTCAAAATAAAAAATTGTGTTTGTTGCTTTTATCAAATTAAAATTAAATTAACTTCCAAGCGCTTCCAAGCCGGTTGGAACAATCATGTCTGTTTTATATTGGTAAAAGCTATGTTTCTTTTCTTATTTGACAGGTATTTCGGGGAATAAGATAGATACCTTTTCAGTCTTCGCCGCAAATAAGAAAATAACAAATATTTCTCCCCTTTACAAAAACAAAGTCTCGATCCGAGGTCATGCGTTGTTTTCTCGAGACATATTGAAACTTCAATTTACATATCAGAATGTAAATACCTTCATACATAAGTTATTGTGAAGCAGCTCTTAACTTCTCCATATCCTTATTACTGGAAGATTATTAATGAAAATGAAATAATAACTTAAAATTTTTTTGACCCACCAATTTCGCTTAGCCTAAGCATTATCAGGGTATAAAATTAAACTAACCGAAAAATACATAGTAAGGTCATAAAATTTCCCATTATTATTTTATCACGTCCTCAGTTGACATTTTGCTTCTTTCATTTCATATTATTTGTTTAATTTTCTTTGTTCCATGTTATAATTTAATTGTTATTCTTTCTTTTTTTACTGTTCTCTTTTTTAATTTTACATTGTGTTCTCCCTCTGTGTGTACGAGTATATATATTACAAAACACAACGTATTTTTTAATTAGTTTAATTTTGTACCCTTATGATCC
Organism: Drusus annulatus; assembly: GCA_022651775.1. NCBI lineage: Eukaryota > Metazoa > Arthropoda > Insecta > Trichoptera > Limnephilidae > Drusus > Drusus annulatus. The sequence goes on from JAGWCC010000006.1 coordinate 661,305, forward strand.
TTAGGCTAAGCGAAACCGATCAGTCGTAAAAAAATCAATAAAATCTGTGGTCTTATACAAAGTTATTATTTAATTTTCATTAAATATGTCAAACCACAAAGTGATTGCTTTCCACGAAAATATGAAAGATTATTATTGTAAGAATTATCAAAATGTATATCTCTTCTAAAAACAAATCTCATGCCTTGAAAACTATTGGATTTAAAACAAGATCTTGAAAAAATGAAGCCCGTTAATTTGTGAAGCCTTACTTTTTAAAGTATGACAGATTTAATGAAAATGAAATCACATAATAAATTGTATTTTTGCACAAAAATATCAAATAAATAGGTATAAATTATTTGTTTAGAAAGTATCTAGGTACGTCGAAACGTTTCGTAAAATTGCTTAAGCCGTATTTTGAGGCCAGATATTGAATATCCAGGTACTTTCTCACCTTCTTTTCCACCTCTTTCCCCTCCCCTCTACCCCCCAGCATCATAACTCACCCCAAACGAGGATGCAATAATACCACGGGAGCAGTTAGGACTCTTGTGAGGTATTCACACAAAAAATACAAATAAAACGCACGTAAGTACCTACATATATGTACGAGTGTGAACTTTTCAAAATTGGAGCTATGTGAGAAATTTATTAAGTAAACTATGAATATTTTCAAATGTAGATAAGCGATAAAGTGATTACCTATAATGTACAAATATTTTTATTCTGTATTTGAAATAGGTGGATTAAAGCAACTAGTGTTTTTTTATAGATCATGTTACATCCCGTGATTTTTAACGGGTAACAAAAAAATGTATAAATACCAAATGCATCGATATTTTGTCTCCCCTTTACCAGTTTGTCGTATTTTTTTAAGCAGTTAACAATACCTGTTTTTTAAACTTTAATTACTGGATATAGAAAAAGTGTATCAGTTTGATTTAATGACAAATCTAACAAGCTTTCCATTTCAATGCAATCATTTTAATTGAATAAATCTATAAATTTCTCAAAAGCTTACCCTTCTGTTTGTTACATTTTACATTTCCGCGAAATTTTTCAATTTCCTTTCTCAATACAGTACGTTTTCCGTTCCACTGAACTATTCAATCAGACTCCTGATATCGTAAAGGATCTTCGCCTTATTCAAATTAAATAGGAGTTTATAAAATGAGCAGCGCTTAAATTCTAAATAAATTTCCTTCCTTCCGTTTTCGTGTTTTTCTTACACAAGCAGACAATAGGTGTGATATCGCTCGTGAAAGCTGACTCTTTTTGGCAAGACGTCTTAAGGCTGTTGGGAGGGGGAAGGGATTCGGCGGGAAATTGTCTCACTTTGCCGCTCTTTTGTGTGATTAAGTACCAACATTGTTCTGCGAACCGGAAATCGGCGGCGGGGGCGTCTTCCATACTTCCGGTGCCAAGGCTTTCTGGAAACAAGAATAAAAACTCACGTTAATGTCACTGCAATTTCAAAAATAACAATATTAATTAAAAATTTCCTTTATATTGACAGTTACCTCAGTATTATCATGTGTATGATATTTTATAAGATATTTCAATTTTATAAATAAAACAGATAAACTTTGTTGATAACCACTTTAATTTTTCAATATTATGTCGACCGGTTTTGGAAGCACCCTCCCATCATCAGGAACACATTTTTTTTAGTTTTTAATATTGTCCTGATGATCGGAAGGGTGCTTCCGAAACCGGTCAACATATTATTAAAAAAATAAAAGTGGTAATAAACAAAGCTTATCTGTTTTATTTATAAATATGGCAAGCCACAAAGTAAATGCTTTTTACAAATATGTATTCCAATTTTAACTATTTTTTACATTCACAACAACACATAGTAACATGGAGCAATTAAATACTTCTTTCTTCCCCAATTTTAAGCCTAGCTTTGTGAAAATGAGTATTTATAAAAATATGTTTTTTCAAACATATTTTTAAAACAATAAAAAGAAGACAGTTTAAATGTTCTTCGTTCCAAAGTAATTTTTTTTGTCCTTTTAGTCCTTTTTTTAAGAAAAACAAAATTTTCGGGTTACGAATAACCTGATAATATTTGAAAAACTCCTACTATCATTATAATAGGCGGAAAATGTTGCTTGTGCAATGATGGAGAACTTAGCTAGCCTAGGAATTCAACCTACGACGCCCAAATGAGAATTCGACGCCCTTTTCTTTGATTGGAATGATTTGAGCGATGTTTATTTACTAGATCTGAATAGCTAAGTATGTCGGTAGGCTTAATTTCTTCCACCACATAAAACCCATCAATTTTTAGTTTAGAAGTTCTGTTATCTAAATAATAATAATAATAGTTGGATAACTTGTATAGTGCTGTTTTTGTTAAAAAACACTTTAAAGGCGCTGTACCAATCTTAATTTATTGTCTTCATTTTATTACTGACTTTATATTATATTTAGCACGTTATATAAATATATTTATAGTCAATATCTACAGATATAATATACGGAAACATACAGAAAATGGGATTTTTTTGTGATTTAAATAAAATATAATATCCAGTAAAATGGCATGAACGTCTGATCAGAGTAAACCATTCTGCCCTTTAGTTCAGAAGGAATTTCTGAAAATGAAGGCAATATAGTCGCACGATGTAGGTTGCCACCCGCTCCTCACATAGCCGCATATAATATATCTACAACGAACTAAGACTGACGAATTTGGCATTCTGAATTGTGGTTTGTTGGGGAAGTTTGTTGCTTTAAGAGCGTCATTATAGATGGCGCTCCGTGTCAATTCCGGTTGCGCCTAATAGAAATTTAATTGAAGCTTTGGAACTAATTCAGATGGAATTGGTTTGGATCCCAGATGAATTTATAATTGCTTTCATATAACTTTAATCTTATTTAAGTAAGAAATTAAGTATTTTAATTAATTAATTTAGACAAAGTCTTCTAAAAATATTTAAATCAGAAAATGATACATCAAAAAAAGTAACCGGTAAGTAGCTAGCTGAGTAGACGAAGGTGTCGGGTTCCCACCCAGGCATTGTGGGTTCAATTCCTTTGCTAGCTAAATCCTCCATCATTGAACAAGCAACATTTTCCGCATATTATGATAGTAGTAGGAGTTTTTCAAAAATTGTCTGGTTATTTTTAACCCGGGAATATTTGTCTTTCTTTTTGAAGAGTAAAATAAAAAAAAAAGATCTGAAGATAATGAACAATGTCAAAAAATAACTCTTTTTTATCACTTTTTAATTTATTTAATATTTTTGTGTTTGCATAATCACAATCGTAAAATTTGTCACAATTAGAACAAATCCAAGTTTTGACGATAATATGTTCAATTTATTACAGTAAAGGTGTCCACTTAATAAAGCTTTCACGAAAATCAAGAGCTTTTGGGTGAATTTGTAGACAATAATTTTGCTTTTCGCTATTTTCTTGGCACAAACAATTTTTTTGGCTAGCATATTTGAGAGTGGCTTAGATTCTACGCCTGATTCTAAACAAATTGGATGGTGGATTTGAAAATCATTAAGGCTAGGTTAATTAAAAACAATGTTGTCATGATATTAATGATGTGTCCGACGTTTAAATGGCAGAAGTAAATAATACACACTTATGACTGCGGGAGAGAAATTAAACGTGGGAGGTCCACTCAATTATTGTTCTATACATACGTCTCCAAATTATTCACATATTCTCTGGCGTCTGGGTCTAAGAAAAAAACAACTTAATCATGACGTGCGAACACCGTAAAATAAGGTAGTTATTATTATTAAAAATCCATGCATTAAGTACATACCGATTAGGGAAAAAAACAATTGTCAATTACTCTTACGTAATAAGATAAAGTTTGGTGATTTAAAACATAATATATCGCCGGAAAGGCGAAAAGGCTGAAGCGCGATTTTGGGAAGCTTACACCAGAGCACTTTTTTGTTTGTTTTACAATAAAATTCAAGTTTTCAGTACCTGGTTGGATTTAAAAAAAAAAGTTAACTCAGGGTAACTCAATGCTCTCACCAAGTTACCCGAAGCGATAAAAAGTTTTAGAAGTCCTAAACTTCTCTCGCTTGATTCAACCTTTCTCCCAAATGTTAAATATATTTAAGATGGCTGAAGGGTCACGAAAGTCTTCAGAATCAAACGAAGGGTTGAAGCATTTGATGCAGATTATTTTTTGGATTAAAACTGCATTTTTTTCAAAGTGTCGCCTTTTTCCTTTTGCCTTTCCAGCGACAATATGCTATCGGTTATGCAAATCTATTTGAAATGGAGATGTTTGAAAACGGCTGCTTCATTGAGGTATGTATTTTAATTAAAGGGTAGATGTTTTTAAATGTTTCGAAAATCGCAATATCTTTTAATTAATTGACACATATTATTTTTTCAAATGTTTATTAATAATAATTATGAATTTATTTTCAAGAAATTTGAGACGACGTCCTTACAATCTTATCAAGATTATCCATGCTTGAAGTTATGCAAATTTGGTTAACATCGCCATTTTGTAATATCTTGCGCTTCTTTATAGAACTGAAATCATGAATATTATTCATGAAGTTATCATCACTCACTTACTACAGCTTGTAAATGTTCGTTTATTCTACAGAAATGGTATTATTTAGAGCCTTTGTCCGAGTGACGTTTTTCGTTTTGATTTGGAACCTTTTCGAGCGTGTCCTTTTATCGGTAAATTATTTCAAAGGCTTTACTTGCGCAGTAACCCATAATTTGTGAGATTTCCAGACGCTGGAAATAATTTGACTGTCATGCAGGTAATGCGAGCAGGTGATACGACGTCGAGTTCACTTTATGTGATTAAAAAAATTATAAAGTCAGATAAAATATATTTAAAATATTAAGGAGGGAAGGGACTACTCACTAAAGAGGTAGGTTCAGTTTTACCAGGGAAGCTCTCACATATTTAAAAATTTATACAATGTTATGACTTTAAAACTTAAAATTTGTTTGAATGAAACAACTAAATTTCTTAAACGGTGAGCTCTTGAAGAAATTTTTCCTATATATTTGTTACCTTATTTTCAACTTGAAACTTTTTTTCATAATGAAGTATAGAGCTTTGAAATATTCATTGAGCCGTTAAAAATAAAAGCAAACAAAAGGGTTTTATCCATATTTATTACACAAATTTAGCGTTTTGAATCTGTTTTAAAACTCAAATTATTATGTTCAAACTAAACAAAAAGATTTATTTTACCACCCTCTTTTTCATTTTACAACACAGGCTCCACGAAACTATTTTTAACTAAAACTGTACATCACGTTAATTTGTACAACTGGACATGAAGTAGATTCGTATTTTTTTCGATGTCTTGTTTTCTCAAAAATAAAATTTAAATAATATATTTTCGTATTTGTCAAATCACTTCGTTGTTTGACATATTTAAAGAAATGAAAAAATAACTTTGTACGAGACCACGGATATTATTTTTTTTTATGACCAACCCGTTATGCTTAGCTTAAGCATCATCATTTCTGTTCCTTTTTCATAATTTAAATAAATTGTTTTCTCATTGTTCTGTTATTTTTTATTTATTATTTTGTTCTCTCTCTGTTTGTAAAGATAACTGCATACTTTGTACATATTGTTCAGTTTGATTGTATACCTCGATGATGCTTAAGCTAAGCAAAACCATTCTTATGGTTTTATACAAAGTTATTCTTTTATTTTTTTTAAATAATAAATTTTTTATTTAATAACACGAAATTTACCCCTGGGGGTTGAGTGATATTATTTTGAAATGTTCGCTTATAAGTTGTAATTTGTTTCGAGGCTTTCGGGGGGTTGATAGGACGCAAACAACGTGAACTTTGTTGTGTTCTCCGCCAACCGAGCAGATAGAAGATGCTTGCTAAAGTAATTTATTTATTTTATTTTGGCTCGAAATACTCGGCTTCTGTGAATTTCTCCAGCTCTTCGGGCGGAACGCTTTCATCTCAGACATTCAAATGAAACTGCGAAGATACAGGCCTGCTTTACACGTTTCTTAACGAGTTTGATTTATTTCGCCTAAAACCGCAGTGCTTGTTGAATTTGATTTATTCAACGTAGGCACCAATACCTTTTCGTTTTACAAAAAACCGCTTACTTTAATTAACTTTGCATAATTACACTTGTACCTTTTATCATTATGAAGGTATTTTTTGTCAAAGCATATGCTTTATTATTATTTTATAGTGAATACCGCACAAGAGTCCCAACCACCCCCAACCGTCTAGAGCCAGTGAGACCATGGAATCCCCAACTGGGATATATTGTAAGGCTGAGGTAGTGGGGAAGGGAAGTAGATGGGGAAGATTGGAAAGTACCTGCAACGGCTAACCATGCAACGTTTCGATTCTGAAAGGTGGTCTTTCGCCAGGGCAATACTTACTAGTATCCACGACTCCGGAACGTGCCGAAAATATACTTTATATTATATTTTATGAATTACATGTGTTATGACAAATATTAATTAAATAAAAGTTATTTGCGCACGCCGAGTTTGAACCCGTGACCTTTGGACTCGTAGTCGAGCGTTTCACCACTTGACCGCGGAGGCCAAGTAGATGTATAAATATATAATGTATATTTAGTATTTGAGATTTGCTTATTGAAATATATGCCCAAAAAGCATTTACAGTGTCCATATATACAGGTTTTTGTAGACTCTACGGAATGATTTCAATGAAATGGTGATGTTTCACATAAACGGCGCTGTATAAATTAGCCTAGTATTATTTCAGAAGACTTACTTTATCTTCAATCAAATATAAATAAATGATACTCGATAAAACAATAAAAATGGTAATTTTAAGAGGGCAATTTCAGTTAAACTACCAGTGAATAATTAAAACCACTAATGAGTTATCGTTTAGTCACTTAAAGAGGCTCTATAGAATTTCTAGTTATAGACGTACAGGCTGTAAACATATATTTTTATAAAATATATATGAAAATGTCACTGAGGTTGCTGTCCCCAGAAATACGTCCTAACTTATGTAGAACAAATACTTCCGAGAGAATTCGTGCGATGAATTGCTTGCCGTATACGCAGAACACAGAACAAAGTATACAGGGAGCAGTACCCAGGGCCGGAATGGGTGTTTACCCCCGTAACGAGCGCCGCAGGGCCGCCTTAACAATTTAATCAGGCCTGTCGCCCAAGAAAGGGGACAATTATACAAAGATACGAAAATAAATGCTTCAAAGAGAGTAGCTAGGAACACCTCCATAATTTAATTTTATCTGGGCTGCGCCACTTCACAGAAAAGGTTAATTGCAAATAAAATGGAGACATGACGGAGAAAGGTTAAATTCTCACCACGCAATATTTATATTCTAGGCTCGTTGGATAATACATTTTTAAATGAAATTTCACCGTATTTTCAAAATATGATTGATATATTTGTAGCCACTTGTTGTTTATTTGTATTAATTTCTGTGAATTCAAATATCGTGAAGGTAAAACCTAACTAAAAGTTTTTCCCTTAGTACCTACCCATAAAGTCAATGTTAAATTCCCTTTTTATTGTGATTATTAAGAAAATATTTACTTAATTAATGTTTTGTACAAAACCTAGATTTTCTTGCGAAATAAACAACGTCAATAGACGTTTTTTAAAAAATCGCTCCTTTCATAGAATATTTCCATAAATTGGTATAAACTAAAGTACAATACCTAGATACCGATTAAATATTTTAGTTTTCCTTTAAGCATGAAAACATTCATATTGTAGTTATTAAATTCTAAATTAGGGTTAGTTAAGTTTTCCGGATGCGTACACTTTTCAAAGAACAGTAATAAATTGATTAATTGAATTACATTTATTCACATTCAATGGGGAGAAATATAATTGGATTAAGACATTAATTTGTTATTAGGCAAGAGAAGCGGGAGTTTAATATAGTTTGGGGTAAACCATCAAGTTTGGAAGCTTTCATAGTAAAATGAAACTAAAATAGACGGTAAGTTCTTGTCCAACCAAAATGTAAAATTATATTAGTTTGTGGATACCTACCTATGAAAATGGCATTATTTTAAGTGAGCAATTATTTGTAAAGTGAAACAATTCACTTGAATTCGAAGTTTGTTATCTTTTTTACGATTAGATAATAAAATAAAAGACTATCGCGATACGGGTGAGAGTCTGGTTTGAAGTCGATAGAACCTAAAAAACCATAGTATAGTACATAGAAAACAGAAAAAAATAAAAATAAAAAAATACTGAAAGAGTGTAGGTACTTATCTACATACATGTATACGTGGTCGAATATTTATGTATGATACGTGCATGAATTACATTTATCAGCAAATAGTGTAAAACTTTGACTGGTTCTTGTAAAGCGAAAAAAAATAGGTTGTTACCTCAGAACCATAATATACAGCATGGATAGCTTTGCGAAACAGTGTAGTCAGGATTGTTGATTGTTTCCTAACTTGGGCCTGGCTATCATGAACACGCCTTTTTATATCCATTTATAGCACATGTCGAAATAATGTTTTGTTTCTTTTTATAACCACCTTTTCACAGCTTGTTATCAACAACAATATAGGATATAACCTCAAAAACCGTTGAGTTATGTCGCATAATAAGACGTAGTAGGCGGAGTTGCCAGAGACGTGGGACACGGAAAACATGCTTACATACCTAAAATTGGTGCGATATTATGTGACAACTTGTCTTTTCTCTTTCTCTCTCACGGTTTACGACGTAAAAACCAGGAGAAAGTGATTAATCCTGAATTTGTATAGGTTGGGTAAAAATATTTAACTCTCTCTACGTATATATTCTTACTTCAAGGTTGTTATGGTCTGGTGGAACATTTTTTTGTTTTCTTATTTTCGACGAAAAGGGCATAAAACTTGATGAAATGACCAAATTATAAAAGTTACTATGTTGGTACCAAACAATGAGATTATACAAGTATTCTATTTAAAACACTTTTTTTACCATTACACGTGTTTATCATAAGCTGTTATAGCGTATGCCTACCGTGTGAGATTTAAAAATAAAACAACCTTATTAGTAATATTTTATATGTAAATCTGTTTCGAAGTTTCTTAGTGGTTAGAGCCAGTTCTAAGCTTAACAAGGCTACAGCTATTTTGCAGACTTCCTAAAGCGTGACCTATTTTCCCGAGAGCTTACATTATTTAAATTTTATTGGAGCATGCTAACAATGATCTTTTGGAATACCGCCAGCAAGGGGAAGGGACGTGTCTGAACTGAAATGCTTGAATCGCCTTTTAAAATAATAATAATTTCCAAGATATAATGTTTAACTTACACAAGAAACATGTGTTAGGTAAGAAATAATGGTTTGACATTGTTGATAGTCGGTACGTTGTAGTAGGTGCCAGGATGATTTTTATATTTTGATGATTGTTTTTCCGTTACGATAGTTACGTGGTTGAAATAAAAAAAATTCTTTTTCGAACCTACTTATGTTCGAGAATCAAAAGAAACTAAAAAATAAAATTATATTTTCGTAGACAACAATCATTTGTTGTTTGACAAATTTAATGAAAATTAAATAATAACTTTGTACAAGACCCTTGAGGTTTGACAAGAACGGCGCTATACAATTTTCCAAATATTAACCCTACAGATTTATTTATCTTATTTTATATTTTCTGTCCTCCTTCTCTCCGTTCTTTGTTATAATTTAATTGTTATTATATTGTTTTCTCAGTGTCCTCTTATTTTATTTTATATTGTGTTCTCCCTCTGTATGTATATTTAACCGCAACTTTGAATTTTTTACATATTTGTAAAAAGCATTTACTTTGTGGCCTGCCATATTTATAAATAAAACCGATTAACATTGTTAACAACCACTTCTTTTATTCAATATTGTGTCGACCTGTTTCGGAAACACCCTTCCATCATCAAGACAATATTAAAGTTATATTAAATTGAATAATAAAAGTGGTTTAACAAAAAGTTTATCTATTTTATTTGTTAATTAGAATTTTTTATTTAGTTAAATTTTGTTCCCTGATTATGCTTAGGCTAAGTGAAACCAGTCAGTCATAAAAATAAAAATAAAATCTGTGGTTTCAAACAAAGTTACTATTTCATTTTCATTAAATTAAATAATGTATAAGAGTAGTTTCTTACGTTGAAATAGAGTTATTCCAACCTCATATTGTTTACAAATACCTAACTGTGCAAGTGTGACACTCCAAATTGGCATGCGTAAATACTTATTTAACTGTGGTAATTCTGAAACGAAACGATTAAACTTACAAAATATTCAGTATATGCAACATTTTCCTGTGTAGGTATAATATTGTTGACATGTTTTTGGCTTGAATATTTCGACATTACGACTCTTAAATCTAAGAGGTGAATACGTTTTGATAAAGTATTACTGTCTAGGCAGTTTTTCTAATGGAAGACCAAATAAAGACAAGCACGAGGAAGACAAATATGAAAATAGGTTGACAACCTTAAAGAATCAAACAAAATTAAGATAAGAAATTTGATACCGTTTCACAGCGTGATAGTCTGTGACATGTGCCAATATGTAAAAAAGCTATCGAACACTACGCCTACCTAATTTATCTAAATATTAATGAATCGCAAAGTGCTTAAAGAAATTTGGGTTTAGTTGTTTTTTTAGTTTTAAAAGCGCCCTCGAGGTGAACTTAGCTATAAAGAAGAAAATATATTTGCATATCTCACGTCGTAAGATCAAGCGCCTTGAAAATTTCACAGCTTTTCTTTCTTGAATTTCTTGTTTTAACCGTAAAAAAATAAGAAAAGTTGCCGTATTGTTTAACTGCATTTAAATTAGAAATTTTCTTAAAACGAAATACTCGACTCCGCCAAATAAAAAAATAAAAAAATATTGCAAAATTTAAAAAAAAACTTTTATGAGAAAAAAAATTCGAACATGAAAGCAGAAACCTTGGGTATTATATTATATTTTATGAGAAAAAAATCAAACATGAACCAGAAAACAGAAACCTAACTATTATTATATTATTTTGGCCTTCAAATAGTCCTGAGAAAAAAGTGTTATCAAACAAACAACGTAAATTGACGTTTTCACTAAAATCGGCTTCAAGTTTGTTATTTTGGTTTAGTGTGTATGTACCCGGTGTAGGTAGTCACATAGGACCTTACCCCCCTGTGGGGTTTTTCTATAAAGTGTTGCCATACGAGTTGGCGTAAGTGTAAATTGAAATCGTGCCTAAATATGAAAGAACGAGAAATGTTTCCATGCGACGGAAATGAAAGGAAAATAAAATAAACTGAATGAAACTCTTTATATTTCATACGAGGAAAGCAATTCATTTTTACTCTGGGCTATGGGGTAGCTTAGGTTCGTAGGTACGTAAGTACGCTTTCAACGTGGGAAATGGAAAAAACGTGTCTGAAAATGTTTCATTAGTTAGGTACTAGAGTTTTGAGAAAAATAATCCGTTTTATGTGGCTAGGAAAAGAAATTTGATATAACAAGTGGAATTTAACAAGATTCTGTTACATGTTAATTTTAGGAATGTACCTACTTGAAAGATTCTTGTTAAATTTTAAACTACGATTTTCATGTTTAAAGTGACTGCCAAAATACCTTATATCTTCTCAAAGTTCTCAAATCTTAAAAAGGCAGTTTCTTTGAGTGCAGGGAAAAGAGCCTGTCCTGGCAAATTTCGAAATTGGGAAATAGGTTTAAAAAAAATTACGACGGCAAAATATTTCTCCACCGTGAGATGAATAATGTTGTTTTTGTCATTATGTAAACTTATTACGTGCAGTACAAAGTACAGTTCAAAGATTGTAACATAAAGTAGAGTTTAACCAAGCAAATCAAAGCGACCGACGGTAACTGCCTCGGTAGGTATTTCAGAAGATCGAAAATTGAGCTTTCGTGTACCCACTACAAAATTATTAGGTATGTTGTTTATTGTAAACAGTTTGTGCTTTTTTCAAGTAAAAAAAAAATCTACTAACTTTTGGATTGTTACATTTCCTAATATATTTCTCTGTTTCTGATTTTTGCTCCCTTTTTTATGTAACATATGAATATATATTTGATTTTCACTTTAAGAATATTTGACATCTAACTAGTGAGTGAGAATATAATTTTCAAGATGGTCAATGATGGTTGCGTCAAAAACAAGTTAGCCAAACACAAAATATTTTAATTAAATAAAAACACACGTTGTTTTAATCCACATAAATTTTTGCACATGTCTACTAGTTTCGATTCAGCTAGAATCTTCATCGGGACTTAAAAATATACTAAAAACACCCCGATGAAGATTCAGCTGAATCGAAACTAGTAGATAAATACAAAAATATAAGTGGATTAAAACAACGTGTGTTTTTATTCAATTAATCATGCCAATCCACAAAGTGTATGCTTATTCTGATAAAACAAAAATATTTCTTCGCTTTTTAAAAATAAATTTTCTTGATCCAAATGACAGGTTGTTGGTTTAATTATATTAACCAAGTCCGTTACTTGCTTCAAAGCGTGAATAAACTATCTGTAGCTATTCAAAATTAATAAATTTCTGTTTTTATTGACAAGCAAAGAAAACTAATATTAAACCTATATTATTACACTTATCGCGAACACTCTTTATTTCAAATCTGGAAAGCGGTTTTTAAATGGTTTTTAAAATCGCTTAACAACGTTGTTGACAATCGTCAAATTGTAAAATTATGTTGGAAATTCTGCCAAACGACAAACATTCTTGTGGAACGCCAGCGAAAAGATTGTGCCGTACTAATACCTGATAATTATCTGCGATTCTTAATGCAAATTCCCGTCAGGGCGGAGCGTTGGCCGAAGTAATGGCGATTGGTAACTACCATTTTTGTATGAATTTTTCAATCTTCTCCATAATATACGGTTAATGTTATGCGTTTAGTTAATAACGAAACTTCGGACGTTCAGATTTTTAATAGAGCAGACTTTTTAATAAGCGTATCTTGATCTGAGATGGGACCATGTCGGTAGCCGTTGTGAGAAGATCGCTAGGTTCATCTGAATGTTAGCCGAGTGTCTTTGACACCGGCTATCGATCAACAACTCTGACTGCGTGTCTATGAAGATACGATAGCGTCTACCATTTATTTATTTGGTTGTTTTTTGTCTAATTTATTCCTACATAGTTTTTCTTTTGGTGAGATAAGAAAACTGGGCGCTATTATTTGACTCTATCATTAAGAAGTTTTCATAAATTTTAGGTAAGCAAACACTAAAACTGTATATATTAACCGCATTATTTAACTACATTAGAGTTAGTAGTGAATTACACAAGTAAATACGTTTTTCTTCAGACGCGCAGATTGCATGGAAATATGTTTTTATTATTTACCGTGCTTACGCCCATTCCTTAAAATCATAGCAGTTTTTTTGTTCGACACATTTCATCTGACTTTTGACCTTTGCAGCGGTTCAACGTGGTTCAAATTTCTTTTGAAAAAATAGCCAGGGAAATAATACCTCTCGTATCGTAAAGACTTTGCATACCCTAGCGTCGCTAAAGAGAGGAATAATACTGCTGCGGTTTATCTAAAGCCATCCATTTTCACTGATTGCCGCCATTTCTGTGCCCGTCGGCGAGTCGTGATGACGCGATCGCTTTGCGCATGCCCCAACATGGCCGCCCGCTGCTTCTCTCTCTCCCTCCCGCAGAAGGCTGCGCCGTCTCCCTCCAATAAGTGGGGTTTGAATGGACAGCCGGCTGCGTACGCATTCAATGTCAAATCAATTCTCAGCCGAGTGTTTCTGTTCTCCACCTGGGAACAGATAAAGGAATTGTTCAACTTTCTAAATAAATAAAAACATGGTGGTGGCAGCTCTTTTTGTAGAATTTACAGGTAGCTTATATTATTTGCGTGGTAAACTGCTATCTCATATTAAACAACAGTGTGCACCCAAAATACACACTTTCTGACTTTCTAATATAATAATACCTCACATGATTATATATTAATTCTAAAGGTTTGATAAGAAAATGTATAAGGTTTCCTGTGAACACAATTCTTAAACAGTAATCTTCGAAAATTTTTTATGAAATACATTCGATAATTTTAGGTGAAACATCTAAAAATGCCTTCGCTGATTTTGAAAACTGAAAGTTTCACTGACATTTTAGTATTTTTAAAGATAACAGTTTAAAAAATGTATTCATCTGAAACCTTAAACATTTTTCTAACTACCTGTAGATAAATTTGCTGTAGTATTGCTTGTATTAAAATGCTACAAAGTGACGTTTAACGCCATGCTTAATTCTCATTCCACTATTTCATATGTTTTATTCTAAATTTAAATGTTTGAATGACTGAGTCGAAAGTCTTTGCATAAGAATAATAACCTCTTTAATACCGTTTTTGCTTTTATTACTTTTTCTTATACTAGGGTTTCAACAACATAAATAGCTGTCTAAATTGTTGGATCACAGGAAAAAAAAGCCAAAAAAATCCGGACAAACTTGAAGGTTAAATGGACTACTTAGTTTGTTTCTAAATTGAAAAGTCACAAAACGCACGTATACTTTGCAACAAATAATGGTGGGTAAGTAAGTTTCCTCGATTATTTATACATTTATTACTGCCTAGTCATATTCAGGTCGGAAAATCAGGATTTTGAAAAAGGTATAAACGATATTGAATTTAAGGTCATTTAGTTAAATTGGAACCTCAAATAGAAACCTACACATCCCTACCCTTTGTCAACACATTCTTGACATAGTATAATCATTTTACAATAAGCTGTCATTCATTCCCAACCCATCCATCAATTTTCTTGGGCGGTTCTTCCCAGAAGAAAACTCCAATAATCTTGGACTGATACTAATACTTTATCCCCCTCGTTAGAGAATAAATATTAAAAAAAAAACAGGTTCCATATTTTGTTTCTGAAATTAAGTCGAAATATTTTTTATATAAAAAAGGTATACTTCCCATTTAAAAAATACAACCCACACACACAACCATTAATTTCAGTTTTCGCCGCCTAGCGGTCAATAAACTCTTACCAATTACTTTACTCGAGATGACAGGGAATATGAGACATTAGTCCCCTTATAACTACAATTGATGCCCACAAGCACTTCCTAGTACTATTGAGGTCTTCAACGGAACCAGTGTAAGAAAAATAGTCTTGGCTGGTAACAGGTGAGTAAATTTAGATTTCTTATCAATATTCCAAACAAGAAGGAAAACAATTTGTTTTGCGGCGGAAATAAAAGCTAACGCTTGGGTGTTCAAAAGCAAAATTATCTCATATAAATACGTGTTTGTTAAATTCAACGAAAACGTTTTTAATGAATATTTATTAAATATGAAGAGAGCCTGACGTAATTTTTGCAATTATGTTATATCAATGATATACGCCTACCTATATGTTTGCATGGTCTTTACGCTTCTATTATTAAAAAATTAAAAATACAATCACGGAAACTCAATCAAGAGACAACACGTTTCCTTTCCGATAACGTAGAGAGTGTATATGTGCTCCGTGGGGGACAAGAAACAATATTACGTTAGTGCTTAAACCATTGTAAGTCGGGATCGGATTTCCATATTTCTTCGATGCTCCATGCAAACGCACGATCGGAACATTCGAGTCACGTAACTGAATTACTGACGTGACTGTAGTTTTAGGAGATGGGTGGAGTTGAGGCTATACAGTATGCAGTATACAGTATACAGCTCCGCGCCGTTTGTGCGAAGGAACGAACGTTGCCTGTACGACCGCCACCTACCGACGGCCATATGGGAATTACCTACGCCGAAAAATTTGCATATTTTATGATAACACGTATTTTTTCGTTATTCTTTTTGTCGAAGGAAGTCGGCGTCAAAAGCTCGAGAGTGGCAAACTATGTACCCACGATCGATATCGGATCGATTCCTTGCGCCAATCAAGGCTTGCGCGCCGATATTGGGTTCCCTTACGATTTCTTTATCTTAATTTACTTTTCAGCACTTTAACGGCGAGAATTTTCGTAAGCAAATTGAAAATGATGATTTTTTATTTATAATGAATGATTTTTATGCACAAACATGGTCTCGATCGAATACATTAGGCAACGTAACTGGAAAATTGTACGCAATTCGATACATTTTTATCCATTTACTAATGGAAAACTTATCAAATAAAAATAAAAATATCTTTTTATTTCCAATACGACGATTTTTTACACTGTACATAAGAGTGTTCTCGAGTTCATTCATGCCGTAGCAATTCCATGATTAGACTTAAGATGTAATAAATTACTGAATTTGATTAAATAACTTATCTAAAAATTCAAATTGATTTACACTTGAGCGTAGGCTTATGATTAAGTTGTAATTTTGAATGTAGGCAAAGCTAGATTATTTTAATGTAGGCAGCGAAATTAAAATTCATGGATCAGTGACATCTAGCAATTTGAGATTATTTAAATTATGAAATAAATGGTTTTATTTATTTTACGCTAATACCTGTTTAAATAATAAAGTCCATGTTTACATAGGAGGTATTTTTGTTGGTAAATGTAAGTACATACCCACAGATTACACGATAAAAAACAAATAGAAGAAATAAATACGTTTAAAAAACCTAACGTGTACGAGAAAAATTAATTGAAATATTTTGAGATCGGTGTTAAAGTTGCTATTACATTTATTTAAGCATAAGAAAGAAGGAAAATGAAGTTAATTAAAATTTGTAATAGATTCTGCTAAGGTTACGTTTTAATTCATATGACAGATGTGTCGCATTCCAAAGTGACTGGTAATCTGTGGTGAGGTCATTGACAAGAAATGATTGGAAATCCCTTGATTCAGGTTAAAAAAATTACGTGCATTTAATTACATATATTTTTGACGCATATGAAGTTATTGACAGAGAGTTTCCAAAATAAAATAGCTGCCAAGCGTGAAGATTAATGTCTTTACCGAATAAAAATAAATGCTTTGTTTGTTATTACCAAAATTATTCATATTTACAACAGATTTTTTTATGTAAGCCCACAAATTCCAGATAAAATCATAAATCAACTTTTAGTAGGCAGCTTGAATTAATGCAAAACCCTTGATGTCTTGTTAAATATCTACCTATTTATTTATTATCCAGAATCGCAACGGATACCTGTTATGATCCACTTCATAATGAAATGTAAGTAATGCTGATCAAAACTTGATTACTCTTTTCATAAAACGTTTAAAACCTTTCATATGAAAGATATGTATTTTGTCTGACAATATATTGGACCTTAATGTAATAATCCAAGAAATCACAATGATACAGAATAAAATATGCGAGGACTGGCTGGCCAATATTCTCTGAATTGAAAGCGTTATGGTCGGGACAGACTGCGATTGGCAGAAAAATCTCATTGTCCTTCTAAAATAATAAAACAAAATAAGAGAAACAAAATATATTACCTACAAGTATTTGACGACTCGAAAGCAGTATGATGAGATGGTCATGTGTATTTTGGTCCATTTTTTCTCCAGATGCTGATGAAGATAAGGCGTGGACCTCAGAAGCGTGAGGAGGTTGGTAATATTTTCTTTTCCACGAAAATCTTCTTTGCACGTTTTCCGTCATTGTTTCGGTAGTTTTCCTCCTGAAAGTGTCAAAGTAAAATGAGTTTCGTGTTTATATGATTTCTTTCCTTGTTTCAGATAATGGCTCGCGTGTTTTGTTTGGATTGTGGTAAAGAAGTAAGCGTATACGAGCCTCCGTGAATTTACAACTTGGTAAGTGAAATTAAAATTACCGTAGAGAATTTATTTTGTTTTGTTCGAATGCATCTATTTTTAAATTTATAGCAATTATTTGTTATTTACGATAATCAATACTATGATTGATTGGACATAATTAAATTTCTTTGTTCATGAAAGTTCTTCGCTTTTCATCCGAACATATGCGTATTTAGAGAGTAAACTATTTTATCTCTCCGATGCGTTCGAAAGATTTTCCGTCCATATTAGTTACGACGTACGAACACTCGCAAGAAAGTTGTAACTGGAAAAGTTATAATTAAGATAAATTTTCTTCCGAACGACAGAACTGTAATATGTGGGATTCTCTTAGGAAAGTTTAATTTAGTTTTACGCAGTAATCATAACTCTGATGTTAATAAGCTATCAGGCCTACCATTTAGTTCCTCGAAGTCAAAAGTGTCATTTGCATGAAGGTGACAAATAGAAGCTTCGAATGATAAAAGTATACGACCTTCAAGAGACGAAAAACTTGAGAATTTATCTAAATAACCTATTAAGAAGTATCATAGTTACGCTAATTATTTTACAAAACTCAATTATCATGCAAACGACATTTCCTAGATGTCAAACAAAATTATTTTCTCAACTTTTAAACCGAATTAAATTTGGGTTTAAAGCGAAAATGTATGCAAATTCAGTGATTACTTTAGAGTATATTTTCGAGAAAATCTTTTAGAAGAGCGCGGTCATCTCAGCTAATAGGACGTTTAAATTTATGTTTGACAAGTGTGGTCTATAACTTTTAGCAAGCTTCATCAACGCAATAGATGATTAAGAAATAATTTCTATGAAAAAAAAAAAAGGTAGAAACTATAATCAACAAAAAATGCCTAAATATTGTAGTCGGCATAATTATAAAGTCCAGTTATCTTGGAAATTACGAAACCAAAGATACTATAAATTCTAATATTGTAAATAAACTTTTACTTCGAAACTTTATTTACATTTCAGTAGGTAGATATCTAGTTTTATCTTTTGCATAAATATAATTTTATATCTCAGATTCAGGAGTTCAGTAGTTTTTGCTAAAACATTAAATTTGCCTTTCGGTAGAACCTTATTTCAGCACGGAAGATATTTTGTAGCATTTCTCTCGGGACGCTTTTGGAAGTATAATAAAAGAAAATATATAAGAAAAGTAACGGAGGACGGACATTCATACCCCCTCCCCCCTAAATAGAAAATACATACGTATCTTGAATTGGAAACCAAAAGGTCTTCAATATTCGGTACGGTAGCTAGATAATCTTAAGATCTACCTCCGTCCCTGCGAGACACAGGTTCGAGAGTTGGTTCACTTGCAAGCAATGCCAAGTCAGTAGGTACCTAGTATTTGCCAATTTCATCCTCTTTATCTCTCGCAGAGCTCCAGAAAGATGAAAGGTCTCAAGACCTGGGGAGGAGCGTTTTGAAATACAAGAAAAGTTAGAATCGTAGCTGACGTGCCTACCATTTGACTGAGATATATTCTATTGTTTGTAAAATATGTCAAATCATTTATATATTTCACGAATAATTACTTTTACAGTCATGCAGCTTTGTAATAACTAACTTCAAAAATTAGTCTCTACACTTACACTTAATATAAATTTATATACATTTTTGGTATGCGTTTTTGAAACTGTTGGATTAAACAATAATATGAGACACACATTTGTTCATAAAAGAAAACAAAATATTAACAATACGCACTCAGAAAAAATATGTTATTACTATCGAGATAATCAAGTGTAGGGAAACTTCCTTAAGTGCTTTGTTATTCATTTTACTAAGGCCTAACAATGATTTAAGTATATTATAAGCATGTCAAAAGGGTTTGAGCGACACTTTGGTCAAAAACGAGTTAAATATGCAGTTTTAATCAGTTTTCTTTTCTGCATCGAAAGCTCCGACTCTCGTTTGATTTTGAAGACTTTTGTGGCCCTTTAGCCATCTAAAATATATTTACCATTTGGGAGAAGGCTTCAATCAAGCGACACAAGTTTGGGACTTTGTTAGATTTTTTGTCGCTTCAGGTAACTCAGTGAGGGCATTGAGTTACCCGAGTTAACTTTTTTTTTCGAAATCCAACCAGGTACTGAAGACTTGTAAAACCAAAAAATCTTTAAAATGCTCCTGTGTAAACTTCCTAAAATGGTGCTTTAGCCCTTTACCTTTCCGGCGACGATATGTTATGTAAAAAAAAAACGACTGAATTATGTTAGCTTTTATTTATTTATTTTTATAATAATAATTATAAAATAATAGCTTCTTACGCGTTTATTAAAACCTGAATCAAAATGAATGGGATAGGTAAGAGAGGATACTTAACTAAGGTATCAATTTCATAGCTTTCAATAAGGTAATACAAAACGACCCAGGGAGTTTTTTTTAAGTCGCAAAATTTATAATGTTTTCGTGATTTTAATGTGGATAAGTTGTTAAGATTAAACTCTTAAGTTGTGATTGATTTTTAATCTGATCTATTAATCTTTTCACTCATCTTAATGTGAAATTGACTTTTTGACGCATGGCATACTGTTTTTTTTTTTAATTTGCTGTAGCAAATGTTAAATAAATAACACACGTACCATAATACTTCATCAATAGTTAATTAAATAATATTTAAGCACATATTTTATAAACAATCTTTTCATGGTAGGTATTAACACTTTTTATTTTGTAAAACCTAGTACATACAACTTGTGCAATTGTGTGCCCTACTTTTCCCTATTTATATTCTTAACACTTCTACGACAATCAACTGTTTTTGTTCTTCTTAGTAGAGTCTTGTTTATAACTCATTTCCTCCAAAAAGTGGAGATATAATATTTTGACTTTAAGTCGACGATATCTAAAAGCTATAACTAACTGTTTCAGAATATAAATTGCCTAGTAAGGCGAGAAACGTATACTTGTGTACAAGGAAAAAAATGAACTAATTTTAAATGTGAAAATTGACATATTAAGTAGTATCGACGGCCTCCATGGTCGAGTGGTAAGACGCTCGACTACGAATCCAAAGGTCGCGGGTTGAAGCCCGGCGTGCGCAAATAACATTTATTTTATGTGTCAAAACACATTTTAATTCATATAAAACTTTTCATCGTATATTTGCGGCACGTTCCAGGGTGGTAGATACACTAAATATCGCCCTGGTGAAATACTACTATTCAGAATTAAAACGTTGCTTGAAATAGCTTTAGCCGTGTTTGGTGATCGGATCTATATAATCAGGTACTTCTCCACCTTTCTTTTTCCTATCTCTTTTTCCTCCTCACTACCTTCAGCTTAACAACATACCACATTTTGGGTGTCACTTTTTAGCATTCTAATACAAGCAATAATGCACATAATGTATCTGTACGTCTTACATGGGTAGTTAGGATAATGTCTAAGGTTTCCAGTGAATAAAAAAATTAAGTTGTATCTTTTAAATTCTATGAAAACCATACCAAAATTTCAGCACAAGGCTTAGATGAATTAAATAATGTAGATACGTTACTGGGACAACGCTACTGATTGCACTAAACCCAGTCAACGAGACATACCTTCAAAACACACTTCATATAGCTATCTCTCTTGCACATACATATTCTTTGAATGGCTATCCTTTTCATAAGCGGGTGGAACATCGAGTGGTGTAGCATTAGTGGTGCAACATTAGTGGTGCTACATTTTTCGTAAGATTTGTATAAATATGACTTGTCTTGTATTTTATGTCTATGGTACAAGGTGCAGTTTTAAAACCAGCGCTGCCTTTTTCAAACGTTTTACCTATAATTCAAAAGAATACTGTTTAAAAAATGTATTCACTGGAAACCTTGGAAATTTGCATAACTACCCTTATGAAATGAACAAATAAATAATTTATAGTATTGCTTTCATTAGAAAGACAAAACGTTTGTATTTTTGGGTGCCGGTATAAAACTGTGAAAACAAAATGGACGAACAGTCCATCCTAGAAAAATTGTTGAAGAGAATTGAATTGGTAGCAGCCTAGCGAGCTACCGACCACGTGCCTATTTCTTCCTACTTCAAATTCCCCAAGGAAACCACAGCAAGGCTCGTGCCACAGTATTTCAGCTTCTTACTTCTTGGCTGGCTTATCCTCCATATTGCCGGGACTGTTTATTTCATACGTGACCGCTGCTGTCGACTGATGATATCTCTAAATTACCATCAATAATTTATATAGGCTTTCTATAAGGGGGTAGCTAACCTCCGTAATAACCCGAAGTCAGGAGAGTTCTTGGTACAGATAGACAATTCTCATTTATAAATAACGAAAATGAAATAACAACTTTGTATACGACCACTGATTTTATTTTAATTTTTATTACCGACTTTTTTTGCTTAGCCAAAATTAAACTGAACAAAAAATACAAAGTGTCACGGTTGTATATACATACAAATGGAAAACACAATATAAAATAAAATAAGAGAACAGTGAGAAAACAATAGAATAACATTTAAAATTATAACAAAGGAGCAGAGAGAAAGAGACAGACAATATGAAATAAAAAAGGCATAACGTCAACTGAGAAGGTGATTAAATCATTATCAACGATAAATTTTATGAGTTATACATAATATTGGACTACTGGACAAATTTAACTAATTATTAAGAATATGACTATTCATTTTAATGGCTTTCTTTGCTTCTAGTGCTTCTAAATTATTAAATCTGTAGCCATTACCATTTTTGTGAAGAATGTAAGCATCGGTGCTTTTATTTATATATAATTTGTTCAAATATTTATCTCTTGAATAGTTTTTTAAACTTATTACCGGTGGTTTTGAGTCAAAATTACAAAAAAAAATTATGCTATGAGAAAATAAAAACTCGGTTTTTGACAACGTAATTTTACGAAATAAAAATAACACCGTAAATATCAAAAACACTTAATTCAAGGGTAAAATCATAACTTGAAAAAAAAATGTATTTTTTGCTATTTCCCGAAAATTTTCATTTTGTGGTTACAATATTTTAATTCTCAGCCTAAGATACAAAAGGTTTATTGTAGGTTAAATTCAATAAAAATGCCTAATTTAATACGTCGAATGCAAACGCACTTGATTTTATAAAACCAACTAAAATTCCTATGCGTGTGATGTGCCGACGTTATTTCTGAAAATCAAATTCGTAATGAATTTTAATTTACAGGTCATTTTGTTTCGAATAATATTAACATGTCAACTGTTTGACATCATGTTTGAAAAACATCAACAAAAATAAGTCAATATTGCTGCCGGGCGACAAAAAATTTATTATCAAAAAATTATTGGCGAGTGTTGCTAAAACACGTTAATTCGCACCCAATTGGATACAGGCAGTACATTACATTAGATTTTTTTTAAAAAGCACTTAAAGAATTCCTTCCAGGAATCTTAAAGAAAGCTACAATTTATTAATTCAATTTTTATAAAAATACTTTTTGCAACTTTAAATACATTGGTAATTCAAATTTCATTTAAAAACACTTAGGCGTCTACCAACTTAATTATTTGATAATTTTTATAGCACAGTTTTTGTGAAAAATCACCTAAAGACCGCTGTGTAAATCTTAATTCTTAAGCCATATCTTATTGCTAACTACATAATATAATCTATGGCATTGTAATATTTATTTATATTATATACAGAGATAATATATAGAAACATTCTTTCCTGGCAGGTCACTTCAGACAAACAAAACTATTTTATTTACTTGTAGTTTGCAATAAATATAATAAATATTGTGAATAAATTTACATTAATTAACTTCACCCAAAAAGCTCAAAGCTTTTTTTCATCAGCCAAATTTACGTCATTACAAAATTTACATAACACCGTAAATTATTAGGCCCATCATTTATATTTACAGATTTACATTTAATTTTATTGTCTATGATTGCCCACTAGTTGTTCAAAAATGGACAATGTTTTATAAAAATACACATACCTATTTAAACAGCATTCTTGAAATAAAACAACTGATTAGTTAGATAGAAAAATAGTGGTAGTGGTTGTATTTAAATTCACTTGCTGAAATATTATAGGCTATTTTCTTTACGATTACTGTCTAACATAAGTAGCAATGAAAGCGTGTCATGAATTGAATACTGGAATTAATTAAGGCTCTAAGTGCCAAAAAATTAACAACTTATTTTTTTTACAGAATCGTATTTTATGATGTAAATAAAATACGATTCTTTAAAAAAAAAACGTTTTTATTTTTGGTACTTAGAGCCTTAATTAATTCCAGTATTCAATTACTATAAAATATTTAAATGATGTATTTTGTTTAGGGTTTTTGTTATTATTAATAATTCGTAAACAATGAAAGATGATATTTGAAATGATGTCTAATTTTACAGGTAACGAAAAATGGAATTTTCATCTAGCCCCTCATATAAATCGGATAAAGGTCATGAACAGTTTACGATAGGTTTCGTTTATTTTGTCTTTTATTCAAATGATGAAATTGAACAAACATTAAGCAAATCTTCATTAAAAAAGTGTAGGAAAGACTTTGAATTAATTTGCATCTTCAAAATAATTTATTGAATTATTGACTCACCTTCTTTGTTACAACTCATCTAGTTCAAATTTCATGGCCGTAGACTCAGAAAAAATGAATTGCTGTTCCTCAATCATCACTTTACTAATTTTTGGCAACATTTTCCACTGTCGAGACTTGTTGACTCAAGCCATGGCCTTGAAATTTTTGGTACCAGTCTAAATGATTTTTGTCATTATTTACAACTCTACCAAAACCTTGTTCTGGTTTTGACTTGAATGTTCTTTTTAAATGTATATTTTTATCGTATTTTTGTCATTGCTTCATAAAAAAAATGTATGTGCTGTTCTTTCTTTGTTGCTTTTTTTCCCATTTCGTGTTATGTATTTTTTTTTAATTTGACAATGGTCCGTTAGTATAATGATAAGTACATAAATAAACTATTTAATTTTCCAAACAAGCTACGTTTAAGATTACCATTTTCGTTACACACCGACCAAAAACCAAATAGTTAATATTAAGACACGTGTTGAAATAAGATTCCTTTTCTAAATAAATTGATTTATACACCTGCTCGTCGAGTACACACGCGGTGGCTAGCAAATAACACCCCCCATGGAAAAAATACATAAGGTAGACAAGAAACAAATAGCAGACATAAATATCTCCCATAGCTGGGGCTCATACGGTGTACAAGTATGTCGTAGGTACCTTTCCAGTTAGAATGCAAGGGTGGCAAAAGTCATCTCGTCTGTATCTCTCCCGTATTAAAGGTAGACCAGAGGTGATTTGCTGGCTTCCTCGGAGGATTACGTTATATATTTATAAAGTTTTGCTCTTCCATACTTGTCTAGAGATAGATGTTTATTGGATCTGCGAGTATCAAACGTCCAACTCTTAATAGAGATTTCAAAAGTGTTCTCGCATTGAAATCAATATAGTATAGACGTTTTAAAACGTGTGTAGGTAATGTTTTTATATGGCGACAGCCACATTAAAAAGGCACAAAATATATACCAATTCATTAAAACATCATAAGTATTAGATATGTGTTCTGCAGAATTTATTAAAGTACTTATTTAATATTTCTGTTACAAACCTGTTATGTAACTACTACCTACGTAATATAATTTCGCTTTCATCAGTCCCAGTTAAAAGTATTTCTCTTTTACTACAAAGAGTTTAATTTTTGAACTATTAATTAATACGATTCTTAAAAGCAAAAAGCATAATTTGAAAGAAAATAACGGCCTGAACTAAGGGTAGCTTAGGCATTTAATACTAATTGTAATAATTTATTTTCATGAGCGTTTGACGAATCTATGCATTATTTTTTGTAGTTATTTTGGGACCAATTTGTTTTAGAAGCCGTGATTTTTCGTTATGAAATTGATTAGCCTTAGAATAATTATTATAAAAAAATATATTTTCAACGCCCTCATTTTTATTTCACACGAATCTTCGTGCTGTAAACCCATTGATTAGTTCCTATCCAATGTTTAAAAAAATGCGTTCCTGTAAGTACCTACTTCGCGTACAGTAGTATCTACTTCTGATAATTACACATTGAGACTTCACAAGCTTTAAGACACGTAACTAAAAGGAAAATATCAACACCCTACTTTAATTTATTGAGGATATGGTTCATTTAGAATTTCAATTTGGTGCCCTGTTTTTATAAACTTTTCCCTTTTTGCACAGTCTGGGATCTAAGCTTGCCACAAAATGTTCTCATAAATATGGAATTCTTCTCCCATTGCTCGCCTTTACTATATCCACAATTTGCAAAATAAAATAGTAAAACGAAGTAATTTTAGCCACTGTGCAGTAAACGCCGCCCAGAAGGGAGAGAACTTTTTAAAATAGCCTGGATAGATGAAGATTTTGTTGGAGAACCCTTTTTTAGGGACGTCGCGTTACGTGAACTACGTGATTGTAGAATTTCGGTATATGCCTTTGACTCTGCCGCCCTTTTATATCTGGCTTCTAGTCAGACGCATTATGTTCTATTTGGTCGGCTAAATCACGCTACCGAAATGAAAGGGATGAAATATATTACCGGCCTCGAAGAAAATTATTCGGATACGCGTGGAATTTTTCTAAAGGCTTATCATTTTGTTGATTTATATGTCATTACATAAGTAAGCCCATAATGACACAGAATGATAAGACACCCTTATGTTCAACCTTCCAGTTGCTGCATATATTTTATCAGAATTTTATACAGTATGTGATGGTATCGGCGTCGGCTTTGAAAAATATAATGTTGCTCGCATTATTAAATAAGAGTATAATTTATCTACTTATTTGCATAAAAAAACATGCTGTTTTATCAGACGGTTGACTGAAATTGCCCTTTGTTAAAAGTTCCAGATACTTAATGAACTACGATTCTAGTCTAAAAACAATCTTAAAAAAAATAAAATATTCGAGAATATGAAATAGGAAGAGAAATATTTTATATCATCTAGAATCTTTTTTTTTTAAATTTATCGTAATAAATTCTAAGATAAACTTAAGAATTATCTTCGGATTCCTTCTTGTGCCTGACAATTTAAAAAATCAAGTCACATAGATAATCATTTTGAAAGTAAACCTGTCATTGAACTCGAATACATATTGCAAATTTGAGGCTATTTTTTATCACAACGATTTTGAGCTAAAAGGGGGTGTCCGTTCACTTTATATCAAATGGGGAACCGTACAAAATGTATTAATTATAATACATGATTACTTCAGGTGGTAATTGATTTTTCAATGGTTCGGGCATGCTTTCACGCCTTCGTGGAATCGTCAGAGAAAAATCGTTGAACAGTAAACTTGGGTGCAAAATCCGTTGCAAAGTTCAAGGAGACACCCACCATGTTATTAGACGGGAAGTTCTTCCAAATGGAGGTGGAATGGTCAACCACTGTCTTTCGAAGCTAAATAAACGGGGAAATTTATACTACTCTCCACGGCTTTGAGCGTAATGTGACGGATAAGTTTCTCCCTTGGAGACCAAAGGGGAAAAACGAGGAGGTACTTATGTACATGTAGGTAGTAGGTAGGTGGCTGAAGGTATTCATAAGTATTTCAGTTGGTACCTTACATATTGTTACTCCTACCTAAGATAGGTGCCTACGCACATATAATACAAAACACAAATACAACTGTCTACGTATGGGTAGTAATTGAATGCAAGGTTAGATGTTTTTGACTAACTAACTAACCATCACGCCGTTTCTCCGCAAGGGTAGGCAGAGAGGAAAGACCGCAGAACTGCTCTGTCTTGACATACACTCCTTGCTTCATTCACATTCATATATCGTTTTATACATACTTTTTTGTTATTTTGACTCTTCACATGACCCGATTCAAGTATTTGATTTACTTGATGTTGCCATGTCTTCTTCGGGCGGTCTCGACTTCTTCTTGGATTTTTAATTGTTCAATATAGGTAGGTACCCAATCAACATACCGAACTGTTTTTTGAAGACGATGTCTATTACCTAGAAGTATTTAGCACCATTAAAAAAACCTATTTAACATAAATTTATTCTTATGTATTAGAATTAAATTAATAACGATTTTTGTGAAATATTATAAAATGTTCTAATCAGTTATGAAATAATTTGCCTTAAAAATTGTAACAGCTAACAATTTGAACATATAAACTCATAATTAGAGTCCCGCAATTCAAATCAAATGTGGGTAGGTACCTACAGTTTTAGGTATATCAACGAAAATATAAAAATATACAGCTTTGATAAAAATAGTATTTAGTTACTAGATGTTGCCTGTGAAAAATCAAAATTAAATGAGAAAAAATATTAGTTCCTATTTCAAATAAATAATAATATGTCCATGGAAAAATTAAAGGTAGAAACTTTATTGAGTAGGTAGGGATTTGAAAAGATTAATTTTAAGATTCGATCATTTAAATTTACAAATTCTAATCTAACCAAACCTAACAAAACCTTATTTGAAAAGTTCTCACCTTTAGTAGATTGCCAGTCATATATTTGATTGTCATAAATGCTGCGTAATGCGTAGCTATTAGAACGCTTAAAGTAAGTATGAATTACACAATTCACAAAGTATGTATGTACTTAAATTATAACTAAAAGCCGGCACCTTTATTAACGTAACAACCAAGACACCTTTGAGGACGTTTATTATTGAATTAAAATATTGAGAGGGTAGCTTCCTAAACTGTTAGGATCTCATTTCGTGCTCTTAATAGTCCTTGTAAAGTCATGGGTAGCAAAAACCTTCCTAGATTCACTCTACTAAACAGCTTTACCCTGAACTACTAACCTAAAAACTGAGAGAAATATTTCTCCTTTGTCTCTTGAATAATATTTATGAATTATTGAATGTTGCTACTTATTAACAGTTATAATATTATTATTTTTTTAATCATATCTCGTAGTTTTGTAACCAGGTATAACACTATTGTAAAATTATTGCTCGTTTTCTAAATATCAAAACCGTTTCCATGGTTTTTATGGCTGCAGTTTTTTTGCAAAATGGTGACTAAATAATAATTTGCATAGCGCTGTATTTGTTAAATATCATGTTCAAAGCGCTTTACAAATAATCATTTGATAGAAATATATATTTCAAGGTTAATCTATCTCTCAAGTGACAAGACTTAATATTTTACATTCCTATTAACTATTAATGACTCTTGAATGATTTTTTTACTGTTACCCCAATGATCATATTTGATTTGTTTGTCAATAGATGACTTATTGAACAATCTAAAAATTACAGTGTACCAAACGAACAATGTCCAACAATGCTTCACACAATTCATAAATATCTGAATATAGTTTGCGTGAAGCTAGTTAATTCAAGTATCGAACTGAAACTATTTTTAAAAAATAATCAGTGATTAATTTCAGTGAATTTATATAGCGCAGTTTTATGATAGTTCACCTCATGTTAGCTCCACACTAAATTAACCTAACCTAATATAACAAAGAGAAAAGAATACATAACAGATGTGTATGCAAATTAAAAATATAATTCACCAAAAGCCGAAGGTGTAAAAAAATGAAATGGAAATTAAATATGTATAAATATCCGTGATCTTTTTTTTCAAAGCAAAGAAATCAATATAAAAACATTATAATTAAAACAAATATAAGATACATAATAAAATAAGAACGCAAATACCGTTTAGTCATAACCCACAATAACGTCAATTTGCTTCACTAGAGTTCTTGATCGCTCAGTCCGAGTGCTGTACTAAGTTTACTATTGCTTACTCCATTTGTTTACCCTAGGTCCGACAGCACAGGCAACAACCGTTACAAATATATTATATATTTTTAATATAAATAGGTTAGTTGTAAGTTACTAGTTATTAATTATTAAGCGTTAGGCATAAGGTAATACTAAGTCTTAGTTTTAATATTAAAACCACCCTTTAGCTGATATTTCTGTCACGAAAACGGCGCAATATAAATCCGCCAATTATTATTATTATTATTAAAAACTATTGAACATTTCTTGCTGGATTCCTGGCGTAGTGCATTGACGTGGTTTTTATATTTTTTTCGTCCCATTGGAGGTGAAACTCATCAAGTGCTAAACGAAACATAGGTATATTTATCTTCAAAGTAATATTTTTCATACTTCGGCATTGCGAATATTATGTGGTGATTTGAACTGTCAAACATAATGAACATTATCTACATGAATGTCTTTATAGCTGTTCGAAGATTCATAAATGAATGAAGACGAATAATTTGAAAATAAATTCCATACGATAAATGCGAAAATTTCATAAATTTGCCCATTTTATGCGAATATCTGTTTTCAAACTTGGCTCGCACAAGCTGCAAGAAAAAAAAACATGTAAAAGTTGACAGCTAGATTTTTGTTTACTGAAGCGAATAATTTGCAGTTTTACCCATAAAAGGAGATCAATCGTGCAACGTTAGGAGTATTATTTGGCTACTGAAACTGGAAAATGTTTTTCGTGGAGGAACTGTTATTTTCAAATATTTACTATCGCGTACCTACTCAATAGGAGCATTGTTATCTTGACAATACTGTAACTGAAGTCGTAACTCGTAAATTTAAAACTTCGAGAAAAAAGAGTTCATTGTCCTTTTTACTTCACCATGTTACCTAACGGAGCTTTTGGACCAGGCGGTCGATATGTTAATTGTTTTTGGAAAAAAAACACCCGTTCTTAATGGGTTCACGGTTTGTCCGACAGTCGTTAAACGAAGAAGCAAGTGAACCATTTAGTCTTCGAATTCCAAGAATGTTTTAAGCATTTGATCATTTCAAAGTGTGAGCAACTAACTTAATAACTGACCATCACGCCGTTTCTCCGCAAGGGTGGGCAGAGAAGACGAACTGCCACACAATTCCATCTCGGAACACACTGCTTGCTTCATTCACATTCATACGTAGTCCCATACATACTCTTCTGTTATTCTGACTCTTCACATGGGTCAACTCGAGTATTTGATTCACTTGCTCGTGAAATGTCTTCTTCAGGCGTCCCCAACTTCTTCTTCCATTCACTTTTGCATCATATATTATTTTCAAACTCATTTCTTTTTTTCTTCATTTTCTCTACGTGCCCAAACCATCTAAGCGTCCCTTTCTTGATCCTATTCATTACGCTTAGATGAGTCTTGCATTCTTGCCGGATATCCACATTTTTAACACGGTCATACTTAGTTATATTCAGGACGAATCTCATTTCTACAGCATTCAGCCTACTTTCATCCTTTTTCTGACAGTTCCATGCCTCACTGCCACACATCAGGGTTGGTATAAGCACTCCACTGTGGACTGCTAGCTTTACTTCTTTGGACTTTTTTTTACTTGCGCCAACAGCATTCAGTCCTCCATTAATGGAGTTTCTCTTTAATTAATAAAATAATAATTTGTTATTTTACATTTATGCTCAAAAAAAAAAAAAATTATGATTCCATCTACTGAATAAACAATTTTGGTGTGATACAGTAAAATGATACAAATTTGTATTTAAGATAAACATAACTATTTAGAGAAAAGTCGTATAAACTATGATAAATAATGAATACCTTTCATTTTTTATTCTTCGATAGTGGTAGCAGGATGTTGTATTTTTTCACAGCAATCTGATAGCTTTAAAGCAAAACTTTTCCCTTTAAGATATGTTTCAAAAGAAGATAAAAATATTTAAACTTCTCTTTGATGCAAGAATACACAAATCGAGAAAAATATCAATGATAATGGGTTGCTATTCACACTTATTTACTAATTAATAAAGAGTCAAATAATTAATTTAAGTAGGTAGGTACTTAGCAAAAAATAACGTTCTTAAAACATAAATTTCTTTTAATATTATATTCTTTTCAGTGTTGCTATTTCTTCTTCTTAAAGTAAAGCGCTTTAATTTCAAATAAAGCAACGAACATGCACTTCTATAGACGTCTATCCGAGTACGATTTCTCTTTTTGAAAAAAATGGGCGTGTTTTTTTCTCGCGTAATTTATAGCATTCCTCCTTTTCAGAAAGCTTTTTTTATTGAAATGTGAAATCTATTGGTCGCTTAGGCCCTTTAAAAAAAGAGAAAGCTGCCAAAGCTTTTACAATAGTCACACAAACTCGGGGAAGGGATTTGGTAGATTTTAGAATGGAACCATTGTTGGTTGGTTTGACCAATAGTAGTGGATGGATTGTTGGCGGCCATTTTTTTAAACTCTTGTTACAAACGAGAAAAGGCCTAAATTTGGAATATTTCTGCAATATATTTTTTTTTACTAAACCGATTTCATTTTATGAGCGTTAAATAGTTTTATTAGTACAAAATTTTAATGCAGTAAAATATTTTTAAAATTTTTGTAATATCTACTGTTTAACAAATATACACATAAATGTTTGGTTATATTTAGAACAAAATAAATATGTTTACAAAGAACCTTAAAGTAAAGATATTTCCTCACGCATAGCACTGTTATTCTTAAAATCACTTCAAATCAACAATCATTTATCCAAATTCCAAACCAAACCCAAGTAATTAAAGATAGAGGTTTAAACAGAATGAGATGAATTTAATATGTTCTCTTTTATGACATCTTGGTTACTTGGGTGGGTAGATATTAAATGTGTATTTCAATGTTTAGTTTAATCACAATTTTATCAATATTAAAATTAGATCACAACATTAACATTTTGGGACAACTTTTAAGAAATGAGCTAGATATATATAAAGCTATTTAAAACCTGTTAAAACATGTTCATTTGTAGTTATGACGGTATTCGTGGTCGAGCGTCTCAATCGTCTCAAGTTTACAGGTCGCGGATTCAAATCCCAGCGTGCGCAAACAAAATTCGATTGATTCATATTTTCATCAATATAAAATAATATATAGTATATTTGCGGCACGTTGCATGAGTGGTATCACCCTTGTGAAAGACCACCATTCAAAATCTAAGCGTTGCTTGAAATGGCTTTATCCATGTTTGGTGACCAGATGTGAATAGCTAGGTACTTTCCATCCTTCCTCTTCCCAATCTTCTTCTTCTTCCCACTACCTCCACCCTCACAACATTCGCCAATTAGGTATGCAATACTCCCACTGGCTCCAGACGGTTGCAATCAGTTAGGACTTGTGCGGTATTTGATTTTTTTTAAATGTGCTTAAAAAAATTTAAGATTATAGAATAAACTTATAGGTACTGGTATTTTTTGGAAATTGTAACCATTAGTTCATTGATTGTTTTCTAAACGAACTTTTAGTTAACACGTACTTTTCTGTATTTTTTTAAAGCTGATCATTTTTAAATTAGTAAACATCTAATAAAGGCCATAATAATATTTGTATCACCATATTTATCAATGTAATTTAAAAAAATCCAAATGCTCTAGTTTTCAGTCATTAACTATAGCCCGAGGTCGTAACAAATAACTAGTTTATCTCTTGAATATTTGTCTCGTTTTCCATAACAGATATAAGAGGATATATGAAGGTATCTACATTCAATTTAATTTCAAAATTTTTTTATAAGAATCAACTACAAACAACTTGATTTCAGCGGATATCACTCAAATAATACATTACCTTCTAGCAGGTAAAAGTTTTTCTATTCTCATGATTTGGATAAACTTGTCAAGTCCTATGTTTATATAGTTTAGCTTAATTTTAGTGAAAAATGATTTATTAAATTACTTTAAGCCATGTTTTTTTTTTTATCTCTGTCTTGTTTTTGCATACTTGTCCTATCTCAGCCAGAGCCCAAAGACTCTCCAAATAGTCCATTCAAAAATGCATTACTGAAATAAATGTTATGAAATCTTAATATTTTAACTGAATTCCTCCGCGAATCATCCTTCAAAAAATTGTTCATAAGAAAATTAAACTATAGTTTCTTTCCAGCTTTGTAAAGCTTCCTTGAGACTGTTTCTGACAAACGTGGTGCCATGAAAAATTCATAACATTTTTATTAGAAAAACTGCATCCAAGAAATTCATCTTGGCCTCCAGTTGGAATTTGCTTACATGAATGCGATGCCGTATTGATCCGAGGCAAACCCTTCGCTCTGAAGAACAAGCGAGTAGTTGTGTAAAGGCCAAAGGCTGCGCTAGCCGGTAGACACCTTGGGCCAAATAGAGCCTCCACTCCGAGCAGGCACCGCCATCTAGCGGCCGGAGGTAGAAGCTTACGAATTTAATTCCGTATCCGGTATTGTAGAGCCTTTGAGATTTCTTCAAGATTACTTCCTTAGAATAGAGCCTTCTTTCAGAATGCAGGCTAATCATTCCAAAGTAAAAAATATAAGAAAAGACTTTGAGATTGAAAATAACATATTTCAGCAGCTTAAAAATAATTTTTTTCAACTACAACGGCTTTGAAATCAAAGTGACTTATACGAGTGCAAGTTTACTAAGCTGTTTATAGCTGCAGTTTGCAGAATTTAGATTTTTTAACGATAGCTAACCTCCAGTATGAAAGATTCGTGGAATATCTATGATTAAAATAAATATTATATCCAGCCAAGGATTTGAAAAATTAATTAAATTCAAACCCTTTTCAGCAAAAAAAAATCTTTTCAAAAGGCTATTACATTTTTTAACTCAAGCATTTTAAAAAAAATAGTATTAACTAAAAATACTTTTTTCTGGGGTGGTTTGATTTTGTAAGTAGCTTTTTAAAAGCTCTACGTGGATCTGAATTCGGGTTCGGACCGGGTTGTCGAACAGTATTCCTGGCGAGCGGGATTTGTGTTGGTGTGTGTTAGTTGGAAGTGTATGTATCATCATTTCCAGCTGCGCGTTATTGTAACTGTGTGGGTGGCCGTGGCTTAACGAAATGAGGTATGCTGAACGCAGACAAAGAAAAAAAAAAATTTTGGCATTAAATTAATACTCATGAAAAAAAAAACCGTATGTTTTGTTTAGGTTAGGAAAGAAAATATTTACATTAACTAAAAATACAGTTTTCTTAAAATGTTTCTACCATTTCTAAAAATATGATAAGTACCTACTTATTGATGTATTTTTTTCCCATTGGCTAAAAACAGGTATCTTTAAATCACCATAAAACTTAATTTTTTTAAGAATGAAACAATAAAAGGACTGACTCATCATGAAACATAACTTTTTGTGATTAGTGAATTTATCAATAACGAGATTACATGGATAGTGAAAGCATGTAGCGTAACAATAATAGAAATAAAAATAACATTTTATTATTTTTGTAACAGCGTTTTGTTAAAGAATTACCTCCAGGGCGTTTTAAAATGAATACATATGGCAAATTCGTAGAAAGCATTAACTTTGTGGCTTGCCAAATTTATAATGAAAACAGATATATTTTGTTTAAAATCACTTTATTATTATTTAGTTTTTTGTCAACCGGTTTCGGAAGCACCCTTTCATCTTCAGGACAATATCAAAATTTTAATATTGTCTTGAAGATAGAAGGGTGCTTCCGAAACCGGTCGACAAAACATTGACAAATTGTATATGTTTTCATTGTGAATAGAAAGGGCTCCATTAATGTAATAAACCGAACAAACTGGAGATGGGTAGTTCAATACCGCCGTAGTGCGATAATATTTTTAGTGGTAAGTATATCTTTGTTTTTATTTCATACTTAATCAGGATTGTTTACCTGTGTTTTGCCGATTGATAAGTTTTAATTAAGACTTTGCATTTACCTATAAGTAGCAAGGAGCTTTTATTATTAATAATTTCAAAGCAAATGACTTGCTTTGAAAATAAGTCACACATATTTATGTCAAAAAAATATTTTGTAATATAAATATAAGTATTTTGTTTCTCCCTGTTCCTTTGTTGTAATTTAAATGTTATTATGTTGTTTTCTCACTGTTCTCTTATTTTATTTTATATTGTGTTCTCCCTCTGATGTATACATAACCGCAAACTTTGTATTTTGTTGCCAAGTTTTTTTGTACTCTGATGATGCTTAGGCCAAGCGAAACCAGTCGGTTATAAAAAATAAAATAAAATCTGTGGTCTTATACAAAGTTTTTTTTTTCATTTCATAAATATGTGTCTTCACGATTAATTGAATAAGTTAATTCAGTTTATCCCAATTCAGATCAGATTAAAAATATTGAAAAAAACACTTTTAAATCGACTTGAAGTACTTTTCGAAAGTTTAAAACATTTGCTTTAATATTTGAAACATATGAACAAATCTAAAATAGCTTCGGTTTTTGGGTTATGTACACTTATGTTAGTATGTCATAGTCAATAACATATATTTAGTGTGTTTTAGGTTTTTTTACGAAATGTATTAAATTGAAAAAAAAAATGAAGTAAAATACTTTGCAACAATAATTATCTTCCTCTTAAATACGTATTACGTAATGAGTGAAATAAATATATATTTATTTTTATTTATTTATTTATTTTTGGATGATTTTTATAGCGCCGTTTTTGTGGAAAATCACCTCAAGGGCGCTGAAACACAAATATAGTTTTGTTGATATTTTAAATCAAATCAAATCTTGTTTATTTTACGGTCAGACCGTTCCTTATTAAACCACGCGTAGATATTTTCATCTTTACCTAAGCACGGAGGTTCAAGTGACCTCCAGAAATTGGTAGTATCGGTTCGATACTCTCTCTGTACTGTCATCTCCCTCTCGCCTCCAAATATACGTGGCCGATAACCGAGAGAGCTTTCGTTCACAATCCCCCTAGAAAAGTGAGCTTCAACCGTTTTATTTATGAGAATTCGAAAGAAGCAAGTGTTGCCGGATTCATTCTGTTCTCTATCACTTTTTGCCTATTTATCAAAGATAATCGAACGTACTTTTTTAAGTACGAGGAAGATTTTTAAATTTTGAAACTATTGTTGAATTTTAAAGCCAATTTTAAGGGGTTTTGTTTAGTAAATATATTTCCGATAAGGTTCTATGACTTTGGCATGAAATCATAGAAGTTCGTCCTTCTGCCGCTCGATGTCGCTAGCGTCAGCGGCGCTCTGCCAAATTTCGTCTGGGGCAATCTCCGCTAGGAAATGGAGCAGGGGATAAATCGTTTGTGCGCCCTGGTACCATACCCATGTAAATGGTTTCCCGATACCACGGATGCCTTATTAAACGAAAACTTGCATGCATTCCGGATATTTTTTCCTCGCAGATACGGAATAAAATATAAGCCGATACGTGGGTAGGCTTATCTAAAAAGAGAGAGAATAAACTCTGGAAAAAACACAGCCACCATCTTGTACAAGGTTGCCAATTACGAAAATGGCCGGCCATTATTCAGTGGGATTCGGGCTTCGGAATGTAAACCAGCTTTTAAATTTGATAATTATACCGAGATTTGCAAAAATACTCTCGAAATCAGCGGAAATTTACGAAAGTGAATTTTTCATGTAAAGCGAGAACATTTTTTATGTGAAACGAATAATTTTCATGATAATTTGAAAGGCGCGAAGAAGACAAGCAGAACAGCTTAAAATAAATCCCTCCACTTTTTTCGTAATTTTATGTTGGTACCACCTCATATATTTGGGAAAAAATATTGTAGATTTTTTTATCAATTTACGACTGTTAGTTTTTATTTTTCAATCTTTCCGAAAGCTTTATTTATTAGTCATACATATTATTAATACATAACACATGACCGTCGGCTACTAACGTAAGTGGGATTATACTCAAGCTAGGCTTATGTCTATTGCCCATACACATCAAATATGTTTAGTGCTTTGGCTGAAGAGCTATCCACGTATTGTCGGATATGGCAACCATACCATTGTTCAATAATGAAATTATGGTAATCTTGGAATCAGAGGCAACCCACCATTGAATTCATAATCGCCAACCTACGATTGCAGAGTCAGATAGTTATTCAAATTCCGTAGAAAGGTAGACAAACAAATAGCTAAATTAAAGATATTCCAAGTTCAATACGCATACATTCTCCATTACGATATCCGTCAAACATATGACATTAGTTCTTAACCAACTCACGTTAAGGACGAGAGATTTCTTCAATACACATTTCAACAGGATAAATGTATTTCTACAAAGTACCTATTGAAAAATTTACTACTTTACGTCTAGAACAATGAACTCCATTGTTTAAAGTTGTCTGGGGTAATTGTGCTTGAAAGTTAACTCTTGATTCAATCAAATCTCAGGGTGCATGTTTTGTCTCAAAACAAACCTTGAATTAAATCTGGTTTGTATCGTACAATTACCTCCAAACAACAAAAGCTCTCGCTTCAAGAGCTTATTCGTCCTGCGGCATACCCGCCTTGCCATGCTTTGAGTTCAAGACAGAACCTACTACAAACCTACACACATCTTGAGCTTTCGAGTGCGCCAACTTTGAAATAACAAGGTATAGTCCATTTGCTTTCAGGAGTAAGTGGAAAAAGTCTTGGTAGCTTGTTTAACTTATCAAATATATTCGAACAGCAAAAAAAATGTAAAAATAACCATGCATTATAGACTTTTTGCCACATTGATCTAAATATACTCATTTTCACAAGCTATCACAATACTAGTTCATTTTAAATATCTACGTCTTAGTTTTAATTGTTTTTTATTTTATTTTTTTGAAATGACGCAATCACTTTGTAGTTTGACATTGTATTAAATAAAACAACACTTTGTTTTAAACTACGAATTTATTATGAGGGCACATATAATAAATCAATTATTATATGTGTCCTGACGAAGTTTGACCGAAGTAAAACTGGTTGGTATTCAAAATAATAAATTCTTAGTGTAAAACAAAGAGTTATTTTTATTTAATAATTGAATCTTTGATAAAAAATAATGTCTGGTAACACATGCACAATGAATACACGGAAAACAATAGATGAACGATTGGAATATGAAATCGTTTGACCTCTACCTTCATGTGAATCATTTTCTTATACAAATTCTAAATTTTTCTGTTTCCTAAAGAGGCAGCTGGTACCAATTTTATGGTTAATATGTTGGACGACGGACTTTTCATTCAATATGGTAGTACATTTCCAAAGCGAATCCGTATTATGTGTCGCTGTGATTTAATACAATATTTATTATTTTACTCTTATGCCGGATCTACCAATATACGAGTATATAATTTTTTTAGGCCTTGGAAATTCTAAAAATCTCAATATTGTAAAGGCATAAGTATTTTAATTACAATGTTAATCTTCTAAACCTTTTACCAGATAAATCATAGGATGTATAAGTCAAACTCCTTACACGGGAGAGTTTTGTAATATAGTTAAAAACGTCAAGCTAATTTAATTTAAGGAAATGAAAAGCCGATTTATATAAGACAACGAATATTGTTTTAATTTTTATAACCAACCGGTTTTGCTTAGCCTAAGCATCATCAGGGTACAAAATTAACCCAAACAAAAAATACAAAGTGTGCGGTTATATATACATACAGAGGGAGATCAAATTATAAAATAAAATGACAATACAATGAGAAAACATGAAAATTATATTTAAATTATAACAAATTAATAGAGAAAAAGAGATGGATAGTATGAATTAAAAGAAACAAAACATAAATAACATCAGTAAGGTGATTAAATAATAATGATAAATGAAGACTCAACGGCAAAAACCAAAAATTTTTGACAAAAATGAGTTAGTATTCTCACTAAACTAATTCTGGTACGCTCTATCCAATGAACGCACTTTCAGATCATGAAAATGTTAAACAGGTTGATTGCAAATTTTGTTATAACTGAAATATGTGTATAACTGAATAGGATCAAGAAAGGGACGCTTAGATGGTTTGGGCATGTAGAGCAAATGAATGAAGAAAAGAGTGTGAAAAGAATATATGATGTGGAAGTGAATGGAAGAATAAGTCGAGGACGTCCCGGGAAGACATGGCACGATCAAGTAAATCAAATACTTGAATCCGGTTATGTGAAGACTCAGAATAACAGAAGAGTATGTGTGAGACGATGTGTGAATGTTAATGAAGCAAGGAGTGTGTGCCAAGAGAGAGTTACATGACGGTCCATCCTCTCTGCCTATCCCTGCGGGGAAACGGCGTGACAGTCAGTTAGTTACTTAGAAATATGTTTTAATAGCAAGAACATGTTACCTACAATAGTAACATTGTACTGCGGAAACGCATTAAAATGCTAAAGTATACTCTAAATTTAGCCTAATGTACCTACACACTTAAAAAAAACGCAAAAGACTAAATATCTCAGAATGACTCGACAGTTAGTTGTCAGGTTCTTGCCGTGGGGTCTTCAAATGATTAAATAATAAGATTCAATCCAAAAAGTGATTGCCTTCTACGAAAGTACAAGTTAATTTATTTAATTATGAATATCGTGTTTCGATGCTGAAACGAGCAGACTCTACGCGTGTAGGATGTAGGTAGGTACTCGTAGGTAGGTACATCTCGTCGTTGGGTTAGGGATTCAGCTGTGCTCGATCCACTGCAATATATTTTCTACGCTTTGTGAAAACAAATGCCTGAAAAGAAAACTACCTACTCAGTTATTCAGAATTCCGTATAAGAACGGTATTTGTCAGCCATGTTTCTTTCCCTTTTGTTTTCGTTGATGCTGGATGGTTTTGCATAAAAAGTTTGCTTAAATTTGTTTTCTCTCTCTGAAAAATATCTTCAACCGTCATTCATATTCAAGATCTGCGGAATGTACCGACTCCGTAGGAATTTTAACTTTTTTCATTTGCGAAGTTTCACGGAAAACATTCAGTTTCTTGAACGAAGTCTTGCTAGACCCTTTCAAATATTCGCAGAAATTAATAAAAAAAATAAATCATAATAAGAAAGAAGAAATAGAAAAACTTTTGCGTGGAGAAAACTAGTTAATTTTTATTTAAAGTGGTTTAAATCTTACCTTCTTATTTCTATGTGCCTACTCTTTCTGCTTTTGTAATGAAACTTTTTTCTAACAAATTACCTTTATCAAACCAAGAACTAGAGAAGCTAGGTACCACTTATAATCTGAGCTAGATATACAGGGTGATGATCATCACACCCTAGAATTTTCCGCCATTGCGTTAGTATTATCGTAGAGCGAAATATCTTTGTAATGCCAACAACTTTGTATCTTTCACCGACAAATATCAAATGAGGGTAGAACACGGACTGCACAAAAGTACACCCCTATTTAGGATGTAATAGATCTCTGAAAGATTGGCAAACCCAATCGCAACATTTGCCATTTTTTCCCAAAAAAATAAAGAATTGAAAGATAAAATGTTCAGCGGAACAGAATTTTTTTTGACGTTCTGTTAAATGAACCTAGTGTCAAATTTTATTTTGCTATTTACTGGCTTTGTAAAAATATATTTAGATTACGTTAGGTTACTATCTACGACTTCTATCTCTTATTTCAAGGAATCAACGATCGAATTTCTGTTTCCAATGGACTGTATTTTTAAGGGTAGTTTTCATGCTGACGGATGGGACTGCCTGAATTATCCAGAGCGTCTGACGAACCACCCCTTCTCAGTCGGTTGGGGTTGGGGGAGTATTGCGTATGCAAGACTATGCGGAAGTTAAAAGGTTATTATATTAATATAGTCTGGCCAAGTTTGTTCCAACAAAGATATTCGCAAACTTGTATGCAAACTGGAATGCTAAACTCATAATAAAAGCAGCTAATTTACCTTGAATATTCTAAATTTGTCTGCAACACTCGTTCGCATAATTTAAATAACACAAAGTAGTGTAAGCGAGAAAAATGCAAATGTCTACCGATGTTACATACATTGGTAATAATCTCCTGAGTCGTAACGCGTTCAATTAGAATTAGCTTGAGGCAATTATTTCTTTGTTATAATTGCGTGCAATTGATGTATAATACGAGCATCTATTAGTTAGTTATGTTTGTTCTTTACTTGAAGTAAATTCAATT
The DNA here is from genome assembly GCA_022651775.1 of Drusus annulatus. Lineage (NCBI taxonomy): Eukaryota > Metazoa > Arthropoda > Insecta > Trichoptera > Limnephilidae > Drusus > Drusus annulatus. The sequence goes on from JAGWCC010000006.1 coordinate 702,844, forward strand.
ACGGTTTATTAATTTGATCTGTTGGAGCCTTATTTTATTTTTTTTAACAACTGGAAATCTTGTACAATGAATCCGAACTAGCGTAAAAACTAACTTATTTTTAAAAATAATCATTGATCATTTAATATTTCGTCTTCACAGAATAATGACGAAAGCATTTATATTTAAAAGAATAAATTATCGATGATTCAGTATAATGAATTAAATTTTGTAACTGTGTGTACCTACACCGTGTAAAATCAAAGCATTATTTACGGTTTAATTTACTATTGTGCCAAAAAAGAGTTACTGATTTCCAAAATATTGATTGACCATTATAATTTCATAAAAACAAGAAATTAACTAACTGGAGAATTTCTTATGTGTAGTGCAATAATATACTTTCACGTAATGATCCGCGATTCTCAATCCTCGACCTACTGCAAATGTAAATAACTGATTTGTAAATATTAATAAGGTAATTTTATCTATAGCTTTGGGTATTTAGATAGTTTTATAATAATTTTTGACAAAGCTTTTAAGTTTTTAAAAGCGCCCTTGAGGTAATATTTCACAAAAACGGCGCTAGATAATTTATAATCATTATTTATGTAGGTTTTTTTTTTAACTTTAAAACAAAATCCTGTTTGATTAATTTTGTTATTATTGAGATTACTACGTTGAGTTTTTCATTTATTTTCTTCCAAATAACAACTTATCCAATCTTTGGTTTGCTGCGAAAGTTCGTCAAAATAATTTGCCTGAGGAGAATTATTTTATCTGACATAACCGTCATCTGGCGCAAATAATAAGAAAACCGAAAATATGACCGTGAGAAGTTTCATATTTCAGTGTACAAATCCCGTCTAACTTCGCCGTTTTATCAAAGTGAATGTTCGGCTTAGGAAGAAAGACGAACCGTCCTGCGAGAGTATTTCCTAGGAGTAGAAATAAGAAAATGTTTCCAATTTAAAGTAAATGAGATACCAGTTGGAATGGTCGGTAGTTCTTCTTGTATTTCTGCTTCAACCGAGCGCTCACAGAGTTCGCTAGTAGTCTGGCTTTTTTAATCAGCAGTTTGGGATACGGCTTGCGTGCACCCCCTACTTAATACGCCATCGTTTGTAAAAAAAGCTTTCCGTTTATTCAAATTTTCTCATCGTACTCGAAGTTAATTTTCGGAAGAGAGAGGGTAGCTGGAGCCCTCGTGGGTTGGATTCTCGGCATTCCGTCGGGTTAAATTTAAACTACGGCGCTTTAAATGGTTGGCGTGTAATGCTAATGTCATGATTTATATAATTACTTTTTTTTAAATTATGGCAGAACAAATTTAATAAGACTAGGAAAGTTTTTTGTAGAAAAATCACACTTATAAAGCTCTGCAAAGTTTTGAGATAGTTAAATAACTGCGGTTAATTTATTTGTAATCTAAAAGTGTTTAATTTTTCAGTTGTCACGGATTATGAAGGGATTTAGATATTTTTAAAATCGTTCAAAGTGCAGTATCATTTTAAATTACATTTTATTGCCATCGTCCATATGTTTAACGAAATGAATAGGATCAAGTAATGGACGCTTAGATGGTTTGAGCATGTATTTTTAAATTTATTTTTTATACGAATACCGAATATTATGGAATAATATATTTGAACAGTATTATTGAATACCGAATATTATTGAACAATATTATTGAATACCACACAAGAGTTCCAGCTGCTCCTATCCGTCTAGAGCCAGCGAGGCTATGACATCCCCAATAAGGGTATGTTGTGAAGCTGAAGGTAGTGAGGAGGAGAAGGAGATGGAAAAAAGGAAGCTTGGGAAGTACCTGGCTATTCAGATCTGGTCACCAAACACGGTTAAAGCCGTTTCAAGCAACGTTTCGATTCTGAATGGTGGCCTTTCACCAGGGCGATACCACTCTATAGCAAATGAACGAAGAAAGAAATATGAAAATAATATATGATGCAAAAATGAATGGAAGAAGTAGTCGTGGACGCCTGTGGAAGACATGGCACGAACAAGTGAATTAAATACTTGAAACGGGTCATGTGAAGAGTCAGAATAACAGAAGAGTATGTACGAGACGATCTATGAATGTGAATAAAATAAGGAGTGTGATGAAGACAGAGTTGTATGGCGGTCTGTCCTCTCTACCTCTCTCTGAGGAGAAACGGCGTGATGGTTAGTTAGTTAGTTAGTTTACATGTTTTTTCCGTTTATTAAAAAAAATGAAAATTACGTGGGCTTCTTCTCAAAAATAATACGTATAAAAATATTCTAAGGGATGCTGTAAGTAGGCAATAAAAGTGATTACTTTAACTACCACATTATACTTGTATATATCTTCTTAAGTGTCTGAATTCGATAAAGAAAGAACGGAGATCAATCGTCCTTTTCGGGAGTTCAAGATGCAACAGAAAGCGCCCGGAAAGAAGATGGCCAATCAAGGGAGGAGAATAAGATAAGACCGAAGATAAACGTTGTCGTCTGCAAGAAGGTCTGACTTTTAAATCTGTATCTCGTTTCAAAGTTGTCTAGAAAAACTGCAGGTTACGAAAACAGCTAGAAGTAACTGCTAGACTAGAAGTAAAGCTGCATTAAGTCGGCGGTCTGCAAGAAGCTTAAAAATAATTAGTTGGAAAGTAAAAAGGAGCACACCTACCGCATAATATTCGATTTATCTGGTCGGTAAACTTAACGACATGAATTGAAGCCTTCTAGTAAGAAATATACTTAATATATTTCATACTTTATGACTGTCCTTATTTCCCTCAAAGCAATATTATACTAAGAGAGATAGGTTGTGTAGTCAGGATTGTTGATTTTTTCCTGACTCGGGCGTAGCTAGGGCTAGAGCTATTTATGTATTATACATTCTATATTATACTATATGTTTTTATATTATATTCATACTTTATGTATTTATACATCCATTCATAGCACATGTCGACGTAATGTTTTGTTTATTTGAATAACCACTTTTACACAGTATTTTTATCAATAAAAATATAGGATATAACCTCAAAAACCGTTGAGCTATATCCTGTTATGTCGCATTACAAAACGTAGTGGGCGGAGTCACTGGAGACGCGGGTGACGGTAAATATGCTTATATACCTCAAAGTGGTGCAATACTATGTGACAACATATCTTATCTCTTTCTCTCTCATGGTTTACGAAGTAAAAACCAGGAGAAAGTGATTTATCGTAAATTTGTATAGGCTGGGTAAAAATATTTAGCTCTCGCTCCATATATATTCTTGTTCTGAGTTATTTTCTAACTCTCTAACCATCACGCCGTTTCCCCGCAGAAGTAGGTAGAGAGGATCGACGGCCATACAACTCTGTCTTGGCTTACACTCCTTGCTTCATTCACATTCATTCATCGTCTCACACATACTATTTTGTTGTTCAGACTCTTTACATGGCCCAATTCAAGTTTTTGGTTCACTTGATCGTGACATATCTTCCTCGGGCATCCCCGACTTCTTATTTCATTATTTTTTTGATGTTGACACTCACCTAAAGTAGTACCCAACTGATAAAAGTGTGACAGTGGAATATCTCAATTTAAAACATTTTACGATATTAAAAAAAGTTTCTGACTTTTCAGATTATGTCTAAAAACATGCCTAAAGTAATTTAAAGTACTTTTTTCGACTCTGTGGTCTTTCGCCAGGTCGATAGAAGATTAAATATAGCTACGATTTTGTGGAAATGAGATCCCTGAGGCGTATATGCGGTAAAACCAGGTATGACCTTGTTAAAAATGTGGATATGCGGAAAGAATGCAAGGCTGATGTAGACGTAATGAATAGGATCAAGAAAGGGACGCATAGATGGTTTGGGCATGTATGATGTAAAAGTAAATGGAAGAAGAAGTCGGGGACGCCCGAGGAAGACACGGCACGATCAAGTGAATCAAATACTTGAATCGTGTCATGTGAAGAGTCGTAATAACAGAAGAGTATGAATGAGACGATGTATTAATGTAAATGAAGCAAAGAGTGTGTTCTAAGACAGAGTTGTTGGCGGTCCGTCCCCTCTGCCTACCCTTGCTGAGAAACTTCGTGATGGTTAGTTAGTCAGTTTGTTACTATGTTAGCATATAGAAGGTATTTTGACCGTCGTGAATATGTAATCAATACTGATTTTTCTATTTCGGTAATAATTAATAGATATTATAATCTACGTATATACAGAACCTTTATAAAACAACATAATGTAAACATAAAACGTTAATAAAAATAATTGTACCTGTTTTCCTCACCTGTTCTAAACGCGTCTTGAAGTTGATTGCCTCATTTCAGAAACCCATTCCGTGTGAATTTCTCATGGCCACTTTTTCGTGAGTGGTCACTTTATCTTCGGAGCTGTATGGCGCCATTCAACGGAATACGTACAAACGCAAACAACAAAAAAGTGGTCTCACTAATGTTAATTATAATTATTTTTCTTATGAAAATGTGACAGTTGTTGACTTTCGTCCAATCGGGAACATTCTTCATGCAATTACGTGAAGTTAATTTATCGGAGAGCGATTGCATTTCCGCTCAGAATGCATGATTAATTTAAATTTATTGTAGATTAATTTTTACTTTCCATTTTTGTTATAAGTTGCACATTTTTAAAAGAAATCACCGTATTGCAATACTTGATTTGACGGCCTACGTGGTCGAGTGGTAAGACGGTCGACTACGAATCCAAAGGTCGCGGGTTCAAACCTGGCGTGTGCAAAAAGCTTTTATTTCATTAATATATACGTGTGATTTTAATTCATATATAATTATTAATAGTATATTTGCGGCACGTTTCAGAGTGGTACACACTATAATTATCGCCCTGATGAAAAACCACCATTCAGAACCGAAACGTCGCTTGAAATAGCTTTAGCCGTGTTTGGTGATCAGATCTGAATAACCAGGTACTTTCTAACCTTCCTCTTTCTCATGTCCTTTCCTCCCCACTACCTTCAGTCTTACAGCATTCCCCATTTTGGTATGCCATTGTCTCACTGGCTCTAGACGGTTGGGAGCAGTTGAGACTCTTGTACGGTATTCACTGTAAAAATAAACTTATTTTTACTAGATATATATCAATTTAAATGAAATAAAACTTGTTTAAATTTTAAATCTAGTTTTGTCTAGGTTTTTAAAAAAAAAGTAAATTTATTTAATAATTTTCATGGTTCAACACAAACATTTTTAAGTATGGAATTTAAAAACGTAATAATTTTTATCATAACTTCACAGTCACACCGTGTTTGCTTCATATGAAAAAATAATCATTTTACTAACTTATTAGCATGTAGCCTGTATTATTCAAATTTAAAATAATTGATGAATGATGGATCATCTTCTTATGAAAAAGAAAAGGGTATGCCACTCCACTATGTGTACCAAGAAGGACCACTATGAAACTAGCATAGCTGAACGTACTGATATAAAACCCCTATTTAAAATATGAACCACGTATTGTTTTGACACACAATAATTTATTACCCATAGCAAAGATATCATTGCATTTTTTCACAAAGGTTTAGATACTTGTGCCTACATGTGGATAGTCAAATTTATTAATTATTTTCGCTATGTAAAAACAAAATGCCAAGTACAGACTTGTAGTAAGTAGGCACATATGAACCTCTTCATTTATAGTTTTTGTGTTTAATTTGTAGAATTTCATAAACATATGGGTATTTGTATTTTTTAAATAATAATGTAAAAGTTTTTTTTTTGTATTATTAATATTATGTGTATTTTTTGTGTAATCTCTTTCATTATTTTCTTAAACTTATAATTATTATTTATATGGGAGACAGAGTATTGTACCACCCGCTCTGTTACGCTGAAATAAAAATATTCATTAAAAAAACAAAAAAGGTGTTTTGCGTAAAAATACATATATTATTTAAGAAATCAAAATATTAAAGTCTACCTCAGTGCTAGATTTAACGTCAGTTGCGTATAATCAAATTCCTGAACCTAGGAGTCAATTTAAACCACCCTCCTTTCACAAAGATTGTTAATCCAGATGAGATTTAAAAAATACCTTACTGTTTTTCTCATTCGGTTGAAAATATTCATGCTATTGTCTATATTTTACGTGGTTTGAATAAAAATCAATCGCTCATTCGTTACATCGTTCGTCAGAAATGCATACAATTGAACAATTGTTTACTTTTTGTCACTTTGAATGTCATAGTAGGTGGTCTCTTTGCCACCGGTTATAGTAAATTATAAATATAAATCATTATCATTACGAGTAATTCAGAACTACATAAACTATCATTTCATTTTAACTACAGGCAATTAATTAGTATGAATATCTTCATCTCTACGATACATAGATTATAATAACAACCATATCGTCGCTGGAAAAGCAAAAGAGCTTAAACAACACTTTGGTCAAAAATGAGTTAAACATTTTTCTGCATCGAATGCTTTGACTTTTGTTTGATTTTGAAGACTATTGTGGCCCTTCAGCCATCTGAAATATATTAGCCATTTGGGAGAAGGCTTGACTCAAGCGACACAAGTTTGGGACTTTTAAGTTTTTTGACGCTTCAGGCAACTAAGTGAGAGCATAGTGTCAACTTTTTTTTTCAAAATCCAATCAGGTAGGTACTGAAGAATTTTGAATTTTATTGTAAAACAAAAAAAACTCTAAAGTGCTGTGATGTAAACTTCTCAAAATGGCCGTTCAGCCATTTTGTCTTTCCGGCGACGACATGTTTGTTATGCATGAGTGTGTAAATAAATACTACGACTACTAGAAAGGTATATCTCTATAAAAATATTTTCCTTTACTTCTAAGAAATCATATCAAGAATGAAAATATTATTATTGGTGTACATTTATTTTATCACGTTTCCATGTGATGTTCAGCGTACATGGATATTGAGTTTTGTAAAAACAAAAAAGTACAAATTATTCAAGACATGCCTCAATTTCATCCCTTACCTTCGATAAAATCGTTTATTTTCGTTGTATTCGACGGGTAGCTTATTGCCGAAACGCACATGGAATATTTCCTTATGCGAATATTATTTTACGAAAGAAATCATACTTTTATATTACGAATGCTGCCGCTTCAACGGACAGAATGTATCTGATATTCTTTGATAACAATACTTCAAACCGTACGTGAGGCAGCTTCATGCTCCCAGTCTCCCACGAAGTTTTACGAAACATATTTCTATGTGGATGTCGCAACATGGATTGAGGGGGAGTCAATGCTTGGATTCACCCGGAACGCTTCGCTGGTTGGTGAATCCATTATGTTCCAGGTTATGAAATTTTTCGGCTAAGTAGCATGTTCCGGTTGGTAAAATCAAAGCTTAAAAGCTCTTCTGTAATCTTGTTTGATATTCCTTGCCCACATTTGACATTGAAGAAAATCCGTCATGAACTTGTCTCTACTTGATTGGAAAATTGACATTCAGAACTATAATACATAAATCTCTTTCGTATAGCAACTTATGTACTTCTACATAAGCGGCATTAAATCAAATGCGTGGATAAACTTCGTTCAGAATTCTGAAACTGATTTGAGTCGATGTCAATCTCCAGTACGAAACGATCTTTATTGATTTATGCAACTAAATTTCACAATGTATTTAGCTGCAGTAGGTAAGAAGGGTGAAGCACAATTTTTCTCATTAAAAAAAAGAAGAGTTACAAATAACCTGACAATATTTAAAAAAAAATCTACTTCCATCATAATAAGCGGAATAATTGCTTATGCAATGGTGGAGGAATTAGCTAGCAGAGGTATTAGCTAGGGGTAAAAATCCGAAAAAACTGGTAAAATAAAAGAATTGACTAATAATAATACAAGTCTTACTTATACACCCATGCTATTTAACGAGATACAACACAATTACGGCGATTTATTTATGTACTAACAGACCATTGTCCAATTACAAAAAAAAAACATATTACGAGATGAGAAAAAAAGATCAACAAAAAATAACAGCATCTACATAATATTTCAATGAAGCAATGACAAAAAAATTACGAAAATATACATTTGAAAGAATATTCAAGTCTAATCCTAAACAAAGTTACGGTAGAGTCGTAAAGAAATTATAAAATTGGTTATGATTTTAGCACTTAAATAAACTGTTTTGAAACTTTGTCTTATATTATATTATACTGGTTTAAAATTAAGTTTTAGTAAAAAAATATTTCCAGTCAGATATTAATCAATCTAAGTTAGCGGTAATGATAGTAAAAAAAAAAATTTATTCGAACATGATTTAGTAACTCTACTTATTTTGTCGATATAATACGTGAAGTGTCAATGTGGTTATCTGCTGGTATAAGTGAAATATCCGTGTGGTTTCCACCCTTGTTTGGAATTTACTTCTTCCTAAAATGACAATCCAGCGGATACCACACGAAGCAAACTCCCTTAAATACATATATACAGGGGAAGTCAAAATTCAATTTCTTCGGTTAGTTAGGTTATGCTTACTAAAAAATGTAATCAAAAGATATGTAAGTACCTACCGAGTCATCTTAGTTCTAATAATGCTAACCAAAAAATAAATTAAAAACGGATTAATTAATGTTGCAAGAGATGTTTTTGATAAAAAATCAAAGCACCAACCTTATTATTTAGCGATATTTATTAATAAAACACAAATTGCAATAAATGGATATTGAAAGAAGGGTGAATTCAGAAAACTCCATTAATGGAGGACTGAACGCTGTTAGCGCAAATAAGAAATTGTCCAAAGAAGCGAAGCTAGCAGTCCATAATAGAGTGCTTTTACCAACCTTGATGTATGGCAGTGAGGCATGGAACTGGCAGAGGAAGGATGAAAGTAGACTGAATGCTGTGGAAATGTGATCCCAGAGACGTATGTGTGGTAAAACCAGGTATGACCGTATTAAAGTGTAGACATCCGGAAAGAATGCAAGGCTGATAATGTGAGTGTAATGAATAGGATCAAGAAAAAGACGCTTAAAGGTGAATAGAAGAAGAAGTCGAGGACGCCCGAGAAAGAATTGGCACGATCAAGTAAATCAAATACTTGAATCGGGTCATGTGAAGAGTCAGAATAACAGAAGAGAATGTATGAGATGATGTATGAATGTGAATGAAGCAAGGAGTGTGTGCCAATACAGAGTTATATAGCGATCCGTTCTCTCTACCTACCCTTTCGGGGAAACGGTGTGATGGTTAGTTAGTTAGTTAATAAATGTAACACCAACAAAATTGGGAATAAAAAATCATAGAAGCAAAATTCCCTAAAGTAAGCAGGTAGGTGTTTGAGTTCTTATTAAATAAAAGCTCTCGTTAATCGAATAATATACTCTTTTTATATTTGTATGAGGCAAACGAACCTAAATAGTTAATCACAATGTTTGGTCACTATTTTTTGTTGGAAATTTTGACATCCCGATTTTTTTGGGATGCTTATGATATGTGACCCATGAGCTTGTTAAAGGCTTTATTAAATTCGGTCATATATTTAAATACATTACTTTTAAATATATCTGCATGGAGCGAATGTCAAAATTACACATTTCTATTTATAAATACAAATTTAGTTGAAGGAGGAATTTTAGTTAACAATTGTAGAAACCACAATACAACCCAGATACTAGATTTGTACTGAAACATTAAACATGATTATTGAAAGAGTGTTTTTTTCCCTTTAGAAATTTCAATACTATGTAAAAAAATGTATTTTTTAAATACAGTTTCTTTTAAATATATTTTTTATACTGAATACCACACAAGAGTCCCAACTGCTTCCAAACGTCTAGAGCCAGTGAGACTATGGCATCCTCAATCGTGGTATGTTGTGAGGTCGAAGGTAATGAGGAGGGGAAGGAAATGGGAAAAAGGTAGGTTGGGAAGTACCTGGGTATTCAGGTCTAGTCACCAAACACGGCTAAAGCCATTTAAAGCAACGTTTCAATACTGAATGGTTGTCTAACGTTGGTAATCTACCACCCTGGAACGTGCCGCAAAAAAAATAAATTATTTTATATTGATTAAATGTTTTATGACACATATTTAATTGATAAAAAAAAATTGCGCACGTCGGGTTTGAGCCCGCGACTTCTGGATTCGTAGTCGAGCGTCTTACCACTCGACCACGGAGGCCGTCAAATTCGAGAAAAAAAGTGGTGTCACTACACCATTTTAACGCCAATAAACTTATTTAATTAAACAAAGGGGGAAAAAAGAAGACGGAAAGACTGATAAGGATATTGAAAGAAGGGTGAATGCAGGAAACTCCATTAATGGAGGACTGAACGCTGTTGGAGCAAATAAGAAATTGTCCAAAGAAGCGAAGCTAGCAGTCCACAATGGAGTGCTTATACCAACCCTGATGTATGGCAGTGAGGCATGGAACTGGCAGAGGAAGGATGAAAGTAGACTGAATGCTGTGGAAACGAGATCTTTGAGACGGATGTGCGGTAAAACCATGTATGACCGTATTACAAATGTGGATATCCGGAAAGAATGCAAGGCTGATATGAGCGTAATTGATAGGATTAAGAAAGGGACGCTTAGATGGTTTGGGCATGTAGAGCGAATGAACGAAGAAAGGAGTGTGAAAAGAATATATGATGCGAAAGTGAATGGAAGAAGAAGTCGAGGACGTCCGAGAAAGACATGGCACGATCAAGTAAATCAAATACTTGAATCGGGTCGTGTGAAGAGTCAGAATAACAGAAGAGTATGTATGAGACGGTGTATTAATGTAAATGAAGCAAGAAGTGTGTGCCAAGACAGAGTTGTCTGGCGGTCCGTCCTCTCTGCCTACCCCTGCGGCGAAACGGCGTGATGGTTAGTTAGTTAGTCTAATTTGTGTACAATTATTAAGTACCTGATATACGAGTAGTATATATTTTTAATGCATCTAGTAGATATAACATTTTTACAAAAAAAATTCCATGTGTCCGATAATTTTTTACCTCCCGCTAGAGATGAATATGTTGTTTGAAGCGCACATAGATATGTGCTTATTCCAAAATATCTTCAGACAAATACACTGTATAAACAGATTGGTCTTTTTTGTGCTTCGCTACCACAAAAAAATAAGGTCTTGTAGCTTTTGTGAGGAAATCTCAGAATGTTTCTCTGTGCTTCATTGTGTATAAAAAGGTTTTTTTATCGGAACTAAGATATTGGTACTGAGATTGTGCACAGTATGGAAGGACTTTTCATGTATTTAAAAAAAATCCTTTTCCAGAAAACATATGGTTCGTATCGATTGAAAGATTATTCTGACATTACTGTTATTTTGTGCCTTGCATAATACATGTTAAAAAACGATATATTTAACTTTTTTTTTCAATCAAAAAAACAAGCAATCACTTTGTGGTTCGACTTATTTAATAAAAATTAAATAATAACTGAATTGACATATTTAATAAAAATTAATAAGACCACAGGATTAATTTTATTTTTTTATGACCGACCGGTTTTGCTCAGTCTAATCATCAGGGTATAAAATTAAACTAAACAAATAAATAAAGAAAGCCATAAAAATATATATTCATTTTCTTAATAATTAGTTAAATTTGTCTAGTAGTCCAACATTAGGTATATATTTCCCGTAAACTAATAAAATTACGTTTAGCCTCTTTAATTATTACATATTATCTGTCTCTTTCTCTCTGTTTCTTTGTTTTAATTTAAATGTTATTCTTTTGTTTTCTCACTGTTTTCTTACTTTATTTTATATAGTGTTCTCCCTCTATATAACCGCATACTTTGTATTTTTCGTTAAGTTTATTTTTTTACCCTGATGATGCTTAAGCCAAGTGAAACCGGTTGGTTTAACAAATTAAAATAAAATCGTCTTGTACAAAGTCGTTATTTCATTTTCATTATTCATTTTACTATTTACGTGTTTTTATTGTTAACCTATTAAAAAACGAAAGTGAGAAAAAAATGACACATAAAAAAACACACAAACTGAAATAAATTTACAGTCAGTCGGTTCTAGCACAAATAATACACAAAGCATTAAAACACCGATTAAGTGACCACGTGTTAGCTGACAAATAAAATATATCAGTAGCATAATGTTGCAGGTAGTAAATAACTTTATATGTGAATGCATTAAAATACACTAAAATCCGCCTCGTTTTCTGGTACAATTTCTTGAATCGAAAGCTAAAAACAGACGCAGATAAAATTATTTTAATATCCTTACTCATCAATGAGTGTAGTATTTGTAAAATATAGACATACGGCTACAGTCATAAAAAAAAACAAAGTTTTATGAGCTCGTAAAATTAAAAATACAATACAATAAAGATTTGAGATTTCTAGGTCACTGTCAAACACCTCGTAAACTGAAAGTGGTGAATTTTGATTGTCGACGCGATTCAGTTTTATGACTCCTAAGTAACGCCACCCATATTTTAATACATCTTCAGACATTTTATTTGATTTAGTGCTTCACCGTTTATTCGCTTTTGATTGACGAATTAAATTCATGTTACTTCGCTATATATGTATTCCGTTTTATGTGGGAAATTTGTAAATTTATTTATTTTAAAATATAACAGGCGTTTAAGGACTTTTTTATTGGTTGTTTATGAGGACATGGTGTTTGTGAGGGTATTGACTGTTTTTATGGTGGTTTATTATGGCCCATTAAATACCGTTTAAAAGTTAGTATATCTTAAGTTATATGTTTATAATCGTATATGCGAATTGCACAAATATGAAAAACAACGTTGTGAAATGCACGCGTGTAATTTTGATTTTTATGGTATTGCCCGAGGTACAGGTTATTCAGAATCCTGAAACATGATCCGGCCATTTTGCATAAATTGATATACCTAATAACTGGCAGCAAATGACTGCATATTGTATTAAGCGATATTTAAGTCGGTTTTATACCGAAATGAAGTTGCTAAAGCAATCGGATTGGATATTTAATGAATAAATGTACATTTAGATAAACGAAGTTGTAGGAGGACATTACATTAAATAAGAATTTTAGATAGCTACGAATATGATTATGTAGATATATCGGTCGGTTGAGTCAGCGGACGATTGGATTGGAACTTGAAAATGAAACCTTTTTTCTCTCAAACACTCCACGAAAAAAAATTCCCCAACTAAATATACTAGTTTAAAAGCTCAGGGCAGAAAGGCAAGTCAGTGTATAACTTATTGATTCTTACCGTCGACCTCCGTGGTATAGCGGTAAAATCCTCAACACTAGCTCCGCTAAGATGAAATAAATGTATCATATTCTTAAAAATTCAGGTAAATTTTTCCAGTAGTCCAATATTAGGAATATTTCCTGTAAACTCATTAAATTTATAATTATTCTTTAATCACCTACTCAGTTGGCGTTTTGTCTCTTTCAATTCATATTATCTGTCTCTTTCCCTCTGTTCCTTTGTTATAATTTATATGTTGTTCTTTTGTTTTCTCATGGTTCTGTTATTTTATTTAATATTTTTTTCTCCCTCTGTATATATATATTTAACCGCACACTTTAGTTTTTCTGTTAAGTTTAATTTTGTACCATGGTGATGCTTAGGCCAATCGAAACCGGCGGGTCATAAAAATTAAAATAATATCCGTGGTCTTATACAAAGTTATTTTTTCATTTCTTGTAATAATTTTTTTCATTTTATTACAATTTTTTCAAACAACGAACAACTAATCAAAACCTAATTAATTAAAATCAAATTTATTTTTTATTAATTTGTGTTAAAATGTCATTTGAGAATGGATGTGTCAAGATGATTTTAGTATCAACATGGTGAGATGCCAAGCTACTGTATAAGAATAGCCAGATATTTTAGTCCAACACATTTCTCCCCCCTTCTCTATCGTCCATTATTTCCAAGCGCCTTATAATATTCCCAAAATGGAGTTGTCATAATCCCTTTTGCTCTGGTTAGTGAGACTCTTTTATAGTATTCTTTGAAAATGGCTTTATTGAGATAGAATACCTAAGTGAAAAATCTATTAGTTATTTTAAAAATCAACTAACTACCTATTTTAATTATAAACAGCAAAATATATCACTCAATCAAATAATTGTAGACAACATTTTTAAAATTGTTTGAATAATGAATAGCACTACTAAATTTGAAGCTTTAATATATCTCAACTGGTCGATAGATTCCTACACGGATATTGTGAAAAACCGGTACTGAACCGGTTCGAAAATCAGTAGCAGTTTATATCATATTTGTCTTACTTTAAAGATATGGATTATCTTTCGATATGTACCAAACTAATATTGAGAGTTTATGGAAATAAGTTCATGATAAGGTAGCTGGATGACAGGTATTTAAAGCATAAAGGTTCTTAAAATGCTTACATTATAACGAAGAGATGTTCTGCAAGAATATTAAATACACTGAAAATTAACATACAGCATAATGTTGAAATTCTGTAAAAGATTAAAAAAATTATGAGTTGAAACGTTAGAAATTGTAAATATACAGAATTATACTAGTATGTAAACTTAGAATTAATTTGAATGCTAGTTAAGTAGGTGCCATCTTTGTTTTAAGTGACAATCTGGGGAAATTTAGTAATCCTAGATAAGTGTTGGAATAATCCAGAAATTCTTTTCAGTAAATCACGTGTGTGGGGATTTTGTTGAGGCGTGTTTAACTAGAGTTGTTGATCTTTTATTTACATGTTGTAGATTTTTGTGGTAACTGTTATGTTAGGAATTTAGGTAATGGTTTTTTTCAGCCTATTTCCAGACTTTTACCTATGAGAGCCATTGTAGTTATGGTGTTTGGTATTTTTTGTTTTGTTTTTGTAGTGAATACCGCACAAGAGACCAACTGCTCCCAACCGTCTAGAGCCAGTGAGACTATGGTATTCCCAATTGGGGTATGTTGTGAGGTTGAAGATAGCGGGCAAATGGGAAAAAGGAAGGTTGAGAAGTACCTGGCTACTCAGATCTGGTCACAAACGTTTAAAGGCATTCAATTAAGCAACGTTTTGATTCTGAATGTTGGTCATTCACCAGGGCGATACTTAGGGTATCTACCACTCTGGAACGTGCCGAAAATATATTTTATATTATAATCTATGAATTAAATGTGTTGTGACACATATACTATTGATAAAATAAAAGTTATTTGCTCACGCCGGGTTTGAACCCGCGACCATCGGATTCGTAGTCGAGCGTCATACCACTCGACCACGGAGGCCGCCAATTTTGTCGTGGTGTATTTTTTGTTCTTTAGATATTTTGCAGGTATTTTTGTATAGGTTTGATTCATGTCATGAAAGAGAACATTGTTGGAAGTTACGAAATAAATTAAAAAAATACTAGATTAATAGTTTCATATTTTTTCAATTGGTAAATCGATTCTCCTTTGAGAGCTCATAATTCTATCAAAAAATAATTAATCTTTTGTAAAGCAATGCATATTGAAACATCAAAGCCAATAAATATGCATTTTTATGATACTTGGGACATAAAGAGAAAATATTTATTATTTTCATACCCCTTGCAACAAAGGTGTTCATATTGACCGCCATCAAAAAGCCATTTCCATCGTGTATTTTATATAACGTTGTCTCATTTAAAAATGCTCCTTTTTAATAATTTTATCACGTATTAGTTCTGGATATATCTAGTGGTTTTAAACTTTTATCTCATCATAATATTATCTACCTACCAACCTTACGTTTAAATCTGCATAATACATACCTACCAATAATGCTTTTGATTTTAAAAACACAACGGGAGATTCAGATATAAATATTGTTTATATTCAAGGTAACTTAACCTCTAAAAACATGTTTAAATGTACCTTAAAATGTGAAGTTATTATTAGAAAAAAATATGGACATTTTGGAGGAACTACTTCTGTATACAAATTTGCCAACAGTGGTTTATGTATTCTTTATTCAAATTCATCGCTCGCGTATACGAAGCACGTATAAGTAAAATGGCTTGAAGAGCTTGTCCGTGTGTGTTGCCAGTAAATTTCAAAGGAAAATTGTTGTTTCCTCAAATGTAAAATTATTCAAACCTTTAATCATTATTGTGCATCGAAGTAGGCAAGCAGTAAGTAGGTAGGTACCGAACTTATTTTTGTAATATTTTAGTTACTAAATATTATTGTTTTATCTGTCGGTAAGATCCTGACTATTTGCTTTAGGTAATTCAGCTAAAGGTGGTAACGGATTTACTGATGATTATCGAAAACATATTTTAATTTTATTTACAAAAATATTCTCGATATTAGCAATTATTTTCTACCATATTATTTTTACAAATGATAGTAATTTCTAACTCACTCATAAAAAAAGATGTAGTAAAACAATCATGATATACTCGTATTAATAAGTTTACTTTTTGTGACCGAGACACGGTTCGATACTGTCTTCGAAGGGCGAAACGGTTGTTTTGCCTGAAAATAATAACATTGTTTTTCAACTCAGTACCTGCATAAATACAACAGAAACCTTGGTCAGAATAATTATTTAAAAAAAAAATGAACTTCTAAAAATTAAACACTAAAATTAATGATATTGGTTTAATCAATTATTGAGTTTACTTTGTTTTTTCAAAACTGCATACTAGGCACAATTCGTACATAATAAATCTAGACATTAAGACACATTAACACATTTAGGTTTGTTCAGTTTTTTTTTTCAAATTTTATTATTCTACTTACATAGATGGATGCTTAATATTCGAAGATATGGATGTACCAAATGGGTAAATTAAGGGTCAGCACTCAATAATAGACACTTTTTGGCTTTCTAGTAGAAGCAATACTACAAATGATTCACCTGATAATTTTGTATGAGTACTTAGAAAAATGTCTGAGGTTTCTGGTGAATACAATTATTTCACACTATTCTTTAGAATTTAAGGTGAAACGTTCAAAAATGACTTTTCTGTTTTCAAAACTGCACCTTTTACTGACATTTTAGTGTTTTTTTCATAGAATTTAAAGAATCGCAGTTTTAAAATTGTATTCACTGGAAACCTCAGACATTTTTCTTACTACCCATAGAAATTTTTTAGATACATCATTTGTAGGATTGCTTGTATTAGAATGCTAGAAAGTAACGTTTAGTCTCACTTTTGAGTGCTGACTCTTAACAAGCCCTTTCTTGAAATTAGTATTGACAAGCTCTCACCAACAACACCCATCATCTTCATTTTTTTCAAATTTATTTTGATCCACATATATCTGCGCTAGAATCCGTTTCCGATAACCTAATCAAACTTTATCAAATTCCGCCATCTTTGGCCAGTTTTTCATATTCAGGCAGTGATTGGTTGTCCGGCCGCCCAAATCCCGCTCGGATACCTTATCAACTCAATCAGGTACAAATCGGGTGGCGTTTTCTGGCACTTTCCGGCACTTTCTGGCACTTTGGACCGGCAGCCGGGCCTTTGGCACTTGTGGGACCTGAGAGGGGGGTGATTTGTAAGCCCCCTGCCTTTTCTGTCATCCGGGGGTAGTTGCTAATCGAGGCCGGATGGGCACCCATTTGTGACGGAGAATCGCTAGAGTACCGCTTAAAGAAGATACATTAGTTTATGATTAAAAGATAACTAACTTGCTATTTCACATAAACGGTAGGCCGATAATATAACACCACCAACTCTATTTTGGCACAGATTTCTTGCTTAACTTGCCTTTATACACCGTCCAATTTATATATATATATATATATTTGTGATCTCACAACGATAACTACCAGGAGCCATGGACTTTTGAAATATTCATCTGACAATAAATAAAAAAAATCCACCAAAATTCGAGCTTTGCACTTTGAACAATATTTTTCAATTATTCAACAAGGAAAAATATTTTCATAATAAAAAGTTGAAACTTTCGTCAAAACCGGGTAGTACTACTTGTAATAAATGTGAAAATGGTGAAATATTTTTTACACGTTGAATATAAATCTAAGATTTTATGTTGTATTTATAAACACATTATTTTTAAATAGCGTAGTATATTTTATATATTATTGTATAGTAGATAACTATTTATGAATTCACTAGCGCAAACATACATTTAGCTACATTTTGAGACTTTTAGTGCATTATAAAGACGTCATTAATATTCTCTGTATTAGCATATAAAATACCACACTTCTTTCATGCATGAAACCGTTACCGAATATACGATCCTGTTTTGGACACCCAGCCTCGCTGTTTAAAAATTCGCACGAGCTCTTCATATGGCTTGCTGACTACGCCCGACCCCTGCTTGATTATTCCTACCCGCCCCCTATCAAAATTCCTTCTAATCTTAACAGCCCCATTTTTCTCAGGGGTTAACCAAGGCAAGATGGTTGCTAACGCCTCGCCCTGAATCTGCGGGATTATCCATGAGTTAAGCTAAACCGACAATTCCATGGCAGACGGATTTACGATGGAGCATGCCTTCCACGTAGTACGGGAGATTTTCCAAGGGAAATGCCTGGAATAAAGAGGGTACATGCGCGCGCAGCTAAATGATTCAGATAAGCCGTATTTTGTTTGGAACGGAGTTTCCATTGAAAAAAATAAAGCCACTCTCACTCTTGCCTCTGTTGCAAAGAACACGCCAAAACAACGAAGAGTACAGTGGATTCTGTGCAGAGAGAAGTTCCTAGGTTATTCCCCTTGGGAGGGGTAGAAGATAATGCGCCGAGGAAACTAGACGCAGCTAAACAACAGACCATCTCGTTACAAGCGGAAGTTGATACGGCACGTCTTTGTTAAGATAATTTCTAATTATGAAGCTAACTTGGGAAAACTCAGAAGGAAAGATCTCCTTATATTCTAAGGGAATCGTGTTTATACGAAGGTGGAATCAAGATTCCTTTGCTAAACAAGGGGTTCAACATCATTTGAAATTGAATTCGCGAGAAATCTGTTTAACCTACACCTCATTTTATAAAGTGCGAGCATGACGAAAAATGTTATTTTTGTCTGTACGAAATATTGTGGCAGGAATTATTAGTTTAATAAAACGAATACATGTTGGAAGCTCGTATAAAACTTCGAGCAGAAAATGGTTAAGACTTAAGTTTGTATTTTCTACAAGATCAAATTGAGCTACACCCTGGAGTAACGATATAAGGAGGTATAGCTAATATTTTTACCCAACATATACAAATTTGCGATAAATCCCTTTCTCCGGGTATTTAAGTCGTATACCATGAGAGAGAAAGAGACAAGAAAAGTCGTCTCACAATATCGCAGCACTTCTAAGTTTTTTTTAAAGTTTTTTTTTTGGTTTTTTAATTTTATTTAAACAACAATTATTATCATTTGACAATTTGATAATGCCTTCAGAAGGCGGAACAGCTGTCACGCGTAATAATAAATTCATCACAGAGCTTTTAACTGAAAATTGTTTTTAAAATTTAAAATAATAAAAATTATTGTTTGAAATAAAATTAAAAAACCTAAAAATTAAAATGGAGTTCTACAAAATAAACTTTAAAACCATAAATATATACTTCTAAGTATGTAAGGATGTTCTCTACATCATCGAGTCGCATAACTTATGTCAACGGATTTTGAGGTTATTTCCTATATTTGTGTTGATTAAAACACTTGCAGTGGTTATACAAATAAATCACCAACAGATGATGGTGACATGTCCTATGCGTGAATGTTCAAAGAAGACCAAACAAAGATTACATAACATCACTTTATAGAGATATTTCCATAGTTTTAAATATTTTTTAACGAACTTTAGAATTTTTACAATTTCAATGATATAAAGACACAAAATCAACAAACAGCTTCCATCATTATTTAGGCAAACCTGCTGTTATTAGTGTTTGTGGGAAATTTCAACTTTATAAATCATTTTCATGGTGTATTGATTTTGTTTAATGAATTCCATGTGGGCGGTAACTAATAAACTATCCAACATCCTTTAACATATCTTTGTCTATTTTTATCGAGTCAGTATAAAGTCAACCGTCCTGACTACACTTTTTCGCAAAGGTACCTCTCCATGTTCTCCAAGAACTACGCAGAAGAAATAACATAATTCAAGAAAATTAAGAAGTCCAGTTGTTTGATAAATGTTTACGAAAGTCCAAACGTATTCTTATTAAAGGCGAGATTTTTAATAAAATATTTACGTTCATTTTCTTGCACATCACATTTGCACATGTTCGCGTACAAATAACTCAACTCAGAGGCGAGAAAATGATACGACAGAAAAGAAAAGTCTCGCTAAATGTCTTCTAAAATCCTCAGGCTTATTTGATGGACGTGTCACATGTATCCCAAATTAAGGAGAATAAACAAGGCGACAAAAACGGACAAAGGCATGATGGTGGCGGAGTCCAGTACTAATATTTGATCTGCTTATTCCCCTTGTTGGCTGTTTTGCTGCGTCGGCAGACGCAATATGTGTTTATTGCGAAACACCTTTTTCTTACTTATTGTTTCTTAGGACTTATGAGAATGTGAGATGTGAGGCACACATAAGGCGAGGTGTATGTCGTCCTCTTAAACAACTATAGAATTCATCTACAGTTGAAATATTCTTCATTTTAGTAAAATCTATAAAATTATTGTGATAGATAATTATTAAAATGAAAATTAAATAATAATTTTGTATAAAACCACAGATTCCATTTTAATTTTGATGACCGACCGGTATCTCTTTGCCTAAGCATTATCGGAATTCAAAATTAAACTAAACTAAAAATACAAAGTGTGCGGTTACATATACATACAGAGGGAGAACACAATATAAAATAAAATAACAGTGAGAAAATATGATAAGAATAAAATTATAACAAATAAACAGATAAAAAGAGACAGATAATATGAACTAAAAAAGGCAAAACGTCAACTAAGAAGGTGATTAAGAAATAAATATTATTTCATTTCAAGTGATTGCTTACTACGAAAATAATATTAACAATATTCAAGGAATATATATTTCTTTTTTTTTTTCTTTTTAAAAAGAAAGACATACATTCCCGAGTTACGAATAACCTGACAAAGTTTGAAAAACTCCTACTGCCATCATAAGAAGCGGAAGATGTTGCTTGTGCAATGATGAAGGTCTTAGCCAGCAGAGGAATTGAACGCACGACGCCCGGGTGGAAATGACAAGTTTGTCCACTCAGCTACCGACTGGTCAATAAAAGAAAAGACAAAGAAAATAAAAATATTACGTTTTGACCGAGAGTCGAACTTAGGATTGTGTTCGAATAGAACTTTGCTCGTGATTTGAAAGATGAATGCCAATACAGAAATACGAAAACTGAAAGAAAGCAGTGTGAGATTGATGCAAATTACGCTAATTAAATCAGTTAAATTTGCTCAGTTGGTAGAACGGTACTCCCTGATATGGATAGAGAGATTCCAAGGTCGAGTCTCGGTCACAAGCTAATCATTTGTCTTCTCTTTCTTTTTCTGTTTTAGGTTTTTTATCAAATTTTTTTCAATAATTTACATCACAATCGTGGGTAACGTTCATTAAGTTAATTTTATTTTGAAAATGATTATTATAATATTTTTGCTGATTGGTATTTTTTTTGCTATCGCAGAATAATTCAACTGAAAATAAACTCAAATATACAATCAATTTGCTTCGGTCTTTCCGAGATGACTATTTTATCTCGACAATTCTACTTTCTACGATAAATCCGTTGAAGAAACGAAACAAACATGATTACAATCCTGAAATGATTAGATATTGAATGATTTCTATTTTCGTTTAGTTTCTCGTGATTATGTATTTTTGTATGAGTGCAATATCAACGCAAGTCTACACTATCAATTTAAAAGAACTTTGATTAAAAAAAAATCTGAAACCTTATAAAATGAATATTTTCACTTTTATGTGAAACGAATAAATCTTTGTGCGCAAGGAAGAACGGAATGAGCAAAAAAAATTAAGTTGTGGGTTAAGTATGCAGAATTTTTCCTTAGATACATATCTATTAGCGTTGTGACCGCTCCGTAAGAACTACCTCATGTTGCGGCAGTTCAAACTTCATTCATTTTTCATTGAACAAATACTTCAATTGAAGCTAGACTGCAAGGAATTACTTTATTTTGCGGCAGTTCAGTTGCGAAGTTGAACTTCAAAGCCTACAATGAAGTACTTCATTTAAAGATAAATCAGTATCAATAATTCAAGGATTGTTACGATGTAAAGTGTTTGTATATTTGTATCGTATCCACTGTCATTGATTAAAGGATTTAGTGCCTTGCAACTTTACCTACTGTCAATGTATCTTATGTGGAATAATTAATGTATCAAGAGAGCTTAACGGTCAGTGTTTGTTGTATCATCTAGCATTGTGTAACAAATATCAACATATTTTATATTATTCTACTTGCACTCACTGTCACCTACCTCAGAACAGGTTCTAATAACCTGGTGAGGTAGGTAATGTAAAAAAAATAATGTAAGAAACAAAAAAGTTAGTAAAATTTAAAAAAAGAAGAAAAAAAAGTACTTCAATTGAAGTCCGACTTCAAAGACTACAAAGAACTACTGCATTTTGTGATAGCGCACACTTCAAGTTATTTTCGTTTTCGAATCTCTACAGAGTATTACTTTTATTTTGGCGAGGAACTTTTGTCGATTTGCTAGTACTTTTCGAAAAATCTCCAGGAACCGGTTCCAAAAAGAGCTGGACAAATAACCGGTTCCTCGACAAATAAAATTCAAATCTCTTTTTGGCGAGTTGGACTTCAATTGAAGTGTTCAATACGAAGGGTTCATTTTAAAGAACTAGCAGTTCGTGAAGCATTCAGAAAACGTTTTTCCCAACGCTAATATCTATCAAGGAAAAATGAGATGTGTCAGAAAATAAAATAATGTGCCATAATTTTTTGAAAAAGGTTATGTGACAAATGACATGATTACATACAAAAACGAAATTCCTTAATTTTGTTTTGGCTCTTTTGAACATCTGCGTTTTTCGACTCATTCCGTTCTTCCTTGCGCACGCAGAAATATGCCTACTGCCCTTTACCTATATTTTTTTATAAATTCATTGATTAAGTACGTCCTTAACATACGATGATGAATTGAATTATTGTCAAGTGAATATTAATCGTGTTAAAATTTCCTTAAACACATACTTACGCATTTAAAAAAAAAAATGGCACTGTTATTTATCGCAAAAAAGTATTTTCATTTTTAGAATTTTTTTTGCTTTTCAATTACACACTGGTTTATAAGTACCTGTCTAGTACAAAACTCGTAGATCGTAGATATACGTGCATACATAACGTAGGTAGGTATTTAAGTATTATCAATTACATGTATTTTTAAGAAAATTAATACATTTTTATATTATTTCTAATTTTGAAACTGTTAATTCGTGGTGGAATTCCATTTTAATGATTTAATACAGACTAGTCTGAAGATGGCCGTCATAGGCTGAAACCGGTCCAGTCATAAAATAAAAGTGGAATAAAGTTAAAAAATTGTTTTATTAAATCACATTTTTATATATTTAAATTGGATAGGATTAAAATGTTTTTTTTTTCACACGAAAAAAAAAACTACTCGTAGATAGGTAGGTACCTGTGACAAAAAGATGTAACTTATAAACGAGTTTTCTTTATTTCCATGTTAGTACTATAGGATTTGGCTATCAAACATTGGTTTTCCGATCACGTTTGATGTCTTGATCTAAGCGTGTAGGGAGATATTCTGTATGATATACATTTTGTCGTTTCGTTTACCTCCCACGTTCCACAAATATTGTCAGCCAATAACACACGGCGAACTAGTTATACGCTATGCTGTTATACACCGGAGCGGGCTGAGTTAGACGGTGGCGAGTGGTGACTGATATCCCCTTTGTACGACAAGTTCAGAACGAAACCTGCTTAAGTAAAAATAAGATTTACAAAATATAAAAATATTTGAAAGTTTCCACACCTCACAGGTTCGAGCGGCACAGAATCCAATAAAACATTAGATATCTAGTAGATGTTTGAAAATACCATAACTAAGTTTTTGGTTTCTATCGATAGTAGCTACCTACTATAAGTTTCTTGTAATATTAATAACAATATTTGAATGATTTATATAGCGCCGTTTTTGTAAAATCACCTCAAGGGCGCTGTACAGATCTTATTTTTTTATAATTACATATTAATTCCTAGTTTAAATAAGATAATATACGGTAACATATTTATCTGGCAAGTCCCATCAGATAGAGACACTTATTAACTTAAAATTATAATTACGTTTTTTTCCGATTTAGGGCGTGGGAGCGAAATTAAAAAATAAACTTTCTGAATTTATCGTACAGTACAGGATTTGGTTAAAATTTGAATATCTAAAGGTCGAGAGACGGATTGTATTGAGATTCTTTTAATGAATTTAAGGATATGAGAGTCTGAAAAGGTAAGTTTTCAGTTTGGACCGAAATTCTTACTATTGATAAAAAATTATTGAAGAGAATTTTATAAGTTGGTGTTAAGATTTCCTTTAATATTAAAATAATTACACTCGATCAATCTGTTTGAAGCAATTACCAATTATGTTAAAATTTTGGACACCATGTTAATACATTTTACCGATGTCGGTTTGTTATTAATACTCATTAATTCATCTTGCTCCAAATGTTACAGCACGCTTATGGTATTTTTTTAAATTTAATATTTTTCCAACTATCAATTGGGGGTGGAATTCCATTTAAGGATTAATAATACAAAATTTGAAACTTTTTTACATCCGTTTTTTTTTTTTATTTAGGCTCAGCACTCAAAAATAGCACTAACTGTCACTTTGCAGCATTCAAATATAAGGAATACTACAATTGGTTCAGATTTTAGTTATATATGGGTAGTTAAGAAGATGTCTAAGGTTTCCAGTGTTTTTTTTTCTGCAGTATTTTAAATTCCACGAAAGACATACTTAATTGACAATAAAAGGTGCAGCATGAAAACCAGCAAAGGCATTTTCGAACTTTTAACCTAAAATTACAGAATGCATTTCATAAATAATGTATAAGATTATTCTTTAAGAATTGTATTCACTAGAAACCTTAGACATTTTCTTAACCACCAGTATAGAATTAATAAAAAAATCATTAGTAGTATTGCTAGTATTATATGGCCAAAAAGTGCGTATTTTGGGGGGCCGACCTACCAGACTAGTTTAACCTATTACGTTCAAATTTAGATTGATTAAAATTGTATTTTTAAGATATTTATGTATATTGACAATTGAGCAAAACAATTTTTGTAAAATATTGTACATGGTGATTCACATAAAATTTCTTTGTTATTAATATTACATTTTCTTTAAAATTTAATAACTAATGCTTATTAAATGTGTAGGTACTATATTTTCAAAATTTTCATCTAATAAATAGTTAGCTGAAAACGACTATTTAAATTTTCATCCCAACACAAACGTATGCCTAGTGGGATGGGTAATATACCAAACATTAATTTATTTTTCTTAATGTTAAAGTAAAACCATAATAAAATAATTATTAAATGTAATAATAATCTAAGACTCAATTTTATCTGACTATCTATAAAGTAGAAAGAAAACCTTTATCCTGTTCTTGAATGGTAATATTTTTGTGTGTGTGTTTTTTTTTTACTATTGTCGTTATCATTCTGAAGAACTACTTATTGCATCTTGTTGAACTTGCTCGCGAGTGCAATTTATGTACTCTCAATCCAAACAAGAGAACTACACGAACAAACCAAATAAGTCCACGGGGGAGGAAAACGATCAGGGGACAATCTTAAGAAAAACTTTTTTGATGATTTTTCGGAAAATCTTAATGACCTTAGGAGGGTCTCTTTTTACTCCTCGCCTCAATGTCCCATCCCAAGTCCCTTACGACAAAACACCTTATCACTACATTTATTTGAAACTAGCAGATAAAAACCTGCTCCCGTGTGGTTTAGTCACGACACACACATCGAAAGGAACATAGTGAGTAAATTGTGAAGGACTGTAATCGCAAGAAAATTTTAAACTTTTGTATGTATGAGCAATTTTTCCATCGAACGTGGCAGAAGGCGGCTTACGGTATTAATATTATCAGAATCCAAATCCAGAGAAAACATGGGTAATAAAGCTTCAATTTAATTGCTTGTTTTATACACTTGCTTAGAGTAGCGAAGCGTTACTATTTTAACAATTGTTGTAATAAGAATTGTCCATTGTTTTTATGAAATTTTCCATTTAATTAACTTACACAGATGTTTTTTTTTTTAATATCTGGGTTATGTGATATTAATTATTGATATGATTATACGATGGTGAGATTGATACATTTTACATTTAAATACTCGTTTAAAAATATATGCAATTCGTTAAAATAATCTATTCTTGTATAAAAAACAATATATTCAAAATGGAGAAAAATCCTCAGCTTGAACCTTAGAGTATATAGAGTGGTATCGATCCAAGGCAGTGTAGTCATTTTTTATGATTTTTACCTGACTCTACTGACCTGAGCGTGGCTAAGACCAAGGCTAGAGTATTTATACATTCATTCATATCACATATCGATATAATATTATTGTTTATTCGTATCACCACTTTTTCACCGTATTGTTATCAACAAAAATATAGCAAATAACCTAAAAAACCGTTTAGTTTTGTCAAGTTATGTCAAGTTTAGTGGCATAATAAAAAATGTGGGTGGAGTCCCGCGGTGACCCAGGAGCCCAAGATCATCGCGACAGTACATAGAAGCGGTCTATTATATTTGTTGTCTCTTTCTCTCTGATGGTGTACGACGTAAAAACCCAGAGAAAGTGATTTATCTCAAGTTTGTATCGGTTGGGTAAAAATAATTAGCTCTCTCTCCATACATTGTTTCTCCAAGGCTAGAACCTTATAAGTATCACCCTGGTAAACGACCACTATTCAGAATCGAAACGTTGCTTGAAATGCCTTTAGCCATGTTTGGTGACCAGTTTTGATTAGCTATGTACTTCCCGACCTTCTTTTTCCGTCTTCTTTCCCTCCCTAATGTCTTTAATCTCACAACATTCCCCAATTGAGGATGCCTTAGTCCCAATGACTCTAGACGGTTGAGAATAGTCTCTTGTGCGTTAGTCATGTAAAAAAAACGAAAAAAAAAAATCGACTGTGCTTTTGAATTAAACATTTTAAAAAGCTTACATCATTCCTACTTTATGGAGAGTAAAGTTTCAAATTTATTTTAAATTTCGAACGACCCATAAGTCGTCTACCATTTTTGTTTAGGCTTTTTAGGATAAGCCAACATTAGGTACTGTATTGTAATTGATACGTTGTTTTGGATAAAGTTTTAATTAAATGTGAGTAGGTAGGTACTGATCATTATTCCATATGGTCCATGCCGCGTTTCTAAATTAAGAGTTTACTGTAAAGCATTGGCCACTCGGATCACAGATATGAGATGTGGATACCAAATTAATATAAGTGTTGCTGTATAAGTACTTATTATGAAACAGCATACAGTTTTCAACATTGTTGCAAATTGCTCATGGCTTATATTGACGATTATCATTATTACCTACGTTTATTGAAAATTGAAAGTCTTAAGCACGAAGATCCTAGATTTAAGAACAGCCATTGACAGATTAATAACATTGAGTAGGAAACTTACATAAGCTGGTTGTTATCAGTGCTCGAATTCAATAATTCAACTAGCCGGAGCGCTCGGAGCTTGAACGGTAAAAAAAATACAACTTTATTTTTCTAGATCCGGTCCTTCATACAACATCAAAATACTTTTTTTTAAAGAATTGTAGAGTCGAAGATTTTCAAATACCGGAACGTCATTCCGGTTTAAAAATAAAAATATATAGTTTTCTAGATCAGGTTCTTCGTAAAACATCGAAAGACATTTTTTTTTTTGAAAGAATTGTAGATTTGATGTTTTTCAAAAACCGGAACGCCGTTCCAGTTTTATACAATTTATTCCTATCACTAGAAAATTAAAATGTTTCAATTAGTTAACGGTGAAATAACGAAATTTAAATGTATAAAATGTTAGAATCAGATATTTTTTCTATCCGATGGAGTCCAATTATTTTTAATTAGACACACATTGTGAAATCACAACCAATCAACATAATGAGATAATGCCTAGACCGGTTAAGGCATATTGCTGATCTCTCCGTTGTGACGTCCTGCTCTCTCTCTCCCATTGTCGATGCGTTCATGAAAGAGAGATGATATTATGGAGTTCTAAGCGGCAGAACCATGTTACAAAATCTGTTTGCTTTAATAATACTTGGCTAATTTATATAACGCCATTTTTTGAAATATCACATCAAGGGGGCTTTACAAAATTTAAAACCTATGGCTTAATTTACCGTAAGACTATCTAAATAACTAAAGGTAAAATTACCTTATTGATATTTACATATTAGTTATTTACATTTGTTGCGGGCTGTGAAAAATTGTTAAACTTTTTGTTTAGTAGTAGATCTAGGATTGAGGATTGCGGATTATTGCGTGAAAAAATATTTTATATTGATCAGCTTAAATGCTAACGGGTTAGCCTAGCTGCATAAATTGGTATAATTCTGTTATTTATGGATATGATTTTCTGAAAAGATGAGTTTTGAGTTTAGCTCTGAACTCTGTTGTCTGTTATTATAATATTACGTGAAGGCAAAAAACCATCCATCGATAGCGTAAATTGTTTCAATACAAACAAAAGGTTAATAACACTTCTCTACGTGACACGAATGAACAAGATATTTGATGTAACAATAAACGATTAACCTGTTAAAAAATTCCAACAAAATTCCAGCCAAGTGTAGCAAAATAGGCGTAATTTGCACACTTTATTATAATGTAAAAGAATTTCAACATAATTCTTACCAAACGTGGTGTTTCATCGAGAATAAAAAAATGCGAAGAATATAAATACCTGATTACAGTGAAGGTTTTTCCCCGAAATGTACCAATAATCACGACTCATAACTCTTCTTTTATCTCTCAGTAAAATACCATTATTTCAAGGACTGAACGAATTGAGAAGCATTGTATCACCACACACACAATAATCACATTAACTACTATCAAAAGCAAGCCTTGAGAATAGTTGAGCTCTTCACAATGTCACCTGTAATAGCAAACTGAAGAAGGTAAGGCAATTTAAAATTTACCTCCGCATAGAAAGTTTAAAAAGTAAAAACAAAAAGCGAAGGACAATGTTTTTTACAAAGCTGTGTTTTTTCCTGTGGTTTTTTACTTCGCACTTTCGGTTTCCTTATTCAAAAATAAGGACAAAAGAATGCACGAAGATTATGGATCATAGAAGGCGGAAGGTTCCTTCGAATAACGCTTGCGTCATATATTTTTACTGCACCGCCTTGAAGAAAGGGTTCGGCCTTAGTTTCAATGTGGGCCAGAATGCGGAAACACCGATAAGGTGAGCTTAAGTAAATATCGAACCATGCATTATTGTTAAAAGGTGTTTTAAAACACAAGGTTAATGGAAGTATTTAATTTAAAACTTAAAAATTGACTCTACGCGAAGTAAAAGCTTTAACATTTCAGCTATAGTTTTAGGTACTAGGGCTAAGTTTTATGGTAAATTAAGCGATAGATTTTGAGTTTTGTAAAGCGCCCTTAAGGTGGTATTTCACAAAAATGGCGCTGTATAAATTAGCCAAGTATTATTATTATTAACACGTTCATGTTTAATTTTCATAATACTAGTTGTTACCAGTGACGGCTCAAGACTGTTTTTTTAAGATTAAAAGTCATGATTGATGTTATTGAAGCCAAAAAAGTTTTTTGTTGTTGTTTAATTTCAATTTTATGCATGAAGATTTTTCAGCAAACCGTGCAGTAAACCACTAAAACTGAAAAATCCTGAAAATCTTCATGCAAAAATTAAAAAAAAAAAATCTTTATAGGTTACAACAATATCGAGGTATTTTTTAATCTAAGAACTCTAGAACACTAAACAACTGGTTGTTACCCGTGGAAAATTATGGAATGTAACTTGATAAAAAATGTTTTCTCGTAATATAGTACATTCTTTATTGGTTGGACTTTATCACTTGTTTGGATTTGAAAAATATTATTTTAAAAACAAATTTCAGTTCCAATTTGACACAGTTCACATTCATACGTATGCACGTAGGTACGTACTCATGAAAATATATACGTTTTTTAGCATCTGGTTTAGTCAATATGTGGTCAAACGTAGGCTTAGATAAATACTTGAGAATTTCAAGAGTTTAGTATTCGATTCCCATATTTTGTTATAATTTAAGATAGGTTAGGTTGGGCTAGGATACAATTGATTCAGGATTCTAAGTAGATACTAACCTAACCTTATCTCATCAAATTAATTCCGGATTATACGTAAATAATAAATATTCCGTCATAATTCCTTCCGACAAATAATATAATACAGTGTCCTTGGGTTTATTCGTTTTGGACGAAAAATTACAATAAAAAAAATAAGTCAACCCAAAATAATCGGTCCCTTGGGTCATTAACCCGGTAATAGAAAGATGACGACTGTTTTAAACGCAAATTATTAAGATAATTTCTGCAGAATTACAATACCCAGCTCTTGTCGAGTAAAGGAAACAAAAAGAACTTGATCTCGTGAAAGTTGCACGTTTTGGGAAGACTATTTATTCTCGTCCTCATTCCGCCATTATCGCGTGATGCCGGGTAGTATCGGGGGTTCGTGCTACCCCAGCCCTAACTGTTCCCAATCCCACCCCTATTACGCGTAGGGCTGTTTTTTTCTGAGAATTCTACAATTCATCCCCCCTCCACGCAAACGTTTATCTGCTCACCTTCGAATTATTTCATCCCGACCATTTGCGTGTTGCTCATCTCCGCTGCTGATTGGTTCTAGAGCATAATCTGTATTCACATACTCAGATCTCTTGCACTCGTGGGAGAGATACTTTTAAATGTTACAATATTAAACGTAGAAATATTTCATTTGTGTACCACAATAAAATAATGACATAGAAATCAATATAGCAATGTTATTATCGGTTTCAATACCAACTTTAACAATAAATTAATATATTAATTATTAAAATAATATCAGTAATCTTCAACGTGATTAAAACAGAAAAAAATAACGGTCGCGACTGAGACTCGAACTCAAAACCTCTACTCTATCCGGGAGTAACCGTTATTTTTTTTCTGTTTTATATTTAGGTTGAAGATTGTTGATATTATTTCAATAGTTAATATAAAAATAATTTAAGTTAATTCTATTTTAATAAGTTATTAATTTAATGGTAATATACGTCAGTTTGTTGCAAGTCTAATCAATAATAAATAATAACCTATGATGCAGGTTCACAGAAGAATAATTTAGTAATTTGTCCGTTAATAATAATAATAATATTTGGATAATTTGTGTAGCGCTGTTTTTGTTAAAAATCACGTCAAGGGCGATGTACAAAATTTAATTTCCACTTAATATTAATTCCTAGTTTATATAAATATACATACTTACCTGGCAATTCGCTTCTGGTAGGACACAATCACTTTATTACAATACTGAGTTTCTGAGTACTGATGGAATAGTTGGTGCTACTGATAAGTGAGAATTTTACAACTTACTGAATAATTTTCAATTTATTATTAATAAATGGTGTAGGTTAAAATGTTATAATTATTCAATAATTGCGCAATGTGTGATTTATAGCTAAATTTTACTCAGAATTGTTATTATTGTAATCAATATTGTTATAAATAACATTTCTGAGGTCAAACGTTAAAAGTCAACAAGGTTATCAGATAAACATAATTGAATATAATGCTTTGTACGGGAAAGCGTGAACTTTGTATATAACACTCTGTTGCCCTGGGTCATATTTCACTACGAAAAGACAACAAATTCTAGACGTTTTGAAAGAAAGGGCAGCTTGTCCTTATAAAGGTTTATGATCTTTTCTTCGCGGGCGGCCAAAAGAGCAACTGGCAAACGATATATTTTTTTGAATCCATGTGTGATTTTTGGGTTGGTTATGTACAATAGTGACACCCTTTACTGCACAGATATGTGTGTACATCTGTATTGTAACGCAAATACACGACACGGGGTAGGCAGAGAGGATGGACCGCCATACAACTCTGTCTTGTCATACACTCCTTGCTTCATTCATATTCATACATCGTCTCAAACATACTCATCTGATATTCTGACTCATGACGTGGCCTGACTCAATTCACTTGATCGTGCCATGTCTCCCTCGGGCGTGATTCTTCTATTCACTTTTGCGTAATATATTATTTTCACCCTCCTTTCTTCGTTTATTGGCTCTACATGCCCAAACCATCAAGGCGTCTCTTTCTTAATCCTATTCATTACGCTTACATCAGCCTTGCATCCCGTCCGGATATCCACATTATTAACACGGTCATACAAGGTTTTTCGCACATACGCCTCAGGGATCTCATTGCTACAGCATTAAGTTTACTTGCATCCTTCCACTGCCAGTTCCATACCTCACTACCATACATCAGGGTCGATAAGCGTATCGGTACCTATTCACATTACATTGTTATCAATTTGGGACAAAAAAATATTATTCCGTGTCTACGTGCTATGTAAAATATAAACATTCACATTTTAAATACGGTCATACAAGGTTTTACCGCACATACGCCTAAGCGATTTAGTTTTTACGGGATTCAGTCTACTTGCATCCTTCCTCTGACGGTTCCATGCATCACTGCCATACATCATGGTCGATATAAGCACTCTATTGTAGACTACGATAAGGAAATCAAGTAAACTTGATTTTAATCAATTAGTTTCTCTTTTTTTATCTATAGAGAAGCATTTCAAAAATCTGTCGAAAAGCATCTGAAAAAAAAGCCTCGATGGTCGAGTGGTAAGACGCTCGACTACGAATCCAAAGGTCGCGGGTTCAAACCCGGCGTGCGCCAATAACTTTAATTTAATTAATAAGTGTCATAACACATATAATTCGTATAAAAATAATAAAAAATACTATATTTGCGGCACGTTCCAGAGTGGTAGATACTCCAAGTATCGCCCTGGTGAAAGACCACAATTGAGAATCAAAACGTTACTTGAAATGGCTTTAGCCGTGTTTGGTGACCAGATCTGAATTACCAGGTACTTCCCAACCTTCTTTTTCTCAATTTCCTTCCCCTCGCCACTGACTTAATAATAATAATTGGCTGATTTATATAGCGCCGTTTTCGTGACAGAGATATCACCACAAGGGCGCTTTACATCATAATTAACATAATATTACAACTAAGACTTAACATTAACTTATGCTTAATACTTATAACTAGTCACTTACAACGAACATATTAAAATTATCACATATTTATAATGGTTGTTGCCCGTGCTGACGGACCTAGGGTAGAAAAAAAAATAAAAACAGTGGAGTAAGTAATATTTAACTATATACATTAACTAATTATAGCACTCGGACTGAGTGATCTAAATTCTAGTAAAGGAAAGGAGTTAAGCCTCACAACATACCCTATTTGGGGATGCCATAGTCTCACTGGCTCTAAACGGTTGGGAGCCGTTGAGACTCTTGTGCGGTATTCATATGAAAAATATATAAAATAAAAAGTTTAATTAAAACTGGTACCTATTTACATAACGTTGTTATCAATTTGGGACAAAATAATATTATTCCGTGTCTACGTGATTTGTAAAGCATAAATCTCTAGTGATATTTTGTTTGTATTCCTGACGCAGGCTGCCGGGAGCGCAGAATTCGGCAGAAGCAGTATTATTTGTGTGATGTACAAGCTCGGTGATCACAGATCATGACGCGAGTGGGAGTGTAAAAATAATATCATCAGACCGGCAGTTTGTTTGCTCCGCCGGCTTGTGACGTGCGGAGCGGCGCTGGGCGTCCCCCCTCTCCCCCGGGGCGGCGGCGAAGTTGCCACCGTTCGTCCGTCTCATTCTTAGTCATTCTCTGGCCTAAGATCGTCAAACTGTTAGAACAGTTATTTCTTATTTTTTAACGAGTGGTGAAAATAATAGCTAGATTAAAAAAAAAGTAAATTCTATGTTTTCGTAGAAAGCAATCACTTTGCGGTTTGACATATTTAATGAGAATATTAATCTAATTGAAAAATATCATACCTTCTGTTTCTACTCTCGGGGTACGAGAACTTATGGAAGCAGAAAAACACTTTATTTCTTCGGAACCCAAAACTGGGTATTTATTTTCTTTCTTCTGGTGTTCTTGAGGTTCGGGGCTCAAAGTGGAATATTATTTCTTGAATGTTCCCGGTGAATGTTTCCTTAGACTACCTTTTTTTGGACTGTTCTTATTGGACTCACTTTTTGGACTTACTTTTTTGACTCACATTTTTGACTCACATTTTTTAATCACATTTTTGACTCACATTTTGGACTCACTTTTTGGACTGTTCTTACATACTAAATGAATTTACTACATTCACAAAAATCTCAGTTATCGTATTTCTCTTATGAAATAAGCCCATGTATATTCCACCTCAACCCTCTCTTATTACATAGTAATTCAAAATTAGTACATAAAATTACAGTGCATAAACATGATGAAAATCAATGAAATTTGCTCAATCCTAAAATATAAATAAAATTGTAATACAACTGTAGGCATGAACATATGACTTGACAATTACCAGCAAGCGATAAGACATTCCTTCATAAAATACCAGGCTAGTCCTAGAGGTACCTTATTTCATTTCACCGAAATCTGACGTTGATTATACAATAGTAGATGATATATTTTTAACATAGTAACATCGCATTTGAAAACGAACACCTTCAATGCTCACGTTCTCCATAAAAATGGTCATGGCAACAGATTGAATAATTAAGAAGCACTAAAAATAAAGAAACCCATTGAAATTCAGTCACATTTTTAATAATCAGTTCAATCTGACAATACCAAGGAACGCCGTAGATGTTTAAATAACCACAGTTTATCAGAATTTGCCAATCATCTTATTGAAAAAGATTATACCTTCAATAAAAGCATCTTCACAAAAATAAAGAAAGTCATTAAAATAAATAGTCATAAAAACAATAATATTTGGATGATTTGTATGGCGCTGTTTTTGAGAAAAATCACCTTAAAGGCGCTGTACAGATCTTATTTTCTATCATTATATAATAATTCTTAGTTTAAATAATAACATATACAGGAACATACTTACCTGGCAGATCTTTTCAGATAGACACAGTTTTTAATTTTAAATTATAATTATGTTTTTTTTTCCGATTTAGGGCATGGGTGCGAAATTAAAAAAAAAAATTCTGAATTTGTCGTACAGTACAGGATTTGGTTAAAATTTGTATATCTAAAAGTATTCTTAATATTCAGTTCAATTTGTCCGGTAATCCAATATTAGGCAAACTTCCCAAGTTCATAAAACTTCTCATTCGCCTTCTCAGTTTTGACGTTTTTCCTCTGTCATTTCATTTTATCTGTCTCTTTCTCTCTGCTCCTTTTTTATAATTTAAACGTTATTCTTCTATTTTCTCACTGTTCTCTTATTTTATTTTCTTCTTTGCATTATGTATTTAGTTTAATTTTGTACCTTGATGATGCTTAGACTAAGCAAAACCAGTCGGTTAAATTAAAATAAAATCTGTGGTCTTATACAAAGTCATTATTTTATTTTCATTTAATAAATATATAAATATAATTAAAGGGACTCTTTTTATAACCCCGTTTTGGAGAAAGAAAAGTCATTCCATTTCTGCTTTAACATCTGGAATGACGGGTTCTCGCAAAGTACAACTTCCGTCGTATCTTGCTGACTGTAATTTCATAATAACTTACTTACAAAATGATATGATATGCAAATAATAGTTTTTTTTCAATTATTGTTTCTGCTTATGTAATTTTATGTATGTTTGCTGTTTGTGTATTTTTTTAGATTGTTTAAGTATTTTTTTTGAATAGCTACTACTTTACAATCAGTTTAATGGGAGCGTGAGTTTGTCATAAAAAAAAATCCTGACAAAAATTTAATCTTATTTTGAAAACGGACTTTGTATCGATAAAATGTACGGGAACCCCTCTATCCAGGTGAAGATACATGGTCCTGTTTAAACTAGGCAGTCACACTGGCCCAAGGTGTTTTACTTAAAAGATTTGTTAGTGTGGCATATTACGATTCCGAAATTTCTTCCACCTTTCGTGACAAAGCATTTGTTATTTAATTTACTGATGGTTTTAATTTTCGATAATGCATATTGGATTTAGTCCTGTAACCGTATTTGATCTTTTCATAATAAATTTGGCATAGTGAACATCATATAGATTGATTAAAAACAATATTCTAGACTTTACCAAAGAGATCTAAAATTTGTATGTACAAATTATTTTTCAAATTAAACTATTCCACAGATATTTACACATTCAAACAATTTTCCAAGAAAGTCAAATATCTAACTTAATTTATCTTAAGATAATAATTTATTATCTTGCATAAAATCTCGGCTGTAAGCCACCTATAATATGTAAAGTTACAAGACCATTAAGAACGATTATTAAAAAAAGGTTTTTTTCGAAGCTTTGATTTCTTACAAATAATCAGTCAACAGTATTTGAAAATCAAAGTCTAATTGAATGGCTACCATTACGTAATTATTTTTAGAAAAACGTGTATTTTGTATTAGTAATTCTAATAAAATAAACATTTAGGTTCTTTTTATATCTAGTAAGCGCGGTTTTGAAATAACAAAAGTAATAAATTTCCAAAAAAACATGAATTAGAAACGTTTGAGAACCTCAGGAATATTCTAGAGGTCCGTGAGTGCGACAGGGACCTTTCGAGTTCACATAACGCTGCCTACGGATAGCATCCCGGCAAGACAAACGTGATCGGCGGGTCCGTATCAAACGCGCGACCTCCACAAAAGCGCCCACTCGATACAGCGATCAGAATCAACGGGATCTTAAACTCCCACACTCCTTTCGTGGGTATCCGGCAACTGGGAGACGAATTGGGCTGAGTGGGGGAGACGCTGATTGCCTCGGTGCTCCATTGGCTGTTTGATCGAGGTGGAAGCAGGAGGCTGCGCGCGCACACGTCAATACTAGCCTTTGCAGCGGTGCATGGGGGAAAATTTTGTGCATCGAGTATGCGCACTAGGACGGAATAATAATCTATGTTTAATTTTACTTGACAGAATCGCAGGAAAAATGCGGAAGTCTTTGCTACAACCAAATGGAAACTAAGCTAAGCTTAAATAAAGAAGGGTTTAATGTCACGGTTATATAATTTCACGAAATTATGAAATTTACAATTGAATTGGTAAGCCTTAATTTAATACTGTTGCATCTATAAATTCAAAAAAGGTACAGAGTTATTGGCTCTCGCATTATACCAAGCCTGATTAATGGCAGTGAGGCATGAAACTGGCAGAGGAAGAGTTAAAGTAGACTGAATGCTGTGGAAATGAGATCCCTGAGACGTATGTGCGGTAAAACCATGTATATCCGTATTTAAAAATGATGATATCTGGAAAGAATGCAAGGCTGATGTGAGCGTAATGAATAGGATCAAGAAATGGACGCTTAGATGGTTTGGGCATGAAGAATAAATGATGCGAAAGTGAATGGAAGAAGTCAAGGACGCCCGCCGAAGACATGATACGATCAAGTAAATCAAATACTTGGATGGGGTCATCTGAAGAGTAAGAATAACAGAAGAGTATGTATGAGACGATGTATGAATGTGAATAAAGCAAGGAGTGTGTCCTAAGACAGAGTTATATGGCAGTCCGTCCTCTCTGCCTACCCCTGTGGAGAAACGGCGTGATGGTTAGCTGGTTAGTTAGTCTATAAATGAAAATAGATACAGAGTTTTCGGACCTCACATTAAATATTAATAATAAATTGGAAGAATGGATGACGAAGTCGAGGACGCCCGAGAAAGACATGGTACGATCAAGTAAATCAAGTACTTGAATCGGATCATGTGAAGAGTCAGAATAACAGAAGGGTATGTATGAGACAATGTATGAATGTGAATGAAGCAAGGAGTGTGTCCTAAGACAGAGTTGTATGGCGTTCCGTCCGCTCTGCCTACCCCTGCGGAGAAACGGCGTGATGGTTAGTTATTTAGTTAATCTATAAATGAATATAGATACAGAGTTATCGGCCCTCACATTGAATATTGATAATAATATTTTTAGCTGCCATCATATTCAGATGATAAAACCGGTATAAGAATGTTATGATTCCCACCAGAATATTATTTTACACTTAAATGTTTTATGGCAGACTAAATGGTTTGAATGCTGCACTCAATTTAATATTAATATCATTTAATTATTCGCTGATGGCATTTAAAATTATATTTTGTACCTTCTTAAAAACATATTGCAGAATTTAAGAAATACGCTGAATTAAAGCATGGAATTATAGAAAACAATAACCAGTAAGTACCTAATTTATTGTATTCATTAAACCAGCAATAAACCATTGCTTTAAGCAATTTACTGAAAGTTAAGTAAGTAAAACGTGTTAGATTTTTTTCGCTCGTTTTATTTCGTAAGAACTGCTTGGAGAGTTTTCATGATATTCATTTGAATATTAAAGTACACATTAAAAGTAACTTTTTGGCAATTAGTTCAGTGATTTGCCCTAAGAGCGCCATAAAACTATTGGATTAAAACTATTTTCCTTTAAATATGACGCTTTAGTACCTAATTATTAAAAATAATGTTGAGAATTTAAATCAATCGGTAATTAGATAAAATCCATAAATTTAACACGTTAATGTTCGGGGAATTTAAATTAAATACATAAAAAATAATTAATTGCTTTCGAATATATTATATAACAACTATGTATTTAAAGATTTCAGTACTTCTCCACTAACGATATTATATTAACAACATGCAAAAGGCTTCTACCTAAACTGTTGGCATAATAATTATTTTTCCAGTAAGAAATGTTGGAATGGGTAAATACTGACAATTATTTCCACATGTTACGCACATAAAGATTTAAAAAAAAAAAAATATTTAATCTTTCTGATGTAAGAAAGAAGTATGAACTAAAGATCACGGGTTCAAGCCCAGCATGGGCAATTAAATTTTACTTAATTAATATGCGTCATTACACATTTAATTCATATAAAATACTATACAGTATATTTGCGGCACGCTCCAGAGAGGTAGACACTCCAAGTATCACTCTGGTGAAAGACTACCATTCAGAATCGAAATGTTGTTTGAAATAGCTTAAGCCGTGTTTTGTGACCAGATCTGAATATCCAGGTACTTCCCAACCTTCCTCTTCCCCATATCCTTCCCCTCCCCACTATCTTCAGCCTCACAACATACACCTAGTGGGGATGCCATAGTCCCACTGGCTCTAGACTGTTGGGAGCAGTTGGGACTCTTGTGCGGTATTCACTATAATTTTTTTTAAATATATATAATATGTAAATGACACGCAAGAAGTCGTTGACATTCCGGGAAGACGTAACACATATAAGTAAATCATTCTGTACCTTCGTACTTTACACAGTTTATTGTCATGGTATTATGAATGCGGATAAATCGATTATTACAAGCAAGGATATACGAGTTTGGCGTTCCATTCTCCCTTATTACTCTTGAGGCGAAGTGACGTAATGGATGTTTGAGGGGTTTAGAAGCAAAGGCAGCAATCTTTTTCATCTTCAATTATTTCTCAAAAGTTGATACAGTTTTATATACACTTTTCTTCCATGAATATTGATGTATTTATAAATTGTTGTTTCAAATTTTTCCTACGAGTAATTTAAAGTACACAAACATTTTGGTACATAAAAATCTCTATTTCTTTATGATAATTATTCAAAAGTTGACAATGCTACAGAACCGGTTTTTGTAGATTGCTGCCTTTGTTTCTAAGCCCTCATTTATTTTATCCGTAAAGTAATAAGTTGGTAGGAACCTATTCAGAGATAGTTTACTTACTTATGTAAAAAGGTTGAAAGCCTAGTTTATGTTGAGAAATATTTAGCAGTGGCAAAATGGCATAATTGAAAAATTTACTAAGTTGTCAATGCGCTATAGGCAAGCACTTACCCGAATACAAAGTACTTGTGAGTTACAATCTAATAATGAGTACATATCGTGTAATCTTTTCACAAAGTGGGTACCTACTACAACATGCCAGGCTTTATACCCGAAAGGTTTCATTTATTTAATAAATGAAAAACCTTTTCTAAAAATAAGGCAGTATCTACCCTTCATTGTGAAAGCTGGAACGACCTCTGCGCGGCATTAATATGAAACGTAATTCCTGCCCGTGGTGTTTTCTTTTTCCTATTGATAACGTAACGCGTACGTGATCCCCTCATTTTCGCAGGAGAATTATTGATGATATCCGGGAACAAGAGGCCGGGCTGGAAACGGTAACGGGCACATTTACGGTATCTGGAGGATCATACGTTATCCCGGGTAATGCCGGGATCCCGGGAAAAATTATCCAGTGGGGAAAAAAGTTTGCTAAAATATGGATGCCACCAGAGACAGTGGCGCCGGAAAAAAATGGCCAAATCCACCTTTATAACTACCTACTGCATAAAATGGATTAGATACATTTACTAAAAGGGAGGCTTAGATGGTATGTACATGTGGAGCGGATAAATAAAAAAAGGAGTATAGGAAGAAAATATGACACGAAATTTGATGGTAGAAAAAGTCGGAGGCGCCTGAGAAAGACATGGTACATTCAAATTAATCGAATACTTTAGTCGGTCATCCCAAGAGTTAAGAACAATAGAAGAGTACCTATGTATAAATGTGAATGAATCAAGGAGGGTGTCTTAAGACAGAGTTGTGTGGCAGTCCATCCTTTTTGCTTACACTTGTAGGGAAATTGCGTGATGGTTAGATAGTTAGTAAGTTAAACTTATACCTGAGTTATATAATTTATATTAATTAACGCATTTAAAAAGTTCAGTTTCACTATCTTCTGAAAAAACTTCGTTCTTCCCTTCTTTTGATAAGGATGTATTTTACTTTTCTCATTCGATTTGAGACCAAATGCTTTAATAAGAAACATCCAAGAGTCCTTATCTCCTTGAACTTCAGAGGCTTCTGTTAATTTAGGATCCAGTCTCTTCTCTTATTTTGATTGGTGTTTTTTTCATTATTTTGATTGAAGAGAAATTGATTATAGCTATAAAGTTAATTTTATATCAGGTTCTTCCTATCACGCCAACATTACTAAGCTAATGTATAATAATACGCTATTGAAGATATTGATATGATTAAGACTTGTGACAGGTTTTTTTCTCAGCGAAACATTAAAATTAAATTTATTGAAAATAATATAATTGA
The DNA here is from genome assembly GCA_022651775.1 of Drusus annulatus. Taxonomy (NCBI): domain Eukaryota; kingdom Metazoa; phylum Arthropoda; class Insecta; order Trichoptera; family Limnephilidae; genus Drusus; species Drusus annulatus. Next base: position 744,070 of record JAGWCC010000006.1, read on the forward strand.
AATTTAAAAACTAAAAACGTAAATATTTAAAACATCCATACGGAAGAATCCTAATGGAAATAAATCGTGAGAAATTTATCTTACTATTATTTTTTATCATTTCATTTGATTTTTGAACAAGATAATTTTAATGAATGTTTTCAACGAACATTTATTATAAATGTTTCATTTCAATGTTAGCAATGTACAGCATTTTACGCTATAATATTTTAAGTGGTTTTATGCTTTAATTTGAATTTCTGTAGAAAATGTTAACGTTGACAGAAACATTGAATATTACCTGTGCAAATTAGAATAAAGTATTTTATCTCTTGCGAATATTTTCTTAATGTTTTTCGCGTCGACCAACATCAAAAAAATCGTACATTGGATGTAATAAGAGTCTACTTCAATAAATTGGTGGATTTACTTGTAATTTTCGTGGCTTTCAATTTTTTTTTTTATTTGATAATATTCCACTGCCTGCCGCTGTGTTTTGAGAGCATTGTTGGGGATTGGAGATGTAATATCATATATTATATACATTCAGAGAGAGGGTGCACCCTTTTCTATTATTCTGTGGCTGCCACATTTGTAAAATAATGCTATTTCTTACTTCAAAATAAAATTTATGAACACACTGGAAAACTAATGATACAGCTTTTCTTTCGTTTTGTTTATTCAGAATACTTATTCGAGTATAGCGTACATATTATATAATAATAAACTTTAAGCAAAAATAGTCATTGAATATTTAAAAAAAATATTAACTATCTAAAACACACACACATGACACAGAAAAAATCCATGAACTAAAAAGAACGATGGTCATGACCGAGACTCGAACTCGGAACATCTACTATATCCGGGAGTAACACTTTGCCAACTAAGCCATCAAGACTTCATTAGAAAGCGGAATTTTCTAAACGATCTCATACTTCTACTGAAAATTATTAATATTTGAATTTCTTACGATTTTACGCTGTCATCTTTTGATGATAAATATGCATTAATGCTTTAGAGTTAATTCCAATTTTTTAAATGTTAATTTCTTAACAAACAAACCTCCTAACAAGTCAAAAATAGGTACGTTGAATGATAGCTACCTGAATCAATATGTATAGTTTGGTTTAACCTTGCATCAACTGTAAGATTATTTCTTAAATGTTGGTCGAACTTGACGATAAATTCCATAACACCCAGACCGCCCACACGTGAACAGAAAATTCCTCTTCATAATTTATAAAAACGTATTGTATTACAGTATTTGCAGCACGGCGGGAATCGAACTAGCAACCCGCAGACTGAAGGCCATATTCGTGAATCATTACGATAAAGATTCAGGCAAAACTATCAACTCATATATTTTAACAAGGTGATATTTGAAAAGTAGTTTTACACTTACCTACTAGTTATTTTAGTATTACGTATCAAAGCGACGATTTACAAAGGAAAGTGTGTTTTTTACAGAAACAAATCATGTTCAAAAGTTCGTGGGTCGTTAAAGCAATTTAATAAAGAATGCATTCGCATTGTGTACCTACACCTATTAAATATATCTTTCAGAAGCATATAGTATTCATTTTTAATCGATAAGAATAGGCGTATTGAAACATTTTATGAAACAATGTACAAATTGAAACCTTTTTTTATAAATCAGGTGAGGATAAGAATCATAAAAAGTAGAACCTACATGGAACTTTTGTGAATAAAAAAAACAAAAGAAAAGCGTTATTTTTCCGCTGAATTAACGTTTGAAGTAGGTATATCGTCACTGAAAAGGAAAAAGGGCTTAAGCGACACTTTGCTCAAAATCTATTAACTATGCAGCTTGGATCAGTTTTTTTCTGCATCGAATGCTCTGACTCTCGTTTGATTCTGAAGACTTTAGGGCCATCTAAAATATATTTACCATTTGGGAGAAGGTTTGACTTAAAAGACAACTGTGGGACTTTTTTTAGCTTTTTGTTTAAAGTGCTCTGGTGTAAGCTTCCGAAAATGCCGTTTCGGCCCATTTACCTTTCCGGTGGCAATATGGATAATCCACAATGCTGAATAATTTCAAATCAGATTTCGAGCAATTCTAGAATGAAATCCATAGATTTACTAATATAATGTATACCTAAGTTATTATCAGCATTAACCAAGCATATCTTTAGAATGTATTCAAAGGATACTAGCGATAAATGTATATCAAGTGTCAAGGCTAAATAACGTACTTTATAATCTTGTTTTCGACGCAAAATACTTGGAAGGTTCTACAGCGATGCGGCGGTGCCTTTATTTTCTTTACACAAAGCTTCTCGTATAATATTTTACTAGTTTTATGTGCTTCTTAACCTCAAGAAAAATTCTTACCCTCTTCAGAAAATATCCGATTTTGTTCAAGCTTGTGACATAAGTACGGCATATTTCTCAAACTGGATTCCTTAAACTAATTTGCACCTTCTGAAATATTACGATAATGCCGAACGAAAATGGCGTTATTCTTGCATAGGGTTGAATTTAAAGTGGCAATGATTTCGTTTTGAACCCCATTTTTTAAGGCCAGGGAGAGAAATCACGTGCCAAGGAAAGCTTTCAAGCGTTAAATTTTAAAAGAATTTTTTATAGTGTATCGAGTTAGGATAGGATCTTTAGTCTTTGGGCGGTGAGATGAACCTAGTTGAAAGCTTTTCGCAATTCCGCTAAAAATATGAAAACTTTTGATTAAGATATAGTCCACAATATTTCTCTATTGAGTGAACCTCGTGATTTGGTAGGAACAAACTACCTACCTTCCAAATAAAGGTTTCAGAGTGTTTGTAGGTACTTACCTGCAAGAATGACTCACTGCATTTTTTACTTTGCAGAAATACAGCAAGGTATGTATGAGGGGTATAGAATCAAAGGCAGCAATCTTTTTCACCCTTAGTTATTTCTAATGAATATGCACAAACATTTTGATACACAAAATTCCCCGTTTCTTTGTAATAATCATTCAAAAGTAGACAATGCTACATAACCGTTTTTTTTTGTAAATTACTGCCCTTGCTTTTAAGCCCCTTGTATATTTAAAGTAATCTACATCCCTAGTGAGAGACTACCATCTGGAGTAGAAATGATGTAAAAATTGGATAAAGTTTTTTTCTGTAATCAAAACTGAATAGCCCTTGGAGTAGAAATGTATGGAGTAAGAGCTAATTCTTTTTACCCAACCTATACAAACTTGCGATAAATCACTTTCTCCGGGTTTTTACGTCGTATACCATGAGAGAGAAAGAGAACACAAAAATAACACACCGCTTTCATGTACTGTAGGGATGATCTTGGTCTCCCACGTCTCCGGGCACTCCGCCCACATGTTTTATTATGCGACTAAACTGAACACAACAAAACGGTTTTTTAGGTTATATGCTATATTTTTGTTGATAAAAATACTCTGAAAAAGTGTTTGTACGAATAAATAAAAACATTATGTCGACATGGGCTATGAATGGATGTATAAACACCCTAGCCCTGGTCCTAACTACGCGCAGGTCTGCCGAGTCCGACAAAAATCATCAAAACTGACTACACTGTCTTGGACAGGTACCACTCTACGTACTCTAAGGAATAGCCAGATAGTTGCCAAAATCAACCCACCCCTTATTATTTTTCCTATCCCTTATTTATAATATTTTCTCACTCTTATTTTACAGAGTTTCACTAGCTTTGGGCAAATGGAATTTTTGTTCTTTATTAAATAAAATAAATCTTTAGATTTTTTCAAGTAAAATCATTACTTCCCTTTAAAAAGCCATTAATTCACTATGGCTAAATTCGTAATTTCCAATACATTTTTCAGACTCACAAAATCGAAAAACGTCGCAGTTATATTTTTTTAATGTATAGTTTGTAGGAGTTTTATTATTTGTGATCAATACAGTAGCAACATAGTTAGGTACCAATTGTGGCTTTAAGAAATTATAGGGTCGTTGACTATGAATGAGATGCTAAAAAGATGATAATTTTTCAACAGCACAATATTAAAATCCCTTAGGTACAAACCCTTAGTTATATTACGAGGGGATTACTGCAGACCGTTGTTCCTTGACAATAATTATAATTTGAATAATATTTTATCTTTAATTGCGTAGTAAGAAAGTAGCCCCGAAGTTAAATTATAAAGGAAAGCGTGGGTGGGTGCCCAAATAATTTAACATAATTATTATTGTGGAAAGTTACAGGTCCCATCTGGCCAATATCAGAACAATTTGAGAAGTAGCAACACTCGGTTTGCATTTCTCGTTAGTACAAATGGACGGCTCGCAGCGGGCGGAGGCTTATGTACCTACATGGTGCTTACTCCCATTCTACATCATATTTTGCTGAACTTCGGGTTCCTGCTTATTTAATTAGTCTTATGCTCGTACTAAGTGGCCACCAGTGTTTTGAGGCTGGTATTTTAATCAAATTATTACAGAAAATAGGCAGTAGGTGGATGATTAAATATGCAGGTACCTACTACTAATAATGTTTATTGTACATAGGAAAGTAGGAAACCATATAATTATTCTTTTTTTGTTTGCATTTTTCCGTTGCAACATTTATGCTTGCGCAAATTACCTCTACTCTTATTCAATTCAAATCTTCACTTAAAGGGGTAAATATTTCTTGGAATTGCTCACATTGTCGAGTGGTAAGACGCTCGACCACGAGCCTAAATCTCGCGGGTTCAAACCCGGCGTGTGCCAATAACTTTTATTTAATCAATATATGTCATAACACATTTAATTAATATAAAATAATACAAAGTATATTTGCGGCACGTTCCAGAGTGGTAGATACTCAAAGTATCGCCCTGGTGAAAGACCACCATTCAGAATCGAAACGTTGCTTAAAAATGGCTTTAGCCGTGTTTGGTGACCAAATCTGAATAGCCAGATTCTTCACAACCTTCCACTTCCCCATTTATTTCTCTTTTCCACTACCTTCAGCTTCAAAACATACCACAATTGGGGATGCTTTACCTCACTGGCTCCAGACGGTTGGGACTCTTGTGCGGTACTCGCTTTAAAAACTTTGTTTTAAAAAGGGCCTAGGAGCAATGAGCCCCTACGCAGGTGCATGCGCCAATGAAGAACTCAGTTCACAGTTGATGTCGGAAGAATGAGATCGAGCTTATAGTTTTTCTCCCTCATTTAATCTGGGTTTCTTGAAAATCGGCGTTATCAAATCTCTTCTTACAGCCCCATTCTTAACAAGCCTCTCAACGTCGCCCAACCGGATTGAGATATAAGGTATGGAAAGGAAAGCTCCCGTGAACTCTCAAACTGAGCTCACGAAGTTTCATGAAATTTGCACTGCTTTTGCATATACATTTCTGGTTTTTCAGATGTGCTTTGAAAGTATGAGTACACAACGTATATTTTCTCCACAAATTTCTTAATATTAAAAGAATATATTCAAATAAAATAAACATTTGTTTTAAACCACGTCAATATAATACATTTCGTGGTTTAAAACAAAATGTTCTCTCATTTTATTATAATTTTAAATCACAAAATAAATTGCTTTTTATGAAAAAAAACAATATATATATTGTTTAGACTTCGACGAACCTGAAAAATAGGTAGGTACCTACCTACCTATATTATATATGTATAGTGACATAATAACTGTGCATCATAAGTTGGTAGTTACATAGGTAATCTAATACCTACATAATAATAAAGAGAAGTAATTTTATACTTCTTATGAATACCTACCGTAACATAATTTAGCTGTGTGTTTCACGAGAGTTCATAAGGAACAGGTTTTATGGCTGAATTATACAGGCGGTATCTCATGGCTGTATTTCAGAGAAAATTCCGCGGGTTGTCGTTTCTGGTCCTGTAAATTTGACTGGGTCTTTACCGAGGCATTTTAGAAGCCAAAATGTTAATTTTTCTCATAAAATAAGCTTGATTTGGCATGCGTAAAAACCAATTTGCGAATAATAAATGTATATGCATATTAGCCATACATATTTTTGCTTATAATGGAATCTAAAACTAATAATAAAACCTTTAAATTTTGTTTCGTGATTAGGTAGGCAGGTACTTATAAAAGAGATTATTTCTCTAATTACGTTTACTATCTCATTTTCAAAATACGCCATTCTAATTCGACTGTCATCCAGAAAATAAAAAACAATTAGTTTCACAAGCCGATGTCGTGAGAAATGTCCGAAAGACGTTTGTAATTAAAAATTCAAACTGAAGCCCTAAAAAATCTTACCAAAAAAATACGATAGTGAAAACAATTTTACATACGTACAATGTTTACTCTAAATCACAGTTATTTGAGACCTTAACTTTTTCAATAGAAATTTCTAGGTAACTACAAATTTACAACTAATATTCGATCAGAAACTAAAGGAAAGTTACTTATCCAATGCAGTTGAACAATTATTGCTGGGCTAGTGTATGCAATAGGTATACAGCTTTTTAATTTTTGTTTTTTTTTTGTTGTTAATATTGATTATTTACTCTTATATACTAACAATTTATTTATTTATTTATTCTTGCAAAAAAATTTAAAAAGTACACAAGTTTAGTCCATGTCTGTCTCACTAGGATATTCCTGTGTCGAGACAGACGTAGTGTACATAAATTATACATTGTAAAATGTAAATATTAACAAAGATAAAATAAAAAGAAATAAAAAGGAGAAAGAAGAAAAGAAATGAAAGATGAAATTAAATGAAAATTAGAACAAAGTTATTACATGGAGGATGCATTTTATATATATTGTTTAGGTTGTGCACAGTAATAAAAAGTAAAAAAAGTAAATAAAAGGGAAAAGAAGAGAACGATGTAATTAAATAAATATAATAATAAAGTTATTACGTGGAGGTAACATTTATAGGTATTGTTTAGGAGTATAGAGGTTGTGCATAAGGTACATTTATAATATTTTATGATCTAGGTAAAGGTTAATACAGAAAATAAAACAATAGAATTAAATAAGTCTAGAGATAAAGATAGGTTGAAAATTGAAGTAAGCACGTCTAGGTAGGTGTTTTACATTGGTTGGCAATATTAGGGGGACCTATTTTATAAATCCACTGTTTTATTTCATGTTTAAATTTAATCATTGTTTTTAATTGTCTAGGAGGTCACTTTGTTTTAGATATTTTTTTTAATTGGAAATCTACTAAGAAATGTGACATTCAAATGATAATTTATTTTGGTAAAAACTTACATCACAAGTAAATACTCACTTTATATACCTACCTAGCGCAAACAAATTTGCAGTAATCTGTTTATTTTACAATGTCATATACCTTAGTTGGCGTTTGAATTGGTTGTTGACTCTGTGGAATGCGAACTAACAATGTCCAGCAGATTTATGCATTAGATTTCAAAATGTTCAAAAACATTGTGAGTCAGTCGATTCATCAATAAATTTTGAGACGGTACGTGCATTCCCATTCGTCTGAGGTTTTTATTTACACAATCTTATTTAAAATGTAGACTGTAGTTGGGTGGCTGCGGGCATCTCTCGGCAAATGGGACCAACCGACGAGTTTGCGTGAAGAGCGAGCTGAAATTTGGCATGAAGTTACATTTTTCAAACCCAAAGCAAATCTTTTGAGATGTGATGACGCAGGAAAAGAGATGAGAGAACGAAAAATAGACGGGGCAAACTGCCGAGATTCCCACCGAAGATCTTGATAAGATGCTCATGTTTGGCGAACGAATCAAAATGGCGAAGGGTATTTGAATAAAAGTGAATGGTATTTTTTCAGCATCTTCTCAGTCTTCTCTCACTATTTTTAAATGAGCTACCGGTTTGTTTTTCTTTAAAATCCTTCCCAATTTCGTGGGGAGGTTCATCGACATTTGTAACCGTTTTAATGTTGGTGACTTGATCTTACTATTGTAAGAAATACCAAAAATACATTCATTCACTTATTTACGGTATTTATATAAAGTTATAAATAAACATTTTGTTATGTAGAATTTAGGACGTAAGTATGAAATAAAACTTAGAAAGCAGAACAAAAATATTACAACAAGAAAATATTTAACAAAATGAGGTTAGTATTTTTGCAAAGGCTTACGCGAAAATATTACGGCTAGTATTTTTGCAAAGGCTTACGCGAAAATATTACGGCTAGTATTTTTGCAAAGGCTTACGCGAAAATATTATTTATTGGCCCATGTTCATTTCCAAAATAAAATTAATTTGATCTAACTCAGAAAGTTTATGTTATTTTACTATTTTTTAATAGTGAATACCGCACTAGAGTCCCAACTGCTCACAACTGTATAGAGCCAGTGAGACTATGGCATCCCCAATCGGGGTATGTTGTGAGGCTGAAGGTAGTGGAGAAGGGAAGAAGATGAGGAAGAGGAAGGTGAGAAAGTACCTGACTATTCAGATCTGGTCAATAAACACGACTTGAGCCATTTCAAGCAAAGTTTCGATTCTGAATGGTTGTCTTTCACCAGGCCGATACATAGAGTATCTACCACTCTGGAACGTGCAGTAAATATAGTTTTTATTATTTTATATGAATCAAATATGTTATAGGTTTGAACCCGCGAGCTTTAGATTCGTCGTCGAGCGTCTTACCACTCAACTATGGAGGTCGTATTCGAAATCAAGGAAATCATTAAACCTGTCCTATTCTAGTAAGCTATTAAATACATTTTGATAAGTTCTTAGAAATAAAGATTCAGATCCAAAGATGTATTATAAAAATAAAATACGTATGCAAGTTATTACGAAATAGGCATTATAAATAATGTGCTTATATTAACACTTGAAACATTTTTCAGTGTGATATTTTTAGACCCTTTCCCTTTCCACCCTAAGTGGAGTAGATTGCCTTCCTTCATTTATATAAACAAATAGGTAGGTAGGCTATGAGAAGGAAAAAAAAAACAAATCGACCATTCCCATAACTTACTGCCATCATAAAAACGATTCTAACAATAAACACTGCAATAAGGAAGCGAGAGTGAAAAAGCTCCGAAGAATATAAAGGGTTTACAAAGTATAAAATCGTTACATTGTTTGCTTGCTGTTTCAGTGAAATAACAAAACCAATTGCTCTGCGGTCCAATAAATAATACAAAGGCGACACATTCTTGTTTGGTAAATATTTGTCCTTCGTGTTTATTCGAAATGAAAAAAGTGAAAGGTTTGAGCTTTTTGATTTATCAATTTAAAAACAAAGCTTAAAATACCGAGCTGCCCAATGAATGAAATATTTTTATTGGACAAAGGAATAAATGTGCATACTTTCACTCTTGAAGTAAGAATATATGGAGGGGGAGCTAATTATTTTTACCCAACCTACAAACACTTGCGATAAATCACTTTCTCCGGGTTTTTACGTCGTACACCATGAGAGAGAAAGAGACAGCAAATTTCATAGACCGCTTTTATATACTGTAAGGATGATCTTAAGGTCCTGGTTTACGGCAGGACTCCGCCCACATTTTTTATTATGCCACTAAACTTGACACAACTAAACGGTTTTTAAGGTTAAATGCTATGTTTTTGTTGATGGAAATACTGTGAAAAAGTGGCTATACGAATAAACAAAAACATTATGGCGATATGTGATATGAATGGATGTATAAATACAGTAGCCTTAGTCTTAGCCACGCCGAGGTGCGCTGAGTCAGTTTAAAATCATCAAAAACATGTCAAAAACTGACTTCACTGCCTTGGATAGATACTACTCCACCAATTCTATGCTTTCACTTATGAATTTGTTTTATTGTTGACTGATTGACTAATCTCATGTCACCCGTGTGAGTATGAATGTGCGATTTTTTTTTTTAAGTTTTTCAGAATTTTTTAAACCTCAATGTTATTTTATCAATACACGTAAACTATTAACATGCCGTTTTAAGTAGAGAGGATTGATCGTTTTAAAGCTTTTATCGGCTCAAATGTTTCACATCATCCACGCTAGTCTTTCAAATAGCATTAAAACTCTGATCTGTTACTTTTTTTTAAATAACACAAGAGTTTCACTACCTGAAGCCGGAAGGACTATGGCTCCTTCATGTTAGGGAAGTCGCGAGATGGGAGGAAGTAGGAAAAAGGGTTGGGAAGTGAAAGAGAGAGAAAAGCATAGTGGAATTTTTATTCTCTTATTATTAAGTCTCTTTTTTTTGTTAGCTTTTGAAACCGCAATTTTAGGGGCCAGAGGTAAAGCTCTTATCAGTCTTATCATTCTACTTATAACTTGTCATTATCAACACTGACATCAAACAAAACTAGTTCGGTAAACAAATAAATAAGAAGTGGAGCGGGTAACTACTCAGAGGTAAAGTAGGTGGTACCAAATATATTTATTTGAAATATATGTGAAAACTTTCCACGGCCATAAGATACACGTTTTGTCCGAGTAGCCGAATCACCTTGGATCTTGTTATTTATGTTGTGAATTTAAATACAGCTAGGTATAGTTGCTCCATTGGAAATCGGAATCAAATTTGAGTGAAAAATGTATTCAATAACCGGTTCTTCGCTTACAAGCTCTCGAATAATAATTAAGTGGAATTGGTTATCCCGCCCAGAGGGATAATTCACCAATGGGAATACGGAATCTTTTTGTTGAATAAATTTACATAAACAATGAGTATCTACACAGGTGAGTATCCGAGGAACGAACTCAGGAAACTTGAAGCTTTTTGAATATTTGTCGGATTAGATAACATTAATTATTTACATAAATATTATAAAAGCTTAGCTGTCGAATAAAACCAATTATTTTATTAAGAAATACAAGAATCGCTTGGTATCTGTTTATGTTAAGCGTTTACCTACCATCAAACATTATTTGTGAGTATTTCCCAGGCAAAGAAGGGTTATCCAGAGTTATCAGTTTCTTTTTTATTTCTATGTTTTTTTTTTTTTTTCTTTTTTATTCAATTGAATTAAATTTAATATTATTATTATTGAGTTCTGCCATTTTAAGTTGTTTTGTTTTGTCAAACTGTAACTGTAACTGTTTACTGTGTAACTGTTAACTTGTAAACTGTAACTGTGTAACAGTTTAATAATGGCATTAAACGCTTAAACAGCTGTCGCTAAAAACAAAAAAAAAACTTAAAATAGCAGAACTTAATAATAATAAAATTAAATATAATGTAACTGAATTATATAAAGCATTAAAATGGAGTTCTATAAACTGAACACCAAAACTATATTTTTTAAATCTGTTCATATAAAAAAGAAAGAGTTACAAATAATAACAAACTTCAAAGAAGCATTTCAGAAATGTAGATTTAATTTATGTGAATATATAGATTAAATTAAAGTTTACATATAAATTATATAATAGGCGAAACATGAAATGGCGCCGCCTTGCTTGTCGGAAATGTGCATTCCGAGCGATACTAATACGAGATAAGTAGCTCTTTGATCAGCATCTTCAACGGCCATAGGTAGACTCATTGTACCTAAACGCAATCCCAACACCAATTTCGGAGACCGAGCAATATCAATTGTGGTGATAATTCTCTCATGAAAACGGCGCTATATAAATCAAGCAATTATTTTTATTTTCGATTTTAGTTGCGGTTCATTATTTAAGTCGATTTATTAATTTATAGATTGTGTTTAAGGAATATCAATATTTGCAATTTTTTTTAATTTGGAACCCGTGACCATGATCCGGAGATCAAGGCTAATATTCTCGCCGCTAATCTACATAATTTGTTTACCAGTTTAACAACAGTCAAACACATCACCAAAATGTCCAAATGGTAAATCCACCACAACTGACGCCAGCGTATAAAAATAATGGCACATCAAACTGTTTGACCTACTCAACTCGAAGGCATGGGGTGTAAAAAACACTTTCCGGAAATACTTTTATGAATCTTGTTGAATTCCTGGGAACCCCCATAAAAACACGCAGTGTGACCCGCAATCCTCAGCTTGTATCGATTTGCGACCATAGACGATCGTCAGACAACTTTATGGTCTAAGCCCATAAAGTCTCCCCATAAACAATAAAAGGGGTAATAAAAATCCTTGCGTAACAAAACTCGTGAAAATGCAAGTATTTCGTGACGTCACCGACATAAAGTGACGTCACGAGAGTTTAATGCACGGCAAAGTGGTCTTCCGCCACCGAGCGCAGAGGTGCGAAAAGAGCATGCCCCGAGCAGAGCACGTGTTAGAAGTCAAGCAAATGCCTAACTTAAAGACGGGTAATAGAATTTACAACACAAGGTTAAGCCGAAATGACACTAAAAGAACGGTATAACGATATCGTTAAATCGTGCTGTCATAAAACCACTGTTGAACTTCTTCTGGCTCAATCTTCATGATGCTTATACTTTATATCTACCTATCTACCCACTCTGACGTCAGGCCGCAATGCACCGTGAGAAAGTGACGTGGAATGAATCTTAGCGACGACAATATGTGAAATTGCTTAATATTTTACGGGAAGGTTTATTTGAGTCTTGTGTATTTAATATACATAGCCTGTTCAAAAGAAAAGGTGAACTTTGAATTTTCGCGGGCTGTGTACATTCGATTATCGTTTTTTTTGTTGTTGTAATGTTGGTACACATATATTTATCATTTGTTAGCATTATCAGCCATTTTGGATTGGTGGTTTGTTTTTGACAACTGAAAAGGTTAGTCACGTTTTTGTGTGTTGTTCGATTTTTTACTTTTGAAAAAAATGGATCAAAGAATATGTATTAAATTTTGCGTTAAAAATGGATTTTTTTCTAGAATACGTATTTTATTGCTAAAGTTCCTTGATTGTTTGAGAAGATGGCTTTAGTACGATTTATGTAGCGGTGGTCAATGACGTTATATATATATATAGACCCGTTGTAGCGCTCTCAAAGTGGCAAGAAATAATTACGCTAGTTGGTGTGATCGGTGTTTAAGCCGATTTAGTACTAAACGGTCACGCGTCGCAAGCAAGTATGGAACGCGGCCCGAACTTCGGATTTGTTTCGTTCATACACATCTATTCTATGAATGTCTATCTTTGTCATACATGACCGATATTTAAATGATGAATTTACTGGTAACGTGTGTGTTTTGCTTGCCACATTTTGTGTTAATATTCCAAAGCTATAACGTGTCAATATATGTAACGTTATTGCCGGTGGTACGATTTACTATACCAGTTCGTCAAATCGTACCGTTGGACAAGTTTTATTTTATCATAAACTAAAATAGGTTCCAGTTGATTGTAATTTTTTTTCATAAATATTATGTACCCTTAAAAAAATGTTTATTTGAAACTGATCCCGCTTTCATAAAGCATATTAATCATGAAATATTGAGAGTATAGTGCAAAGTGGTACAATATACCATATCTTCCCTATAAATATAAAAATATGAAATGATAATCAGGTTGACTAGAAGATTGTTTTAAAAATATTATTAACACTGCCGAAATATTATTAGGTGTACAACTTTCCGCCGAGTTTTTTTCCGTAATTCGAGGCTTTATTGTAAAAAACTGGCTTTACATCTACGATTCAAAATATTGTCCATGTCTGGCCACTATTTTCTCCCATCTTTCGGGCAGCGTACAATCCCGCGTTGAAAAACCTGGTCATCTTTTGAAGCGATCCAATTTTTGACTTCTTCATGAGACCGGAAGTGCTGGTCAGCCAGGTCGTGCGCCATTGATCGAAACAAGTTATAGTCAGAGGGAGCAACGTCTGGAGAATACGGCGGGTGAGGTAGGCTTCCCATTTCAACGTTTCTAAGCATGTCTTGACCACCTTCGCAACCTGGGGTCGAGCATCGTCATGCTGCACCTCCCACAAATTACGAGAATTTGCTCGTAAACTGACATTTTCAATCGAGAATAACTCTATGATGCACACACAAATCGACTAACATTTCTATGGGGTTATGTTGACAGATGCCTAAGTTTATTGCATGACGTCTATAATCTATTTATTTCGACCGTTACTTACCGCTGATATATACATGATTTTTTTTGGGTTGTTGGTAAAATCATCTTCTTCCTTTTTTAAATTTCCCATTATTTAGGTTGTGAATGTGATTTTTAGAACGGTTAAAAAATATTTTGTCAATTTGCTGAAATTAAAATTCCATATTATTTTCCAATTTTATGCAAATAGGTAAATTTTCTAAAATAATTTTATTTCAGTTAGCACGTGTTTTTAGAAAATTTTGCATGCAGTAGGCGTAAACTGGCTTTTAAATGGTAAACTTCCTTATTTAGCGAATAATTACGGATGTTGTTGATTTTTTCTCGTGTCAGTGTAGATTGTTAGATAAGGAGAGAAAGTCGTAAATGTTTACGATGACTTATTGTTTATTTAATTTTATAAGCCTTGTAATACTTGAAAATTATTTTTTTATTGAAATCGAAGAATTGAGGAGTATAACACCTACAATATTACTAATTACCTACTCATATTTTGACCATCTCAAAAGTATATATTAATTCGTTATTCAAGGATTTTAGTCACTTTATGTTTCCTTCTACTCTAAGCCTTAATCTTCTTTGGAATGCACTATTTTTTAAATTTTGGCAATCAGCCTCCCAAACTAAGTATCCTCTGCCGATCAAACTGCTCTTTCACACCTTGAACACCTGCCTACCAGAGTATTTTCTTCAGCAATGTAAAACACTCATATCTTACAGCTCAATAGCCTGCCTCTCTTTAACACAATTAATTAATGTAGCACTTTTTGGTTCATACAATATACGCAGCGTTCCTTATATTCATAATAAATACTGCAGGTTTCTTTCCCTCAACGAGTTTCTCAACACCTGCTCTCAATTACAATCCTTTCTGTTCATGATAGCTTTGAACGTGTTCTGAAGGTCGATGTTTCGTGTGCGTACAATAAATTGTAACAATGTAAACTCAGGTATTTTGCCACCTGCAACATAAGTTTGTCCCAGTAATCTTGAACTGAAATCTTATCGTTAAAAATTACAGCTTCCGCTATGATGGAGTAGTTAAATTATAGATAATTAAACCCTTCATAATATTCTAGAGGTAACGCTGTAGATCGATCTGTAGTCAGTTTTTACTAGGTTTTACTGACTCGGTTGGACCTGGGCGTGGCTAATACTAGGGTTATGGTATTTGTACATCCATTCATAGCACATGTCGACACAATGTTTTTGTTTATTCGTATAACCACTTTTTCACAATATTCTTATAAAAATAAATATGCCATATAACCTGAAAAACTGTTGAGTTTTGTTTAGTTTAGTTGCACATCAAAGTGTGTGGGCGGAGTCCCGAGAGACGCACGAGTAAAAAAACATGGTTACAATACATTGAAGTGGTGTGAAATTTTGTTATCTCTTTCTCTCTCACGGTATACGATGTAAAAACCCGGAGAAAGTAATTTATCGCAAATTTGTTTAGGTTGGGTAAAACAAATTAGCTCTCTGTCCATAGATATTCTTGCTCCGAGGTTTAGCCCGTGACCCCTGACTGCGAACATGACGTCGTGGATCACCAAACCACACGCCAATTGTAACTAACTAACCATCAGGCCGTTTCCCCGCAAGAGTAGGCGAGAGGACGGACCGCCATACAACTCTGTCTTGACATATACTCCTTGCTTCGTTCATATTCATACATCGTCTCATGCACACTCTTCTGTTGTTCTAACTCTTCAAATGGCTCGTTTCAAGTATCTGATTTACTTGTTCGTGCCATGTCTTCCTCAGGCGTCCCCGAGGACTTCTTCTTCCATTCACTTTCGCAATATATTTTATTTTCACACTCCTTTCCTCGTTCATTCGCTCAACACGCCCAAATCTTCTAAGCGTCCTTTTCTTGATTCTATTCATAACGCTTACATCAGCCTTGCATTCTTTCCGGAAATCCACATTTTTAACACGGTCATACATGGTTTCTTTATGGTGGCCTCAGCGATCTCATTTCTACAGCATTCAGTCTAATTTCATCCTTCTTCTGCCAGTTTTATGCCTCACTGCCATACATCAGGGTTGATATAAGCACTCAATTGTAGACTGCTAGGTTCGCTTCTTTGAGGATCTTTTTTATTTGAGCCAACAGTGCTCAGTCCTCCATTTATAAAGTTTCCTGCATTCACCTTTCTTTCAATATCTTTATCAGCCTTTCCGTCTCTCGTAAACATTATTTCTTAATACGCAAACTCATCCACTTGCTCCATACCTATATCCTCTATAATCCTCTTCAAGACCCAGGTTCACTCCTTCCTTTCCTCAAAAAGACCCTCCACACAGCATCTCCAAAGATGACATAGGCCCTGAGAGAAGTTATTTCCCTCAAGGCCTCTTGTGTGAAGCTATTGTAAAAAAAATACTTCCTAACCTTACTTTTCCCCATCTCCTTTCCCTCTCCACTACCTTCAGCCTCACAACACACCCCGATTGGGGATGCTATAGTCTCACTGGCTCTAGGTGGTTGGGAGCAGTTGAGACTCTTGTGCGATATTCACTATATATTTTTTTTTAAAGCCTTGCATTCATTCCGGATTTCCACATTTTTAACACGGTCCAATTGTAAGAAAGTCGAAATATGTGCAGGAAAATTTTGTACTTCAAATAATACATTTTATGCAGTTTAATAAGAGAGAATTCCAACAAGAACCACGAAGAAATTAGATCGAAGCGGTGTCACCTTGACACTTCAAGGAGCACGTGTATCTCTCGGCAGACGATTGAGGGTAGCACGCATAAATGTCGCTTTAACTGCGGTCGTGATTGTTAATAAATAAGGTCAAGATGTGAATTAGTCCTGCGGTGTGGAGTGTTGAACTTCCGACGTGATAAACACCAACTTTTATGTGGAACATAAACTTTTTAAGGCGCCATCAAAGTTTTATTGGAGAAAAGCAACACGAGGTGTTAAGTGACGGATAGAGACCGAGCCGATCTGCGAATAGGGAATAACTGCTTGTTTATTGTACGCTTAGAATACATAGAGTGGTACCTATCCAAGGCAGTGTAGTCAGTTTTTGATGATTTTTGCCGGACTTGGCAGACCTGGAGACTCGAGCGTGGCTATGATTTTCATGGACACACCTTTTAACATCCGTTCAAAGCCCATGTTGACATAATGTTGTGTTTATTTGTATAACCATTTTTTTCACAGTATTGTTATCAACAAAAATATACGATATAACCTCAAAAACCATTGAGTTATATCGCATAATAAAATGTAGTAGGCGGAATCGCCGGAGACGCGAGAGACGGAAAACATGCTTACATACCTAAAATTTTTGCGATATTATGTGACAACCTGTTTTGTCTCTTTCTCTCTCACGGTTTACGACGTAAAAACCCTTAGAAAGTGATTTATTGTAAATTTGCATAGGTTGGGTAAAAATTTTTAGCTCTCTCTCCGTAAATATTTTTACTGCAAGGCATTATGTGACTGTAGCCAAAACGACAGTACCTAATTATCAACAATAATTAATGCATGACATAATGTCAGGAAATGAAAACCTACTTATAAGTCTGACAATCGTCGCTGAATTATTCATAAGGTAGTTCATTAAGCTCTTCCACACAATTATCTGTGGCCTGTTCTAGCTTCCGTTTCAATACTTGTCAATTACCTATCTACTACTAATTATTACTTGAGGCTCTGTATCACGAAATAATATTCATGATGCTTCCTTTTGTGACAAGTCTTCTTTGTGACGTGTTGGTGGTGGTAATTGGAATTAACTTTAAAGAATTAATGCTTCTTTATCATTGAGTATTTGAATAATATTGTTTTCAATAGAACTATAAAGTTATTGTTATTTATTTGCACCTTTTATGGTTATAATTGCTATGTGAAAATAAAAATACTTCGCATTTCGCTGTAATTTAATAATAATACAGTACCAACTTACTAATTTTTTGGTTATACTATTGTTATTATCATTATTTTTTATTGTTGTTATTACGCTACGCCATGTACTTTATTCTTTCTTCAAATCTTCCATAATAATTTAACTAATTGTAACTACATTACGCTGCAATAACATACTTACACCTTAGTTCTTTGAAATTTATCATGCTATGTATTATATATGTTTTACACTATTTTGTAAAAATACAATTTTTAATATCACCAAAAATGGCAGCCTAAAATCGAAAGAAAATTTAAAATATCATTAATTTCCAATACAAGTATGAGATCGTTTGAAAATGTCACATTCTAATGAAGTCTTTAGGGCTTAATTGGCAGAGTGTTACTCTTGAATAGAGTAGAGGTTTGAGTTAGATGAAGAAATCAGTGACGACCGAAGAAGACATGTCACGATCAAGTAAATCAAATACTTGTGTCAGGCTATGTTAGGAGTCAAAATAACAGAAGAGTATGTGTGGAACGATGCATGAATGTGAATGAAGCAAGGAGTATATGCCAAGACAGAGTTGTATGGCAGTCCATTCTCTCTGTCTACCCTTGCGGAGAAACGGTCTGATATTTAGTTAGTTATTTAGGTTTTTAATAATGACACTTGTAACCCTTTCTTCCTTAATGGTATTTTGCTGGAAAGGTAGGTTTGTAACCTCAGAGGAAGAATATATACTGAGAGAGAGCTAAACGTTTTTACCCAAGCTTTATAAACTTATGATAAGGGTTTTACGTCGTAAGCCTTCAGAAAGAAAGAGATAAGACAAGTTATCACACAATATAGCTCCGCTTTCAGGTATGTAAACATGTTCTCCGTCTACCGCGTCTCCGGCGACTCCACCCACTACGTTTTGTTATGCGACATAACAGGAAAAAAACTCAACGGTGTTTTATGTTAATCCTACATTTTTGTTTGTTACAATACTGTGAAAAAGTGGTTATGCAAATAAACAATAACATTATGTCGACATGTGCTATGAATGGATGTATAAATACCCTAGCCCTAGCCACGCCCCAGTCAGGCAAAAAACATCAATACTGACTACACTAGCCCTCCTTCCTGGTATATTATTGCTCTGATAGTACCTATCTAATTTTGATTAATGTTCCTACTCAAAGTTACTATGTATTTATGAGAAATATATTTAACCCAAACGAATGGTGTCTTTGTGCAATTGAGCTTGGAAGCTTTTAAGCAAGTTTGTTTGCAGCCGCGTGGTCGTACACTGATGTGTATGTGTACGTGGAGATCTACGTATAAGGCTTGACGTTGTCTATGTAGGCGTGTCGTACCCATGCATGTAGAAGTGCCTGTTTATAAGGAGGGAATATAAGTCATCGTGTCAAGTGCATAATCGTAAATGTCCGACTGAAAGGCTTCGGGAATATATCGTGGGATTGCTTGTTGAAAAGGCATTTACGAGCTTCGCATTGATTTACGGCGCTCACTTCGCCCAAAGGCAGCCAAAAGCCATCGGAGGAAGTGCTAAGGTTTACAATCATTGATTTTTGTTTGTAGATTGCTCGGTAAGCATTCGAGTTTTATTGGAGTGTGGCTACTTGTTTTCGTTGAGGTTCTTGTCTACGTAGAATTTTAGGCGTGGTGAAATTTTGCCTACGTATCTAAAACCTTTCTCATCATTCTTAGGGCACCTAACTGATTAACTAATTATAATAATTGGCTGATTTATATAGCGCTGTTTTTGTGACAGAAATATCAACACAAAGCCCGCTTTACAGCATAATTAACAAAATATTAAAACCAAGACCTAATATTAATTTATGCCTAATACTTAAAACTAGTGAGTTACAACTAACATATTTTAATTAACAAATAAACTTAATGGTTGTTGTCCATGCTGTCGGACCTAGGGTAGTAAAAAATATAAGTAATATTAAACTATACATAAAAAAAAACTATGTATAGCACTCTGACTGAGTGATCAAAACACTAGTGAAGCAAATTGACGTTATTGTGGATATGATTTATTAACTAACCATTTAATTACTTTGCAGTTGTAAAAAGAGAGGATGGAATGCCGCATAATGATGTCCTGGCCTGCTAAATTCATAATATGACCCTACTCAAATTATTTGATTATTATTTTAATTATTTATTTTTTAAAGAAAGCCAAACATTCCCAGCTTTCGAATACGCTGGTAATATTTGAAAAACTCATACTGCCATCATAATAAGCGGAAAATGTTGCTTGTGCAATGATGGAGGACTTAGCCAGCAAAGGAATCGAACCTACGACGCCCGGGGGGAATCTGACGCGTTTGTCCACCTAGTTACTGACCGGTATATAATAATAAATAAAATAATAGTATTTGGAAAATTTGTACAGCGCCGTTTTTGTGTAAAATCACCTTAAGGGCGCTATTATATATACATTTTTTGTTTTTAAATAATATATATAGCAGTAACATATCTTAAACATTTTTTTACATTCATATTTTGTAACATATTTTCCTCGGGCTTCTATGACTTCTTCTTCCATCCAGCTTAAGACATCCACAGTGGTTAATACTCTCAGTATCGCCTTGGTAAAAAAACACCATTCATAATCAAAACGTTGCTTGAAATGACTTTAGATTACGATTCCTCTACATGAGAGAGTTTGGCTTTTACCCATGGCTGTTTCCAATAGCATTTATCTCGGGAATGCTGGGTATCTGCAGCCTTAGTTCGAGGAGAGATAAAGCATTTCTGTTTTATCTCATAAACTCTTGAACGGTGTATTATTAATACCTAACCTTTTTAATTGGATTCTATGTCCCTGATATTTTCACGCGAGGCCGCCAACAAAGGCTTCTGTTTCTTCCCAGCTGGAGAATTAACTTACCAATGGGGATGTCCTTGGAAAGATTAACTGCCTCGCAGGAAATGTGGATATTTTTCATGACTTAAAACAAGTTTAAGCACGAACTAGCTATTAGGTTCTAACTATATTAGGTATTTCTTAAAACAAGGTTTTTTGGTTATAAAACTACTTTTTTCTATTTTAAACTTTATTTTTGTGAAATTATGATTACCATTTTCTGTGTTTTTTTGCAAAGTATTGGTGTAAGACTGTTTTTTCAAAAACAAAGCATAGCCAACTCAATTGGGAATCGCATAGTCCCACTGGCTTCAGACTTTTGGGAGCTCTTGTGCAGTATTCACTGAAAAGTAAAAATAAAAGTCTGGCATCATTTAGTTTTTTTTTAATATTTATTTTACTATTGTACAACAGATATAAACCCAATAACAGTACAATGGAACAACAAGTAAGCAATTTCAAATTATTAATTTTTTAAATTAATAAGTCTTTTGAACTTTTGTAAATTATCTGAAAATATATCAATATATATAGATGATGTATTTAACAGAATTATACCTCTTGTCATGCTATGCTGAGCCAAAACATCTGTACTTTACTTCCCTGGCAATCAATTCTTCTACAATCTCTTCATCGTTATATATTCTTACTTGGTTTCACCACGCATACGCCTTCATGTGACATAAATCTTCTTCACAAAATGAGAATAATATCCAAATTAGGATGGAGGGTAATCAATACTAGCTTCTACCAAGTTATTATTTAAACTTTTACCAAGACGAGTGTTACCACTTCGTACTCGTATTGCGCAGTCATATCTCGAATTATTACTGGCGGTGCAGTAGCTGTGTTCACCCATTGCCTACCAGTAGGTACCACCTACATAGCTTTATCTCTGTATCTACTGTGATAGTTCGTACCGCGTCCTTTTTTAATAGTGAATACCACATAAGAGTCCCAACTGCTCCCGACCGTCTAGAGCCAGTGAGTCTATGGCATTCCCAATTGGGGTAGGTTGTGAGGCTGAAAGTGATGGGAGGGAAGGATATGGGAAGAAGAAGGTCGGTAAGTATCTGGCTATTCAGATCTGGCCACCAAACACGGAATAAGCCATTTCAAGCAACGTTTCGATTCTGAATGGTGGACTTTCATCAGGGCCATACTAAGAGTATCTACCACATTGGAACGTACCGTAAATATACTTTATATTATTTTTAATTATGTAAATGTGCTGTGACAAATACTGATTAAATAAAAGTTATTTGCGCACGCCGGGTTTCAACGCGCGACTTTGTATTCGTAGTCAAGAATCTTACCACTCTACCATAGATGGCGTCTTGACTAGGACCCACGAGGAAAGGCGAGGGAAGGCGAGTCAAGGCGAGGCGAGCGCGTGTAGGTACTAGTCTACCGCATTCGAGCCTATTAGTTGTTGGGTAGTTTAGCCGAAAGTGTAAAACCTTGGAGTAAGAATATATATGGAGAGAGAGAGCTAAATATTTTTACCCAACCTATACAAATTTGCGATAAATCATTTTCTCCGGGTTTTTACGTCGTATACCACGAGAGAGAAAGAGTCAAGAAAAGTCGTCACATAATATTGTAGCACTTCTAAGTATGTAAGAATGATCTCCGTCCGCGCAAACTTCACATCATCGAGTCGCATAACTTACGTTAACGGATTTTGAGGTTATTTCCTATGTTTGTATTGATTAAGACACTTTCAGGGGTTATACAAATAAATCAAACATGATAACTAGACTAAGCCACTTGGACATTTACAAACGTAATTGCAACGACTATTCCGCTTTCTAAATTGGCAAAACAGCTGGGAACTTCAACATTTTTCTCTTTCTATCGAGTCAGTATAAAATCAACCGTCCTGACTACACTGTTTCGCAACGGTTCCTCTCCATGTCCTTCAAGTGTAAAAGACACATATCGTCGGCATACAAGCAAAAGTGACCAACTGCAAAAACGCCGAAAATGTGAAAACCGACCGAGTGCTATTGAAAAAGCATTATGGTTATAGGAAAAAATTGCCACCTTCATCCGACATTGTAGAAAAAAGTTACACAGATGGTAAAAGTGACTATTTACAAAAACGAGCTTTCTTGTACAAGCAAAACTGACCAATGACAATAGTCAATTTTGCCTGTAGATCCGGGCTTTATAAATGGCAGTTGGTCAATTTTCGCTGTATGCTTTTACACGTGATTCTGAAGTTAGTCGCATTGTCATAGGCTGTTTAGGTTACTTAATTCTGAAATTTGTTATTTCGAACCTTATTGAGTCTCAAGATGAATAGAAAAAATAAATTAATTTGGTTGATTAATATTTCAAAACATCCACAAGTTTTTTTTTTTTTAAATATTTGATAACTTTTTATGGTGTTAAATAAACGCTTTTAAATTAGAGGTATGACTTGCTAATTCAATTTCATTTAAACGTACAATTCTATTTGATAATTTTTAGTTATTTTAGGTGCGGAAGTGACTTTGGTGCACTCGGTGTCCCATCAACAATCATTTCAATCATCAGTTTAAATTTTCCACAGATGCAACACGATGGAAAAAACCTATGCTAGTAATGTGGCAACGTAATGTATTGAAGGAAAATAAAAATGCCTCATTGCCTTATTATACAACAAAACAAAATACGTCCTGCAAAAACCCAAAGATGATTGACTGCGGTAGATGCAAATTAAAATGCAACTTATGTTTTTCTGAGGAGCAGATAGTGATTATATGTAAACAATTCACTAGCCTTGAGTTATCAAGGCAAAATGATTTTATAATAAAGTATGTTAATCTAGAAATTCCATTCGTAAAAGTCGGATTCAACCCTATCCATTTCAAAAATGTATGTACCTAATAAAGAAAAATGCATTAATGAAAATAAAATTAATCACGTTTGTGAAATAATATTCAGAAGGATCTTCGGAAATGAATTCAACCTATCTTTTTTATCCTACGAAGGATCAGTGTTTAATGTGCAACGACGCTACTGCCGATGGCAAAAATAATCATGACAGTTGACACAGTCAGCACATAAGAAGACGAGATGAGGCCAATGTGGCAAAAGCTGCAGACAAACTTCAACAGGTGCTTAATTTAAGTCTACCACTTTTGACCTGCAAAAAGTGCTACAAATTCCGTCTTCAAAGGTCTCTCAAATGTATTGAGTATAGTCGTAAACTGTGCATTAATAATTTCTCAATTTATGAAGCTTTTTGCTACGTTTCGACTGAAATCAATGAGCAACGTGGCAGTTCCGAGATCGGCTCAGCTCTTCAAATGTGGATACAATCCCTCGATGAGACAGTGTCAGAGATATCAATATACTCAGATACTTGCTCAAAGCAAAACTGCAACCAGTATATTACTTCTCTCTTATTGTATCTGGAGAAGACATCAAACATTCAGGCAATCCAGCATAATTTCATGGAATCTGGACATTATTACATGGAAGTAGACTCTATGCATAGCGCTATTGAGTCATCTAAAAAGTTTGTAAATATCTACTGTGTAAATGACTGGATAAATATTTTTTAAACTGCAAGATCGCAAAGAAACGATTAAGAACTTCTTTTTTTAAGTTTGAAAGATAAGGTTATAAAAAATCGAACTTTAAATGAAAACAGAGAGAAAGTGTCATGGCTGCGTATGAAATGCACGAGGTACGGGAAAGATCAACCTGGAATCGTTCTGTATAAGTATAATCACAGTGACGAATTCAAAAAAATATTCGTTATTCGAGGTAAAAATGAAACGAAAAATTGTGTTACCATTCAAAATACATAATTATTATTATTTGGTTTATCAATTTATTATTAAAATTGTATACAAAATATTTAAAACAACCTTTTATTTCAGCTTTGGGTACTAGAAATTTGATACACACAATTGCGTCCACACTTTGAGCGAATGACCATTTACATAATATGAATGTTTCTCTACAGGCAAATGTTTATACACATTCGAGTATATATTATGTTTAAAATTAAATAAATTTCATTAACTGAATAATTTAATGTTGTAATATTCACCTTTTCTTAAAATCTTCTGTTGTATTCTTAATGCTTTCATGTTTTTTTTACTACGATTTTTAAAATATCGCGGGTCCATCAAACGAATGAAATTGCCAACAAAGCCTTGCGCCAAAAAGCTTTTAATAATTAAGTGTGGCCACCATTTTTGTCACTTTAAGATGTTTTTATGCGATTTGTATATTGTGTCTGTAGGTAAGTATTTGAAAAAAAAACTAATTATTTAAATTTTCTAATTATCTACCGCGTGCGTTAAGAAAAAAATCGTTCTTTTTATATTCTAACCATTATTCTAGAATTTAAGAAAGAAAAGTAATGCCTTACACCAAAAATTTTAAACAATTTATTTGCACGATGTAAATAGTATCCATATATATATATATATATAAATATCGTTGCTGAAAAGGAAAAAGGGCTTAAGCGACACTTTGTTCAAAAATGAGTTAAATGTGCAATTTTGATTAGTTTTAATTTCTGCATCGAAAGCTCTGATTCTGAATACTTTTGTGGCCTTTATATATTTAACATTTGAGAGAAGGCTCGACTCCAGCGACACAAGTTTTGGACTTTTTATTAGCTTTTTGTCGCTTTAGGTGACTCAGTTAACATACAATAAAACATACAATATTCGAGCTTTTTTTAAATATTTTAACATATATTATTTTCCATTAATTAAATGTACATATTTTTTTTCTGGGAGTCCTCGTCAAGCGTCTTCTTCTCTGCAATCAACCAAATTCGAGAAAAAAAAAAACCTCGTTAAAAGTCACGGCACGACCTTGACAAACTGACATTTTGGAAAAGATGTTTTAGAAATGGGATGCCTTTACTTACCTTCAATCAGAAAACAGCAATTATTGTTGTTTTTATATAGTCATGATTGCTTAAACAATTATCTGGTGCCTATGACATAATGCAACTAATTGTTATTCCACGAGTTTGTTCTTTGGTAAGAAGCTTATCAACAAGAGTAGGAACAAACCTGTTTGTCCGGCTTTCCGAATTGAACAATCTTTTGCCGCGCCCCTTTCGTGATGGCCGTTCGTAATAGCCCCGCCCCCCTCTCCTCCATTGGCTCGATCGAGATTCATACTTATGCTAATTTGGGAAAACCAACATGGCCTCCAAGCTCTTGACCAATGCGGTGCGCCGTTCCAAAAGCACACTAGATATAGATTATGAAATATAAACAGATGTTTTATGTTTTTTCTCTGTCTTGTCCACAGGTTTTAGTGAAACAGGTAGCTAACGTTATGAAATGTTATATTCTATTTGGCTTATTCTGTCTGTTGCATTGTATGCAACGCGTGAAAGCAAGAAGGATATATGGATTTTTTTCTGCTTTGATATTTAGTTCCGTGATATTCCGCTAGGGTCTGTTTCCAAATAATATTATTTTCAGAGGTGTTTACAAAAAAACACATAAAATAAATTTAAAAAAAAAACGCAATTGATTTTATTCATGCACGAATAAGAATTTAAACCTCTGCTTAATTTATTGAAATATTTTTATCTCAGCGCGATGACGAATTTTGGAGATAACAAATTTTATTACATTCGAACGACTTCGTAAAATATTTTATTTGATTTAAATGGTTTGTTTTGTGATGAATATGGTATAAAAAGCTGAAGTTAACTTTCGAATTCATTCAGGAAAATAATAATAAAAAGCTTAAATTATTCATTGAAAATGCGTAAAAAAAAAATATATATATATTTTAACGGAACCCACACATTCCTTCCTAATAGTTGTAATCTTTTTAAACATAATGTTCTTGATTTTTAACAGACCCCTGTGGTCGAACGGTTAAAATCTTCGACTTACGAATCCAGGGTCGCGGGTTCAAATCCCAGCTAGCACAAATATATTTTTTATTTTTTTATTTTTCGTACAAAGCAATCACTTTGTGGCTTGACATTTTTAATGAAAATTAAATAATTACTCTGTATAAGACCACACATTTAAAAATAAAATATTGCCGACCGGTTTCTTTTAGTCTACAATTTTAAACTGTTGATTTGTTAAATTTTGCACCCTGATAATGATTAGGCCAAGCGAAACCGGTCAGTTATAAAAATTAAAATAAAATGTGTGGTCTTATTTTATTTATTTATGTTGTGTTATTTCACATTTAAATTATTTATATAAAATAACATATATATATTAACGGTAGATACTCTCAGTATCGCCCTGGTGAAAGACAAACATTCAGAATCGAAACGTTGCTTGAAATAGCTTTAGTCGTGTTTGGTGACCAGATTTGAATAGCCAGGTACCTCTCTCTTCTCCATATCCTTCGAAGGGGATTATAAAATAATCATTTCATTCAAGTAGGTTTTAAAATTATTTTTTACAGATTATAATGAAAATGAATTAATTAATTCAAAGTTGTAAATTATGTGAGAATTATTCAAAAAAATATTTGCTTAGAGCCAGTCATGTTATGCCACCTGTATCATGAATATAAATGATAATTTTATTAAATACTGAAATATTGAAATAAAACGAAATATTTCTTACCTACCCGCCTTAGAACAAATATCCATGACGGCCTGCATGGTCGAGTGGCAAGACGCTCGACTATGAATCCAGAGGTCGCGGGTTTGAACCCGGCGTGCGCAAGTATATTTTATTTAATTAATATGTGTCATAACACACTTGATTGATGTAAAATAAAATAAAGCATTTTTGCGGCACATTCCAGAGTGATAGATACTCTATGTATTGCCCTGGTGAAAGACCACCATTCAGAATGGAAACGTTGCTTGAAATGGCTCTAGCCATGTTTGGTGACTAGAACTGAAGAGCCAGGTGCTTCCCAACCTTCCCCTTCCTCATCTCCTTCCTCTTCCCACTACCTTCAGCCTCACAACATACCTTTATTAGGGGATGCCATAGTCTCACTGGCTCTAGACGGTTGGGAGCAGTTAATACTCTTGTGCGGTATTCACGTAAGAAAAAAAAAAGATGCTTTATTATGCGATTTAGTTTTTAGTAGCTGAATATCCATTTTTGATCCAAGAAAGAATCTCTCACCTGTTTTATTGTTATATTCTCTTATCATTCCTTTCTACGTCTTTTTGTTATATCGACCCACGTGACCAACTGTTTAACATCCCCTTCTTAAACTTATTCACTATGCGTACATTGACCTCGCATCCTTTTGAAAACTCCCTGCTCGTAAGTGACTCGGTCGTTTGTAATTTCACCACACATGCGCCTTGGGGTCTCAATTTCACACCATTTGGTCCACGTTTGTCAGTTTCATACCTCACCTATGTTTCGGCAGTGTTAGTAGGTAGATAGGACCGGTTTGTAGCTGAGTGGATAAAGGTGTTGGGTTCCCACCCGGGCGTCGTGGGTTCAATTTCTCTGCTAGCCAAGTCCTCCATCATTGCACAAGCAACATTATCCACTGATTATGATGAGAGTAGGAGTTTTTTTTAATGTGTTCTGGTAATTCGGAAATATTTGTCTTATTTTTTTAAAGAAAGAAAATAATGATACCTACTTATTCTTAACTAAATAACCATCACGCCGTTTCCATGGCGCATCACGCGTGGCGCATGGGTAGGCAGATAGGACGGACCGCCATATAACCCTGTCCCGGCACACACTCCTTGCTTCATTCACATTCATACACACTCTTCTGTTATTCTGACTCTTCACATGACCCGATTCAAGTATTTGATTTACTTGATCGTGCCACGTCTTTTTCGGGCGTCCTCGACTTCTTCTTCTATTCAATTTCGCATCATATATTCTTTTCACACTCCTTTATTCGTTCATTCACTGTACATGCCCAAACCATCTAAGCGTCCCTTTCTTAATCCTATTCATTACGCTCACATCAGCCTTGCATTCTTTCCGGATATCCAATTTTTTAATACGGTCTTACACGGTTTTACCGCACCTACGTCTTTTTAAATTTCAGTCTACTTTTATCCTTCTTCTGCCAGTTGCATGCCTCATACTCATTTTTAATATGAAAAAAAATACAGGTAGGTAAGTACCTATAGGTACAGGCAGGTACTTGCTTATAAGATACCTATAGATCTTCCCTTCTTGTTTGAATGTTTTCATCCCTGTGTTCGAGTCTCAATCCTGATATCAAATGTGAATCAGATATAGCTGCTCAGCTGTAGAGAGGGACAGCACGAATATTCCTCCTATCTCTTCGGGTCTTTGCAACGCAATGCTAAAAAATCGATAGCATTTCAAGGGCTGCGCTTTTTCGACTAGGACGCATACAGTGGCAGTCCTTACGAATGTTGGTAAGGGTAGCAGTGGCGTCGCGATAAATAACCGCGCCCCATGGCATGTTTGCAAAACACGCCCTCGCAACGTGCTTTCTGAATAGTTTTAATTTAATTATTTTTGGAAGCTGATTTCATCTTGCTTATTATTTCAGCTTTAAGTTGGTGCACTCAAATCACAAGATTATTTTGAGTCTTGACATACATTGACGAGTCTTTGACGGCCTGCATGGTCGAGTGGTGAGGCGCTCGACTACGAATCCAGAGGTCATGGGTTCGAACCCGGCGTGCGCAAATAATTTCTATTTAATTAATACGTGTCATAACACATTTTATTGAAATAAAATATAGTATATTTGCGGCACGTTCCAGAGTGGTAGATACTTCAAGTATTGCCCTGGTGAAAAACCACCATTCAGAATCGAAACGTTGCTTGAAATGGCTTTAGCCATGTTTGGTGACCAGATCTGAATAGCCAGGTACTTCCCAACATTCCAATTCCTCATCTCCTTCCCCTCCCCACTACCTTCAGCCTCACAACTTACCCCTATCGGGGATGCCATAGTCTCACTGGCTCTGGACGGTTGGGAGCAGTTGAGACTCTTGTGCGGTATTCACGTAAAAAAAAATTAAAAAAATAACCCTGCTCAAGTATTTGATCGAATTAGTGGTGTCGTGTCTTTTTCGAGCATCACCGACTTCTTATATTCATTTTAGCGTCATACATTTTTCTGGCGCTCTTTTTCGTTCGTTTTTTCCTCGTGTCCAAACCACATAAGCGTTCCTTTATTTTTATTGTTCACTGCATTTTCTACTGCTTTGCATTCATCGTTTCTCCTTCCACATTTGTAATGCGGTTAAATATGATGTTGCCAGACATACGCCTCAGGAATCTCATTTTTACATCATTCAGTCTACTTTTATCAATCCTCTTCCTAGGTATCTAGATAGGTATGTAGAATGCTCGATTTCCACACCCTGCAAGCCCGCCGGAAGATGTTTTTGGGTAAACTTTTCTAGAAAGTGATTTCCGGGGGTATTTATAACTAATGTATATACTAAAAGAGATCAACTTGTGTGCCCCAAGTAAGCACATTTGTCCGAGGCACCATGTGACATTTTATACACCGAAAGTCAGAACTTCTTCATACCAAAACACCCCAATATATAAAGCGATGGAAATATTTAATGAAGTTGCATCTACCTTAGATATATTGAGATGCACATATAAAGAGTTCTGTCACTATCTCCTGGTGTACGTGCAAGAGTGACCGTTAAGTACACAACGACCTAGATACTAAAAAAACACACACATTCTTATACTCCCCATGTTCAATCTTTAATTTTGATTTACCTTGAATTTATGTTTTACTTTTGCCCCCTTAAAATATTTTAGAATGACTGTAGGTATAAGGGGATGATTGAAATAAATATGTTATTTTGTACGCGTGACACTTGTTTCTTAAGTCCTACACACATTTCAACAGTGCTCCTAGACAGTGGGAAAGTTATCACATGTAAAATAAACACCCCCATAACCTGCGAAATGCCTTAAAATAGATGATTAAGAAAAAAGAGCTAGAAGAACCGTTTTAATATTTTAAAATTTGAGTGGGTAGTCAGAATGACTTATTTAAGGATAATTTCGCTTAATTTGAAAACGTAATTCTCAAAAATAAAATTCAATACATCTTTCACATATCTAATAATACGAGTACAATGATTTGTTTAAAAATTTGTGGTCTGAAGCATTCGAAGTCAAGGCAGGGAAATCCGGTCGATGCCCAGATTGTCCGAACGGTCGCTGCGTCACTGAGAGTCTGGAGTAGATGTTTTGTGAATGTATGTATCCAGAACAAGCCCTTGTAAAATTAAGGACATCTCAAAGACGGTTTGAATGTCAAGCGTCAAACAGGCTGTGGTTACATCGATTCGTGTGTGAAATAGCGCTGGGATGTTTGCCAATAATGTGAATAGGTTAAAACAAGTTACAGTCGTTCAATTCGGTTTTATTCGTAAAGCACAAATTATATTTCTTCATTTAGATAACTTTTTAATATTAATGAAATATACATAAATAAATGTAATTTAATATCATTGTTTAGCTTTTACTTTTAGTGATAGTTGATTCAGCATTCAAGGCCACTGTTGAACTGTGGTTATGCCACATGGAAATTTCTTATTTATACGTTTTTAGTTCACTGATTCTTAATTCAGCTGTTACAAAAAAAAACTGAAAATAGCAGAACTTGATAATGATAATATTAAATTTGATAAAATTCAATTATAATAAATAAATGGAGTTCTCCTAATTAAACAAATAAACCAGAAATAAATATTTAAACGTTGGTCATACTTACAAGCAGCCAAACCTACTTAACTTAGTATAAATAATAATAAATAAAATATAACATATTTAATTTATTAATTATTAAAATATTATTATTAATTTTCAACTTAAATATGAAACAGAAAAAGGCAAAAAATAAAAGAATAACAATCTAAATAAATAAGGTCATGACCGAGACTCGAGGCTGGGAACCTCTACTCTATCTGGGAGTAACGCCTCTACCAATTGAGCCACAGCCGCCACCAATGTTCTTTCTATTTTCTGGCTTTTTGTGTTTCATATTTACGTTGAAGATTTTTGGTAGTATTTCAATAATTATTATATCAAATATAATGAGCTTTAAAGTTAATTCTTATTTAATATCAACATATTTTGTGTATTTAGAGACAACAGTTCAGAATCGAAAATTTGTTTGTGATGTTTTAGTTAGATTTTGTTACTAGATCTTTCTTACCGAGTATATATCTACTCCCCATTCTTCCTATTATTTTTTTGGCTCATACCTTCATAAGGGAAGCTAGACTAACTACATTTATGTGGCATTCAAATAAAATATAATATCTACATCTATCGAAATATAACGTGTCCAGTATTATAATACTTTATGTAGGAACCTACCCAGCATTGTTTATAACAATTGGCTTACTTACAATTAATTTTAGAGTATAATGCAGGTTTATAGGAAGAGAATATGTTAAAACCTACCTTTCAACTATTGTATCCAATCAGAGTCTATTAGCAACTGTTGATTGCGTTTTGTAAAAGGTCAGTGAAGCGAAGCTAATATTGCTAACAAGCGAAGCCTTGTTGTAATAAACTCTTGCATTGTTTCAAGTGGCCAATCTATTTTTTAAATACCCTGGTTCATCCATCAGCTATATTTCATGCGGCCATAAAAATCAGTTTAAAATGTCTGACTGCTTTACAGTGGCCAACACATATTAAAAAGAAACTGGATACTATATAGGTTTTTTGAGGTATTCACAGTCATCACTGAAATATAATATTGCATGGTAGAAAAAAATGAAGAAAGAAAAGAAGAAGGGTTAATCGGGTTATTCAAATTTAAACTCAAAAAAATTCAAATTCAACATATTGACGGCCTCCATAGTCAAGTGGTAAGACGCTCGACTACGAATCCAAAGGTCGCGGGTTTAAACCCGGCGTGCGCCAATAACTTTTATTTAATTAATATGTGTCATAACACATTTAATTCATATGAAAATAATAAAAAGTATATTTGCGGCACGTTCCAGAGTGGTAGATACTTTAAGTATCGCCCTGGTGAAAGACCACCATTCAGAATCGAAACGTTGCTTGAAATGGCTATAGCCGTGTTTGGTGACCAGATCTGAATAGCCAGGTACTTCCCAACCTTCCTCTTCCCAATCTCCTTCCCCTCCCCAGTACCTTCAGCCTCACAACATACCCTACTTGGGGATGCCATAGTCTCACTGGCTCTAGACGGTTGGGAGCAGTTGAGACTCTTGTGCGGTATTCATATAAAAAAAAAAAAATTCAAAAATTACATAGGTAATCGTTTTGTTTTACAAATAATAAAAAAATGCGTGCGCTTGATTGAACCCGCCATCTCTGGATTGGCAGTCGAGCGTCTTACCACTCAACTACGGAGGCCGTCGAAAATATAACATAAAGACAGATTAAAGATTTAAATAAATGTCGATTTTAAAATTTGGGAAGTTTTTTTAATAACATTTAAAATCACTCTATCGAACTTGCCGCAGTGGGTACCTACCCAACCATCAACTTTCTACTCCATTGCAGTTGAAGTCCAATTTATTTTTTTACATATGAAACAGGAAGGGTGTGTTGCATTAGCATCTGCAGACCATGACAATATGCCTTTTTACCCACTCCGTGATAGGATGAGCAAAGAGCCAGTTCCCCTTCGTGATATCGTATGTATTTTTTTTTAAAGGACCCTAAGGTGATTCCCGCCCGATCAAATCATATATTCCTTTATTTCCTCCCTTCAAAGGGTTCGGTGGCATGGACAAAATTGATTAGAGATCCTTCAGTTTGGGTTGGTATTATGATTTGTTCAAAACTGGTTTTAATAAATATTTTAATTTATTGACAATAACTAAATACCAAGAAATAGATACTTACCTATAAAACATTACTTTGTGAGAACTAACTAACCATCACGCCATTTCCCCGCAAGGGAAGGCAGAGAGGACGGCCCGCCATATAACTCTGTTTTGGAACACACTCCTTGCTTCTTTCACATTTGATAATTTGATAATTTTTCACCTTTCAATATTTGGATAATTTGTACATCTTCTCATTCATACTCTTCTGTTATTTTGACTCTTCACAAGTATTTGATTAACTTGATTGTGCCATGTCTTTCTCGGGCGTCCTCGACTTCTTCTTCCATTCACTTTCGCATCATGTATTCTTTTCACACTTCTTCTTTCATTCCCTCTACATGCCCAAACCATCTAAGCGTCCCTTTCTTGTTTCTATTCATTACACTCACATCAGCCTTGCTTTCTTTCCGGATATCCACATTTTTAAAACGGTCAAACATGGTTTTACGCACATTTGTCTTTTGTACATTTACTATAATGCAGTGAAGAATATTATCAGGTTCCTACATAACTACCTACTACCATAATTTACAAAGAAAATTAACACCTTCTAATCAAGAGAAGAATCATTAACATTACGAATCATTATTCCAAAATCTACAGAATTTTTAAAATCAGGTTCCTACGTATATGCTTATATTTATAAATTATTAATATAAAATATGAATTTCACCTGAAAAAATATTTTTAAGGTATCTACACCAAATTGAACAATCACCCTCAAAATCCTGATGTAAGCGTAATAAACAGGTTCGAGAAAGGGACGCTTAGATGATTTGGGCATGAAGAGCGAATGAACGAATAAAGGAATCTCAATAAATAATAATAATATTTAGTTGACTTAGTCGTGCCGTGTCTTCCTTGGGCGTCCTCGACTGCTTTTTCCATTCACTTTCACATCAAATATTCTTTTCACACTCCTTTCTTCGTTTATTTCCACTACATGCTCAAAATAAATTAACAAATTAAAAATTATGTTTTTAACAAGATGATAGACAAAAAATAGATGTACAATTATGTAGTTAAGAGGGAAAGTAGAATAAATTAAGATGTGTCAGGAATGCCGCACGTAATTTGGTTAAGTCTGAGTGCTACTAAAATACCCCGAGTGTAGTATTTTCGTTTCATAATATCTACGATGTTTTGACCTTATTTTATTGAATGTGCTACAACTTGCGAATTGCATTAATATTGCTCTTCTATCTTGGCTAGCTTTCAAATAGGTTCACGTAACAATAATTATAAATAATCTTGCGATATGAGGTTGCCTACGTAAACAAATAAATCAACAAACAAGTAAAACGATGCTCGCTCTTATCCGCACATCTACCGTAAAATGGTTTAAATCTTTATTTTTTATTATTTTTTATACGACACCTCAAAATGATAGGGGTAAGGCTCTTTTTAAATCTATAAAGGTCTTTTCCCTCAGTTATCGTTGTTATGGAGAAAGGATTTTGAGCTAGAGGAAAGGAATTTTCAATTCGGGTCTTTAAAAAAACCATATTACAGTAAAATTTAAATTCAAATATCTGTTTCGTTCTATATATATTAATTTTACAGAAAAACCTAATAGAAAATTGTTAATTAAATTTTAATCCATGTTAATTAAATTTGTAAAAAAAATGTGACGTTGGTAGGTAGGTACTTACGCAATACATAATAATAATGATATATTGATAATTTGCATGGTGCTGTTTATGTTAAAAATCGCCTTAAAAGTGCTGTACAAATCTTTATTCCTAGGCTTCAATTAATTACTGACTATGTTTAAACTAAGGGATATTAATGTTAATTTATATTATGTACAGAGATAATATACAAAAGCATACTTACCTGGCAGATGACTACAGATAAACACAATTATATCAGCTATTTTATGCCTAAATTTGTTAAGTTTAGCTTCGAAACATTGTAACACAATATATTTTAGTTAAATAGTTATAAAATATCTACCAGTGTTACAATTATGCAGAACAAAAACCTTTAAATAAGTACCTAGTAGATGTGGAAGAAATATTATCAATACGTTTGAATGTGTTTGACACAATAATAACAATAGTAATAACAGTGAACCTACATAACGCAGTTTTGTGATATTTCCCCTCAAGTGCGCTTCATACTAAATTAATTATGCTAATAAGACTAACTAACAAGGAGAAATGTAATATTTAATATGTTTACAAATTAAAACTATCTAAAATCAAGATTGTCATCATAAATCATGAGAGAAAAAGGTTCAGATATAGGTATAACAGTGTGTAGGTACATCAATAGATTAAATAAAACAATTTGCCAGAAGCTAAGGGTATAAACATTCAGATTAAACATATGAATTCATATTAACATATTTGTCAAATCAAAGAAAAGGAAATTAGATTGAGGACAGTTAATATATAAAGTTTCAAATAAAGTATATTTAAAAAGTTGAATTAAAAAGCTAAGTATTCGGCATTTTATGTTAAAGAATATATTTAAGTTAGGTTACCTGCCTACTCAATTTTATAAAAAATGCATTAATCAATTAGAACAAAAAGCAATGAGGAAATATTAAAATTACTTATCGAGATTTTTAGATACCGTTGGACATTTACATAAAATTATACGTAGGTACCTGCGCGGATGAAAGTAGGAAGAGAGAAATACCTGAATAATGATTGCATTAACAGGTTTCACATCACACAGATCATCGACGAATATTTAAATAATAGATAGGCGGCAAAGGAAATTTTTGCTTGTTTTTTTTACTAATTTTACATACGTTTTTGTTCAGTAGCTAAATTATGTGCCTTAAATTGTAGATAATTCTATTTAAACACAAATTTGTTAAATATTTTTTTGACTGGGCCAAACGGCGTGTTACTCTACTTGGAAACAATTAATAATATTTCAATAATGCAGTCCCACTGTTTAATCTTAATTTAATTTAAAACGTATTACTTCAGACGTAGGTTTTTTTAAATTTTTTTATAGTGAATACCGCACAAGAGTCTAAAATACTCCCAAACGTCTTTTTTTTTGTTGTCTAGAGCCAGTGGGACTGTGGCATCCCAAATTGGGGTATATTGTGAGGCTGAAGGTTTGGGGAAGCCAAGGAGATGGGAAGAAGGAAGGTTGGGAAGTACTTCCTATTTCAAGCAACGTTTCGATTCTGAATGGTGGTTTTTCACCAGGGCGATACTTAGATTGTCCATCACTCTCACCTACATTTATTTTCACTTAAAAACACGTTGAACATTATTTTTACAACTCTCTCATTTTATGGTTGTACCTTTTTTACAATTCTCCAAATGAAATCAAGGGATTTATAGCTTTTCGTAAAACACTTCCTTGTCAATATCACAGATCAATAGATAGCTATACAGCTTACAAAATTACATAACAATAGTAGGCCAGGGATGGTGGAAGGCAGTAAGACAGCACCTACTTTAAAACTTTCTCTTTTTCACCCCTTTAGGTTCCCGAACCCGGAAATATAACACAGATAATAAACACCACTTGTAAGCACTATGACAACTTTCTCTTCTTACCACCTTCTGTGCTGCCACATTAAGGTCTTCCCTTATCTCATATTACTTGCAGTACCTATCTATCTACTTACGCATTTCGCATCTGGTGGTTACCCAAAGGAACAACATTTGTTAACTCCATTCAAATTGTCCTTTCTTGTTTAAATATTTTGTATCGTTGAAATAAATATCCAATAATCACTATAATACCATATGCACGCTAGGTAATAATAATAATAATATTTGGATGGTGCCGTTTTTGTGAAAAATCACCTTAAGGGCGCTGTACAGATCTTTTTTTTCTAGTTGAAATTAACATTTATTAAAAGATAAATAATACAGGAAAATACTAAGCTGACAGGTCCCCTCAGATAGACACACTTATTAACTTAAAATTGTAATTATGATTTTTAATATTTTTTTTCGATTTTAAGGCATGAGAGCAAATATAAAAATGGAATTTCCGAATTTTTCGTATAATACAGTTTCAGGTAGGTACTTTTGAACATTTATAGATATTTCTCTAACGTTGTAAATCATTCTTATAAAATAAAATACAATTCTCAATTTTTTTTTTGTAAAATCAACTTTACAGTGGTTTAAAAAAAGTATAATGTATTAAAAATTAAGAAATTTAATTAAAAACAAAAATTATTAACATTTTTTTTTACCTGCTTAGGAATGTTATCATCGTGAAAAAACTAATATGGTTATTCAACTAGGTATAGTTTTGAGCTATTTTCTCAGTTTGTACAGCAACCTAAGGAAATATTTTTTTTATAATTAATGACATAAAACCTCGCAAGAATTTTTATTATGATTAAAAACTTGTATTATGATAACTTTTAACATGTGGCTTACAATGATAATAATAATATCTAATTTCACATACCTACATGACAGAAATTATTTTCTATATTTATTATTTTAGGTACACTTTTTAGAAAAGGTAAAA
Organism: Drusus annulatus; assembly: GCA_022651775.1. Lineage (NCBI taxonomy): Eukaryota > Metazoa > Arthropoda > Insecta > Trichoptera > Limnephilidae > Drusus > Drusus annulatus. The sequence continues at coordinate 781,953 of JAGWCC010000006.1, forward strand.
TTATTAAATTTAATGAAAATAAACTTTTGAGTAGTAAGTGCAAGTAATATTTTCAAATAACTGCATATAACTTTAATAAAAAATATTTTAAAGTTAATTTATTGAAGACCATTCTAAAAAAACGCGAGTCCGTTGATAAACTTCGTAGAATAAACCGTGATAATGTTTTCTTATGTTTGCAGTAAGCGTATTACGGAACAATAATGTAAAACACCCCATCTAGAATAGTTTAGTGGCCAACCAATTGCATAATAAGAACAGTGTGTGTAAAAAATGAGTTTGTTTCGTGTAAAATTCGCCCTTTATTGTGTCATTACGCTGCTTGATAAAACGTTTATTACACCGAGACTAGCGATACTTAAGTAGAATCTACTAGACAAGGGCCGTTTTTCACAAAGAGCTCGATCTATTATATATACCTCTCGTTCTTAAGGGTCAGCACTCAAAAATACACCCTTTTTTGCTTTCCAGTACAAGCAAAACTACAAATTATTTATCTGTTAATTATATATGGGTAGTTAGAAAAATGTCTTTCCAGTGAATACAATTCTTAAACAGTGAGCTTTTAAATTCTTTGTAAAACGGAATATTAGGTTAAACGTTCAAAAATGCCTTTGCTGGTATTCAAACTGCACCTTTTACTGGTATTTTAACATTTATTTATTTGATTATATACGCCCTCATGGGCTTTTACATAACATATGATATAAAACATAAAATAATAGTGACATAAAAAATAACACTGATTAGCACCCAAAAACATGATTAAGTCGATAGAATTTAATAATAAAATGCAAGTTAATACTAGTATTTTTGAAAGAGGTATGCTTTTATAGCCAATATATATTTTTCATCGAATTTAAAGAGTTACTGTTAAAGCATTCTATTCACTGGAACTCTCAGACATTTTTCTAATAACCAATAGAACATTTTCAGTATTGCTCCTCTGTAGTATTGCTTGTATTTATTTATTGAATTTTCGTTTCTTACATTATTTTTTTACATTACCTACCTCACTAGATCATAAAAACCTGTTCTGAGGTAAGTGACAGTGAGCACAAGTAGAATAATATTTTTAAAAAATGATGATATTTGTTACACAATGTTAGATGATGCAACAGATACTGACCGAAAAACTCTCTTGATACGCAAATTTTAAAGTAGTATAAAATAAAAGTGGACTTCAAAGAATTATTATAGAATTATGGTGCAATATTTATATAATATCGTGTTATTATGTAAGAGGAATGTAATTTTTTAGGGTCGAGCATTTTACAAAGCTTGTTTGTCATGGTTTGTATTAGAATGCCACAAAGTAGCGTTTTGCGTCATTCTTGAGTGCTGACCCTTAAGATAGATCATTTCGTGGGCATTAATTAAAATTCCCTCCGCTTGCTCAGGCAAATACGCAATCATTGTTGCACGACTAATCTTGGTTGTTTTTACGCGCGTGTACCTAGGAGCATTACAATTCGAGTAACCGCCGAATTTGAACACTCGGTTTAGTCATGAACTGCGTTGATGTCGATTACGATCGTGCCGAAAGAGCTCAACTATCCTTGTTTATCAGACTCTGATATTTTGCACCACACATACATTTATATTCATATACTTATTTAAAACACCCCGTTTAACTACTGAACAGTTCAGGAATTACCCTTTATTCACCAGGACAAAAATTATTGAATAGTAGAAACCCATTAACAACATAAAACTAATTAGGATTGTTTAAACAATGGAAACTCTTCGCTAGGACTAATAATTAGTTGATAAATTATTTTGAGTAAGAAAATCAAACCTGCACTAGGAAGGTACCTATCTAGATTAATGTTAAGTATCTGTAGGTAGAGCTTAAAGTGCACTAAGCGCAAAATAAAGCCGCTAAAAATTGCGCTGGCTATATTTATCGATTTATTTACCAAATATCTCATAAATAAAACAGTTTTTCACCAAATACATTTTGAGATCAAGTATTTAAAAAATATTGTAGATACATGCATGGTGTAATAAGAGAAACGAAATATTTTTTTACACCCCACATATAGACAAGGTATTGTGTATCCGAAAGAGTTATATGAGTACAAACTGAAGTAGTGTAACGCATTGTATATGATATAATAACGCAAATAATGTGAGCAATGAAAAAAAAAACATTAGATATAAGAGATATTTTTATACACATGTTATGAAATAATCGTTGAATTGGCAAGTGTAAAAATGTGTGTAAAAAACTAGTTTATTTAAGAATATGGAGATCGTTATGTATCGGTCACTATTGTACGTTCATCAAGAGGTAGAATAAAAGAGACAAAATTCAATATTTTATGTAGCCTACCTATTTATTTTAGAATTTCAAACTTCTTAGAAATCTGCCCTCTTGTATTTTAAATTTTAATGTTAATATTTTTGTGAACATAGCCACGAAAATCATCATTTTCAAGTGAGTAAAAAAGCATCATTCTTATATTATTAATGAACTTTGCTAGATACTAGTACGAATTAACCACAAGCCACTAGCATTACCGCAGACCCTAGCATCACATTGTAACAGCCAACCTCATGTGTGGCATTAGGTCCTTGCATGCCTGATGAGCCACCTCTCCTCTCCTTTTCAAGCCCCATCTGTAGGACCGACTCGAATGTATTACATTATCAACAGAACGGAGGTTGTTTTTAGATTTCCCACCCCTCCGCCCCTCTGCAACCCTCCGGGTCAGGTCGCTTTTAACCCCTGCTGAGGGGAACCACCAGATAAGCGATTTTTCTTTCCGAGGGTTGAAACTTCGGGGAGTCCAATCAAACGACTAATCATTGTTTATATGTCAAAGGAGAGATAAATAACCACCTGATACCACCGGGTAACTGTTGCTCACCTGTTCATGTACCATTTTAGTTTCTAAATCTGTCTATGGCCACATGATTACGTATGTAAATTCAAAAGTTAATTATGTTTTCTAAATTCAGAGCCAGCCCAACGGAAAAATATCTATTCATCAAAATATTAAAATATTTTGCCAAAGGATTTAAGTAAAACTTAAATGTTTTTTTTTTTTTTTAAATAAGTTCTTCGCACAAATTTGAAACTTTTTAAAGCTCGCTAAATCTGCAAATATGTCAATACCAGTGTTCTTTTATTATATATGTTTGAAGGTTCTTTTGTAAGTCAACGATTGTTTTTAATATTTGTTCAGGGCACCACAAAAATTAGGCAATATTATTTTTCTTTATATTAAAAACATTAATAGTTGTTTTCCAATCATGCAATATGAACAAAAAATAATTATAGAGCAAAAAATTTTCTTATCATGGTCATAATGTTTAAATAATACAGGTAAACATTTGACTTGGTAGTATGTTTTCTTCTTATGTGAGAAGGTGGATCCGTTTGAAATTAGTAAGCTTTTACAAAATACCACTGCTTTATTCAAGAATTAACGTTTAGATGAGTGTCTTTCTTGTTATAATATTACTTCAACTTCACAACACAATAATCAATTTACTAAAACACAATACACAATGGCGTATTCCTTCCTTGAAGGAATCTATTGAATTTAGCATATCAATTAAAATTCTAAAGAAATATCCACTGTTTTTGGATATATTATTTTTTAATAGCTTGTAAAATCATATATACAAATGCAGACATAATTCAATAGAGATGTTAAATGTTTAATAGAGTTAGTATCATATTTCTAATATAAATCGGTTGTTTTCCGTGCATAAGTAATTAAGCCCGTTTACATAGGTACATTACATAAAATCCATATTTAATTCACAATACCTACCCAGTCAAAAGCTTTTGCCCGTAACATATGTCAATAATTAATAAAAGGTAATTCTAGCTATATTTCTAGGTATTAAGATAATTTTATGGTTATTTTAGCCATGGTTTTAAAGCCTTTTTTAAGCGCTCTTGATGCAATATCTCCATGTAAATTAGACAAACTTCCTAACCTTCCTTTTCCCCAAATCCTTCCCCTCCCTACTACCCTCAACCTCACAACATACCCCATTTAGGGATGCCATTGTCTCACTGACTCTAGAAAGTTGGGATCAGTTAGGACTCTTGTGAGGTATTAACTATAAAGCAAGAATAAAAGCTTCCATGAACTTACGGCTTGATCTAAGATATGTAATCTTCAATATAACTACAGCTAAAAACAAACTATCTACATTTGAATACAATGTGGTTTTAAAAAAAAAACGAAATCATTAAAAAAAATCGTTTTTTTGTTTCAGTGACAAAAATATGCTTAAGCCTCAAAAGATAATTCTTTTATATTCCATTTCATTAACTGTAATTTATAAAGAAGCCCTTTTTTTGATCGCTTTCAAATCACGAAAACAAAAACGTTTCATTGACACAACCAGCCGGAATTTCAAAATGCCATTTCATTAAAATATCTACGAGGTAAACAATAAATATTACAGTAGATTATAATATATTTACTACGTGACACACGCAAGCCCATGGAAAATAATAGGTCCGTCTGGTACCCAGGGCTGGCACATTGATAAGAAACCCCTTAGATTTCCTTCCCCACTGGCTTCCTCTCGTCTCCTTCGGAACGGAAGTTCTGGAATATCACCGGCCCTGGTGCGACAATTCCAGTAATATCCCCGCACGTGTAGATTCTGGAAGAGCGAAATGTTTTGTATTACATGTTTGTAAATACGAGAATAAAGCTTTGATACGAACATGTGTACTTGTGTAGGCGGTGGCGCTGCTATTTTATCTCCCGTCGCACTTTGTAGAGAAATATTTGCATTTTCAAATTGTTAAGAGTTGGTTCACGTAACTGAATAGTCAGACGTGGCTTAACTAGGCTCCCAACCTCCTCGATTATGTTTGAAATAAAACAGTTGCTAAGTATCCACCTTTCGAAAATAAGCAAATATCTTTCTCATTTAGTTTTTATAGTGAATACCGCACAAGAGTCCCAACTATAATCATGAAATCTTAGATGTAAGTCAGTAGTTATGAGTTATACTCAGTAGTTAGTTACTAGCTATAAATCCTAATTGTAAGTCACTAGTAAATAATCTTAATTGCAAGCTATTTACTAAGCAAGGTTAGATAAATTAATTTTTAAAGGGCCCTTGAGGTGATTTTCCAACGAAAGCGGCGCTATTAAAGTTATTCATTTATTATTATTATTGACTGCTCCCAACCGTCCAGAGCCAGTGAGACTATGGTATCCCCAATTGGGGTATGTTATGAGTCTGAAGGTAGTGGGAAGGAGATGGGTAAGAGGAAAGTTTGGAAGTACCTGGCTATTCAGATCTGGTCACCAAATACGGCTAAAGCCATTTAAAGCAACTTTTCTATTCTTAATGGTGGTCTTTCATCAGGGCGATACTTAGAATATCTACCACTCTGTAGACATCTAACAGTAATTGACATATTTACTGCCGGATTCATTATGGGCATTGCATAATAGCACTCTTACCTCACGTTTCATTATCACAATGAAATTCCACAGTGAATTAACAATTTAAAAGTAAAAAACCTTCTTTCGAAGGGTAAGTATTATCTAATTAGTACTTTAAATGAAAAAAACTAGATATTTCTAAGCCCGAGTTGATTTTTCAACCTTTTGAGAGTTAAATTAAGAATATGTAGTTCTGTAAATTCTGCTAAATAGCTTGCTTTCAGTGGTTGCAGAAAAAGTGGTTCAACTTCCCAGATAACAGAATGGTAGAACAAATCACATCAGCGGTCATATTGATAAGTGGTCTGTACCGGCTACATAAACCCTCATTGTCTAATCACTTGTAACACATACACTTGGGGATCTCTTAACAATCTGTGTGAGTGCTTTCTAAATTGTAGTTACCTACCAACCAACCCAGTAAATAATTAAATGAAATGGGGGCTACAATGCTTGAAACGCAAGCGATGGTACAGAATAATATGAAAAGGTTGAATACAATGTACTTTAACTCTCAGAGGAAAATCATCTGCCTTTAGACTCTGCCGCAGTAAAAACAAATAATACTAGTAATTACTCAACTTTATATGGCGCCGTTTAGAGATTCAATCACTTCAAGGGCGCTTTATACTGGTTATAGTTCAAGGTAGCTTTTTCTAAAACAAGTATTTGTTTTAAATGACTCTCAAAGTTTTCAGTTAGTTTCTGACCTCAGGCTATATGGCAAGTCATTTTAAAAACGCAAGCCTAGCACATTGAATATTCTATCCCTAAGCTTAGCAACATTAATGTACAAACGGGTATTAAAAATCAATTTGTTTATAAAATCCCATAAATAAAACATAACTTCATGTAAATAAAAATAAAACTTAAAGATATATGTATTTCTAATTTTGAAACTGTTAATTCGTGGTGGAACTTGTTAAAAAAATACTAAAATAATAACAATATTAAAATCATTAAGGATATATTTTTTTCAAACGTTGTTAATTTGCTTAGTTTCGGTTTTCTCCTTACAACTGAATGTCCTTATTGTCTCCTAAAAACCGAACACTTATTATCATGAAATATTTTTTTTTTTTTTTTTGTTGTTATATTTACACTGTTTGCATTTTTTACAATCGTTAACTTATAATACTTGAATATTGATGTTTGTAAGTGCCAACACGTTAACTGTCTTCAATATTAGTAATTTTCTTTGCTTTATCAAATTTGTTCGTATTTATGCATACTTTTCATCTGGATTTTTACACTTTTAGCTTCTAGTAAATTGTTTACTTTTTTACGTTAATACCGCACAAGTCTCAACTACTCCCAATCGTCTAGAGCCAGTGAGATTGTAGCATCCCCAATAGGGGAATGTTGTGAGGTTGAAGGTAGTGAGGAGGGGAAAGAAATTAGGAAGGGGAAGGTAAGAAAGTACCTGGGATGATTAATAATCTAACCTTTAGATGTACACATTGACTATTTTAAAATGATTTATGATACCGTCTATGAATTTAGATAACTTTAATTTGAATACATAGGTATTATTAATTATTTTCTCGTTGTTATACCTATTAGGTTAGGTAATTTAGTGTAAGGCGCATTTGAAGAGAACTATCATAAAACTGATCCTTATATAAACTAGGCGATGAGATGCACTTGCATATAAAATATTTTTAAAGGATCATGTTTCGCATACACACAGATTATAAATTATAAAACGTGTATAATAAAATTAAGGCAATTACACCTGGTATATTATCTCTTCCGGCCCTGCGAGAATCCCCTATAAAAAGCATTCCTCACATGATTGGATTACTGAGCAGGAGTTTAAATTAGATTGTTTACCTCCAGAAAGCAATTCCCTCAATTGTCTACTTGCAACCAGTGCACATGGTGTAGGTACGGCGTATAGCGCATGCTGCAGCTAGATATCGGTTCAATCTTCTGATCTCAGCGAGACTTAGTTTTAGATGTTATTGCCCCGTGTTTTAAGGGTTGTTTTGCACTGGCTGATCCTTCCACCCTCTGCGCTCGCGTGCGTCAGCTGGAATTAATCTGAAATAAGACGAGGACATTTTTTAATAATAAAATTAAAGCTACAATAATTCACGTCGTGAAAGCGTAAGGAATATACTTTCATTGAAATACTTCTATTTTGAGGGTTTTTCATTGGAGAAATGTTTAGTTAAGGTGAATAATTAAATAGGTATTTACACATAAACAAGAATGTCAATGCCGTTTATGTTTTTTGGTTTTCGAAGTTCTTACCCAAAAACATCTATTTGAAATGGTTTTTATAATTATTTCAATAAACACTTTTAAACTTTGATGGTCGGTGGTAAGACGCTCGACTAAAAATCCAAAAGTTGCGGCTTTAAACCTGGCGTGCGCACAAAACTTTTATTTGATTGATATGCGTCATAACACATTTAATTCATATAAAAATATTATAAAGTATATTTGCGGCACGTTTCAGAGCACTACCTTCAGCCTCACAACATAATCTAGATGGTCGGGAGCAGTTGAGACTCTTGTGCGGAATCCACTATCAAAATGAAAAAATATATATTCTTAAGATTTATTAAAATTATTTGAAACGATATACTTTTTGTGATATTTGTTTCGTTCTGCTAAACAGTTTTCTAAAGATTTCAGAAGTTATTAATGGCTGTCACGCGTATAAATAAATGCGCCTTGCAGGACATAAAACTCACGTTTAAATGAAATAATATCTACTATTAAAATAAAATTGCAGGTATTTTATAGCCGAATATTACACGTTATGTTATTAGTAACTGGTAAATTAAACTGCCTCGGGCTTGGCCGACGATTACGGAATCAAATTTATTCCTCCTTTTACTATTAGCTTTAAGTGATCAAACAAATACAAAACAAAATGCCTGTTATTTTCAAAAAACATGCCCACATTCTATAGTAATTTTATTTAAACGAGGTAATTTATTTAACACTAAAAAAATCTGAAATGCGAATTCAAAGTAAACTACATTATATCATCCTAATTCATGTGTCGATAACATTATGATCGGTTCTCTTTAAAATACCTTCTCATGGATATTATTAAAAACTTAAAAATGGTGATGCGAATAAAAAGAAATGTTGAAAAACAAACATCCTCGTGTCAAAAACTGAGCGGAAAAAAATAATTCCACCTCTGGGTTGAAATTCTACGTTGTTTGTTTTAAAATTAATTCCGCATAACTACCACCAAGGCTGAACAACGAGAGCCTTCCAAGTCAAGTAAATACATTACACGTGTTTGCTTGTTCAATACTTTACATTTTACATATTTTATACACAAACACCTTCTCGGCTTCTTATTTATTTCTTATCTTCCCCTTTCTTTCCTTATCCCGAAAGTTCTTTTCTGTGAGATCTTTCTCTGAGGAGAGGTTCTAGCAGCCATTCTTATCTACCATCAATCTGTTTCTTGTTGTATAAAATACTTATTTGTTTAAATATCAGAATTTTTGCATCACGTCTTTACAAAACTGTATCACAATTTAGCATCACATGCGTTTAGATCGCATAGAGCTTCACCATATAAATTTTAGTGTTACGTTCAGTTTTTTTGCTCTTTCTGATTACGCATCTCCACGTCACACCACCTTCGTGAACTATAAAAACACCTTTGGCAATTTTTCGACCACCGAACTTCGGTATTTTATTAAAAAAACTGGCGTTGTAAGCATTCCTTCGCTATTCACAGTCGAGAAGGCGTAGTAGAAGTTGCGGCCAAAAGTGAACTCGGGGAGCATAGCCCTTATGCTCGTGTGCTTACGGGTCTATATCGCTTCCCTGGAAACGGAAGTACGAGGCTTTCTTTTCCGTCTCGGGGTAGCTCGGTTCAACCCTCATCCCCATATATTTGTCTGGAAAGGGGAGATTTCATTTGGGGTGGAAGAGAAAGCTCGTGCTACGGGAGAACACACATACGAAAGCTTTTTTTAATTAACTCAATTTTTTTTAGGAAATTACTTTCATTTCAGTAATGTATAAAATAATTGATATAATTTGCATTTCCAAAATTATTCATTGTATAATTAACTCACCTTCTTTGTTGCATCTCATCCAGTTCAACATTCCTTACCGTAGACTCAGAAACAATGAATTGCTGTTCCTCAATCATCACTCTTCTAATTATGGGTATCATTCTCCACTCTCCAGAATGTCGAGACTTGTTAACTCAGGCCATGGTTTTGAAATTTTTCGTGCCAGTCTAAATTATTTTTGTCATTCTTTACGGCTCTACCAAAACTTTGACTTGACCTTGGCTATGATTTAATGTTCTTTCTAATGTATATTCTTTCATATTTTTGTCATTAATTCATTTAATATCTGTTGCTCTTTTTTCACTTTTCGCGTTAAGTTATAAATAAATAAATTCATTTTATGGCAAAGTGCTGGTAGAGAAACTTATGTTTTGCTACCATGAATGAGTATAAGATACCTGTTTGGGGAAAAATACAGATTTATTCTATCTACAAAGTTGCAAAAGTATGTCGCTGTAAATTTCTCAAGAATATTTACATATTCACGCCAAATGTCTGTCGTTTCGTAATTTAGAGCCTCCATAAAACGATGGAGAAATAATATATGATGGGCAAGCAATAATAGTATAATATTTTTCACGTGGCACGGGATAGTGAAGGTGGTAGAGTTCCACCGCCTACCTAACGTTTTCGTACTTACTCCTATAAAATGGGAAGTTTATGTTTTGAATTCAGAAAAGCCAGGACGGTACCTACCTTGACTCCCACCTTGGCGAGGTACGTTATTTCGTCTGTATAAACTTTTCGCGTTTCGATAAATTCTAACACGGGCTGCTAAGAACATTTTCGATACTCACATCACTCTTTGAATTTTCTCTGTGCAATTTCAATTTGATACATAGTAACATACCTTTCCTTGGTTTTTTAGAAAAGAACAAATGGTATATTACGACTTTGTCCAATTAAAAATAATTTTATGAATGGAAGGCTGTTGTATGAGCAATTTGAAAGCTGTACATAAATCTATATCCTAGAATGGCTTTTAGGAGAGCAACATTTAAAATTATTTTTTAATCTAAGCATTGAGGTAAAACATATTTTTTGAAAAGTACCCAAATGCTTAATTTCAATGAGTTTTTTATCATCTTTTGTCACGCCCTCGCACGAAGATATCAGTTGGTTAGAATTAACCATCACGCCTTTTCTCCGCAGAGGTAGGCAGAGAAGACGAACCGTCATACAACTCTGCCTTGGCACACACTGCTTGCTTCATTCACATTCATAAATCGTCTCAAATATACTCTTCTGTTATTCTGACTCTTCACATGACCCGATTCAGGTATTTGATTTACTTTATCGTGCCATGTCTTCCTCAGGCGCTCCCGACTTCTTTTTCCATTTACTTTCGCAGCATATATTCTTTTCACACTCTTTTCTTCGTTAATTCGCTCTACATGCCCAAACCATCTAAGCTTTCCTTTCTTTATCGTATTCATTACGTTGACATCAACCTTGCATTTATTTTGGATATCCACATTCTTGCTCAGCAGGAAATTGGTTAAATAATATCAAAATGTAATTGAAACAGAATTTGCCGTAAAAAACATCAATCTTCATGGAGTGCCAAAAAACAAACTAATTTGAATTCAAACACGATTTTACGTATTGTAAGAACAAGATTGTCAATAAATTTTACGATTTTTTAAAGTTGAAAGAAGCGCTTGCCTAATATACGAATATTTTTTTACAACGAATAATAACACCGCCATTAATATTGCAATTCAGTTAAATCGGAATCTGAATAAAATTGTTGAATATTACCTTATTTATTGAAATTGGACGATTCAGATGAAGCAAAGTACGTTTACCGCAGCGTGTTTAAAATCAACATACGAATAGTGGAATATTTAAATAAAATCAATGCTTGAAGCCTGTATTTTAGTTTTTTTCAGCTCTTAATAAAATGTCATCGGTAATATTAGCGCTTAATGTATACAATTAAAATGTTATTTTATGGAAATCAGTAATATTGCATGGCTTATAAAATTAACATTAAGTTGTGAAATTGATAATTATTTAGGTAGCAAGGCATATAAGACGTAATTAAACTATGAAGATAAGGCTCGAAAAGATTAAGGCTCCTTGGCATATTTTCACCATTATATAAAAAATATAAATTTTCCACTCGATTTGCACAAACACTTTTGGATGTTTGATAAACTTTCATAATGACACTTGATTAGGCATTTAAAATACCTAAAACCGGAAAAGTAGTTAGTTATGTCGAAAGTTTTTTGCACTTGTATAAAATTTCGTCCTTATTGCGTGAATATTGCCATATTATGTTGGTTTGTATACATTCAGACGTAAGCCGGCCACCCTTCCAAGTACCCTTCTTGGCAAAGAAGCCAATCTGAGAGCGAGGGGGTGTAACTTCACCTAGGTATTAGATCCTAGGTAGGGTCTGCTCACCCTTAATTTCCTAGGGTAGGTTCTCCTACACCTTTCTACGCATGGTGATGGGGTTGAATATAATAGGGTAGAGTTGTTTATGCATAAAAATAAATTGTCCAATGCTAGACAGACGTTCTTGACATGCAATCATTTTCACGAATGAAATCTTACATTCATATTTTGTACACATTCTACTGCAGATTGCATGCAAACAATGTGTTAGGGATATATAAAAAAATAGCCTTTCTACTATTATAGTCAAAATATGAACATGGTTGTAACAATGCAATATGTAGTTTAACGGTAGGTAGCTGTTGAAAAATCAATATCGCATGGAAACTATTGCAGAGTCTACCATTATTCGATGTAGGTATGTTATTATAACGTAAATAACAATAAATAAGCCCGCCTATAAGAAAAATCAAGTGATTGGTTGAATTGTATTTGTAACTACAGTTTCTATCAACCAATTAAAAACGTTTTATTTTTATTGGGAAGAAATACTGAATACCGACATAGCTTTTATAAGCTCGTAGCATTACAACAACTAGGTTATTAAATAAAAATAATGCTCAATCGATTGATTTAAAACGTTCAAAAGGCTCATTGTATTGGGTATGTAGTTCGAAAGCTCACATTGAAGCTTTTTGAATGTAGATTCCACTTGAAGATTGTGATTTAGAAGGATGAGTGAATCCATTTGGGGAATACTTGTGAGGCGAGCTTTAGACTCGTGTTGATGAGGGTATGAGGGTTGTTTAAAAAAATAACGAGCACAATATTCATCAATATGTACATTTGTAGGTAACTATTAAAAAAAAGGATACAAAAAAACTCACTCTTCGAAATGACTTATTTTATGGTTAAGTTTTCGTCAAACTTAAGTCTAACAAGTCGATTGTGATTTTTTTACCAGGGAAGTTTACTGTTAATTTTATGCATTATTACGTAAACAGGTTTTTTTCCTGCTAGTAGTTTAGGTAGTGCTTCGAAGAACTAACGTCACTTTGGCAGACCCGCCGTTTTTTTACTGTTGATATTTGACGTATGAAAACGGATATTACAATTTTTGTATCTAGTGTGATCCTTTGGTAAAACTTCATAGGTTTTTACTGTCACTATTTTTAACTATATGTATTAAAGTAACTCATTGCAAGTAATTCACCTTCCGATAATGCTTGATAAATATTTTAAAGGAATCTCCATAAATTAATATGCGTAATAAAATAGGAACTATGTGCCAAAAAGTCTGAGAAAAGATATTCAGTAAAAATGTCGTAAAACTATCATATTCCTGAATTATCGTGATTTCAAGTTATCACAATAAAAATATGTAGCTATGACATTCTTAACATTACATACATAGAAAATCAATTACCTGAGCGGATGGATGTTTTTTTTACTGCAAATGGTTGATTTTTGTGTGTCTCATATTTTTTTTGACTATATTTTTAAGTTTTCTTAATTATATTGATATTCTTAAGCTATTTTTACGACGTTTTATATTAGCGAAACCTTAGAGTTACAATGAATGGAGGGATGGCTAATTATTTTACCCAACCTATACAAACTTGCGATAAATCACTTTCTCCGGGTTTTTACGTCGTACACCATGAGAGAGAAAGAGACAACAAAAATAACACACCACTTTTATGTACTGTAAGGATGATCTTGGTCTCCCGCGTCTCCGGGGACTCCGACTACATGTTTTCATATGCGACTAAACTCGACACAACAAAACGGTTTTTTAGGTTATATGCTATATTTTTGTAGATAACAATACTGTGAAAAAGTGGTTATACGAATAAACAAAAACATTATGTTGACATGTGCTATGAATTAATGTATAGATACCCTAGCTTTGGTCCTAGCCATGCCCAGGTCTACCGAGTCCGGCAAAAATCATCAAAAACTGACAACACTGCCTTGGATAAATACTACTCTATGTACTCTAAGAGCAGAACCAACTCTGCGAGCGCAACTTTCAGCAATTTCCATATAACTGACGATTGGTACTTAGTGCCCTTCTTGACAGAACGCATCACGGCACATACTCCCAGTGCCATCTTCAAGGTATCATGAAAGCCCGATAAAGTTTATTTGGAACATAATTCTGTTTTTAACACATTGCCAATTAATATTTTCTGCATACTTAGCTTTTTTTGGGCACTTAGTTCCTATTTAATTACGCGTATTCAAATGTCTGTTCTTTATTAATACTTGGCTTATTTTATAAAGAGCATTTTTGTGAAATATCATCTCAAGGGCGTACATGTAGGGAATGCGATTCATTGGTCGAAAAACTCGTGAAATGTTTAGAACGAACCTCAAATTTGTCAAAAGGAATATTTATGGTTAGGGTCAACGTTTGAATCATACGGAGCGAGGAACGATACATTGATCTTACAGCGAGAGCACCATTATATTCACTGTACTGAAAAAATAAAATTATTGTCTGAGACTGCCTACTTAACGATGTGATAGGGGAATAATAATATTTATTTTTTAAAAATGGCAGTGCGGCATGGAACTGGCAGAGGAAGGATGAAAGTAGACTGAATGCTGTGGAAATGAGATCCCTGAGGCGTACGTTCGGTAAAACTATGTATGACTGTATTAAAAATGTGGATATCCGAAAAGAATGTGAGGCTGGTGTAAGCGCAATGAACAGAACCAAGAAACAGACACTTAGATGGTTTGGAAATGTAGAGCAAATTAACGAAGAAAGAAGTGTGAAAAGAAAATATTGTGCGAAAAAAAAATGGAGAAAGTTGGGGACGCTTGAGGAAGACATGGCACGATCAAGTGAATCAAATAGTTGAATCGGGCCATGTGAAGAGTCAGAATAACAGAAGAGTATGTCTGATGCGATGTATGAATGTGAATGAAGTAAGGAGTGTGTGCCATGACAGAGTTGTATGGCAGTCCGTCTTCTCAGCCTAACCCTGCGGGGAAACGGCGCGATGGTTAGTTGGTTAGTTTAAAAATTTATAGAGACTTGGGATAAGAAAGTTGCGCCAGTAAGTAATCAAAAAATTGATGGAGACATTACGACTGGAAAAACAACCGATTCACTCACCATTTCATCGTAAGGGTAGGAAGAGAGGTTTAAAAAAAACTACAACAATCGATCACATTAATAAAAATTCTACTGTTATTTCAAATTTTTACATAATCTGACTCTAGTACCTACATGAATTTCCGTTATTTCGTGTCTTCCTGGGGTGTCCCCGACTTTTTAAATCCAAAAAAATTGAATGATAAATGAAATACGAAATCGTCACGAAATAATGGTGTGCACGATAGCACGCACGAAGAATCGTAATATTTGTTTGGATGAAAGAATGTTAGGGGAAGATAAGGAGAAATAAAATAAGTTTTCTATAAATATTATTACTTACATAAATACAAACCTAACTATATATTCTCATAACTACCCGTGTTAGTTCGTTTCTTATCTAAAAGGATGATTATGAAAGTAAATATTTTATTTAACTTATCTTTTTTATATTACAAGGATTTTAGATTCGTACAAATTATTTTCCGAACGACTTCAACTAACACACTAAGAACCCAATTTTATTAAGAAGTTTGGATCTGAATTTCTGAGCAAACAGCCTCACTTACCGTATAAAATGCTAATTCTAGCAGAATTCTACGGCGAAAGCAAGAAAGCAATTTTCCAAAGAAATTTTTCTTACGTTTTATCTCTAGATACCATCCCACAGAGTCGTATATTTAGAAAATTCGTTCTGAATTAATTCAATTCAAAATCTTTAGAATTCATTTGAATATTGATAGATTTATAATGTAATAATAATAATAAGGACAGTTAACTTATATAGCGCAGTTTTGTGATATTTAACCTCAATTGCGCTTTATACTTAATTAATTAAGCCACTACCAAGGAAAATAATATTTATTCAAATTCAATCTTTCTAAAATCATAATCGTTATCGTAAATCGTGAGAGAAAAGGTTCAGATATGAGTATCATAGTGCATGTGAACATCAACAGATTAAAAAAAAAATACTAGAACCTAAAAATATTAAACTCTTTATGAAACGTATGAATTCATATTAACATATTTCGACCTATCCTACGTAATCTATCGTATCTTAAAAACCCCCATCGTTAAAGAGAGCTTTTAAAAGCTTCTTTTGTCCACTTATTCCAAATATTAACCGATAAATCCAAATATTTTCAAATATGATATGTAAAATTAAAATATTTGCTTAGAGTTTGGATTTGATCGGAAAATTTGAATTTACAGCGATCAAAAGAAACGCTCTCCTCAACAATCTAGATTTTGAAAATACGATAGTTTACGTAGGAGGAGTCGATTTGTTAAAATCAAAAAAAGGGAATTAGATTGAGAACAGTTAAATTGTATTTGTACTCCACAAAAAAAGTCCCTGTAAGAAATACTTATAAACTTAGAAGCTGAGTGGAAAAACACGTCGGATTCCTATCCGGGAGTCCTGGGTTTAATTCCTATGCTAACTTAGTCCTTTGTCATTTGACAAATAATATCTTCCACTTATTATGATGGCAGTAGGAGTTTTTCAAATACTGTCAGGTTATTCGTAACCCAGAAATGTTTGTCTTTTTTTTAAATAAAAACTGTTTTTGGCTTTCATTTCACGTAACTTTTTTATATGACCTGAAAATATATTTTCCCTTTAAATCCAGGCAGCGGCAATCTACGTTTTGCGTTTTCTAGTGCATACGATTTAATGATCAGTATATTGATAACTTCACAAACAATTTATGCGACTACAATTTGTTTTTTTTTTTACCTCACTGTAATTTTTACAATACGTAGGGTATGTAGGTACTGGTACAGGCATCACAAAGGTATAATAAATGCACAGATTAACAAACCTATATTCGCAGACTTCCAAAAAGGAGCACAAACGGACTCAACAAACTATTACGCTAACATAGGCAACCATAAAATCTACGGTCGCAATGACCACGTCTGTACGGACAAGTTTATAATTACAAATTCTCAAACAAATCCTAAATCCGGCCCAGTTCTTAATATTTCCCCTCTCCTGCCCGGCGGCTTATCTAATCTTGCGGAAAATATTCCGAAAATCCTCCACTTTTTACCTGCCTACATTTACCAAAATGTACGCAATATCCCCCACCCCCTCCCGCCGCCCTCCACTCCACCTGCCCTTTATCTACGCCCTTTCGCCGATCCCATTTGTTCCACTAAATTGAATTTAAATTTTTTGCGTTCGCGCTTTCCGGACTGGCTCGGAATTGCTTTTGTTTCCTTCAATATTTTTATTTTGTAGGCCAAAGTATTTTTAAATTACCAGGCCGTAGGTACCCACATTGTTGTGAGCGCGTTTATATGAAACTAAGAATATACCGCTGTACGCACAACGAGGCGGAGCAAGATTCGCTTTTGATAACGTACGCTTTTGTCTCCGACGTTGTTTGGAATTCTTAAGTATTTTTGGAATATTCGAAATGTTCCTTTTATAATAATTGTATTTTTCAAGTGCCTAATAATTAAGTGGATTCTTGATATAAATTTATTTTAATACCTACTTTTTACCATTAGCTTAATTTCATATTATATATTTGTACTAGATTTGTGTCTCTACTATTAAATAAAACAGATATAAAACATAGAGAAGCATAAAAAAAATTGATATCCAGTACAAAAAAAAATTTTGGGCACATTTTTTACTCCTGAAAAGATATTTTTTCAATTTTCGAAATGGAAATAGACTGGAACTATAAACTCTAGACTAGACTAAATTTTCCACAAAATAAAATGTCGTTTTAAAATCAAGCACACATTCGGCAATAAAAAAGCAGCCGATGACTTTATGGACGAGAAAATTATTTCTCCGAAAAGCCGCATAATAGTGAAAAGAAAAATAATGCTTCACTACGCACCAGTTTGTATTACTAATCTAACTGATGAATAAAATAGAGTTATAAGAAATAAGCTCTGAAATTTGATAGACTTATTACAAATTCGAAGGTATTTCAATAAAGCTTTTAATCTTTCAATCCACTAGCAAAAACCAGTCAAATTTTGAAATATTTTCGATTTGTAGACAAAGAATATACCGTTTCCTATGTATCTACATTATTCTGTTAATTAACAGGTTATTATCGTGGTAGCTAGTTTTAATATCAGGTTATGCAAAGTGTTCATTAGGCATTGGACTTCTTATGATAATGGCGCATTTTCCAAATATTCAATCCCAAAAATAATAAGACACTAAAAGATTATCAAACGGCTAAATTACCAGCAAAATAAAAATAAATGTAATATTTTTTATTATCTTTCTTTGTTTTAAAGATAAATTATATTTTTTTAATTGGAAGTTTAGATTGATAAATTCTAATTTAGATATGTTGAAAATTGGTTTTCATTCGAACGTACAAGTATTTATTCGATAAATGTGTAGGTATATGGGTATACGAACGAAACTTTACCAAACTGGAATTTACGGTTGCCATGGTGGGCGCTTTCGTAAGCAAAATTTCATCATCGGTTTTGCCAAGATCATAAATATGTCAAAAACACCTTGCGAAGCTTATTCGTGAAGTATGCCGTAGGTAGGTGAGCGTAAAAGGTTAGTCGTGTTATACTATACGGTACGTTCTACGTAAGTGTGAAAAATTGACTTTCAGCTGGTAATAATAGGGAGGATTATATTTTGTAAGATATAAAATTCTGAAACTCGATACTCGCGATGAGAATTTTTTTCTGAATTTTTACGTATTTTTTAAAAATTCCACCAAACAAGGAAAAGTTTTGAAATTGATAGGCTTGTGAACTTTTTGCAGGTTGTGTTACTTATTAATTTCCCATTGATTGGTAATATACTCAGAGCAATAACATATCAGGAGGAATAGCTTTGCAAAACAGTGTAGTCAGAATTTTGAATTTTTTCCTGACTCGGGTGTGGCTAGGGTTTTCGTGGACAAACCTTTTTACATCCATTCCAGCACATTTTGACGTGATGTTTTATTTATTTGCATAACTACTTCATCACAGTATTGTTATCAACAAAAATATAGGATGTAACCTCAAAAACCGTTGAGTTATGTCGCATAACGAGACGTAGTGGGCGGAGTCACCGGAGACGTAGGAGACGGAAAACATGCTTACATACCTAAAAGTGGTGCGACATTATGTTACAACTTGTCTTATCTCTTTTTATGTCACGGTTTACGATGTAAAAACCCGGAGAAAGTAATTTATCGTAAATTTGCATAGGTTGGGTAAAAATATTTACCTCTCTCTCCATATATATTCCTTCTCAAAGGTGGTACATTTCATTTTACGCAACGGCCACGTGCTATTTATCCGGGTCAAGGAACGCATAATAAGCGATATGCAAATTTTTCTGCAAGTGGGCACTAAATTAGTGACTAGTTCCGTCATTACGTCTAGGGCGAATAAAACAAAACTTGCGTAGGTTGCAAAATGGACGTTAACTGCACCGCAAACATCTTGTCGATTCTACAATGTAAACCGAACAAGAATAAAATAACTAAGCGATAAAATACAATGAGTTATAGCCAAACACTTCGAGCCGCTGTGTCCTGCATATAATGTGACAATTTTATAACACGAAGAGGCGGGCGGAATAAATGCCAATTTAAGCAATTATTTGTAATTTTTACGCTTATTTTAGGATCTGTTGGTCGGTCCGCGGGACAAGCGGCGAATGGATGCGATTTTTATTCTCCCGTTCGTTTTGTTTATTGCTCCGGTTTGAGCAGAGCCGTGCCAATAATCCTTGGAACTATGCCGGAATGTCTGCTAAAAATGTCCACCACGCAAACCGCGAGCTTTTCGAGATTACAATGTTTTAATCGAGACTTCAAATATCCACCATTGTGACTGACTAACTATCTCACTTACCATCGCGCCGTTTCCCAGCAGGGGTAGGCAGAGGACGGACCGCCATAAAACTCTGTCTTGGCACACACTTCTTGCTTCGTTCACATTTATACATAGTCTTCTGTTATTCTGACTCTTTACGTGGCCCGATTTAAGTATTTGATTCACTTGATCGTGTCATGTTTTTCTCGGGCGTCCTCGACTTCTTCTTCTATTCACTTTCGCATCATATATTCTTTTCACATTCCTTTCTGTATTCATTCGCAATACATACCCAAACCATCTAAGCGTCCTTTTTTGATTCTTTTAATTACGCTTACATCAGCCTTGCATTCTTTCCGGATATCCACATTTTTAACACAGTTTTACATGTTTTTACCGCACATATGTCTCAGGGATCTCATTTTCACAGCATTCAGTCTACTTTCATCCTTTCTCTGCCAGTTCCATGCTTCAATGCTATACATCAGGGTTACAAGCACCTCATTGTGAGCTGCTTGCTTCGCTTCTTTACTAGCGACAATTTCTTATTAGCGCCAACAGCGTTCAGTCCTCCATTAATGGAGTTTCCTGCATTCAATATCCTTATCGGCTATTCCATCTCTCGTAAACATACTTCCTTAATACACAAAGTCATCAACTTGCTCCATGTGACATTAAAAAAAACACAAGATGCTACGGTACCTGTGTAAGGTCAATCACGAGCACGGCGGGGGTCTAAAAAAGCCTCAAAAATATTATATGTTTCTAGTTGTTATCAAATAATAATATTTCACACAGTATTATAATTTGTTTTTAGTTGGTATCCAAAAAATGAAGGAAAATACATTTTTACCAATCCAGGTAAATAAATTCACGTAATAACTTCACAGATTAACATAATTAGATGCCCAGAAAAGTTTTCAATTTTTTTATCAGGAGGTCTACCTTTGTATCCTAGAACAGATGGTAATTTGGTACCCCGTTGACATTCTTGGTATATTTAAAATAAATACATTCAAATTTTCGTTATTCGTGTGGGAAAACCAAAATATGGTTATCTCAATTTGTATATTATTATCTTTCATGATATTTTTTTATAAATGCTAAAACTAATTATAATTTTTTTATCTCTCAAAGCAACCTCACCAAGTACACCTATCTGCTAAATTGTGAACTTACACTAGGTGAAAATTTTCAACTATAACGTTTAAATTATGAAATGCCACATTACATACCTTTATTGAATAACTATATTGACAGCCTTCTACTAACGTTGGCTCTAGTTGAATGTCAGGTCAGAGAAGCCTCTATAACTTCTACCAACTCAATTATGAAATAACGTTTCATATTTTCACATATTTTGTTCAAAAATTAAATAGGTAGGTATTCTACATGAATCGAATTAATAAATTAACCTTAAAGGATATGGAGAGATACCTTTGCGAGACAGTGTAGTCAGGATTGTTGATTTTTACTGAATCGATAGAAAGAGACAAAGATATACTTAGTGATTTTGGATAACCTATTTTGGTTGTCGCTCACATTGAATTTGAATATTTTTAATAAATATATTTGAACACATTAAACAAAACAATATTATTAACCATCAAAATGATAAATAAAGTCAAAATATCACACAAACGCTGATAACAGAAAGTTTTTATAGATAATGATGGAAGCTTTTTGTCGATTTTATGTCTTTATACCATAAAAAATGTGAAAATTCTAAAGTTCGGTTTAAACTATTTAAAATTGTTGAAATACCTTTGAAAAATGATGTTTTACAATCTTGTTTTAACATCCACACATAGCACATATTACCATAGGTATTTATTTGTAAAACCACTGCAAGTTTCTTAATCAACACAAATATAGGAAATAACCTCAAAATCCTTTGACGTAAGTTACGGGACTCGATGATGTGAAGTTAGCGCGGACCGAGAGCATTCTAACACACTTAAGTGCTGCGATATTATGTGACGACTTTTCTTGTCTCTTTCTTTCTCACGGTATACGGCGTAATAACTCGGAGAAAGTGATTTATTGAAAAATTGTATAGGTTGGGTAAAAGTATTTAGCTACACTTCCATATATCATTACTCCAAGAAATTAACAAACTAAAGTTAAAGGTTACTTTTAGTTGAATACACGATCAGTGCAATTTCTAGGTTTTACTAAATGAGTTGTTTATGTAACTATTGATCGTAATTAGGTACTATAAACTTGTATGTGTATGACGTAACAACACTTCAAGGTACTGTTTATGGAATTTGAACTCGTGAGCATGGAGATGGTTTTCTCTTTGTGAAATATCTAGACAATACAACCTTGTTATTTAGGCCGATACCCTTGGACATTAATTACTACCCGAATAAGTTATGTGGAGATATTTTACGACCGTGTACCAGTATATAATTGCTGTAAGTCATCTTTCGAATTATTTTTTTAATGTAAATGATCACGGTTAATTATTGTTATTTATAAAGCATTAGATAATATTGAAACGAAATTTTTATGTGAACATGAGTAAGTCTTCCCTATATTTAATAACAGAATACATAATAAAGACTACGTTGCGTTTGTGACTAAAGGCTTTGGAAATGAGATCTCTGAGACGTATGTACGGTAAAACTATGTATGACCGTATTAAAAATGTAGATATCCGGAAAGAATGCAAGGCTGATGTAAGCGCATGAATAGGATCAAGAAAGGGAAGCTTGGATGGTTTGAGCGTGTATAGCGAATGAACGTGAATGAATGTGATTGGAAGAAAAAGTCAGGGACGCCCGAGGAAAACGTGGCACGATCAAGTGAATCAAATATTTGAATCTGGCCAAGTGAAGAGTCAGAATCACAGAAGAGTATCTGTGAGACGGTGTATGAATGGAGCAAGAAGTGTGTGCCAAGACAGAGTTGTATGGCGGTCCGTCCTCTCTGCCTACCCTTGCTGGAAAACATGATGGTTAGTTATTCAGTTAACTTAACCAAACTAATTAAGTTTTTATTGAAGAGCACATCGGCTTAACTCTCTTTCTTATACGTTTATTTTATTTTATTTTAATACGCGTAAATAAATAGAAGCACTAAATAATCTTAATAATATTAAGTGGATAATTTATATAGCGCCGTTTTTGTGAAATATCACTCCAAGGGTGCTTTAAATATAATATATCTCGATTCCTATTTCTATATAGTAGAAAAGAGTAAATTATTAATCTTGCTTACTTCTCATATCTTCAAATAAATATAATTTTTATGCATCATTTAAAAATCACTTCAGAGGCGCTTACACTGTCAAAGATTAATTTGGTTATATCAATCTTGTTGGTCAACAAAGTGCATTGTTACTTGACGAAAATAAGCAAGAGTAGATATTCCCTTTCAATACAGCAATTTCAAGGCAGTTTCCCCGTGATGGGGTGTAAAATTGTTACTTATTGTGGCGTAAATATAATTTTACTACTCATAAAAAATATTATTATCATTTTAAAACTAACCAAACGCGTGTAAGCAGTAAGCGCGGTGCTATAAAACAAGTTTCATGTAATCGACACAGTGATACAATGATAAATACGAACACTTTGTGACAAGGAACAAACCATTTATACTATTTCATGGAGAAGAAATATTGGATAAAAGCTTTTTTCCGAAGCCTAGCTCTGCTGTTAATAACATTTGGCAAAATGTATCTTCTTTTTAAAACATTGAATTTATATCGGTTAAAAGAAGCTACCACGCAAAAGGAAATCAACGTAAGTATACTTAGACCTAAATATAAATTGGAGAAAATGTCCCTTCTTTAGCAAACCTCAAATCTAACACATGTTTAGGTTAAGATGTCTTAAAATGCTGTGCTTTCGTAAAGTTCCACCGAGTAACACGGCAGACACACATATCAAGTAAGTTTAACGAATAACCTTTCTGAAAAACGTCCTTTTCATGAGCATCTTTACATAGCATGCAGTTATGTAGCTGGCTGAGTATAACTTCAAAATATAGGGGCAGTTTCACGTGAAATTCGGCAAAGATTTGAACCAACTGGGTGTGGCAAAATTGGCTAGACTTGCCATCGACCGCCCGTGAGAGGGGAAGCTAAATGCTTTGAAATGCCAAACACGAGCGGAGGAGAAAGTTTAAGACGTTCATATACCGTCACAAAGTTTTATTATAATACGGCCTCGAAGGAGCGGAGGAAGGAGACAAAAACATTTTTCATTTTACTACTCTAATTCCAGATTCGAATACAATTTCACAAAATGTTATTTTGAATTCTATACAGGTTTCAGAGGGAGGATATAACTACCTACGAGTATACATAGAACGTAGATACGTTTGTCAGATAGTCTTATACAGCTTTCCCTTTCTTCAAAGAATGTGGACATGGCAATGACCCATGAAATTGTTGATAAATCGTTACCTAAAATTGTTTACGTTTTAATAATTCTAATGCATCTTTGACGTGATTTTTCACTATAAAGGCGCTGTCAAATTATCCAAATATTATTTTGATTGACAGAATAAATGAACTTGACGGCCTCCGTGGTTGGGTGGTAAGACGCTCGACTGCGCATTATAGACGGCGTGCGCAAATATTTTAATAAAATTAATATGTGTCATAACATATTTCATTCATATATATGATAATGTACTGTAAATTTGCGGCACGTTGCAGAGTGGTAGATACTTTTACGTATTGCTCTACTGAAACACGACCATTCAGATTCGAAACGTTGCCTGAAATAGATTTGGACGTGTTTGTTGGCAATATCTGAATAGCCAGGTACTCCCCACCTTCCTTTTTTCCATCTCCTTCTCCTCCCCACTACCTTCAGCCTTACAATATACCTTAATTAGGGATGCCATAGTCTCACTGGCTCTCGAAGGTTGGAACTCGTTTGCGGTATTTACTGTAAAAAAAAGAAAAAATAGAAATCAGTGTAATGTAGGGTAATAAACAACTGAATAATTTAATAAATTTTATGATTCTCGTATTAAAGAAGTAAATATTAACCCCCTAAGGTATTGAGTACGTATGTTCGTACCTAAGTAAATTGTTTTGAATATATTCTTATCAGAACAAGGTAATTGTAGCGTTTTTGAAACCTACACATCACTCTTTGTGATGAAAATTATAAATCTCTGAAAAACTGACACATTACGTAAATGCTTAGGTACCTACATGATAATCAATAATACTTTATTAGAAGAGGAAAATGTTATTGGTTGATCTAATAAAGTAGGTAATTTGAAAATAATCTGCTGTAGCGACAACCTTGCAAATAACAAAGTTTTGCCTACATTTATCACGAACGAGGTTTATTTATATCGTAAGAAAGAAAATTCTTAATATAAATACAACATATGCTGACCAAACAAGTTGTTCAGACAAGTTACTCTGTACTTTTCAGATGATTTTTTATTTATTTATTATTGTTAATCAAAATAACATAATAAGCTTTCACATGTGTCTACCAATTAAAACATTATTTAAATAAGAATTATCTTTAAAGCTTTTATGCTTATTATATTTATATTAATTATTGAAATAATATCAATAATCTTCAACGTAAAACTGAGACAGGAAAAATAACGGTCCCAACCGTTTATCCAAAACACCATCTAGGTATATAATATGTGATCGGATAGAGCTTTGTATACCATACAAAGATGGCAGCCAAATCGGAAGAAAAATGTTTTTTTTATTATTTTTTAAAAGAAGAATAAGATCGATTCAAAATGCCGGTTCCTTATAAGGTCTCGGTGGCTTAATTGGCAGAAGCGCTACTCCCGGATAGAATAGAGGTTGCGAATTCGAGTCTCGTTATTTTTCTGTTTCATGTTTACGCTGAAAATTATTGAAATTATTTTAATCATTAATATAAAAACATAGTTCTTTTTTAATATTGTTAAACCTAAACCGGAATATGACAGTTTTTTTATTTATTTAAATAAAAACTTTGGTTTGTAAACCCCGCCAAATGTAATTTTATTTCACCACTCGTTAATTAGCTACGTTGTTGGCTCCAAGATTGCATGTAAATGAGAAATTAATGCATTGAGACTCGAGTTCGTTTTTTCCTTCTCGGCATTATTCAAATGATTTTACATCCCCTTAAAAGGCTTCGATCGGAATTTCAAGAATCGAACAGACTACGCAGATACTATGCACGGTTTCGCTTAGCAGGGAGGAATATTGCCAGTCCGGGAGGCTTACTAATGGCAGTGAAAAACACATGGTGCCTACAAAAAACTTTCCGTTTTATACATAGATTTAATTAAGAATATATAACAGAACGCCTGGAGGCAGGAACTGGTGTACGAATGTTATTTTAAACGAGGGGCTTATTCTTCAACACTGGCTATAATATAACCTGTTTGACTTCCTCTCTTTGTACAGTGTAGAAGATTTAATGGAATATAGGTTTATTATGTTTGATACCCGCTGATTTACGCCGTCTGATTGAGGAGCTTTCGTTAATTAAGAAGCTACAAGTTTCTCGTACGGCGGTCATTAAACTCCGACACAAAAATGACCATTAAACAAACCGAAAAAAATAAGACGTTTTGTCGGTAGATTATTTATAGATGACGTAGAGCGAATTTAACAATCCTTACGCGATATTTTTAAAACATTGTTAAAAAATACCAACTATAATTACAATTTTAAATTTCTATACATTCCTTTTTTCAGTTAAACAACATTTAAAAATCTTTTTATACTTCACAAATCATCCAAATATAGCAAGATAATAATTGACTCACCTTTTTTGTTGCAAATCATCCGGTTCAACATTTCTTGCCGTAAAAACAATGAATTGCTGTTCCTCAATCATCACTCTACTAATTATGGGTATCATTCTCCACTGTCCAGAATGTCGAGACTTGTTGATTTAAGCTATGGTCAGTCTAAATGATTTTTGTCATTCTCTACGACTTTACCAAAACTTTGAATTTGATTGTGCTCTTTCTATTGTATATGATGTCTTATTTTTGTCATTGCTTCATTATAATATTATGTATGTGCTGTGTTATGTTTTTTTTTTGTAATTGGACAATAGTCTGTTAGTTTATAAATAAATAAATAAATTTGTCAACCAGCTATCAACCGATTAAAAAAAAGACTAATTTAAATTGGTAATTGCAAATAATCTGTGAGCTCAAACAAGTATTTAGGATCTTTTATCTGCCTCTCATCGCTCGAGAGTTCATTCGAACACAGTTCATGAAACACTTTCACATCCCACATGCCCGAAGCCCGTAATTTGTATTGAGTATCGAGTACCAAACTCGTACATTTTACGAAGCAGAGCTTTCGGAGCTTTGGAACTCAACGTCTTGTGTGGCATAGAGGCATGGTTAGCATTTTGAATAGGTCCTATTGAAGACTTTTTCTCGATTATATCAAACTTTTCATACCATATGCTTGATACTAGTTTACGTATTCACTGCGCGTCTCCGAGCAGACGGGGGAACGTAGCTCGCCTTTCCATATGTGCTCAGACCGGGCGATGTGTAAAAATCATACGTATTCTCGCTTTATACGACGATTTATACATACGAAATGAATGTTTTTTTTTCATATTGTCGGTTAGACAAGATTTATTACCACTAGCGTATAAGTATTAATTTGTAATGATAGGTATTCGAGAACGTGCATTGTTTATCGATCTATTGTTTGGTGATATTTTTTCATTCAACATATTAAGTTATTTATATGCCGTTATGCTTATGCACACCATTATTTCCATCATACTTTTATCAGGGTATCCAGTCAGTAACTGTGTTTTCGTTTAGCTTTAGCAAGAGATAATGGGCGCGGTAAACGGTTCGCCTTTTGAACATATTTCTTACCTAACTATATCGGCTATAAATTGTTGGTATTGGATGTCGGAAGCCTCATAAAGTCGACCACACCCACAAATGCGTTCTATCTCGGGTGGAACACAATTCGTTTTGTTCATCATTACCCGAAGGCAATTTTCTGATAACTACATCGCTTTGCTGAAAATTGCCCTCGGTAATGGCCTGTAGTCCCACATTGCGGGCTCACCGTTAGGAAGCAAAGTCGGTTGCAATCTTCTTTTTGTTTTACTGCTAGCTTTTGCAAGGTAATAAAACGTCAAAAAACGTAAACAAATAAATGGGAAACTAAGTTCCTCGCTGACATCTAGTTGTTGACTTAAACACTAAACTTGTGTGCGAGACGGGAGCACTCGGGTGGTAATTTAAGTACCTATAAAACAAGGCACTTAAGGCTCATCACTCTTTTTAATAGCCATAAAGAAAATTCTTTATCGAGGCTAGACTGTGGGATCACTCAGAGGAGTGTGGTTATCCCAAACCGAGAACGACCCCGCCATTTAAATTGTTGATATTTAAAGACATTGTCAACGATAGCAACAAGTTAATTTATGTGTTTGTTGACTCTTTTCTGACAGTACGGACAAGGATTTTTTATCTCAATAAGAATTGATAGCGCAGAACTCTTTTCAACCTTTTACTTTAAAAGAACAAGTGATATAACAGACGCCGGTATATAATTACATAAAATTTTAATTGGATGCTGCTGTTATCTCACCACGTAGGTACCAACCTTCCACCATTAAAAGATAAAGTTCTTTAATAGGTCGTCAATGTCAGACGTAAATAAACAAACGCTATCTCTGAAATAACTTTAATAAACGTTACTATCTAGAAGTGAAAAAAAGTATTAATGTTGTAGAAATACTAGCGAGGAGCTTGTATTAGGTGACTACCTTCTAGTTTTAAAATCAGGTGCTTTAAAACCAGTAAAGGTTAGTCAAAAGATACAATCCGGCTTTCTGTTTATTTTGTACGAGATGAGGTGAAAGCTTAAAGCGTAAAGCGCCCGATGATAAAACAAGCGCGGTCTGCCGAATCGATAGCCGTCACGACGCGACGTGAGATGGGAGGTGCTGAGGCCATGTGCGGCGAGCGGTGGGCGATGTGTGCGAAGGACCCCACGAGGGAGGTCGTAAATCTCGCGTCCTTGTGAATATCAGATGTGACAATCACAGGATCGCGTCACTTGTGATGTAACGGGGTAATCACGACTTTACGATCCCGCGGCCGTGGCTAGTTAGACAATAAAATGACGCGGAGGACTCGGCCTGCGATAGTAGGCCAGGTCAGTTTTACAGCTCTGGATACCTTTTTTTCGACACTAAAATGAAGTAGCTTTATGGCGCAATTTGGCCGTTAATTCGGTGATACTCTTCTTGTCGAATAACATTATAAAGCGATGGTAAAACAGTTTACTGCTTCGGCGTGGGAGGGTCGCTTTTAACGACTCGACTACTAGACACATCTCCCCATCATTGTGCGTGATTCATTTTTTTATTATTACTTTATTGACACTTAAAATCAGAATTACGATTTTATTATTGCACATTAGCGATCCATTCGGAATATATTGGTCGTAACAACGCGGCTACAGTACACTGAAAGACCTGTTGAACGGCTGCGGAATTGGTTTGTCAGATCACGTGTATGACGGACGCATCGTCGTTTGAGTGGCTGCTTAACTGAATGACGCAGGTTTGAATATGATGTACGCCTATTTTACATAGGTACTAAGATACGCAAATATGCACTCTATCCCTTGTTTAAACACTGCATTATATGTACCATAGTATAAGCGTAAATACTTAAAAATATTTAATTAGTATTACAAAAGCAAACAACAAACAGAAAAAGTCAGAAACTAAAAAGAACAATGGTCATGACTGAGACTCGAACTCGGAACCTCTACTCTATCGGGAGTAACGCTCTGTCAATTAAGCCGTCAAAACCTCATTAGAGTGCGGCATTTTAAAACGATCTAATACTCATATTAAAAATTTAATAATTTTAATACTTAATAAAATGTATAATTCTGTAAGAATTATTTTTCTAATTGAATATTAAACCTTATTACAACTTTCAATATTACTGTATTGTAATAGTAAACTGTGCTTTTGTGTTACCTATCTCAGAAGTTACGCATAGCGGGATAAGCAATGTAAATAATAATAATAATATTTGGAAGATTTGTATGGCGCCGTTTTTATGAAAAATCACCTCAAAGGCGCTGTACAGATCTTATTTTCTATTATTACATATTAATTCCTAGTTTGATGAGAAAATATACAGGGAAATACTTACCTGGCAGGTCCCATCAGATAGACGATTGAAGTAAAGCTCACAAAATTTATAAAACGCTATTTTATTGTTTAAAAAACTAAATATTCAATATCTATTTAAACATCTGGTTTTGAATTACTTATGTATCTCTAACCTGAATTTTAAAAAAGTAACTGTAATAAACAGTTACATTTTTCTAAGTTGTTCTTATTGTTAAAAAAAATCCTACGATACCTATGTATTGTAAAATATATAACAGCAACTATTGGATTATTTAAGTAAGAAATGTGTGAATATGTGTTATTTTGAAAACGTCGATATCGCAAACGGTGTATCTTTTTTTTAATATAATCAAATATAAATTATTTCCTTTGTGAGCTTGTACGACCGTACGAGTGTCAACTATTCAAATTTGGAACTGATGTTAATTTAAATTGTGATATTTTAAGAAGAATCTTTTCAAAACACTAACCAACTAATAAAGTATCTATCTACCTGTAATGGATTTTAGCAGACATTATTATACATTCGAAATGGGTGTATTAAAGCAAATCAGGTTTTTTTCTTGTGAAATTAAATTACATCCTGCGAATTTTTGCGGTTAACTACTAGTTATAACAATAAAACGTGAATGTTCTACTTTTGATGTAAAATATTTGAACAACGCTTATATTATTTAATTACTATCATTTATTTATTGTTATTATGTCATGTATTAGTGTCGATTCACACCAACATCCGGATCCGCTCAGTGACGATATTGTTCCGCAAGAGAGCTTATTGATATGGTATGAAAATCAATCAAGGAGTATGTACCAAGATAAATTTGTGTGGCAGTATATCCTTCTGACCACCCTTGTGATATTTAACTACTTAGTAAAATAATTATTTTGAAGTGTAAAAATACTTACAACGCAGATTTTTTTTATTAAAAATCATTTTTTATCACTAAATAATATTTTTATTAATTATTAATTATTAGAAATATTATTTAGTGATAAAAAATGGTATAAAAAAAAAATCTGTGATGTAAGTATTTTTACACTTCAAAATAATTATTTAACTAAGTAGTTAAATATCACAAGGGTGGGCAGAAGGATATACTGCCACACAACTTTGTTTTGGCACATACTCCTTGATTGATATTCAAACCATATCAATAGGCTCTCTTGCGGAACAATATCGTCACTGAGCGGATCCGGACGTTGGTGTGAATCGACACTTATACTGCTTTTTGCAAACTTCTATAATAATAAAACTAATTGTAACTAAATTACGCTGCAATTATATACTTTCACTATACCTACTTACTTCTTTAAATTTATTATGCTATGTATTATATACGTATTACACTCTTATGTGCAATTTACTGTGATACTATAACTCATTGTAAAACTTGTAATCATTGTACCTACATTTTTTGTTTTAATTCTTGCTTTTATGTCATGTACTATTGATTTATTGTACTATTTTGTACAACTTAAAATGTGTTTATCTGTAAAAATAAATATTTATTTACCGATATAGCCTATGGCTTCAGTACTAAAACATACAAGTTAATCACAAGGACTACTTTGATATAGATTTATTTGCGATTTAACTTAACAAGTAACCCTATATAGCAGTGTAACTCACTCTTGATGAGCTCTGATATATTTTAATTTTGATAGTAATGTCACATATTATTTTATTTTCAGAAAACGAGTTTCGTCAGTGGATTCCTATACACACACCTGGTTAAAATGGCGTCTGGTCTTGGGTAAGTTTTATTTATTTTGAATTATTGTTGTAGGTATGCTAATGAGGATCAGTTTAATTCAATGTCAGCTTATTTTATTATTTATTGATAGAATAAAAATAAAATAAAAGTCACAATGAATGCACTCATGGATAAAAGCATTTGTGTTTAATTTCTATTTAGCGTCATAGATAGAGGATTTGGCGAGAGAGGTGTACTAGAATTACGTAAAGATTAAAATTAAAAGCAATGAATTAATCTTTTAAATGGTGTAATTCCATGCATTCAAAACCGTTTTACTTACGTACCAACTTGATCGTTTTAACACGTGTTTAAATAGTGAGCGATATAATCGGACTCGAATCTAAACTGAATTGTAGATTAAAAATGGTTTGTTTAAATGCTTTCTTTATTTTTATAAATGATGTGAAACGTAGACATTAAACAAAGATAGTAATCCAAAAAGATGTAAACTTATTGAATGTGGATATATTATAATTATATATTTCTATTTTTGCAATTGTTAATTTGTGGTGCAATTATTTGGTTTCATAAATATTCAAATTAAATAAACACTTAGGTACCAATATTAAGCTATTTTACAAGTGAATTTTGCAAAAAAAACTGTATGGATATATATTTTTAAAATCATGATAAAACAATACTTCATTAAATTTACGTACGATCGTTGTTATCCACCTCTGACACCCCCAAAATGTATAAATACTGTAGTTTTCGAAGGCCTCCGTGGTTGAGTGGTAAGATGCTCGACTACGAATCAAGAGGTTGTGGGTTCAAACCCGGCGTGCGTTAAAATTTTTATTTAAGTAATACGTGTCACTACACATTTAATTCATATGAATCTAGCATATTTGCGGCACGTCTCA
The DNA here is from genome assembly GCA_022651775.1 of Drusus annulatus. NCBI lineage: Eukaryota > Metazoa > Arthropoda > Insecta > Trichoptera > Limnephilidae > Drusus > Drusus annulatus. The sequence goes on from JAGWCC010000006.1 coordinate 814,472, forward strand.
GAGTGGTAGATACTCTTAAGCATCGCGCTGGTAAATTACCACCAATCAGAATCGTAACGTTGCTTGAAATGGCTCAAGCCGTGTTTGGTGACCAGATCTGAGAAGCCAGGTACTTACTAACTCTCTTCTTACAATTTCTTTCCTCTCCTCACTACCTTCAGCTTCAAAACATACCCCGATTGAGAATGTTATAGTCTCACTGGCTCTAGACGGTTGGGAGCAGTTGGGACTCTTGTGTGGTATTCACAAAAAAAAAAGGATTAGCAATAAATCTACCAGTCTGAAGATGACCTTAACAAGTTGACAAAACCTAATGAAAAAAAACAGTAGAATGAAGGTAAAATTAAATATATGTATAATTATGTATCATCAAATGTTAAAAAAATATACCTAATATATTTGTAAGCAATCGCTGGTCTTTGTAACTTTTACGAGAGACTCCCAATGAAAGATTACTCAACTGATAATCTAAGGGAAGATTGATGGAATACGTGGTGCAGGAAGACCCTTAACTCATGACTTGAAACTTACGTGACTGGCACGAGCTGTTCCGGTTGTAGTCAGTAGGGTGAATATTACGTTTTATACAGTTGCCTAGTATTAGGCATATGGGTAGGTACTACTTTTCATAGTTCTTAAAATAAAGTCGTTACGAAGGGCCTACCTACAAACCTATTCAATAGGTAGATAAACCTGTAAATCAACATCTGATTGTAAATATACCTGAGTCTCATTTCTATTTACATAAGGTATTTGGCATATGTGAAGATACAGTCAAAAAATTATAATTATAATCTTCTTTGTTGTTTACCTCAGTTAAATCGAATTAACGACTTATCGATATTTTATTCCTCTCTAAAAATATCGTCCTCTTCATTCTTTAAAGAAAACAGAAACTAACTTTCTTTCTTTTTTAATAAGACAAACATTCACGGGTTACGAATAACCTGACAATATTTGAAAAACTCCTACTGCGATCACAATAAGCGGAAGATGTTGCTTGTGCAATGTTGGAGGACTAAGCTAGCAGAGAAATTGAACCTACAACGCCCGGCGCGTTTGTCCACTCAGCTTCTAACCGGTAAAAAACACATTTTTATGATATATTACCTCATTGGCGATTGATAAGGGTAGAAAATAAGTCAAAAACTATGGCTAAAATCTCAATAAAAGGTTAAAAGGTTCAATCAAGATTTAAATAAGAAATGATGGAAATAACTGCAGTTAAAACTACATCAAAAAGTTTAAATCACTACATTAACTATCATATTTTACATCTATTATTTAATATGTGCAAATTATTTTCAATTTTCTCTTGCGATGGTATTTTAACAAAAATGGCGCTATATGAAGTATTGTTATTATTTTTTTCCATGATAGATATATTATTTACCAGATTCAAAGTATAGTAAATAATAAAGATTCGGAAAACTGTTACTATAGCTACCATATGTACCTATCAAAAAGCTACCTAATGATATAAACAAAATTTAAAAATGAATGTGTACAGTAAGAAAATATTTTGTTCGAACTAATTCTGCTCTGCGGTATGCAAATAGGTAGGTACTTACTCCTGCTATACTATGGCACGTGGTTAGGGGATACAGGGAAAGGTGAGCACCTTTATATTTTTATTTTTATTTTTAAAACTAGTTTCACTCTTATTAATATTTTTTTCTGGGAGATGATAAATCTGAATAATAAAGTTAGCCACCCTTTTGAATTTAATTGAAACGTTGCCAATTAATAAACTTTTACAAATTATCCAGTAAAAAAGTCATGTCATGTGTTCTTCACACAGCAAATTGTATGAAATCTATGTTAAATCTAAACGCTAAATTAAAAACAATTAATTATATGCGATAACAGTGTCCTGTGTAAATTGACAAAAGAATTATGCCGTTTCTATAGTTTTACAGCCGTATGTTTTGCATATGATATAAGGCTATAATATCATATTTCTTTAATCTATAATAATTGTATGTATTCAAACACTCTTTTTCACTACTTAACAACTGGACGGCCTCCGTGGTTGAATGGTAAGACGCTCGACTACGAATCCAATTGTCGCGGGTTCAAGCCCGTCGTGCGCCAATTTAATAACTTTTATTTAATTAATATGTGTCATAACACATTTAATTCAAATAAAAATAATAAAAAAATATATTTGCTGAGTGGTAGATACTATAAGTATCGCCCTGGTGAAAGACCACCATTCAGAACCGAAACGTTCCGTAAATGGCTATAGCCGTGTTTGGTGACCAGATCTGAATAGCCAGGTACTTCCCAACCTTCCTCTTTCCAATCTCCTCCCCACATAATATAAGACCACAAATATAATATTATTTTTTATGATCGACCGGTTTCGCTTAAGCATCGTCAGGGTATAAAATTAAACTAAACAAAAAAATACAAAGTTTGCGGTTATATATAAACACAGAGGGAGAACAAAATAATAAAAAAAAACTAAACAATGAGAAAACAATAGAATAACATTTAAATAAAGTGTCCAATAAATACGCGAAAGTAACACGTGATTTTTTTTTTATTACAAAAGCGCTTCAAAAAGTTTTAAAAAATGAAGAAACTATTTGCAATTTACATTGAAAAATCTTTACTTCAATTTGGATAGATTAATAATTATCCCCGGTCTCCCCGAGCTGATATAACGATGTTTAACCATTAATAATCATGGGTAGGTGTTAGGATTCAAACGAGGTACTGAAAGGTCTATGGCCGGGTCTTTTCTTCATGTTGTGTAATCAATACAGGTAGGGAAACAACATCGTGTCTTTGAATATCTCTGCCTCAAATACTGTATAGAGAAGGTGTTTGCTTATGAATTCGATACCCTCCGTGGAACAGAAACGCCAACTTGCGCAAGCTCTGTAGATCAAAGCCATCCCAAGCTTTTAATAAATGATTTTTTTGAGTTTAGAAAAACAAAAATATGAGACGAAAGCAATATAATCTCTTTCAGAAAATAAAATATTTTTATCCGATGAATCTCTTTTTTGATAAAAAATTACGGTGATTTCAACTACCTGGATATACCAGTAGCAGATATGATGGGATACCGTATAATTCTCTTCTGAAGTACATTACTTGCATCATACACGTGCATATATAGTGTAATACATGCCTATCTGTTATTCCAAATCTCGTCGTGACTAGGGTCAAGTATATGATTTACAGGTCTTCCTGGAGTATCCCAAACTACTTTTTTCATCCTTGTCTATCTGTCTTCAAAACTTTTTGTCACGGTTATAATTTTATCACATCTCTCGTAATTTGGTCTCGTTCATAATTTAATCGTAGGTATGTACAAATATGGTGTTGCTACAAATACGCCTTAATGAGATCCCCGAGGCGCATGTGTGGTAAAACCATGTATGACCGTGTTGAAAATGTGGATATCATGAAAGAATGCAAGACTATATATTCTTTTCAAATTCCTTTCTTCGTTCATTCGCTCTACATGCCCAAACCATCTAAGCGTCTTTCATTACGCTCACATCAGCCATGCATTCTTTCTGCGGTGCGATAATTTGGGAAATTTTGTTGTCTCTTTCTTTCTCATGGTGTACGACGTAAAAACCCGGAGAAAGTGATTTATCCCAAATTTGCATAGGTTGGGTAAAAAGAATCGGCTCCCTCTCCAAATATTGTTACTTCGAGATTCCAAGAGAAAATCTTTTTCCTTCGGATATCAGTTTTATATTAACGCGTTTCAACAAAACGTAATTCTAAAATTGTTCCGATAAAAATTATCTTACTTTAGGACTTGAAGTTAGTCGCTTAAGCGCAGGAGTCTAATTAATACGGCGTACCCTGAAAACAACTCAATATTATGTATAAATCCTTGGAGTGAGAGAATTACTAAATTATTACAAAGACGTGCCCGGTGCCTGCGTGATTTTATTAATTCTAGGGGAGTTTGGTCCCAGTGGATAAATAGATTTTTGGTTTTATCACCCGTTTCAAAATTTAAATTTGCAAAATTCAAACCATTCCTACAGTAACTGAAGTTTCCACTTGGAAAATTCAGAGGAAAGGGATATTTATGATTCGGTCCAAACTGAAAAATTATCCTTAAATTCATTAAAATCAACATAATCTGTCTCTCGACGAATCACCTTTAGATATACAAATTTTTACCAAATCCTGTACTGTACGACAAATTCAGAAAGTCCATTTTTTAATTTCGCTCCCATGCCCTAAATCGGAAAAAAATAAAATAAACAATACGAGTAATAATCATAATTATAATTTTAAGTTAATAAGTGTGTCTATCTGATGGGGCCTGCCAGGTAAGTATGATCCTGTATATTTTCTTATTTAAACTAGGAATTAATATGTTATAATAAAAAAACAAGATCTGTACAGCGTCCTTGAGGTGATTTTTCACAAAAACGGCGCTATACAAATCGTCCAAATATTATTTTTAATCAAAATCACATCTAGAAGTCACGGGTTGTTATTAATATGTCGACGGCCTCCATGGTCGAGTGACTTCGAATCCAAAGGTCGCGAGTTCAAACCCGGCGTGCGCAAATAAATTGTGTTCAATCAATATGTGTCATAACGTATTCAATTCATATAAAATAATAAAACCTACATTTGCGGCGCGTTCCAGACTGGTAGATACTCAATGCATCGCCCTGATGAAAGAGCACCATTCATAATCGAAACGCTACTTAAAATTGCTTTATCCGTGTTTGGTGACCAGATCTGAATATCCAAGGACTTTCCAACCTTCCTCTTTACCATCTCTTTCCCCACAACTTTTAGGCTCACACCACACTCCCATTGGGGATGTCATAGTCTCAGAAGCACCTGGGACTCTTGTGCGATATTCACAGTAAAAAAAAACACACGCAAAACCTACCTCAGCTATAATAATCCCAAAAAACCTTAAATGTTGATATAAGCTTCGTGAACTTAGTCGGAATTAATACTCAGAACAGAATCCTATGCCATTCTTCACTTTATCTCTTCAATTAATCAAATGATAGATATAAAAAAAAAATTGAAAACTTTATCTCATAACTTTCCCTTAGTTAGTTTTGTTGCATTGATTTGTATTAATGTGGATTGTTTTTGCTATTTTAATATTCTTGAAACTTCATCCCTCAAGTGTAAACCTTTTTACAGCTAACAAAATATAAAAATGTAGATTTTTAATTATGTAAATTATGTTGGTTAAATTTTGATTTTTTTAAAGGAAAGTTACCTGAATTTTAAGTTATTTTAAAGTATTGTAAAGCGGCCTTGCGGTGATAGTAAAATATGTAAGTATAAATAATATGAACGTACATAGATATATCAGATTTATTACACTCTCACCGTTAAGTAAAATTATCTGCCTTGCAAAGAATTTATTACAATACCAGAGTAAGAAATTTTTCGCTTCTACAAACGATAATATTATTTCAAAGTTTATATTCCCTTCGAAAAAGTCGACTGGGATCAGGCCGGCTTCCGGGCGTAGCCGCCAGAGGATGCTGCGGTGTTCCAACATGGCCGCCCCCCTTCGCCTCCCCCTCTCCGACCGTTCCCCCCACCAGCCGCCGCTTCAAATCGACCACTCGAAAATATTCACCCCAAAATATACATCTATGTACCGCGTCGCCATGGAAACGCCAAAATGAGACGTACGTGCTCAAAAGCTTTCGACGGAACTACGTCTCGCTCTCTCGCTCCCGTCCGCGACAATGTAGAGCCGGAGAGATGGGTGTACACGAATATTTCTTACTGTCTCTTTTTGTCCAACGCTTGGCATAGTGAAATCCTGACTGAGCAGTATTGTAACGATTTTGTCTATTCTGCGCTTGCTAGAAAACCGGAAGAACAGGTTCCTGTTGGGTTCTGAATTGGGAAACGTATTGGATGGCTAGAAACTTGCTCTCGCATAGACATTGTTTCATTTCATTTCTATTTTAATTCAATCATTACTTTACTTTCATCAGAAGAGAATAAATCGATATAAAATTCCATGTTTTATGTAATGTTAATAAATCATTATTAGTTTTATCAAAGTTGACTTAACTTACAAAGTAAGGTGGAAAAAAAAAACTTTTTATCTTAATGCCAGACGCTAGAAATTTAGTGCTGGTAAGATTTATATTGGAATCGTAAATTTCCAGTAAGATTGATAATTTTAGTTCGCGAAAAATCCGCTGTTAGCCATGGCAACATATCGTCGCCGGAAAGGCAAAAGGTGTGAAGCGCAATTTTGAGAAATTGCCACCAGAGCACTTTAAGGTTTTATGTTTTTAAAATATTTTTTTAAGTCTTCACTACCTGCTGGAATTTTGAAATAAAGATATCCAGGTAACTCAATGCTCTTACTGAGTTACCTGAAGTGACAGATAGCTTAGTCTAAAGCTTGTATCGCTTGAGTCAAGCCTTCTCCAAAATTGAAAATATATTTTATTCGACTGAAGGGCCACAAAAGTCTTCAGAATCAAACGAGAGTCAGATTATCCGATGCAAAAAAAAAAATTATCAAAACTGTTCATTTCACCCATTTTTTTTAACAAAGTGGCTTTTAAGCCTTTTTGCTTTTCCAACGACGATATTTTAGGTATTATTTTTTATGATGAAATAAAGACTTACCAATTTATTGAAAGTCAGCAGACATACATACTGTAAGAAAACTAATTTTTTTTTGAGAATTTCTTCCACTTTTCCTATAAACGTGATATTTATTTTATTCGTAAGAAAAAGCCTAACAAATGTTAGTCGTTAGTTTCAACTGTTTTTGTATGATTCACTTTTAACTTTATCACTAATCTTTACACTACAACATTTTAACGAAATGGTGAATGAAATATATTAAATATTTTAAAACAATATTTTAGGGGATTTTGTGTTTAAACAACTCCAATAAGGAGTTCTCAAAGCATCTAAATGAAGTTTGATACTAACATGGGTCCAAAATAATGAATCAGGAAATGTTTTAGACAGACGTTTAGAAAGTACACAATGCTGGATTGTGATTGGTCAACGGAAAAGGGTTGAAAACTTTCACTTCATTCTTTTTCAGGAAAACACTTTCTCATTTATTGCTACCTACAAATAAGGTTGTACAGTGTTTAACGAAAGAAATGCATTTTTAAGAGAATAATTTCTTCACCCTGAAAACCTTTTTGTTTAATACAAAAAAAAATCATTATAAAAAATAAAAAATATCATTTGGTAAAACAGGACAATGAGTGTTATACTGGATTATTTCAGCATGATTTTATGTTTTAAGGCTTTCTGTTATTTTGCCCAATGTTGTAATAGTTTCAGTAAGAAACCTTTTTCTCATAAGTTTTCGAATTCAATTGAGCTTTTGAATTTTCGATTTATTATAGTTTTTCTCCCCATCAACTTGTGTACATTCTTACCAACCTTTTTTTCTCTTAACATTAAAACAATAATGATAGTAAATAATTTTTCTTACTATATTATTTGCCTCTTTCTCCTTGATCCTTTGTTATAATTTAAATATTATTAATTTTTTTTCTCATTGTTCTGTTGTTTTATTTTATATTTTGTTCTCCCTCTGAATGTATATATAATCACACACTTTGTATTTTTTGTTTGATTTAATTTTGTACCCTGATGATGCTTAGGCTAAGCGAAACAGGTCGGTGACAAAAATGAAAATAATATCCGTGGTCTTATACAAAATTATTTTGTTAATTTCTATAAATAATAATATTTGAAAAAAAAAACCGTTTTTGAAAAAAAAACACCCCAAGGCGCTGTAAAGTTTTCTTTGTATTTGATACTTGTTAGCTTTATTATTACCAAACGCCCTTCAGGTAATATTTCACACAAGGCGCTATACAAATTAGCCAAATATTACCTGTTATGCTCTAAGCTTTACTTACGCATAGTTTAATTATTAAAAGTCACCATATGAAACATTCCGTGAATATTTTATTAACTGTAGGAGAATATCGTATTTTTTAGTTAATATTGCATATCTACCTGTATATGAAAAAATATTTGTGTTCAAAAAAATCTTATTTGCATTTGTGCTATGAATTTTGGAACATACTGTACTTGAATATTCAACCCCAGACCATGGAGCAATAGGGAAGTAAATTGAAAAACTTTCAGGTCTCTACCGATGGAATTAACCCTTTCATTTATAACAATAGCTCCCTCGGTAGTTTAAAGGAACTTTTACAATTTGGAAACATTTCGGCCATTTTTGCATATTGGATTATTTTATAGCTAGGTACCCAAGGAACTCCAAGGATTGTTTCAAACTTTCTGTCAAAAAGTTTCCAAAAAGGTCGGTTTCTAATTAAAGTTAGAGCTTTCAAAAAGCTATCTACTTACTTTCTAGGTTATCTTTGTTCGGAATATTTTTGTGAGAAGGATTCAAACCTATTTGACTCACATTTTTATGCTCTTTTTCATATTAAATTAATACCTTAGCGTTAATTATGCATACCAATAAATGACATATATTTTGTTCAAGTGGTTTATTAAAAACAAATATAAATAAATAAGGTTAATTTCAGCACAATTGGACGATAGAAGTAAGAGACAATGTATTAATTAGTTCTGAAACAGAATGCAGGAAATATCAGAAAAATAAAAATGTATTTATAATGTGTGAACCTCTATAAAATATTTCGTGTGAAGTGAATTGTTAAATTTAATTTTAAAGAAGTGTTTTATTTTGTCGTGTATATTTTAATTTTATTTATTATCATGGACATAACCGTGTATAAGTGTTTTGTGAGTGTTGATTGCAAAGTGTAAAGTTTTCAACTCTTCTTAAATATCTAATTATATAGTTTCAAGCGAAATGAAATACAATGGATGCATTTGAAGACGTGGATTGTTGGTCTGGGGGCGGAGAGATCTTTCGACGAGCGGTCCCATCTTCTGTTACGTATACTGAAGGTATACCGGAAAGAAAAGCACTCAGGATACATTCAGTATACGTACAGAAAGTGGTACAAAATCTTCAGCTGAGGATGATGATACATTCCCCTGAAACATGACATCAAACAAAAAAAACACACATTAATGTTTTCTTCAAGTCTTCTTCGGTTGTTTGTCTACTTCGGATGGTGAAAAGTCCTCTGTGATACGTAGTCAGGATCTGAAATTATAAAAAAATAAGATAAGTATATTTTGTATCCGAAAAGAATAATGTTAATAGTTTTGATTCCCAAAGTTGAGATGGTTCTAGAAATCATCTGGCAGAATCTTCCCCGAGTATTAAGAGTCTAGAAGGGAGCGGGAGGTAAGCGGTCCCAAAGGCGCAATCGGTTCCGCGTTATAAAATAAAACATTCGATTTACTGCGCGTTAGGGAGCCGTGCCGGCGAATACAACCGTCTCTCGGCCGTACTTGGGATTGTGTACAATGTAAAAGCTTTGCTAGTGAAGAAAACGTAAGACGACTGCGCAGTTTACCTGCGTAGAGTCGAACGTAGGCGGGCGGCTTCATAGAATACGCCGAGCCATCCGAATACAAAGGGGAACTAGTTCGATTTATAGACGTTAAAGTTAGAACGCGTTGTCGAAGGGAACGGACGCTTCATTCAAAACAAACATCGCAACGCTATACTTGAAAACCTCCCTTTTACCAGCCAATCCTAAGCATCTAACGAAGAGAACAATATATTCGAAGTAAATCTAAATAAGGTAATTTTTGTAAATAACACAGCGTGACAAATTAATCGAAAGAGTAAAAAGTACTATAAAGGTGTTTCAAATTTAAGTGAAAGACATTTTAGAGGGGATCTTTTTTTATAAATTGCCATACTGTTTGCCCTAGTAATCTTCGCAGTGTCGGGGATGCCTGGCTGAATCAGGTACAATCTTCGCCGAAACGGTGAAGCTTTTGCTTATAACGGAAATAAGGGGTCGTACAATCTAGATCCGGAATATTGATAGGGCGTGTTATTTAAATTTTGAATCTCCTAGGCACATTATGGTCGCTGAGCTTAAACGTGTTTACCAAAGTATTGAAGATCGTGATTACCTTATTGTCTCTGTATTAAGTTAGATGCAAAATGTCGGAAATATAAAATGGGAAAATACAAATGTGAATTATGATTTTAATCTCGGAGGGTATTTTATAATTCTCAGGTAAATTTAATTTAATTCATAATACTTTGTAGCAAGGCTTCGACATAACAAAACACACTTATGTGTGAAGGAAAGGGGGGGGTTGTTTCTAGGGGTGTAGAGTAGACAGCAGACACGCACACTACTAGACAGCGTCCAGACAACATAATACGCGAGTGAAATGAACTTTTTATGACTCCCCCACGCTGCACGTTGCAATGCCACTGATATTAGGTGCAAATAATATTGCGAATATCTTCCATTTATTAAAAGGGCGTTTTCTACGAGAAGTTTTAGCCAATGTTGTGCGAATAATTCGCAAAATTTCTAAAATACAACGGCGTGGTTGGTTCAAATATTGTGTAGGAAGTGTTTTGTGAGAGGCTTTATTTACGATCTTTGTTTTTCGGGTGATTTATTACAGGAATGTGCGTATTGTACGCACGCACAAAGTCATATTGTTTTCGGAAAGGTTTTCTATTGTACAAACCTCGACAAAGAACATTCGCCTTGCACAGCGTGGGAGATAAAAAGAGTGACTAGGGGAGCAGAAGCAGAAAGAGAGAGAAATACGACTTAGGCACGAGGGAGTGTCAGAAATGATAATATACGATTTAAGTTAGTTCGTGAAATTTGAGGCGCGCCAAAAAGCACAGAGCTACAAATTAAAAATATTAACTAAATATTATAATAAGTTTGGAAGCGTGCAAAGCTGAAAGGCGCAAGTTAAAATGTTGATAGTTGAATCAGCAACAAAGTAAGAACAGTATTATATAACAAGTAAATCTGGTTACGTCTACAAACTGAATATCCAGTTTGTTTGATTCGATTTGGCGGCGCTGTGATCGTTAATTTCAGTTTTGACGTTTACGACTCGAGCTATGCTCGGCAGGAAAAGAAGAGGCGGCAGGAAGGGGGGGACACACTCATACACCTTCACTGACAAATACAATGAGGCTGCTATCTGCACACGCTCCCATTCATCCAGAACCATCACATGGAAGAATAAAGAAATAATGTGCATTATAATTACCTTCAAATAAAATGACGCCAACTCCAATGAATGCCAACTGAAATAGAAAGCACACTCGGTATGAAACTAACGAAAATAAAATTGAAACACGAAAATATTTGCAGGAGTTTTTAATCGTGAAATTTAGAGCTGCAACGAGTATTAAAATATTTGAAGAATAAAAACTGTTATGTTCTTGAGTTTCATCATTTTTGAAGTGAAATGTTGTCATTACAAAAAAATGATTTAAGATTTAGTTACATTCATTATGGTAGTGAATGCAATATTGTTAAAGATATATCCTATAAATAAAGAAATAAAGCGTTAATAAGTTAGTTGAGAGCGATTTAAACTCACCTGTTGTCCGGTTATGACAGATGTTTGTTAGTTGTTGTTAATAAATAGTTCAAATCAGCCGCTTGCAGCTTTAATTGGGTATTCGTCCTGCTGTCATTTGTCCATTGAGCTGCTTGTTCGTTTATAGTGGCTTGGTTAATGTTTGAAGGCTGTTTAGTGAGAACTTTTGTTTGTTAGTACATTTGATGTTTCAGCAAGGCTTTCAGGATAGCAAGTGTTTTCAGGAGCTCGAGACGTGCGTCGCTTTCCGGCGTCTGGGGGCGTCTGTTGGTCTCCCGCGCTCCGGGGCAGCGTCGCGACGTCCTCCCCTACCTTCTCTCCTCTTCACCGCCCCCTCTCACAGCCCTCCACCCTTTCGATTCCGACCATAAAGAGGGAAAAGGAAAGCCTCACAATCCCTGGTCCCGCTTTCCAAATTTATATCACGCAGTCGTACTAGATCAAAGCTTTAATAAGGCCTGAAAACAGGTTGTCCTCCTCGCTCTCGCAGCCTGTTTATTCAGAATGAAGCAATCCTCAGCCGGCTCTCACTCTTTTTTTTGCTTTGTTGAATTTATATTAAAAACCGTATATTCAATGGTGTATTTGATGAGGCCATCTTGCGTTATATCGATAGATTTTTTCTTCTAATTTTGTTTTCATAAATTCACCGTCTGCTTTTAATCTTTCGTTTTGTCTAGCAAACACCGGCTAGTGTTTGTTTCATTCATTCACTTGACGCAGTTTGTAGTATCAGCAGATCCAACCGATATCTGATTTAGTATAAACTTACGTCACTTTGGATGTAAGCAGGCTAGCGTATCATACGTCACGCTGGCGACGTTGAGCGACGACTCGAACCTGAAAACCGTAAATCAAAATTAAATATAATTCTTCGTATGGAAAGCATTAATCAACGATATTTTTGAACGTATTTTAATATCATTTTCGTATGCCGTAAATGTCAACAGCTGCTGCTGGGCGAGGGATTGAATGTTCCGAGTGTTTGGTAATAAATCATTTGGGCACAAAAACATTTCTCAAACGGACGGCAGATGTCACTGTCGCTTTACCGTATTCCGTCTTCCGTCACGGGCAGCCGCCAGCTTCGGTTACCCAGGGCCTGAAGTCTGAGGCCTGAGGCCCACAAAGTAAATTCTTTTCATGTTGTGTTTTGTATTACATAGTAACGTTACGGGGAAGCCTGAATAAACATATTGTCGCCGTAATATGTTAGTAAAATTATGTACATTTAGGCATTATGTTGACGAAAAACCTTTCTTAAGACTATTCTGCACATAATAGAAGTTATCAACGTTGAATGAAATCTGTTGACTTGAAACAGGAAACTTTATGAGAAACAAAAAATAATTGTTTGGTCGTAGTATCCTGTGGTTTCCGACAAAATACACCTATCCACGATTTGAATAAGCGTAGTTTACCAAAAAGACAGATTAATTAATAAATTTACTCTTACTGTTGTTTGTTATATCTATCTACTTACCATTGAAAGAACAATGCTTTTGATTTCTAGTATATTGAATCGCTTGCATAGAGAAGGGTCTATTTAAAAATTTAAAATACAAAGGTAGATGGTAACTTGCCTACAGTGAAAAAGAAAACATATTTCATAAATGCCCTTTTTGAATAATACCTACATTTGATGAAGCTCAATTATAACTACCAACCGCCATATTATTATTATCTACAAATGCAACGAGCAGCCAATGTTGTTCCAATTTTGAGATACGATGGCAAATCACCATTAGATATTATTTACAAAATAAGGCTTCAGAAGAAAACTATTACGTTTTTATTTAACTGTTAGTGATCTACTTCAAAGGCTTTTTTAAGCTAGAACTTCAAACAACAATACGCGATAATGTTTTATAATGCGTCGCGATACAAAATTTGGTTACAAAATATAAGCTAACTATGTATGAATTGTAGTCATTTTACCATTTTAGTTAAAATCACACTATGCATCACGACATAATAAAAGTATTTAAGGAGCTTTACAATTAATTAAATGGCCTCAATATAAACAAATATTCAAATACACATTCACCAGAATAATGTAAGTTTTGGAGATGAGTACTTAATAATAATAATAATACTTTGATAATTTTTATAGCACCGTTTTTATGAAAAATCACAAGGGCGCTGCACAAATGTTTATTCCAAGGCTCCATCTTATTACTACATAAAATCTAATACATAATTATGTTATGTACAGAAATAATAATAAACAGAAGCAATCTCACCTGGCAGGTTACTTCAGATAAACACATTTAGTTATTTCTAGTTTGAAGAAATATACAGTTTTGCAATCAAAGGATATATTGGCAAAATTATAATTGGGTTATTTTTATGTAATGATGGAGGACTTAGCTAGCAGAGTAATTGAACCCACGATACCCGGATGGAAATCCGACGCGTTTGTCCACTCAACTACTAACCGGTCAGATTACTTCGTCATTTAATGCTCGTTTAAAATGATTAATAGCCTTAGAGAGACGATTACGTTATACTCGTAGGTAAATTTTACAAATGTAAAAAGAGGTTTTAAAATAGAGGTTTATTTTTTAATATATATTTTTTAAACACTTACAAGTCCAACATTGTCATCTTAATGCTTCACTTGAAAATTATCACACTGCACACAAATGAATCGCACTGATCAAAAGTGCACTCAATACAAAAAATCGATAGTTAAAACAACTCTGAATTTCCATAGTGTAGGCCTAATTTCGTGCGAGTTCCCGTCGCTCGGCGTAGCGCGCTGGTTACAACTTGGCACTGTAGTCCGTACTCGCTACGCACAACTAATGGAAAAAATTACACGGGAACCAAGGCTGGTGCTCGCTGCTTCGTGATATCACTCATTGGCTGACAGATGATCATGGTCCCCCATTTACTTACATTTTTTGTCACAGTCAAACAGCTGAAATTTATTCTATTCATGTAGGGCACCAGCAGTCAATGGGCCGTACCCACATGGCCGCATTTGTATGTATTAACTCTAATCATTATGTATTCAATTCATTTGGTGTAGATGTGTTGGTGATTTTGTATGTGGGGGAATGTGTGCATGTGTGCGTAAGCGGCTTGCAGAAAATTAAAATCGATTTATACTGACGAAAAAATTGTTTGCCTTGTAAGTACGATGTCTGGCTTTGTGTGATAGGAGGACACGATCTGAAGGGATATTAAACTTACATTGCAGGTATTTTTTTCATAAAAACTAAATATCTCAAAATAAAATATTTGTAGAAAATAATCATTATTCGTATGCAGCTTTGCATAGGTCGATTTAATCACAAATAACCCTTAATTTTTAAAAACTATTTAAATGTCTTGTTTTAAAAAAGCACGTTTGTAAGCTTATCTTCCTTCGAGGTGAGCTCCGGCATCATATTTTTTTAGTGTGGAATTCCTAGGTAAACGTAATTATGTAGATACATCGTAGAACATCTTTTCCACCAGAGCAAGGTAGCTTTGAAATTACATTTAATGTCGAAAAGTTAGTCAGGACGCCATTGTTCATTTTTTCAATTTCTGCATTGTTCTACAAGTATGAGTATTGAAACTTGTTTAAGTCTCAGTACTCAAAATGGCTCTAAACGTCACTTTGTATCATTCTAATACAAGCAATAATACAAAAGTCTTATCTATAAATTCTACATAGGTAGTTAGAAAAATGTTTGAGGTTTCCATTGAATACAATTTCTTAACTGTCATCCTTTAAATAAAAAATAAAAAAATACTAAAAATTCAGTAAAAGGAGCAGTTTGTAAACCAGCAAAGGTATTTTTAAACGGTTTACCTAAAATTTCCGTATGCATTTCATAAAGAATTCAATACATTACTGTTAAAAAATTGTATTCACTGGAAATCTTAGACATTTTTCTGTTACCCGTCTAGAATTAACATATAAATAATTTGTTGTTTTGCTTGTACTAAAAAACCAAAAAGTGATTATTTTTGGGTGCTGACCCTTAAATACAAGTAGTCGTAATAGAAACATTCTCAAAGGTTAACTTCACTTTTTTTATCTGTAAGATGCAACAATATTACTCTTTTTAAAATCGAACAAATGTAATATATAACAAACATTTTATTTGTGTAAAATGATATCAACTCTTAAAAACATATTACAGATGTTTTTTTTATTATATTTCAAATATCAACGCTTTATTTTCTCTGGTAGTGAATCACCGAAAGTATAGACCGTGAAATTAAATATACCATAGACAAAATTTTTTTGAAAATCATTTTTAAATAATGCTTTCAAATAATTCCCGAACTTTTTATAGGGGTGCTTGTGTAGTTTACGAGGGGTAGGTAAACGCAGGGCGTGTCGCGGACCACAAACACCATTTTTATTGTTACACAACTAACCGTTATTTTTATGTAAAATTTTATAATCTTGTTTGTCAAATTGCGCGGTCGTAAACCGCTTAAAGGTGAGGCAAACAGATCTCGCCATTATGAGGAACGAGATGAATAAAATTGTTTCGAAAGATAAAGTGTTTTATTGGTACCGAGGCAAATTTCTTCAAATGGATGAGATGTAAATCACTTCGATAGTAAAATGTGACGCAGGATTGAAAGGAATTGAATTTATGAAGTGGTGACTAGTGAATGATTTTATTTATTTATTTATTATATATTTATAAACTAACGGACTAATGTCCAATTACAAAAAAATACCTAACACGAAATAGGTATAGAGAGCAACAGAGAAAAAACAGCACACACATAATATTATAATGAAACAATGACAAAAATTGGACAAAATATACAAAAGAAAGAACATTCAAATCAAAGCCGAGGTCAAGTAAAAGTTTTGGTAGAGTCGTAAAGAATGACAAAAATCATTTAGACCGGTACCAAAAATTTCAAGACCGTGGCTTGAGTTAACGAGTCTCGAGAATATGCGCAGTGGAGAATGATACCCATAATTAGTAGAGTGATGATTGAGCAACATCAATACATTGTTTCTGAGTCTACAGTAAGGAATGTTGAACTGGATGAGTTGCACCAAAGAAGGTGAGTCAATTATATAATTAACAATTTCGAAAATGCAAATTAAATCATAGTCAATTAATTTTAAAAACAATTATTATAGTTATACGAATTTTTCAACCCTATAATTGAACAATGAAAAAAAACAAATAATTTTAATAAATGCCAACAATAATTTAGCCAATATCATGTCCCATGAGTGCAAAACTGTATCTTCCTCCAAACTAGAAATAAATAATATAAATATGTGTTATCCGAATTGAAATGTCAGGTAGGCATACTTTTGTATATTATCTCTGTACATTATATAAATAAATGTTAATATGCTAAATATAATGTATCGTCAGTAATAAGATGAAGCCTAGGAATTAATATTTGTACGATCCTCTCGAGGTGATTTTTCACAAAAACGACGCCATACAAATTATCCAAATATCATTATTATATTTACATTTTTGTGGTCAATCGTACTAATAAAATATATGCTTTAATTTTATTATTTCGACCATTTACCTGCAAACAAATTATAATGGATTCGCAGTGGAACCAATGCATTACATAAAACGAAATACTATTACTTTGTATAAATCACCCCATTTTTGGCAAATATATAATATTATTTAATTATTATAATAATATATTTTAAAAGTAACTTCAATCGACCAAGAAAAAAAATTCTCATCATTGTTTATAACTTATTTTTAGCAATAATATAATACAAACTGGACGCACCCTTATTTCCTTACTATCATTAATCAATATCCTTCAGGGGGAAGAGCCCTTATCTCTCAACCTCACAACATACGGATTGGGGTTGCCATAATCTGACTGGTTTCGGGCAGCTGTAAGCTTATGTACAATATCACATAGAGAGAATCTTGAGTAAATGGTGATAATGAAACCCGCAACCTTCGAAACAAATGCGTAGAATTTTTTTAAATTCTGAATACCGCGCACGAGTCCCAACTGCTTTCAAGCGTCTAGAGCCAGTGAGACTATGGCATCACCAATTGTGGTATTTTGTGAGGCTGAAGGTAGTGTTAATGGGAAGGAGATGGGGAAGAGAAAGGTTGGGAAGTACCTGGCTATTCATATCTGGTCACCAAACACGGCTAAAGCCATTTTAAGCAACGTTTCGATTCTGAATGGCGGTCTTTCACCAGGGCGATACTCAGAGTATCTACCGCTCTGGAACGTGCCGCAAATATAAGTTTTTATTATTTTTATATCAATTAAATGTGTTACGACACATATGAATGAAATAAAAGTTATTGTCGCACGCTGGGTTTGAACCCGCGACCTTTGGTTTCGTAGTCGAGCGTCTTACCACTCGACCATGGAGGCCGTCCAGTTGCCATAAATCTTTACGCTATGGTTGCCGTTATCACTTTTTTCTCAAAAATATAATACGATGTAAGGGCCTTTGACCGCTTCTGCATTTAATAAGTCCTTTTATAAATTGGCCTTAAGTTTAATTTAAGAATTGTAATAAAATCATGATGTCATGTTCGCTTATTATAGTAGGAGCCAGTACAAAGCCACATAATATTATATATTCTGTTAATACCAGTACTCGACCTTCTCGAGAATACGGCGCCAGCGTTGTTATTATAATTCGGCAATGAAGTTTCAAAAAAATTTAAAACCTTTTTAATTCACTATTAGGGGTTCCATTCAACTTACATTGAAATACGATTCACGAAACTTTCACGGATTATTGGATTTAAACGTTTTTTTCATATCGTCGTTAGTGTTTTGATTTAAAATAAAATTCATTGATGTGTCAGTCTTGAACTGTATGAAAATTGTATAGTACCTACTGGTCTATGGGCGATAGTTTTCTGATAGTATAACGTAATTCTTCGTATTTTCTGGTTGCCATAAAACAAAATGTAAGATATAAAACTGTATTCTTTGAGCTTAGTTGCTTGAATTTGTATTACTAGGTGTGTTCTATTATTTTAAATGATCACTTAACTTAGGCCTTTTTATCTTAGATTTTCTCATAATTGAAAATACTTCACAATAAAGAATGGTGATAGATATTATTGTACAACTTTCATCTTGAACTTTGAGCAAACGAAAAATTCTAGCGTATTTCAACAAATCTCTCATTTGATAGATTTACAATGATTCTTAATCTAACCCGTCGTCTCCTTCGCTCTTTTAAAGCTCTCCAAAATGAGAAGGAGGGAGATGGAAGATGGAAATGACGATCCTCAGAGATACAATATTTTTTGGATAAGTGCCTAAGCACAACATTAAAATAAATTCGAAAGACTGACGTTCCATGGGATAGTCAAAGGTCTGCGAGGCCGAGATATAGACGTGTCCGTCTCTTTCGTTCCCTTGGGTTTCCAGGCTATCGGAGTGGGTCGGGAGATGCCGGGACGTGACTGATGCATGACGTATGATGGTGTTTGTCTCCCCGTGTTTTTATTCTTGATACGTGAGGGTGTGTGCGACCATTTATTTGAATGATAGTGGTGTTTGTGTACGAATCACGTACGCGCCGGCACGGCTATAAAAACAAAAAGAGCATCGAAATAGCACAATTTTTTTCAAGAAAAAAAAAGCGCGTATGACATTATTTCCGTGCCATAAACAAAGATTTAAATACTGGACATTTAACAAGGGAATAAAAAGTTTATTGGTTAAGTGAGTTATTGCGAGACGCTCGTTGAACTCTGTAACGTGCACCACAAATGAATGCCTGTTTTAACGACGCAAACATTACATAACATCATGATTATGCAACTTATATTAATGCTTCTACGTGATTTGAAAGTATTTAATTCGGTCATAAAAAGCCATGAATGGCAGATTGTTGGTGAAAAAGCGTCGGTCAGTGAACGAGTAGAAAATAATTTGCGAGATGTGTCAGCAGGGGAAGATAAATTGTTTCAGCCATTAAATTAACTACTACCTCGAAATTCTATTTAGGAAAATCTGGCATTCAAATCTGTAACCTGTAGGTGGTACTAAATTAAGGCTTTAAAGTCGGTGGGTAACTCCAGGTTTATTTTGAGTAAAAGGTATAAGATGTATTTTTTTCTATTCAAATTATGTGTACCAGAGTGTTGATTTAGTTTAATTGTACTTTTTAATATTTCCAAAAAAAAAAATTTTTATTGAATAGATTCTTTAGGACCTAAATCTTTAGTTCATTTTTTTTTTTACGTATTGCTACTTAGGAAAAAAGTTTATGACACACATTAAAAAAAAATAGTAAAATAACGAAAAATCTGTTACAAAATAACTACCATGAAAGATATTAAATGTGTTTCATTCAGAATTGAAACATTTATTAATGTGTTGAGTGACTTAGTCTTAAAAGCCAGGAACTTCTCAATAGTCTTCTTCCCACCTCCTTTAGTCATACAACATTGCTCGAAATTAGTATTATAAAAATTAAAAATAATATTTGGACAATCTCAAGGGATGCCATAATTCACTTAAGTAATTTTTATAGGGCCATTTTTGTTTTAAATATCGCCTTAAGGGCTTAACATTTCATTTGGTTCCGGGGGGTATGTGGGGCGGAAAGGGAACTCCTGCGTTCGACATACATCAGTTCCAATTTTGAAAATGTCTCACTTTGAATGTTTTTTTTATATTTCACCTCAAGTGCGTTTTTCTCTAAATCTACATTCAGGTACTTGCATACTAAATTAAGGAGTGCACTTTAAAAAAAAAAATAGTCCTACAGTATAGTTTTTAATAATTACCTAATTTTTTCAAATGTAACATAATTTAATGTAAATACGGCCGAACGATGCTCACGAACCATGTCGACATTAGCCGAGCGTATTATAAGCGGCAACGTCATTTGACAATTGATTTGATATGTTTTACGAACTTGAAATATTATGTTAAAAACTTATTAGTTATTTCAATCATATTAAAAAAACCCCTTCATTGGGAAAGCTACAACGTCAGTTTTACAAAACTTTCTGGTTTCATTTATGCAGTAACTTGTATACTTTTTGCAAAACAGTATAGTGATCGATTATTCAAAAATTACTTTTGTCATAAGTCTTACAACACTACTTATAAGTATTAGTTGTATGTCATTATCAATAAATCTTTGCTGTAAATTATTAGATGTAAGTCTATGTGATAAGTTATAGGTTAGATAAATTAAGTGGTAAATTGCCCTTGAAGAGATTTCCCCACTAAAATGGCGCTATAGAAGTAATTCATTTATTATTATTGTTATATAAACGCAATACACAGTTCAAAAGCATTTCAAAATAAGTATACGTCAAATGCTGACAATGGTTGTAGGTCGACTAGTAGTGGATGTTATAACCTCCAACAGAGTGGAGCCATGTTTTTCGAAAAGTGTCTAATCTAAGTATTATAAATTTATGTTACAATGCTCGGTTTTTGAAAAATAATTTTGACTTTTTAACATTTTGAAATAGTAGGATTTACAAAAAAATTTCAACGGACTGCAGGAGCCTGTAAGTCGGGGAGGAATTTTAAAGCCGTCCCGAAAAAGATGCCGCCATGAGCCTTGTCCTTGGTCCTAGTCAGCCGCGGCCTTAGCCAAGGGTCACTGACCCTGATAACATCCACACACGCACACCACCACATATGACATGTGTTCTGGGGGTACCTAGCTAGTAACCAACCAACCTACTGACAGATCGATCTGTTCAAGGAGTTCATAGGTTCGCCAAAATAACTAAGTCCTCGGGAAGATTTTGATGAAATCCATGAAAGGGAATATCAGACAGCTCTGTTTAAATTTGCAGTGATTTAAAAACTTCAAATGTGCTCACGTTTATTTTAAAAACACCCATTTGATTTTTAGATCTTTCAGTGGGTTTTTTTCCAAATAATTGTTAAGAATTATCTAAGACTAATATGTTTATAATAAACAGCAATACGATAAACGAAAGAGCTAAATAACTAACTAGCCATCACGCCATTTCGCCGTAGGGGTAAGCAGAGAGGACGAACCGCAATACAACTCTGTCTTGGCATACACTCCTTGCTTCGTTCGCATTCATACATCGTCTCATACATACTCTTCAGGTAGCCTGATTCAAGTATTTGATTCACTTTATCGTGTCATGTCTTCCTCGGGCGTCCCCGACTTCTTGAACATCCTGAAGAAAATATAATATTATCACGAATACAGGAATCAAAAGTGTCAACGAGTCGGAATGACTGAGTCTAAGAAGTTTCATCCACTCTGCCTACCCTTTCGGAGAAAAGAAATTACTGTTTTATCTAAAAACCAATATTCTAAAAAACCTGATTGTATGTGGCACTAAATTGTTTATTCTGAAAAGATGTCTTCTTCAGAAAACCTTTATTGTGTTATTTTGTAAGGATTTCGACAGACTTATACGGTTTGAGAAATTGTGTTTTATTTTTGTTCCTGTAGCTTTAATAATCGGATAACAATAAAAATAATAATTTCGTGATTTTTATAGTACCGTTTTCGTGAAAGAAATATCGCCTCAAGGGCGCTTTACAACAAAACCTACAGCTAATAACTAGTAGAGTATAAATTATAACTTACAACGATGTACTTACAGCTAAATCTTATGACAAGAGACTTAGAATTTAAGCCAAAAACTGAGACCTACTGATATTGACTTATGCCTAATACTTTTTACTAGGGTGGAGAGGAAGTTTTCTATTTTCATATTCTTTAAATATAGTTAATGGTTTTCTTTCATCAATCAATAAATGTTTGCGTGTTTTGCGTATGCATTGTTAATACATGCTTGCTTTGTGCCTACGGGATGTTCTTTCAAAGGTACTAATTAGTAATTATAAACTCAAGTACCTACGAGTATGTTCATTACATTTTATTACTTAACATTTGGTTACTCATTTACTAAGAAGAACGTGGGTACATGGCAAGCCTGGTTATACAATATACAAACATGTTTTCGTGTATAATAATTCAAAGAGGGAGTAATAAATAAAATAACAAGTGTGCTTATCGTAACAAGATCTCAGCTAGAAATGAGAATAGGCAATGAATACCGAAAACAAAAGTTATTATTGAAAATTCTACATTTGGCAGTAAAACCAACAAGTTAAATGAGCATGTTGAATTTCCACAGGCAGGGCATATCAAGTATTGGTTGATTATTGTTGCTGCAATAGCTTTTCGCTAAAATATAAGGAGTAAGTAACTACCTACCAACACATTTATAATAAAGAAACGAAAAAAAATACTTTGTATAAGACCACGGATATTATTCAAATTTTTATGACGTACCGGTTTCGCTTAGTCTAAGCTCATAAGGGTAAAAAAAAATAAAGTAGATAACAAATACAAAGTAAGCAATTTTATACGAGGCTTGTTCAAAAGAAAAGGTGAATTTTGAATTTTCGCGGGCTGTGTACATTGAATTAACGATTTTTTTTTGTTATTATGTCGGTACATATATGTTAGCATTATCAGCCATTTTGGATTAGTGGCTTATTTTTAACAATCGGAAAGGTTAGTCACGTTTTTGTGTGTTCTTCGATTTTTTTACTTTTGAAAAAAATGGAGTATTAAATTTTGCATTAAAAATGGAATAAAGTGCTCCAACGCACTCAAAATAATGACTGTGGCATTCGGCGGGTCTACTTTTTCTCAAAAAAGTGTTTATAAGTGGTACAGGCGCTTTACAGAAGGCCGAGAAGATGTTAATAACGATGAGCGTCCTGGAGTTGTGGAAAAACAAATCATGGATTTTATTCTTTGATCCATTTTTAACACACAAAAACGTGACTATCCTTTCCAGTTGTCAAAAATAAACCACTAATCCAAAATGGCTGATAATGCTAACATATGATAAACATATGTTTACCAACCTAACAAAAAAAAACGATAATCGAATGTCCACAGCCCGCGAAAATTAAAACTTCACCTTTTCTTTTGAACAGGCCACGTATACATGTATACATACGGAGAGAGAACAAAATATAAAATAAAATAACAGAACAATGAGAAAACAATACAATAACATTCAAATTATAACACAGGAGCAGCGAGAAAGATTATATGAATTGAAAGACGAAAAATGTCTCAACTGAGAAGGTGATTGAGAAATAAAAGAAATTCAATAGATTATTAAGAATATGACTATCAATTTTAATGGTTTTCTTTAACGCTACTTGCTTCCAAATTATTAAATCTATTACCATGTTCATTTCCGTGAAGAATATGAGCACAGGTGCTTTTATTAAGGGTATGATCTTTATCAATAACACAATTAGCAAATTCGGGAAAACCGTGGTTATTTAAACATCTAAGATATCCTTTGATTCTAATGTTGACATGGCAAGTTGTTTTGCCAATATAAAATGCAGATAAATCTCAATATCCGTGGTCTTATACAAAGTTATTTTTTGATTTCCCTAAATATGTCAAACAACAAAAATATGAAATTAATGATATTTTGATATCTCTTTTTTATTATCTCCGGGTTCAAGGCTTCGTGAACAGCTGTGTTATATACATTCCTTCGTTTAATATTTTTACCAGTGGTGTAGCAACCGGTTGAAAGTCTTATACAATCGTCAGGGGTCCAAAGTCAAATTGGTGTGTGCATACATTAGAATGCACAAAAAATAGTTTTATTATTTTTTATGTCACAGAACTACAAATCTCCACCTCTGGCGATCACTCTCGTCACTGCATAGAACAGATGGATTCCAGAGAAGTCAGGCGAGCAAGACCAAGTAATTTCGTTCAACCCCCCTTGTAAAACATAGCAAACATTTCAGAGTTACAATGCATTAATTTTATTTAGAAAAATATTTTGGAATGACTCGAGCTATAATTTTGTTTGTATTAGAGAGAAAATTAATTGAACGGGAATTGCCTAAGGGCCCTGGATTTTTCCACTCAGTGAGATGTTGCTCACTACCACTCGCTTCGCGTAATTAACTAAAGACTGGGTCACACTTAACCTAACTAACTAACCATCACGCCGTTTTCCCGCAGGGTTGGGCAGAGAGGACGGACCGCCGTACAACTCTGTCTTGGCACACACTCTTTGCTTCATTCACTTTAATTCTCCGTCTCATGTATAATCTTTTGTTATTCTTACTCTTCACATGACCCGATTCAAGTATTTGATTTAATTGATCATGCCATGTCTTTCTCGGGCGTCCTCGACTTCTTCTTCCATTCACTTTCGCATCATATATTCTTTTCACACTCCTTTCTTCGTTCATTCCCTCTACATGCCCAAACCATCTAAGCGTCCCTTTCTTGATCCTATTCATTACGCGTACATCAGCCTTACATTCTTTTCGTTTATCCACATTTGTAATACGGTCATGCATGGTTTTACCACACATACGTTTCAGGGATATTTTGTTAAGTTTACCTTAATTCGTTGTTGTACCTATTTAATGTCTCCATTGAAATATTGTTTTGATATTAAAAAATATTGAAAAATAAGCACCCCGATAAGGATGGTGAAAAAAATCCTCTTCCCCATCGCTTTCCCCTTCCCGCTATCTTCAGCCTCACAACATACCCCAATTGGGGATGCCATATTCCCACTGTCTCGTTGGGAGCAGTTGGGACTCTTGTGCGGTACGTTTGGGCTGACATTAAAACCCTCCTTCGTAACGGGAGTGAAAGGACAGGGTCAACCCGGGTCTTGAAGACTCCTTACAAAAATAATAGCAGTTGACCACCTTTGGTTGTGAGGTGTACTATTTTTTTTTTAAATAAAAAATAGCTACTCTAAAACGAGAGGGAGATTAACCGTGATACATTATTTTTGTGAAAGAAAAGTTGCGTGCGATTACATTCATGAAAATTCGGTTGAAAACATCTGGATGGCTGGTATAAAGTGATACCAAACAAAGCTCTGGGCAATTAGATAGACCATTTTATGCTTTACAGCGTTCTGTCGACGGGCTGTCTCCCTCTTCTTGGTGTTGGGACATCGATTTTTCCTTCCTCGAAGGTTCTGTAAAGTAGATGACACTTCTGATAATCCTCTTAATACTACATTTTAAGCGTTTGCGTGCTTTCACGATATTCTTTTTACGCTTACCTGGTAGTTTTCAAATTTCAATAATCAATGTAATTAATATAATTACCCTTCGTGAGTATTTTATAAATTACGATGACGTTCAATTCACATAGTAAGATGGATGATTTATTGTGGAGAATTAAAAAGTTAAAATTATTAAAAGTTTCTGCAAAAAAAACAACTCAATGGCTATGCAATAATACCGATGCAAATGGTAAAACCTCTTTAATTTCCATATTAAATTTGAGGTACAGACCAACATTAAAAATGCATTAAACCTCTATGAGCGAGTGGTAAGACGCTCGACTACGAATCCAAAGGTCGCGGTTTCAAACCCGACGTGTGTCAATAAATTTTGTTCCACTAATATGTTTTATAACACATTCAATTTATATAAAATAATATAAAGTATATTTGCAGCACGTTTTAGAGTGGTAAATATTCTAAGTATTGCCCCGGTGAAAGACCACCATTCAGAATCAAAACATTGTTTGAAATGGCTTTAGCCGTGTCTGGTGGCTAGATCTGAATAGCCAGCTACTTCCCAACCTTCCTCTTACCAATGTCATTACCCTTCCCACTACCTTCAGCCTCACAACATACTCGGCTCAAGACGGTCGGGAACAGTTGGGACTCTTGTGCGGTATTCAAAATAATAATAAAAATAAAGTTTTATAATATAATTTACCCTTCTGTTATAAATAAAAGTATCAATGACAGATTTCATTGTTTTTTTTTTTGTAACGTCTTGCAATATAATCAATTATTTATGTGCTCATATGCATATTACTAATTTGTATAATGGGCGAACCTGAATTTTTAGTGAGAAAACAAAACCTGATTTTAAAATTATTCTGGTCTAACCCCCAACCTTGTGATTAAATTCACCATAAACTAATGAACTCATTGGAAGTTAATGTAAATTCGAACCAAACGCATTTAAACATCGGAAGAGACAAGCTTCAAACCTCTATCTCAGTTAACTGTGAACTCCGCGTGTTTTAAATTAACACATTTTCATTTCCATTCGACGGTTCCTTCAACAACCTACGTAGGAGAAATATAGAATAAGCATGTTAATATTCTCCTCTGTTCTTCACTCTCCCAAGGGAAGTTTCCCAGCCAACCCTTAAGTAGTTTCAGAATCCTCACTGCGGAAATAGCGATTAGTTACTTCACGGATTGCTTAACGAAAGACGGAGAAAATTACCCCTCGTTCTAACAGTAGGCACTTGTTCCTAACCAAAGTGACAACCTTGGAATACCAGAAGTTTGAAGTTCCTTGGAAAATTTCTCCATGGTATTTCTACGAGAAGGGACTGTCACAATTCTATATCTACATAGCGATCTACCATGGATTTAACGCATAGGAGAAATACACGAAAACAGAATATATCTAAGACGTTCAGTCTATATTATGTGCAGGTTTTTTGCATTTTATTAGATAGATAATATATTATGGCTGCTAATATCTTAAAGAGAAACAAATCTTGGTAGGTACCTACAAAAAAATAACCGTTTTATCTTACTTTTATCATTTTGTCAGCAAGATGTGTGTTTTTTTTTTAATGAAAGACATTTTTAAAATGAAAAACATTCCCGGGTTAAGAACAACCTGACAATATTTGAAAAACTCCTACTGCCATCATAAAAAGCAAAAGATGTTGGTTGTGCAATGATGGAAGACTTAGCTAGCATAGGAATTGAACCCACGACGCCCAAGTGGGGGGAATCCGACGCGTTTGTCCGCTCAGCTACTAACCGGTCTAAATCAACGGTAACTAAATTATATACTCAGATTGTACCATCTAACTTTTTATTCGTACTTTTCATTTATTTGACTCCTTTGTTCAACTTAAAATGTAACTAACTAACCATCACGCCGTTTCCCCGCAGGGGTAGGTAGAAAAGACGGACCGCCATAGAACTCTATCTTGGAACACACTTCTTGCTTTGTTCACATTCATACATACTCTTCTGTTATTCTGATTCTTCACGTGGCCCGATTCAAGCATTAGATTCAGTTGATCGTGCCATGTCTTCCCAGGCGTCTTCGACTTGTTCCATTCACTTTCGCAGCATATATTCTTTTCACCCTCCTTTCTTGGATCATACGCTCTACATGCCCAAACCATCTAAGCGTCCTTTCCTTGATCCTATGCATTACGCTTACATCAACCTTGCATTCTTTCAATGTATCTAGGGATATATAAAAGCCTTCAAGGCGTCCATAAATAAATTAAATGTAGATTACAAGTTGCTATTTTATATAGGTGTCTACCCACGTAGGTATAAAGTTCATTATAAGGAGTATTGATTTTATTTTATAAGTCTTGGCTTACTGACTTCTGAGTATACTTACAATTTCTATAGGAATGAGAAAAAATTATCCTTTTTCAATTCCTCGAAAAATATAATGGAAAAATGATTAGGCTGACTCACCGAGTTTGCGAAAAAGTAGGGTGATTAGATTTCACGGAAGAATTCCGCGCAGCTTCGTTGTAATATCCATAAATCAGAGAATCATTATTGGCAAAGCCCGTGTAAGATAGCAGTCTAAAAGGTTTTATCCGCCTTTTTTAGCTTGGAAGTGGAGATAAAACACTTTTTGTTCTTTTTATTCGGAACGGAGACAATAAGAGGGAAGAGATTGAAGCTACGGCGGGTACAAACCCGGGATGTCCCAGCCTCCGAGACATAAGCCGGGCAGTAAAGTCTAGGTTTCTACGATTTGACTCTATCCGCATTTTATTTCCTGGAAATAAAATCTGTTATGTATGCCTCTAGAACTATTGGTGGACCATTGAAAATCGTATCAAGTTATCGAAAATATTTAGCTCGATTGTAAATCAATTTATTTACTTCTTTGAAGTTGTTACCTACTCAATATTGTGTTATATTTTTAGGTAGTTTTTTTCTCTAGAATATTTATTTATTGAAATATCATATCTTCAATAAAAGCCAACGGTTTTCATGTTCTAAAGAAAAATGGTTATGGCAACATATGAAATAATTTAGAAGTACTAGAAATAAAGAAAGCCAATAAATTTAATAGTCATATTCTTAATAATCAGGTAATTTGTCCAGTAGTCCAATATTAGGTATATATTTTTTTAAATTTCTCATTATTACTTAATCATCTTCTAAGTTGACGTTTTGCCTCTTTCATTTCATATTATCTGACTCTTTCTCTCTGTTCCTTTGTTATAATTTAAATGTTATTCTTTTGTTTTCTCACTGTTCTCTTACTTTATTTTATATTGTGTACTCTCTCTGTATATATATATACATTTATATATAACCGCACATTTTGTCTTTTTGTTTACTTTAATTTTAAACCATGATGATGCTTAGGCTTACCAAAACCGGTCGGTTATAAAAATTAAAATAAAATCTGTGATCTTATAAAAGTTATGTTTTCAATTAATTATATTATTTGTTTAAGTAAATATAGCAGGCATGATTCCTAAAACATATTTACACAAGTGTTTTTTTATAAGCATATTTAACAACAATAGTTAGTAGGTAATTGCGCAAAAGTTGAATAAAAGTAAATTATCAATAAACAAAATCAAAAGAGTAGCAATAACATACAAGTTTGAACATAAATAAATGGATTTAATTACCTGTGCTGAAGAGAATATATTCAGATAAAAAGTATTAGGTAGACTTCACCCATAAATTAGGTACTTGCTCTCGTAGATTATATTTATCACTGGTACCTACTAACTACATTGTAGGTCATATGTAATTTGTCGTGAGTTCAAGAAGTACGTTACGTTTAATTAACGGTAGAAAACAACAATTCAAACAAAATTCATACAATTCACACATTCAAACAATTCAACAATTCAAACAAGGTTCATAAGTAGGTAGTATATATATATTGAACTTATACTGAAAAGTGCCTTGAGTTAATGATTCACAAAATGGCTCTTAGTAAAATGTTGCTTTTATGTTATGGTTGGGAATAATACCTACCTCAATCTTATCCTTTGCCTTCTACATAAGTGCCTACTTATTTTACTGCCTGTCTGTTTCTTTCCGCAGGAAGTTATTAAATTTCACTAAAATATCTATCAATACTTTCACCAGCACTTAAAGTCTTATCATTTTAATGCGTAATAAGAAATGAAAACAAATATTTTCGAGATAAGGTAGGTAATGGTTCTCGTGATATCGAAATATTACAATTTAATTAAGAGGAAAAGTGAGTCATTTGAAATCCCATTTGATAAACATTCAGATATGAAATAATAACACTTCGTTTCAACCCTTTATTGTAATTTGAAAGATAATTTATTTTTCAAACAAAAGAATATTATTGAACATTATTAGGGTATTAAATAAAAATAAAAAAAGATAAAATCGGACACTTAAATACACATGTCATGATTTCATTTAGATCTTTGAAAAAAAGTAGGGTTACGGTTGCTAGGCAACAAGCGATACAAAATCTTTCCATTGTCGTCTGTGTATCTTTATATTGAAAATCTAAATATTTCCTTGAAAAATCTCTGTGGTCTAGCGGTTAAGATCCTCGATTACTAATCTAGAGGCCACGGGTTCAAATCTCGGCGTGAGTTAATTGTTTTTTTATTGAATTAGTGCGTGCTATTTCACAGTTTATCAATATAAAATCATATTTTGTAGGTATGTTTGCGGCACGTTTCATTATCAAATCGGTGCTTCAAATGACTTGAGCCGTATTTGGTGAGCAGATCTGAATAATCAGGTCCTTCCAAACCTTCCTCTTCCTTATCTATTCATCTCCTCCCCTTTCCACTCCATTCAGCTCCACAACACGTCCAATTGGGGATATCTAGTCCAACTGGCTCCCGACAGTTGGGCGGTATTCACACAAAAATATTTTAAAAATCACATTCTAATAAACATTTTTTTTTATAAATTGCAAAGTATGCAATACAACAAAACGATCACCGTGGCGTAGTGGTCTATGTGTTAAACATACAGTTGGAAGGTCATAAGAACGATCCCAGTAAAGTGTAAAATTATCAAAATTAATTGTTTTTTTGTAAACTTGGAAACTCCAAGTCTACCAAATAGTATAATCGATAGACTTCCAAAATCTGTTTATCTGGTAACAGTGATCATATTTGGCCAATTTGTATAGCGCCGTTTTTGTGAAAAATCACCACAAGGGTGCTGTACAAATCTTAATTCCAAGGCTCTATTTTAATACTAACTACATATTATAATTTATAATATAACAAAGATAATATACAGAAAAATACTTACCTGCAAAGTCACTTTAGATAAATAAAATAATGATCGTATTTATTTGTAGTTCAAAGAAAGATACAGTTTGGCACTCAAAGATATTGCCAAAATTATAGTGGATATTTATTTATTCACGTTTTTTATTGTTCGTTTTTAGGGATTGTTATCCATTGTGGAATAGTGCAAAATGAAACGAGATTATTAATATTATTAATCGTCATGTCAACAATACAAAACTTTTTTTCATGATCTATGTTAATATGATCTCAATATTTTTTTTTTTTCAAAAACAATCAACGATTTTACACAAATTGAACAATTATTATAGGTACTATATATTTGATTTAAGCACTCAGCTTTTCGTAAGATATTTCTAAGAACGATGTAAATGTATGCCTACGTCTTCCGGTAAACCAATTCGCTATCACCTGCCTGTCTACGTAAAAGATTATTGGAAATTGGAAATCGTTGTATTCAAATATTTCAATTTAGAATATTTCGATTTGTTTTGCACTTCGTTTTGTAGGTTTCATTGAATAATCAACCCATATAAACAAAAATGATATTGATTTTTCCTTATTCGGCTTATTGTAAAAATGTTGCGAAAATAACTGTTTGAATGTTAAAAAAAAAGTTCAACGATTTGTCTTTTTCACTTTTTTGTGTAAGATTTCCAGTCGGATATAGGAAGTCCGCAATATTACAAAAGGTTGTCATCCAACACCACCCTTTTTTAATCAAAAAACCCAATTCAATTTAGTTTTACAAAGAGATGTCGATGGCTTTTGATAAAACTTTACGGAATCTTCAGTAGAGGAAGAGTTTTAAGAAAAAGAGTTTTAAGTCATTCGGTCACATAAATTTTATTCTGGAAAGACGAAATAAAATCCTACGTAAGTGCTTAAACTCACCCACAGTTGATCGTGAAAATAACACTGGTGGCTGATTTCAGAAGGATAAATACTCAACAAGCTTCTAACTAAATGTTGTGACTATTTAAACAATTTCGCAAAGCGATTGGGCAATCTCGATAAAGCATTTATAGGAGCATCTTTTCTTTACCAGAAATAAACTACTGCTGTATGGTCTAAAAGCTTTATCCAAGCTTTTTTCCTATTATTAACTATTCAATTAAGCTGCTTCTACCATAGATACATTTATATGCACATATAAAGAGTTCTGTCACTATCTCTCGAATTACATATAAGAGTGACCTTTAGGTACATAACGACCTACATACTTTAAAATAAAATATATTTTTACGCTCACCAATTTAACGATTATCTCATAACATGTATACAAGAGTGAACCTTTTCTGTATCTTATCTTTTTTACATTGATCACATTGTTTGCGTTACTATAATATATGTAATGCGTCACACTACTTTAGTTTGTACTCATATAACTCCTTTGGATATAATATATAATACCTTGTCTATATGTGGGGTGGAAATAAATGTTTAGTTTCTTTTATTACACTATGCACGTATCTGCAATATTTTTTTTTTATTTCATTCGTCTCTTAATGTATTTGGTGAACAACTGTTTTTTTTTAATCTCTGTTAAATGAATAAAAAACATCCTGACCGAAAAAAGTTTAGATGTAACTTTTTCCGTTAACTTAATTTTTTTTATTATTTTACAAGTTGGTTAAGATTATTTAAAAAAAATGATTCCAGTTTTTTTAATTAGGCTTTTAAATTTATACTGTATATTTACATTTAGAGTACCAATCTGCTAGAGTTTGATTTTGATTGCTAAACTTATTTTTATTGTTTTACATTATTACAGGTTTTATGTTAAAAAATACTAATTATGATCGCATATAAATAAATATATTTTTATTTTTTTGCTTATTATTGTCGAACTTCTTTGATGTTTTTTTTTATTTTTATTTGTAAATTTGTTGTATTTTCTCTTCTAAATACTAACTACCCCATTTTTATATTTTTTTATAGTGTAAATGTTGGTATAAGTTTGATTACTCGTATTATTTATAATTGAAGTAATTCATGGAATGTTAATTTTTCTTGTCCCAGAGTGAGTTTTTATAAGTCATCGAGCTTGCTATGTAGCAAGATATTATAATAAAAGTACAAAAAACTGAATGTTTTAATAAAATATTTAGAAATTTTATTTTTTAAATAAATATTTTTTGAATAATTTAAAAATCAAAAACGAAGTCGAAACAGAAAAAACCTACAGATTTACAAACTTCTGTGTTCAGTCAAAGGCATTGCTGTAGATACTACAAAAAAATTGTACTTTAAAAAAGAGTTTCTTTCTTTTTTAGTCTCTTATCCACGCAGGTTTGTCGCTACGTAATTGTTTTTATCTATGTATTATATTATAAATGGAATAATAAATTTTCCTCTTCGTTTTAAAATTTTTTTCGCGAATTGTGCAGAAAGACGTAAAAGAAATACCAAATATGTAGGTTCATGAAGGTTGCGGAAGTTGTATTTATATTAAAATTGTATCTCGACTGCATGGTCTGCACTTCTGTAATACGGCGTGCCTTTTTATCTTGAGTCGTGGCGCAAAATCCGAATGAAAATGCAAATTTTCTTCCTCTGTCTACGGTCCTGTTGGTGGCGAGGTGAAATTCACCCCTTGGACAAGCTTTTGCAAGTGGGAAAATGATATTAAGCAGGATATATTTTGCTAAAAACAAATAGTGCACCTTTATTGATGAAAGGAGTGAAAAGAGAATGAGGTAAAATTAGTTGAAGAAAGGAGTCTTTGATATCTCAGGAATACTGACAAGATCAAATAAATAAAAAAAAATGTTACTCTAAGTAATAATACTAAAAAATATATTTTTTCGATGAAAGCAATCACTTTGTGGTTTGGCATATTTAAATAAATGAAAACAGTAACTTTGTACAAGACCACGGATATTATTTTATTTTTTATGATCGACCAGTTTTGCTAAGCCTAAGAATCATCAGGGTACGAAATTAAACCAAACAAAAATACAAAGTGTGCGGTTATATATACAAACAGAGGGAGAACAAAATATGAAATAAAATAAGAAAACAATAGCTTTTAAATTATAACAAGGGAACAGAGAGAAATACACAGATAATTTGAATTGAAAGAGACAATATGTCAACCGAGAAGGTGATTAAAGAATAATGATAAATTTTATGAGTTTACAAGAAACATACCTAATATTGGACTGTGATGCTGAGGCTAAGCGAAACCGGCCGGTCATAAAAAATAAAATATTATCCGTGGTCTTATACAAACTTATTTTTTGATTTCTATAGAAATGTATGTTTGTATTTAAAAATATAAGTTGAGAATCTAGAGCCAATGGGACTGAGCTGTACCACTATATTAATTGATTTAATTCTAATATTAAGCTCTAACCATGGTGCTACTAAAAGTATCTTGACTACCTGGAAAGAAGCATAACTGCATTTCTAGTTAAGTTAAAATGTATACCCATGAAATTTGTTTCATTAAAAAAAATCTACTTCTTTTGAAACGAAAAATTAAAAGAAAACACTTTTATAAAGTGACCGAAGCAATTGAACGAATTTAATATATGTACATCGCGCCTCACACTTACTACAAACTCCCACCACAGACTGTAGCCATCACCAATATGTATTCCTTTAATCAAAACATTACTAAATGGCTAATGAGTAAGGATCGCAAGGAAATTGAAGGCCTCCTAAAATAGCACTTGAAATTCTTCACCATGACAAACTAGAACATTGTGTAACAAATATCATCATTTAAAAAAAAAATTATTCTACTTGTACTCACTGTCACTTACCTCAGAACAGGTTCTTATGACCTAGTGAGGTAGGTGATGTAAAAAAATAAAAATAAGAAAAACAAAAAGTTAATAAATAAAAAATAAAATACTATTTAACCAAGCACTATTCCTTGTTTTGTTTCAGATATTTCAGACAGCTCCTAAAAACAAGAGACCTTAGACAGTTTAAATGCATATTATTATAATTGAATCGTGTTCGTAAAAAAAACCAATAACCCTGCGCCGGTTCTGAGCATGTGTATTTCGGTTGTCTGGCGCGAAAGGTTGTGTTGTCTACCCTCCCACTTCCTCCCACCCTGTAGTAGGTTTGCATAACATATCCGATATGCGTACATTTTAAACGACACCCCCGTTCCACCCGACGCCGCATGGAAAAACAGTGTTTTAAATTTGAAGTGATTCGGGTGGTGGCTACTCAGCTTTTTAAACGAACGATTTATTTATCCATCAAATTGATAAACGTGCCTTCTCATGTCAAACATTAAAGTTAATGCATACAACAAAACAAAGGTGCTCACGTAGAGTTTTGATGCTACTTGTGACAGTTGTCGAGGGCTTGACTAACTGTTACTTGGAATTTAGTCGATTGACTTTCTAGCGCTTCCCTCAACGTTGCTTGTTTCTTGGAGATATGAGCTGTGGGGCGTTTTTTTTATTTTTCCCTCACTATCCAATATTTAACCAACCCTTAATCTAGATTTTACTTATATTTATGTACGTACAGTGTTGGTGTTGGGTTAATTCATCTCTTGAATTGATGTCATTACGAGAGATTTCGAGGATAGGTAGTTATTTTGAACAAGAAACGGCAGACACTTAATACTTGGATAGTTTATAAAGCGCCATTTTTGTGAAATATCAATACAAAACTTTAAAGCTTTGGCTAAATTTACCATACGACTATCTAAATACCTAAAGCTTTGGCTAAAATAACCTTGATGATATTTACATATTAGTTATTTACATTTGTCGCATTTGGGATGTGAAACATTTTCGAACTTTTTGTCAAGTAATGGATCGAGGATTGAGAATCACGGATCACTGCATGCAAATATATTATTATACTGGTGAGCTTAGATGCTAACGGGTTAGCCTAGCTCTATAAATCAGGCTGTTATTTTTGGATTTGATTTTCTGAAAATATGAATTTTGAGCTTAACTCTGAACTCTGTCGAGTCTTTTGTTGTTCTTAGATCACGTGGTAGTCTATTCCAGGCTTTAGAACCTGACACTCCAAAGGTTCAGGGTCTGGAATTCAGTTCTTCATAATTGCTACCTTCCATTTGAGAGAATAACTATAATCACACGGTTTAACATACAATCACAAATAAATATCACCTCAAATAAAACGTGCAGTTGTGATTATAAAATTAGTAAGAAAATCGATTCACATATCACAGTTGACGATTCAATTACTAATAAATGATCAATCATCCGCTCAAATTTTACGTTTGCAAAATTTCATTGATTTTAGTTACTTTTACCAACGGCGAATTTTTTTTTAAGAAAGTAAAGGGTAGATATTATTATTTGGTGGAATAAGCGATTCGGCAAATTTGTTTTTTGCCGACGAAACACTGTGTAATAGGAATAAACGTGGCAACGCTGTATTGATTTTTCATTTCATGCTGGAAGCGTTGTATAAATTTGCCATTTTAAGTTTTCTGGAATGCCTTACATCATTTGCAATACTTTGTTAAGCCAAGAAATTGTTACCACGTGTAAAATAAGTAACAATATTGTATTCAATTAAGAACAACAATAATAATTACGTGATTCCTTAAATTTTTGGTTAGAAGAGCTTCATTATCTCGGTGAAGAATTTTTTTTGCTTAAAGGTATTCGAGCGAATCAAGAGAACAAAAAACTTAGGTAGAAGAAAAACAAAATTTCAGAAGAACGAAAGGATAAACTCTCAAGAAAATTGAGCACTTAGAATGTACATAGATTAGGAAAGCCTTTTCTACCTCGGAATGATAAAAGTTCCGGTAACATTTGTAACAGTAACCTAACCTTTCTTCTCCCTAATTATATACGAACCTTCCCACTTGTTCAATCGAAATTCGTCTACTGTACATTTTTACGACCACGTTATTTTCTCCCAGTGCCAGTTACTACCTTTTTACCTTCCCAGTTTCTACCTTAGTCGTATTATATGGCTGCTGGTAATTTTGTTTAAAATTTCGACCAATTTTTACATTTAGCCGCAGTATTTTTACCGGACAAGCCTAACATTTCGAGATATTCTTCTTGCATCATAATATTTAGTTATAGCAGTCGAAACACGAGGAATAGAAATTAGTTGTAATGTAACATAAAGCCAGTCCAGTTGTTATTTTATGCTGAAACCCGCATATAAATGTTCTGCAAGTTCAGGAACATTTCAAAGTCGTGTAACAAATTTGTTTATAATTCAGACTCACCCACCCCAAGTGTGAAAATAGTGCCGAGAGCTAAAATGGTTATTTCATTAATGACAATCCTCCCCATCTGCGCTCGGCGGGTGGTGGGTGGAAGGAGAAGGGGTTGCGGAGCTTCCCACGTGGAACGAAGGCTTTCATTATTTCATTCCTATCACGTAGAGCCTTGTTCTGATAACGCTCATTTATTAAAATATCCCCAACATCCTATGGGAACGACGTTTTGCATTCGGATAAAATGCTCGATTCATTTTCGATGAATAAGCTTTGTATATTTGCATGATTAAATAGACAATTTTCTCCGAAAACTTGATCTATGTCCAGAAACAGAAAAGATTTATCTACAAAATTCTCGGAACTGATGAATAATTCAAACACATTTTAGAATATATTGGTAATGTTAGCAACCATTTAATTCTTTAGAAATTATTTGAATAAAACGATACAACTTGAATGAATCTAAATAATACGGTTGCAAAACTTGTACCACTACAGGTACGAGATATTGAGTGACCGAGCTTTATGTCGTCGGATTCAAAGCCTTAATTAGAAAATTGTAGTACCTGCTTTCGAAGTCGAGCTTAGTGGTTTTAAATTTACCCCGAAACTTTGCACGAGGGAAATCGGCAAGTTTTTCAGCTCATCTTAATCCAAATCTTCATTACTTGTAAAAAGTGTGAAGGGTAGACGGTGTTTCGATTTAAAGTTGAATACTTTGGAGGGGGCTGGTTTCCCGTGTGTCGATTTTTTGTGTTCTTTCATTTTGCCCAGCCAGCGCGGTTGTGCGAACAATATAAGTTAAGCCAGTGGTTCTTAAACGGTATTTTAAATTTATTTTTAAATTAAAATGTATTTTTACGGTAATTGATTTATTATTTAACATTTTTTTCTATGATAGATGATGAACCATATTTAAATGGGTTTTCCAAACGTAATCATCACCATGACAACACTCAATATTGGAAAAACATTGAGAATTAAAATGGGAAGCAAAAAATCCATCTTCATCATCATTTATTTATATTCTAACGGGCCATTTTCCAATTTCAAAAAAAAAATACACAACACGAAATGGGAAAAGAGCATTAGAGAAAGAACAGCACATTTATAATATTTTAATGAAGCAACGACAAAAATATACATTTTAAGAGAACACTTAAGTCAACGGTTTTGGTAGAGTCCCAAAATGTTACCTACTTAATATTAAAACATAAAACACATGTATTTATTTACAAAAATACTATAAAACGGCAATTAAACTGTGTACTATGGACAAAGAAATCACCAAATTAAAAAATAATGTTGTTACCACAGGATATAAGTGTAGGTACTCGTACCAACTGTCCGACTTGAAGATGTATAAATGAAGAGATAATCTTTTCCATCCATTAAGCGGTGAGCGGGCTGCCTTTTGCTGTAGGGCTTTTCTGTGTATATGTTTATTTACAAATACTTATAGAAGAATTTCTAAGACTGTATTTTTTGTGCTTATAATAATATTTTATTTAAGCCCACTTACCAAGGTTAAGGAAGGGTATATAAATGGAATTTTGACGGAAATGCAAAGGGTTGGTACTAGGGGTCCAGCGGCCAAGGCTGGAAATGGAAGGATTCGGGTTTG
Source organism: Drusus annulatus (assembly GCA_022651775.1). Lineage (NCBI taxonomy): Eukaryota > Metazoa > Arthropoda > Insecta > Trichoptera > Limnephilidae > Drusus > Drusus annulatus. The sequence goes on from JAGWCC010000006.1 coordinate 853,022, forward strand.
AATCTAATTTATAGTAAAATGTTTTGGCTAAATCTATTTTATATTTTAGAAGTGATGCAAAAAGACTAGAAATTAGTAAAGACTAATTTAAAACCGTACGAAATATTAAACATAAAATTTTCGGTAATTGTTATTATTTTTTTTTTTTAAAGAAAGACAAACATTCCCGGATTGCAAATAACCTGGCAATATTTGAAAAACTCCTACTACCATCGTAATAAGCGGAAGATGTTGCTTGTGCAATGATAGAGAGAGCAATTGAACCAACGACGCTCGAGTGGGAATCTGACGCTTTTTTCCACTCAGCTTAGGTTATTTACACATTAAATTATTTTTCAATGTCACAGACTGTTAAAAGTTTTGCGGTTCATCTACAAAAGTTGCTCATAAATGTACATACTATTGCATGAAATAATATTATTTTTTAAGTGACTTTAGGTCGTTTAGTACCTAAAGTCTAACTAACTTACCATCTGCCTACCCCTGCGGAGGAACGGCGTGATGGTTAGTTAGTTAGCCTTTAGGTACTAAACGGCTAGCCTAGCTATGCAAATTAGGTTTTCAATTTTACCATCTATGGATATTACTCTCCGTACAGATCAGTGTTATGTTTCGTTCTGAATTCTAGCAAGTCTTTAGGTCATATAGTGGTCAATAATAGGCTTTAGGGCTTGATTTTTCGAAAGCATACTCACCGAAACTATTTTTGTTTGTGCTTTTATGAGGAAGATGTAATAACAATAATAATAATAACAGTGAACTTATACAGTGCAGTTTTGTGATATTTCACCTCAAGTGCGCTTCATACTAACTTAATTAAGCTATTAAGACTAATTAAAAATGATAAAATAAAATATAAAAGTATACAAATTAAAACTATCTAAAATCATAATCGTTATCATAAATCATGAGAGAAAAGGGTTCAAATATGGGTATAACAGTGCATGTGTACATCAACAGAGTAAAAAAAAAATACATCAATGGATTTAAAAAATCGATTTACTAGAAGCTAAGGGTATAAAAATCCAGATGAAACGTATGAATTCATTATAACATATTTGTCAAATCAAAGAAAATGAAATAAGATTGAGGACAGTTAGCATGTTGGTACTTAAAAACATTAATATTCAAGTGTTATAAGTAAACACTTCTAAAGATGCAAACAGTGTAAATATAACAAGTAAAAAAGAACAATAAATATTTTAAAACATTGAGTATATGGTTTTCAGTAGACAGTAAAAGGACATCTAGTTGTAAGGATACTAGCAAGGAGAAAACCAAAACAAAGCAAATTAAGAGCGTTTTTAAATAAGTTTGATTAGTTACGTTTCATATAATATTTAGGTTTTTTAAACAATTTGGTTGTAAAGGCCCGTTTAAACTCTGCTAAGTTTTGTATGTAAATATTACCTTTGGTTGCAAAACAAAATTTCTGCACAACATGTAAGCAGGTACACATAGGTATTAAAAGATTAAATAATCTTCTGAAAACCCACAGTTCCACAAGCTTATGCATCATCTCCCCCCACTCGGGGGTAGTTTCCCTGATGGTATCTACGTGCCGCCCCTGCCGACCTGCCTACCTCCCCTCTCCAAGGCGGATTGGGTACGCCACTGGCTGTTGGGGATACCAGATTATACACACAGAGATACTGCGGCGAGTTCAGGTGTACGGCCCGCCATACCCAGTACCCACGTATTAGCGTACATTGCCAGGAATCGAAAGGATGTGCAGACGAGTATTTTAAGACAGTTTTAATATTTAACTACTAATTTCACTCATTATTATTCGTATTTTAATTATTTAAAATTTTACGAAGTTATCGCTAATATGTGTAGGAAGGAACTAATGCTACATTCTGAATTGTATAGAAAGACAACTTGATTTTATAAGAAAATCTCATGCGCCAGTCGCTTTCTGCAAAACCGTGCTTTATTTTGCTCTGACGTTACACCTGCCTGGTGTAGGCATGGCTGTGCTGAAACCGGTTGGCATCATTGTCATCAAATACGATGATTCCGACAAAGACACAGAGACTTTCATACCTACACACCTTCAGTATTAATAGTTTTAAGTACCATCATGTTACCTGTTCTCGATATAATTTTCTTTGCTTTGACAAATTTGTTAATATGAATTCATAGGTTTTCATCTGGATTCTTGGACTTAGTTTGTAGTATTTTTTTTTAATCTGTTGATGTACTGTTATATTCATATCTGAACCTTTTTTTCTCGTCATTTACGGTATACAAATATTATTTTCTCTTTGTTAATTAGTTTTATTAGATTCATTAATTTAGTATGAAGCACAATTGAAGTGAAATATAAGAAAACTGCGCTACATAAGTTCGCTGTCATTATATTATACATTTAAATTCAAAATTACTAAGTGGCTATATTTTCTAAGTTGTTTTTGGTTCTATTAATGACATTTATTTACGGTTGTATATTTACATGCAACATATTTAGTTACGAAGAACAAGATGTTTTAAAACAGTTCTACCTACATTGAGTAAAAACATTCCTTTTCAGGATGCAAAAAAATATAGCGGTGACACCGGGATTTTTAAGGTCAACCCAGATTGCTATAAAATGGACAAACTTTATTGCTTGGACGCAATTCATGTATATTCTCGTGGTGTTGAGAAACAAATAATGTAGTACTTTACATTAAAAAAAACTATTTTTTTTCATTTAAAAAGCATTGAAAGAGAATTCTGGTGTGACATTAATTTTTGATTCTTCACCTTTTTAAAACTATTATTTTTGCAAAAATTCTTGAGAACTCTGCCGATTAATTATTATTCATTTCATCCGCCGTAAAACATCGATAAAATGCTACCATATATTTCCCTAAATTCTCTATTTCCGAGTTTAAGTCAATTGCTGCAAAAAAGTTTCGGGAGACGCCGGCGGGTTCTTGCAATAAATAATAAATTTAATTAAAATTCCTGTTAGAAATTTTCACAGCAGTCGCTTCGAGAAAGTGGTTCCTTAATGCGTTCTTTATATTTTCAATAAATAGAAATATCAGTTGGTAACTGGTTGTTAAATGGGTGTAGAAATAATCATTATTTAAAAAAAATACACTTTGAATGGATTAGTGGTTAGTTAAAATGAATGTTTTACTTCATGACATTGGGATGTCAAACCGCCAAGTGATTAAAATTGTAAATGTCTATTTGTTTTGTAATAACCCTGGGATGTAATGACTTTATCGAAAATAATGTTCTTGCCATTAAAACATTATTAAAATACTTAATATCTAGAGAAATTAGAATATTTCTATGAATTGTAGTTAGTAGGTAAGTAGGTATTGCCTAGTTATTCGAGTTCAACAGTGAGCGAGAATTCGGAAGAAAAAACGTATTTTTCAAAAATTCTAGATTTTTGTCTTATTTAAAACAAAATGGCTACGTGAGTAGCTAACGCAGTATCTCGTTATTTTTAAGAAACTACGTTTTAAGGTGCTTGTTGTACCAAATGTAGGAGAGATTGTTTTTATTTTTTGCACATATTTTTATGAGTTAAGTGTTATAGCTTTTGAGTAGAAAAATACTCTATAACTTCAAAAATATTGTGTACAATCGACACAAAGAACTTAGAAAAAAAAACTGAATATTAACCTCTCTAAACAGTTCAAGCGTAAAAAGTTGCGACAGGCCCCTAATAATAATAATAATAATATTTGGATGATTTGTATAGCGCCGTTTTTCTGAAACATCACCTCAAGGGCGCTGTAAACTAACTAACACTGCTAACTAAGTAACTAACTACTCCTCGCGGTTATAGTATATACATACAGATGGAGAACAAAATATAAAATAAAATAACAAAACAATGAGAAAATAATAGAACAACATTTAAATGATAACAAAGGAACAAAGAGAAAAAAGACTGTGTGAATTGAAAGAGACAAAAATACATCATAGACAAATTATTTATTCATTTCTTTTTAAATATCGATCCCTTGGAATAACAAGGTTCCATGTGACACGGTAATGTCATGCAGTAATAGGCTCTATAGAAAGCTTCTTTAGAATTTATTATGGCATAACAGTGCTGTCTCAAATGGAACCTATGGATGGAACCTTGTTATTCCAAGAGGTCGATAGGTCGAACCACAAAGTGATTGCTTTCTACGAAAACACATAGTAGGTAATTTGGCATTAAGTATATGAGCGCTGCTTGGTTTGGGAATCACAAGGTTGATTGTTAAGCATTATTGACCTTAAAAATGGCTCTTCAAATGTGGTAATGAACATCTTGTTTATGATCTTCGAAACTACGTATCGACTTTTCCCATGGTACTGAATGAGCCTACGCATTGTCCATTCTTATGTAAATTGATTATTTCTCAAGACTAGGTATTCCTAAAGTCTGGCTGGCCATATTGTTGCTTTAGACAATATTATTCAGTTTGGATAAAGATCATGCAAAATTTTAAATTGGTTTTTCTAGTTTCCACGTTAAGCGAAAGGGCCCAAGTGTCATTTACGTTACTGGCGATACGATCTTTGAATAATATTTCAAATTATCTTATATCTCGCTCAGACGCTCTAAGTTTTATAACGAGGGAAGGGATAAATAGATAGCTCGCTGCGCGGGTGTCGTGGATAGATATTTTGTCACTGTTAGAGTGACACCACTGAAAGATGAGGTCTGATTTAATATTAGTATTAAAATATATATATAGTAAATACCGCACAAAAGCCCCAACTGCTCCCAACCGTTTAGAGTAAGTGAGACTATGGCAACCCCACTTGGGGAATGTTGTGAGGCTGAAGGTAGTAGGGAGGGGAAGGAAATGAGGCAGATAAAGGTCGGGGAAGTACCTGGCTATTCAGATCTGGTCACCAAACACGGCTAAAGCCATTTCAAGCAACGTTTCTATTCTGAATGGCGGTCTTTCACCAGGACGATACCCACCAGTGAATCTACCACACTAAAACGTGTCGTAAATATACCATACATTATTCTATTTGAATAAAATGTGTTTTAACATTTATTAATCAAATACAAGATATTTGCGCACGCTGGGCTTGAACCCGTGACCTCCGGATTCGTAGTCGAGCGTCTCACCATTCGACCACGGAGGCCATCATCTATGAGTATTTTGCGTTGAATTACCTGACATACCTAGTTTTATGTTTATTGAATCACTCTGAAACGTGCCGCATAATATATGCGGCACGTTTTGTGGCATATTTTTATTATTAATTATAAATTAAATGTGTTATGACACATATTAATCAAATAAAAAGTTGTTGGCGCACGCCGGGTTTGAACCCGCGACCTTTGGAACCGACACCTAATAAGAAATCTGCATTTTCAATAGATCTCATTCTTTATTTAAAAAATAAAATTATTAAAATATATTTTTTTTTCCATTTTTCTTCCGATTTGACCTAGATGGTGTATTGTATTCGGTGGTGACCGTTATCTTTTCTTTTTCGTATTTACGTTGAAGATTATTGATATTTTTTCAATAATTGATAAAAAATAACGAACATAAAAGCTTTACAGTTAATTCTAACTTGACTAATGTTTTAATTGGTAGGAAAATGTAGAGACTTATTATTATTAACAATAATTAAAAAAAAAAAAAAACAAATCATTTGAAAACTCCAGAGTAACTTGACAGAACAACTTTTTTGTTCAGCATAATACTATGTTTATTTATTTATATTAAGAATTTTGAGCCACCGAGACCCTATAGGAAACCAGCAATTTTAATCAATATCATTTTTAATTTGAAATCATTTCAATTTTTCTTCCGGCTTGGCTGCCATATTCGACAGAATATTTGATATTTATTTATTTATAAATTAACGGACTAAAGTCCGATTACAAAAATACATATGAAACGCAAAATGGAAAAAAGAGCAACAGGGAAGGAATAGCATATATAAAATAATAAATGAAGCGATGACAAAAAAGGCAAAATAAACGTAAGAGAAAACATTCAATCCATGGTCTAGTCAAAGTTTTGGTAGAGTCGTAAAGAATGACAAAAATCATTTAGACTGCTACCAAAACTTTCAAGACCATGGCTTGAATTAACAGGTCTTGACGTTCTGAACATTGGAGAATTATACCCATAATTAGTAATGTGATGATTGACGAACAGCAATTCATTGTTTCTGAGTCTACGGCAAGGAATGTTGAACTGGATAAGTTGCAACAGAGAAGGTGAGTCAATAAAACAATTAATAATCTTGTAAATGAAAATTAAATCAAAGTCTTTCCTGCGCCTTTCTAATGAAGACATTTTCAATAATTGTTCAATTTCATCATATGAATAATTGCCTCTTTCTCGCCCTAATCTCCATGCAATACCGCGTAAGAAGCGATATTGAACGGATTCAATATGATGAATATGAACGGTATAGAAAGGGGACCTAATTAGACTAGCATGTTCTAGATGAGGAAAATTAATTTTATATTAATTATTATTAATTTAATTGAAAGTCATCTCTCTTCTCGCATTAGCCTGTCTATAGACGCAGACGTTCTGAGTTGAAACGCAGATGGTTATATAAAGGTGGGAAGACAAACTTGAATAGGCTACCTCGATATACAAATATGTAATAACGGGCACGATCAATACTTCAATGATAATACACTAGTCTTAAGCTATGGGCCATGGCCGCGCAGGCAGCAAATAATACAACAGTAACGACCACTTCTTAAAAATGGCAATAAAACGGTCTCCCTCAAATTGACAACGTGCAAACGAAGCAGACACTTTGAAGAGAAACCTTAATTTTGTGCGGTGTTTAATTTCAGGTTTTTATGTAGTGGGGATTGATAATTTAAGCCTGGTTTAATCCACAAGATGTGAGAGTACCTACGTTGTTTGGGCACAAATAAAACAAGGACACGTCCTTAAAATATATATTTTTACATTTTCGTCGAAAGCAATCACTTTGTGGTTTGACATATTTAAAGAAATTTAAAAATAACGCTGTAAAAGATTACGAATAAATTTTTTTTCATGATATATTCTTCCCACAAATGATCATGGAATCAGATTAAATAATTTAGAAGCACTAGAAATAAAGAAAGACATTAAAATTAGTTGTCATACTATTAATAATCGGGTAAATTTGTCCAGTAGTCCAATATTAGGTAGGCATATTTCCTGTAGAAAGGAGTGTGAAAAGAATATATATTGCGATAGTGAATGGAAGAAGAAGTCGAGGACGCCCGAGAAAGACATGGCACGATCAAGTTAATCAAATACTTGAATCGGGTCATATGAAGAGTCAGAATAACAGAAGAGTATGTATGAGACGGTGTATGAATGTAAATGAAGAAGGTGTGTGCCAAGACAGAGTTATATGGCGGTCCGTCCTCTGCCTGCGGGGAAACCCCTGTTAGTTAGTTAGTTCTAGTCATATTTCCTGGCTTATAAAATTTATGATTATTATTACCTTTTCATCTGTCTCTTTCTCTCTATTTCTTTGTTATAAATTAAATGTTCTATTGTTACATCACTGTTCTGTTGTTTTATGTTTTGTTCTCCCTCTGTATGTATATATAACCGCGCGGTTTGTATTTTTTGTTTAATTTAATTTTCTACCCTGATGATCCTTAGGCTAAGCGAAACCAGTCAGTCATGAAAATTAAAATAATATCCGTTGTCTTATACAAAGTTTTTTAAATATTTTTTAGTTATTTATGGAGTTAAAATTCAAAAGGTCTACACCTGAATTTACTCAAAAATACTCGCCAATCTGATTCCGAGGAATAACGCATATTTAAGGTTGTTAGTAAAATTAATGAAACCCGTGGTAGTAGGTATCAATCTTATCAAGGTTGCTTGAGGATAAGGTACAAACTCAAGCCTTATCGAAATTAGCAATCGGTGAAATTCACGTAAACGACAAAATATAAATCTTCCACCATAATATTAATGTATTGTTCTATAGATTTATATCTTATAATTTTAAATTTAAATTTGTTTAATAAAACAATATGACCATCTAAATAATTACCTAAGATATTAATTACAAGGTATTGAGCAAATAAAATTATAAAAAATACCATAGAAGTCGATGGAAAAATATATTTATTTTGTGTAAATGAACTAATAACTTTGTAAAGACCTCATATTTTATTTTATTTTTTTATGACCGTACGGTTTCGCTTAGCCTCGGTATCATCAGGGTAAAAAATTAAACTTGACCAAAATACAAAATGGGCGTTTATATTTACATACAAAGAGAGAACACAATATAAAATAAAAAAGAGATAAGTGAGAAAAAATAATAAAATTTAAACTACAACAAAAGAACAGAGAGAAAGAGACAGAAAATATGAATTGAATGAGACAAAACGTCAACTGAAAACTGGACTACTGGACAAATTTACCTGATTATTAATTATTTTATTATTTTTATGTGAATACCGCACAAGAGTCTCAACTGATCCCAACCGTCTAGAGCCAGTGAGGCTATGGCATCCCCAAATAGGGTATGTTGTGAGGCTGAAAGTAGTGGGAAGGAGATTGGGAAGAGGAAGGTTGAGAAGTACCTAGCTGTTCAGATCTGGTCACCAAACACGGCTAAAGCCATTTCAAGCAACGTTTCGATTCTGAATGGTGGTTTTTCACCAGGGCAATACTTAGAGTATCTATCACTCTGGAACGTGCCGCAAATGTACTTTTTATTACTTTTATAAGAATTAAATGTGCTATGACACATATTAATTCTATAAAAGTTATTGGTGCACGCCGGGTTTGAATCCGCGACCCTTGGATTCGTAGTCGAGCGTCTTACCACTCGACCATGGAGGCCCTCAATTTTGTATGGCTTTCTAAAAAATATATAATTTACTTTTGGGGTAATTTGACGTTAAAACTTAGATATAGTCATGTATTGTGCAATATTTTGAAATGAATTTCACCGCTTGTACAGAGAGGGATAACTACTAAGTAATTACGTTTTATAAAAATATTACAAGAGTACAAATCAACGAATCGGACGAAAAAAATCAATTGTTGAACACTATTAACATATCTTGTGTATAATTTCCACTTTTCATATGTCATGGGATATCTGTAGTTAGTAATAAGATAGAGCTTTGGAATTACGACTTGTACATAGTCCTTGGGGTGATTTTTCACAAAAGCGGCACTATACAATGTATCAAAATATTATTATTTTTATTACCAACATCCGTTAATGAAATGTAGAAATGTGTGTTTTTAATTGAGCTTACAGAAAATAATTATGGGAGTTGATTAATTAGTTTATTTTGCTTCAAAATTATAATGTACCTATTTCTAGAACGTTGAACTCTATAACAGGTAATAAGGCTGTTTCGTGCAAAAAACGGAACAATTTTACTTGGAAACATAATTAACCAATTACGATAGTGCTGTTTGATAAGCCTATTCATTAGAGTGTTCTACTATGTAGAGTAGAAAATAAAGTAAGATTAAAAATAAATATTCTCGAGTAAAGTTTCGTTTCATACTATAGACATTTTTCATTCTGCAAATAAATTTCCAAGCCGAAACGTGAAAATAATTGTTCAGCCTAAGATAATTGGAGGATAATTTCATAAAACACATTCGCAGAGTTAAAATTATGCAAAAGTTGTTACAACGTCAACTGTGTTTTCCGCTTAGAAATTTGTAATGCTGTAAAATTATTAAATTAGGCATTTGGGAAAATTGTTTCCGTTTGGATAATGACTGTGTAATTCACGGAAGCTTTTTCGGAAGGTGGATGACGTCATTTGTACCCATTTCATAATATTTTGGTGTAGAAAATATAATTTAAACAAAAACTCAAGAAAGGAACGACACACGGCCCTGTCAAGGCACAAACGCCTTGCTTCAATCACATTCATTCATCGTTTATTCCATCAAGGTAACTCCTTACATAGCTAGAATTAATTTCTTCCATCCACTTGCGCATCAAATATTTATATTTCTGTCCATCCCCTCTACGCTAAATGTCTAATACGTATATGTGTCCATTTTTTCATTCTTTTCGTGTTCACTACGCTTACATCAGTTCTACATTATTCTTCTTATGATACCTTATCCTATCGAAGGTTGGCTATCACCAGCGAAATCTTCGCTCCATAGGTTCCAGCCGAAACAACTCAATAATTTAAATTTAATTTGTTTTTTTACAGTGAATACCACAAAAGAGTCCCAACTGCTCCCAACCGTCTAGAGCCATTGGCATCCTCAATCAGGGTATTCTGTGAGACTTAAGGTAGTGGAGAGGGGAAGGAGATGGGGAAGAAGATGGTTGGAAGTTCAGGTCTGGTCACCAAACACGGTTGATGCCATTTCAAGTAACGTTTCGAGTTCTGAATGGTGGTCTTTCACCCGGACGATACCAAGTGAATCTACCACACTGAAACGTGTCTTAAATATACCATACATTATTCTATTTGAATAAAATGTGTTTAACATATATTCATCAAATACAAGTTATTTGCGCACGCTGGGCTTGAACCCGTGACCTCCGGATTCGTGGTCGAGCGTCTTACCACTCGACCACGGAGGCCATCATCTATGAGTATCTTGGGTTGAATTACCTGACATACCTAGTTCTAAGTTTATTAACTAAGTTACCATCACGCCGTTTCTCCGCAGGGGTAGGCAGAGGGGAGGGACCGCCATACAACTCTGTCTTGGCATACACTCCTTGCTTCGTTCAAATTCATACATCGTCTCATACATGATCTTCTCGTGGCCCGATCCAAGTATTTTATTTACTTGATCGTGCCATGTCTTCCTCGGGCTCCCCCGAATTCTTCTTCCATTCTTTTTCGCATCATATATTCTTTTCACACTCCTTTCTAAGTTCATTCATTCTACATGCCCAACTCATCTTAAGCGTCCTTTTCTTGATCCTATTCATTACGAGCCTTGCATTCTTTCCGGACATCCACATTTTTAACACGGTCATACATGATTTTACCGCACATACGTCTCAGGGATCTCATTTCCACAGCATTCAGTCTACTTTCATCCTGCTTCTGCCGGTTCAATGCCTCACTGCCATACATCAGGGCTGGTATAGGCACTCCATTGTGGACTGGTAGCTTCGTTCGTTTTTGAACAATTTCTTATTTGCACCAACAGCGTTCAGTCGTCCATTAATGGAGTTTCCTGCATTCACCCTTCTTTCAATATCCTTATCGGCCTTTCCATTTTTTAAAATTAATTAAGAATCACTCGATATTGTTAAAATTTTATGGACTCCCAATACATTAATTCTTCCAAGAACATTCATAACATCTGTCAATCTCATTGTTTTGTTCAAGGTTACAGCATGCCTTCTATCTAAAGTAATTTTCAGATCATTAAATCTAATAATACGGATCAATAATCCGACAATGGCCGCGTCACTTTATCCGAGGAAGAATGGAGAAGCAAATGGCGTCCATTGCCGGAGATAATGGCATTCCGTTTCCCACATCCTGCACTCCCGCTTAACGGGCACGAACATTGCCGAACGTCCACGGAAACAGCCGAAACTCGATCGACCCCGAATACATTTACCCTCTAATATGCATGTGATAAAGGGGGTGTGAGACTTTAAAATCCAGTGGACCTGTTATAGATAGCATTATATTTTTACCAGATTTTTTGGATTATTTAATGTACATGTATCTACTCATTACAAAAAAAAAAACTAAAGTTTTGATTAACGAATAACGATAAATTTTATGAGTTTATAGCTAAAATATCTAAGACTGGCCTACCGGACAAATATAACTGATTGTTAATAATAATAAAGTTTTATTCCAGAAGGTATGCAGGAGTAGTGCAATGCAATACCTTCCATAACTGATGATAATACATAATAATAATGAAAATAAAAGTTGTTTTATTAATACAACACCTTCCATAATAATAATAATAATAAAAATAAAACATAAATTCTAAAGAAGAAAATAAATAATTGAAATAATACATGTACAAAATATTAATGGAAGATATTAGGTCTCATTTCTGCAAAACGCCATCAAGAGGGAGTCAGGATAGCCGGGCAGCGTTAAGATTGATGGGGCCAATATCTTACTTTCCACGTGCTAAAAGGGTACGGATCCCGTTGTGGGATTCAAACTCGATCCAACCAAACGGTAGCTGAATAAGTTGTTCCCCTTAGTAGTGAATGTCATTTTAATCGAGCGTGCTTTAAGGTGGTCTTCGCATCATCTGCATCCGTCGCTCGTCGAAGGAGAGCTGAGCCATTCAGATGCAGCCGTGACAATGACGTTGGTTGAATCGTGTCCTGTCCCAGAAGCTGGCTAGTCGGTGGCGAAGGAAGGCGGGGAATGAGTGCACCCTCCCTTCGGTGAACATTGTAGAGGCACTGCAGAATCTTGGAAGTTGCAGAAGTTGCCATAGGTATTGTTGTAGCAAACCGTCAACTTGTTCCATTGTGCTGTTGGGTATTGTGTCCACAGCTCAGATGTATATAAGGCAGTGCAGTACGTCTTAAAAAGCAGTTTTCTGATATCGTAACTACAATGGTAGAACCACTTTGAGAGCATTCCAGCCCGTTTAAATATAGCTTATAGCATAATTAATTTAGCATGAAGCGCACTTGAGGTGAAATATCACAAAAGTTCACTGTTATTATTATTATAAATATTAATTTTATTAATTTTCTTTATTTCTAGTGCTTCTAAATTATTTAATCTGTTGCCATGACCATTTTCGTGGAGAATATCAGCACCGGTGCTTTTTTGAAGGTATGATCTTTTTCAACAAGATGATTGACGAATTCTGAAAAGCTGTGGTTATTTAAACATCTAAAATATTCTTTGATTCTAACATTGCCATTTAGAGTTGTTTTATCAATAGTATCTCCCTCTGAATGTACGAGTACATATAACTACAGACTTTGTATTTTTTTGTTAAGTTTAATTTTGTACCCTGATAATGCTTAGGCTAAGCAAAACCGGTCGGCCATAAAAATTCAAAACTAAATCAGTGCTCTTATACATGGTGATTATTTTCTTTTCATTTAATATGTCCAACCATAAAGTGATTGTTTTCTACGAAAAGACTAGTAGATTTATGTATTCATTTTTATTTTAGTTTGTTAACTATTTTAAGATGCATAGCTCGTGATGAAATTGGTTTTAAGGGTTAAAAATTGGTGTGCTGACTGCTGATATAAAAAGGTTTCTTGGGGAAGCAAACTGTGCAAATTTGTTTAAAATAACTTTTCACAGATTTTATAATAGACATTAAACCACACAAGCGGATAAAATTTACGAGTAATATACGTTTTTGGTTTTCACATTTTTAACACGGTCATACCTGGTTTTACCCCATATACCTACGTTATGAATATGGCCAACAAAGAAACGCCTAGATAGTTCGGGCATGTAGAGCGAATAAACGAAGAAAAGAGTGTGAAAAGAATATATGATGCGAAAGTTAATGGAAGATAAAGTCAGGGACACCCGAGGAGGACATGCCACGACCAAGTGAATCAAATACTTGAAAAGGGCCATGTAAAGAGTCAGAATAAAAGAAGAGTATGGATGAGACGATGTTTTATTGTTAATAAAGCAAGGAGTGTGTGCCAAGACAGAGTTGGATAACAGTCCGTCCTCTTTGTCTAGTGATAGTTAGTTAGTTGAATGCTTTTTTCAACAGATTTTTTTAATCATCACCATCCATTTTTACAATTTTCATGATTAACAATATGCCTGCCTACATCATAACACCCAACTGACAGAAAAGAAAGTAACGTTCTATAGTAATAACATTTTAATAATTTATATAGGGCCATCATTGTGAAATATCACCTCAAAGACGCCATCTATTTAAAAAACAAACAAAAAACTTATGCGGCCTGTTACCAATTACTTGTGACAAGGAACTAAACGAATAGACGCGGTGCCATAGATAACGGAAAAAAAACGGAACGTGTACTCTGTGACAAGAATGCATACCAGATGTGCGAAGAAATTTAATACAAGTATGCCAAGGTCGTCCGACTAAGACACCAAACGTTCAAGTGACCCAAATTGCAAACGAATGCATAAACGTGCATCGGACTACTCGCATATTCAAGCGTGTACTTGCAGTTTAAAAACCACTTAGTTACAAAATAAAAAAAAGGCTTCTATTTTTTATACCCGTTAATCGTGGCGGAAATCGAAATAAACAATAATTGAAGTTTGAATAAAATTTAAAAAAAACTTTCAAATGTGGAAGGGGATATTGCGTTGTGTAAAATATTCAGCAAAAACCAATGACGTTAAAAATACATGTACACGTTGGAACGTTCTCAAAGTGGCAAGCAAAAACCACGTTAGTTGGTGTGCTCTGTGTTTGTTACTAAGCTGTCACGCGTCGCTTGAGGTCGTTTATTATATCAAATTAAGTGTCAAAATACCCTCGTGTGTGATGAGAAAGTGTTTCAATTACACTGTAAAGACTACTAAAAGCCAAGGAATAACATTTCGTTTTTAAGTACGCGCAAATTACTTCAAATTTATTATTATTTTAGACAACACAACTATCTCCATTGTTGACCAACATAATGATGTATTCGCGTATATAATTCTTACCAGAGCATTCAGCGTTACTAGCAAGTACAGAACGCAGTCCGATCCTACACTTGTTTCGTTTATACACACATATTCTATGAATATTTATCTTTGTCATACATATAAACATGTATAAACTGATATTACTAGCGAAAATACTTCAGTCAAATTGCTAAGAAAGTTGGGATGTTAAAATATCTTCACGCTGAAAAATTCCATTGACGAATTGGCTTAACCTATTTTGTGAAACTTCAAGGGTTCAATTCCGCTGGACCTGCGGAGTATTTTCCATTAAAATGTTAATAAAACATACATAGCACTCCCACTTAAAGTCTATATTCAAAGAGATTCCATTTCATAATAAAGTAATAGGAAACTTCTCTAAGTATTGCCCTGGTGACAGACCACAATTCGGAAACAAAACGTTTATTTTAAAATGTTTGATTGGGAATTTCATAGTCTCACTGGCTCCAGGCAGTTGGGAATTTTGTGTGGAATTAACTAAAAAAGATTATCAATGTAACAGATTTCCTGTGTTATCACAGAGTGTTGTTCAGTGAGGTTGACATTTTGGGGTTTATGTTTAAGTATTTTCGTATATTTTTAATACATGAATTGATTTTCAAAAAATGTCCACTGTATTTAGGGCGAACTTCCCAAGGGGAGGGGGTGGATTTAACCCCAAAATGATTTTCCATATCCGGACACATAGCGGGGCGATGGCTCCTATGATGTACGATAATCCACTCCACATAATGGCGGAGGTCTTTAATTTCCAGTTATATATCGATAATTCCCGATGTCGTGCTGGCAAATAGAGGGTTAAACTGAGCAATGGCCGTTTTGGGTGAGACATTATTTTCTCGGGGAATGGCTCCAAACAGTTGATGGTCTTCATTAGAGAATGTCGTGTTCATTTCTAAGGGAGAATTGACGTAGTTAAGGTATAATCTATCTTGTTGATGGATATTTAATGAAGGTGGACATGTTTGTAATTATATTTTATTTGTAAACAGACCTTCATGAGTACACATTTACAGCGTGAAAACAATCACACATGCATTTTTAACAGTGTGATTATTTTTGCTTCTAATAAAACTGTGTTAACTAGAAAAATGTTACAAGCCAGTGAAGTGCTGTAACTTTTTTTAACGATTTGTTTTTCAAAGACAAAAATTTCAAAATATATATTTTTTTACTTTATGGGTTTGTTAAAAGTCGAAGATAACTTTAAATGTATTGTTTTGAAATTATTAGAGAGAATTTACTTTGTCATTTGATTCTATGATGTCGATAAAAAAAAGTTATATTTACGTAAGTCACAGTTTATTTCGTTTATTTGTCTCCCACTGGTATTACTTGCACCAAAGAAACGTCGATGTAGTAAAATTATTATTTTTTTCTATTTTGAAAAGCGGTCCTCAGGTGAATTTTTACCAAAATTAGAATGCATACATTATCATTTAGTTGAATTAATACGATATTAGGTGAACGCAAACTTGCTATCGAACAACGAAATAAATTAACCAATTGATTATTATTACTAAGAAATAAAATTTTAAAAATATATGAGACGGAAAGGCTGATTGGAATATTGAAAGATGGGTGAATGCAGGAAACTCTATTGATGGCGGACTGAACGCTGTTGGCGCAAATAAGAAATTGTCCAAAGAATCGAAGATAGCAGTCCACAATGGAGTGCTTATACCAACCCTGATGTATGGCAGTGAGTCATGGAACTGGCAGAGGAAGGATGAAAGTAGACTGGATGCTGTGGAAATGAGATCCCTGAGGTGTATCTGCAATTAAACCATGTTAAAAATGTGGATATCCGGATAATATTCAAGGTTGATGTAAGCGTGATGAATAGGATCGAGAAAGGGACGCTTATATGGTTTGGGCATATAGAGCGAATAAACAAAGGAATGAGTGTGAAAAGAATAAATGATGCGAAAGTGTATGGAAGAAGAAGTCGAGGACGCCCGAGAAAGTCATGGCACAATCAAGAAAATCAAATACCTAAATTGGGTCATGTAAAGAGTCAGAATAACAGAAGAGTATGTATGAGACGATGTATGAATGTAAATGAAGCAAGGAATGTGTGCCAAGACAGAGTTATATGGCGGTTCATCTTCTCTGCCTACCCCTGCGGATAAATGGCGTGATGGTTAGTTAGTTAGTTTTTTTTTTTAAAGCAAACATGGAATGAATGTCGAAGAACGCCTCTGAAGGCCACGTTGTTTAAAAAGACAATGGACCGTGCATGTAAAAGCTTTTTCGCAACAACACTGCTGATGAAATAAAACAAACTTAAAGGAAGGGAAAGATATTATTTAATAAAAAGTTTTCCGCCAGTTTGCAGAGGAGTGGGTACCAACTTTTTCACCTACGTAGGTGTTGTTGAAAATCCTTTCAGAATTTCAGGATGAACCAGATGTAGATTCCCCTTCCTTTTTTATTCTCAGTCCTTAGAAAAGCTTTCCTTTCCATTGTGTAAACTTTAAACAGGGTGGAATTTGTGTTTAACGGTACGAAAAAGTGGACAAGGGAAATTTAAAAAATAATATTGTAGCTTAATGATTAGATGTAGCTTAATAATGATCATTGAAAACAATTTATTATTGAAGCTTAATAATGATCAGAGAGGGATCGAGCAAAATAAGTATACAAGGGACGCAAGAAAAAAACGCCTGTAAGAAGAATAGGGAATCAAAATGACAAGACATGGCACGATCAAGTAAATAAAACACTTGATTCGGGTCATGTGAAGATTCAGAATAACAGAAGAGTATGTGTGAGACGATGTTTAAATGTGAACGAAGCAAGGAATGTGTGCCGAACATGGCGGTCCGTCCTCTCTGCCTACCCTTGACTGCTAGCTTTGCTTCTTTGGACATTTTTTTTATTTGCGACAACAGCGTTCAGTCCTCCATTAATGAAGTTTCCTACATTTACCCTTGTTTCTACATCCTTATCAGCCTTTCCGTTTCTCGTAAACATACTTTTTGATACACAAAACTCATCCACTTGCTCCAAGTATTCATCATTCAAAACTATATTGCACGCTGTCTCTCTTTCATTGCTCGTACTCTCTCTTTCAAACACCATGACTTTGAACATACTTACATTCCTCGTCAACTCATTCTGCATACATACTTGGTTCATCCTAGACACGAGAAACTGTAGATCTTCCAAGCTAATTTTGATAAGTGACGAAGTGATAACTAAGAACTTGAATAATATGTATCTTTTAATTTGCGCGTTTATTTACTTTTCTTTTAAAATGAATCTCTAAAATCATCCCTCGCTGAAAGAGGTTGTAGGTACCGGGGAAACATGAAAAGAAAGGGAAGTGGGTAATGTGTCAGTAGGGATGCAATATCTGAAACCACCAGACTGTGAACACTGCCTTATAATAAAGGTTAAGATTCTCCACGTTTCTGAGCAAAGTGAAGGCAACTTATAAAAAGGGATGAAACGCTTTTATTTTAGTTTTGCTAGATTGATTAAATCTTTAAAAACTGCATATAATAATAATAATAAATGGATAACTTTTATAGCGCCGTTTTTGTGGAAAAATCACCCCAAGGACGATTTACAAATTAATTTATCTAACCTATAATTTATCACTTAAGCTCATAACTAATATCTTACAGTTAAGATTTATTACTAATGGCTTACAACTAATATTTTCATCTAGTGACTTACAATAACGACTTATAGCTAGTAACTTACTACTGAGTATAACTTATAACTGTTCATTTATTGATTTGTCTATGTGCTGTGGAAAGTATAATGTAATTTATTTTTTCGATATTCTAGTTTTAAAGTCAATAATCAAAGCCTTAATTTCGAAAACGGGTTTAATTCTAAAGGAAACTTGTAAAACAGATCTTAAGTTTAATAAGTTATCAATTAAATTATAAAAAAAGGATTGTTTACATAATATTTCGACTATGGTCAACTACTGTAAGATGTAGTCAATATTATGCGGTGTAAAGATATCAAGGTGTCACATAAATTAACCGCTCGAAAATTACTTTTTCCTCCAGGAAAATATTGCATTCAAAAACGTAATTTTTTCATTTTTCAACTTCTTTTTTAATTGAGGAGAGGTTGTATTAAAATTGTGGCTTTATAGTGTTAATGTCAAATTTGATTTCAAATACTATTCATAGGGGTATAAAAACATATCCAAAAGATACAAATATACGTAAATTTCCACAGATATGAGATGTAATCCGAAATATTTTTTAATGATTTCGAGGCAGAGTTTTAATAAAGATGATATAAATTTTTTTTTAAAGAAAGACAAACATTTCCGCGTTACGAATAACCAGATAATATTGGAAAAACTCTACTGCCATCATAATAAGCGGAAGATGTTGCTTATACAATGATGAAGGGCCAAACTAGCAGTGGAATTGAACCCACGATGCTCGGGTGAGAATCCGACGCGTTCGTCCACTCAAGCTACTAACTCCTGCCGACCTTCTTCTTCTGACGGCCTGCGTGGTCGAGTGGTAAGACGCTCGACTATGAATCAAGAGGTCACGGGTTCGAACCCGGCGTGCGATTTTTTATTTTATTTTATTAATATGTGTCAACACATTTAAATAATATAAAATAAAATAATGTATATTTGCGGCACGTTCCAGAGTGGTAGATACTCTAAGTATCGCCTTGGTAAAATACCACCATTCAGAATTCGAAGGTTTCTTGAAATGGCTTTAGCCGTGTTTGGTGACCAGATCTGAATAGCCAGGTACTTCTCAACCTTCCATTTCTTCATCTCCTTCCTGTTCCCACCACTCCTTTCAGCCTCACAACATACCCCTATTGGGGATGCCATAGTCTCACTGGCTCTAGACGGTTGAGAGCAGTTGCGGCTCTTGTGCGGCATTCACGTAAAAAAAAGAGGAATTGAACCCACGATGCTCGGGTGGGAATCTGACGCGTTTGTCCACTCACCTACTAACTGGTCATAATTTCCTTGATAATTAGTAAGCAACTTATTAAATTATCAAAATTAGCATAACAGTTTTTTCAATAACTGTGTTTAAATCAATATTTGAAAATAAACGATCTGTAAAAGTCTACCGGACGTAATATAGCAATTAGTACTTGATTTTAATTTTTTTGTTATTATTAAACTATATAAATTGTACTTAGTCACTTTCGGTAAAAGCGCTCCAATTTTCCTCCAGTACTCAGTAACCCCAAGGTAACCCCTTACAGACGGTTCTATTTTGTATTTGAATTAGAAATAAGTTTACCTTTACAGAGTCCAACTTTGTTAATTAATTCCCCTTGCGATTCCACACCATCGATGGGACCTCCGTTGAATTCGAAATGAACTTCGTTATTGCATTTTGTGAAAGGAATTATTCGCTTTCATGAATGTAGGCGCTCGTGGCTCCGCCGTTCGTACGTGGCGGTTTGCGAAAAATTCAAAGTTCTTCGTTAATTAAAAACGATATATTATAAGTCCAGCACTTACATCGTAAATGAAGCTTCAATAGTGGGTGGTCTTAGTAATGAACATGAATTATAATATCTTTTTATCGTAGTTAGCACAGTTATTGGGAAGGAAATTCTATCTTTCTCGTGCCTGAAAAACCAGAAACTTTTTTGTGCTTTTGTCGATTTGCAAAAGGCGTATGATCGAGTTGATAGGAACAAATTGTGAAAGGTATTATCCACGAATGAAGTTGACACGAATCTTACACAAGCAATCGCGTCCTTGTACAAGGGAAGCGTAGCATGTTTTAGAGTGAACGGTGATTGTACGAAGTAGTTGAACATCACAAAAGGTGTAAAGCAAGGCTGTGTAGTGGCACCGTAGTTGTTCAATTTGTACGAATTTGTAAGAATTGAAAGGTGTGAGTTTGGGCGCAAAAATGAACAATCTGAAAGTATGTTGCCTATTGTATATGGACTATGCGGTGCTGATTGCTGACAGTATGGAAGGTCTACAGTTTCTCGTGTCTAGGATGAACAAAGTATGTATGCAGAATGAGTTGATGAAGAATGTAAGTAAGTCCAAAAGTCATGGTGTTTGAAAGAGAGAGTACGAAAACAGCGTGCAATATAGTTGTTAATGATGAATACTTGGAGCAAGTGAATGAGTTTGTGTATTTAGGAAGTATGTTTACGAGAGAAGGAAAGGCTGATAAGGATATTGAAAGAAGGGTGAATGCAGTAAACTCCATTATGGAGGACTGAACGCTGTTGGCGCAAAAAAAAATATCCAAAGAAGCGAAGCTAGCAGTCCACAATGGAGTGCTTATACTAACCCTGATGTAAGGCTGTGAGGCATGGAACTGGAAAATGACCGTGGAAATGAGATCCTTTGGACGTATGTGCGGTAAAACCATGTATGACCGTATTAAAAATGCGGATATTCGGAAAGAATGCAAGTCTGATGTGAGCGTAATGAATAGAATCAAGAAAGGAACGCCTAGATGGTTTGGGCATGTAGAGTGAATGAACGAAGAAAGGAGTGTGAAAAGAATATATGATGTGAAAGTGAATGGAAGAAGAAGTCGGGGAGGCCCGACAAAAACATGGCGCGATCAAGTAAATCAAATACTTGAATCGGGTAATGTGAAAAGTCAGAATAACAGAAGATTATGTATGAATGTGAATGAAACAAAGGAAACAAGTTATATGGAGGTCATCTCTGCCTACCCCTGCGGGGAAACGGCGTGATGGTTGGTTAGTTAGTTAAGAATGAAGCAAGTTACATCCAATAAAAACAAATAAAAATAAAATGAAAGCGTGAACCATAACAAAGAAATCGATGGAAAATATATATTTATATTAAGGTGGATAAGTAATATTTCTTTTTTTTTACTGATGTGTAGCAGCTTTGATCAAATTATATATTGAGTAAATACTTTTACACAAATGTCGGTGTTGATTGAAAAGTGGCACTATTCATATTTAATTTTGCTAATTGTTTTCCAGTGCAGTTATTTTTGTGAAGCTCAAGACTTAAATACATATAATAATAACACTAGATACTTAATTAGGGATGTTACTTTTAACGACACTGTTTTTACAATTAGCATTTCAATGTTAGTAATAATTTAGGTTGATTCGTAGACTTAAAAAAAAAACATACCTTTCTGTGGCAATTCGATAGTTTATGTTATGGAAGGATTTGTTGAAATGTATAAAAGTGGTGATATGACTTTTTAAGACATTAAGCCAAATATGTTTTGCGGCGTATGTGCGGTAAAACTATGTATGACCGTGTTAAAAATTCTTAGTTATCCGGAAAAATAGAAAGCTGATGTAAGCGTAATGAATAGGATCAAGAAAGGGACGCTTATATGATTTGGGAATGCAGAGCGAATGAACGAAGAAAATAGTGTGAAAAGAATATTTTATGCGAAAGTGAGTAGAAGAAGTCGGGGACGCCCAGGAAAGACACGGCACGGTCAAGTGAATCAAATACTTAAATCGGGCCATGTGAAAAGTCAAAATAAGAGAAGAGTATGTGTGAGACGATGTATGAATGTGAATGAAGCAAAAAGTGTATGCCAAGACAGAGTTGTGTGGCTGTCCGTCCTCTCTGCCTACCCCTGCGGAGAAACGGCGTGATGGTTAGTGAGTTGAAAAAATGTGCATTATTTGTGAATTCCAACTCGGTCTCTGTGTCGAGTGGTTAAGATTTTCGACTGCGAATCCAGAGGTGATGGGTTCAAATCTCGGCATGCGCAAATCATTTCACAATAATTTATTTAAATAACCAGAATAATAAAAAGTATTTTCGACACGTTCTAGAGTGCTAGATACTCATACCATAGTATCGTCCTAGTGAATGGTCATCATTCTGAATCTAAACGTTGCTTGAAATAGCTCAAGTCGTATTTGGTGACCACATCTGAAAAGCCAGGTTCATCCCGACCTTCCTCATCCCCATCTCCTTTTCCTCCCCACTACCTTCAGCCTCACAACATACCCCTTCATTCCCATGGTCTCACTGGCTCTAGACGGTTAAGAGCAGTTGGAACTCTTGTGCGGTATTCACATAAAAATGCTGAATTTGAAATTTAAAATCTGTTCAACTTTAAAGATATTAACCGAAAACTGTTTGGTCTTATTTGTATATGTTTGCGTCATTGTGAATAAACTATGTTCCATACATATTTGTCCCTACTAAAGTTGTTGTACATGAATTTTGTGCAACAGTTGCCATAAAATTATTACAGCCAAACAAATAATAATAGGGAAAGAATCATTACTTTTTAACCCAAATACTTATATTACCCTCGTGTTATTAAGGGTATTTACGAATGTTCCGTCGAGGCGGTGTAGCTCGATCGTATTTTGTTTAAGTTGGTAGTATTTTCACACCAATTTTATTACACAATAAACATATCCTTGTGCCACAAAGATGGAGTTTATTGCCTTTAAAACGGGTGGCATATTGGACCTGACGGCATTCTGAATCTTGTACTACCGCTCTTAAATGCTAAATAGAAAGTATTTAACTACCGAAACTGTACACATTAATTGAAAGATAAAGTTCTTTTTTTATGGCTGCTAAGTTTTTGTCTCAAGTGTTTTAGACCTGCCAATTATGCCTCTGTGTATTGTTTGTTTAAATAATATAAATAAATATTTATAAAAATGAAATAATACCTATGCATAACACCACATATTTTATTTTAATTTTTAGACCGACCGGTTTTGCCTAGCCTAAGCATCATCGGGGTACAAAATTAAACTAAACAAAAAAATACTTAGTGTGTGGTTATATATACCCATACATACAGAGTGAGAATACAAAATAAAATAAGAGAACAGTAAGAAAACAAAAGAAAAATATTTAAATTATAACAAAGGAACAGAGAGAAAGAGACAGATAATAAGAAATGAAAGAGGTACAACGTCAACTGAGAAGGTGATAAAAAGAATAATGAGATTTTTTTACGAGAAATAAACCTTACATTGGACTACTGAACAAATTCAACTGATTATTAAGAATATGACTAATAATTTTATTGGTTTTCTTTATTTATATAAATGAATATTAATAAACCGTAGATAAAATGTAAAAAGTAATAAAATGAAGCCTAGGTTCAGAGCTTAAATCAATCATATTAATTTATTTTATTATTTTAATCATTTACGTGCAAAAAATCAAAATAGATGGGCAGTGGTGCGCATGCATTATATTAAATAAATAAAATACTATTATTAACTAACTAACTAACTAATCAACTCAGTTAGCATATATGATTTGTATCACCTAGGTGAGAACCCGATGCTTTGAACCGATCAAAATCTCGATACAGTTTATTTTTCAGTTTTCATAAACATGGTCAAATAAGTAGTTATTTAATTATGTACCCCCGTAAGCAATATATCGAAGGGTGATATTTCTGTTTTAATTTGCATTGATCTTCAAATGATTCCGAGAGTCAATTCTGAATGATCGCTAATAAGTTGTCAAGTACGTATTTCTGCTAGGGCTATCATTAATCGATTACTCGAGTTGCTCCTAATTTAACTTGTCACTAGATTAAAGTTAATTGAACTTAATCGGTTAGCTTCCATTATCGAAATAAACTGCCCGTTTGGGTATATATAATGGATTCTAGTAGTTACTACTATCACAACGATCTTTATTTAAAGAAAAAAATACAAAAGCTTCACCTTTACAGCCTACATGGTCGAGTGATAAGACGCTCGACCACGAATCCAAAAGGTCGCGGGTTCAAACCCGGCGTGCGCCAATAACTTTTGTTTCATTAATATGTCTCATAAAACATTTAATTCATACAAAAATAATTTTAAAAGAAAAGTATATTTGCAGCACGTTCCAGAGTGGTAGATACTCTGAGTATCGCCCTGGTGAAAGACCACCATTCAATTTAAATAGACAGGTATTTTCCAACTTTTCTCTTCCCAATCTCCTTCCCCTCCCCACTACTTTCAGCCGCACAACATACCATATTTGGGGATGCCATAGTCTCACTGGCTTTAGACGGTTGGGAGCAGTTAAGACTCTTGTGCGGTATTCATATAAAAAAAATAAAAACCTGCACGATTATGCAAGGGAAAAAGGAAAATAACTATTTTCCGTAGAATTTCCAGTAGCCACTATTGTTTAACTGATAAATAAATTCAGTTTATACCCAAATCAAAAAACGGTAATTTAAAAGATTACTGTCATCTTTATCTAAGAATAATTCGTGAGACAAGATGTGGAAATAAATTCCACTTCAATTAGAGATTTATTTACAACAATTTTGAGCGGAAGCTCTGTTGCCGTTTCCCATCTGTCAGGTTACCTGTTGAAAAGGATGGAATATTTCTATTTTTCGCCAGTTTGCATAAGGTTTATAAATAATGATAATACCTCCGAATTATCTCTGTTTCAATTCACTAACCTGGCTTATTTTGTAGTGTGAATGAAATTCAGGATAAAGGTCCACCAATATACCGATTGACAGACCAACGGCCTTTCGTCGGCCTGAAACACAAATATCGAAAATTTTAAATTCACCAGCCCGCTGGGATGTGGTAGTATAATGGCCGTTTTATGAGTCCGTAACAAATAACATGACACGTTTCGAAAACGGATATGGCAATATCGAGTATCGAGAATAAATAATATAACAATATAGGTCCTTGTTATCTTTGCATCGGATTTGTCTTGTTCTTTTTTAGGCGCCGAAAAAGAACAGCTAGGCATTTTGAAATACGTCCGTTGCGCGACTGGTTATCAGAAGGACGTATAAAGTGGACGGCTGTGTATTAAATTATGCCTGATAGGAAATCTTGCGTGTATAAATCCTAGACTTAATTACGCCATTATATAAGAGTTACCATATTTAGAAACCAACTTCCAACCCACGTTATTGGTGCTTGGTATCTCGGTTACGGAGTATTATATACAGGTAGCCAGATTAATTTAACGTAGGTACCTATATACTTACTGTAAGAGGGGAATGAATTTATAATTGCTTAGTTAATAAATACAAGTAACTCACTATTAAGATTGGTGATTGCTTTAAGAAAACAAATTCTAAGTCTAATAGGTAATTGGATTACATGATAGAAAAATAAGTACCTTTTGCGTACAGTTGGTTACACAATACTTTTTTTCGCTATTACCTTTTAGCAATAAAAGTAAATACTTATCGGTTTACCTGAAAAAACCCTTCCGCAAAATAGTACTATTCAAGCAAAAATGGACAGACCGATTCCAGGCCACGTTTGGTTTATTGTTTTGAAAAGCTCACAAAAGCCGTTAAATCAACCCTTTTTAAAAGTTATTAGACAGTCAACGAAAACGGCTTTTTTTTGTGGAATGTTCTTTTTACGAAAGTTTGTAGTATGGGATGTTTTATGTTTTCAGCATTTCCTTATTGCCCGTCTGACCTTTATTTCTTTGTTCGAGTAGCAGTTTTTTTTAGAAGGATTGTATTTTACAATCGGGCAGTTTATGAAACCTGGTTGCAATGCTTTAAATTTTTGAAGGACTCAAAATGTATGCGTTTGTGAAGAATAAGTTCTATTTAGATTGCACAAATATAATAGTAAAGTTAATGTTATGGATTTCGTAGAATATGATTAGTGTATATGAGGCTTTCATTTATGAAAAGAGGTTATCAAAACTAACACTTAAAAAAACGAGTTGTCCCTACAAAATAGTAAAAACTTCGTAATTTTTTAAATATTTAAATCTAAATGTAGGGCTTTGGTTTTTGAAGATGTTTTTAGCTCTAATATTAATAAATAGTAATAGTTGTAGGTATAACTAATATAGCGCCGTTTCTGTAAAAAAATCCCCTCAAGGGCGATGTACAACCCTTGATTCCTAGTCAATATTAATATTTTTAAAAAGTAGTTTTATTTAATTCCTTGCTTTTTTAATCGCCTGAATTGTGACATTTCACAAAAATGACGTTTTACAAATAAGCCGAGCTTTTGGATTTCAAAGTCATAATTTGATAAGTTCTTACATGTTTTTCATCCTAGTCCCTATCTACCTAACCATTTCACTTTATCGCCGTTTTCAATAAAACGGCGACAGTTCGAAACGAAAAATCGAACAGAGTTTTTGTGTGAAAAAACGTGGTTGCTCGTTTGTTTCGCTAGTTCATTGGTTTGATGTTTGATCATCTACAAATATAAAATAAATTTTGTGTGTTGTGAATAAAAGGTACCCTTGAGGTGATTTTTTACAAAAACGGCGCTATACAAATTAACCAAATATAATTGTTATTAAGAAGACTAAAATAAGTGTGGTTTTTGTGAATTATTTCGGTAGTAAAATTATGTAAGAAGAATTCAAAAACTTCAACTTCACCGGTGAGTGAATGGTTTCACTTTTTTCTTTCATTCCATAATTCTTTCCTCAAGTTTTAATTAGACACTTCTATCAAGTAGTATAGTTTATCGTTTACAGTCTACTATTTTCCAAACCGATCTAAGACTGGAAAACATTTAGTGTTTCATTGCAGCTTTGTTTCCAACACAATCATTATTATTATCACAGATATTAATTTTCACAAATGT
This sequence comes from Drusus annulatus, assembly GCA_022651775.1. Taxonomy (NCBI): domain Eukaryota; kingdom Metazoa; phylum Arthropoda; class Insecta; order Trichoptera; family Limnephilidae; genus Drusus; species Drusus annulatus. Next base: position 880,110 of record JAGWCC010000006.1, read on the forward strand.
CCACTGAAGCAGTGGTTACCAAATATCATGAAATATTTGATCAATGTAAATGGCTAATTATTTTTCAAAGTGCCTAATTCAAATTGCTTCGTACAACCCTTGAAACGGCAGGCTATTAATTTCGCTATCATAGAATTTCAGGTTATTACTATTTTTCGTCCTAAGTATCTACACTATCGTAACATCGGCAGAGTATTTTCAGAATTGGCTTCTTCCTGCGAGATTATCTGCCTATATCTTATGAAATATTATGATTATTATATCATAGTGTATAAGAATTATACCCTGCCTCGTAGTACCTTTGGATGAAAGTGGATAATTAAATTGGAAATTCCATGTCATTATCATCCAATGAAGAGGCATTAGGAATGGTTAAAATGTTGCAATAAAAATAATTACTTTAATGTTGTTGTCACAACTGAACACCACGTTTTATTGGCCTCTTCGCAATCGAACCTCGGACCTATCGGGCTAAGGAAAAGATGTTTTTTGCTTTTAGTAACACCATACTACGTTTCGATATATAAACGGATAATAGGTATCTGCCCACTTATGGTTGTTTATCTTCTTGAGAATACAAATACCTAAGCCAACACAAAGTGGAAAATAACCTTACGATTAAAATTATCATAGTTCGAGGAATCTTATGAGTTGCTAAATAAAGAGGTTCGCATTATTTAACTAACTAACTAACTAACCATCACGCTGTTTCCCCGCAGGGGTAGGCAGAGAGGACGGACTGCCATATAACTCTGTCTTGGTACAGACTCCTTGATTCATTTACATTCATACATCGTCTCATACATACTCTTCTGTTATTTTGACTCTTCACATGACCCGATTCAAGTATTTGATTTACTTGATCGTGTCGTGTCTTTCTCGGGCGTCCTCGACTTCTTTTTCCATTCACTTTCGCATCATATATTCTTTTCACACTCCTTTCTTCGTTTATGCGCTCACATGCCCAACATGTAGAGCGAATGCCTACATGTTAATATTTGCGTTTAATTGAATATTGAATAAGTGGGGTGGTAGGTAGCTACCTTCTTTGTGAAATATTTCTGTTAAAAATATTCCATGCATCTATTAAAATCAAAAACATATAATTAAGCTAGCCGTCTGTACTGTATTTTTCTCTCTGTTCCATTGTTACAGTTAAAGTGTTTTTTTTTTGTTGTTTTCTCACTGTTCTCTTATTTTATTTTGTTTTGTATTCTCTTAGTATTTGTTGTATAGTTTAATGTTGTAGCCTGATGATGCTTAGGCTGAGCAAAACCAGTCAGTCATTAAAATTAAAATTAAATCTGTGTTATTAATACAATACAAAGTAAAGTAATTGCTGGTTATATATTTAAGCCTTTATAATTAATTGCGCCCGGCCAAATGTTGAGAAAAATATTAAAGATTTTTTTTTTATGAAATGAGACAGATTCGTTTGAATCATATTTAAAAATTGGCTACAATATCATGAAGTTTTTGCGTAGCAACGACTTTTTGAATTAATTAGTTAATAATAAATGAAAGATGCAGTTTCGGTAACTGCCAAACTTGTTTTCTTCAGAATAAAGATTTTGTTTGATACAAAATTATTCTGCGCAGAGAACTCATTCGATTAATGACATTTATGTGCTCGTTATGACAAATATTTTTATTTTAACGTTTCTCGCAATTTAATAAAATGCATTTTGTAAGCTGTAAGTTACTTGCTTTCATAATTATGTTTTCATACATATCTATAAGTGGTGTTTAGTACAAAACATATATGTATTTGCCCACTACGCTTTTACAGTGAAGTTGTATCTTAGCAGAAAAGCAAAACACAGTGGGTACTTACCTAGTTTTAAAAAAAACTAAAATCATAATATATTTAACTAAATACATTTAAAGGATTTTACAGTACATTGTAATAATAAAAGGAGCTGTTAGGTTAAGCCGACTTTTGTTTATTTATTTAAAATATTGTAGGAATTTTAATACTTAAAGAAAAAACTAAGAGGAAATTTTGGAAATATGCTCTTATGTACATGGCCTGTCCAAAAGACAAAGTGAATTTTGAATTTTCGCGGACTGCGTACATTTTATTATCGATTGTTTTTGTTGTTGTTATGTTGGTACACATATGTTTAATATCCAGGACGCTCATCGTCAATCTGGAGTTGTGGAAAAACAAATCATGGATTTTATTCTTTGATCCATTTTTTTCAAAATTAATCGAAGAACACACAAAAACGTGACTAACCTTTCCAGTTGTCAAAAACAAACCACTTATCCAAAATGGTTGATAATGCTTACATATGATAAACATATGTGTACCAAAATAACAACAACAAAAAATCGATAATCGAATGTACACAGCCCGCGAAAATTCAAAATTCACCTTTTCTTTTGAACAGGCCTCGTATATACATTTAAAAAATATATAAAGTGAATACCGTACAAGAGTCTCAACTGCTCCCAACCATCTAAAACCAGTGAGACGATGGCATCCCCAATTGAGGTGTGTTGTGAGGGTGAAGGTAGTGGGGAGGGGAGGGAGATGGGAAATATGAAGTTTGAGAAGTACCTGGCTATTCAAATCTGGTCACCAAATACGGCTAAAGTCATTTCACGCAACGTTTTGATTCTGAATGGTTGTCTTTCACCAAGGCAGTATCTACCACTGTGGAAAGTGCTGAAAATACTCTATATAGGTAGTATTTCATATCAATTAAATATAATAAAAATGAAATAATAACTTTGTATAAGACCACGGATTTAAAAAAATAAATTATAATTATTAATATTTTAAATTTGTGGTGTTAAACAAAGTTATTATTTCAAATTCATTTAACATATCAAACCACAAAGTGAGTGTTTTATACGAAAATATGAATTGAATATGTTACGACACATTTTAATTAAATACAATGTATTTGCGCACGCCGGGTTTGAACCCGCAACCTATGATATCATGACCACTCGACCACGGAGGCCACCAAGCCGATATAAAGTAAACCACCATCATATTAATTAAATCGATTAGTTTATATGTTGACATAAGCAAACTACAGTATACTATGTAACATGCCTCGAAGTTAGATTTTGGAGCTGTGTAGTGAGATGAAAGCATTTGATTGAGTTGGCACTCAAAGTCAGAAATTCCAGGAGTTTTGAAAAATCAACAGCTACACTATTCACAGCGCTGAATCCGTCATACGTTGAAACTGTGCAAAAAACATAGGCGCCATCTCCGAAGAGGGTCGAGAAAATAAATATCTTTTTTAAATCTACTGAAAATATTCCCTAAGTCATATAAAATTTCCCTAAATCATTTTAAAATTAAACACATCTTAGAATAATTGCTGGCAGCATCACTGTGCAGTAAACGATTCGGAAAATTTACGGAAAAAGTTTTTTGTGGTGGAATTTTTTCACGAATTGCATAATAGTTATTTGGAAATAAAGTCTGTTTTTCTGTGGTGTGTAGTACGTTAAAATCGATGCGATCCAAAGTTTATAACCAATTAGCATGTCCGTTTGTTCTTCACGCCAGTCACAGTAAACCGTTAGAGATGGTACATATTCTTGTCCTGGTGACTTTTTGATTTGATTTTAAAACTTATGTGAAGAAATATTTTTTGGGGTTGTTTTTTAATCATGCGATACTTCGGTAAAATAATATAAATGAGATCCCATAGCTATCGGTTTTTTTTCCTAAAGCTATTAGTAACTGGTTCCAAAGAGTAGTTTCTGGTAGTGACAGCTCATTTTAGATATTAACATCATTTTAAGATGCAGCTATTTTGACGTATTATCGTCTTATGTTATACGAAAATAAACTCTAAAGATAGGTACTTTATAGTTCATTCTCGTACAAATTTATGAAATTGAACGGAATTCGGAGAATTGCTTGAGTTTTAAATTTTTGTTGACAGCTTGACCACTTCAATCGGCACTTAGGTATTGCGCAGGGCGTGAGATGTCGTGGAGCCAGCCCTGTTCATCAACAATGTTTGTATGGTGCATTGTTCCGCAAAGCGTGTGCCGCGGCACACTGGTGTACCGTGGTCATGAGTTGGTGTGCCGCGGAAAAAAGTTAAGGTTTTGTGAGGTCCTAAGGTGTGACCTGCAACCTTTGGACTGGGTACGAAATCCATTCTCGGATAACATTACCCTTGGACACCCGCCGATAAACGAGCAGGAAGGATTCATGGAGTTAAAAACTGATCGGACATTAAAACTAAAATTTTCCGAAGTAGAGCTACCACATTTTTGGCTGCATATAAAAAAATGAGTATCCACTGCTTTCAAAGCGTGCTGTTGCAATTATATTACCATTTTTTTACAACCTACTTATGCGAATTGGGATTTTCAATTCTCACTACTAATAAATCAAAAAAAAAACGCCTGAGGATGATCACTGAACAGATGAGAGCAGCCTAATCAACGATTGCTCCAAATTTTGATTGCCTGTGCTCAGTTAAACAGGCTCACATTTCTCGCTTAGCATCTTTTCATATTAGGTAAATTGATTTTAGTAATAAATAAATATTAAATAAACACTGCTTTTTTCTTTGGTGTACCTCTAAAATTTCTTGATTTGATAGGTGTACCTTGAACACAAAAAGTTTGCGGAACACTGGTATAGTGTATGCCTACCTATCTAAGGTGGTACCCACATCCATCTATCAGGCTGTTGAAAATCTTGCTGAGTGGAGTATACACAAGGATGGCTATTAAAACGTCATGTCATCGTTTGTATCGTCACACGAGGGGCAATTTTCGACTCTGGAGTCTTTAATATTTCATACGAACGGCGCATAGAAGTCTCAAAATACTCGCGTAAATTTGTATACAGGGCTCAACGACAGCTTCATATCTCACTCTAACTCACTAAAAATACTCGTGTCTAGTAATAGATTTGTGAATCGTAAGGATTCACTCATGAACGCTATAAGTAATCATTCACGAGTGCACCTAAACACGCTTTTATATATTTTTACAGCATATTACTTGTTTTAGTGTTTGGTGAGATAAACACATTCTTATTGAAAAAGCTGATGATTCAAGCGCATACAATTTTGATAAACATACATTTTTCATTAAAGTTTGAAGTAACTTTTAAGCATTTTTGCTTACTTATTATTAAATATTTAAATGATCTAAAACACAAATATTTATTTAATTATATACGCCCTCATGGGCTTTTACATAACATAAGATTTAAAATAACAGTGACATAAAAAATAACAATGACATAAAAAATAACAATGATATGAAACAGAAACTAAACAGAACAATGGTCATGACCGATACTCGAACTCGAAACCTCTACTCTATCCGGGAGTAACACAAATTGAAATATAAATATATTTTTCAATAAAAATATGAAATCATTTAAAAATGCCGCTTTCTAATGAGATCTTGATGGCTCAATTGGCAGAGCATTACTCCCGGACAGAGTAGAGGTTTCGAGCACGAGTCTCAGTCATGAGCATTGTTCTTTTTAGTTTTTGTTTTTTTTTTCTGTTTTAGATAATTTATATTATTTAAAAATTACACGGCAGTTTTCAATCATTTTTAGCGTTTTCCCAAGTTGATTTAACTACAATAATTACGCCTTATTAAAAGAAAGTTTCTTTCCTGCTCATACTGCATTCTTATAATACATAGGCATAGTCTATGTTACTTGTTAGTTAATCTTATTAGCATAATTAATTTAGCATGAAGCGCACTTGAGGTGAAATATCACAAAACTGAGCTATATAAGTTCACTGTTATTATTATTATGTTATATGTGCCCTGAAGAAACTTGATCCAAGCGAAACCGGTTGGCCTTCATCATGATAAATTCTGTGGTTTTAATACAAAGTATTCTCTCATTATTAATATAATGTCCAACCACCATGTGATTGCTTCTTACGAAAAAATAACTATTTTATAGCAATAAGTATATGGTTTTCAGTAGACAGTAAGGAGATTAAATCGTAAAATTGTATGATATTTCTTTGAAGTAATTGATAAACGATTCATTTATATAATACATCAAAAAAATGTCAAGGACCTAAACTTGATTTCACTAATTTCGCTTGAGCTAATTTCGACTTTTGTCTTGTTTTCAAATATGTTTTATATTTCTGAGAGTTTTCAGCAATTTTATTGATAACTCAGCGAAAATGGTGAAGTAAAAGTGAAACCACGTAGGCGTTTATAACTTAAGGTAGCCACCTAGGGGTTATTTTACGAATATTAATGTTGAATAATTATTCCGGTCCTTTCTATGTAGATCGGTCCCGGTCCTGCCATAAAGGACAGTCACCCTCCGCATCACAACTACGACAGAGATTGGGCGTTGTCCCGAAGAAAAGAGCACCCATTATTTACAGGACCACCTTTAGTGGTTACCGGTTACCCTCCCCGCAGCATCTCTTCGCCTTGCCCTTCCCCGTACCTTGCCCTCGCCCTCCCCGCTACTTCCCCCATCCCCTTGCAAGATGGCCGATCGCAGCCCACAGCGCTCTTCAGTCGGTAAAGTGGAACGTTGGGACCTGTGGGAAGAACGGACAACGGCGTAGAACCGGTAAAATAAAATAATTGGGGTGGAATAATTATAAAATATGCTAGAATTCTCACGGGGATGATTCTGAATTAAAAAAGTTTACCTTTAGATACAGAGACCTGCACTTTAGACATTAGCGTATAATTCCCACCATAAGCTAACTAACCAACTAACCATCACTCCGTTTCTCTGCAGGGGTAGGCAGAGAGGACGGACCCCCATACAACTCTGCCTTGGCACACACTCCTTGCTACATTCACATTCATACATCCTCTCATATTTACTCGTGGCCTGACTCAAGTATTTGGTTCAATTGATCATGCCATATCTTCCTCGGGCCTCTCCAACTTCTTCTTCCATTCACTTTCGTGCCATGTATTATTTTGGCACCCATTTCTTTGTTCATTCGCTCTACATGCCCAAACCATCGAAGCGTCCCTTTCTTGATTCTATTTATTGCGCTATTACATCAGCCTTGCATTCTTTCCGGATATTCACATTTTTAACACGGATATACATGGTTTTACCGCACATACGCCTGAGGGATCTCATTTCTCCAGTATTCAGTCTACTTTCATCCTTGCTTCTTTCACATTCATACATCGTCTCACACATCCTCTTCTGTTATTCTAACTCTTCACATGGCACGATTCAAGTATTTGATTTACTTGATCGTGCCATGTCTTCCTCGGGGGGTCCTCGACTTCTTCTTCCATTCACTTTCGCATTATTTTTTTCTGCATGCCAAAATCATTTAAACGTCCCAACATCAACGAGAATTAAAAAAAATATGTATTTGGTTTTCCTAACAAGCAAATTTTACCTTCTAAATTAACGTTTATTACAAATGACACAAGATCAACGATGAAATTTATTGAAATTTATTGGCACGCAAATGCAAACACAAAACTACGCTCTAAATATCTGTATGTAAGTAGATACTTAGTTTCTCGCTCGAGAACTAAAAATATGTAAAAAAAATATTCTTCAAAATACTGGTAATTAATCACGAGGAAAGATTAATTTTCAAGGAATAAAAATCTGCGAAGAATAGCACAATGATCAAGAAATTCGTTTTTTTTTTTTTTACTAATGTCTGTATTTTTTAAAAATAAAACGAATTCTAGTATTTCCGAAGTGTGGTCAGAAGTAAACACTGACAATCTAGCAAACAGATCCGTAATAGTATTATTTATACTCAGTTGATTATACTAGTGACAGTACCTTGCCCTTCTCATATATAGTGGTTCCAGAATGACGTGTTGGCAATAATATTACCATTCCTTAAAGTGATTTAATTCGCTATCAATCACTTTGAGTGGCCATGAAACATATGCGAGTGGTCACGTAGACTCGTGTGTGCCCATCGAAATACATAATAGACTGAAAGAGTATCTTCACAACCGGTTTTCGTAATATATTATGTAGGAACTTCGGAATAATATAATATATTTAATTTGCTGGTAGAAATAAATAAGTAGAAACCTAGGTGCCTTTTTCAGAAGATGACATTAGTGTATATGTGCGCAACCAGTATGTAGATAACATAGTCGTACAGACAACTACTTACCTAGATAGGTTTTTGAAATGATTGGCGTAACTTTAAGTAACCAGCTGAGGCACGGGGGCTTGCATCATCATGAAAGATTTTTTAAAAATATGGGTATAACAATGCACGTGTACATCAAGAGATTAAAAAACAATTTACTAAAATTTAAGGGTGTAAAAAACCCAGATGTAAAGTATGTCTAATTATTAAAAATAATGTTACAAAAAAAGAAATAAAGCTAAAGACAGTTAATGTTTTGGTACCTAAAAACATCAATATTAAAAAATTATAACCATTTCATTACATATGCAAATAGTGTGAATATAACAAATAAAAAATAAGAACAAGAAAATATTTTATGAAAATATCTAGGTATCTAAATAGTTTTTAGTTGACAGTAAGGACATTGAATATCTAACAAGGATTCAAGTAAGGATACAACTGAAACTGTGGCAGTTCGGACATTATTATCATGAATGAAAATGAAATAATAACTTTGTATAAGACCACAGATTTTTTTTTTTTTTACGACCGGCTGGTTTCGCTTAGCCTAAGCATAATCAGGGTAATAAATTAAACTAAACAAAAAATAGATGGAGTGCGGTCATATATACGTACAGAAGGAGAACACGATATAAAACAAAATAATAGAACAGTGTAAAAAACAATAGAATAACACCAAAATAATTATAAAAAAGGAACAGAGAGAAAAAGAAAAACAATATGTCTAGGTGTAATTGTTTACTAATAAATTTTCAATTACATTATTTTGGTACAGCTGTTAATTAATAATATTCCTTATAGTTCTTTTATCAGAAAAAAAGCGTTTTAATTTTTAAATTAAAGTAATTAGTGTATTAAGCCACCAGGTTTGTTAATTAAAATGCATGTAGCTACTTTGTGTGCGCCCAACCCACAAGAGCTTGTTTTTTTAAAACAAAACACCGACTGCTTTCGGCAATACGGTCGCTAATGCTGAAACTAACACTGTACAGCGGACCTTAGCAGCTTGTGTAGGCGGTGGGACTTCCCAGGGCAGGGTTTCACTGTCACATTTTTTTTCTACAAGTTAAGGGTTCTATAAAAAAATGATAAAAATGATAGATATTATTTAATAAAAAAATGCTTTTTATTAAAAATCATGCCATGATGTCCATTAATTGTTTTTAAACATATTTTTTGTAAATTATATTTTTTGGATCCGAAGCTGCAACAAAACACCAAATGTGTTTTCAGCTTCAGATGAAATTGGGGAATAGCATACTGTAAACGAATAACTATACCGATTGATGGGAGTGTGTAATTTTAGCTTGTGGAAAGATTGTGGAATGAAAAGAAAAAATGGGAAACCATTCACTCACCAATGAGATTGATGTTATAAGTTCTTCTTAAAAAATTGCATTTTCAATGAACACGAATATATCACACTGGCTTAAGTCTTCTTATAAATAAACCACATTTATTTTATATTATGTTGAGAGTAAAAAAATCGACGAACAAGCGAAAAACTAATGAGCAACACGTTTTTTCACATCAAATCTCTTCTGTTAGATTGTCAATTGTTTTGAACACGGTGCTGTTGAATACAGAAATCGAATACTGCGAAATGTTTGGATAGGTAGGAAATGAATTAAAAACATGAAGGTAAAAACGTAACAAATTATCACTTTAAAATCTAACAATATTGATAAGTTTTCTGGAGACCTCTGAAATACTTCGTATCTAGGAAGGTGGTAGGAAGGTTTCTAATTTTTTGGTGCTTGGTATTAAGGGCTTAAGTCAATTTGTTTCAATTTTTACTTGAGCATTTAAAAATATTGTTAATACTTTGTCAAATCTGTTAAATAACTATATTTTGTCATAAATAGCGTATTAAAAATAACTAATCTGAAACTTGTTTTGATTTTAATTTCGATATTTGATTTTCGCAATAACAAAAAAAAACTTAAGCCCTTAAAACAAAGAACCAAAAAATTTACACAGTAAATATTTCAAAAGAGAGACTCTACAAAACGGGCCCGAAATTGTTTCCTTTGTTTTATAGAGGAGACGAAGATTATCCGGTGATAAAAATAGTTACCTCAAATAATTTTACTTCAAGGTTCTACAGATCTATACTATAATATAATACTTTTTAATTGTTACAATAATATAAGAACTGAGATATATTTAGATACTCGTTTGTACGTAGAAACGGACGTAAACCTTTACGGAAATAGTAGATGTATTCAACTGCTCTAAATCTAGTTGCAAGAAGGCTATAATAGCATACCTCTTTCAAAAATACTAATTATGATTAATTGCTTTGTAATTCATCTAGTAAATTATTTATGTTTTTGTGTGCTATTTTACAATATCTTATTTTTATGTCACTATTATTTTATATTATGTATTGCACAGTTATGTAGAAGCCCATAAGGACGTTTGTAATAAAAAATGGAATTAACTTTAAAGAATTAATGCTTATTTATTATTAAATATTTGAATTAATAATCCAAAACACAAATATGGAAAAAAAAGGCCAGACACTAAAAAGAACAATAGTCATGACCGAGCCTCGAACTCGGAACTTCTACTAAAAAGATGGCAGCCTAAAATCGGAAGAAAATTAAAATATTGATAATTTACAATATAAGTATGAGATCATTTAAAAGTGTCACATCTTAATGAGGTCTTGATGGCTTAATTGGCAAAGTGTTACTCCCGGATAGAGTAGAGGTTCTGAGTTCGAGTCTCGGTCATGACCATTGTTCTTTTTAGTTTCTGTCTTTTTTCTATTTCATATTTATGTTTTGGATTATTTGAATAAATATTTATTGTGAATCCGGAGATACGACACAAACAAAACTAAGTTAGTAATTCGATAAAAAGGACCAACAAAAAAACAAACAGAGGTGAATTTATTATTCCTCAGAAGCTGTAGATATTGTTTTGGATTGTATTTTTTCCGATTTCCTCCTTGTATAAATGTATAAAAAGGGGGAATTTATCTACGTCTAAAATCTTATCTAGTGTCAACCCTGTCAGCTCGCGCCAAGTACACAAACGTCTCGCGTACGAAGCCCTATGCATAGAGAGGAAAGCTCGGGGTAGTAATAAGCGAAATAAGCGCCCGAAACAGCTGTTACTCTGACGGAGGAAAGCGCTATCTATTTGCAGATTATGAAAGGGGGATTTCAATATGCCGGCTCCGCTGGTCGGCACCCGGGCGGCCGCAACAACGGTGAGACGCAGTGGACTTTTGAAACTTGAAAATACTCGCTATGGCATTTCTGTTAAAAAATAAATTTAAAATAATAATAGCAGTGAATTTAAACAGCGCAGTTTTGTGATACTTCACTTCGTGTGCGCTTCATACTAAATAACCTGATCTAACATAACAAGGAGAAAATACAATAATTTTAAAGCCTCCATAACACAGGTAAACTCATAGCGTCGAGGACAATGTACATTATTTTGTAAAAGCATCATATAAAGCAGTGCTCTGAAACCTTTTCTCACCTACGACACACCGAAATTCATCGGCACACCAAAAGCTAAAATATATAGGTATTAAATTGATACACAAATTTTACAAACATTTTTTTGTTTTTATTTGAACATACATAGAACTATAACTTATTTATTTTTGTGTTGGCACCAGGCGCTGTAGGATAATTGAAAAATTATTTAGTTATAATAATTATTCTGTACTACATTTTAAAAAATAGACAATATTATGAAAAATAATTTGACACTGTGTATTAAATACATAATGAAAAATTGAAAAATGTTAAATACATTGAATTGGACCGCGGAACACCTGTAGCACACCAGTGTGCCACGGCACACCGGTTGCAGAGCACTGATATAAAGTATTAAAAAAAACATATATACCCAACATATGTATATAATATGACCGGTCGGTAGCTGAGTGGACAAACGCGTCGGATTCCCACCCGGGCGTCGTGCGTTCAATTCCTCTGTCCTAAGTCCTCCATCATTGCACAAGAAACATCTTCCGCTTATCATGATGGCAGTAGGAGTTTTTCAAATATTGTCAGGCTATTCGTAACCCGGAAATGTTTTCCATTATTTAAAAAAAAAACACTTATATAGCGCAGTTTTGTGATACTTTGCCTCAAGTGCGCTTCATACTAAATTACCTGACCTAATATAACAATAATATTTGGATGATTTGTATAGCGCCGTTTTTGTGAAAAATCGCCTCAAGGGCGCTGTACAGATCTTATTTTCTATTATCACACATTAATTCCTAATTTAAATAAGAAAATATACAGGAACATACTTACCTGGCAGGTCCCATCACATAGACATACTTATTAACTTAAAATTATGATTTTTTTTTTTACTATTTAGGGCATGGGAGCGAAATTAAGAAATGGACTTTCTGAATTTGTCGCACGGTACAGGATTTGGTTAAAATTTGTATATCTAAAGGTGATTCGTCGACAGACAGATTGTGTTGAGATCGAGAGAACAAGAAGAAAATAAAATAAAATAATTTTAAATATAATATTTATGCAAATTTAACCATCTAAAATCGTAATTGTGTACATCAACAAATTGAAAAAAAAATACCTCAAGCTAAGGGTGTTAAAATCTAAATAAAAAGTATGTATTCATATTGAAAAATGTGTGAAAGCAAAGGAAAACAAATCATATTGAGGACAGCTAACGTGTTGGTACCATATATTTGGTAGAGTAGTATCTATCCAAGGCAGTGAAGTCAGTTTTCGACTTGTTTTCAATGATTTTAAACTGACTTGGCGTGGCTAAAACTAAGGCTACAGTATTTATACATCCATTCATATCACATATCGACATAATATTTTTGTTTATTCGTATAGCCACTTTTTCACAGTATTTTTATCAACAAAAATATAGCATATAACCAAAAAAACCGTTTAGTTGTGTCAAGTTTAGTGGCATAATAAAAAATGTGGGCGGAGTCCCGCTATGAACCAGGACCTTAAGATCATTCTTACAGTACATAGAAGTGGTCCATGAAATTTGTTGTCTCTTTCTCTCTCATGGTGTACGACGTAAAAACCCAAAGAAAGTGATTCATCGTAAGTTTGTGTAGGTTGAACAAAAATAATTAGCTCTCTCTCCATATATTTTTACTTCAAGGTTGGTACTTAAAAATTCCAAAACGCAAGTATTATAAGTTAAGATTCTAAAAATGCAAACAGTGTAAATATAACAAGTAACAAAATAACAATAAAATACTCTATGATAATGAGTATCCGGTTTTAAGTAGACGATGAGGACATTGAGTTGCAGAAATATTTGTAAGGAGAAAATTGTAAATACTACGTATTTTAATGTTTATTTGTGGCATGTTGCGTTAAAATTATTTATTTTTATTTTTTCCAGGGAAAAATCCTCCATAAGATGGTTTAACATTTGTTCCCGATTGACACTTGAAATTTTATGGATGCGATTTTCTGAAGATATCAGTTCTGTGGTCTGGGTCAATTTATGGTAAGCTTAAAAATTATAATTTTTTTGTGAGGGAGTGTTATTTTTGTAATTATTATTTTTATCTTCAGTTATAATGTTTAATTTATGTTTAAAATGTTTTGTTCATCTCATATATCTTTATTTTATTATGTACATACACAAATGGCCTACCGCACTAAATAAACCAGATAAACATACCATTACCCACTCACGCACTTACAACATTTAGACTAAAATCACCAAGTTTTAAGGTTTATTCTAAATTTTGTTAAGGTTTTTGGGCATCTTAGTTCAGAAAAAACTTAAATTCAAGCTCAGAGACCATTTATGAACCTACCTACTTTGAAAAGAGTGACCTCTAAATGAAGCATATAAATTACGTTTCGATGAACCTGATTTATTTATTAGGCATTAGAAATGTTGCTATGATATTTTTTGCATTCATAAAAGCTATCAAAAAAGCATTTTCAAAAGCTAGTTTTATTTAAATGCCTCTTATAATACTTTAAAAAAATGGTATTGGAATTTACAAACTTCACTGATCGTGAAAAGGTTTAGATACATTAAAATAACAATCGAAAGTAAATACTTTTATCTAAATTATTAGGACGTATTATGTGCGAGACAGAATATATTTTAAATGTTTTGGAAGGTAAGAAAAATTGTGAAATAAAAAATTTCCAGATAAGTTTGATTTTTCAAGTGGATTCTAATAACACGAGTGGAAATAAACACAATTATATGAACATTTCATCATTCCTACCAACATTAAAATTCTTTTTAAATACATAGTAAATACCGCATGAGTGTCCCGCCTGACTGAAGGCAATAGGACTATGTCATAGCAATTGGGGTATGTTGTGAGGTTGAAAGTAGTGGGAAGGGGAAAGAGATGAAAAGAGGAAGGTTGGGAAGTACCTGGCTGTTGAGATCTAATCACCAAACACGGTAAGCCATTTCAAGCAACGTTTCAATTCTGAATGGTGGTCTTTCACCGGGGCGATACCATGAGTATTATGTGAATTAAATGTGTAATGATACATATTAATCAAATAAAATTTATTTGCGCACGCCGAATTCGAACCCGCGATCTCTGAATTCGTATTCGAACGTCTTACCACTCGACCACGCTGGCCGTCAAACAAACAATTTTTGTGTGTGTGTGTGTTTTTTTAAATATTTTTAGTATTATGGTAGAAATGTTTTAAAAACATAAAGTTCAAAAAGCCCACTGGGTTTCGTCCTACTGCAAGCCGGTCTCCATACATTTATTAAAATCAGATTCCCTTCGGGCGACATGTGCCGCGAATATTTTACGACGTTCTCTTACCGAGAGTTAGAAGTAACCGAGTGACGTGACTAACAACAAAAACTAAGACGTGCCTTTACCTACTGCCTACTACCTACAGTTTCTAGTACCTACTATCTACCTTGTAGCCAGAGGCATGCACTCCATATAGGCACCTAAGCACTGCCCACCCTGCCATATTCGCATTAAAAAATATGAATGATATTGGTTTTAAAAAAAGAACTACTTTTTCAAAAATATGTTCCGCGCCACAAGCGCCCCACCAACAATCCTACTAACGTGTCAAAAACAGCAACTACATATGCACATACGCCGCCAACACCAGAGTAAATTGTGTGTGCGAAGGGAAGAGAGGGATGAGTCAATAAACGCAGATGTTCAGGATCAACAAAATTGAGGAATTTTGTTTTTTGTATGTAATTATGTCATATGCCAGAAGTCCTCTTTTAAAAAAATCCCATTCATTTATTTTCTGACTTATCTATTGTTTCCTTGGTAGATATTTATCTAAGGAACAACTCTGCATACTTAACTCAAAACTCGATTTTATTTACTCATCCCTCTCTTCCTTTCGCACACTCAATTATTCTATGTTTACTAGACTACACAAAATATGTATGCATATATGATGTGAGCTGTGTGCGCGTTCTGGTGGATCGTTTGGGTAGCTGTCTTTTTTTATATGAATTAAATTCGTCATTAGTCTGTCACCAGAGTATCTATCTACCACTATAAAAGTAAAATTTACTCAGTTTTTGCGATGAGTAGCATTATTCTTCTCCGCGTAACCTTAAAGAAGTAGTATATTTTATAAATTACTTACTCTAAGGGCAGAACCTTACATCAGCTTGCCTAAGGTAGGTCGCAAGGTCCCAGCCTACATATACGAGTATGTATATATATATCAAATACGTTGTCCTACGTCGACATACATAGTAAGAAGACCTTTACGATATTACTTACATAAATTACTTACACCCTTAATATAGGTCTTACGTTGTAGGAAACTGAAAATTACCAGGGTACGCCAGTATTTTCGTAAAGACATATGCGTAGGGTGTAGGAAATAGGAAGGTTAAGGTAGAATTCCTCCCCACCCAGAGGCGGCTCTAGGGATCCAAAAAAGGAATGTAAATTTAAAAAATACACGTGTGTTTATTGTAAAAAATACTAATATGTTAATTTATAAGTACCTACCTCACGAATCCGACAGTCAAATGATACTTAATATTTTAGTGAACATTATTAATTTAATCACATTCAATAATAAACACGTTATAACAGTGAATTGCTTATAACTTTTCACGAGTTGTAATAAAATATCTATTAAGAATACACAGTTCCCTTGTAAAACTAAATTGAACACAAAAACATATCGTCGCCGAAAAAGCAAAAGGCTAAAGCGACATTTTGGGAAATTTACACCGGAGCACTTCAATGTTTTATTTTGTTTTACAGTAAAATTCATTGGTCTTCAACGTTCACGCATAGCACATATCACCATCGTGTTTGATTTATTTGTGTAACCACCGCAAGTTTTTTAATCAAGACAAATATAAGAAATAAACTTAAAAATCTGTTGACGTAAGTTATGCGACTCGATTATGTGAAGTTTGCGCCGACGAGAACATTCTTACATACTAAGAAGTGCTGCATTATTATGTGACGACTTTTCTTGTCTCTTTCTTTCTCGTGGTATACGACGTCAAAACCCGGAAAAGCGATTTATCAGAAATTTGTATTAGTTGGGTTAATATATTTAGCTCTTTCTACATATATTATATATTCTTACTGCAAGGTTACACTCATACGGTCGTACGTGCTGGCAAAGGAAATTATTTATAGTTAATGACCAGTTATTTCAGTTTGTTTTATATTTTATATGAACTATTGTCGTTTTATAATTGCGAGGGGTTAATGCACAAATTATTTAAAAGGTCGTCCGCCACTGCCTACACTACCTTCTTGCCGTATTGTGAATGTAGTATGCCATTGTTCTAACATAAAAAAAACAGATGATGCCAGATGGGGCTAATTTTTTCTAAGCATGATAGGTATGTGTGCCTGTCTACAGCTACACCTCATCTCACCACTTTTTACAATAAACATATTACTAAGGTGGAAACCTACTCAAGCTCAAATAGACATTAAAAAATCATGGTGAGAATTTATTTTGTTGTATTTAATAATAAATTCGTCTTTTTTAAGGTTGGAATGTTAGGTTAGGTTAGGTTAGGTTGGATGGGACTAATTTTTTCTAAGCATGATAGGTATGTGTGCCTGTCTACAGCTACACCTCATCTCACCACTTTTTACAATAAACATATTACTAAGGTGGAAACCTACTCAAGCTCAAATAGACATTAAAAAATCATGGTGAGAATTTATTCTGTTGTATTTAACAATTAATTCGTCTTTTTAAGGTTGGAATGTTAGGTTTTTTCTACCTACAAGGCCAAAAAATACATGTAATTAAAATAAATATTTCTTACACTTAGTAGTATACCTCTACGATATAATTTTCGTTTTATTAATATTATCAGGATATCTTTAATAATTTACCGCACACACTGCTCTAACGGAAACGCTTTGAATTTTATCAAACAACCGCCGTTTTCCAACACAAATCATTCCTCGAATTTAATTAGTGAAATACCTCTGCAGTGAGGTAACGACCGCCTGGGTGGACTGGGCAACCGATTTTTTTACAAATGTAAACTTTTTTTTCGCTGCATAACTGGCTGCATTCTATTGCGTTAAGTAGGCAAAAAAACTCTTACACTCAAATTTATTCGTCACGTGAACGGTAGGTACCTGTTATCAATCACTTTTGATATTTTTTATTGTTATTTTCTAAAATTAAAAAAAAAGCATTACCGGGTTACGAATAACCTGATAATATTTGAAAAGTTCTTACTGCCATCATAAAAAGCGGAAGATGTTGCTTGGGCAATGATGAAGGACTTGGCCAGCAGAGGAATTGAACGCACGACGCCAGGGTGGGAACCCGACGCGTTTGTCCACTCAATTACTAGGTAAACATACAGTTTTATAGAAACATTGATAAATAAAGTGATTTATTAATTGAACAACATATTACCAGTAACCTATATAAAAATCATACGTCATAAGATAAGGTTGAAAAGTGAAAAATACAAACAAAATAATACAAAGATATATATATATATATATATATATATAAATAAATATAGCATAATAAATAGAGAAAAATAATTAACGTAGCTTGAAACGAAGTACAAATAAACGGAAAATCTTCGAGGAAGAATATACGAGGCCTGTTCAAAAAAAAGGTGAATTTTGAATTTTCGCGGGCTGTGTACATTTGATTATCGATTTTTTTGTTGTTGTTATTTTGGTACACATATGTTAATCATATGTTAGCATTATCAGCCATTTTGGATTAGTGGTTTGTTTTTGACAACTGGAAAGGTTAGTCACGTTTTTGTGTGTTCTTCGATTTTTTACTTTTGAAAAAAATGGATCAAAGAATAAAATATACATGTATATGGAGAGAGAGCTAAATATTTTTACCTAACCTATACAAATTTGCAATGAATCACTTTTTCCGGGTTTTCACGTTATAAACCATGAGAGAGAAAGAGACAAGACGATTTGTCACATAAGATCGCAACACTTTTAGGTATGTAAGCATGTTTTTCGTCTCCGGCGTCTCCAGCGACTCCGCCCACTACTTAATTCCACGGTTTTTGAGGTTAAATCCTATATTTTGTTGATAAGAATGCTATGAAAAAGTGACTATACAAATAAACAAAACATTATGTTGACATGTGCTATGAATGGATGTAAAAAAAGTGTGTCCATGAAAACCTTAGCCACGCCCGAGTCAGGAAAAAATCATCGATCCTGACTACACTATTCGAAACTC
The DNA here is from genome assembly GCA_022651775.1 of Drusus annulatus. NCBI lineage: Eukaryota > Metazoa > Arthropoda > Insecta > Trichoptera > Limnephilidae > Drusus > Drusus annulatus. Next base: position 898,879 of record JAGWCC010000006.1, read on the forward strand.
ATTCTTTTGTCCCAAACTGACGTAGTTAATTTTCGTGGTTTTCTCGGTAAAGTTTTTCCCGGAGGCCCGAAAGATTGACAATACCCCACTGAACAACAGTAACACTTGATCATACATTTTCGACTTAACAGCATAGAAAATATACAAAAAAACTCACATTTTGTTTATCGCGCTAATTATTCTCCGGCGTTAATTGATTATTAAATCATTAGTCTGTGCATTTTCGGGGAAGACTACGCCATTTTGCCCGCGGGGGTCCGTCCACCATCAGCGCAGTGGGGGCTTAATTTAAAAATATTTTCAAGAGCGTATAAAGCTCATTTTTGCTACTTAATAATGATAAAAATAATGCATTCATGTAACTTCATTGTTTTGGTATAACGCGACCGCTAAATTATTTATTAAGCAATGAGAAATAAAAATCCACACATAAATTAATTTCTAATTTTTGGAATTATTAAAACCTTTTACATATATTCTTAAGTTGTAATGTACGCACCAAAGAAATAATTAATTAATGCCTATATCGTAAAAACAAAACGAACATTAATATAGTAAGATCATACTTCCGGCTTGTGTAAAAATAAAGTTTACGAAGAATATTGAAGATCTACAGTTTCTCATGTCTAGGATGAACCAAGTATGTATGCAGAATGAGTTGATGATGAATGTAAGTAAGTCCACAGTCATGGTGTTTGAAAGAAAGAGTACGAGAACAGCGTGCAATATAGTTGTGAATGATGAATACTTGGAGCAAGTGGATGAATTTGTGTATTTAGGAAGTGTGTTTAGGAGAGACGGAAAGACTGATAAGTATATTGAAAGAAGGGTGAATGCAGGAAACTCCATTAATGGAGGACTGAACGTTGTTGGCGCTAATGAAAAAAAAATTCCAAAGAAGCGAAGCTAGCAGTCCACAATGGAGTGCTTATACCAAAGCTGATGTATGGCAGTGAGGCATGGAACTGGCAGAGGAAGGATGAAAGTAGACTGAATGCTGTGGAAATGAGATCCTTGAGCCGTATGTGCGGCAAAACCATGTAGTACCGTATTAAAAATGTGGATATCCGGAAAGAATGCAAGGCTGATGCGAGCGTAATGAATAGGACCAAGAAAGGGACGCCTAGATGGTTTGGGCATGTAGAACGAATGAACGAAGGAAGGAGTGTGAAAAAAATACTCGTATATGATGCGAAAGCAAATGGAAGAAGAAGTCGAGGAGGCCTGAGAAAGACATGGCACGATCAAGCAAATCAAATACTTAAATCAGGTCATGAGGAAAATCAGAATAACAGAAGAGTGTCTCTGAGAGACGATGTATGAATGTGAATGAAGCAAGGAGTGTGTGCCAAGACAGAATTATAAGGTGGTCTGTCCTATCTGCCTCCCCTTGCGGATAAACGGCGTGAGAATTAGTTAGTTAAACATGAAATAATTTGTGGTTTTTTGGATTTGATGTCCGATCAAATCCGACCGGCTGGTGGCTGAATGGACAAATGCGTCGGATTCCCACCTGGGCATCGTGGGTTCATTACCTCTGCAAGCTAAGGCCTACATCATTGCACAAGCAACATCTTCGCTTATTATTATAGTTTTTTGTTTTCAAAATATTATCAAATTATTTGTAACCCGAAATGTCGGATTTCTTAAAAGAAAGCTTGTTTTTTTATATGTAAACCTTCTTGCCTTTGTTCAATTGCCTTATTCAAGCCACGTGACTGCTTTCATCTAAGCATTTATTGTTAAAATATTGGGAGGCTTCAACTTAAAGATTATAAAATAAATGAAAAAATAACTTTTTATAAGACCACGGATATTATTTTATTTTTTATTACCGACCGGTTTCTATTAGCCTAAACATCATCAAAGTACAAAATTAAACCTAACAAAAAATACAAAGTCTTAAATTTTCAATTCATATTGTCTACCTCTTTCGCTTTGTTCCTTTGTTATATATAATCTGTTTCTCGACGAATCACCTTTAGATAAACATTTTTTTACCAAATCCTGTACTGTAAGACAAATTCACCGAGTCCATTTTAATTTCGCTCCCATGCCCTAAATCGGAAAAAATAAATAAAATAGTAGTAAGTAAATAAATAATAAAAATCATAATTATAAGTTTTAGTTAATAAGTGTGTCTATCTGATAGGGCCTACCAGGTAAGTATGTTCCTGTATATTTTCACATTTAAACTAGGAATTTATATGTAATAATAGAAAATAAGATCTACACAGCGCCCTTGAGGTGATTTTTCACAAAAATGGCTGTATACAAATCATTAAATTATTATTATTATCTATAATCACTTTGAATTTTTGTTCAGTTTAATTTTGTACACTGATGAGGCTTAGGCTAAGCGAAACCAGTCGGTAATAAAAATAAAAATATTATCCTTAGTCTTATAAGAAGTTATTTTTTCATTTGTTTTAAATATGTCAAACTACAAAGTGATTGTTTTCTACTAAAATACGAAGATTAAAATTGGTTTTACTTTTTTTTTTTTATTAGATGGTATATTTTGAGATGTGGAGGTATTTCGCTACCAAACGATTCTTTGATATAAAAAAAGTTTTTACATATTTGAATTTTCGTTAAAAACTTCGGAAACTTTGGGAATATTAAACTAACACTGCAAATTGATTTAAAAAAAACCTACATTCCTTCATACCGATACTAGTACAGACTACATCCATGTTGTTTGGTTGTTTGCAAGCGAAAAGCGCTCTTTTTATGAATTTGTTTAGAGATAAAAGTCACTTGAACTGCCGAATCAAGCTCTCTATTGGCTATTTCTGTTTGCTGTGAAATATTGTCTGGACCGAGGCCCCCTTGAACGGGTGGCCGCATACATAAATAGACAGAGTTTCTTGATATTTATTTCACGGAAAAAGGCAACCCACTCAATCTCAGGTTTGCATCAGTTTGTTATTTTTGTTAATATTATCCGAAATTGATAATTTTTGTGAGTAACTATTTGACAGCATTTTTTTTAAATTTCAGTATTTTAATCTAAGAATTGGATTATCTAACCATATTTTAGGTTGAATTGCTATAGTTCTACATGTAACATCAGTTTACACCAAAAAAAATTATGACTAACCCATAAATTAGTTCCTGTGAATGCTTATATATAATAATAATAATAACAGTGAACTTATATAGCGCAGTTTTGTGATATTTCACCTCAAATGCGCTTCATGCTAAATTAATTGTGCTAATAAGATTGACTAACAAGGAGAAAATAATATATAACATGTATGGAAATTAAAACTATCTAAAATCATGCTTTAAAAAAATATATATATTTATGGTTTTAAAGTTTTAAAGAAACAGCTGTCACGCGTAAAAATAATTACATCGCAAAGCTTTAAACTAAAAATTGTTTTAAAAAAAAATAATAATTATTATTATTATTGTTTAAATAAAATTAAAAAACCTAAAAATTAAAATCATGATCGTTACCATAAATCATAAAATTATGGTTGCTTAATTTCAATCATCACCATACTAATTATGGGTATAATTCTCCAATGTCCAGAATGTCAAGGCTTGTTAACTCAAGCCATGGTCTTGAAAATTTTGGTAGCAGTCTAAATGATTTTTGTCATTCTTTACGACTCTACCAAAACTTTGACTAGACCATGGCTTGAATGTTCTCTATTATGTTTATTTTGTCCTATTTTTGTCAGCGCTTTATTTTTTTTTATGTATGTGCTATTATTTCTCTGTTGCTCTTTTTACATTTCGTGTTTTATATATCTCTTTTGTAATTGGACTTTAGTCCGTTAATTTATACATAAAATAAAATAAACAAATCAATGAAAATATTAAGGTAAACAATTCTTAAGAATACCGCTACGGTATAATGTGCCTACTTTTCAAACTTCCTGGAGAACATTTCAGAAAAAAGTTGCTTAACAATTTTTGGGCTAGGTTACGTGCATACCTACGTGTGTGAACTTTTCGTAATTGGATTTTTCTATGAAATTTTTTAATAATCTTTTCAAATGCAGACTAGCGATTAAGTAGGTAACTGCATAACTAGCTTAACAACATGCCGCAGGGGTAGGCAGAAAAGACGGACCACTGTACAAATCTGTCTTGGCACACACCCCTTGAATCAATCACATTTGCACATCGTCTCATACGTACTTTTCTGTTTTTCTGAATCTAAACATGGCCCGAATCAAGTATCTGATTAACTAGATCGTGCCATGTCTTCCTCGGGCGTCCCCGACTTACTCTTTCATCCACTTTCGCGTCATATATTCTTCAAACTCTTTTCTTCGTTCATTTGCTCTACATGCGAACATCATCTAAGCATCCCTTTCTCGATCCTATTTATAACGCTCACATGAGCCTTGCATTCTTTCCAGATATCTACATTTTCAGCAGGGTCATAAATGGTTTTACGCACATACGCCTCAGGGATCTAATTTTTACAGCAAGTATGTAGCTCCTGATAAAAAATTAACAAATAAAATAGAGTGATTTGATTGTCACATCTTTAGTTTTTGGTCAATTAATCAACTTATATTACCTACAAGCAAGTTGGATAGATACAAATTTAATAACTTATTCACACTTCAAAAAATTAGGTGTCCTACCTCCATTCAATAATAAACCAAACTTTTAAATAAAATAAGGTTCACAACTCAGAGCAATAAAATACCAAGAGGGATAGCTTTGCGGAACAGTGTAGTCAGGATTGTTGATTTTTTCCTGACTCGGGCGTGTCTAGAATTTTCATGAACACACCGTTTTACATTCATTAATAGCACATGTCGACATAGTATTTGTTTATTTGTACAACCACTTTTTCACAGTAGTTATTATCAACAAAAATATAAGATATAACTTTAAAAACCTTTGAGTTATATCGCACAACGAAAAGTAGTAGGCGGAGTCACCGGAGACGTGAGAAACGGAAAACATTCTTATATACCTAAAAGTGGTGCGATATTATGTGACAACTTGTCTTGTCTCTTTCTCTCTCACGGTCAACGACGTAAAAACCCGGAGAAAGTGATTTATCGTAAATTTGTATAGGTCGGGTAAAAATATTTGGCTTTCTCTCCGTATATTCTGACTCCAAGGTTTGTAATATGTAGTCATGTCGGTACCTACATACTTTCATCCACAAAGCTTGATAAATCTACCTATTGAAACCGTTAATTATAATTATTTAATGAAAGAATTAAAATAATTAACACTCTCAGACAGGAGGCTTGTCTCCGACTTGACTTTTATTTTTAAAATTGTTAATGGTTTTATAGACAGCCCTGATTAACTTGGCTTAATTACCTTCCATGTACCTAACAGAACCACTCGATCCAAAATTCTTTTTGAATGTAACAATAATATCAGGACTGAGTCATTTAGATACTCGCTTGTTCCTAGGGTAATTCTTTCGCTGAAATAGTATATATATTCAACTGCACTGAATCTAGTAACAAAAAGGCTATACTAGCATACCTCTTTCAAAAATATTTCTGTTAATTTATTGCATTATAATATTTTTATTAACTTACTTATGGCTTGGGTGCTAATCATTTTCTATATTTAAAAAAAATACATATATATACATATATATGAACTCCGTACAAGAGTCTCAACTGCTTCCAACCGTCTAGAGCCAGTGGGAGTATGGCATCCCCAAATAGGGCATGTTGTGAGGCCGAAAGTAGGAGGGAGGGGAAGGATATTGGGAAGAGGAAGGTTGGAAAGTACCTGTCTATTCAGATCTGGTCACCAAACACGGCTAAAACCATTTTAAGCAACGTTTCGATTCTGATTGATGGTCTTTCACCAGAGCGATACTTAGAGTATCTACCACTCTGGAACGTGCCGCAAATATACTTTTTATCATTTTTATACGAATTAAATGTGTGATGACACATATTAATTAAATAAAAGTTATTGGCGCACGCCGGGTTTCAACCCGCGACCTTTGGATTCGTAGTCGAGCGTCTTACCACTCGACCATGGAGGCCGTCAATTATATGTTATTTTTATGTCACTATTATTTTATGTTATATATTACACAGTTATGTAAAAGCCCGTAAGACCGTATTTAATTAAATAAATAAATAACTCAACGTGCCCCTTGTAGCAAGGCCTACAAATTAAGTGGGCCTCGAATTCATCCGGCAACGAATTCACTCCCCGTTCTTATTTGTGAGACTGTATTAATAAAACGAAGGTATCGAAAATTATTGCTCGTTTCTTCCTCTCGTTATTGGCACTTGGACATCGGGAATAGCTCGAGCGCTAAGTCAAGTCGCCCACAAGGACGAGATGAAGATATTACATATTTATAGATGGCCTGCGACGAGCAATACAATTAACTTTAAATAATTTCTTTCATGAGTACCTACGTACGCACGAGTGTGAACATTTCGAAAGTATAACTTAAAATTTATCAAATTTTTGAAGAATCCTTTTAAATTCCTGCCTACCTAATAAAATGCCTGCGTTCGTAGACATAAAATACAAGACACGTCATATTCATACAAATCTTACGAAAAATGTAGCACCACTAATGTTGCACCACTAAATGTTTCACCCGCGTATGAAAAGGATAGCCATTCAAATAATATGTGTGTGCGGAAGAGATATCTATATGAAGCGTGTTTCGAAGGCATGTCTCGTTGACTTGCTTTAGTGCAACCAGGCGCGTTGCCTCAGTAACGTATCTACATTATTTAATTCATCTGAACCTACGTTAAATGTTTTTTGTTTTTGTTTTAAGTGAGACAAACACTCCCGGGTTTCGAATAATCTGACTAATTAACTAACCATCACGCCGTTTCCAGGCAGGAGTAGGCAGAGAGGACGGATCTCCATACAACTCTTTATTGGCACACACTCCTTGCTTCGTTCACATTCATATACCGTCTCAAACATACTCTTATTTTATTCTGACTCTTCACGTGGCCCGACCCAAGTATTTGATTCGCTTGATCGTGCCTTGTCTTCCTCGAGCGTCCCCGACTTCTTCTTTTATTCATTTTTTCTGCATGTTTCTTGTTAAATAAACTTGTTTATGATGAAGAGGGACTCGTTGTTGGTTATCTAGGCCGCCAGATTAATTGAATTCAATTGCTATAGATTCCAACTTACAATTATAGTAATTGCAGTTTTTTAAACTACTCGTATCTTGTGGGAACGAACTACTAAGCCATGAAATTATCGAAAAATTCCCAGAAAACTAAGAAGTTTAGCTGTGGGAAAAAAAATTACCCATGTGTTTGGAATAAATTAACGATATTCAATGAACCTAATGTTTCTTCTCGTAAACTATAATTCAAATTAAAAACAGAAATCAAAAATAATAAGAAACTACTTTAGTACCCACTTACCTGGAAAGAAGCTTTTTTTATTAATTTGCATGAAAGTGTTTTTTAACCCAATTTCCTATTTTTTAAATATCAGATTCAACTCAACAAACTATCTTAATACAAGTATTTTGTACATATCAACAAATGTATCTATCTGTACATGCGACCAAAAGTCCACTAGGCGGCCACAAATGGAACTAACGAAAAAAATATCAATTTTTTTCTGGTAGCTGCAACATCTACAATAACTACCTTTTTACTGCAGATATAACTATGTATAAATTGTATTGCTTAACAATCTTTACTTGTAATCGTGTTTCAATTCGTGTTTGGTGATCAGATTTTAATAGCCAGGTACTTCTCAAGCTTCCTCTTCCCATCTCTTTCCATTTTCTACGTCCTTCAGCCTCCCGAAATGCACCCATTCGGAATGCTATATTTTCACTGCTTCCGAAGGAAATTAAACATTTCTGTAATTGTTAAAATATCTTATTATTTACATCAATTTAACATATGGATACCTACCTACAATAATATTCATATGGATATTCAGTGTCTGTGAAGTAATTTTTCACAAAAACGGCGCTATAAAAATTATCCAATTATTACCATTGAAATAAGCAGAACCTTGAAAACGTTAACGTCTTTCGTTACAGAATTGAAATGAGTACCTAATTCAGTGTTTAATACTCGGGCATAAATGCAACATCAGTGTGTTTTTTTTTTACGAATCAAAATTTACATAAACCTATAAAATTTACTTACTTTCCATTGTGTAGTATGTTCTTTTTACGAGTGGCAATTAGTACTTACTTAAATTCGCCGAAATCGTATTTTTATATTTCAATAAAAGTCATGTAAATGAATTGACACGTAAAAATTACGTTTTTCTTTACGGGTCATAAAGCCCGTATTTTATTTAGTTTTTAAAATTATAATGGAATGCTCACGTATTCAAATTAGACAGATAAATTATGGAAACAACAAATTGCAAAGCGGGACAGGTAGAGGAATATTTGAATATAATGAAAAATAACGGAAATAAAGATATATTTATGCAAAGTTGCATAGGTAATAATGCTTTGCCAGAATTAAAGCTTTTAAGTGTTTTGATTGTTGAATAAAATTACGGCCGTAATGTACGCGAGGAAGAGGCGTTCAATACATGGCACGATCAAGTGGTTCTATTTTTTAATTAGCAGGCTAAGACTGAGAATGAAGGTAGTGTGGGAAATGAATGAACGCGTGAGAAGTCAGTGGTTTTAGAAACTATGCATGGCCTGTTCAAAAGAAAAGGTGAATTTTATATTTTCACGGGCTGTGTACATTCGACTATCGATTTTTTTTTTGTTATGTTGGTACACATATGTTTATTAAATGTTAGCATTATCAGCCATTTTGGATTTGTAATTTGTTTGTGACAACTGGAAAGGTTAGTCACGTTTTTGTGTGTTCTTCGATTTTTTACTTTTGAAAAAAATGGACCAAAGAATAAAATCCATGATTTGTTTTTCCACAATTCCAGGAGGCTCATCGTCATTAACATCTTCTCGGCCTTCTGTAAAGCGCTTGTATCACTTATAAAAACATTTTTGAGACAAAGTAGACTCGCCGAATGCCACAGTCAACATGGGCCTTTTCAATACCAAGGTTCACTTCTTCCTTTTCTTAAAAAGATCCTCTACACAGTATCCCCAAAGATGACATAGGCCCTGAAGAAAATTATTTCCTTTAAGGCCTCCTGTGTGGAGTTCGTGTAAAAAAAAACGTGAAAATAGGAAGAAAAGCTTAGGTCACGTCACTGGTATGTGGGTAGAGAAGTACCCAACAGTGGCGCACTACGATGTGTTTCAGGAACGTTCCGTGACATTTTGCGAAAACGTAAATTAATTTACCAATTTTGTGTTAGGTTATATATTTCATCGCTCGAAAGGCAAAAGGGCTAAAACGACACTTAGGTTAAAAATGAGTTTAATATGCAGTTTTGATTAGATTTTTTTTCGAATGCTCTGACTCTCGTTAGATTCTGAAGACTTTTGTGGCCCTTCAGCCATCTGAAATATATTTACCGTTCGGAAGAAGACATAACTCAAGCTACAGAAGTTTGAGACTTTTTTTAGGTTTTTGTCTCTTCGGGTAACCCAGTGAGAGCGTTGAGTTACCTGAGCTTAACTTTTTTTCAAAATCGAACAACGTACTGAAGATTTATGAATTAAATTATAAAACAAATAAAAAAAACTTTAAAGTGCTCTGGGGTGAACTTCGCAAAATGGTGCCTTAGATCTTTTGCCTTTCTGGAGACGATATACTCCTTTTACGTGTCTTTCGATTTAAAATCCAATAAATCAAAGAACGCTTTTGAAATATCTCCACCTATCTATAGAGAGCTATAACTATGATTTGAATTAGTATACCCACGCACTGGCTTTTGCCTATGTGGGATTTTTTTTTGTTATGTCTACATTATTTTTATTATTTCTGTAATTTTTAAATGTATGTAACAAAATAAATCAAATAAAAAAATAAAATAAAAAAAATCTGCCCCAATTTTAATCACCCAATGAGATATTTGACGTTTTTGAAATTGTATTTTTTCCTAGAAAATTAATTTCTTTTCCTACGTGAGTATTAGTAAGAAATTGGTTATTTTACTATCATTTGGGTTTATAAATTACCTGAGTTTAGGAAGTAACAAATTTAGAAAGTTATGCAAATTAAAATTCATGTCCATTTTATATTGGAATAACCCCTCCCTAATTAAAAATTCAGAGGTCGTCGTGAAGATAATTTGAATAGAGGCGGAGATAAGAAATTAATACCTTGTTGTTTAGGAAATAGAAACACGTTTCTGATAAACGTTTTGGGTGAGCCTAAATTTAAATTATTATTATTTATATATTTGTATTTATTTTTAAGTCAGGTTCATGAACGTTTGACCTTTAAGTTGACCGTATGGATAGAATCATTTTTTCGAACAACACATAACATTTATAAATTTTATCCCTACTTTACTTCTAATCCGCACGCCATGTAAGAATATGCAAAGAGGATGTAATGCTTCACAGTTTAGTCCAGGCAGGTCCTTTTCGTTTCATCCAACAACCTAATCATCGGAAATGGAAAAAGAAGTCGAGGACGCCCGAGAAAGACATGGCAAGATCAAATAAATCAAATACTTGAATCGGGTCATGTTAAGACTCAGAGAAGCAGAAGAATATGTATGAGACGATGTATGAATGTGAATAAAGATAAAAAAATGCAAAGCTAATGTAAGCGTAATGAATAGGATCAAGAAAGGGACGCGAAGATGGCTTGAGCATTTAGAGCATGTTCAACGAAGAAAGGAGTGTGAAAAGAATATATGTGTGATGCGAAAGTGAATGGAAGAAGTTGGGGACGTCCGAGGAAGACATGGCACGATCACGTGAATAAATACTTGAATCGGGGCATGTGAAGAGTTATAATAACAGGAGAGTTTGTTTGATACGATGTATGAATGTGAACGAAGCAAGGAGTGTGTTCCAAAACAGAATTGTTTGGTGGTTCGTCCTCTCTGCTTACCCCTGCGGGGAAACGGCGTTATGGTTTGGTAGTTAGTTAGTTAGCCTTAAGAATTTTCATGTTTTTTTATAAGATTTTCGATATTTTCAGTTTGAAACGTTTCTTTCATCATGAGTTTTTAAATATTAATTTAATGTTAAAGAATAAGGCAATATGTCAAAAACAGACAACTGAGCGAAACCGGTTGGTAAGGCTCGTATTATACCTATTATATATACTATATAAGGTTATAGCTGTTTTCAGTGAAAAAAATATCTTTAGCACTTGTTGTGTACATATTTTGCAAATACGTCAAAGTCGTAGGGTGCACTCAGGATAATAATAATAGTATTTGGATAATTTGAATAGCGCCGTTTTTGTAAAAACCCACCACAAGGGCGCTGTACAAATTTTAATTTCTAGTTTATATTAATTCTTAGTTCATATAAATATACAGCAACATACTTACCTGGCAGGACACTTCTGGCAGGACACAATCACCATATCATATTAACTTAAAATTTAGCTGATTCTAACATACATTTTTTAATTTATTTTTTTTCATTTTAGGGCATGAGAGCAAATTTAAAATAAAGTATATCGGAGGTATTTTTTTATTTTTTATAGTGAGGAACAGATAATGATGAAAATTTTCTAATGAATTTAAGGAATGAGAGTCTGAAAAGTTTTCTTGGTTTGAACAGAAATTCTATTGGTAGTGGTAGTAAATAATATCATAGCTGCTAATGGTAGCAATGTAGGTATCAGCCTACAAAAATAGTGCCTGTACTTAGGTAGGTACCTACTTACCCGTCTTCCGAATTGTTATCTATTCATGACAGTCCAATCTAACAATAAAACTGAATTAGCATTAATTTAACACAAGCCCGTAAAATTATGAACATTTGAGAAATAAGTAGGCTCTGATGCGTAATAAAAACGGCGTGATTGTGTAAATAAATCTGCTATTCTTTCTCGGTAAAATTAATCGTAATTGTCTTTTTAACCTCTTTCGGCGGCGCGACCAAATTAAAATCGTTAAAAATTTTGGCCCCGCTTCGAACGCGACAAAAAAACACCAAAGCTTTCGAACAACGAGTAAAAAAGCGTCAATAAAACTCATGTTCGGAAAGTAAGCTCAAAATTTTAAAATGATTTATTATTGCGGAACATAACTTTACTCACCGTTTGTTTCAACACTCGTCGCGTTTGGGATCGAACATTTTTTTCTTAGCATGGCCGAACAGCTGAAATTTGTTCCCGGATAGAAAGAGACACGCGACTTGTTTGTATTGCCCCGACTCTTTCGCACGCCAGTCAAACGACTCGAGTGAGAGAGAGAAAATACTTGTTTGCGTAGCTCTGTCTCGCGTGATTTTCCCGGCGTTTTATGTGAAAGAGATGTGAATATATACTTTGTATGTTGACATCTCGTTTGCACCCGTTACATGGCGCATGCGCAGATATCATCGACCCGCCGTGAGATGCAGCGAGCCCAAACAAAGCGTTCAGCCATCTTGATTATTTTCATATTATATCTCTTTTATTAGCTTTTGTCTACTACAACACGACGCACTGCGATCTCTAACCTCTACTTCAGGCAATTTGTGACTTCATATATGGATTGAAATAAATTTCCATGTCTCCCGTTTTTCTGTAAGATAGCCTACCAATAAAAACCTCATGAAAACATGTCGTTAAATCTGCGGTTCAACCATACGAAAAAAATAAACTCGTTGTGCGTCAGCCAAACTTAATATTGACAAATAATTCTTAATGAAATTTTATCTTACGCGCCATATTTGATACAGTAACTGTACAATTTGGTATCATTAAATTGCTGAATATTTTATCTACTAATGTAATGTAAGTGTAATTCATCTGAGTTCTAGGCCTCATTAGCGTTAATATGAACTTGATGAGAATACAAATAATTGGAGGTAGACCAACATGATATGGAACCAGAAGAATAATAAGAAAATACTTATAGGTATATATATATCATAACCTATGGACAATGCGTTTTATTTTTAGATACCTACCCTTATTGATATGAACGGTTGCTTCGTAAAAAACTCCGTGGCAGAGTGGTAGACTCTTTCTCTGTATTCCGGGTCACAGAATCAAAAACCGGCGGAGGAAAATCTATTTTTGTTCACGTTTGTAATCAATCTCAAAATTATGAAAACATTCCAGGTATGTTTATCTCGATTTAATAAAACAAATTTGTAACTTATGTTTATCTCGCATTTCAGAGTTGGCTAAGTATTGCCTTGCAGAGATACCATTAATTGAAAATTAAGTATATAAGTACTAACCTATTGCTTAAAGGTACTTTTTATATATAATAAGAAGTCGGTTTTCCTTTTTATTATTTAATTTAATCAAATTTATTATTATTGTTGCTATCAAGGTCTGCTATTTCTAGCTATCGAATTCAGTCAATAGTAAACTAAAATCACAAGCTACGGTTTAATAATGGCCTTGAACGCCGGAACAGCTTTAGCTAAAAATAAAAACCAAAAATAGCAGAACTCAATAATAATAGGTAATATTGAATAGGTAGGTACTTGAAGTAACAATAAATGAAGAGAGAGCTAATTATTTTCACCCAATCTATACAGATTAGAGATAAATCACTTTCTCTGGGTTTTTACGTCGTACACCATGAGAAAGAAAGAGACAACAAAATTTCCCAAATTATCACACCGCTTTCAAGTATTGTAAGAGTGTTCTTTCTATCCCACGTCTCCGTTGACTCCACGATACGTTATGATATGCGAAATAAATTGACACAACTCAACGGTTTATTAGGTTACATGCTATATTTTTTTTATAACAATACTGTGAAAAAGTGGTTATACGAATAAACAAAAACATAATGTCGACATGTGCTATTAATGGATGTATAAATACCCTAGCCATAGTCCTAGCTACGCCCAGGTCTAGTCGAGTCAGGCAAACCTTGTAAAAACTGACTACAGCTCTCTGCTTTGAGAGTAGGTATGAAAAAATAAAATAGTAAAAACAAACTTATTTCTTAAAAAGCTAAGTAACTCCTTTCACATTTCCTTCTTTATTTTTTTTTCATTCCATATTTTCATGAGCTTCACAACATTCGCAGAAAATTAGAAGTTGTTTTGATTCATTGGCTAGGAGTTAGGACTCTAGTAAAGTATCGCAGGCATACAAAAAAGCAATCATATCTGTAGGTAGGTATAAACAGCACAATTAGTGATTTGCCAGGTAAGTATTTTGCTGTATATCTTCTCTGTTATTTAATTTAAATAAATAATAATATAAACTAGAATTTTATATTAACTGGAAATTTGAATTTGTACAGCGAACTTGAAGGGATTTTGCACAAAAACGGTGCTATACAAATTATCCAAATATTATTATTCTTGTTAATCATGTCAATAAAACTTAGATTACTTATCGAAGTAGCTACCTGGTAATTTTCTGAATTTGTTACAGTAAATTTATAAATATGTATTTAAAAAATATATATTTGGATTCTAAAAATGTCATGTAAGGTATTGACTGCCCACGAGGTACATAGGTAGGTGCGTAAGGTGTGTAGAACCACAAAGGTTTATTCAATAATTTATATACGAGTAGGTAGGTAGTCAGTCCCCGCAACTGACATTTTATTCTTTGGAACCCACCGACAAATTCCTAAGTCAGATTTATTAATTGAATACATTGCCTAGGTAACTACATTAATTCTACACAAAGTGAGGGAAGGAAAAATAAATTGAAAAATATTTCAGTGGAATTATTAAGCCGGTTATTTCTGTGGCTTGAAATTCGATAAATAGAATACTTTAAGAATACGTTGTTACGTTCAAAGAGCCTCAAATAATATACTATTTTGATACCTAATAACCAAAACCTAGTTAGAGGAATTCAAAAACAATAACGTATTTTAATATCAGCCTTGAGCTGAGTAGGAATATTTTCCTTTTTAAATCGTAAATTAAGTGTCGGGTATTACTCAAACCCACTATTTAAACAAACGAACAGTTAAAATATTAAAATACGTAAAATATGGATATTGCTTTATTTTTGTTGTTTGACTTAGATAACATACTAAATTAATTTACCCTCTTAAAATAAAAGTAGAACAGACTAAGTTAGAAAAGTTATTTATTATTTTACATTTGGATTTCAAAGAGCTTTTCAAAGAGTCAATACAATAAATAAGCCGGAATTAAATTTATTGTATTATATTTATTTTTTAAAGATTTTTCAGTCCAATGTATGCCTTTGTGTTAAGTTTCAGCTTTGCTGAACAGTTTGAAATTAAAATAATCGAATTGTTGGGAAATTATTTCTACATTATTAAATCATTTATTCTTAGACTGAAGCTATATACCTACCTATTCAAGTCACAATCGATTGCGTAGCTATATCTATGTATACATGTAGATACCAGATTTCAGCCTAGTTTAAAATATGCTTTGGACGGAAAAAATGAATTCATCACACTAATTATTATACAGGAAGGCACCTACTTAGCTAGATATTAATTATTTAATTATTATAATTAGTCATATTCTTAATAGTCAGTAAATTTTTCCAGTCGTCCAATATTGGCTATATTCCTGTAAACTCGTAAAGTTAATCATTATTCTTTAACCACCTTCTCAGTTGACGTTTTACCTCTTTCAATTCATATTAACTGTTTCTTTCTCTCTGCTGCTTTGTTATAATTTAAATGTTATTCTATTGTTTTCTCATTGTTTTGTTTTTTAATTTTATATTTTGTTCTCCCTTTGAATGTATATATATATAGACGCACAATTTGTATTTTTTGTTTAGTTTAATTTCGTAACCTGATGATGCTTAGACTAAGCGAAACGACTGCCAAAACGACGAAACTGACGGCCTCCATGGTCGAGTGGTAAGACGCTCGATTACAAATCAAAAGGTCGCGGGTTCAAACCCAGCGTGCGCCAATAATTTGTATTTAATTAATATGTGCCATAAGTCATAACACATTTAATTCATATAAAATAATGTAAAGTATATTTGCGGCACGTTCCAAAGTGGTAGATACTCCAAGTATCGCTCTGGTGAAAGACTTTTCATTGATTAATTATTTCTTTGATAATATATATGGCGTCATTCTGTGAAATATCACCTCAAGAGTGCTTTCTTTATTCAAACTAACTAACTAACAACCAAGCCGTTTCCCCGCAGGGGTAGGCAGAGAGGACGGACCGCCATACAACTCTGTCTTGGCACACACTTCATCATACAAACTCTTCTGTTATTCTGACTCTTCACATGACCCGATTCAAGTATTTGATTTACTTGGTCGTGCCATGTCTTTCTCGGGCATCCTAGACTTCTTCTTTCATTCACTTTTGTGTTTATTCGCTCTATATGACCAAACCATCTAAACGTCCCTTTCTTGATCTTCGATATTCGATATGTAAATACAGTCGAACTTGGTTATAACGATCACAGTAATAGCTAGGTCACGGCTACAATGAGTAATTACTTAATGATATGTTGGTTTGGACTTATTTTCATATAATCTTGTGGGGTTATAACGAGGTCGCTTCACTGATATAACGTCCAAATAATATTGTCAACTCAATGCGCCCGGGTATGAAAAAAAAACCCAATTCTCGAAACAGTCAAATTATGACATGAACAAGTCAAAGAAAGCCACCCGTCCGGCATGGCAGCGGACTTTCCGCAAATCGCGTTAAGGAGGGTTTATAATCTCCGATAGTTGGCGCTCTAGTAATCATAACTGAAATCATTTTGTAGTTAAGCATGATTTTCGTATTAAAAACATGTGTTGCTTTATAATATGCAAGCTTTCACACCCTGGTGTAAATATCAATATTAGTAGAAAGGTACTTTTTTACCTACCTACGGTTCTAACGACTAATGACCATAAGGAGCGAATTTGTTTGGTCCTTTCGCGCTCGTTATAACCAAGTTTGACTGCGTTGTATACGGGTACAGTGTTAGTCACTTTCCGTATAATATATTTTCAGAGACGCATTCTACGTTCGCAGTTAAGCGTTGGTAACCAAAATCGATCGTTGGATTTCAATAAAACGCCAGTAAATATAATTACTGCCGCGGCCGGGCAGCGAACGGCCGGGCCATTGTTTGCCGTCGACTGGATCGACTACTTTGTAGGTACGACGCCTCGGGTTCCGCTACCAACGGAGCGCGACGAACGCATCGCCTGGGCCGTCGCCGTGCTTGGCTGATCGAATCGCTGAAACTTGAAACAAACGACGTTTCTTTAATTAAACCCAAGAAATAAAGGGGAATTCGAAACGAAATGTCGACTTTTGGTGCAGTGGGTAAACTACACGTGGGCCTGGTTGGGTTAACTTAGATAGCGATTTTTTAAAGTCGGTTTCGATAATAAATTTATTAGCTGAGTTCTTGTTGTTAATGTTTTCTTTCAATTCTAAATAGTACATATGTACAATATTAAATTTAACTATAAACTTTCTCAGTAGAAATAATATTTATACAATAGGCAAGTATAATAATATTAATGTTTTCTTCCAGAAGGTATGCAGGAGTAGTGCAATGCAATACCTTCCATAATTGATAGTAATACATAGTAATAATAATAATAAAATACAAGTTGTAAAACACACAATAATAATAGTAAAGAAAAAATAAAAAATAAAACATAAATTCATTAAAAAAAAAATATATATATATATATATATATATATATATATATATATATATTAATCGAGGATATTAGGTCTCATTTCTGCAAAACGCCATCAAGAGGGAGTCAGGATAGCCTGGCAGCGTTAAGATTGATGGGGCCAATATCTTACTTTCCACGTGCTAAAAAGGGTACGGTTCCCGCTGTGGGATTCAAACTCGATCCATCGAGTAGTATTGAAGAGTATAGACATTTATTTAGTATAGACGTAGTACAAACAAAACTATAGATACTACCTCATTAACTACCTCTTGACGGTCTCCGTGGTCGAGTGGTAAGACAGTCAACTACGAATCCAGAGGTCACAGGCTCAAATACAGCGTTTTTGTTTTTATTTTATTAATATGTGTCATAAGTGTCACCACACATTAAATTCATACAAAAATATATTATACATTTGCGGCACGTTCCAGAGCGGTAGACCTGGTGAAAAACCACTATTCGGAATCGAAACGTTAATTGAAATGGCTTTAACGGTGTTTGGTAATCAGATCTGAATAGCCAGATCCTACCCAACCTTCCTCTTTCCCATCACTTTCCCCTTTCCACTTCTTTCAGCTTCACAACATACCCCAATCGGGGCTGCCACAGTCTCACTGAAGCAGTTGGGACTATTGTACGGTATTTACTATTAAAAAAAGAATATAAAGGGGCTGTGGTGGTGATTTTTTATAAAAAAATGAGGGTAAACAAATTTTTCAAATATTATTATTATTATTAAATCGAGGGCATCGCTACTGAAGATATCGTGTTAACCAGTGCAGGAAGAGGTACTTATGCTCGTTAGTGTAGTATCCTCTTTTGGGAATCAGCACAGCTTGGTAATCTGTAGGCATGTAGATACTGATTTTAAGGTTCGTTATTTTTGTGATCAATGAAACGAAGCATGCCAAATAACACTGGTTTTTGGTACATTCCAATAGGTTGCCGTTTATGTGATAATAATAACAGTGAATTTATACAGCGCAGCTTTTTAATTATTTACAGAAAACTACCTAACTTAATATAATAACGAGAAAATAATATATAACAGATATGCATGCAAACCAAAACTACACAAAATCATGATCGTTGTCTTTGAATGCTAATAAACACCCGGGTTACCGGCAATGATATGAATAATAGGTAATGCAAATAAAATGCGTAGACGGATAAAATATCAGTTTGGGAAAGTCAATGTCCTCTCATAGAGATATTATGCGTGTACTGAAAGTTAATAATCTTAAGAGAGTAAAAATGTTTTGTATTGTTAAAAATACTTTAGAAAAACAACATTTTTGACGAAACGAATAAAAAGATCCGAAAATACTCGTTCGAGATAAGCGTATTAAATACGGTGAAGTAAGCGACACTTGTATGTGTTTTGGACGGTTCGGACACGTACGCCAATCGGTCGAAGAAATGAGGAAGAGGACAATACACATGACGCGCAGGTGGACGGTAAAAGGAGTTGGACACGTTCCAGTAAGACTTGACACTGTCGATTGAATCAATTTCTCGAGGCAGGTCATGTCTAGAGTAAGAATAATAATAGAGGGTGAATCAGAAGATTTACGGAATGTAGATGAAAAAGGAGGTAGTTCTAGAATATAGGCATTTTTGAATACATATTTACAATTTTGCTTACACTCTTATCTTTATTTGAGTATATTAATAAATCGTTTCCGATGAATACTTGGAGCAATGGGATAAGTTAGTGTATTAAGGGGGTATGTTTACGAGAGACGAAAACGCTGATAAGGATACTGAAAGAAGGGTGAATGCACGAAACTCCATTAATGGAAGACTGAACGCTGTTGACGAAAATAAAACATTGTCCAAAGAAGCGAAGCTAGCAGTCCACAATGCAGTGCTTATACCAACGCTGATGTATGGCAGTGAGGCATGGGACCAGCAGAGGAAGGATGAAAGTAGACTGAATAATAATAATATTTGGATAATTTGTATATCGCCGTTTTTGTGAAAAATCACTACAAGACCTCTGTAGAAATAAGATTCCTGAGACGTATGTGCCGCAAAACCATGTATAGCTGTGTTAAAAATGTGGATATCCGGAAAGAATGCAAGGCTGAAGTAAGCGTAATCAGTAAAATCAAGAAAGGGACGCTTGTATGGTTTGGGCATGTAGGCAAATGAACAAAGAAATGAGTATGAAAAGAATTTATGAGGCGAAAGTGAATTCAAGAAGAAGTCGGAGAAGCCCGAGGAAGACATGGCACGATCAAGTGAATACAATACTTGAATTATGTACGAATTTGAATGAAGCAAAGAGTGTGTGCCAAGAGAGAGTTGTATGGCGGTCCGTTATCTCTGCCTGCCCTTGCGGGGAAACGGCGTGATGGTTAGTTAGTTAGTTCAATAAATCGTTTCCTACATATCTAATTTTCAGTTATTCCCACTCTTGGCATGACACAATCCAAGAGTTTGATTCACTTAATATTGCCACGTCTTTTTTTACTTCCTCTATCCACTTCATAGTATATTCTCAAGCCACTTTTTTGTCCACCCGCTTCAGATGTCGTAGCTATCTAAGAGGCCGTCTGCTTATTTATTTCATTCCGTTTACGTCGAATCTCCTTTATGTCTGATAAGGTCATATAAATTATTCCACCTGGATCTTCAAATCGCCTAATACATTTTTAATTAGAGTCTGAAATGTTCACTACCTTTTGTTGAAGTATCAAAGATTTTACCCCTGTGGAGAAAATGTCTTCAGTGCTTTTGTTAATCTAAAACCTGAGAAGGGAGGGATGTAGGCTACGCGCGTTTTGAATAAAAGTTTATTTCTATCTAGCACGTAATATTTCTTCCAACGCCTGTGCTGGGAGCTTTATCGACTGAATTATTTCTATCCCCTTATGGATGTGAAGGTTGCTATTGACTTTATTTAAAAAACAAGTAAATTATTGTTGTATATACGTAGTTTCTATTCGTGCTTCGGAATGTTTTTTTTTAATTTTAAGGTAATTGTTACAATTTTTGCACAGTGTATTACAAAATAAGCATATAAGCTGTTCCTCACCATAAAGAACAAGGTTCTTGTGTTTGGTGAGGGAATTTACGCTAAAAATAATAAAATAGTGTTTAGTTAATACAGCAGAGAAAAATAGAAAAGTTAGTATTTGTGTAAAATTAGTTATAGTATTAAATATTAGTAGACAATGATGACACAAATCAGTGAAATAAGAAAAAAAAAAAAAACAAATATAAAAATTATTATAACAATAAAAATTATTAAAGACTGTTAAAGTTGTTTGATGTAATATTTCAATTTAAGCAGAAATTCATTTTCATTTAATATAAATATATTAAGTGAAAATTAAATAATAACTTTATATAACGGAATTAAATTTTATTTTTATTACCGACCGGTTTAGCTTAACCTAAGCATCATCAGGGTACAAAATTAAACAAAACAAAACACACATAGCGTGCGGTTATATATACATACAGAGGGAGAACACAATATAACATAAAATTAAAGAACAGTTAGAAAACAGAATAATTTTTAAATTATAACAAAGGAACAGAGAGAAAGAGGCAGATACTATGAAATAAAAGAGGCAAAACGTCAAATGAGAAGCTGATAAAAGAATATTGAGAAATTTTATGAATTTACGGGAAATATACCAAATATCGGACTACTGGAAAAAGTTTACTTGTTATTAATTTTAATGGCTTTCTTTATTTCTAGAGCTTCTAAATTATTGGATATGTTGCTATGATCATTTTTATGAAGAATATGAGCACCGGTTCTTTTATTGAAGGTATGATCTATTCTAATAAGATGATTGGCGATTTCTTAAGAAAAATACCATTATATTGTATTTTCCCTCTGTCTGTATATAAAACATAACCGCATTTTTTTGTTTGTTTAATTTTTTACCCTGATGATGCTAAATATTTGGTCTTTTACAAAATTATCATTTTATTTTAATTAAATACGTTAAACCACAAAGTGATTGCTTTCCACGAAAATACAAATAGTTTAATTTACTTTTAATGAACCGTCGAAGCTTTTAACGAGTAACACATTCCCCACATAGTAAAACAACCAAAGGTATGTTTATTGATTGCAGTTGCATGATAATTAACAAACAGGTAATAACATTTAACACATATGGGTGTCTACCTGATGCACACTAAAGTTAGACCTGATTCCCACAGATGTCGTTAAGTTGCATATTACAAAGAGACGTGTTATAATATCGGTTCGTCTGATTTTTACGATAAAGTTATCACCGCAACGATTCTGTTACCATTATAGACAATTCATAACCTTTATTATCAGAGAACAATTGTTTATCGGTCTATAATGTTCCGACATTGTGTGTGTAAAGGCGTGATTAACTTTTATTGGTCATAACGTTAACTTTACGGCTGCCATTAAATAGTTTATACGACCACTCTAAATCACTCAGCTGCCGAGCCATCTTGTAGAATTAGCGCAGAATTGAATTTTAAATTGATTTAGGTACTTTACTACAACGTCTCGGGCGGTTTTCTTTTACTGAGCGCCGTTCCAGTTTAACAAAAAAATGCAATAAACTTCTGGTCCTAGGTAAAGCGAGGTGGCTCCGTCAATCGATTGAGCTCTACTGTTCGAGGTAGGCTGAAAGCTCGCCGTCACTATGTTTTCCTGCGGTCTTTCTGTTATCCCGATAGAAGCCTTGAGAGTGTTTCTACTAAATCTCACCTTCTTTCACAG
This sequence comes from Drusus annulatus, assembly GCA_022651775.1. NCBI lineage: Eukaryota > Metazoa > Arthropoda > Insecta > Trichoptera > Limnephilidae > Drusus > Drusus annulatus. The sequence continues at coordinate 921,191 of JAGWCC010000006.1, forward strand.
TTTCGTTTTATCAAAAGAAAAATGTAGTGGAATAAAATGAAATTATTTCATTTTATTATTGTAGTGGATTATGTCAGTTAAATAATGGATTGAGTTCGAATTACAAAGACGGTACTAAGATAGCACATTTCTAACACGAGATATGCTTGGCAAAATATTTAAAAAAAGATTTCTTCACAACATCTGTAAAGTCATTTTTGTAAAGTCCATCAAAAATTATAATCAACATCATAAAGTAGCGCCCCTATTTAATAAAAAAATAAAAACCATTTTAAGTAAACACTTTAAACGAATGCATGACTCATACATAAATTTACAGGCTGATGGAAGTCACAAATGAAATGTTTAAATTGAATTATTTAACAATACTTTTGAGAGACGCAATGTAAACAAGCTGGTAATATAGAAACATAGATAGTTACTGAAAAACAATTATTTAGGTGTGGGTAATAATCAGTAGTTATTATATCGATTTACATGCAATGATTCCCTGTGATATGCTATAAAGCCGTCTAGAGCATCCATTCCAAACATTAAAATGCATCCGCTACATCTGCGTATACAATAATTTATTGCCGCGAGGGAACTGAACCCACAAATGCGTGGGTTACAATGCTAGATACATGAACACGTCTGTGTGACTATATTGACCATTTTAATACTTAAGACTTACATCGACAGTAATTTTTTAAATAATTATCAACCACTCGATTTACAGGTATTTAAAAGTTCTAGGAGTTAATTTGCAGAGCATTTTTCTTAAATTTGAATGCGAACGTCTTCTGATTTCTCGCACCTTCTTAGCATTATTCACAGTAAAATAAGTAAGAGTTTTTTTACTAAATCTGTCAAGTATATTATTTTTACTATGTTCGCACGTCGTAAATTAGCACTTAAACTTTATGACAACAACTTTCATCGCCAATTTTTTATTTGATCTTTCAATGATAATATTCAAAAAAATAATATTCATTGATCTGGCGTTTCTTAAATTTATGGTCGCAATTTTATTGATTTAATGTATATTTCAAAGTTTACATCGTCTTCTTTCTAAATTATCAAAACGTAATCTCTATTTACACAGAACAGAGAACTTACCATAAAATATAACAAATAACTGAGTTTACTCGTGGGTAGAATCGATACTAAAATAAATTAAAGCATTATTGTAATTTTATTACTCATGCAAACAAATCACTGTACATAATAATCTGTGGCCATTAAAAAGTTATCTTTCCTGGTTGTCTCATAATTTAACATTTAACCAACCAGCTAGATTTTCACTCACGCACATTTTCTAGTTTTTTCTATAAATAAATTAGCTTAAAGCACGACATAAAAATAAATTTAGCGCCACAAACAGTAAACCTCGAAACATAAATATGCCTTAAAAAGTTAAATAAACATCGACCAGTTCGATAACTGTCGAAAACCAACTAAAGCTCTCTGACCGCTAGCTGAAAAAAGTTGTACAATTCTCGATTATTTAAAAAAAAACTGTTTTCGCAGGGACGTTGGTTTAAGTTAACCCTTTTCTAATTGCCCTCCTAGAAATAATGGTTTTACAACCCTTCGCAACATTGCCTACGAGTTACAAGGTTAATTTTTGTTTTCCGCAAACAAATAATAATATAGAAGGGTTGGCTGGTTGCTACAGAATGTGTATGACACAAAGGAACGGAATAAACAGTTTCACGGATTGCTTTATAACCCCTAAGAAATGTGCAGCTCGTTACTTGCATATAAAGCAACGGCATAAAACACCACCCTGCTGCGGCTCTCAAACATTATTCAGTTTCATCTTATTGTCGATGAAAGTAAATATTTTCCGTAGAAAATTAACACGTAAATTGGGTTAATAAAAAAGCTTGAGTTATTTTTTGGTGTGGTATGACATGACAGAGCTTTTAAGGTTTTTTAAAGTAAGTTTTGATATTTATTCTTGATTGATAATAATAATAATAATATTTGGTTAATTTGTATAACGCCGTTTTTGTGAAAAATCACCTCAAGGGCGCTGTAAAAATCTTAATTTCTACATAGTATTAATTCCTAGTTTATAAAAAAAATATTCAGCAACATACTTATCTGGCAGGTCACTTCTGGCAGGACACAATCACCATATCGTAATAACTTAAAATTAAGCTGATTTTTACATAATTTTTTATCTAATTTATTTAAAATTTCAGTATAAATTAATGTCGCAAAACAAATGATCTAAATTCCATATTTATTTTAAATAATACCTACATTTGACACCAGCAATAAATTATACTTTACATTATTCATATTTTCTGTCTCTTTCTCTCTGTTCCTTTGTTATAATTGAAATGTTATTGTCTCCACATTGTTTTGTTATTTTATTTTATATTGAGTTTAATTTGATGATGCTTAAGCTGATCGTAACCAGTCAGTCATAAAAAATAAAATAGTATTCGTGGTCTTAGACAATGTTATTTCTTCATTTTAATATTTTATTTGGGACCTCTCCGAATTGTCAAACAGAGACCTAATAAAGCTTAACAGTAAAAACATAAAATACTAAAACATCGGTAAGCGTAATGAATAGAACCAAAAAAGGGAGGCTTATATGGTTTGGGCATGTAGAGCAAATGAGCGAAGAAAGGAGTGTGAAAAGAATATGTGAGGCGAAAGTGAATGGATGAAGAAGTCGGGGACGCCCGAGGAAGACATGGCACGATTAATTGAACCCAATAATTGAGTCGGGTCATGTGAAGTGTCAGAATAACAGAAGAGTATGCATGAGACGATGAATGAATGTGAATGAAGCAAGTGGCCTGTGCAAAGACAGAAATGTATGGCGGTTCGTCCTTTCTGCCTACCCCTGCAGAAACGGCGTTATGGTAGTAAGATTTAATTGCTTACACGAGTATACATGTGAAATGGTTATCTCGGAAAACGGAATTGTTTTTAACCCTGAACGTAATTTTCATCTAAAGCTATTGTAGAAAAAAAATAAATTTTTTTTTCAAAATTGGTCAAAGATGAAAAAGATTTCAAAACAAGAACTTTCTCGGATGAAGCTAACCTTGCTTACTCATATTTATTTAAGGTGTACTTTTTATATTTTTTTATAATGCATACCGCACAAGAGTCCCAACTACTCCCAACCGTCTAGACCCAGTGAGACTATGGCATAGCCAACTGGGGTATGTTGTGAGGCCGAAGGTAGTGGGAAAGGGATGGATATGGGGAATAGGAAGGTTGGGAAGTACCTGCCCCTTCAGATTTAGTCACAAAACACGGCTTAAGCCATTTCAAGCAACGTTCCGATTCTGAATAGTGGTCTTTTACCAGGGTAATACTTAGAGTATCTACCACTCTGGAACGTGCCGAAAATATACTACATATTATTTTACAGGAGTTAAATGTGTTATAATTTATGATACATATTAATTAAATAAAATACCCTCGAGTTTTGAAATATTTAAATAACTTTGTACGACACCAAAGACATTATTTTAATTTGTAAGACCGACTGGTTTCGCTTAGCCCAAACATCATCAGGGCACAAAATTAAACGAAACAAAATACCTTGTGTGTAGTTATACATACTCATACAAGCATATATATTTTGTTTAGTTTAATTATGTGCCTTGATGATGCATAAGCTAAGCGAAACCAGTCGGTCGTTAAAAAAAATCTGTGGTCTTATATAAAATGATTATTTCATTTTCATTAAATAAAAGTTATTCTCGCACGCCGGGTTCCGTCAAAGGTCACCTGAGGTGTACGAATTATTTATAAAATGAATTATGTTATTTTTTTAGTGAAAAGTTTGTGAATCATTCCTAAGTATAAAGCCTCCTCAAACGGCACTTATAAACTTTAAGGTCAATAAACACCGCCCAAGGTTACTGCCTATTGCACCTCTCACGCAGGTAGAGCGGGAGGAGATGACAAAGTGGTGACTAGAGGTAGGAACCGTTGGTAGGTACTGGAGGCTCACGAAAAGCTTGGATAGGCGAGGCGATGTGAAGAACGTTTAGCTTTTAAAGGTGTAATTAACGTAAGTGGCGTAGGTTTCTCGGAAATTTTATTTAAAAAATAGCTTAATGGTTATTTTCGTTTGGTTTGCTTAATAATTTTGACGGAGTTCGTTAATTTTTTAAAGGAAGTCGGAAAATACAGCTAGAGGCCTACCTCGGAAATGTTATCGTGATTTTTTATTTATTTATGAGTAATTGTTTTATATTTATTATTAGGAATTTTTCTTGAGACGTATGTGCGGTGAAACCATGTATGGCCGTGTTAAAAATGTGGATATCCGGAAAGAATGCAAGGCTGATGTGAGCGTAATGAATAGGATCAAGAAAGGTACGATTAGATGGTTTAAAGAAAGGAGTGTGAAAAGAATATATGATGCTAAAGTGAGTGAAAAAAGAAGTCGAGGACGCTCGAGAAAAACATGGCACGATCATGTAAATCAAATACTTGATTAGGGTCATGTGAAGAGTCAGAATAACAGAAGAGTATGTATGAATATGAATGAAGCAAGGAGTGTGTGCCAAGATAGAGGTTTATGGCAGTCCGTCCTCTCCGCCTACTCCTGCGGGGAAACGGTGTGATGGTAAGTTGGTTTTTTTTTTCCATGCATTCTTTGGTGAATACGTGTTTTTTGATGATGGTTTGGTGGTTTACCAACTAACTAACTAACCAACGCGCAGTCTCCCCGTAGAAGTAGGCAGAAAGGACGGACCACCATACAACTCTGTCTTGGCTCACTTTCTTCACTTCATTCACATACATTGTCTCATACATACTTTTCTGTTATTTTGACTCTTCACATGTCCCGATTCAAGTTTTTGATTCACCTGATCATGCCACGTCTTCTTCGGACGTCCCCGACTTCTTCCGACTAAATGGTTTCGCTCCTTCTTTTATAAATATTTATTTGTGTTAGTAAGATTTTACTTATAAACAGTGGTAGATTCTTTCATTATCGCCCTGGTGAAAGATCACCATTCAGAATCGAAACGTTGTCTGAAATTACTTTGGTCACGTTTAGTTACCAGATCTGAATAGCCAGATAATTTCTAAATATCCTCTTTTGCATTCTATTTCTTTCCCCGCAAAATGTCGCGCAACAGAATAAGAAATGTTGGTTTTAAAAATACATTTTTAAACTTTATCAAAAAAATAACTAAAATGCAATGGAACCTACACGACCTTTTCAACCAATGTGTACTTAGGTATACTTTTATTGTGATATTGACGTAATAAATATATCAAAAAAATCGGAGTATTTGTTTCCCAGATGTTGAATTGGTCGCGTAGGAATGTAATATTGTTATGTTGAAGAAGAATTGTCACAATAATATGGTAGGTACTGTCCTGAAATTATGAAAAAATGACAGTTTCAAAGACTTTGTTGCAAAGACAATTCTCACATCTGAGATGAATTGGTAAAACACTACCTTCCTTACAAAATATAGCTACGATTTCATGAATATTTAATACGTAAATGTTTATTTAGGAAGGGATTTTCGAAAAATACCTGCGTAATGAAGTACAACATTTTTAAGCTTGGTGAAAAAAAATAAAAAATAATATTCCATCGAAATATTCACCCGAAAACCGAGCCGCCCTTGCTAGTGTGCCATAAACCAGCCAACCCTTTCAGTGCTAACCTTCGGCGGTGGAATTGCGCAAGTATGACACAGTGTTATTGCGCCATTACCTCGCCAGACAATGGAGCCATGAAGGACGAGTTTGTGGAAGCGTCCGCCAGAGTCTCCGGAGACGAAGGGTTAAGGAACATCTCGTACAGACAGTAACGGGTACATCTTTTGTCGTACCTTGCGCAAAGACAGATTGTTAAACAATTCTCGATTGTCTTCATTGTTGACGTTCGGCTAACCACCTTGGTTTTGTGGTGATTTACAATTTTGAATAAATTGTGTAAAGGTGGATTTTTTGGGTAATGATTTTAACTATTATATTCTTGAAAAATTTCGTTAGTTGTATGACTGTGAAATCATCGATTATTGTTACAATACTTTGTGGGTGTCTAGGTGCTTATTTGCTAACAGCATTTAATTTAAACTAGACTTGTTGGCCCAATAGTTTCGATGAAGTGCTTATACCAACCCTTGTGACCCTCAACGGCAGTGAGACTTGGAGCTGGCAGAGAAAGGATGAAAGTAGATTTAATGCTGTGGAAATGAGGTCCCTGAGGCGTATGTGCGCTAAAACCACGCATAACCGTGTTAAAAATGTGGATATCTGGAAAGAATGCAAGGCTGATTAAGCGTAATGGATGGGATCAAGAAAGGAACACTTAGATAGTTTGGGCATGTAGAGCAAATGAAAGTAGAAAGGAGTGTGAAATGAATATATGATGCGAAAATGAATGTAAGAAGTCGGGAACGCCTGAGGAAGACATGGCACGATCAAGTGAATCAAATACTTGAATCGGGCCATGTGAAGAATCAGAATGACAGAGGAGTATGTATGAGACTATATATGAATGTAAATGAAGCGAGGAGTGTGTGACAAGACAGAGTTCTATGGCGGTCCGTCTTATTTGCTTACCTATGCATGAAAACCGTGAGATAGTTAATAACAACGAAATCGGATGATAGCCTTTATTCATGTATCTACTTTAAGGTCGTAAGTTGTTTTTTAGATTCACTATATAACTAAATAAAAGTATAAATATTTCCCAATTTTATTATGTGAAATATGAAAAATTAAATACAAAAACTCCCACTTAAAACATTAATTAATTATTAAATGTTAATTAACAGTATGTGATCATAAAAAAAAATAATTACGAAATATTAAACATACATTATAAACGTATTTTATCCCTGACAAAAATATAAATTATGCTAATATAATGCCAAATGAAGTTAATTTTTTATATATTCGTAAAAAGCATTAACTTTGTGGCTTGCCATATTTATAAATAGAACACATACACTTTGTTTTTAACCACTTTTTTATTTAATATTTTGTCTACCGGTTTCGGAAGTACCCTTCCATCATCAGGACAATATTAAATTAATCTGAAATACAAAAATACTGAGATAAATATACATATTTAGGAGTTGGAAGGAGAAGGAGTAATTGAGGAGATTATGGGAATAACCGAGCGGTTTATTGGAAAAATATTTAGGATAGGAATATAAGATAAATTAATTTGATTGTTTAAAATATTGCATTTATTGTTTAATGATTTTCTAATTTCTAGTGCTTCTAAGTTATCTAATTTTATCCCTTTATTGCAACAGTGAAGAATTTTAACCCCTGTATCCCTATTAAAATCATGATTAGTAGTAATGAGGTGATTGGCGAACTCTGAAAAATTATTGTTATTTAAGCATCTTAGATTTTCACTTATTCGAATGTTCACACTGCGAGATGTGAACATTCGAATAAGTTTAATTTTTTAACATCTCCTCAATTACTCCTTCTCCTTCCAACTCCTAAATTTGTATATTTATCTCAGTATTTTGTATTTCAGATTAATTTAATATTGTCCTGATGATGGAAGGGTACTTCCGAAACCGGTAGACAAAATATTAAATAAAAAAGTGGTTAAAAACAAAGTGTATGTGTTCTATTTATTATTTTTTTATCCTTAAAATTCTGCATATACTATTCATTTTTTGTATTTTTTATGAACACTTACGTTGGTGGTTGTTTTTATTTATTTTATTGCAATGTACCGACTTAAAGACATCTGTAGAAGGATTAAATCTCTCGGATCAAATTTTTTTTTTTTTTATGAATACCGCACAAGAGTCTCTGCTCCCAACCGTCTAGAGCCAGTGAGACTATGGTATCCCCAAATAGAGCATGTTGTGAGATTGAAGGTAGTGGGGAGGGGAAGGAGATGGGGAAGAGGAAGGTTGGGAAGTACCTGGCTATTTAGATCTGGTCACCAAACACGGCTAAAGCCATTTCAAGCAACGTTTCGATGCTGAATGGTGGTCATTCACCAGGGCGATACTATGAGTATCTACCACTCTGGTATTCACTATTAAAGTAAATATAAATATATTTTTAGTATTACTTTTCTATGATTTTACATTTTTAAAGTTATTAAAATAAAACTTTGCATTATATTTGTATTTTTTTTATATTCATGATCTTGTACAAACTTATTTTTTCATTTCTTTAAAAGTATTATTATTAATTGAATTTGGACTTAGATATTATTTACGTGCAGGGTTCTTTAAACATTTTTAGATTAACGTCTCTAGCAAAATTGTAATGTAGAATTATCTAATGATGCTTTGCTTTGAGTTTTTTTTTTTCAATGGGAAGGAAAATAAACTTAAAAACTTTAACTGTAAATTTGCTGTAGAAACTCACTCATCTCGCCATTAATCAAACTTGGTGATTATTTATTTAGACTTAGCTTCTATATTAAATAACTCCCCACTTGGCCAACGGAATATTCTGTCTCGACATTTCATTAGAGAACTTATTGTAAGTTCGTCGCTCCTCCGTCCTCTCCAATGTTCCCGTTTGGCCTGTGACAGGTTCACGGTTCATTCGCCCAGCATCCCATACATCTTAATCTGCGCGCTGTGTGCAGCAAGTGCTGTGATGGTAGCTCGAACGGCAAGCCCATAAATCCACTCATAAATGGACCAATTCATTTCGGCAATTATTTATTGAGATTTTATTAGAAACTCTTCACCCCAATGCTTAGACTTTTTGTATAGTTAAAATGCCATATTATCTCTGCCCACTAACTTACTAACCATAACGCCGTTTCCCCGCAGTGGTAGGTAAATATGACGAACCGCCATATAACTCTACTTTGCATATACTTCTTGTTTCATTCACATTCATACATCGTATCATACATACTTTTCTGTTATTCTGACCCTTCATATGACCCAACTCAAGTATTTGGTTTCTCTTGATCGTGCCATGTCTTTTTCGGGGGTCCCCGACTTTTTTTTCCATTCACTTTCCTGTCAAAAAAAACGTTCCAATTGCAATTAATATTGAATTATTATAAAGTTCCAATAGTTATATACGATTTTCATAAATTCCTTTAAAGGTCAATAATAATAATATTTGGATGATTTGTATAGCGCTGTTTTTGTGAAAAATAACCTCTAGGGCGCTGTACCATACCCTAAAATAAACACTTTTTGGCTTTCTAATACAAGCAATAAAACAAATAATTTATCTTTAAATTCTATACGGGTAGTTTGGAAAATGCGTAAGGTTTCCAGTGAATAAATTTATTTTACTCTAATCTTTTAAATTCCATGCGAAATGCATACTTAAGCTTTAGGTAAGACGTTCAAAAATGCCTATTTTCAAACTGCACCTTTAACTGTCTTTTTAGCATGTTTTTCATAGAATTTAAAAGATAACAGCTTAAAATTTTTATCCACTGGATATCGTAGAAATTTACTTAACTAACCATGCAGAATTAACAGATACATCATGTGCAGTATTGCTTGTATTAGAAAGCTATAAAGTGACGTTTAGCGCCATTTTTGGGTGCTGAGCATTAATTGCTTCTCTATTATAATAAAATTTTATTAATAGTAGATATATATATTTTCCAAAATCAGACACTAATTTAAATTCATTTAACTCTATAAGTACCTAACTGAATTAAAATATTTGAGACTTAGATGATGACTTTTATATTTTTAAGACGGTTCAATCGGTGTTTGTTCATTTAAACCTACGAAATATGTGCATTTAAAAAATGCAATATGTTCTTTAAGAATTTATGATTTCCAACATGTTTTTAAAACAACTATAAACCCGAAGAAACCAAGTCATAATTCATAGTATTTCATCGACCGCCTCTCACATGACCAAGCTCGTTAGTACTATTCTCGTGTATTATATAAAATGTCATTGAAAGAGAATTCAGAAACTTGGCGAGTTTTTAATCAATTCCGAGTGATTTTTCATCCAGTAATAGCTAACATACATTATGTTACGGATATGTGAATTCACAGTGTGGTATAGAGTTTTTAAATACGTGAAATTTGCATTCGAAATATCACCTACGGAATATGTGTCAAGCGCCTCGAAGCCTCAGCAATAAAAAGGATAAAATCATAGATTTAAATAGTGGTTATTATTATGGATATGTTGTGCTTACTATGTAATTCTAAATCTATCCCATAAACAAGAGAATAACAATTCAACTAATGAATATTTTTACTTCGATATTTTAAGCGTCTGTTATTATTATCGTTACTATTTCCAATCTCAGTTAAGTCCCACTATCATGGCGTATTTCTCCATTTTCACTGAGCGTCTATCCTCAAGTACCAATAAGACTGCTGCGGTGGTAAAGCCGATCACCAATTTAATCAATTAACTACTTTAAGATGGTGATCTAAGCTTAAATGTGTTCATCGGAGATTGCAGTTTTTGAAGAACCCGTTGAATCGACCATTCAATGGGGTACTTTGAGAGGCTGCTGCGGGGAACGGCCCATGCGCCATCGTATAATGCCATAAATGCCTTCAAACCGTAATTTGTATGCTCATCTTACGCATTATGTGAAACTAGTATTTTCAAACAAGCCGCGTTAAGTATAAAGTGCCAAATGTATGGACGTGCTGTAAAGGAGATTAACTCTCTTTTTCAAGTTCATGTACTCTAGCAACCTGGCAACCTAAGAACCAATGCAAACACGAAGCGTTGTTGAAACGGGTTTCAGAGCGTTACCCCATATTTTAAACGACACAAATACATCCAAAAGATCCAAGAAACCCATGGCACGGAAATAGGGGAAACCAGATTAGAAAAAATCAATTTGCATAGAAAAAATCCGACTGGCTTACAATATTTAAGATTATATCTATACAAGTACGTGTAGAAAACTTCATCAATGGAATATTAATGGGAAAAAGTTAAAATTAGCTCTGGTAAAAACTTCAATGTTTTGTGAATGCTTCACAAATTGCTAGTTTTTAAAAATGAACCCTTCGTAGTGAACACTTCAATTGAAGTCGAACTCATAAAAAAGAGATTTAAATTAATCCGGTTATTTGTTCAGTTCTTTTTGAAACCGGTTCCTTGATATTCCTCGCTAAAATAAAAGTACTTGTCGGTAGAGATTTAAAAACGAAAAGAACTAAAAAAAAACACGTTCCTTTCAATCGAAGTACTTTGAAGTCGAACTTCAATTGAAGTGCTTCTTTATAGACTTTGTATAGGATTTGAAGTTCAGCTTCACAACTGAACTGCTGCAAATTGAATTAGTTATTTGTAATCTAACTTCCAGTGAAGTATTTGTTTAATGAAATAAAATGAATGAAGTTTGAACTGCCGCAAAATGAAAAAGTTCACACGGAACAGTCAAAACGCTAAAATAAACTACCAACTTCAATTGAAGTATTTGTTCAATGAACAATGAATGAAGTAGGAACTGCTGCCAAAAGAAGAAGTTTTTTGAAGTAGTTCTTTCAGAGAGGTCACAACGCTAATTAAAATTTTTGTGTACGCTTCACTATCCACGAGTACTTTAAAATGAAACCTTCACGGTGAACGCTTTACTTGAAGTAACAGTTCAACCGCTCAATTCGCACCGTAGAAGATATTGTCGCGTGTAGTGTAAGACCTAAGAACTCGGGTGACTGCTACATAGTGTACATAGTTTGTTCGTGCGATCAGTTCGCAGTTCGTACATTGCTTCACGAACTTCACACAAAAAAAGTGCGGCGATTTGTCGTATTTGAAGTAGTTTTTTGTAGTAGTTCGCACAGAGCGGTTATATCGCTACAATGGAGGACTGAACGCTGTTGGTGTAAATATAAAATTGTCTAAAGGAGCGAAGCTAGCAGTCCACAATTAAGTGCTTATACCAACTGATGTACGGTAGTGAGGCATGGAACTGGCAAAGGAAGGATGAAAGCAGACTGAATGCTGAAGACATGAGATTTCTGAGGCGTATGTGCAGTTAAACCATATATGACCGTGTTAAAATGTGGATATCCGAAAATAATGCAAGGCTGAGGTAAACACAATGAATAGGATCGTGAAATGGACGCTTAGATGATTTGGGCATGTAGACCGAATGAACAAAGAAAAGAGTTTGACAACATTTTTACGACCGACCGGTTTCGCTTATCCTAAGCATCATCAGGGTACAAAATTGAACCAAACAAAAATAAAATAATAGGAATAAAGTGTGCGGTTAAATGAAGAACACAATATAAAACAAAATAAGAGAACAGTAATAAAACAAAAAAATAACATTTAAATTATAAAAAAGGAACACAGAAAAAGAAACAGATAATATGAAACGAAAGAACAACTGTTGAAAGAACAAAACGTCAACTGAGAATGTGATAAAAGAATAATGTGATTTTTTTTTGAGTTTACGGATTGTACGAGTAAACCTAATATAATTTTGCTGATTGTTAAGAATATTACTTTTAATTTTAATGGCCTTATTTATTTCTAGTTCTTCTCAATTATTTAATCTGTTACCATGACCATTTTTAAATTAAGTCACTCATGAATTTATAAATTAGATTGTAGTGATTGTTCCGCATTTTATATTGATCAAACGACCCCTTAATGTCAATGTTAGAATTGAAGAACATCTTACATGTTTAAAAAACCACAGTTTTCAGAATTCGCCAATCGTCTGATTGAAAAATATATTTCCTTCAATAAAAGCACCGATTAATTCATTTGTACACAAAATCAAAATTACTGAACGTATTTATATGTTGGATTGTATTCATCAATAGTCAAGTATTATATTATATAATGATTAAGAACTGAGAATTCATTTACAATGTAGCAGGCCAATCCATGTTCCTTCCTTTCACGGTACAACGCGAATATCAGTGGAGACTAAAAATTAATATGTAGACTGGCTCCCAGACAACATGATTGGCTGTCTGGAGATTTACGTAATTCCATCACGTAATACCTGATCGGAGTTCAAATCCGATCTACGTTAGAAGTGTGTGGCCAACGATTTTGTTATCGGCTAGTTATCTTATCCACTACCTAATAAGGAACTCTTTATTTAATAATGATAAATTATTAAGCGTTCTGATTTGAACACAACTGCTTAATATAGAATAAATATATATAGAGGATAATAGGATCAAGAAAGGGACGCTTAGATGGTTTGGGCATGTAGAGCGAATGAACGAAGAAAGGAGTGTGATAAGGATATATGATGCGAAAGTGAATGGAAGAAGAAGTTGAGGGCGCCCGAAAAAGATATGTTAATCAAATATTTGAATCGGGTCATGTGAAGGGTCGAAATGACAGAGGAGTATGTATGAGACGATGTATGAATGTGAATGAAGTGAGGAGAGTGTGGCAAGACAGAGTTCTATGTAGAGATAGTTAGTTAATTGTAAATTGGTGAATAAAATGCTCAAGTTTAATAAATACGACATCAGATGTTACCCTTAATTCATATATCTACTTTACAGTCGTAAGCTGTTTTTTTAGATTCACTATATAACTAAATAAATGTACAAAAAAATTTCCGAGTGGTAGATACTCTAAGTATCGCCCTGGTGAAAGACCACCATTCAGAATCGAAACGTTGCATGAAATGGCTTAAGCCGTGTTTGGTGACCAGATCTGAATAGCCAGGTACTTCCCAACCTTCCTCTTCCCGACCTCCTTCTCCTCCCCACTACCTTCAGCCTCACAACATACCCAATTTGGCGATGCCATAGTCTCATTGGCTCTAGACGGTTGGGAGCAGTTGAGACTCTTGTGCGGTATTCATGTAAAAAAAAAAAAAAACAAAACAAAAATTCACAATATTATTATGTGAAATATGAAAATTTGAAATTCATTTAGTCGGAAGGACATGGCGCGATCAGGTGAATCAAAAACTTGAATCGGGGTATGTGAAGAGTCAGAATAACAGAAGAGCATGTATGAATGTGAATGAAGCAAGGAGTGTGTGCCAAGACAGAGTTATATGGCGGCCCGTCCTCTCTGCCTACTCCTGCGAGGAAACGGCGTGATGGTTAGTTGTAGCGTTGGGAAAAACTTCAATGTTTTGTGAATGCTTCACGAATTGTTAGTTCTTTAAAATGAACCCTTCGAAGTGAACCCTTCAATTGAAGTCGTACTGCTTCAAATTGAAATACTTCTTTCAATGGAATGAAGTTAATGAAATGAATGATGAATAAACTACCAACTTCAATTGAAATTTTGGTTCAGTGAAATAAAGTTATCGAAATGTAATGAATGAAGGCTACAATGAACTACCACGTTCAATTGAAATATTTGTTCAATGAAATGACGTTATTAATATGAATGAACGCTATAATGAACTACCGACTTCAATTGAAGTATTTGTTCAATGAACAATGAATGAAGTACGAACTGTTGCCAGAAGAAGTAGTTCTTTGAAGCAATTCTTTCAAAGCGGTCACAACGCTAGTATGGAGGTTTGCGCACGCAGCGACGTGACATTAGGGCGACTTTTTAGTTCCACCGTCCAGCGACTTTTGAGTGACGAAACTGTCACCGTGTATGTAAAGTGTACTTTTTTATGAGCGCTCACGTACGGGTGACAAAATGTCATTCGGTGATTCATCCGCCTGTTCGAAATCTATTGCCGGAATGAAAGGGTGACGGTCACTTGCCGTGCGCGTGCTCGATTGGAAGACAGTGACAGTGACGAAACTGTTGCCGTGACAAAAGTCACCCGTGCGCGCCTGGTCTTATTGAAAAAGATCATGCCTTAATAAAAGCACCGGTGCTCATATTCTCCATGAAAATGGTCATGGCAACAGATCAATTAATTTAGAAGCACTAAAAATAAAGAAAAGCATTAAAATTAATAGTCATATTCTTAATATTCAAAATTTGTCCGGTAGTCCAATATTAGGTATTATTTATTTATTACATGATTACAAACATTTTTAAGAAATTAAAATAATAGTAAATAAAAATACCTTGTATAATATTATTCATTTGATTTTGTTTGTTATTCATTTACTTTTGTATTTTTCATTAGCTTCTACTTGATTGCCTACTGTTGTTAAATATTTTAATTAAATAACCACTCGTTTTGGCCATCATGCCTGTTGTATGTACTAAAATAATATAAAATAAATTAATAAAAAATATAATAATTGTAATATTTAAAAATGTGTACAAGTGCTACTATGTTTTGTTCGGTCGATATTAGTTCTTAGCTCTAGCTGGGCAGATTAGCTGTTCTAAGGAACCAAATACATTCGCTACGCGACGTATTCATCTGTGGGTTGCATAAGGTTATAAATAAATAAATCTATACTGTTGATGATTAATGATAGTCAATAGACATTGCATACAGTTAGAGGGAAGGTAAAGAAAATTAAAATACCTAAGCCAAACGGCATAGAAGTTTCACTGCAGGTAATATTTTGGTAGGTACTTAACAGCCTGATTACAAAAGTATCAGAAGCTACTCTTAATGCAAATAAGAGGATTTTGGAAGTTAAGAAACAATATGTCACAAACAACAAAAATATTAAATAATACTATACTGTCGAGTAAGCAAAAAACTGCAGACAGGCAATAATTAATGGCAAAGTTTATATCACTGATTTATAGAGGAAGTCAATGTCTAACTAAAATAGTTGTTTTCCATTGCCCCTCGTCACGTTTATCTTTTCGTAAACAGAATGCATTTTCTCATTGCATATTCCTGGTGAGCCAATAGAGCTTTCCTTGTAGGGGATAATTGCACTGCGAGTGCAAGCGCCACGAACCAGACGCATTAACTGGCGCTCACTACCAGGAAGTATCCAACGCGGAGGAATTCCGTTGTGCTTTCAGCTGTATAGACAGCAGATAGCAGTCGCCCACCTTCGCTATGCTTCGCGAGGACAATCCTCTGTCGTATTATTCTGCAGTTCTGTATTTATGTTTTCGCATAGAATTCTGGTTGCTTTGCTTACAAAGAGATGACATTCACCCTGAAATTACTCATGAGATGTAAATGAACTAGAAATACTTGTAGGCTGTATGCTAATATTATAACGAACGTCTCTTTTTCACTGAGTGTTGGAAAGAGCCTCATTATTTCTTATAGTAAGCCACGATTGTTGGAATAAAATGAAATTTTGAACAGAAAAACATTTTTGACTACAAAACATCAATGATGTCGTATTTTTCAATGTAAGTCCTTTAGCACACTAAAGAGTCACTAGCCGCCACTGACCATGACCCACGTTTTATTTCGGAAGTATTTTCACGAGAGACGGAAAGGCTGATAAGGACATTGAACGAAGGGTGAGTGGAAGTAAGTTGGAACTGTATGGAGGAATAAAGGCGTTAGTTGCTAATATAAAGTTGTCAAAAGAAATGAGGCTAGCAGGCCACAATGGTGTGCTGATATCAATCCTGATGTATGACAGTAAGGCATGGAACTGGCAGAAGAAGTTGAAAATAGACTGAATACTGACCTATGTGTGGTAAAACTATGTATGACCGTATTACAAATGTGAGAACCCGGAAAAAATACAAGGCTGATAAAAGTCTAATGAATAAAATTAATAAAGGCACACTTAAATGGTTTGGGCATGTGGAATGAATAAACAAAGACAGGAGTGTATGGAAAATATATGAGGCAAAAGTGAATAATAGAAGAAGTCAGCGACGCTCCAGGAAGAAATGGCACGATCAAGCAAACCATATTCTTGGGTCAGGTCATGCCGAGAGTTAAAATAACAGTATATATATCAGACGATGGATAACTATAAATGAAGCAAAGAGAGTGTCCCAAGATAGAGTTGTATGGCGGTTCATCCTCTCTGCCTAGCTCTGGGTTGAAATGGAATGATGGTTAGTTGGTTAGTCAACCCCCGTTTTTCTTTACCGACTATTTCATGTAGGTTTTTCAAAACAGGTACCAGAGCAATCATCAGTACAAGAAATTTAAATTGTCTGATTCACATTGAACGGTAAAAAAAAACCACCGCTAAGACGAATAAAAACCAAATTTAATTTCGTGCGGAGCTCAAAACTCATCTCTCTGTAAATACATAAAAATAAAATAAAGTTAATTCATTATTTCAAAGAAAGCTAGTTGTATCTTGTCTCTTTATACAATGAAGAGAATCTAGTTTTTCTTTCACTTCCAAGTTTTTCGTTCATCATAGTTAATTCAACAATTTTGAACCCTTTCACAGCTACTACTGAATGCATTTAAATATCAGCTTACGCTGCTTTTGTTTAGTTGAATGATAAATATCTTTATTTGTTATCTCAAATTTAATATTTCAAATGATAACAATGGTTGTTATCTCAAATTTAATATTTCAAATGGCAAGCCGGGGTATCTTAATATTCGCATATTTCATAGCACCTTCGGAACCTTCACTGGCTCAAGTCACTGAAACAATCCAGTACAAGTTGGAGTGGATGGTTTTTAAATCCATTGACGAAATGGCCCCACTGTACATCACCGAACTGTGCGTTCCAGAAAACATTTTTCTAAGGCAGTCGACTCTTACATCAGCAACGTCATCGGCTATCGGAAGGCTGATAGAACCCAAACGCAATCCAAATACTAAGTTTGGAGATCGCGATGCAGGAGTATTGGGGCCGAAGGCTTGGAATAAACTCCCTCCGGAACTAAGATGTATAACGAGCCCAACAGAATTTCGGTCCAAACTGAAAACTTAGCTTTTCAGAGTCTCATATTCTTAAATTCATTAAAAGAATCTCAACATAATCAGTTTCTCGACGAATCACCTTTAGATATACAAATTTTAACCAAATCCTGTACTGAACGACTAATTCAGAAATACCATTTTTTAATTGCGCTCCCATGCCCTAAGTCGGAAAAAAAAAACATAATTACAATTTTAAGTTAAAAAGTGTGTCTATCTGATGGGACCTGCCAGGTAAGTATGTTCTTGTATATTTTTCTTATTTAAACTAGGAATTAATATGTAATAATAGAAGCGCCCTTGAGGTGATTTTTCACAAAAACGGCATAATACAAATCATCCAAATATTATTATTATTAGTTTTTTTAGTAAATATTGTCGCAAGGTAATATTTTTCCTATCATTTGCCATAAAAGTTGTAGTAAAAATAACTCTAAAACAGAACATACCATTTCTAGGTTGTGACGTTAAATTTCCGGAGTGAAAAAAATGTTTTTTGTTTTCGTTTAGCTAAGCCCGCTCGCTCGGTAGAAACGGTCGCTTTCGCCGGCAGTTTGGAGGTAGTATAATATAATATTGACTCAAACAAGCGCATAATGCGGACGTAAGCAGTTGTTTTTATTAGCGAATAACTCACCCGGAGCCCGGGGTTTTCCACGTTTATTTCCATACTCATTTTAACGCACTTTCGGGGATGTTTTGACCGCTGATTATTTATTAGGCGTAAACAGTTTATTCAGTTAAACATTAAAAAATGACGTTTTTCTTAAATATTTAAAATCAACCTATTAATAAGTGTGCGCTCCCGTTTGTGCCACAGTAAATAGAATTTGACTTTAGTGTTTTTATAAATTTTCAAGTTGTCAGGTGTGACTGTTGAATTATGCGTTTTTTGACATTTATCTTGATATATGAAACGCTGTTTAATTTTATTGTTTGTTCCACTATATTAAGCTAAGGCTTAAAATAACTCGCCCTAATGTATATTCTAACTCAAACTAATGTAGGAATAAATTTAGGCCTGACGTAATACTTTAATGAAAAAATCTACGAATATATATTGCTTGCCTTATTTTTTCACATAAATAAAAGTGAGCTTTTAAAAATTAAATAAACAAAAAATATTTATTACTACAATATTAATTATAAACGAAGTTTTGTTAATTAATTATTGAAATAATATCAATAATCCTCAACGTTAATATGAAACAGAAGAAAATAGCGGTCGCGACCGAGACTCGAACTCGGAACCTCTACTCTATCCGGGAGTAACTCTTCTGCCAATCAAGTCCCCGAGACCTTATAGGAAAGCGGCTTTTTTAATCGATCTCATTCTTCATTTCGAAATTATTAAAATCATTCTTTCAATTTTTCTTCCGATTTGGCTACCATTTTGTTTCTTTTTTCTGTTTCATAATTACGTTGAGGATTATTGATATTATTTTGATAATTAATCTTTAAAAAAACATAAAAGCTTTGAAGTTTATTCTAAGTTATTAATTGGTATTTTGTTTATTTATTTTCAATCTGAATAAGAACGGAAACATTTATATTGTTTGTTAGTTGAGTACAAATGAAAAGCACACGGGTTCATAAGCTTTGACAAATATTAATTTTATTCTAAGCAGTCATGTAATAAATATGAAAGTAGTTATTTTTCTCGAAAACAGCCTAAGCAAAACAGCCCGTAATGTCAATTTTAGAACTTAAGAACATCTTAGATGTTTAAATAACTACGGTTTTTCAAAATTCTCCATAAAAATGGTCATGGCAACAGATCAAATAATTTAGAAGCGCTAGAAATAAAGAAAGCCATTAAAATTAATAGTCATATTCTTAATAATCAGTAAAGTTTGTCCTGTAGTCCAATATTAGGTATATTTCCCGTAAACTCGTAAAATTTCTCATTATTCTTTTATCACCTTCTCAGTTGACGTTTTCCCTCTGTTTATTTTTATTTCTTAAATTTAAATGTTATTCTTTTGTTTTCTTACTGTTCTCTTATTTTATTTTATATTGTCTTTTCCCTCTGTATGTACGAGTATATATTACCACAAACTGTTTTTTTTGTTTAGTTTAATTAACCTGATGATGCTTAGGCTAAGTGAAACCGGTCGGTCATAAAAAAATAAAATAAAATCTAGGGTCTTATACAAAGTTATTATTTCATTTTCATCAAATATAGCAAGTTTGTAGACTGCTACATTTTACATACGATGCAATGTTGTGATAGAAATCTACAGTTCTAAGAAAAATATAGAATTTTATGCCATGTTTTCGACTTAAAAGAAACCTGAAAGCAAATTGATAATGATAATTCAACGGTATCAAAAACCACGTGAATCGTAATCGAAGCATTCCTTTGTAAAGCCTATTCGTAATTCAATGCATCTTAGGAAATTTTAATTAATTCCGTCTATTGTGTATACACGAGCAGCATAATGATTATCCATTGAAAACTTTTCCCCATGCTCTCTGTAAATTCAAATCATCCAGGATTTTTTCAATTGCTGTGGGTGTTTGAAATTAAATACGTTTTCATGTTGTGTTCACCTTGGAGTAAGAATATAAATGGAGAGGTACCTTTGCAAAACAGTGAAGTCAGTATTTTTGGCTTTATACTGACTCGATAGAAAGAGACAAAGATATATTAAAGGATGTTGTATAATTTTTGATTACATGGAATTCAGATATTTTTAACGATCAAATTTAAACACATTAAACAAAACAATATCAATACAACATTAAAATGATTTATAAAGTCAAAATATCACACAAACACCAATAACAGAAAGTTTGCCTAAATAGCGATGGAATCTTTTTGTTGATTTTATGTTTTTATACCATTAAAAATGTGAAAATTCTAAAGTTCGGTCAAAAATATTTAAAACTGTTGAAATTCCTCTGAAAAGTGATGTTTTATAGTCTTTGCTTGGTCTTATTTGAACATTCACGCATAGCACATATCAACATCATGTTTAATTTATTTGTATAAACACTAATTTTTTTAATCAACACAAATATGGAAAATAACCTCAAAATCCGTCGAGGTAAGTCATGCGACTCGGTGATGTGAAGTTAGCGCTGACGGAGAATATTTTTTCATACTTAGAAGTGTTGCAATATTATGGGACGACTTTTCTTGTCCCTCTCTCTCTCACGGTATACGACGTTAAAACCAGGAGAAAGATATTTATCGCTTAGTTTGTACTGGTTGGATAAAAATATTTAGCTCTTTCTCCATATATATTCTTACCCCAAGATTCATACTAATAACTGTTGAATAATAGGCGTTTACCAGAATTCTAACCTCATACTGCGTGTTTTGGCCACAGTAGTGTGTAACACGCAATACGGTAATAGAAATTACATATATTATAATGATATTTATCAAGTGGGTACCTGCCTACCCATATCATGTGAGTTAAATATAAGCATCGTGAATTACGGTCATAAAAATAATATTTATGTCCCTTTTGTTTATAAAAACCTCCGTTTGAATAAATACTGAAAGGAATGTAAGTAACGCAGGGTTGTGTCGGAATAAATTGTTCCATGAAAATTATTAGGTACATAAGTATCTAACAGCCAACCATTCCCTCGCAGGGGTAGAGAAAGATGAAATAATGCCATACACTCGTGCGATTAAATCTTCAAGTGTTTTATTCCAAAACTTAAGTTCGTATTCCTATGGTGGTCTAAATATATATGATGAGAAGTATACAAGTGAGATAAAGGAGTACATTAAAAAGTTTTATAACTAGGTTATATAACTTAGGTTATTTAACGTTTTTATAACTTAGGCTAAGCGAAACCGGTCGGTCATAAAAATTAAAATTAAATCTTTGGTCTTATAGAAAATTGTTATTTAATTTTCATCAAAAAGAAAAATGTCCAAGTAACGATTGACGAGTAGTAATTTATATCGGTAGGTATCCACATGAATGCATATATTTTTAAGGGCGGGTTTATAATTGTCTGAAAAAAATAAGTTAAAAAATATTAATAAAATACAATACTCTAAAAATCTTTTGATGGAAAAAAGGATTATTATATAATTCAAATTTAAAGTCTCATTCTTAATAATCAGGTAAATTTGTCCAGTGGTCCAGTTTCATTCTGTAGTAAAGTAAGCCAAAAACAATAAGTAATTAAATCTCTTATTTTCATAACCTGGTTGCACTTTTTTTTACAACTGAAATGTTTGCGAAATTCTGGCAAACGCAAATATCTAAGAAATCTACCCAATCCACCCCTATTTTAGTTCTGATTTTCCCAACTAGATGTCAGTGGGGTACATATTGTCGTCCTGTTAGAGGGGTTGCAAAATGTTTGTCACACTATTTTTAAACAATGATGGTGGTTTTTTTTAATACTATATAACAATAACGAGAATTATTAATTAAGAATAATATTCGAGAATATGACACCAGCTGAAAAACAACCAACGCTACATTCCCAAATACCTGGTTTATAAGCCGCTTGTAGATAATATCAATTCACTACTTTAGTACTTTTTGGCCTTCATAAAGCAGTATTTTGTTACTTTGAAACACAGAAAATTATCGATTTATGGAGATGGAGTTTAAAAGATTTATTGGTTCGTATTGCGTAAAGTATAGGTGCACGTCAAGTGGTGCGTATATTTACCGGGGAGTGAAATTTGGTTACGTACAAATGAAAATCACTTTTTATTATACGGATAAAGGCTGTACCGGAAACATCAACTGAAATGTCTGAAAGAAGGATGTTTTTGCAAAGGCAGGATAAATCATGTTACAAAACCAGAGTGGCTTGTATCAAAATAAAATAAAAGCTAGAAAAAATAATTACGGTGTGTCACATTTGTATATTTTTGGTTAAATTTCGTTTATATCTACTGTTTGATAATACAATAAACCTGGCCTTTCTGTGATATTTAACTTTTTCCTTTACACGTTTTAATTATTGTAAGAATTTTTTGGTCTTAAACCAAGGAAATATGTAGTCCAAACTCGTAAATCATAATAAATACAACTAAATAAAAATTATCCGTTTTTATACATATTTTAATGACAAAAATATATGTATGCACTTCATTTCGAAGTGGTAGATACATCAATATCGCATTGGTGATTTCTCATTATATTTTAAAAGTTCATCTGATAGGAGAAAAAAGAGGTGAAGTTAAGTTTAGAGACCAGATCAGAGCAGCCCAGCCTCTGACTTCTTGTTCCCAATTAAGTCCTTATTTATTTTCCCACCATAAAAATTCAGAAATAGAACTAATTAATTCACAATGGAAATTTCGATATGACTTTGTGAGGTCAAATAAAAAAAAAAGAGTTTTTGTAGAAAAAAATCACTTGGTGGCTTGAAATATTTAATGAAAAAGAAAATTGTCCAAGAAACGATTATTATGTAGTAATTTATATCGGTAGGTATCCACATGAATGCATTTATTTTTGATAGTGGGCTTATAATTGTCTGAAAAAAATAAGTTCCTTAGAGTTTTTTTTTAATATTTCTGTAAAAAGCTAGTCTTAACAAAAAAATGTTTGCACTAGATGCACCCCTTATGGCGTTGAAGTAAAGCCGTTGGACGGGTTGTGGAAGGGGGGGGCAAAACGAAGGCTTCTGCTTTATCAAAGAACGCCTTTCGTTCGACTTGCGTATTTGAAGTTAGCAATACTGCCGCTAGATGTCACCGGTGTGGAATTCGCATGGCTTTTAGCAATTATTCATGTCGGACGCACTGCCAAGCAATGTTAGGTAATGTTGTGTTGATATCAGATTCTATGAAATCCGCCTCTTATTTGTTTGATATATTTATACAAATAAAAATAAAATGTTTTTGCTGATAAGAGCATGGACAAAGGATGCTTAAAGATTTTTCACTTTTCACAAGACTTTTTCATGCGTTTAAATAGTCGATAGTAAATGACAAGAGCCAGTGCAACTATAACATAACTAATGAGCAAGAAATGAAAATATTTTCCAAAATAAAAAAAGAGGGTATGGAGAAATAAGGTTTTTTTTAATATTAATAGTATTATTACTTTTTTTATAGTGAATACCGTACAAGAGTCCCAATTACTCTTAATCGTCTAGAGGCAGTAAGACTATGGCATCCTTAATTGGGGTATGTTGTGAGACTGAAGGTAAAACAGCGCCCTTGAGGTCATTTTTCACAAAAAACGGCGCCATACATATTATCCAAATATCTTTATTAGTGGGGATGGGAAAAAAAAGATGGGGAAGAGGAAAATAAAGGTTGGTACACTTTGCTACATAGATTTGGTCACAAAAGCCATTTCATTCAAGCAACGTTTCGATTCCGAATGGTGGTCTTTCACCGGGGCGATACTTGGAGTATTTACCACTCTGGAACGTGCCGCAAATATAATTTATAATATTTAAAATCAATGTAATGTGTTTTGACAGATATTAATTAAATGAAACTTATTTGCGCACGCCGGGTGTGAACCCGTGACCTTTGGATTCGTAGTCGACCGTCTTACCACTCGACGATTTAAAATGCTTCTGGCTTTTCATATCTGGTCACTAAACGTTCAAGACATTTCAAGCAACGTTTTGATTTTGAATAATGTCTCTAGCAAGGCAATACTAAGAATATCTTTCAGGACGTATTATGATTTTTTTCTGGGATCCGTGCTATAAAATGATCCTTTATAATGTAAGTTTCCTTATAAACTTGCCAAATATTACGAATTATTATAATTGAGAGACTGAAATTACGAAACCAATCGCATGGTTTTTTTATAAATCCGTGCTTAGGTACGTTTGACACAGTTATTCACATTGCTAAAAAAACAAATAGCACTTGTCTTGTTTTCCTGTACAAAAAGAGAAATTTTGAATATCATGCTGGTATGTAATTTAATATTACTGGCACAAGTTCGTAGAAACGGATTGGCAAGTCCATTATCATTAGAAATCTGATATCAACTTGTTTTGCGGCCTTCTATTGGAAGAACGTTTTGTGGTAGAATTTTCACCATGAAATTGTTGAAAGTTCTACAGGCACCTAGTTACCTAGATTCCACTATAAAGTAAGCTCACTTGTCTTACAATCCCCACTCTTTGAAATTAATATATATATTTTTGTAGGTATCTTTAAAACTTACAGTAGCCAATAGATCAATATAAATAGTTGTTTTGTTTTAAACACAAAATAATACAGTAGCCGAGACTCAGTACGATGTTTGTACGCTCCTAACCTGGAGTGTTGTGTGTCTAATTAAAATGTTGAAAGATAATGGGAATGAGGAAAGCTGAAAGGTACCTACTAATACAGATCTAGTCACTTAACTAAGACAGGTACCGTACTTTCGAATAACGCTAAATAATGAAAAGCAGCATCATCAAAGTGAATTTTCATATCGTCGCTGGAAAGGCAAAAAGGTTTATAAGTCTTCAGTACCTGGTTGAATTTCGTAAAAAAAAAGTTAACTCAGGTAACTTTATGCCCTGATGGAGTTACCTGAAGAGAAAAAAAACTTTAAAAGTCCAAACATTGTGTCTCTGGAGGCAAACCTTCTCCCAAAAAGTTAATATATTTGAGATGGCTAAAAGGCCACAAAAGTCTTCAGAATCAAACGAGAGTCAAAGAGCTTTCGATGCAGAAAAAAAACTGATCAAAATTGTATTTTTTAACTCATTTTTGAACAAAGTGTCGCTTAAGCCCTTTTTCCTTTCCAGCGACGATATAATAACGGGAAGGACTTTAAAATAAGATAAGTCTAGTTGTGGATGGAAGTGTTTTACATTTTAAAAAAAAGACTGGTAAAAAATAACACTATTTTTGGCCATAATTTTGTAAATAGTACCTTGAATATGTTAATTGCCAGGAAGAGCAAAGGATCTACAGAAATGGATCTTTAATTTGAACACATACGTAAACAAGATACCAGCGTTTTCGTGATGTGGAAATTTGCCGTGGTCCATCGTAAAAATCATTTTATAATACTTACGCTAAAAGTGCGCTAACATTTTGTGTTCCATTCGTCACAGTGGCATATCTGTGTCAAAATATCACGAAATCCATCTCTTATAAGGAACAACAGATAGCCGCCTACATTTCACTTTTTTCCACAAAACTAGGGCGGAAGATTCACGGATTCCCGCCCTGGGAGGGGCGAGCGGGAATATTCAAACAACAATTTCAATTTAGAAACAAATTGGAACAGACAATAGACGGTGGGGTTATTACATTATATAACCGCAATGGGTCTGCATTGCTAGATGGTAATGTGAGGCGCTTGGGGCTGCGGAGGACTCAGTGGCACAAAGGCAAAAATAACTATATCTAAGAATCTCAGAACATACGAGTATATGTAAAAAAACAGATACCTACTAAAAATAAGGTATATTTGCAGTGCGTTCTAGAGTGGTGCAAAGATAAATTTAAATCTAAAGCTATCAAGAAGAACTGTTTATTAAGGAAAAAACTACTATTAAAAACCACAAAATACCGTAAAACACTATTCATTTTAGCCAATTTAAACCTTATTTTCCCTAATCGTGGTCATGGAATATATGAATGTTGCGGATATCATTACTAACTAACTAACTAGCCATAAAACTCTGTCTTAACACATAGTCCTTGTTTTATTCACATTCATACATACTCTTTTGTTATTTTGACTCTTCACATGACCCGATTTAAGTATTTGATTTACTTGATCGTGCCATGTCTTCCTCGGGCATCCTTGACTTTTTCTTCTATTCACTTTAGCATCATGTATTCTTTTAACACTCCTTTCTTCGTTCATTTGCTCCATCCTATTCATTACGCTTACATCAGCCTTGCATTCTTTCCGGATATCCACATTTTTAATACGGTCATATGTGGTTTTACCGCACATCTCATTTCCACAGCATTCAATCTACTTTCATTCTTCCTCTGCCAGTTCTATGCCTCATTGCCATACATCGGGGTTTGTATAAGAACTCCATTGTGGACTGCTAGCTTCGCTTCTTTGGTCAATTATTATACTAGCGCCAACAGCGTTCAGTCCTGCATTCACCCTTCTTTCAATATATTTATCAGCCTTTCCGTCTCTCGTAAACATACTTCCTAAATACACAAACTAATCCACTGGCTCCAAGTATTCGTCATTCACAACTATATTGCACGCTGTTTGCGTACTCTCTCTTTCAAACACCATGACTTTAGACTTACTTACATTCTTCATCAACTCATTCTGCATACATACTTAGTTCATCCTAGACAGGAGAAACTGTAGATCTTTCATTCTGTCAGCAATCAACACCGCATCGTAGGCAACATAATTTCAGATTGTTTATTTTCGCGCCCAAGCCCACACCATTCAATTCTTGCATACAATTATCCATGTGTAAATTGAACAACCACGGTGACATTACACAGCCTTGTTTTACACCTTTTGTGATGGTAAATCACCATTCACTCTAACACATGCAACGTTTCCCTCGTACAAGGACGAGTTTGCGTGTTTAAGATTTGTATTTACTGCATTCATTGAGTATATCATTAAAAATAAACTAATATAGCAAAACGTCAGTTGAATGAAAGCTTTAGGTAAAGCTCTACTTTATTGCAAGATAAAACATTGTAAATACAAATAAGAAAGCATCCAGGGATCACTGGTCCATCCCGGAAGAGAGAACAATGCAGCGTGACGATACCGCCCTGGCTTGCGCCTTGCGCCGCCCGCCGCTCGCCGCCCAGCCGCCGGAGCCGCCCCAGCGCTCCCCGCCATCCGCTATCGCCGGTATTACAGTATTACCCGCCCATCGCCTCGGGCTATAACCGCCGCCGTGAGAACACAAAAGGGCGCCAAGAATTTAGCGACTCTGGCGAGAATGGCCCAGAATGCTCGGTAGACTCCCCAGTACCCAGTAGAGATGCGGGATGGGTGTGAACCTTGAAAGTCCCCAGTGTGTCCCGCTGCCTCTTCTACGTGGCGCTCGGGACCAGTTTTCTATGCTAGATTGAATATCTGTTACCTCGTCAATGATATTTCTACCATATTATGTTCTACATAACTGGCTGGAAACCACCAACCAAACTCTTTATATTACAGTTTATTCAATATAAACACGAGACGTTCTTGACTGGGGATTTGTTCTAGGAAAAAAATGCTGTATACTTACTTTAACACATAAAACAGTATAATATTGACAGTTGTCTAAAAAAATTATTTAAAAATTTATTATTGCTTTTTTATGTTGAATACCGCACAAGAATCTCAACTGCTCCAAACCGCTTAGATCCAGTGAGACTATGCCATCCTCGTTTAGGGTATGTTGTGAGGTTAAATATAGATAGTGGGGAGAGGAAGGAAATGTGGAAGACGAAGGTTGAGAATCTTCTAGTGCTACCTTCTATCAGAAGTTGGCTATCATCAGGGTAATGTATCTGCCAGGACAGTTACAAGACAGTACCTACCATATTATTGTGACAATTCTACTTCAACCTCACAATATTGTGCTCCTATGCGACGAGTTCAATATCTGGGAAACAAATACTTCGATGTTGTTGATATATTTAGTACATCAATATCACAATATAAGCGTACCCCAGTAAAGTTTTTTCATCTAGCAGAGTTAATTTATTTGATGAAACCATTTTACTCTAGATGTACCTCCTATTCACTATTTTCTTACTGTACAATATGTTTTCACTGGTTATGAGTATATTTTTTTACATTTAAATATTGGTGTAAAAGCCTTTTAAAAAAAACGGGCGTAAATAAATGAATAGGTAATATTCGCCCTGCGAGCTGCACCCAGCAGTCAATCACGTAGATTTCGAAGCTACAAAGTAAAGCATCTTCCATAATAACCAGTTAATATTATTTAACCCTTGTAAAGCTTGGTTACAAGTGACACCGTGTGGGCGTCTCAAACTTCAATAAATATTAGTGCTGTAACAAAGTTACAAAATAAATTCACGTATTCGTAAAAAATATATTTCACGCCACGAAGGGTTTACTTTCTATAAAACTTAATACTGTAATAATATAAAGGTTTAAAAATCTAGCGATAAAAGTTTTTTTAACACTAATATATATCTCTTATTAGTCAATCTTACTTAATACCATCTGAAATTTCTTTAGCTAATTGTCCCATGGAGTGAAATCTGTAGGTGTAGCAAGTTCTCGTAGTTATTTTATGTCATTTTTTTCTTATTTTCAAAGAGAAAGACAAACATTCTAGGGTTACAAATAACTTGACAATATTAAGAAAACTCCTACTGCCATCATAATACGCGGAAAACGTTAAATGCGCAATGATAGAGGACTTAGCTGGCAGAGAAATTAAACCTACGACGTCCGAGTGGGAATCCAACGCGTTTGTCCACTCAGCTACCAACCGTTCATAATTTTATTTTGTGTTCCACTACTGCTACAAGTTTATAACGATATTTTTTTACTACACATATCTATTTATATCTCTACAAGTGAGTATTAAAAAACCACAATAAAAGTAGATAATAAAAATATATGTATTTATAAGAGAAGGAAAAGTAAAAAAAGTTTCTAAAAAAGCCAAATTCAAGGTACTACTGAGTAGAATCAAAGAAAAACCATGATAGTAAACTATCAGTAACATTGTACATAATCTTGTGGAATTAATGACAGTTAAATACATTTTAAGTATTCCAAAATAATCATATATATTTTTTAATATAACGTAGTAATAAATTGGTTATATTTAACACAGTTATGGGGTTTGGATTAGTTTATTTACAATTTATTTAATTCTACATTTGTATGACAAAAAACAACCGTAGACCATAGTTTTATTGATTTCATCGATATCTATTATATTACAGAGTAGCTTTGATTTCTTCCGAATGGTAGTCATAGACAAAAAAATATGTAAAATTTATAGGTAGCCCATACAGTTACTAACCGGTTTTTCTTTTCATATGGAATAACGAAGAATTACCATCGTGCTAATACATAAGAATGCACTCTGCTCGGCACATTATTTTGATGAGGATGCAATCAATGATGGCAAAAATATATAGATACGTTATAGCCTTAGAATATTAACACAAAATGTGGCAAGTAACAAACACACTTACGTTGGCAGTAAATTTATCATTCAAATATCGGTCATGTATCATCATGCACGACAAAGATAGACATTCATAGAATATGTGTGTATGAACGAAACAGATGTATGATCGGAATGCTCTGGTAAGAATGAGATAGCATTTCGCTCACTCGCTTACGCGAAGACTTCATTATGGTGGTCAACAATTAAGAGTTGCGCTGTGTAGAATAATATTTAAATTGCAGTAATTTGCGCGTACTTATAAATTAAATGTTATTCCTTTGCTTTTAGTAGTCTTTGGAGTGTAATTGAAATACTTTCTCATCACACACGAGGGTATTTTGCCACTTATTTTTGTAATTTGATTAGATATAGTAAACGACCTAAGTGACGCGTGACAGTTTAGTACTGAATCGACTTGAACACCGAGCACACCAACTAGCGTGGTTTTTGCTTGCCACGTGGAGGGCGCTACAACGTGTCTATATATTTGTAACGTCATTGGATGCAATGATAATATTTTGTTACGGGTAGGTATTTTTAAAGAAAAAAACTAACAATGCCCAAAAAATATGCGTTAATAATTTTAGCATGCCTGAGTATACGACTTAATTTCAAATTTCTTCTGGAACTGCAGACTGCATTAAAAATGTCTCGTTGAATTGTATTATTTTTTATTGTTCTTTTGTTAGGTACTTGTATTTTACGATGTTGGCATTTTTAGAATCGTTAACATGATATATAATACGTTAGTATAATACTTGAATATTAATGTTTTTAAGTATTAAGTCTTCTGAGGCAGTCGACTCTTAGATCAGCAACGTCATCGGCTATCGGAAGGCTGATAGAACCCAAACGCAATCCAAATACTAAGTTTGGAGATCGCGCTTTCGGAGTATCGGGGCCGAAGGCTTGGAATGAACTCCCTCCGGAACTAAGATGTATAACGAGCGCAACAGAATCATTCGAAGAATCTCAACATAATCTGTTACTCGACGAATCACCTTTAGATATACAAATCCTATCCAAATCCTGTACTGTACGACAAATTCAGACAAAATGGCGCCATACAAATTATCCAAAATATTATTATTATTTTTAACATTTTAACTGTCCTCAATATAATTTCCAATTATTTACTTTAACAAATTTGTTACTATGAATTCATACGTTTCATCTAGATTTTTATTCCTAAGCTTCTAACAAATTGTTTTTTCAATCTGTTGATGTACGCATGCACTGTTTTACACTGTTATTCCCATATCTGAACCTTTTTCTTCAATGATTTATGCTAACGATAATGATTTTATATTGTTTTGATTCGTTCACATATTACGTATTATTTTCTCCTTGTTAAATAAGCTAAGTCAATTTAGTATGAAGTGCACTTGAGGTGAAATATCACAAAATGCGCTATATAAGTTCATTGTTTTAATTATTATGTAATTTCATATTTTATAAGAAATCGGAGTAAAAAAAAACCGTTTCTCTATTCGTGTTGAATCAAAATCAATTAAAATATGTATTTGAAAATAATATTTCTTATTTACCTATTCCAATGTGTTCATACAATTTTTGCCATTTATAAAATTTAAATATCTTCAGTTATGTTTTGTTAAAATTTCAGGATCTTTCTAACAAATTTCAACGTTTGTACTAAAATACCTTTTTGGTGATTATTTTTTTTTTACCTTCGTAAAACTTTTGATATTTTTACATTCCTTGAGGTGATTTTTCACAAAAAACCGCGCAATTAAAATTATCTGAATATTATTATAATAATTACATAACCGGCTGGGACATCTGTACAAAATATGAAAACCAGTTTTCGTTTTGCCTTTTAAACCACCAGTGATTAGCTTTAAATATGGAAATTTATCTGTGGTTTCAAAAAATATATCTAGTTCTGTCTGGCGCCCTTGAGGTGATAGCTATTTATATTTTCAGCAAGCAAGTAGGTGTATAGATGCTTTAATAACTTTCCAACTCCAAAGCACAATTATATTCATAGAACTAC
The DNA here is from genome assembly GCA_022651775.1 of Drusus annulatus. Classification (NCBI taxonomy): domain Eukaryota; kingdom Metazoa; phylum Arthropoda; class Insecta; order Trichoptera; family Limnephilidae; genus Drusus; species Drusus annulatus. The sequence continues at coordinate 952,874 of JAGWCC010000006.1, forward strand.
CAGGTGCTAGCATTCCTTTCCCCCCATCATCTTACGATAGGCTACTATTACTTAATCATCAATGATTTCTCTCGAATACGTTTCTCAAATGATGACTATTGAATAAGCGAGGTGATTCTTGGTGGAGTTTCATTTATAAACCTGAATTTTGTATGAATTGTCATTTGATCCCTTTGAGTAAAGGGATTCAATCAACAATTAGCTTGGATTATTGGAGATGATAATCGTTTTGTGGAAAATTACTATCCAGATTCCTGCCAGGCAATGTACCTATAATTCAAGCAGCTATCGTATTTATTTGAGAATGCACCGTAACCTAACGGGCCCAAGCAGGAAAAATATGACAATATTTCTCACTTAAATAATAACGGTTGTCCCATAAACTATTAGATCTGCGATAGCTGATTTTTAAGAAATAAGAGCACAAAACAGTTCTTCGGTCAAAAACATAACTGGTTTAAAATTATTTAGAATATTTTGCTCTCCGCAGAGACGCAGTAAATGTATGCAATATCCTCCTATAGATAAATTCTTTCAAAGTCGATTACAAGCCTACCTACTACTAAATATTTGCGCTTATAATTAACTTGTAGATATAAGAATTTTCCAAAAAAAAATCTCATAAAATTTTTTGCACATTCTTTAAGCTCGTTTCACTAAATAAAACTTGTCATTTATATTGTGCTTTGAACATGCTACCAATGAGGTTCATGAGCTGTAAGCGTGATAAAGCTTTGTACATGGGTATTATGACTGGATACAATAGAGAAGGAAAAAAAGTAAGCAAGTCTGATGTAACCATAAATAAAACACAATAAATAAGTAATTAAAAAACTTTATTTATTACGTATGGGCTAATGGATTTACGACTCACCATAACCAATTTCAATTTCCGATTCCTTACATATCGACGCTGGAAAGGCAAAAGGGCTTAAGCGACTCTTTGATAAAAAATGAATTTAATAGTTATCCAGTTTTGAACAGCTTTTTTTTGCATCGAATGCTCTGACTATTTTTTAGTTGTGAATACTTTTATTGCACTTTCGCCATCTAAAATATTTATACCGTTTGGGAGAAGGCTTGACTCAACCGACCCAAGTTTGGGACTTTTTTAGCTTTTTTTTAGGGAATTCAATGTGAGCATTGAATTAGGTGAGTTAACTTTTTTTTCGAAATCCACCCAGGTACTGAAGCCATATGAATTTTATTGTAAAACAAAACATACTTTAAAGTGCTCTGGTGTAAACTTTCCAAAATCGAGCTTCAGCCCTTTTGCCTTTCCGGCGACGATATGCTTTTGAAAAAACATATATTTTCTACCAAAATTCAATATTTTGTATAAGGTATTCTGGGATGTAATTAAGTGCTAAAAAAATTTTTGAAAAAATTTTTTGGAAGAGAAATTTTATTTTTAACCCCTTTTTGTTCTTTGAAAATAAAACAAATTTTCCGTTTTTCTTAACAATTGCATTCTAGAAGAAAAATGATGTTCTTCCCAAAATGGAACTTTAGCCCTTTTGCCTTTCCGACGTCGATAAAGTAATTTGTTCTATTGGGGAATCAGGGTTTTTTTTAACGATTTGTTACCATTAACAAAAGTAGTTTCCTAATAAAACAGAGAAATGTCCCAACCGAACAATTCGAGTGTGTCCCTTTGTGAAGTGAGCTTTTATGATAATCCCCATTTTATTAGCGCTTCGATATAAAGCGTAATCTCAACTTTGATGTGGCGAAATAATCGTCAGACTGATGTCGGCGAATTCTAGCGAGACAATAAACAAATTAAGAACTCACTTCTCAGTTTAGTGTCTCTCTTTTTATAGAGCTTTATTGCAATATAAAATCGCCGACGTGCGGTTTGTTAATCCTCGTTCTCGCCAACAGCCTAAACATAGACGCGCCTTTCATTGAAAAACTGATCGCGAATTTCGTCGCGAAGGAGAATTTCCGCGCATGCGCAGGTTCGGGACCGTCGTGAAGTTGCGGCGGACTGACAGCAATTCTTCCCGCGCGAAACGTCGCACTTTCTGTGCAGATTATGTAACGACTGAAGGAGCTTTTACAATCGAACGAACCACGCTTGCGGAACACTGCGGCCAGCTGAAATGCACGACCTTGTACGGAGCGTACGCGTGGGATTACGCGCCACGCTCGGTTGTGACGGATCCTTTACCGTTGTATTCGGTCGGTGAATGTACAGTGGTGTCACCTTTCACGCGCGTCATTTTATCGTCCTGATTTATTAGGATTTCATGGTACAATTACAGACATGGCTGAAAGTAAATAAACACTGCTGCATTAAATAAACGGTCGTACTTGAAGTTATGACTCCGTTCTCAGGCTTTTAATTTTAATTTTAATCTGTTTGTTTTGATAGAATTGCTTATCTGCAAATTATAAATTACATGAGACTAAATATTCGTAATGTAATGACAGTAATTATTTTTAATGCCATTCTGTGGCGTCATACATGTCTCCTGCGAGGTGCCGATACTCTGAGATTTTTTAGGTGAGGCAAATAAAAGTCGATTACAATAATTATTAGTCGAACTATCACATTATTTTTAGACAAAAATGCTTTTTGTGGTATCCGAGTCATTATTGTCATCAACATCGACTCATCTTTTCAGAAAATCATATTCATAAAGAACAGAATTGCCCCAATTTACACAGCTAGGCTAACCCGTCAGCATCTAATCTCACCAGTGTAATAATATCTTTTCATGCAATGATCCTCGATCTTCAATCCTCGATCTACAAAACAAAAAGTTCGACAATTTTTTGCAGCCCCCGACAAATATAAATAACTAATATGAAAATATCGATAAGGCAATTTTAGGTATTTAAATAGTTTTATGACAAATTTTGCGATAGTTTTTAAGTTTCGTAAAGTGCACTAAAGAGGTTTCACAAAAATGGCGCTATATAGTATAATTATTATGTATCATAATAGCTACTACATCGTTTGAAGAGATATCGATAAGGCGATTTTAGGTATTTAAATAGTTTTATGATAAATTTCGCGATAGTTTTTAAGTTTCGTAAAGCGCACTAGTGGTAATATTTCACAAAAATGTCGCTATATAGTATTATTATTAAGTATCATCATAGCTACTGCATCGTTTGAAGAGACTTGGCCGCAATGGAACACTTTCCATCTAGTTCCACATTCCTACTGTTGTAGTATTCATCTCCACATCGTCCATCCGCCAAAGTTGAGGCCATTGATGGTTGGAAAATTTTCCATCGTTGTTAATTGCAATACCCAGCGGAGTTTTCTTATTGACTGCTATTCAAACAATTGACATAGCTCATGATTGTGTTGTACATAAACGTAACCCATTATAGTCATAAGTTTTAAGTGACTAGTTATGAGTATTAGTTGTAAGTCACTAGCTATAGGTCTTAGATGTAAATCACTAGTTATCAGTCTCAGTAGTAAGTAACTAGTTATAAGTCCTAATTTTATTTTATTTTATTTTATTTATTTTATTTTATTAACGCCTTTAAGGCTTTTACATAAATACATTTATTTAAATAAAGGAGTACAATAGATGGGTAGAATATAACATTAAGAGAAAAGTTAGTATTTAACTGCAAGTATATAAATATAGCGTAGGTTTATACATATAATAACAATAACCTTTGAGTTCTATTGAAAACATTCAAGTAAGCTAGATTTTAATTTGGAAACAGTGTTGTAACGGTAAACATCTATTGAACCATATTTATTACCAAGTCTATGCAGTCTTTGAATGGGAGAATTATCAAAATAATTGTTTGTAGACGGAGAAACATAATATAGAGCCGCCTGCCGTGTATCACGGGTAGGTACTCGCAAGGTAATAAGGTTCGTTAGATCCGGGGCGTCCAATCTGCCATTCGCTATTTTAAAGAGACATATTAAATCGCTCACTGTGCGTCTTGATGATAAATCAGTGAGGTTAAGCAAGTTCATTAAATATACGTAAAGTTACAAGTTGAAAATCTTAGTTGTAAGCCATTGGTTAAAAATCTTAGCTGTAAGTAATTAGTTATAAGTCTAAGTAATAAGTTAAAGGTTAGATAAATCAAGTTGTAAAGCCCGTTAGGTGATTTTCCCCTGAAAACAGCGCTATAGAAGTAATCCGTGTATTATTATTATTACATCTTCCGTCAAACACCTTTTGTATATGTGACCAATGACGTTACATATATATAGACACGTTATAGCCTTAGAATATTAACACAACATGTGGCAAGTTAACAAACACACTTATATATTACCAGTAAATTCATCATTCAAATATCGGTCATGTATCATCATGTATGACAAAGATAGACATTCATACAATATGTGTGTATGAACGAAACAGATGTACAATCGGACAGAATGAGATAGCACTTCGCTTAATCGCACGTCATTATGTTGGTCAACAATGTAGATAGTTGTGTTGTCTAAAATAATAAGTAATTTGCGCGTACTTAGAAATGAAATGTTATTCCTTGGTTTATTAGTATTTGCAGTGTAATTAAAACACTTTCTCATGACACACGAAGGCATTTTGGCACTTATTTTTGTAATTTAATTAGATATAGTAAACGACCTCAAGCGCCGCGTGACAGTTTAGTACTAAATCGGCATAAACACCGAGCACCGACTAGCGTGGTTCTTGCTTGGTACTTTGAGAGCGCTACAACGTGTCTATATATGTGTAACGTCATTGTATGTGACTCCAAAGATGAGAGGAATGTCTCTTAATAAATCATCAAATTCCCATAGGATGTTCTTCGTAGCGCTCTGAACCGTAGTTTAGTATTGGCCTGATATGTATCCTTCATTTGGTTAATTATAAAAAAATGTATGTTTTGTTTCAATCGATACCTTCAATAAGACAACACAATCAAACCAAAGAACTATGGAAATATTTTATCTGGTAATATATGTATTCACATATCTTACAATACATTGACATGGAGAAGATATGCGTCAGTGTGAGCAAACCCTATCGAATGGAAATGGACTCGTTTGCAGGAGTTCAAAAAGTTGTGCCAAATCACCATGTGTGAAATTACTCAAGTAATTGGTTAAACTTTATACGAAACATATTACGTATACGACAATCTCCCCTAGTTTTACGAGTTAGTTCAAGCATTATTTTCAAATTATCAACACTTTTACTTCCGGTATTTTTTTTATTTAACTAATCTCAGAGCAATAATACTCAGTATTCAGTTATTTACAGGAAGGAGCGCTGCTGTAGTCAGTATTGATGATTTTTACCTGACTCGGCTAGACTTGGGTGTGGCTAGAAGTAGGGTTAGGGTATTCATACATCCATTTATAGCACATATCGACATAATGTTTTAGTTTCTTTGTATAACCACTCTTTCACAGTATTGTTATAAACAAAAATATAGAATACAACCTAAAACACCGTTGAGTTATGTCCAGTTATGTCGCATATCAAAACATAGTGGGCGGAGTCACCGGAGACGCGGGAGATGGAGAACTTGCTTTCGTTTTTTTATTTTTTTTTATTATTATTTCACAACAGATGTAAACCCAATAACAGTACAATGGAACAACAAGTGAGCAATTTCAAATTATTAAATTTTTAAATTAATAAGTTTTTTGAAGTTTTGTAAATTATCTGAAAATATATCAATAAATATAGATGATGTATTTAACAGAATTATACCTCTTGTCATGCTATGCTGAGCCAAAACATCTGTCCGAACATAGGGTATTCTGAACATTGCATGATTTCTGCTGCCACAGTATTTTTCTGGTACGAATAAGCAGTAGCATGCCAAGAGGTATTGACAGTCGATTAAGTGATTTATAATTTTAAAGCCTATTGTCATGAGACCAGCATTGCGCCTAGTCTCTAAGCTTTGATAATGTGTCTCCTCGAGTAGTTCCATGTGATGCATGAACATAGGGTATGTTCCAAATTATGGTACTATATTATGTGAAAAATTGTTTTATCTCTTTTTCTTTTACGGTTTACGAGGTAAAAACACGAGGAAAGTAATTTATCGTAAATTTGTATAGGTTGTGTAAAAATATTTAGCCATCTCGCCAAATATTCTTGCTCTGAGGAACTAACTAAACACCACGCCGTTTCCCCGCAGGGGCAGGCAGAGAGGACGGACCTCCCTACAACTCTGTCTTGGCACACCCTCCTTGCTTCATTCACATTCCTACATACTCTTATATTATTCTGACTCTTCACATGGCCCGACTCAAGTATTTGATTCACTATTATTTGATTGACCAGTAAGAAGCTGAGTGGACAATTGCGTCGGATTCCCACCCGGGCGTGGTGGGTTTAATTTCTCTGCCAGCTAAATCATCCATCATTGCACAAGCAACATTTTCCGCTTATTATGGGGGCAGTAAAAGTTTTTAAGATATTGTCAGGATATTCGTAACCCGGAAATGTGTATTTTTCAAAAAAATAAAAATAGTTCAAGTGAATGAAATACTTGAATCAAGTCATGTCAAGAGTCAGAATAACAGAATATTATGTATGAGACTTTTTACAGTGAATACCGCACAAGAGTCCCAACTGCTCCCAACCGCCTAGAGCCAGTGAGACTATGGCATCCCCAATTGGGGTATCTTGTGAGGCTGAAGGAAGTGGGGTGGGGAAGGAGATATGGAAGAGGAAGATTGGAAAGTACATGGATATTCAGATCTGGTCACCAAACGCGGTTAAAGCCATTTCAAGCAACGTTTCGATTCAAATGGTGGTCTTTCACCAGGGCGATACTTCGAGTATCTACCGCTCTGGAACGTACCGCAAATATACTATATTTAATTTTATACGAATTTAATGTGTGATGACAAATATTCATTCAATAAAAGTTTTTGGGCACGCCGGGTTTGAACTCGCGACCTCTGTATTCGTGGTCGAGCGTCTTACCATTCGACCATAGAGGAGACGAACTATGAATTTGAATAAAGCAAAGTCTGTGCCAAGACAGAGTTTTATGGGGGTCCGTCCTCTCTGTCTATCCCTGCGGAGAAACGGCGTGAGGTCAGTTATTCAAGTTATAAATAGGTTCTTACATTGTATAGAAAAAAAAAAAATCAAAGAAAAAAAATCTAATCTTCTGTTGGCATTACAACAATATTATTGAAACTAAAATAGGAACTGCAAGTATTTCATAAATATGGTGCAATACTAATTGTTTGATTTTGTCGCGTGCTGAGGCGAAACACTAGTCGTAAGGCTGTGGCCAAATCGTCGGGAGGTTCTGTCGAGTGGATTATGTTTGTGTGGATTGTGTTGTAATAATGCGTTCTACTTTAAAAAATATTGAATACCTTAAGTATGATTGTAGATTTGTGTCGCGAAATGGTTTATTATGTGAGTGTTAAAGTGCCTTTTCAAACATTTATCTTCCATTGCCCATCAGCCAGAACGGTAAGTTTTTGTTGACATAATATTAAATAACATTTTTTATTGTTGTAAGTTCAGTCGCAGATTCTCAGATTATTTATACGGGTACGTCTCGAAGATTTTTTTAATGAATCGGCATTTTGTAAATATTTTCAATCAACGATCGTCGTTTTCAATCACATATTCTTTTGACCGGTCGGTAGCTGAGTGGACAAACGCGTCGGATGCCCACCCGGTCGTCGTGGGTTCAATTCCTCCGCTGGCTAAGTCCTCCATCATTGCAAAAGCAACATTTTCCGCTTATTATGATGGTAGTAGGAGTTGTTTTTTAAATGTTTTGTCAAGTTATTCGTAACTCGTGAATGTTTTTCTTTCTTTAAATTATTATTAAAATGTTTTCGGTAATAATTAATTTCACAATGGAAAGAATGCAAGCCTGATGTAAGCGTAATGAATAGGATCAAGAAAGGGACGTTTAGATGGTTTGGGCATGTAGACCATATGAGCGAATAAAAGAGCGTGAAAAGAATATATGATGCGAAAGTGAATGGAAGAAGAAGTCGGGGACGTCCGAGGAAGATATGGCACGATTAAGTGAATCAAATACTTGAATTGGGCCACGAGAAGAGTTAAAATAACAGAAGAATTTGCATGAGACGATGTATGAATGTAAATGAAGCGAGGAGTGTGTGGCAAGACAGAGTTTTATGGCGGTCCGTCTTCTCTGCTTACCTATACAGGAAAACGGTGAGATAAATAGTTAGTTAGTTGTAAATTGGTGAATAAAATGGTAATATTTAAGAACAATGAGATCAGATGATACCCTCAATTTATATATTTACTTTAAAGTCGTTAGTTGTTTTTTAGATTCACTTTATAACTAAATAAATCTATAAATATTTCCCAATATTATTATGGAAGATGTGAAAAATAAAATAAAAAACTCCCATTTTAAACATTAATTAATTACGAAATGTTAATTAACAGAATGTGATAAATAATGAAGTTACGAAATATTAAACTTACATCATAAACGTATTTTATACCCGAACGAAGCAAGGAGTGTGTGCCAAGACAGAGTTGTATGGCGGTCCATCCTCTCTGCATACCCCTGCGGAGAAACGGCGTTATGGTTAGTTGGTTAGTTTGTTGGTCACAATGAAGCGTAAAACCTTAATTTTTTTTAATAGTAAATATATTGTAATTGAAAAGAAGATAAATATTTGTAAGAGTAAAGAACTAGAACGAACCCACTTCCCATCGTAAATAAAATTGCAATATATATTAGAACAATAACATTCCGTGGCCTAGTCGCAGCGTCAGAGACAAACCGCCACTGGGAGTTTGATGGTCCATGAAGGTTAATGCTGGAGCCAAGTGACACCAGCAAATGATGCTGTAAAACTTAACTTCATCAAGCACTAAACCTTGAACTTGATGTGGCAAGTAGTAATGATGCCGTAGCGGTTAAATATGAATCACTCTAACGTTTATTCCGTTTTTATTTGGGTTGGAAGGTTTTATTGGATTGTATTGTTAAATGTTGACGGTTTCCACTCGTTTGACTTTCTCTGTGATAAAAGTGGAAACTAGAATTGCGCCGATGGAAAGATTATGATTTTATCATATTGGTTTTTATGTAAAGTCAATGAAATTGTAACGTCATTGTGAGAAGAAGCTTTGTGATGTAATCCTATAAAGTCCGAAATAATTCTATAAACGAAGACAAAAGTTTATAAGAAATCTTCCCGTGAGGTTTATTTTTTTGCCAGTAAAACGTTGCGTGAATTTTTCACAGATCTTCTTTTAGGACAATCGTCACTTCGCAATTCATTTTCTATGTCCAGTCGTCATTTTCCCATTACCTCGAGATAAAATTTAAACAATGTTTCCTATTTCTTTATCTTGACGCGCTTTTTACGCGCGTGAAATAAAAATGAACGTTCGTCGATGATGGGAGACGGTGCTTCGCCCACGTTACCCTTCGATCTTCCTTCACCTTTCCCCCTCTCCCCGACTCCCCCTTCTACCCCACACCAACCCCTGCCACCTCCCTCCCCGCCCCATTCCCCAGCCCTCCCCACTTCTCCAAGTATCGACTGAGCGCGCGCGGTTTCATTGACGCTTCAAATAGGGGAGAATCGTCGTACGACAGAATTCTATTAAGTACTCGGCACTTTGTGTAATGGCGCACTTAAGCTCCAAGCACCTATAAAATCATCAAGCGAATCCTCTTTCACTTTCCACAAATTCACCTGTTATAAACTGAGCGAAAGCGCTCCTCTTTATGGCGCCGGGACCAGGCTATGGGGAGAGATCTTATGGAGCGTTTTGAACTAAGCTGATGCAGGTTTTATTTTGTGTTGAGTGAATACTAAAAACCTGGACTAAATTCTGTTCAAAAAAGGTAGCTATGTCTATTCTTAACCTGGACAAACAACAGGTTACGGAGTAGCAGTTTTAAATACATCGTTTCAAACATTTTAAGGTTAAGAATAACAAAAATCATTCTAAAAAACAGCTTTTACACTAAAACTTTTTCTATTGGTCTAAATCAGTAGTTACTAATATTTTCAGTCTTATTAGCCCTATGACCTATCAAGGAAATTGATTTTTACCCCCCTTTAAAATGTTAATGAAGGAAACAAAAAATGTATACAAATCAAAAAGTTCCACTAAAATGTACGTAATTTCAATTTCAATGTACTTCCCATAATTAATCATCAGCATTATTAACCCCGAAGAATATCTATTTTACCCTCGCACGAGTAATTACCTCTAGGTTTTGAACTCATGGTCTAAATAGATACTTACATTTTCATTTTTTTTTTACTTTTGAATCTACCAACTTTGCTCTGTTGACGATTTCTATAAAAGTTTCCTCAAATATTTTATAAAGTTGTTATAATTTAAGGAATAATCTAACGTTGAAGTTTGTTATCACGTGTCTTTATTCAACGAGGAATTCATTGGGTATAAAATCATTTGAGCATTTTCTTTTTATTCATGCGAACGACGCTATAGCAATTTTATGAATTTTACCGATTCTTCGTCTCGATCCGTCATAGCTAAGGGAGCGACCATAGACTATAGCAGGTCGATCGCACCGAGAGCCTGAGAAGGCTTATGCCGTTAGCCACACCACTTCCAGTGCTGGAAAGATTTTATGTTTTTTTGTAGTAACATGCAGTAATATAAATGACACTAGGACATGAAAACATTCAACCAAATAAGTTTGTACAGTTATCATTTTGTGTGAAGTGAATGCACCATTTCTACGCATTTTTTTGTAAGTTATTCAGCGTCTTTTCTTTGGGTATTAGCTTTCCTTGAATATCTCCAGTTTTCTAGAATTCTTTGTGGCTCTTCCCACATACTATATTATTATTAAATTATGATTAACATTAAAGGTTTTATTTATTTTTTAAATTTTTGTTTTTTAAATAATAATAATCTTCAACGTAAATATGAAACATGTGAATAAGCCAGATAATAAAAAAAACAACGGTCGCGACCAAGACTCGAACTCGAACGACTCTATCCGGGAGTAACGTCTCTGCCGATTCAACCACCGATACCTTATTAGAAACCGGCATTTTCATTGATGTCATACTTCATTTGAAAATTATTTTTTAATTTCTTTAAATACAATGTTATATTTCGTTCATACGCACATATTCTTTAAATGTCTCTTTGTCGAATATGACCAATATTTTAAATGAAGAATTTTCTGGGAACGTAAGTGTATTTATTACTCGCCACATTTTGTGTTAATATTCTAAGGCAGTGCAATTGAAACACTTTCTCATCACACTCGAGGGCATTTTGGCACTTATTTTTGTAATTTGATTAGATAAGGTAAACGACCTCAAGCGACGCGTGTCAGTTTAGTACTAAACCGGCTTGAAGACCGAGCACACCAACTAGCGTGGTTTTTGCTTGCCACTTTAAGAGCGCTACAACATGTCTATATATTTGTAACATTATTGGCATACAAAAATGACAAAACTCTTTTGCTCGTCAAACATGTGTAATACTCGCTACACGTATTTGATTTAGCCATGTTCACTTCACATCAAAAAATTCCTTCTTTTTTCTTTAATAAGCCTTCAAATGTTCAACTTTGGATGGAAGTCTCCCTTGAAAAGTTTTCCAGCCGAGTCTCGAAGGCTATTATTCATTCAAAGCCTGCATCTCTCTTTGAGTTGACACTTTTTTAATCCATATCACATATATTCCTTCCAAATTTTTGTTTTGTCTTTGTTTACATCACACCAATTAAGTTTTTTCAAAGCATCAACTCTAATGTATGAATAATTTTAACGTTGAACTCGGTATAGTTTATATGCCTTCAAACAAAGCTGAAATTAGCTGCCAAGCACCGCGCACCGGTCGTTAAATCTTAAACGAGATGCAAACACTACCTACTTGTTACTCGGAGAGCTGGTTAAGTCAGTAGCTACCTATAGTATGATGGCTTACACCATTACTTCGGCATTGGAATACAAACACACTCAATGACGTTACAAATATATATACACGTTGTAGCGCTCTCAAAGTGGCAAACAAAAACCACGCTAGTTGGTATGCTCGGTCTTTAAGCCGAGTTAGTACTAAACTGTCACACGTCGCTTGAGGTTGTTTACTATATCTATTCAAATTACAAAAATAAGTGGCATTATGCCCTCGTGTCGTGATGAGAAAATGTTTTAATTGCACTGCAAATACTAGTGAAAGTTAAGGAATAACATTTCATTTATACGTACGCGCAAATTACCGCAAATAACTTTTGTTTTAGACAACACAACTATCTCCATTGTTGACCAACATAATGACGTCTTCGCGTAAGGGAGTAAGTTAAGTGCTATCTCATTCTTACCGGAGTATTCAACGCTACCAGCAAGTACGGAACGCAGTTTGATCCTACATCTGTTTCGTTCATACACACATATTCAATGAATGTCTATCTTTGTCATACATGATGATACATGACTGATATTTGAATGATGAATTTACTGGTAACGTAAGTGTGTTTGTTACTTGCCACATTTTGTGTTAATATTCTAAGGCTATAATAACGTGTCTATATATTTGTTACGTCATTGAACGCACTACGTTCATGTCCTCTGCGAAGAATCTCCAATACCCACACTATCATAAATCAATTTCCATAAATCAGAATCCATCGAAAGCAGCTACCTATGAAGTCCCGTTAAATAATCGTTTTCACCGTTAAAATAAAATTATTATCACATAAAAGCCTCTGAGATGAGAGAACACAAAAACACCGATTTAATGAACTTTCTTTTCTTGCCCCTTCTATCTCCGGATGGCGGTTGTTTCTCAGATTAACGAGTAGCTTTTCGCAAGAAAGTTCGCCGATGCGACCCATAAAAAGTTTACGATCTATAAATTACATTTAAAGCCGTTTAAATTTTTTGAAGTGTTATTCATTACTGTTCATTAGAATTGATGTTACAATAAAATTTTAATTGCAGCCAACAACGATAAAACAATTTATAAAGCGACGATAATTAGATTACGCTTCTTCAAAGTATCCGAATGGGATTAAATTTATTCAGAACGGTAAATGCCTTGTTGAACATTAAGCCTCTCGCAAATAGTTTAGTAGGCATTTGCCAAATTTAATTAGCGTAACAACTTTAATCTTCATTTCATTCCACATTTAACCACCGAACCCTGGAACTATCTGGAAGAAAATTCTGACACACTAAATGTGCTGTGTTTCATCACTTGACAAACATTATTTTTATTGGGTCAGTACTTATTGGAATCATAAAAAAAAAACTTTAGGTTAGGTAATTTAGATTGTGTTAGACTCACCTAACCTCACATTGTAAGGTTAGATCAGGATTGATGGCACCTTAGATGAATCAAATAATGTAGATACGTTACTGAGACAACGCACCTGATTGCACTAAACAAACTCAACGAGACATACCTACCTTCGATACACGCTTCATATAGCTATCTCTTCCGCACACACATATTCTTTGAATGGCTGTCCTTTTCAAACGCGGGTGAAAAATTTAGTGGTGCAACATTAGTGGCGCAACGTTTTTCGTAAGATTTGTATGAATATGACGTGTCTTTTGTATTTTATGTCTATGGATTGCACATAAAAAATTAAAAGTAAACTAATATATCCTACAATTTTCAAAATAATTGAGAATAATAAATATCTATTTTCTTTTTCATTGTGATATTAAGGTTCTAAGAGATTTTGAGTGGGCCTCGAATGAGTTAGGTAACGATATAATTAAAACTCCTAAGCATATCTCATCAGTACAAACATATACATATTTAATTTTTGCATTGATATTACACCCCTTAAATTTACAAACTTCATACCGTGATGTTTTATTGTGATGTTATGATTCTGATAGATTTTGAGTGTGCCCCGAATGAGCTAGGTAACGGTATTATCGCCCTCCCCTCCAGTCTAAAAGGGCTTCTTTGGAATGGAGTGCTTCCTGCGATATACGCCGTGAAAATTTCATTCCAAAGCATCCCAGCAATAATGCTAAGCACTGATAAGCCTCGCTACAGAGGCCTTTCCCGACGTTTTCCTACGACTCAAGGAACTGATAATTTTTTCCATCGCCATACTTTATCGCCCACTGGGAAATATGCGCTTTATTATGTATAATCCAGTAAATTTTATGCTCTGTCTGTTTTTCTTTCCGGGCTTTGCAATTTGACGCTGCCTTTTTGCAGGTCATGTGAACTTTCAACATAAAATTACTCCCTCAATAAAACAAATAGAAAATTAAGTTTGCGCAATTCAAAAATACTAAGTCATTTGTTTATTGACGGCTACAAAATTTAATGAATAAACCTATTTTGCTTCGAGAAAAATATCGTCCATAATTTATTTAATCAAAGCCGATAATGATGCCCATAACCAACAACGACACGAGAAGTATTTTTTCTAAGCCTTCCATTAAGGACATTTCTAAAGGAGAGAATTTGCGTTTTATATTTTCCCCAGTAATTCGAGTATATTTTCTTCCCATCAGCGAATATCAACGGAATATTTTTTAGACTTTTCATTTTCATTCCTTACTACGCATAATCGTCGGAATTATCGTCGGCAAACATCCTATGATTCCAAAGGCGGGAACGTTAGGGGAAGAGGTCGATGCCGGGAGGCTGCGGGAGAAGAGGTGGGGGAGGGTCGGGATAGGGGGAGGGGGGGAAAATCTTTATTTCACGGAGCCGACACACTCCGGACCTGGCTAAAATGCTGATGAAGCATAAAGGAAGACAGTTTTGAGCGCTGTGTACAAAATTTGTAAGATTTTTCACCGGCATTTTTTTCAGTTGCGTCGCAGGATTATGTCTCGCCATATTTCACTCTCTTTCTCAAATTTTCAACACGAACGTCAAAATGTTCTCAATTTTTTTTCGTATATCCAATTTATCTTGAATAACTGGTTGATTACACTTGGCATGATATTAAATAAAGCTAATTGTTCATTTTAATTGACACCCATTAAGCTAATTATATACTTAAAAATGTGGATATCCGGAAAAATACAAGACTGATGAAAGCATAATAAATAGGATCAAGAAATGAACGCTTAGATGGTTCGGGCATGTAGAGCAAAGCAACGAAGAAAGGAGTGTGAAAATAATATACAACACAAAAAATCGTGAAAAAATAAATCGGAAAGCCCGAGGAAGACATGGTGAGATCAGTTAGTAGCTGAGTAGACAAACGCGTCGAATTCCCACCCGGGCGTCGTGGATTCAATTCCTCGGCTACCTAAGGCCTCCATCATTGCACAATTAACATATTTCGCTTACTACGACGACAGTAGGAGTTTTTCAAATATAGTCAGGTAGATCGTAACCCGGGAATGTTTGTCTTTCTTTAAAAAAAAAGTTATATCAAGTAAATCAAGTGCTTTAGTGGGACCATGTAAAGAGTCAGATTTTAAAAATATTTTTTTTATATTAATACCGCACAAGAGTCTCAACTACTCCCAACCGTCTAGATCCAGTGAGACTACGACATCCCCAAATAGGGTATTTTGTGAGGCTGAAGGTAGTGGGGAGGGAAAGGAGATTGGGAAGTACCTGGCTACTCAGATCTGGTCACCAAACACGGCTGAAGATATTTCAAGCAACGTTTCGATTCTGAATGGTGGTCTTTCACTAGGGCAATACTTTGAGTATCTACCACTCTGGGAATAACAGAAGCGTGTGTATGAGACGAAGTATGAATGAAGCAAGGAGTGCATGCTAAAAGAGAGTTGTATAGAGGTCCATTATTTTTGCCTACCTCCAAGGGAAACGGCATGGTGATTATTTACTTACTTACTTATTTAGATGGTTTGGGCATGTAGAGTGAATGAACGAAGAAAGGAGTGTGAAAAGAATATATGATGCGAAAGTGAATGGAAAAAGAAGTCGAGGATGCCCGAGAAAGACATGGCACGATCAAGCAAATCAAATACTTGAATCGGGTCATGTGAAGAGTCAGAATAACAAAAGAGTGTGTGTATGAGACGATGTATGAATGTAAATGAAGCAAGGAGTGTGTGCCAAGACAGAGTTATATGGCGGGCCGTCCTCTCTGCCTACCCCTGCGGAGAAACGGCGTGATGGTTGGTTAGTTTTTTTTTTTTTTTAGTTAAGATGTATCGCTTCGAAAACTTTATTGTTAATAAAATATTATTGTTGGGTTCTATTGGCATTAATAATGTTATTGAAAGGAAAATGGGTAAATAAATAAAAAAAAATGGAAAATAGGTTTATAAATGTGGTGCATTACTAATTGTTTGATTTCGTCGCGTGGTGAGGCGAAACGCTAGTCGTAAGGCTGTGGCCAAATCGTCGGGATTTTCTATAGAGTGAATTATGTTTTGTGTGAATTTAGTTAGTAGTGTGTAAAAATACTATATACGTTAAGTATGCGTGTAGTTATTTATCGCAAAACCATTGATTATGTGAGTGTTAAAGTGCTTTTCAAACATTTCTCTTCCATTGCCCATCAGCCAGAAACGGTAAGTTGTTTATTGAAATAATATGTTAAACAACATTTTTTATTGTCGCGAGTTCAGTCACGTTATTGCATTCTCAGATTATTAACACGAGTACGTTTCGAAGATTTTTTTAATGAATAGGCCTTTTGTCAATCTTATCAATCAACGATCGTCGCCTGGCGTCTACGTTATCGCGACTCACGTTCTCACGTAACGTAAGATGAAACGGCGTAAACCGTTTAAACTCCCTAACAGAGGCGCAAATCGCTACACGCGCCATTCTCGAACACTCGAGGATCACGTAGAAAGGTGGAATATCTCACTTAACGAATATAAGACTCCCGTAGCGAGAAGCCTGCGAAGCAGGAGAAAAATACCAAATCCTATAATTATTTGTATCATCAAGTACCAGTTGTCTAGAAAATTCCCGGGCGCGTTAACGAAATTCACAGCGCGTTCGCCCAACAATTTCAGAAGCCGTTGCTTTTTTGTGCCCGGTAGGTTCATCTGGGGAAGGTTCCATAGATTTTCCCGGTTTTCTTATACCTCCCGCACTCACCCCTCGGCTCTCGGAGGGGGAGTAAGACATATAGCCCAGCCTGAGTGTGTGTGTTTGCGTGTCTACAGATGTGTGACGGTGTTGGCGAGTGGCGGGACTACCTTTCGTAGCGTTGAGCATAATTTATAAATATATTTTCGGGGCTTAAAGCAAATCCCCGCTATTTTACGAAAGGCCGTTGCTCTAAGATTTTGATACTTCAAGAATACACAGAAAGGTAACACTCTTGGTATCGCCCTGGTGAAAAATTACCATTCAGATTCGAAACGTTGCTTGAAATGGATTTAACCGTGTTTGGTGGCCAGGTACGTCCCCACCATCCTCTTTCTTGTCTTCTTTCCCTCCCCACTACTAAAATTTTACAACATACCCCGATCGGAGATTCCATAGTCTAACTGGCTCAGAGCAGTAAAGTCAATTTCGCCTTTTAAATTACCCTTGACTCTTTGCAGAAACTTGCGGTCCGTTTGATAGATTCTCCTATCTTAACAAACGGATTGCAAACTTTGAAACACAGACGTTAGGTGGGAATGCTGTCCTTGTTCTACAGTCAATGAAAGATGCTCCGAGGAACTTGCGTCGTTGATCCCTTCGACACCGGTGCATAGTCTTGAAACTCGCAAAACACGCGCCCAACATTTGTTACGGTTGACATTCGATACATGAGAAGGGGTCCCTCTTACGACTTGTTGTTTTGTTCAACAGCTCGGCTATGGAACGATTTGCCGGCCTCTGTGCCTCATCCTTCCTTCAATGCGGGCCTCTTCAAGACCTAAGTTCACTCCTTCCTTTCCTCAAAAAGACCCTCTCCACAGCATCCCCAAAGATGACATAGGCCTTAAGGGAAATTATTTCTCTCAAAGCCTCCTGTGTGGAGTTATTGTAAAAATAAAAATAAATAAAAATCTTTTTAAATGACTGAATATGTAGGTAGGTACTATTATAATAAATACTTAACATTTGGTGTAATTAATTAAGTTCAGAAGGCTAGAAACTCTTAGTATCGCCCTGGTGACGGACTGCCATTCAGAATCGTAACGTTGCTTGAAATGAAAAAAGCAGTGTTTTTGCCCAGATCTGAATAGCCAGTTACTTTCCAACTTCCCTCTTCTCCATCTCCTTTCCTTCTCCACTACACACACCTCCATTCACACAAAATACTCCAATTGAAGATACCATAGTTCAACTGACTCCGGAGAGTTGGGACTCTTGTGCGGTAGATATTCAGATTGAAAAAAGATTTTTTAAAACATGTTAGAAGCTGATTATTTTGTGCCTTTGGATGAGAATACAATAAAAACAGCCATATAAATCTACCAAGTATGTAAGTAATGTACAAATGTAAGTAACTAACCATCACGCCGTTTCCGCAGAGGTAGGCAGGGAGGACAGACTGCCATACAAATCGGTTTTGGTACACACTCATTGCTTCATTCACATTCATACTCTTCTGTTATTCTTACTCTTCACATGGCCCGACTCAAGTTTTTGATTCACTTGATCGTGCCATGTCTTCCTCGTCCCCGACCCCTTTTTTCATTCACTTTCGCGTCATATATTATTTTCACACTCCTTTCTTTGTTCATCCGCTCTACATGCCTGAACCATCTAAGTCTCCCTTTATTGATCATGATATCCACATTTTTAATACGGTCAAAATTTGTTTCACCGCACATTCGCCTCAGGGATCTCATTTCTATAGCAATACAAATATTATCATAATCACTTTTATTATTACACTGCTCGCTTACACTGATTTTACAAAATTACACAAATTTATTCATGCACTTGAGTATTTTTCAAAATAAACAGTATCTCCAACACATTAACTTACATTCTACCGTAACTCTTGCACTATTTACAAAATATATTTTATAAACGTTTATATGTATACGTTCCTGAAGAAGGTTAAGTTTAACCGAAACCGGTCGAATTGTTATATGTGTATAAATAAAGTGGCTTAAAACTATTTTTTATTTAAATTATAATGTCAAGCTACAAAGTGATTGCTTCCTTCGATAAACAAAATATATTTTTCAATTTATAATCGTTCTAGATTCCAACAAGATTATATTTGCTGTAAATAAATGGAAACCTAGCATTAATACCGTAAAATGTCCGTCGTACACATTTACTACGGAAACATTCAAGTGCTAGCTCTACAAACAAAAGTTGCTGCTAATTTTAATACTCAAAGAGAATTGTTAATTTAGAAAAAAAAATCAAACTTTATTATTTGCTAGTTATAACAAATTCATGTTCACCTTCACCTAAATCAAATGAAAATAATTTTTTATCCCAATGCGTACATCCAAATGAACAAACAATTTGAAATGAAGAAATAACATTGTATAAAAAAATAAAAATTACAATGATAAAAAAATAATACTGAAGAACTAAAAAATTACGTAATTAAGGTAAGATATCAATTTAAATGTGACAGGTATTACCTTAATTTCACATATTGTAGTGTTTTTGAGGTATGAGAAGGTGAATACTTTCCATCTTTAATACGGGTTTAATTATTCTAGAATAACTTATAATAAATAAAAGGTATTTCAATTATGGTCACCAGTAAATAGGGCTATGTTACACACAAGGTGAGTGAACACAAAATTATACACACACACATATGCACCTTGTGTATTTGTACCTCCACGCATACAAGCAGGGGCATATATAGGAAGTAGGAAGGCACCGATAGCCACGTATGTTTGTACGTAAGATATAGCTGTATGTCTATAATTCGGCTTC
Organism: Drusus annulatus; assembly: GCA_022651775.1. Lineage (NCBI taxonomy): Eukaryota > Metazoa > Arthropoda > Insecta > Trichoptera > Limnephilidae > Drusus > Drusus annulatus. The sequence continues at coordinate 972,589 of JAGWCC010000006.1, forward strand.
AGATTTTTTGCTAGAGTCAAGCTTTCAAAGTTCATACTGACTGTTAGCGTCCTATTCCGTGTAGCCTTCTATTGAATGAGACGTAAAACAATGTGTTTGCGAAAACTAGTTGATCACACATACTTTTGAAACGGAGTGACTCTGAAAATTTTCCAATCCACTAACTAACCAATGATTATAATATTTTGACAATTTGTTTAGTGCTGTTTTTGTGAAAAATCACCTCAAGAGCGTTGTACAAATCTTAATTTCTACTTAATATTAATTCCTAGTTTATATAAATATACATCAACATACTTACCCGGCAGGTCACTTCTGGCAGGACACAATCCCTATAGTCACCTAAGTAACTAACTAACCATCATGCCGTTTCCCCGTAGGAGTAGGCAGATCGGACGAACTGCCATACAACTCCGTCTCGGCACACACTCTTTGCTTCATTCCCACTCGTACACCGTCTCATACATATTCTTCAGTTATTCTGACTTTTTACCTGGCTCTGATTCAAGTATTCGATTCACTTAATCGTGTCATGTCTTTCTCGGGCGTTCCCGACTTCTCCTTTAATTCGCTTTGGCATCATTAATTCTTTTTGCATTCCCTTTTTTGTCCATTTGCTCTACATACCCAAACCATCTATGCGTCCCCTTTCTTGATGCTATTCATTACGCTTACATCAGCCTTGCATTCTTTCCGGATATCCACATTTTTTCAATCCGCGATACACGTAATATTTATTTTAACCTTTTGCTTAATTCTCTACTCGCTCGTTCATGGAGGTTATCAAAATCATCAAAATGTTCACCCCATTTTCCTAGTTGGGTTGGGAAACCATTACTTCGACAAGGGTTCTCTGGATGACACAAGTGACTTCGGTTCACTGCAGGCCTTGCCTCTTCTTGTACTCTTTCTCAATCCGTCTATCTCAGCTTCTTCCAAGATTGATGAAGAAACTATTTAGTCTAATGTTTTCAATTGCCCAATCGCCGCATGGATAGAGTAACAGTAGTGGAAATTCGGGGAAAATTAGTGAGATAAAATTTAACTTTTGTTAGTGTACTTGAAAATTTACTCAGGGTAATAATCATTTTCTAACTAGATTAATCAAATTTGATTGTTCAAGTTTGACTTGATAAGGTGTTATAAGTGCATATGAGACGATTTTTTTTTCTTCGTCAAAGACGAGTTTTTAGTTTTAATAAAAAAGTGGTTTAGAGGTTGCTTATTTCAAAATTAGAAGCCCATTGCTATAAACTTATAATAATAATAATATTTGGATGATTTGTTTAGCGCCGTTTTTGTAAAAAAATCACCTCAACGGCGCTGTACAGATCTTATTTTCTATTATTACATATTAATTCCTAGTTTAATAATCATGATTCAAAAACTGATAAAATTGCTCATTAAGCTTTGTTAAACTAAACTACAAAAAAGTTGAAATTTTTACTGATCAATTTGGTGACTTGTTTGGCATCCAGATCCAGGCCGAGAAGATGTTAATGACGATGATCGTCCTGGAGTTGTGGAAAAACAAATCATGGATTTTATTCTTTGATCCATTTTTTTCAAAAGTAAAAAGTTCAGTTGTCAAAAACAAACCACTAATCCAAAATGACTGATCATGCTAACATATGATAAACATATGTGTACCAAGATAGCAAAATAAAAATCGATAATCGAATATACACAGCCCGCGAAAATTCAAAATTCACCTTTTCTTAACAGGGCATGCATATTGTACTTTGTCAAAAAATAACGCGTAAAAATATCAGGTTATGCTTAAGCATATAAATATCCCGCCCCCCTCCCTAGAAAGAGTGATGAGCACGCGTGCTAAAACTGAGAAAACAATAATTGAGACCACCAACTACGTGAAAAAAACTTACGAAAACTATCACGTTTATCAATGCGGGAATACAATCATTTACCTACTTCGCTCATCAAACAGGTCTCACCGTACCCGCACCAGTGGCGATGATCAGAAATTCTTTTTAAATATTGTTAAAAACATCTCGTAAGTAAAATTTCTCTTCCAAAATAATATTTTAAAATGTAAAAAGAAATCTTTTTTTCAAAATCATAACGTCCCCGGAAAGGCAGAAGGGCTAAAGCGCCATTTCGAGAAGCTTACACCATAGCACTTTAAAGCTTCTTTTTTTCCACAAAATATCATAAATTTGACGGCCTCCATGGTCGAGTGGTAAGACGCTCGACTAAGAATCCAAAGGTCGCGGGTTCAAACCCGGCGTGCGCCAATAACTTTTATTTGATTAATATATGTCATAACACATTTAATTCATGTAAAAATCATCCATCGACATCGACCATCGAAAGTTTACGGGTAGTGAAATCGGTCACTAGAATTTTTTTGCTAAGTAGGTAGGTACTAAAAAATATTAAACGTTTAAAAATGGACGTTAATATTTGTAGATAGACCCTAATTTTTATGCCTGTTACTTTCGAAAAACGACAGTGTATAACTTTTCAGAGTGGGAGACACTAATAATCAAAACGTCGCTTCGAATGGCCCTATTTGGTGACCAGATCTGAATAGTCAGGTAGTTCTCAACCTTCCTCTTGCTCAAATCCTTCCTCCTCCACAACCTTCAACCTCACAACATACCCCAATTAGGGATGCCATGGTCCCACTGGCTCCAGAGGGTTGGGAGCAGTTAACACTCTTGTGCGGTATTCACTATAAATAAAAAATAAAAAACAGCAATTGATACTGTTATAGATTTAGATGCTTCAGATTTTTTTATTCATTTCGAAATAGGTACTATAGATACTAATGCTCTTAAAATATGTTGATATTTTCTTTACCGAATTAGAATACTAGAAACTTTTTTTTAAAAGGTACTTATCAAAAAAAGTATATTCTTGTGGTCAATGACGTGACAAATATTAGACACATTTATAGCCGTAGAATATTAACTCGAAATGTAACAAACGCACTTACGTAACCAGTAAATTCATCACTCAAATATCAGTCATGTATCATCATGTGAGACAAAGACAGACATTCATAGAATATGTGTGTATTGTTGAATCGAATCGCTTCGGATGTCGATATATTTTGCATAAATGAAGCTTCGTTCAAACGACAAGCATTCCTGCTATTTGTATAATTATTCCTTGGTTTTATTTTATTTATTTTCTTAAACATCATTTGGATGAAAAATTATGTTTAAATTGTCTTATTTTTTATTGTTTTATTTTTTACTGTCTTTACTTTGCATTCATTGCAATTTATATATTTTTAGAATTATTTTTTTTATATTTATGAATATTGTGTATTAATACATTTACTCGCTCTATTTAAAAACGCCTTAAAATAAACATTTTGTAATGTTTTTAAAATAATAAATAACTGAATAACTGAATAACTAAATAACAAATGTAGGCTCGGACTGCGTTCCGTACTTGCTAGTAGCGTTGAATGCTCTGGTAAGAATGAGATAGCCTTTTGCTTACGCAAAGACGTCATTATGTTGGTCAACAATGGAGATAGTTGTGCTGTCTAAAATTATAGGTACTTAGAAATTAAATGTTATTCTTTTGGCTTTTAGTAGTATTTGCAGTGTAATTGAAACACTTTCTCAACACACACGAGGGTATTTTGGCACTTATTTTTATAATTTGACTAGGTATAGTAAGCGATAAGGGAGCTCAAGCGATGCGTGACATTTTAGTACTTAATCGGATTAAACACAAAGTACACCAATTAGCGTGGTTTTTTGCTTGCCACTTTGAGAGCGCTACAACGTGTATATATATTTGAAACGTCATTTCGTGTGGTGAAATGTTTCTTTGGTGAAGGGGGAAAAAATGGTCTCTCTCCAAATGTAGTATGATAACTAAGTACCTACCCCTCCATATATTCTCCTCATAAATACCGACTGTAGGTAATTAATTAATTTTTATTTTTATTTGTATTAGATTTTCCTTATTAAAGTTTTATGCTTTATTTGACTATCAATTATTGATACTGTGCTCGGGTAGAGCTCTACATACATTTACAAAAATGGCTCAGATAAGAAGAAATAGTGGAAAAATAGCACTGACAGTTTTCATGGAAAAATGGGATTGAATAAAATGACAGTAGACAAAATGGTTTCGGTAGCTCAATTGACAGAGGCGTTACATCTGGATAAAGTAGAGGTTCCGAATCTATTCTCAGTCGCAATGTAAACTTTTTGTTTTCCTTATCTTATTCGGTTTCATATTTCGTTGAAAATTATTGATATTGTTTCAATAGTTGAAATTAATTTCATGTTGTACGGTACGGTGTGTGTGTGGTACACCATTTCAAACAAATTGCTCATCAATGCCGAGACACAAACCTGTGCATCACTTCGATAATACGAAAGTCTAGTGATCGGCACTTGCATATTAGTACCAACAAACGTAGAGGTTTTTCTTTGAATGTCACCGACAAGAATTCAAAACTTTCGGCAAATTACTCAACAATTTATATGCAACCGCAGTGCAAAATATGCAATAACCTTCATAACTTCGACATTGATGAAGTGTTGGGATTTGAATCTTCAGACCACCAAGTTATTTTCTTAGAAAAGTCTATAAATTGGTACGAATAATTTAAAATGCAAGGCTTTGAAATAAAAGGCCGCCGGATGCATAAAATTGATGATCATATTTATAATAATACTTAAAATTTGCCAAATATCGTTTTGTGAAAATACCGCTGTAGGGGCAATGGTGAATTTGGTGAATGCAGGAAATTCCATTGGAGGAAAATATCCAAAGAAGCGAACCTAGCAGCCCACAATGGAGTGCTTATACCAATCCTGATGGCAGTGAGTAACCAGCAGAGGAAGTATGAGACAGAATGCTGTGGAAATGAGAACCCTGCGGCGTTTGTGCGGTAAAACCACGTACGACCGTGTTAAGAATGTGGATATCCGGAAAGAATGCAAGGCTGATGTAAGCGTAGTGAATAGGATCAAGAAAGGGACACTTAGATGGTTTGGACATGTAGAGCAAATGAACGAAGAAAGGAGTGTGAAAATAATATATGACGCGAAAGTGAATGGAAGAAGAAGTCGGGGACGCCCGAGGAAGACATGGCACGATCAAGTGAATCAAATATTTGAGTCAGGCTATCTCACGAGTCAGAATAACAGAAGAGTATGTATGAGACGATGTATGAATGTGAATGACGCAAAGAGTGTGTATCAAGACAGAGTTGTATGGCGGTCCGTCCTCTCTGCCTATCTCTGCGAGGAAATGGCGTGAAGGTTAGTTAGTTTAGATTAGTTTGATTACATTAAATTTAATTTGAAAAATTAAAATTAATTTGCTTAGGTTAGGTACCTACCACAATCCTTAGTATAAAAATATTTTAAAAAGATGCTTCTAAAATGCACTGCCTACTGTCAGGTGCTTATTTTTCACTAAAAACTGAGTAAATATATTAATTATTTTTTTTGTTGATATCTTTTCTATAATATTTTAACAATGAGAACGGCTAGTGATTGATATTTTCTTCTCCTTACAAACCTTACCTCAGCGTATTGACCCTCCGTTCTCAAGAAGAATAGAGCCGAGATAGAGTGGGTAGAAACGGGATATAAATTGGAGCGGGAGGGAGTGGTCTCCCCCCCCAACACAAACCCCAACCCCCCTCGCAAGGGAGGAAAAGGAAATTTGGCGGAATAAGAATAATGAGTAATGCGTGAACGTAAAATATCGCGCCAAATTACATGGCAAGATGGCGAAAGTGTTATTCCGCGTGGGGCGTGAGCTGCAGGGAGGCAAAAAACACAATACCCAAAACACCGGTATCTGTTTCTTACCAACGATATTTATTGAGGCTCTCTGGAAATTCTAAATTGTTGAACACCAATAAATAACATTTTCCCAAACAAGATTTCAGATCGAACTAACTCGAGTAAAAAACCTACTTTAGTCCTGAGATGTGGGCGCCATAAGCACTCACCTGCTTTGACGGCTTGCGAAGTGGAGTGGTAAGACGCTGGACGACGAATCCAAAGGTCGCGGGTTCAAACCCGGCCGGCGCAAATAAAATTTATTTAATTAATATGTGTCATAACACATTTAAATCATACAAAATAATATGTATTATATTGCGGCATGTTCCAGAGTGGTAGATACTCCACAGGTTTTGCCATGGTGAAAGACCACTATTCAGAATTGAAACGTTGCTTGAAATGGCTTTGGCCGTGTTTTTTTACCAGATCTAGTAGAGTAGACAGGTACTTCCCAACCTTCCCCTTCCCCATCTCCTACCCTCCCCAATACCTCCAACCTCACAACATACCCCAGTTAAGGGTGCCATCTCACTGGCTCTAGATGGTTGGGAGCAGTTGGGATTCTTGTGCGAAATTCACTATAAAAAAAGCATTATCTTGTGTAAACATTGGAAAAATTCACTGTTTATCAAAATGTACGTATTAGAAAATTATGAAGCCTTCTGGTTTTCTAACCACTATTCTAAGCTACCTTTTTATCAATGTTTCTTATTAGCACGTCGTACCTATAATTAATTACCTATTATTCAACTTCTTTGTGAAAAATCTGCCAGATGTTGTATATTTTTTCGTATTCTTTATCTTTTTCTAGTCCGTTACAGATTGGAAATAATTTGTCTAGCAAATATTTCGTCTGAATTAAAAGCTTTTGTTTGCAGTACGACAAAGTATTTTAATAGATAACAACACCGTTACTTGTTTCAAAGCACACAATTAATGTTGTAATCGTTTTACCTCATATTTCAAGAGATCGATTTTACGTCTAATACTTGAGACATTAATAAAGGTGTCAGGGGATAAAGTGCAGAAACTTTATGACTTTACTCGAAAGTTAAACGGTTTAATGTACATAAAAAGAAATTACGGTGTTTTTTATTGTACTTATTCATGTACGGTTTCCGTGGATATCAAATAAACATGTGCAAAGTGGCCACTCTTTACCTCCGGCATATTAATCCGGTATGTTTGATCTTACACTGCAGATTTCAAGAAGATATGGTTTTTTTGTGTGGGAAAAATACAATGTTAATTCGAAAAAAGTTATTAATTTTTCTCACTTGTGTGGCATGTAGCATCACCTGCCGAAAGTACTGCACTTTACTCCAAACACTTTCTACATATCGTCACCGGAAAGGCAAAAGGGCTGAAGCGCCATTTCGAGAAGTTTACACCAGAGCACTTAATACAATTCATAAGTCTTCAGTACGTACCTGGTGGATTTTTCAAAAATAAAGTTGACTCAATGCTCTCACCGAGTTACCTGAAGCAACAAAAAGTTTTAAAAAACCTCTAACTTATGTCGCTCGAGTCAAGCCTTCTCCCAAATGGTAAATATATTTTAGATGGCTGAAAGGCCAAAAAAGTCTTCGGAATCAAACGAGAGTCAGAACATTCGATGCAGAAAAACAACTATTTTAACTAATTTATGACCAAAGTGTTGCTTAGGCCCTTTTGCCTTTCCAAAGCGATACGTTTTGAAATATTTTTTTGATATTTTTAAGTATTGACGTCGCGTTGCAAGATGTATGAAACATCGGTTTTTGAATTCAGATTTTGAGTTGATTGCCAGTCGTAGAAGTCTAGTGTACACCCCTAAAACTTAGGGGGTAGGTAAGCCAAGGCAAAATGTTGCCAATTAGAAATGTGTAGGGAATACTTGGGGGTTTAGCCTCGAGAAGGCGCCTCGAAATCCTGCGGGAGAAGGGGCAGAGATCCTGCTTTATCAGGATTGTTCCTTGTTTCACACCCTCGTTGTATATATCGTATTGTATTATTCGAACATTTTATTAAACGGCTGGCTACCAGCTACCAGTTACTAGGCATGCTTCTCTTCGTACCTATTAACAAAACTTACTCAATAACGGCCTACCTGTTTTTATTCTTAAAACATATCAATATGAAGTTAAATATCAAAAAACGTTCTCATGATATCAGAACAGTTTTTTGAATTTTATAAAATTGAATGTTACTGTAAAATTTTGTTTCCATTTATTTTTCTAAGATTTTTTTAAAATCTTTAGTTTTTTTTAATTTTCTTTTTTTGTTTTTATTTTTTTTTGTTTTAGTGTTTTTTTTTTTTTTTTTGTTTTTAAAAAAAAAATATTTTCTTAAATTAGTCAGATTATTTTAATTTATTATTTAATTCAGTAGAAATAAGTTTATCATTATTTTTATTTAATTCAATCGAATTACATTCAATATTTTTACAAAAACAATTCATATATTTATGTTGTTGTCAACATATACTCGTATAATATTTAATATAGATCTTATAATGTTATTTTTCAAAATACGAATGTGTAATGCATATCTATTTTTAATATGGCGGGTTGTATGTTGCGCACTCACATGTATATTTGTGCCATAATAAACATTATTACGGTGATATACATAGATTTTGTGTAGATATCAATAATTTGTAATTGGAAATCAATGACATTACATATATAGACACGTTGTAGCCTTAGAATATTAACACAAAATGTGGCAAGCAAAACACACACGTTACCAGTTAATTAATCATTGAAATATCGGTCATGTATGACAAAGATAGACATTCATAGAATATATGTGTATGAACGAAACAGATCCGAAGTTCGGGCCGCGTTCCATACTTGCTTGAAACAACCTCAAGCGACGCGTGACCGTTTAGTACTAAATCGGCTTAAACACCGATCACACCAACTAGCGTGATTATTGCTTGCCACTTTGAGAGCGCTACAACGTGTCTATATATATGTAACGTCACTGGGAGAAATATTTTTTAAATGTATTTCTTTTCCTTTAGAAAACCTTTTGACATTACACCATTTGATCAGGAAAACCAACCTTCGAATTATTTTAATCTCTATTTTTATCAACCCAATAGAGGAAAATATTGGAAAAAATATTTTAAATTTATTTCAATAATATTTTACAAAATTCCCATACCGATGAGATGTTGATGGTTTGATTTGGAATCAGTAACAGTATGAAAGTACTTATTGAAGCTAACACATTATAATTGGTTTTGATTTTTACTTACATTGTTTCCTTCCACAATTCGCCATTCCCATAACCTTTATCAAATCGTAATACAGAATTCCTAAGTAGAGCGGCGTAACTTGGCTAGCCGGAGTGCGGCCCTAATTGGCGAAACATTTCTGATGTGTGTTGGTTCTCCGTAGGTAAGGGAGCGTAAAGTGGTGTAAGTGTGAATTTATGGGATTACGTAGTACACGATTCGAGGCCCGTGATGGCCGATAATTTACTGCCGTCTGCATGGCGATATTGTTTCCAGGGAACTGCTGAAGAAATGCGCTACCCTAGGCTATATTGGGATAACAAGATTAATAATTCTGGATATTACCAACACTCTTTTCAGAGCGTTTCATGCTTTTTGCCTAATTAAATATAGATACTTACTATATTCATACGAGCGTAGGTTAAAAGTGGGGAAATTATACGATATATTCGTAGAAAGCTATTACTTTGTAGCTTGGCATTTTTAAAGAAATTTAAAAAATATCTTTGCATAAGACCACGAATATTATTTTATTTTTTATGACCGATCGGTTTCGCTTAGCCTAAGCATCATCAGGGTACAAAATTAAACTAAACAAAATATAGTGGGCGGTTATATTCATACCGAGGGAGAACAAAATATGTATGTATATATATCCGCAGACTTTGTATTTTTTGTTTAGTTGAATGTTGTACCCTGATGATGCCTAGGCTAAGCGAAACCGATCGGTCATAAAAATTTAAATAATATTCGTGGTCTTATCCAAAGTTTTTTTTTTTTTTTAATTATACGATATTACTTCTGGCCATAAATAGGATGAAATATTAAAACCGTTAAACACGCTATGTCTATGTAAATCCTACTAATTTTAAATACTATTTTGAATGAACTATCTGCAATAAATACATTCAAGTTAAAAAAAATATTCAAGTTTTTTTTTTTCTTCTAATAACTTTCTGAAAACCCACTGCTTATTCTTCAACTTAATAACAAGTTTAAAAGGTCGCGGGTTCAAGCCCGGCATGCGCAAGAAATTATTAATTAATTAATAAAAATAATAATCAGAATACATTTAATTAATAAAAAAATAATAAAAAAGTATATTTGCGACACGTTCAAGAGTGATAGATAATAATGATAAGTATTACCTTGGTAAAAAACCACCATTCCAAATCGAAACTTTGAATTAGCTTTAGCCATGTTTGGTGACCAGATCTGAATAGCCAGATATTTCCCAACCATTATCTTCCCCATCTCCTTCCCTTCCCCACTATCTCCAGCCTCACGACACACTCTAATTGGGGATGCCATAGTCTCACTGGCTCTAGACGGTTGGGAGAAGTAAGTACATTTGTGCGGTATCCACTTACTTCTTAACCTTACTCCTCCCAATCTCCTTCCCCTTCCCACTACCTTCAGCTTCACAACATACCCTACTTGGGGATGCCAGTCTCTATGGCTTTAGACGGTTGGGAGCCGTTGAGACTCAAGTGCGGTAAAAAATTAAAAACTAAACAAAAAGCCATTGCGTAATTTTTTTTTTTTTAATTAACGATAATATTAAAAGGTAAATATCAGGGTCTCGGTGTCAGAGGTCATACTAGCGTTCCGTCAACAGAGAGTTGATGAGAAATGCTTAGTACCTACTCATTGCTGAGTCTTCAGGGTCACCTCGGTCATCAAGATATTGTACGTCGACCTTAATTTCCCCGGTGAGTCTGAAAGCGACCGGCCAGCCAACGCAGCGCGAGTCAACGCGCCGCGGGCCTCGCGTTGGGAGTACCTATTGCACTTCCCCCGTCTGGCCCTTTCAAGGAAATATTACGCTGGATGGAGGCATGAAACTGGCAAAAGAAAGATGGAAGTAGACTGAATTCTGTAGAAATGTGTGTGCCCAAAACCATGTTAAAAAAGTGGATAGAATGCAAGGCTGATGCAAGCGCAATGAAAAGGATTAAGAAAGGGATCCTTAGATGGTTTGAGCATGTTAAGTGGATGAGCGAAGAAAGGAGTGTGAGAATGATATATCACGTGAAGGTGAACTGAAAAAGAAGTCGGGGACGCCCGAGGAAAATATGGCACCACCAAGTGAATCAAATACTTGAGTCGGGCTATGTCAAGAGTCAGAATAACAGAAGAGTTTGTATGTAGTCCATCCTATTTGCCTGAGATCCTTGAGGCATGTGTGCGGTAAAACCATGTTTGTTAAAACTGTGTGTTAAAAATGTGGGTATCCGGAAAGAATGCAAGGCTGATTTATATGTGATGAATAGGATTATGAAAGAGATGCTAAAATGGTTTGGGCATGTAGAGCGGATGAACGAAGAAAAGAGTGTGAAAAGAATATTTGACAAGAAGTGAATGGAATATGAAGTCGGGGACGCCCGATGAAAACATGGCACGATCAAATGAATCAAATATTAGAGTCGGGCTATCTCAAGAGTCAGAATAATTATAATAATGTATTTATTTATTTATTTCTTATTAACGCCCTGATGGGCTTTTACATAGTAATTTAACATAAGTAAGTGCATGAGTACAGTTTAAAAAGGATATACATGAAATAATACAGTAAAACGTTTTGAGAAATGAATAGCAAAAAAAATAAAACACAAAAAATAATAATTAATAATAGTTCCAATACATTAATGATAAGTGAATATTTCGTTTAAAAGTCTTTTAAATTTTGGCAAATTTCATATAAAAGATATCAATATTTGAGGTGTATTCATTCGCGAGTGTATGTAGGCGAGAAATGGGTGCATGTATGTGGTAGTTGGTAGTGACATTATTGTTGCAGAAAAGTAAATTTTACCGAGTTGCACGCTGAGGTACTCTGAAGTTGATAAGGTTCAGGAGTTCACAACAGTCGAATTCGGAGTGAATTATTTTAAACAGAAAAGTTAAGTCGGCCATTTTCCTTCTGTTTTCTAGGGTGTGAATTTTGAGTGTGTTTAAAAGGAATTTTTAATTTATGTGTTGAATTGGAATGTGTAGTTTGAAGTTTATGAAACGTAAAAATTTGCGCTGTACACGTTCAATATTGTTTATGTGGATTAGATAGTATGGGGACCACACTATAGAATTGTATTCTAATAGACTACTAATAGAATGAAGCAAGGAGTGTGTGCCAAGACAGAGTTGTATGGCGGTCCATCCTCTCTGCCTGCCTACCCCTGCGAGGAAACGACGTGATGGTTAGGTGGTTAAACATAAAAAAATATATTTGATTCAATTTTGACGGCCTCCGTGGTCGAGTGGTGAGACTCTCGACTACGAATCCAAAGGTCGCGGGTTCAAACCCGGCGTGCGCCAATAGCTTTTATTGAATTAATATGTGTCATAACACATTTAATTCATATAAGAATAATAAAAAAGTATATTTGCGGCACGTTCCAGAGTGGTAGAAACTCTAAGTATCGCCCTGGTGAAAGACCACCATTCAGAATCGAAACGTTGCTTGAAATGGCTTTAGCCGTGTTTGGTGACCAGATCTGAATAGCCAGGTACTTCCTAACCTTCATCTTCCCTATATCCTTCCCTCCCCCACTACTTTCAGCCTCACAACATACCCTATTTCGGGATGTCATAGTCTCACTGGGTCTAGACGGTTGGGAGCAGTTGAGACTCTTGTGCGGTATTCATATAAAAATAATTAAAAAATTGAAAAAAAAACAAATGAATTTAAAGATTAAATTTTGTTAGGTTCTGTTGGCATTGAAATAATGTTTTTGGATATAAAATAGGAACTGCAAGTATTTCATAATTATGGTGCAATACTAATTGTTTGATTTTGTCGCGTGCTGAGGCGATACACTAGTCGTAAGGCTGTGGCCATATCGTCGGGATGTTCTGTCGGGTGAATTACGTTTGTGTGAAGTTAGTTGTGATAATGTGTTTTATTTGAAATATTAAATACGTAGAGTACGCGTGTAGTTATTTGTCGCGAAATTGTTTTATTATGTGAGTGTTAAAGTGCCTTTTCAAACATTTCTCTTCCATTGCCCATCAGCCAGAAAAGGTAATCCATTTATTGAAATAATATCTTACACAACATTGTGTAATATCGTAAGTTCAGCCATTCATTTTATTTGCCTAACCTTTCGGAGAAACGGCGTGATGGTTAGTTAGAGTCCATCATTATTGTGGCAAGTTTTATTAAAAAATCCTAACAAAAATCATGATACTGGAATAACCACCAACATAGAATAATCTAGAGCGACACGTAAAACTCATATCTAAGAATGTGAATATCTGTTAAAAGAATAGTGAGGCATAAAAAACAGTTTAAAAAATCATAATTTTATCGTTAGTTAATTTCACAATAATTTGTTAAATGCTTAGATCAATCAAATAATGTAGATACGTCACTGAGACTGAGACGCGGGTGAAACATTTAGTGGTGCAACATTAGTGGTGCAACATTAGTGGTGCGACATTAGTGGTGCAACATTTTTCGTAAGATTTGTATGAATATGACGTATCTTGTATTTTATGTCTATGGTTTAATGCCGTGAAAGTAATTTATTAACAACACAAATGGTAGAATGCAAATTATGAGCCAGCGAGATTAATTTGTTTCTTCCAGATCATCACACACATATATATATATATATATATATTATTTGAAAGATTAAAGACGAGTGATTTGACTTTTTTGATATGAATATTCTTTCTCTATGAATAATTTCATTAAAAAGTTATCTTTATTCACTAGCCTATTTTTTATTTATTAAAATGAAAATAAACAGTGTTCGATTTCAGTGGATATTTATTATTTTGACATTTATGTGAGTTTCGAAAAATACTCATTCCGGGAATAACAAAATTATAAAACAAAAAGGAATAATGTTTTTACAAAAAGAGTACAAATTTGAGTTTAAATATTTATTGAAATACAAATGGTTTTTTTTCTTATTTGTTCCAAAAGTGGAGTGTTCTTAAGAATTTAAATAAATTTGAAAAATAATGTTTTTTTAGAAGAAAGACTGACATTCCCGAGTTACAAATAACCTGACAATATTTAAAAAAAAACTCCTACTACCATCATAATAAGCGGGAGATGTTGCTTTTTCAATGATGGAGTACTTGGAACCCACGACGCCCGAGTGGGAATCCGACGCGTTTGTCCACTCAGCTACTAACCGGTCAAGAATCCAAACGTCGTCTAAAATATTAGACATCGTGACTTAATGACATTTTAACATTTATTTATATACCTCAGAATAATAATAATAATAATATTTGGATATTTTGTATAGCGCCGTTTTTGTGAAAAATCACCTCAAGGGCGCTCTACAAATCTTATTTTCTACTTAATATTAATTCTTAGTTTATATAAATATACAGCAACATACTTACCTGGCAGGTCACTTCTGGCAGGACACAATCACCATATCATAATAACTTAAAATTTAGCTGATTCTTACATATATATTTTTTTTTTTTCGCAGTCATAACTATTCTAAATTGAACAATCTTATAGTATCTGATAGTATTAATACCGTAAGCCGTCTTCTGCCACGTTCGATGTAAAAATTGCTCATTCATACAAAAGTTTGAAATTTTCTTCCGATTACGGATCTTCACGATTTACTCACTATGTTCCTTTCGATGTGTGTGTCGTGACTAAGCCAGGCGCCAGCGGGTTTTTATCTGCCAGTATTAATTAATACATTTTGTAATGAGTCTCGTTCATATAGAGTGTTAGATATTTATAGTCTCGCACCGGTGAAAGACTACCATTTAGAATCGAAACGTCACTTGAAATGGCTTAAGCCCTGTTTGGTGACCATATCTAAATAGCCAGGTACTTCCCAGTACTTCCCAACCTTCTTCCTCCCCATCTCCTTACCCTCTTCACTACCTTCAGCCACACAACAAACTCCGATCAAGAATACCATAGTCCCAATAGCTCTCGATTGGGAACAGTTGAGACTCTTGTGCGGTATTCACCATTATTATTCACTCAGACTCCGAATTAAAGCATAGAAGCGCATTGGAGTAAATTATTGGCCCCATCAATCTTAACGCTGCCAGGATGGACTCCCTCTTGATGACCGTCTGTAAACATGAGACCTAATGTCCTCCATTAATATTTCTTACTTGTATTATTTCATTATTTTTTTAAATTTTCTTATGAGTTTCTGTTCATTTTTATTTTTCTTTAATATTATTATTGCGTGTATTACAACTTTTATGTTAATATTATTATGACTATGTATTAATATCAATTATGGAAGGTATTGCATTGCACTACTCCTGCATTCCTTCTGGAATAAAGCTTTATTATTATTATTTTTAAAAAGTTGAAATATTTATATATGTATGTTCCTTTTCAAATTATTCATTAGATTCTTATTTTTTAATAACAAAACAGCAAGATTTAAAACTCTAACTGGCAATCTCCAGCTTACAGAAAGAATCCATCCAGATATCAAAACACCCATGGCCCTACTAATAGCATTTTCTGTTTCATGTTTGTGACACCATACTAAGAAGATGGCAAGTTACTATTTTTAACACCTCCGCGAGAGCCCACCAACAGCAGTCTGATGATACGAAGATCGATGACGCAACGTTTACGATATACAATGCTCATAGTAAATACTACGTAACTATTTTTTATACAACACTATGCAGTCTATATCAGTCTATGGCGTAGACTGCACGTTTCTTGTTTTGACTGGATCGATGCGGTAAATAATAGCTACCAGATTTCTAGATAGCAGCTCTATCCACGTTGTTTAAATCCTCATAGAATACTGTTTTCGACGTTGTTAATGTATTCTTGATTATTACCATGTAATTATCTTATGCTAAGCCTTTGGTAATTTTCGTGGTAACAGCCGGATGACAGTTGAGCCAACTCGTTTCAGGATAACTAAATAAGTAGACTGGTTTTTAGTAGATGCTTTTTACCTTATAAGCTTTACCATTAGTACTGACGTATTAACACCATGAAACCTCTTTTCCTCAGGAATTGTTGCAAGTTATTGTAATGAATACCGCACAAGAGTCCATACCCAATTGGAGTATGTTGTGAGGCTGAAGGTAGAGGGAAGGGGGAAGGAGATGGGGAAGATGAAGGTTGGAAAGTGCCATTTCAATCAAGCAACGTTTCGATTCTGAATGGTGGTCTTTCACCAGGGTGATACTCACAGTATCTATCTACCACTCTGGAACGTACCGAAAATATACTTTATATTATTTTGTATGAATCGAATGTGTTATGACACATATTAATTAAATAAAATTTATTTGCGCACGCCGGGTTTGAACCCGCGACCTTTGGATTCGTATTCGAGTGTCTTACCACTTGACCATGGAGACCGTTTATGGATATTTTGTTGTTTTTTCATTTTACAACTTCATACAATGATTAGGATTCGCAGGTTATAAGAATTTTAGATTATCGCATTTGCAGGATATTAGAAACTTAGGTTATTGAAATAGAAGGTTAAAAAGTATATTTTCGTAGAAAGCAATCACTTTGTGGTTTGATATATTTAAAGAAAATCAAAAAGTAACTTTGTATTAGACCACAAATTTTAGTTTTATTTTTATTACCAACCGGTTTCTCTTAGCCTTAGCATCATCAGGGTAGTTTATTTTTGTACCCCGGTGATGCTTAGGTTAAGCGAAACCGGTCGGTTATAAAAATATAATCTGTTGTTTTATAATAATAAAGTTATTATTTCATTTTCATTGGTTATAAAGTAATTTTATTTTCTTATTCGCTGGTGTTAATAATCGCATGGTATCATAATTATAAGCAATGGCATGTACTGAGTATTTGATCAGGGTGGGCATTAATAAAACCAGCGGGTTCATTGATAAAAGAGATAGGAATAAACCGATGTCACTGATTGCCATTGAATTGCCTTAGACACTGACAAAGATACTTTTAAAAACGAGCCACTTGAACGCGCAACAGCTCACAGCATACATATTTTGTGTAGTCTATACAATATACAATATGAAAATGTAGTTACTGCTTTTGACAGATTATATTAAGAAGGTCGGTGGGGCGCTCGCGGTGGTGCAATTATCTAAATTTTTGGTATAAAAAGTTAAGGTTATCGTAAATGTAAGTTTTAAGAAGCAGGTGTTTTCGTAATCGTAGTTTAAAAGGATTTTGGGATGTCGGGAATCTAAGGATATTGTAATCGCCGAAATAATATTATTCATTTTTTTTTAAATGTCATAAATCAAAATAGACGATGATAATATTATTATTTATTTTATATATTGTAAAATAAATTTGACAATGTATATTTTTAACCTGATTTGTTCCTTCGAAAATTTCTTATTGACGAGTATTTGATAGTATAATAATAATATTTGGATGATTTGTATAGCGCCGTTTTTGAGAAAAATCACCTCAAGGGCGCTGTACAGACTTTATATTCTATTATTACATATTAATTCCTAGTTTAAATAAGAAAATATAGAGGAACATACTTACCTGGCAGGTCCCATCAGATAGACACACTTATTAACTTAAAATTGTAATAATGATTTTAATTTTTTTTTTTCGAATTGGGCATGGGAGCGAAATTAAAAAAATGGACTTTCTGAATTTGTCGTACGGTACAAGATTTGGTTAAAACTTGAATATCTAAAGGTGATTCGTCGAGAGACCGATTATGTTGAGATTCTTTTAATAAATTTAAGGATATGTTGGTGTTGAAAATTTACAGAAACTTTGCTCTTAAAGTAGTTTTAAGATTTTATTTTTGAATAAATTTCAAATTCCATTTCCATATATCTTTTGCGTTATTTTTTGTATAATATAGTAATTAAATGGTGAATAATATAAATAAGTCGTTTCCATATGGTCTAAGCACAGTTTGATAATGGTCTTAAAAGCCGAAACATCTGTCACTAAAAATAAAAAATAAAACTAACCGAGCTCTAATAAATCTACCTGAAGTTTTCTGACAACCATTTTCCATGAGAGAATATTACTTATACGATTATTGCTAGAATAATAGCAATCGTGCGATTATCATTGGAAAATCCTTCAATTTTTGCTTGAATTGTAGTAATCGCAAGATAATGAATGAAAAATCGCCTAAGCTGTAATTTAAAAAAAGTAAATCGTAATTTAATGATTTTGAATTACTACTTATAAGTGTGACTATTTATGAAATAATCATAACCCCAAAAATAAAAATAATGTCGACACTACTAAAACTATGATAGATTTTTCTTTTAGTCTAATTCATTTTTTTCCATTGTTTCAGGATTTCACTAGACGCCTGGGGCAGAAGGGTGAGTCATCAGCATGAAACTATTTGAGGCCATTTAGAGTGCTAATGACATTTCAGCCCGGGGAATGCTTTCGTTTACTGAAAAAATTCGTCAATTTCAATTATGAATTATATTTTAGTTACGTTTTAAAAAAATATTTTAGACACCGACGATTTCATTTATATTTTTTTTATTGTTTTTTTTTTCTTCATTAAAGTGGTTTTTTGAAATGATATTTTTTATTTTGGTTTCCTTTTTTTCGATAGCTGTATATATGAAAAAAAAATTGATTTTCAAATATTCATATTTATTTCATAGATATTTAACTAAACAGTGATAATAACATCGTAGACATAACGATATAAAAATAAAATAAAAACAGACGCACTTTAAAAAAAAAACTAATATCAAAAGTGTAATTTAAAAAATATATCTATGGTACCTACTTCGATACTTATTGTAATGGTGTTAAGGTGTTTTTATTTTTTTAATTTCTACAAGTTATTTTATCCCTTTGGGATATTTTTTTTGTCACGCCACTGTAGGTTAGTAGCTCAATACAAAAGGTTGGAATATCCATAGTGTTAAAGTCTAACCAATTTAAACAATTCTCATTGAATTCTAATTAGACTTTATTGGGTCATCGAAGAAGTTAGGCTACCAAACTACAGATGGCAATCTATATTGAATTAAATAAAGTCCTACGCCTTGAAACTAAAATACGTGCAACTTATAACTCATCGAAATAAATTAAATGGAAAATACTCTTTTTTAATTGTGAACTACGTTATAGTTGACAGCTTAAATAATTAATTAATTGATAATTTTCTATTATTTAAAAAAAAAACTTGTTTCTTAATTTTTTTTAACTTTTCTAATGCCAGTTTTTATTTTTTAACAATACTTGAAAGGCGATTTTATACTAACGTTTTTTTTTTTTTAGGCGGTCAATAAAATTCTTAAATCTTTCAATGCTTAATTGTGATTGATAATATTTTGTTTCTTGAAATTAACTTAAGTAGAGAAATTACATTTTGAAATTATACCATATATTACACATCACAAATTTGACAAATAAATAAGTAGGTATTTAAATAATAATAATAATAAACATTTGACTGATTTATATAGCGCCGCTTTTGTGGCATTAATATCACCTCAAGGGCACTTTACAGCACAATTAACATAATATTAAAAATAAAAATTAACATTAAGTTATGTCAAATGCTTATAACTAGTGACTTACACCTAACATATTTACATTAACAAATATTTATAATGGTTGTTGCCCGTGCTGTCGGACCTAGGGTAGAAAAAATGGAGTAAGTAATAGTAAACTATAAATTATAAATACATTTTACATAAACTATAAACATATATACTATAACCATAAACTTTATATACATGGACGCCATGTTTGAGATTATTTGCAGTCTTGAATAACAAAGTAATTTTTGTATTTTCACAAATAATTAAACAAGCTTATCTATCGACCCTCAAATTCATATTAAGAATCGTCAAAAAGCAATGCATCCCGCTGCTTATTAGGTAGTTAACTACTATCTAAATAAAATGTGAAGATATTAAAAAAAAAAACTTTTAAAATGAATTAATGTTATCATTTTTATTTATAATAATAATGATTTTTTAAATCTCTATCGAGATTCGGTGTGAATATCTTATAATGCGAGCAACAAAGGTTTTGATTTCTCTGAAAAAAAACAGTTTCTCCTTTATAAATAAAAAAAAAAAAAAAAATAGAACGTTTGATATGCCGGTAAAAATAGTCACAATGATTCTCTAGGGCTCGTGAAGGGTTATATTTCTACAGGGTGTTAACGATATCTTTTATATGAAAAGGCGAGCTTAAATAGTGTCTAAATAGGTGTTAAAAATCAAATAACAAACGTCACCTCAGTCAAAACATATTTCATAAGTTCTACGATTTTCGTTTTCCGTGTGAAGTTATCGGGCTAGATTTTATACGTGAACTGTGCCAACGTAGAGTTGGCCAGATTTTTTCGCTGCAAGTTATAAATCAATACATAATAGTAATAATAATTAACAGAGAAACGGAAGGCGCTGGTTGTCAAACCAACAAGAAGGCTCGGCACAAAAGTCAGTGTTTGAGTAGAAACCGTTTGGGTATTTTATGCCGTCGTAAAACATTAAGTCTTATTGCGGGCGTGAGTGCATAAAAAAAGTTAACAGCCGTTCGGAATCTCACCACCTAAGAATGCGTAAAAAAATTATGTGTGAAATTATCGGTCAATAACACATGTCGTATGGAGACATGACAATACCATAAAAAGTTACGCCACCCCGCCGCCTTGTTACTCCTTACTGCGCTGTAAACCGTATACCTAACCTAACCACAAGTACCGGTAAAAGTGCTGCATTAAAGCGGGCGCGGGCAAGTGCCCGACGCCGCGGCGAGTGAGGCAATGGCCACTACAACAGGTAGGTGAGACTATTTCCTTTACGGTTATTCGAGTATTAATATAATTTTATATGGATTATGTTATGTTTTAATGGTTTATTAATAATTTATACGGCATTAGGAGCATGGGACGAGGTCCTCCGGAACAGGAGAGCCGCTGTCGAGTGGCGTCTGCGGGCGACCTGCCGAGCTCAGAGGCTCGGAGGCTGAGGCTGCCTGTGCCTGGCCTGGTGCCCGCTGTCACCGCCATTATTTATCGGCAGGCCTCGACTGAACACCCGTTATCTCTTTCTAATGTGCGAAACGCAGGTAAGAATTAACGGGTACAACCGTTTTCTGTTAATGTCCGGTTTTTCGGTATCGCGGGAACGTGGGCCGTTTGAAAAATGAGAGTCGGCGTCTCGCTCGCTCCTCCTCGCCGCGGTATGGCCGTCACCTCCGCGGCCGCGGCCGGGCGGGGGCGCGGGGCGGGGCGCGGGGCGGAGGCGCGCTATGGCGGCGAGACGAGCCGGATCGGGTCATTAGAAGTCCGCGAGGATAGCGAGAGGCACGCTGCACGCCGCACGCCGCACCGCACGCCGCACGCACGCGATCCGAGCCCAGCACGTCACGCGTCACGCACGTTCCCGAGGTGTTCGCGAGTTCCCGCGCGACGTCGAGTTTCCCCGCGTTCGGCGGTGCCCACGTCGTGTTCCCGGGGCATGGCGCGTGCCGCCCCGGAGTCATGAGCTCCAAGTTCATCATAGATAGCATGCTCCCCAAGTACCAGCAGCCTCTGCACGGAAACCTGTTCTCGGGGGCTCTGGAGTTGGGAGGCTCTCCACCTAGAGCGGGGGCGGGGTCCCCCGCGCAACCGGCGCGCATGTATCCCTACGTGCCTCACCACCAGCAGTTCGGCGGGGCCCCCGTGGTGGGCGGCTTCCCGCCCGCGGCGCTGGCGGCTGCGGCGGCCGACGCGGACAAGTCCTGCCGCTACCCGGCCGCGGACTCCGTGGTCAACTACCTGGGCCACCACCAGAACGGGGGCGCGTCCAGCGCCTCGGTGTCCGCAGCCTCGGCCTCCATGGCGGCGGCGGCGCAGTTCTACCACCAGGCGGCCGCTGCGTCCGCCGCCTCGGCTGCGTCGGCCGACCCCCTGGGCTCCTGCTCGCAGCAGGCTCCCGCGCCGCAGCCCCTGCCCGACCTGCCCCGCTACCCCTGGATGTCTATCACGGGTCAGTACTACATCCACCATCTTCCACCCTCCTCTCCAGACGTCATCAAAAGTCCCAACATGTCCCAGTTGTGTTGTTGTGCCCATTTCCCCCAGTGACCTCGTGTTCGTTTTGATGACGTCTGGGAGGACTTTTGCTTGTTGGTAGTTGATTTCCTTTTGTGAAAAGTCTTTAATTGAAAATTTATGCCATCTGAAAAAGTTTAAGTCAAAATTCAGTGGTAGCCCCAAGTGAACTTTCTTTTGCCCATATCAGTAGAACATTCCATTTTCCGTAGAGTTGAACCGTTTGCCGCCTGCTTTTCTGTTTGTTTCAGTTTAAAAGGAAAGAGCAACCAAATCTTACTATTTGCTACGCCCACTTGTTATTCATTGTTCAATTCGTCATCCCGTTAAAATTGTTAATGCAAAGTTTCGTTGGTTAAAATTCATAACAGAGCCTAAAATAGGTTCCAAGGCATTCATTTACATGTTTCACTGAAAATAAAATGGCTGCTCCGGACACTCACGTAGAAAGTTGTTTGGGATCTGTGTTGTGATATAAAACGGTTGGCACTTAACCTAGCATACCGAGAGCATGTTATTTTTCTTTCTTATTGTTACGCAAGGCTTGGTTTAGTCTTCGTACTTCGTAGGTACCCACTTACTACGTTCGTATATAGTAATTTAGTAGACCGTAACGTTAAGTAATTAATAATATCTATCATCTCTCTGTGGCAGTAAAATTTATATATCTACCTGAGTCATTTTACTGTACTAAAACTATCCCATAAACGATTGCATGATTGGTGTTTGTTATTATTTTTATGACGTGTGTAGTTTCGATATAATAAATAGAATTGTATGTAGCCATATACCTAGTAGATTGGAAAAGGTAGATAAAGATACATGTGCCTTATTATTAGCAAATAGGTAATTATCTCAAATTTTAATTGAACATTTGCTATCATTAAACTATCAATTAGATAGCGTAAAATAATTATAATGCAGATTTATTGCAATAAAACGTAACATTATCGTTATGTTTATGGTAATAGATAAGCAGTTTACGAGTCCTACTTACCGACTATTTGATTATTTAGATAACCTACAGAAGAAAGTTCAAAACAAACATTTAATTATTTCAATTCCATAACAAAGTTTTCAGAAATTGTTTGTATCTAGGATACGACCCAATAATATTTATTCAATTGACAACAACGTTAACGATAACGCCGCTTTAATTAAATGGAATCATAATAATGCGATATTTTAATATACTATTTTAATCAAGTTGATAGATAATACATTAATGTATAACATGCTGACTGCAATAAATCAATTATTCATAGTTAAACATTAACAATATTAATTAAATATTGTTTAATTAATCACTATCAAATTATGAACAACGAGCTTTCTATTGAATTCATTCATTGTAATGCAGGTATAAATAGAACAACCCATTACAATTTGAACAAATTCACAATTAGTCAACATTTACCTTAACACTTTGAAACAAATAAAATTACGAATTGAAAGTATTATGTAAATATTTAAGTGATTAGGTACCTATGTTAGGATCTACTTTGATACTTACAATCAAAATATAATAGCCTTTTAATTTAAAATATAAATATTTTTTAAAACACTTTAAAATTCTTAGCATTTCCATCTGCAGTCAACAGACTTTGCAAATAAACAATAATTCAAGTCATTATTTATAAGAGTCAAGACTTTTCTATTCTCGCACATTCTTGTTAGATACATCTCCAGTATTTACGAAAGCTTCCATCAACAGCAAACGATAAAGGCTACAGTGGCGGCCATCTTAGCTTCATCGTGGGTTGCATATCGGCGCGATGCGGATCGCTCGGACGCTTTTTTTTCTTATCGGTAGCTACCTACTGCTAACAGTTTGTTATTAAACAAATTTATTGTTAATAATAATATTATTATCTTTCTACTATGTACCGACCTCCATACTTCTGGTGTGTTCTTACAGTGAAAGGCAGAGAAAAACTTTTTAGAGTTTTCCAAATATGTCAAAATCAATTGTATTGGTTTTTGTGCCATGATATAAGTTGATTCTCTTTTTAATGTAATAACGTATTATCAAAGCCTATGTGAATATGTATACCTATCGAAATACCCAGTCGACTGAAACCGTATTTGACATATATATATATATATACTTTTTTTTTTTAAAGAAACACAAACATTCGCGATTTACCAATAACTTGACAATTTTTGAAAAACTCCAACTGCCATCATAATAAGCGGAAGATGTTGCTTGTGCAATGATGGAGGACTTAGCTAGCAGAGGAATTGAACCTACGACGCCCGGGTGGGAATCCGACGCGTTTGTCCACTCTGCTACTAACCGGTCGAATTTCCATGTTAGGTTCTTGCTAGGTTTACCGTTCGGTAGGTATATGAATAAACAAACCTATTTTTCTTGCAATCGAACCCTTAACCTCGGGCCTTAGTAAAATGTGTAGATCATTAAGTTAGCTAATTCGTTTCTTAGCACAATTAAAAAGAGAAAACCAACAAAACTACAATATTCTTGAGGCGTATTTTGAATGTCAGAATTACAAATGAGGAGATCCAAAAATATTGCAAGGCCGATGATAACGTACCTTATGCATAGGATTAAAAAAGGTATACTTAGTCAAGCCGGACACGTGCGGCGGATGGACAAAGAAAGGAGTGTCAGGTGAATAAATAACGCAGAAGTAAACGGAAGAAGCGCTCGGGGATGTCCCAGGAATGCGAATGAAGTAAAGAGTTTAGCGCTACATTTTCGTTTCATGCCTTCATCAAATTATAACCTTAACTTGTGATAAATAACTGGTATTAAAAATAATTTGTAGGTGTACTATTTGTTAAATTGAACATATCGCCGTCAACGGGAAAATACCTCCCATCTGGTCAACTTAAAAATGAGTTAAATATGACATTGTGTAGATTTTCAATTTGTACTTTGAGTTTCAATGTTTTTATTGGTGAAAATACAGTATTGTATCTTAAGCTACAAAGCGTACTTTTGATGTCTCAGAAAACAATCTGCAATTCTCAATAATCAGTTTTCTTCCGAACAATAACGTTTTTGACACACGAGAGGTATTTTCGCATTGACGACGATATCTTGTTTTTGGTATAAAAATAATTGTTCAAAGTAAATTAAAAGCATTTGTAAATTTGGGAAAATGCCTGTATTAAAATAGTGGTTAGGTATCTTTAATTCATGCAGACAAATTCAAATCATTTCACATCACACAACAATCAACTTGAATAAAATTAGAAGGTAAAAACAAAAACCGAAATAATTGGATTCCTGTAATATATCAGTCCTAGAAGAATATGTATTTATCTTAATTTACTGCAATAATTTCAAACGGTAATCAGCACCTTTATATAAACCAAGGCGGCTACTCTTTTTAATATCAAAATACCTGATTTTATGTCTGTTCTTAGACCGTTTTGCATCCGCAAACGTTGGCCTCCCACTGCTCGTGCAGCGTTTGATCCGCTAGGCTTAACTCCGAATGACACGACCAATAAATTCTACAATAAATAATTAACGACCCATACAAACGCAACGGCACGATAAAGTTTATCGAGCTGCCGTTAGCGAGCTATAACGACCCGTGTACTGCCATTAGGGTTGCACTAACGAATTATTTATGCGGAAAACAAAGTAAGGCCCACATTGATTCACTTGGATCTTCGAATAATGTCGAGTAATAATTCTAATTACGAAGTCAAGCATCCTTGTGAAGTTTGCTGCCTACCCCGTTCGCAGAATTTTCCGTATTTTTAAATACACATCAAACGATTATCATATTTTGAAATGCCATCGAATCGGTGGGTAAATGAAAATATCTGACCTAAAAGATACCGTGAAGATTTTTTTTACGCAAAGGTGGGAAAATATAAAAAATATATTTTTGGCTTCAAGAACACAAACACAAAACTTTTTGCTGAGGAAAATTGCGCCCCTGTTGTCTATAATAATAATGATCATTTTCGTAGCTCAGTTTTTGTAAAATATCACCTATTATTTATTTACTTACGCCCGTTACAGGCTTTAACACAAATACTAACTTTAAAATATAAATATATTTATTTTATTTTTTTATTTATTTTTTATTTTAGTACATATAACAGGCATGATGCCCAAAACATATATACATGAGTGTTTTAATTTATTAGAGTATTTAACAACAGTAAGTAAATTAATTAAATGTTCATGCAAAATGTTAAAGTAAATGAGTAACAAACAAAATCAAAAGAATACTAAACAAGGTGGAACAAAAATAAATGGATTATTGGCACCTGAACTGAAGACATGACTATTAGCCGTTTGGTACTTGGTACTTTATATAACCAGTCTATATCTTGGCATATAAAGGGCATCATTACAATATCAGCTTGATATGTTTGACATAATTTTTTTTTTAAATTGATTTATCGTGTCAGTAAAAATGTCTACTTCATTGTTTGTGCAGTGAATTGTGTTGTAGTTTCTTAATGTCCTCGGCAAGGGAGAGAAATATCCCGTATATATATATATATATATATATATATATATATATATATATATATATATATATATATATATATATATATATACGGGATATTTCTCTCCTTTGCCGATATTTATATTTATATATATATATACTCATAAACAGTTCAAAAAATATTTTAAAAGAAAATTTAAAAAATGTATTGAAAAGCAGGTGCATCTATAGTCAAATAGTTTTATAAAATATACTAGATCTACTTTATGAAAAAAAAACTGTACTAGGGTATGTAATTTTACTTGAAATATTAATTTCATTTACAAAGGCACCTACAGACGTCAATTTTATAAAAACAAATTGAATTAATGAATCGGTTACTTCAATCACGAGGTGATATTTCACAAAAATGGCGCTATGTAAGTTAGCCAAGTATTATTATATAAATACATAAAAAAATAATCGGGCCCCTTTTTTTTAAGAACGACAAATATTTGCGTGTTACGAATAACCTGACAATACTTGACAAACTCCTTCTACCATCTACTACTTGTGCAATGATGGAGGATTTAGCTAGCAAAATAATTGAACCCACAACACCCGGATGGGAATCCGACGCGTTTGTCCACTCAGCTACTGACCGGTCTTCTTATCTCGTGTACAGATTTGTGTGTGTGTTTTTTTTTAAAGACTAACATTGCCTGGTTACGAATAACCTGATAATATTTGAAAAACTCCTACTGCCATCTTAATAAGCGGAAAATTTTGCTTGTGCGATGATGGAGGACTAAGCCAGCAGAGGAAATAAACCTACGACTCCCGGGTGAGAATTCGACGCGTTTGTCCACTCAGCTACCAACCGGCCAAAGATCCATTGCGTTTTGCTGCCAGCAATCATTCTCTCTAGTATTAGGTCGGCCAGTACCTACTGTGTTGTCCACGAAGCGTTGTTTTGGTCTGCCTAAAGGCCTGGTACCAGATGGCCCGACGCTGTAAACCGTCTCAATAGCTCTGTCCTCCCCCGCTCAGAATGCATGATCAATCCAAGTCAGTTGACTGACTCTCGCAATGCTTGTTATGAAGGACTGGTGAGTCAAGGAATATATGCCCTATCGTGTCCTTAATGATAAATACAGCCGGATATCGCGATCGTGCATTTTTTTTTGCTGGTCCGTTGACATTGAACAATTTTAAAGTTCAGGAGATGTTGAACCAGTGTCCTTTATTTTCAATTTTGAATAGTTTTTTTTTCATAAATTGCACAAATTAAAAAATCCGAATCATAATTGTAACTGGCTACTAACTTACTAATTACGCCGTTTTCCCGCAGGACCACCGTACAAATATGTCTTAGCATAGACTTCTTGCTTCATGCACATTTATACATCGTCTCGTACATACTCTTCTGTTATTTTGACTCTTCACATGGCCCGACTTAAGTATTTAATTCACTCGATCGTGCTGGGTCATTTTCGGGCGTCTACGGCTTATACTTCCATTCACTTTCGCGCTGTATATTCTTATCCTTCTTCGTTCATTCCCTCTACATGCTTTAACCATTTAAGCGTCCCTTTCTTGATCCCGTTCATTACTCTTACATCAACTAGTTTACACAGCTAAACTAACTCGTTAGCATCTAAACTCACCAGTATAATAATATTTTTTCATGCAATGATCCGCAATCCTCCATCCTCGATCTACTGCTGAACAAAAAGTTCAATATGGCACACGACAAATTTAAATAACTAATATGTAAATACCAAAAAGGCAATTTTAACTATATTTTTAGGTATTTAGAAAGTTGTAGCGATAGATTTTACATTTTATAAAGCGCCTTTGAGGTGATATTTCACAATAATGGCGCTATATAAATTGGCCAAGTATTAATATTATTATCATTTTCAGCCTTGCATTATTTCCGGATATCCACATTTTTAACACAGTTATAGATGGTTTTACCGCACAAATGCCTTAGAGATCATTTTTATTATTTCTATTACTTTCTGTGGATACACAGGGAGGTAGTTTTATCTTTGTTTAGCGAATGAAAAAGTCAAAATTATTTAAAAAAAAAACATAAATGCCACCAGCCCAAGAATAACGACTTGATCTTCTTTTTCCAAATGGTATATCGTCGCCAGAAAGGCGAAAAGGCTGAACCGCCATTTTGGAAAGCTTAGCTTAAGCCAGAGCTTTTAAAATTTTATTTTGTTTTACAATAAAATTCATAAGTCTTCAGTAACTGGTTAGATTTAAAAAAAGTTATCTCAGGTAACTGTATGCTTTCATTGAGTTACCGCAGCGACAAAAAGCCAACAAAAAGTCCCAAACTTGTGTCGCTTTGGTCAAGCCTCTTCTCGCAAATGGTAAATATATTTTAGCTGACTGAAGGACCTCAAAAGTCATCATAATCAAACGAAAGTTAGTGCATTCGATGCAGACAAAAAAACTGATCAAAACTGCATATTAAACTTATTTTTTACTAAAATGTCGCTTCAGCCCTTTTGCCTCTCCATTGACGAAATACATTTTTTATAAATCCATGCTATTCAAGCAGGTTTTTACTAGGTATCAATACATACCTACCGACCTACCTATTTACTATATATACATACCCATGCCAACTTTCAAGCTAGATTTTGAATAATTTTTGCAAAATATTACCGTTATAACGGAGCCTAACACATTTATCAGACAGAAATGTTTCTATTAGTAGGCACGGTGGGTATTAATAAAATATACAATTTATTAAATTGCAAATTTTTAAATAAACCCGTTATGAAGAAATAAATTCAATCGAGGTAACTATGTGAGTAACTTATTAATTAGGCGGAAGAATTGAATATTTTTAACGTTTGAGAAATAATGGTAATGTTATATTTTCAAATAAAGTAAAACATTGAAATTTAAACTTACGTTGCTTGAACTCTTTTTACATTCTTAATTTTTCTTTTCATTTCTAATCTGATATTTTTCAAATAATAATCACGTAAAATTGGATGTTAATTACCCACCTAAAAGTAAAAAAGACCTTTCTGGTATATTGTGCAACTAAAAAAATGTGGTCTATATTTCTCCTAAGAATCCTTAAATGTTATGTTATTTTTATGGGAAATATTTAATTATTTAAGATGAGATGATACCTGAATGTGAATGAAGGAGCGTCTGCCAAAGGAGAGTTATGAGGTAGTCTATCTCTTCTGCCCACTCCTACGGTGAAACGGCGTGATAGTTAGTTAGTTTTATCAAATCGTTTGTTAGGTTAGGTTACTCACCTTTAAAACAGAGTAGATATATTATAATACTGTAAATTTGCCTCTGTAAAAGGTTCTATGATTTATATCATGCAGAATGGGCAATCCAAAGAGACCTGTCGGTAAGATATAAATTCTTGACTTTTTAATGTTTTTCGTACGCAAAGCCAGCCACATCTCTCGGTGTGCTGGAATATGAATGACTCATTAAATTTCGACCCACAAATAATTTGCATCGTCGTTTTGAAGATTTTACGACTTTTAAAAATTATCCCGAACTTTCTAAACCTCCGTTAGAGCTAGCTGTCTAATAAATCATTTTTGGTAAATACTTACACAATACGGGAATTCACGATTATGTTTTTGAAAATGTGGCTCATCAAATGACATTAAATATTTTTGATTGCAGGTAAAATATACTAACCTAATCATCATTTATCACGCACTTTTTTATTTTTGAGATCATTGTGCGAAAAAGTTAAAATTAAAAAAAATTTGTTATTCAAATGTGCTTTTAGCCTGAACCCAATATATCAGCCGAATTGTGGTTTTATAAGCAGACTGAGGCGTACCATTACTTTAAGAAAATGGCTATTTTAATATCCTTTCTTTGACGCTAGTGAGCTCAACATTTTGATTTTCCCGTCGTGTATAATGTAACCTATAAATTCTCCCGGCTGAATAGGAAAGCTCGTTCGGAAAAATCTTTCAAAGCTTTTACGCTGCGCGAGTCTAGCAATGTTGTCACTTATGAAATGCCGTAAAGAAATCACACATTTGTATTATTAGAGTGTAACTATTTATAAAAATACATTAACATCTCAAACGAGGTTGGAAATTAGGTTTGAATTTGAATTCGAGCTTTTTTCTTTTGTAAAAGATAGAGCTTTTTGATTGAGATGTAAAATAAAATTAAATATGACTGAAGTTGCTAGGAAATCTTTTCAAATAATCTGATAATAATAGTATGGAACCACAGACAACATATCGTTGTTTTTTTATAGAGAAAGATAATTTTATTTATCTGTAGGCTCAAGCATATTAATTTTTCAATTTGTTGTATTTTTTTATTGGTGTTACACAAAATTTTATTTTAATGAAACATGACGTACTTTTCCTTTACATACATTTTTTGTGTCATAATACGAAAATGCTCATATTAGAAACAACACATTAACAATTCTTACGCATAAATAGCAGTTATTCATTATTTTGAGTAAAGCGTTATTTATTTAATAATGAGGAAATACATTATGCGGGTAGGTAGGTACGTCTTTGCGTTTTCCGTATATAATAAATATAATTTGGACACGTAAATGATAATTATTCACACGATTTCCAAAACTATAAATTATGTTTAACCCCTGCTGTGAAACGACCCAAATACCCTTGGGTAATTGTTAATTTCAGAATTTCCAAAATTCACATATCCGCTATACTTCAATTACAGCCAAGAAGTTGAAATAATATTGCGAAGTTAATGCTCTCGTTTTGTTGTAAGTAATTACGTTATTTGCATTTAAAACATAGGATCGTACCTAATTGAACGGATAACATAGGCATGCTCAAATTGTGGTAATTCGGTCAATACCTACTTAGTTACTTATTGATAAACATCTAATTAAATTGTATAATACGCGTTGCTAACGCAATTTATTTTTTTTAAATCCTACCAAGTAGACAGGTATCTAAAAATATATATTTTGGTATTTTTAATCTTTTTAACCTAATATGAATTCAATTTATCATTGATGATCAATGAGCGAATACATTGTAGAACTCTAAAAACTATAAAATTAAAAGAAAACATTAGATGTCTCCTATGTCAATAATAATAATAAATATTTTGATATTATTATTGACATAGAATAATATTTATTTGGCTGATTTCTATAGCGCTGTTTTCGTAAGAGAAATATAACCTCAAGGGTGCTTTACAACCTAAAATAACCTACAAATTAATCACTAAGACTAAAAACTAGTGGCGTATAAATTATCCCTTAAAATTTTGTAATTACAGCTAAATAACTAAAACTTGTGACCAATGATTTACAATTACTAACATATTTACATTTATAAATATATGTAATGATCGTTGTCCATGCTGTCAAAATCTAGATGAGTGGTAGCTTTACATTCAAAGTAAAAGCAATAATAAAATAGATTATTTGAGAAATAAACGTAACACTTGGGTTCCACAATTGGGAATTAATTGAAAATAATCGTAATAAACTAAATATTACTAAGTAAGTACTTATCAATTACTTCTAATTAGTCGCGATCATATACGTAGTAACTACGTTTCCTGTTAAATCGTATGAAAAGCTTTCGTACAACCTTCCGAAAGTAGCTACCTTCCTTCGCTTAGGTAATTTCAAAACGAATATTCTATACGAAGCCTCAAAAAACTTCGCCTTGTTATAAGTAAGTTTTATTCGACCGGTAGCAATGAGAATTATATAAATTAGGTCCACGCAAAGTAAGCCACGTAATTGAAAGCGTTTACACGCTTCATTGACCGTCACGGACATTCAAATTATTTTGTAGCTATCCTAACCAACCTCAAATGTGCGTATTAAAAAATAATGCATTTAACATCACCTAAATACAACCATCTAGTGTTGTTGCTTCGGATAAGTAAAGAATGTGTGTACGGCAAAGAAAAAGTTTGTAGAACAGTTGACTTAATAAATAAATAGAATTTAGATGATAAATAACCTAGAATAGGTGTGTTTGAATGCTCGGACGGTGAGTTCTGGCGTTATGAAAGTTAAGCAAATCTATAAATGTAGTTCAACGCATCTATGTTCAGTCGTCAATGTTGCATTGACATATTCGCTTGTCAGTCAAATAGTAACACAATGCGACATATTGTTTGTTCCATCATTTATGTATAAAAAAATAACGTTGTTTTAGATCACGGATATTATTTTTTATGACCGACCGGCTTCGCTTAGCCTAAGCAGCATCAGGGTACAAAATAAAACTGAACAAAAAATACAAAGTGTACTGTTATATATGCATACGGAGGGAGAACAAAATATAAAATAAAATGACAGAACAATGAGAAAACAATAGAACGACTTTTGAATTATAATAAAAGAACAGAGAGAAAAAAAAATTTCAAGATCTTATTTTATATATAGTTATATTTTCACTTCTTTAAATATGTAAAACCACCAAGTGTGAGCTTTCTACGAAAATACAAAAAAATATCTTCAAAAAAAGGGCGTTGAAACTCGAGCAAAAGTCGAGCAGTATATAAATCAATAAACCTAATTGTAGCCTTGGTACGTACCTACCTACCTACGTGTGTATAACTCTATTGCTATAAATTAATCGAAAAAAAAACAAGTAATTACTTTCAAGATTCATTTGAAATAATGTGTTCAGAAAGAAACGGGCATTATTAAGAAAGAACTTCCCTTTTGTTATTGGTTAAGGCGCATTTACCTTTTAGCTGTTAACTTGCTGATGCAGATCGTTAAATGTAATGTATCATACGTTTTTTGCTCGATATATTCACTATTTACCTGCTAGCATAGAAGTTTGGTTCGATACAACGTTTATAGGCCATAAAAAGTACCTTTCGACGCTTAAAGTAAAATGAAAGGTTTCCTCAACTTCGAATATTGGAGAAAATAATACTGCCTTTCTTATATTATTACCAGTGAAAACTAAATGCAAGTTGTTTTGAATAACTTATAGTTAAACGTTTTATAATCATTTTTTAGATGCGGTACAAAATATATTATCCAATTTGTTAGAAACCCACCTACGTGAAAAACAATTAGTAACGCAATTAGCTTAATTGTCATGACATTTTTAAGGTTGATAGGTAATTTCAACCCGTAATGTCTTATCTACAACTTGCCACAGGTTAAACGGGTTTATTGTAAAGCTTTAGTAGCTTTCAATAGGATGAAGCAGCAATATTAGAGTGATACCCTATTTGTTTATCCTTAGCGAAAACCGTAAAATACAAACAACATTGCATTTGAAGGGCTTAGAAGCTAAGCCAGCGATCTACAAAAACAGTTCTGTGACATTGTCAACTTTTAAATGATTATTTTAAAGAAACAGAATTTCGTTTACTAAAATATCGTATACATTCATTTATTTATTTAATTGTATGCGCTCAAGAGGGCTTTTTACATTAGAGGTTAACAATTGACGGTGAAAAAATGAGAATTATATGCACAAACAAAATAAGGAATAGTTGTAGAATAGTCAAAAATAGTGTTTAAATACATAAAAAAATATCATATTGATTAAATATATATGATGTTATTATAATATCTACAAAATGTAAATACTTATTGTTTCTACATTCCGTGCAGTTAAATACATCAGTTACCTCTGCGTATGTATTACCGACTACATGTAATCTAGGTTCAAGTGAGTATTTGAAAGACTCAGTCCTGATGTTATTGTTACAACTAAATAAAATTTTGGATCGAATAGTTCTCGTTGGTATGTGAAAGGAAATAGGGTTCAATAACTCAGGGCTGTCTATAATACCATAGACAGTTTTATAAATAAAAATAAAAGTCAAGTCAAAAATAATTTTTCGATCCGAAAGTTTTAATAAATGTAATTCTTTCATCAAGTAGTTATAGTTAATATTTTCAATGGGAGGATTAATTAACTAGGAACAATTGCAACAAAAATCTCTAAATGTGTCTACATATTCATGATTTATGATATTTTAAAGAAATAAAACCTTGCTTCTTTAACCCTCATTTATATAGCACAGTTTTGTGATATTTCACCTCAAGTGCACTCATCAAATAGGTACGCTCAGCAGTTAGGCACAAATCATCTAATACTAAGGAAACATTGCATAATTTTTCACGCGGTCGGGATAATTTGTCAGTTCCATAGAATCGTCTCATCTAAACGTTTAAATTACTAACAAAATAGAAGCAGTAGTTGAGGTTTTTTTAATCCGGTTACTTAGTGTGCGCATTGCATTTGTAGCACTGAGAACAATGTGTGTAGGTACTTAACTTCGTTTTTATTGATGTTCGTTAGTACTTTTTTATTGTCAGGATGATTTATCATTCCTACAATACAACATGACACGTTGTAATAAAATTCGTTGATACCTAATACTTGTCATTGTGCTAAAAGTATTATGGTAGGTAAGAAAACAGTAGCTTTGTATATTTAAACAATAACTCATTGTTCGAATAACTACGTTGAAACCATTGATGTGCTTACAGTCAATGACGGCTCGTAATTTTCTAGTAAGCTAGAGTGTTAAGACTGAAAAAATACGACACTATTTATTTATTTTTGTACTAGCGGAGTTAGTACAATTACAAAAAAAAAAATAACACGAAATGGGAAAAAAAGCAACAGAGAAAGAATAGCACACACATAATATTTTAATGAAGTAATCACAAAAATAGGACTAAAATATAGTATACAATTGAAATAACATTTCAGTCAAAGCGTAAACAAGATTTCGATAGAGTCGTAAAGAATAACAAAAAGTATTTAGATTACCAAATATTTTAAAACCATGGCTCGAGTTAACAAGTCTCGACATTCTAGACAGTGCAAAATGATACCCATAATTAGTAGAGTGATGATTGAGGAAAAACAATTCATTGTTTCTTAGTGTACGGCAGAGGAATGTTGAACTGTATGAGTTGCAACAAAGAATCTTGCAAATTGTTGCACAATCCTAAAATTTTAGCACAATTTAAAAAAATCATTAATCGTTTTCCCCTACAACATTAATCATGACGCTTTTTTTCAATCTTAGCACTTTAGCACACTAAAAAGTTGTACTTCACGTTTTAATATTTAAGTGATTCGCAGTCCTAAGTCTCTCCTGAACTTAAATCGCGTAATATTAAAAAAAAAAACATTTCCATTATTGTGTAGGTGTTTCCATGCATTCTTGAAATCCACCCCGATAAAACGACGTGCCAACATCTCGGCGAACTTTCGCAAAAGCTCAAATAGATTATAATGTTTGATAAATTTATTCGTCTACTTTCGCTAATTATTATTAATGAGTCTATTCCATCACCATTATCAAAAAGAACGCGCCTCCAGCTTGGCTCCAATAAATGATTACAATTATTTCTGTTTTTTCGTTAGCGTTTTTGTTGGTAATTAGTTCGTGGTTTATTTTTGCATTGTGCTGATAACGTCCACATTTATCAGCAGTTCGGTAGACGTATGAAGCATATTATAATAGATTGAATGCGGGTTAGTGTGAACTGTGGGTACTCAGACGGGTATATATTTTGCACTGTGTATAAAAACTCCTGATATACTGTATATAAACTCCTGTGACTGGAAAGTAAACTTGAAAAAACGTGAACCTTATTTTAATTCTTATTAGTAATTTTGAAACTTGCTAGGCTTTTTCTAACGCTATTTAAATTACTTATACTTTTGCATTTCAATTGATGAATTGTTTTTATCGTAAAAAAATATTAAATATGAAAGACGTGTGTGACAAAAAATAAAAGAGATGTTTGGGTCGGTTGAAAAGAAAATTTGTTGGGTGCATAAATTGTTTAATAGCCTCCTTGGTGGAGTGGCAAGACGCTCGACTACGAATCCAAAGGTCGCGGGTTCAAACCCGGCGTGCGCATATAAGTTTTATTGAATTATTATGTGTCGTAACAATGTAATTCATATAAAAATAATACAAAGTATGCTTGCGGCACGTTCCAGAGTAGTAGAAACTCTATGTATCACCCTGGTGAAAGACCACCATTCAGAATCGAAACGTTGCTTGATTGAAATGGCTCTAGCCGTTTGTAACCAGATGTAAATAGCCAGTTACTTCCCAACCTTCCTCTTTTCCATCTCATTCCCCTCCCCACTACCTTAAGCCTCACAACATACCCCAATTGGGAATGTTATAGATTCACTGGCTCTAGACGGTTGGGAGCAGTTGAGACTCTTGTGCGGTATTCACTATTTAAAAAAAATAAACATGAGACAAAGCATGAAGGTGAAAGACGCTAAGAGTGGGTTCTAAGAAAGAGCTGTGCGGCATTTTATCCTGTATACTGTTGGATATGGGTTGGTAGTTAGCATGTTAGTTCAGTAGATTATTTTTTATGTCAAATGCGTAATTCATTTATGTCTCATACAAGGGCGGCTCGTGACTTTTTAATGTGTTCGAGTGCTGAGATTGAAAAATACGACCTTATTGATTTTGTAGCCGAAAATGTTTTTTTTTTTCAATATTTTTTTTGTATGAAGATATTCTTACAATATATACGAGGCGTGTTCAAAAGAAAAAGTGAATTTTGAATTTTCGCGGGCTGTGTATATTCGATTAACGTTTTTTTTTTTGTTATGTTGGTACACATATGTTTATCATATGTTAGCATTATCAGCCATCTTGAATAAGTGGTTTGTTTTTGACAACTGGAAAGGTTAGTCACATTTTTGTGTGTTCTTCGATTTTTTACTTTTGAAAAAAAATGGATTAAAGAATAAAATCCATGATTTGTTTTTCCACAACTCCAGGACGCTCATCGTCATTAACATCTTCTCGGTCTTTTGTGAAACGCCTGTACCACTTATAAACTTGTTTTGAGACAAAGTAGACTCGCCGAATGCCACAGTCAACATTTTAAGTGCGTTGGAGCACTTTATTCCATTTTTAACGCAAAATTTAATACATATTCTTTGATCAATTTTTTTCAAAAGTAAAAAATCGAAGAACACACAAAAACGTGACTAACCTTTCCAGTTAAAAACAAACCACTAATCCAAAATGGTTGATAATGCTAACATATGATAAACATACGTGTACTAACATAACAAAACAAAAAACGATAATAGAATGTACACAGCCCGCGAAAATTCAAAATTCACCTTTTCTTTTGAACAGGCTATGTATAAAATAAAATCATTTTCGGCTACAACAACAGCAACGACGCCGTATTTCTCAATCTCAGCACTTAGGCATACTAAAAAGTCACGAGCCGCCTCTGGTCTCATTTCATATTTCATGTGCCAGTAGTTATGAAACGATATCAACAATTCATTTATTATCGATTCCTTCATTGTTATTTTGTATCTGCATGTATCTATGTTGCCTTTATGTTTGTGTTGCCTTTATTTTTTTTGCGTTTATGTTGCCATTTACAATTTACAGGAAAAGTAACATACTGCTTAATTGATAACAGATTTCCACTTTTCAGACTGGATGAGCCCCTTCGACCGTGTGGTGTGCGGGGAGTTTAACGGTATTTATACATTTTCTTATTTTATACACACTAGTTAATAATTTCCATCATTTTTATTTTTTTTAATTTAGGTAATTTTTCAAAATTAATTCTACTTATTTTTAACAGTATTTTAACTGTCCGATACTTGTTGTGCTCCGAATAATTAAGTATGGGATGAGCTTGTAAATTTAACCAGTACGTTTTAATAGATTTCACACGATGATGATCGATTCAAGCTAAATTTAGAACATGATTCAGGAACGTTATGTTGAGGTTTCCTATTTATGTTCTGAACATGCTGCGCCATTAATTACTTCGGAGCTTTAGTACGTACGTGTACAAGAACGTAATTATCCCCAAATTCAATAAATAATAATTACCCACGCTGCTCAAACTCTTTGAAAAGGCTAACAAACCATTCTTAACTTAATAATAATAATAATATTTGGACGATTTGAATAGCGCCGTTTTTGTGAAAAATCACCTCAAGGGCGCTGTACAGATCTTACTTTCTATCATTACATATTAATTCCTAGTTTAAATAAGAAAATATACAGGAAACATACTTACCTGGCAGGTCCCATCAGATAGACACAATTATTAACTAAAAATTATGATTATTATTATTTTTTTTTTTTTTTATTTTATTTTTTTTTTTTTTTTCGATTTAGGGCATGGGAGCTAAATTAAAAGAATGGACTTTCTGAATTTGTCATAGTTTTAAAGAAGTAAAGTTTTAAAGAAGAAACTTGCATACGAAAAAAAATGATAGCATTTTTATGGCTAATTATTCAACCAAAGTAAATAAATACTGCACTTATTAAATTAAAATGAATTATAAAGCTTCATGCTTTGTGCTTTTTATTTTGGAATAAATTATTAAAATAACATTAATAATTTTCAATGAAGATCGATTAAAATGCCGGTCTCTAATAAGGCTTCGGTAGCTCAATTAACAGAGCCGTTACTCCCGGATAGATTAGAGGTTCCGAGTTTGAGTCTCGGTCGGAACCGTTATTCTTCTTAGTTTCTACCTTTTTTGTGTTTCATATTTGCGTAAAAAAATAATAATAATAATAATAATATTTGGATGATTTATATAGCGCCGTTTTTGTGAAAAATCACCTCAAGGGCGCTGTACAGATCTTACTTTCTATCACTACATATTAATTCCTAGTTTAAATTAAATTGATCATCAAATATTGTAGTTGTTCGTATCAATATTATTTATTTTCAAATGTGTTCAGTCGAATATTTGAGTACTCTACCAAACTATTTTAATATTCTGAAGGGTTTTTCATAGATTATTATGATGTTGGTATCTATGTAGGTATATGTGTCAAGAGACACATATACCTACATAGAATACGTGTGAAGAGAATCAATCAGGTATCTTGATTAATTGAAAACGAAGGTGTGCATAGTTGTTACAACATTCCCGGGTTACAATAATCTGACATCATTTGAAAATCTTCAACTACCATCATAATAAGCGGAAGTTGTTGCTTGTACAATGATGGGGACTTAGCCAGCAGAGGAATTGAACGCACGATGCCCGGGTGAGAATACGACGCGTTTGTCCACCCAGCTACCGACCTTGATTGTATTTCACATATAAGTTATCTTATTTTAAAGCTAGTGTTTGGCCAATCGGTGAATTTCACTGCGGAAAAAAAAAATAAGTGACCGTAAACGAGTGCATATTTTTATTTAAATAGTAGTCCAAAGGTTAAGATTTCTCTTCGAAGATTTACTTGCCTAAATGTATTTATTGATTTGTTTTAACATTCGCAACAGACAACGAACAAATTGAAGTATAAAAGGTCAAGAAATTTAACTGCGCACTCGGCTTTAATATGATTCTCCATTTTACCTAGAAAGCGTTTTACGAATCTGGTAACTCGTCTTAAATTTTCACATAGTCAGGTACAAAGAGTATTAAATACATTATTTTTGTTTATAAAAAAGTAACTTACCAAGAGATTAAACGTTTGTGAGCTTCATAATGTTTATACGCCTAGATAATTATGTTTGGTTCTTTCGCGTTTTATTGTTGAAAGGAACTGAAAAAGTTACTTGTTTGAGTTTCAAGTTAAAAGTGCCCTTTCAAGAAGAAAAATACATATTTTTTTACTGGAGGGAGAGAACTTAAATACCTCGTTGGGCGACGAATCAAGTAAAACACAAATCTTAAAAATAAAACATACAGATTACTCGAGCCACAATTCAGACACCATTCCTTGTAAGCTTTTCATTAAATGCATACATGCAAGCTACTCACAGTTGAACATCACTATATGACTAGGTGTAGATAAACGTATGTGAAATCCACTGGTGTATGTGTATGTATAATATACGTACGCACACTACAGTATATTGCCTCAACCTCCATTACATGGGAATATAGACCCCATTAAGTT
Source organism: Drusus annulatus (assembly GCA_022651775.1). Classification (NCBI taxonomy): domain Eukaryota; kingdom Metazoa; phylum Arthropoda; class Insecta; order Trichoptera; family Limnephilidae; genus Drusus; species Drusus annulatus. Next base: position 1,012,904 of record JAGWCC010000006.1, read on the forward strand.
TTGCATTCCACACTAATGAGATCTTCCGTGCATTTTCCACTAAGCCAAGCGGCTACAAGTTTTTGCTAGTTGTGTTAAATAACCACAATAACAAACGTTTATAATTATGGTTTTAATTATTAACTTTGTATAAACATCGCATTCTAATAGGTACTTGTAAAATTAAGAAATCAAACTTGATGCACCAAATTGTTTTAATCCGTGCTGCGTTCATTTCTATTTTCCAAACTAACGTTTCAAATACAACGTTGTAAGAATTCATGATCAGGGGTAATTCTAAAATACCACTTTTTTGTTGTTGCAACCTTCCAAACTATAACTCCTGTATTTAATGCAGATGCTTTACTAAATCTGTTGCAACAATTTATCGTGGCAATTATTATAAGCAAGTGAGTGGGGACAGATATATTTTAATCAACTTTTATATGAATAATTATTATTTAATCTCATTTGCATCATTTGGCTTAGTGTGTGGTCTCTTGTTTTCAAAATGACGTAGATATTTATAATATTCACATTAAAATTAACAACCAACTATAGTGCCCACCTAAAATAAAATTAGTAAAATGTATTCCTGAACAATTACCTGCTGCTTCACAGTTAGAATATATTTTTATTTAAAAAAAATGGCTTTCTTATATTTGAGTACATGATTTAGCTGGCTCAGGCCACCAATGAAATGCCTGAAAAAATCATGAAAGTGTACAGGGAATTCTCAGAGCTTTAATCCGTTCAAAACACCATTAGTTTTCAAAGCTGTCGGGCCGAATCAAACTGAATTCAGACACGAAAGCTCGCATGTTTTGGACCAGTTTCTTTCAGGATTCGGTAAGAAGGTACTCGTATATACGCGATATAAATTAAATGCCTAAATAACAATAAATTTAATGTTCTCAGTCAGTTACTTCTTATTATCTCAAGGTGCTCTGAAGCGTATGTGAAAAAAACACCAATCGCAACACTTCCGCGCTTAATTAACACACCTGTATTTAATACCTGTCTATAAAATATCTTAATTACCTTTTTGTTAAGCCGCAAGAAATCACCAGTTACGGATAAAGCCACTTCAACTACGTTACATTGTTGGAATAATCACCGAGGTATCTTGATTCTAACAATGGTTGTACCGATAAGTGTTATGAAATTAATTATCTGCCTAATGAGATTATAAAAAAAAATCACAGCTAAACGCAAAGGTAACAAAATAAGTAATCCACATCAGTATTATGAAGAGCTATAGATTAATATAATAAACGGTTTAATAGATGTAATAAAGACGTATCTAAAAAAAAGCAAGCCGCCTCTAGAAAATATCATGTAAATGATAATAAATTATAATGAAAGGCACGTAACAAAATAGTTGGCAATGTGTTTTATTGCTTGAGTCACTGTTATTTCAAGTAGTTAACGTAACGACGTAATTACATCATTATTACACTATTAAAGGATGCGGTTATGTCAAGCTAAAGCTTTAACTCAGTTCCAAAAGAGAAAGTTTTTTTTCACAAAATAACAGTTAAAAAGTAATTTATGAATTTCATTAAAGCACAATGAAGAGGCTTTGAAAGGGTTGTGCAATACGATGCAAACCTTTTTTGGATAGCTCGGCTCAATGGTTAAGACGATTTCACTTTAAAGGGTTTCATTGTTGTGGACCTTAAGGGTTGTAAATATTGCATAAGAGTTTGAAAAGGCTTTCACCTTGACAATCATTGGCCAAACAATTGTTTTTGCAGGGATTTCTAAAATGTATTTTGTGTTTCAAATTTGGTCACTTTTATTTTGGAACGAAAAATTAAAGTGACCAAATATCGTGTTTAAAAGGTTTCGTGGGGTAGGTACCGTAGGCTAGTCCAACGTAAGTGCACTTGGGGTGATTTTCTTACACGAAAACAAAGTTATAAAAATCAGTCAATTATTAATAATAATTTTCTGATTTATATAGTTTTCGTGGCAGAAATATCACCTCGAGGGCGCTTTACGGCATAATTAACATAATATTTGAACTACGACTTGGTATTTACTTATGCCCAATACTTATAACTAGGGACTTACAACTAACATATTTACATTAACAAATACGTATAGTGCAGAGGCGGCTCTGGGGGTTCAGAAGTGGAAGGTCAATTGAAAGAAAATCATAAATTTTTTCGTAAGAAGCAATCACATGGTGGTAAGACATAGAGATTATTATTATTATTTGCATTTGTGGCTTTGGCCGGCCAATACACTTGATTTCAACACGCTTTTCGTGGTTCAATGAACTGCTCGCGACTGCTTTTAATATGAAATCAATTGAATTATACATATTTAATTATTAAAATGCAAATTACGTACATCAGCAAAGGTAAACAAAACCCAACTGCCAACTGCCACAATATACACATGTTCAAAATGGCCATTGTTTCAACTTTCAACCTTTCAACCGTATTAAAATTTTATCGACATCTCTTTCAAGCATCTTTCATAATTGTATGTCCATCTCTGCTGGGTCATGGCCCGCGTTTCTCATCAGATAGCAGCGGATTATGAAATTTTGCATACATGAGACATGTTAGTGTTTATTCTATGTATTATATCGAATAGAAAGAGAAAAAAGATTACTCTTGGGTCAATTCTTGTTTTGGCCACGACACATAACCAGATAAGTTTGATTTTTGGACGCTAGATGGTGATACTCGCGATTATTTAAAATGATAATAATGAACAAGCGGACGGTAGATGGTACTAATACCCGCGATTTTCAAAATTTTCGACTTATAATAATGATCAACCATCAGTTGGTTTGTTTTAAATCAGATTTTTTATTGATAATTGTCGTTGCATATTTTTGGGGGGTCAATGTCCAAATGACCCTAAGGGGCGGCCGCCACTGGTATAGTGTTTGTTATCCGTGTTGTCGGACCTAGGGTAGAAAAAAATGGAGTAAGTAATAGTAAACCATATATATAAACTATGTATAGCACCCGGGACTGAGTCATCAAAACTCTAGTAAAGAAAATTGACGTTATTGTGGGTATGATAATTTGAGAATGGGTGTCTTTAATTTTTCTCTGAACAAACTTAGCGCCCTTACACAATCGATTTCTACATAAATATGTTTTCCTTAAAAATAACCTTTTTACTGTGTCACAGAGAACAATATAATACATTCGTTGACATAATGTGTAATCTGTTATCTGAATAATTGTATTTTCATAGCGTTATTATCGAAAACAAATAATAAAGCATAATTTTATGGCCGTTGTCAATTAAACGATATTAAAATAGCTATTTTACCGATTACGATGTGCGACGTGATTCCGCCATGTATTTATCTAAATATATACATTTGCCAGTTAACTGCTTACGGGCTTTAACAGCTTGATACGGAACTAAGGGGTCAGTGTAAAAATAAATTCAAATCTGTTACCTCATGAGATAATGAAACATTACAACAAACAATATTTCTTTCACCAGCCTACAAACTCCACTGTAGAAAGGTACCAAGCAACACATTGAAAATTACTTGTATTGAGCTGACTTTTTACTTTTGATTTTCAAGAAAGAACTTACCTACTTATTACAGTGAATTATTAGATTTATATAGATATTGAAATCAATGGTAAATCGAAAGATATTCCTTTATTCGAAGTGTAAACTTGGCTTCATTTTTTATAGGCCTCATGAAGGAGACAGATTCAAGATAAAAAGAGACGTATTTTTATATATAAAATATAACGTAGCATAAAAATGATTAAATTCCTCTGGGAGATTGTTGTAATCACCGAGCACAACAGCAGATGAATTTGGTGTCTACTGCAGAGGGAATAGAGGCTGTTTTAATGTGCCTAAACCTCGGACAAAGCTCCGCTTGAAACGAAGCCACACGAACAATGCATTGGTCGAATTGCTATTAGCATAAATAACGTTCTGACTTCGGCTGAGATGCTTAACTCAGTGCTTCTCGAAAGTTTTTTATTTAATTTTTAGTTTTTCATGAGAACGTAAAAATCATGTGTCAACTTAATTCATTTTTACTATTCCGTGGGCTAAAAACGTATTTAAGCTGAATCCATGTGGAATATGAATTGAAAATGTTTGTTAAGAAGGTTAAACTAAACCCACAAACAAAATCAACTAATATGCTTTTGTAAATAAATCAAAACCATTTTTAATGAGCTCAACAGCACCAGTACTATTTTGTGTTTATTTATTTTTAACGTAGTTTCGAAATAAAAAAAATCCTCATAATATGCACATAGGTTATCGGGAAATAGTTCTAGTTAAAATTGCTTCTATTCACAAATAGGTACAAGTTAATTTTAACGTAAAAGTGTTTATTTCCATCATATTGTCTATTATTATTATTAACGAAATTGGTATTTTTCCTCACGAGTATGTACGAGTATTGTTATATAAAAGGAAAAAAATATTAACCTTTCGAAAATGATTCCTATTAAACGACACACTCACCTTTGAATGAGTAGGAAAAAAAGTCTAATATCAAAAACAATATTAGGATAATTTGAATAGCACCAATGTTTTAAGTACCAACATATTGACTGTCCTCAATCAAATTTCCTTTTCTTTGATTTGACAAATATGTTAATATGAATTTATACGTTTCATCTAAATTTTTATACCCTTGGCTTTTGGTAAATTGTTTTTTTTTAATCTGTTGATATACACATGCACTGTTATCCCCATATTTTAACCTTTTTCTCTCAAGATTTATGATACGATCATGATTTTAGATATTTTTATTTTTTTTACATATTATGTATTATCTTCTCCTTGTTAGTTAATCTTACTGGCATAATTAATTTAGTATGAAGCGCACTTGAGGTTAAATATCACAAAACTGCACTATATAAGTTCACTGTTATTGTTATTATTAGCACCGTTTTTTTTATAAACAATCACCTCAAGGGCATTGTACACATATCAATTCCTAGTTTATATTTATATTTATTTAAATTATTTACGTTAGAAAATGAACAATAACATCACTAGTAGTTTATTAAGTAATAAAAAATAATGTTGTTACAACAACCACACTTTGAGAATCTTCACAGGATATAACTCACGTGATCTCCAAGAGACCGCGTGGTTTTTTGTAGCGTACCTCTACACTTGGTTGGGTAAAAATTCCAGTAAAACATATTATATTATAGTACCAAACCAGTAAATAAGGCCCTATGTTCGTGGGTCGATGGTGTATCTCTATATACTGTCCGTGATTTATAACTGCCTCCAGAAACCCAGCGTCTCGAAGAGACCGAGTTATTTTATTCATCTCGCGTTGGGACCCTGTCGTATGTAAATTAGAAGTAATATTTTGTAATTAAGATTCGAGATATTTCACGAATAATTATTGTAAGTGCGTCATTTGACATCTTAATAGAAACTGCCGATGGAAACGTGGAGCTGCCTTGAGATTGCTATGTCTGCCGTAAATGGGAGGTATTCGGTGATTTCTGCCTACCTCTTCTAGCTTCTGTTACGTAATGATTGGGTTATTAGCGGTGGTCATTGGTTAATAATCTTAAATATCAGGATATTCACTTTCACGTGATAATATCAAACGGTCTTAATGATGACGTTACGTAAAACAATTCTTTGCATTACAAAATCATTGGAATTTTACATAAAAGGATTACTAAACTTACAGAACGTAATTGATGCAAAAACTATAAGAAAAATACAAATCTAGCAAAGAATTATTTTTTTACTATTATATTCCATATTTATTTCAATTGTTACCGGCTTGGATTTTTTTATGATTTAACCTTGGAGTAACAATGTATGGAGAGAGAGCTAATTATTTTTACCCAACCTTTACAAACTTTCTCTGGGTTTTTACGTTGTACACCATGAGAGAGAATAGACAGCAAATATAATACACCACTTCTATGTACTGTCACAATGATCTTGGACTCCTGGGTCACCACGGCACTCCGCCACATTTTTTTTTTATTATGCCACTAAACTTGACGCAACTAAACGATTTTTTATGTTATATGCTATATTTTTGTTCACAACAATACTGTGAAAATGGGTTTATACGAATAAACAAAAACACTTTGTCGATATGTGCTATAAATGGATGTAAAAATACCCTAATCTTAGTCTTAGCCACGCCCACGTCCGCCGAGTCAGGTAAAAATCATCAAAAACTTACTACACTGCCTTGGATAGATACCACTCTATATACTCTTAGGATTTACCTCTTCTTTTTAGGTAGAGACAGTGTCGACTCTTTTATAAAAAGAAAATTTCTTTCCCATAACCATTAACGTTAGTATATCATACCTTCACTAGAAAGGCAAAAAGGCTTAAGTGACACTTTGGTCAAAAATTAGTTGAATGTGCAATTTGATCAGGTTTTTTTTCTGCATCGAAAGCTCTGACTTTCGTTTGATTCCGAAGACTTTTGTGGCCGTCTAAAATATATTTATTTATCAGAATAAGCAAACACTTTGTGGATTGGCATGATTAATTAAATAAAAACACACGTTGTTTGAACTCGCTTTTATTTTGGTATACGTCAACTAGTTTTGATTCAGCTGAATCATCAACGGGACTTAAATATATACGTATGTAAGTATATTTTTAAGTCCCGATGGTGATTCAGCTGAATAAAAACTAGTTGACATATAGATACCAGATGAAGATACAGCTGAATCGAAACTAGAAGACATATACAAAAATAAAAGTGGTTTAAAACAACGTGTGTTTTTATTTAATTAAAATATATTTACCATTTTGATGAAGGCTTGACTTAAACGACACACGCTTGGACTTTTTTTTGGCTTTTTTTCGTTTTAGGTAACCAAGTAAGCATTGAGTAACCTGAATTAACAATTTTTTTTTAAATCTAACCAGGTAGGTACTGTAGACTTATGAATTTTATTTTAAAACAAAAGTGCTCTGGTGTAAACTTTCAAAAGAAGAGCTTCAGTTATTTTGCGTTTCCGGCGACGTGTGTTTAATTTGAAAAATCGAATACATTCCAATTTATAAAACGTCATTAGAAAAATGTGTTTACAATAATCGTGTCTTTATTAGTAGTTATATATTTAATCTTAATGATGACGTGATGACGTGATTTGACTTGATAAATCAATAACATATCTAATCAACATATTGAAAATATTTACCATATTCCAACTTTTTTTGGGCATACGCGATTTCGCTTTTTCCTTTAGAGGACATTTTTTCAGCAAAAAATCACGAGTTAGACAAAAACGATGTTTTTTTATAAAAACACCAACCGCATAAAATTCCAGTAGGGTAAGTCACGTCACGTCAATATTTCAGTTGGGTCGTTATTAAAAAAATTCTATTTCAGCAATTTGTTAAAACTTGATAGTGTTCCTCTACCAGGACTGACTGAAATTCATTTAAGTAGGTATATGATTATTATTCCGCACGTTTTCCTCTATTATTACCGCAGTTAGACGTTTCAGCTAAATTTTATCCTCGGAACGGGGTTTTTTGGACCCCGTCCTGCCCATTCGGCCAAATTGCCTCGCCTTGCTAATTTCTGCGGGCGATGTACATTGTACAATGTACATTGTATAATTCACCGGCACTGGGTGGTGGGGGGTTAAGTAAGTCCGACCGGACCGTAGCGGGGAAAGGGTTAACCCTAAAATTTGTCACGATCTAATTACGCGCGCGGATTGCATACATATTAAATCGATATTTAATTAAACTAATTGGCTGGAATAAATGGAAAGCCACCAAGGTAGGCTAACTTGAAGGGAGTCTTTTGTGTATTTAGGTAACTACCTACCTACCCTCATTGAACAAAGAGTAATTTTCTAAACTCTCATTTCTTGCGTTTTGGAATAGTCTGGTACCTACGTAAAAATCTGTATAACATTAGAGAGATGTGATTTTTTTTACCGTTAGATAATTTTAATAGAATTTTTTTTTTTATAATGAAGCCATTTCGACCTCAGAGCAATAATAAATGTGGATAGAGAGCTTAATATTTTTACCCAACCTATGTAAATTTACGATAAATCTCTTTCTCCGGGTGTTTACGTCGTAAACCGCGAGCGAAAGAAAGAAATAAGAAAAGTTCTCACACAATATAGCACCGTTTTCAGGTATGTGTGTTAAGCATGTTTTCCATCTCCGGCGACTCCGCCTACTACGTTTTGTTATGTGACATGAAAGGACATAACTCAACGGTTTTTTAGGTTGTATTCTATATCTTTGTTTATAACAATACTGTAAAAAAGTTGTCATACAAATAAAATAAAAACATAACGTCGACGTGCGATGAATGGATATATAAATACCCTAGTCAGGAAAAAAATATCAATCCTGACTACACTAGCTCTCCCTTCTGGTATATTATTGGTCAGAGATTTTCACTGTGAAAATACCAAACAGAATATTTAGGCAGTGAAAAATTACATAAAAAGAAAATATCTCACTGCGAGCATTTAACCATGACTTTAGCATTTCGGAAAGGACTTACCTAACAGGTATTAACAGTAATTTGTAAAAACTCTCTGCATACAAAACTTCTAAACATTATAGGTATTGAATTCTGTAAAAAGAATTTAAAAAAATTAAATGATGTCAGACTGAATTATTCGTAACCTTTTACCTACATTTTTAAGTGCCTATAACATGATCGTTAAAACATAATATTTTAGTTAAAAAAACATCATAAATATTGATGACATTATTTACCTATCGTAAAATAAATTTTCGACTTAACATCGATTTCTTTCATTGTATTAAATCGCCTGACTGCTGCATTTCCATATACAGAAAATCTACTTTATTTTATTTATAGGACGAGATTTAAAACGGCACTAGGCAATATAACCTAACGATATTGAAATACTTAAACATTATGCATTATAAAGCATTTAAAAAATCACAATAAAATAATTTAGTAAGATTGTCAACGTAAATTAATAAAATATTTTATAATAAACATAGGTTCCGAAGATAGCTAAGAAAAAAAACGTTAACCATAAACGGGTAGGTATTTATAACATACCTACACCTGTAAACACTCGACTTTTGATAAATTAAAAATTGTTTTTACCAGCTAAACCAGTTGAGGCATTTTTTTAATGACGCCTTATTAATAGGTATATAAGGTTTTGAAAATTTTAAAAGATTATTTGAAAAATGAATAAAAATGGCGTGACACATAATAGTAATCTTTTTTCACCCTCGGCAACATTGCCACTTTCTTCACAGTCTAATGCGTATTGAAATTTCTTTGTTAGTCAATTCCAACACTTTCCAGTCAAATTAACCTAAATCTACTTTGAATAAATGAAATTGGAAGATTTAAAATACTTTCTGTAGGCGGAGAAATATTTTGTTCCTACCTGCTAAAAACGATTGAAATGTATTATATTTTACTTAATATCTAACTACGCTGGTGAAGAAGAGGAAAATTTCTTTTAGGCATGGATTTTGAGCTGTAGGTAATGCAATTTGAGTACCTATCCTTTTTCACAATATTTAAAAAAAATTAAGACACTCTGATCAAATACCTACCGTTCATTTCAAAAGCATCATTATATTTCATTAAGCAGAATCAACATATTAGACACCTATGTTCGAGTTTGTTGTGTATTCCACCTTTGTATGATGCCTATGAGAAAAAAGTAGGTTTTTCACAATTAAAAAATTAGGCGTCGATTTTGAGCAGAAATGGCTTTTGATGGCGAATGTGCGGTAAAACCAACTGTAACCGTGTTAATAATGGTGATATCTAAAAATAATGCAAGGCTGATGTAAGTGTAATGAATAGGATCCAGAAAGGGACGCTTACATGTTTTTTGTTTTTTTACGTGAATTCCGCAAATGAGTCTCAACTGGTCCCAACCGTCTAGAGCCAGTGAGACTATGGCTGTTCTGAGGATGAAGGTAGTGGGGAGGGGAAGGGGATGAGAAAGGGGAAGGTTAGGAAGTACCTGGCTATTCAGATCTGGTCACCAAACACGGCTAAAGCCATTTCAAGCCACATTTCAATTCTGAATGGTGGTCTTTCACCAGGGCGATACTTAAGAGTATCTACCACTCTGGAACGTGTCGCAAATATACCTTTTAAGATGAATTAAATGTGTTTTGACATATATTAATGAAATAAAAGTTATTGGCGCACGCCGGGTTTGAACCCGCAACCTTCGGATTTGTAGTCGAGCGTCTTACCACTCGACTATGGAGGCCGTCATTTGTAGAGCGAATGAACGAAGAAAGGAGTGTAAAAAGAATGTATGACGTGAAAGTGAATGGAAGAAGAAGTCGAAGACGCCGGAAAAAGACACGGCATGTTAGTTAGTTAGTTTATTCAACGTCGTAGATGAATATTGCAAAATAAAAGAAAACAAAGAACTTTGTAGAGGGAGGTATCCGCGTAACCGTATTCCCTTATCAAGAGGCTTTCATTGATTCCAAATTTGAATATATTCCGATTCACGTAGTAGGCTGTAAACGCTCCGAGACGATGACGCAACCGGGGCGTTCCCGGACAAAATGCATAACCTAGAAATTTTACGTCCCAAAAATGGCCGTAAAGCCACGACCTTGGGGGCAATAAAACTTTAACGGCCGCTATAACACAACGCAAGACGCAAACCGAATGATAAACCGAGAACATGTGGACGTATCGTTAGGATGAAGAGTGAATTGAAGAGTAGTTGTATACATATATATAGTCATGCAGTAGCGTCATATCTCGCAAGCACACCATTACCCCATTTCACGATCGAATCAACATCGATTAACGTCTAACTTTATATTTTTGAATTATTACGTTTTTCATATTTTTACGACGGTTATCTGTTGATGTTCCGGGGCCATTTCTCAAACGTTAATGTGATGGTGATGTGTCGCGCTTTCGTTTGACGATTTTAATGCGTTTTTTACTGCCGGTTGAGCGGTGCTTTCCACGAGCTTTTATTCCCAAACAACACGATTTCCCTTTTTTAATATTCTTACGCTTTCCTATCGTTTCCGTGAATGAGATTAATAGAAAAGTCTACCACGCTGACTGATCTGCGATCGACAATAATTTACTGTCCATTTTTACAAATATATTTAAATTTTGACATGAAGCATTCACTTTGTGGTAGGAAATAATTAAATTTTGTTAAATTTGTACTGATAAAATATGTACAGTACATATTTATTTAACCCCGAAGAAAGTTCAGATAGAGCCGAAACTCGTTGGTTTATGTGTCTAATAAAGTGGTGTTAAAACAAAGATACTTTTATTTCAAATTTTAAATATATATTTATAGAAGTTATCGTAATTATCTGTGATTACTTATCATTGAACAATATATTTTTTACGCCCGTTAAAGGCTTTTAAACAAATATTTTCACAAAAGAAATTAATATACTCATAAGCAGTGCAAACATAGTTTACAAGAAATAAAAAAAAGTAAATAGAAGGTACATCCAGAGTTAAATTGTTTCATCAAATAAATTAGCCCTGCTAGACGAAGAAAAACTTTACTAGGTGCGCTTATATTGTGATACTGACGTACTAAATATATCAACAACATCGGAGTATTTGTTTCCCAGATGTTGAATTTGTCGTATAGGAGTATACTATTGTGAGATTGAAGTGGAATTGTTAACAATAATATGGTAGGTACGGTTTTGTATGTGTCCTGCATTTAGATGCATGAAATGTAATAAATGTAACAATTCAGGGGTATAAAATATTGAATTAGTAATTTTAAGCAAGCATGTTTTGATAGATTAAATTGACAGTTTAAAGTATCAGAATTGCTTAACCCTTTACCGCATACTGTTCCAAATTTGTAACATAAGAATGTTATCATCGTAGAGGGCTATGTGGGCCATATATGTATTTTATTTTCAGCTCATTCCTTACTGTGAGCTCTGCATTTTCATACATCGAACAGTGCTACCAGTTGCGAGCTTTTTAGTAACTACAGTCGCGTCAGTAAGTTGTCATTTCGGCCGTTTCGTGCATTGTATACAAACTTCGAATTTCTAAAAAGAGTACCAACCTATCCGCAAATCTATTAGTTGGGAAAAAAAGATGGTAGACCGTTTTAGTTCTTCATAAAAGAGAAACCTTAGAGTACGTAGAGTGGTACCTATCCAAGGCAGTGTAGTCAGTTTTTGATGATTTTTGCCGGACTCGGCAGACCTGGGCGTGGCTAGGACCAGGGCTAGGGTATTTATACATCCATTCATAGCACAATTTTTTTTGTTTATTCGTATAACCACTTTTTAACAGTATTTTGACTCACAAAAATATAGCATATAACTTAAAAAACCGTTTAGTTGTGTCCAGTTTAGTCGCATAATAAAACATGTGGATGGAGTCTCCGGAGACGCGGGAGACCAAGATCATCCTTACAGTACATAAAAGCGGTGTGTTATTTTTGTTGTCTCTTTCTCTCTTATGGTATACGACGTAAAAACCCGGAGAAAGCAATTTATCGTAAGTTTGTATAGGTTGCGTGAAAATAAATAGCTCTCTCTCCATACATTGTTACTCCAAGGGAGAAACCATGTAAAGCAACGCATTTAAAAGAACAAAGACTAAATAAATAGTGTTTTTTTTGCTTTCGTTATTTGGATTATTACACCTACTTTGTTTTTGGGTAGGTCCAGATATAGCAGTAGGTAGGCGTTCATGAATGAATCATGGACTTCCTTCAGAGACCAATGATCCATCGACCACCATTTTTGTGCCGCTCTTGCTCTTTGATCAAAATGACCGAGCAGTTGACTGAATCCTCAATTTTCAAACGTCTCATAAATTAATTGAATCCATTAAGCAAAACTCAAAGCGCTTTTATTTGAACCTTTGTTTCGAATCTTAGAACATAATACGAATTAAGACCAGTTTTTCAGTGAAAAATAATTCGATTTCATTAGATTTTCCAACAGCATGTTGGCAGCAAAATCGTTTAACGTTAGTAAAATTATAGTTTTCTAACACTTTTTTTTATATTATTCTTATTATTGAATAGGTTTTTTTTTCATGAAGATACGTTGGTAGATATTATTTTATTTCTGTGTTCAAATTCGTGATCGAAAATTCAATGTCGAACGAAAGGAAACTCGAAGAATTTTTTTCGTTCGTGATTCGATTTTTAATTATTGGCCTGATCAAATTTATTCACAGGTGACTTGCTTATAGAGATATCAAACGTGAAGGCATGGTATTAGTACCTACTTAATACTTACCTACTTGAATATTCATTAGAAAATTAGTACCCATGTAAGTAGAGACGCAATCGGCAGTATAAATATAGGGTTTAGGGTCATGAAAAGGAAAAGTTGTATCGAGGCAATCAAGTTCAACAATAAATAAATTTAAAAAAATGCTGACCGAAGTTTTCTATAAACAAAAACTTTATTTTTTATATACATAACTAACTAACCATTACGCCGTTTCCCCGCAGGGGTTGGCAGAGAAGACGGACCGCCATACATCTCTTCTGTTATTCTGACTCTTAACATGGCCTGATACAAGTATTTGATTCACTTGATCGTGTCATGTCTTCCTCGGGCGTCCCTGACTTCTTCCTCAATTTACTTTCGTATCAAATATTCTTTTCATTCGCTCTACATGCCCAAACCATCTAAGCGTCCCTTTCTTAATCCTATTCATTATTTCCGGATACCCACATTTTTAACACGGTCATACATAGTTTTATCACACATCCGCCTCAGATATCTCATTTCCACAGCATTCAGTCTACTTTCATGTCTCACTGCCATATATCAGGGTTGGTATAAGTACTCCATTGTAGACTGCTAGATTCGCTTCTTTGGACATTTTTTTATTTGCGCCAACAACGTTTAGTCCTCCATTAATGGAGTTTCCTGCATTCATCCTTCTTTTAATATTCTTATCAGCCTTTTCGTTTTTCGGAAACATATTTCTTAAATGCACAAACCCATTCACTATATACTCAGATTTTTAAATAAAAAAAAAATAACATATTAGTGGATTTAAGGCTGATTCACACCAACGTCCGGTTCCGCTCAGTGCCGATATTGTTTCGCAAGAAAACTTATTGATATGGTATGAATATCAATCAAGGAGTATGTGCCAAGACAAATTTGTATGGCATTATATCCTTCTGCCCACCCTTGTGATATTTATAGATATTTAACGCAGATTTTTTTTTTTAACCATTTTTTTATCACTAAATAATATTTTTAATAATTATTAATTAGTAAAAATATTATTTAGTGATGAAAAAATCTGCGTTGAAAGTATTTTTACACTTCAAAATAATTATTAACTAAATAAGTAGTTACATATCACAAGGGTGGGCAGAAGGATATTTTGCCAAACAAATTTGTCTTGGCACATACTCCTAGATTGATATTCATACCATATCAATAAGTTTTCTTGCGGAACAATATCGGCACTGAGCGGAACCGGACGTTGGTGTGAATCAGCCACTAAGCGGCATTAATGTTTTTAAATATGTAGAAGAAAAGTTTATTGCATACAATTATTCAACAGAAAAACATAGATCGCTCAAGGTTAAATACTTATCGAAATGTTTGAATTGCACATGTGTTGCTTATCTGTGTTCATTCTCAATTTAAAAACAGATCATAAATTGCAGAACAAACGGTTCTCGCCAAATATTTATAGTTCATGGTTTCAATTTTTAAAAATAATCGTTTTACTATGGTGTGCATTCTCCTGTCTGCCGTCTCAACACAAACAGGTCGATGGATTCAGTAAACATTTATGCAATGCTACCCTTTAGTTTAAACAACGAATAGGCCGCATTCTGTTCTCTCGAGAAGGATCGCATTTGGGTTTATACAACTCAGGCTGCTAAAACTTATTAAAACTATTTTTATTTTTTTTAAATACGAAAAAATAATCTCAAGTAAGAAAAATATTAAAAAAGGAAGTTGTACATACATTTATTTATTTGAAATATCTTTAAACAATTATTGTTTGTGTTTTTTTAAATATTTAAATGATATCAATTAACCTAAACACAAATATCAAACATAAAAAGTCAGAAAATAAAAAGACAATTGCTTCAAATATTATGTATGTGCTATTATTTCTCTGTTGCTCTTTTTTTCCCTTTTCGTGTTATGTATTTTTATTAAATTTGACAATGGTCCGTTAATTTAGAAATAATTAATCACCAAGGTGTTTAACTCTAAGTTTGTCCGACGTCTAAAACAACAAAAGCTCTCCATTATTAAGCTCTTGCGTAATCAACTTCGATAATCATTTTCTGCTTCATATTGCTAGTTCATTGCAATTGTTTTCAGCTGGCAAGGTTATTTTCAATAATCTATCCACCTCAGCCAGCTTTGATTTCGCGAATATTCCGCTAACAAATAAAACGAGATGGTTTAGACAATAATGTTTGAATGCTTAAAGCTGGGTAGTAAACCTAGTAATATGTAAATCAGCCTAAAGTTTCAATGAAGTTCAATATTGAGATACTAGTAAATACTATTTTTTTTTTCTCTTTGACGGTGGATTACTTCTACTAGGTTCAATTGATACAAAGACGAATACAGGTTAAAATATTATTTTAATTTTTATGACATAATAATCGGGTGTAAACTGTGTATTAAAACGGAATGTAAACTGTGTATTAAAATAATAATATTACACTGCTTTTACTGTTTCATATTAACCTATGTTTTAGAAAATTGATATTGTTTAAAAAAATATTTATTTTTATACCAACGGACCATTCTCAAAAAAAAAAGACATACCACGAAA
Organism: Drusus annulatus; assembly: GCA_022651775.1. NCBI lineage: Eukaryota > Metazoa > Arthropoda > Insecta > Trichoptera > Limnephilidae > Drusus > Drusus annulatus. The sequence continues at coordinate 1,028,643 of JAGWCC010000006.1, forward strand.
TGGAAAAAAAGAGCAACAGAAAAAGATCAGCACATTTTGAAACAATGACAAAAATAAACACTAGAAAGAACATTCAATTCGAAACATGACAAAAATCATTCAGACTGGTACCAAAAGTTTCAAGACCACGGCTTGAGTTAGCAAGTCTCGACATTCTGGACAGTGGAGAATGATACCCATAATTAGTAGAGTGATGATTGAGGAACAGCGATTCATTGTTTCTGAGTCTACGGCAAGGAATGTTGAACTGGATTTAGATAGGTATACGCACGAAATATTAGTGAACTTGATCATTTTACACTCTTCGAATAAACATGCAAGTATAAAGTGATTATATGTTAGATTTTACATGTAGGTAGAAGGAAGTCAAATTTAATTAATCTTATATTCATTGAATCGATTAGCAAAAGCACACCTAGATGGTTTCAGTATTATACAATGTTACATTGACAGGTCCTAATTACCATGGTAATGTAGGTAGTCGATGAGTTTGTTTCTAGTCACCGTATGATTGCTTATATAACCTTGAAGCGTTAATGTAATTACTAAATAATTTAAGTACCTATTTAGTTACAAAACGACACGATACTTAATACTAACCCATACTTAATATGTGCGCAGTAATTAACTTGGTAAGTTTTTGGAGCGCAAATAAATTAAATTATAAATTTTCCTCAGACAGCCTTGTTTTTTTGCAGATGGTTTTAATATTTTCTACTTGTAGAGCGCAGAGAAAGTAATCTTTGTTTATGTGAGAAGACTAAGTATGTATTTACAGATTTTAATATATTTTTTTTTATTTACGGGTTACGGATATCCAGGCAATATTTCAAAAATACCCACTACCATCAATTTAAGCGGAAAAGTTGCTTGTGCAATGGTGGAGGACTCAGCTAGCAGAGGAATTGAACCCACGACATCTGGGTGGGAACCAAGGCTACAAACCGTTCTTATGTCTTTGTATTGTCGATTCTATTCTCTTTTATCAATATGTTCTCCTGGTAACTTATTATTTATCATAAAGTGGTTCAATCTAGAACCTTATAACGTTGTATTAATGCCCTTTGTTCATATGTTCGCTGTTTTGTTACCCTGTTACGTCGGATAGGATATCTTGCAGCAAACCTGCGCCTACGGTATTTCTACGGTATCTCTTCAGTTATGTTATTTATATTTGATGATTTATGTTCATGGTGGAATTTTCTGATAGTGTTAGTTCCGACACACCCATAAGAATACAATAATAATAAACTATTTTAATCTCGACCGCTAATGGTGTGTTCCCCAAGGTAACTTGTACACGCAAGATAGTCTACGCCTCAGTTTAACGATGTTGACAGATGTTGGATTGTCCGTTTCAAAAATGTTATCGGTGTGGGCAAATTAGAATATTTTAAATAACGTAGGTGTGCTAACCTACCACAGAATATCTTGCCTGTGAAGGAAAAATCAAACAACCTTTCCGGTGCGTATGAAGTCATTTAGAAGGTGATATACGATGCTTTAAAGTGTAATGTAACGATTTCCTTAATAGAAACGTTAGCAAACGTGTTTCGTATTTTTGTATAAAACCTTTTTGTTTATGTGATTACATCATGAGTTTCAATTGCCGGGAGTCAGTGGGTCTACGTATTGCTCCGATGGCGATGTTGTGATGAGGATAAAAACTATTTTTCTGATCTGCTTCTGAATATTTATTATTTTTAATAAATACCTTCGTTTTGTTCACTTTTTTCTTTATTTTTTATTTTTTAGTGGCTTAAAACATAAAAATACGTGAACTAAACGTACGGTATTTAATAATATTTTTATTGAGCGTTCACAAAAATATCAGAATAATTAACTAACAAAATAATTACTATTATTTTGTCGCCATTGAGGTGAAATTTCACAAAAATTGCGCTATATTAATTAAGGCAAGTATTGATATTTAGTAACCGCGGTCTTTGTACAAATAACTAAAACTTCTAACGTATTGTAAAGTACGTCATCTAAGTATTCGTTAGTGTTCATGGTAATATAATTTTTCGTAAAGGAGTATAAGAATAATATAAAGCGAAGAAGTGAATGGTAGAAGTCGGGGGCGCCCAAGGAAGAGTTGACACGATCAAATGAATTCTCACAGAGGCACGTCATAGACATTTCAAATACTTGAATCGGGCCATGTCAAGAGTCAGAATAACAGAAGAGTATCTGAGACGACGTATGAATGTGAATAAAGCAATTAGAATTCTTGGATAAACGATGAAAGTGAGAATTATGATTTTCATGAAATTATTGGAGAGATTCCGATATTGAGTTTAATTCATAAATTGAGCTTAGGTCATAAGTGAATTTCTTATCTTATTCTTAACAAAATCATTGTTCAGACACAAAAACAGCCAGCAAACAAACTTAAACAACTAATATGTAAAAAGACATTAGGTAATTTTAGCTACAGCTTTAGGTATTTACATAGTTTTATAGTAAATTTAGCTATAGTTCTATGATTTGCAAAGCGCCTTCGAGGTGATATTTCGCAAAAATGGCGTTATATAAATTAGCCAAGTATTAAGTAATATAAGTAGTTATTAGAGAGGAAAAGTTCCTGACCCCATTTTCCTCACTACGTAAAGCTTTTTAAGCTCCGCGGCGCCAAAACTCGGCGTTTTATGAACCGGAAGTATGATGTGCAGCCACGACTGAGGAAAATATAAATACAGCCTGTACAGTGCGCCAGTACGTGGTACATGCGAGATTCCAGCCGAGTTTCCGCCAATATATTGGCCATTCGTATAATGTGAGCGGCCATCGTGTCGCAAATCGAGACGACCGAAACGGCCAATGAAATGGCGATTTGAATTCGTGATATATCATGTTTAATGCGCAACATGCGAGTGAAGATATTCATTTCACCAAATCGAGTACTCTTCAGAAACAGCTCAGCGTCTCACATTTGAATAAATAAAATAAAAAATAAATTAAATTCAATCATTTTTTTTTCTTCCTTTCAGATGTAATATCCGCCAAGGTACGCAAGGCAGATCTAGGTACGGATTTTAACACCTCGGTAAAAATGTGTTCTATTGGAACCCAATCTTATTTCATTGACCATCCCGATTCTAGGTATTTTATTATTATCTTTCTGCCGGGCACATAGAACGCTGTAAATTCAATGCATTTTCAAAATTCAATCTCAAGAACTGTCCGCCAACGGGTCGTGCATATAAATCCAGAAAGGGTACAATGAGAAATATAAACATTTTCGGGACGGGATTTATAAGCGGGGCCGGCGCACATGTGACCGCTTGGAACGAAGCCATGGCCAGTCTCATCACGTATCAGATATAAGCTTTATACCGTTTAAAGTCGAGCTTTCAAAAACTCGTGCCCATATCTAAATGCCGCGGTGAGAGAGGGACGGTTAGTGGTACATTGAAGCTGGCAACGGTATTCCGATCTTGCTCGACTAGTGCGCGCAGTTGGAGTGCAGGAATACAACACGGTTCACCCCAGCCGATGCCCGAATAAAATAAATTCTCGGAGAGAGCTTTACGTGAGGGGCATGCATACAATTTTATTAAAATTTCCCAGTGACATGCCTGAAATATTTTCGTACGATTTTATGATTCTATTATTCGCCATCATTCTGAGGAATCGGAAGATTGACGATGCTATACAACGCTGTTGAGTAGTAATGTCGCTTCTAAACCGAGCTTGTTTGTCATACCCAAATGAATGAAAACATTTTCACAATAATTCACTTATAAAATAAGCCGACCCTTGATTTCACAACCGACTTACTAAATGTCCTAAATATTTTTTGCATAGTTCGACTAATATGTAATTCAATGTCGATAAGTCAACGTTAATTAATCATATCATATACTATTTAATAATTAATAATAATAATAATAATAAATGGATAACTTTAATAGAGCCTTTTCCGTGGGAAAATCACCTCAAGGGCGCTTTAATTTTTACAATATATGTATTTAACAATGTTGGTACACATGTAATGTATCATACGAATATTTTAAACCGTTATGAATATTTAACTAAGTAACCATAACGCCGTTGCTCTGCAGGGGTAGGCAGAGAGGACGGACCGCCGTACAATTTTGTCTTTGCACACACTCCTCGCTTCGTTCACATTCATACATCATCTCATACACACTCTTATGTTATTTTGACTGTTTTTTACATGGCCAGTATTTGATTCGCTTGATCGTGCCATGTCTTTCTCAAGCGTCCTCGACTTATTCTCCCATTTACTTTGGCATCATTTATTATTTTCAGACTCCTTTCTTCGTCCATTTGCTCTATATGCCCAAACCATCTAAGCGTCCCTATCTTGATCCTATTACTACGTCCTCTCTACCGACCCCTGCGGGGAAACAGCATGATGGTTAGTTAGTTACATGCATTTTGCGTTGTTCAAACTATGCAAAACATGTAACATTATGAGAGTAAGTTTTGACATGAATAGATTTTTTAAATCAAATACGAGTAAACTACACTTCAGATGAAATATCAAGAAAAGACGTCATTTAAAAAGATTGTGACTATTGGGTTCTTTGACGTGAGAATGAAATCTGAAAATGAAAATGTAAATTCTCTTAAAAAAAGCTGAATTTAGTTGTTTTTTAGGGGTTAACAATCTACTAAAGGCAGTAATAAACATTACCTGCACAAGTTACCGCATTCGAGCCTTCGGTCTACATTTCCGCCGTATAAAATTTAAGAGCCTCATAAAAAATTAAGTTTATGTCATGTCTAGCATGTTAATGGTTTAATTCTACAACAGCTTAGCTTTACAACTGCATTAGAGCTACTAACTATGCATATTGTTAGCGTCGTTAGATACATATCACTATATATCATGGAAATAGATAAACTACGTCAGACATTATAGTCCTGCTGCTGAGAGGTACGTTGCGAGGTACCCTTACTGATACACACGTTGTTTATAAGGAATCATATAATAATAACAATTTGTCGTGGGTTCAAACCCGGCGTGCGTAAATAAATTGTATTTAATTAATATGTGTCATAACCTCGGTCATAACACATTTAATTCACATAAGATAATTTTTAGTATTTTTGCGGCACGTTCCAGAGTAGTAGACACTCTATGTATCACCCTGGTGAAAGACCACCACCAAGAAACGAAACGTTGCTTGAAATGGCTTTAGCCATTTTCGGAGACCAGATCTAAACCGCCAGGTTCTTTTCAACCTTCATCTTCCCCATCTTATTTCCCTTCACACTACCTTTAAACTCACAACATACCCCGATTGGGGATGTCATAGTCTCATTGGCTTCTGACGGCCGGGAGCAGTTAGGACTTTAATGCGGTATTCACTATAAAATACAAAAATTACATTGGAGCTATCAGAAAATTTTCAACGAATTATTTATCTTAAGTTAGATCACATAATTGTGTATTCTATTATAAAATATTATTATTATATTTATATAAATATACACAGACACGATTTTTTCAAACATATTCTTCTAATGACATTTTATAAATCAAATAAAATAGGGTTACAAAAATTAAACATATAATATACCAACATTAATGTATTTATTTATAGTTTTTGTGTTCAATTTGTAGAACTCCATTTCAATTTTTCATATAATTCAATTGAATTAAATTTAATATTATTATTATTGAGTTCAGCTATTTTAAGTTTTTTTTATTTTTTGTTCTTAGTGACAGCTGTTTCGGCGTTTAAGGCCATTGTCACAGTTTGACAATGGCCTTAAACGCCAAAACAGCTGTCACTAAAAACAAAAATAAAAAAACTCAAAATAGCAGAACTCAAAATAATAATATTAAATTTAATTCAATTGAATTATATAAAAAACCAACATTAATGGTTATGGCAAAAAAATTTCAATTTTTTTTTTTTAATTAGTGTTATCTCAAATTTCTTAGTTGTAAGGTTAGGTTGAGTTGAGTTGAGTTGGTTAAGAGATACTTGAATACGCTTTATATTTGTTTGTTTTGACATTGAGAGGTAGCTCATAAGCACCCGATAAATTATTTATTGTTACCATTTATTTCCTGTCAAAAGCTGAAAAAGACCTGAAATTCTCCGCAAACTCAGTTTGGGAGTCTATTTATTGTGCTTCAGTAAAAGTTTCAGAAGAATCATGTGAATCGACTAGGTTTCTACGATTCTACATCCCACGGTTTCTATTCCATTGTTTTCCTGAAAGTCTCGCTCGGGTCAGACTTTGTACATGCGCACTTCTCCGGAAGCCTAGCTAGCTAACACCAGTCCATACAAACACAACTCTCCAAGCACCCACGAGTAAAAAGGTACAAAACAAATTCCTGGAAACCTAAAAGCTCGGTATGTAGAAGCTACTTCTTTTTGCGTGGTTGTTTATTTTATGGCCACAGTGTGATGTCATTTGGCGTTTGAGGACTGCTTATAACTACTTTGGTAGCCGGCTTCCCGGATCAATATAAAGCGTTGGGGATGGAATCAGCAGGGCTTAAGTGCTATTATGATATTCAAGGAAATGTAGTCTCAGTATATAAAGGCAATAAGGAGCAAAGTGTAAGTCCTTAGCCCATCGGGTAGAACGTCTGAATGGTTCAGGAAGCTTTTTGAATCTACGGCGGAAATGTGGAAGACAATGATTTGGTTGTTAGCTTTTATATAAACGTACTTGCCTAAGCAATTTGCAGGGGGTTTTATATTATTTAGTGGAAAAGGTGGTTTTATGTTTCAAAAAAATAAGAATGGTGGTTTCTTTTTTACAATAACAGCCCTCAGCTACAAAGCTTTAATAAAAGCGTTCTCACTGATCATAACAGGCCCACATTTTGTTAACATTATTTACAAATAATAGAATAATAACATTAATAAAATAAATTATTGAATAACTTTGTATAGGACCACGGATATTATTTCATTTTTTATCACCGACCGGTTTCACTTAGCCTAAGCATCATCAGGGCACAAAATTAAACTTGAAAAAAAAAACAAATTTTTCAGTTATATACACATACAAAATATAAAATAAAATAACAAAATAATGAGAAAAAATAAAATAGCATTTAAATTATAACAAAAGGAACAGAGAGAAAGAGACAAATATTATTAATTGAGAAGTGATATAAATATTATGAATTGAGAATATTGATAAATGTTACGAGTTTACAAGAAATATACCTCATATTGGACTAATCAATATAATCACGTGATAATATTTTTTTATACACACATTAGTTGGAGCGTTGAAATGAAAATTACCACACTTTTTAATACCTATAAAAGTATTGCAAAACTGCATCGGGATGCAAGCGAATATGATCAAGAAAGGGACGCTTAGATGGTTTGGGCATGTAGAGCGAACGAACGAAGAAAGGAGTGTGAAAAGAATATATAATACTAAAGTGAATGGAAGAAGAAGTCAGGGACGCCCGAGGAAAACATGGCACGATCAAGTGAATTAAATACTTGAATCGGACCACGTAAAGAGTCAGAATAACAGAAGAGTATGTATGAGACGATGTATGAATGTGATCAAAGCGAGGAGTGTGTGCCAAGACAGAGTTGTTTGGCGGTCCGTCCTCTCTGCCTACCTCTGCGGGGAAACGGCGTGATAGTTAGTTAGTTAAAACTGCATCGAGGTCAGATAAAATGTTCACGAATCATAAAAAATCAGTTGAATAGTCGACCGCGTCTTTAAAACAATACAGCGGGAAATTTAATTTAACTGCCATAGAGAAAGTAGTAAGGTATATTTTTTATTGTTTATTGAATAAAACATTAAGTAGGTGTAGGTAGGTACGCTGGGAATAATAAAAACATTAACACCAAATCACGATATACCCTTGTCTATGGGACATAAAACTTTCCATAAATTACGACGAAAACATCGGATGAAGCGATTTTATATTATTTATCGCTAAGAGTGCACGCTTCACCTTCTCTTTCCTCCGTTCTCCTCTCCCCTCGAGTTCGCTGTGCCCGTATTCGTCCTCCTCCCCCGTGGGGGCCGGAGCTCCCAAAGGGGTGGGGGTAGAAAGAGGGCTGGGGTTACAAGTTTCGTGCCGAGGGGTCCAAAATGGCCAACAGCGAACAGGGTGCGTCTGACGTTGAAGAAGTGCCAATAACAGCCGAATAAATGGGGTACGCATAACCGTGAGACGAGGGCGGAATATTTCCTCGGATAATATGTTTTGGGGATGGAATGAACCATTCCGCCTGGTGACGGAATGCCAAGGTATGGACTCCAAATAAAATCTAAAATATTTTCTACGAAGTATTAATTATTTATTTTTTAAATAATTTTCATGCGGCTTATTTAAATTAGCTTTCTTAAAAAAAAAACAATCTGATAGCCTTTTATAATGCGAAATAAGAATCGCATAACCAACTTTATACTGCGTTTAATATGCTAGGCTTCTAACTTATTCTCATTGCTTGAAACAACGGATTATAAAGAATTTTCGAAGCATTTACGTGATGTTTCATCTGGAGTGTAGTTTATTTTAAATGGCTCAACCTACAATAGTAAAATACGTTGGTTTAGAAAACCTATTCATGTAAAAACTTACTCCCATAGTTTGAATAACGCAATATACAAGTAACTTACTAACCATCACGCCGTTTCCCCGCAGGGGTCGGCAGATAGAACGGACCGCCATACAACTCTATCTTGGCACACACTCCTAGCTTAATTCACATTCGTACTTCGTCTCATACATATTCTTCTGTCATTCTGACTCTTTACAAGGCCCGATTCAAGTATTTGATTCGCTTGATCGTGCCATGTCTTCCTCGGGCGTTCTCGACTTCTTCTTTCATAATCTGTAATTTAATATTTAAAAAATGCTATCCACTACAATGCTGTGAATTTTTTTTTTAATTTTCAGGGAAAAACTTTCAAGATTGATGTAAATTGGAACTACAGAGTAAAATGAAAAATGTAATTGATTTTCTAATAACATTTTCGTCGTAGTAGTAGACTCTGATGACTGAATTAACGTTATATAAAATTGATGATATCTCTTCTTGTGCTTTTACTCGTATATGGCTGTATAATATATGAGAACGAGGAAAAATAAGCAACTAACAAGAATAACACAAGAGTCGCAATTTTTTTTACATCTATTAATATGTTTAATCATTGGAACCGGAATAATTACTTGCAAAACATACGGCAAATACTTAAAAATGCGGTAGTTTTTCAAGGTTAAATTTTAAGTAAATATTATTTCTATAAAAGCAACATCATTATTGACCACGTAGTCCTTCCTCAGTTTCAAGTTAACATTAAAATTGACGCATACAGTTCTAAAAATGCTGCCAAGCGTCACATTTCAATATTACATACAAGTAGTTACACAACTTTCCAAAATAAAGGATGCTATATTTTTACTAGCTCCCCGCAGTTTGCTTTGCAGTAAGTTAATCATATTTAAACTCGAAGGACATGGAGAGGTACCTTTGCGAAACCGTGTAGTCGGAACGGTCCACTTTATACCGACTGACTCGATAGAAAGAGACAAATATGTACATAGGATGTTTTGATAGCCTATTAGTTATCGCCCACATGAAATTCGGACATTAATAAATACATTTAAAAAAACAATATTCATACACCATTAAAATGATTTAAATAGTCAAAATATCACACAAACACTAATAACAGAAGGTTTGCCCAAATACTGGTGGAAGTTTTTTCTTGATTTATATCTTTTTATCACTAAAAATGTGAAAATTCTAAAGTTCGGTCAAAAATATTTACAACTATTGAAATATCTCTGAAAATTGATGCATTATAATCTTTGTTCGGTCTTATTTGAACAATTACGCATATCACATATCACCATCATGTTTGATTTATTTGTATAACCACTGCAAGTTTTTGAATCATCACAAATATAGGAAATAACCTCAAAATCCGTTGATGTAAGTTATGCTACTCGATGATGTGAAGTTAGTTTGGAGAACATCCTTAAATACTAAGAAGTGTTTCGATATTATGTGACGACTTTTCTCGTCTCTTTCTCTTTCGTGGTATACAACATGAAAACCCGGAGAAAATGACTTATCGCAAATTTGTATAGGCTGGGTAAAAATATTAGCTATACCACCTTATATCATTCCTCGGTATTTAAAGAATACGTATTTTATGATTGCACATAACGTACCCAAGTTTCAGGCATCAACGTAATGTGAGTTATGAATTTTTAACACACTCTCAAGATAGAATTCGGCACTCTGTAAACTTCATAATATTCAAGTGAGACAGTTTACGAAATTCACGTGATAGTAACATAGTCCCGCTGAGAAATCAACGTCGCACAAGTTTGTCGTCTGAATGTTGTGTGATAATTATTGTGGCGCCAGAGTTCAGAATGCAAAGTTCAAAGTTTTGCGTTCAGAGCCGAGCCCGAGCGATCTCGAACAAAGACGCTTTGAGAGAAGATGCATTATAAAGTTTCGCTCGCGTAAAAATGATGTGAATATTTATCTAATTTAACATTTTCCTTATGTTTGGTCACAGAAATGACGGCTGGCAACATGCTCTTAGGAACCAACATAAAAAAACAAAATAGAATGTTCTTAACCTGATAGATGCTGTTGTATCATATATTATATAATGACAGCGTGTCTCATGCGCTGTCACAGTCGGTAAAGTCGGATTTTTTTGGCTAATATTAGTACGACTTTCATTGAATATTGTTTTATTTCGTCTCGCTCTTCACGATTTTACGAATAATGTTTTGTTCCTCGCCATTTTAAAAACACTGTCACAAGCAAAAAGGCTTATGGGACACTTTGGTCAAAAATACGTGGAATATGCAGTTTTAATCAGTTTTTTTCTGCATCGAATGCTTTGACTCTCGTTTGATTCTGAAGACGTTTGTGGCCATTTAAAATATATTTACCATTTGCGGGAAAACTTGACTCAAGCGACACAAGTTTGTGACATTTTAGGCTTTTTTCGCTTCAGGGAACTCAATGAGGAAACTTCCCAAAATGGCGCTTCAGTTTTTTGTCTTTCCGGCCACGATATAATATGTCATATTTACCGGCATAGATTTTTTTAACACGCTTTAATATAAGTTAATAATTAAATAAAGAGACATTTTCAAAAATAATAGCAATGAATAGTTTGGTAATGGTAATATAAAAAATTTGCGTTGAAATGGTTAAACATTAAACTAGTCACAATGTGTGTTAGATAATGAAAACGAGCACTTTGATCCAAGTAATGTATTGACACTAGTATTATTCAGTGGAAAAATATATCTCGCTTGTTCGGAACCACTGAAATTGATGGAAATCTATGCATTTATGCGATTCCAATAAATTCTCAACATGGTAACCCCTGTAGTTTATCGAATGACAAACAAGCTTTTGCGTGTGTTGCTATGTCTGTCTCTGGTAGACATGTACGTTATTTAAAATGGAAATATACGCACATTCTTTTATATATCCACAAAAATATAGGTACCTTTATATTTTTTTTAAATCTTTCGTTCTATAGTTCTCCCATTGGCCGCGTTTTGAGATAGCGCCGTCAAACGTTATCTTACAAGTAAACATATTTGCTGGTGGATTTATTTAGTCTACCGATGATAACAATGACTCATCTCTTTACATTAACAACCGATTCAAAAACATTTCTCACGAGTTTAAATTAGAAGTTGTAAGTTAGAAGCTCCTAATAAGATTGTAAGCAATATTTACATGGCTATGTATATGTTGAAATATTGATGATTACCAAAAAAGAGTAATAAAATGATCCTTGTAGGTATAAAATTAAATTAAATTAATTTGTAAAGCGCCCTTAAGGTGATTTTCCCACAAAAACGGCGCTATAAAAGTTATCCATTTATTTTTATTATTATTATTATTATTACAAGTATTGCTTTCAAAAGAGATTTAGACTATTAAAAAAATATTTGTATAGACTTTTTTGAAATCTTGTGTACTTAAAAGAATTTAAAAAAAAAATAACTTAGCCGGATAAAACAGATAAAACGATTCAAAGTTTTTTTCTTTCATTGGTATATATTTAATCCGCAAAGGTTCCTTTGTGCGAATATATTTTAGACTCTATCGGAAGGTTATACTATATGTATCTTGTACGTAACGTCTATCCTTAACGTAATAAAATAATAATGCTACGTTTGAATCACGTCCGAAAAGTTTATAAGATAACAAAAGAAAAATATAGCAGTTCCCAACTGCTCATGGTTATTTTCCCTCGAAAGAAATGGAAGAAAAGGAGCTGAAGAGTCACGTAAAACCAGTTAAAGAAAAAGCCCATCGTCCTGTCTGAACAACAATACTAGCAAAACTTTCGCAACCTTTTCTCAGTAATGGCCGACCCGAAGGAAAAATGGCGCTAATCATTTTCGATTGAAATTCTGCGCAGAGAGGATTCTCCCGCCACCCTTCTTTTCTCCTCCACCCCACTCCTCCTCAGCCCCTGTACCAAATGTAAATGAGAAGAGAGGCTATCGCCCCTAAAAAGGGTTTGTAATGAAAACTAATTACAAAAGTTCCATTAAGGCAAATACTTATCCTTGATTTGAAACAATGCATATTAACTATCTAAGGAAATTGTTTTAATGAAAATGGTTACGCAAAGTGTTCTCCATTTCGAAGTAGAAAGCGCTCAAAGTTTACAGAGTACGCGATCAGAATTTAATAAGAACTTAAAATAATTGAATGACAATGTCTTCTCTAATCTGCTTGATCAGAAGATACCGATTTCCTAGCATTAATTAATCTGAAATATGTGTTGGTCTATTTGGGAGTAGGTATAAAGTAGCTACACATTCCGTTAAGGGGCAAGCAAAACGGTGATAACAATTCAGATCGTTTCATATCGCACTTCTGTGTTATAAGGAATTAGTATGGCCCCATCAACTTACTCCCCGAAGCGTTGTTACAATACTCAATTTGGGTTACCACTCCCTTAGGTCCCATTTACGGGACGATGTCCATTCCAGCCGATAAGCAACTGGGCAAGAGGAAAGTGGAAAGTGGAAAGGAGAATGGAGAAATACACCACACAGCCGAACAAGCCACTGCTGTATAAAGGAAACCTGTTTTACCATCTTTAAATAGAATGTAAATATCATAACAATATCGTTCATCCCCTATTTTTATGTAAAAACTCCCCGAGAAGCCCGGTCTTCAGGAATTTAAGGGAACTTTTGGAATGGGGTGTAACTTGGGGCGATGGTTGTAGAAATTACGACTAAACCTTATTCGCCTCGTTGGTTTTTTTAGTGTTAGGCATTCACACCTCTTTCAAGTTCCGACAGTAAAAAAACATTACACTACCACTGACTTCAAAAAGTTTACCTTACATTTAAAGATGACAACTTTCTTCTGGATTTGTAGCCTACCTATTTTAAAAAAGCTGACTTTTATTAGATATTTTTTAAGTAAAACATTTATCGCACTGATGTGAGGAATTGTAAAATAATCGATACGCTTACAAGAGAGGGCCATGTAACGTTAAGAAACGTTTTGTCGATAATTTAAATCAGACTTGAAGGAAAAAATATCCTTTCCAAAAAGCACTCAAGTCAGGACCAGAAAGAAGGTAGAAATATTCTTGAAGAACTACCTCAAATCGGCAAAGCGCCCTAACATATTTCCCTTCCTTGGTAAGGAAGAATCTTAGGAATCAGAAACATCTTGGCGAGCATTTATAAACCTTGTCAGCAGAAGGGAAGACAAATTCTTTGGTTCTATAAATATTTCGCTCGAAGAAAATCCTCCTTTTGAGAGAGTGGCTATTTACTTGGATATGAATCTCTAGAATTACAGCACCAGAGATTCTCCCCGTTTTATCAGTAATGTATGTATATTGCTTCTGTGGGTGTGAAAACACCCCTTTACAAGAATGGACGACCATCCCAGAGCCCCAGTCGCAAGTCCCCGTGAAGATGAACGGCCAAAATGACACCAATGCGCAGGGGAATAGGGTCTAGACTCCCGGACCGCTGAAAGGGCGATGCGATGTTCTGAAAGCGGACGGGGCGAGCTGGCCAAAAGGCCTATCGGGCCATTCGAGACCATCCAATGTTGCCAAAATAATATGCGACGAGCGTGATCGTAAATTGTACCGCAAATATGCAATCGCCACACCAGGGGTAGGCGGCCTAATAGCCTAGTACAGGGCCAGGCGGAATAGGGGAGAATTGTGATGGAAATGTAACATCATCAAAACATAGTTTACCATCACTCTCTGAAAACTATTTTATAATAATAATAATTTTTGGACGATTTGTATAGCGCCATTTTTGTGAAAATTCACCTCAAGGGCGCTGTACAGATCATAATTTCTATTATTAGATATTAATTCCTAGTTTAAATGAGAAAATATACAGGAACATACTTATCTGGAAGGTTCCATCAGATGGACATAATTATTAACTTAAAATTATAATAATGGTTTTTTTTTTTTCGATTTAGGGCATGGGAGTGAAATTAAAAATGGACTTTCTGAATTTGTCGTACAGTACAGGATTTGGTTAAAATTTGTATATCTAAGAGAAACAGATTATGTTGAGATTGTTCTAATGAATTTAAGGGTATGAGAGTCTGAAAAGATAAGTTTTCAGTTTGGACCGAAATTGTGTTGGGCTCGTTATACAACTTAGTTCCGGAGGGAGTTTATTCCAAGCCTTCGGCCCCGAAACTCGTATTTGGATTGCGTTTGGGTTCTATCAGCCTTCCGATAGCCGATGACGTTGCTGATCTAAGAGTCGCCTGCCTTAGAAGAATGTTTTCTGGAACGCATAGTTCGGTGATATACAGTGGGGCCATTTCGTTTATGGATTTAAACACCATCCAGCACAACTTGTACTGGATTCTTTCAGCGCACTTGAGCCAGTGAAGGTTCCGAAGGTGCTCTGAAATATGTGAATACTTGTGATACCCCGGTGATAAACCTTGCTGCAGCATTAAAAACTGATTGGAGTTTATTAGTTTGGTATTTAGGAAGGCTGGCATAAATACCGTTGCAGTAATTATAATGTATCATTTAAAATAAAACTTCATTTTAAATCATCTTTGCCTTTGAACTGGTAAGAGATATTCAAATGGTTTTTCTCTTTTTTTTTACACTTATCACTTAAGACATTTGATTCGATTAAAAAAAATAGTTTACAAGAAAATGTAGTTAGAGATCAGCACCCAAAAATAAGTCCTTTTTGGTTTTCTAATACGGCAAATGATTTATCTGTTAATTCTATACGGGTAGTTAGATAGTTAGTAAAAAAAGGTTTCCAGTGAATACATTCTTTAAACGGTAATCTTTTAAATTATTCGTGAAATGCATACTAGAATTTTAGGTAAAACTTTCGAAAATGTCGGCGCTGGTTTTAAAACAGCATCTTTTACTGACATTTTAGTATGTTTCAGATTTGCTATATCTATTATGATGCAAACAATGGACACAATACTATTTACCGCGAAATTCTAAAGACATAAAATAACTAACTAATTATGACGCCGTTTCTCCGCAGGGGTAGGCAGAGAGGACAGACCGCCATATAACTCTGTCTTAGCACACACTCCTTGCTTCGTTCACATTCATACATCGTCTCATACATACTCTTCTGTTATTCTGACTCTTCACATGGCCCGATTCACTTGATCTTCCCATGTTTTCCTCGGGCGTTCTCGACTTCTTCTTCCATTCACTTTTGTATCATATATTCTTTTCGTATCATGTATTCACTCATTTCGTCGTTCATTCGCTCTACATGCCCAAACCATCTAAGCGTCCCTTTTTTGATCCTATTCATTGCGCTTACATCAGCCTTGCATGCATTCTTTCCGGATATCCACATTTTTAACACGGTCATAAATGGTCTTACCGCACATACGTATCAGGGATCCCATTTCCACAGCATTCAGTCTACTTTCATCCTTCCTCTGCCAGTTCATAAGATTTAGTTCATAATGCGTATCAGAGTTGTCGTGAAGCCAATCCTCAACGGTTTTTTTTTAATATAAAACCTGAAGATTCACAAGTATATTTAAATAACCATGAAAGTGGGAGATTTTCCAATGATAACCATCAGCGTCTGTTACTGCCTGTGAATTAATACTTATAATTTGGATTGCGTAATAACCTCCAGGCGTGTACTCGTGTGTGTAACGGGTTCACACACCTTCCCAGCCGCTTCCGCCCAGGTCATTTAGCCTGTCTTAATCATCTCCCGAGGTATCTCCTCCGTAAAGCCACTTTGGTATCTCCACGATTATCTAGCACCTAAACATTTACCTAATTCCGTTGAGTTTACTTTGGCGAAATAATTGACGTTTCATCGGAAGGCCTTCTCGCTCGCACGGTCCAAACGGCCGAAGCGTGTGCCAGAGAAGGAAGGAAGCTATAAATGTGGGTGTTTAGAACTACGGCGGCATGAAATTGCAACTTAAAGCAACACGAAATGGCGATAAAGTTATATAGAATTACTCCTTTAAGCATGTTTATGTTGCATTAAAACATTCAGTGTCCGTATTTCGACTGGGACAGGGGTAATCAACCATAAACACGAACGTAAAAACCAAAAGTTGATTAAGTGGGTAATGTTAAATGGAATTTTACTTATAATACTAAAAATTCTAGTATGTTTTCAATCATATTTTTTAAAATAAGCTATACTCTATATTTTTATAATAAGCTAAACTCTTTTATAGCGCCGTTTTCGTGGGAAAATCACTTAAGGGTGCTATACAAATTAATTTATCTAACCTATAACTTATCACTTGAACATATATTTTAAAAAAGTTTTAAGTACAACCAGCCACTAAGCAATTCAATTCTCTGCCCAGCACCATCAGAAACATACAAACCAAAAGCTCTTTTAAAAGCAACATCATTACTCACCTTAAAAACCAAGTTTAATTTAGTTATTAATATGTAGATTCCATATCTTCAAATTTGTCATTTACTTATTATTTTAATTTTTATTATGTTAGTACTATATTTTCGATATATAACCACCTAAGCGTCCCTTTCTTGATCCTATTAATTACGCTCACATCAGTCTTGTATTCTTTCCGAATATCCAAATACAAAACAGTTTACTTTATAAAGAGATGAAATTACTCCGTGCAGTACAAATCTAACTAAAACCATGAAACCTTTAAAGATTTCCCTTGTTTATAATTAATTTTGTGTTTAATTTTTCAAACTTTTTTAATTAATTGCTTATCAGGTAGGTACTCTGGATACATAAATTTAATGGACAAGTGTCATAATAACGCTGTAATGCCATTCTCGGTTGTTCTTTTAGTATCTTGCGATTGCAATAATGTACCTATTGACAGTTGAAAAAGAATCCCCGTGTCAATTTGCAAGACAATTCAGACATAAACCACGACATTAAGACACGTGACACTTATCCGACATCTTTATTGCTGCGGCCAATCGAAATGCATTTCCTGAGAAAATGGCGTCCATATTACTCAATATTCATATCCAGGGAGGTGCCAAAGCCCCATTCGCATCCAGGGGTGTGCACAGATAGTATTCGAATTTCTGGGGTGTGCTACGGCAATGTTTAGCTAGGATTATGGAAGTGGTGAGCTCAGGTGCGGTAAAGTTTACCACTCGGGTATTAGCAAATGTAAAATATTGATTTAGTGTTGTGTTAGGCCAATTCACCCCCAATAATGTTTCCTCTCTTGTATTTATCCACCTGCGTTTCTTGTATGAACATATTGTTTTATTATTTAGTTCTTCGGTGTAGAGAACAATTCAAGATGTAGTTATAGAGGTACACTTTGGTCCGTAACGTCTATTTTCATTTGTTGAAGTTATAGCTAGCCTTCGTAATTAAAATTGTGAAGCGCAATATCCTGTTAACATTTTTAACGTTTGCTCTGGTAAAAGCGATAATATTTCTTCCCATTATGTAAGTATAACGTACATACGTTAGTATATATGATTTATTTCAATATACATATCGAAGGAAAATGTGCATTATATTATTCTTACTTCAAATTTGAAACGCTCGTTTAGAAGATACAATTGAGGGGCTTAGAAGCAAAGGCAGCAATCTCTAAAAACGGTTCTGTAGCATTGTCAACTTTTGAATGATTATTATAAAGAAATGGAGAATGAAGTGTACAAAAATGTTAGTGCACAATCAAACTAAGAACAATTTGACACAATTATTTCTAAATTTATCAACATATTCACAAAAGAAAGGTGCATTCAACGTTAAATCAACTTTCCAAGAAATAATTTAAAATGAAGGAGATTGCTGCCTTTGCTTCTAAGCCCCTCAATTGATAAGTTAGGATTAAAATAATATATTACTTGCAAATACCAGAGCAAATATCATTTCCATTATTCGATAAGCTATGTTTAAAACACTGACGTATCGTCGTCGGAAAGACAAAAGGGCTGAAACGCCATTTCGGAAAGTTTACACCAGAGCACGTCGAGGTTTTTTGTTGTTGTTTTATAATAAAATTCATAAGTCTTCAGTACATGGTTGAATTTAGAAAAAAAAATTAACTCAGGTAATTCAATGCTCTCACTGAGTTACCTGAAGAGACAAAAGGCTAATAAAAAGCTTCAACCTTGTGTCGCGTAAGTCAAGCCTTCTCCCCAATGGTAAATATCTTTTAGTTGACTGAAGGGCTACACAAGTCTTCACAATCAAACGAAAGTCAGTGCATTCGATGCCGAAAAGAAAACTGATCAAAACTACATATTCAACTAATTTTTGACCAAAGTGTCGCTTAAGCCCTTTTACTTTTTCAGCCACGTATTACTCATTCAAATTTGATATGTAAAAATAATAATATGTAATAGTGGAACTTTTTCAATATGTTTTAGAATGCACAATATGCACATCCTCGCAAAGATATTAAAAATGCTCCCTCCCTTTATGCATCTTGTAGGAGGGTGAAATATTTAATAAATTATTATACATGCAGACGTAATTTAGATTGTCCGCCGCAGCGGGCCTCGACCCCAAGGCGGGGGTGGAATTTGCATTCTCCAGCGGCAAAGCCTTCCGCAGCAGCCGCGCGATGGGGCGTATGTTGGAAATTATTAGTTTACCAGATACATTTAGCCGCCCAACGGGGCATGCTACGGGGAGGAGGGTGTAAATTATGTACAAACCCTCCTCAGTCACCCTCCTGGTGAATTATCTTCACCCCCTTCGGAATACATCTGCGAAACCTAAGAGGATTTGTAGGCTTTACGAAACAAAAAATTCGATACCTTGTCATTATTTTGGAATTAAGATGGCCTGGCACGTTAATAAAAATATATGATTAGTTATTTGGATGAGGGAGGGAGTGGTTTAATTCTACCGCTTTATTTATTGCATAAAAATTACATTAAAATATCAAGCAAGTGTATGTTGTCAAGGTGGCCATTTTAATTGGGAATTTCTTTAAGCTTATAATTTCTTTTACTTCTGAAAAATAAATTATTCAGAAATTTCTGAGAATCATTAAGGTTCTTCCAGGCCTGTTGTAATCTTCTAATGATACAATTACCGGAGTAATTTAAATCTATTTCAAGAATCACGATAGTTAGTTAACTTTCCCACATTCTCATTGGTTCATTAAATTCAACTGGACCTGGTCCCACTACTACCTTTTAATTACAAAGGCGGAACCTTAAAAAGTCGTTTAAAAGTATCTTGTCCAACTGCTTCTAGCCACTAGAGCAGGTAGGTATGTGAGGAATGGGTTTCGATCCCATCCATAGCCCATAAACTTTTTACGGGCGATCCTCTAATGTCATTGGCAGTCTCGAAATCAATTTAATTTTGATCTAATGTATTTCAAAACAAACATTCGATTGATTTATGTGTATTTCAAATCTAATAAATATCCAATGAAACGTATCACAAATAATACAAAGTCCTAACATAATTTATAGGGCAATATAATACACCGTGCACCAATGGCAATAGCGGCTGAAACTTCTGAAAAGAAACTCCGTTTTATATTTGAATTAAAACGGAGTTTGAATACGAATAGTTAATTTGCATTCGTTATCGATTGTACTCAGATATTTTCAATGATCTAAATGAAGCTATAAAACCGACAATACCAGCCCATTTATTTTTATGTTATTTTGAACACATTATTATTAATATTATATGTGCACTATTGCAAATAATGACTACAATCATTCTAATAATGTCGAGATAAAAATCTTTGGTCTAGGTGTTATCTTTAATATAGGAAAGTTGGGTTTTTATATTTTGTGGTTTTGAATACGATTTGATTAATTTGGATTCATCATTTACACGGTATATTAATATAAATAACATATCCTTAAATTCATAAGAAGAATCTCAACATAATCTGTTTCTCGACAAATCACCTTTAGTTACACAGATTTTAACCAGATCCTGTACTGTTTGACATATTCAGAAAGTCCATTCTTAAATTTGCTCACATGCCCTTAAATCTGAAAAAAAAGTTAATAAGTGTGTCTATCTGAGAGCACCTGCCAGGTTAGTATATTCCTGTATATTTTCTCTTTGAATGACAGCCTCCATGGTCGAGTGGTAAGACGCTCGACTACTTTTGCCAATAACTTTTATTTCAACATGTGTCATAACACATTCAATTCATTTAAGATAATATTAAGTGTATTTGCGGCACGTTCCAGAGTGGTAGATACTCTGAGTATCGCCCTGGTGAAAGACCACCATTTAGAATTGAAACCTTGCTTGAAATGGCTTTAAGCGTGTTAAGTGACTAGATTTAAATAGCCAGGTATTTCTCAAATTTCCTCTTTCCCATCTCCTTCCCCTTCCCACCACCTTCAGCCTCACAACGTACCCCAATTGGGGATGCTATAGTCTCACTGACTTTAGATGGTTGGGAGTCCTGTGCGGTATTCAATATTAAAAAATAACTTTAAAACCAACTTGAAAATAAGATCTGTACAATGACCTTGAGGTGATTTTTCACAAAAAACGGCGCTATACAAATCATTAAAATATTACTATTATTATTATAAATTCTCCCGTGTAAAATGTATATGAATAAACCGGTATATAATTTATCTTCCGTAGTGAGATATTGAGGGAAGTTCCCATCCGTGAATTATAAATACGAGTAAAATTACGTGTAAAATTTGTATGCAAACGGGACCAGTTTTTAACAAGGTTTTACAAGTCTCACGAAACAACGTAACAAGAAGAATGAAAAGTTAACTAGACTCCTAACATACTCGTTATGAACATCATCAGGCTGTATAAATATAGATGTAAAGTTAATCGTGGCCATCCTTTAAGCGGTGGAGGAAGAAAGATTGTGCTGCTTTTTGAAATTTTCCTCCAGCGCAGTTTACGAGCGTTGTAAAAATAATGGCTTTCGCAATAGTTGCTCATAAAACACAAATTCAAAAGAAACTGCTTGCTTATTAAAATTCATATTTTTTTCTACGAACCCTTATGAATTGTTGAGCTCTATCGAGGCATTACAATTTTGGCCAAACAACTCGAGAAATTTTATAAAAACATTTCTGTCTCTAGACTAACTACACTACTCTTTCCAAGTATACAAAATACGACCGGCCTTTTATACAAACAATTATTTAGGTAAATTTCTAATCAATTCTTAGGCCTAAGTCAACCAAGTTAACCAAGTCACTCGGGAATTTGCAATTTGAATTGTAGTGATTGTTCTGCATTTTATAATGATAAAACAACCCGGAATATCAATGTTGGAACCAAAGAACATCTTAGGTGTTTAAATAACCACGGATTTTCAGAATCCGAAAACAATCTTATTGAAAAAGATCATACCTTCAATAAAAGGACCGGTGCTCGTATTCTCCATAAAAATGGTTGTGGAAACATATGAAATAATTTAGAAGCCTGGATATAAAGAAAGCCACTAAAATTTAATAGTCGTTAAGTAGTAAATTTGTCCAGGAGTCCAATTTTAGGTATATTACCCGTAAACGCATAAAATTTCTCATTATTCTTTTATCACCTTCTCAGTTGACGTTTTGCCTCTTTTATTTCATATTATCTGTCTCTTTCTCTCTGTTCCTTTGTTGTAATTTAAATGTTATTCTTTTGTTTTCTTGCTGTTATTCCTTTGTTTTCTTATTTTATTTTTCTATTGTTTTCTCCCTCTGTATGTA
The DNA here is from genome assembly GCA_022651775.1 of Drusus annulatus. Taxonomy (NCBI): domain Eukaryota; kingdom Metazoa; phylum Arthropoda; class Insecta; order Trichoptera; family Limnephilidae; genus Drusus; species Drusus annulatus. The sequence continues at coordinate 1,050,777 of JAGWCC010000006.1, forward strand.
TGTCTATATTACCGCACACTTTGTATTTTTTGTTTCGTTTAATTTTGTACCCTGATGACGTTTAGGCTAAGCGGAACCGGTCGGTCATAAAAAAATAAATATAATCTGTGATCTAATACAAAGTTTTTTTCTCAATTTCATTTTATTTTTTTGTATTTTAGATTAACGTTAATTTTATTTTATTTTAACGTATGCATACCACAGTCATAGTAGCCCATAAAAAATGATTTCAATGAAATCATCACCTCATAATGAAGTCATTGACACTCACATAAAATGAGATATAAAATCCGTATCCTATCTTTTATTGCATTGAATTCCATGCCCATTCCACGTCGATAAAAATAAAAGTATCGGAAGAATTTAACGTGGCAACGACTCGTATAACAGCCCAATATTTATTTTCGCAAGGAGACTGATTCTTTATTCTTATGGAAAATCGCTTTTAAATTGTGTAGCGCCGTTGATAATTCAAATGTTCGTTGCATCGGCAATAAACGTCACTTATTTGAATAAAGCCCAATTACTTTTACGAGGATTTTTACGACTTCTTGTCCAGGAGATTTTTACGAGTCTTCGTTGCACCCCGCTACCGGCTTTGCCGTATTGTTTACAGTTCTTTCTCGCTTTCGAATTCTTACACGTTGCACGTTGGACCTCAAGGTTGTCTAGACTCAGTTGAGTCTATGGAGTCGAATTAGACTGCCTGGTGCTTTCTGAAGTACACCACTTCACTAAAAGACTATGGTTCACTTCTTCACTTACACTATAAGTTTTCTGCGATTATTAATTATCAGTGCGTATTATAATAATATTCGGATGATTTCTATAGCGTCGTGCTTGTGAAAAATCACCTCAAGGGCGCTGTACAGATCTTATTTTCTATTATTAGATATTAATTACTAGTTTAAAGAGAAAATATACAGGAACATTCTTATCTGGCAGGTCCCATCAGATAAAATATAGGAATGCTGATAGCTAAAATCGATAAATTTAACTAACAAGTTATAACTTATTAAATTGAAATAATTACTTTGTATGAGACCACAGATTTTATTTTATTTTTTGTGACCGTCCGGTTTCGCTTAGCCTTCCTATCATCAGGGTACAAAATTAAACTAAACCAAAAATACAAAGTGTGCGGTTATATACACACACAGAGAGTACAATATAAAATAAAATAAGGGGACAGTGAGAAAACAAAACAAAAAAACAACATTTAAAATTATAACAAAGAAACAGATAATATGAATTGAAAGAGGCAAAACGTCAACTAAGAGGTGATTAAAGTATAATGAGATTTTTAATTAGTTCAGGAAATATACCTTTTATTGGACTACTGAACACATTTTACTGATTATTAAGAATACGACCATTAATTTTATTTTTAAATAAAAACTAGTTTTTAACCCTTCGGCAAGACTTATCAACCAGCGTATCAAACATTCCCATATTAAGAGCACCAAAAAAACCTTCACTGGCTTAAATTCCTCCAAAGAATCCAGCTCAAGCTTTGCTGGATGGTATTTAAATCAATCAACGGAATGGCTCTGGCTTATTTATAAGAACTGTGTATTCTTGAAGACTCCCATTTGCGACAGTCAACCCTTAGATCGACAATGTCATCGGCTATCGGAAGGTTGAAGGAACCAAGACACCAGACGCTAAGTTAGTATTAAGTTTTGTAAAGCGCCCTTGATGTTATTGAGGTGAGATGCTAAATAATTTAGCCAAGTATGATTATTATAGCTTACAGCTTCTCAGATTTCACCTAATTTTGATTTATATCACCTAATTGATTGCCTACTGATTTGTTTTCAAATTGGGTAGGTAGTTACTTGCGCAGTTAATTACTCACATGTGTACGGTATCGTAACTTACTTAATACTTATTTTAATAAATAATACAGTAAATATAAAGCTCAAATGAATCAATAAAGATAACCTCACTTATTATTAAGAGTTATGTCACTAAGGTCAAACTGTAATCTAAAATAATAATTATTGGGACATTTAATAAAATATAAATACATAATTAAAACGCATAACTGGCCATTTGTGCGATAACTTCGATGAATTATTTTAATATGCTTATAAATCAAACTGGTGCTATTAAACCATAAACTATCTTATTTGTTTCCATTTACCGTCACTTTGAGTTGATTATTTGCATTCTCAGCTTAGAATTTCACTAAATGAGGTTGATGTAAAAAATAATTTGAATCTTAAACAAAACTTTATAAAGAACCTACTCGGTTTTTCAAGTGTATTTGTAGTAATAAGTATGACATCTATGACAAATAATTCTAAGATAGAATGTTCTAAGATGATGTCAAATTCAATTGTTTTTGATACAAATTAAAACGCATTTAAGAGACATTTTAGTTTTTACAAATACTTTAAAAGGCCAGAAAAGAACAAGACAATGGTCACAACCGAGATTCCAACTCGTTGTGACCAGTGTCTTTTTATGTTCTAGCTTTTTCTGTTTCACATTTGTGTTGTTGATTATTGACACTATTTAAATATTAAAAAAAAAGCATTAATGCCTTAAAGTTAATTCTAATTTAAACTTAAAACATTACACAATTGAAGTAACAATATATGGAGAGAGAGCTAATTCTTTTTACCCAACCTATACAGATTTGGGATAAATCACTTTCTCCGGGTTTTTTACGTCGTACACCATGAGAAAGAAATATACAACAAAATTACCCGAATTTTCACACCGCTTTATAGTATTGTTAGAATGTTCTTTGTGTCCCGCGTCTCCGTTGACTCCGCCCACACGTTATAATACGCGAAATAAATTGACTTAACTCAACGGTTTATTAGGTTATATACATTTTCAACAATACTGTAAAAAAGTGGTTATACGAATAAACAAAAAAATTATATAAACATGTGCTATGAATGGGTGTATAAATACCCTAGCCACGTTCATGTCAAGCCGAGTCTGGCAGACCTCGTAAAAACTGACTACAGCTCTCTCTACAGCGCTCTCTCTTGTATATCATTGATCTGAAATTACACACATAGTTTGGTAGGTATGAAACAAATTATACTGTAAGTTCAGTACCAAAAACATGATTTTTTCATACTCTTTTCACATGATAACCAAACATAAATTTGAGACAAACATTTTGCATCTACGCCATGCAAGCGAGTCCCCCACAAAGCATTGCAGCATTCTTCAACTTGACTGAAGTAACTACAAGAATTCCCCTTAAAATAAAACAAGATTTAATTTTTGAATAAACAATTTATGAACTGACTTAAACCACGACAAAATATTTCGAAAATACCTCCACGTGCATACAAAAAGCTGAGAGATTAAATCAAACAGATAAATACATTTTTAATACTCACGAGATGCGGGCACTCGAATACGAAAAAGATATATTTGAAATTCAGCTTTATTTACCACCATTCGAGCATTCAGTCAGAGGTCTATGAAACTCCGAACAGAGATCATTTGACACCCGTCTAATCGTTTCATAATTACATCAATTGTACAATAAAAAAGCATTCAAGTCCACAGTAAGAAAAATTCTTTAATACGAGACGCAGCTGTCGGTGAGATAAGGACGGAGAAATTATTTGCATCTACAATACAATACCACATAAAGCAAGCTCGGCTTTCAGAAGGAAAGAAAAATTCTAACCGCGAGACGATAAGTAACTCCATTATGGGTTTGGTGGGAATATCAGTGGCATTCTTCGAAGAAATTGCTCATCATTGCCTAAATACTTATTGATAACTGATAAGGTTCAGAGTTTGGACCATAATTTAATCTTTAAAACCATAAAAACTCTTACTTTACTTACGTTTACTTTAAGTAACATTTTTTCCATTTAAATCGTCGCTGGAAAGATATGCAGTTTTGATCAGTTTGTTTTTCTGCATAGAATGCTCTGACCCTCGTTTGATTCTGAAGAATTTTGTGGCTCTTCAGCCATATAAAATACAATTACCATTTAAGAGAAGGCTTGACTCAAGCAACACAAGGTTGGGTATTTTTTAGCTTTATTTCACTTCAGGTAACTCAGCGAAGGAATTGAGTTAACTTTTTTTTCAAAATCCAACCAAGTACTGAAGACTTATGAATTTTATTGTAAAACAAACAAAAAACTTCAAAGTGCTTCGATGTAAACTTCCCAAAATGGCACTTCAGCCATTTTGCCTCACAAACTACAAGTTTTTTCAAATGGACCCTTCGCGGAGAACGCTTCAATTGAACTAACAGTTCAATCGCTCAATTTCCACCGTAGCAGGAGGTGTAGCGTGTAGTGTAAGAACAAGGAACTCGAGTGACTGCTACATCGTTCGTTTGTGCAATCAGTTCGCAGTTCATACATCGCTCCACGAATTTACACTGCAAAAAAGTGCGACGATTTGTCAAAAGAGTAAATTTGAAGTACTACAATTGAAGCATTTGCACTGTGAGAAGTGTGCACTGCCGCAAAATGAAGCAGTTATTTGTAGTAGTTTTTAAAGGGCGGTTACATTGTTCAACCCAACCTTTTCAGAAACCAGTGAAAAATGAAGGTAGATTATTTTTTATGTTTATATGAAAAAAGCTTTCTAAGTGTGTTTATTTCACATACAGGAACATCAAAACCAACGAAGCCTTTGGTTTTGAGCGTTGATTGAGTGGGCAAATAATGTCAGTTATTTCTGTTTCGTGTTATTCAAATTTTAAATTCCTTAATTGGATTTCGCCCGTTAATTCCAATCCAATCTACGGTAGGTACCAGACAAATGGTCCGTGCCACGTACAATTGCATCCACCAAATTGGACTTTACGGCTCAATCTATGCTGCATAATATCATCCCAGTGGCGTACGGCCGTTATACCTGCTCGTGGCAATCTAGTTATATCTGGTAATGGCGGTGGCCATGATATTCGGCGCGTTACTGTCCATCGTGAATATGCATAATTAGTTTATCGACACCTGCCTTTCGTATATTCGTATTAATCTTCATTAATACAATAATATTCTAGTGATCAGGTGGGGCTTTAACTTTAAGCCAAAGGTTTTTTAACATTTGAATTAAAATTTTTAAATAATGGGGTATTTATAGGTCTTAAAAGCAAATGCAGCAATTTACAAAAACGGTTCTGTAGCATTTTCAACTTTTGAAAGATTATTTTAAAGAAACAGAGAATGTTGTGTATTAAATATGTATGTAGACTAAACTAGAAACAATAATATCTAAAGAGTATCAATATATTCTTGAAAGAAAATTGAATAAAAAGCTTCATCAACTTTTGAAGAAATGATTAAGGGTGAAAAAGATAACAGCCTTTGCTTCTATGCCTCTGATTTTTGTTGAACTGAAATTTTGAGAAATCTGTTATCTGGAGTCGAAAAAACATCATATGAAATTCAAACTGATTTTTCTGTCCAAAATTTATTATTATTATAACTAAATGAGATCATTTCCAGGCCGCAAAGTCATTACCATCACGAGACAAACACTATTAAGCAATATGATTTTAACTGAAACAAAATTAGACCAGACCCCGTGTTGTTGGTTCCACCTTTCTCGATTGTTGAAAAAAAGAAAAGGTTTTCTAAAAATAATATTGAATTTCGGACCTAAGCCGGGTGGTAAATATTTCTGTTATAGTGTTTTTTGACCATTTTCTGGAATGGAAGAAGAAGTTAAGGACGCCTGAGGAAGACATGGCACGATCAAGTGAATCAAATACTTGAATCGGGTCATGTGAAGACGTGAAGAGTCGGAATAACAGAAGAGTATGTATGGGATGATGTATGAATGCAAGATGATGTATGACAGAGAAAATAATGTTTTCAGGCATTATTCAATGCGCACTGAAAAACATTTCAGAACTATATAATTATCAAAAACTTGTTACGGCTGTTTGGAAGTAGGTAGGTATCATCTACCCCTGGCAACATAACGCCGGCGAAACGTTCTCATTCCCCTTTTAATTCCTGCAAACCCTCCATAACGTCACACACAGCCGGTGATTATCGTATATTTTCGGAATAGCGCATTCTGGTGCATTGTACGGGGGAGAATAAATGTTAATACTGGAGTCTGCGGCTCGCAATGCTGTGACGTGGGGGAACATTTTTCTGTATTTAATTTAATAAACAAGTAAAAAATCAGGAATAAAAAACTAATGCTTACCAAAGAAGAAAAAAAAAGATTATTTGCGTATTGTGGATATCTCTCTACTAAATTGAAAACAATAATAAAAGTAAAATTTGGATAATTTGTATAGTGCCGGTTTTGTGAAAAATCACCTCAAGGGCGCTGTACAAATCTTAATTTCTACTTAATATTGATCTTAAATGACTGAAAGGAGCTTAAACATGGAAATATCTTCAGTTGTCCCTTTTATACAAAACCTTAACCGGTATTAGCCCATGATTAAATAACTACATTTAAATAAATAAAAAATGTTTTTACATGTATTGTCATCAATTTAAAATCATCAAACGTTTTTTAACCTCTTATTTCAAATAAGTATAAGTTATTCTCCGTAAAAAATTACGGTTTGTTACTCAACTTGGCAAGAAAAATATTATTTGCTTTATTTTACGCATTTCAAATACATAGTAAAAACAATAGCACATTATAGGTATTTACTATGTCTAGATTTAAAAAGATTAAAGTTTAATTTTGTTTTGACAAAAGAAATGCTCTCCAAAACAGATCAACAGAATAAATATGATTAAATTAAAACAAAAAGATCCCTGAGACGTATGTGCGGTAAAACCATGTGTGACCGTGTTGGATGTGGATATTAAGAAAAAATGCAAGGCTGATGAACGTAGAAAGAAGTGGAAAAAATCTGTGATGTGAAAGGGAACGGAAAAAGAAGTCGGGGACGCCCGAGGAAGACATCAAGTGAATCAAATACGTGAAGAGTCAGTATAACAGAAGAGTATGTATGAGACGGTGTATGAATGTGAACGAAGCGAGAAATGTGTGCCAAGACAGAGTTGTATGGCGGTCCGTCTTCTCTGCTTACCCCTTCGGAAATACGGCGTGATGGTTAGTCAGTTAGCTTAAACAAATTACATCTTTGTGAATTTTAAACTAGAGTTTTGTTTTTAAACCTAACCATTGTAGCCTCAGAAATAGTCTACTTTATTTTATAAGTTGGTAGTATTCAAAAAGTTAGAAAAACGACGAAGATGGTAAGAAAGGTATTTTTATTCTGCTAGTTATCCACCTGTCCAAGAAAACTTTTCTTGTGAATACGGAAAACTAAATACAAAAGTTTAAAAAAAAATAGTTAATGGAATAGACGTTTGAACCCTTTCGGGAATTTCAAGGTATTTTTTGTTTTGTTTCTGTTCCATTGTTCGCTTATATTTAATGCTGGATATTTTAGTAGTCTAATCTAAAATGTTCCATAATTACTTTCATGAATTCCTGATATTTTCATTCCGTAGATCTTCAACTGCTTAATAAAGCTGATTACTGTGTTTTTCAAAGAGCCAATTAGACTCTCTAAGTATACCAATTATTTTAATTGAGTTCTGAAAACGTGTTGAAACTCTAAACAAGATATTGTAATTATTTGAGAGAATCTGGCTTAGTATAAATAATTGACGACCTCTGTGGCTGAGCGGTTAAAATACTCGATTATTAATCCGGAGGACGAGAGTTTGAATCTCTTAAATATTATTTATAAAAATTAGAATAATTCTTATTTGTCATTAAACATTTAAATAATATTGATGATCTAAAACACAAATATGAAACAGAAAAAAAAAAGAAAAAAAAAGAACAACGGTCATAATCGAGACTCGATCTCAGAACCTCTACTCTATCCGGGAGTAACACTCTACAAATTAAGCCATCAAGACCTCACTAGAAAGCAGCATTTCTTAACGATTTTATACTTCTATTGAAAATTATTAATATTTTAATTTCTTCCGATATAAGGCTGCCATGACCATTGTTCTTTTTAGTCTCTGGCTTTTTCTGTTTCTTATTTGTGTTTTAAATTAATACATTATTTAATTTTTATTTGAAATGTGTTATTTTACATTTAATTTATATATAGTTGACAGCATGTTTCAGAGTAGTAGATACTCTAAATATTGCCCTTGTGAAAGTCACCATTCAGAATGGAAACGTTGCTTGAAATGGCTTTATCCGTGTTTGGTGATCAGATCTGAATAGCCAGGTACTTTAAAAGCTTCCTCTTTTACATCTCTTTTTCCTCCTCACTCCCTTCAGCCTCACAGGCTCCGGACCTTTTTTTGTGCAAGAATTCAAAGGTAAAACCTTGGAATCGAAAATAAACTATCTGGAAGCCTGTTATATGCAGTTTTTTTCTTAAAGTATGGAATTAATAGTTTGATTAGATGAGAATGAGTAAATGATGAATAAAAGATCAAATTCGTGGTGTTTGAAAGAAGGAATACGAAAAAATATTGCAATATGATTGTGAATGCTTGAAGCAAGTGGATGAGTTTTTGTATTTAAAAAGTATGTTCACTAGAGGCGAAAAGGCTGATAAAGATATTGAAAGAAGGATGAAGCCTTCTTTGAAAATTTATTGACAGAGGCTTGAGTCGCTAGTAAAAATATGTAAAAAAGTGAGACTAGCAGCTCACAATGGAGTACTGATACCAACCTTGACGTATGGCAGTGAGGTATATAACTGGCAGAGGACGTATAAAAGTACACGAAATTCTGTGAAAGAATTGATTTCTAAGGCGTATGTGTGATAAAATCATGTGTGATCGTGTTAAGAATTTGGAAATGAGTAAATCATGCAAAGCTGATGATTTCGACATATGAGGCGGATGAACTACGAAAGGAGTGTAAAGGGAATATGTCATTCAAATGTGAATGGTAAAAGAAATCGGGGATGCCAGAAGAAGACATGGCGACAGGTTTATCTCATATTTAGCAACTTTCCAGGAGAGCTAAAAAACTGTTATTTTTTGCCGGATTCTCGTATGTTTTATTGGATGTTTCGCTTTGGGGGGTCTAAGGGTAAAACAAGATGAGAAAATATTAGAGATGCTGGTATAACAGAAGAGTGTATACATGAATGTAAATGAAGCAAATAGTGCGTTTCAAGACAGATATTTATTATGGTATTTTCTCTCTACCTACTCCTATGGGCAAACGATGTGATGCCTAATTAGGTTTAGTTAGTTAGTCAAATATACCTACCTAATATATAGCATGTTTTAACTTTCAAATTCTCGACGAAATACTTACGTTCAATTACTGTAAAGTTAATTAAGAAAAAATTACCACAAATAGCTTTGTAAGCAATATCAGCAGTTAAGCGTAGCTAAATTGCACAATTATAATTAATCTTTTAAGTGCCAATAAATCAGCGCTTTGCGTTGGCAGTGCCATTTTCTTATACCGACGTAATTATGCAAAATGTTCTCCGGTAGATTTGCGGTTTATATTCAGGCGAAGACTCGCATTGTTCGCAATGGAAGCCAGCGTTTGTATGCAGGCTAGCTCACAGAAATTCTTCAAAACGATTCGCGATCCCTTAAAGGGAAATGGTACGCCTACGCGTTTTTATTAAATTACTTAAGAGAAAATAGAAGAAGTCGGGGACGATCAAGCAAATCAAATACTCTTCGGACTATAATAAATAAATTGGGACTCTCGTGTAGTATTCAGTGTGAACAATTTTTTTTTTTTACTCAATTGTGGTAAACTTCACTTTGTTGCATTCTAATAATACAAGCAATACTACAAATGATTTGTCTATAAATGATATATGGGTAGTTAGTAAAATGTCTAAGGTTTCCTGTGAATAACGTTTTTAAATTGCGCTATTTTATGTGCGGTAAAACCACGTATGACCGTATTAAAAATGTGGATATCCGGAAAGAATGCGAGGCTGATGTGAGCTTTATGAATAGGATCACGAAAGGGACGCTCAGATGGTTTGGGCATGTAGATCGAATGAACCAAGAAAGGAATGTAAAAAGAATATACGATGCGAAAGTGAAAAGAAGAAAAAGTCGGGGACGCCCGAGGAAGACACGGCACGAACAAGTGAATCAAATACTTGAATCGGGCCACGCGAAGTTTTAGAATAATAGAAGAGTATGTGTAAGACAATATATAAAAAATGAATGTGAAGCAAGGAATGTGTGCCAAGACGGTGTTGTATGGCGGTCTGTCCTCTGACTACCCCTGCGGGGACGCGGCGTGATGGTTAGTTAGTTAGTTAGGTAATAATGAAAATAGATTTTCTTCTGAATTACGCCTTTTTTGTAAAAAAAATCACTATATCGGTTATTTATAAAGCTACAAAATCAATAGCATTACCTCCGAACGATGATGAAACAAAGGATTTTTGAACATGTACAGATGTGAAAATGTTCAAATTTGTGGGACAGTCAAAATGAACAAAACATAAGCAGAAAATTAATCAATATCTACAGAATTTCGCTAATTTCTAAAAAAAAATAAAAAGATCTCTGAAAAGAAAATGTCATCGAAAATAATCAACCTCGGTCACAACCTGCTGTTTCTATTTCTTTAGCTCTTTCTAAGTTTTATATTACGTTATATATTCTTTGATGATTATTAATATCTATTCTTTAAGTGATAAAAAAAGTTTTTTTATGATTGAATAATTTTGAGATTTACAAAAAAATAACATATCCTGAGAGATTACAAAATTCTTTACTTTTAAAAACGCATTTAAAATTAACTCTTTAACGCATAAGTACTACGTTATTTCATACATATGATGCATTTACATTTCATGGTAGTGCAGCCAGTTGGAAGCTGCGCATTTGTGCAGCAATGTCCGTACATACATTCCCCGTATAAGCCAACGGCAAATGCATTCAGAACTGCACTGTAATCTTCATTTCCTATTCCATTTGTGTTTACGTGCAGCGGCGAATGCAGTCTCAGGTAGATAGATAGATATGCAGCGCACGCCTCGAACTGAGTAAGTTGGCTTAGTTCAAAAGCTAACTATTCAGATTTTGACTCCCAGCTAGATTCAAATGGATGCTTACTGTTATAGGATTCTGAATGCGTTTTGAAATAGTATCTCGTAGAGAAAGATATTCTTGCTGGCAGCGATGGGAACAACACGCATTTGTGAACAGCTATTTTCATTTACTTATTTATTTATTTTATTTTATTTTAGTACATATAACAGGCATGATGCCCAAAACATATTTACATGAGTGGTTATTTAATTGGAATATTTAACAATCGTAAGTAATCAAGTAATAATATTATACAAGGTAGAACATAAATTCATGGATTATTGGCACCTGTACTGAAGAGATGCCTATTAGCCGTTTGGTTCTTGGTGCTTCATATAACCAGTCCATAACTAAAGGGCATCATTACAATATCAGCTTGATATGATTGACAGATTTTTTTTTTAAAATTGATTTATCGTATCAATAAAAATGTCTACTTCATTGTTTGTGCAGTGAATTGTGTTGTAGTTTCTTAATATTCTCGCCAAAGGAGAGAAATATCCTGTATCTGTATGGTAGGCTTTAATGTTAAAAATATTGTTTAACCCCCTCGTTGATTTTCTTATTGGTAAGTTAATGTTAATTTGGGATAAAATATTTGGTGCATCAATTGATGAATGCATAATTTTGTGTAAAGTTAATATATCAGAAAGTTTACGTCTGGCTGACAGAGAGTGATGTTTATAGTGCGAAATTCGTTCATTGTACGTTCCAAATTGATCAGATAAGCCTTCGCAATATGCAATTATACGAGTTAATTTTCTTTGAATGGATTCAATTCTATAGTTATGAATCTCATAATTAGGAGACCAAATAGTGGACGCGTATTCTAGAATACTCAATACTTCTTTAAGTTAGTGCATTACTTTGGAAGTCTTATGTATTTTTGCAGTGCATTCCGTCGTAGATGCTTTATTAAACAGGGTGACTAAACTATATCACAAAGAGTACGTCTTTTAAATGCGGTCAGACTGATTGCCAATGATAAGCGACTCGTTGTGTATTTATTAAGAAAATTGAGGCACCTGCGAAATAGTGTAGTAAGTATTGTTGACTTTATACTGACTCGATAGAAAGAGACAAAGTTAAAATAAGGGATGTCGGATAGCCCGTCCAGATAAGTTACCGCCCACATATAATTCGGAATTTTTAAATAAACAAAACAATATCATATATTCGTAAAAAGCATTAACTTTGTGGCTTGCCATATTTATAAATAGAACATATATACTTTGTTTTTAACCACTTTTTTTTTTTTTTTTTTTTTTTTTTTTTTTTTTTTTTTTTAAATGTATATATGTTCTATTTATAAAACAATATCAGTTCACCATTAAAATGATTTGTAAAGTTAAAATATCAGACAAACACTAATAACGAAACTTATTAAAATTTAATTTCTTTGAAAACGTCCCTAATTTGCTTTGTTTCGGTTTCCTCCTTTCTTCTATCATTATAACTCAATGTCTTCACTATCTACTGAAAACCATATACTCATTGTCATAAAATATTTATTTTCTTTTGTTACTTGCTATATTTACACTGTTTGCATTTTTAGAATCGTTTACTTACAATACCTGAATATTAATGTTTTAAGAGCCATCATATTAACTGTCCTCAATCATATTTCCTTTTCTTTGATTTGACAAATGTGTTAATATGAATTAATTTATTTCATCTGAATTTTTATACCCTTGGCTCCTAGTAAATTGTTTTTTAATCTGTTGATGTACACATACACTGTTATACACATATCTGAACCTTTTTTTTCGTGATTTATGATCATTATTTTAGATAGTTTTAATTTGTATACATATTATGTATTATTTTCTCCTTGTTAGTTAATCTTATTAGCATAATTAATTAAGCATGAAGCGCACTTGAGGTGAAATATCACAAAACTGCGCTATATAAGTTCACTGTTATTATTATTATTATTAACGAAAGGCTTGCCTAAATAATGATGAAAGCTTTTTGTTGATATTATGTCTTTACATCTCCAAAAAAATATTTAAACTGTTGAAATACTTCGAAAAGTGATGTTGTATAATCTTTGTTTGGTCTTATTTGAACATTTACGCATAGCACATATCACAATCATGTTTGATTTATTCGTATAACCACTGCAAAATTTTTAATCAACATAAAGATAGGGAAATCCGTTGACGTAAGTTTAACGACTCGATGATGTGAAGTTAGCGCGGACGGAGAACATTCTTACATACTTAGAAGTGCTGATATAATATGTGAAGACTTTTCTTGTCTCTTTCTCTCTCGTGGTATACGACGTAAAAACCCTGAGAAGTGTTTTCTCGCAAATTTGTATCGGTTGGGTAAAAAAAATAGCTTCCTCCATTTATATTCTCACCCCATGGGTACACCTGAGGTGCTAATGATCTGCATTTTCAGCCACCGAAAGGTTTGTAAAGGTTCAGCTTTCTTACAAAAATGGAAAATTAATAAACTTATTCGTAATTCCTTTCCACACCTTAACTTAAATGCTTTGAAAAAAAAATACTTTACTGAAAAATAATGCTACATGTTCTATTCGAATGTTGTTGACCTAGAATATAAATGACATTTCTATTGCGTGGTGACATTTATACCATCTTATTTCGGTGTACACATCTTGTTTTCTACCATCTTGTTTTAATGAAATTTAATTTGACTGAATTCGGTTTATCACGTCGTAAGATTTGTGACTTCCGAAACGGTTGAGCTGGGAGGTCTACATACCCAAAACGTCTCTGTACATAACTACAATTTTAGAGTATATAGATTGGTATCTACCCAAGGCAGTGTAGTCAGTTTTTGATATTTTTTACTGGACTCGGCGGACCTGGCGTGGCTAAGACTAAGGCTAGGGTATTCATACAACCGTTCATATCACATATCGACATAATGTTTTTGTTTATTTGTATAACCACTTTTCAAAGTATTGTTATCAACAAAAATATAGCATATAACCTAAAAACCCAAGGCAGTGTAGTCAGTTTTTGATGATTTTTACCGGACTCGGCGGACCTGTCATGGCTAAGACTAAGTCTAGGGTATTTTTACATCCTTTCATATCACATGTAGTCATAATGTTTTTGTTTATTTGTATAAACACTTTTCAAAGTATTGTTTTAACAAAAATATAGCATATAACCTAAAAAACCGTTTAGTTGTGTCAAGTTAAGTGGCATAGTAAAAAATGTGGGCGGAGTCCCGTGGTGACCCAGGAGCCCGAGATCATTGTGACAGTACGTAGAAGCTGAGTATTATATTTGTTGTCTCTTTCTCTCTCATGGCGTACGACGTAAAAAACCGGAGAAAGTGATTTTTCGCAAGTTTGTATCGGTTGGGTAAAAATAATTAGCTCTCTCTCCATACATTGTTTCTCCAAGGTCATAACACATTTAATTCATATAAAATAATATATATTGTATTTACGGCACGTTCCAGAGTGGTAGATACTCTAAGTATCCCTCTTGTGGAAGACCACCACTGCTAAAGTGCGTTAAATTAATTTAATACATACATAATTTTTTTTCAATACAGATAGTTCTTGTTAAGTTAATCTTTTTGTCGCTTCAAACTCAGTGATAACATTGAGTTAACTTTTTTTTTGAAAATCCAACCACTGAAGGCTTACAATTTTTACTATAAAACAAATAAAAACTGGAAAGTGCTCTGGTGTTAACTTCTTAAAATGACGCCTCAGCCCTTTTGCCTTTTGGCGATGATATCATCTTATGTTTCCAGAGAATTGTTCCCTAGAAGAAAGTGTCTAGAATAATAAAACATTCAGAAGAAATAATAATACAACAAAGTAAAATAATCAAGGATATTTTACACCCTGTTATATTCTATGAGTTACGTTACAGACCTTCAATTATTTTGAACGAATATTTCACTGCATGTTAGCGGGTAGGTATTTCCACACTTGCAAACGTGAAAAATCGTGTTTTTCGCATTCTGCTGCATTGCGTTGTGGAAAGAGATGATGTGGGCATCGTTCCAGCTCTGCTCAGCGTCCCGATTTCCGGATTTGCCGATCCCTGCCACGCTCTCCAGACACTTTTGTCACTCCCGCGGGAGGTCTGGAGCCGTCTCGGGCGCCGGGAAAACTTTCCGGCCATTCCAGAGATCGGAAATCCATTTTTTCACACACTTCGCCCGACTTTTATTTTCATGACCCGGCAATAACTACTACTTAATGCGGGCTTTTATTTTTCAGTTCTATTTTTGAGAAAATTATCTTTTTTATCGCAAATTTGTTTACATCGCCGAAAGTCAATCATAAAATAAACTATGCAATAAATTACAGCGGCACGATCAAAGCAGAACTACATTGTGGTGACCTAAATATAACTAACTAACTAACCATCACGCCGTTTCCTCGCAGGTGTAGGCAGAGAGGTTGAACCGCCATACAACTCTGTCTTGGCACACAGTCCTTGCTTCACATCCATTTTCATATATTGTCTTACACATACCCTTCTATTATTCTGACTCTTCACACGGCCCGATCCAAGTACTTGATTCATTTGATCGTGACAGTCTTTCTCAGGTTTTCCCGGCTTCTTCTTCCATTCACTTTTGCATCATATATTATTTTTAGACTTCTTTCTTCGTCCATTCGCTCTACTTTCCCAAACCATACAAGCGTCCCTTTCTCGATCCTATTAATTACGCTTACATCAGCCTTGCGTTCTTTCTGGATATCCACATTTTGAATACGGTATTACATGGTTTTACGCACATACGCCTCAAGAATCTCTTTTCCACAGCATTCAGTTTACTTTCATCCTTCCTCTGCCAGTTTCATACCTCACTTTGATCAAGGTTGGTATAAGCACTCCATTTTAGACTGTTAGTTTCACCTAAATACAACCTTTAAGAAAATTGGTTTCATCGGAAGCAGCAAAATCCCTCGAGCGGCTAACTCTAGCATCATGAAATTCGCAGAACTCTTTTGTTTTCTATCACTTTTTCATATGCAAAGGACATTAAAATCTTACGTAACTTATAAGCAATTTTGTTTGCTGTACATTTTTTAATTATTCAGTAAGAAAAAAATGAGTTTTCTTGGACGAAACGGGAACTACGATTTTTAACGAGGGGGAAAATAAAAACGGTATATTTGTTTTTTTTTTTTAAATAAAATAAGTAGCACGGGACAAATTGATAAAATCATCACGTAAGTAAATTACAAAGCGAGATGCTGCGGAGAGGAGAGATATCGAAGTAAAATACAGTAAACAAGTCATATAATTGCAGTCTAAGCGGAAGGCTAAATTTATGGAACATTACATGTACTTCTTGCAATAAAGACGTTGAATATTTGCCTTTCAACTGGTAGTTAAGTGAATATATCGGATAAATATACGCAATTATTATTAGCATTTTCCACTCTGAAATATTAAACAATATTTATGTGTTTAATTGAAACATCATTGATTTTATTTTGAAACACGATTTCGAATAACCTAAAAGTTACGTTTTCACTTCGAAAAAATTTTCAAGACAAATTGAATGACATTTTCAAGTAATGCGATACTTGTAAGTTACTCGAGCTTTTAAAATTATTATCTACACGTACTAATCAATGAGAAACTTGGAAATTCGCCAAAATATTATTTTTCTTGGGAACTGATAAACTGGAATGAGGTTTTTGTTATTTTAAAGGGAAACGTAAATAAATTGGATCTTTCAAGATGACTGATTCTTGCTGCCAAGTATTTAATAATATAATGGAGAAGATTATTATGTAAAAAAATACCCAAAATCGACTAAACAACAGAAAAATTCTGCTGTATTGCTAAAAAGTAGCTGGAGGTACGTTGAGTGACTTAGGTAGATACGAAATTATTTACAAAAAATCTTTAAATAATACAAACATTTGTAGGCATGGACATTAGCGACGATTACAGAGTTTTGTTTCTTTTAGGTCAATACATTTGGAAATAAATTGAAAATAGGTTCTATGTTTGGATGAATTTCTTGACTTAGGTAGGTATGCATATTTCCTCTTCTTTACGTCCTTCAATATTTCTCATCGAGTAACCAGTTATTTTCAACAAATAAAAACTAATATTAAAGTGTTTTTAAACATGTCTCGTGTAGAGCCGCCCTTGAGGTGATATTGCTTTCACAAAATCGGCGCTACAGAAATTAGTCAATTATTATAAAAATTTAAAATTAAAGTTTTATTCCAGAAGCTATGTAGGAGTAGTGCAATGCAATACATTCCATAATTGATAAAAATGCATAAAAAAAATTAAAGTTTATTAACAATTAAAATAATAAATGTAAAAAAAATCTAATGGAGGATATTAGGTCTCATGTCTACAGAAGGCCATCAAGAGGGAGTTCATCCTGGCAGCGTTAAGATTGATGGGGTTAATATATTACTTCAATGAGCTTAACTAACTAACTAACCATCACGCCATTTCCCCGCAGGAGTAGGCAGAGAGGTGGACCACCATACAACTCTGTCTTGGCACACACTCCTTGCTTTATTCTCATTCATACATCGTCTCTTACATACTCTTCTATTATTCTGACTCTTCACGTGACCCGATTCAAGTGATTTATTTATAGTTTTTGTGTTCAATTTGTAGAACTCCATTTTAATTTTTATATAATTTAATTCAATTAAATTATATTAAAAAAAACCGATTCAAGTATTTGATTTATTTTTTCATGCCATGTCTTCCTCGAGCGACCTTGACTTCTTCCTCCATTCGCTTTCGCGTCATATATTCTTACCACACTCCTTTCTTTGTTCATTCGGTCTACATGCCCATACGGCAATAAGTCGCCAGCTCGGAGTGAAAATACCATATAAGTGAGCTTCTATGCTAGAATTCGGGATATGAATGCATTCCATGATGAGGTCATTTCTAGAGTTGTTGATTCTTTCCCGCATTCCTGCGACCCTGGTTTTTATAAGGGCTGAAAATACGGTTTTAACTAAGTACTTTTAGCACAACTTACCTGATATATATGAATCAAATTTTATACGTTCGGTTAAAGTTTATAATGTTATTACATGTTCCATAATTACAAAAATGATGGCAAAAAAATTTACACTGTAAATGGTTAACAGATGCCTTCTATGTTCATTTATTAAAATTAATGACTAACAAAACTTTTCGATTCCTCTCAAACTTAGAGGTAACCGAAATGATTATAAATCAAAAGCTCTGACACGCAGCAATGAAACGCCGTGTTTATTGGTTTCGAGACAATATTGAATACTCGCTCGACCAGTCCGTGGCTGCGTGCATTCATCAGTCTGGCTGTGCGTGACGTTTATTGCGGTGAATAATTATTATAATGCCTCGAATACCCACCCCTTCATCATTTGATAAGCAAGAACCAGTATAATAATATTATTTAAATTAAAGATGTGCATTTAGGCGAATCATTTACTACGCACTACCTGCCAGATTGTCAACTGCCTCTACCAATCTAACTTAAGTTTACACCTCTGCTAAAACCTCCGTCGGCCGCAATGAAATTTTAGTCAAAAACCAAAATTTACCTACAAAATAATATTTGATTTAATTTTCGACGGTCCGTCAAACAATGCTGGTGAAATATAGTTGATTAATTTTTATTTAATCTGTGTTTACAAAGCTTTGCGTCCACTTACGTTGCCGAAAAAGATTTTTTCTATCTCTGTAACAAACTAATTAACTAACCAACACGCCGTTTCTCCGCAGGGGCGGGCAGAGAGGACGGACTGCCATACAACTCTGTCTCGGTACACACTCCTTGCTTAATTCACATTCATACATCGTCTCATACA
Organism: Drusus annulatus; assembly: GCA_022651775.1. Lineage (NCBI taxonomy): Eukaryota > Metazoa > Arthropoda > Insecta > Trichoptera > Limnephilidae > Drusus > Drusus annulatus. Next base: position 1,069,560 of record JAGWCC010000006.1, read on the forward strand.
TATTCTTCTGTTATTCTGACTCTTCACATGGCTCGATACAAGTTTTTTATTCACTCGATTGTACCTTGTCTTCCGCGGGCGTCCCCGAGTTCTTCTTTCATTCACTTTCTCACCAAATATTATTTTCACACTCCTTTCTTCGTTCATTGCTATACATGGCTACACCATCTAAGAGTCCCTTTCTTGATCCTATTTATTGCGCTTACATCATCAGCCTTGCATTCTTTCCGGATAACTACATTTTTAACCCGGTCCAAAATGGTTTCACGCACATACGCCTCAGGGATCTCATTTCCACAGCATTCAGTCTACTTTCTACTTTTGTAATGCGCTGTAAAAATACAATGCAATATTATGTTGTTTGTCCAATTAAGAAGTATTTAATCTTTTCCAGAATCCTTGATTTAGGCAAAAAATTCACAAGTACCTACGACAAAAAAAAAACAAACACATTTGAATCAATTTTTATTGAAGTTACGGTTTTCTTCAGAGTAAAAGTACTTTCTAGTTCACGTTATACTGTCCCGTAAAAATAACTATTGCCAATTTTGAAGCATACTCTGAAACTCTTCAATAAATAAGTCAGGTGCTTACCTTTAAGGTGGAAAAGTGTGCTGGAAAGGGGCTATGAATGAAATAAATGTTTAAGAATTTGAATTCCTGAAAATGTTTCCAAGGCCCTAACAGGGTTGTTATAAAAGCCTACGACCGACGTTTTCTTATCTTTACGGACGATTTTCTTCTACCTGGCCATTATTTTCCCTATTTCTCTTCGGCTTATGTACTCTACTTCGAGATAGCGGGAATTTCATCAAAGGCGAGTAAACAACGCTTTGTGTTACCGTCAGTGATCTTTATTTAGTTATGCAAATTAACGCCAAACTTTATTCGCAAACATGACATAAGCATCGGGGATCCAAATCGCAGTGTGAACTTGTAATAAAGGTAAATTAAAAATCAACTCACTCTTACCATTTTAAAACGTAGATGAAAAAGTGGGTACTTATCTCAAACAAAGGTATGAAAATAAATAATTGCTATCCTGAATAAAATATCTACTCACGTTATCTTGGGAAGAAATCTTTTATTTATTGAGTTAAATCAAAATTAAAGTGGCGCATATCTTATTATTTTTTTTTTTTTTGGTAGTGAATATAATTTTGATGTGATTGTAACATTTCTATCTAATTCGGTTTCCTTAAAATTATTAAAATAATTATCATTTTAATTTAAACATTAAGTTAAATCATTTAAACTTATTCACCAAAGCATCTATTGAGTTTTTCCCCGAATAAAAAAACGTTACGTCCTAACCTCAAAAAACTATTTTTACACATTGCATATTAATGGATTTTTCAAACTTTTATACCATGTTCACACAATGTTAATGATCCCAATCTACGTGTTCATAATAAATGTACTTGAGAACAATGTTCCACAAGTAGGTACTTGATTATTTATATTCCAACACATTTCCTGTATTTACTGTAACGTGTGTCTAAGTACATGTTTTGTTCACAATCTTTTCATCGTTTTATGTCCAATACAAGGTTGAGTTTTTTAAGTAAATAAAATGACGTTGACAAGTGGCCGTTTTAAAATATGTTTCAGTTAATTATTTAACAATAATTATTTTAGAAAAAAACATAATTTAGGCAGGCTCTCTGCAGTTTTTTCTGGATTTATCCAATGGCGTTACAAATAAAAATAATAAATACACGTTTATAGTCTTAGAATATTAACACAAAATGTGGCAAGTAACTAACACACTTACGTTACCAGTAAATTCATCATTCAAATATCGGTCATGTATCATCATGTATGACAAAGATAGACATTCATAGAATATGTGTGTATGAACGAAACAGATGTACTAGGATCGGACTGCGTTCCGTACTTGCTAGTAGCGTTGAATGAACTGGTAAGAATGAAACGCGAAGACGTCATTATGTTGGTCAACAATGGAGATAGTTGTGTTGTCTAAAATAATAAGTAATTTTCGCGTATTTAGAAATAACATGTTATTCATCGGCTTTTAGTAGTTCTTTCAGTGTAATTAAAACACTTTCTCATCACACACAAGAGTATTTTGGTACTTATTTTTAAAAATTTGATAGATATAGTAAACGACCTTAAGCGATCGTGACAGCTTAGTAATAAATCGGCTTAAGCACCGAGCACACCAAGTAGCGTGGTTTTTGCTAGCGCTACAACGTGTCTATATATTTGTAATGTCCTTGTATTTATCAGAACCAATAAAATTAGGTCCTGAAATAATAAAGAAAAATTTTCTAAAATAATGTTTACGCATATGAAATACACGATACTTGCATTCCTCATTGCAGCATAAATTTCCCACGCATGTGTACCTAAATGCGGAGTTGTATGCAAACTTATTTCAGTTTAGTAAACACTCACTCAAACTCGAAAGCTGTTGACGCAAAACAATAAATATTAATATTTCTGAAACTGTCGCCATTGTTTTCATTCGTTTGACAGAACTACTCGCTCGGGTGCTCCGTCAGCCCTTCAGCAGGCCATAACTCAAAATATCGTAAAACAATATACTTATAAATAAGCTCCCGGTAAAATTCAAAACATCGCAATGAAATGGTTTTTTAGGCGCCGTGTCGTTTCAAAAAATATTCAAATCAGAACAGAAAAGGCTAACTTATTTAGTAATAATACTAATAACTTCTTCGTAAACGCTTTATTAGCTGTGTATTTATTTATTTTTTATAGTGAATACCGCACAAGAGTGAACTTTCAACTGCCCCCAACCGTCTAGAGCCAGTGAAACTATGGCATCCCCGATGGGGTATGTTGTGAGGCTAAAGGTAGTGGCGAGGGAAAGAAGATGGGGAAGAGGAAGGTTGTGAAATACATGGGTATTCAGATCTGGTCACCAAACACGGCTAAAGCCATTTCAAGCAACGTTTCGATTCCGAATGGTGGTCTTTCACCAGGACGATACTATTATTATTTTATATATCAATAAAACAAAAGTTATTTGCACACGCTGGGTTTGAACCCGCAACCTTTGAATTCGTAGTCGAGCGTCTTACTACTCAACCACAGAGGCCGTCCAATCTGATTATTATTTAGTATAATTAACTACTTACAAACAAACCCTGATGTATGGCAGAGAGGCATATAACTGGCAGAAAAAGGATGAAAGTAGACTGAATGCTGCGAAAATGAGATCCACGTGCGATAAAACCATGTATGACCGTAAATATCCGGAAATAATGCAAGGCTAATGTAAGCGTAATGAATAGGATCGAGAAAGGGACGCTTAGATGGTTTAGGCATGTAGAGCGAATGAACGACGAAAGGCGTGTAAAAATAATATATAATGTGAAAGTGAATGGAAGAAGAAGCGAGGACGCCCGAGGAAGACACTGCACGATCAAGTGAATCAACCACTTGAATCGGGCCATGTGAAGAGTCAGAATAAGAGAGTAGTATGTATTATGTATGAGACGATGCATTAATGTGAACGAAACAAGGAGTGTGTGCCAAGACAGAGTTGTATGGCGGTCCGTCCTGTCTCCCGACCCCTGCGAGGAAACGGCGTGATGGTTAGTTAGTTTAACTGCCTACAGGAAGTATAAAGGAATGAAAGATCAAAAGCTCATTCAAGGTAATTATTGTGTAAAGTTAGGAGCGTAGATCGCGCGAAGTTACAAACTTTAAATAGTCTAAATAGCGTGGACTCGAAAAAATAAAGCAAAACTCAAAACTAATCTTATCAAGAACCCATATTTTATTTTCAATCATAGTTTTAATTGTGAAAATGTGAATCTTCTATCTCTTAATTAGTTTGAATTTTTTAATTGCATTGTACGACGCTCTATAGGTGATGCTTTACAATGACGCCGCTATTTAAATTAGTGGCATCATCAAGAACTATTGTGCGTTGAAGAATTTATTTAGGCCCGTTAGAAATAATTATCAATGCAATTATTCTGAAACATTGTATTGTTCTATGGATCCCGTTAGACATAAATAATTCTTAAAAAATCCAAAGGTGTGCTTCTGACATAGTAAAGAAAATATTTTATGCAGTGACGGATTCACTTTGAATTAAATGATGTTATATTTGCTTGTATGATAATAATCAAACGAATCGATTAAGTTTTGTCGTCTGAAGTGATATTTTAAATAGCCCAAAAGAGCATTTAAATTCAAAACTATATTTTCAGATTATCGAAAACCAAAAAGTAATAACTTGCTGATAATGGTTTGTAAAGTGAATAACTTAATAAAATTTAGCACCTTTGGTTAATCAGGTTGTCGGTGGATTTTAATGCATTTGCGGCCATTTGTATAAATATCGCCAGTTTTAAATGTATTTGTACAACAATATTAAAAGACCATTTTTGTTAATGAAAAAATCCAAAAGTTCAACATTTATTTAATTTATTCGATTGGTCTCGTACAAAGCAATAACGTTAAAATATATAGACACGTTATGGCCTAAGAATATTAAAACAAAATGTGTCAAGTAACAAACCCATCTACGTTACCATTAAATTCATCTTTCAAATATCGGTCATGTTAAATCACCATGTATGACAAAGATAGACTTTAATAGAATATGTGTGTATGAACGAAATAGACGAAGGATCGGATTGAGTTCCATACTTGCTAGTAGCGTCGAATGATCTGGCAAAAATAAGATACTTGCTAGTAGCGTCAAATGATCTGGTAAAAATGAGATGCGAAGACGTCATTATGTTGGTCAATAATGGAGATAGTTGCGTTGTCTAAAATAATAAGTAATTTGCAATAATTTGCGCGTACTTGCAAATGAAATATCATTCCTTGGCTTTTAGTTGTTTTTGAAATGTAATTGAAACACTTTATCATCACACACGAGGGCATTTTGTCACTTATTTTTGTAATTTGATTAGATATACTAAACGACATCAAGCAACGCATGACAGTTAAGTACTAAATCGGCTTAAAAACCTAGTACACCTACTAGCGTGGTTTTTGCTGAGCTACAACGCATTTATATATTTGTAACGTCATTGGTACAAAGACAAAATTACACAGCGTTATCATTCTACTAATCTCTTTTTTGTACTTATATTATGGTGTTAGTGTTAAAATCGGGGCATTCCAATAAATTCAAGCAGACTGAAATACGAGTCTTGAAATCAGAGAACAGAACAAGCGGGTCTCTGATAAACTTACGAAGCCCAGAATATAAGGAAATTCTCGCTCCGGATTTTTAATTCAGCTTAAAAAAACTTGTTTGAATAATGACCCTTGGATTTCAGAACATGACACGCCACCTTATTTACGTATCCCAGCGTTTTTCTTGTTAATTTTTTTTGTATTTATTACATATTACGTTATTTCAACGTTTCATTGTTGTTCAAAAAGGCGCTCGTAAAAAGGATTAGATTATTAGTTGTTTACTCCATGTTTGAAAAAGCCAAACTTTGATTTGTCGAAAACGACACGCACTCCACTAATTTTAATCTAAGCAATGTCTGTTGTCTTCCTTTGTTCGTGATTAAATGATCTGTGTATTCTACCACTACTGTATGTTGCTTATTGTATGCTGATAATGCGGTGCTGATTGCTGACAGTTTGGAAAATCTACAGTTTCTCGTGTCTAGGATGAACCAAGTATGTATGCAGAATTAGTTGATGATGAATGTAAGTAAGTCAAAAGCCATGGTGCTTGAAAAAAAGAGCACGCAAACAGCGTGCAATATAGTTGTAAATGATGAATAATTGAAGCAAGTGAATGAGTTTGTGTATTTAGGAAGTATGTTTACGAGAGACGGAAAGTCTGATTGAAGGATATTGAAAGAAGTCCATTATTGGAGGACTGAACGCTGTTGAAGAAAAGAAGCGAAGCTAGCAGTCCGCGTTGGAGTGCTTATATCAAGCCTGATGTATGGCAGTGTGACATGAAACTGGCAGAGCAAGGATGAAAGTAGAATGAATGCTTTGGAAATGAGATCCCTGAGACGTATGTGCGGTAAAACCATGTATGACCGTATTAAAAATGTGGATTTCCGGAAAGAAGCAACGCTTTGATGGTTTGGGCATATAGAGCGAATGAACGAAGAAAAGAGTGTGAAAAGAATATATGATTCGAAAGCGAATGGAAGAAGAAGTCGAGGAAGCTCGAGGAAAACATAGCACGATCAAGTAAATCAAATACTTGAATCGGGTCATGAGAAGAGTCGGAATAACAGAAGAGTATATATGAGACGATTTATGAATGTGAATGAAGCATGGAGTGTGTGCCAAGACAGAGTTGTATGGCGGTCTGTCATCTCTGCCTACTTCTTCGGGGAAATTGTGTGATGGATAGTTAGTTTACCACTACTGTCGTCAGATTTCAGTCTTAGAATAGAATTCTGCCTACCTACTCTCACGAAATTTCGTCGCAGGATTGGGGTATTTATTTTTGTTCTCAATGTTTACCTTTCACAAAGCAAACAGGGGGCGCCTCGGCGTAGGGACGACTCCAAGTGAAAATAATCATAATGGTTAATGTAAAAATGAACAGCTTGTTTATGTTCTCACGCGCCATTATATATATCGACACAATGGAACGGTTATATTATATATCACCCGAAACATAAACAACGCGCAGCAGTCAAAACCTAAAAAGGAATAAAATACACACCAACCTCCATCAGAGAGATTTATGTTGCGCGTGTGAAAGAATAAAGGCCCAAGGTTCTATCTAGATACCGAAAGTAAATCAACCAATGGCCGGGTAGATACCTACTGTATGTCGGATGCCAGGGTATATACACATCCCCATAGTGAGTTCGAAATTTTATGAATGTATTAATTTTTTTACAAATGCCCCTTGTGATATTTTTGAGATAAAAATAATATTTGGGTAATTTGTATACCGTTTGAAAAATCACCTCAAGGGCGCTGTACTGATCTTATTTTCTATTATTACATATTAATTCCTAGTTTAAATAAGAAAATATACAGGAACATACTCACCTGGCAGGTCCCATCAGATAGACACACTTACTAACTTTAAATTATGATTTTTTTAAATATATTTTTTTGCGATTTAGGGCATGGGAACGAAATTAAAAGAATGGACTTTCTGAATTTGTCATACAGTACAGGCTTTGGTTAAATTTTGCATATCTAAAGGTGATTCGTCGAGAGACAGATTGTGTTAAGATTCTTTTAATGAATTTAAGGATACGAGAGTCTGAAAATGTAAGTTTTCAGTTTGGACCGAAATTCTCTTGGGCTCGTTATTTATCTTAGTTCCGGAGGGAGTTTATTCCAAGCCTTCGGCCCCGAAACTCCGAAAGCGCGATCTCCAAACTTAGTATTTAGATTGCGTTTGGGTTCTTTCAGCCTTCCGATAGCCGATGACGTTGCTGATCTAAGAGTAGACTGCCTTAGAAGAATGTTTTCTGGAACGTATGGAATGTATTATTTTTTTACAAATGCCCCTTATGAAATTTTTGAGATAAAAATAATATTTGGATGATTTGTACAGCGCCGCTTTTGTGAAAAATCACCTCAAGGGCGCTGTACTGATCTTATTTTCTATTATTACATATTAATTCCCAATTTAAATAAGAAAATATACAGGAACATACTTACCTGGCAGGTCCCATCAGATAGACACACTTACTAACTTAAAATTGGGGAATTATCAAGAAAACACAAATACAAATCTGAATTGCAAAGTTTTTAAATGAAAAAAAGAATCGGATCAATTTAATCGTCTTTTACATAATAGTCCTTATCATGGTGTTGTTTTAAATCAGGTTAGTTTCAAAAAGAATATCAATTGAATAAATAAATATCGAGTCAGTAAGATTGAAATTCGCTTGAATTTCATACCCAAGCACAAAATAATCCATTTTGACTATTTCAAAGTTTAAAACACTAAATTAAAGATTTTTATTTTTAACATAATCCATATCGGTCTTATTTGAAATAAATAATATTTTTTTAAATAAAGTCTGAATATTAATGAATATTCACAGTGTGATGAATTTTACCTATGCGTATCAAATGATCCAGTATTTATAAAACCTTAGGAATCCATCGTCGATTTTTTTAATACTACGACGCATGTAAACTGTCCAATTTGATAAATGAGAAGGTAAAATTTTAAATTTATAAAGGTGAAGAATATATAATATCTTCGGACTCCCTTCTGTGAATCGTGGAGTGCAAGCGATCGGGATTGAACCCGCTACATAAAGGATGATAAATTGTTCAAACTGGGTCTGAACCACTTTTCGGCTAAAGCTAGACGTAAATAGGCAAAGGAGAAGTATTTTTATTTCTCGCCAAAAGAGGCAGATCATTACACGATTCGAAAAATTTATCCTCAACAAAGGTTGATTTTTTTCACTCAGTGCTCTACGACTACTAGTCGAAAGTTCTCAATTGTATTTTGAGCCAACTTTGAGACCTGGACTTTAGACCGAAGGCTTTTTTAGCAGAGAACGTAAACGTGCATTGCTTAATACGATCACTTTGTAAATGGTTTGTCCTTTTTTGCGTTTGTTCGTTAATTTACTTACATTCTGAAATTTTAGACAAGACCCAGTTTTAAGGGCGTTGTCGAAGGGGCGTTACGAGCTGCGGGAGGGGTCGCGAGGTTGCCACGGCAACCATCGCAGCCGCCATTGTTAGAACAGAGTACCAGGGGAGATCCTAAATGAATCTGTACATCGGATCTGTTGGAATTCCTCTATAAATACTAAGGGAGCTTTGAATGTTGAATTCCAGGACAACTTCTAGAAATTAAATAAAACTTTTTTTTAGCTTTATTTTACCATTTTGAAAAACTTTTGATTCAATTTTAAAAGAAAACTAGCTCTTCATAAGCGTACCTACAGATAAAATCTATCTTAGGTATGAATGACCGGTAAGTAGCTGAGTGGACAAACGCGTCGGATTCCCGGGTGTCGTGGGTTCAATTCCTCTGGTAGCTAAGTCCTCCATCATTGCACAAGCAACATCTTCCGCTTATTATGATGGCAGTAGGAGTTTTTCAAATATTGTCAGCTTATTCGTAATTGGAGAATGTTTGTCTTTCTTTAAAAAAAATAATTATTAAAATATAAATAATTATAATATTTGCATGATTTGCATGGCGCCGTTTTTGTGAAAAGTCACCTCAAAGGCGCTGTGCTGATCTTATTTTCTACTATTAGATATATTAATTCCTAGTTTAAAGAGAAAATACACAGAAACAAACTTACCTGGCAGGTCCCATCAGATAGAGACACTTGTTAACATAAAATTATAATTATGATTTTTATATTTTATTTATTTATTTTTATTTTATTTATTTTTTCCGATTTAGGGCATGGGAGGGAAATTAAAAATGAACTTTCTAAATTTGTCGTTAAAGTTCAGGATTTGGTTAAAATTTGTATATCTAAAGGTGATTCGAAAGTAGATACATCGTTGTCAACGCGAAAATACCTTCTTAAGTGTCAAAAGCGTAATTCTTCAGGAGGAAATTAAAAACTGATTACAGATTATACAGATTATTGAGTTACAGATTGTTTTATGAGACATCAAAAACACACTTTGCAGTTTTAGATGCAATATTGTATTTTCACCAATAAAAACATTGAAACTTGAAGTACAAATTTAAACTCTACGCAATGTCATATTTATCCCATTTTTATAAAGTTAACAACATGGGCGGTATTTTCCGTAGACGACGATATATGATAAAAGGCATATATGTACTTTATAACGTGAATGATTTATATAATTGATCATTTTTTTTACAAATTAACATCAGAGTGAAGTCAGCAGTATGATTATAAAGTATTCGCGATACATCTATGGAAGGTAGATATCATTTTTATAAAACGGCCGATTTCTTTTCTCATTCTCACGAAAGTCATAGAAATATTTTGGCCTACTAGCCCTGCAATAAAACGTGCGAATCCTTTACAAGCAATAAAAAAGAAACCTTGTGCTAATAATAACAACACGAAAAAAAAATAAAAGAAAGCCTACGAATGCCCTTTCAGGTTTACCGTGCTGTCCGGCATTGTCTTGCAACTTTCACCTCGTAACAATAAAAATCAGAGAGTTTTGCACAATTCGTAAACCCTTTACAGCCATCCCCGCTCCGAGAAGAACCCTTTTATTGCTCCCAAAGAACAAACCTTTCACTTGTTTTGACTAAAAAAGTAAGCTTTTGTCACACGTATTAGAGCTTTTTGCAAATATTTCTCTTGAACTGCAATATACCCGTTTCCAAACTACAACACTGAAATAAAAGTGAAATCTTAGAACAAAAACTAACTAACTAACCATCACGCCGTTTCCCCGCAGGGGTAGGCAGAGAGAACATTCATGCACCGTATTATTCATACTCTTCTCTTATTCTGACTCTTCACTTGACCCGATTCAAGTATTTGATTTACTTGATCGTGCCGTGTCTTCCTCGGGCGTCCTCGACTTCTTCTTCCATTCACTTTCGCATCATATATTTCTTTCACACTCCTTTCTTCGTTCATTCCTTCTACATGCCCTTACCATCTAAGCGTCGCTTTCTTGATCCTATTCATTACGCTCACATCAGCCTTGCATTTTTTCCGGATATCCACATTTTTAATACGGTTTTACATGGTTTTACCGCACATACGTCTCAGAGATCTCATTTCCACAGCATTCGGTCTACTTTCATCCTCTGACGGTCCCATACCTCACTCTCATAAATCAGGGTTGGTATAAGCACTCCATTGTGGACTGCTAGCTTCGCTTCTTTGGACAATTTTCTCCTTACTCTTGACCCTAATTTCAATATCCTTATCTGCATTTAAAATCTTAACCCGCAGGTAATACATTATTTTCAAAATTTAAAACCATGTGTTTTACTTTTTTGAATTATTGTAATATTTTATCTATATTGCATAATTATTTACGTTTATTATGGGATTAAAATGATAAGAGCATCGGATAGCTATAATGTCAAATAAAATATAAAGTTTAAAAAAACCAATGCAAAAAACATGTTCTAATATTATATATTTATACTCGTACGTACCTATACCATAGTATACCTCTAATTCACAATATATTACCTCATTATGTTAAACAGTATGGTAAGTTATTATGTAAGCAAAAAACTTGTCGTGAATTAAATAGTATACCTACATAGTGAACATGTACTTTAGATTTTATAGGAATTCAGTTTTATACATTTTCGTGAGCGAAAAATATGCATTTTTTTATGACAAGTCTACAAGGGAATATTTTATCAAATTCTAACCAAGACACAATAACATCATCGAATAATAATCATTGAAACTACGTATCTACCTACGTAATTCGAGGAACGTTTATATAATTATTATGTGTCGTAACACATTGAATTCACCACATACCACGTTCCAGAGTGGTAGATACTTATGGTATCGCCCTGGTGAAAGACCACCATTTAGAATCGAAACGTTGCTTGAAATGGCAATAGCCTTGTTTGTTGACCAGATCTGAATAGCCAGCTACATCCTAAACTTCCTCTTTCCCCTCCCCGCTAGCTAACCAAGGAAAGGACTAGTAACATAAATATCTGATGTGTTCAATATACAAAATTATTTTTGAAAAATGTGTTTATAAATAGAAAGATGTAGAATATTTTACACTCGTTAATTGACTCATTTAATTGCAGTAAAAAAATTGTGTGTGGTTATCATTATCTATAATAAAAAAACATTCAAAAGTAATTGTGTGAAAATTTATGTCGTTACATTTATAATTTTTAGAATTTATTTACATTTTGTAATAAGATTTTTCTTCCGTTTCAGGGCCAAACGGTTGTCCGAGGCGGCGAGGTCGCCAGACCTACACCCGCTTCCAGACCCTGGAGCTGGAGAAGGAGTTCCACTTCAACCACTACCTGACGCGCAGGCGCAGGATAGAGATCGCGCACGCCCTCTGTCTCACGGAGCGGCAGATCAAGATCTGGTTCCAGAACCGGCGGATGAAGCTGAAGAAGGAGCTGCGGGCGGTGAAGGAGATCAACGAGCAGGCTAGGCGCGAGAGGGAGGAGCAGGACCGCATGAAGCAGCAGCAGCAGGAGAAGCAGTCCAAGATGGACCACCACGGCCACCACGCCTCCCACCACCACGACCCCCTCAAGCTGGGTCTCGACAAGGGCTCCGCGGACCTCCTCAAAGCTGTGAACAAAGTACCAACGTAAGCGACCAACAAGAATAGACGAGCCATCGACTTGGCTGGTTCAAGTACGCGCAGGCCGAGAGTTATTCCGCGAATTCGCAGCATCGGAGTGGACAGACTTGTGTAGCCAACGGTGGCGATGCGTGTGAGGACGAGGACATTGCCGTTGGCGCTCGCGACGGCGCGTATTGTGAACATTCCTAATTCGTCCGTGTTTTTACGTGAAGCAAATATACATCCAGTGAAAACAGATGACAAAATATTGTATCCATTAGTGTAATTATATCATATTCCGGATCGTGGAGCGGAGTTCCCCGCTGTAGGTGTGCTTGAAGCATTATCTGTTGCCATTTTGAAATACTTGAACGTTATCCGTGTTATCAGTTGGAGCGGATGATTAGGACGGCGGATGGCCGGAACGTGAGATTTGCCAAGGTGTCCTGCTATTTATTTGATTTTCCCGTTATAATTTCCCTATGGTATGAACGTAAAGAACAATGCCACATTTTGATTATTGCGTTACGGTTAACTGTCTTAATTAATGTATAAATACAAAATATTACACAAATCGTCTCAAATACGTACTAGTTATTAAGTTTATAAACGTCAAAATTCTAGATGTAAGTAGGCTAAGTAGAGTTAGGAAAATATCTAATTACTATGATTGAACCCAGAAATTACTGGATCTAGGCAAAGTGCAAAATTGTATTAATAACAATAAGAATGGATTGACAAATAAGACCTTAAGTAATGGTTCTCAATAATGTCAAAATCTTACTTATTTTTTCAAAGAAAAATGTTTTATTTTATTTCAAATTGCTTATTGGATTATCACCTTTAAACTGTACGACCGACGTACAAAATCAATTAAAAGTGATTGTGAAAACCTTGATTTGTTTTTAAATATGTTTATCGTTTCATAGGATGAGTTGAATATCGTCATCCATTTTTTTGTTTTATTTTAAACTATTTATAAGTTATTAAAATTTTCAAGTTTATCATTCTAATCTTTTATTTTTAAAACGTTTAGAAATTTTTGTATCATTCCACAGAATCTGAAGGTCTCCCAAGAGAACCCGCAAAGTGATCATTACGAACAAAGGACATGCAAATTATCATTTTAACGTGTTTGTGGAATTTGACAAAAAGTTTCTTATGCATTGTTTTTAAATTAAATTTAAACATTCGTCCTTAGTTTTATGTCGATTATTATTTTTTGTTATTTTGTGTTCTTTATATTTTATCCAGCGAAGAAAATATGGTGGATGACTGTTAAAATATTTGTTAAATAGAACTCATTAATTTTACATATGTATTTAGGCGATAAGTAGTTAAGTCCTTTTAGTTGGTTCATGTTTTCTATGTTGTGATAGTTGATTGTGCGTAAATATGCAAATTTTATGCCCTTTTCAAAAAGCAGCTAGGTGCGTTTTTTTGTTTATTTTTATTGTTTTATAATTTAGATTTTCGCAATACCTTATTTGTTACTTTTGGTTCTTCAAGACCGTTCGCTTAGTAAAAATCAGTTTTGTTTTTCCAAAAACTTCATTGACGGTTGACGTGTTTCGTTGGCTAACTCTGTTATTGAAAAGGTGTCGATAATTTGACGAAAAAGAGAAAATTCACCTGACAATCTAAATGAAAATGTTTACGTCTTTGAACCGTTGTATCCAAACATAATTGTGAAGAAAAAATAGCACAACCTTCTCAAAATTACCACAACAATCTGAATTTTTAATAAATGTCATCATGGTGACGATTAAAATAGATTTTTTTCGATCAAAAAGAATGTCTTTTGAAAACAGTATCATTTGAATATGAAAGTTTTTGTAGATTTAATATAAAAGTTCAAATTGTGAAAAATGAATTTTTGAGCAGTGTTTTCACTTATTCAATCTTATACGTAAATTGATGTCAGGGTAGAAGTAAACTAGGCTATTTGTGAATTTAACCTCTGTCTAAATATAAAATGTAAATTAACATATGAATAATAATTGATAACATGTTACGATAATTATTTAATAGGAGTACCAAAAGGCTTTTTTTTAATAATTAGGCAGCATCGAGCATTTTTACTTTCCACGTTCTAAAAGAATTACCTACATGCTTTTAAATATATTTTCTAAAAATATTCACTTAGTAATTCATGGATATTTTAACACTTTGCCTGGAATTAAACCAGAAAGCTCTAAGAAATTATTTAAAAAAATGTAAATTGTTTAAAAAGTGGGTCTCTTTCCAAAATATTTCACTCAGATTAAAATTGTAATACAAACCTACTGCATATTGTAAGACATTTATATTTGACTTAATTATTTGACTACAGTTATGATAAATTAAATATTTTCAAAAATTTTGTTATCTTCATACGTATACGGAAAGAAATTACAAAAAGACGCGTTATTTATGCCTGTTTTATGAAGTGGTGTACCTATTTTTAAAAGTGAATAAAAGTGTTGTAGTGGATTTAAATTTATATTGTTTTACATGCAATTCAAATGTTTTTTTTTGAGATTATTGGTAATGAATATTTAGTTTACTTAGGTTGTTTTGAATAAGTTCTTCCACTTGAAAAAAAGAGTTGATGTACCTTGAAGTTATCTTTATAGAACAGCATACACATTATTTTTGATTGAAAATGAAACTCTTTCTTTTCATTGAATTTATTAATGATTTCTTGCCATATAATAAGTAGGTTTCGGTGATGCTTGTAATTAATTTCATACCAATTCAATTCAATGCAATTCAACGCATTTATTTAAAAATGCTTTACATCTCGGTTTCACATTTATGTACCTAATAATATGTTAAACATTTTCAGGAACAAGCCCATCTTATATCGTCACTGAAAAGCAAAAAGGCTTAAGCGACACTTTGGTAGAAAATGAGTAAAATATGCAACATTGATCAGACCTTTTTTCTGAAGACTTTCGTGATCCTTCAGCCATCTCAAATATTTTTACTATTTGAAAGAAGGCTCGACTCAAGCAACAAAAATTTAGGATAGCTTTTTGTCGCTTCAGGTAACTCAGTGAGAGCATTGAATTACCCGAGTTAACTTTTTTTTCAAAAAAATTGGAGTATTCTGGTGTAACCTTTCCAAAATGGCACTTCAGCTCTTTTGCTTTTCAGGCGACGATAAGTTCTGTTATTTATTTCAGGTCCACGTTAAACACAAAATGTTTAGCCTGAGATTGTAAGCGCATATGCAGTTTTCAGCACAAAAGGTTTTTTATGGTGGTATTCGTTTTGTTATTTTTATTACGTTAATTGTTTATTTGTGCATTTATGTCTTCCCATTTGTTAATGTTGGTATGACTTAATGCTTGGGAAAAAACCGAAAGCGAGTAGTTCCGACATTTAATATCTTAAGTAAAAACGATATACCCACATTTTTATCAAGTCTGAATATAATATTCTTGACATAGAAGAACCTTATTTTCGGTTAGCAAAATGTCTTCGTTGAGTGCAATTAATATTATTAAAATGAACTAGGAAAATAAATAACTTCTCGCATCCGAATTAAATAGTAATTATGCGTAGAAATAAATGTCATGTGTTATTGTTTTTTTATTATCAGTTTGGCATACAACTTTCCAAGCAACCTGTAGATTATTATCACGCACTTAAAGTGGATTAAAAGATTTCTATCTTATTTCTTGCATAACCTATCCGTTCGAACATGTTATTAATTTAAAACACTATGTTGTCTTCTTTGGACAGGTAGAATATTTTTTCAGAAGCCGAAGTTATTGTTTTTTTATTGTGGTGAGCATACTGGAATCTGCAAAATATTTATAGGAAAAGGAAAAAATAAAACCCTTTGCAAAATAAAATTCCCTTTCGGATTGAAAATTTTTAATGAAAATACGTAATAATTAGGAAATATTTTTAAACTTTAAAAAATACTTAGAAACTACCTTAAGCATTTGGTTGATTTCAAAAAGAAAAAACATGAAAAAGAAGCAATATTTTTCACTCAATCGAAAATCTATTTTCTTTATTTGCGTCGATATCACAGAATGTTGAGTATTTTTGAATCATTAACGATTTTCAATTGCTGAAATTACTATATTATACAATCGCAGTAGAAATTATAAAACTGGTAGAGATAGAACTAGATAGGATACAGTCTTTCTGATAAATGATATATTAATATACGTAAATCTTAAGTAAGGATTTTCTATGTTCACGATTTTTCTGCCCCTAGAATAATACCAAATGTTCTTTCTTTTTGAAGTTTCTAGGCCAATGTTTAAACTTCAGTAGATTATTGAAATGCACTTCATACAGTAGAGGATTCCTAAACTTACGTTTCGAGGAATTTCGTCCCTACGAGGTGGTTGTTTTAGCCGTTACTTTACGAAGGAAAATAATTGTATTTTAGATTGATGATTCTTCTCACACAATTAAAATCAAATGATTATAATATGTAACACAATAAACGAATCGTAAAATAAATGGTTGTTTAACGTTTTCCTTTCCATCTTTATAGATTATTTGCAGAAGTTGAACATGAAGACACTACAGATGTTATGATAACCTTCTGATCTTAAATTATGAAATAAGTAACACCTATTAAATTGTATGTAACAATACTATATATAATGTAACATGTACAGTATGTCTAAATAATAAAAAAAGTCATCAAAAATATTTTATTTTATTCAGTCCTTGCGAAATGGGCATTTGGTCAAAATGACGACTTGCCAGGTCCCACTCCTATTCTTGAATCTTCGAAAAGTACGATGTTATAAAACGGTATTATTTTTATGAATTACTACTCTGAAAGAAATATTTTGCTTTACGCGGCCGTCAAAGCTTACCGCGAGTCATAAAAGCATTTTTAGTATAAAAATATTTTGCAATATTTTAAGAAATAGGTCCTAATGGACGTAGTGCTGATCGATTAGAATTGACCTAAAAAGCCACTTTACTGTTTATAAGTGTAAATACAAAAAGCAAGTCGAAATAATCATGAAATACATAACAACAAGAGAGCAAGGTGGATTGAGACATATTTTCTCCACTTGTAATTTATTCCATGTGTAATTTTCTAAACGTGCTATTTTTGCCATTTCTTGAATTGCCAAGTTCTGACGATCCTTAAAAATGGAATTTAATATTAATACTTGGCCAATTTATACAGCGCCATTTTTGTTAAATATCACCTCGAGGGCGCTTGAGACATTTCCTTTCAAATTAACTTTTAACTACAAAAATGTATTCAACTATCTCGAGAGTCAAAAAGCTTTCATTTTATCTAGGAACCCGAGAAATAATGGCGGCATTTCCAGAACGAAAACAAATGCTAAGTTATTGCCATCTCAGCATTTTATCAGAATATATGTTGGTACCTGTCATTTCCTAATTCTCCATAGGCTATGGGAGATGTCCAATAAATTTTAGTTTACCCCTAAACAACCAATCTTCTCTACCCTCTCTCCGAGCTTCTCTTTACTATTCTCTTCTATTTTCTATCCTCCCCTATACGTTCTCTTTTTACAGTGTCGTATTATTCATCCCCCGAAGCCGTTTTAGAGGTTTAAAATGAGTAGTTCTTTTGGAACCCATCTGAAATGGAGACTTACGATAGGTAGCAACGTTTAATATTTTTATAAACGGCCAAGTGTTTCATTCTAAAGAATTTGTTAAAGAATTATGTCTTTACGGCAAATGACGTTACATATATATGGACACGTTATAGCCTTAGAATATTAACACAAAATGTGGCAAGTTACAAACACACCTACGTTACCAGTAAATTCATCACTCCAATATCGGTCATGTATGTAAAAGATAGACATTCATAGAATATGTGTGTATGAACGAAACAGATCTAGTATTCGACTGCGTTCCGTACTTGCTAGTAGCGTTGAATGCGCTGTTAAGAATGAGATAGTACTTCGCTAACTCACTTACGCGAAGGCGTCATTATGCTGGTCAACAATGGAGATAGTTGTGTTGTCTAAAATAACAAGTAATTTTCAGTAATTTGCGCGTACTTAGATATGAAGTGTTATTCTTTGGCTTTTAGTAGTCTTTGCAGTGTAATTGAAACACTTTCTCATAACACATGAGGTCATTATGGTACAAATTTTTGTAATTTGATTAAATATAGTAAATGACCTCAAGTGACGCGTGACAGTTTAGTGCTAAATCGACTTAAACACCGAGCACACCAACTAGCGTGGTTTTTGCTTGCCACTTCGAAAGCGCTACAACGTGTTTATATATTTGTAACGTCATTGTAGGTAGTAATGTTTAATATTTTTTATAAACAGCCAAGTATTTTATTCATTGAAAAATAATCTTTTTTCGGTTACGTAAACGCAAAGTATACTTAAGCTATCACATTTTTACTTGTTGTATTAATCTTAAATTAATAATAATAATATTTTGATGATTTGAATAGCACCGTTTTTGTGAAAAATCACCTCAAAGAGTCTATTCAGATCTTATTTTCTATTATTAGATATTAATTCCTAGTTTAAAGAGAATATGTAAAGGAAAATATTTACCTGGCAGGTCCAACCAGACACACTTATTAATTTAAAATTATGTTTTTTTTTCCGATTAAGGGCATGGGAGCGAAATTAAAAATGCACTTTCTAAATTTGTCGCACGGTACAGGGTTTAGTTAAAATTGGTATTTCTAAAGGTGATTCGTCGAGAAAAACAAATGTTGAGATCTCAAAGATAATTGTTAATTTAATTGTACTTATTTTAAAGTCAAAATATATTTCATCAAACACTCACTATCTTTTGCTCGTGATGATGGTATCGCGGTTTGTGGGGGACAACCAATAATTTAAGGCAGTTTATTACAATAAACGTTAATGAAGCAACTAAATGATACCGAATCTTCCGCCTTGCTGAAGTTGTGAAAATTATTGCGTGATCTGATAAATATTTAATGACGGGGGATTTTTTTTACTCCAGAAAGACCCTTCCTCCTCTTTTTTATGTTGATGTAGACCGGTGATTCCCAAATTGTAGTTTTGGTAGCAAATAAATTAAAATGAAAAACTTTTTAATATGGCGTTGATATAATTTATTTATTATAAGACATTTTGTCAGAACTTCTTACAGAATCACGAGGGTTTCCAATATCACATTATTATTATATTTTTAGCTTTACGGCAGTTATGCGGCTCTTTTGGTTTGCAATGAATTTGAGCGTATGACGGATCACAGCCTGGACCAGGTCAGGTAAAGGTTTACTTTTTTCTTCGAGGTGAAAAGGCCTCCACAGTAAAATAATCACTGATGTACCGTTTTTATGCAAAAGCAACCAAGGGCAATGTAGATATTATTATAAACTGCCTTTTTACTTAGTCACTAAATTGGGTAACAAATGTAGGTAGATACTTGCCCGAAATTAATGAAAAGTACTCGTCGAGTATTATTTGTACCGAAATTACATTATTTGAATTATATAACAGAATATATGACGCGAAAGTGAATGGATGACTGAACGCTGTTAGCGCAACAACAAAAAATGCCCAAAGAAACGAAGCTAGCAGTCCACATTGGAGTGCTTATACCAACCCTGATGTATGGCAGTGACGCATGGAAATGGCGGAGGAAGGATGAAAGTAGACTGAATGCCATAGAAATGAGATCCCTGAGGCGTGTGTGCGGTGAAACCATGTATGACTGAGTTATAAATGTGGATATCCGGAGAGAATACAAGGATGATGTAAGCATAATGAATAGGATTTCAAGAAAAGGACGCTTAGATAGTTTGGGCATGTAGAGTGAATGTACGATGAAAAACCTGTGAAAAGAATATATAGCGTAAAAGGAATGGAAAAAGATGTCCGGAACGCCCAAAGAAGACATGGTACGATCAAGTTAACCAAATGTTTTAGTCGGGCCATGTAAAGAGTCAGAATAACAAGAGTCTTTATGAGACGATGTATGAATGTGAATGAAGCATTGAGTTTGTATGTGTGTGTGTGTGTGTGAGAGAGAGTTGTATAGCGGACCGTTTTCTCTGCCTGCCCTTGAGGGGAAACGGCGTGATGGTTAGTTAGTTAGACTTAAATGGTATGAGAAGGCATAAACAATAAAATAAATAAGAGCCCTATTATAAAATTGGTGTTTAAGGAATGAAAGAAATTTTTGTATGACGCAAAAATAATTATTCTTTATTTATTACGTTATATAATATATAACAATCGGGTACTCTAACTAATTATTAAGATTTCTGAAATGTTAGAGTTTGATAAGCAACATTAATACAAAAAATAAGAAAATCCGGAAATTAAAAAATAATTAAAATTGGAATTAACTTTAAAGCATTACTGCTGAAAAATCAAAACAAATGCAAAAGACAATGGTCATGACAGTCATAAGTGTTACTCTTGGATAGATTAGAGGTTGTGATCTCGAGTCTCGGTCATGACCATTGTTTTTTTTAGTTTCTGGCTTTTTTCTGTTTCATATTTGCGTTTTAGTTTATTAATATGATGTAAATATTTACTCAAATATTAAGTCAAAATAACAGAAGAGTACGTATGAGACATGAGTATGAGTATTTGTGTGAATGTAGTAAGGAATAAATGCCAAGACAGAGTTGTGTAGTGTGTATATCCCCTCTGCCTACCCCTCCGGTGAAACGGCGTGATGGTTAATTAGTTAGTTAAAATATTCCCCTTTAGCTTAAATTCAAGCATACCAAACTAGTTTTTGATACAGCCAAATGTCTTTCAGGACAGTAGAAAACATCTGTTATTTTGTTGCGAGAAATTGACAACAGATCATGCTCCTAACACCTAAATAAATTTAATTCAAGAAAATCGTGGAGAATCCTTACTTAACCTTTATGTGACTAAAAGGGTACCCGGGTACCCTTTTCGATTTTCAACACAGATTTTTTAATGTTCCAGTCTAGCCGGTTGAAATTTCCTTACTTCTTCGCAATAGTGTAAATGAAGAATTAAACATAACCATTGGATATGTGAAGAGTGGAATGTGAGCGGAAAACGCCTGAGTAAAGCACAGCGCCCTTGAGGTGATTTTTCACAAAAAGGGCGCTATTCAAATTATCCAAATATTACACTTTCTGATGACTGAAAGGACACCTGGCTACCCTCGTGTGTTTTATATGAAATTTGAAACTTTTCCGTATTTATTAATCATTTTATCTTATTTTAAATGATAAATATAATGAAGTGTTGTGTTCAAAGTACATCGCCTGTATCCTCAATACTATTTTTAATCGCATACTGAATTAAAATCCCCAAAAATATGGTAATGGGTAAAATTTCTATTCACTTTCCTAAGTCTTGAACTGAGTTGAAATATATCACGCCATAAAAGTGGTCCAGCAAACTTCAGCAAATGATATACTGTAAACCTTCATATCAATTTTAAAAAGGTGTAGTTTTCTTCAGTCACATAAGGGTTAAGTAGAATAATTACAATAACGGCTCTATATAAATAATGAACTTGCTATAATATAATTATTACAGTGGGTTCTTGCAGGTAAATAGCATTTATCAAGTTTCGAGGTGTTACTTGGTAACTGTGTTCGGAGAAGTGCTCCTCGCCTCTTGTTCCTTTTAATTCCCTCAACCTCTAAGTACTAAGTATCCACGTGCAAACGGTTCTTTCGATTACTTACCAGAGTTTTCCAGACCTTAAGCATTACTCCTAGCGACTAACGGCCTTTCAGGATCCGCTGAAATACGATTCGGAGAAAAGCGCTCGAATCGAATTACTGCCTTTTAAATTGGAAGTGTTTAGTTTTTAGGAAGAAACACTTACCCTATAATTAAATCAATGAGGGACATTTTCGAAAAACGGGCGGTGAATTAAAAATGAATCGAATTTATGTGGACTTGTTCATTTTCTATTTGATTGCGGAAAATATGATAAGCTGATATATGAAATATCATATTTTTAATAATCAGTTAAAATTTTCCAGTAAAAAAAAACATAACACTAAATGGGAAAAAGAGCAACAGAGAAAGAACAGCACATACGTAATATTAAATGAAACAATGACAAAAATTGAACAAAAATAATTAAGAAAGAACATTCAAATCTTTCTAATATTAAGAATATTTCCTGTAAACTCATACAATTTATCATTATTCCTTAATCGCCTTCTCAATTAACTTTTTGCCTCTTTCGATTCATATTTTCTGTCTCTTTCACCCTCTTTTTCATTTATTCTTTTGTTTTCTCACTGTTCTCTTATGTTCGCGGTAAAACCATGTATGACCGTGTTATAAATGTAAATTTTCGGAAAGAATGGAAGACTGATGTAAGCTAATGAATAGGATCAAGAAAAGGGCTTTTAGATGGTTCGGGAATGTTGAGCGAACGAACGAAAAAAGGACTGTGAAAAGAATATATGATGCGGAAGTAAATGAAAAACATTTCACGATCAAATGAGTCAAATACTTGAGTCGGGTCATGTGAAGAGTCAGAATAACAGAATAGTATGTATGAGACGATGTATGAATATGAATGAAGCAAGGAGTGTGTGTTAAGGCAGAGTTGAATGGATATCCGTCCTCTACCCCTGCGGGGAAACAGCGTGATGGTTGGTTAGTTAGTAAGAATTAATTTTAATGATACCACTTAAAATAAAAATCGTTCGTCGCTCGACCAAAGTAAATTTCCGAAAAATGACAGCCACCCTTGCTCTAACATCCGAGGTTGGTTTCCTCAATAATGACGCGAACTTTCCTTCACAAGGGAACTTGCCAACTTACGTTACGTTAGTTATAATAATTTTAGGCAAGAAAATGCGTATGTTTCTAATTTCCCGACGTATTTGCGGCTGGGGGGCACCGAGGCACATGGCAGCTTTTTAAGGCTATAACAAAATAAATATTTTGCCCGCGTTTCAGCGAAGGGATTCGTTCTAGCGAAAACATCCGAAACTATTCGAGGAGGTAGTGAATTTCAATGGAATAAAACAGCCATTTTATTTCAAGTTTATTAGATACGTGTACTTAAACCCTCAGGCCTGTCTTTTCTGGGCCACATTTTTTGAAGTGGCCCTACGTTTACGCTGAATCATAACTTCATTGCCAAACGTTACAAAAAGTCGTCTTATTTCTACTCGGTGGTGTTTTTTAAATATGGTTTATAGTGAATACTGCACAAGAGTTCCAACTGCTACTGACCGTCTAGAGTCAGCGAGACTATGGCATCCCCAATTAGGTATACTGTGAGGCTTAATTCGGCACGTTCCAGAGTGGTAGATGTTCAAGTTATCGTCCTGGTGAAAGAACACCATTCAGAATTGAAACGTTGCTTGAAATAGTTCTAACCGTATTTCATGACCAAATTTGAATAGTCAGGTAGTTCTCAATCTTCCTATTCCCATATCCTGGTAATTTAATTTTCAGAGTGGTAGATACACTAAGTATCGCCCTGGTGAAAGACCACCGTTCAGAATCAAAACGTTGCTTTAAATGGCTTTAGCCGTGTTTGGTAACCAGATCTGAATAGCCAGGAGCTCCCAACCTTCTTCTTCCCCATCTCTTTCCTCTCCTCACTACCTTCATTCTCACAACATACCCCAATTGGGAATGCCACAGTCTCACCGGCTCTAGACGGCTGTGAGCGGTCTAGGCTCTTGTGCGGTATCAACTAACTAACTAACTATCACGCCGTTTCTCCACAAAGGTAGGCAGAGAGGATGGACCGCCATACAACTCTGTCTTGGCACACACTCCCTGTTTTGTTCACATTCATACATACTCTTCTGTTATTCTGAACGTGGCCCGATTTGTAATAATTTGTAAGTATTTGATTCTCTTGATCGTTCCGTGTCTTCCTCGGGCGTTCCCGACTTCTTCTCCATTCCATTTGCATAGTATATTCTTTTCACACTTCTTTCTTAGTTCATTTGCTCTACACGCCCAAACCATCAAAGCGTCATTAACTATAAAAAAGAAATAAAAATTCCAATTAAAACACGTTATTATTTTTCAATTTGAAAAATGTCACAACTTAAGCTTCCCTATTAAATATTAACGTGAATTTAAAAACGTATTTGTGCTCGTGTAGTGAGAAATTGGTAACAAATCACGCCGCCATAAAAGTGAGGGGGCGTGCAATCTAAATGGGTTTCGCTCCCCAGGGCGTTCAACATTACCTACAATAATTTTCATCCCCCGGCTTGGAAACACCCCCAGCGAAAACCCATTTTCTATTTCTTTTTCATTTCTCATGGAGATTTTTAATTTCACGCTCTGGGGCCGTGGGCAAAAAATGAATGCACCAGGAAAAAAAACGTATTCATCCACCGGCATTCTAGGTGATATATTATATATGAAGGCACAAATGGAAAGCTCCACCCACAAGCTTTGGGTATTTGATCTTTGTAGAAAGCTGAATTTTTTGAGCTTTGCCTATTCTCGTGCTATTGTGCTACTTTGAAGTGATGCAGGAATGGACTGGAAATATTGATAAACATATTATTATTATCTTAAGCGCCGTTTTTGTGGAAAATCACATAACGGACAATTGCCTATCAAAGTAAAAAGCCTTGTAAAGTACAGTAATTATTTGGTACGAATAGTTACATAATTATATTAGGATTTTTTTTGAGACGGAATTTGCAAGATATGTTTCTCATTTTCTCATTTCCACAGCATTCAGTCTACTTTCATCTTACCTCTCCCAGTTTCATGCCTCACCACCATACATCAGCGTTGGTATAAGCACTCCATTGTAAACTGCTAGCTTCGCTTCTTTGGAAAAAATTTCATGTGCGCCAACAGCGTTCAGTCCTCTATTAACGGAGTTTACTGCATTAGCCCTTCTTTCAATGTCCTTATCAGCCTTTCCGTCTTTCGTAAACATACTTCCTAAATACACAAACTCATCTACTTCATTATTCACGAGGCGTATGTGTGGTAAAACCATGTATGACCGTATTAAAAATGTGGATATCCGGAAAGAATGCAAGGCTGATGTGAGCGTAATAAATAGGATCAAGAAAAGGACGCTTAGACGGTTTGGGCATGTAGATCGAATGAACGAAAAAAGGAGTGTGAAAAGAATATATGATGCGAAAGTGAATGCAAGAAGAAGTCGAGGACGCCCGAGAAAGACATGGCACGACCAGGTTGACCGGTCGGTAGCAGAGCGGACAAACGCGTCGGATTCTCACCCGGGCGTTCAATTCGTCTGCTGGCTATCGTACTTTCTCTTTCAAACACCATGACTTTGGACTTACTTACATTCATCATCAACTCATTCTGTATACATCCTTATTCATCTGTTGGAAATTAACTGTAGATCTTCTATTCTGTTGGAAATGAATGCCGCATCATTAGCATACAATAGGCAACATACTTTCAGATTGATTTTTTTTCGCGCCCAAGCCCACACCTTTCAATAATTGGATCCAATTCGATTAATAGTGAATTTGTTTGTAGTTTATAAGTGATTCTAATTTTAACGCAAACTAACAACTCCTCGGAAGTGTGTACATTATTCATATAAAATACTTATTTATTAAATTAAATAAAACACTTTATTTATGTACCTACTTACACTTTTTTTTTAATTTATCGTTCAGCTGTATGTTAAATTTGACAGAGGTTTCCATTTTAATACGATACGACAGTGTACTGTTTTAATTTAAATTTAAATAATTTATTTTTCACACTGGGTAGCTCCCAAGGTTCTCAGTCCGTTCACTCATGGGGTATTTTCCATAAAAGGGTATTTTTTCATGGCGTCAAACCGGGCTACATAATATAATGGGGTACCGCAAAGGGAACGTCCCATGGTGGACATGTTTATGGTGATTAATAACCTGTTTTTCTATATGACTAGGGGCGCAGAAGGATGGTCAGATAAGAACTGTTATGTACATTCTCCCCACATTCAGAATTCCCCAAGGCGTAAGACCAGCGCATTTACATATTATGTTTATTTGAATTTTTCGTGTTGTGAGGGAAAAAAACACCCCGTAAAATACAAGTTAAATCAAATTAATTTTAGCGTTTCGTTTGACCGGATTTTTATGAGAATGTGCTTACCTTCTCAAGCACGAGCAAGCAGGGAACGATTTGAATCAAACTTTGTAATCATACGGAATTCGTGTTAACATTATGAAGCTATTGTCGTTTTGAGGATACAAACGGCTTGATAAATAAAAATACTTGGCCAATATTTATAGCATCGTTTTTGTGGTAATATCACCCCAAGGGCTCTTAACAAAGCTGATGAATAGTGTGGATCTATTTTGAACACGAATAGGTATAACTTTTAAATACATATTATCTTTGTGAAAATTCATTTTAATAGTTAATAATGTGTTGTGTTTAAATATTGAATATGTCAACAACATGTGATAAAACTAGTAAGTAGCACTAACCATCGTGCCGTTTCCTCGAAGGTTTAGGCAGATAAGATATACCGTCATACAAATCTTTCTAGGTACATACTCCTTACTTCATTCACCTTCATGCATCGTCTCATTCATACTCGTATGTTACGCTGAATATTGATATGACCTGACTCAAGTATTTGATTCACTTGATTGTATCTTCCTCGGGCGTCCTCGACTTTGTCTTCCATTCAATTTCGCATCATATATTCTTTTCACACTCCTTTCTTTGTCCATTCGCGTTACATGCCCAAACCATCTCAGCGTCCCTTTCTTGATCCTATTCATTACGCTTACATCAGCCTTTCATTCTTTCCGGATATCCACTTTTTTTATTTACAACACCTCGGCCTAACTAGTTAACGCAATGAACTAAATATTGTCACTAAAAAAGTACTAATTCTAATTTGTTTTTTTTTTATTTACCTACTCTTGGTAATTTTCGACTTCAAAGGAAAGGTATTGCAAAAATAAAATGCATTTCAAACAGTTAACGTTTGCTCTTATATCCAAAAAAACATATGACTAGATGCATGTCATCATCTAAATCTAAAATTTTCTGAAAAACCGATTTTAATTGATCAAAATCTCGATATCAATCATCAAAAAATACTGATTGAGATATTTTTTTCTCACGGAAGCCGAGCATTAATATTTTAAAGGCTTTCATCGCCGAGGAACTACGATCAACTGGCCATACCAAGATAGCCTAGTTAGTTAACTCCCCATAGGTGAACAAAATAATTAAATTCTAAGCCGTTCGTTAGTAAGGTGTGTACCTTTACTCTCCACTCTGACATTATCAGTTCTCACATAAAAATAACCAGTTTTTTATACTTCTTAGACTAGTTCCAATCCTGATTCGAGATCCTTTTCTAGCGGCAAACGGTCAAAGAAAGCGGTCGACACAAGCGTCTTTTTCCCCTAGCTATATATCTACCTGTTAGTTTTATATCTCGCAGCAAAAAAATGATGGACTTTCAACTATCAATTATTCCTTTTGAGGTTGTTTTTCCGACGTTGGTTAAATTAATCACCGTTTTAATTATCTTGTACCTATAATGGAGTGTCAAATCACCTTAATTATGTTGTAAATAATAGAAATTACTAACCTTTGACCATTTATAGTTCGCTATTTCCTTCTCTTAGATTAAACCATTCATGTGTTTGGTTTTTGAAGGTTAAAAATCATCTATATCTTTCTAGTCTCTAAGCGGCCTCGTGGTGATTTTCCACACAAATGCTGCCATATAAATTGGGGTTTTAGTACATGGTTTCGAAAATACTATATTTAAATCAATAAAAAATTGGAAGTAAACTTGTTTGTTTTGAATATTTTTTTAGCGTTGGAACAATTTGAAATAAGAAGGACACCCCTCACCCCTGAATCGTCCAATGATTTTGATTATTCTAACGGATTAATTCGCATTTTTAGTCATTTTAAATTGGTGTTCTTTCTTCACACAAAATGTGATTATTTACTAAATCATCTTAGTATGCAACTTTGTGACTTAGTTTCTCGAGAAATTGTCAGGTACTTTTATATAATATTGCCATCTCTTATGCGCTGACAAAAGGTAAGGATTCTGTTTGAGTTTATCGGATATTTCAATTTCTGCTTAAAGAAACTGAAAACATTGTGCAATGTGGATAAATTATTTAAGAATGAGTTAATAATTATAACTTTTAACTACTGTTTTTGAAAATACACTTATTTTCGAAGTGCAATTTTGAAAGGGTTACAAATCAGTCATTGGTTTTTACATTATCTTTAAATTCTGTGATTCATGGTGGAAAACTCTTTCACAGAAGTTCACAGAGTCAGAAAGAAAACAGCCTCTTTCCAAAACCATTATTTTACGTACCACATATCATGTGGAAAATGCCTTCAGCATTTGTCTTTTCTCTTTAATTTGATCAGTACACTTTCATTCAACACTTTTATCAATCAATTCATCCCTTCGAAGAACGAGAGTTATGATGGTGAAGTTCTCCAGAAACTATACATGCCTATATAATGCATATATAATGCCTTCCTAAAACCATAAGATCTCGTGAGTGGTATCAATTAAAAAAATATATATAATTTTCCGATAACTACAAATTGTAAGTAATTAAGCCTTTCATTCGGTCGATACACCCCGGCAGGAAATAAACACATGGAAAATTTTTATCTTTTCGAAATTTAGGCTCGTATTTTTTGCATTGGCCATCAACTGTCATCGCATATTATGTTTTAGTACTGTACCATCGTGCAGTATTTATTAAATTATTAGTGAAAGATAAACAACGTTAAAGAATGTCTTCATTATAACACATTAACAGGAAGTAGTGGTAAAATCGCAGAGCATAAATTTGTATTAATTGTTTTTTTTTTGTTAAGCACGTCTTCATTAACCAAACGGTACTATGTTAGTGAAACAATCGTTATGTATAAATTAAACATTCAATTCTAAAGGTATTTTTATCACGTCTTCACACTATGGTATTTGCCTGAATCTTTGAGAAAGTTTGTGGAAATAATTTTTGAAACATAAATTTACAGCAGAAACTCAATTTAAATATTTATAAGTTCCTTTCTCAAATATTATTTACACATGTATCACTATTCGCTACACATGTATCGACTCTTAGATCAGCCATGTCATCGGCTATCGGAAGGCTGATAGAACCCAAACGCAATCCAAATACTAAGTTTGGAGATCGCGCTTTCGGAGTATCGGGGCCGAAGGCTTGGAATAAACTCCTTCCGGAACTAAGATGTATACTGAGCCCAACAGAATTTCGGTCCAAACTGAAAACCTACCTTTTCGGACTCTCATATCCTTAAATTCATTAAAAGAATATCAACATAATCTGTCTCTCGACGAATCACCTTTAGATATACAAATTTTTAACCAAATCCTGTACTGTACGAAAAATTCAAAAAGTCCATTTTTTAATTGCGCTTCCATGCCCTAAATCAGAATAGGTAAACAAAAAATAAAAATCTTAGTTAAATTTAAAGTCAATAAGTGTATTTATCTGATGGAATCTGCCAGGTAAGTATGTTCCTGTATATTTTTTCTTTAAACTAGGAATTAATATCTAATAATATAAAATAAGATCTGTAAAGCGCTCTTGAGGTGATTTTTCGCAAAAACAGCGCTATACAAATCATCCAAATATTATTATTATTATCAAGCATTCCCATTTAAAGCATAGCCAGGCATATATAATACATTTATATTATTTCTCGTACCTACATATAAAACAAATTTGAATAATAATTTTCCTCATTTAAGAAAAGCTGTAATAAACGCAAAAAAGACAAGTAGATAGTATAAAACAGATTTCTCGAGATGTGAGGCGACGATTTTTTTTAAATTTTCCAAAAAATACTCCCTTAACCCTCATGTGACTGAAGAAAACTACACCTTTTTAAAATAAATACAAAGGTTTCTTTTACAGTATATCATTTGCTGAAGTTTGCTGGACCACTTTTAAGACATAATAAATTTCGACTCAGTTCAATGCTTAGGGAAGTGGATAGGAATTTCAATTTAAAAGCTATGGCTGAACTTACCATATAACTAATACCTATAGCTATAGCTAAAATTACCTAATTGATGTTTACATATTAGTTACTTACATTTTTCGCGGGCTGTGAAAATTTGACGAACTTTTTTTTTTGCAGTCGATCGAAGATCGCGGATCACTGTGTGAAAAGATATTATTATACTGGTGAAGTAAAATGCTAACGGGTTAACCTAGCTTTGTAAATTAGGGCAATTCTGTTATTTATGAATTTAATTTTCTGAAATGATGAGTTTTGAGTTTACCTATGAACTCTGTCAAGATAGATGGACATGAAATATTATAATAAAATTCTTATATTGAAGACAGCATTAACATTCTTACAAAAAACGTTAAGAACCCTCTACATTAACGACCGGATTCTCAAAATCTTTCATTTAAACAAAGATTTAAGCTATAATTTAAAATAAATCAAAATAATAGAGATTTTGCTATCGATTTCCATTTTAAATTTACATTCACTAGAGAGTTGTAAATTATTCATTCATCTTAAGTATGATCACGAAATATGAGTGTTCCAATGTAAATACTACCTATATATATAACCGTGTCTGTCGTACATAATGAAAACATATTTTTCTAAATTTCCTTTTATAAATTTGAGAATTTTGATATGAAATATAGTAATATTACTTTTTAAAGGTCATGGAAAACGTATTGTCATTTTTTTAAATTAAAGAATATAGTTTTTTGCAGAAATTTCTGTTGAAATCTTTTGTTTAGTTAGATGGCCCAGTATATTAGTTATCACGTGGATTTCCATATGATTATATTTTTCATTAAATAATGTATAATATGTATACAAATAAAAACTATGTAAAATCATGATTGATATCATAAATCATGAGAGAAAAGGGTTTAGATTGGGTATAACAGTGCATGTGTATTGTGTACATCGACAAATTGAAAAACAATATACTAAAAGCTAAGGGTGTGAATATCCAGATGATATTCGGGAAATAATATTGAGGACAGTTAACGTGTCGGTAGTTAAAAACATCAGTATTCAAGTATTATAAGATAACGGTCCTAAAAATGCAATCAGTGTAAATGTAACAAGTTACGAAAGAACAAGTGAATATTGCTCGTCCCGTTCCAGTGTATCTCGTAATTGTAAATTATTATTCCTTTAAATTTCTTACACACTATCTTTAAATTATTTTTATCCTATAAAATATAAACATTCAAATATAAATATTTATATATATATAGATTTGTTACACCGTCATAGAATTTAGTTCTTATTATTATTAAATATTATTAAATCTCCTATCCATCTATTTAAGTTGCACTTATGTAAGTATTTATTTGTTTTGCAGTATTTTAATTATTTTGCATGTTTCATTTATTGCTAAGAAAAATAATGCTAAAACAATAATTAAAATTCTGTGATATTGTTGTATTATATTGTCGCCTGAGAACTGTAGTGGGACACCTCACAAAACACACTTCTGAGATAATGAGCTTAAAAGATTTTTTTTGTTTTTAAATTCACTGTAAAATTAAAACATGTCAATCTTCTCATATAACACATTTGAAGACCCCACGGCAAGAATCTGTAACCTACTTTTTTTTTCAAAAATGAGTTAGTATTCTCACTACTTTCAGATCATGAAAATGGCACCAACATGGAAAATCAAAGAGTTGAACATGTTAACTGTAAATTTCGTTATAACTGAAATGTTTTCAATGACAAGAACATGTTATCTACAATAAAAACATTGTATTTCGAAAATGAATTAAAATGCTAAATTACATTTTAAATTAAGTATTTTAGATATAACATTCATGAAAAACAGCTTCTTGCAGTGGAGTCTTCATTTAAAAGGGAAATATTTAGGTGAAATTCGAAGGCATTTGGCAGTATTTTAATTTTATTTTAAAACGTATAGTAATAGCTGAAACTAAGAAAATAAAAGTTTTTTATTCAACGACTTAGTGATATATGTATCATATTAAGATTTTTTTATAAATTAGACCAAAAATCTGAGAACAGTACTCAACACTTTATAAATAACAAATTTTATAAGCAGACAACCCAAAAACCTTTTTTTGTTTAGATGTCCCACTACAGTTCTCAGGCGACAATATTTAACATGTTTATTTTTTACACTTTTGTTTTTTATTCTATCAAAAAATTTTTTTTTCCGATTTCAATAATAATCATCTCAATATTCAGGTTCATATTCCAGTCGGCTAAGATGGCAATTTATCGCTTAAATTTTCCATCGAATCTTAGACATTGTATAATTATTTTTTTTTTTGTGATTTTTTTCCGTCAGTGAAGATAGCAGTTAATTATGTCATTTCTACAAAATTTATTATGGTTTGCCTGATTTAAATAAGCTGATAACGCTCCGTGTACCTAATCCTGACACAAGACTTTCTGAGTTGTTTCATGTTGATTCATCAAGAACTAACTATGCAATGAACACTCCAGTTCAAAGGTTACATAGGCTTGGAAACGAATTTAGTTATGTTGATATTTTTCCGTATTCAATCATAAGATTCAGATCGGAGTTGTATAGCTACTCTTCACAAATACTTCACTGAAATATACGAGTCTACCAGACAATAGTGAATATATGTTTTCTCTTCTATGCTTTTATATGTATTATTGTAATTTTTATATTGCATTTTGTATTTACCACTGGTAATATATTTATTTTGATTTTTTCACGAAGCATGTAGTTTTTTGTTTTATTTTTTAATGTATCATCTACTATCATATAATGCTTTACCTGTCAACATCTATATACTGTACAAATTTGTTGTAAAAGCCCACTAGAGCGTTAATAAATAAATAAGTAAATAATTCGATTCGGTAGATATGCATAGATCGTCCAAAGACGTAGTACAATAGGTACTATATAGTGAAAAGGTACCAACACAGGCAACACAACCCTGTTAATCCACGTGGGAGGGAAGATACTCCTATAGATATATCTGTTGGGGTGATTTACTGTAATTAGATAGATAGCTGCCCCTCCTCGCTACGGCTGGTACCTACCCTCGGGTAGTACCCACCCAAAGTACCTAAAGCTGCAGGGCTGTGGGGAAAGAGGGTGGTATATAAATATTCGCACCGCTCTCCATTTACTCCTATTTATTATGCTAGAGGTAGAATATTATAAATCGAACGAATGATTACCTTTAGTTAGTTTTTGCAACTACTTGCATACGTTTAATAATATTATCGTTTATGCTACACTCCAAAGCAATCCGATAATTAATTAAGATTTTATTTCTATTACTTAAGCCGTATTAAAAATGTGGATATCCGGAAAGAATGCAAGGCTGATTTGAGCGTAATGATTAGGTTCAATAAAGGGACGTTTTGATGGTTTGGGCATGTAGAGCGAATGAACGATGAAAGGAGTGTGAAAAGAATATGTGATGCGAAAGTGAATAGAAGAAGAAGTCGAGAACGCCCGAAAAAGACATGGCACGATCAAGTAAATCAAATACTTGAATCGGGTAATGTGAAGAGTCAGAATAACAGAAGAGGATGTATCAGACGATGTATGAATGTGAATGAAGCAAGGAGTGTGTGCCAAGACAGAGTTTTATGGCGGTCCGTCCTCTCTGACTACCCGTGCGGGGAAACGGCGTGATGGTTAATTAGTTAGTTAGTTAGTTACCTGAAAAAATGATGTCATTATTTTCTTAAGTCGTTGAAGCATTTCATAAAGCAATGTGGTTGGTAGCTGAGTGAACAAACGCGTTAGATTCCCATCCGGGCGTCGTGGGTTCTATTTCTCTGTTATCTAAGTCCTCGATTATTGCACAACCAACATCTTCCACTTATTATGATGGCAGTAGGAGTTTTTTCAAGACATTGTCAGTTTATTCGCAACCAGGGAATGTTTCCGTCTTAAAAAAAAAAAAAACTGTCAAATCCCAACAATTAGGGGCCAGTGGGATTATGGTATTCTAGAGTTCGGCGTTTTTAATGAGGCTCAATGAGAAAGGAGATGGAGAAGAGGAAGGTTGGACAGTACTTGGCAATTCAGAACTGGTCACCAAACACGGCTTAAGCCATTTCAAAGTAACCCTTCGATTCTCAATGATGGTCTTTTACCAGGGTGATACATAGACTATCTACTACTCTGAAATGATATGTTTGCGTATTACTATGTATCTATGTAAACAAAAAATATATAAATGAAAAAATATTTTTCTTTAGTGGGGTAGGTGGGTAGGGGGTAGGCGGATAGACGGGTGGAGGGGGGCAGCTACACACGTGTCCATGTACACTGAACAGGTAACAGATTAATCTATTTAAGTTACAATTCAAATGGAGAATTAGTTCAAGTTAATCTTAGGTATAAATCACAAAATGTGATTTATTTTTGTGATATCTGAAGCAGGAAAAACTCTCGAACGGTGGGGTTTGCGTCATGAATGTTGCACAGATTTTTATGTGTTAAAATTCTAGGGCAAAAAACTATTTTCAACGCGCATTTTAATTTTCATCATGAGCTAAGGAGGTTTGTTATCATAACTTAACTGTAAGACTAAACGGCACATACGATAAATTTCTTTCAATTTATATGCGAATTCGATGGTAAGGCTGGTATTAAAAAAAAATGTATTCGAGTATAAATAATAAACTATCTTTTAAGGAGTGACGCACCTTGATTTTATTTTATTTTCTTCTCATTTTCCAGCAACCAAAAAATATTCGGTTGCTCGGAAAAAAATATTTTAGCACCTTTTCGGAAGGAGATAAATTTTTGTTTTTTTTTACTTTAATATTTTCCTTTTCTTAAAAAAACGAAAGTCTTGTGCCAACCCTGTTTTATGTATGCAAACAGTCGGCCGCCTAACAAACACACCAACACCACACAATTTTACAGGTGAGGGCTGACACTGATAACGCTAAGCCGGGTACTTGCCAGCAACTACAAGCGGCAAGTAGAAGCCGTTTATTTCATCCATGGAGATATTGTCATGCTCTAACAACAAAGTTAATGTCTGTGTTTATTCGCTCTATTGATAACGCGGGTACGCTACGCTTTCAGGCGGTTCCTCGTTGGCCGTTATCCCGTTATTTCGTTATCCGTTACTCTCTTCTGATATGGAGATGGTTAAATTAAAGTGATGCTTCTATTTGGTAATTATTTATTTGAGTAGGTAGATACGTCTATATTTCATTCCTACGTCTGTTCAGTGGAGATACATTTATTTGAGTTGGTTCTTTTAAATTGAAACACAGAGGTACCAACGTTTAAGATCAGTTTTGTTTAATTTTATTCAGGAGAAAACATAAATACAGAGAATGAAACAATATTAAACATCAAGTATACAAAATTCATCTGCGTCCTCACTATTTCCAACAGATATTGAGCACTTATGATCAGTAATAGAACAGAAAGTAAGGTAGGTGTCATGATACCTACATGCAGTGGCGTGCACAAAGTTTCTGAATAGGGAAATCACAAGGAAAAACACCGGATTTATTGGTAATAGAGATACGTACGAACTAATGTCACTGATTGCTATCGATTAGACACTAACAAAGATACTAACACAATCGAGCAACTTGAACGCGCAACAGCTCACAGCATACATTTTGTAGTGAACACAGAATAATCTGCTCTGACGATGGCGGCGTTTGAGCATATTTAGTTACTGCTTTTGACACGTTACAGTAAGAAAATCGGTGGGACGCTCGCCGTGGTGTGATAAGCCAAATTTGGCGCTCACTTTTGAAAGTGTAGATTTATTTTTAAAATTATTTTCGCATCATTTGATCCAATATTATACATATGTTAATGCGACTAAGTGAGGGTAGGCAGTGCTTATGTGCCTTTATAGTGTACACACCTCTGCCTACACATAAATGAATTTAATAGGAAAAGTAATAATTTTAAAATGATACAAGTACAATAAGCAGTAAATCTTATCGATTTTTTTTTAAATTTAAGGAACACAATGTTCGTTTAGTACCGACATAAAAAATAAATTTAAGGAAAAACTAGAAAAAAGTAAACAATTTTTAAATAGAAATAGTCATTTGGATAAAAAGATTTTCTTTTAAGCCTGTATGTTAATAAGAGTTTATAGGTAGCTACCAAGGCAGCTATCGAAAAAATATATATAGTATTTTTTTTATTTCAATTGTTACCATGTTGCTGTTAGCAAATCAGCAAATTAGCGGTGAATGTATTATTCTAAAAAGACGATTAAATGTGCCATTAATTAACCATTTTTACATCGGTTTTCTTCTGTACAAATAGTACCTATACTTTCTTCTCTGTGGTTAGATACAATTTTCTCTAATAGATTTTAAAATCACGACACGCCCATGCCCACTAACATTTTTCAGTAACACTATTAAGTTCTTTGTTGATACTTACCAAGTGAGTACTTACTTGAAAGTTTTATGTACGAACGGCTAGAAAGACATCAACAAATTACGGCAACAATAAATTCTTTCCTTATACTGATATCAAGTAGTTTAACTTATCCTAACTTAAGAGAAACGGTTCTAGAATCTGAGAATTTATTTTAGAAAACACCAATAAATCAATGCGTGCCACACGCGTTGTTAGTAACGCCCTTTCTAACAATGGAAGACACCCATTAAAATCTCCATACCATTAAAACGGCCGTTATCTCTTTTCATCTACAACTAAACAGCCGGACGGGAAAGAGACGCGACGATTTCTCCTGTTCTCGTCTCTTCAATGCAACTCGAGACCCTTTGTAGCGAAATTCCTAGAAGAGAAATGCACTTTTCGGAGGCCATAACTGCTTTCTGATTGGTCGTTCAAATTAAAGAAAGGGCTCGAATATTTACCATAAAATTTAACATTTTTTATCTTAATGGGTAGGTACTCAAAAACATTAATATCTTAGGATTCGACTAAATTATTTTATAGTATAAACCCATGTTAACGTACTTAATTGAAAACAATTTTTAAATTAAGATTTAACTCTTTTTTTAATTTTTACACAAACGTGATCGTTAGGGTATATGATAGTCAAATTATTTTCGGATCAAATAAATTTTAAAAATTATTACTGATTTTATGATAATTTAATTATTCAGTAAGATTAAAACATTTAGTAATCTATCCTTTCGACTTTATTCAAAATTTACATTTATAGGCATCTCCCTAAAAATTGGCACCTACGTTCTTATTTCTAAATATTTAAATAATTAGATTTTGGTAACATTTAGTAACCTACAATACTGAGGTAGTTAACAATATTTTGCATAGATTATCGGTACCTAGGTACCTACTTTTAAAAAAATAACCGGAGGTAATATTAATTATTTAAAAATTAATTAGAAGTGTGGTTAATAACAAACATATTCACAAAGCTTAATAAAAAAATCTAAAAAATACGTGAAAACAAAAAAAAACATTAAAATTATCAAATATTAAAATAATATTAATAATCTGAAACACGATAGAGTAAAAAATCATCATTGACTGCACTTCAGGTTTTTTTTTCTCCTTTGTTTCTATTTATAATTTAGTTATATATTACTCGTATATTAATCCTAATTACCTATTTTTCTATACTGTATTTCTTATTATATTATATTGTTTGATTTATTATGATTTATGATTAATCTTAGTTTGATTACTTTTATTTTGTTGGAACTCATGTAGTTCTTTAAGTTCCCTTGTCCCAAATTGAGTTTTTATAACTCATCGGGATTGCTATGTATGTTAGCAAGATATTAATAAATAAAGAAAAAAAACATTTTTATGAAACTGAAAAAAAACTACAAATCTGAAGTACAAAGGGCATGTCTCGGCCATGACCATTGTTCTTTTTGATTTCTGACTTTTTTCTGTTTCACATTTGTGTTTTAAATTATTAATATTGTTTAAATATTTAATTATAAGTGAGCATTAATGCTCAAAAGGTAATTCTAATTTTAATATTAAAACAATCGAAAATATCAAAACGACGGCCTGCATGTTCGAGTGGTAAGACGCTCGACTACGAATCCAGAGGTCGCGGGTTCGAACCCGGCAAGCACAAATAATTTATATTTGATTAATATGTGTCATAACACATTTAATTGATATAAAATATAACATAGTATATTTGCGGCACGGTTCAGAGCGGTAGATACTTTAAGTATCGCCCTGGTGAAAGACCACCACTCAGAATTGAAACATTGCTTGAAATGGCTTTAGCCGTGTTTTTTGACCAGATCTGAATAGCCAGGTACGTTCCAACCTTCCCCTTTATCATCTCCTTTCACTCCACACTACCTTCAGCCTCAAAACATACCCCTATTGGGGATGACATAATCT
The DNA here is from genome assembly GCA_022651775.1 of Drusus annulatus. Taxonomy (NCBI): domain Eukaryota; kingdom Metazoa; phylum Arthropoda; class Insecta; order Trichoptera; family Limnephilidae; genus Drusus; species Drusus annulatus. The sequence continues at coordinate 1,107,972 of JAGWCC010000006.1, forward strand.
CACTGGCTCTAGACGGTTTGGAGCAGTTGAGACTCTAACTAGGAACTCTAAACTAGGAACTCTAAACTAGGAATTGACATCTCTTAATAGAAAATAAGATCTGTACAGCGCTCTTGAGGTGATTTTTCACAAAAACGGCGCTATACAAATCATCTAAGAATTATTATTATTCTTGTGCCAACCCTGATGTATGGCAGTGAGGCGTGGAACTGGCAGAAGAAGGATGAAAGTGGACTGAATGCTGTGGAAATGAGATCTTTGCGACGTATGTGCGGTAAAACTATGTGTGATCGTATTAAAAATGTGGATATCCGGAAAAAATGCAAGGCTGATGTGAGCGTAATGAATAGGATCAAGAAAGGGACGCTTATATGGTTTGGACATGTAGAGCGAAAGAACGAAGAAAGGAGTGTGAAAAGAATATATGATGCGAAAGTTAATGGAGGGAGAAGTCGAGGACGCCCGAGAAAGACATGGCACGATCAAGTAAATCAAATACTTGAATCGGGTCATGTGAAGAGTCAGAATAACAGAAGAGTATGTATGAATGTAAATGAAGCAAGGAGTGTGTGCCAAGACAGAGTTATATGGCGGTTCGTCCTCTCTGCCTACCCCTGCGGGAAAACGATGTAACGGTTAGTTAGTTAATTATTATTTTGCGGTGTTCACGTAAAAAAATAACCTTTATTTTTAAATTGGGTTTATTTCTTAGTCGAAAAGTTTTTTTTATTATTTTCTGTACACAAGTTCAAAGAAACATATCTGAAAACCCGAAATAGCAGTGCGGCTTAAGCGCCGTATTTCGGCGATAATATTTCATCGCGACTTTGAGGGATTAGGAATGTCAACGAAAAAATAATAAATAAGGCAGCGTGGAAATCCACAACGACGTGAAATAAATTCCTTACCAAAATAAAGGTCGGCGGGGCCTACCTACTTTCTACCATATATGTATCGCGCAGCTACGATTGTTATTTACGTTTTGGTCGGAGCTTTGTATTGCTCTCTCTGACGAATTTCAAACCTGTTTGAAGACGAAGGTCACCGCTGATCGATAATAATAATAATAATAATACTTGGCTAATTTCTACAGCACCATTTTTGTGAAATATCACCTCAAGGGCGCCTTACAAAACTTAAGGACTATCGCTAAATTTACCACAAAACTATCCCCTTTAACTACAGCTAAAATTATCTTTCTGTCATTTACATAATATATCAATTATTTACATTTGTCGCAGGCTGTGTGAAATTGTCGAATTTTTTGTTTAGCGGTAGATCGAGGATTGAAGATCGCGAATCATTGCACAAAAAATATATAAACTAACCATCACGCCGTTTCTTCTCAAGGGTAGGCAGAGAGGACAGACCGCCATTAAACTTTTTTTTGTTTAATTGTCGATTATTTGTTATTTTTAATTAACAACTACACTGTATTTTTTACTCACATTTTTACACTTTCAACGATTATCTCATAATGCGTGTATAAGAATGAACCTCTTTTATATCTTCACTTTTTGTTTTTCATTTCAGAGTGGTAGATACTCATGGTATCGCCCTCGTGGAAGACCACCATTCACAATCGAAACGTTGCTTGAAATGGCTTAATCCGTGTTTGATGACCAGATCTGAATAATCAGGTCCTTTCCAACCTTGTTCTTCTCAATATATTTCTTATTCCCACTAGTTTCAATCTTGCAACACACCCCGATTGGGGATGCCATAGTCTCATTGGCTCTAGACGGTTGGGAGCAATTGGGACTCTTGTGCAGTTTTCACTGTAAAAAAAACAAGGTGTATCAAAATATTCTCATATTTCAGAGCACCTCAAAAATCTTCACTGCCTTAAATGCCCCGAAACAATCCAGTTCAAGTTTCGCTGGATAGTATTAAAGTCAATCAACGAATTGGCTCCAGCTTGTTTTCTAAACTGTGTATTCCTAAAGATTACGATTCGCGACAGTCAACCCCTAGATCGGCAACGTCATCGGCTATCGGAAGGTTGAAGGAACCATAGCGCACACCAGACTAAATACTGAGATCGTGCTGCAGAAGTATCATGTTCTAAAACCTGGAATAGACTACCACACGATCTGAGATTGATAAAAGGCTTGACAAAGCGTTGAGATAAACTCAAAAAACGTCTTTACAAAAAACTCATTTTTTATAAATAAGATAATTGCCTAGCTTTCGTTAGTTCCTAAGCTCATCTGTGTAATCTGTGTTACAAATAGAAAATTCTCGATCGACTTCTAAATAGTCGTATGTAAATATTTAGTATGTAAGTATTAATAAATAAAGGGTTAGCTATAGTCTTAGGCATTTTAATAGTTTCATGGTAATTTTAGTCATTGTTTTTAAGTACTGTAAAAAGCCTTTGGGGTGATATTTCTCAAAATTGTGCTATTTAAAATAGATAAGTATTTTTACTAAGGTGCTTTATATCTCTATACCATGTTGTATATTCTCTTAAAACCATAGAATGTTGACCTAAATATACAAGTGATTTATAAAGGTAGGTACCTACGTATCTATTTTTTTGAAAAGAATGAGTCCTTTTTTCGATTTTATATATCTGGCGAATCTTTTAATACTTTGATATTATTATTGCATCTATTAATTGAATTTTTCGCAATATAAGTAGGTACCTCAATCGTTTTGAGAGCTCTGATAAATATTTTTAAATTGCGGTGGAATTAAAATTATGTATAATACTATGTTTCTCACGATGTGGTCTGAATTAGGCATAATAATGTAAACGGGAAATGATATTTACATATCAAATGTTATTCATCGAGTTTTAAATCGTAAAAGTGTTCGAATTTGTGGGACAAAAGTTCACGACAACATGAGAGAATAAATTTTAGTGGAGGTGATCTAATTTCTTACGAAGAATAGCTAGTCAAAAAGCAAAAAAATAGATGTCGAAATGTAGATAAACTAAGTTATTGGTGGATCAATTTTTTGTCGAGTAATAATAATTATAATTAATTTTGTGAATAACGAACTTTATAAGCTTGTTTTACTTTTTTATTAACTCATCGGTGTTATCCTGTTACGGACATCATTAAACTTGTACAGTGGACACTTTCATACAGATGTCCGTAACAAGGTGAATCTGGTCTACCAAAAAGTAGTTTTGAAAATAGCTCTATTTTTTCGTCTTAATAAAACAGAAACCCTCAACGAATTAACAGTAAAAAAAATAGATTTATTCTATTTAATAAATATTTTATTAATCATAATATTCTTAACAACAAAAAATACCACGTTTATCCAAGAATACCTTAAATGTGGTTGCCTGGATGGAATCCTTCTAGATGGTTTTAAGTAGACAGGAAACCATATAATATCGTCTATTAATGATTTAGTTTTTTTTTCATTTCTTATCAATTTATGTTTTTCTTTTTTTATGTAGATATTATCATATTTGATATTTTTAATTATTGACAATTTCGGAATGTAATGCATTGCACAACCCCTGCATAATAATAATAATACTTGGCTGATTAATATAGCGCCGTTTTTGTGAAATATCACCCCAAGGTAAAACTAATTAAATACCTACTTTTGTAGACGTAATATACATAAATATATATGGATGTAAGTATGTCCTTTCCATGGTGGGTAGTTTTTCACTGCTATTTGACTGATAACAAGTATACCCACGCACTGACCTTGCATTTATTTTTATTTTTTTTACTTTGTAGTTAATGTTCATAAAAAGAAGCTTATTTTTGTAATCTTTTCTTTTTTTCAAAAATGTAAATGTATATAACAAAAAATCAAATAAAAATTAATAAAATAAAGCTAAAGCTAAAATCACCTAATTGATATTTGCACATTAATTATTTACGTTTGTCGCGCGCTGTTTAGCAGTAGCACACCTTCTGGAATAAATTATTATTATTAAGTTAGTTGTAATCGATATTATTGCAGGTACAGCATAAAAATATATCAGTACCTGTGTCCGGGAAAATATAAAGTTACTTTATATTAAAATAATCATCGTTAAAAATGTATTAATAATAATATCATAATAATCATTTTAAACAATTTTCACAGGCTATTTTGAATTTATTGATAGGCATAATTTTGATGGTTTCCGGCAGAGCATTATAAGATTTCATCCATTTATATAGTAAACTATTTTGTGTGTTGGCTTTATTTTTTTCTGATAGTCTAATTTATTTGCAAGTCCTTGTATTATATTTATGAATATCAAAATTGTCGATAATTTTGTCAGAAAAATATTTTGGTAACAAGTTGTTCTTCATTTTATGTATAAACACGAATGTGTTTAATGTAAGCATCTGTTTTACTGTTAACCAATATAGTTCCTCTTACATTTTAGTTACTTTTGAGTATCTATTTCGCCTAAGTATAATTCTCATTGCTCTATTTTGTAGAATTTGAAACCTGTTTTGTTCTTTGTCGTTACACAAGAAAAAAATCGTTAAACAGTAATAAAAATGTGGAGCAATAATGGAGTTGTATATTGTAATTACGGTTTTTCTCTTGAAGTAACAATATATGGAGGGAGAGCTAATTATTTGTATCCAACCTACACAAACTTGCGATAAATCACTTTCTCCGAGTTTTTACGTCGTACACCATGAGAAAGAAAGAGACAACAAATTTCATAGACCGCTTCTATATACTGTAAGGATGATCTTAAGCTCCTGGTTCACGGCGGGACTCCGCCTACATTTTTTATTGTCATAAATAATAATAATAATAAATGGATAACTTTTAGAGCGCCGTTTTTGTGGAAAAATCACCTCAAGGGCACTTTACAAATTAATTTATCTAACCTATAATTTATCACTTAAGCTTATAACTAATAACTTACAATTAAGATTTATTACCATAGGCTTACAACTAATATTTTCTACCAGTGACTTACACTAAGGACTTATAGCTTGTAACTAACAGTGAAATAGATGCTAACATTAAAAACATTAATATTTACACATACAATAAAAGTAAAAAATATAACTTATAACCAACTTATTACCAAATTATTTACAACGTGGATATTCACAGACATAGTACAAGGAAATGCAAAGAAATCAGACTACCAGAAAGAATAAATCCAATACTAAATAAAGCCGCTAAACTTAACACAACTGAACGGTTTTTTAGGTTAAATGCTATGGTTTTGTTGATAAAAATACTGTGAAAAAGTGGCTATACGAATAAACAAAAACATTATCTAAAAAGGTTTTTCTGCAAATTTTTTGACGAATTGATTTTCACAAAATTTTTCTGAAAATTTTTTGATTGTCTCACTTAACGAAACGTTTTGTCTATGTTTGCAAGCAGTTATGGAGGCATTCAAATAATATTCCCACATGGGAGGTCCGCTCATATTGCATTAGAATCCAACGGTATTCAAATTGAAAATCCAAAGCTTTCTGCAGTGGACTTCGGAAGGAGATTTGAATAGAACTACAAAAATATAATCCGTAGCTAGGACGCTAGACATGAATCACCAAGACTGACATTTACAAAGGAATAAATATAATTTATCGGCTATTCAAGTCGGCGAAGGCAAGTCTATAAATGAATACAGAATAGGTATATGGCAAAAGTCATGACTTGAAATTGGTAGTTATTGGCATTTGCCTGTAAATATGTTTGCGTTTGATATTAAATTTACTGTTCGAGACATAATTCTAAATCGTCCATCGCATAAGTCAAATCGTTAGAAATGCAATAAAGTGGCATTTTTTAAAAAATATTACCCGTCTCTGATAAGGAAAAATATTCTTACTGAGATTTATAGTACCAAATAAAAACATATGTAAACAGAGTGAAAACGCAGAGCGTGTTTTGTGCGTCAAACAAAATTATTAATTTTAAATAAAACAATAAACTTTGTAAAACACCACTTCTTTTGAGTTATCCGCCAACCAGGTTTCGCTTTTCTCAAGCTTCTTCAGGCCTTTCACATCAACTTGGGCAGTTGATGTAAAAGCCCTGAAGAAGCTTGAGAAAAGCGAAACCTAACTAACTAACTAACCATCATGCCGTTTCCCCGCAGGGGTAGGCAGAGAGGACGGACCGCCATATAACTCTGTCTTGGCACACACTTCTTGCTTCATTTACATTCATACACAGTCTCACACATACTCTTCTGTTATTCTGACTCTTCTCATGACCAAGACAACAGCGTTCAGTCCTCCATTAATGGAGTTTCCTGCATTCACCCTTCTTTCAATATCCTTATCAGCCTTTCCGTCTCTCTAGAACATACTAATAATCTCTAGAACATAATAATAAAGAAAAAAAAAATATATATATATATACATATATATGAAAGAATCAGCTAAATTTTAAGTTATTATGATGTGGTGATTGTGTCCTGCCAGAAGTGACCTGCTAGGTAAGTATGTTGCTGTATATTTATATAAACTAAGAATTAATATCAACTAGAAATTAAGATTTGCAAAAGCGCCCTTGAGGTGATTTTTCACAAAAACGGCGCTATACAAATTATCCAAATATTATTATTATTATACTTCCTCAATACACAAGCTCATCCAATTGCTCCAAGTATTCATCATTCACAACTATATTGCACAACGAATTAATATTAAGTAGAAATTAAGATTTGTAGAGCGGCCTTTAGGTGATTTTTCCCAAAAACGGCGCTGTACAAATTATCCAAATATTATTAATATTAAGTGTATGTCAACAACTCGTCCCAATCTTACTCATTTGTAGACAAAAAATTCTCAACAGCTCTCACTCATTTTTATAGAACCAAATAAGCAATATCAACCAATAAACATGTCTAAGTAATGAGTTACTTTCCACCAGTTCAATAGCAATTACTTAACTCTAAGTGCCTCAACAACTCTGGATAAAAACTGATCCAACTTGAGCTTTTTTCCATCCACGATCACTTGACAGTTTTTTTATACTAGAACGCCCCAACGTCTACGCATATCCACACGGCATGGAAACCCACACATAGACACAGACGGGATGTCAATGTGTGGCAACTGTCGATGGATTTACGACCCTATAATTCTTGCTAACGACTCCAGAGTCCTTATCTAAAACGCGCCAAGTCCGTGTTTGACCACAAAAGGAATTTCCGCACCGGCGGGAGATTGCGCAGATGTTGGCTCGACAGAGATTTGAATAGGGTTAGATTAAGGCATGTGCAAGGCATTCAAAATGACGGAATAACATTCCAATTACACGCTGAAGAGTTATTTCATCAGGCCTAATTGCAAACACAAGTCGACAATAATTAGAGAACAAAAAAAACATGCGCCAAAAAATTATCTATGAAGCAGCAATCTGTTTTTGGAGTAGTAAAAACTCTCTAACGGTTAGGTCTGGTATCATGAAATTCGCACAGCTTTGTAAGGCTGAAAATTTTAACACAAACGAAGACAATTATTCTCGGGTTACGAATAACCTGAAAATATTTGATAAACCCCTACTGCCATCATAATAAGCGGAAGATTTTGTGCAATGATGACTAGCTAGCAGAGGAATTGAACCCACGACGACCGGCTGGGAATCCGACGCGTTTGTCCACTCAGCTACTAACCGGTTAAATCACCATTCATTATTTAATTACTATATTAAATATAAATTTAACACCAAAACTATGAGGATATTCAATTTTCATCATTTTAATTTAAGAGCAAAGATTCTGTAAATTTTCAACATTACAACTATATTATCAAATCCTTGTCAGTAAGAAATTTTCGAAGAAAAAAATGAGGTAAAAAATATATGTTGGTCCACTCAGCTAATAACCTGTCGAAAACCGGTTCTCTACTTTATTTTCATAATGAGCTAGGGAGTTTTTTTAATATCGCGTTGACTGTCAAAAATTAAAAAGAGGTAGACCCATATCTACTAAAGCTTCTCGATATCTTTCAAAACAGATTATTAAAAAAAATCATATTGTTGAAACTCGGGTACAGCCAGGTAGTAAATCAAATTTTGTTTTAAAACCATAATATCATAATATAAGACAAACATTACCGGGTAACGAATAACCTGACAATATTTTAAAAACTCCTACTGCCATCATAATAAGCGGAAAATGTTGGCTGTGCAATGATGAAGAACTTAGCTATCAGATAAATTGAATCCACGCCGCCTGGTTGGGAATCCTTCGCGTTTACCCACTCAACTACTAACTCTCTACTTTACTTTACGGTTCTCTACTTTATTTTCATAATGAGCTAGAGAGTTTTAAAAAAGCGCTTTCACCGTCAAAAATTAAGAAGAGGTAGCCCTACATCTTTTATTGCATCTCGATATTTTTCAAAACAAGATTAATTAAATATATATATATACATATATATTTATATACTGTTGAAACTTTGGTCCAGCCGGGTAGTAAATCAATTTTTGTCTAAAAAAACTAATTTCATAATATATGTATTTATTTTTTTTATGAAATCAAATTAAACGATATTTATTTTGTACGTTGTTTTTATGACGGTCATGTGACAGTTTGTTTTTTCTTTAATTTTTACCAAAAAATCATAGTATTATCAACTATCAATTTAAAAAAATCAATTAAAATGATTTATCCCATCAGTGCTATGTACAGATTATTTGGTTGAATAAATCAACTCCTTTTTCAAAACAATATCAACACATTCAATAAATAGAAATAAAATAAGCAACCTTACTGTCGCTAAAAGTAGTGATCGTGATTTGTTTTCAACGTGCATTATCTGCTGAATAAAATGTAAGTCACACGCCCATAAGAATTTTTGTAGTTAAAACCAGCCATTAAATATTTCGCGAGTGTCGAACATTATTCCTTCCACCTCCCTCCGATACGCAGACTTTACGGCGTAATAAAACGATTTTTATGTCACCTGTTACTACAAATAAAAATTATTGTAATGTGTTCTTCATGGCGCATAGATTTTACGGTTTGTTTTCATTTTTTACACACAGTCAATGGCGTAGCGGTGGAGTTGCTAAACCATTGACTGGGACTCGAACCGCTCGAGCGTGAGCCGTAGGGATCTGTTTACGAGTTGTAAAGTAGTTTGAGCGGCTGCGCACAGATGGAGGAACTATCGCGGTGGGTTTTATTATTTGATTGGTGCAACATGGACAAAAATTAAATTTAGTTTAAAAAGCGTTACACAGATGTCAGGATAAAGATGCACAAGAATGAACAAAATATTAAAATTATAAAATGTAGTTTATACCGGAATTGTAGTTATTGCCCTTAAAACACGAGAAATAATTTACCCACTGAATATGGTAGTTTTGTAACTAACTTAACAACGACTATCTGTATTGAAAAAATCTATTATATCTGTATTAAATTAATTTAACGCATTTGTAGTACAGTAGCCATATGTTTATTATTTTACGAATTTTATTGTCAAATTCAAAATTGTTAAATATCGCCGCCGAAAAGGCAAAAGGTTTGAAGCGCCATTTTGGGAATTTTACACCAAAGCAGCTTATTTTGTTTTACAATTAAATTAACAAGTTTTCAGTACAAGACGGGATTTTGAAAAGAAAAATTAACTCAGGTAGGTAGTTGGCATTAAGTCCCAAACTTGTGTTGCTTGAGTCAAGCCTTCTCCCAAATGGTAAATATATTTAAGATGGCTGAAGGGGTACAAAAGCGTTCAGAATCAAACAAGAATCGGAGCTTTCTATGAAGAAAAAATAACTGATCAAAACTGCATATTTGACTCATTTGTTAACTGAGTGTCGCTTAAGCCCTTTTGCTTTTCCAGCAACGGTAGGATATCCAAATCAAACTTCATAAAACAATCGTACATATAAAGAATGCACGAAACTGCAGGGGTAGGCAGAGAAGACAGACCGCCATACAACTCTGTCTTGGCACACACTACTTGCTTCGTTCACATTCATACATCGTCTCATACATACTTTTGTGTTATTTTGACTCTTCACATAATCCGATTCAAGTATTTGATTTACTTGATCGTGCCATGTCTTTCTCGGGCGTCCTCGACTTCTTCTTCCATTCACTTTCGCATCAAATATTTTTCACACTCCTTTCTTCGTTCATTCGCTCTCCATGCCCAAACCTTCTGAGCGTCCCTTTCTTGATCCTATTCATTACGCTCACATCAGCCTTGCATTCTTTCCGGATATCCACATTTTTAGTACGGTCATACATGGTTTTACCGCACATACGTCTCAAGGATCTCATTTCCACAGCATTCAGTCTACTTTCATCCTTCCTCTGCCAGTTCCATGCCTCACTGCCATACATCAGGGTTGGTATAAGCACTACATTGTGGACTGCTAGCATCGCTTCTTTGGACAATTTTTTAGTGACAGTTAGTTAGTTAAATCATACTCACTTTCAATCCTGAATACAATATTTTTCCACGTTTTGTTTGATCAGTGGCACTAGTTTTTTTTTTTCTACAAACTTTGTCACACTTCCACAAAATTATTTCGGAGGCCTCAGCACTGTTTTAATTATAATTTCTGCCATATTTTTTCACACTCTCACTTTTAAACGCAAAATAAATTCCTAACAAGTTTTGATTTTTATCACTTATTCGTTTTCAGTGGAAATATTTTTTTTTATTCAAGACGTAACTATTTTTTGTACGTCGAAGGTTTTTTTAGGCTGAATTTCAAGATGTCTGCACGAAAGCCTTTTGGGAACTAAATATACTACAACCCTTTGACCATACGCCATAGGAAATTACCGTTACTTACTTTATTGCACAAAGTTCCTAGAAAGTTTTCTATTTTATTGTCGTCACTTCCTTCAACAGATTAGTATATTGCCTAACAAAGGTGCGAGCTTAGAAAGCTAAGGCTTGAACGGGTTGAAGGCGCACCATAAAAGTGACTGCCCGCTGCAATATTTTAAACACACTTTCACATTTTATGATGCAATTTGGAAGAGTGGTCAAACATTTTGGAATCCACAAAAAATCATTTACTTAACTTATTATATTATTGTATTATTATAGGTATTGTTAAACATAGATTTAATTTGATTTTTCCCTTCTTGGAATGAGCTTTTTTTAACTCTTTTGAAATAATTTACCAATTATTTAATTTATGTTTTTTGTAGAATATGAACATTTTAATAAATAAAGATAAAAAACAGGTACCTACATTTTTTTTCCATTTTTAAAAAGCTCTATAATGTTAAGTGGATAGTAAAAGTCATTCTCGTACTCAAAAATATTTTTGCTTAAAGCAGGAACCAATAATAATATTTCCAGAACTCCATTTTGATAATATCGTAATATCGTGAATAGTGAAAAATATCTGAAATAGCTATTCATAATTTGTACAGCGCCGTTTTTGTGAAAAATCACCTCAAGGGCGCTGTACAAATCTTATTTTCTACTTAATATTAATTCCTCTTTTATATAAATATACAGCAACATACCTACCCTGACAGTTAGGTCATTAATTTGTAAAGTTGGTATAGGCATTTTGAAATGTCTATGAAAATGTCGTAAAAGTAACCCGTAAAAGATTTATTGCATTTAAGCGCCCTTGAGGTGATATTTCACAAAAATGCGCTATAAAATTATGAATAGCTATTTCAGATATGTTTCACTATTCACGATATTACGTAAGTAATACATGTTTTTTGCACTTTATTTATTTCAGACCAATTTTATTTTTTGTTCTTTCTTGCTTTTGTAATTTTATTTCAAAACACGAATTACGTATCGAAGGCCCAGTGGGCGTATACGTATTTAATAAAACGTAAATAAATTGTCTTATTTATTTGCTATTCATTGAGATAAAGTTTTGTAGATAATAGATAGGTGTATTAACCTGAATAATAATTTACTTAATATATTTCTCAATTCAAAAACCGCAAAGGCGATTTTAATAAATAGATGCCACTGTTCTAGTGCATTATTTATATTTAAAGGTCAATTTGAATTTATGTTGTGGTTTAATCACGTATTCGCTTAGCGGAGACGCTAAAAACCATTCGTTAACATTATACATTTTATTTAAATACATATTAAAGAACCAATTAAAAATCGCAAGTTTCACCGAAAAACCCATTTGTTTAAAAACATTATCGAGTTTTTATGCGGTTTTCAATAAAGCCGCTTATATACCATAGATACAGACCTCAAAATAAAAACATACAAGAGAGAGCGCTGCTGTAGTCAGTTTCGCTGAGTTTTGCCGGACTCGGCTAGACCTGGGCGTGGCCAGCACTCATATAGCTCCATATAGCGTCAGATCCATTCATAGCACATGTCGACATAATGTTTTTGTTTATTCGTAAATCCACTTTTTCACAGTATTGTTTAAAAAAGAATATAACGTGTAACCTAATAAACAGTTGAGTTATGTCAATTTATTTCGCGTATCATAACGTGTGGGCGGAATCAACGGAGACGTGGGACACGAAGAACACCCTTACAATACTTTAAAGTGGTGTGATAATGTATGAAAATTTGCTGTCTCTTTCTTTCTCATGGTGTACGACGTAAAAACCCGGAGAAAGTGATCCCAAATTTGTAAAGGTTGGGTAAAAATGCTATAAATCACTTCTCTCCCGTCTCTCCGGAGACTCCGCCCACATGTTTTGAAATGCGACTAAACGGTTTTTTAGGTTACATGCTATATTTTTGTTAACAATACTGTGAAAAAGTGGTTATACGAATAAAAAAAAACATTATGTCGACATGTGCTATGAATTGATCTACAAATACCCAAGCCCTAGTCCTAGCCACGCCCAGGTCTGCCGAGTCCAGCAAAAAACATTAAAAACTGACTACACTGACTTCGATAGGTACCACTCTATGCATACATATGTACTCTAAGGTTTTACCGTACGTACCCCTCAGGACATTTCTACAACTTTCAGTCTACTTTCATCCTTCCTCTGTCGGTTTCATGCCTCACTGCCATATACCAGGGTTGGTATATTATTTATAGCTAATTTATATCAAGATTTTTTAAAACAATCCACGAAAATTAACAGCTTACCTTTATTTACCTGCCTCAGAATCTATGTAGGTACTTTTACATTTTTATTTTTATACCCGCACCGAAGGCTCGTAGATCTTTTTCGCCGCGGATGCTGCATCCCACGAGATACATATAATACATACGAACGGCCATTTAAATAATCTAAGAGCCTGGAATACCTAAGGCCGCGCCGGCCAATTAAAAACGATAGCGGACTAGCAATTAAGAGGGGGTACAGTGTTTATTTTATTGCCTTAAAGATGTGACAAGGCTGTAGATCTCGCGGTGCGGGGCTCGACTCTGCCCGCTACCAACCATGGAAGGAATGGGATTTTATACTTATTTTTTGTTTTTATTTCGTGATTTATTGGTGGCGATAAAAATTGCCTTTTGAAAAAAAGTCAGCCAGAATATCTTCTTTTAATGAGGCATAAATTTCTCGCCTACATGCTTTGATTAAGTTGCTAGATGAGATCATAAATTCGATTGAATTTTTTCGGTTTACCGGTTTTTTCGTGGTTCACAGAATTTTTCAAGGATTTATTTTGGTTACCTTTTCTTGCAGCGAATGTTTGTTTTGAAACCTGAATTTTCAACATATTTTTGATTGATTTGTAGAATAATAATAATTTTTGTATTTATGTAAAAGTATTTAGATAATTTGCATAGGGCCGTTTTTGAGAAAAATCACCTCAAAGGTGCTGCACAAATCTTAATTTCGAGTTTATATCAATAACGTTAAAAATAAATAGACACGTTATAGCCTTAGAATATTGCAAATATTATCTTGTATGCACTTGTGTGACAAAGATAGACATTCAAAGAATATGTGTGTATGAATGAAATAGATGTAGGATCGGACTGCGTTCCGTACTTCAGTTAGTAGCGTTGAATACTCGAATGGAAATGGGATGACACTTTGCTTTCACCATTTCACTCTCTTGAATGATGTTTAAAATCTTCGGGAGACAATGGAGATAGTTGTATTGTCTAAAGTAATAAGTAATTTGCACGTGTTCGCAAATGAAATGCTATTCTTTGGCTTTAGGTAGTCTTTGCAGTGCAACACACGACGGCATTTTGGCACTTATTTTTGCAATTTGTTTAGATATAGCAAGCAATCTCAAGCGACACGTGATAGTACTAAATCGGCTAAATTACCGAACACACCAACTAGCGTGGTTTTTGGTTGCCACTTTGAGAGCTATACATATGTCCATATATTTGTAACGTCATTGATGTAAGTAGAGTTTTTTGGTCCAAGGAAAATATGACACGATCAAGTTAATCAACGTTTACGAGAGACGAGAAGGGTGATGAAGATATTGAAAGATGGGTGCGTGCATAAAAATCCATTAATGGAGGACTGAACGCTGTTGGCGCAATTTAAAAAAAAACCCCAAAGAAGCGAAGCTAGCAGTCCACAATAGAGTTCTTATCCCAAGCCTGATATATGGCAGTGAAGCATAGAACTGTGCAGAAAAAGGCAGTAAAACCATGTATAATTGTGTTAAGAAATGTGGATATCTCGAAATAATGCAAGGCTGATGTAATCGCAATTAATAGGATCAAGAAAAAGACACTTAGAGGGTTAGGGCATGTAGAGCGAATAATATTTGGACGATTTGCGTAGCGCCGTTTTTGTGAAAAATCACCTCAAGGGCGCGGAACAAAGAAAAGAGTGTCGGGGACGTCCGAGGAACACACGGCACGGTTAAGTGAATCAAATACTTTATTCAGGCCATGTAAAAGTGAGTCAGAATAACAAAAGAGTATGTATGAGACAATGTATGAATGTGAATGAAGCAATAATTGTATGCCAAGACAGAGTTGTATGGCGGTTCGTCTTTTCTGCTTACCTCAGCGGGGAAACGGTGTGATGGTTCCTTAGTTAAGTTAGTAAAAATCTTGGGTGAAGTCTTATTATATGAATTTCACACTTTTGGGAATATTATGGGATGGAAGGGAACTGAAGACAACAATGTTTGAGAAGTATGTGGTTACTCAGATTTTCTTACATTGCACATAGATAAAGGAGCAGTCTATCGAGTGAATGAGAAAATCCACATTCGTATATTCTTTAAAAGTTGAAATATAACAAATGCACAATCTCTAAGTATGATTAACACATTTTTTTAAAATACCCTTAGCATTAAGTAGTGTCCTAGTTTTAGTCCTCTGAAATATTACTACAATGCTGTACTCGACTCCCAACAATCGTGTCGTTAACGAGCTCTAATGGAAGAGTGTGTGTTTGATTCGGTTTAATGACCACATTAACTGGTCCAATATAAAATGCGTTCCGCTACTGGAGGCATCAAAAATTAACTTTGATCACTTTAAGTTTTCATTGATTCCTTTATCAAGGAATGCAGGCCGCCTGTTTGGTTCGTTAGCTCATCTCTTCCTCGGAAAGGCTCTAATAAATTGCTGCCTGGTTCAACCTACAATGTGGCAATTAAGGCCATTAACTATACCCCATTGAATTGATTTTTGTAGCTCTTATAACAACAATGACATAATCGTCATTACTAAACATAAGTTATGTTGTGTATTGTGCTGAAAGGCGATACAATAATAGTGTTTGTGGGTATTGGTACGTAACTACCTACAAGAGAGTTCCGAGAAAATAACAATGAAACATCATTATAAATAATTTACGATTCAGTTTATTTAGTTGGTAGGCACTTACAAAGCCCAGATCTAGGCAAATCACACATGATTAAGTTGGTAATGACTTTGGTTCTGTCGTGAGGTTCTTCCGGTATCTATGGAATACCTTAATCATTAATAAGAATATTAATATTTGAATTATTTGTGAAGCGCCGTTTTTGTAAAAAATCATCTCTTATTTTTCGGCTATGTTTTATTAGTAACTACATACAAGAGGCATAGAAGCAAAGGCAGCAATCTTTTTCATCCTAAATTATTTCTGTAAAAAGTTGTCACTTTTTTTTGCGAATATGTTGATACATTTAGAGGTTATTGTTTCAAATTGTTGAATTAAATAATGTAGATACGTTATTGAGACAACGCGCGTGAATGTACTAAGGCGAGTCCGAGAGACATACCTGTGATTTACTGCGTTTAGTATCACACAAACATTCGTTTGAGAGACAAGCTGTGACGAGAAAACGAGAGCTCTTCAACCAAAATAATGTGAGATAGCGAATGCAGATATACATAGGTGTGTGGAAGACAACCGTTTCCGTACGTCGTACTCTACTTGGCTAGTCGCTCAGTAAGTTCGTCGGGGAAAAGAGTTTATAACAGTAACTCGAAACGTATATAGCAATCTGATCCGTACACACACATTCTGTTTAGTATTCCTATCTTTTTCATAAGCGTTATGAGCTTTGAAACTTAAATCAAGACCGTGCCACATTTATCGTTCTATTTGTATGGATATGACGTGTCTTTTATTTTATGTCTATGATGTAAACAAACATTTTGATACACAAAATTCTGTATTTAGTAATCATTTAAAAGTTGACAATGGTACAAAACCGTTTTTGTAGATTTCTGCCTTTGCCTATATAATCAATCATGTGAAGTTTTAAATAACTTTTGCCTCTTTTTGTACGTAGGTATTTAGCTATCTCAAGAAATAAATATTTGTTTATAAATTAAGCGTTCCCCTTAAGTTATCCTACAAAGACGATATATATGATTCGATTTCACATGCAGTTCACAATTTTAAACTACCTTAAATCATTTCCATAAAAAAACTAGTATTGGGTTTTTTTTTCACTAGTGGGTAATTTAGAAAATGTAGGTGTTGGAAATATTTCTAAGTAATATATCAAGCGTTCTTTAAGGCTTGTGATCTTTTCACAAAAAAGGCGCTGTAAAAATAATTCCATTCAACGTAGTATTTATCGAACATGAGTTGGTCAATAAGATGGAAGATAGGTATAATTTATTATATACCTAATGAAAATGAAACAGTAAGTTTGTATAAGACCTCAAATTTTTTTTTTATGGTTTCGCTTAGCCTAAACCCAATATATATATGTTAACATTTGTGTTTTTTTTGTTTAGTTTAATTTTGTACCCTGATGATGCTTAGGCCAAGCGAAACTGGTCGGTAATAAAAAAAAAAATTTGGTCTTATACAAGGTTTTTATTTAATTTTCATTAAATATTTCAATCTATAAAGTGATTGTTTTCTACGAAAATATATTATATACCTACCTACATATAATATATAGGTTTCAATTGCTAATTATAATATCTTTATAACTTCGGAGGCCCGTTAAAGGTGGCAAGTTATAAGCCATGGTCTTGAAATTTTTGGTAGCAGTCTAAATGGTTTTTGTTATTCTTTAAGACTCTACCAAGACCTTGTTCAGGCTTTGACTTAAATGTTTTTTCAAATGTATATTTTGTCCTATTTTTGTAAATGCTTCATTAAAATATTATGTATATGCTATTCCTTTTCTGTTGCTCTTTCTTACCATTTTAGGTTATGTATTTTTTGTAATTGAATAATGGTCCGTTAGTATCTATATAAATACATAAATACTTCTACTTTTAGTCCACTAATGGAGGACTGAACGCTATTGGCGCAAATAAGAAATTGTCGAAAGAAGCGAAGCTAGCAGTCCACAATAGAGTGCTTTTACCAACCCTGATGTATGGCAGTAAGGCATGGAACTGGCAGAAGAAAGATGAAAGTAGACTAAATGCTGTGGAAATGAGATCCCTGAGACGTATGTGCTGTAAAACCATGTATGACCGTATTAAAAATGTGGATATCCAGAAAGAATGCAAGGCTGATGTGAGCGTAATGAATAGGATCAAGAAAGGGACGTTTAGATGGTTTGGGCATGTAGAGCGAATGAACGAAGAAAGGAGTGTGAGAAGAATATATGATGCGAAAGTGAATGGAAGAAGAAGTCGAGGACGCCCGAGAAAGACATGGCACGATCAAGTAAATCAAATACTTGAATCGGGTCATGTGAAGAGTCAAAATAACAGTATGTATGAGACGATGTATAAATGGGAATGAAGCAAGGAGTGTATGCTAGGACAAAGTAAAATGGTGGTCCGTCCTCTCTGCCTACCCCTGCGGAGAAACGGCGTGATGGTTAGTTAGTTAATTAGTTTTTACTTTTACAGTTTCGTGTCACCTCTGCAGATAAAAAATGTCAAAGTCCTTAAGTGGATATAATATATCAAACATAAACTTAACCTCTAGACACAGTTCATTCGGGCGGTCGTAAATACATTTTTTAATCGGCACATTTCGAAAAATTATTTCACCCCGTGCGATAATATTTACGTCATTATTCGTTTCCAGCACCTCTAAGCATTAGATATCAGGTGATAAGAATTCATCTTACATCTACCACTTAACATAAATCCCCAACTTAAACTCCTTTGCCTTCATAAGAATATTTTCCGTTCATCCTTCGGGGGGCGGGCTGGGGGGTGCAGTTCCCACCCCCATCCCTTCTCCCGGCCTCCGGACCAATGGCAGAGGAGGGGCGCTTCGGGGCGGGACCTGTCACAAGAAGAATGATTGTTTTGGGAAACAGCAGCGAGTTGTAAGCACGTCTGCTGACTGAGAGTCAATAGAGAAAATGATTTTTGAAATAGATTTTTAACGTTGATGATTACTGCAGTAGGGTTCAGGTGACATTTATACTTAAATTCTATAGGTTAAGAATAATGGTGCACTGCTCATTTTTACGGTGCCATCTTTGTGAAATATCACAATTACGGGTGCTGTAGAAAGCTAAAAATATACTCATTATTAGATATACTTAATAGTAAATTAAAAATACTTAGCCATTTTGCTTATATTTAACGACATTTTATAGAATAACCAGGAATTAGTATTTCCATATGTTATATTTTAAGAAAAGTTTGGCACAATAATCCAAACAAATATTTCTAAGTAGGTACCGGTAAAAATAATTTTTAGTTTCTACTGAATACTGTGAAAATTAATTACAAATTTTGTCTACATTTTTGGAATATTCAAAACCCGTTTAGTTTAGTCTAAGAAAAAAAAAATTAGGTTTTGGGATGTAATCAGATATTTTATTACTTTTTTTGCGTAGGTACCTTATATATATTACAAAAAAAATTATATAATATTTTCCGAATGGGGTAGAAAAACAAAAAAAGTTTTGCAAAATATACCAAATTACAAAAAAAAGTTTCCATATTGTTCATGATTAAGGGTTTGTGAGCATATATTTTAATGACTCAGTACAGAGATGAATGAGTAGGTATATTTTATAACAACAAGACTACCTATTTCTTAATTGAATATTTTTATACCAAAACAATCAATTTAAATATAACCTACGTTTTTTATATATTTTTTTAGTATTTAAGTGAACTCGGGTATCTACGTTCATTTAATGATGATTACTGTATTTGTAGGAAAGCACACATATATTTCATGACAACATATTTCTCATTTATTTTAATAATTTAATAAAAACAGTAATTTGTTGATTTGTATGCCACTGTTTTAGGAGAAATAAATTTCAAGGTTAGACACAAACAATAAAATAAAATTTGGTAGGTTTCATAATAAATTTATAACCAATGAAGAAAAATATGTGACTTAAGATATATAATAAAAATATACTAATGACCTATTATTGTTATAAATATATTTATATATTCTAGGAAGATTTATAGAATATGTTTGTATCCTTAGATGCCTGTGCGTACTTTGTACGAATAATAATTAAACATATTCCGACGGAAATTGAACTCATGACCAAGAAATAATTATTTAGAAGTCAGCCCACAACCTTTATGCAACACGGCGCTACAAACGCAGGACTCTTTTATTATAGCATTGTTTAATGTTATTTTATTGATTTATTACAATAACCACGTAGGAATATATTATATAGGTAGGTGAAGGATACTAATGCCAAATGATTGTAACACTTTACAGTGTCCTCATAATAGTGTGTCCCGGGTTTATGATTCTTAAAAATATTAGTGTTGAAGATATTTTGCAGTTGTTAGCTTCACAAATGCAAAACCACTGGACAGTCTTTCTTCCATGTGTAATACTATATCTGCGTCATTTAGATGGGCGGAATATCATGGGCCAATTAAGAAAAAGGGAATATCATATACTCGTAGATATAGAAATAGGAAAACTCAAAACTCTTCTTTTCAGAAAATTTTATCCATAATCAAAATGTGTAACAAGCCCAATAGAATTTCTCTCCATACTTAGAAAAAACTTTTCAGACTCTCATTCCTTAAATTAAGTAGAAGATTTTCATTATTATCTGTTCTTTACTGAACGACGAATCAGCTTTGCGAATACTCTATTTTAAATTTCCGCTCATGCACTAAAAAAAGAATAAATAATAAAATATACATATCAGCTGAAATTTAAAGTTATTATGAAAGAGTGATTGTGTCTATCCGAAGTGACCTGCCAGGTAAGTATGTTGCAGCATATTTTCTCCGTTACTTAATTTAAATAAATATTAATTTAAACTAGGAACTAACACTAACTACAAGTAAAAATTTGTACAGCGCCCTTGAGGTAAATTTTCACAAAAACGGTGGTATACAAGTTATGCAAATATTATTGTTGTTAAGATAATATATTTTGATACAAACAGATTTCAATATAACTGAGTTAGAAATTGCATTTTACCCACTACTATAATTTTGAAGTAATTATTAAATATATATTTTTTGGTAGTTTTATACTTTCCTAAATAGTGCAGTACTGACACACAAAATTAAATACTGAGTTTTTATTTATTCTTAGGCTTCTAAGAATTAGCCTTTGAAGTCGGGAAAATATCTGTTTTCCTTTACATTCAACAAATACCCTTCATAACTGCTTATTTTATATGCTCATTCAAGTAAGAAGCTAAGTTAAAATTATTATTTAATCTATGTACCTACTTAGGTTGTTTTAATTTTGGCCAGAAAAGTGTACTTCTCATAAAGCATTTCCCGTCTCAAACTTAGCTTGGTGAATCAGAAAGTCGCTTGATCTAGATATTCACGTTTAGGAGTAACAATATTTCAATATGGAATGTTCAATAAAAAAGTTACTAATTTCGAAAAAAACGATAATCATCAGTTTAATTCCTTTGCATAACATAATATCCAAAAGCAAAGTCTTAAATAAAGTCATAAAGCAAACTGAACATTAACGAAATATATCAAATTACAATAATTCGTTCTTTGAAGCCACCGTCCTGAATGATTGCGATCAGAATTTAGTGGCCATTTGTTGGTCTCAGTCGCCAAACAACAACTCGCGATGACGCCATAACGGTCACATGTCTGCCATCGACACACGTCACTCATCCCTGTCAAACAAAGTATAAAATAAATTACGCAAAAGCTTTAAGCTTCATTGTCAGCTTAACGCGAAACCGCTTCATTACCACTCAAAGGTGCAATAAATAGAACAAATTCTTACGGGGGGAGGTAAAAGGTAGAGTTTAGTATTTGCTAGTGTCTAGGGGTAGGTTTCTATCACCTTTTACGCAACCTTGGTGCTAAACCATTGCTTCGGCAAAAGCTTTGTTCCCAAGCTTTAGAACGCACAGACAATAAATCCTGGATTATGGCAAAAATGTAGGGTTATTATTGGGGATCTTACCTGGGTTTCTTATTGCACAATGCGCTATGTCCTTATTGTAACCACAATGCCATTTTCGGGTTATAAATCTTACCGCCGTGTATGCGGTGTCTGCAGAAATCTCCCATCTTGGGTGTGTTTTTTCGTTTTTGATTTTCGCAAAAGGTTTACCTTAGTGAAGTTATAAATTTCGGCTGTCTCGTCTTTGAGAAATTGCATCATAAAATTAGTCACGGGGAGGAATGATTCGCCCTGTCTAATCAAAACTGAAAATGGATGCGTCTAGAAGCAATTTAATTTAAATAATCTTTCGCGATAGCTAAATCAAAAGTCCTTTCGCAAAAAAAAAATAACAAAACGGCCTCAGGCGCCCACGTAACTTTTACCGAATAATAATACATTTAAAGAAATTTAAAAAAACCTTTACCTAGGTATAGATTTATAACCGTGTATGCATTTTGCTCGTGTACCTAAACATTTTCATGAGCATGCCTTAAATGATAGGTAGGTAATTGGTATTTCAAAGAATTTCTGCAAACAATCACAAAAAAAATAAATTATATTATATTGTCATAAGTTATGAGTGTGATAACGTGATAAGTCAATAGTCATTACACTCATTACTTATTACAATAGTGGTTAGTTGTTAGCCACTGGTTGTAAGTTTTAACTGGTAGATTAAAAATAAATAGTTTTTACGTTCAATTTGGGTCGTTTTACTATTTGAAAAGCACATTTTTTGTGATTTTTAAACGAAAATGTGTGAACGATTAATATGTTGATATATTTACGCGCAATGAAAACAAACCAATCTTACGTTTTCTCTAAGACAATTGGAAGGTTCCTAACATTCAGCGTAAGCGTGAATGACTTTCTATTTTTCCGGAAAAGCCTATTAAAATAATATCCCAACTTTTCTGGATAATCGCGAAAAAAGTAATCATGCTCCTGCCAGATAAATTGGTAGGTACTCAAACAAATTGAAAAATAGAGTGTGCTTATACCGTGTAAATAAATGCTCCCATATACCCTTGGTATTACTTAGGAGCAATGAATATGTTTTAAGGAAACTTCACAAAATCATTTAATCTTGCATAAAACTCATTCTCTCAAACCAACCCCATCCATCTCATCCCTCACCCTTATTTCCTAACTGCTGATGTTTGCAACAATATTCCCATAAGGTATTTGTATCAACTTCAGATTTTTTGTGTTAGTGAATTATCTATTCTTAAATCTGCTCTGCAGGGCTGCTCCCATTCTCGGATCTTGCCCATTCCGGCTCTCGTACCTAAAATGTATATACCTTACAACAAAGGGCTATTTGCCGTATACAACTCTATCATAATGGCCGCCGAAACGTATAATTTTCGTAGTGAATTTTCAAAAGTAAATCAAACCAGCAGGTGGTCCCTCGTATACGCAATAAAGACGTCACCTTAAACAATATTCTAGGGAGTTAACCTTTCGTTTTTATAATAAAAGTTATTTCTTATTGCCTGAACGCCATGAATTAATTAACTTGCACAAAAAACGGACTCGAATTATTTTTTAAACCAGATTTGGGTATCTCGAATACCGAACTATATTTTACAAGAATTATTCATAGCTTCACTTCGCTCATGAATCACATTAAATAAAATTAAATAAGTAAGGCTTTTATGAACTTTAAAAAAGCGTTCTGAATTTATTTCCCAGCAATTGATCTTTGGAATTGCTACTTCATAGAACTGATATATTTAGTTAGATAATTGAATATTAAAATAATAAAAAACTTAAACTGACATTTTATTTTGTTATTTTATTTTATAGAAATGCGAAATTAATATAAGTTTTTAAATAATGTAAGCTGTTGAGATTGCTTTACACTATTTAGAAACATTTTTTCAAAAGGTGTTCTACAAACAATTTTATTTAACAAATTAGTATTTTAATAATAATACATAAATAATCGTTTTCATGGGAAAATCACCTCAATGGCGCTTTTTTTACTCTATTTTGATACTTACAAGCTGTTTTGGTTTTTGGCACTTAGCGCCTGTACAGATCTTATTTTCTATTATAAGATATTGATTCCTAGTTTAAATGAGAAAATAAACAGGAACATACTTACCTGGCAGGTCCCATAAGATAGACACACTTATTAACTCTTATATAATATTCTGGGGATTATAATTGAAGAAAATCTGAGTGTTGAACAGACACCTTTGAATTGGCTTTGTCTTTTAACTAACGTAACTTCTTTTTAGCAATTTTTATGTCGACAGAGACTTTTTAAAGCTCATGATGTAATTTCTGCTATGAAAACTAGATCTTTGACATATTCATTTAACGTGTTAAAAAAAGACGAAGCCTACCATTTATTCCATATTTTAACAGCTGTTTAACTCGAAAGAAGAATTGTAACACAGATAAAAACAAATAGTTAGATACAAGTAGTAAATAATCACAATAATAATAAAAAAATATTTTTAAACAAACCTGGCGTTTTTTCCTACGTATATAATCTATACGATTAAATTAAAGTAAATTATGGTATATAAAAATTTGATTGTGACAAAATACTTTTATATGAACTGAAATGGTTTCTAGATTATTTTATGCGCCGTAAGCGTATTTAAGGCCGGAATAATATCCAGTCTCATCGTTAAAACTGACAAGGAATAACTCAAACAGAACTCAATTTAGCGTAAAAAGAAACTCCCATTTTCTAGAAAATTCTCTCCACCTCGTTTCTGAGCTGCAGTCGAATGCTCGGACGAAAGGTGCTTCACAAATATTCACGCGAAAAATATTTTAAATAATCGATTTCTAATAGCTTGCATCTTTTTTTTGAGTCTGGCCAATTGAACATGAGAGTTTAAAGCTTGAAAGAACGTACCTAAATCGTCACCTTATTTATCAGGTGAAACACTGTAACTTTGCTTAAATAGATTGATTTACAGTTTTTTATATATGTTTTTACAGATATCCGTAAAAAGCAGAAAATTTGTGGCTTGCCATATTTATAAAAAAAACAGATAAAATTTGTTTAAAACCACTTTATTTTCAGTATTTTGTCGACCGGTTTCGGAAGCCCTCTTCTATCTTTAATTAAAAAATCCTGAAAAAATAAATGTAGTATTTTGAACAACCAAGTTAATTTATCTTATAGTTCTATCCTAGACATATTTCAAGTAAGCCACTGTCTTATTCCCATAATCCCCTCAATTACCCCTTCTCCTTCCCATTCCAACACTTAAATATGTTTATAAATATATATCAGTATTCTGTTTTTTAGTTTAGTTTTAATATTGCCCTGAAGATGGATGGGTGTTTTTGAAACCGGTCGCCAACGTATTGAAAATAAAGTGGTTTTAAACAAATTTCGTCTATATTTTTGTATAGTTAATACCGCAGAAGAGTACCAACTGCTCCTTACCGTCTTGAGCCAGTCAGACTATGGCATTCCCAATTGGGATGTTGTGAGCTTGAAGGTAGTGGGGAGGGGAAGGAGATGAGAAAGAGGGTGGTTGGGAAGTACCTGGCTATTCAGATCTGGTTACTTAACACGGCTAAAGCCATTTCAAGCAACTTTTTAATTCAGAATGGTGGTCTTTCACCAGGGCGATACCATGTATCTTCCACTTTTGAATGTGCTGCAAACATACTATGTATTTATGGATTACATGTATTTACACCTATATAGATACATACGTACTTCATCAGGGTTCGTATTTAATTATTCTGAAAAGCTGGGAAATTAGATTTTGAAGATATTTTCAAAACGTTTTTTAAACGTATTTTCAAAAAAAAAAATACACTTGTATTCGTCAAGATGTTGAATTCGTAGCCAT
Organism: Drusus annulatus; assembly: GCA_022651775.1. Lineage (NCBI taxonomy): Eukaryota > Metazoa > Arthropoda > Insecta > Trichoptera > Limnephilidae > Drusus > Drusus annulatus. Next base: position 1,133,358 of record JAGWCC010000006.1, read on the forward strand.
TATCAAAGGCGGTTAAAAGTGTGATATTGTTTTGATTTTGCACAGCATCATAGTCAAAACCATTATAGACATTTTTTCGGCGATTAAAATTGTGATCTGAAAATAATTGCGTTTACCTTGACATGTTAGAAATAATAGGATTGTACAAGTTTTATATTGTTAGAGAGTTTTTGCTGATTCAGTAAGATGTTTTCTACTTTATTGGTTTCTGAAATGAGATCGCGTTTATTTGAGGACCATTTTTTAAAACTTACAGTCGAGTATTTTTCTAAGAGCATTTCCCTGTTTAAGGCTCACTGGAAGTCTATACTGTTATATCATAAGTTTGGTTTATTTTCCCCGGCTATGGACCATTATATTGCTGCGTATATCACCCCCACCCCTTCTGCCACCCACCAACACGAGCCGAGTAAATGAGAAAAGCATTCATCGTGATATAAAGGGTTTTTCTTGTTAGATTGTATTATAACTTAGTGCGATATGCCTTTGTGAAGGCGTGAAAATCAAGTAATAAACTGGATTGCTCTGCTTAGGGCCGTTTTCGCGATTTTCATTACGAAAAAATATATGAGTGTTAGCGCGTGTTTTTATGGCCTGAAAAAAGTGAAGAGCGATGCCTTAAAATTTATACAACCGAGTTTTAAGGATTCATCTTCAGAATATAAGAAGAAGTTTCTAGGTACCTACCTACTTTGTTGAAATAAATACAACCTTTTATAAATTCTTTATAATTTTTGAATTTATAATAATAAAGTTATCATGTATGAATAACTGTTTTTGAAAATGAACCGTCGATAATTTGATTCTTTAAGCTTAGTCATTTATTTATTTATACTAGGTTTTAGCAGATTTTCTCACATGCGTGAAAACAATCCAGTTATAAAAAACTCAGTTAGGGTACAATAATTGCTTAAAAAAATCATAAATACAAAGGATACCTTCAATTTAAAATTACAAAAACTCAACTAATGATAAATAATAAAACCTAAACGCAATGTATCTTGAAACATACCACCTACTTATTTCTATAATCGTATAACAGGAGACCTACAACTAATAATGCTGATTTTACTAAACCCTACACAAAAAGCAAACATTACTATATCTAGCCTACATATACGTATTATCCATATTTAATTTGTGAGAAATAGTTTGGATACGGGCGAATTCTATATGTTTTGTTTTAAATGTTGTTTTTTTTTATTATCTCGTGTCTGTATCTGTGTTTTCTCCTAAATAAACAAAAATAAAAAAAATCTAGGAGAGACTTTGATTTAATTTGCATTTAAAAAAAAATTGATTATTGTATTTTTGACTCACCTTCTTTATTGCAATTCATCCAGCTCTACATTCCTTGCCGTAGCTTAAAACAATTAAATTTGTTCCTCGATCATCACTCTTCTAATAATTGGTATCATTCTCCACTGTCCAGAATGTCAAGAATTGTTAACACAAGCTTGATTATTGTCATTATTTATGACTCTACCAAAACCTTTACTTGACCTTGGCTTTGACTTGAATGTTTTTTCTAATGTGTATTTTTGTCAATGCTTCATTAAAATATTATGTATGTGCTGTTCTTTCTCTGTTGCTCTAATTTCTGACAACTCATGACATTTTTTTTTCTTTCAGTTTCCTGAAACCTACACAATGGGTAAGTGCCTAGCTAGACACCTACTATTATTTACTTATTATCATTAAATTGAACAAGAAAATTAATAGCAACCCAGTGAGTTATTGAAAAGGTAATAATTTTTCTGTGTAAAACTGTCATTTTGGAATAGAGAATAGACAAAATATAATATCGTCGCCGGAAAGGCAAAAGGGCTGAAACCCTATTTCGAGAAGTTTATACCAAAGCACTTTAAGGTTTTTTTTGTTGTTTTACAATTAAATTCATAAGCCTTCAGTAGCTGGTTGGATTTTGACATAAAAAGTTAACTCAAGGAACTCAATGCTCTAACTGAGTTACTTGATACGAATAAAAGCCAAAAAAAATTCCGAAATCGTGTCGTTTGAGTCAAGCCTTCTCCCAAATGGTAAATAGATTTTAGATGGCTGAAGAGTCACAAAAGTTTTCAGAACAAAACGAGAGCCAGAGCATCCGATGCGAAAAAAGACTGATCAAAACTGCATATTTAACTCATTTTTGACGAGAGTGTCGCTTAAGTCCTTTTGCCTTCTTTTGTCGATATTTACATTTAATATGAATCTATATGAAACGCGTTGAGCACTAGTAGTTTTCCTGTGCAGTACATATTACGTTAACGTGAAGTTCTTTATTGCGCAAACATAACAGTGAATTGTGCTTAGCAATACAATACATCGAGTGTTTACGTTACGTACTGAAACGGTACAAAACTAATATAGATGACTTGTTTTAAATTGCAGTTGTAAAAATAAATGGATCATTTGAGTTGGAATCTATCGCTTGTGCAGTATCGTTAAATTGTACGGTTCAGTGAAGGGAAACAATGTCCATATTTCAGGCTTATTTTGGGTCGGTCAAAAATACTCGCAACGAGGCTCAATCATTCGATATTGCCGTTTTCATAAGTTTGCCAAATAGCTACGTAACTACGTTGTCTACGTTTGTAAGTAATTTAATTTGTTATAATATCTCAGATTCATAAATGTTTAGCTTTGTAATTTATAAAGTAGTTTCAGCGCAGTACATTTTCCATTTGACTTCCCACCCAATAGTATTTATATTTTCGAACGTGTAATTTCACTATGAAAAACTATTGTAATTTTTTAATGACTTAGTTATACGTTTAACTTTATTATGATAATTTGTTTCGGATAAAACCGGTTTCAACTTGTTACGGTCTGAAAATGTTCTGATGGTAAATAGAAGAAACCAGTCCGGTACCAACTACATAAGTGGAAAGTTATTAGATATTCGTAAAAAGCTTTAACTTTGTGGCTTGCCATATTTATAAATAGAACACATAAACTTTGTTTTTAACCACTTTTTTATTTAATATTTTGTCTACCGGTTTCGGAAGTACCCTTCCATGATCAGTACAATATTAAATTAATCTTTAGATAATAACTTCATCTCTTCTGGAAGAAACATATGTGGAGATAAATTCTGCACACGATCAAAAAATGTATGTTTTGAAGTATCTGGAGAATGTATATTAGTATTCATTTTACAAAGATTATTATTCATTTTATAAACTTCAAAATCTTTGCAAAATGAATACTAATATACATTCTCCAGATACTTCAAAACATACATTTTTTGATGGTGTGCAGAATTTATCTCCACATATGTTTCTTCCAGAAGAGATGAAGTTATTATCTAAAGATTAATTTAATATTGTCCTGATGATGGAAGGGTACTTCCGAAACCGGTAGACATAATATTAAATAAAAAAGTGGTTAAAAACAAAGTGTACGTGTTCTATTTATAATTATGAAACTTATTAGGTTTGTAAATCATAATATTCTTATATTTTTGTAAAAATCAATCAGTTTGTTGTTTAACATATTAAATAAAAATTAAATTTGCCAATAAGACTAACCAAGAAGGAAAAAAATAATTTATAATATGTATACCAATTAAAACTATCTAAAATCATGATCGTTATCATAAATCATGAGAGAAACAGGTTCACATATGGGTATATCAGTGCATGTGTATATCAAGATATTAAAAATACAATTTACCAGAAGCTAAGGGTATAAAAATTCAGATGAAACGAATGAATTCATATTTGTCAAATCAAAGAAAAGGAAATTAGATTGAGGACAGTTAATATGTTGGTACTTAAAACTTTAATATTCAAGTATTATAAGTAAACGATTCTAAAAATGCAATTAATATAACAAGTAACAAGAGAATAATTAATATTTTATGACAATGAGTTTATAGTTTTCAGTAGGTAGTGAGGACATTGAGTTATAATAATAATAATAATAGCTTTTTATATCAGCGGAACAGAGCGGTGGGTGCAATACTCTGTCTGCCATATAAGTAAAAATACATATCAGAAACTTAAAACAATGAAGATAACATACAAAACAAAATAAAAATAAAATAATGATAGTAATAAAAGTAAAATAAATAGATAAAATAACATAACATAAACATAATGAAAGAAGTAAGGAGAAAACCGAAACAATGCAAATTAGTAACCTTTAAAAGCAATATTTGATGAATAAAACAGTTGAATATTTGGCAAAGGCGGCAGGTGGTACGAATGCGGTACTTATTCAAACCTCAAAATACATAAAAATGGCTCCCTCGATACAAAACACGGTTTCAATTGAAAATATACCCATTTAAAGATGTTGATTGTCTAGATATTTAGATCCATCAAACACTAAGATCCAACAAAACACATTACCTCGATCCATGGAGATACCGAAGGAAGATATTTCCTTCCGGCATTATGCGGACATTTGCGTTTTGGATCTCATTTAGGGTGTTTCCTACTATGTGTCCGAGAGCGAATAATGTCCGGATGCCGCGCCGGACATGGCAGTATATATCCGATCATACATGGAAAACTATATATGTAAATTCACTCCATAAACTGAATATATTGACTGAAAATTATGCCGAGTGGCCATTTTATGCGACGTTTATAAGGGTTTTGAATAATATTTTATTTTTTATTGGACATCGTTATATTATCTATGCTACTGCAACCCTTTATGGGAGAGACCTACCTTTTTTACACCCTCTGCTGGGGGAGGTGCTAAGTATTTGTAGAAATTGGTGCCGGAGACCAAACTTTACCAGGGAATTAAATTAGGAAATGTCTCTTATTATCGCGCTATTTTTGTTTACGAATAATTTTTTGAAATTTATTCCTGTTCTATTGTCTCACTCTCAGAGCAAGAATATATATGGAGAGAGAGCTAAATATTTTCACCCAACCTATACAAATTTACGATAAATCACTTTCTTTCACGTCGTAAGCCGTGAAAGAGAAAGAGACAAGACAAGTTATCACATAATATAGCACCACCTTTCGGTATATAACTTGTAAAGAGTACTAACATAGAGTGGTATCTATCTAGTTAGTTTTTGATGATTTTTGCCGGACTAGGGATAGGGTATTTATATATCCATTCATAGCACATGTCGCAATATTTTTTTGTTTATTCGTTTTACCACTCTTTCATAATATTGTTCAACAAAAATATAACATATGACCTAAAAACCGTTTAGTTTTGTTGAGTTTAGCTGCATACTAAAGCATGGGGGCGGAGTCCCCGGAGACGCGGGAGGCCAAAATCATCCTTACAGTACGTAATTGCGGTGTGTTATTTTTGTTGTCTCTTTCTCTCGCGTGGTGTACGACGTAAAAACTCGGAGAAAGTGATTTATCGCAAGTTTGTAAAGGTTGGGTAAAAAGAATTAGCTCTCTCTCCATACATTGTTCCTCCAAGGTATGTAAGCATATTTTCCGTGTCCCGCGTCTTCGGCGACTCCGCCCACTACGTTTTGTTAAGCGATATAACAGGACACAACGGTTTTTTAGGTTATGTCCTATATTTTTGGTTACAACAAAACTGTGAAAAAGTGGTTCTACATATAAATAGACACATTATGTCGACATGTGCTACGAATTGATGTACGAGTATAAATACCTTAGCCCTAGTGTTTGCTACGCCCGAGTCAGGTAAAAACCATCAATACTGACTAAAGACGCGCTCCATCCTGTATATTTTTGCTTTGAGGTTTCACCTATGTAAGTACCAGTAATTACTCTCAAAGAAATACAAAAAATTTCTCTCGACCTAAAGTATGTAATAAATACCTAATAAATTTTTTTGTGCAAAATAGGTAGAATTAAATTTTAATCGTCACATATAGGGTCCGCCAAATACCTTTTTTTTTTTCAACTAGTGCTTATTTTGTGAATGGTAACACTTAGCTCATGTCTGATTTGACAGATAATTAGTTTTATCCTTCCGCTGAGCGAATATGGTTGTGTATACGCTTGAACAACGCTGGGAAATATTGCGACATTACTTTGAAAATCATGGTAATGTTGCAGAATGTGTGCGAAAATTGCGTACGGTTTTTGGAAGAAGAGAAGCACCGTCAGCTCCGTATGTTCGTTATCTTGTGAAAAAAGTGAAAGAAACTGGCATCCTCATCGATAAACCAAAGCGTGAAAAGCCAAAAACAGTGCGTACACCCGAGAATATCGATGCTGTGGCAGAAAGTGTGCGTGAAGCGCCATCAACATCAATTCACCGTCGTTCTCAACAATTGAACATTTCGGAGACATCATTGAGACGAATTTTGCATAAAGACCTTGGTATGACGCCATACAAAGTCCAATTGGTTCAGGAGTTGAAGCCAACTGACCATCCAATGCGTTTTCGCTTCGCTGAGTGGGCCTGCGATCGACTTACAGAAGATGCCGATTTTGCCAAAAAATCATCTTTTCGGATGAAGCTCATTTTGATCTTGGCGGGTATGTAAACAAGCAAAATTGTCGTATTTGGGGCACAGAAAACCCGCACGCATACATTGAAAAGCCGGTACACCCAAAACGAGTCACTGTTTGGTGCGGATTTTGGTCCAGAGGCATAATTGGGCCATTTTTCTTTGAAAATGAGCAAGGAGTGGCCGTTACAGTCAATGGCGATCGTTATCGGGCCATGTTGAACGAATTTTTGTTCACAAAAATTGAAGAGGAGGATATTGGCAACATTTGGTTTCAACAGGACGGCGCTACGTGCCACACAGCCGAAGCTACACTCGATGTTTTGCGCCCTGTTTTTCAAAAAAAAAAGTTATTTGGCGGACCCTGTATAAGATTTTCACTGAATATTCTTTTAACAATCTAATCGAATCAGAACTAATTTCTAAAAATAAATTTTCATGTAAAATCTGGATCACTAAAAAATTACATAACATTTAGATTAAAAACATTCCATGGCAATAAAGCATTCTGTAACCGCCTTTCTCGCGTGTATCATTTGTACAACGAAATTGTCTGAACAAATAAATTGACAGACCTCTATTACCTAACTTATTCAAAATATAATGGTACACAATGGTATACAATGGTCTCTGAAAAACATACTAAAATATCAGTATAAGGTGCAGTTTGAAAACTAGCCAAGGCATTTTTGAACGTTTTACCTAAAACTCCAGTAAGCATTTCGTGAGGAATTAAAAATATTACTGATAAAGAATTGTATTCACTGGAAACCTTAGATATTTTTCTAACGACCCGAATAGAATTAACAGATAAATAATTGGTAGCTTTGCTTGTACTAAAAAGCTTAAAGTCTGTATTTTTGGGTGTTGACCCTTAAAATGGTCTTGTATATCTCAGTTGCCAACATGTATGTATGTTGTATGCCCAGTTAACACCATTAATAAAACGATTGTTTGGGAGAAGTAAAACAGTTTTTCAAATCAGTTGTATAAAATAAAAGCATTTTACAGAAATAATATGTTAAGCGTCTGTCGTACACACTCTTTCACGTCTTGCCCACAAACGGAAGTGCTGCCATCTTTAATATTCAGAGAGAAGTGCTAAAGTTTTCCTTATAAACAAGTACAGTAGGCGTTCTGTGTATGGTGTTCCACTTTGATATTTGAATACATTATTATCTTCTATATTATTATCCTAGATCCTTTATCGGCCGCTGATCAAATTTTAATGCTCCCCGAATTGTGGGAAAATTAAGCAAATATTGGTGGAAAATTTTTTTCGCACTAATTTAATTGTATACGTAATCACGATATTATCACCCGCCACCTTCAATTTATAAAGTTCTACACCAATTTTGCTAAGATAAATAATGTGTAGTACATCTTGTTTTAGAAAGCCAAAGAGTGTGTATTTTCGGGTGCTGTTAACGTTGTAGGCTTCAGTTTTAGAACTTTAATGATAAATAAACATTGAAATTGTAAAATACCGCCGACTTCCCAAAAAATTGCAATCCTCCGCGTGTGCAGGCTTAAAGTATACACCCCAATGACTTTTGTCGCCTCATAAGCCCCGTAGGTAATCCTCAAAGCCCGTGCCCATACAGTATTATCTCGATTGCGCGTTGAACTACCATAACCTATCAGCTCAAGCGGCCATGAACAGCGCGGAATGGCCCTAAATGAAGGAGAGGCAGCATGACCTTATTTTTCCCAAAAGGACTTATCACCCCCGGATCTGAAAGGGTGGGCCAGAACGGGAAGGACAGGGAAGAAGAGGAGAGGGTTTTATTTACACAGGAACCTTAAAAGCATTTTAAAATTATGCTTAAAGCTACATTCGCGCTTTTATGGGCCATTTAGGGTGATTCTTTTGGGGATTTTCGCAAGCTTTGGGGATACGGGTACAGAGCTATCAATGTACGACGGTGCTTATAGCACACAAAGCTAAATTTAAACTTTCAGCTACCTTCGGAGGCTGTTTTCACGTTTCGCTTTTTTATTTTTTATGAATTTGTAGAACGCATGAAGACATCTTAAAAAAAAAGGCGCAGCACAAAATTTTCAAGACCACAATTATTATAAAAAGAAATGAAAAAAATACTTTATGTAAGACCACGAATATTATTTTAATATTTATGACCGACCGATTTTTCTTAGCCGAAGCATCATTAGGGTACAAAATTAAACGTAAAAAATACAAAGTGTGCGGTTATATATGCAAACAGAGGGAGAACAAATTATAAAAAAAAAAAAAAAAACAATGAGAAAACAATACAATAAAATTTAAATTATAACGAAGGAACAGAGAAAAAAACAAAGATAATTTTAATTGAAAGAGACCAAACGTCATCCGAGTCTTTTGAACAAATATGTCAAACCACCAAGTGATGCTTTCTACGGAAATATAATAATTATCTTACCTACTTGTAATTTAGATACTTACATGAAAAACTTTTAACCTTAACTATTTTTTTTAAGTTATTTTGTATGGTTCCATTTTGATTAAAAAGGTTTTTATAATAATTATTGTTATTTACATTCAAAAACTGATTGTTTTGATAAAAATAACGTTTCGTTACGTATTTATTCTTATGCACAACAGCTGTTTCGTCTTCCAAAAAGATCATTTAAAATATTTACATAATAATTCTGTGTGCGATAGGAAGAACGGAATAAGTAAAAATAATCAAGTTTTAAGTTAAGTATGCAGAATTGTGTTTTAGGTACATATCTAGCAAGAAAAAATGAGATGATTCAAAAATAAACTAATGTTCTATTAGTTTTTGAAAAAGGACATGCGATATAAATATGACATGATTACATACAAAAAAAAAAAACAAAAGTTCTAAATTTTATTTTGGGTCTCCTGAACATTGGTTAGAATTTTAATTAATAAAATATAGAATAGTAATTATTAAAAAATTAATGAAATTTTTTTAAATTTTTGTGATTTTGTTTTAAATTCAAATCTTTATTATATACATAAACCATATGAATATTGATCCCTGGTTTCGAATAACTAATATTTAAAATAACTTCTACTACCATCATAATAACTGGAAAACGTTGCTTGTGCAATGATGAAGGACTTAGCCAGCAGACGAATTAAACCCACGACGCCCGGGTGGGAATCTGACGCGTTTGTCCACTCAGCTACTAACCGGTCATTATTTTTTTTTAATTATGAAAACAATTATATTAAAGAAATATGTAAATAATAATGATAATTATTAAAAAATAAATGAAAAACATTTTTAAATTCCTAGAATTACAAAAAAATATATATTTAGAAAACTAACGAATATTATTTAATCTGTATTGAAACTTTAATATCAATATACACCTTTATCATAAATTTATTTAATAATGTTACACCATAATGCACAAATATCTGCATTTCTTAAATTAATTACTGTGTATTGAAGGCTTGAAGTAACAATATATGGAGAGAGAGCTAACTCTTTTTACCCAAACCATACAGATTTGGGATAAATCACTTTCTCCTGGTTTTTACGTCGTACACCATGATAAATAAAGAGACAAGAATTTTTCCCGAATAATTGTTCTTCGTGTCCCGCGTCTCCGTTGACTCCGCCCACACGTTATGATACGCCAAATAAATTAAGAGAACTGAACGGTTTATTAGGTTACTTGTTATGTATATTTTTTTTAAATAATACTGTGAAAAAGTGGTTGTATGAATAAAAAAATATAAGTCGACATGTGCTATGAATGGATGAATAAATACCTTAGCACTAGTCCTATCCACACCCAGGTCTAGTCAAGTCCGGCAAACCTCGTATAAACTGACTACAGCTCTCTCTACAGCGCTCTCTCTTGTATATTATTGCTTTGAGATTTTAGGGTCAAGTAAAAGCCATAACCAGACTAAGTATACTTACCCAAACAAAACTTAAAAAATCCAAGCCTAACTGACAGATTTATGTGTATGTAAATAAAAGTTTGGGCGCCCGGCAGTAATTTTGAAATTGGAATAAATCGTCGACGTTCGCAGCGTAATATTTCAGGCAGTTTTCAATTCCCGTAACAGAGCAACAACGTATATCTACGGAATCGCAATATCCGACCGTAGGTAAATCAGGCCGTACTAAATTGTACCCGGCCTTCGTCCCGCCCTGAGTGCAATCAACATTCCCTGGCAGAGGGGGATTGGAAACATAGGCATTTCTAATAGTACATTAAATGCTTGGCTTCATTCTCAGAAATGCCAGAGACTTTAGGAATATTTCAACACTAAAAATATTGTACTCATCTTTAGTTCGTAGTCTAGTGGAATACAATTCTACTATTACGTCTTCCTAACTATAAAATCCACTTCAACACAAATTTCTTAGATATAATAATAATAATATTTGGATAATTTGTATAGCGCTGTTTTTGTAAAAAAAACCCCTTAAGGGCGATGTACAAATCTTAATTTCTACTTAATATTAATTCTTAGTTTATATAAATTAATATACAGCAACATACTTACCTGGCAGGTTACTTCTGGCAGGACACCATCACCATATCATAATAACTTAAAACCTAGCTGATTCTTACATACATTTTTTATTTTTATTTTTTTTTGTATTATTATTTTTTTCAATTTTAGGGCATTAGAGCAAATTTAAAATAAAGTATATCGGAAGAATTTTTTAATTTTTCCTAGTGAGGAACAGATAATAGTGATAATGTGTGGAGTTTTCTGAAAAATATAGGTTTTGAGTTTTGCTCTGAACTCTGTCGAGTCTTTTATTACTCTCAGATCATGTGGTAGTCCATTCCAGGCTTTATGAACTGACACTCCGAAGGCGCGCTCTCTGAACTTAGTATCCGGTGTGCGCTTTGGTTCTTTCAACCTTCCGATAGCCGATGACATTGCCGATCTAAGGGTTGACTGTCGTGAATTGGAAATTTGAATTTATTTAAACTTTCAGATCTAAGAATTATTTTTGACTTGACTTTTATCCATAAAATTTTCTAACTAACTAACTAAAAATCACGCCCTTTTCCGGGGTAGACAGAGAGGACGGACTGCCATACAACTCTATCTTGGCACAAACTACTTGCTTCATTCGCATTCATACGTACTCTTCTGTTATTCTGACTTTTCACATGGCCCGATTCAAGTATTTGATTCACTTGATCGTGCCATGTCTTTCTCGGGCGTCCCCGACTCCTGCTTCAATTAACTTCCTATTCACTACGCTTACATACGCCTTCCATTCTTTTCGGATATCTACATTTTTAACACTGTCATACATGGTTTAACCGCACATACGCCTCAGGGTCTCATTTTCACAGCATTCAGTCTACTTTCATCCTTCCTCTGCCAGTTCCATGCCTCACTGCCATACATCAGGGTTGGTATAAGCACACAATTGTGTACTGCTAGCTTCGATTCTTTGTACATTAAAAAAAAATCATAACCCTGATTTATATTATTTTCAAGTTGCACGGATTTGCACTAACCTAAGCACTAACATAACCTAACCTAACTTAACTCAGTTCTTACAGTTTGTGTACGATCTGGCAAGCGTGAAGCTGGCACGACCGCTTTATATATTAGTAAATTATATATTAAATTCTATAATATTTATATTCTGATGGGCTTTATGATTTTAACTTTCAAAAAGTTTCATTTATTTTTTGAGTAATAAATATTACGTAGCTTATTCCTAAAAAATTTATTTATTTTTTGGGTAAAATTTTTTGACGGTTCATTGCACGACCAAACAAAAGGATTAGTCGCGCCTACCATTTACATATCATGACACAAAACGAGAGTAGAACATATCTTAAGTAAGCATCTACTATTTAACTATAGTCAATGAGCTTACAAATATATAGACACGTTATGGCTTTAGAATATTAACACAAAATATGGCAGGTAACAAACACACTTCGTTACCAGTAAATTCATCTTTAAAAAAATCGGTGATGTATAATCATGTACGACAAAGATAGAAATTCATAGAATACGTGTGTATAAACGAAACAGATGTAGGATCGGAATGTTCTGGTAAAAATGAGATAGCACTTCGCTTACTCGCATTATGCTGATCAACAATGGAGATAGTTGTGTTGTCTAAAATATAAAGTAATTTGCAGTAATTTGCACGTACTTATAAATTAAATGTTATTCCTTGAATGTTAGTAGTCTTTGCAGTGTAATTGAAACACTTCCTCATCACAAACGAGAGCATTTTGGCACTTATTTTTGTAATTTGTTTAGATATAGTTAACGACCTCAAGCGTCGTGTGACAGTTTAGTACCAAATTGGCTAAATCACCGAGCACACCAACTAGCGTGGTTTTCGCTTGCCACTTTGCGTCTCGATATTTGTAACTTCATTGCCTTAAGTAATAAAGAAGATAGTTTAGGCAAAGAATTGAAGTAAATCCAATCCGTCCCCTCACCACCCCAACTCCCCCCCCGGCCATGCTGGGACTGTTGGTCGTCGGTCGTTGGTGCCCCGGCTGACGTACGGTTATTTTCAGCGTCGAGGTTCCAGTTCAATTCCCAAACAAGGCGAATTCAATGAAAACAGATCCACATTTTACACTAATGGCCGCGGGCAATAGGCAATGCATGCGGACTGCGAACCGTAGACTGCGGACTGTGGGACCGGCTTACCTATATACTGTTATTGCGATGGGAATCGCAGCGTCTGCGCTGATGCACTTTTAGAATATAAACAGTAAAAATAAACTTTATCACAAATCAAACACTTTTTGCGACATTATAAATGGCATATAATACAGTACGTAACAGTAATAATGAAACGTAATATATATATATATCACTCATCATTATTCTTGATCATTGTAGAGTAGGTAAGTACCGTAGTTTAGTATTTTGTGTTTAAATATAGTCTGTTTTTATTTTATTTATTTGTGTTTTAAAAATATCGTTATTTAACATATTGTCGTTGGAAAGTCAAAAAGACTTACCCACATTTTTAACACTGTCATACATAATAATAAAATATTTGGATGATTTGTATAGCGCCGTTTTTTGTGAAAAATCACACCAAGGGTGCTGTACAGATCTTATTTTCTATTATTACATATTAATTCCTAGTTTAATGGGAAAATATACAGGAACATACTTACCTGGCAGGTCCCATCAGATAAACAGACTATTAACTTACAATTATAATTATGATTTTTTTGTTTGTTTTTTTTTCCGATTAAGGGCATGGGAGCGAAATAAAAAAATAAACTCTCTGAAATTGTCGTACAGTACAGGATTTGGTTAAAATTTGTATATCTAGAGGTGATTCGTCGAGAGACAGATTATGTTGAGATTCTTTTGATGAATTTAAGGATATGGTTTGATATCATTTCTACAGCATTTAGTCTATTGTCATCCTTTCTCTACCAATTTCATGCCACACTGCCATACATCAGGGTTGGTATAAGCACTCCATTGTGGACTGCTAGCTTTGCTTCTTTAGGCATTTTTTTTTATTTGCGCCAAAAGCGTTCAGTCCTTCATTTGTGGAGTTTCCCGTATTCTTTATACATGTATGTATGATTGTTTTATGAAGTATAATTTCGATATCATATCTTCGCTGGAAAGGCAAAAAGGCTGAAGCGAGACTTTGGTCAAAAATGAGTTAAATATTCACTTTTGATCAGGTTATTTTTCTGCATAGAATTGATTCTATTTTCTCGTTTGATTCTGAAGACTTTTGTGGCACTTCAACCAACTAAAATATATTTACAATTTGGGAGAAGGCTTTACTCAAGCGACACAAGTTCGGGACTTTTTAAAAACTTTTTGGTGCTTCAAGTAAGTCAGTAAGAGCATTGCGTTACCTGAGTTGACTTATTTTTTCAAAATCCAACCAGGTACCGAAGACTTATAAATTTTATCGTACAACAAAAAAAACTTTTAAGTGTTCTGGTGAAAACTTCCCGAAATGACGCTTCAGCCCTTTTTTTCCTTTTCGGTGACGATATATTTGATATATAAAAGTCAAATTTCAAACCAAAGAGCCAAACTCAAAAACATATTTTTCAGAAAATCATATCTATAATCAAGATGTAACAATCCCATTAAATTTCTGTTCAAACCAATAAAACTTTTCAGACTCTCATTCCTTAAATTCTTTAGAAGATTTCCATCGTTATCTGTTCCTCACTACGAATAATTTTAATAAAATCTCTGATGTACTCATGCCCTAAAAAAAAAATGTCGAAATCAGCTAAATCTTAAATTATTATGATATGTTGCTGTATATTTATATAAACTAGGAATTAATATTAAGTAGAAAGTAAGATTTGTACAGCAAACAAAAAATTAAACTAGTAATTTATATCCAATAATAGAAAATAAGATCTGTACAGCGCCCTTGAGGTGATTTTTTTCCAAAAACGTCGCCATACAATTTATCCAAATATTATTATTATTATTAAACCTACGTCAAATCAACGTTTTCTTTTGTGTGGGAAGCCAATCGAGGAAGATTATTTTAACATTTGCAATTCTACTTTATTTATTTGCCTGGATTTCCGCTGTACAAAAAAGAGTTTTTAGCTTTCATTTGAAGATTCAAATCACCTCGACTAATAGGTAAACACCATTAAATGAAGAAAAAAAAAATCTAACTTCCATGGCGAAAATGCACTCACAGTATCGATGCACAACTCTGCAGTCAAAAATTTGCAAGCCTTCAGCCAGATAGAATTAAAGCATTTCCAGCCTCATTGCGCTTTGACCACTGGATCTATTCCAACTGCAACCGAATACAAATGGTTCCCAAACGAACTCCACTCTCAATAATCCAAATCCCGTGCGTCCTACAGGAGCACCAAACACCAAACTGCAGCTGCATTTTTAAAAACAAAACCAATAAATTCAACAGAAAAAAATACAGTGTGATGAAATTTTATTTTTGAGCAACTGAGTTTGCATACACACTATGATTGATAACACAGCGAATACATCATTCATGGTTAAATCCTCAATCTCAGTTGGTTTTTTTAAACCTCATTCCATTTTTAAACTTATAAAGCAGTTACGTCATCTGTATAGTAAAAAAAATTCATAGTTTTATAAACCTCCAGACATACGGGATTGAGAAGTTTTTTTTTCGAAGAAAGCATTTTCTTTGTGGTTTGACATATTTAATGAAATTAAAAAAATGGCTTTGTGTAATACCACAGACTTTATTTTATTTATGGTTTCGCTTAGCTTAAGCGTAATCAGGGTACAACATCAAACTAATTAATTTAATTTCAGTTTAATTTTGTACCCTGATGATGCTTAAGCTAAGAGAAACTGGCCGGTCATAAAAACTAAAATAAATCTGTTGTATTATACAAAATTATATTTTCATTTCATTAGCATGTAGAGCGAATGAACGAAGAAAGGAGTGTAAAAAGAATATATGATGCTAAAGTGAATGGAAGAAGAAGTCGAGGACGCCCGAGAAAGACATGGCACGATCAAGTAAATCAAATACTTGAATCGGGTCATGTGAAGAGTCAGAATAACAGAAGAGTATGTATGAGACGATGTATGAATGTAAATGAAGCAAGAAGTGTGTGCCAAGACAGAGTTGTATGGCGGTCCGTCCTCTCTGCCTACCCCTGCGGGGAAACGGCCTGATGGTTAGTTAGTTAGTTAGTTAGTTAACATTTTTACAATTTATTCTTTTCAACAATGTTAGCGTTAAGTGCATTTATTCCTCTGTAGGTATATCAATTAGGTATATCTGCTATAGTCAACTGTTTAATACCTATGATTATAATAACTAAACAAGTTTCACACCGATATGGTAATTTTCACACTTGTGAGATACGCGTTGCAGGGTGAAACCGGTCCGGTCCCAAAAGAGGTTTCCTTTTTTATAAAGTCATCAATGTAACAATGAAATTCTGCATTGAACAGCTTACTGAATATATACAGGGTGTATCAGATCGAACCCAAAACACTATAACCAGCGATTCTTGCTTATTTGGAGTAAGAAATGAGGATTTCATTTTGGTCTCTAATGGCGTTTAAAAAAATATATATTAGACAGTTTTTACTTCAAATAAACCCAGAAATCTTTGGATAAAATCTCTCAGGTTCGATCTTTGAAAAAATTTTTTTTTTTAAAGTCCCATCTGCTCCCATCTGTCGAGAGTCAGCGAGACTACGGCATCCCCAATTGGGGTATATTCTGAAGTTAAAGGTAGCAAGGAAGGAAAATAGATAAAAAGAGGAAGGTTGGGAAGTACATGGCTATTCAGATCTACTCACTAAAAGCCATTTCAAGTAACGTTTCAATTCTGAATGGTGGTCTTTCGCCAGGGCGATACTTAGAGTATCTAACACGCTGGAACGTGCCGCAAATATACTCTACATTATTCTTTGTTAATTAAATGTGTTATGGTACATATTAATTAAATAAAATATATTTGCCCACGCCGGGTTTGAACCCACGACCTTGGAATTCGTCGTCGAGCGCCTCACCACTCGCCCACGCAGGCCGTCAAAGATCAGCCCGACATATTTGTTCATTAAAACACTTTGTTTCCACCGCCACGCCCGAAATCCTCATTAAAACGGCACCGAAACTCCGATAGCGGAGGTTTAATCTCGCTCCATTAGGTACACCGTGGAAGTTACACGGCGGATTACGGGACGGTATCGGCGGAGCGCAGCATCCGGCAGAGATGTGCCGCCGCGGCTTAGCCTCCTTGCCGGGAGATTTGCGCCAGATCCTTATTTATCGGCGGGGAAATCCCGGAACGACAGACACCCCTACATACGGATGTGCGTATGTAAAACCTTCTTCTGATAGCAGTGGACATTGTGCTGATGTTTTTTAAAAATATTGTTAAAGAAGTAGGCTGATAAGGATATTGAAAGAAGGGTGAATGCAGAAAACTCCATTAATGGAGAACTGAACGCTGTTGGCACAAATAACAAATTGTCTAAAGAAGCGAAGCTAGCAGTCCACCCAGAAGCCAGGAAGATATGACGTGATCAAGTTAATCAACGTTTACGAGAGACGGAAAGGCTGATAAGGATATTGAGAAGGGTGGACGCAGCAAACTCCATTAAAGGAGGACTAAACGCTGTAGTCGCAAATAAAAAAATGTGCAAAGAAGCGAAGCTAGCTGTCCAAAACAGATTGCTTATACCAACCCTGATGTATGGCAGTGAGTGAATGCTGTGGAAATGAGATCCCTGAGGCGTATCTGCGGTAAAACCATGTATGACCGTATTAAAAATGTGGATATCCGGAAAGAATGCAAAGCTGATGTGAGCGTAATTAGGATCAAGAAAAAGCCCCTTAGATTATTTGGGCATGTAGAGCGCATAAACGAAGAAAGGAGTGTGAAAATAATATATAAGGCGAAAGTGAATGGAAGAAGGAAGTCGAGGACGCCTGAGGAAGTCATTTGACGGCCTCCATAGTCGAGTGGTAAGACGTTCGACTACGAATCCAAAGGTCGCGAGTTCAAACCCGGCGTGCGCCGACAACTTTTATTTAATTAATTTGTGTCATAACACATTTGATTCATGTAAAAATAATAAAAAGTATATTTACAGCACGTTCCAGAGTGGAAGATACTCTAAGTATCGCCCTGGTGAAAGACCACCATTCGAATCGAAACGTTACTTAGCCAGGTACTTCCCGACCTTCCTCTTCCCAATCTCCTTCCCCCCACTACCTTCAACCTCACAACATACCCTATTTGGGGATGCCATAGTCTCACTGGCTCTAGACAGTTGGGAGCAGTTGAGACTCTTGTGCGGTATTCACGTAAAAAAAAAAATGAGTGGAATTTAGATGATTTGGGCATGTAAGGCAAATGAACGCAGAAAAGAGTGTGAAAAGAATATATCGTCGCTGGAAAGGCAAAAGGACTTAAGCGACAGTTTAGTCATTAATGAGTTAAATATGAAGTTTTGATCAGTTTATTTTTCGGAATCGAATGCTCTGACTCTTGTTTGATTCTGAAGACTTTTGTGGCCCTTCAGCCATCTTAAATATATTTTCGACTTAAGCGACACAAGTTTGGGACTTTTTTAGATTTTTGTCACTTCAGGTAACTCAGTGAGAGCATTGAGTTACCTGGGTTAAATATTTTTTTTCATTCAACCAGGTAGGTAATGAAGAATTATGAATTTTATCGTAAACAAAACTTTGATATGCTCTAGTGTAAACTTCTCAAAATTGCGCTTTAGCCCTTTTGCCTTTCCGGCGACGATATGACGCGAAAGTGAACAGAAGAAGAATTCGGGGACACCCGAGGAAGACATGGCACAATCAAGCGAATCAAATACTTGAGTCAGATCATGTGAAGAGTCAGAATAACAGAAAAGTGTGTATGAAACGATGTATGAATGTGAATGAAGCAAGGAGTGTGTGCCAAGACAGAGTTGTATGACGGTCCGTCCTCTCTGCCTATCTCTGCGAGAAACGGCTTGATGGTTAGTTAATTAGTTCTTAGAACAACCATCTGCTCATGCTCAGAAACTAATGTTGACTGAGCTACAATATTATACATTTTATTGCAACTCACCTTCAACGCACGTCTGTCTATAGATACTTGTATATTTATCCATGTTTAAATTAAGCTTATCCATGGTTTTAATACGTTTAATCTTGTCTGCCATGCACGGTTCGTTCAATCGCCGTGTGGGGCGCTAACGTCTCTAAAAGCAACATCGACCATAGCAGTCGACAATAGCGACAGTATACGCCAGTACCATCTGGTCTATTCGTGGGGTTTTCTGACGTCACACAATAATAAAATTAAAAACTGTGTGGAGATTCCTTTAAGTAAAAAAAATAAACTCGTTGAACACTGATACATTTTTCCTTCCGTTGACATAATTAATTGATTTGTTTTTTTTTTTTAATTATTATTTATCAATGAATTTATTTGTAGTCTACTGGGTTTCCATTTTGGTTATAATGGGTATAAATCTGGGGTATCAAGTCAGTGTTTATACAGAAACTAAAACCTAGATTAACACCCCGTGTTTCAAGCTCCCGTCAAAGAGATAGTATCCAGCCTTGGTTAAAATTAAACCGGGATTTAGTTGAAGTACCACGGCCACCATTCATATTCATGACGACAATGATGGCGTGGAGTGCTGAAATTAGTTTTGGTAATGAGTTTAAAAGCTTATAAATTAATTAATAATCTTAGTAACAGAAGATGTTAGATAAAATTCATGTTATTAACTTTATTTTTTACACGTTAAATGAGTAGGATCATTTTACAATCGTTGATCTTAATAAGGACTTTCTAAAACTGGATGCGAAATATTGAAAGATGTATGTATTATATTTATGAGACCTGGTTAACAGTATCTCGACGCAATCGATAGGCTAAACACAACTAAAAAAGTTCTTGCAAATGTAGTGTTAATTGTCAGCAGTTATTGAGTTAAAATTACTTGAAAAAGGTTTAACTTCAAAAGTGTTTTGAAAACATCTTTAGGCAGTCAGACAGGCAGTACTTATCTGTATAAAATAGTAAAGCCTTATTAAAAAAGTTTTTATAACGCTTTTTTTCACCATTTTCTTTATTTAAAACTCAACTGGTAGGAATGCGAGTACACATTTTTAGCCTTGTAAGGCCAGGCAAGCACGGGTGACTTTAGTCACGGTAACAGTTTCGTCACCATCTGCAAATCTATTGGAGTGTGTGGAGATCCGCGCACGCAGCGACGTGACATCGGGGTGATTTTTTTAGTTCCACTGGGCGACGACTTTTGACTGACGAAACTGTCACCGTGTCTGTAGATAGTACTTTTGTATGGGCGCTCGCGCACGGGTGACAAAATGTCATTCGGTGACTCATCCGCCTGTTCGAAATCCATTGCCGGAATGAAAAGGGGACGGGTTACAATCACTCACAGTGTGCGTGCTCGATTGGAAGACAGTGACAGTGACGAAACTGTTGCCGCGACAAAAGACACCCGTGTGCCCTGGCCCAATTAGCATACAGGGGTCAAATTAGACTGGTATATTTTGTCATTAATTTGGCTGTTTTTTTTTCAATGTGTTATTTCTAAAATGTATTAGTTATCCTACTATGTATAAAACGCAGTATTTAAATCATTCGATAATTAAGCCATCCAAACAATAAAATACTGATATACAATAAAACACCTTTTTGGTTGAAAAAAACCTTTAAATTTCACAAAAAATCCTCTATTGAGTTGAACAGGGAGCTTTTTAAAATATAAAATTACTTCAATTTTTCTCATTATAGATGTATATCAAAATAAAATAGACAACAATTATCATCTCTTACAAGTTTCGTGCTGAAAAAACAGCAATGGTGTCTTAAAAATATCATTTCAATTACCAGACCAAAATTTTTGTCATTTTTTTAGCTTGTTGCTGTCACACTCTGCAATCTACCGCAGTAATTGTTCCTCTCCAATCGCTGCCATTAAAAAAAAATCTCCACGGAAAAAAGTTTCACCTACGATATGAACATGGGTCAAATTGCGACCGAGAGAAAACTACCTTTTGCGAAATGTCCATTGAAACCTGACACGTGTTAGCTTATGTCGAAAGATTCCATACAACTGGGGAGTGCCGAAAGCGGGCTATGCGAATGTCGAACGGCTATTGAGTTATTTTTATACTAACGGACCATTGTCCAATAACAAAAAATGCATAACACGAAATGATAAAAAAGAACAACAGAGAAAGATAAACACATACATAATATTTTAATGAAGCAATGGCAAAAATAGGACAAAAACATACATTTGAAAGAACATTCAAGTCAAAGGCCGAACAAGGTTTTGGCAGAGTCGTAAAGAATAACAAAAATCATTTAGACTGCCACCAAAAACTCCAAGACCATGGCTATTTAACAAGTCTCAACATTCTGAACAGTGGAGAATTATGCCCATAATTAATAGAGTGATGATTGAGGAATAGCAATTCATTAGTTATAAAGGATCAAAGGTTAGTCCAGCTCTTTTTTAAAGGTATTAGATTTTCTACTAGTGACTTCTTTGTTGCAACTCATCCAGCTCAACATTCCTTGCCGTAGACTTAAAAACAATGAATTGCTGTTCCTCAACCATCACTCTACTAATTATCGGTATCATTGACCACTGCCAGAATGTCGAGACTTGTTAACTCAAGCCACGCTCTTGAATTTTTGTTATCAGTCTAAATGATTTTTGTCATTTTGACGTTACGACTCTACTAAAACCTTGCTCAAGCTTTGAATTGAATGTTCATTCAATTAAATAATATATTTTTGTTCTATTTTTGTAATTGTTTCATTAAAATATTTGGTCCATTTCGTGTTACGCGTTTTTTTGTAAATAGATAATAGCGTCGGTTTAGTTACATCGGACGTAAGCCATCAAATTAGACGCATAAGCCGAAGGTTATAAGGCAAGTTTTTCGGTATTCCAGCCTCCACGCGAAACATCTACACCTCGTGTATAATTAAGGGAGTTAGTACAAAAATAAATAAATAGTTACAGGTGAAAATTCGAAAAATATTTGGCTCGTATTCAAGACATGACAGATACCAACACTTATAGTGAATCATTTTCGTTTTTTGGGTTGATGTCTACGGTGGGTTTCGATTAAAGCAGGTATCGGGAGATTTACGTCGCACGCATAATGGAAAAGATTTAAAAAGCCTACGTGCCGGATAAATAATATATCCGAATATCAAAGCGTTCCGCTCCGAATTGCCATTAGGCACTGAAAGTCGCTTAAAATGGCCGTTTTCAGGAGATCACGTGCCGGGTTCTCCATCAGACACGTTCCGCAGTTACACTGAATCTTTCAGCGTGTACTATCTCACATTCCGGCGTCGTTCCCACTCTACATCTTTTGCTACGTTTTAATATCCACACAAGCAACGTCTACGACCCTCTACGACAGGGTTCTTCAAATCGTTCGTCTCCGTTGCAAATGTTTTCGTAGAGGTACCTATTCTGCGAGTAAAATTACAGAATGTGGTTTAATACGAATGTCTCATGAATATGAGTAGGGGATGAAAATCTTCCTAAAATTTGACTGATCATAATTTAAGGGTTAGCACTCAAGAATGACGCCAAACGTTTTTTTAATAATTTTTTTATTTCAAAAGACAAGATTTCAAAAAAATTTTTTTTAATGAAAATTAACTAAAAACCAAAAACCCATTAAAAAGGATAAATAAAATAAAAAATTAAATTAGAACAAACAAGGAAGACAAAAAAATCCTATATTGTGATCAGTCAAATAGTGAAAAAAAGCACCTACCATGAATATGAATGCACACAAGTTATATCCATATAGGAGTATATTAATTACTTCTACAAATCAATAGAAGGCTCTCTTTACCAAAAACGTTACTTTGTAGCATCCTAATACAAGCAATACTTCAGTAGTTACTACAAGGTTCAATACAGGGTAGTTAGAAAAATGTCTGAGGTTTCCCGTGAATATCTTCAATTAAAAAAATAAATTAATTCTATTCTATGAAAAACATACTTAAATGTCAAAAAAAGGGTGCAGTTTGAAAACCATTTAAAGCATTTTTGAACGAGGAGCTGTAATTGAATCATATGTCAAAATTCACAATATCATCTTCAATTTATTAATTTATTCACCAATTTTGTAAAAAAGCAGAATTAGACAGTTTCAGAGAACGTTGAACTAGAATCTAAATGTAAAACTAATGTTTATAATAATTTTTGCATAATTTTTTTAGCGCTGTTTTTGTGAAAAATCACCCCAACGGCACAAACCGCCATGTATATTACTAAATGCGAATCGAATGTTAACAATTCTGAACAAAACCTACAAAGATTTTCCACTAACCTACCCTTACTATATTATACGAAGGCTTCTTACGAAGCCGCCTGCGGGGTCTAACAGCAAAAAAACAACCAACAAAATATTGATAATTGACAGTTTTATAGTGTCTTTAGTGAGACATTTTACTGTCATGTATGTATAATCTTTTCCAATCAAAATTACTTTTTATTATGAAAATGAAATAATAACTTTGTATAAGACAGATTTTTTTTTTTGACCGATCGCTAAGCATCATCAGAGTACAAAATTAAACTTAACGAAAAATACGTAGTGTGTGGTTATATATACTCATACATACAGAGGGAGAACACAAAACAGAAGAAAATAAGAGAACAGTGAGAAAACTAAAGAATAACATTTAAATTATAACACAGAACAGAGAGAAAGAGACAGATAATTTAAAATAAAAGAGGCAAAACGTCGACTGAGAAGGTTTAAAGAGAAGAAATGAAAGAATAATGAGAAATCTTATGAGTTTACGGCAAATATTCCTAATATCGGACTACCGAATAAATCTAACCAAATAAACCTGATTATGAAGAATATGACTATTAATTTTAATGGCTTCTTTTTATTTCCAGTGCTTCTAAATTATTTAATTCGTTGCCATGATCATTTTTGTGGAAAAAGTGAGCACCGGTGCTTTTATTGTAGGTGTGACCTTTATCAATAAGATGATTAGCGAATTCAGAAAACCGTGGTTATATAAACATCTAAGATGTTCTTCGATTCTAATATTGACATAACTGGTTGTTTTACCAAGTTAAAAAGTTATTTTTTCATTTAATTTAATGTGTCAAATCACAAAGTAATTGCTTTCTACGAAAATTTATTTTTTACTATATTCACTACGCTCAATACAAGCTTAAAAAGTTCCATGTACCCACATTTTGGTCTAATTTAATCTTTATTAAGATGGGTATAAAAATCGTGAAAAAACGAAAGTCGAATATATATATATAGAAGTGTTAGAGTGTATTTATAGTAGTGTAAAGTTATCAAACAAAACGGAATAGAAGTTTGGTTGTTTGGAAGCAAACTCGGCTAGACTAGCGAAACGGATCTCGATTCCCGTGTTAAATATCCCTTCCTTACAACGTAGAGGCGGTGGATATAATCCTTTTTGCTAGAATGGCAATTTCAAACTTTCTTAGGGTCTACGGATAAGCGTTCTTTATGTCGTTAGATAAGTCGCAGCAATGGAAACGCTTCCATCCCACTTCGCCTACGACGGAACACTAAGATAAGAGAGAGACAAACGGCTGAAATTATTCCTTTCTTTTCGGTATCGGTACGAGCTAAGTACTACACTACGATTCTTGAATAAAGAAGGTGCATTAAGAGGGCTATAATGTGTATTTAAATTGCTTTTAGTGCCATAATTTTTGTTTCTAATTTAATTTTTTTTCGCCGCCTGGTTCCTCTGTGCTCCGGGCATTTTAATTAGGAAATGGGGTTCGGCATTGTAAATTGCAAGTTCGAGAGATTTATTTAAAGCTCCGATCGGTCGCGGCTTAGTTTAATGTGGGAAGGCTACTCACGTGCTCCAAGGTAGGAATTAGGTTTATTTTTGCTTAACTTTTTTTGCAGGGTGAAATTGAAATCAAATTGAACCGAGAGGGTAAGAAATTTATGTTATCTTTTGATCACGAAGGCTTAATTTGGTTTCCTTTCACTTTGGCGTAAATTTGGGGTTTGTTCTAGTTTTAATAGGATAAAAAAACTTTGATTTCGACGTTTTTTCCCCGAAATTAGAGACTTTATTGTAAAAAAATTGGTTGTACATTTATGATTCAAAGTATTGCCCATCGCTGGCCGGTTAGCTTACGAATCTCGTGTTGAAAAAACTGGTCATCTTTTGAAGTGAACCACGAATCAATCCAAAATTTTACTTCTTCACACGATCGGAAGTGCTGGTCAGCCAGGTCGTGTGCCATTGATCGAAATAAGTGTAAGTTAGAGGAAGCAACGTCTTAAAAATTTGGCGAGAGGGGTTGGACTTCCCATTTCAACGTTTTCAAGTATGTCTTGACCACTTTCGCAACATGGGGTCGAACATTGTTAGTTAAAACCACCCGCAAATGACGAGAATTTGGCTCGTCAACTGACATTTTCAATCAAACATAACTTTATTATGCAGACACAAAATGACCAATGTTTCTTTGGGGTTGTGTTAAAACATGTCTAAGTTCATTGCATGATGTCTATGATCTATTTATTTCGACCACTGCTTACCGCTAAAGGCATCTATAAAAAAAACAGCTGAAGCAAAGCTGTACTCCTTATAGATTCGGTAAAGTTTTCACTCAGGCAATAAAACAAACCTTGTATAAATGACCGGTTAATAGCTTAGTGGACAAACGCGTCAGATTCCCACCCGGGTGTAGTGGGTTTGTTTGTTCTGCTAGCTAAGTCCTCCATTATTGCACAAGCAAAATCTTCCGTTTATCATAATAGCAGTAGGAGTTTAAAAAAAAATGACAGGTTATTCGTAATTCGGGAATATTTGTCTTTCTCGAAAACAAATAATAAATTATTGAATCATCATTGTTTGAAATAATAACTTTATGTAAACGTTTGATTAATAGTTGAACCTAATTAATGTTACATGTTTTCTAAGTATAAAGAGAGTATGTTTTATAAAACACTTTGACATGTGCACCACACTTATTTTAATAATTGGTAACTTGAGTTTATTTATATAAAAAAATTACTTTTTTTTGAGCTCTAATTTTGACACCACCCAAAGATTTCGTTTCGTAAATAGAAATAATAACGCAAATAAGATAATAGTTTTGACTCGCATAACTAATACCTAGTATGATATCAATTTCATTTACAAAATTTATAAAATACTGTCTTAAAAAATATAAGAATCTTTTCTCGAAATCTTTCCCAAAATGTTAATTATTTTTATACCGCCTCCGACATCTTAAAGACTTTTTTCTTGGTAATTTCGAAAAAAGTGAAGATACACAATTTAAATTTTGTTCCGTTATTTTGGCTGAGGCATAAAATGAATTTATAAAGGCAATATGGATAAATCAAATTTATATTTCAAGCACCTTATTTCAAGCGAGGAAGCGCTTGGCTCGGTGGGGGGCGGAGGGGAGGCGAGGGTGGAGAGAGACAGAAACCCCGGTGTTGGTATAATGGCGTTCTGGAATTGCCTCATACATCTTGCCCCAGCCTCCCCTTCCACCCACGATGAATTCTCATTTTCTGTTTTCTTTTGGTTTCTTTCAAGATCCAGAAGGGAGGGTTTTTTTCTTCTTTTTGTAACATTGCACGTCTGCGAATTTCTAAGGCTTCGGAAAGGGAATGCCTTGAGGAATTCAAAAAGGGAATTACCCAATCAGCATTTTGAATG
The DNA here is from genome assembly GCA_022651775.1 of Drusus annulatus. Classification (NCBI taxonomy): domain Eukaryota; kingdom Metazoa; phylum Arthropoda; class Insecta; order Trichoptera; family Limnephilidae; genus Drusus; species Drusus annulatus. The sequence continues at coordinate 1,159,954 of JAGWCC010000006.1, forward strand.
GAAACTCTTCTTGTTTACGGTACCTACTGAAGTTCTTTTAACCGATTCAAAGCTTATGTTAAATAAATAGAATGAGCATGTAGATACATAACTTACAGTACCTATCAGTAGAAATAAGTGGTAGAAAAATCTAGGTAAAGCTGTAATCAAAAAAATCAACTGTGCCTTAAAAAATGTAAAAATTAATTTTAATAATACATTTTTTACACTTCATTCCATTATTTTTTGTTTATTTACACTATACAAATGAAGCTGACAACTATAGATTTTATTTATTTGTTTATTCTTGCTAAAATATAAAGAGATACATGGGTTTGGTCCATGTCTGTCTCACTGGGATATTCCTGTGTCGAGACAGACGTGTTGTACATAAATTATTTAATATTAAATGTAAATATTTATTTATTTATTTATTTACGCCCGTTTAAGGCTTTTTACATACATTTTAATATATTTTATTTTTTACAAAATAGTAACCTCATTAGTGCAAGAATTGTGTAAAATATAAAAAATAAAAAAAGAGTATTGAATAGCAGATACAAAAATAACTAATAACATGTTCAAAAATATTGTAAAAGAAAGTAAATAAATAATATTAAGTAATAGGTCCAACTATTAGTTAAGCTTTATCAGATAAGAACGACTATACAATATTATTAAAGATAAAATAAAAATAAATAAAAAAGATTAAGAAGAAAAGAAATGAAAGATGAAATTAAATGAAAATTAGAACAAAGTTATTACGTGGAGGTTGCATTTTATAGATATTGTTTAGGTTGTGCACAATGATAAAAAAATAATAAAAAGGAAAAGGAAATAAAAGGGAAAAAAGATAAAGATGAAATTAAATAAATATTAAAATAAAGTTATTACGTGGAGGTAATATTTCATGGATATTGTTTTGGAGTATAGAGGTTGTGCATAAGATACATTAATAATGTTTTGGGTGTTTCATGATCTAGGTAAAGGTTAATACAGAAAATAAAAAATAGATTGAAAGATAGATTGAAAATTGAAGTATGCTCGTCTAAGTAGGTGTTTTACAGTATTTAACAATATTAGAGCGACCTATTTTACAATGTTTTATTTAGATACTATACGAGTTTATTTGTTAAGCCCATAAAAGCATCTAACGCATCCCATGTAACCCGTCTCCCAGAAGGTAATAAAACTACCCGAATGTATTTTTGAATGTTATTGTCAAGCCACCTCTGTCTACCATAAAACAAAACCTAAAGTCACAGATGTCCACTATAAGATAGACTCAATAAGCGTCCGTTCCAGACCTAATAGTATATATGCCATAGACTTGCTTAAAATTGTACCAGTCTGAAGATGCCCGTCATAGGGTGAAACCAGTCGGGTCTTGAATAAAAAATAGTGGAATCAAGTTAAGAATTTGGTATTGTTGAAAACATTAGAATGGAGTCCCCCACGAATTAACAGTTTCAAAATTAGAACTAATAAATGTAATGAGCTTTTTGTGTGATACAATTTGAGGAAATTTAAATTAAACTTTTTACCTACGGTAATACGAGAAATCTTAATGTTTTCGGATGAAATATGTAGCCTCATTATTTTGCGTTATATTAATTTCCCTTAATGGGGCAGTTGCTAATGTTTGTTAGAGACCCTATCGTGCGTACACACTCTAAAGATAATTCTTCAAGGATCTTTGAAAGAATTCAAAAGCCTTGGCCAAAATGGAAACGGTACAAGAGGGAACCCTAGCGCCTAGCGGGTGTAGTGGGTGGAGTGAGTGGAGTGGGCCGCCTCTGGGTGTTTAATGGCCCGGACACGAATTAAGACGATCTACTTGCCGGAACCAGTTCCCCTCGGCCCGACCCTGAAGCTGGGTGGCCCTGCCCTACCCGGACTTGGGCCTGCCCCATTCCGAGGTGGCCCTGCCGTACCCTGCGGCACCCTATTGTGCCCCTTAATGAGAAATGGGAAATAGAGTTTACTGGCCGTAAACGTTCATTAATGAAGCCGCGATGAAGTTATGGACTAAATACTTGCATGGTGCTGAGAAAAGAGACCTTTTTCAAATAAATTTCATGCCTGCCAACCTGGAAATTAGAATATTAAAAAAAAAACACACGCAAGAAAAGTCACCTTAAAAAATGAGAAATTATGTAATATTTACGCTTGAAATGAACAAAACTTTTTTATATTCTGTGCATATCATTGATCCTTTTGGTGCAGGTGCATAGTCGGAAAAAATGCGTCCAACATTTGTACACGATCGAAATTCAATACTTAAGAACGGGTCGCTTTTACAAGTCGTTCTTATGTTCAACAGTTTGGCTATGAAACGATTTGCCAGCCTCTGTATTTCCTCCTTCCTTTAACATGGGTTTCTTTAACGCCAAGGTTCAATTCTTCTTTTCATCAAAAAGACCCTTCACACAGCATCCCCAAAAACGACATAGGCTCTGAGGGAAATTATTTCCCTCGAGGCTTCCTGTGTGGAGTTAATGTTATATATAAAGAAATTAAAAAATAACTTTGTATAAGACCACGAAAATTATTTTAATTTTGATGACCGTTCGGTTTCGCTTAACGTAAGCATCATCAGGGTACAAAATCAAACTAAAGATGATGCTTAGGCTAAGCGAAACCGGTAGGTTATAAAAATTAAAATAATAGTCGTGGTCTTATACAAAGTAATTTTTTCGAATCTTAAATATGTCGAACTACAAAGTGATAGCTTTTTTATTAAAACAAATATACATACATCTTTAATTTTTCAATTCATATTAGGTGGGGGTATTAAATACATGAAATGTTCAAAAGAATTTTTGCACTATCCATGTTGGCAATGTATAATTATTTGTATTTTATGTTTAAGATAATGAGTTGGAAAATGTCTTCGTGAGATGGAGTGTGAATGTTTTAAGATCAGGCTAACAAAGTTAAGACATCAAAGCTGGAAACTTAATTAATATAAATATGTTAATCTTCGGACATCACTTTCGAGAATTTAATTTAAATCAAAAATTCATCGCGAACCCGTATTTGAACAATTTAACAATCATAGGAAGCAGCCTGTGATATTTAATCTGAGACAAAACAGCGTGCAAAACTTCAGCAGAAGACATTAGCACTAACCGCAAAACTTTCTTTCCCTAAATTAAATCCCTCCACGCCAAGATGACTCGGGGTAGTTACACACTGTAGTAATACTTAGCGTAGTTATAGGTTGAGCAATATGGCGACTGCATGGGCGCGGAGGGAGAAGCGACGTAGACCCGAGGAATCCAACATTAGGAATTGTAAGACAAGAATTACCCCTTAAGAGTATAACCAAGTAACGGATGTGTGTAATGACTCCAGTTCGCCCTATGCCTAAATTTATATTTCATGTTTTTTCACCCCGTTTCTTATGGGCGAAGGCGAGCGTGCGCGGGGAGTATCGGGCTAACGTTCTTGAAAAAGGAGCTCCGCTCGAATCGTGAATCTTTTAATGAAAATCATTTGGCGGGTAAGTGAAAAATCATTCGATGCAAGAAAAACGCGAGGAGCTTCCTTGTACCAGATACAGAAAATTCTCACATCCTTAAATTCGTTAGAAGAATCTCAACATAATCTGATTCTTGACGAATCACCTTTGGACATACAAATTTTAACCAAATCCTGTAATAATAATAATAATATTTGGATAATTTTTACAGCGCTATTTTTGTGAAAAATCACCTCAAGGGCGATGTACAAATTTTAATTTCTAGTTAAAATTAACTCCTAGTTTATATAAATATACAGCAACATAGTTACCAGGCATACTCTTCTGTTATTCTGACTCTTAACATGACCCGATTTAAGTGTTTGATTCAGTTGATCGTGCCATGTCTTCCTCGGGCGTCCACGACTTCTTCTTCCATTTACTTTCGCATCATGTATTCTTTTTAGACTCCTTTCTTCGTTTAATCCAAGAATCTTCAAGTCCTGGCACTTTTTATAGGATTTGTGCTGAATATGTAAATTAAAACCTATGATTTGTATACAAATTAAGATTTCAATTAATAATTACTTTTATTAATACATATATAATAACCTTATGTGCTTCGTTCTACTATTTTGAAATGTATTTTTTTTTTCTCACTCGATATATGAAAAAATAATTTGCATTCATCTAAATAAAAATACAAAAACAAACAAATAAATTCGCTGTACATGCCCATAAATAAATGAATCAGTGCAACGCAATTAAGATTAAAGTAGTAGGTAATTTTCATGTCATAGTATTTACACACAAGATTGATTCTAATGATTTCAAGGTAAACTTATGCAATATTGGTACCTATTATAAAATAAATTAACGCGTACAACTTTATTTATTTAAATATTTTTTTATCGAGCATGCACTTGCAATGCTTCGACTGTAGGATTTTCTTGAAATACAACCTGTACATGGTATACTAGATATTAGGCTTTGGAACATATAAGATATTATATTTCGGCGATGGTGAACTTTAAAGAAATTTGGAGGAAACATGTGTCTTATTGTTTATATTACTTGTTTTATTGAAAGTATGGCGATTTATTTTTATTGGCATTTAAAATGAAAAACACAATCGCAGGGGAGTACCTTCATAGAAAAAAAGGTGTCGTAGATACTTAAATGACGATTTTATACTGCAATAAGTAAGGCTATATTATATTTTGTTTCATATACGTACCTACCTTCGAAGGGTTGAATTTATTCCTTGGTAGATAAATTACTTAAATTTATTTGAAAAAAAATTGATTCGGCAACATAATTTCTACAGTGACCTATAGAGTTTTGTTTTGTTTTTTATGTAAATACCGCACAACAGTCTCAGCTGCTTTCAACTGTCTGGAGCCACTGAGACTACAGCATCTCCAATTAGGGTATGTTGTGAGGACTAAGGTAGTAAGAAGGGGAAGAAGATGGATAATAGAAAGATTAAAAGTACCTGGCTATTCAAATCTGGTAACTATACACGGTTAAAGGAATTTTAAGCCATGTTTGGATTCTTAATGTGAACTATCACCAGGGTGATACTGAGATTATGTACAACTCTGGAACGAGACGCAAATATACTAGTATATATGATTTTTTAGTGGATTAATTGTGAAATAACACATATTAATTAAAAATTATTTATTTGTACACGCCGGAATTTGATGCCGTGAACCCTTAACCTCTGGATTCATAGTCAAGGATCTTGATTGATCAACTCGACCGTGAATGCAAGACGTTTTTCCATTTTGTAAGTTTTCTGCTCAATTAAAAAACGATATATTTAATTTACATACCCAAAGTTAAAACATACTTAAGAAAACGTACGTACATTGAATTAGTTTGTTTGGTAGGTATAATTGGTAGGTAGGTCCTACTATTTATTTTGATGTTTTTCAATTAAATACTATGTGTATATCACTTTAAGTATTTAGCCTATAAAATATAGGATATTAGTTATTGAAATACTATCAATAAACTTAAAAATGAAACAGAAAAGCCATAAAATAAAAGAATAATGGTCGCGACTGAGACACGAACTCGGAACCTCTTCTCCATCCGGGAAAAACGTCTTTGCCAATTAAGCCACCGAGACGTTATAAGAAACCGACATTTTAATCCATCTCATACTCCATTGAAAATTATTGTTATTATTTTTTCAATTTCTTCCGATTAATAATTATTCTTTTTATTTTCTGGCTTTTTCTGTTTCATATTTACGTTATGGATTATTGATATTGTTTCAACAATTGATATCGTATATAATAAGCATTAAAGATTTTAAATAAATTTTAATTTAATAATAAAAAATATGTATCTATTTAAACGAAACCAGTAGGGGTGTTGCTATAAATTTAAGTTGTGAACAAAAAGTTACAGTTAATTTTAATAATAATGGTTTAACGCAAAGTTATTCGCCTCAGAAAATATTAAACAAACGTAAGCATCAAATGTTTTAAATTTTTAAGTAAATTTTATATTGCATGGAACTTACGTCCACCGAAGAGAAAATAATTGAAAACACAAAATGGCTTTATAAACCTGCCGAAAAGACGTGTTCCCAAGATGCCTTCGTAAGCCTTGAATAATTCATGAAAATAACCCATTAAGGAGACGAATTAACTTTTTCTAATCTAAAAGCCTTGAGCTAGGGGAGTGATTAAAATAAGTTTGAAAGTGCCCACTCAAGATAAAAAAATAAAGCTTTCAACAATTTAAAAACAAATTGAGCATAGAAAATTAAAGAAACATTTTTGAAAATGCTAAGATAAATGTATGTAGGTATCTACCTAGTTTTCGATTATGAATACCTTTCATACGACGAGTCTACATAAATCTATTTATACAATGAGTAAGTCAATTAACTTCGTTAGTTCTTGTTGATATAATTCTTCATAATGATCGGAAATCATAATAAATTACAATCAACTTAAATCACTGTTTTTAACACTGAGGCTGTATTTAAACAAAGCATAGTAAATATCGTCATAATAATAGTAATACTTGGCTAATTTATAGAATGCAATTTTGTGAAATATCACCTGAAGTGAGCTTTACAAAACTTAAAAGCTATGTCTAAATTTACAATTAAACTGTCTAATTACCTAAAATTATTGTGTTGATATTTAAATATTAGTTTTTTACATTTGTCGCGGGCTGTGAAACATTGTCGAACTTTTTGTTTAGCAGTAGATCAAGGATTGAGGATGGCGGGTCGTTGCATAAAAAATATTATTACACTGGTGAGTTAAGATGTTAACGGATTAGCCTAACTGTGTAAATTAGGGTAATTCTTTTATTCTGTTATTTATATATATGATTTTCGGAAAAGATGAGTTTTTGAGATTAACAATACAATCGGTTGAAATCGTTCAGGTGAAAGTTAATAATAAAAAAAAAGTTTTTTTTTGTAAAACTTCGTTCCGAAAATCTTCCACTTATCATGCATACATATCAGTCGATGAAAGTAAAGTATGAAACTGTATATCTGTTGAAAATGATAACGTTATCTCAACGGTTATTAGATCGAAAACATTTTTGTTAACAAGTACATCGTTACACAAAAGTTGCGGTATGTTTTGAGGCTGAAGATAGTGTGAAGGGAAGGAGATAGGGAAGAGCAAGATTGAGCGGTACCTGGCTATTTATATCTGGTCACCAAACACGGCTAAAGCCATGGCAAGCAATGTATCGATTCTTAATGGTGTCTTTTACCAGGGCGACACGTATCTACCACTTTGAAACGTGCCGAAAATATAATGTATATAAGAATATATATTATTTTTTAATGAATTATTTGTGTTATGACACATGTTAATTGAATAAAAGCCATTTGAGAACGCTGGGTTCATAGTCGAGCATCTTACTAATCGATGACAAAGGCCGTCAAATTGATCATTGGTAAAAAATAACCATATGCCCACAGATTGAGAAAATCAAGCATTATCAAAACATTCGCAGTTCGGCGAGGAAAAACCAACTTTTGTGCTTTTTATTGCTAAAGGAGAGCTTTTTATATTGCTTGAGAAAGCATTCCCTTCTAGATTCACCATTACAGTTTGTTCAGTGGCGCGCGTCGGGTCGCCGCCCCTGCGCCAGGCGGGCGGCTGCTACGCCCCTGTAACGGCCATTATAAAGATGTCCCGAGGCAGGAACCGAACCCCGGCGTGGTATATAGGCGACTCGAAGCAGACAGATATACGGTGGACCACGGGGGGCCGAGACAGTGTGAGATGATGCGAGGGTGCGAATGCGTTAGATTTTATTGATAATCGGTATGAAACTCAATTAAGCGATGTTTTATGGAATAATGTATATGTGCAGAAAATTAAGATAGAGAAAGTATGAAATATATCACATATTGACGATGAAAATGAAATAATAACAAAGACCAAGAAAATCTGAATATCTCATTTTTAAGAATATAACTTTCACGAACATAAAAACTTTCAAAATTCAGTAAAAATAAGTTTTTCTTTTAAGCCTTTACTTTAACTACACTAGATTTTCTACTACTGAGAAATGTCTACATTGGTTATGATGGATATGCCTTATTTGAAACGTCGTTTGTCGAATGGGGATTAAAAGTTAATTTTTTTTATGCTCACAAATTGCCGATCAGACACATAATTTTATTTAAAGACGTTTCCAATACTTAGTTAAGGCTTTATCTTTTAAAATTTATACAAAATGATGAAAATGAGGTAATTACTTTGTATGAGACCACACAGAGAGGTAGATACTTTAAGTATCGCCCTGGTGAAAGACCACAATTCAGAATTGAAACGTTACTTGAAATGGCTTTAGCCATGTTTGGTGACCAGACCTGAATAGCCAGGTACTTCCCAATTTTCCCCTTCCTCATCTCCTTCCCCTCCCCGCTACTTTCAGACTCACAACATATCCCTACTGGGGATGCCATGGTCTCACTGGCTCTCGACGGTTGGGAGCAGTTGAGACTCTTGTGCGGTATTCACGAAAAAAAAAAACATTTTCTATGAAGATAGCAACATGTAATGAAGATGAATATGTATAATAAATTATATTTTAGTAGAAAGCAATCACTTTGTGGTTTTACATATTGAATGAAAATGAAATAATAACCTCGTATAAGACCACAGATTGTATTTAATTATTTATGACCGGCCAGTTTCACTTAGCCTAAATATCATCAGGGCACAGAATTACTACACAAAAAAAATACATAGAGTGTGGTTTTATTTTCTCATACATACAGAGAGAGAACACAATATAAAATAATAAAAAAAGAGAACAGTAAGAAAACAAAAGAATAACATTCAAATTATAACAAAGTAACAGATAGAAGAGGCAAAACGTCAACTGAGAACGTGATATTTTTACATATATATTTGCTGAAGGTCAACTTCATCAAATAGTAGTTTTGATAGCATATTTAAAAAAAAAATAATATATATATATATAGTGAATACCGCACAAGAGTCTCAACTGCTTCCAACCGCCTAGACCCAGGGAGGATATGGCATCCCCAATCGGGGTATGTTGGGAGGCTGAATTTAGTGGAGAGTGAAAAGAGATGGGTAAAAGAAGGGTTGGGAACTACTTGGATATTCAGATCTTGTCAACAAACACGGCTAAAGACATTTCAAGCAACGTTTCGATTCTGAATGGTGGTCTTTCACCAGAGCGATACTAAGAATATCCACCCCTCTAGAACGTGCCGAAATTAAACTTTATATTATTTTATGTGAATTAAATGTGTTATGACACATATTAATTAAGTAAAAGTTATTGGCGCACGCCGGGTTTGAACCCGCGACCTTTGGATTTGTAGTCGAGCGTCTTACCACTCGACCATGGCGGCCGTTAAACATAGATCTTAATGATTAACTTGATCGCAATGATCTGGGCCAGCGATGGAATCTAAAGATGAAAAGCTTGATAAAGTGGAGTGGTGATTTCGAAGAGGAAAAAAAAACACCGAGAATGAGACTGAAATGAAATGCAACGAAAAAATGATTTTCAAACGTATTAAAAAACCTACGTACAGAAGTTTTATAACTGCTTTTTGGTCATCCTGTACCTTAATATAAACCGACACCTTGTTCCTATTAGAATATAGATATTAGACTTTACGAATTCAGCGAGGGGGGCGGGAGATTTATATTTTTCTATTCCACGGCTTCCAGTGCTGGCAACATTAAGATGTTTTATTGAAGCGGAGAATTCAAGAAATATCTCGGGCTTTATTGGAGATACGTTTTACCTACGGGGGAATGCGAAGATGTTTCTACCCCGGCTTCAGCTACAACAATTTACAAACTCACCATTATCTTTTAGTTATTACATTAATTTATTACTTTAACGGACCCACTTTATAACAATAACCATCGTCATATTGTTATATAATTATTTTAAGGCGCCTTGTGGTGATTTCTTACACAAACAGTGCTAGGAAACATGGAAAGACAGTGTTATTTTGGTTGTGAATACGTAGGTACATATATAAAAATTTGCACTTTTCAAAATTTCAAATCAACTGATGTCTCCACCTAAAATCTAAACAAAAACACACCTATTCTGTATTTTAGCAGAAATTATTTTGTATTTAAAGCGGGTGGAATAGAGCAAGTTATTTCTTGGCATTTTTGTTTTTCATTTCATGATTTTTCAACAACTAGTTAAGTACAGTCGAACTTGGTTATAACGATCACGATAATAGCGAGGTCACGGCTATAATGAGCAATTACTATGTGATATGTTGGTTCGAGCTTCTCTGATATAACGTCCAAATAGTATTGTCAACTCAATGCGCCCGGGTATGAGAAAAAGACCCAACTCTCAAAACAGTCAAATAATGTCATAAACGAGACAAAGAAAGCCGCCCGTCCGGCACAGCGGCGGACTTTCCGCAAATCACGTAAAGGAGGGTTTATAATCCATAATAGTTGGCGCTCCAAGAAACATTTCTATCCAGTACTGTGTACTAGTACCTATGTGCGTACAGTTTATTATTATTATTAAATTAAGTCATTTCGTAGTTAGTTAAGCAAGATTTTCGTAATAAAAGAATGTGTTGCTTTATAATATGCAAGCTTTCATACCGTGGTGTACATATCGATATTAGTAGGTAGGTATTTTTGTTACCTATCTACGTTTATAACGAGTAATGGCTATAAGGAGCAAATTTGGTTCGTCCCTTCGCCCTCGTTATAACCAAGTTTGACTGTATATCAATATATTTATATTTTTTTTAAGAAATTCATACATTCCCGGGTTACGAATAACCTGACGATATTTGAAAAACTCCTACTACAATCATAATAAGAGAAAGATGTTGCTTGTGCAATGATGTAGGATTTGGCAAGTAGAGGAATTGAACCCACAACGCCCGGGTGGAAATCCGACGCGTTTATCCACCCAGCTACTAACCGATCATTTGTATCATTAATATTAATCTACAAAACCAATTAATTTTAACGTAAGGTCTTTTTCTAAACGTTTTCCGAGTGAAGTGCTTTTGCATTGAAAATTCATATCTCAGTCACCCGTTTTTTTTATGAAAAATCACTTAAAGATCGTTAAAATTCAAATATCAATTCCTAGGCTCTATCTTAGTATTGAATAAACATAATCTATAGCTCATTACTTCTGACAAGTTGCATCTATCAATCAATAAAAAAACCTATTTGAACAATGAATTCGAGAAATTAGCGTATATTAGTTAATTAACACATGTTTATTCATACATAATACATATATGTAGTTAGTTTGACTTTTGTCTTGACAAAAAAAGGATACTCTCGAAACCAGTCACTAGTTTATATAAATCAAGTGGTTCAGTATTGGGTATTGATCATTTTAAAAGTTAAAGTTAAAAGAGAAAGTTCGAGACTTTACTTGGAGCAAGTGGATGAGTTTGTGTATTTAGAAATTATAATTACGAGAGACGGAAAGGCTGATAAGGATATTGAAAGAAGGGTGAATGCAGGAAACTCCATTAATATTAATTAACAAAATTAACAAAACAGAAATTGTCCGAAGAAGCGATGCTAGCAGCCCACAATGGAGTGCTTATACCAACCCTGATGTATGACAGTGAGGCATGGAACTGGCAAAGGAAGGATGAAAGTAGACTGAATGCTGTGGAAATGAAATGCTTGAGACGTATGTGCGATAAAACCATGTATGACCGTATTAAAAATGTGGATATTAGGGAAAAAATGCAAGGCTGATGTGAACGTAATGAATAGGATCAAGAAAGGGACGCTAAGATGGTTTAGGCATGTAGAGCGAATGAACGAAAAAAAGAGTGTGAAAAGAATATAAGATGCGAAAGTGAATGGAAGAAAAAGTCGAAGACGCCCGAGAAAGACATGGAACGATCAAGTAAATCAAATACTTGAATCGGGTCATGTTAAGAGTCAGAATAACAGAAGAATATGTATGAGACGATGTGTGAATGTGAATGAAGCAAGGAGTGTGTGCCAAGACATAGAAATATGGTGGTCCGTCCTCTCTACCCACTCCTGCGGGGAAACGGCGTGATGGTGAGTTAGTTAGTTTTAAAAGTTGTTTTTTTTAAATAATATTTACAATGTTCACACTACTTATTTAATATATTAATAATATCTTTTGTGATTTTGTCGGTATATTTTCCGGCAGCGCAAACTATCCGGCAAGTTTAATTTACTCTACCCCTCTGCAAATAGTGATATAATGGTGAAAGCCTCCGGATGCCGCCGGAAACGAATAATCCTCCATGCTGGGAAAGTTCCAGGGGTTTCCCGTCAGAAGTTTAGGGATCCCCTCACATCCGGTGTTTGCCAAACTTTCCGAGCGAGAACCTCCGAGGAGATGGAGAACGCCGGAAATTTGACTAATAAATCAGGCTTGGTTTTCCACTTAACTTAGGAGAAATAAATCAGGCTCCGTTCGCAGCGCTAACCCTGAAGTGTGGTATATAATAAGGGAGAGGCCCTTCGCCTATATTCCTCCGCGTTCTTATTCTCACTAAATAAATATCTAAACGAGAATACCCAACATAAGTACTTAAATATTTGAAAACGAAAATTTATGGTCCACATATAAATAAGTTTAATAATAATAATAACAGTGAACGTATATAGCGCAGTTTTGTGATATTTCACCTCAAGTGCGCTTCATACTAAATTAATTACGCTAATAAGACTAACTAACAAGGAGAAAATTGTACAAAATATGGATACAAATCAAAACTATCTAAAATCATGTTTGTTATCATAAATCATGAGAGAAAAAGGTTCAGATAAGGGTATAACAGTGCGTGTGTACATCAACAGATTAAAAAAACAATTTACCAGAAGCTAAGGGTATAAACATTCAGATGAAACGTGTGAGTTCATATTAACATTGTTGTCAAATCAAAGAAAAGGAAATTAGTTTGAGGACAGTTAACATGTTGTTACTTAAAACATAAATATTCAAGTAAAGTAAGTAACTAAATGATTGTAAAAATGCAAACAGTGTAAATATAATTTAGTTTAGTATGTAGATCTATTGAAATGCATATTTTTATTAATCTGAATCTTAAAGACAAACATTTTTACCGATATCATTGTATTTCGATTTACGATGTGGATTAAAATATTTGAACTCTAGTCTAGTTTCACAAGTTCCTTGTCAAGAGAATGATTAACGTGTTTCAATTGTATCCTTACATAATGCGGAAGAATTGGTTACATATCTATTTAATTTATTAGGATAAACAAAATATATATCTGGTGTTGTATTTCAGAAATTTATTTATTTATTTGTTATTTGTTCGGTTCTTACCTTAACGTATTCACCCAGTTCCTACCTTTTCAACCATTTCACTATATTCGATTTTCGTATTCAACAACACTCTGTTTGAAAACAAATGTATTTCAAATAAAAGAGTTTTGTGTGCTCAAAAAGTGTTGCTCGTTGGTTTTTCGCTTGTTCATCGGTTTTGTTATTGTTCTCAAAATAATATTAAAATAAATGTGGTGTTGTGAACTAAGAAAACTTAAATCAATTTTATGTATTCAGGTGTGTCAATAATACAATTGTTAAAGAAGATTTTAATAACTTATGACTTTAACTTCATCGGTGAGTGAATGGTTTCCCATTTTCCTTTCATTACTTAATCTTTACAAATCCATAATTAGCCACTTTCATCAAGTAGTATATTTTTTCGTTTTATAGTCTACTAATTTTCAAATTCGTTGTTTTATCGCAGCTTCAGATCCAAAATCTGGTCTTTCTCTTAGTTATTTAAACAACAAAATATTTCTATTATTTTGTTTTTTTATTTTCCCAATCAAGTGTTCCGCCATATTTCATTTTGGATTCCTCCTTATAATATCTCTGGCGTGTAACAATGGGATTTGATTACAAACAATTTTTAATTAAATGCTACCATGTTTTATTTTCAAACTGAATTGTTAATTTGTGTAGGTTATGTAAAATGATTGTCACAAAACCAAATAATCTTCCGAAAACAATAAATAAAATTCTAAGAACAGAAGCCTGCAAGTAGTAGGTAACAATAATGAATCATTTTACAAATAAATACATGGAAACTTTGTGTATGTTATGAACCTACATAATATAGTACCTATATAGTATATAAAAAAAAGCCGCGTCATACACTAACGTGGGTAAGAAAAATAAGGAAAAGGTAGGAAGGTTGTTAATTTATAAAAGTTTATTTTCGACAAACAAAGTTTCCCGCTGTGATCAATTACCTATTTGAGTCATTATTTGTTTTGAAGTTCAAAATTATACAAATTTTAATTACTTTAACGGCCTTGTGAGATTTTTAGTATTTCATTTAACCCTTTCAACCATTATCACCCAAAAATACACACTTTTTGTCTTTCTAATACAAGTAATACTAAAAATGATTTATTCATTAATTCTAAACTGATAGTTAGAAAAATGTCAAAGGTTGTAAGTGAATGATATTCCTTAAGAGTAATCTTTAAAAAAAAAAAAAAATTAAAAAAAAAAATAAAAAAAAAAAATAAAAATAAAAAAAATAAAAAAAAAATAAAAAAAATAAAAAATAAATAAACAAAATAAAATAAAATAAAAAATAAAAAATAAAATTTAAGTAATTCTAAATTTTAGGTTATTATGATATGGTGATTGTGTCCTGCCAGAAGTGACCTGCCAGGTAAGTATGTTGCTGTATATTTATATAAACTAAGAATTAATATTAAGTAGAAATTAAGATTTGTACAGCGCCCTTGAGGTGATTTTTCACAAAAACGGCGCTATACAAATTATCCAAATATTATTATTATTATTATTATTATTATTTTAAATTATTTATAAAATTAAGGTAAAACGTTAAAAAAATTCTTCACTTGTTTTCAAACTGAATCTTTTACTGAAATTTTAGTATGTTTTTCATAAAATTTAAAAGGTTACAGTTAAAAAAAAACACTTTGAACGTATACAAACATTATATATGGAATCCCTAATAAGAAATGGATTAACTACATTATTGTACAATTCAGTAAATTTATTGTCTCTTCGTGCTATATTATGGCTAAAAATTGTGTGTCAGCATACATCACAATCGAAATATAACGAAATAGTGGTACATGCTCACAACACAAGACTAACTGCAAACGAAGGTCTTATAATTCCCAGATATCTGAATAAATATAGTCAAAGAACCTTAAAATACTTTGTTCTTAAAACATACAACTTGTTACTGATGTCAATAAAAAAATTGAGTAATTATTTTGAGAAGGAAATGTTTACTGTAAGCGTGGCTTCGTGGAAAAGATTTTTTATAGTAATCTTTTATTTGTCTATTTTTACTCTTTTTTATTTATTTTTTTGCAAACTTCATTGTGTTTTAATTTTAATTGTGTATGTATTTTTTATATTTTTTCTTATGATGTAATATATCTCACCCATTCTAAATTTTTTTTAAAGATAGTCAATTGTAAGAACCTGTTGACAAACTGCTATGTAGCAGCTTACCGGGACTTCATTTTTATGTATATTATGTAACTTTAGATTTTTTAATTTTTTTAAAGCCTAAAAAACACATTTTTTTTAACTACCCACAGAAAATTTCAAGATAAATTATTTTTTTCCTGTACTAAAATGCTACAAAGTGACGTTTATTGCCATTTTGAGTGCTGAGGCATCAAAAAATAGTTTAAAAGTGAGATTTGATTGACAAGGTACCGTAACAAAATAATTTTGCATTTTTTTTAAGGGTTACCTGTAAGGGTTAAGGCCTCGAGGTAATGTTTGAGGAGAGTAATAAAAATTTATTCGAAGCGGTAAATTTCGTTTTGAAGATTCCTGCGGATTTTTGATATCCAACTGCGATGATGAGGTGGACGACGCATGTTTTAATAAAATAAGGCAACATTGTAGGTATTTAATATTTTCCTAGAAAGCAATCACTTTGTGGTTTGATATATTTGACAAAATGCATCAGTGCTCATATTCTCTATAAAATTGGTCATGACAATAGATTAAATAATTTAGAAGCACTAAAAATAAAAATTGTATTATTTTGTTTTCTCACTGTTCTCTTATTTTTTATTGTGTTCTCCCTCTGTATGTATAACCGCATTCTTTTTTTATTTTTCTTAATTTTGTACCCTGCTTAGGCTAAGCAAAACCGGTCGGTCATAAAAAAATAAAATGAAATCTGTCTGGTCTCATACAAAGTAATCAATTCATTTTCATTAAATTAATAAATAATTGAATGATTGACTTATTATAACCAAATATAACATGGTGATGTCATAACATGCCATAAACATAAACATTGATGGCGCATTACCAGAAAAAAAAAAACAAATTGACAAATCTCCGCCGATAAACGAACTCGAGTAGACATTAAAATACAATAAAGCCTCGCTTTAGTGGCCGTAAAACAGTTGTAAATTATTATTTTATGGGGTGTTCCAGAGCCTTATCAACATTTTAATACACAACTCGCAAGATCAAGTTTCAAACTTGTTGTACTGATGCCACAGGTAAGGGCCCGATAGGCGAGAAGCGGTAGTAAAAACCCCATAAACCCGACAATAATACTTGGCTGGATTGCGCTATCATTTATCCCGAGAATGGTGATAAACCATCATGTAAAGCGAATCAAATTTTACTCCTAGATTAGGGGACGTTTAGGGGTAGGACCTATTACTATATTATTACCAATTCTCACTGGCTTTGTTAGTGCCTAATAGTTTTTGCGGACTGGAACCCTTTTCCGGAAAAACATACAATTATTTTGCGGATTTTGTTTTTGTACGCAAACTTTAGTACGTTCAATAAAAAGGATATTAAGATTGTATTTGTTATATGACTTTACTATTCGAGTAAAAAACATTTTTAAATAACTAGCGTAACACCCAACCGAATTCACCCGCAATATTGTATTTTTTTCTTATTAACTAACAACTAACTAACCATTAAAATGAACTCGAAATTTTAATCTGTACATCTGTATACAAATTATGTAAATATTATTATTATTAAAAAAATTTTAAAAATAACTTTGTATAAGACGACGGTTATTTTAATATCCGTGGTCTCATACAAAGTTATTTATTTAAATATGTCAAACCACAAAGTGATTGTTTTCTACGAAAATGTATTTTTATTATCAACCACCACGCCGTTTCTCCGCAGGGGTAGGCAGATAAAATGGACCCCCATATAACTATGTCTTGGCACACACTTCTTGCTTCATTCACATTCTAGTTGGTTTTATTTATATATAATATTATATATGATATAAATACAAGAATAGATTTACAATATAAATTATACAGAGATTTGTTTAAACAAATAATTAAAAAGGTTTTTGTTACAAAAAAATACCAAATTTAGTAGAGAATCACTTCTTTTGTTTCTTCTTCCTTGTAATATCTATGGTTTAATCAATTGTAAAATACCTCTATAATGGAGAAAGTTCTAGTGCTTAGGGAGGGATAAATTTAAATATACTCTTCTGTTATTCTGAATCTTGACATAACCCGACTCCAGTATTTGATTCACTTGATCGTGTCATGTCTTTGTCAGGCATCCCCGACTTGTTCTTTCATTCACTCTCGCGTCATATATTCTTCTCACACTCCTTAATAAATAATTGGATTGTATGGAACAAACGGTTTGGCGCCTTGTTTTATTTTGCGATTCTTTGATAGACATTTCAAAGCGCTATAGCCCATGATGGACATGACCGTGTGAGCCAAAAATAAATGCGCTGACTTAAAATGTTCTGGATTGAAAACTTGTGCACATTTCACGTTCTCACCGTTTGGAGGGTTTTGTCTGGGGAAAACAAATATATTTTGAAATGTATAGTGCAGATACACCAATAATAATTACTTTTAACTATTATTAAATGTATAACTCCTTAGTAATAGGTACTTGGCTAATTTATATTGCGCTTTTTTTGTAGAATATTACCTCAATCACGCTTAACGATGATAAAAAATAACATGAAACTATTGCGTCATTAGTAATTAGCTTAATTCTTGCTAAAGAAATTAATCTACCGAATGATTTTTTTTCCAAGAAAAATTTGTTACGATCTGAACAAAATTAATGTACCGATTTTTGACAAAGTGTGGTTTTGGAATATTAAATAAAAAAAATATTAGAAGTTCCCAGAAAGTTGATGAAACTTTACGTACCAAAGAGATTTATTTAATGAAAAAATATTTAATTATGTTATTAAAGATATATTATAATAAATAATTATGTAAAAACTCTTTCCATAGCCACAAACTAGAGGAGCTTGACTTACTCGTATGTATCATCATTATGCCTCCATTGTCGAGTGGTAAGACGCTCGACTACAAATCCAAAGGTCGCGGGTTCAAACCCGGTGTGCCCCAATAACTTTTATTTTAATTAATATGTGTCATACACTTTTAATTCATATAAAATAATAAAATAAAAAATTGCGAGACGTTCCAGAGTTGTAGATACACTAAGTATCACCTTGGTGAAAGACCACCATTCAGAATCGAAACTAGGCCTAAAAATGTCTTTAGCTGTGTTTGGTGACCAGATCTGAATAGCCAGGTACTTTCCAATCTTCCGTTTCCCCATCTCCTTTCCTCCCCACTACCTTCAGCCTTTCAACATACCATAATTAGAGATGCCATATTATCACTGGCTCTAGACGGTTGGGAGCAGTAGGGACTCTTGTGCGGTATTTACTGTAAAAAAACAATCAAACTGAAAAAAAAAACATTTTAATACTGCTTTTGTTATACTTAACATGAATGCATCTTTGTATGTTTTCAATTCAAGTTATTATTTCATCAAAATTTCATATCCGTTTTCAGGACAGAAAGCTCAAAGCTCGCTTTATTTTAACTGAATCTCAGTATTAATGTTGGTTTGTCAGTCGGGAGTTAAATTAAAACAATTAATATTCACGAACTCCCAAACTATTCCAATAGTTTTTATTTGCAACCATAGTACCAATGCGAACACCCTGCAGTTTGAAATCACCAGCTAAGCTCGCACAGCCCGCGACTTTCGACGCCATCCAAAAGCCCCGAAAGCTCCCGAAAGCTCCCGAAGTTCGCCGATCGCGCCCGCTACCACAGGGCGGTCTGGAACTTCATACGCAAACAATCGCTTTTATGGCGCATAAAACTAAACCTTTATTATCCATTGGGTCGTAAAACTCTCACTCTTTTTATACGGAAACGGAAAATTACGCTTAGCGGGACTTAAGAGCTTTTCGTGTCAAATCTTATTCTGATTATGCGCCGATCGCTCTGATTGAACTTTTTACGAACCATCCCGCGGTAGGCAAACAGTGCTTATTCAATGGTGGCCCACGTATTCGTGATAGCGATTTTTTAATGGCACTTGCTTTTATTTTTATTAAAATAACGACCGAATATACAGCCACTTACCTTTTAAAGCTGTAGTCGTGATTTTATCTCAGTCTTACATAGGCATATATTGGCAGAATGCGTGGTATCTTTGGTTTCATAAAATTATTTATAAAACAGATTTTTATGCCAGTGTTCAGGATAAACCTTATTCAGGTTTGTAATTTGTTCAATTAACATGATTCCAAGATAATTTTCATTTTATTTTATTTTTTATAGTGAATATTTGATTTAAATGAAGTCTAGAGCCAGTGAGACTATGGCGTCCCCGATTGGGGTATGATGTGTGGCTAAAGGTAGTGGAGAGGGGAAGGAGATGGGGAAGAAAAGGGTCGGGAAGTACCTAGGTATTCAGATCTGGTCACTAAACATGGCCAAAGCCTTTTCAAGCAACGTTTCGATTCTGAATGGTGGTCTCTCACCAGGGCGATACTTAGAGTATCTACCACTCTAATATCAATAATACTCTAAATTAATATCATATTATTAATCATACAGATCAAAATTTCTTACCGTAGACCTAGAAACATCGAATTTCTTTTCCTCAATTATCACTCTACTAATTATGGGTATCATCCCCCACTGTCCAGAATATCAAGACTTGTTAACTCAAGCCACGGCCTTGAAATTTTAGGTACCAGACTAAATGATTTTTGTCATTCTTTACGACTCTGCCAAAACCTTATTCAATCTTTGACTTGAATGTTATTTCAATTGTAGAATGTATTTTATACCTATTTTTGTCATTGCTTCATTAAAATATTGTGTATGTGCTGTTCTTTATATGCTGCTTTTTTCCCCATTTCGTGTCGTATATATTCTTTTTGTAATCAGGCAATGGTATGTTAGTATATAAATAAATAATTGAACAGTAAAATGTAAATTCGTTTAGGTCAAGTTAAAATTACCATAGAATCAATATCCAATCGCCAAAAAAAAACATTGCCAGGTCGCATTAAAAGCCGCGTGTTTCCTTATATTATCTTTTTAATTTCATCTGAAAGCGTAACTCGACCGCCTAATGCCGTGTGGGGCATGAGCAACGCGTGTGCACGAAAACGCTGAAATTCTCTAATATTCCGCTCGCCACAAATCGAAATCGAATTTCATTAAAAGCGAGCGGCCAAGTTCATTATTCTAAGGAGCGGAAAACGCAAAAGTATGAAAACAAAATATCTCCGCGCTCTCCGCCGGCGTGCCTCCTGTTTACGGCTGTTTACACTCATTCGGCGGTATCTGTAATACTTTTTTAATTTTGTATTACCCTTAGGTGTCCATAAAACGAGGCCGTAAAGATTTTTTCTGTTGAAATTTGCTATTCAAACGCTCGCCTCGCCGTCTCGGAATCAGAATACAGCGGCGGGGCTCCGGCAAATTGCGTCCCGCTCCCTCCCGCGCGCAGCTCCCGCCTGCCGGCCCATTCGCACTCACTTTAGAGGCGAGAAATTATAAAAAGCTGCAACAAAATCGCGATAAAGAGGACCGTTTTGCGCATGAGCACTTCATTCGGGGACTTTTATTGATTTCGGTAGCACATAACAGCGTTCGTGCCTTAGATTGTGAGGCTTTCGAGATCTTGTACAGAGGGGGTGTACCGGGCGAACAACACCGCGCGGGGACAAGCAGCATTCTAAGCGAAATTCTTATCAATATGGGACATTAGAATGTCTGCGATGTGAATGTGGGGTTAGATTCCGTTCTATAATGGAGTGGATTTTTGCCGTGTGAGGTTTACTCGGGGAGCGGCGGGGAGCTTCTGTCGGCGCTTGGAGGGGATGAAAGAACTAGTCCGGTTTGTAATGGCTGACACGAACTGTGGATCCCAAATATACCGATTCTCTGTTGCTAAAATGTGCACGCACACACACACATGTTGACTTCCCGCCGTATCTGCCCGGGTGACTTCAACTAGAACCCGTCTCTTTATTATGTTAATAATTCAAAATAAACTTTTGCAATGCGCCGTGAGAACGAAATAATGTGCTATCTACGAAATATAACCAGGTACCAGATTATTGCAAAGATTTTTAAATTACCAGTCAAGTTTGTATTGTGACAATGATCATAGATATGAACTTCCGCTGACCTAATATTAGATGACTATGGCAGCTTTCGGCAGATTAAATTAATGCAATCGCATTTAAAACATACGTCGTTCGGGTCGGAGGTTTTGTTTTTAGTTTCCAGACCAACACCGAGTCCTTGCTCAAGTATGGGTAAAAGTAAGTTCTAATAATAATTATATTATTTTGATAATTTACAAAGCGCTGCTTTTGTGAAAACTCACCTAAAAGCGCTGTACAAATTTTATTTCCTTAGCTCCATCTTATTAATAACTACGCATAATCGATAGCATACGAATATTTATATATCTTATGTGGAGAAAAAATACATATACACAAGCATACTTACCTGGCAGGTCACTTTTATTCGAGTTACTCGTATTTCTATTTTGGAGAAAAATACAGTTTTGCACTCAGAGGACATGATATTGACGATATTATAGTTGGTATTTAATCAAATTAAAAACCTTCCAAAATACTTAAACCAATTGCAACTTCATTTTGCTGCAATTACCTTTAAACTTAAATTGTACCTACTAACTTCTTTTAATTTTTTTATGCCATGTACTAAAAACGTATTACACTATTTTTTGCAATTTCCTATGTTAATATAACTAATTGTCAAACCTTCACTGTACTTATATATGAAATATACTTACACTGTACCTATTAACTTTATTTTTAATTGTTGCTAGTATGTAATTTACTGTTTATTTATTTAACTCCTTTGTACAACTTAATACATTACTACATGTAAAAGCTTTTAAGGCTTCAATAAATAAATAAAATTAAATAAAATATTTATAAATTTATAAAACAGTACTGAGATTAAATTATAATGTTGAAATCTAAAGAATTCGTTGTTTAATAAGATACAAATTATGTTGAAAAGCTTTCACTGAGATTACCCACAGGTCGGTAGATGGCATTTAATTATTTATTTCAATTATGTACCGAGATAAAATACAATAACATACTCCTAAATAAGTCTCTAATAAAAAAATACAAAACAAATAACATCCCTTAGAAATCTCATCACACTGAGTCAGTATTTATTATAAATGCCGTAAAATCGTTTTAAACTCAGCCTTGATTTGTAGCTCCCCTCTTATGAAAATATTAATCATGACAGAACATTAAACTGAATTTCAAGGGAACCTTACCACAATCAAGATAACTGAATTTTAAAAACAAGAGATGAGTTTTCTCTTGAGTTGGGAAATAACATCACGAGCCAGGAACGTGAAGAAATGTTTTCAGAGGCGTTCTGAAAATCTATTCAAAAAAATTACAATTATTAAAACAATTTTTTCTAGATAAATAAATATTATCAAAAAACATAGAAATTTCGTTATCAAGCTAATTTATTAAGCAATGATAGATTCTTACGGACTCTTCTTCTGTAAATTTCCTTGCAAAAAAAAAAAATAACGCCTTTTACCTAAACACAGTCTATATGGAACTAAATAAGTAACAAACCAACACGCTGTTTCTCCGCAGGGGTAGGCAGATAAGACGGAACACCATACAACTCTGTCTTGGCGCACACTCCTTGCTTCATTCGCATTCATACATCGTCCCATACATACTCTTATGTTATTCTGACTCTTCACATTGCCCGATTCAAGTATTTGATTCACTTTATCGTGCTATGTCTTTTTCGGGCTACCTCAACTTCTTCATTCAGTTCCGCATCATATATTCATGTCACACTCCTTTATTTACTTTTCATGCCCAAACCATTGAAGCGTCCCTTTCTTGATCCTATTTATCACGCTTACATCAACCTTGTATTTTTTCCGGATATCCACATTTTTAACAGTCATACATGGTTTTATCGTACGTGCGCCTCAGGAATCTCATTCCCACAGCTTTCAGTCTACTTTTATTATTTATCTGCCAGTTCCATGCCTCGCTACCATACTTCAGGGTTGATATAAGCACTCCATTATGGACTGCTAGCTTCGATTCTTTGAAACATATTCTTTTGCGCCAACAGCGTTCAGTTCTCTATCAATAGAGTTTCCTGCATTCACACTTCTTTCAATATCCTTATCAGCCTTCCCGTCTCCCGTAAACATACTTCCTAAATACACAAACTCATCCGCTTTCTCCAAGTACTCATCATTTCCAACTATATTGCGCGCTGTTCTCGTACTCTCTCTTTTAAACACCATGAATTAGGGCTTACTTACATTCAATTAATAACATAACGTAACCGGCAAATGAATCGTTAAAATTTCACTGTGTGTTCAAGGAATAATTAATAAAAAAATAATAAAAAAAACATTTCATTTCTCTCCACCGCCCGCCTTTTGTTTGGCGTAATGGAGTTTACGTTTCATAAAAGCAATTCTTGGAACTATTCCGAGAAATGTATTCATAGAGTTACGGAGCCATTCGGGAGACGCATTGTGATACCATTCGTGCCCTCCCCCCGCCGCTGGCAAACAGCACAAGCGTACCAAAAAGGACCTCAACCGATTTTTTAAATAATACAAAAATATTGTTAAACTATTAACTAGAGCAGCTTTTTCGATTGCTTTCTTTGTTTGTTTGATTGTGAATGTCTTGAAAATAGAACAAAATAAGGTCTGCTTTATACCTTTGAAAAAAAAAATACTGCCCACATGTTTTAAAAATTTTATGGAATTGAAATTTGATGAAAATGAAATAATAACTTTGTATAAGACACATTTTATTTGAATTTTTGTTGCCGACCAATTTAGCTTAGCTTAGGTTTAAATAACATAATGATAGGGATGATTTGTGTAGCGCCGTTTTTGTGAAAAATCACCTCAAGGGCGCTGTACAGATCTTATTTTCTATTATTACATATTAATTCCTAGATAAAATAAGAAAATATACAGAAACATACTTACCTGGCAGGTCTTATCAGATAGACACACTTGTTTACTTAAAAAAATATATGAATATATATTAACAAATTAAAAAAAAAAAAAAAATTAATGGTTTTTATTTTTATTTTATTTATTTATTATTGATTTTTTTTCTGATTTAGGGCATGGGAGCGAGATTAAAAAAAGGACTTTTCGGAATTTGTCGTATACCATAATTTAACCTCATCGGGGTACAAAATTAAACTTAACTAAACATACATAGTATGTGATTATATATACTAGTACATAGAGAGGGCGAACAAAAACTGATTATTTAATTTTCATTAAATATGTCAAACCACAAAGTGATAGCCTTCTACGAAAATATTTGTGCAATTTCATATTTGCAATCTAGCCACTAGGTTGAGGTTACTTCAAAGTTATTTAATTACGATAATATTGATAGCAAAATATGCCGGAAAATACGTGGAAGCTAATTTTAGATTTGAAAACAACATCTCACGGTAATGTCATAAATCTTGCAGAGATTTGAGACAAAAAGTGGTTAAAATGTTGGAAAACAAAAACTCATAATTGGAGAGATTTTTGTAGTTAGGATATCACAAAATAAATATGCGTTAAAATTTTCTCCCAAGAAATGAAACCAGCATTTGACAATGGAGTTCTGATATCAACCCTAATGCGTGACAGTGAGGCGTGGAACTGGCAGACGAAAAGGACAATTAGAAAAATTGGGCATTTAAAGTGGATGAACAAACAAAGGAGTGTAAAGAGAATAAATGACGCAAAAGAGAATCGTAGAAGAAGTTAGGCACGATCAAAAAAAAATCTACTGCAGTCAAGTGAATCAAATACTGGATTTGGGTAATGTTAAGAGTCATACTATGGTCATAATGTATTACTGAAAAAAACATCCCTTGGGTTATTTTTCCCAAGGAGTAAAAAAAAAACATTCCAGGAATAACAAAATTATTAATTTTTTTTTTAATTTTTTTACAAAGACATGCAAATTTAAAAAAGGGAGTACAGAAAAAGACGGAACAAGCAAAAGTAACCATCAAAAAGATACTCATAGGAGTAGAGATTAATTAGATAAATATCATAAAAACAATAAGAAAAGGTATTAACATATACATAAAGGTTTTACAGATAGGATGTATCAATAAAATTGTCGAGAAAATATCCTTTAAGTGCTTTTGCCAATATTTTTTTATTCTAAACTAGGAGTTTTAATTCTTTAAGTAATGCGTTGTATTGTCTATGCAATGTTTTGTAAGGAGTTAATTCCAAATTTAGTTGTGTGAGTAGATGGCGATAAGTGCATTTGATTTTCTGATCGTGTTACGTGACGACGTGTGACGGCTAATCCTCTCTGTCCACCCCTGCGGAGAAACTACGTGAAGGTTCGTGAGTTATTAGTTAAATAGGTACTTATTATTGAGGCATTTTTAAAAAAACATAATTACAATGAAATGAAGCGATGTGACATTGACAAGCAGGAATCCAATTTTTAATTCTGAAAACGTCGGTACATAAAAAAAGCTTTACGCGTAATTTTATCAAGCACGTACAAAACCAAAAATTATCGCCATTTATTTAATTCATCAGAATTGGAAGTTCCCTGCTCGTATTCGGAACCCCGTTACCCGCTCTTCCCCTTTCCGGTCTGTATGGGCCCCGGGGGAAAAATACACTAGTTTTTCCTGGCATATCTTATGGCCCTTTTGTTCCGTTACCCCGCCGTTAGTTTCATCGCCAGAGGGCGGGCCGCCCCTCCCCCGGTTCCGGATTTTCCGGGTTTCCTTTGAATTCGGAATTTTGAATTTCGAATCCCCACCGAACCGCTCCCCGGATGACGTATATGTTTGTTTTTCGGAATGTTATTTTTTCAGTTGTTCGTTGAACCTACTTTTTTTTATTTATTTTAAGGTCAGAGCATCACTCTCGAGGTCTAGCGTGATAATTTTTTGCTTTCCGACGGATAGTGTTTGTCTACAGTAATGTTATTTTAATTAAGTTCAAAATACTTTATGATTTCGTAAAAAGCAATCACTTGACGGCCTTTATGTTTTCGTAGAAAGCAATCACCTGACAGCCTTTATGGTCGAGTGGTAAGACGCTCGACTACGAATCAAAAGGTCGCAAGTTCAAACCCGGTGTGTTGAAATAAATTTCACTTTCCAGAGTGGTAGATACCACTAAGTATCGCCCTGGTGAAAGACCACCATTCAGAATTGAAACGTTGCTTGAAATGGCTTTAGCCGTGTTTGGTGACCAGGTCTGAATAGCCAGGTACCTCCCAACCTTCCCCTTCCCTTTCCCCATCTCCTTCCCCTCCCCAATACCTTCAGCCTCACAACATATCCCTATTAAGGGTGTCCGTAGTCTCACTGGCTGCAGACGGTTGGGAGCAGTTGCGCTATTCGTGTGCGGTATTCACGTAAAAGAAAAAAACTTTGTAGTTTGACATATTTAATGAAAATGATATTATTACTTTAGATTTTGTTTTCATTTTAAGGTCGACCGGTTTCGTTTAGCTTAAGCATCAAGAGGGTACAAAATTAAACTAAACAAACATTACAAAGTTTGCGGCTATACCATATGTACAGACAAAGGGAAAACACGATATAAAATACAATAAGAGAATAATGAGAAAACAATAGAATACCATAAATCATAACAAATTATGATACTTAGACTAAGCGAAACCGGTCGGTCATAATTAGAGTTCTTAGAAACGTATTTTTTCCCTACGTAAACTCGTGAATTTAAATTCAATAGTCACGTTAAGGCATTTTTCCACCCACATGAGGTAACAAAGTAAGGCGCATAGCACCGTTCTATTGGTATAACGGAAAGGAGTTAGAGTCAGTAACTTTAAATGGTTTATCAGTTAATGATAAATAAGAATTTAAAAAATGAAAAAAAAAAACGCTAGGTCAAAAGAAAAGAAAACTAAATCTGTGGTCTTTTACAAAGTTATTATTTCATTTTACAAAATACTTTGTGCACTTACCAAAATAACGGACACCATATATATTTATATTCCTTTTAAGGTTTATTCTTTTTTAAATATCGTAAGTGAAATATCCGAATAAAAACTGTTAATTCGTGTGTATTCAGAATAACATGGTTATACTCGCATAAAAAAATTGACCACTTCAAAGAGATTTGTTAGAGATTGTTGAAAATTTATGTTATATGTGAATATACATTATTTGATGACTGTTTATTAAAAAGGCATTTAAATTGAATTCTTAAGCGATTTGGCTCATATTGAATACGGATATTTGTTCTTAGATCAGACCTTTTCATTCAGAAAAGAAAATTACTCTGAAAAGCGTGTGTTTATGACCTATTTTTTTTTTAATAGTGTACTTAAACCTAAAACATAGTAGGTATGTATCTCTATCTAAAGAAAGTTTTTTGGTATGTTTTCTAGTCATCTTTTCTTTTCAACATAACGGCTAGGTATTATTTGCTTCGACCTACCTACTAAGTATTTTAGATAACTTTTGTAGCCTCAAAATGTCTTTCTTAGAAACCATATAGATAGTGAGCCCATCAACTCAATTACCTTAATTGACATGTAACGTTCTTTGTTTTTTCAATTTAAGCCGGCCCGAAGGTACGGCCTAATGGGTTTTTTCGAAAAGGAGATCCGGCTCCATCTTACATCTGTTTCAGCATCTTTATTGTCTTATCCATCTCATGGTCCACGGAATAGATAGAAAACGAGAAAGAAGGGTAAACTTGTGGAAGTAATAATATAACCTTTTCCCATTTATTTCCCCTCAGGGACGGCGGGTAATCATCGCATGGTAAAAGTTACTCTGAAAGTCTTTTTTTGTTGTATTTCTCTTCTGAAACGCTCCTTGTACGTATGTATGTTTAAGTGCCCAACTTCTCGCAAACTTTAGAATTGTAACGGAGAGTAAAAAACTGAATCACGCTGAGCACTCTTAAAGAAATTTGTATTATAGCGGTCCCCGCGGAAACTTTCCTTCGCTGAAATTAAAAAAAATAAATTGAATTCGGAAAAAAAGTCAGGAAGTAAAAAACTATTAAGTAAAATTTGGGAATGAATCATCCAATTTTCGGTGATAGAAATTCAATTTAGAGGTATCTAATTCTGTCATTTTGTAGGTCGGTACTCCCAACTCAAAACTTATGTAAGTGAAGCATAATAAGCAATATGATAGCTTTCATAAAACTGGTATTTTATACAAATTTCTGAAAGCTATTTACAAAATATTACCCAATAAATAATTTACACAGAGTGTAATTTGCTCCGGTGAAGGACCGCAATTAAGAATCTAAACGTTTATTGGAATGGCTTCAACCGTGTTTGGTGACCAGATCTGAATAGCCAGGTATTTCCCAACCTTCTTCTTCCCCATCTCCTTCTCCTCCCCACTACTTTTAGCCTCACAATATACCCCGATAGGGAATGCCATAGTCTCACTGACTCTAGACGGTTAGGAGCAGTTGGGACTCTTGTGCGGTATTCACTGTAAACAAAATAAATAAAAATATTTCATGTTTGAAGTTTGAAAATCTGAAGAAAATTTACTACAACCCAGTGAAGGATTCTATATTGTAAAATGGCTACTGAATCGAAGAAAAAATATTAATTCCCAACATTGTGTAGGTAGGTACCTCCATAATGAATTTCTAAAGAATTTTTACTTAAAATAATTACCCACAACCGGCAATAACTCCAATACCTACACAGATGTCTTATTCCAGGAATAAAACCCATTCCGTAACTCACGCGACACAAACAAAATCGTCCATTATTCCGAGTTTTACTATTTTGTCACATCACTAACGAAAAAGAAGAATCTTTGTGTCCGGAGACACAAAAAGCCCAGTCGTAGACTGGTTGTTTATTCAATCTCAAAAAATAAATCATGACTCCACATAAAGGTTTCACGAACCCTTTCAATGGTGGGCGAGCAGGCCGAAACTTTATTGTTAGACTTTTCTTTCAGTCTTCGAAATATGCCGGACATAAATCTTATTGTTTTTGACCCACACAAGCTCGTCTGCTGACGACCTAGAAAGAGATAACGCACATAAAACATCTATGGGTGTGTTCCACGTGCGTTTAATGACTCTATGCTTAGTAGGTCATGAACAACTGAAAAGTAACACGTGACAAAATGAAAACAATGAAAAAATAGCAACGTTCCTTGATAATAAGCTTAAAACAAATCATAAAACAACGGTTTACAGGGCAACAAAAGATAAATTTACTTGGCTAATTTATAAAGAACAATATCATAATAAGAACGCTTTACAAAACTTAAAAGTTATGACTAAATTTACCACAAAACTATCTAAACACCTAAGGCTATAGCGGAAATCACCTCATTGATATTTACAAATTAGTTATTAACATTTGTCGCGGGCTGTTAAAAATTGTCGCACTTTTCGTTTAGCAGTAGATCGAGGATTGAGGATCGCGGGTCGTTGCATGAAGATGTATTATTGTACTGGTGAGTTTAGAAGCGAACGGGTTACCCTAGCTTTAGAAATTAGGGCAATTCTGTTATTCTGCTATTTATAGATATGATTTTCTGAAAAGATGAGCCCTGAACTCTGTCAAGTTTTTTAATGCTGTCAGATCATGTGACAGTCTATTCCAGGATTTAGGACCTGGCACTCCTGCAGGCACTCACTCCAAAACGCTCTCCAAACTTAGTGTCTGGTGTGCGCTATGGTTCATTTAACCTTTCGATAGCCCATAACATTGCCGATCCAAGGGATGACTGTCTTGAATTGAAATCTTCAGGAATACACATTCCGATAAATAATCCGCAGCCATTCCGATAATTGATTTAAATACCAGGCAACAAAGCTTGAACTGAATTTTTCCGGAAATTTAAGGCAGAGGAGGTTTTTCTACTAGTAGTTTGTTAATTTTGTATTTGAGAAGAAAAAAATCATAATACAATGGTTTACAGAATGAAAGTAGATGCATACGTATCTATATGGTATTTTAATTATTACCATTAGAAAAAATCTTTTTTTCAAAAGCAGTCTAAAAACTAATAATACATTTGATTTAATCTTATCCGGACTCGTCAAAAAAGTACGAAAACTAGTTTTAAACGACAGGAAAATTATCGTAAATGTTTAGGTTAAAACAGTGCATCTTGATGTCCGAGAAATGGAAAATTTACCGCTATTTTGCCATAACAGCTATTTTGAAATCTCAATAATTCCTTTTTTTTGTTGCTCTCCTTTTTCATGTTAATTATTCCACATGTAAAACTATATTTGTTTAATTATTTTTATATAATATTCATTTCGTAATTATTTTACAAGCTTAAGGCTGTTTTTTTATAAAATATGTTTTACATTTACAATCATTCAGAGCCGTATGTTCTGGTAATGACTCGAGTAGTGTTGAAAATAAAAGGCTAATGGAAGAAAAAAATGTTTTTTTATCTATCAAAAAACACAAAAACGTTATGTAGGTAAGTAGACAAATAAATTGGGGTTTCGATTAAATTGATATAATTTTAATTCGCCTAATTTAATAAAGAAGAAACTTTCAGGTTGCATTACCTAAAATGTAATAAACGCAACATTTGATGTAGTTAATATTTCAAAAATGTAACGGAATAGCTGGTAACGAAATTCATCGTAAATCTTATACAGACTCCTTCGCTTGTATTACCCAGTTGGGAGTGTCATAGGCAATAATTGGTGACCCCACACATGTGTGGTATTTGAAAAAAAATAATCTTTAAAGAAGGACTGAAAAACAATCATTGTTTATGTCTAAGACACCTGCTTATATTTGAATTAAAAAAAAAATTAAAAATTGGTAATATTTTTTTATTATTTTCATAACAAATAATATACCTATTTTGAACGTATGTAAAACAAACTAAATTAACACAGCGAATTCAATCGCTTTTCATGTGCAAATAGGGCTCGATAAACCGACATTTAAATTCATTTGAACTCACACTTATCACGAATGAATTTGTAGACAAAAATATCTGTGTTTTATGTGTCATTTACTGCTCTCCGAGTCACCCGAATGGCCGCGTAGATTTATGCCCAATACGGGAGCTTTTACGACCTGCAAAGTGGTCGTATCTGTCATACAAACTATACCTTTATTGACAGACACATCTCAAACAGTTTTTTCACTCAGCTATTTTATCGATTTCACGTCGGCAAGTACTGTTGAAGGCTTAACGCTCTTTCTCGGCTCCTTTGGAACATTGCAGCGCCGCTCGGTGGGCCATAAACCTGTAAGAAAGAAAATGCCTTAAACTGGATATAAGATTATGCACACTTTATGTAGAAGGATATAAATCCATTAAACAGTGGCGGTTGTTAGATTTTATTGAACATTGATTTCCTATGTTAAATTGGTTTTAAGAATAATATTACCATTACAAATAATGGGGACCCTAATAAGTGATTACGATTAGAAACACATTTGTTGTTATTTGACCATATTTCAATTAATAATGTAATAAGCAATTATGACCTGTCAGGTAAGTATGCTTCTGTATATTATCTCCATACATAATATAAATAATAAGTATTAATATACCATAGATTGTAATGTAGTTAGTAATAAGATGGAGCCCAGGAATTGAGATTTGTACAGCGCCTTTGAGGTGATTTTTTACAAAAGCGTAATAATACAAATTATTCAAATATTACTATTTTTAATAAGTATTTAATTCTATTAGAAAAATTGAGTTTCGAGTAATATAACTGTAAAATGTTAACTATTTAGCATTTTTTTAACTGACGTTTTTCACAAAAAAGATATGTGCGTTAAATATTGCACAGTAATCGTAAGTATTTAAAAATGTTGTTTTCATTGTTAAAATAAAATAGATACATTACATTTATGAAATAAAATAACTTTGTATTATCCCTACAAAGTATTGATGTTTTACACAAGCTTAATCACGGTTGCAAGGTATAAACCATGTAATTAACTAATTACTTTTTATACAACCCATGTTGAGATTAATAACTACTAGCGCAATCTGATTGTAGACTAAATCATAAAATTGTGGCGATAAAAAAAAGTCACGCAATATTTTAAACATATTACAAAAATAGTACCTTCCTACGAAAACATATCAAGACCCTAATATTTTCGTTAAACTTATTTAATAAATTCAACAGCCTTTTAAATCCTGCGATGGTGGTCAGTGTGAAAGTAAATACGTTTGCAAATAAATACATTATATTGAACGACACGTTGATGCTACCAGAATTTTATTTATTCATTCAACGGTCCCAAAATAATTATTGTCAACATGATGATTCAACATTTCATCAAAAACAAACGACCGTTCCCGCCGAAAATGAAATTCCGGAAACGGCGCCATCACTCGTTCGACACAACTTCCCGTCGGCATCCGCTTCCGGCCATGCTCTTCCCTCGTAAAATCACATAACCCAACCAGCAAAAAACGGAACATGCTTTCAAGCAATGATGGGGACCTTTACCATGGAAGTTACCATACCTAAAAATGACAAAGAGTAACAAATCTAAAAAATCCACCACGCGATCCTGAGAAAGCTTTACAAAATTTTTCGTTCCTTGTTGGTAGGTGGCTTTATTTTTCTTGAAATTGTAAGACTATCGGTGGAGCGATTGCAGGGTTTAGACAAAAGCTCGCGCCAGGATTCTGTGAAGTGCTTTTGTGTCCATCAAGGCTATTTGAGCGTTCATTAAGTTTCACGAATGGAGGCCGATTATTCCTCAGCCCGTTTAGCAGACATTTCTTTTCACCACGCGACCATTCGGTCCCTCCTCCGCCGGCGGGAGACGGATTTTCCTTGGAAACAAAGAAATATATTTAGTTCCTTCAAACATTTGAAAATAATAAGAGTTAATGGGGCGGGGATAATTTGCAACAGAGTTCAATCAAGCCATCATAGAAATCGAGAGAGAGTCTTCTGAATCATAGAAAAGAGTACTTAATGGAAAATACAGAAATTCCTACCTACGACAGATATGCCTTGAATGTATTTTCAAATTTAGTTGCCTGTTTGGTGAACCATTTTTTTTAAACGTACTTTTTTATTTTTTTCTGAAAAGCAACTAATACCGTTTTCGTACAATAGATATCGTTAAACCACAGTAATGCTCGGAAAATTTCTTGAGGCAGGAAAGAACTGTACAAACGTATTTTCTGCATTATAGTAAAAATAGGCTTTACAAAATAAACCAAATATTGATGAACAAGCACAATATCAATGAAGCGAGAAAAATGCAAATGTTGGTCTCCAATAATACAAAAACTATTGTATTTTCGTAGAAAGCAATCACTTTGTGGTTTAATATATTTAAAAAAAAATGAAAATGAAAATTTGATTTATTTCAATAAAAGCACCAGTTCTCATATTCTTCACAAATATTATCATGGCATCAGATTAAATAATTAAGACGCACTAGAAATAAAGAAAGACATAAAAATCTTAGTCATATTCTTAATCAGGTAAATTTGTCCAGTAGTCCAATATTAGGTATATTTCCTGTAAACACATAAAATTTATCATTATTCTTTAACCATTTTCCCAGTTTACGTTTTGTCTCTTTCAATTAATATTATCTGTCTCTTTTTCTCTATGTTCTCTTGTGATAATTTAAATATAATTCTATTGTCTTCTCATTGTTCTTTTATTTTATTTTTTGTTCTCCCTCGGTGTGTAAAGGTATATAACCGCACACTTTGTATTTTTTGTTAAGTTTAATTTTGTACTCTGATAATGCTTAGGCTAAGCGAAACCGGCCGGTTATAAAAATAAATATAAAATCTTTGGTCTCACACAAAGTTATTTTTTCGTTTCTTTATAATAACTTTTATTTAAAAAAAAACTTATCTTTAAAAACTCTTCAAAAATTAACTCCACTTATTTATTAATAACTTGACCGGATTAAACTTGCAACAGGCATTTTTACCTAGTCAGAAGATGAATGTTTCTAGGTTGAACCGGTAAAAATTGAATAAGTTAAAATAGCCTATAAACGTTTTTTAAATCACGTTTCCAACATGAATTTTCCCCTTTAAAATTGGAAATGATAAAAAAATTAAATGAATTCTACTGGTACAAATTTAACAACGTATAAGTAATTAATCACCTATGAAAAATAATTAATAAAAACGCAATAAAGATTATGACTAGTTACATTATAGCATGTTTCCCAAAACATTTTCTGTGGTTTTTTCCACAGTCAACTAGGTAAAAAGGAATTCGCTAAGAAATATTCTTACTGTGCAGTAGGCATACCTTACACCTAGTAAGTTATTAATAATACCCAATTCTCCACCTACCTAATGAACTATGCTATCGAGCTTTCTCCCGGCTACCAAAACAAATGTGGCGGAGGAAGAAAAACGGCGGTTGGAAGAATGTCGGAGGGTAGAGGTAAAAGTAGAAGGCCCGAGAGGAGAACCTTTGCCCCT
This sequence comes from Drusus annulatus, assembly GCA_022651775.1. Taxonomy (NCBI): domain Eukaryota; kingdom Metazoa; phylum Arthropoda; class Insecta; order Trichoptera; family Limnephilidae; genus Drusus; species Drusus annulatus. The sequence goes on from JAGWCC010000006.1 coordinate 1,194,706, forward strand.
CGGGGGTAGGTTTCTTAGACGCAATAATGTCATTAGGTTCAGATCATTTGGTCCAAACGTGCTTGCCCTAACTCCCGATCAAAACCATCCAGCGACGATTCTCAATGTTTGAAAAAACGCTGAGTTTTTATTCATTTAGCCTTCGATTTTCAGGAACCTGGCCGAGAAATATAAAACTATTATAGAATTCAACTTGTTTAGTTGAAAATGTCTTTATGAAGCAAAATCTATTTTATTTTATTTCGTTGTGGTAGGTTTTCGGTGAGTTTTCAGGTTTTTACTGTGGAACTTATACTATAGAGTGGTATCTATCCAAGGCAGTGTAGTCAGTTTTTGATGATTTTTACCTTACTCGGCGGACCTGGGCGTGGCTAAGACTAAGGCTAGGGTATTTATACATTCATTCATATCACATATCGACATAATGTTTTTGTTTATTCGTATAACCACTTTTTCACAGTATTGTTATCAACACAAATATAGCATCTAACCTAAAAAACCGCTTGGTTGTGTCAAGTTTAGTGGCCTGATAAAAAATGTGGGCGGAGTCCCGCGGTGACCCAGGAGCCCAAGATCATTGTGACAGTACATAGAAGCGGAGTAGTATATTTGTTGTCTCTTTCTCTCTCATGTAAAACCCGGAGAAAGTGATTTATCGGAAGTTTGTATAGGCTGGGTAAAAACAATTAGCTCTCTCTCCATACATTGTTTCTCCAAGGTGGAACTATATATCTAGTGGAATAGAAAGATAGGTTTCCATAGGTATCTGTTAATATTGAATTTAACTTTTTAAAGCATCCCGTTTTCACTATAAGAGTCTATGGGTTTTATGTACGCAATAAATAAGCTATACAAATTCAACAATATAAAATAGCAATTTTGATAGGTTGGTAGCCGAGTGGACAAACGCGTCGGATTCCCACCCGGGCGTCGTGCGTTCAATTCCTCTGCTGGCTGGGATGATTTGTGTAGCGCCGTTTTTGTAAAAAATCACCTCAATGGCACTGTACAGATCTTATTTTCTATTATTATATATTAATTCCTAGGGCTAAGTCCTCCATCATTGCACAAGCAAAATTTTCCGCCAATTATGTTAGCAGTATGGGTTTTTCTAATATTGTCAGGTTATTCGTAACCTGGGAATGTTTGTCTTTCTTTTTAAAAAGAAAAATATATATCGAAACGACAAATCTAAAAGATTCATCTACTAATTAATTTATTTTTAATTTTCGATTAAATTGACGATTTTCTATGTTATATAAGAATGGGTACGCTATTATCTTATTCAGTGGATTACAATCGGGAAACAAATTGTATAATAATACTTGAATAATGCATATGTCCATTTTTGTAAAATATCACCTCAAGGGCCCTTGACAAGGCAACGTATATTATTAAAACATTGGTTTCCCACACAAAACAAACATTAATTTGTGTTCCTAATTAACCATTTCCAGTGAAAATATTCCAAACACTCTGCTGTGTGTATAAAGCCTCAGCAAGGCTGTAGTACTCCATCATCCGCCTCCCCCTCCCTCCCCCGGCACCACCGCAAGTTACTGGGCAATCTACGAAGGCTAACTCAGCAACTCCGGCCATATTTTTTGTCCCACTGTGCTAAAAGCCACCAAACTACACTTACGACATGTTTACGAACTCGATTGATACAAGTTACGAGGCGTCACCCACACACAGGCATCGCACATAATAATACGCAGACCCTCGTGGGTATTTGTGTGCTCAAAGCAATCTATACGTACGTCATACGGCAAGTACTTAATCGACATAGTAAATTACTTACTCGTGGTTTAAGGTTTTCTTCGCCCAATCGCCCGTCCATCTTTCGTGTTTTGGGGTAAGTAGGTTTCGAAGGAAACTTAAGCTTGTATAAATCCACGTGAACAACTACTACGGAAATTACAATTAATTTGTTTTTCGATTTAGAACACAAAACCAGAGAAAAAGTAAAACTTCACCTGACCTACGCTGAAAGTAATTAATTAGTCATATTTTTTCTTCACTTCGATGTGTTAACTATCATTTTCTTTTAATCACAGGTTAAGGCTTAGCACCCAAAATAGCGCTATACTCGCCTTTATAGCATTCTAATACAAGCAATACTACAAGTGATTTATCTGTTAATTTTCTATGAGTAGTTAGGAAAATGACTAAGGTTTCCAGTTGATAATTTATTTGAAATTCTATGAAAAACATACAAGAAATTCAGTAAAAGTTGTATTTGAAGTGAAAAATGAAGCCATTTTCCAACATTTTATCCATAAATTCTAGATAAAATGTTGGAAAATAATAATGAATATTGAAATATGTTATATAGCTTCAGGTGGATTCTAAAATATATTTTTATTACGATGATGTTTGACAGAATTTGGTGAAAGTGAATGTAAGATAAAACAAAGAACAGTAGAAAAAAAACCTTAGCTGTAGGCTTTCAGGTACACAAACACTTCTATCAGTTTATATCATCAAAGATTTAAAGCACCACATTAATCTTAAGTTTGATATCGTGAGGCGATCAAAACGAACAAAGTTAAAAAAAAAACAAATAGTTCAATACTCGTCACACACCAACATTAAGCCAGTCTTTAATTCCAACACACACCAACACAAAACACGATCACAAAATCAAATACACTTATCGTCATCTACTCACACAACTAAATTTAGAATTAACTTCTTACAATACATCGCATACACAAAATACAACGCATTACCTAATGAAATAAAACTCCTAGTTGAAAGCAAAAAATATTGGCAAAAGCACTTAAAGGATATTTTCTCAACAACTTGATAAATCAATGATAATATCATTTCTGTAAAACCTATATGTGTATGAATAATTTAATGTATTTATCGTGTTTGATTAATTTTTACTCTTTTGAATCTCATTTTGATGTTTTTACTCCTTTTATTTGTTCTACCTTGGAAAATTTATACGTCTTTGTAAAAATATTATAAATTTTTGTTTCATAATTTTGTCATTTCCGGAATTTTTTTTTTTAACTCGTTGAAAATAATGTAAAAAAAAATTGTAATTTATTTTATCACATTATCTTTTTAATAAATAAATAGTTTTTTCACAGCGGAAAACCAACGAACGACCAAAAAAAAACCTACGTATTTTCTACCCAAGAACGATTGAAATCGATTTCTACAGTTTTTTTTTTGTCTTTTTATTCCACGTGACATCAAGGTAGGAACCTAACATAATATTATTTCGAAGTCCAACACAGACAAAACTCATTTCAAAGTCAGTTGAAATTTGTCAGAAATGCTGCTTAAAATATATCAAAATAATTAACTTCATTCGTCCTGTTAAATTGAGAGTCATAAATTTTACATCGGCCGGTAGCAGGTTGATTCAACGGATGCTGGTAAAATATCTAGAGGTGAATTAAATGCTCGGCAAACTCCTCTACAAATCTACGAAACAGCAAATGTCGTCTACATATCTCGTGAATTGGTCCGTATATCCGGATAATTGGAGGACGGTTAAAGCCTTGAATCTAAACGGTCAGATAACTAATCCTGCCTATTTATCATGGGGCAGTTAGACTGTGAGCCTGCGGGGATCCTGCGAAGATATATCGGTGGGATTCGGAGATTGCCGCACATTCTAACCGCATTGGGGGGATGTATTATTATTGTAGCACCGTGATGCCAGATCCGTATTACCGGGAAGCATCTAAAGTCTAATAAATTAACTCAAAAAAAGTGAAACTTAGCCTGATTTCAATAAAACATATTTTTTGTGCATTACAGAAAAGTCGCCAAAAACTAAATATTATGTACATACTTTAAGTAACAATATACGGAGGGAGAGCTAATTATTTTCACCCAACCTACACAAACATGCGATAAATCACTTTCTCCGGGCTTTTACGTCGTACACCATGAGAGAGAAAAAGACAACAAATTTCATGGACCGCTTCTATATACTGTAAGGATGATTTTAAGGTCCTGGTTCACGGCGGGACTACGCCCACATTTTTTATTATGCCACTAAACTTGACACAACCAAACGGTTTTTGAGGTTATATACTATACTTTTGTTGATAAAAATACTGTGAAAAAGTGGCTATACGAATAAACAAAAACATTATGTCGATATATGATATGAATTAGCCACGCACAGGTGCGCCGAGTCAGGTTAAAATCATCAAAAACAAGTCCAAAACTGACTTCACTGCCTTGGATAGATACTATGGTACTCTACCAACTCTATGTGTCCATACATTAAAAAGAAATACATGTAAGAAAGCAATATTTTAAAAAATCTAATTACATAATTAGAGTAATAAAAAATAAAAAATTTTAAAGCGCTGCTTTTGTAAAAAAATATCTCAATAGCGTTGAATGCAAACAACTCAATCTTTGTACGAAAAGAAGAACAGAAAATTGAAAAATTGAGAATTTAAAAATTGCAACATAAATATCTAGGATACATTAACTACACACTCGGTCTACCTATTGAAACCATAAATTATAATTATTTATTGAAAGAATTAAAATTACTAACACTTTCTGACAGGAGGCTTGTTTCCGACTTGACTTTTATTTTTTAAATTGTTAATGCTAGTATAGACAGCCCTGATTTACTTAGCTTAATTACCTTCTATGTACCTAACAGATCCACTCGATCCAAAATTCTTTTTAAATGTAACAATAATATCAGGACTGAGTCATTCAAATACTCGCTTGTACCTAGATTGCATACAGTGAGTAATTCTATCGCTGAAATAGTAGATATATTCAACTGCACTGAATCGAGTTACAAGAAGGCTATAATAGCATACCTCTTTCAAAAATACTAGTGTTAACTTGCATTATAAAATTTTTATCGACTTGATCATGTTTGCGGATGCTAATCATTGTTATTTTTTATGTCACTATTATTTTATGTTTTATATCATTTGTTATGTAAAAGCCCATGAGGGCGTATATGATTAAATAAATAAATAAATAAAATTAGAATGAGTAAAAATCCACAGGTTGTCAGAAGATCCAAAAAAAAAATTAGGATTTTTTTTTCATGTAATCATGTCATATGTTATGTTCTTTTTAAAAAAAGTAATCGCACATTATTATCTCATGTTTTCTTGCTAGATTTGTATCTAAGGAACAATAAATTCTGCATAGGCAACTGAACACTTGATTTTTTTTTATTAATTCCGTTCTTCACACGGAAATTAACCCAGCATCAATCGCCAACATTCTATAAAAATATTTTTTCTTTTTGAACATTTTTTTTTTACAAACGTCATGTTTGATTTGTTAACGGTTATATTTTCTGCATTCGCAATGTCATTTCCATAGTTCATAATTGAAACAAATTTACGAACTGAAATAATGCGCTGATGTTGAAACTTCTGACCGAAAAATTTGACCACTTATTTTATTATTTAAAGTATTTCGACGTATTTTCTTTAAATTATTTATTTTATTAGAATTAACTTTAAAGCTTTTATACTTATTATTTACATATTAATTATTGAAATAATATAAAAAATCTTCAACTTTAATAATCAGCCTTTACTTTATCCGTGAATAACACTACTGCCAATTAAGCCACCGATACCATATAAGAAACCGGCATTTTTAATCGATCTCATTCATTTGAAAATTCTTGATTTCATTTTTTTCAATTTTTCTTCTGATTTGACTGTCGTCTTTGTATAGTTTACAAAGCTCTACCCAATAATAATAATACAAATATTTGGATGATTTGTAGAGCGCCGTTTTTGTGAAAAATCACCTCAAGTGCACTGTGCACATATGCCTAGATATTATAGCACATATTATATACCTAGATGGTGTCTTGGACAAACCATCCATTTATATTTAAGGAAGATCTTTCACTTATTACAAAGTAGAAAGTTATTATTTAATTGGAATTAACTTTAAATCGTTTATGCTTATTATATTTATATTAATTATTGAAATAATTTATTTTAAAATTTTCAATAAATAAATACAAGTGGCTTAATTTGGGCAAATAGTAAAAGGACATTTATTTGCACGGTTTGCGAAACCTCCGAATTTCCATCAACAAAGACACCACGCGCGTGAGTATTTTCAAGCGTCCTTTTTACATTTTTTTAAGCCTACGTAGATTTTATAATGTAAATAATTTGTGATAGGATTACTTCTCTGGGCCGAACGACCATTAACACCTAAATTATTGGGCAGTGCCGACATGGCGATAGTCCGAAGGGAATCATACATCAGAGAGTGCAGCTAACACCCTTCCGACGGGGAGTGGGCAATACGAAATTGCTTTTAGACTCACGGTAGGTATTCTCTGACACGTGGACAAATTGTCAATGCAGTGTTATTTCTCTATTGTGATTCTGCTCTTTGTTCTGTTTTTGATGTTTTGTAAATTTTTATTACTCACACTTTTTTAACAATGTAAATAACCGAAAATTGTTTTACAATAGTTAGTAAAAAAAGCAGGCTTAAAATGCTGCGTTCATAAATAAGGTTTCTCTTTCACTAATTGACCTTTATATTTCCAGATTAAAATCTAAATACATATCGTCGCCGGAAAGGCAAAAAGGCTAGAGCGCCGTTTTGGGAAGTTTAAACCAGAGCAGTTTTTTTGTTGTTTTAAAATAAATTTCTGAAGTCTTCCGTACCTGGTTGGATTTTGAAAAAAAGTTGACTCGTGTAACTCAACGCGCTCACTGAGACAAATAGTTTTAAAAAAGTCCGAAAATTGTGTCGCTTTATATATTTCTGATGGCTGAAGAGCCACAAAAGTCTTTGGGATCAAACAAGAATCAGAGCATTCTATGCAGATAAAACAACTGATGAAAACTGCATATTAAACTCATTTTTGACCAAAGTGTCGCTTGAGACCTTTTGTTTTTCCAGCAACGATATGTACATCGCATGGTTACAGCACCTTATAGGTGATTTTTCATAAAAAACGGCGCTATACAAATAATCCAAGTGTTATTATTTTTATTAAATATTAATATTTTTATTAAATATTATATGTCTAGGATGAACCAAGTATGTATGCAAAATGAGTTGATGATGAATGTAAGTAAGTCCAAAGTGATGGTGTTTGAAAGAGAGAGTACGAGAACAGCGTGCAATATAGTTGTGAATGATGAATACTTGGAGCAAGTGGATGAGTTCGTGTATTTAGGAAGTATGTTTACAAGAGACGGAAAGGCTGATAAGGATATTGAAAGAAGGGTGAATGCAGGAAACTCCATTAATGGAGGACTGAACGCTGTTGGGGCAAATAAGAAATTGTCCAAAGAAGCGAAGCTAGCAGTCCACAATGGAGTGCTTATACCAACCCTGATGTATGGCAGTGAGGCATGGAACTGGCAGAGGAAGGATGAAAGTAGACTGAATGCTGTGGAAATGAGATCTTTGAGACGGATGTGCGGTAAAACCATGTATGACCGTATTACAAATGTGGATATCCGGAAAGAATGCAAGGCTGATGTGAGCGTAATGGATAGGATTAAGAAAGGGACGCTTAGATGGTTTGGGCATGTAGAGCGAATGAACGAAGAAAGGAGTGTGAAAAGAATATATGATGCGAAAGTGAATGGAAGAAGAAGTCGAGGACGCCCGAGAAAGACATGGCACGATCAAGTAAATCAAATACTTGAATCGGGTCGTGTGAAGAGTCAGAATAACAGAAGAGTATGTATGAGACGATGTATGAATGTAAATGAAGCAAGAAGTGTGTGCCAAGACAGAGTTGTATGGCGGTCCGTCCTCTCTGCCTACCCTTGCGGGGAAACGGCGTGATGGTTAGTTAGTTAGTTAGTTAATATTCATGACGTAACTACTGTTCAAATTTGTGAATATCATTTCCATTGGTAATTAATTATACGTAAGAAACTATATTAAAAAAAAATGTATTGTATTGTTCTAGGTTGAAAAAATACAGTAATGCGTTTTTGTAATGAGCCACCATCAAATTGCGCTAAATACATTATTTTTAGGAGAGGTATTTAATATTACATTCACTAGCTACCTTTGACGCCATTTATTAGAAGGTTTTTACCTAACTTAAGAAAATTCACGGCTGGTACCATGACGTAATTTTTTTTTAGTTTGTGTGTTTTTTGTTAGTTTTAGGAAGTGATTTGTGCATTAATTAGGTTCTTTAAATAACAAAGATTAGAATCTCACTAACAATAATATAAAACCAACGAGCTTGAAACGTAAGTATTTTGAGATCAGACATTACTCATCATAATTTAAAAGTATTTTAAGATGTAAATTTTTTCTACCCAAAATGCAAAACAGTTTCGCTTTTACTAACTTAAATTGGCAATTAAAATTCTTATTTTAAATTAAATACTGTAGATGATATCATAACAAACAAATACGAAACCAAAATGCCTTTTCTGGAGCAGAAAAAATCTCGAAAGGTGAGATTTGGTATCATGACATTGATGCAGATTTTTTGTCTGGAAGCTCTCGGACGACAAAAAAATTCTACGACGACAAATATATGTCCGTAATATCTACACAAAACTTATTTACATCAAAGTTAGACATGTTCTCAAATAAAACATTGTGCAGATATTTTGAAAACTCTTCTGGTTCGTATAAATTTCGCATTGCCTACTGATGGCATTCCGTTTCTTAGATTACGTACAATTTATTATAAAGATATTAAATAAATTGTTGAATGGTTTTTAAAATGTCAATAAGATAATAATTTGCATAAATACAGAGATTTCGTGCTTGATTTCTTGCATTTTTAGTTCGATTAATGCAAATTGTTCCGTTTGGCCCAGCGAACAATTCTCCGGCAGATAAAATGAATATTCATTACAGCAATATAACGAACTTGCGGAATACACGCATTTAGTACGAACATACAACACATGTAAAATGAACAGCAATGCATACATCAACATAAAGGATTCTATACGTACCGCGAAGAGTCGAATAAAGCTCTGTTCAGATGGATGTAAAATGTTCACAGGCGATACTTTTTGACGATAGGGGAAAAGGGAAATTAATTAAACTAAGCTAACTCGTGTTTTAAACGACTGCGGTGGCTTTTGCAGAACAATAGTTTCTCGCAGCGGGGTGAAAAAATCACATGATTCTTTTCTCCGAGAGATGGATCCCTTCAATGCCTAGAGGATGCCTTAAAACTTAATGATTAGCTGAGCCTTTAATAATATCATTATATACCTATATTTATTTTACACTACGTCATTTCAATTTATTGATCAATCGATTCCGGAACTACCCTTCCATCATCAGGGTAAGTTTTTACATCATCCTGATGACGGAAGGGAACTTCCGAAAACAGCCGGTCAATGTATTATAATAAACTGGTTTAAAAAGATGTGTTTATATTATATTATAATTAAAGAGAGCCACAAAGTTAATGCTTTTTACAAATATTATTTTAAATTTTTAAAAAGTTTTAAAATAGCTCATCATAGATACAATTTTAACAGCCTTTTAATTCTTAGATTCCAACTCTTTATATTCCTAACTTCATTTTTTACAAGAATTTCAGTGGTCACTCGCTTTACGTATGTAAATTTATTTTTATACTAACGGACCATGATCCAATTACAAAAAATACATAACACAAATGAGAAAAGAGATCAACAGAGAAAAAATAGCACGTTTATAATATTTTAAGCAATGACAAAAATAACCATTTAAAAGAATATTCAAGTCAAAGCCTGAAAAGGTTTTGGCAGAGTCGTGAAAAATGACAAAAATCATTTAGACTGGTTCCAATTCCAATCATTTAGACCATAGCTTGAGTCAACAAGTCTCGACATTCTGGACAGTTAATAATGATACCCATAATTACTAGAGTGATGATTGAGGAACAGAAATTCATTGTTTCTAAATCTACGGCAAGGGATGTTGAACAGAATGAGTTACAACAAAGAAGGTGAGTCAATAATACAATTAATAAATTTTGATAAACCAAATTAAATCAAAGTCTTTTCTACGGTTTTCTAACGAAGACATTTTCAAACAATTTCATTATAATAATAATTGCCTCTTTCTCGCCTTAATCACCATGCAATTTTGTGTAAAAAGCGATGTTGTGCGAATTCAATATGATGAATATGAACAGTAGAAAGGAGACCAAATAAGTCAAATGACACTGAGTTTTCAGGGTCTTTATATTCTTAAAGTCTTTAGAATATGTATACAAAATGTGGCAAGTAATAAACACACTTACATTCCCAGTAAATTCATCATTCAAATACCGATCATTTATCATTGCGTATGACAAAGATAGACATTCAAAGAATATGTATGTATGAACGAAATAGATGTAGAATCGGACTGAGTTCCGTTTCAGATAGTAGCGTTGAATGCTTGGGTAAGAATGCGATGGCACTTCGCTTACTCGGCAAGGCAACGATGGAGATGGTTGTGTTATTTGCAGTAATTTACGCGTAATTACAAATGAAATGTTATTTCGTGGCTTTTAGTAGTCTTTGCAGTGTAATTGGAAAACTTACTCATCACACACGAGGGCATTTTGGCACTTATTTTTGTAATTTGATTAGATATTGTAAACAACCCTTAGCGATGCGTGACAGTTTAATACTAAATCGGCTCAATCACCGAGCACACCAACTAGCGTAGTTTTTGGTTGCCATTTTGAAGCGCTACAACGCATCTATATATTTGTAACGTCATTAGTGTACACCCTTAAAGATTTCCATTCAAAGTCAGAAAGCAAAAAAATGAATCGCCTTAAAATACTCCTTTTGTGAACGAAGCTTTTTACTACATACGTGACTGTATTCATGCTCCATAGCACTGTGCTCCGTACAGCAGCCCTATAGTACTATGGCGCTATGACTGTGTGCTACACAGACCGCAGGGTTGGAAGTCGTGTAGCAACGGGACTAATGGGAACAATGAATATTTATTGCTATTAATTGTAGCAGACTATTAACTTCACCATTGCAGCACCGTCCAGACTGGATGGTTAGGTACTTCTCTGGAAGTTGTGTCCATATTTAAATTAGAAATGTTTTGAGCTGCTAACCGCAAACTAAATGTTTCAAATTATTTTATTAATTTGTCCATCTCGTGAGCTGGTCTTAACACGTACTACTTAGGCTATTATTAGTACTTAGCTAAAATTATAAATATTAAGATAATTAGGAAGTAATCATTAACCAGACAAGCAGAAATGATAAGGCAAAAAATTGAGAACGCAAATAAACGGTATCTTGAAAAATGAAGAAATTATTCCAAGAACCTAATGCACAAAAAACTCAACCAATAATACCGTCGGTTTCGACAAAGGAAAAAAAGAGAAGAAGTCGTTTAATTTTGATTGAATCATACTGAAAAAAATCTCTGATAAAATATGTATTAAAGAAAATAGCTGTAAGTTATTTTCTTAACATAGTCCATGACTTCCTGGTATATTTTTTCTATTTAAAACACGAAAATGTTTTTACTAACTATCACGCCGGTTTCTTGGAGGGGGGGGGGCAGAGAGGATGGAACGACACACAAATCTGTCTTACCACACACTCCTTGCTTCATTCACATTCATGCATCGCCTCATACATATTTTTTCAGTTATTCTGACTCTTGACACGACCCGACACAAGTATTTGATTCAATTGGTCGTACAATATCTTCCGATTTCTCGTCTTCTCCTACCATTCACCTTTAATAATAATAATAATATTTGGACGATTTGAATAGCGCCGTTTTTGTGAAAAATCCCTTCAAGGACGCTGTACAGATCTTATTTTCTATCATTACATATTAATTCCTAGTTTAAATAAGAAAATATACAGGAACATACTTACCTGGCAGGTCCTGTCAGATAGACACAATTATTAACTTAAAATTATAATTATGATTGCGTCATTTGTCCAAACTATCTATGTGATTCTTACTTAATATTGTTCACAACGCTTTCTTCAGATTTGCATTCTTTCAGAATTTCTACATTTGTAACACAATATCAAATGATTTTTACAGGCTGCTGTGTTTGATTTTAAAACCAAGCTTTGGATTCCGATATTCATTTTAGACCGGGTAGGCTTACGTAGAGAAGAAAAAATATTTGTCTCAAATTACTTCTTATTACGAATAAATTATATGAAATTGAAAATGTACAATATTGGATATATAAGAAAATTAAAGCGCTAAACAGAAAAACAAAAAGTAACTTATGAAAAATGAATTTCTTTAAAAACGTCCCTAATTTGCTTTGTTTCGGTTGAAACTCAATGTCCTCACTATATACTGAAAACCATATACTCATTGTCATAAAATATTTATTGTTCTCTTGTTACTTGTTATATTTACACTGTTTGCATTTTTAGAATCGTTTTAGAATACTTGAATATTAATGTTTTAAGTACCAACATATTGAATGTCCTTAATCTAATTTTCTTTTCTTTGATTTGACATATATGTTAATGTGAATTCTTACGTAAATTGTTTTTTTAATCTGTTGATGTAAACATGCACTATTATACCCATTTCTTCACCTTTTTCTTTCATGATTTATGATAACGATCATGATTTTGGATAGTTTTCATTTGTATACATACCATATATTATTTTGTCCTTGTTAGTAAGTCTTATAAGCATAATAAATTTAGTGTAAAGCGTACTTGAGGTGAAATATCACAAAACTGCGCTATATAAGTTTACTGTTATTACTATCATTATTAACAGAGACAGAGATAGGTAAGACACGGGAAAGAAGATACGCATAACCTTTTCATACACCTTGACTAACAATTCAAGTATTTTTAAGAAAGCTCTCTAGCATAAATATTAATTTTTAACGAGACAAAGTGAAGGTAAATCAATAAGGGATGTTTCTCAAAAGTTATACGTTGGATTTACCCAAGAAACATATAAATATTAGTTTGAGGGTATGTGTCTACCTTCATGGGGTTCCATGGTTTATTTGATAATGTAAGACTATAGTCTTAAGTAAACATCCTTCTACCTCTACAACATCTACCCGGCGTGTATAGGTTTATAACACAACGTTGTACGTAAATACACACATGCGTAATTTTGGGTAAATTTTATAATACCCAGACGCTAACATATTCAGAATTCAGAGTCACGAATGTAGAAATAGCAGACAATAATTACTCCATACAGTGACATACACCGTTAAGCTTTTAACGCTAAATGAATGGAATTGTAATTAATGAAGGTACAGGGATTTCTAGCTCCAGTGTTGCCAGTATGTTGGCTAGTAGAAAAGGAGATTACTTTAAGTATTTTTTCAGTTGAAGTAACACTGAAAAAGTTTATTGTGCTTTCAAACCGTGATTATAGAAATCTCTTGAAAACAAAGGTTTTGTCTATAAAAAAATGGTGTTTTGGTGGATAGAACAAACAAAAAGGGTTGGTCAAAAAGTAATATATTTTATTACTAAGTATGTTTCGATTTTAATCACTCCGTTATCACGTAATTAGTCAAAGCAGACATGCTTGCGTCTTAATATATCTAGTTTTAAATTCGAATAAAGTAGTTGATATATAAATACCAATATAAGTATCACCTGTTTTTCTATCAAAAAAATATAAATTTTTTATTTTTAAAAACTTTTGTCAACATTCAAATTGATCTGTGATTCGACGTGATTGTTTTTTAGACTTGTTGTTACCCGTGTAAAATCATGGATTTTAATTAACTTGCCAAAAGATGAAAATATTTTTTATGTTTATTTAGATAGTTTATAGTTACCTTAGATAGTTTATCACTTGCCCGGATTTAAAAATATTGTTTTTTATAATTTGATTTTTTTAAAAGAAATACGTACATCAGTTCCAGTTTTAAAAATGTCACACTTGTACGTCAGTACGTATGTACAAGGAAATTATTTTTTTACATTATATTTTTGTATTTTTGTTTTACTAAAATGAGATCTTACTGAAATTAAACATTTGTAGCGTGCAAAAGAGTAAATTCAATGTGAAATATTTTTTAAGCACTAAAAATGTTTATATGTGACATCCTCACAGTAAAACCTACACTCTTATAATATTTACGGTGCTTTTAAACAAATTCTTTTCATTTGATTTAACCTTGGAGAAACAATGTATAAAGAGAGAGCTACAATTTTTACCCAACCTATACAAACTTCCAATAAATCACTTTCTCTGGGTTTTTACGTCGTTCACCACGAGAGAGAAAGAGACAACAAAATACACACACCGCTTTTATGTACGTAAGGACGATCTTGGTCTCCCGCGTCTCCGGGGACTCCGCCCACATGTTTTCATATGCGACTAAACTCGACTTAACTAAACGGTTTTTTAGGTTATATGCTATATTTTTTGATTTTAACAATACTGTGAAAAAGTGGTTATCCGAATAAACAAAAACATTATGTCCACATGTGCTATGAACGGATGTATAAATACGTAAGTCCTAGTCCTAGCCACGCCCAGGTCTGCCGAGTCAGGTAAAAATCATTAAAAACTGACTACACTGCCTTGGATAGATACCACTCTATATACTCTAAGAATGTATATTATTTTTAATGAATCATTTGTGTTATGACACATGTTAATTGAATAAAAGTCTAAAAAAACATAAATAAAACTACACTGCCTTGGATAGGTACCACTCTATCTACTCTAAGGATTTAACTAATTGAAGCTTTATGGTACAGTGCGATATTAATTATTTAAATAATATCAATAATTTTCAACAAAATAAGAGAAGAAAACAAAGAAAAAATTTGAGCGACCGAGATATGAACTAGAAATCTCTACTCTGTCATGAAGCAAATATTGTTTGAATAGTTATAATTTTGCCCTATTTTTGTCATTGCTTCATTAAAATATTATGTACGCGGTGTTCTTTCTCTGTTGCTCTTTTTTCCCATTTCGTGTTATGAATTCTTTTTTGTAATTGGACATTGGCCCGTTAGTATGCAAATAAATTAAAAGCTTTTTTAATATCCACTTTTTTAATAAGTAGGTATTGGTGCAGTTATAAAATAATCTATCCATGACGTAATATTTACCGGATTTTATTTAAATTAAAATGCAATAGAAGCAGAACAATCTTTCATTTAAATATTAGAAATCTTTCTTCTTCGGTGATTTCAGTAAGCATCATTTAATAAAGCCATTAAAAATCCCAAATGCTTAATTAAGTCAATTGATTTCCGCGCAAAAAAGATCTAACGATGCTTGCCGATCGTAAATTAAGTCTACAAAAGAGTCCACATAGTTTTACAGAGATTTCTATTAGTCGACTTGTTCGTCAAACGGGTAAAGTTTTTTTTCTATCTCGGTAATAACTCAGAGAGAGCGGTATTCCTTATAGATGGAAGCGCTACACTAACGGCCGAGAAAGGAGATACATAGTAGATCTTTGTGAAAAAATACAACCTCCCCGCCCCCATAAGTTAACGAGGAAAAAAAATAAATCCCACATTATGGATGGAAATAAATAAATTTAATGTGCCGGGCCCAAAAAACGAATGGAAATGGAAGAATATAGGAGGTATGGTCTTAAGTTGCATCCACAAAAATACCAGCATCATAAGTCTTAAAACGTAAATTCAATGTTCATGTAAAAAATGTCGTTTCATTTCTTAGGTGGGAAGTACCTCTAGGTGAATTTGGTAGAGCCCTTCTTACAAAATCCGCTCGACTCTGCTTATACCTCGCCAGTGTACGAGCCGGACTTTAGATTTATTCGTAATGGCCGACGTACAACTAACTCCGCCGTAGTAAGAAAATATACTCGTGGTCCGAAAGAAGCGGGTCTTTTTTTCTAGACGCGTCTAGAGCGCGTTGATCCCGGACTTAAAGAACGAGGTGGACCGAATATCCATGGTCGCTTTGCTCCGATGAAATCTCTACCCGATACAATCAAAAAATTCGTGAAGCTTAAGAAGAACTCGCCAAAAAATATTATCATTAATCACGCAGTAAAAAGTAGTTGTACCAAACGAAGCGATCTTTTTTGTGAGTGGTAGTGTTTTTGTGTGTATTTTTTTTGTAAATTCACCCTCGTCTGTTGAACAGAGGGTGAATGTGAGGTAAACTCCCCACTTTGGGGCACCGGGCCGTATAGAGTTGTCAGGGCGGGGCATGCGTGATGAATTGCCACCGTTTCCTTGCGCTAGGACTGTGTGTGTGTACCTTCCTTTATAGACATTCATTTTGGGGTGGGGTGGGTGGTGGGGTGAGGGGATAAGGAGGGGGTTGATTCATGCAACACGGAAAGCAGGACCGTACCGATATAGAATAATGATAATCAAAGAAACATTGCGACATTGTTGTAAAAATATTTACATTATGTGAATAGCAGAATATAAATATTGTTTATTCACTTTTGAGATACTTTCATTTGAAGCACACGCAATCCAATAGGTAGGTACTATACAAGATTACAAAATTTTGGTAGTAACCTTGGCATCTAGGTTGGTACTATGTATTGTTTAAAAGTGAAGGAATGCATGTAAATATTACGTGCTGAGAGTATATAGAGTGGTATCAATCCAAGGCAGTGTAGTCAGTTTTTGATAATTTTTATCTGACTCAGCGGACCTGGGCGTGGCTAAGACCAAGGCTAGGGTATTTATACATCCATTCATAATATATCACATATCGACATAATGTTTTTGTTTATTCGTAAAACCACTTTTTCACAGTATTGATATCAACAAAAATATAGCATCTAACCTAAAAACCGTTTAGTTGTGTAAAGTTTAGTGGCATAGTAAAAAATGTGAGTAGGAGTCCCACGGTGACCCAGGAGCCTAAGATCATTGTGAAATTACGTAGAAGCGGAGTATTATTGGTTTTCTCTTACTTACTTAAGTGATTTATCGCAAGTTTGTATCGGTTGGGTAAAAATAATTAGCTCTCTCTCCATACATTGTTTTTCCAAGATTACGTGGAACTAAAAAAATATCGTAACAATATTTCTGTCACGAAAACGGCGCCATTTAAATCAGCCAATTATTATTTGTATTATTGTAATATGAATTAGATTACTCTGTCTAAATAGTGCCATTATAATTCATTAAAAATAACATGAAGTATATTTGCGGCACGTTCCAGAGTGGTAAATAAGTATCGCTCTGGTGAAAGACCACCATTCAGAATTAAAACGTTGCTTGAAATGGCTTTAGCCGTGTTTGGTGACCAGATTTGAATATCTAGATACTTCCCAACCTTACTCTCCCCCATCTCCTTCTCCTCTCCAATAATTTCAGCCTCAGAACATGCTTGAAATGGCTTTAGCCGTGTTTGGTGACCAGATTTGAAAATCTAGATACTTCCCAACATTACTCTCCCCCATCTCCTTCTCCTTTCCAATAATTTCAGCCTCATAACATACCCCAATTGGGGTTGCCATAGTCTCACTGGCTCTTGACTTTTGAGAGCAGTTGGAACTCTTGTGCGGTGGTCACTATAAAAAGGTGCCAATTTTATCAAATACCACCGATAAAGCAATTTATAAAGGTAAAATAAACACATTTAAACTATATGTAGTTAAATTACCAAAAAAAACTTGGTTTTTTACATGAATTAACCTAGTGATAACTGGTATGTTATTAAATAGGTTTTAAGGGATGTCAAGGATTCTGATATAGTTTATTCCTATCCTCGTATTTGTGGGAAAGTTAAGCTATGAGTAATGAAAACCTTTTTAAGGGGAGTTTAAGGTAAACGCGCAAAATTAATAAAAGCTATTTTTACTATTGTGCGAAACTTTAAAAAACTGAGCGAATGAACAAATAAAGTAATGTGAAAAGAAGATATGATGTCAAAGTGAATGGATGAATAAATAGGGGACGCTCGAGAAAGACATGGTCCGTCAAGTTAATCAAATACTTGAATCGGGCCATGTGAAGAATCAGAATAACAAAAGTGTATGAAACGATGTATGAATGTGAATGAAATAAGAAGTGTGTGCCAAGATAGAGTGGTATGGCAGTCCGTCCTCTCTGCCTGCCCCTGCGATAAATCGGCGTGGTTGTTAGTTGGTTAAAAAAATCAAAGTTTACACAGCTGTAAGTATTTTAATACAAAAATTATATTAATGTCTTAAAAGTAATATGTTTATCACTTTCAGGCGTTGAGGTATAGTTTCAGGTTATTTTTTTAGCTTTGTAAAGCGCCACAAAAAACAATGAACAATCATTCACGATTATAGTTAATTTGATTTCAGACGGTTGAATTTCAATAACTTTGTTTTTAGACCTTTGTGATGTGCTATAAACTCAACGTGTATTAATCTGCATTTCGTCTACCACCTACACGTTAATCTTAGCTTTAATAGCTAAGTGCATCTGATGAAATAAACATTATTCCCTAATACATAACGTGCGGAGAGTTAATCACACTCATTAACATTTTTCACGTAAATAGACACAGATGATAAGTTATTGAATAGAACGAGAATTTATTGCAGTATTTGTATTCATCGGTTGTTTTGAAGTTATGCTTAATGATGGAAATAAATACAGACTATCAAATTGTCATACTTCCTCAACAAAGCCATCGATTCCGAGTTACTTTTGATGGTTTAAATTTGGTAATTTATTTTGTGATATTTAAAGATAATAGCTTCCATATTTCACTGTGAAAAAATATCAAAGTTTAAAAGCAAAGGCCACCCATGAAGTAACCTGTTCTACTTCTGCTCGCTTCGCTTCTCCTACCGGAGGTAAGATACTTTAAACGCATTTTTTTTCTTTTGAGGCAGCCGCCCTAAGCGATAATGTTTAATTTGTGAGCACAATAACTGTACCTACCTACATGCTATCTCTATGCTCCAATGATAGTTTTTCGCATACTGCAACGTTCGTTGTGTTAACTAACTAACTAACTAACTAACCATCACGCCGTTCCCCGCAGGGGTAGGCTGAGAGGACGGACCGCCATATAACTCTGTCTTGGCACACAATCCTTGTTTCATTTACATTCATACATCGTCTCATACATACTCTTCTGTTATTCTGACTCTTCACATGACCCGATTCAAGTATTTGATTTAACTTGATCGTGCCATGTCTTTCTCGGGCGTCCTGGACTTCTTCTTCCATTCACTTTCGCATCATATATTCTTTTCACTCCTTTCTTCGTTCATGCGCTCTACATGCCCAAACCATCTAAGCGTCCCTTTCTTGATCCTATTCATTCCGCTCACATCAGCCTTCTATTCTTTCCGGATATTCACATTTTTAATACGTTGTGTTACTTAAATATATTTAGATGCACATATATAGAGTTCTGTCACTATCTCTCGGTGTACGTACAAAAGTGACTCTTAGGTATATAACAATCCACGCACGACTGTCCAATTTATAAACCTAGTAAGTGTATTAACATAAAATTCACGCTTAGCCTACGTTCTTCCAAACACAATTTGAAAATTTTAAATGTTGCAAATCTTGTGGATACCCAGATGTACAGGCTGAACCTTTTGAATTACGATTATAATAAAGTTTGCATGTTTTATGGCACTTGATAATTTATGTTTTGTTTTAATTATTACATTATTTTTTTGAAACAATTTCAAAACCTAGCATGTTTTTATCATTTAATTGATTGAATTAGTATTTTTAAATCTTTTCTGAACACTTACTGTGCCCTAAAATTGTAACTTTTTTTTTTAGATATGGTTAGTAAAAACACAGTTTTTTTAAGTGTTTACTTTTAGAATAAGCAATAAAAGGTAAATAAATACTAAATAGACCACCTTTTATTCAACGAGCAGAAGATGCGTTCAAAGAAATGGGGACGTTATTAGCATCACTTTCAGGATTGTTTAATGCTAAAACATTGTTACCTAAGTCCGCAACAGTATTTACGTATCCCCAATAGTTCTGTAATTATCCTGTAATAGGTAATCAATTGTCAAAACACGTCTTATAATAGCGGTGACCAATTTAAATATTCCGAACTGACAGTAGGACAAAGATATTAACTGACTGACCAAAAACTGTCGTGATCCGGAAATTATCCCCAGGAATTTGCAGGAATTATTGATGAAAACAATCAAAACCTAGTATGTGCCTCCTTCAGTGGATGTTAGTTACTAGGTTTTAAAAATACAGGTTTCAAGAATATAGTGTTCCTTGCTGGGTTTCAAACCGTTCAATTAACCCAAATAAAAACTGATTTTATACAAAATTTAAACAGCAATGTATGCATTATAACCTTGTTATTACGAAATAGCAAAAATTTGGGTTTTCAAAAACTTGTCCCTTACTAGGTTTTGAATTTTGACAGCCACGCACTCTTAAATAAAAATTTTATTTTTCTTGCCAATTCGATTAAAACCAGTACCTTAGAATAAATCTCTCTTATATCTCATATTTTTGTTTTTCATTGCTCACATTATTTGCGTTATTATAGAATATATAAAGCGTCAAACTACTTCAGTTCGTACTCATATAACTCCTTCGGATATACCTATAATACCTTGTTCATATGTGAGGTGTAAATAAATGTTTAGTTTCATTACATTACTTTTATTACATTGTGCACGTATCTACAATATATATTTTTTATATCATTCTTCTCTTAATGTATTTGGTGAACAACTTTTTTATGAAATCTTTGTTAAATAAATACAGAAATTAGTTATTAAATTATGAGAAAACCTAGTAAGTAAATAAGCAATACGATTTTTCTCAAGCATGCACAATTGTTTCGCTTCATGCACATTCAAACATCGTTTTATATCCGCACTTTGTGTATATTCCGACTCTTTGAGATGATTTTTCACAAAAAACAGCGCTATACAAATTATCCGAATTGTTTTATTATTATTATAACACAGCTTGACTCAAGTATTGATTGACTTGGTCGTGATTCCTGGGACATCTTAGACTTTAGCATCCATGAGAAAATTAATAATTAAAATTATTAACTGCAACATAGATTGTATAATTGACACACCTTCTGTGTTGCAACTCATCCAGTTCAACATTCCTTACCGTAGACTCAGAAACAAGGAATTGCTGTTCCTCAATCATCACTCTACTAATTATAGGTATCATTCTTCACTGTCCAGAATGTCGAGACTTGTTGACTCAAGCCGGGGTCTTTGAAATTGTTGGTACTAATTTATTTTTTTCATATCCTTAAATTCATCAAAAGAATCTCAACATAATCTATCTCTCGACGAATCACCTTTAGATATACAAACTTTAACCAAATCCTGTACTGTACGACAAATTCAGAAAGTCCATTATTTAAATTTCGATCCCATGTCCTAAATCGAAAAAAAAAGTTGATAATTGTGTCTATCTGATGGGACCTACCAAATAAGTATGTTGCTGTATATTTTCTCTTTAAACTAGGGAATTAATATGTTTTAATAGAAAATAAGATCTGTACAGCGCCCTTGAGGTGATTTTTCTCAAAAACGACGCAATACAAGTCGTCCAAATATTATTATTATTATTATTATTACAACTCCACCAAAACTTTTTCCAGGCTTTGACTTAAATGATCATTCAAATGTATGGTACTGTCCAATTTTTTGTCATTGCTTTATTAAAATATTATGTACGTGCTGTTCTTTCTCTGTTGCTCTTTTTTCCCCATTTCGTGTTATGTCTTTTTTTGTAATTGGACAATGGTCCTTTAGTATATGCATAAACAAATAAATTAATATGTGTAACCCTTTACCCCAATATTCTTGATAGATGTGCAGTATATTTATTTAGGCTAGAGTTATTTTTGGAAAATATATTCCACCTTGAAAAGAATGGACTTAACTTTAAACTGCTGACGATAATGTGCAGTGTCTGCCGTGTTTTCAATATCTTCAAACCCTCGGAGTGTGTAATAGTAGTTTGTTTCCGATATTAAAACTCGCTACAACGTGCGTTACGGAAAAACAATGCAATACGGAATGAGGTGAACCTCCAAAAGGCCGTTATATCGAACTGCGGCAAAATATCGAGTGGGTACATACAACCTTATGTGTTTAGGTACGTCCGCGACGTTAACGCGAGTCCTCGCAAATGCGGGTAAATAAATTCGCTGTATTGTTACACAATTCACGGTTTGCAAGGCGGCACATGCGCCATTTTTATAAATTATTCCGCATACGAGGTTCCGGAGCGGGGTTCCGCTTCTCGGGGGTGGAGATGGGACGTAATGACGTCACGCCTAATATTACCTATTTCTCCGAGCAGTTGGAATTGCTTCCAGGTGGGAATACCCTCCCCACCCTGCCGGTGCCAGTGGCATAAAAGAAAAATGAAAAGACATACGATTCTCAGCACCCAGATGTATTTTTAACGTTGTTTGAGATTTACCCCTTTTCTATCTTTTTACAGTAGGTACCTAACAACAAAAGTAACCTAACCTGACCTAACCTAAATATATGTAAAATTACGTACTCACACCAATTTAATAACGACTCTATTTACCTTAGTGCGAATATCAACGTTTTGTCTAATATCTTGTTTGGTTAGATATGATCAATTCAATCATAAAAAAAATAATTTCAAGAAAACCATGATAGTACTCCCTCCCTAAGCACGAGAATTTTCTCAATTAGGGAGGTAATTATCATTAACTAGAAACTAGACATTGTATATAAACTTAATTAATATTATACCTACTGTTAGTATTAAGTAAAAATGTTTATTTTCGTACAATTGATTAAATAATAAAATAAAAATATTTAAAAAAATCAAAATATTCTTGATACAGCTGTGAGCAGTTTTATCTGAAAGGAATTTTGGAAAAAACCTGGAACATAGTGTTTGAGTAATTATATAGTATTGTTATTCATTGAAACTATATTAGCAATCTTCCAATAATCAATTAGTCAAAATTATGGAATAAAAAAATAAAACGGTTTTAATTCCTAAAGATTTAGCATAACAGGAAAAAATAAATCAATGCATGCAGGTAGATAAATACCTAAATGTTACACTAAAAACTGTTATGATTTACTCTTCACTCTTTGATTGTCAATATTGTACTATTTGTGATGAACTGATTTTAGGTAAAGCAGGTTCATTTGCTAGGTGATTCGCCTTATTCTGAGATGATTTTTTTACAATCACTAATCATTTAATTAAGAAGCTTCTTAAAAATATATTTAGTAATCCAACTAATGAGATCATTTGAATAAAATCTATTGCGTCACTGATTGTCGATTATTGTAAACACTGCTTGGATTAAAATATTTCACACAGACGTTAGAAATAAGTTTTCAATTTACAAGCCAAGAAGCGCGTTAATTCATATAGCTCGCTAGAGCTCAGGTGCGCAATCAAGCTTTCTTTCAGCCAAAGAGGGTGGTATCATCCCTTACCAGCGGAGTTGAACTTCCCGTCCCTAGCTCCCCTCCCCGTAAACGCGTAATATGCGATTTATTGGATATTTAAGAGCATTTTAATGTTGCCACCGAGCTACAAATTCGGAAATAAGAAAATATACGCAGATTGAGGTTATAACAGTGAGTACTTACCTAGATACTGTATTACCACATTTTTATATTTATTACGGTTGTTTCTATCGATACCTTAAAGTAAAAATCAAACTTTCGTCCGAAGGGGTAGGGGTATGACGTAGATACCGCATTTTATCTTATTAACAATATTGATTACAATGAATTTATAAAGCATAGTTTTGTGATAGTTCACTTCAAGTGCGCTTCTCACTAAATTACCTAACCTAATATAATAAGGAGAAAATAATATGAAATATGTATACAAAGTAAAACTCTCTAAAATCATGATCGTTATCATAACGATGTCCGTGGTCCAGTGGTAAAACGCTCGACTACGAATCCAGAGGTCACGGGTTCAAACCTAGCGGGCGAAAATATTTTTTATTTAATTAATATGTCTCACAACACATTTAATTTGTATATTTGCGGCACGTTCCAGAGTGGCAGATACTCTAAGTATCGCCCTGGTGAAAGACCACCATTCAGAATCGAAACGTTGCTTGAAATGGCTTTAATCGTGTTTGGTGACCAGATCTGAATAGCCAGGTACTTTCCGACCTTCCTCTTCCCCATTTCCTTCTAGTTCCCACTACCTTTAACACACCCAAATTGGGGATGGCATAGTCCCACTGGCTCTAGACGATTGGAAGCAGTTGGGACACTTGCTCGGTATTCACTATAATATATAGTTTTTAAATCACAGTTAAAATACACATCAGGGGTAAAATAATAAAGTGTTTTGGTCTTATTATAGTTAGATTTACAAGCGGTGAATATTTTACACGGTTTTTTTTTCACAAAATCTACAATTTTTTTCCTAAAACAATACAATATCTATTAACCTATGGTCTAACCCACCTACCTTCCCATTATCTGTTATTTATACAGATTCCTCTGCCACAATTAGTATTGTTTTGTGTATTTGGTAGCGCCAATCTGTTAATATCCCATTGTCTGATTTCACAGCATTCTCAATTGCACGCATGATAAACTTGAAAATGGCTTAATTACCTTCCAAAAACTCATAATTACAAGTTCTTACAATTGCACCTTTCACGGTTCACAGAACTCTCACAGACGACTTATTCTTTTCCAGTGCGAAAACAATAAATAGTCAGATGTTTCTATTAATGGTAAAATTTCTGCCATATAATGCCGAAACACTTTTAATTTATGGCGATAAATAGCCGAAAGGAACAATAATTAAACAACATAATTAAACATTTCATCCCGCCGTAAAGGTTGTTGTTAAATTATCTTTACGTTTTTTATTGTGTTGCCGATGAAGTCATTCATTTGTGGCATCGATTGAATTATGTATCTGTAGGGAAAAAGGCGATTATAAATAAGTCGTTGGAAATACATGTTTTTTTAAGGCAACTCTCGTTAATAATTCCCGACTTAATGACACGGCGGGTGTATAACGTGTAGTGTATAATAAATAATTCAGCTACTAATAATTCACGGCTTACAGAATGAAGTTCCACCTTCCAATTATCTATGGGTTTTCAGCGATCCGGACGTGTATTTTGATCCTTGATGCAGTATTCTCCAAGGGCCACAATGGCTTCCAGTATTGAAAGCGATCGGTTTGCGTGACTCCTTTTGTGAAATATCTCCATTCGTTCGGTTCTGAGTTCGGAGAGGACGCCCAACAAAGAAAAGACATTAAAAATATTTATAGAGATGTAACATTATGCAGGTATCTCTGAAATATGCGGCCGGGAGATAAGTCCAAGTTCGGAGAGGGAGTCATGAAAATAATCTCCGGGAAAGGATTGTGTCCGTTATTTAAAGTCCAGCTGGCTGACAGCTGTATCGCCTCTCGACAGTAAGGCCCTCAGATATATGGCCAAGACGAGATCACAACATGTGAATGAAGATAAAAAAGCAAGGGGATATTCAAAGACAATTATTTGTATGATTTTTTCCATGATAACATTAGGAAACGATTCAATTCTAGATTTTAGAAAGTTTTAAGTTTTAAAGTCTCTTACGAGAAAAAAACAAGAAGAAAAGGAAAGAATGCAAGGCTGATGTGAGCGATCAATGAATAGAATCAAGAAAGGGTGACTGTTCTCTCTCTACCTTTTGCACACAGATTTTTATTCAAATAAAATAACTTCTTCATATTAAGAAAAAAAGCAATGGCAACTAAGGATGAAATTGTCAATACTGAAACTTTGAATCAAGAAAAAGGAAGCCGAACATTCAAAATACCCCAAAAGTCTAACAACATAATACTATTGGCCGTGAAAAATCGTAAAACGTGTTTAATATTGATAACACATTTTCTTGAGCCTAAGTTTCAGACAGCGTAATGAATAGGATCAAAAAAGAGACGATGAGGTGGTTTGAGCATGTAGAGCGAATGAACGAAGAATGGAGTGTGAAAATAATATATAATGCGAAAGTGAATGGAAGAAAAAGTCGGAGACGCCCAAGGAAGACATAACACGATCAAGTGAGTCGAATACTCGAGTCGGGCCATGTAAAGAGTCAGATTAACAGAAGAGTATGTGTGAGACGATGTATGAATGTGAATGAAGCAAGGAGTGTGTGCAAAGATAGAGTTATATGGCGATTCGTCCTCTCTGCTTACTCCTGCGGAGAAACGGCGTGATGGTTAGTTAGTTAGTTAGGAGAAAAAAAATACCATAACTTCAAATTTATCTTCCATTATGCATGAGTTTAGCGATGAAATATTTTAAAGGTAGTGAAAATAGTGAAAAATTATAGCGCATTCTGAAACCTGACAAAATTATAAATTTTATTTTTAATCTTAAAAATCGTAATACTGGTAAGCATATAAAAATATTTCACCAAATATCAGCATCG
Organism: Drusus annulatus; assembly: GCA_022651775.1. Classification (NCBI taxonomy): domain Eukaryota; kingdom Metazoa; phylum Arthropoda; class Insecta; order Trichoptera; family Limnephilidae; genus Drusus; species Drusus annulatus. Next base: position 1,220,993 of record JAGWCC010000006.1, read on the forward strand.
CCACATGAAAACATTATTCCTCAATTTAAAACCTAAAGTTGAGTGAAACAGTTCTCTTTAAAAAAAACCTGAATCATATTTTTAATGACCAAGTAAATTGTTCTCTTTGAGGCACTAATTGACACCAGAAATATTTTCACCTTCATAACACAACAAACATAAACCGTCACATTGTCCAAATTGAGGTCCTGCATACAAAACTAAACGACCGTTTAAAATCAAGCAAAAGCATAAAAATCATCAAACAAAGCGATTCAACATTAAAAAACTAAAAAACATTGATGATCATAGGTAGGTAGGTACCTGTTACCTTGAAAAAAAAACCTTTAAAATTGTTTGCAACACGTGAAATCGTCCGGGAACGTGATTTTTGTCAACCCTTGTCTTTGTAACAAAAAAATCCCGTTTCGAACGGCAATAAAACACTAAAAAACACCCCAACAATGACGACGAGTCAAACAATACATTTTTTTGCGCGATGACCGAGTGTTGCGACCAAAATATAACTGTACCAATTATTATCGCCGTACGGTTAGCTCGTAAAAACTAAGATTTGGGCGATGTCGTAAACCGAGCTATCCAAATGCTGATACAAGTAGATTCCCGTCAGCGGAGGCCTTCTTTATGGCACTTGGTTTCGAGCGAAAAAGCACTGTAAAAACCTTGCAACTTAGAGGTATCGGCGTTCTCGGAAACGTGGAAGATAAACTGCCAGCGCTGATTTCTGAGTCCAATACTTAAATGGTTGCAATTTTTGTTGACAAAAATAATAATGATAAACGAGTATTTTTTTAAAGCTTAAAAATAACTTTAAAATTAGCTCAAAAACACCTACACTACTATTTTATTTATTTTTTTACGCGAATACCGCACAAGAGTCTCAACCACTCTCAACCGCCTAGAGCCAGTGAGACTATGGCATCCCCAAATAGGGTGTGTTGTGAGGCTGAAGGTAGTGGGGAGGGGAAGGAGATTGGGAAGAGGAAGGTTGGGAAGTACCTGGCTATTGAGATCTGGTCACCAAACACGGCTAAAGCCATTTCAAGCAACGTTTCGATTCTGAATGGTGGTTTTTCACCAGGGCGATACTTAGAGTATCTACCACTCTGGAACGTGCCGCAAATATACTTTTTATTATTTCTACATGAATTAAATGTGTTATGACACATATTAATTAAATAAAAGTTATGGGCGCACGCCGGGTTTGAACCCGCGACCTTTGGATTCGTAGTCGAGCGTCTTACCACTCGACCATGGAGGCCGTCAAAATTAAAAAACAGACCTAACAAAAAAATATTTAAGCACACATATTTATTTATTATTAAAATTTCACCATTATATAATGGTGATTCACTACAGTGGTAGTATGATAATAATGCTTCTTAATTACACGCAATCGATGTACAATTAGGTTAAAAATGATATGATACGATGAAACTTCAAGAGGTGATTATTTACAAATGTCTAAGAAAAAATCCTAAATAATTTTTCACATAGAACAATTCTATTTTTCAAAAACACATAGAAATATACTATATTTTTAGTTCGAAAGTGGCCAAAAGCTTATATTGTGGTCGTAGCTTTGCAATAGATCAATATTTTATCACGTCTGGTGAGAGTAGGTATCCGCCCATTCGCATGGGTAGGTATGTGCATAGCTAATAGAATAGCAGTCGCTAGGTTACGGCCGATCAAACAGATTTCGTATTTAGCCAAGCAGTAGAACGGTAGAGAGCCGGTAATGGGTGAAATGATGTTTACTATAAAGGATCGGATACCCTTTTTTTAATTAGGCAAAATTATCATTTTTTTAAACATTTTTCCTTGTTTGAGTTTTGCTGGGCGACATAATTTTTACTATAAAGGATCGGTTACCCGTTCACAGTACACAAATTCGAAATATGTAATTTTTTTTTTTAACTAAGCGTTTATCATTTTTATTTCTTTATTGGTTTACTTTCGCGATATTACCTTGAAACACGGTGTATATAGTATGGCAAATGCCTTTAAGGTGTGATGGTCAAAAAAATCATATCGGTCATAAAATTCTCCCCTAGAATAAAATTTACAAGTTGGTAGTAAAAATCGTTTTTATGGCAGGATCGTAGATATTTAGATACGGCAGAGAAAAGCTACATTAAATTAATGCGCTTGAAATAATTCTTCTTGTAGGTGCTTATCGAAAGTGTTTATTACAAAACACATAATAAAAGCGATATAAAAATAATTGAAAGGATCCGAATAAAGGGCGAAACGGTACTAAACTGACAACTGAGTAAATTATATTTAATTAAAAATTTTATATAATTTGAATTTAGTAATAGCTAACTAACTAATTGACTTATCGAAGGAAGCAAACACTTTGTACCTTGACATTATAATTTAAATAAAAAATAATTTTGTTTTAAGCCACTTTATTTATACACATATAACAATTCTAAAAATTGATTCTTGAATTGTTATATGTGTACAAATAAAGTGGCTTAAAACAAAATTATTTTTTATTTAAATTAACTAATTGACCATCGCGCTGTTTATCCGCAGGGGTATGCAGAGAGGACGGATCGCCACACAACTCTGTCTTGGCGCACACTTCTTGCTTCATTCACATTCATACATCGTCTCATACATACTCTTCTGTTATTCTGACACTTACATGGCCCGATTCAAGTATTAAATTCAATACGCTTTCATCAGCCTTGCATTCTTTCCAAATATCCACATTTTTAAAACGGTCATACATGGTTTTAACGAACATTCATCTGAGGGATCTTATTTCCACAGCATTCAGTATACTTTCATCCTTCCTCTGCCAGTTCCATGCCTCACAGCCATACATCAGGGTTGGTATAAGCACTCCACTGCGGACTGCTAGCTTCGTTTCTTCGGTCTTTTTTACTAGCGCCAACAGCGTTCAGTCCTCCATTAATGGAGTTTCCTGCATTCACCCTTCTTTCAATATCCTTATCAGCCTTTCCGTTTCTCGTAAATAAAATTCCCAAATACACAAACCCATCCACTTGCTCCAAGTATTCATCATAACTATATTGCACGCTGTTATCGTACTCTCTCTTTCAAACACCATGACTTTAGACTACTTAGGATTAGCAACTATTTAAATGTGTTGCATGTATTTTACCTCAAACACCAAATGTTTAAGTACTGGTGTTGGCTTTCATGCTAACTGATTTATCCCAATCATATGTTTTCCCATATAAAACCTTATTTTTTCTGCACCAGGACATCTGGTGGTTATTTTCATCAGCCTTATACTCTTTACGATGTAAATATCAATAAAGTAATTTTAGCTATAGCATTAGCCACTTAAATAGTTTGATGGTAAGTTTAGCCATAGCTTTTAAGTATTTTTACTATTATTTACGGATTTGATCATTCTATTTTGGCCAAATGTTGTTAAGTTCTAAGTAGAAGAATGTTTACTTTGTTCTGTCAATTTTTTTCCCACCCTTGCTAATTCCACGACTCACAACTATACACCAGGGTTAGCAACACAATTCAATGGTTACTAGCCATGCTACCTTTAACGCACGTGTGCTTATTGCATATGGAGAGGTGAGAAAATTATACTGTCCACATTCACCATTCTGTTAATAAGCTTCCTGATCTGACTTCACTCTTCTAAACTCATCTTTGAGTGTACCTCGAAAATTTCTCTTGATTTATTTATTTTTCCTTCATTAGTTTTGTGTTCTTAAATGCCCTTTTGTCTGTCATCGACACGTTTACTCTTGATATTTATGTCAATTCCACCGACATTTTGTTTTGTTTCTTTCCTTAACTATTCTCTTTCTTTAATATTCTTACAAAGATAAGTCATGTTACAATATAGTGTGAAAACTTTGATTTTTCGAATCCCTAGAACTATCATTTTCAGCTTTTCGTAACGGATTATCGTGATGGAATATAATATAATGTTCGAGCCGACTTCCCACATAATAAGCCACGCAATGCTTCCCACATATAGGTACTTCAAAAACCTAAAATAGTATTAGATAAGTGCCTACTTTAACCTTTGGCGGATTGGCTTTACAACATCATCAACACTATCACCAACACACAGACGAGCATATATTTCAATATTTAATTAGAATAAAACGTAATTGGTCCGGGGCCGTGCTGATAAAATTAATTCCGCTAAAAAGGTAGAATGGCGTCATTAATTTTAATGTGCGTACATACATCCTTCTCGACCCCCTCCCCACCCTCTAGGTAAATGTAGAAAAGCTTGCCACCTACATAAACACACAATTTATAGAACGGGGGTGAGGCGAAGAAGCGCACGGATAGTGTTTTCTGAAAACTTATAGGCAATCTCCCAGATGAGAATTGTGAATTATCACTCGGAGGGAAATTGTATTTTGGACCGAAACGATGTTGGAAAACTATTTATTTTCTTTTTGTATGATTTTTAACAATTGTATCTGTGAATTTGCTCTGTACTGTAGGACAGATTCATTATTTGGCACATGAATGTATTTCCGTAAAAATTCGCCAAAGACATGTTCGAGTCCACAAAAAATAATTAGATAATACATTTACAAACATATTTAATTTATCATTTAATTATTTGGAAATATATCTAAGTACAAAAAATAGTTCAAATATGAATTCGACCGGTCGGTAGCTGAGTGGAGAACGCGTCGGATTCCCACCCAGGCGTCGTGGGTTCAATTCCTCTGCTGGCTAAGTCCTCCATCATTGCACAAGCAACATCTTCCGCTTTTTTATGATGGCAGTAGGAGTTTTTCAAATGTTGTCAGGTTATTCGTAACCCGGGAATGTTTGTCTTACTTTTAATAAAAAAAATAAATAAAAAAATGAATTAGCTACTCTTGCATTAAATCCCATGGTTGAAATGTGTATCTTTCAATTCTCAACATCTTTGTACGTCGGCGTCTTGGAGTAACGATATAAATATATATATATACTCTAACACTACAACTTTATTTTCTGTATTATTATCAATTATGAGATGCGTTGCATTGCACTACTCTTGCATACCTTAAGAAATAAAAACTTTTTTACTATTATTATTTGATAGAATTTGTAGGCCTCAAGGAAATCAATGATATTATTCTTACTTAGGTACCCGTCAATAATTTACGTGAAAAACCTTCAGCACATTTATTATTAGGGAATTCTAAGCGAGTATAATTTACAGTCTCAATCTCCTTGCACAGAGTCTAACGGGCGTTGCGTCGTTACCTTCTGAAAAAGCGTCGCTACAGAGCTCCCCGCGTCGTTATTCGTATTTTTATAACGGCTCGAGTCGTTATTACACCATAAACTCATAACGCGTGCCTCAGTGCCCGACCATAGAGAGGATTATAACTCCAATTTGCTTATCCACGTGCTCGAACTATAAAAATTATCCACAACTACCTATCAACTCTCAACAGAGTCGGTGAGGATGTCGTGGCGTTGAATAGGCAATTGGGTGTAATGCGATGTATTGTGTAGGGATGATTGATTTGTTCCATGGTCCAAGTGATAGAAAATATTTATTTATTATTCAAGAACTGATATATACTTATTATAATATGTTTTTGTTTGTTTTATAATTCAAAACGATTTTTTACACTTCCCTTACTGGAATATTTAATAACAATACAATTTATAAGTAGATAATACATCTTTTTGTTACATGGCGCAATGTAATTTGTACTATTCTTACTTGAATTAGTCAAGAAGGAATTTTTTTTCTAAAACAACAGTGTTGAACCCTGGGTAACGCCGGGTAGTAAAGCTAAACCAATTTTAATAATCATTTATTTACCATTCCCCAACCAAACTACCCAAACCATTTTTTCAAATAATTCAACTCTGCTTACTCAATTTTTTTCTTACGTAGTCTTTATTAATTTATAAATTATTACATCATCACTTTAATTATTACGTAACCCCAAAAAAGAATCATAAAATTGTGGTGTATTCTGTTTTATTCGAAGAGGTCATAAATTAAAGACCATTTCTAAAGTAACATGAACAACAACCGTTATCAAAGCTGAAATGGCAATTATGAATATTTATTAGGGATCCACTGATTACGTGAGTGTTGAATATTCATTTTTAAATCTGCTCTTAGCTTTTAGCTTGACAGAAAAAAATACCAACACGAAACGCACTACCCAAAGAATTAAAACTCAAAAAAAGCAAAACAAAAAAATATTCGGCAAAAGCACTTAAAGGATATTTTCTCGTCAATTTTATTAATCAGTGAAATATATTCTTTTTGTAAAACCTTTGGATGACCGTAATAATAAACTAACCGTATTAAAAATGTGGATATCCGGAAAGAATGCAAGGCTGATGTGAGCGTAATGAATAGGATCAATAAAGGGACGCTTAGATGGTTTGGGCATGTAGAGCGAATGAACGAAGAAAGGAGTGTGAAAATAATATATGATGCTAAAGTGAATGAGAAGTCGAGGTCGAGGTCGGGTCGAGGATGCCCGAGAAAGACATGGCACGATCAAGTAAAACAAATACTTGAATTGGGTCATGTGAAGAGTCAGAATAACAGAAAAGTATGCATGAGATGATGTATCAATTTGAATGAACAAGGAGTGTTTGCCGAAACAGAGTTGTATGGCGGTCCGTCCTCTCTGCCTACCCCTGCGGAGAAACGGCGCCTATGCCTTATGTGTTTAACTAGTGTATTACAACTAACATGTTAACATTAACAAATATGTTTTGTACTTTATCAACATTTTAGTAAATAAAATACATAAATTACGGATGTTCTTGAAAAACTTGGAAGAAAATTGTCTTACGAAAATAAAAGGGTAATTTTTCGTTGATATTTTAAAGAAGTACTTTTTTAATCCAGATATTATGGTAAAACAAGAGACGCACATAGCACAGATGAATAAATCAGTTTAAAACAATAATTTCTCCCTCCCCAAAACAATAAATTCTTTCGAATGATCTACATAAGCAGAGCTGCGCAAAAAAACCAATCTCATTTTTTCTGGTATTATTTCAGATGTAAAAACAATTCCAAATTCGACGCCATGATTTCAATTACGTTCGTGCTTCAACAATAAAAGGCCAACATCTTGAGTTCGCGAGCTCGTCCCCTCACTCTAATAATCTGTCTCTTCGTTTGGGATGATTTAAGGCTTTTAATAATAAAATTCAACTGGAATAACATTATACTTTCAAATTAGGAGCAAAAATTTAATTTAAAATCGGGGAACTGCGAAAAGGGGAAATTGGGATGAAACGTGATGGGTAAGCACTAAAGGGGATATTATGTTGATTCCGCTGTATTGGAAGCACACTTTTTTAGTACGTGAGTCGTTCTTTTGGATAATTAAACCCATGGCTTGCGTTACGCTTTTGAGCTGTTCCTTAAAACCCAATCAACATTGTAAAGAAACAATTTGGCTATTGCTGTTTGGAAAAATATAGAAATTGTGTGTATGTTTAATTGAAATAATGAAAGGAAACATCAAAAAACTGTTGCCTCATGACGTAAATTTGTTGGAAAATGAATAGTATAATATATAATTGATTTTTTAATTATAATATCGATATGGTTCTAGTGGGCATTTAAGTATTTAAGTCATTTAATGATTTAATAATAGCAATATTTTTAAATTTTATTCTACTACATTTTATTTAAGACCTGACCGGTTTCACCTGACTTCAGACTGGTAGACCACTCTTAAGATGCCCGTCATAAGGTGAATCCAAATCAGGTCTTAAATATTTTTTTTAAATAGTAATAATCATCAAAATGGAGTTCGACCACAAATTAATAGTTCCAAAATTAGACGCATTTCAATCTTTTTTCATTTTTACTTTTTGGTACTTTTAGTTTGTGTTTCTTTTGTTTCTTGTTACTTTCTGTTTCTTTTATTTTTACTACTATTTTATTTTTTGTTACTTTTTATTAATGTATAACATTTAATATTCTTTCATGTATGTACTTTTCGTCTGTCTCAACACAGGTCTATCCTAGCGAGACAGACTTGGACTGAACCCTTATTTTTTATATTTCTTAATAAGAATAAAGAATAAAAAAAAATCTCTAGTAACGTCGCTGTATTAAGTACACTGTTAATGTTTTACGAAAATGGCGTTAAATAAAAATGAATAACAATATTCGGATAATTTGTATAGCGCTGTTTTTGTGAAAAATTCTCTCCGGGCGCTGTACCAATATTAATCTCTTAGCTATTAAACAGAATGCATTCACCAACTTATCATCAATCATTCAAAACTATATATATATATAATGTATTTGACCAATGAGCGTGCTGCTGCGTAAGAATGTACATTTTATCAATGTAAATGTACTATATAAACTAAAATATTATATTTCCATATTTTACTATATTTTATATATTTCTATATTTACATATATTTGTAGGGGTACGTCCCAAAGGAGGAATGATGATTTTGCTTATATAAATAAAGTCAATTATTACAAAACATTTTTGCCATTTAGTCAATACTAAGTTATTCTAACATTATTTCAACAACTACATGTTATCTTGTGCTCAATAATTAGGTAGGTACCACCCCTACCACAAAAAAGGTTGATCTTATTTAAAGCACATTCACAATTACACAAGTTCGTGGTTGTTTTCATTGAGCTTATTAAGTTAATATCGTTAATAGCGCAATGAAACAACGCATTAACCAATTGATACAATCAAGTAACGGGAAAAACGGCACATGCGTCCTATTGTGTCGCAGGCTCCCGCTAAGAAACGATGAGTTTCCACTTAAAAGTTCAAGCACTTGTAATAAATAAAGAAACGTTTAAGTTGTTTTTAAAAGTACCCCAACACCCCGGTAATGCCTATTCGAAATATAGACGAGGCCATTTCTGATATCGATTCCCCATTTATGCACCCCTCCGGGTAGGCCCCCGCCCCCAGCCCCGGGTGGCCCAGGGGGGTCGTTCTTCACCCCGTCCCGGCAGCGGGAGGGTTACGCCCCTGCTCGTGTTTGCCTTCCCCCCAAAAAGTGGTCCATCCATCTCTGGGCAGCCTCTGAAACAATGCAACGGGTGAGTTAAGCGAGGGATGATTGGAGAGTTGGGTAAAAAGGGAAGCTCTTCTTATTGCTTGTGATGAGATGAATAATAATTACGAATTCAAAAATACTTCGAGGTACCAACACTGAGTACTTACATTGGAAGGTACCAAATAGTGAAGAAAGAGAATAATGTAAGAGAAGAAAATATGCATGAATTTGGGTTAGGGGAAATAGACAACCGAAAAGGGACAAGGTGTGGAATAACAAGCAATCATCTGCCAAAGCATGCACTCGGTAGTTCCCTAGTATTTTGGTTTTTATTTTTCAAATATTTTTCACGAATTACATAACTTTGAGTTAGACTTTTTCGACCATGAACTAAATGAATAGCAATGTCGAACAAATACGGTATACTTTTTTACCTATCGTCTGGTTCTAACTAGTGAAATTCGTATATCAAAGAAGAATCAGTGGTTAGTTTATATCATGGTTTTAACACAGTTTTTTGCATGTGATAATGTTAAGTGTGTAATTTACACATTCGACTTTTTAGTTCAAAGCAGAGCGCTGCACAATCTTTTATTAGAAAAGCAGAAAATGTTTTATTTAATTTATTTATCTTACAGCATACGACAAAAACTTATTAGTGATGTCTAAAACTCAAAGCAGATTCACACCATGTAGGTACCTACACACAAACTTCTCATCTAAATTATTGATTGTATTATTGACTCACCTTCTTTGTTGCAACTCATACAGTTCAACATTCTTTGCCGTAGAAATAATGAATTGCTGTTCCTCAATCATCAGTCTACTAATTATGGGTATCATTTTCCACTGTCCAGAATGTCGAGACTTGTTAACTCAAGACATGGTCTTGAAATTTTTGGTACCAGTTTTAATGATTTTTGTCATTCTTTACGACTCTACCAAAACCTTGTTCGGCCTTTGACTCGAATGTTCTTTCAAATGTATGTTTTTGTCCTATTTTTGTCATTGTTTCATTAAAATATTATGTGTGTGCTCTTATTTCTCTGTTGCTCTTTTTTCCATTTCGTGTTACGTATTTTTTTATAATTGGACAATGGTCCGCTAGTATATAAATAAATAAAGAAATGAAATAATAACTTTTTATAAGACCACGGATATTATTTTAATTTTTATGACCGACCGGTTTCACTTGGCCTAAGCATCATCAGGGTACAACATTAAAGTAAACAAAACAAATTCCAAGTGTTCGGTTATACGATATATATATACAGAGGGAGAAAAAAAAATATAATAAAATAACAGAATAATGAGAAAAACATAAAACTATAATAATAAATAAATCTCAGTTCATCTTCATCCCCTTGTTATGTTCGGGAAGGGGACTTTTATCAGTAGTAGGCTAAACTTCTCTTCGCCTTCCTCTCACACGAGGTTATATAAATCTAATTAACGTTTTTTTTTAAATTGCTCTTCATCGGAATAAAATGTATCAATCATTGTTAATCTCCTTTAAATTCTACAGTCTCATTTCACCCCAAAGCAACGTGGGGTAACTGTACGCAATTTTATCACCAAGATTTTTAAATTGATAGACCAAATCGCTCTGAAATAGTTGGTTAAACAATAGATCACATTAGTAATACCAGTAAAAAAATAAGAAAATCACGAAAATAAATATTTTACCTGTCAATTTTTATTTTCAACGTAACGATCACTGTACACACAACCTGCTTCAAGGCAACCTAAAGCGTCATATAATTAAGGAATGAGCGGATGTGAATCAAGCACGAACTTGTCGCAAACATTGGTGCGCACACTTACACTCCGTGCAGGGTTATCCCACGTGACTCAAGGTTGCATATACCTACTCCTCAACGAGTAGGTTCCGTGATACATTTACGTTAATAGCATCCCTCCATATTTATAATCCCTCTGTGCTTCCTCCTTGAACAGGTTGATACATATTTTTTGAAAAGTTCTGCGTTTACTTAGTTGTTGCAGTAAATAAGGGTCGTTATTCGGGAGATATTTCCGCCAACTTGGTTTGTTTGTTCTCCAAACCTTGCTCGGTTTATTACACCCCACATCCCAGCTAAGAGATGATAACTCTTCGGAATAGTCTTATTTTGCCGACCTCGTGAAACTGTAGAAAAGTCCAAAACAATCTGAGAAAAATAGGATTATGTCGATTGGGGAACCTCTTACGATGTTTTTGTAAAATCATCAATTTGTGAAGGATTTTTTTTTATTGCGATGTAGCTACCATAACGTATTATCCTGAATATTTGTCATTTTTTTAAGTATTGTTACCCAATCGGTGATGATTTATCGTTGTAGTGTTTTGGGGTGAACACAGTTAAAAAATCAATTTAACCTAGAGCCTAAATAAGTAGATGTAGGTTATTGGATAGTAAGTTGAAAAACACAGAACAGAAAAACTGGTGTTAAAAATGACACGTAAGGTAGGAAAATCGACCATATTAATTTGCCATTGGTTGACGTCAACTATTTCAAAAGAATCAATATTTTTTGTATTAAATACAATATTGTAGATTAATTATTATTCTATTTTCATAGATTGGTAAAACAACCCGTAATGTTAATGTTAGAATCAAAGAACGTCTCAGATGTTTAAATAACCACGGTTTTCGAGAATTCGCCAATCATCCCAATGAAAAAGATTATACCTTTAATAAAAGTACCGGTGCTCATATTTTCAATAAAAAATGGTCACGGCAAGAGATTAAATAATTTAGAAGTAAAGTAACTAGAAATAAAGAAAGCCATTCAAATTAATAGTCATATTCTTAATAATCAATCAAATTTGTCCAGTAGTCCAATATTAGCTACATTTCCTGTAAGCTCATAAAATTGATTATTATTTTTGTCACGTTCTCATTTGACGTTTTGTCTCTTTCATTTTATATTATCTGTCCCTTTGTTATAATTTAAATGTAATCTTTTAATCGTTGTAATAATTTGGTAATAAGTTGGTTTAAAGTTTTGTTTTTACTTTTATTGTATGTGTAAATATTAATGTTTTTAATGTTAGCATCTATTTCACTGTTAGCCAATTTAGTAAGTTTGACATTTTTAAATGTCTGTAAATATTAATGTTTTTAATGTTAGCATCTATTTCACTGTTAGTTACAAGCTATAAGTCCTTATTGTAAATCACTGGTTGAAAATATTAGTTGTAAGCCATTAGTAATAAATCTTAACTGTAAGTTATAAGTTATAAGCTTAAGTGATAAATTATAGGTTAGATAAATTAATTTGTAAAGCGCCCTTGAGGTGATTTTCCCACAAAAACGGCGCTATAAAAGTTATCCATTTAGTATTATTATTGTTATTTTGTTTTCTTACTATTCTCTTTCTTATTTTTTTTATATTGTGTTCTCCCTCTGTATATATGATTGTAAATGTATTTTTCACAAAAATGCATTTATTAAACGAATGAGTGAACGCATTTATTAAAACAAGGAGAGTGTTTCAAGACACTGTGTGGTGGTCTGTCTTATCTACCTACCCCTGCGGTAACATGGCGTGATGTCTAGTTTATTTTTTGTTTTTAAATCTAATAAAATCCCCAACCAAAACAAACATAATAACGATATAGTCCGACGGAAAAAAAACATTTTGAGATCCATTTTTGACGTATAAAGTGTATCCATTACCAACTTGCAAAATATCTCTTTTAACCAAAAAGTTTATTCACATAATTAATTCCAAACTAATAACATCTTCTTTTTCTAACTTCTTCCCAATATTTCACGCCCTTAATTTTAAAAAACTCATTAGGGAATTTATCACGATGCTAATCCGTGTCAAATCTGTGAACTGTCAAAACTAAAAAGTCACCCAGATCTTTCACCAAAAGCGTGCGCACCACCTTCAATCCTAAAAACGCTGTCTGAATTCCTTTAACCCATAAACATTAACGTCAATAGTGGCTACACTTATCCATTTCACGGCCGTCACTCCACTTGAGTTTACGGCAAAGTTATGGCTTGTAAATTGATAGCAGTTTAAGTTTATGGCGACTCTGTTAGCCACGGGCCCGCTAATAGGGGATGGGATGCGGCCGGGGAAAGTGCAGAAAAGTTCGCTCGTAAAAGAGATGCACTCGCCGTTTGCTGTGGCGATAAGGGGGCGCTCATCAACGGGGGCGATCATCGACAGGGGGCGATGCATGGCGCAGTGGACGGCGGACGCGGCAACGATCAAGCTGTCGTTTCAGCCAATTTGCTAGAGTTTTATGGCCGGCGGTGGCACGATTTCAAAAAAACATCTTACTCTGATTCTGCCAGACTGAATGGATGAATATGTTCAATGTTTTATCTGTGTTCATTGTCGTATTACAAACATTCGTTTCCTGAACACAACAAACGATAGATACTATGCCTGAAATTTCTATTCATCCAATACATCTACAGTAAGTTATTATTTCTTAAAGTCCCAAATTTTAAATTATTGAATTACAACTAGTTTTCAACGCCGCTGCAGGACTTGACGAGGATCTCTGGCGTATCAATATAATCCCATATTTTAGAGCACCTCAAAAATCTTCACTGGCTTAAATGTCCTGAAAGAATCCGGTTCAAGCTTTGCTGAGCGGTATTCAAATCAATTAACGGAACAGCTCCGGCTCATTTATCGGAACTGTGCATTCCTGAAGATTCCGATTTACGACAGTCAACCCATACATCAGCAACGTCATCGACTATCGGAAGGTTGAAGGAACCAAAACACACACCAGACACTAAGCTCAAAGAGCGTGCTGCAGAAGTGTCAGGTCCTAAGCCCGGAATAGACTACCGCATGATCTGATCATAATAAAATACTTGACAGGGGTCAGAGCAAAATTTAAAACTCATCTTCTCAGAAAAGTATATCTATAAATATCAGATATTAAAACATAAATAAAATAATTGCCCTAATTAACACAGCTAGGCTAATCCCTTTAGCGTTTAAAATCACCAGTATAATTGTATCTTTTTCATGCAATGATAGTGCTAAACAAAAGCTCAGAATTTTTTTCACAGCCCGAGACAAATGTAAACAACTAATATCTAAATATCAATAAGATAATTTTAGCCATAGTTTAAGGATTGAGATAGTTTTATCTTTAAATAGTCATAGGTTTTAAATTTTGTAATTTTAATTCACAAAAATTAGCCAAGTATTATTATAACTAAATAACTTCGCTGTATTTCGAAGGCTCCCCCATTTTTTCGGAAACATCCTTCACTATTTTTTTTTTCTAGGGCGGTGTCTCATCTTAGTATTTAAAATTTTAACAAACGTTTTAATACTTTTTTCAACCATTTTTCTTGTATTGTTTTCATATGAATATCAACTAAAGAATACTTCATAATAAACAACCGATTTATTGAACTAAATGTTCATTCTTTAGATATAAATTTACTACAAAACAATTATTATTTTAATTTGTATTTAAACTAACAAATACTTTTTTTTTTCAGATTAAAGTGTTGTGATTCAGTTCCTGACACTCCTGCAAATGAACGAGCCTGGTAAGTGCAAAAATACCTATTTGATTTCACTTGCGGGTAATTCGTGATACGGTCTCCCACGTGATATAACAACGTGCAATGAAGGATGATTTCGAGCTCCGATGTGTGATAACACTAATACTTGGCATCTCTTCCAGATATGGAGTTATATCTCCCCTAGACCTGACCTCTGACCTCAGCTTATTACTTATTGGGTATCAATAAAGGTCAATCTAGGCAAATTACACATAGATCATACCGATGATAGTTCAGTTAGGGCCTCTCCTTCTTTCTCATTAACGACGGATTTAACAGAAAGCGAAGCTTCAAGTAACAACAGAGCTTTTATTGGCACAACCATTACCGTTCCTTTCATTTATAGTTTTTGTGTTCAATGTGTAGAACTCCATTTTATTTTTTTTATGTAATTCAGTTTGAATTAAATTTAATATTATTATCATTTAGTTATGCTAGTTTTAGTTTTTTTGTTTTTAGTGACAGCTGTTTCGGCGTTTAAAGTCACTATCAAACTGTTTGATATCGGCCTTAAACAGGACCAAAAAACTAAAACTAACAGAACTAGATAATATTAAATTTATTTCAACTGAATTGTATGAAAAATTACCGTCCCCGTTTGTGGAGAGATTTTTTAATTTTCTTGAAGGTTAAATAAGAATAGGTAGGCAGGTGTACCTGAAGTATTTTAACTCATAAGATAAATAAAATTTTATCTCATTTAAGGTACATTTGAATAGTCAAATGATTAAAAAATCTTTCAACCATTTATTTATATGCCAAATAAAAATAAAACCATAGCAACCCATCAAACTAGGCGCATGCCCATGTGATAACAAAAATGACACAGAGTTACATAATACAATCAAATAAAAATATATAAAAAAGCAATATTTAATTATTATCAATGGAAGTTAGAATTTTTTAGAGGTTAGAAGTTTGGGCATGTCATGTTATATCTAATTTGACATGTGACAGGATGAAAACATCTGATTTAAATTCAGCATCTTTGCACTGGTGTACTTTCGCATCTTAACTATCCGCTACCCGTACGACAAGCTTTTTTCTACTCAACCTGAAATGATCCATCTTCCGATGGTGTTTATGATGGAAGTCAGCATTTTCCGGTGCTAGGAATGGGGATGGTGTGAATATTCATATTTCCTCATAGTTTTAAAGCGATTGGCTCACGTCATTTCAGTGTTCAGAGTTAAGCTGCAGTTCAAGTTATTTTTCCTTTTATTTTGACCTAATATGTTTCATAATACAAGAACATGCAAAGAAATCAGACAGCTTAAAAATAATAAAACCGATTCACTAAAGCAGTTTACTTTATAAGGGGATAAAATATTATAATGCACTGCCGGAAACCGTCAAAGTTTTACGAATGAATAAATCTAAAATAGCCTGTAAGAACCATTTAAAAATAGATTAGTAACATCGAGTAGTATATAAGTTATAATATTATTATTAAGTAAGAAAAAAAGATTTGTAATTAGATACTTTGATGTACAAGAAACTAAAATAAAATAAATAAAACTGAAATGAAATCTAATGAAAAAAAAAAAATAAAATATATTAAACAAATAACACATAGCGTAGGTATCTATCAATCTATCCTTTAATTATGAATAATAGTTGATGTCTGACTATTGCATGGCCTTTGATGTATTTCTAAAAAGTAAATTCGGATACCAAAGATACACCTGAAATTATATAAACTAAATTAATGACTAAAAACATAAAAGTACTTTTTTTTATTTTAATTATGTTTCGTATTTTCAAAAATTTTTTATTACTATTTTTGTACTCAAACCTAGTTGCATTAATAATTACCGAAACAGTCAAAGCTTCTTTAGTAAATGATTAACCTAACCTAAAATTTTATACAGAATTTCAAAACACGGCCATGAAGGAACAAAGCCTCATCCAAAGGATGTTTCGTATCAAAACTCAGAACCAATGTAGTGAAATCCACCCACTCCAATATGGTTTGAAGCTCGGCTATTAAACGTGAATAGTTCTGCGGTTTTCCGCGAGATTGGACTATACGTCCGTTTATTGGATGAAATTTTATGGATCAATAAAACGTTTTATTTCACATTAAACTTGCCTTTACGGGTTTGAAACAGAGTGTACAAATTGAATGTGTAGGCATTAGTGAGTTCGTTAAATTACTTTACGATGTGATTATGATGAATTGATTAAAACAAAGATTAATTCGTCATAAGTAGGTGCCTGTGTAGGTACTAACCTACATATGCATTACGTAGTTTCATTTTAGGCAGGTATATGGTGGCACTATTACCTGCGAAAATGAAGAGAAAAAATGTTTTTAAATGGAACAATATTCTTTGGCGGTAGGTTGGTTTGTAGATAGATTATTGAGATATAAATTCTCCTTGATATCCCATTAAGAATTTGGCACCCATAGAGTTTCGTGAATACGTGATACATAGTATGAATACACGTTTTAAGATAAGAACTAAGTGTCCAAAGAGGTATGTACGAGTATGCGAAAATTGCGTTTTCTTCTTTAATTTTCTTCGTCAAATACTTTTTTTTTTGGCACTTAGTTCTTATTTTAATACGTTTATTCATTTGTTTAGTTTTACGCTCTTTTTAATGTTTATTTTTTTAAACATGATATATTATTTAAAATAACCATCATTATTCAGATTTTCCTTTCAAGGACACAATTGAGTACAATGTTTTTGGACTATTTTTAATACGGTTATTTAAGTACACTTTATGATTATTTTCTAGCTTTATACAGCTCTTTTATAAATTTGTGGATATCCGGAAAAAAATGCAAGGCTAATGTAAGCATAATGAATAGGATCAAGAAGAAAGGAGTGTGAAAAGAACATATGATGCGAAAGTGAATAGAAGAAGTCGAAGAATGGCACAATCAAGTGAATCACATACTTGAATCGGGTCACGTGAAGAGTCAGAATAACATAAGAGTATGTATGACGATGTATGAATGTGAATGAAGCAAGGGGTGTGTGCCAAGACAGAGTTGTATGGCGGTCCGTTCTGTCTGCCTAGCCCTGCGGGGAAACGGCGTGATGGTTAGTTAGTTAGTTATTTTTTAAAAACATATTTTAAGGGTTCATTTCACAATAATATATAGTTGTAACAATAACGATACTCGCTTGTACCTGGATTGCATGTAGTTGGTAATACATACGCAAAAATGGCTGATGTATTTAACGGTACGGAATGTAGATACAAGAAGGCTATAATATCATACGTCTTTAATCAATAATATTTTTACTAACACTATTTTTTACTACTTTATAACTATTCCTTATTTTGTTTGTACATATAATTCTCATTTTTTCACTGTCAATTCTAAACCTTTACCCCCTTACTTATAAACGAAGTGTAAATGTTACGCGTGTTATAAGGTCGGAATAGCGATAAACTTGCTTTAAAACCACGGCTTATCTGTCTAATTTAATGGCTTACGTCCGGTGTAACTAAACCAACACTAAGTCGGCGCGTAAAAATCTAATAAGTAAGACGGTTAGTGTAAAAGCCCTCACGGGCGTATACAATAAAATAAATAAAATTATTGTCATGAAATAAATTGTCTAGTGCCTATCTAGGCCACTCTTTAGTAAAGAAGAATGGGATAAATTTATGATATTTGCAAACTTTTCTAATAAAAAAACCTATGTACCTTACCTAGGCTGATTCGTAATATTATGTAGCGAAAAAGAGAGGAAAAATATACAGAATTTACAATAAATAACACAAAATACAGGGTCCCTAGCAATATTATTATATGTAGTGGTATATTCTATCCATACCAGTTTATGTAAGGATCATCCCATAGATGGCTATACAAACAAAATAGACGTACCCTGGATATAGTGTCTTCATCATTGATATTTCCGGCCCATTAAGTGCCTTTATGGGGGCCATGCGAGCTCCGCCATGGGCCAAATCGCTTCCGAAAGAATGGAGAACAATGGGTTTCCTTTTGGGGGGTATTCCCACCCCATAATCCACCCCATCACCCACGCCAAAAGCATGGGAATACGGGAGGCAGGGGTTACATATTGCCCCACTGAACAGAGGAATATATACTACTACCCCAAACCAAACATCGACAGGATCTGCACTCAGCGGCGCAGCATTCTTATGTACAACGTGTGCGGCGCACTCGGGCGGCCAATCCACGGGGCGGCCTTTTCAATTTGGCTATTTACCCCGGCTGCCACTTGATTTGATTCATACAAGCGACTGACAAGTATTCAAACCGATTTAAATGTTTAATCTAAACGAAAACATAATTTTATCTTTCTAAATAAAAGTAACTTTGTTTTGACACCACTTTATAAGATACATACACCAACCGGTTTCGGCTCTTCCTGAACCTTCTTCAGGGTTGAATAAAGATGTAATGGTCAAAAGATGTAGGAGTAAGAATTAAGGAGTAAGGAATATAAGGAGTGTGTATCAAAGATGTATAAAGTGGTGTTAAAACAAAGTAACTTTTATTTAAAATTTAATTATGTCTTACCACAAGGTGAGTGCTTCGTGTCAAAGTTTTCATAATTTTATCGTTAAGGTGATGAAAACAATGAGATTCAAGAAGAGTTATAAGAATTAGGCATAAGTTAATATTAAGCCTTAGTTGTAATATTATGTTAATTATGATGTAAAGCGCCCTTGAGGTGATATCTCTGTCACGAAAACGGCGCTATATAAATCAGCCAATTATTATTATTATTATTATTTGTCATAGGTATGGTGAAACCATGAATCAATGACTTGCGAGTAAGGAGACCTTAAAGTAAGGCCGATGTATGAAAGGGTAGTGAAAAATATTAATAAAATAACCCGTAGACGTTTTTAAGGGATGGCAGAGCTCAATAATTAAAAAAAAAAACAAATTGTCTTTCGTTTACTGCGCAGCTTTGCCGAAGTTGCTTGGGAAGTAGATAATTCATACGATGGTGATTGGAGGTTTTTTTCCGGCTGACCCCGCCTCCTACCAAAATGCGTTTCTGCCCACCAGCTACAAGCCGCATTCTTTCGTTTGTCACACTCTATCTAGCTACTAATTTTATACGAATGATCAGGGGTGCTTGACGTTTAGTACAAAGTGATTTTATTTTTGATATTGAAGCACTTGCGTAACTAACGATTACTCACAATAGAAAATAGATATTAGCTACGAAAGTTACAAATATTTGCAGATAACGGTGTAGATCACACAAGTGAAGAGAGAGTATTTCATGAATCATTGTATACTATAAGAATAAGATCTTTGGACATCCTTGCATCACTCATAAATATTTATAATACTAGGTCTATTGATTAGTAGTCTATTTCTTACTCACGGTACGAATTTGTTTGTGTACAGACTACCCTTACTTACTCTTGCGGCGGCCCTGATCGGAATAATTCCACTCATGCCACGACGAACTTTCGTCGCCCGGAAACATTGGAAAAGTTAGCATAAATGAATATTTAAAGTACACAAAACGAAGATAAGATGAGCAATGATGTCCACGAATCGGTTACGCTATCATAACAACCCATATAATTATCATAAAAACGATTTGATAAGGTTGATAATAACGCACTTGTAAAGAAGTTTTTATGCTAGCAGCTCGTAGCATTAACAGAAACAAAATGGTTTTACTTCGGTGATTTTGATATTCATTATTTTAGGTAAGTACGTAATTACCTAATTTTGTATGGTTTTTATTGTATTTATAAATAAAACAGGAGCACCACTAAGCAAATGCCCTCATTATTATCCTCCGCGTATAAATTAGTGTCAGTACCTACCTAAAATCCCAAAAGCTTCCGTGAGTTTCAAAATCAGTTTTCGTGCGTTTTTCTGTGTAATTTAAGCTCATTAAACGTACATGAAGGTACCCGCGCTGTAATTATATACAATTGTAGCTTTTCTCCGTGTCTGCAATTATCAGGATTATTGAAAGCATGTATTTTTGTTGGCACTTAACGTAACGATCTTTAAACGTGGGTATTGTAGTTAGAATACTAATTTTGTCAGAGATAAAATCAGCCCACGATATTTGTGCTCTCAATTTATCAAATTATTACAAAAAATTTTGAAACCTTCCCACCATCGCTAGAGTAATAAATTACTTGCCATTATAGGAATAATCCAATTTGATCACAGTTAGGAATATAATTTCCACGCACTCAATAATAATTGTTTAACAATTGTAAGTCTCGACAAGTACCTACATCATTTTTGATTGATTTATTACCAGCAGTGATTAAAATACATTTATTTGATCCAACTGATTGGTGACATAATGTAGATTGCACATATATTATTCTCACGTAAAACTTCGTATCACTGCTGAATAAAAAATATGATATATTGAAGCTCGCACGCGTCAGTCATATTGGGTGAGCTTTGTTACAGCTTGAAGAGGCGTGTGTGGTGTGATAATTCTGTAAATATGAAATGATTTATTGCAGTTTTTATGTGCGCATATTTTGTGTAGATAATAATAATAATAATAATAATATTTACAATTTGTAAGAGGCTGTTTGTGAAAAATCACCTCAAGGGTATGTACAAATCTTATTCTACTTAATATTCTTAGTTTATATAAATATACAGCAACATACTTACCTGGTAGGTCACATACCATAATTATTAATAATAATAATTGTTTGATATATTTAGCGCCGTTTTCGTGACAGAAATATCAAGTGCGGAAATTTGTTTTTCTTTCTAAGTTTGATGGACAATGGTCAATCAATTTACAAGCAAAAAGTTTTTTTTTGGACAAGCCTCATTTCAAAATTCTCCAAGATAACGTGGAACGAAAAAGGCACATGTGACAGATAATATTAAATACCTATTGAATTTTTTTATCTTTTCACAAAACGGCGGCGTAAATATCAATGTTTCTCCCATGGAAATCGTGGTACCTAGTTGTTCGACTTAGAAGATTATTGTGTTTAAAAATCAAGAAAAATAAAACTTTACATATTGCTCTTTTCGGGAAAAATCAACAGTTTATGACACCAATGTAAAATTTGGTTAAAACCAGCGATGTATTTTGAAACAGAAAAATTATTGTGAATTAATTAACTCACTGTGGAAATGTGGATATCCGGAAAAAATGCAAGACTGATGTAGGCGTAATGAATAGGATCAAGAAAGGGACGCTTAGACGTTTGGGCATGCAGAGCGAATGAACGATGAAAAGAGTGTGACAATAATGTGTTATGCAAAAGTGAATGGAAGAAGAAGTTGAGAACGCCCGAGGAAGACATGGCACGATTAAGTGAATCAAATACTTTAATCGGGCCATGTGAAGAGTCAGAAAAACAGAAGAGTATGAATGAGACGATGTATGAATGTGAATGAAGCAAGGAGTGTGTGCCAAGACAGAGTTTGTATGGCGGTCCGTCCTCTCTGCCTAGTTGGTTAGTTAGTTAGTTACTTTAATTTGTCCTTAAATAAGAAAGAAATCTAATAGTATGTTTAACCAATAAAAAGTAAGCGTCACCATTGAGGTATGTACCTTACACACAATTTATCTACCTCAATGAGTGTTACAAACTTAAATTTTACACAAAAACCATACAAATTGTGTGTTATTTTTTTAATATTTCTGAAAAAAAATATTTAGTTCATGGGATGAATAAACTACTTTTCGTGATTTTTCACGACATGTGTTAGTAGGCAGATGATTCACAAGTTCTGTATATTGTGTCTACGTTTGATATCCTAAGCCAGGAAAATCTTTTTAATGCGATCATAATTTATTTTAAATATGATTACATATTTTGTATTAGACGCGAATACGCAACTCATTAATGGCGTACACCTGTTAACTATAAGAAGCTTTCTACAGAATAAAAATTTGCATATATTTATGATTATTTGAAAACAAAATAAAAAAAAAGAATAATTTTCATAGCGAATCGCCGGCGTAAGTTATTTTATTCCGAAATGTGATGACATTTCCGTCCAATTAGTCCCTAATCTTTTTTTTATTTGCCAATCGTTAAATTATTATCATGGTGATTTCCAGAATTAGAAAATTTTGCGCAAAGTTTTTATGGTGAATGTATTGACAGTTTAAATTTTAATTAATTGCACACAGAGTTAAACGGTTGCTTAGAAAATATAAGGAGTATTAAAACTAGATGAAATGGGTGTTTTTTAAAGCACAAATCCTTCTGTCTACCATTTTGACTGGGTATTTCAAATGACGTAATAAATATCTTCTCAGTATAGCTATAATGCTTGGCTATTTTATAAAGCGCAGTTTTTTTTGAAATATCACCTATGGGACGCTTGATAAAGGTAACATTCACATTCAATTTATTTACAACAACAAAAATTATGAATTGACACATTATTAATCAACATACAGACGGCAAACAGGAAAATGAAGTAAAAAACCTAATGGGAAGATCATATTACTATCAGATAATATTATCATTCTATAAAATAACACCATGAGAAGTAATTTTGCACAAAAGCGCTTTAATAATTATCAATACTAAAATTGATTTTATTCGATTTTATGGATTAAAGAATTTGATTGTCAATTATTCAATATTGGCTGCTTAACGATTTCTAATTATTCTTAAGGTCAGACTGTGGATATAAAAACATGAAGATTCTGAAAAGCTTTAGAAAACTTAAAACTACAGTTAAATTAACATAACATTACTTTTCTGTTAAAGAAGACTAAATAAAGCGTTAGAGAAAAGAAAATCTGTGAAAAGTGAAATAGTTTCATGTTTGTGGGATAAAATTGTCCATAACTTATTATAAAGAAATTGCTCCCGACCGTCTACGGTACAGCCACTGAGACTATGGCATCCCTTATTGGGGTATGTTGTGAGTCTGAAGGTTGAGGAATGAAAGGAGATGGGAGAGAGTAAAGTTGGGAAGTACCTGGCTATTCAGATCTGGACGGCCTCCATAGTCGAGTGGTAAGACGCTCGACTACGAATCCAAAGGTCGCGGGTTCAAACCCGACGTGCGCCAATAACTTTTATTTAGTCAATATGTGTCATAACACATTTAATTCAGATAAAAATAATAAAAAGTATATTTGCGAACGTACCATATTTGCACGTTCTAGAGTGGTAGATACTTTAAGTATCGCCCTGGTGAAAGACCACCATTCAGAATTGAAACGTTGCTTGAAATGGCTTTCGCCGTGTTTGGTAACCAGATCTGAATAGCTAGGTACTTCCCATCCTTCCTCTTCCCAATATCCTTCCCCTCCCCAGTACTTTAAGCCTCACAACATACCCTTATTTGGGGATGCCATAGTCTCACTGGCTCTAGACGGTTGAGAGCAGTTGAGACTCTTGTGCGGTATTCATATAAAAAAATATTTAAAAAATACGGCTAAAGCCATTTCAGGCAACGTTTCGATTCTGAATGGTGGTTTTTCACCAGGGGATACTTGGTACCACTCTGGCTTAGAGCCATATTTTGAGAGATGAAAAACATTCAATATTTATTAATTGTGTTACTGCTACAATTTTTTCTATTTTTTCCATTTTTTCCTTATGGATAAAACCAAATTAATCGGGCTGCCCAAATAGCGTAGAGCCGTTTGCCAGCGGCCCGTTAGATGGCGGTAGTGCGTGCAACGGTATACGTGATTTTCGATCGAAAATCGATAGTCGCATTATTTACGACGCCGTTTTCCATTAACATTTTCTGTGCACAGCCGAGTAAATTTTAAAAATGAAATTTACCGCGACGCGTGACAGCGTTTGAATAAATACGTTATTCATCGGGTGTATTGTTGTTTATGTGATTTATTCACCTACGTACAATTGGGCAGCTTTGCATCAGAGGCGAGATTGAATTTAAACAAGTTAGGAACATTATTTAAAAAAAATAATCGAATAAACAATGTTTCTTAGACAAGTCTACTTAATTTTTTTATAACTTGATGTGTATTGGGCAATTTAAGGTATTCTGAATAAGGAGATATTTGTTATATCCAGTATCTCCACCCACTGTTGGCTAATGAGCAATACATTTGTTCAAAAGAAATACTATTTTTTATTAATGACACTTTACTTATTTACCTGCATCTGGTTTGATTCATTGATATAGAATAAGCCTGATACGAGTATGTTCCTTGTTTGATAACTTTAACAAATTATGCACTAAGCCATACTTCGAATACAAATCTAACAGTGGCATATTTTTTCGTTAAGTTTGGTTTTCTTCCTGACTGTTATTAGTTTAAATTTTTGTATGACACTTTTTTCACGATTTTTTCTGTAGTTTTCTACGTTTTTTTTTTGTAGTAGCATTTTAAGCATAATTTTTTCAAATTCTATATTTTTTTCACTACTATTTCCATTATTTACCGATGCAGTCGCAGACGTTGTGCATATAAACGTGTTTTACGCTCATACTGCGAAATTTCTGAGGGAAATTATTTATAAAATTCGAATAGGAAAAAATTGATTAAAAAAAACATTTCGCTGTGTAAACATTTGAAATTGAAAACGAAAATTTTAAATCAAGAACACGAATGTGTCATTTGTAATTTCAAATTTTAGACCGAAAAAACGCTTTTAAGCAATGTTTTATTTTAAACTTCTTACCCTGTGAAAAATCAAGAGATATAACTTGATTTGTCAACGATAAATATTCACTTATCATCACTTATAAATTTGAAAATTTTACACCCATACTGACGTACGCATTCACAAAAAATATACATAATTAATTTCATCTTATTTCCAAAATAGCTGGAGTAGAATCGCTTTTTTATGACTTTCATTTAGTCACAAATATTTGCCAAAATTGGCTCCAAAATAAAAATAATCCAAAATCATCCATGGCCTATATTTTACAAATGAAAACATAAACAGTTAAAAGAACTCAAGAGCGTTCTGGAAATATTGAAAAAACAAAGTAACACAGGCTATCTTAGAAAGAAAATATTCGTGTAATTCGTTTTCCATAGATTTTCATGAATACCCAGAAAAGTGGCTGTATAAGCGTTATAAACCGGGTATGATTATACGCAGGTGAAAGATTAATAACAACGGACATTGTGTGAACAATACAGACGATAATAATAACCACATTTATTTAGTTTTCTTGGGTTAATATTGTTAGTACATACACAATAAAAAAATAATACACAAGTTGTTTTATTAAGTTAGAATTAACTTTGAAGCTTTTATTGTGAGTATTTTTTATTGATTATTAAAATAATGTCAATAATCTTCAACGTAAATACGAAACAGAAAAAATACGGTACCGACCGAGACTCGAACTCGGAACCTCTACTCTATCCGGTAGTAACGCTTCTGTCAATTTATTCACCGAGACCTTATAAAAAAACCGGCATTTTTAATCGATCTCATTCTTTATTTGAAAATTATTGATAGGCATTTTTTAAAATTTTTTGTCATGGTCGCGACCGTTATTTTTTCTGTATCATATTTGCGTTAAAGATTGTCGATTTTATTTCAATAAATAATTCACAAGTTGTTGTTACAAAATTGAAAACATCTGATGACTTCAGAGCAAAACTAAAGACTCAGCTTTTTAAACTATCATACCCACAATGACGTCAATTTTCTTAACTAGAGTTTTGATCACTCAGTCCGAGTGCTATACTTAGTTTATATATATAGTTGATTACTACTTACTCCACTTTTTTTTCTACCTTAGGTCCGACAGCACGGGCAACAACCATTATAAATATGTGCTAATTTTAATATGTTACTTGTAAGTCACTAGTTATAAGTTTTAAGAATAAGTTAATGTTAAGTCTTTGTTGTAATATTATGTTAATTATGCTGTAAAGCGCCCTTGAGGTGATATTTCTGTCACGAAAACGGCGCTATATAAATCAGCCAATTATTATTATTATTATCATCCCGAATAGCGATATTCCACCATATAAATTATTTAAAACGTAAAATAGGCTTTCATAAGCAGTCACACGGAAGATACAACACTTCATTTACCATCTATACCACCAGGTGTGTAGGCATTTTAAATCAAAATCCGAGCAGTAGTTGAGTATGTGTAAGTACCATAATATATCTGCCAAATCAATTTGCCAAACTTAAATCATTGGACATTATTTAAGGCTTATAAGCAAACATGAGTCTGATTAGTGTTTGAATAATTCCATTGTTTTGTCATTATATATTACAAAAAACACTTAAAGAAATAGAAAGCATCCATAATAACCTAAAAAAATAACCTTTCAACTGACAGAGTAGACAAAATGAATAACTTTAAATAAGATTAATTGAGGAAATATGTACAAAACTAGTAAACTATAAATGCAGGTGTTTTTTTTAACTGTAAATTGTAATCTCGACACTTTGAATTATAAAATAACATAACTATATATAATAGATTTTGCATTAATTTTAGGCAATATAATACGTATTTTATTATTTTCTAATGCTCATGTTGTGGCAAAATTGGATAAAACTTGTCGTAAATAATCATAGGAATTACCTTTAATTTAGTCGCCTCAGTTGTCATGGTAGCCAGACCCATTTAATATAAAATTTATCGCACTTTAATGTTAATTATGCATCAATTAATTTACGTGCAGTATTGACAAGGCAAGAATTCGGCATATCCAAGAATTAGAAAATAAATCTAACACTTTATTATTATCCACTCCGAAACTCAATTTGTCCACCTATTATAATGCGTTTTTGAATCACGGTGACAAAAATAAGTTTTAGAATATTTTCTTGCGGGAATTCTGAGAAAACCGTTGTTGATTATTATTTAAAAAAATGGTGATAGGATTAAATGCCGATATTTTGCTAATTAACTCTCTCGCAATAAATAATTGAAAAATATCATTAAAAAAATTACCTGCATATTTATTACATACTATAATGTTATGCAGATATTGATATTTTTTGGTTATTTAAAACATGCCTACGTAAAAAGAATTTCTGATTTCAACCCTACCAATTATTTTTTATGAGTAGATAATAGAAAAATCGTGTGTTGTTATAAAATATACGGTTTCAGGACGAGATGTGCTAAATACATTAAAAAACCGATATGGAAATAATTTTATAATGATACCAATTCTAGCAGTAATTAGTCCAATAGATTGACGTAATTGATTTCAAATTAAATAAGTACAAATTTTGGACAATAAACATTTATTTATGATACTTTACAACTATTTTGTATACACACAATGACGTTACAAATAATAAGACACGTTATAGCCTTAAAATATTATCACAAAATTTGGCAAGTAACAAACAAACTTACGTTACCAGTAAATTCATCATTCAAATATCGGTCGTGTATCATCATGGATGACAAAGATAGACATTCATAGATTATGTGTGTATGAACGAAACATATGTAAGATCGGAATGCTCTGGTAAGAATGAGATAGCACTTCGCTTACTCGCTTACACGAAGTCGTCATAATGTTGGTCAACAATGGACATAGTTGTGTTGTCTAAAATAAAAAGTAATTTGCGCGTACTTAGAAATGAAATGTTATTCCTTGGCTTTTAGTAGTCTTTGCGGTGTAATTGAAACAGTTTCTCATCACACACGGGGGCATTTTGGCACTTATTTTTGTAATTTGATTAGATATATGAAACGACCTTAAGCGACGCGTGACATCTTAGTACTAAATCGGCCTAAACACCGAGCACACCAACTAGCGTTATATTTGCTTGCCACTTTGAGAGCGCTACAACGTGTATATATATTTGTAACGTCATTGTATACTCAGCGACGTGATCTAATTTTTGAATACAAAGAAATACTTGTCTCTTACTTTGGAGGTAGGTAGATTTATACATGCACGTTAACAGTGTTGTTTTATTTTTCGCTTTATGTTTCCGTAGGTTTTTTTGTTGCTAAGGTTTTAGTCAGTAGTTAATTTCAATTAATCGATATATTTTTGTAGAAAGTAATCACTTTGTGATCTGACATATTTAAAAAAAAAAAAAAACTTTTTATAAGATAATGATTATTATTTAATTTTTTATGACCCTTCGGTTTCGCTTAGACTAAAAATCATCAGGGCACAAAATTAAACTAAATAAAAAATATAAAGTGTGCAGTTATATATACACACAGAGAGAAAACAAAATATAAAATAAAATAACAGATCAATGAGAAAACATTAAAATACGATTTAAATTTTAACAAAGGAAAAGAGAGAAAGAGACATAAAATATAACATGAATTGAAAAAGACAAAACGTCAACTGAGAAGTTGGTCAAAGAAAAATGACAAATTTTATGAGTTTAATGAAATGAAACAATTACTTCGTACAAGACCACAGAATTTATTAAAAAAAAAAACCGACCGGTTTCGCTCAGCCTAAGCATAAGCTTCCGTGATTCCGTGGTCTTATACAAAGTCATATTTGATTTCATGAAACATAGGTTATCTGAACTAGGAATTAATATGTAATGATAGAAAGTAAGATCTGTACAGCGCCCTTGAGGTGATTTTTCACAAAAACGGCGCTATACAAATCGTCCAAATATTAGTATAGGTATATTTCATTAATGGGGAATCATTTTGTTCTGGGGCTTTCTTATACATCAATTTATAAATTATGGGTGGTGGAAGAAACCCATCTTCCTAAATCATAGCCAGTGGAGTGTGCCTACCGATGTATTGAATCACATTCCAGTATATCATGCGTACCTTATTAAACGTTTTGCGCAAGGATGTTAAGATTAATTGCTTCTCATTGATTTATGGGTAGCGGAGCCGGAACTAAGAACCTTGTTGTACATTTATAGCAAGGAGTGTTTCAAAGGCAGGGTAATGTTTTAATCATCCCTTCTGCTTACCCCCTTTGTAAAGGACCGATCTGTTTAGTTAGATAGATTTCGTAACGGAGAAATCTATAACAAACTAAACCGTATAGTTTGGTAGGCATATGGTGCAATATTGGTATGGTTTGGATTAATTATTTTTCTTTGTCTTATGTATTAAAGTGTGAAGCAATATTTAATTAATGGAGCTTATAAATATATCGTCGCCGGGAAGATAAAGGGCTGAAGCGCCATTTTAGGACGCTTACACCAGAGCACTTTTAAGTTTTTATACGTTTTTTCACGTTCGCAGTTGACGTTTCGCCTTTATCATTTCATGTTATCTGTTTCTTTCTCTTTATTATTTTGTTATAATTTAAATGTAATTGTTTTGTTATAATTTAAATGTAATTGTTTTGTTATAATTTAAATGTAATTGTTTTGTTATAATTTAAATGTAATTGTTTTGTTATAATTTAAATGTAATTGTTTTGTTATAGTTTAAATGTAATTGTTTTGTTATAATTTAAATGTAATTGTTTTGTTATAATTTAAATGTAATTGTTTTTTTTTCTTACTGTTCTCTTATTTTATTTTATATTGTGTTCTCCCTATGTGTGTATCGGTATATATATACTGTTTAGTTTAATTTTGTACCCTGATGATGCTTAGGCTAAGCGAAACCGGTCGGTCATAAAAATTAAAATAAAATTTGTGGTCTTATACAAAGCTATTATTTAATTTTCATTAAAGTTTTTTGTTTTATTTAGATTAAAATTCATAAATCTTCAGTACCTGGTTGGATTTTGAAAAAAAAAGTTGACTCCGGTAACTCAAAGTTCTCACTTAGTTACCTGAAGCGAGCCTTCTCCCAAAAGGTAAATATATTTTAGATTGCTGAAGGGCCACAAAAGTATTCAAAATTAAATCAAAACAAAATAAAAAAATGTAGAAAAAGAAACTGATCAAAACTACATATTTAACTCATTTTTGTGTCGCCTAAGCCTTTTTTCCCTTCCAACGTCGATACCTATAACCTCAGGGTAATAGTTTACCAGGCGGGAGCGCTAGCGTAGTCAGTATTGATGATTTTTGCCTGACTGGGGCGTGGCTAGGGTTAGGGCTAGGAGTATTTATGCATCCATTCTTGGAACATGTCGACACAATGTTTTTGTTTATTTTTATGACCAATTTTTGAAAGTGCACGTGTCGACACAATGTTTTTTTAATTTGTATAACCACTTTTTCAAAGTATTGTTGTAAACAAAATGTAGGATATAACCTAACAAACCGTTGAGTAATGTCGTATAACAAAACACGTAGTGGACAGAATCGCCGAAAACGCGGAAGACGGAGAACATGCTTACTTACCTATAAAGCGGTGCTATATTATGTGAGAACTTGTCTTATCTCTTTCTCTCTCGCGGTTTACGACGTAAAACCGGAGAGAGTCATTTATCGTCAATCTGTATAGGTTGGGTAAAAATATTTAGCTCTCTCTTTCCATACATATTGTTGCTCTGAGTCTATAACAAACTAAACCGTATTGTTCGGTAGGCATATGGTGCAATATTGGTTTAGTTTACATAGATTATTTTCGTTATCTTGTGTATTAAAGTGTGAAACACTTTAAACTAACCCTTGGATAAGTGTAGACAAGATTAAATATAATATTAAATCTACATGCCGTGACTGCACGAGTCGAGCCACAACAGCCTATCGTGTGAAAAACCTTCTCTAATTTTATAGCAAACCAATAATCTTCATCATAATCTTGGTTCGCCGAATTGAAAGAGAATTTAAATCGTCTGATTAACCCGGCTGGTTAAATGGTTAAGCATGGTGTTTCTGCCCGGCCCTCGAGGCGCAAAGCTCGCAAGCTCGGCCGAAGAGGAGAGCTTTTGCGGTGTGGTGTGGTGTCAGCCAAACACGAATAGGTAAAGTGATGACAGGAAAATTGTTATGTGCAAACTCACGCCTCGTTCGAGGGCGTGAAGCTGTTAAAGCTTTTAATGGAATTGAAATCTATCTGCAGCTTTTCAGCGCAGCTCTCGAAGGTTCTAATTTAAGGATCTGATCCCGCCTCCTGCTAAATTTATCAGCCGTCAGCCGCATTCTTTCGTTTGTCAGACTCCACCGCATAGATAAGGCTAATAATAATAATAATTCCTTAGTTCGAAGAGGGATATAGGATCACATAAAACTTTTGAACGGTGTATTATTAATACTTGACATCCTGGCGGAAATTGAATTGTATGTCCCTGATAATTACACGCGAGGCCGCCGAGGCTTCCGTTTCTTACCAGGTGCATAACTAACTTACCAATGGTGATGCCCCTGGGAAGAATAACTAGGTTAGTTAACTACCTCGCAGGAAATTTGGATATTTTTCACATGAGCTACAACAAGCTTAAGCAAGAACTAACTATTCAGTTTTGACTTTATTTTGTACTATTATAATTGTATAATTATGATTACCATTTTTGTGTGTGTGTTTTTTAACGCTTCGCATTGTGATTGGTATAAGACTGTTTTTGTAAGATAAAATAAATAAATAATATGAGGACCATTTTTATAGTTCCGTTTTGTGAAAATCACCTCAAAGGCGCTGTACAGATCTTAATTTCTAGTTAATATTGAGTTCAAATTGTGTTTATATTGTAACTGAACTGTAGATACTCAAATTATCGCCCTGGGGAAAGACCACCATTCAGAATCTAAGAGTTGCTTTAAATGACTGTTGTAAAGCCGTGTTGACTAAATCCGAATGGTTACTTCACAACCTTACACTTCCTCATCTTCTTCTCTTCCCCACTTCCTCCAGCTTCATAACATGCCAAATCGGGATGCCATAGTTTCACTGGCTCCAGAGAGTTAGGGTTCTTGTGCACAGTTAAAATTAGAACTAAATATGAGGAGCGTTATAAATTCTAATAACAGTTATGTAATACAGAAATATTTAAACAAAATTATGTATTACGGTAAATGAAAATGCGAAAAAGTTCTACAATTTTAACACACTATTTTTCCTAGGAATTCAAATCATGAATATAAATCACTTAATTTGTGAGTACTTACGTTTGTACGAATGCGATTTTGTAAAATTTATAATTGATAATTGGACGTAGTTATGCAGAAAGCGTCCAACCCAAAATTTGCTAAAATCGAGTTTAACATGTTTTCCTGTAAATAATTTTTTTTCAAAAGTAAAAAATCGAAGAACACACAGAAACGTGACTAACCTTTCCAGTTGTCAAAAACAAACCACTAATCCAAAATGGCTGATAATGCTAACATATAATAAGCATATGTGTACCAACATAACAAAAATAAAATCAATAATCGAATGTACACAGCCCGCTAAAATTCAAAATTCACCTTTTCTTTTGAATAGGCCTTGTATTGTCAAGTAATCTAAAGAAAGATCAGCTGAAGATTATGATAATCATTCGGATTTGAATAATCGTTCAAATTAACATATTGTTTGATGGCCAGACACAATCCACAATCCACCAGCACTAGAATTTAATTCATTCAATTTCGATTGCAAAAGTAGTTCATTAGATTACTCCAAACACAAATAGTAAAGGATTCTTTAGTACCACATCTTGTTGTGTTTCTCAACACATAAACTTGAAATTGCTTTAGCGAGAACCTGATGAAAAAAAAACTCATTACAAGGTACCACTTAGACACTTGATCAAACGATATATCATTAAGTTGGATCACTGTCACCATATCGTATCAAACGATGAGTCTCTTTCTATGATTTGTCACTAATTTACTTTCCGTTTTGTCGATGGAGAGTTTAGAATAAGGGTTGGGCAATATGGCTTGTAAGGTTTAACGACGTGTCAGAATACCACTTAAGTACTATCGCTATTTACTCTACCTCGACTGTGATGTATTATTTTGCAAGAGCTGATTCAACCTCGGATACATAATGGATACGACACGAAGTATTAACAGACCGATCTTCACATTGAAAGGCACCACCAGTAAATTGAATACCTTATTTTAAAGGACTCTACGGTAGATAAGCACTTCAAAATGTTCTCCTATACATGAACAAGACCTTTTCTAACGTGCGTGAAAACTTAAGTTGGTGTAAAATAGAATTGATCCCTGAAACTCCAAGAGAAATATATCGGTTACCAAGAAACATTTTATTATTGTCTGAACAAATGTACCGACTAGTTTGATTGGATTTTGAAGTAACGACTGACTTGACAAAGCTGTTGAGTCGTTGAATTTCCAAAAGCTCTTTTCCTAAGGCAATATTGTTTTCAATTATATATAGTTATGTATTAGGAAAAGGACAAGGAATTGTGCTTTAATCGATGTGCAATAGATATGTAAATGTAATTACGTAGATTAAATATAATGTTATATTATTCGGTTTTCATTCAGTCCCACAACTATTTTTGAATATTTGTACTTGTAATAGTTGGGTTAGTAATGTAAAAAAATCAGGTACAAAATTACGATGGTCTAAAAACTTTTTTTTTTGTAAAAACGTGAAAAAATACGTTAATCACAATGAAGAAAAAAAATACAAAATAGGTTACGAAAATTTATCATTGAAAACGATTCCCTATCGCAGTTTGGATTAAATTATAGCCTGTACATCCGGTTTGCTTAAAAAATATGGTGTCAATGCAATATTTTAATAATAATAATACTTGGCTAATTTACATAGCTCCATTTTTGTGAAATATTACCTCAAGGGCGCTTTACAAAACCTAAAAACTATCGCTAAATTTACCCTAAAACAATATAAATACATAAAACTAGAGTTAAAATAATTTTATTGATATTTACGTATGAGTTATTTACATTTGTCGCGGGCTGTGTAAAATTGTTGAACTTTTTGTTTAGCAGTAGATCGAGGATTGAAGATCGCGGATCATTGCATGAAAAGATATTTTTATACTGGTGAGTAGATGTTTCTTTCACTTCTGTTATTCTGTTAAGATGAATTTTGAGTTTAGCTCGAACAGAATATTACATGTATCTATATCTACCCCTGTTAATATTTCTTTCCAGGAGTTAGTATAATAATGAAAAAATATATATTTCATTAATCTTTCTTCCATGTAGTTGGTACAAAAAACAAAACAGTTTATCACGAACTTAAAGCTCTCGCTGCTAAGATACTTAATTATCGTCTCAACACTGCGATAAATCGACTTTTTATCACACTCACCAACACGTTTCCAAGTAAGCTGAAAAAGCATTTATTTACGACTCGAGCCATATCTACGTGTTGCACCTCTTTGGGATTCGCTCTAAATAAGGAATATCAGCAACCGACTACTGCATAAAAACTGAATATTTTCATAAATCACGCTGCAGTACCTACCCGTACTAACGTGAACTAATCTGTAGCACTGTTATGAGACAAGTACCGCAACAAGAGTTGAAACAAATAATACGTGCTTATTGTTGGTTGTATTGTGTATCGGTATATTATGTATTTACGATACCTCAGAAAAAAAGAACCCTTTGTCTTGTTTACGCCTACTTTTTGTCACTAGTGGAAAAGAGACAGCAAGTGTTTACGATGATTCTTATAGTATATTGAAAGTGTTTTATTTATGCAGTTCGACCGGGTTAATTGTATCATTGCATCAGTAATTAGCATCCTTGCTCGAGAATTCCCCAAATCTGGGAATAATACGAATTACTGGATACCTTGAAATTGTTTTTTTAAACCCCTTTGAATTCAGTCCTTTATTGAGAACTGTAATAATATTTGGATAATTTGTATAGAGCCGTTTTCGTGAAAAATCACCCCAAGGGCGCTGTAGTACAACATTCAGTATTTGAATAGCAATGAAATAAATAAAAACACACACATGTTAATAAAACTTTTAAATGACTGACTTCAACACGCTTTGGCTTCGATCTCTGAAGTGTGAAATGATTATTAATCGTTTAATTAAATAAAACAATAAACTTTGTAAAACACCACTTTAGTTGAGTTGAGGGCGGGTTTTATTTCTGGTGGAAGCT
Organism: Drusus annulatus; assembly: GCA_022651775.1. Taxonomy (NCBI): domain Eukaryota; kingdom Metazoa; phylum Arthropoda; class Insecta; order Trichoptera; family Limnephilidae; genus Drusus; species Drusus annulatus. The sequence goes on from JAGWCC010000006.1 coordinate 1,256,341, forward strand.
TTTTAACAAAATTAAAAAAAAACACTTTCCTGTACCCGCTCCACTTCTAATTAGTTGTCTACCTCTATTATGCTTATATCTCTCTGTCTCCTTCTACTATATCTTGTATCTCTTTCTGCCATTCATTACTGTCCAAATGTATCTCTCTGTATGTAATTCTGTCTCCCTCTAATATGTATTGTATTTCTTTCTTTCATCACTGTCCCAAATATAAATATCTGTCTGTATATAATGTTATTTAGTTAATGTAAAATCCCTGAAGAAGCTTGAGAAAAGCGAAACCTGGTTGGCGGTTAACTCAAATAAAGTGGTGTTTTACAAAGTTTATTGTTTTATTTAATACACAATGTCACACCCCCAAGTTTTTGCTTCCTTCGAAAGAATTGTTTGATTCTTATTGAAGTTCAAAAACAAAACACGCTGTATGTATGCCATGCATCTGTGTGAGTACTGTGCTTACATCAACTCTAGATGAGAGACCCATACATGTCCTCTCTTCTAGCAAGTTGTGCAACATTTTTTTAAATACTCTCTTAAGTCGTTGGACAAGTTTTTTATGCACGTATTGTAATGGTAGGATTTAATAATACAGATCTATATAATTATAGGACGTACGGGCAGTTTCTGCATGTATGATTATTCACTTAAATCGCATGACAAGAGAACACGCAATGAAAAACACCATTTGCAGCGGAATAAATCTATTTAACGATAATGTGCAGGCTATCAAATAATTGTTTGATGCACAATAATTATGATGTTTTAACATGGAGTCGAGAATCTATTCGCGTTGAAATTGTTACAAGTGAACTAGTTATTTACGTTAAGTGACATATACATATACTCGTATATTACTGTAATACTCGCTTGATACAGAAGGTAGTTTTATATTATTTGTGAAACGGAATTACTAATCCGCATTAGTAGTCATAAATTATAAGTTAATGTTATTCGTTATAGGTTCTGAATAAAAGTGTACTATTTATTGGTAGTTTTCGTATATATATTTTATGGTAAGTTCTTGGTTTTTAAAGCTCCTTAAAGTCGTTTGACATATCGTCGCTGGAAAGGCAAAAAAGCTTTAACGACACTTTGGTCAAACATGAGTTAAATGTGCAGCTTTGGTCATTTTTTTTTCTGCATCGAATGCTCTGACTCTTATTTGAATCTGAAGACTTTTGTAGCCTTTCAGCTATCTAAAATATATTTAACATTTGGAAGAAGACTTGATTCAGGCGACACAAGTTTGGAACTTTTTAAGCTTTTTATCGCTTCAGTTAACACATTAAGAGCATTGAGTTAACTTTTTTTTTAACAATTCAACCAGGTACTGAAGACGTATGAGGTGATTTTTCACAAAAACGGCGCTATACAAATCGTCCAAATATTATTATTATTATTTTTATGAATTTTATTGTAAAACAAAAAAACTTTGAAGTGACCCGATGTAAACTTCCTAAAATGGCACTTAAGCCCTTTTGCCTTTCCGGTGACGATATATTTGTGGAATGTATTGAGAGGCTTCATGTTACTGAACGATATTTAAATTGAATGTAGAATACGTAAGCGTGTTAAATTATCTCTATTAAAGTGTAGTAATTCTTTGTTCGTTTGCTTGTTCTCTTTTGACAGTTTGGTTTTATTTTATTTCCCACGAGCAGAACTCGTCCTATTTTCACGGGGAAAATACTTGAGTCAGGTTTTTACGATCGCTCAAACGACTGATGACCCAATATTGCGTAATTTTATTATTTTTTAAGTACTGCCTTCGCTTATTATGGGACGTTAAGTGGATTTTTTGTCCAAAATAAAATATACTCATTGTTATGGCTCAATTTTTCACGCCATAAATTTATATTGTTCATCCTACCTACTCGTTAAAAATCAATAAAAAATATCACGGCGCTTCTGAGACGAGCGGATTGAAATAATGGTGTCAAAGTATACATTTGTAATAAATAACTCAATATCTGAATAGTGTTGTTATTTTGTATTTTCATAGAAAGCAATCGCTTTGTGGTTTGACATTTGTATTTAATGGAAATGAATTAATATTAAGTGCAAATGAAATGATAACTATATATAAAAAAAAGTTTTTTATAAAATTATATGACCGGCCGGTTCCGCTTAGTTTAAGCATTATCAGGGTATAAAATTAAACTGATTGGATTAAGTAAGTTTTACTTTGTACCCTGATGAAGTCATTACCATCTAGCTTCTCTTCTTTTTAACATATTTACTAAAGAGTTTTCTTCCCTGCGTTTTTGGCTTTTTTGCAGATGACAGTAAGATCATTAAAATAATAAAATCTTTTCATGACTGTATTCTTCTCCAAATTGATATTGACTCATTTGATGAATGGTGTGAAACTATCTGCCTAGAATTAAACATTGATAAATATAAAATTATGTCATTTCATAGAACTCATAAACCGATCCTCTTCAATCATAAATTAAATATTGTCTCCCTATCTACTGTCAGATCTATAAAAGATCTTGATATCACTCTAAACTATAATCCTTCTTTTCGTGACCACATTAATAATGTAGCTTATAAATCACTAAAACTTCTTGGCTTCATCGATAGAATTGCATGTGACTTTAAGAATATAAAGACCCTAAAAACCCTTTACTACCAAAACATTAACTAGACCATGGCTTAAATGTTCTCTCTTATGTTTATTCTGTCCTATTTTTTCATCGCTTCATTTATTATTATAGATGTGCTATTCCTTCTCTGTTGCTCTTTTATGCATTTCGTATTTTATATGCCTTTTTTGTTATTGGACTTTACACATTTCTTTTACATATTTCTTGTTTACATATCACTTATTCAATTTCTCATTATTCTTTTATCACCTTCTCAGTTGACGTTGTGTCTCTTTTATTTAATATTATCTGTCTCTTTCTCTCTGTTCCTTTGATATAATTTAAATGTTATTCTTTTGTTTTCTTCTTTAAGAGAACAGTATCTCTTATTTTATTTTATATTGAGTTCTTCCTCTGTATATACGAGCATATATAACCACACACTATTTATTTTTCGTTTGGTTTAATTTTGTACCCTGATGATGCTTAGGCTAAGCGAAACCGGTCGGTCATTAAAATTAAAATAAAAAAATGTGGTATAATACAAAGTTATTATTTAATTTTCAGTAGTGTTATTATTCTTTGAATTTCACTTTTTTTTGGCTTACTATGGGGTTTGAAAGATTGGTAACCTAGAGTAAATTTCTACCAACGCAACGATCGCGATGGTTGTTATTCCACGGACGGGAGATCTTTCAACATTCGGCCTATTCGCGTTATCATATGTACAATTGTTAATACAAATATATCCTTTTTTCGCCCATAATGCAAGCAGGCATATTTAGCAGTAAAAGCTATTCTATCAAAGACTTACGACGCAAAACATCATAATTGAAGCTCTGCTACCTTAACATAAATACACTTTTCCATCGACTTACGTATTTTAATTTCTAATTTATGTTTTATCAATACGTAATATGTAAAGGAAATCTTTACCGACTAAATTAGGTGAATGTTACAATGTTAATTATAAGTTAGTAAAGCGCCCTTGAGGTGATCTTCCCACAAAAACAGCGCTATAAAAGTAATCCATTTATTAATGGATTACTTTTATAGAGTAAACCTCTCCCAACCAAATATGGTGTACCGCAAGGAAGCGTCTTAGGACCTCTATTATTCCTTGTGTATATCAACGATATCTGTAAATTACACACCAAAGGAAAAATAATTAGTTTTGCCGACGACACGGTCATTATATTCAATGAAAGTGATTGGAAAACCACATACAAAGAAGCTGAACGTGGGCTTGTCCTCCTACAAAAATGGCTTGGAAAAAACTCACTTACACTTAATGTAAATAAAACAAAATTCTTGACATTTTCTATAACGACCAGAGGACAGCCAACTGAAGATTATGTTCTCAAACTACATGAGTGCCAAGGACAAAGCTTAGCACACTCTTGCCACTGCCCTACTATAACACACTCTAGACGCATAAAGTATCTTGGCATTGAAATCGACGAAAATCTTCGATGGGACTCCCACATAAACAACATTACAAAAAAACTCACCAAACTCACGTTCTTCATTAGAAACATACGTAATATTCTCAACAAAAATGATCTGTATAAAGTCTACTATGCGCTTTGCCAATCACGTATAGAATATGGAATTATTGGATGGGGATCTGCCTCAAACACCCATATGAAGCAGCTCGTGAAAGCACAAAAAGTATTATAAAAACAATCCTAAAGGTACCTATAAGAACTCCGTCAAAAGAAATTTTTAAAAACTTTAATGTTCCCAGCATCATAAAAATATACACAAAAAATGCTCTACTTAATTTTAAAAGAAAGAGTGAGTACCTTACTGACCAACACACTCACACTACAAGAATAAAAACCTTAAATAAAATCAACATTCCAAGATTGAACACATCTTTTGGACAGAAAAACCACAAGTTTCATGCTGTCAAATTATATAATGCTCTCCCAAAACATATAAAAGATACCACCGAGATGCAAATTTTTAAGAGCAGCATAAAAATGTGGATCAATAACCATGAAGACGAGGAAATTATGAAGATTTTGCAGTAATCGTAGAACCAGCGACAACAACGCAGCAACCTACAGTCCCCCTCGGAACAGGAATCCCTAGTGAGGAGGACTGTGAATAAAATATTATTTGTTTTTCAACATATTTGTTTTTCATCATATGTTTTTTCAAAATGTTATGTTATATTGTAATTAATAAAAAAAAATAAAAAAAAAAATGAAATTTAGATATTTAAATATGGAAATCGATTTCAAAATTTATCAAGGTATTCATAGATGGTTTGGGCATGTAGAGCGAATAACGAATGAGTGTGAAAATAATATATGATTCGAAAGTAAATGAAAGAAGAAGTCGGGGATACCCGAGGAAGACATGCCACGGTCAAGTTAATCAAATTCTTGAATCGGGCCATTTGCAGTGTCAGAATAACAAAAAAATATGTATGAGACGATGTATGAATCTGAATGAAGTAAGGGGTGTGCGCCAAGACAGAGTTGTATGGTGGTTCGTCCTCTCTGCCTACCCCTGCGGAGAAACGGCGTGATGGTTAGTTAGTTAGTTAGGTTTTCATAAAAGGGTAGCAGATCTGCATTTCCGATTGTTTGCGATTTGTAGCTTTGATATTCAATTGAATCTTTGATTGCGCAATATTTTTACAAGAATCTGTTCACTAGCAAAGAAGACCGTTAAACAGAATGAAAAATCCACGCTCAATGAAATGTGGTTTCGCAACAACACCGAGCAAAAATTACCATTAGCCAAAAATGAGTCATCAAATTATTTTAAAAAATCTACACCTTTTTTTACGAAAATATTTTCAAAAATTGCATGTTTCTTAAAGTAGTATGCCGCAAATATGATTTCATAATATTTTACTTTGTATGCGTCTGCTGACGAAATAGCATGTAAGTGTTGAAATGTCATGAATAATATATTTAACTAAAGGTCACCGTTGAAAGAGGTACCTTTCTAATATTTTTTATGTAGAATGCAAAACATCACTAATATTTTTTATTAAAATTTTTTTACTCGGAGTGAAATGGATTTAAAAACGATATTTTGCGTCTGTGTGAGAGAGAGAACCCTGTATTTCATTTCCACAAGGTAAAATACATATTATTTTACTAGCAAAGTTCCTACCTTCAAACTGTGCGTGATAAACAGAATTCGTGTGCTTAGGCATTTACTTTTGCTATGTCGTGCTATTCGAAAAAAATACAGTTCATAACGTTATTTAAAACGGCATTTTTATGATTGCTTATAATTTATAACCTTTTTCCAATCAATAAACTATCGCCGTTTCTTCGCTAATGTCACGTTATTTTGGTACTCACAACACGAAAAAAATACAACACGATGATTGAGTTGATTTTGACGTTAATTTATTTTAATACATAATAAGCTTATATTAAGCAATGCACATATCTTAGTTACTGATTTAACTATTTACTAAAAGGTATTATCGACATCTAACAACTTTTTGAGACAAATACCTTCTGAACAGCCTCACTTTTATTTTTGTCGGTATGAATATTGCATAAAATATTATTCCCTCCTCAAGCACGAGAATTTCTCAATTAGGGAGGTAATTTTCACTAACTAGAAACTAGACATTGTGCATTTATTCAATTTATATTTTACCTGATGTTAGTATTAGGTAAAAAAATGTTCGTTTTGTACAATTATTTGTATCCAGTACAAGTTGTGCTGGATGGTGTTTAAATCCATTAACGAAATGGCCTCACTGTACATCACCGAACTATGCGTTCTAGAAAACATTCTTCTAAGGCAGTTGTCTCTTAGGTCAGCAACTTCGTTGGCTATCCGAAGGCTGATAGAACCCAAACGCAATCCAAATACTAAGCTTAGAGATCGTCCTTTCGGAGTTTCGGGGCCGAAGGCTTGGAATAAACCCCCCACCGGAACTAAGATGTATAACGAGCCCAACAGAATTTCGGTCCAAACTGAAAACTTACATTTTCAGACTCTCATATCCTTAAATTCATTAAAAGAATCTCAACATAATCTGTCCCTCGACGAATCACCTTTAGATATAATTTTTTTTAACCAAATCCTGTACTGTACGAAAAATTCAAAAGTCTATTTTTTAATTTCGCTCTAATGCCGTAAATGGAAAAAAAAAAACAAAAATATATTTTAAATTAATAAGTGTGTCTATCTGATGGGACCTGCCAGGTAAGTTTGTTCCTGTATATTTTCTTATTTTAACTAGGAATTAATATGTAATAATAGAAAATAAGATCTGTACAGCGCCCTTGAGGTGATTTTTCACAAAAACGGCGCTATGCAAATCATCCAAATATTATTATTATTCTTATCAATTAAATAAATGAATAAAAATGAACAAATGATAAAAGTAGACTGAATGCTGTAGAAATGAGATCCCTGAAGCAAAAGCATAAGCGCCCTTGAGGTAATTTTCCCACAAAAACGGCGCTATAAAAGTTATCCATTTATAATTATATGTGCAGTTAAACCATGTATGACCGTGTTAAAAACGTGGATGTAAACGTAATGAATAGGACTAAGAAAGGGACGCTCAGGTGGTTTAGGCAAAAGAATATATGATGCGAAAGTGAATGAAAGATGAAGTCGGGGACGCTCGAGAAAGGGATGGCGCGATCAAATGAATCAAATACTTGAGTCGTGAAGAGTCAGAACAACAGAAGAGTATGTATGAGACGATGTATGAATGTGAATGAAGCAAGGAGTGTGTGCCAAGACAGAGTTGCATGGCAGTCCGTCCTCTATGCCTACCACTGCGGTGAAACGGCGTGATGGTTAGTTAGTTACACATTCGTAGCTTTTTACAAAAACGTTATATAATTCTTATTTTGAGGCATCAAAAGCTTAGTAAAAATAACATATCAAAAACTTGATCTTGTCTTTGTCACCGTCGTGTCGCTTGGTACATATAATAAGTTGGCGAGTATCTATTTACGCTCGGAGAGGTTATATTATCTACCCAAAGTTGATGTAAGTACGGAACACGGTTAGTTTCCTTCCTCCCACGAAGTCGTGCTCCGCACAGCATCCGCCCCGTGTAATCTTGATGCTCTGTTTCATGCGAAAGCTTGCTGCCTAATATATCTCGGGCACAAGACACTGCCGCGCATATTCAGAGGAGCGAGAAGCATGGCCCATAGTAAATGGAAAGTCATATATAAGGTGCTAGGTGTACGTACGGTGTACCTACATGGAACAACGATGGGTTGTTTGGCGCAATTGCAGGGTGGCTGAAAAGGTTTTGAACACTAAATAACATATTATGTATTTTTAATTAAAATGAAATAATAACTTTGTATTAGAGTACAAAATTTCTTTCAACTTTCATGACTGAACGGTTTCACTTAGCCTTAGCATCATCAGGGTACAAAATTAATCTAAACAAAAAATACAAAGTGTACGGTTATATATACATACAAAGGGAAAACACAACACAAAATAAAATAAGAGAACAGTGAGAAAACAATAGAATTACATTTAAATTATAACAAAGGTACAGAGAGAAAGGTGGCAAGCTCTAATTACGAGTGTTTAAATAAATTTGAATAAATTAAAATGTACATTAAAAAAAAATAAACTTTGTAAAACATCACTTTATTTGAGATAACTGCTAACCAAGTTTTGCTTTTCTTGAGCTTCTTCGGGGCTTTTACATCAACTAAATAACATTACATACAGACAGATATATTTATAACAGTGATGAAAGAGAGAGATACAAGACATAGGAGAGAGAGACAGAATTACGTACACCCCCAAGTTTTTGCTTCCTTCGAAATAATTAATATGTGGTATTTCACAGTTGATTCCAATAAAATAATATATATAATATTTGCTGCATCTTTCAGAATGGTAGATACTAAAATTATCACCCTGGTGACAGACCGTTAAGAACTACACCTTGCTTGACTTGGCTTTAGCCGTGTTTGGTAACCATATTTAAATAGCCAGTCTAACCTTCCTCTTCTCCATCTCCTTCCCCTCCCACTATCTTCAGCCTCACAATATACCTCGATCAGAAATGCCACATAGCCCCATTGGCATTAGACGATTGGGAGCAGTTGAGGCTCTTGTGTGGTATAAAATTATTTTATTTATATATTTTTTAAATTCAGTACTATAAACACTAACTAACTAACCATCACGCCGTTTCTCCGCAGGGGTAGGCAGAGAGGACGGACCACCATATAACTCTGTCTTGGCACTCTCATACATACTCTTCTGTTTTTCTAACTCTTCACTGCCCGATTCATGTATTTGATTTACTTGATCGTGCCATATCTTTCTGGGGGGTCCTCGACTTCTTCTTCCGTTCACTTTCGCATCGTATATTATTTTCACACTCCTTTCTTCGTTCATTCACTTAACATGCCCAAAGCATCTAAGCGTCCTTTTATTGATCCTATTTATCACGCTCACATCAGCCTTGCATTCTTTCCGGATATCCACATTTTTAATACGGTCACACATAGTTTTATCGCACATACGTCTCAAGGATCTCATTTTCACAGCATTCAGTCTACTTTCATCCTTCCTCTGCCAGTTCTATGCCTCACTGCCATACATTGGGTTGGTATAAGCACTCCATCGTAGACTGCTAGCTTCGATTCTTCGGACATTTTTTTATTTGCGCCAATAGACTATATTACTATAAACACAAAAGTGATTTATTTGTTTCGGTGTACCGAAAAATCACCACTGCACGCCACTGCTATTTCGAGTCTTTACCACCATTCGTCAAAATAATACATTTAATTAATCCATTCGTTTTATTGTGTAAAATAAAAATACCCATCTTTAGCAAACAAAACAGCTTATAGCAACTCGTCCCGAATGAGTTGCAATTTGAACAATTTAAACAAGATTAAATTTCATTTCTTGGTACCTTTTTAGAAAATTTGATAAAATCTAAACGAAAACAGCAAACTATGTGCCTTCCCTGACACTCCCAGCCCAGTGTTCGAAATGATGAAAGTTACTCTTCATTGTGCTCGTGTGTTTACACGTTATGGAAGTACGCTCTTGCCTCAAAATTTCCATTCCCAAACGAGATTGTATTACAGTTGCCAAAACGGATAAACCACAGCATGTCTTTTGAACAAATTTGGCAAGTGCAGTACGGTCCGGCTGCCCAACTGCAGAATTGATGAGACTAGAAATCAAACGACCACCAACGGAAACCGCTACACATTCTGCCCATTGGTTTCGTAGTAAATTTCCGTCAGAGCCGCCAGCGGAAACCACAACTCGATGGCTGAGTTCAAAACTGTAACACAAACCATTACGAAAATAGAGTTTCGAGAGCCGAAATTTCGAAATCCAATTTGCAGTGGGTAGCTACTGAAAAGGTTTTCAATTTTTCATTTCGTAATGGAAGAGAAAAGACTACCATAGAATATCAGTGATTGAAATTTTGTGGATATCCGGAAAGAATGCGAGGCTGATGTAAGCGTGATGAATAGGAAAATTAAAAAGACGCTTACATGGTTTGGGTATGTACATCGAATGAACCAAGAAAGAAAAGAATGTATGATGTTAAAAGAAATGGAAGAAGGATTTGAGGACGCTCGAGGAAGATAGAAAGAGGTGAATCAAATACTTGGGTCAGGCCATGTCAAAAGTCTAAGTAATAGAAGAGTATATACGAATGTGAAAGAAGCAAAGAGTGTGTGTCAATACAGAGTTGTATGGCGGTCCGTTCTCTCTGTCTACCCCTGCGGGGAAACGGCGGGATGGTCAGTTAGAAATTTTATCAATTTTTAATTGCCTCAAGCACAACCGAACACGTTCTTTACACAATTCAGATGGAAAAATTAGTTGGGGATATGTCAGGATAATATGACACGACCTATGTTTCTTCCTTTAAACTGTAATATATATTTTTTTTATTGTCAATACCGCACAAGAGTCCCAACTGCTCCCAACAATCTGGAGCCAGTGAGACTATGGTATTACCAATCGGGATATATTTTGAGGCTGAAGGTAGTGGGGAGGGGGAGGACATGAAGAAGAAGAAGGTTGAGAAGTAACTGGCTATTCAGTTCTGGTCACCAAACACGGCTAAAGGCCATTTCAAGCAACGGCAACCGTTTTCACCAGGGCAATACTTAGAGAATCTACCACTCTGGGACGTGCCGCAAATATATTTTTTATTATTTCAATAAATTAAATGTGTTACGACACATATTAATTAAATGAAAGTTATGGGCGCACGCCGGGTTTGAACGCGCGACCTTTGAATTCGTAATCGAGCGTCTCGCCACTCGACTATGGAGGCCGTCAACGTGCTTACCTCCTTATTTCTAGAGGACGAAGTCCGAGAATAAATAGAAGAAGTCGTTGGAGATGCCCAGGTAAACATGGAACGACCAAGTGGGGTCGGTTCACAGAAGAACAATACGTTATTCCTCCAAGGGTCGGGTCATGTTTTGGTCGGGGTTGAAATAAAGTATGCATAAAGGAGAATAAAGCAAAGGCTGTTTGAAAATACAGAGTTGTCTAGCGTTCCATTAAAATCTCTGAGGGGAAACGATGTTATTGAATTTTGTGTCACCGAAGAAGAGCAACATACGGGCACATATTAGCGCCCTTGAGGTGATTTTCCCACAAAAACGGCGCTATAAAAGTTATCCATTTACTATCAAAGAGATGGCTTTTTTAAACCATTGGTTGAATCAATTGAAACCCACTAGTTAATAATCTTAGTGATTAAGCTGTAGGTTATGTTAATTATGTTTTAAAGTGCCCTTGAGGTGATATTCCAATAAAAAAACGGCGCCCTAGAAATCAGCCAATTATTATTATACTCACTAAACTAACTAACGATCACGCCGTTTCAACGCAGGGGTAGGTAGAGAAGACGGACCTACACACAACTTAGCCTTGGCACACACTTCTTGCTTCCTTCACATTCATACATCATCTCATCCATACTCTTCTGGTATTCTGACTCTTCTTCTATTCTTACTTGATCGTGTCATGTCTTCCTCGGGCGTTCTCCACACTTCTTCCATTCACTTTCGCATCATTTATTATTTTCACACTCCTTTCTTCGCTCATTCGCTCTACATGCCCAAACCATCAAAGCGTCCCTTTCTTGATCCCATTCATTACGTTTACATCAGCCTTACGTTCTTTCCGGATGTTCACATTTTTAATAGGTCATTATTATTATTATTATAATCGTCTAGATATAGGAGTCCGAAATTATTTAATAAGCGTTTTTGTAAAATAACTACCTAAAGGCTTCTAAAAAAAGCCCAAAGGTATAGAAATTATATTTTTTTGAGTTGTTGCCGTTTTGAACTCAGTCATCGAACAGTTCCATAGTAGGAAGGTTAGTACTGTGTGTGCACAATGCTTCTATAATGGCCTCTAGAGCAGAAGTTAGAATGGCTGTTACGTGTCTTCTTGGAGGGTCTAATTAATAGACGTTTGTCAAATATACTGCAGCCAGGATTATCTTTGTACGTACTTGTACTTACCAACACACTACGAAGGTACACGGTAATACGAAACTTACTTTCGTACTAATAAACGAAAAGTTACTGTCAATAATGTCAAAAAACACCACACTCAATTTTATATTATATTTGTTACGTCATTGTGGTGATTTTTCACAAAAACGGCGCTATACAAATTATCCAAATATTATTATTAACGACATAATGTATTCTAATAAATAACTTATTGTATTTTTTGAAGTCATTGTATTATTGTGTTTATTATAGCATTAAACGAAGTTGTTAAAAAATGGAAGGAAGGAATAAATAATAAGTAATCATTAATCAAGTATCCGATGACCTCCGTGGTCGAGTGGTGTAACGCTCGACTACGAATCCAGAGGTCGCGGATTCAAACCCGGCGTGCGCATATAACTTTATATAACTAAATTAATACGTGTCATAAGACATTGAACTTTAATGTACGAGTAACTAAAAAAACAAAATATAACTAAAAAAACATTGAATTCATATAAAATTATGTATGGTATATTTGCGGCACGTTCCAGAGTGGTATATACGATACATTTAGTATCGTCCTGGTAAAAAACCACCATTTAGAATCGAAACGCTGCTTGAATTGGCTTTAGCCGTGTTTTTTAACTAGATCTGAAAAGCCAGGTACTTCCCAACCTTCTTCTTCCCCATCGTCTTTCCCTCACCACTACCTTTAACCTCGCAACATACCCCGATTGGGAGCAGTTGAGACTCTTGTGGTATTAACTGTAAAATAAATTATAAAAAAAAAATTAACACCTCAGTCTGGTCATTTCAAAAGTAGGATTAACAGAGGAGTATAAATAATAATAATATTTGGACGATTTTCATAGCGCCGTTTTTGTGAAAAATCACCTCAAGGGCGCTGTACAGATCTTACTTTCTATCGTTACATATTAATTCCTAGTTTAAATAAGAAAATATACAGGAACATACTTACCTGGCAGGTCCCATCAAATAGACACAATTATGAACTTAAAATTATGATTATTATTTAATTATTATTATTATATTTTTTTTATTTTTTTTTTATATAATAATAATAATGCTTGGCTAATTTATATAGGGCTTTAATGTGACTATTGCAAAGAGTGTGCGTGTCTCGACTGAATTGTGTGGTATATGATTCTCTGTACATAAACCTGCGGGGTATTAGATAGTTAGTTACCTACCTCATGCCATTTTGACTACTGATTTTGACTATCGGTCATGGTTTCATTGGTCATTAAGACAATCTTTAAAATATTTTATTCACAATATCAACTTCCAACATTTTTTAATGTTTAGGTTTTTTATTCATTTTTTTTCTTCTAATTACCACTTATTTCGCGATGTCTACACAGTTGACTTCTTCAAGTATCTATTACTTAATATTAATAACATTTGAACCATCGTCAAAGAAACTAAACGCATTATAAATATTGAATTTTCGCTCATTAACAGGCAGCTTTCGGAATGCCATTATTAGATTCCTCTTGAATTAGTTTTATGCTAAAACACAATATTTCTCAATTCTTGTTAAATAGGTCCCATAATAAATAAAAGCAATTCGGCCGTATTTTCCTTCAATTATTCAGACGAACGTCACAACACAGCGTCGGTAGTTACAAATGAAATATGTATACCGTAGCTCCCGAGTAATATAGAACGTTTGGGAAAAATAACTTTCGGAAAAGTTCCTTCTGTTCAAAATTTATAAGGGCCATTACGATGTATTTATGACATAACTCCTTGCCCCGAGTAAATAAATAAGAGGATAAAAAGAACTCAGTTTACATAAGAAGTTAAGAAGTTTCTCTCTGTTCACGTTATCCCGGCAGATAAATCTTTATATTCCTACGTTAGTAGCATTTACTCCGGAGAGTGAAATGTGCTAATGAGCACGATAGCTAAGAGCTCAGAAAATAGAATAACCACGGGAGAAAACTATTACAGACGATTTATCTAAACTTTGAGGTTATGTGTGCTTTATCTTCCGAGATTGCAGCTGAAATCATTTCAGGTTTACTTAACTTTTTAGGCTGTTGAATATCTTTCTCCCACTTAATATCTCGCAACTGATGTTATGACGTCAGTTCTATTAGGTGATGTTAATTTTTTATAGTATTTCATTTAACACACTGCCACTTTTTTGTTTTCATGGTGTTGGATTTTAAAGTGATAGATTTCATAGGTTTTCGCCTCCATATTTTCATTCGTTCACTATATTCGATTTCCAAAATAATTGACAATCAAACAGAATAGTTTAGATGTGAAAAAGACGTGTTATTCGTTAGTTTTCACGTGTTTGTTGTTGTCCTCCAAATAATATAAAATAAGTGTGGTGTTTTGTAATTAAGAAGAGAAAATTCAGTGTGGTGTATTTGTTTCACATGGTTTACAATAAAGATGCGATAGCGTAGCACGTGTTATAAAACCTTCAAAGAAAAATTCAGCTTCGCATTAACACATACATATATGTACATCATTTTATTTGTCGGTCAAATTGAAAGTCGGATACGCTAAACACTTTATTTAACCTTACAACATAGGTGATAACATGCAAAGTTGATTAAAACGATCTACAATACGAGTTTAAATAAGCTATCAAATTAGTTATACTAATTAAATGGACGGAACATAAAGTCTGAACTGCGCAGGAGTGCATGTTGCACGATAGAATTCAAATAACTGAATCTTGTCATGCCATAACCTATGTAAAAAACCAGAAGTGTGGTATTCTATCCCCTTTGTCTACCGTGCGGGGAAATGGCGTAATGGTTAATTGGTTTTACGATACAAAAAAAATCATAGAAGTTAGGTCATGTTAGATTACATCGGCCTATCATTATTTTCAGATCTCCTCAATCTGAAATATGGCAAAGCTGTTCGCTTAGTCACACATACCTACCTACGCCTCGGGGTCCTGGTTTGTGAGTAGCGAGTTTATCAAACTACAATCAAAACATTTTGGTACGGTGACGCCTTCCTCTTTTACAATACTTTCAAGTATCAGGTACCTCCTGCCAGCTTCTATATTTCGACGCCGGAAAGGCAAAAGGAGTGAAGCACCATTTTGAGAACTTTACACCAGAGCACTTTAAAGTTTTTTTTTGTTTCACAACAAAATTCATAAGTCTTCAGTAGGTGCCTGGTTGGATTTTGAAAAAAAAAATAACTCAGTGCTCAACGCTCTCATCGAGTTACGTGAAGCGACAAAAAGTTTAAAAAATTCCACACTTGTGTCACTTGAGTCAAGCCTTCTCACAAATAGTATACATGGCCTGTTCAAAAGAAGAGGTGTTCGCGGGCTGTGTACATTCGACTATCGATTTTTTTTTGTTATGTTGGTACACATATGTTTATCATATGTTAGCATTATCAGCCATTTTGGATTAGTGGTTTGTTTTTGACAACTGGAAAGGTTAGTCACGTTTTTGTGTGTTCTTCGATTTTTACTTTTTGAAATAATTGGATCAAAGAATAAAATCCATGATTTTTTTTCCACTACTCCAGAACGCTCATCGTCATTATCATCTTCTCCGCCTTCTGAAAAGTGTGTATAAGTGGTACAAGCGCATATAAAAAATAAAACACGATAAGCGAATGTACACAGCCCGCGAAAATTCAAAATTCACCTTTTTATTTGAACAGGCCTCGTATATTTTAGATGACTGAAGCGCCACACGTCTTAAGAATCAAACGAGAGTCTGCGCATTCGATGAAAATGAGCCACTTGCACAAGGTTTATCAATGCTGGCGATTGCATAATGTAATATACCTATTTGTCTATTTTTGACTAGTACATATTTGGAGTTTTCAAGTCTTAGGAATCAAACGAGAGTCTGCGCATTCGATGCATAAAAAAAAATTGGTCAAAACTGCATATTAAACTAATTTTTAACTAAAGTGTCGCTTAAGCGCTTTTGCCTTTCCAGCGTCGGTATGTATAATATATTATAGATGTGTAGTCAAGTACTTAAGTGTATCTGACATGCATGTAAAGCTGCGAGGTCCATTTCTCACCGCCTTGATAAGGCGGGATGCTTTATAGCGGGGCCCGTGTCAGTTTTATCATTCTGCTTTGAAATGGAGATATCTGTTGTGTGCCCTCTTGGACCGCATGGCCGTATCTCCTTTCTTACACAAGTTTTAACACAAAGCCGTCAGAGTTATGGCAGTTGTCTGCCTCGGTAAAGCGAGCTGGTTCCGAACCCTCCATCACGTGACCCGGCATTTCCCCATGCAAAGCTCGTGCAGCTTCGAAGAATTGTTTCACAGAGGCGGGACTTGCCAAGTCCGTATTTTAAGCAAGTATTTTTGTATTATGACTTGGTAAACTCAACTCGTTTTGCCTGTGTCTAAACTATGTGGAAGTTTTTGAACGCACAATGATTTGAATCTTAGAGTACATAGTGTAGTATCTATCCAAAGCAGTGAAGTCAGTTTTTTTACTTATTTTTGATGATTTTAACCTGAATCGGCGCACCTGGGCGTGGCTAAGACTAAGACCACGGTATTTATACGTCCATTCATAGCACATATCGACATAATGTTTTTGTTTATTCGTGTAGCCACTTTTTCAAAGTATTTTTATCAACAAAAATATAGCATATAACTTAAAGAACTGTTGTCAAGTTTAGTGGCATAATAAAAAAATGTGGGCGGAGTCCCGCGGTGAACCAGGAGCTTAAGATCATTGCGACAGTATTTAAAAGCGGTCTATGAAATTCGTTGTCTCTTTCTCTCTCGTGGTGTACGACGTAAAAACCCGAAGAAAGTGATTTATCGCAAATTTGTGTAGGTTGGGTAAAAATAATTAGCCCTCCCTCCATATATTGTTACTTCAAGCTTCGAACAGTTGTTGGAACCTGCGTTGTAAAATTAATTGTACGGAATTCAAATGAATCACGAAAGCGTCGTAGAATTTAGTCAGGTCGTATACATAAGACTGTGCGATGGACAAGCGGTATGGAAAGAATGCCAGATTACTAGACGCCGAGTGTAGTCCGTCATCACCGAGTGGTTGTCTTAATGGAAGTGACCCAGACTCAGAGCAATAATATACAAGAGAGAGGGCTGTAGAGAGAGCTGTAGTCAGTTTATACGAGGTTTGCCGGACTCGACTGGACCTGGGCGTGGCTAGGACAAGGGTTACGGTATTTAAACATCCATTCATAGCACATGTCGACATAATGTTTTTGTTTATTCGTATAACTTATATCATTTCATAGAATGTCTCCCTATCTACCGTTAGACCCTAAAAACCCATTTCTGCTCATTAGTTCGCCCTCATCAGTGTAATTTGGTCCCCTTTAACTAAGACGTCAAAATAGTTCGTTTATACCTACTGTTTAAATTCTTAAATCTTCTTTAAACATCTCGTGGGAAAGCATCATCAGGTAGGAGACTAGTTTCAAAACTGTGAAGTTCCTTCAGTCAATTTTTAATCATTGATAACAATCACAAATTTACCTTCTCGTATCAAATCTCAAAATACCTTGACAAATTCAATTCAATAACTTTCTCTCTCGAAGTTTGTCTTTTGATATATTATGTTAACCACATTTTGACTTCCTCCGTAGTCGAGTGGTAAGATGCTTGACTACGAATTCAGAGGTAGCGGCTTCCAACCCGACCTGCGCAAATAACTTTTAACCTAATTAATATGTGTCATAAATATTTAAATTCATATAAAATAATGCTTGAAATGGCTTTTGTCGTGTTTGGTGACCAGATCTGAATAGGTTTGCCAGGTATTTTCTAACCTTCCTCTTATTCATCTCATTTTCATTCCCACTACCTTCAGCCTCATAACATACTTCAAATAGGGTTGTAATGGGCCAACCAGTTGAGCACATGTGCAACTTACCCATGACACTAAACATTATTAATAATAATAATAATTGGCTGATTTATATAGCGCCGTTTTCGAGACAGAAATATCACCTCAAGGGCGCATTACAGCATAATTAACATAATATTAAAACTAAGACTTATTAACTTATGCCTAATACTTATAACTAGTGACTTACAACTAACATATTTACAGTAACACATATAGGTATTTATAATGGTTGTTGCCCGTGCTGTCGGACTTAGGGTAGAAAAAAAAAAGACTGAGTGATCAAAACTCTAGTGAAGATAATTGACGTTATTGTGGGTATGATATTTTTAAAAAAAGTGTCTTAAGTTTTGCTCTGAACTCAGTCGAGCTATCGATATTTTGCAGATGTGAAGGGAGGTTATTCCAAGCTGTTTCTTACCAATTTCCCATTGTTTCCTAATTGCATCCCGTAATGTCTTTCTGTCTCATAAATTGAATCAAATCATCACTATCTAAAAATTTTTTAAAAATGTATTATTCCATAGACCACATGTTTGGACTCTGATACTTTGAGTTTGACCATGCAGGTATAAATGCAGAGCATTTCTGTTAAAAACACTCACAAAGGTTTAATTACTAATATTATATAAGCTCTTCTAATAAAAAGTATTCAAGTGAAAGTGATAACACTTTATTTATCATACCCTAACAAAAGCTCGCCTTACCCAAGGAGGGTTCTGTCGGTCGCACAGAAATCATTACAGGGTTGGGAGCAATTGAGACTTGGACTTGTGGGTTAATACACAGATTGGTAGATACTCTAAGTAAAAAGACAGACCATCATTCAGCATCGAAACGTTGCTTGAAATTTCTTTAGCCGAATAGCCAGGTACTTTACGTAAACCTAACCTAACCTAACCTAACCTTCCTCATTCCCATCTGCTTCCCCTCCCCAGTGCCTTCAGCCTCACAACATGCCCCCATTGGGGATGCCATAGTCCCACTGGCTCTAGACGGTTGGAAGCAATTGGAACTCTCGTTCGGTATTAATTATACAAAATATTAAATAAAATAATAAACTTTGTAAAACACCACTTTATTTGAGTTAACCGCTAACCAGGTTTCGCTTTGCTTAAGCTTCGTCAAGGCTTTTACATCGACTAAATAACATTACATAGGACAGTGATGAAAGAGAGAGATAAAGTGGTGTTTTACAAAGCTTATTGTTTTATTTAAAATACAATGTCACACCCCTAAGTATTTGCTTCTTTCGAAAAAAAAAAAAAATTCATATTTAATACAAAAATTTAAAAAGCATAAGCCTTTTGCCATCGTAGGTACGGTCGCACGTTTTCATTTCCGAAGGTATCAAAAAGCAGCGCATGTAATACGTCGGATGTCCTTCTTCTTGAAAGGGAGCTGAACGTTTCCTAAACCGCTACGTGCGCATTTTTTTGAGCTTTCGATTAGCCCGATTCGTTAAATAATGTCCCCTTTCCTGTACTAAACATCGTTTTTAACCCATAGATTACTATTTATTTCAATATTTACGGTATCTATTTTTAGCTCACAGCCATGAACCAACCGTAGTTTGGTACAACCTAACTGGCTATGTGCTTTACACTTCTTATGGGGTTCCCTTTGTCGACACATAACAGATTGCATTTCGTCGCATATTTCCATCAATAAGCTTTCATTGGTTTACACGCCACTTCATAAATTCTGGAATGAGGCAATATTTGAATAGCTCAAGATCATAAGTGTACAATTAATAAAAATAATATTTAAATAATTTGTACAGCGCCGTGTTTGAGAACAATCTTCCCAAGAGCGCCGTGCAAATCTTAATTTCTAGGTAATATTAATTTCTAGTTTATATTAATATTTATTTAAATTTAGCAACATGGAAAATATACAGGAACATACTTACCTTGCATGTCACTTTTGATGGACACAATCATTTTATTATAATATTATTTTATTTAAATGCTGATATTTATATATATGTTTTAGGGCATGAGAGTAAATTTAGAATATACTATATCCAAAGGTGATTCGCCGTTCGGTAAGGAACAGATAATTATGGAAATCTTCAAATGAATTTAAGGAATGAGAGTCTAAAAAGTATTTTCTTTGTTTGAACAAAAATTCTATTGGGCTTGTTACACATCTTGATTATGGATATGATTTTCTGAAAAATTGAGTTTTGACTTTGGCTCTGAGCTCTGTCGAGTCTTTTATTATTCTCAGATCATATGACAGTCTTTTCCAAGCTTTAGGACCTGACACTCCGAAGGCGCGCTCTCTGAACTTAGTGTCTGGTGTGCGCTTTGGTTCCTTCAACCTTCCGATATCCCATGACATTGCCGATCTAAGGGTTGACTGTCGTGAATTGGAATCTTCGTTTATTACTTTCTTTATATTACTTTCGAAAATCGTTTATTGGTTTATCAAACGCATGTTTTTCGGGAAAGATTTTTCAGAAAAAAGACATTCGTTAAATAGCTATTCTACTACAGTTCCCAGACATTTTTTTGTCTGTTTTTAGGTAACTTTTACTGTAAAATTCACATTATACTTTTCGTTGTATTGTCATCCAACAAATTTTCATGGTGACCTTATGACGATTTCCTATGATATTCGGACGAGAATTTAAAATATGTAATTTTTCGGAGGCAAAGTTAATTTGCTTTTCTTTGCCTTTGGATCAAATCATTTTGTTCAAATGAATGCATTGAAATGACAGAATTTGACCGGCAAGTAGCTGAGTGGACACGTGTCAGGTTTCTTCACAGGCGTCGTGTGTTCAATTCCTCTGCTAGCTAAGTTCTCTGTCATTGTGCAAGCATCATTTTCTGATTATTATGATAGTAGTAGAAGTTTTTTTTAAATATTATCAGGCTATTCGTGACCCGGTAATGTTCCTCTTTCATTTTTTCTTTAAATAAATGACAATTTATTTGCGACTACTGCATACGATTTGTATACGTTTAAGAATTTTGACTTTGGTAATAAAGCTATTAAATCATAGCACAATTGTGTGTGCCCAAGAAAGAACGGAATCAGTCAATAAACGCAGGTTTTGAGGAGATCCAAAACAAAATGAAGGAATTTGGTTTTTTGTGTGTAATCGTGTCATATGTCCTTTTTCAAAAATAATAGCACATTATTTTATTTTCTGACGCATGTCATTTTTCCTTGGTAGATTTATATATATCTAAGGAACAATTCGGCAAACGTAAGTCAAAACTTTTTTTTTTACTCATTCCTTTCATCCTTGCGCACACAGAATTAATCTTCCATCTATAAAGAATTACTCAAAATTGAGAACTTATAGCATGTCACATATAACCAACGAATTTAACAAAAGCAGTGCTAGAGAAATTATCAATTATTTCCGAAAGACTTACACCTCTTTCATCCCGTGTCACACATCGATGTTCCCAAATCTGAGAGCGAGCCAGAGTCAAGTGAGTACCTACGGAGGAGCAGCCGCTTCACATGTCACCACGTAGCAACTAGCAACCAGCAACATACCACGAGTATTAATCAGCTGAGGACACACAAATATGCTGGCCTCGAATAATGCGGCGACCTTTATGGTCGTAACACGACTCTGAGTCACTTTTCTAAATTAAAAGCTTGAACCCTTCAGGTGATTTTTGACAAAAATGCACCGTACAAAATCTAATGTTGACCTAAACCTAGAGTAAGAATACTCGTATATATGAAGAGACACTCAATGACTTTACGAATATATAGCCAAGAATATTAACACAAAATGTGGCAAGTGACCAAAACACTTACGTTACCAGTAAATTCATCATTCAAATATCGGTCATGTATCATCATGCATGACAAAGATAGACATTCATAGAATATGTGTGTATGAACAAAACAGATGTAGGATCGGAATGCTCTGGTAAGAAAGAGATAGCACTTCGCTTACTCGCTTACGCGAGACAGGAGCATCGTGTATAAGTTATTATTTTGCCAAATCACCATAATTGCGAAAAGCGCAATACTAAAATAGTATCTTTGTGCCTAGATTTTTTATAGGTTTGTTTTTCTCACTGTCTTTAATTTATTTTTCGTAATTTTTTTGTATATTTGCTAACTGCAAATTTTATTATGGCTTAAATAAGAACACACAAAAACGTGACTAACCTTTCCAGTTGTCAAAAACAAACCACTAATCCAAAATGGCTGATAATGCTAACATATGATAAACATATGTGTACCAACATAACAACAACAACAAAAAAAAAACGATAATCGAATGTACACAGCCCGCGAAAATTCAAAATTCACTTTTTCGTTTGAACAGGCCATGTATTGGCACATTAAAATCATTTTCTTTCATTATAAAAGAGCTAGAGCTTGTAGACCAAGCTAATCACTCTATTTGCCATGCTATAAACTGTAAGCTGTAGGTTCTTGCCGTGGGGTCTTCAAATATGCACCAATTTACAGTCTCGCAATGAGTTTTATTGATAACTCAAAAGGATGCAATTCGTTGCATGTTTAATTTAAAATACAACAAAAATACAAAAATTAGTACTGATTTAACTAACTTACTAACTAACTAACAAACCATCACGCCCAGGAATAATTTATAATGCAACTTTACAGTACCTTTTTGCCGTCATCGCGCGATTAAAATCAAATAAAAAATTTGAGTGATTTAGGATCTATCAGCAAGTCAACTTAATAAAAGCTTAAGGTCCCAAAGACCTGCCTACATCCGAGAAGCAGCGCTTATATCAAAAGCACAAGCACATGTAGCTTTAATGACAGGTAGCCGGTGCTTTGGAGTCTGACTGACAAGACAATCATTTCATTTCCTCTCTGACAGAACAAATAGACATGCTATCCTTTTGCGACTCGAAAAATGCTTGAAGCTATCCGAAATCAATTGGAAAATGCCAATCCATGTTTCACTTTGCCTTTATCCGTCGACTCTGTGACATTTTCGCTTCTAAAATCGACGCAGACAGTTAGTAGACATTTAAATGCTTTTCATTCAATGCCTCGAACATCCATTAACTAATGTTTTAATATTTTATTTCAGCTAATGCCGTCTTTACGTCTTTAGTCCCTGACTTCTCACGGGACGTTTAGCCATGGCAAGGTTTGAACATTTTGAATAACCTCACATGAATTCCTCAACCTTTTAACGGTGAGAACATTTCTACAAGGTGTGCTAATCGTCTCTCAAAATCGTTAGAATCTTTTCCTTACAAATAAAGCGGCAAATTTATCGTCAATTTAACAAGTAAGTTCTTAGCAGGTGACAAGTGTTAATAGTATTCGAATTAAAATGGCTCTCGAAAGTAAAAATTCTGGCTATTATTTCGAATTTTTAACAGGCGCGAAATGCTTTCGATTAAAGCGACTGAATTATGTTTGCCTATTTCAAATTATTTTTACAATTTATTATTATTTGCTCAGTTTGGTCAATATAGTGACAGATTTTTGCATTAAATTTTGATGCTTTGAATAAAATTAAGAAATTTTAGTGTGAATTTATGAAAGATTGGTGGATAGTTTTTCATTTTGTTAATGTTGGATTGGCCGCACGTTTAATAAAGTGACGGCGATGCATTAAATTTCTCAATTCTTAATTATGTACAGTTCATATAAAAACGTAGTTAATATAAGCTAAAAATGTTTAGTTAGGGGCTAAAGATCCTATGTGCAATATCTGCCTGTGTGCATATTTTAGGCATTTTATTATTTTGTAACACTTTGTAGCTGGCTGTCTTACAACACTCATTTGCTTATTAAAAAGTAATGATCATTATGCGTCATTGGTCATCAGCAAGTCTTTATATAATAATTATATATTGGACGACATTCCAGAGTGGTAGGTACTCGAAACGTTGCTTGGAATGGCTTTAGTTATGTTTGGTGACCAGATCTGAATAGCCAGGTACTTTGCAACCTTCCTCTTCCCATCTCCTTCTCCTCCCCACTACTTTCAGCCTCACAACATACCACAATTGGGAATGCCATAGTCCCACTGGCTCTAGACGGATGGAGCAGATGGGACTCTTGTGCGGTATTTACTATAAAAAATAAATAAAATTATGTATTTACGAGTATGTATATAAAAAAATATGTATATATATATATATATATACGAGGCCTATTCAAAAGAAAAGGTGAATTTTGAATTTTCGCGGGCTGTGTAGAGAACTCACAAAAACGCGACTAACCTTTCCAGTTGTCAAAAACGAACCACTAATCCAAAATTGCTGATAATGCTAACATATGATAAACATATACCGACATAACAAAAAAAACTATAATCGAATGTACACAGCCCGTGAAAATTAAAAATTCACCTTTTATTTTGAACAGGCCATGTATATATATATATATATATATATATATATATATATATATATATATATATATATATATATATGTCATCACATTGAAGGAAAGGTTTAACAATTTTTTGACAGTGGTAAATACTTTCAGTATCGCCTTGATGAAATACCACCATTCAAAATCGTAACGTTGCTTAAAATGGCTTTATTCGTCTTTGGTGAGTAGATCTAAATAGCGGGGTACTTCCCAACATTGCACAGGGAACATCTTCCGTTTATTAAGGTTAGTAACTCGGGAATGTTTGTTTTTCTTTTTTTTTTAATGCAAATATATTTAATTGACAGGTCACTTCTGAAAAACCCAATTATTTTACTTATCTCTAGCTTGGAGATAGATACAGTTTTGCGCTCAGTGGACATGACACTTTTTCACAGTCCGCGAAATATTTAAAAATCGACAAATGAAAGGTAATTCTAGCAAAAGTTCAAGGTATTTTGACAATTTGATGGTAGTTTTAGTCATAGTTTGTATGCCTTTTTAAGCACCTTCGAGGTGATATTTCATGAAAATTGCGCCGTATAAATTAGCCAAATATTATTCTTATGATTATTCCTAAGACAATTAAAACACAACGATTTAAATTTACCCTAATCTAAACTAACTGAATTTATGGCTGTTACTGATTACTGCGTAGATTTCTCTACACGAAGAAGCTTTAATTTATTGTTTCAAACTTTTTGTTTACGAGACAAGGGAGCTAACGAACCTGTGGGTTGAAACGTGTTTGTTTTAATATTAGGTCGGCTACTTCGCTATTGTTGGTGAAACTAGGTATACAATAACTTACTTTAATAATTATATATTTTATGAATTATCATACGGGCTACCCGCATACTTTAAAATGCATTGATTATTGTTTTAAAATTATTAATTTGTTTTAAACATTCCATTTTAGTAATGGAGAGCTTTTGGAAATTCCGTTTAATCGTATTACCGCGATGTCTCGACTAAATTTATAGTTAGATTCTCGCAAAAATTGGCCCAGCGAAAACGCCAAGGCGAACTACACCCGAGGTATTTGATGTTTTCAATTGAATCAAAGGTGAATTAAATTTATTTGGTCGTGATGGCCTGCGCGGTTGAGTGGTAAGACGCTTGACTACGAATCCGAAGGTCGCGGGTTCAAACCCGACGTGCGCCAATACATTTCATTCAATTAATATGTGTCACAACACATTTAATTTATACAAAATAAGATATAGTATATTTGCGGCACGTTCCAGAGCGGTAGATGCTCTAAGTATCACCCTGGTAAAAGACCACCATTCAGAATCGAAACGTTGCTTGATATGACTTTAGCCGTGTTTGGTGACCAGATCTGAATAGCTGGGTACTTCCTGACCTTCCTCTTATCAATCTCCTTCCCCCCACTACCTTCAGCCTCACAACACACCCTATTTCGGGATGCCATAGTCTCACTGGCTCTAGACGGTTGGTAGCAGATGAGACTCTTGTGCGGTATTCATATAAAAAAGTACTATTAAGTAGAAAATTGAAAGCTGTTTTTAAGTTTTAAAAAATCTTTGTCGTACATTGTTTATACATTGTTTACTTTTTATCATTTCTTTGTGAAACACCATTTTAATTTGACTGTTCATTTATTTTTCCTTTTAAATTATTCTCAAAATATTTGTAAGGGTTCTTTATTTGCTACTTCATCGTTTAGACACTGCATTTTTTTTCATTTTTCTTTCATTCCACCCAACCTTTAAGTGAATATTTTTTTTTTTAAATTTGTCTAAAGATTATATGTAAAGATTTATTTATCTGCTAGATTTGTTGATCTGCGAGAAATAGTTAGGATGCAGTTGAATTCTCCTGTGATTTTTTAAATTTTTTGACGAATTACTGTCTGTATCTGGGTTTTCTCCCTAAATAAAAAAAAATAAAAAATATAGCAAAACAGTAGGTAAAAAAATCAAATCGCTTAGGCTTACATTTATGTTTTTTTAGGGAGACAGACAAAAATATAACTTGGAATTTTTATTTATTTACTTAACTTCATGTTTATTTACAATGTTTTATATAGATTGTCCTCCACGCTAGGAGTTCACCTGTGATGTGGAGGACATTTTTCGAACTTCATGATAAAACAATGGATAAAACAATTAAAATTGAAAAAAAAGAAAATATAGCAGAAAATACGAAAGAAGATATATAAAAGAAAAGAAAATATAAAAGAAAATATAATAAAAACAAAATAGAAACAAAATAGAGCCACTTTAAAACAAACAAAAATTTTTACAAATAAATAAAATTATTAAGTAGCACTATTATTATTACTGTATATAATTATAAATTAGGAGGATTGTAACCAGTTCCAAACATGTTTATTGTATTGTGCAAGTGTAGATGTTTTGATTTGTGTAGGAAGAGAATTATAAAGCTTAATAGCCTGGTATCTGTAATGCTTTTGTCCAAAGGATCTGTATGTTTTAGGTATTTGTGGTTGATGTATGTCTTGATCTAGTGTTGTATCTAGTATTATCTAGTATTATCATTAGGGTATGGATTTGCTTCCCACATTGTGCGTACGCGTAATTCTAATAAATTCCCTCGCACAAGTGTCACCACCTCCCAAACACGACGGGGTTATTATTCCATAATAAAATTGCTATTATTTTATCCACCCGATCGCTATAGGCTGCGTGCAACCGCCAATGGCAAACGCTACGTTGGCAATTATTTCACCTACTCGCTGTTTTCAGTTCGTTAATTATTAATTATTTCCAGGCTGGCAATAACGATACAATAGGTGCGTCCCAGTTAAAAACCAATTAAGATTACAATATCCAGATAGGCCGCAAGTGCCATTTCGATTCACGCGAGGGAAGGGTGCTCGGGGCGAGCTAAAGACCGTTTATTAAAAGTTACTTTTTCTCTGTCGCCTTTTGGATATTTTTGCTGGCGGTAGCGCGATAATGTTTTTTTCTGTGTAGGTTTTAATAATAGCTATTGTTGATATTGTCCATAATTCACCGTGATTATTTGTTAACATTGCCTTTTGCGTTTCTTAAATTGTAACTAAACCAACTGAGTACGATATTTATTAACTAACTAGTAATAGTTAAAAAAAGAAAGCCATTAAAATTAATAGTCATATTCTTGATAATCAGGAAAAATTTTCCAATAGTCAAATAATAGGTATATTTCCTGTTAACTCATAAAATTTCTCATTCTTCTTTTATCACCTTCTCAGTGGATGTTTTGTCTCTTTCAATTCATATATTCTGCCTCTTTCTCGGTTTCTTTATTATTTTTTGTTTAGTCTAATTTTGTTCCCTGATAATGCCTAGGCTAAGCAAAACCGGTCAGCCATAAAAAAAATAATAAAATCTGTGGTCTTATGCAAAGTTATAATTTCATTTTCATTAACTATGTAACAAGTTATATATATGGTATAACTTTAATTCTGTATTTTTTTGTATCTACGCCGTTAGTTAAAATACTAAAATTAATGTTTTTTTACACTTAAGGTTCAACACCCAAAAAACACTATTTTCGGCTTTCTAGTAGATACAAGAAAAACCACAACCCATTTATCTATTAATTCCATACGGGTAGTTAGAAAAATGTCTAAGGTTTCCAGTGAATACAAGTCTGAAACAGTAATCTTTCAAATTCGTTATGAAATGCTTACTGGAATTTTACGTAAAACGTTCAAATATGCCTTTTCTGGTTTTCGAACTGCACCTTTTACTGGCATTTTAATATGTTTTTCATAGAATTTAAAGGATTGCATTTAATTTTATTCGCTGGAAACCTCAGACATTTATCTAACTACCCATAGAAAATTCGCAGATAAATCATTTATAGTATTGATTTAAATAATACCAAATTCTTTTTTCCAATATTTTTAAAATATAGTATAAATTTTGGTATTTACAGTTTCAAAATCAAAAACAATTAATTTTTTATTTATTTTATTTTATTAACGCCTTAAAGGCTTTTACATAAAATACATTTAAGTTAAATAAAGTAGTACAATATATGGGTAGAATATAACAAGAGTTTAAAACAAAAAGTTAGTATATAAAACGCCAGCATATAAATATAGCATAGGTCTTACTATTAGTTATATTATCATAATATATTTCACAAAATAATGTAATGCGTATTTAATACATAACCTGATAAAATTCAAAGAAGTTGGTAAGTAAAGTGTAAGTATATTATTGCTGCGTAATTAAGTTAGAATTAGCTATATTATTATAGAAGATTTGAGGAAAGAATATAGTACATGGCGTAATGACAACAACAAAAATGAATGATAAGAACAATAGTAGAACCATAAAATTAGTAAGTAGGTACTGTGTAAATAGTAAATTACAGCGAAATTCGAAGTATTTTTATCTTCACAAAGCAATTATAACTTTAAAAGGTGCAAATAAATAACAATAACTGGATTAAGCAATAATTTGTAGGATTGCTTGTATTATAATGCAAAAATAACAAAGTTCGTTGAAGTTTGCGCCCATCAGTTAAGTATTTTAATGAAATCAATTAAATAGTTAGAGAAACTTGCTTTATTTATAGTTTTTGTGTTTAATTTGTAGAACTCCATTTTAATTTTTATATAATTCAATTGAATTAAATTTAATATTATTATTATTCAGTTCTGCTATTTTAATAGAATAAAA
Organism: Drusus annulatus; assembly: GCA_022651775.1. Taxonomy (NCBI): domain Eukaryota; kingdom Metazoa; phylum Arthropoda; class Insecta; order Trichoptera; family Limnephilidae; genus Drusus; species Drusus annulatus. The sequence goes on from JAGWCC010000006.1 coordinate 1,285,289, forward strand.
TAGCAGAACTCAATAATAATAATATTAAATTTAATTCAATTGAATTATATAAAAAAAAAAAAAAAAAAAAATTTAAAAAAAAATAAAAAAAAAAAAAATAAAAAAAAAAACTTGCACTTAGCAATTGTGTACAATATGGTTGCATTGTTTTCTGCGGTCTAGTAGAAAACTTCCATTTTTGAAGAAATCGTGACTTTTTCAGGCAGTATTAAAATCAGTTAAAATATATTTATTTATTATATTGCAATACATTACCTGAAGCCTCTAATAAACATCCAAAAAATATTTCTGAAAGTTATCCTTAAACTTCCTTTAAGGACGAGCACTGAATTTGTTTTTAAGGAGCTAGACGTCCTAAACTTGAAACAACTATACTCTAAAAATATCCTATTGCACCAATTCAATAATGTCCATATGTTTGAAGAAAGGAAAATTTCTAGAACCTTAAGGCAGTCACACATAAAATTCTCTAATATCCCAGCCTATAAAACCGCTTACGGACAAAAAAGTTTGAAGTACAACGCCACTAAGCAATTCAATTCTCTGCCCAGCACCATCAGAAACATACAAACTAAAAGCTCATTTAAAAGCAATATCATTACTCACCTTAAAAACAAAGTTTAATTTAGCTCTAATATGTAGATTCTATATCTTCAAATTTGTCATTTACTTATATTATTTTTATTATGTATGTACAATATTTTCGATATTAACATGTAACTATGTAACTATATTTTTTTTGTAAATTGCCATTCCAACACAGGCTTGCCTGGTGGGATGGGCAATTTACCAACTAATAAAAAAATGAATGTTAAAGTAAAATAATAAATAAACAATATTTATTGTAAAATTACAAAATTCTGCAAAAGGTTTTTTTATTATTTCTTAGCGTGAAGGCAATTTTACACTTCAAAGGTTTCACAAGCTGCGAGTCGCCCCTCACGATTATTAATTTCCTATATAATACATGATTATATATAATTAAATCAACATTTTATTTTTAGTTTCCTCTAGACTCTCCGTACTGTATAATTAAACGGGGAAGTTTTCTACCATCTTATGTTTTTCTATTTTTTTTTAATAATATCTATTATATATTTTTAATTGGCTTCACCTATTGTTCTGAAGTGTTAACTAACAAAAAGTCTAATTAGCAGAACTAGATTCGCATGAAACAAGTTACGTTTTTTGCAGATTTTCAGATATTGCCAACTTTTAACTCCAACATTTTATTGAACTTTGTAATATTAATATTACAATGTTATTACGACGGCCTGCATGGTCGAGTGGTAAGACGCTCGATTACGAATCCAGAGGTCACGGGTTCGAATCCGACGTGCGCAAATAATTTTTTTATTTAATTAATGTGTGTCATAACACATTTAATTGATATAAAAAATATAATATAAGTATCGCTCTGGTGAAAGACCACCATTCAGAATTGAAACGTTGCTTGAAATGGCTTTAGCCGTGTTTGGTGACCACATCTAAATAGCCAGGTACTTCCCAACCTTCCCCTTCCTCATATCCTTCCCCTCCTCGCTACCTTCAGTCTGACAACATACCCTGATTGTGGATGCCATAGTCTCACTGGTTCTAGACGGTTGGGAGCAGTTGAGACTCTTGTGCGGTATTCACGTAAAACAAAAAAGAAACAAAAAAACGAAACGTTTTTTGTATAAAGCAATTAATTTGTGGTTTAATAACACATATATATATATGTTATTAAACAAAGTTATTATTTCATTTTCATTAAATATGTCAAACCCCAAAGTGATTGCTTTCCACGAAAATATACAAAGTTTTTTTTTACTAGTTCAATGCACCATTTGTTTATACCAAAATTGTTGTCAATCAAAATGCTTCCAGCCTCTGGATTCTCATCGCATCTTGAATATAATTTGTCTGTCTTGAGAACATAATAAATTATATCACGTTTTTATTCGGGTACAGCAAAACATTGACACTGTGGGATAGGAATCTTTGACTTTTAATAATTGGACTCCTATTTAAAGCAGGTGTTTGTTGGACTACCAAAAGTAAAAAAAAAACACATCAGACTAGAAATATTCTCATTGAATCTTACTTACGTTTTTTTTGCATTTTGAAATCATCATTGTTTATAAAACAGGAAGGCAAGAACCACGTTTTAATTTGGTATAATATTTTAGCTGCTACTTACCTCAATGGTTGATCTAGACACACGATAATACGCGTTTTATTACGCTAACGACACGAGTAAATTGTCGTAATGTTGAAGAATGTCGGTAGGTACTTCCTATAGTTTTATTGCAGCATAAACTATTGATAAATAGAGACATAACAAGTATGATAATCACATTAGTGCCATTAAACTCCAACCATTGTAGGGATTCATTCCATTAAATTATTTAATGATTATTTTTAATGCACGCTTTACGGCGCCGTTGTTAGTATGCGCTGAGATGCCTTGTTGGACTCGCAGTGTAGGTATTATGTATGTAGGTGTTTCTTTTTAATTATCAGTGTAGGTGTTGGATGAACAAAATATTAACGAAGGTAACGATAGCGTATGAAGTATACTTTACTGGCTCGTTCGTGTTAATTTACGATAATGATTTAATTCGAGAGCAATAAAGTGCTCACATCCATTTTACTTCAAACATTCGCATTTCTTCATCTTTCGACGTATCTGGTGAATGTATCTTCTTAACGGTTTTACGTTTCTCATTGGGTTTCAAGTTACAATGGAGCTCTCAACGTGATGCTTTCTTTTCAAACCTCTCTTTACAAAACTGTTCGTGCTTTTAAAATGGACGAGGCCTGTTCAAAATAAAAGGTGAATTTTTAATTTTCGCGGGCTGTGTACATTCGACTATCGTTTTTTTTTTTGTTACGTTGGTATACATATGTTTATCATATGTTAGCATTGTCAGCCATTTTGGATTAGCGGTTTGTTTTTGACAACTGGAAAGGTTAGTTACGTTTTTGTGTGTTCTTCAATTTTTTACTTTTTGAAAAAATGGATCAAAAAAAGTATTAAATTTTGCGTTAAAAATGGAATAAAGTGCTCCAACGCACTTAAAATGTTGACTGTGGCATTCGGCGAGTCTACTTTGCCTCAAAAAAGTGTTTGTAAGTGGTACAAGCGCTTTACAGAAGGCCAAGAAGATGTTAATGACGATGAGCGTCCTGGAGTTGTAGAAAACCAAATCATGGATTTTATTATTTGATCTAGTTTTTTCAAATGTTAAAAACCGAAGAACACGCAAAAACGTGACTAACCTTTCCAGTTGTCAAAAACAAACCACTAATCTAAAATGGCTGAAAATGCTAACATGTGATAAACATATGTTCACCAACATAACAAAAAAAAACGGTAATCGAATGTACACAGCCTGCGAAAATTCAAAATTCACCTTTTATTTTGAACAGGCTATTTATGGTTGGTTATGATTGCTTTTAAGGCTGCAGGAAAAGATCTACCGTAGAATCGATTAACAATTGTTAGTGGCCAAAAGAAAATCTCTACTATTTTAAAGATTTTTAAGCTACTGGATAAAATGGAAGCAAAAACTGTTACTATTTCTAAAATATTAGTATCTTCATTTATTGTATTATGGTCTTTCCAGTTTACGAGAGACGGAAAGGCTGATAAGGATATTGAAAGAAGGGTGAATGCAGGAAACTCCATTAATGGAGGACTGAATGCTGTTGGCGCAAATAAGGAATTGTTCAAAGGAGCGAAGCTAGCAGTCCACAATTGAGTGCTTATACTAACCCTGATGTATAGCAGTGAGGCATAAAACTGGCAGAGGAAGGATACAAGTAGACTGAATGCTGTTGAAACGAGATCCTTGAGACGTATGTGCGTAAAACCACGTGTGACCGTATTAAAAATGTGAAATATCCGAAAAGAAATCAAGTCTGATGTGAGCGTAATGAATAGGATCAAAAAAGGGCGCTTAGATATATAAAGCGAATGAACGAAGAAAGGAGTGGGAAAAGAATATATTATGCGAAAGTGAATGGAAGAAGAAGTCGAGGACGCCCGAGAAAAACATGGCACGATCAAGTAAATCAAATACTTGAATCGGGTGATGTGAAGCGTCAGAATAACAGAAGAGTATAGATGAGACGATGTATGAATGTAAATGAAGCAAGGAGAGTGTGCCAAGACAGAGTTATGTGGTGGTCCGTCCTCTCTGCCTAGCCCTGCGGAGAAACGGCGTGATGGTTAGTTAGTTTTAGTTAGTTGGTTACTTACTTACGTAAAATGAATGAGCCAACTACCACTAGGTAAAAAAGTTCCACCTGTATGTTGCTCAAAATAGACAATACAAAATAGAAGGAATTTTATGCCCAGCAATATAGGTAGACCAAGTCTTAAAGAGAAGTAGAATAAATATGCACATGATTACTGATTACATTGCGTTTGTTTTATTTTAACGCAACGGGAAGTGTTTCAGTATTTATTGTTATAGTGGGCTAATATAAATTGTATAGGCTACGTGAGGAAAGAAAGAATATTTATTTACCTTGGAGAATAATTAACAGGAGCTGCAGGTGGTAACTAGATTCGTTTTGAAAGACTCGAAAGGCGTGAGAACTATTTATGAATCTACCAATGGTTGACGTCCTCCGTGGTCGACTAGTAAGACGCTCGACTACGAATCCAGAGGTCATGGGTTCAAACCAGGCGTCTGCAAAAAAAAAACATTTTCGAAGGAAGCAAAAACTTGGGGGTGTGACATTGTAAATTAAATAAAATAATAAACTTAGTGTTGATGTAAAAGCCCTGAAGAAGCTTGAGATAAGCGAAACCTGGTTGGCGGTTAACTCAAATAAAGTGGTGTTTTTACAAAGTTTATTGTTTTATTTAATAAAAATATTATTGTTATGTGTCATAGTAAATTTAATTCATATGAAATAAAATGTAGTGTATTTGCGGCACGTCCCAGAGTTGTAGATACTCGAAATTTCGCCTTGGTGAAAGACCTTCATTCAGAATCTAAAAGTTGCTTGAAATGGCCATAGCCATTGACATTGTAAATTAAATAAAATAATAAACTTAGTGTTGATGTAAAAGCCCTGAAGAAGCTTGAGATAAGCGAAACCTGGTTGGCGGTTAACTCAAATAAAGTGGTGTTTTTACAAAGTTTATTGTTTTATTTAATAAAAATATTATTGTTATGTGTCATAGTAAATTTAATTCATATGAAATAAAATGTAGTGTATTTGCGGCACGTCCCAGAGTTGTAGATACTCGAAATTTCGCCTTGGTGAAAGACCTTCATTCAGAATCTAAATGTTGCTTGAAATGACTTTAACCGTATTTGGTGACCAGATCTGAATAGCCAGGTACTTCCCGACCTTCCTTTTCCCAACCTCATTCCCATCTCCACTACGTTCAGCCTCACAATATACCCTACTTGGGGATGCCATAGTCTCACTGGCTCTAGACGGTTGGGAGCAGTTGAGACCATTGTGCGGTATTCATATTAAAAAAAAGTATTTGCGCGCGCCGGGTTTGAATCTTTGTCCTCTGGATTTGTAGTCGAGCGTCTTACCATTTGACCACGGAGGTAGTTAAATGATACAGTGCATTCAGTTTCAGCTAGAAACTTCTCCCGGGTCACAATACTAACGCAAAACAATCTCCACTATCACCATTCTCGAAGAATAATAATTGTAACTCACGATCCCAGTGGTTTATGGTTCAGTTCCTTTGTGCCTAGCTAAGGTAGGCTGGGGGAGCTGAGAAGGTCAACTCGTTACGAGGAGGTTCCTATCCGATCCTGCGACTCCAGGACCAGGAATCAGGCTGCTCTGTGTGAGACTGAACTAGTTGGGAGAGATTTACTACCCATACCTACAGGGAAGGTTCGAATGACTTTTGTTGGAAAAGGATTTTTGATATCGCCTTTCAACTGTGCATGCCAAATGTCCAAAGTCTTTCTGAACTTTCCATTTTTTGATTACTTCCGTGGCTGTGGAGTCTAGTTGCGGGTTCAAAGCCCAAAAAGGTCGATTTAAATTGCATGGGACTATTCGAATGCGAGTGATATAATATACTCACTATCAGTATATCCAAAAAGCTTTTAAATTATTACACTATCCAAATCTACAGAGCCAGTTCAATTCCAGTCCTTTTTCCGCATCTCTTTTCTACTTGGGGTAAGAATATATGTGAAGAGAGAGCTATATATTTTTACCCAACCTATATAAATTTACGATACATTACTGTATTCGGGTTTTACGTCGTAAACTGTGAGAGAGAGAGAGACAAGAGAAGTTGTCACAGAATTACGCACCACTTTTAGGTATGTCAGCATGTTTTCCGTCTCCGGTGATTACAACCACTTCGTTTTGTTATGCGACATAGCTTGACGGTTTTTGAGGTTATATCCTAAATTTTTGTTGACAACAATACTGTGAAAATGTGGTGTGTGGATTCTGCGAAACAGTTTCAAAATTATAAATAATATGTAATTCTAACTAACTAACCATCATGCCGTTTCCCCGCAGGGGTAGGCAGAGAAGGCAGACCCCCATACAACTCTGTCTTGGCACACACTTCTTGCTTCGTTCATATTCATACATCATATTATACATGCTCTTCTGTTATTTTGACTCTTCACGTGGCCTGATTCAAGTATTTGATTCACTTGATCGCGCCATGTCTTTCTCGGGCGTCCCTAAATTCTTCTTCCACTATCTTTCGCATCATATATTCTTTTCACACTCATTTCTTCGTTCATTTGCTCTACATGCTTAAACCATCTAAGCGTCCCTTTCTTTATACTATTCATTACGCTTATTTCAGCCTTGCATTCTTTTCGGATACCCACATTTATAACACAGTCATACATGGTTTTACCGCACATACGTCTCTAGGATCTCATTTCGACAGCATTCAGTCTACTTTATAACTAGTTCTGTATTTCATATTACTTTACCGACATTTACAGTATCAAAAAACCTCACTAAAAGCAATGATGTCACAAATATATAGACACATTGTAGCGCTTTCAAAGTGGCAAGAAAAAACTACGCTAGTTGGTGTGCTCGGTGATTTACCCGATTTAGTACTAAACTGTCACGCGTCGCTTGAGGTCGTTTATTATATCTAAAAAAAATACAAAAATAGGTTTAAAATGCCCTCGTGTGTGATGAGAAAGTATTTCAATTACACTGAAAACAATATTAAAAGCCAAGGAAAAACATTAAATTTGAAATTACCCACAAATTACTTATCATTTTAGACAGCACAACTATCTCCATTGTTGCCCACTATAATGATGTCTTTACGTAAGCGAGTAAGCGGAGGGCCATCTCATTCTTACCCGAGCATTCAACACTACTATATGAAACGGAACGCAGTCCGATCCTACATATATTTCGTTCATACACACATGTTCTTTGAATGCCCATCTTGGTCATGCATGATGATATATGGCCGATATTTGAATGATGAATTTACTGAGAACGTAAGTGTGTTTGTTACTTGCCACATTTTGAGTTAATATTCTAAGGCCATAACGTGTCTGACTAAAAGGCGATCCCATCTCCCACATAAACTCCCATCCCTCTTCCAATTTAAAAACCTTCCACCCTGCCATGGTATTTAGCTACTTGCTGGCTGTATTTATTACAGGACACTAACGTACTGCAGCCATAAGAAACCCCGGCACCCGCCATGATTTAGCACAATCGATTATAAATGAACCAGTTCAAATCCTTGCGGAACGCCTATTCGTTAGTCTTCTGACTCGGTCGTTTATTTCTTGCGTTTTGCATGGCCATGAGATACGACTCCTCTGTACGGAATAGATATAATACTGGTTCAAAGGCACTTGGAGCAACAATGGAGCCTAATTGAATATGGAGTAAATTCAGAATACAGTTCCACCTTGGCAATGTTAGGTTTTGAATTCAATTATAATATTTTGTAACTCGTGTTCGTGTATTATTGTTATTGTAAGCTGAGTTTAATAGAGAACTAAATTACCTATGCTTCAATTACGGTGAAATTGAGAACTCCAAGTCCAGTAATTTTCAATGGATTTGCAATACATGATAATCAGGGTTAACTATTTGAAGTAAGTGAGTCGGCTAATATCAAACGTCTGAATAATAGTTGTTCGTCTATGAGAAGGTCAATGAAGGTGGATGAAGCGCGAAGTGTATACAGATGAGTAGTGTTCCATCCTCTCTGTCATCTTTAGTTAGAAATGGTAGGATTTTCAGTTATATAGAAAGCCCAGACAGTTGGATGGATCGTGTTTTCATCTCACCGCGAGTATCTAAAAAATAAATATTTATAAGAAGCATTTACTTTGTGGCTTGACATAATTAAATTAGAAACACATTAATTTGTTGTTAGAATAAACTGGAGACCCTTGAAAAAGATATGGCACGATCGAGTGAATCAAATACTTGAGTCGGGCCATGTAAAGAGTTAGAATAACAGAAGAGTATGTATGAGACGATGTACGAATGTGAATGAAAAAAGAAGTGTTTGCAAAGACAAAGTCGTATGGCAGTCCATCCTCTTTGCCTACTCTTCCGGAGAAACGGCGTGATGGTTAGTTAATTAGTTAGTTAATTTGTTTTAAACTACTTTAGTTCATTGTTTTTAAATATTCATCTAAGAAGAGCATTCTATAATTTTTAGAATAGTATTTAAACTCCATAATTTTGCTTTTTTGTTAGGGGACTTCCGAAACCGGTGGAAAAATACTAAATTTAAGTGGTTTAAAACAAATTAATGTGTTTTTATTATACTTCAAAAAAATATTTGCTTTCCAGCATAATTTGTGCTAATTGAGAATATCTTTACATGGTTATAGCTTTATAAATAAAACCTTCTGCTTGATTCTCGTATGAGCGTGATAATCTGAGTACCTGAGTTTTAATTATTGTTTTATTTTTAAAATCGAACTAATCAACTTTTTGTTGTTCTTACTGTAATTATAGAAATAAGACAAATATAAAAATGTAACCCGATTTTTGGCATCTTTCAAGTCATGAAAAACGAGGGGAATTCAACACAACCTCTTAGTTTGCTTCCACATGCCATACCAACGATAAAAATAAAACCTCCAGATTCGTATTCAGACACGTTAGGCCGAAAGCTTTTACAACTCTTACGCTACCTCCTCGGGATAAATAAAGCCCGGAGGAATGATTAAGAAATAAAACCAACATCCAGTGCTTACAGTAAACAATAATATGCAAATATCTGATCATTATATCCGAATAAGGAGCAGCGAGTTCATTCGGATGCAGCCCATTGTCCTGCCGAAGGTAACAGATGGGCTGATTTGTGTCCGGTCGTGCCTGCCGAGAGCAAGCTTGTCTCGAGTCCGGACTCAGCCGATATCTGTGCTGAGTTTGCACTTTGCTCCAAGCTGAACACTGCACTTTGCTCGACTTGCTTCAGGAAATACACGGTTTCAGCCTTGGAGGACATATAGAGGTACCTTTGCGAAACAGTGTAGTCAGGATGGTCGAATTTATACTGACTCGATAGAAAGAGACAAATATATATTAAACGATGTTGGATAGCCTATTGGTTACCGCCCACATGGAATTCGGACATTTTAGTACCTGCCATACTATTGTAACAATTCTGCTTCAACCTCACAATTTAACACGCCCATGCGAGGAATTCAACATCTGGGAAACAAATACTCCGATTTCGTTGATATATTTAGGACATCAATATCACACGATAAGTATTTCTTAGTGATTTTTTTTCATCTGGTAGAGCTAAACTAATTGTTAAAACTATTTAACTCTGGACCTGTTATTCAATATTATTTTTTCTTTTCTTTTCTTTTGCAATATTTTTTAAGCTGTTATTTATTCTTTTCATATATAAGATTTTTGTACCTTTTATTCAATATTACTTCTTATTTTCTCTTACAATATTTTTTGCAGTGCTTATAAGTTTTTTGTTTTAAAAAAATGATAATATTTGTGTAAAAGCCTTTAACGAACGTAAATAAATAAATTAATTAAATAAAACAATATCAATGCACCATTAAAATGATTTATAAATATCATACAAACACTAATTTAAACTGTTTGATTAACTTATAATGAAAGCTTTTTGTTGATTTTATGTCTTTATATCATTAAAAATTTGAGAATTCTATAGTTCGGTCAAAAGTATTTAAAACTCTTGGAATACCTATGAGAAGTGATGTTCTAAATTCCTTGTTTGGTCTTATTTGAAGCACACGCACACGCAAAGCACATATTACCATCATGTTTGATTTATTTGTATAACCACTGCAAATATTTTAATCAACACACATATAGGAAATAACCTCAAAAGCCGTTGACTTAGTTGTGCGACTCGATGATGTGAAGTTAGCGCGGAAGTAAAACATTCTTACATACTTAAAAGTGCTGCAATATTATGTGAAGACTTTTCTTCTCTCTCTCTCTCTCATTGTATACGATGTTAAAACCCGGAGAAAGTGATTTGTTGCAAGTTTTAGATACAGTTTTAGGTATTTAGATAGTTTTATGGTAAATTTAGCGATAGTTCTAAAGTTTTGTATAGCGCCCTTGAGGTGATATTTCACAAGAAATAGCGCTTTGTAAATTGGCCAAGTGTTATTATTATTATTGTCTTTATGAAAGTACCAACACCTAACTTTCAACACCTCATGTTCTAGAATGTAGAAAAATAATCAAAAAAAAATAAACTGCTAGATAAACCAGTTTAAGAATGACGTTTAACATGCCAAAACATAAAATCCACTGGTGCTTTTCAAAACGTAAAATTGAAATTACACGAACTAGTTTTATTCTAATGTAAGGGTTGTCTCCATAAAAGCCACCCTGAAAAATAAATGTTTTTCAGAATAACTCTCATTTTCGAGAATTTAGAAAATATGGAACTCTCGCCAAAGCTATGAATGAACTTTTAGTTTGATGTTTCACAAAAGTACTTTCATAACTGGGAATCCATTCAGGTTGCAGTGGAAATACATGGATTCAAGATAGTATAAAGGGTGTCTCTATAAAAATACGTTTTTTTTTCTACGGTTAAATGAAAAATTCATTCCGGACGTAAAATGTCATTGCAAGTTTTATTTATTTTAGAAAAAAATAACCGCAGATTAGTAATTAATTGTATAAAATAATAAAACATGTAAATTATGCCAACAATGAAATGATAAGTAAAGTGTGACAATAACGGAGTGTCACTTGATTTGTTAAGGATTCTGAAAGACCTGCAAATGAAAGAGTATTGTTTTGAATTGATGTTACAACGAGGGAAATGAAAAATACGTGGCCTTCTACTGTTGCGATTTAGAACTTGGAATAATAGAAGCTGCGTCTCTTCAACTGCCATAAGTAGACTTATTGTACCTAAACGCAATCCCAACACCAATTTCGGAGAGCGAGATTTTGCCGTAGCAGGCCCCACAGCTTGGAATAACCTCCCTTCACACTTGCGAAAGATCGACAGCTCAACTGAGTTCAGAGCAAAACTAAAGACTTATCTTTTTAAATTATCAAACCCACAATAACGTCAACTTCCTTGACTAGAGTTTTGATCACTCAGTCCGAGTGCTATACATCGTTTATATATATAGAATACGAGTATATATATATATATATATATATATATATATATATATATATAAATATTACTTACTTCATTTTTTTTTCTACCCTAGGTCCGACAGCACGGGCAACAACCATTATAAATGTGTGCTAATTTTAATTTGTTAGTTGTAAGTCACTAGTTATAAGTATTAAACATACGAGTAAGTTCATATTAAGTCTTAGTTGTAATATTGTGTTAATTATGCTGTAAAGCGCCCTTGAGGTGATATCTCTATCACGAAAACGGCGCTATATAAATCAGCCAATTATTATTATTATTGCAGGAGATCAAGGCTATCAACTGAATTGTGTCAGGTTGAAAATAGTTACGTTGCCTTAGAAAACGTGATTAAAAGTTTTCTTACAAATTTCATGATACCACAGTTCGCCGTTCACAGCTTAACTGTTTGATTCAATCAGATTTTCGATTTAAAAAACCATTCTGGTGGTATGGGAGAGGAAGCACTTTCTCTTTCATTCATTACTAAGAAAATACAATTTATTCTTTGCGTTGTCATGGATGAACGAGATTTGTGTTGGGGTGAAGGGTGTTCCTCTCATTGTCCGCGGTGTTCAAAATAATGCATTTAGAATATTAATTACAAGAATATTTTTTTTAATATACCTAAATATTTAATGTAAGCATGCTATACCGTGCATTGGTAGTAGTTATTGTTGTAGTTGTTGTCTTACAACAGGAGTAAACCCTATAAATGGTCGCCAACACTTGAATTGGGCGCAGTCCAACCAAAAGCCGCCCGCAGGGCCTAGCGGCAAAACCCCCCGGGAGCGGGTTTTTATCTGCTAGTTACTATTATTATTGCAGGAGATCAAGGCTATCAACTGAATTGTGTAAGGTTGAAAATAGTTACGTTGCCTTAGAAAACGTGATTAAAAGTTTTCTTACAAATTTCATGATACCACAGTTCGCCGTTCACAGCTTAACTGTTTGATACAATCAGATTCCTGCGTATAAGCTGCTTTGGTATTTTACCAACCTGATTTTTACATAATGTATTCACATGCAAATTCGTAAACGGCTCTTTGATTGAAAAATGTTGAAAGAAAACCATCTTAACTTAACGATCCTTTGAGGTCGCCGCTGCCATACATAGGTCAAATCTATACCTACACACTGACTGTCTCATTTTTTTTCAAGATGTTTCACGGCGAAATTTATGGGCAATTCGGTTTTGGGTGCTTTTATTAAATCAAGGTTTAAACACAGGTTCAATGATTTGAATGTGTTTAAAATTCACCTCTCGAACACCTTTCTACTAATTCACAGCCGGCGACATATGTACGAATGTAAATGCCAATCGTCGTTTGTAAATTTTATGTTAATAGGTACGTTTTTTAAATAAAATTTTACTCGAATATTTGATAGTTTTTTTGCGTTATACGGCGCCCTTGAACTGAAATTTCATTACAAAAGTTTTTATTATTAAAAATATATCAATAATTTTCAACACTTACTATGAAATATAAGAAGAAGAAGTCACATAGCGTAAAATAAAATTAGGTTATGACTGAGACTCTGCTCAATCCTGGAGTAACGTGTCATTTTTATCAACCCTTTATTTCTTACCACCATTAAAATTATTTTTTCCAAATTCAGACAGCCATCTTTGTCTCGGTTGCAACATTATAGTACCTACCGTACTAATGTAACCATTCTGCTTCAACCTCGCTATTCAACACGCCTATGTGACGAATGCAACAGCTGGGAAACACAAACTCCGATGTCGCTGATATATTTAACACGTCAATATCAAACTGTAAGTCTTATTTAGTACAGGTGTTGTCATCTGACAGAGCTAAACTAATAGTTGAACCTGTTATTTAAGATTATTTTTTATTTTCTTTTACAATATTTTTGAACCTGGTATGTATTAAATATTATTCATTCTTTTCATCTACAATATTTTTTATCTGCTATTCAATACTCTTTTTTTTTGTATAGTTTTGCACTAATGAGGTTATTTTTTTTTTTTTTTTAATGTTAAAATCTGTATAAAAGCCTATAACGGGCGTCAATAAATAAGCAAATAATCTTTTTATTTCATCTTACGTCTTTTTCTGTTTCATATTTTTTTAATATTATTGTAGTAGGTAATTTGCGTGCTAATTATTATATGTAAGTTTATTTTTGATTTATTGTTTAAACCCATACAATTTTTTAATAAAAGGTATTTAATACCAATTAAATATTATTTTTTAACGATAACCTAACTCCAAAACTGATTTGTCTTTTTTGTTTATTGGCCTTGTCAAATACTAATTCACTTATTTTATCCAACGAATAATAATTACCACTATGTATGTCTCTAAGATTATTCCAAATACATACAGGTATAAGTTAGCGTAGTGGCCTAGGTAAAATGACGAAGTTCATGCCAGAGCAGTAAACGCTTTGATTTCGGACACAAAGGTCGCGGATTAAAATCCACCACCAACATCAAAAATATAAATTTCGTATGAAATGGCTTTGGCTTAGGCTGGTGACTAAATATCGCAGGCTTCCGAAGGAAAACAGTGATCATTTGTGAGTCAGATTTTGACGGCCTCCATTGTTTGAATATAGAATCCAAATGTCGCGGGTTCAAACCCGGCGTACGCCAATAACTTTTATTAAATTAATATGTGTCATAGCACTTTTATTTTAAATTAAATAATAAAAAGTATATTAGCGGCACGTTTCAGAGTGGTGTATACTCTAAGTATCGCCCTGGTGAAAAACCACTATGCGGAATCGAAACGTTGTTTGAAACGGCTTTAGCCGTGTTTGGTGACCATATCTAAATAGCCAGGTAATTCCCAACCTTCCTCTTCCCAATCTCCTTCCTCTCCCCACCATTTACAGCCTCACAACATACCCCGATTGGGTATGCCATAGTCTTACTGGCACTAGATGGTTGGGAGCAGTTGGAACTTTTGTGCGGTATTCACTATAAAAATAAAAAAAGAGTTAAATTAAAAATAGATAAGTCCTCCCTCGCCTCCTTCTATTTTCTCAAAATTTCCCCTATAAATCAAAATATCATAGTTTCACCGACTCCGGGCAGTTTTAACTATTGCGAAATATGATGAAACTCAAACATAAAACCATAGACCAAATGGGTAATTATCGGTACCTAACTGACTATGTAACTTGCGGAGCCATCGCGTGACAAAATGGAGTGAGTAACATAAAACTAACCATTAAAAATTCCATAAATTACAAAAACAGTTATAAAAACATTAAAAATCGAGTACAGGAATCAAAAAACAAGCAATTATTACGGTTAACAGTTATTCAAAAATAATAACACTGTACCTCCTCCGACAAATTACTGGTTTTAAACTTAAACGTTGTATTTCATTACCTTGAAACTGGTTCAGTAATTATAATTATTACATACGTATGATTATCAAATACGTTTATTAACTATCTTCCACGTCAGACCAAATAAAATGATTTATCGAATTAATTGTAATTACTGGTCACCTAACTTTTTGGCACCATTTTTTTTCAAATTTCAAGACACTTGCGCTTTAAATTCTCATGACCCGATTCAAGTATTTGATTTACTTTATCGTGCCATATTTTCCTCGGGCGTCCTGGACTTCTTCTTCCATTCACTTTCGCATCATATATTCTTTTCACGCTCCTCTCTTCGTACTGACGACCTCCATGGTCAAGTGGTAAGACGCTTGACTACTAATCCGAAGGTCGGGGGTTCAAACCCGGCGTGCGCCATTAACTTTTATTTAATTAATATGTGTCATAACACATTTACTTCATGTAAAAATAATAAAAGTATATTTGCGGCACGTTCCAGAGTGGTAGATACTCTAAGTATCGCCCTGGTGAAAGGCCACCATTCAGAATTGAAACGTTGTTTGAAATGGCTTTAGCCGTGTTTGGGGACCACATCTGAATAGCCAGGTACTTCCCAACCTTCCTCTTCTCAATCTTCTTCCCCTCCCTACTACCTTCAGTCTCACAACTATTTGGGGATGCCATAGTCTCACCGGCTTTAGACGGTTGGGAGCAGTTGAGACTCTTGTGCGGTATTCACGTAAAAAAAAACAACCTACTTCTCTCTACTGGATTCGTACTACTACTTTCTCCGGGTACTTCTCTCTAAGAATTACAAAATTCGAATTGTCTAAGTAAGATCAATTGGGAAAATTACATTACCCCCTTCGGATATCCAAAGGTACTCGTCAATTTTTTTTTCGAAGGAAGTAAAAACTTGAAGGTGTGACATTGTATATTAAATAAAACAATAAACTTTGTAAAACACCACCTTATCAAATATTTAACCGAAACCTCGTTATCAAATAAAACATATCGTAACCAACACCACTTTATCAAATATTTAAATTTAAAAAATATTTAACCAAAGGTAATAATATAATACAACATGTTTAACGTATTGAATGATGCTTAAATGCTCTGAAAAGTTTATAAGAAGAGAAGATTAAAATAATTCGAAAATTCCAAATTTGCAGATTACTCTCATATTTATAATATACCTAACTCTACGATATTAGGAGATTTAAATAAAACATATTAACTATCCAAATTTTAACGAGTATGTGTACCTTCCTTTAAATTATCCAAGTTTTTAACAAGTATGTGTACCTACCTATAAATTAAGATATTTACTAACAGTACTTGGCTAATTTATAAAGCACCATTTTTTGTGAAATATCACGTCAAGAGCGATTTACAATACTTAAAAGCTATTGTTAAATTTACCATAAAGCTATCCAAATACCTAAAGCTACAGCTAAAATTACCTTATTGATATTTACGTATTAATTACTTACATGTCGCAGGCTGTCAAAAAGTTTTAAACTTTTTGTTATGGAGTAGATCGAGGATTTGTCCATCATTGCATAAAAATATTTTTTTAATAAATATTTAAGTAATATTAATAATCAAATAATAAATAATAACTAAAAATATTAATAATAACACAAATAATGCACAGAAAAATGCCAAGAACTAAGTAGAACAACGGTCAACACCGAGAACATGACTATTGTTCTTTTTAATTTCTGTTTTTTTTTCTGTTTGATATTTGTGTTTTAGATTATTAATAGCCTTTATATAATAATAATAATAATAAATACTAATATTTGGATGATTTGTATAGCGCCGTTTTTGTGAAAAATCACCTCAAGGGCGCTGTACAGATCTTATTTTCTATTATTACATATATTCCTAGTTTAAATAAGAAAATATGCAGGAATATACTTACCTGGCAGGTTCTATCAGATAGACACATTTATTAATTTAAATGGACTTTCTGAAATTGTCGTACAGTACAGTTTTATATTAAATAATAAATAAGCATTAATGTTTTTAAAGTAAATACATGTTTATATACTGGTGAGTCGGTGCTAACAGGCTAGTCTAACTTTGTAAATTAGGAAAATATGGGTTGTACTTCAGAAAAGCTAAAAATCGAGAAAATAAAAGTTAAAAAAAAATAGATCCTTCTTGAACACTTTATTTTTACAGACTCAGTTAAGACAATTAGTAGTAAGGTACATACAATGCAAGATGATGAGAAGCACAAAAATTACTCTATGAAAAAAACAGATCCCTGAGACGTATGTGCGATAAAACCATGTACGTAAACTTGTGATTTTTCACAAAAACGGCGCTATACAAAGTATCCAAATATTATTATTATTGTTATGACCTTAGAGATACAATGTATGGTAAGAGAGCTAATTATTTTTACCCAACCGATACAAACTTGCGATAAATCACTTTCTCCGGGTTTTTACGTCGTTCACCATGAGAGAGAAAGAGACAACAAATATAATACTCCGCTTCTACGTACTGTCACAATGATCTTGGGCTCCTGGGTCACCGCGGGACTCTGCCAACATTTTTTACTATGCCACTAAACTTGACACAACTCAACGGTTTTTTAGGTTATATGCTATATTTTTGTTGATATCAATATTGTAAAAAAGTGGTTATCCGAATAAACAACAACATTATGTCGATATTTGATATTAATGGATGTATAAATACCCTAGCCTTGGTCTTAGCCACGCCCAGGTACTCCGAGTCAGGTAAAAATCATCAAAAACTGACTACACTGCCTTGGATTGATACCACTCTATATACTCTAAGGTTATGACCGTATTAAAAATGTGGATATCCGGCAAGACTGCAAGGCTGATGTGAGCGTAATGAATAGGATCAAGAAAAGGACCCTAATATGGTTTGGGCATGTAGAGCAAATGAACGAAGAAAGGAGTGTGAAAAGAATATATGATTCAAAAGTGAATGTAAGAAAAAGTTAAGGACGCCCGATGAAGACATGGCACAGTCAAGTAAGCCAAATACTTGAGTCGGGTCCTTAGATGAATTAAATAATGTAGATACGTCACTGAGACAACGTTCCTGGTTGCACTAAGCCATGTCAACGAGACATACCTTCGAAACACGCTTCATATAGCCATCTCTTCCGCACACGCATATTCTTTGAATAGCTATCCTTTTCACACGCGGGTGAAACATTTAGTGGTGCAACATTAGTGGTGCTACATTTTTCGTAAGATTTGTATGAATATTATGTGTCATGTATTTTATGTCTATGGTCGGGTCATGTGAAAAGTCAGAATAACAGAAGAGTATATATGCGACGGTGTATGAATGTGAATGAAGCAAGGAGTGTGTGCCAAGACAGAATAGTATGGCGGTCCGTCCTCTCTGCCGGAAGCTGCGGGGGAACGGCGTTGGCTTAGTTAGAAAAAATACTTATATTTAATTTATTAATAATAAGAGATAATTTAAAATATTAATTTTCTACCCTTCCTGGGGATAATATTATGATGTGTATTTAAAGAGAAAAAATAATTATATTTAGTAATATCGTGTACCTTTTTTTCATGGTATTCCTTCGCTGAGTCTTGAAATATTTTGAGCGCTTTACAAAAAGTTCGTTTCTTCGTTGATATGAAAAATATAAGCGCGCATACCGCGCCATCCAACACCCAGATACCTAATTTCCAAACCATAAAACAGATAACACGAAACGACGAAGTCCAAAACTAAGACGCACCATCAACACACCCCCATTTAGAAGGTATACAATCTTAAACAGTAGTTGTATAAGGGCTGGAATTGTTTGAAGGTTTGGTTTTGGATAACCGGTTTAGGGATGCGCCTGAGAGGGGGCCGCGGGGTAGATGGGTACAGCGGGTAGGTAGGGAAGCGGCTGCCAGCAAGACTTGATTTATCATGAAGCAATGCAGCAGAGCAGAGAGCTTCCTTGCATTTAGTATTGATTTCGACTTAGCCACGCCCCGCTCTCCCCTTACGAGGAGACTGTGCCAAAATCTACGTCTTCTAGAGATTTTTCTAAGATATTCAAAAGCGACGTCACACCTCAGAGCAATAATATGCAAGAGAGAGCGCTGCTGTAGTCAGTTTTGATGAGCTTTGCTGGACTCAGTTAGACCTGGGCGTGGCTAGGACTAGGGCTAGGGTATTTATACATCCATTCATAGCTCATGTCGACATAATGTTTTTGCTTATTCGCATAACCACTTTTTCACAGTATTGTTACAAACAAAAAATTGGCATGTAAAATAAATCGTTGAATTATGTCCATTTATTTCGCGTATCAAAACGTGTGGGCGGAGTCAACGGAGACGCGGGACACGAAAACATTCTAACAATACTTTAAAGCGGTGTGATAATTTAGAAAATTTTGTTGTCTCTTTCTTTCTCATGGTGTACGACGTCAAAACCCGGAGAAATTGATTTACCCTAAATTCATATAAGTTGGGTTAAAATAATTAGCTCTCTTTCCTTATATGGTTACTTTAAGCCTCAAACTCTATGATTCAAATTCAGAGCAATAATATACCAGGAAGAATAACTTGTGTAGTCAGGATTGTTGATTGTTGGCTAGGGTATTAACACATCCATTCATAGCACATGTTGACGTAATATTTTATTTATGTGTATTACCACTTTTTCACAGTAATGTTATCAAAAAGATATAGGATATAACCTAAAAAACCGTTGTGTTATGTCGCATAACAAAAAGTATTGGGCGGAGTCACCTGAGATGCAGGAGACCTAAAAATGCTTACATACCTTAAAGTGGTGCGATATTATGTGACAACATGTTTTATCTCTTTCTTTCTCACGGTTTACGACGTAAAAACTAGGAGATAGTTATTTATCGTAAATTTGTATAGGGTGGGTAAAGTCTTTAGCCATCTGCATATATATTCTTGCTTTGAGGTTTCAACATTTCGCAATATTCTTGTTTCTAGAATCACCTAACCAATAAGGTAGTGCATGAGAGATTTTATGAACTATTTTTATAATATGTTCGTAGGAAGTACTATGTGTCAAATCACTTTGTGGTTTGACATATTGAATTAAGAAATACGACCAACCTTTTGTACAAACAATTACTTAGGTTAATTCCTTATCAATAGTAAGGTTAAATATACATATTCTTAGGTATTTATAAATTGGTTGTAGTGATTGTTTTGCATTTTACATTGGTAAAACAACCCCTTACGTCAATGTTTGAATTAAGAACATCTTAAATGTTTAAATAATCACGGTCTTTCAAAATTTGCCAATCATCTAATTAAAAAAGATCATCATCTTCAATAAAAGCACCGGTGCACATATTCTTCATAAAAATGGTCACAGCTACAGATTAAATAATTAAAAAGCACTAGAAATAAAGAGCCATTTAAATTAAGTAATTTAATTAATAAAGTCAGATTCTTAAAAATCAGTTAAAATTTGTCCAGTAGTCCAATATTAGGTATATTTCTTGTAAGTTCATAAGATTTCTCATTATTCTTTTATCACGTTCTCATGCCTCCGAGAGGTAAGATGCTCGACTACAAATCTAAAAGGCCGCGGGTACAAATCCGGCGTGCAAAAATACACTTTATATTATTGATATGTGTCAAAACACATTTAATTCATATAAAATAATATATGTAGTAAATTTGCAGTACGTTCCAGAGTGGTAGATAAATAAATACTAAAAGACCACCATTCAGAATCAAAACGTTGCTTGAAATGTCTTGAGTCGTGTTTGGTGACCAAAACTGAATATCCAGGTACTTTCCGACCTTCCTCTTCCTCTTCCCCATCCCCTTCCCTTCCCCACAACTTTGAGAACTAAACGCTGTTGGTGCAAACAAGAAATTGTCCAAAGAAGCGAAGCTAGCAGTTCATAATGGAATGCTTATACCAACCCTGATGGCAGTGAGGCATGGAACTGGCAGAGGAAGGATGAAAGTAGACTGAGTGCTGTGGAAATTAGATCTTTGAGACGTATGTGCGGTAAAACCATGTATGACCGTATTAAAAATGTGGATATCCTGAAAGAATGCAAGGCTGATGTGAGCGTAATGAATAGGATCAAGAAAGGGACGCTAATATGGTTTGGGCATGTAGAGCAAACAGACGAAGAAAGGAGTGTGCAAAGAATATATGATGCGAAAGTGAATGGAAGGAGAAGTCGAGGACGTCCGAGAAAGACATGACACAATCGAGTAAATCGAATACTTCAATCGGGTCATGTGAAGAGTCAGAATAACAGAAGAGTATGTATGAGACGATGTACGAATGTAAATGAAGCAAGGAGTGTGTGCCAAGACAGATTTATATGGCGGTCCGTCTTCTCTGCCTACCCCTGCGGAAAACGGCGTGATGGTAAGTTAGTTAGTTAGAGACTCTTGTGCGATATTCACTATGAAAAAAATAATTTAAAAAGTTGACGTTTTGCTTCTTTCATTTTATATTATCTGTCTCTTTCTTTGTTATAATTCAAACATTACTCTTTTTTTTTCTTAATGTTATCTTATTTTTTTCATTTTGTGTTCTCCCTCTGCATGTCGGTCATAAAAATTAAAATAAAATCTTCGGTCCTTTACAAAGTTATTATTTCCTTTTCATTATTTTTACACTACACTGATTGATTGAAATTATGAACAATTTTCGAACGTAGCAGAAAATCATAAGCGTATTATGGTGAATTCACACCAACGTCCGAATCCGCTCAGTGACGATACTGTTCCGCATAAAGGCTGATTCACTGGCACATACTTCTTGATTGATATTTATACTATATCAATAAGTTCTTATGCGGAACAGTATCGTCACTGAGCGGATCCGGACGTTGGTGTGAATCCACCATAAGTGTCGATTCACACCAACGTCCGGATCCGCTCAGTGACGATATTTTTCCGCAAGAGAGCTTATTGATATGGTATGAATATCAATCAAAAGTGTAGAACAAAGTTGTGTGGCAGTATATCCTCTCTGCCCACCCTTGTGATATTTAACTACGTATTTAGTTAAATAATTATTTTGATGTGTAAAAATACTTGGATTGCAGATTTTTTTTTATTAAAAACCATTTTTTTATCACTAAATAATATTATTATTAATTATTAAAAATATTATTTAGTGGTAAAAAAATGGTTAAAAAAAAAAAATCTGCGATGTAAGTATTTTTACACATCAAAATAATTATTTAACTAACTAAGTAGTTAAATATCACAAGGGTGGGCAGAGAGGATATACTGCCACACAACTTTGTCTTGGCACATACTCCTTGATTGATATTCATACCATACCAATAAGCTCTTATGCGGAACAGTATCGTCACTGAGCGGATCCGGACGTTGGTGTGAATCCACCACTATGCGGTGGTTACCATGTAAAACACTAGTAATGCGCTTCACGAAGAAAATGCTTGCGACATAAAACTATCGGAGTGTGTAAGCAATGAGTAACGAGCCGCGAACGGAAGTTTACACTCAATGTTTTTTTCTCATTGCTTATGCAAGATAAAAAAAGTTTTGCGTGCAAACCATATTTTTTACGACAAAATGCTGGTAAAAATTAACCTAGAGCATTCAACACAGTCTCATAAATCAGTAGGTATACTTGGCAGTTTTTTTAATGTGCTGATATGTGTATAATTAACTAACTAACCAACTAAAGATCACGCTGTTTCCCCGCAGGGGCAGGCAGAGAAGACGGACTGCCATACAACTCGCACACACTACTTGCTTCATTCACATATATACATCGTCTGATACATACTCTTCCCGACGCAAGTATTTGATCCACTTGATTATTTAATGTCTTGCTCGGGCGTATATCATATCCATAATTAAGATGTGTAACAAGCCCAATAGAATTTCTGTTCAAATCTCGGAGAAATAATGTATGGAGAGAGAGCTAATTATTTTTACCTAACCGATATAAACTTGCGATAAATCACTTTCTCCGGGTTTTCACGTCGTACACCATGAGAGAGAAAGAGACTACAAATACAATACTCCGCTTCTACGTACTGTCACAATGATCTTGGGCTCCTGGGTCACCGCGGGACTCTGCCAACATTTTTTTCTATGCCACTAAACGTGACACAACTCAACGGTTTTTTAGGTTATATGCTATATTTTTGTTGATATCAATACTGTAAAAAAGTGGTTATCCGAATAAACAACAACATTATGTCGATATTTGATATTAATGGATGTATAAATACCCTAGCCTTGGTCTTAAACACGCCCAGGTCCGCCGAGTCAGGTAAAAATCATCAAAAACTGACCACACTGCCTTGGATTGATTCCACTCTGGTTTAAACCATGAAAAACTTTTCAGACTTTATTTGCCTGGCAGAACACTTCAGATCAACAGTTTATTTTGTTTTGAAATACGTTTTAATTTTAAAACCGTACCGTGAGCAACATTGATTCATATCAAAATATTTGGTTAGCGAAGCTGTCGTGAAATACAGTTTAAAGGTTGGTGTTTTTGTTGCAAATATTATCAATGGTGTCATCTTACGTTCGTTTACTTATACTTAATCTATGAACCAAAATCTAACTCCTTTCCTTATTGAAGTGGAATATAAGGGAACTTAAGAAACTTAATATTTTCGTATGCCGTGTTATCATAACACGACGAAATGTATGAGATAAGCACGATGATAGTGAGCCAATGGAGGACTACTACAGAGATGGAAAAAAGTTTTGTCTGACAATCACAATTAGCGTTGTGACCTCTTTGAAAGAACTACTTCTTTTGGCAACAGTCCTTACTTCATTCATTGTTCGTTGAACAAATACTTTAAATGAAGTTGGTAATTCATTTTAGCGTTTATTCATTTTATTACTTCATTTCATTGAACAAATACTTCAATTGAAGTTGGTAGTTCATTTTAGCGTTCATTAATTTCATTGAACAAATACTTCGACTAGTACTTTTTTTCTTTTTTAAATCTCTACCGACTAGTGCGTGTTTTTTGGCAAGGAACCGACTCCAGTTCTTCTCACTTTCAAATCTCTACTGATTAGTACGTGCTTTTTCGGCGAGAACCGGTTCCAAAAAGAACTGAACAAATAACCGGATAAATTTAAATCTCTTTTTTGATAGTTCGACTTCAATTGAAGTGTTCACTTCGAAGGGTTCATTTTAAAGAACTAACAATTCGTGAAGCATTCACAAAACATTGAAGTTTTTCCCAACGCTAGTCTTAACAAATTCAAATCATATAAAATAATAAAAAAAGTATATTTGCGTTACGTTCCAGAGTAATAGATACACGTATCGCCCTGCTGAACGACCACCATGCAGAATCGAAATGTTGCCTGAAATGGCTTTAGCCGTCTTTGGTGATCAGATCTGAATAGGTACTTCTCAGCCCTCTTCTTCCCTATCTCATTCTCCTTCCCACTACCTTTAGCCTCAAAACATACCCCAATTAGGGGCGCCATAATCTCACTGGCTCTAGACTGTTGGGAGCAGTTGGGACTCTTGTACGGTATTCACTATAAAAATAACAATAAATTAAAAAAATTGTTAAGAATAGAATTATGAATTTTGTTAATAATGTATTTTTGATAGGTGAAAGATTCACTGACATTGACCATTTCGTCGCCGAAAGGCAAAAGTGCTGAAGCGCCATTTTGGTAAGTCTACACCAGAGCAATTTGAAGTTTTTTTTTGTTTTACAATAAAATGCAAGTCTTTAGTAATAGTGGATTTAAAAAAAAATAACTCAGGTTACTCAATGCTCTCACATGTATTTTATTTTGTAATTGGAAAATAATTTACAAGAGAGAGCGCTGCTGTAGTCAGTTTTGATGAGTTTTGCCGGACTAGGCTAAGACTAGGGCTAGGGTATTTATACATCCATTCATAGCACGTGGCGACATAATGTTTTTGTTTGTTGGTATAACCACTTCTTCACAGTATTGTTATAAACAAAAAAATAGCATATAACCTTTGACTTATGTCCATTTATGTCGCAAATCAAAACGTGTGGACGGAGTCAACGGAGACGCGGCACACGAAGAACATCATTGCAATACTTTAAAGCGGTGTGATAATTTCGAAAATTTTGCTGTCTCTTTCTTTCTCATGGTGTACGACTTAAAAACCCAGAGAAAGTGATTTATCTCAAATTTGTATAGGTTTGGTAAAAATAATTAAGTCTTTCTCCATATATTGTAACTCCAAGGTTAGTGTTTAAATAAATAATTATCTTATAACTCATGACAATTTTTGTTTTCTTTCAGTTTCCTGAATCCTACACAATGGGTAAGTGCTAGATACGTACTATTATTTATTAATCATTATTAGATTGAACGAGAAAACTGGTAGGAACCCAATGACTTAGTGAAAATATATTATTTTTTCTGTACAAAATTAAACAAACCTTCATTTTAGAATGAAGAATGTTTAAAATATATTAATCGACGATATTTCAGAAATAGTTTTGCTGTCGAGTTGCGATAGTCAGTAGGAAAACCTTGACCTGCCATATCTGTATATTATATTTGGAAATATAAAAAAAAAATGTTGTCTCTTTAGCGCCCCTCCGGCGGTCGGGAAGGAGTGGTACCAAAAGCGGCCATGTCGGAATTTCCCACAGGTATTTCCCCTTCCTTGTAGGTACTTAAAGTATGTACTCCGCCTGATATTCCTCACGCGACAACTATCTCCGGCTACATCTTCGGCGGGCAACACTTTATAAATAAATTCCGAGAAGAATCAGAAGTAGTCGGGAGTTTTTGTTACTGTTTTTAGTTTAACGTCTATCAAGCCAGAACCGAATGTTAAGATGCTGTTTATTAATATATATTTTTAATATTTACTCCTCACTATGTCATCTATGGGGATGCTGTGCGTAGGGTACAACAGGCTTTACAACAGCTGATCGGAGTAAATTCCCGGGTTACGAATAATCTGACAATATTTGAAAAATTCCTACTGCCATCATAAGAAGCGGAAGATGTTGCTTGTGCAATGATGCAGGACTTAGCCACCAGAGGAATTGAACGCACGAGGCCCGGGTGAGAATCCGACGCGTTTGTCCACTCGGCTACCGACCGGTAAAAATACCTTAAATATAATAGTTACTTAATAGCGTAGTGAAAAAAAAACAAGAAAAGCACGCTAAGATGGTTTGGGCATGTAAAGCGAACGAACGAAAAAAAGTGTCTGAAAAGAATATATCACGCGAAAGAGAATGGAAGAAGAAGTCGGGGACCCCCGAGGAAGACATGGCACAATCAACTGATCCAAATACTTGAGTCGAGCCATGTGAAGAGTCAGAATAACAGAAGAGCATGTATGAAAAGATGTATGAATGTGAATGAAGCAAGGAGTGTGTGCCAAGACAGAGTTGTATGGCGGTCCGTCCTTTCTACCTACCCCTGCGGGGAAACGGCGTAATGGTTTCTCAGTTATTTAGTTAGTTTAACAGTTACGCACTACTTTCTTTGATTGTTAGGTTTTTGCGTATTTTTATCCCTGTGTGACTAGTGAAAATGTGACCAAGTGAACACATAAGAAACTAACTTTATCAAAAGCCCTTTAATATTCGGTTAAAAAAAACTTACTAAGTACCTGTGTGATACTATTACCACTGTTAACTCTGCTGTAGCGATCCTTCTTTTGCGTGCGTTGTCAATGAGAAAGAGGGAGAGGTTACAACAGATTTAGCCGCGGTTTGCCTTTAACCCGCGTAAAATGACAAAAGCGCTCCATATGTGTTTTTTTTCACTTATCCTCTTTGCAAATTGTTCCATAAATTTCTGTTCATAGGCAAATACAAAGAGATTTCGCGCTATTTAAAAATCTGGAAAAAACTTACGAAACGTGGTTTAATCTGCAAATCTTATCTCCCGTTTTCGTCGCTAGATGGCGGGTAACATTCGAAAATCCGATTTTATCAATTTTATGCTTCCTTTCAATATATGTAGGTATATTTTTAATTCATTTTTTTACACATTAATATTGCAGTTACAGAAACGAAAAAGGTAGTGATTCAAACAATAATAATATTTGGATAATTTGTATAGCGCCGATTTTGTGAAAATCACCCCAAGGGCGCAGTACAAATTTTAGTTTCTACCTAAAACTAATTCCTAGTTTGTATAAATATACGGCAACATACTTACCTGGCAGGTCACTTCTGGCAGGACACAATCACCATATTAGCTAATTCTTACATATATATTTAAATATTTAAATACATTTATATATTTGTGGATATCCGGAAAGAATGCAAGGCTGAAGTGAGCGTAATGAATAGGATCAAGAAAGGGACGCTTAGATGGTTTAGGCATGTAGAGCGAATGAAAGAAGAAGTCGAGGACGCACGAGAAAAACATGGCACGATCAAGTAAATCAAATGCTTGATTCAGGTCATTTGAAGAGTCAGAATAACAGAAGAGTATGTATGAGACGATGTATAAATGTAAATGAAGCAAGGAGTCTGTGCCAAGACAGAGTTATAAGGCAGTCCGTCTTCTCTGCTTACCCCTGCGACGAAACGGCGTGATGGTTAGTTAGTTAGTTACATATATATATTTTATTATATTTATTTTATATTTTTAGGGCATGAGAGCAAAATTAGAATATAGTATATCGGAGGTATTTTTAAATTTTTCGTAGTGAGGATTTTGATTAAAATCTTCTGATGAATTTGAGGAATGAGAGTCTGAAAAGCTACCATATGGCTTTTTGCCGGTTCAACCAAATGCATTTAATTTAGTAAAACATTTCAACTATCGTGTTAATTTTTTTATGGTGAATACCGAACTCGATTATCCCATTCACAATTGTTTAATCGGGATTTATGAAGTGGGGAAGGGAAGGAGACGGAGAAGGGGAAGGTCGGAAAGTCCCTGGCTATTCATATCTGGTTAAAAAACACGGCTTAAACCATTTCAAGCAACGTTTCGATTCTGAGTGGTGGTCTTTCACCAGGGCTATGCATACAGTATTTTCAATTTAGGATAATGCTGCAAATATACTACATATTATTTTATGTGCATTAAATGTGAAATAGCACATGTCAATTAAATAAAATTTATTTGCGCACGCCAAGATAAGAGCCCGCGGCCCTTGGATTCGTAGTCGAGCGTCGTACCACTCGACTGTGGGGGTCGTAAATTTTGCAAACTTAACAGTATTGAAAAACCGTGATTTTCGAAGACGGTGAAGCCATTTTTTTATACATGTTCGTATACTATCTTATGCATGGCTCTAAGAATTAAACTCGATCCTACCGACGCTGTCCAAGCACCTACCCCCCGGGCTACCAACAACTGCGACCCTATCTCCTTCTTAGTATCACCTATCAGTAGTTATCTAGTGTCATAAAATACTTCTCTTCACATGGCCTCCCCAAGCCCAATGCAAATATAGATATAAGTTCTCGTGTTATAAGAACTTGGAGTAAGAATATGATTTATATGGATGTTATATTTACACTGTTTGCATTTTTAGAATCGTTTACTTGTAATACTAATATAAATAATGTTTTAAGTACCAACATATTAATTATCCTCAATCTAATTTCATTTTCGTTGATTTGAGAAATATGTTAATTTGAATTCATACCTTTCATCTGAATTTTTATACCCTTAGCTTCTGGTAAATTGTTCTTTTAATCTGTTGATGTACACATGCACTGTTATACCCACATCTGAACCTTTTTCTCTCATAATTTAATGATAACGATCACGATATTAGATAGTTTTAATTTTAAGACATATTATGTATTATTTTCTCCCTTGTTAGTTAATCTCGTTAGCATAATTAATTTACTATGAAGCGCACTTGGGGTGAAATTCGCCATATAGGCTCACTGTTATTATTAAGTTTACTGTTATTATAATAACAATTATTATTATGGAGAGAGAGCTACATATTTTTACCCAACCTATTTAAATTTACGATAAATCACTTTCTCTGGGTTTTTACGTCGTATACCATGAGAAAGAAAGAGACAAAACAAGTCGTCAAATAATATCGCACCACTTTTAGGTATAAGTATAGTAAAGCATTTTTTGTCTCCCGCGTCTCCGGCGACTCCGCCCACTACGTTTTGTTATGCGACATAACTAACGGTTTTTGAGGTTATATCCTATATTTTGATTGATAACAATACTGCGAAAAAGTGGTTGTACAAATAAACAAAGCATTATGTCGACATGTGCCATGAATGTATGTAAAAAGTTATGCCTATGAAAACCTTAGCCACGCCTGAGTCAGGAAAAAATCAACAATTCTGACGAAAAAATGGTATCCCTCCTTCATATTATCGCTCTGAGTATAATAACGTAGACTTTGGTGGGGTTTATTAGGTGGGGTACGTAGGAACGTAATAGGCTTACATTGAAACGAACACTCAATATCTATATTTTGTAGTATATACCCGCTTGATGCATTTGTGGGCCTTAAAACTTTTCCCTTTTTGAAGAAACATCAGTTTCTCTTACATAATTAATACGTGGGTACCTACCCAGTTCGTACCTATTATGTATAACGGGATAGAAGTTAAAAAGATATTTTGAATTTTAGAGTAATACCGCATCTACAAAATTAATAACAGCTGCGTTATACAAGCCATATCCAGATGATTTATTGCCGCTAATAGGTACCGATGTTGGCCGTAATAGAAAATGTATTAATCAACTGTGAAGATGCAGTGCTCTGGACCAAATTGGTTTCAAGAGGAACGAATGCATTGCATAAGCTGCACCGACAGCTTTCTGAAATGGTTGATCGATTGCTCAAGTAATTGGGACAAGATAGAATAATGACGTAATGGAAAAGAGGCACTGATGAATGCTGTTTCCAAAAGCAATCATGTTGTTTTCATAAAATATTAAAAAAAAAAAACACAAGATCCACACTTTTCTCAACATTATAAAAGGGATCGAGAAATGGATGCTTAGATGGTTTGGGCATGTTCAGCGAATGAACGAAGAAATTAGTGTGAAAAGAATATATGACGCGAAAGTGAATGGAACAAAGTGGGGACGCCCGAGAAAGACATAGCATTATCAACGGAATCAAATTCTTGAGTCGGGCCGTTTAAAAAGTCAGAATAACATAAGAGTATGTATATTAGACAGTGTATGAATGTGATTGAAGTAAGGAGTGTATGCCAAGACAGAGTGGTATGGCAGTCCATCCTCTCTGCTTTCCTCTAAAACGGTGTGATGGTTAGTTAGTTAGTATTAAAAAATATATACTCAGCTTGAATGAGGCTCAATAAAAATGAATGCCTTAGGTAAATAAAAAAAATATTTAAATATACAAGTACCCACCAATTGCCTATCAAAAGAAAAAGATTCGTAAAATAAAATCTGAATTGTAAAAATAATAGAATTCACAGAAGATACAAATTCGAATAAAAGTGCAAAAAGAAAATACTGGGGTTAAATAAAATATTGTGTACCTAGGTACTACAGCTATTATTTCTGAAACAATAAATCTCTTGATTGTAAATCGGAAATGATTTCAAAGGCAAGTATGTCAGTTCAAAATGATTATACAAGATGTATCTAAAAAGCAGGAGGGTAGATATACTAGGTAGGTATTTATATCTACCTACAGATGTCTTAAAGAAATAAACTAAACCCAACCACATAAAACACTTTCTGACTGCGTTTAATTACGTTCTCTCCAACATGGATGTTGCTTAGTGCAGCGTGACGTTTCCGGCAACTCCATCTCCGATGCGTTACTGCACGGCGCGAGAGAGCCAATAAACCTCTCCAATCTTCGGGAGGTAGTTTACTCCGCGTTGTTTATATACTTTCGGCCAGAGGTCACGGACCTCGGCCCGGGCCCAAAAAGCGACCAGAAAAGCCGTCCCGAAAAGCTGCCCAAAAGCTGGTCCAAAGAGCGGCCGTCCTACGGGCCGAAACGAAACGAGTTTCATCAGCGGGGAATCGCCAGCGTCCATTACGTATTGAGAAATCGATAAGTATTTACATCTGGCCTGGTTTCTCGGACCGACCAGCCAGGAACGAAAAACGATACTGTAAGTCTTGTCGTGATTAACTTTCTTTCTCATGGGCGGGGATTTTGTTAATTATATTTTCAAATAATTAATAGGTTTCTGCCCTTTTTTATTTTCTCCTGTGTACAGGGCTCAAGACCACATATAAAATTTAAATTGCTCATTTGTATCTTCTATGAACGTAACAACCAATGCATGGCTTCCAAATTTATTTTATTTTATTTTATATATTAACGAACCGTTGCCCAATTACAAAAAATACACAACACGAAATGAGAAAAAGAGATCAACAGAGAAATAATAGCAAAGTAATATATATGGGTATAATTCTCCAATGTCCAAAATCTCAAGACGGTCTTTAATTTTTGGTAGCAGTCTAAATGATTTTTGTCATTCTTTACGACTCTACCAAAACTTTGACTAGACCATGGCTTGAATGTTCTCTCTTATGTTTATTTTGTTCCTATTTTTGTCATCGCTTCATTTATTTTAATGTATGTGCTATTACTTCTCAGTTGCTCTTTTTTCCATTTCGTGTTTTATATGTCTTTTTTGTAATTGGACTTTAGTCTTTTAATTTATAAATAAAAAAATATGATTGAAGCAATGATAAAATATACATTTGATAAAACTTTCAAGTCAAAGCCTGAACAAGGTTTAGGTAGAGTCAACGATGTTCGATAAAATAAATTGTATATTCGAAAACAGTATGAAAAAAATATATGATGTGAAAGTGAATGGAAGAAGAAGTCGAGGACGCCTGAGGAAGATATGGCACGATCAAGTGAAAATACTTGAATCGGGCCATGTAAAGAGTCCCAATAACAGAAGAGTATGTATGAGACGGTGTATGAATGTGAATGAAGCAAGGAGTGTGTGCCAAGACAGAGTTGTATGGCGGTCCGTTCTCTCTGCTAACCCCTTGGGGAAACGGCGTGATGGTTGACTAGTTAGGTTGTTAGTATTCTTCGACGATTATTATCGTAAATAATGACAAAAATCATTCAGACTGGCACCTAAAATTTGAGACCACGGATTTAGTCAACAATTCTCGACACTCTGGACAGTTCAGAATGATACTCATAATTAGTAGAGTGATGATCGAGGAACAGTAATTCATTGTTTCTGAGTGTACGGCGAGGAATGTCGCAGTGGTTGAGTTGCAACATGGAAGGCGATTCTATTAGAAATTCAGTGGAACCTTAAGGTAGTTGCACTAACGTTAATTGCGTTAGTAAATTAGAAACAGACTCTACCCATTAAAAACAATTGTTTGATCACAAGTCGAGAAAAGTGATCAAAATTGTAGTAGGTGGTACCTACCAATTTTTTATTAACTATAGAAAAAATAATAAATCGAAAAATATGTACAAAAGAAAAAAGGTTTGGGTGTGACCTAAAGATTGGTTTCATTCTCGGTGACATTATTTTTTTCCTTTCCTGTTTTCCTTATTAAAAAAAAAACAATACTTTAGCCTGATTCACACCAACGTCCGGTTCCGCTCAGTGCCGATATTGTTCCGCAAGAAAACTTTATTGATATGGTATGAATATCAGTAAAGAACAAATTTGTGTGGCAGTATATCCTTCTGCCCACCCTTGTGATAGTTAACTACTTATTTAGTTAAATAATTATTTTGAAGTGTAAAAATACTAACATCGCAGATTTTTTTTTATCAAAAACCATTTTATCACTAAATGATATTTTTATTAATTAATAATTATTAAAAATATTATTTAGTGATAAAAAATGGTTTAAAAAAATCTAGTATTTTTACGAATTATTTAACTAAATAAGTAGTTAAATATCACAAGAATATACTGCCACACAAATTTGTCTTGGCATATTCTGCTTGATTTGATATTTTAAGTTTTCTTGCGGAACAATATCGGCACTGAGCGGAACCGGACGTTGGTGTGAATCAGGCTTTATACAGTGTATTCTTAGTGAAATATCACATTAGGGGAGCTTTAAAATATTGATATAACATAATATCACAGTGACAGCAAAATAAAATAATATTTTCCATAAATAATAATTTAGAATTATCTAATTTGTAACCTAAGACTATATTGAAAGGCCAGCAAAAACTTATAATTTTCAAATGAATAACCGGTCATTATCAAAAATGGTTTTCTGGTAAAATCACGCAGTAGGTAAGTACCTACTTTAGTGACTTTTCTCAAGGTTTCTCACAGCATGACACTTTGCGACACCCTTAAATATGAATACCAGATTTTGTTCATATCATAACGTCTTGTTAAAATAGTGATTAGGTGAATAGGTTATTTTTTTAAACCATTCACATATTTAGGTAGGTACGAATGTCAAGCATAAAAAAACGTAACCACTCTTTTCATAATAATCCAACTGTGCAAAATAAAATATCGAATTATATATTTTCGTAGAAAGCAATCACTTTGTGGTTTGACATACCTAAAGAAATGAAAAAATAACTTTGTATTAGACCACGGATATTATTTTATTTTTTATGACAGACCGGTTTCGCTTGGCATAACCATCATCAGGGTACAAAATTAAACTGAACAAAAAGTACAAAGTGTGCGGTTATATATACATTCAGAAGAAGGAAAAAATATAAAATAAAACAACTGTACAATCAGAAAACAATAGAATAATATTTAAATAATAACAAAGGAGCTAAGCGATAGATAGAAGAGTAGCGTAGAAAGGCTTCGGGTCCAGTACAATAACGCCTACCGCATTATGTTCAGTCTTCCCAGGAACTGCAGTGCTTCCGGTATGTTCACCGAGGAGCGAGTTCCAGGATTTGCAGCCCTTATGAGAACCAGGGTAGCAGGAATGAGGGAAAGGACAAACAACTCCAGAAATGACATTACTATAGAATCCCGTCAGATCCCGAACTCAAGTATAGAAGCGCATTGGAGTAAATTATTGGCCCCATCAAACTGCCAGGATGGACTCCCTCTTGGTGGCGTTTTGCATTGATGAGGCCTAATATCCTCCATTAATATTTTTTACTTTTATCATTTAAATTTTTATTTTATTTGGTTTAATTTATTTTTTCTTATGAATTTCTGTTAATTTTTATTTGTTAACATTATAATTACTATGTATTGATATCAATTATGGAAGGTATTGCATTGCACTACTCCTGCATACCTTCCGGAATAAATCTTTATTATTATTATTACTAAGCACTAGAAATAAAGAAAGCCATTTAAATTAATTTTCATATTCTTAATAATCAGGTAAATTTGTCTATTATATTATTTTTCCTGTAAACTCATAAAATATAAAATTTATTTAATCATCTTCTCAGTTGACGTTTAGTCTCTTTCAATTTTAATTCATATTGTGTGTCTCTTTCTCTCTGTTCCTTTATTACAATTTAAATATTATTCCATTGTTTTGTAAATTTATTTTATATTTTCTTCTCCCTCTGTATGTGTAAATAAACGCACATTTTGTATTTTTTGTTTACTTTAATTTTGTACCCTGATGACGCTTAGGCTAAACGAAACCGATCGGTCATCAAAATTAAAATAAGGTCCATGGTATTGTACAAAGTTATTTTTTCATTCCCTTAAAAAATCATAAAACAGAATTCAGGAAATACGAATTAAACATTTTCAAAACTACTTATTTAGCAATAAGTACCAACACAGCGAGCTACAGTCGCTCCCAGGTTAAAATTTCACACAAATAGTGTTATTAAAAATAGCCATGTGTTTTAATTTTATAGTGTTAATGTTATAGGTATGTATCTATATTTTTTCACTCTCTATATTTCTTAGTGAGTTCACAATTGTATAATATTATAATCTTAATTAAAATGATGTAGACATTAGTATAATATTTAAAAAATTATAATGTTGAAAGTGAAACAAGCAAAACGAAAATAATATTTTTTTCAACTCGACCTGAATTTGTAACCCAACCTTGATTTTGCAACACAGCTGTTCTTTTATCTGAATGTTTTTGCAGCTAATGAGATTAGCCATAGGATAACATTATTTTATTGAATAGATGACATTATTTATCTAATTTATGACATGTTAAATTGGTAAGTGTGTTGTTTGAACGGTTAGACATAAAAAATAATGGTTTTATATCATTGCGGATATTGCATATTGTTCTTTGCTACATATTTGAAAGCTTTTCAATGGGAATATTTTAAGCGGATTAAACTTTTCATTTCATTAATAACAATAATTATTCATGCCCATTATGAAAAAACTCAAAAATTAACCATTTTCGCCGCATTGAACATATTTTGGTGTATTTTCGATGAAAGCAATCACTTTGTGGTCTGAAATATTTTATAAAAATGAAATAATAACTTTGTATAAGACCACATTTTTTATTTTAACTTTTGTGAGCGACCGGTTTCGCTTAGCCTAAGCATCATCATGGTACAAAATTAAACTACATAAAAAATACGAAGTGTGCGGTTATATATACTCGTACATTCAGAGGGAGAACAGGATATAAAATAAAATAAGAGAACAGTGAGAAAAAATAAAATAACATTTAAATTATAACAAAGTAAAAAAGAGAAAAATTGGAGCACTAGAAATAAAGAAAGCCATCAAAATTATTAGTCATATTCTTAATAATCAGCTAAATTTTTTCAGTAGTCCAATATTAGGTATATTTCCTGTAAACTCATAAAAATATCATTATTCTTCAATCACCGTCTCTGTTGACATATAACCTCTTTTATTTCATATTATTTGCCTCTTTCTCTCTTTTCCTTTAAAAATAGCAACAAATAGTCAAAATGATTCGGACTTTATAGATTTAATCTCAAGTGGGAAACAAAAACAAGTAGCTACACGCAACTTATTATTTT
The DNA here is from genome assembly GCA_022651775.1 of Drusus annulatus. Classification (NCBI taxonomy): domain Eukaryota; kingdom Metazoa; phylum Arthropoda; class Insecta; order Trichoptera; family Limnephilidae; genus Drusus; species Drusus annulatus. The sequence goes on from JAGWCC010000006.1 coordinate 1,321,080, forward strand.
CTTATCATCTGTCTCTTTCTCTCAGTTTCTTTGTTATAATTTAAATGTAATTCTATTATTTTCTCACTGTTCCCTTATTTTATTTTATATTGTGTCCTCCCTTTATATGTATGTACAAACCGCACACTTTGTATTGTTTATTAATTTAATTTTTTTACCCTGATGAAGTTTAGGCTAAGCGAAACCGTTCGCTCATAAAAGTAAAAATAAAATCTGTGGGCTTATACAAAGTTATTATTTCATTTTTGTACGGTGTTGCAGATATTAGTTTGAAAATAAAATTCAAGGCTGTATGTATAAATCATTACTACTTCGTGCTAGGTAAACGAGAAGGTTTCGATAGAGGGAAATACAAATTTAGTTAAACCGTCCATTATTTTCACATAAAAGCGACATCAGATATTTAATTCAATTCTGACGTGTTATTCGCCTTGTTTACGATCTTCTTGAATATCAATAATTGTAAGTAATTATGTTTTCACGCATTAGAAAACTTTACGATTATCACAATAAATAAACACCAGACCTAGACGCTCGTCATTACAGCGTAATAAAACAGCAGCCGATGTAACATTTACAATAACTATCGAAGTTTCATTGACTGGATCAATAAAAATTCAGATACGTTTTTACGGTAGTGTTTGGACGTGACCAATTCAACTTGATACCTCCAAAGCTTTATTTGTATCGTTGAACATTACAAAGTAACAACATAAATAAATAGATACTTAACTGATCCAATAGTTAGAATAGGTGGCTAAGATCTTTGTATTTTTAAACAGACTCATTTGAATATTGTAATTGGATTTTACAGCGGCTTAAATGGAAGTGTTCTTCAATAGATTTATGGCATTAATTAAGACATTCTCATCAAAGGGTTGCGTGGGAAGCTACCAGCTACATGTTTGAATATGGCCGCGGTACAGCCCCTCCATATATCCACTCCCACATGCAATAGTAGGATATATCTTGGTTGCTTCATCCCCATACAGTAGCGCCCTCCCGCGGGGGGTTGGAATACAACATAATACCGGTCTGTATTTATTTATTCATTCATTAAGTGCGTATGCCTTTAGACTTCAACCCCCCTTAACTTCAGGCTAGTGGTAGCACATTTCTCTCCGCTGACAGAGGGCGAGAGCTATGTAAACATTAAGGGGATGAAGTAGAAAGGGTGGATGGTATGTCCATTTTCTAGATGACCACTTACATGTTAAATTTTTAAATATCAAAATGGTTATGCTCTTTGGAAACATTATTCGGGAATCTAATCCCTTGACACTTATTAAAAAACTACTGTACACGTTTTGACTATATTAATATTAAGTTTCAAGATGATATTTTATTTCAAAATATTGCCATAAAATGATCCAATGTTTTTGTAAAAGTAAAAAACTTCTATTAAATAAGAACTGACTTAAAAACTTTAATGATTATCATTTTTAGAAGTTTAAAAGGTTATTTTTGCTTTTATACCTGCCTGTTTAATTCGTACAAATGTTTAAAAATCATTTTTATGACAATTATTTTATGAATGATCAATATAATAATGATATTTTCCGGTAGGTAAACATTATTGCCAATAAGGTAAAATCACTGTTGAACAATTCTGTTAACCGGAATTTTATGATTTTACATAAAAAAGCGTTATAATTGACATACTTGTATATGATGATGGGCTTGGGTTTGATTAAGCACTCTATATTATTTGGCTCAAATTAGATTGAAAGGTGGATGAAAAATATGTCAAATTAATTCTCTGCTAAGATATATTTTCATATATGTTTATGTTTCTGTTTATAAATGCTAAAGCCGTAAAATAAACAAGGAGCTTCCGTATTGGGTGTACCAAGAGCCGTAAGCCGCGTTAATGCGAGCATTAAATACCAGTTTTCTCATTAAAACGGAGCACATATGAGAGCGTATCTCGGGGCCATTATTGTCGCACCCTGTACTAGAGGGGATCCAAAGTTGCGCAGATTAGATTATTGAGTGGATTTATGGCGGCATTATGCCCCTGATAATTAGATTGGTACACGCTGTATAAACAGAAATAACACCCAATCCGGGATCTCGGATACGGGATACGGGATGCGGGAGAGGCTTAGGGTTCAAGTGCGGGGCGGTACTGAGCACTGCATGTTTCCCGAATTTTCCAGCATTTTCCGGATTATCCCTTATTACGCACAAAAAATTACTCCGAAAATAATGTCATTCATTGCATAACGTTTTTTTTATAAAAAATAAACTACAGTGGCTGGTTGTGAATTAAAAGAGTCACAATTACTTTTGGAATCTTTGAAAAGCTCTTTACACTGCCTTAAAAAATATATTTCACCTGGAAAAGCTTGACCTACGTACTACTAAAAATAGTAAGTTGGTATAATGTATTATTTACACATACCTAGATACTTGTTGATAAATACTGTACCAACTCTTTATTACAAAACTAAAGATTAAAATCCTAAAATGATGTTACACTTAAAACTTCACCTTCACCCCTTTGATTCATCCCCCATCTTAACTAGATATATAAAGGCTTTGATTCTGTAAAGGACATAATAATAAAATGAGATTTACTGGTTATTGTATTTAAACAACACTTCTCATCACTTTTATATGTATATCAAATTTATTTGTATGTAGATATTACCCTGTCTACCTTGCTTCATCTATTGCTGCTCATAAGTGCTTATTCTGTGAGAAATAGTTTGGTTGCAGGCTAATTCTCTATGTTTAATATTGTTTATTTGTACTGTATATGTGTTTTCTCCTACATTTAAAAAAAAATAAGACTTTGGTGGAGTGGCAAGACGCTCGACTACGAATCCAAAGGTCGCGGGTTCAAAACTGGCGTTCGATAATACATTTTATTCAATTAATATGTGTCATAACACATTTAATTTATACAAAAATAGTAAAAAGTATATTTGCGGCACGTTCCAGAGTGGTAGATACTCTAAGTATGTATCGCCCTGGTGAAAGACCACTATTCAGAATCGAAACGTTGCTTGAAATGGCTTTAGCCATGTTTGGTGACTAGATCTGAATAGCCAGGTACTTCCCAACCTTCATATTCCCTATCTTCTTCCCCTCTCCACTACCTTCAGCCTCACAACATACCCTATTTGGGGATGCCATAGTCTCACTGGCTCTAGACGGTTGGGAGCAGTTGAGACTCTTGTGCGGTATTCATATAAAAAAAAAAGGAGGAACACGAATTTTTCATTTTTCTGCCTGAAATTAACGTAACTTTTAACATTCCATTTTTTTTCATCTTGATTTACGGAACTTCTGAATGTAACTTTTTGTTAAAAATAAGGCCTCATTTATTATTCCATATTATTATAAGAAAAAAGATATTAAAAAAAATATACTGAATCTCGGGTGTAGCCGGATAGTGATTACTTACTGTTTTCTAAAGAATTTGAATTCATTTTGAATAAAGAGCTAAAAAATACCTAAAAATAATTGTTTTGACTTTGAGTGTAAGTTTTATTATAGCTTTTCCCTTTGCAATAATGGGATTGTATCGGGTAAATGATAACGCCCTTTCAACCCTTTTGTTTATCAACCCCCCCTTTATAAGAGTTTACTGCCTTTGATTACATTACCATTTCATGGATCATGGTAGATGCATATTGGGTAGATAGTGAAAATAGAGTATAAGTTAAATTTATGTGCACGTGATAAGTATTTAGTGATGATCATATGAGATTCGGGATTTCAAAGCCTACAAAAAGGGTCATTCTGAAATTCGCCCTGCTTTGAAATCGTTTTCGTGTTTTAGTCATGGATATTATAAAATAATATCTGTTTATGTAGTAACAAAGTTTTTAAGTGTGAAAATAACCCTTTCTTTCATGGTAAAAAAAATAATTTACCACCATCGGGTGTCACATACGAAGCCTGTTCAAAAGAAAAGGTGAATTTTGAATTTTCGCGGGCTGTGTACATTCGATTATCGTTTTTTGTTATTGTTGTTATGTTGGTACACATATGTTTATCATATGTTAGCATTATCAGTCATTTTGGATTAGTGGTTTGTTTTTGACAATTGGAAAGGTTAATCACGTTTTTGTGTATTCTTCGATTTTTTACTTTTGAAAAAAATGATGAAAGTTTTTTCTGGTCTTTTGACGTGAATTTACTTGCAAAGCACATCCTCGAGGTTATTTTTACAGAAAAATCTAGTTCATTGAGGGTTGCTAATACATATATTTTTAAACGATTCTAACTAAACTATTCATTCTCGTTTCATGTAAGAGTTAACTGATAGATTAGCCGCAATAAGAGCAGGTATAATTACTGTACCTTGTACATGACCGCTACTTTTAACGAGGTATGATTTAGTTCCTATAGTAGACTATTAACAGGCACGCAGAAGTAAAGCACGGGTTAAAGGTGTAATTCTGATGAATTGTACAATAATCTAAAAACTATTTTGATAAAATTACCTATTTATTTGCGTGCTAAAAAGGCTAACGTTTTTTTGGTGCTAATGTTACACTGAACCCCCTCAAATAACCTTCTAATAGGTATTATATTTGCGTGTATTGTCTACCAACTCTTTTTATTTATTTTTAAGTACATGTCGAGAAACAACAAAAATGTTACGTCTTATTTTATTTTTTTAAACAGTGAAATTGATATTTAACACTCCATAGCTCATGATATAAAATGACGTCAGGGTGTTGAAAAAATGTTTGCCTGGATCTGAAAAATCTATGAAAAAAATACTCGCATTTTTCACCGATTCAAAAGTTTTAACTGCTTTATAATTGATTGTTATTAAAAAAAACCTGTGTTTTGTGAGATGCCTCTTTTTCTCCCATCTGTTTTTAGTCCTTTTTGTAAGCTTAACTGTATCTTCACTAACCCGAGGGTGTTTTCCTCAAAATATACCGTTATCTCTAATGAAGATTGCCTATATCAGTTTAGATTTATGTAACCGCTGTGCCGCAGAAGATACAAAAAACAGAATCCATCATGAACCACCACCACTTTGAGAGAGTTTTAATTTAAAGGTTTATTGACTCCAGATATTGGCTAAAATCGTGTAACGAACGAGTGATCCAACGTTACAGAAATTTCTTCGTCTTATTCCAGTATTAACTTTGCGTCTACATTTTTTAAAGGCTTTTTCAAAGATGCAGTAGGTAGGCACTACGCAAAATACACGTTATTTATGACTTTTGCTCGTCTATCTAATTTTAATCTGCAAAAACTCACTTCATTTGTAAAAATAATATATGTATATACATGGCCCGTTCAAAAGAAAAGGTGAATTTTGAATTTGCGCGGGCTGTGTACATTCGATTATCGATTTTTTTATTGTTGTTATGTTGGTACACATATATTTATCATAAGTTAGCATTATCAGCCATTTTGGATTAGGGGTTTGTTTTTGACAATGGAAAGGTTAGTCACGTTTTTGTGTGTTCTTCGATTTTTTTCTTAAAAAAAAAATGGATCAAAGAATAAAATCCATGATTTATTTTTCCACAACTCCAGGACGCTCATCGTCATAAACATCTTCTCAGCCTTCTGTAAAGCGCTTGTACCACTTCTAAACACTTTTTTGAGACAAAGTAGACTCGCCGAATGACACAGTCAACATTTTAAGTGCGTTGGAGAACTTTATTCCATTTTTAACCCAAAATTTAATACATATTCTTTGATCCATTTTTTTCAAAAGTAAAAAATCGAAGATACACAAAAACGTGACTAACGTTTCCAGTTGTCAAAAACAAACCACTTATCCAAAATGGCTAATAATGCTAAAATATGATAAAAATATTTGTAATAATAATAATAATAATATTTGGACGATTTGTATAGCGCCGTTTTTGTGAAAAATCACCTCAAGGGCGCCAACATAACAACCAGGTACCAACATAACAACAACAAAAATCGATAATCGAATGTACACAGCCCGCGAAAATTCAAAATTCACCTTTTCTTTTAAACAGGCCATGTACATTCCATAATAAGTTATTTTTTACTGCTATTAACCAATCCCAAGTACACTCACGCACTGGCTTTGCCTATGCGGTTTTTTTTTTAATAATCTTTTTTTTTTCATAAAATGTTTGTGACAAAATAAAACAAAAATACACATTGAGATACGAGGATAGTTTGAAAATTATCACAAAATATACAGAATGCAACAATAACAGCGGTTACAGCGAATAAACGAAAGAGGAATGTGATTTCTTAGGCACGTATAAACATCATCCCTCAGTTAAAAGTTGAGGATCAGTGGATTGAAAGTGAAAAAAACGAACTATTTTAGTATTAACAAAAATATATTAAACAATTTTTTTATTAATTTGCATTTTAATTGGAGTGAAATAACGTCAGTTTTTTTTTCGTATTCATTAATAAAAACAATGTTAATACCATGGTGGTTTGGGCATGTAAAGCGAATAACCGAAGAAAGGAGTGTGAAAAGAATATACAATGCAAAAGTGAATGGAAAAATAAGTTAGGGACGCCCGAGGAAGACATAACGCGATCAAGTGAATCAAATACTTGAATCGGGCCACGCGAAGAGTTAGAATAACAGAAGAGTATGTATGAATGTGAACGAAGCAAATAGTGTGTGCCAAGACAGAGTTGTATGGTGGTCCGTTTTTTCTGCCTACCCCTGCGGCAAAACGGCGTGATTTTTTGTTAGTTAGTTAGAATTCAGGGACACTCCTGAAAAAAACAGTAGGAATATTTAAATATTGGGTGGCATCGTGTCTAGAATCAGCATAGCAAAGTATGAGTTTGAATGAAACATAACAGAACAGTATGTATGTGACCATGTATGAATGTGAACGAAGCAAAGAGTGTGTGCCAAGACAGAGTTGTATGGCGGTCCGTCCTCTCTGCCTACCCTTGCGGAGAAACGGCGTCATGGTTAGCCATGTTATTACCATGTAAACAATGATTTGTAGAAGAAAACAACGATTTAGGTACCAATTAGACTTTTTTAAACTGCGCTAGAAATTTTATCTTCACTGTTCGTAAATGATACGGAGTTGATTGTTTTATGAACGTATTAGATACGGGAATCATCTCGCTATACGCGCTCCATACCATTATTCCATGCGAGATATATTGAATATAATGTTAAGTGTTCATAATGTGTCAGATATGAAACAATCTTATCGTAATATATCTAGGATTAACGTCGTAACGTAGTCTACTGATCCCGATAAACGTAGATTGGATGGACCATTCCGCAGCTAAATCGCTGATCACTATCTACGGTGCGCCACGTAGGTGATATACCTAAGCTGCGTATAGCTACACCTAGGTGACTACCTACCTGCTTAGACCTCCTTATAAAATTGTTATTCCTTAGAAGAGCAGTGGCTCAAATTATTTAGGAATTTATTCTGGTTCAGAGATGGTTAATATTTATATCCGTTTGTATGGAACACTGTTGGAAAAAAAAGGTTTTTGAGCATTTTTGTCATGATTTACGACAGTAATCATGATTTTAGATAGTTTAAATTTGCAAAAAAATTGTTTATGTACTATTCTCTCGTTTTTAAATTAGATGAGGTTATTTAATGCAGCGTGCAGTTGAAGTGAATTATCACAAAATTCATTTAGAGTCATTTATATTATATAAAAAGGTTTTTGAACATTTTCGTTATGATTTACGACAGTGATCATGATTTTAGATAGTTTAAATTTGCAAAAAATTCTGTCATATATTATTCTCTCGTTATTAAAATAGGTTAGGTTATTTAATGCATAGTGCAGTTGAAGTGAATTATCACAAAATTGCGCTATATAAATTCATTTCGAGTCACTTATATTATTAAAAATGTTTTCGAACATTTTTGTCATGATTTACGACAGTGATCATGATTTTAGATAGTTTAAATTTGCAAAAATACCTGTCATATATTATTCTCTCGTTATTAAAATAGGTTAGGTTATTTTATACGAAGTGCAGTTGAAGTGAATTATCACAAAATTGCGCTATATAAATTCATTTAGAGTCACTTATATTATTAAAAAATGATCGTTACGACAGTGATCATGATTTTAGATAGTTTAAATTTGCAAAAATACCTGTCATATATTATTCTCTCGTTATTAAATTAGGTTAGGTTATTTTATACGAAGTGCAGTTGAAGTGAATTATCACAATGCGCTATGTAAATTCATTTATATTATTTATTAAAATATTGTTTTAATACCAACGACGACCTTCTTGAGCCAGGGGTTAATACCCTCGGCTACGAATCGGGAGATCGCTGGTTTGAGGTATGGTGTACGCAATATGTATTTAAAAAATATATTTTTGTTATTTTCCATATAAATAAAATAAAATAAAATAAAACCTATACAGAGAATTTGCGGTAGATACTCCAAGTATCGCCCTGGTTAAATGTCAGCATTGAGAATCGAATAAAAATAGAATAGTCATGTTTAGTGACCAGATCTGACTAGCCAGGTGTTTCCCAACCTCTCTTTTCCCTATTAGCTTCCCATCCCTACTCCTTTAAAACTCACGATATACCGGTATTAGAAATTTCATTGTCCCACTGTGTCCGAACAGTTGAGACTCTTGTGCGGTTTCAAAATAAAACTGAAATAAATGCAATCAAAATTTAAACCACTGTTTTTTCTTTCAATGTATTTTTGTATATATTCAATATATCAGATACCGTTTCTAATAGATGTTCTTTGAATGATATTTTTCCTTTTTTTCTTCTTTTTAGGCAGGCGAGATATAACAAACGTAATGCCTCAAGCTAAAATAATTACGAAAATAATGGCTGGCAATAATTAAAACGTTTGAATTTTTTCTCCATAGATCGTATCATATATTTGCATATCCCGAGACGTGAAACCATTTGATATGCTGACTGATTAATACGAAAATTTCGCATGTGTGAACTTTCATTACGATATTCTTAACGCAATCATAAATTCTGAATACGAAGTATGTGCTCGATAGCATCTTGTATTTTATTCTGGCCTTTTTTTTTAAGAGAGAGAGAGAGGAGCAAAAACTTGTAACGTGCAAAGCAACGAGTTGTTATTTAGTGTTTGAAACAGCTTTTGTTGATTTATTGAGGATTGTACATAATGTATCATCTGTAATTTGTGTAAGCAACTGCCCTACGGGCGTTCACGTTTTATAAGAGTTGTTCGTCTCAAAGTTATATGATATCAACACCTGTGGAGGAATTTATGCATTCTGTAATGTTACCACAAACAGGTGCAAGTTTTGTGGTTTTCGCAAGTTTGAAGAAGCCTTGAAAGCGTAGTTTTTTATGCATTTGACGCTGAGTTACGAAATTACAGACAACACTGTTGAAAAGCAAAAATGTATTTAAAAAAATAGGTTTTTTAAATTGGCGCTGCGAGCAGGGTTTAAGTCTCAAACAATGACATTTGGTAAATAAATTTGTAACAGATGTATTTTAACAATAACTAGAACATGAACAAATAATATGGAATAAAAAATATCACATTTTATTAATAGCATGCACCAATCATTAAATAATCGTAAACAAGGTTAGAAATATCGCTAAACTCTAAGTCAATAAATCGTAATTGTTTTTTTGTAAAAATCAATCACTTTGTGGTTTGATATATTAAAAGAAATGAACAAAATAACTTTGTATTTGACCACGGATCTTTTTTTAATATTTATGACCGACTGGTTTCACTTAGGCTAAGCATTATCAGGGTACAAAATTAAACTAAACAAAAAATGTTGTCTCGGTTATTTTGTTATAATTTGATTGTTATTTTATTGTTTTCTCATTGTTGTCTTATTTAATTTTAAATTTTGTTCTCCCTCTGTATGTACGAATATATAAACCCGCATACTTTGTATATTTTGTTCCCCTAATGATGCTTAGGTTAAGCAAAACCGGTCGGTTTAAAATAAAATAATATCCGAAGTCTTATACAAAGTTCTTTTCATTTATTTTCATTATTATTTAATTGAAAACACCGCACAAGAGTCTCAAATATCCCAACCGTCTAGAGCCAGTAAAACTATGGCATCCTCCATTGGGGTATGTCGTGAGGCTGACGGTAGTGGGTTAAGGAAAAAGATGGAGAAGAGGAAGGTTGAGAAGTACTTGACTATTCAGATCTGGTTAGTTAACACGGTTGATGCCGTTTTAAGCAACGTTTCGGTTCTGAATGGTGGCTCTTTCACCAGGACGATACTAATAGTATCTACCACTTTAGAACGTGCCGCAAATATACTATATATTGTTTTTTTTTTATTTAAATTAAATGTGTTATGCTACATATTAATTAAATAAGCTTTCATTTGTTGCTATTACATAGTTTTGGCTTTAGTTGTGTAAATAAAGGGCAATTTTTCAAAGATTTTTCAATTTAAGTCAAGCGCAACTTTTCATATTTGAAACAGGTATATTTTCATATCCTGAATGAAACGCGTTTCAGGAAACACGTAAAAATAAAAGCCTATCTCTCATAGCAATCTAATAATCTCCCTAATTTTAGCTTTGCATACTAAATTAAGTTAGTAAAACTCTGCATTCCAAACCCATTAAAAAGGGGAATTTGATAAAAACATTGCGAAAATTGGATAAAGGAGATGAATTTTAAATATCGTCCAGCTTCCCCTGAGATCTATCACTGCTCACGGCGGCTATTCCGCTTAATTGTGCGATCGTTTCGGGAATGCTATTAAGTTACTTATGAAGGCTAACGATCTATGCCTCAGGCTCCAGTTTGGATAATTCTACTGTTCACCCTCACAGCAGAAAAAAATCAGATTACAATTTTTTTTAAATTCCGATTAAAATGTATCAAAAAAATTATAGAAAATAAAGTTGAAAAAAACAACCCTTCTTCTGTCTTACTAAATATGCAGCAAAAACTCTCTAGTGGTGAGATCTGGCGTCTCGAAATTTCTCTAGCTTTTTGTGCGGAATTTTTAGTTTGCAAACTTATCTCCATCTTTAGTTAAGGAAGTTTCTAATAATCTCTCGAAATCTGTACCAAAAAGCAAATAATCCCTTATTATGAGTACTGGCGTCCTGTTTTGTAGTGAATAAAACAGTGGGACTAGTTCATCCCCAATCTGGGTATGTTTTGAGGTTAAAGGTCATGGGGAAGGGAAGGAGGAAAAAAGGAAGGTTGAGAAGTACCTGGCTAGTCAAATCTGGTCACCAAATACGGCCAAAGCCTTTCAAGTAACGTTTCGTTTCCGAATGGTGGTCTTTATCTACCTATCTGGAACGTGCCTCAATTATACTTTTTATTAATTAATGTGAATTAAATCTGAAAAAAACACAAAATAGTTAAATAATTTTTTTTTACGTACGCTGGCATTTGAACCCGTACTCTGGATTCGAAGTCAAGTGTCTTAACCATGGAGGCCGTCCTGATATTTTCACAGATTTTTTTCAGACAAACGCAATTTAAACATTTCTATCGTTTCGTCATACCCAACATTAGTACCTAACAATAATATATGGATAATTAAAGTAGAACAATTTTTAGTTAATTATCATCTCAAAACCACTAAGCTATGGAATTTTTATATAACCCTTTATCTGTTAAATAACATGATATACCGCCATATTATTTTTTCCACAATTTTCAGTAAGAATGAAAAGTGTTGAAACTCAAGCAAAGCCGAATATAATAATAGTTATCAATTAATCGTTAATATGTATCACCTAACAAGGTTTTTATGAATACATTGCAATTTTATTTCATAAAAACACTCTCTGTGTCCTACATATTAGCAAAAAGACATTAACGAGATTTATTTGCCCAATATTCGAAATGCGTCTGCGATAAATTCTAGTTGTCATTAAAAAAATAACAATGTGTAAAAATCCTTGATAGAATTTTTGAATTTTGTAATTTGTAATGACTTATTGAACGCTGTTGGCGCAAACAAAAAAAAATCAAAGAAGCGAAGCTCACAGCCCACAATAGAGTGCTGGAGTGAATAGAACTGGCATAATAACTATGAAAGTAGACTGAATGTTATAGAAATGAGATCCCTGAGGCGAATGTGCGTAAAACCATGTATTACCGTGCTAAAATTGTGGATATCCGGAAAAAATAAGCAATGATGGTATGACGGTAAGCGTAATGAACAGGATTAAGAAAAGGACGTTTAGATGGTTAAGGCATGTGGAGTGAATTAACAAAGAAAGGAGTGTGAGAAGAATATATGACGCAAAAGAGAATGGAAAAAGAAGTCGGGGACGCCCGAGGAAGACATTAAATATTATTATTACCTAACTGATTGATCTAAATTAAGGGTAGGTATTAACTTGTCGAAAGAATGCAAGGCTGATGTAAGCGTTATGAATATGATCAAAGAAGAGACGCTTAGTTGGTTTGGGCATGTAGAGCAAATGGATGAAGAAAGGAGTGTGAATTGAATATATGACGCAAAAGTGAATGGAAGAAGAAGTTAGTAACGTCCAAGAAAGACATTGTACGATCAAATAATTCAAATACTCGTCATTGTAGGTTGGTTATTGAATTCAAACATTCATCTATCTCTCATCAAAAGACAAAACAAAACTTGAAACATAAATCCGACAGACTTATTTTAATTTTTTTTTAATAATTTATTGAATTTGAACATTCATTTAACTGAAACCAATTATAATTAGAAAATTTACCTTCGGTATCGGCAAAAAGCTTACGCAAAGCTTTCGCAGGATTTATTTAAATTAAAATATGCAAGCTGAAATGTTAGGGTGACCATTAGTCAGCCCGTTTGGCTCTGGTCGCGTGTTGGTCGAGTATTGCTATACCTATTTACTTACTCAACTTGCGCTTTGGGGCACTATCTCTACTGCCCACGCGCAAGGGACGTAGCGTGACCATGATTCATAATTATAAATTATTGTTTTTTTTTTTAATTAATGTATTAATACAAAACTCGAAAAGGGCCTTTTTGTGGGTTTGCTTTGTGCTGCAGTTTTAAAAAAATAACATGCTCTAAATATACGTATATATTCTTGAATAAACAAGTTTTGTTTTTTTTTTTCAGTATAAAATGATAATAATAATATTAATAATTTTCAACGTTAATACGACACCGAAAAAATAACGGTTGCGACCGAGACTCGAACTCGGAAGGTCACTAGTTGTAAGTTATACTCAGTAGTAAGTTACAAGCTATAAGTCCTTATTGTGAGTCACTAGTTGAAAATATTAGTTGTGAGCCATTAGTAATAAATCTTAACTTAAGTTATTAATTTTAAGCTTAAGTGATAAATTATAGGTTCGATAAATTAATTTGTACAGCGCCCTTGGGGTGATTTTCCCACAAAAACGCAAAAGCGCTATAAAAGAAAATAAGATCTGTACAGCGTCCTTGAGGTGATTTTTCACAAAAACGGCGCTATACAAATCATCCAAATATTGTTATTATTACTGCTAAACAAAAAGTTAGTCAATTTTTCACAGGCCACGACAAATGTAAATAACTAATATTTAAATATCAATGAGGTAATTTTAGCTATAGTTTTAGGTATTTAGTTAATTTTATCGTAAATTAAGCGATAGGTCTTAAGTTTTGTGAAGCGCCCTTGAGGTGATATTGTACAAAAATGACGCTCTATAAATTAGCTAAGTATTATTATTATTATTAGACGTGGTTGAAAATGGTTACGTAGCCAAACTGATTGCAGAAACCAACCTGAATTCAAAATATGTAGCGAACCTGAGGTGATTTTTCACAAAAACTGCACTACACATTTTTTTTAAATATGAAATTGTTAATCATGTTAAATATGATCAGAATCAAATAGATTTAGTGAACATTATTTTTTATCGATTTACGTACTTCAGGTGAGTTTTTTCACAAAAACTGCACTACACATTTTTTTTTAAATATGAAATTGTTAATCATGTTAAATTTGATCAGAATCAAATAGATTTAGTGAACATTAATGAGAAAATTATTTTTTTATCGATTTACGTACTTGAGGTGATTTTTCACAAAAACTGCACTACACATTTTTTTTAAATATGAAATTGTTAATCATGTTAAATATGATCAGAATCAAATAGATTTAGTGAACATTAATGAGAAAATTATTTTTTTATCGATTTACGTATTTGAATATAAATGTGCTGCGTAGTGCGTATGCGCTCAATGTAGCCATTTGGCAAATATTGACAATGCATGCATTAAAAAATGCTTGAATACCCATATATGGAATACCAGAGATAATTGGACGTAGTTATGCAGAAAGCGTCTAGCCCCAAAAAGATGAAACTGAGAAAAAGGCGTTCGAAAATATCCCGATAAAAAAGCATTAATATGCGTAATCGGTATTTGTAAAGTGAATATTAGTGTTTTGTTTTTCATTTTGAGTATTATTATGAACCGGTAATTTATAATCTAACAATTTTTTTTATTTTAAAAATCTATTTCTTATGTCATCCTACATTTTACAGTGTTTTTAAACATCAATTTAAGTCAAACATCTGCAATGTGCTTATGTAAATTCTTTTTTTTTTACCGAAAATCTGTTGAATTTGGAGCTTGGATGTTTTCAGCAGATATACCTAACTACCCAACACGCCGTTTCCCCGCAGTGGTAGGCAGAGAGAACGGGCCGCCATATAACTCTGTCTTGGCACACATTCCTTGCTTCATTCACATTCATACATCGTCTCATACATACTCTTCTGTTATTCTGACTCGATTCAAGTATTTGATTTACTTGATCGTGCCATCTCTTTCTCGGGCGTCCTCGACTTTTTATTCCATTCACTTTCGCATCATATATAATATTTTCACACTCCTTTCTTCGTCCATTCGCTCTACATCCCCAAACCATCTAAGTGTCTCTTTCTGGATCAAATTTAGTATTTATCTATTAAGACATACCTACATTATTTAAAATCAGTTCAAAAAAATAGCCAACTTTCTTATTACTGTAGTTTGTTTGTGTGGATTCATTAAACTATATTCCTTTAAGTCATTAACCTGCGGCGCTTATCCATATTCATGAAACTATGAATGAGAGAGACAATCGGTATCACTTGATTATTACATCGTTTCCCAGGTGAGTCTAAGTACTACCTAATATATATTCAATATTCGTAAAAAGCATTTACTTTGTGGCTTGCCAAATTTATAAATAAAACGGATAAACATTGTTTGAAACCACTCATATTTTCAATATTTTGTTGACCGGTTTCGGGAGCACCCTTCCATCTTCAGGACAATATTAAAATTAACCTAAAATACAAAATACTGAGATATATATACATATTTATGAGTTGGAATGGGAAGGAGAAGGGGTAATTGAGGGGATTATTGGAATAGCAATGAAGGAAAAAAAAATAACCTAGAAAAATAAGCATTCTAAATAAGAAAACCATTAAATAGTAAATGTAGTATTTTGAATAGCCAAATTAATTTATCTTATACTCCTATCCTAGATATATTACTAGTAATATTACCGCTCTGTTATTCCCATAATCCCCGCAATTGCCCCTTCTCCTCCCCGTTCTAACTCCTAAATAATAATAATATTTTGAATGACGCCGTTTTTGTCAAAAATCACCTCAAGTGCGCTGTACAGATCTTATTTTCTATTATCAGATATTAATTCCTAGTTTAAATGAGAAAATATACAGTAACAAACTTACCTGGCAGGTCCCATCAGATAAACACACTTATCAACTTAAAATTATAATTATGATTTTTTTATTTAATTGTCCAAACTTTTTTTTTTCGATTTTGGGCATGAGAGCGAAATTAGGAAATGGACTTTTTGAATTTATCGTACAGTACATTAATTGGTTTAAATTTGTATATCTAAAGGTGATTCGTCGAGAGACAGATTATGTTGAGCTTTTTTTAATGATTTTAAATATGTATATACAAGTATATCTTAGTATATTGTTTTGTAGGTTAATTTTAAAATTATCACCATTTAGATGGAAGTGTGTTTCCGAAACCGGTCGACAAAATATTGAAAATAAAAGTGGTTTTAAATAATGTTTACATGTTTTGTTTACCTAATATATTATTAACACGAACCAGTTCAGTTCAATCGATAAAATGCAAATGTGTGGAGAGCGTTGGTCACAGCATTCCTCGTACGACCATCGCCTGCCGCATTGCCCAGCTGACAGTATAGATGCTAACCTACCTACGAGTATCAGGGTACCTACCCAATAGATAATTATGAGTAATGCCCGGTCCAATTGTCAAGCCATTACAGAGCTTTATCCAAAGCTCCCACCCTCGGAGCTTTAGCTCAGCTTTGCACCGTAGACTGTAGACTGAGCTTTATTTATAAAGCCGGCTAGAATAATATAACTCCGATAATCAAGATATACGAACGGACCCGCCGTCCGTATGTCTAAGTCCGGCGAGCAGATAAAGCTCGCTAATTTAATGCCGTCTAGTAAATTGAATTTATGCAAATAAAAATATACGCAGAATGAAAAAGCTGCTTTGAAAAGTGTCCCCGTATGCGAGTCCCTCGTCGGGTTATTTATAACCATAGAGAAATATTTTCAATTAGATGTTTAAATTTAACATCTTAGCAGCGAGATATCTAATAAAGCCGCGTGAAGCGTAGACATTTCAAATTTATATGCCGCATTACTCTAGGTATCTTATGAAAGTTATTATGTCCGTTGATTCACTATGATTTTTAAGAAACATTAATTCTTGTTCGATCACTGAAGGTATATACGTCGTCTGCTAGATGGTTAGACGGCTAGATGGTTTGGGCACGTAGAGCGAATGAATGAAGAAAGGAGTGTGAAAATTATACATGATGCGAAAGTGAATGGAAGAAGTAGTCGAGGACGCCCGAGGAAGACATGACAGGATCGAGTAAATTAAATACTTGAATCAGGGCATGTGGAAGAGTCAGAATAACAGCATAGTATGTATGAAACGAAGTATGAATGTGAATGAAGTAAGGAGTGTGTGCCAAGACAAAGTCGTATGGCGGTTCGTCCTCTCTGCCTACCCCTGCGGAGAAACGTGTTTAACGAATGAAGGCCTCCACGGTCGAGTGGTAAGACGTTTGACAACGCGTCTTAAGGTGGCGGGTTCAAACCCGGCGTGCGCCAATAACTTGTATTCAATTAAATGTGTCATAACACATTTAATTCATATAAAATTAAATAATAAATTTTATTTTCGGCACGTTCCAGGAGTGGTAGATACTCTAAGTATCGCCCTGGTGAAAGACCACCATTCAGAATCAAAACGTTGCTTGAAATGGCTTTAACCGTGTCAGATCTGAATAGCCAGGTACTTTCCAACCTTCCTCTTCCCATCTACTTTCTCTACCCACTACCTTTAGCCTCACAACATACCCCGATCGGGGATGTGATAGTATAACTGGCTCTAGACGGTTGGGAGCAGTTGGAACACTTGTACGATATTAACTATATAAAATAAAAATAAATTGTGAAGTCGGCCAAAAGATGATATTTCGAACAATAAATTGTATTTGAAGAGGTATACGCAATATTTGTAGCAGCAACGTCGTAACTGCACATAATAATTTCTACATCAATTTATCTTTTTCCAACCCTCAATTAATATTCACTTTTTTCATGTCGATAAAATGATATTTCAATATCACAGATAAATTTTCGCCACTGAACAAAGTCGAGAATAGAAGCCACTCTACTCTAATAAAAATTTACAAGAGATAAACTTAACACTTCCACATCTGCACGCGTATGCCTAAAAACTGAGTTTTATGACAAAAGTAAGGTACAAAAAACATAACTGTCTAAAAATATTGCAACCCTAAATTACGGTCTCGTGTTTGCGGAAAGCTACGGCGATATTGTGTCAAAACACTTTTACGGTCCGTCTATTGAATAACTGAGTAATTGCATTTTTAAAGCGTCCTAAATCCGCTTAAGGTCCTGAAAAAAGCCATAAAACCTTTAAAAAACTGAGTAGTAGTCTTTTTATTGTTTTCTTTTCTTTCTGAATTGTTTGGAAATGCTTTGTTTTAAATGGTCCACGTCTATCAACCCATTCTTTTTCGTAAAAAAGGGCATAGGAATTCTCGTACCTTTTTGTTGTAATCTTTCCTAGAATATTGTATTTTGACCTTCAAGCCTTTTCTTTTGCTTCAGTCGTTTACAAAGATAAAAAAAAATCACAATGCATTTTTGCCTCGTTTTTAAAGTAGATAAGAATTTTGAATTATGTTTACTTTTGTTAATTATTTGGTTGAACATTTAATTTATATAAAAATAAAAGCGTTTTAATTGGATTGATTAATTAATAGAATGAAATAGTAAAATAACACATACATCAACGTTTTAGGGAGACAAGAGTAACTACTTTACATAATGAAAAAATATTATTACTAAAACAACCAGTCTTATCTGCTATCTAAAAGCCAGATTGATAGAATTGCAAAAAATATATTTTATACGATATTTTCCTGTCCAATCCAAATTTTAAATACCATATTATGTTATTATTAAGCTGAACGTTCATACGTGAACCACCAATTTAGTTGCATGTTAAAGATTTAACTTATTTATTATTAAAATTGCATGTTACGTGTAATTAATGCCACATTCATTTTTATTTAAAAGTAAAATTAGGCGAAATAGATACTCAAAAGTAACTTAAATGTCAGAGGAACTAAATTGGCTTACAGTGAAACAGACGCTAACGTTTGTCACGTGTTTATACAGACAATGAAGAACAACTTGTTACCAAAACATTGAGATATACAATATTTTTTCTGACAAAATTGCAAATGCAAAGAAATCAGACTACCAGAATAGAATAAAGCCAACAAACAAAATAGTTTACTATACAAAGGGATGAAATCTTATTATGTGCTTTCGTAAACCATCATAATAATAAATGATAATAATCATGCCAATCGATAAATTCAAAATAGCCTGTAAGAACTATGTAAAATACATGTAAATCAAAACAACATGTAGTATATAAGTTAAAATATTACTAAATTAAAAATAAAATGAAATAGTTACAAAATTTGAATACTTCAATGTTCAAGTAAATGTATAAAATAAATAAAACTTAAAACTAGAATAATCTTGGAGTAAGAATTTATATCGAGAGAGAGAGCTAAATATTTTTTCCCAACTTATACAAATTTACGATAAATCACTATCTCCGGATTTTACATCGTAAATCGTTAGAGAAAAAGAGACAAGAAAAGATGTTATATAATATTGCACCATTTTTAGCTACGTATGCATGTTTTCCGTCTCCCGCGTCTCCGGCGACTCCGCCCACTATTTTTTGTTTTGCGACACAACTCAACGGTTTTTAAGGTTATATTCTATAGTTTTGTTGAAAACAACACTGTGAAACAGTGGTTATATATATATATAAACAAAACATTACGCTGACATGTGCTATGAATGGACGTAAAAAGGTATGTCCATGAAAAGCCTAACTACGCCCGAGTCAGAAAAAAATAACAATCCTGACTTCACTGTTTCGCAAAGCTATCCCTTCTAGTTTATTTTTGCTCCGAGAGAATAACAATTGGTAGAATACTACAAAAAAACCTTACTGAAACAACAAAAAGGTAGGTGGGCACGGAATATGCCCATAGTTATGTCGTAGAAATTCTGTATCGTGAAAAAAATTGATATGGTTTATAAGTTGCCATTTTTAATCATGTTGATTTTCGATTCGGCCAACTGTTGTTTATTTCTGAAAATTATAGAAAAACAAAACTACGTAAAAAGGCAACATGGTGGTGCACTGTTACAAGCTGTTTACGTCGCCGACATAATAACGGTAATTTATGGCACTTAAGTAAGGGTTAGAAGGTTTTTTTCTATGGGGCGCGTCGTGGACCCAATAGCACGGCCTCCAAGGCTCCGGGCCGGGGGCGATTATCCCAAAACATCCCACAATGGCCGCGAAAAAAACAATATTTTGTTTTTTAAACTAACCTTGGCCGGAATTCTTTTCTGATCCTTTTTAGTCTGCATTAGGAAGTGGCCATTGTGTTCAGAACATTCGTATACCTCCGAAAAACTCAGTTAAGATATTCTTATCGAGGAGCGCGGTTAGTATGTGTCGCTTTCCTGGGTGTGTTTTTACCAATTTAATCACTACGTTGCTTGTAAAAATAACTACGGAGTGAAAAAGTACTGTTTTTTTGAGATACGTGATGGCGGAGATCCTTGGAACAGCTGATTGTACAGCTGAGGCTCTAGGGGGTGGGGATAACAATGACTCCTGCTGTTCATTCAACCAATAACGTGTGCCGTGTTAGTAAAGTATACAGAGTAAATCGTAAGTACAAATAAATTTAAAAACAAAAAAATGTGTTAATTTATCAATGTTTCAGTATTAGAACGATGACTCACTAACTCCCACATATAAGTGCCTGTTATCCATTGTGGTGAAATTTGCTCTCATGCCCTAAAATAATTACAAAAAAAAACATTAATCATTTAAATAATGCCAACTAACTATAATTCTACCAATAGCATGTCCTCTGAGAGTCAAACTGTTTCTTTCTGCAAACTATAAATAACTAAAGTAATTGTGTTTTTCTGAAGTGACTTGCCGGGTGAATGTACTTCTGCATATCTGTGTGCGCAAGGAATATCAGAATGAGTCAATAAACGCAGGTGTTCAGGAGAGCCAAAACAAAAATTAGGTATTTCGTTTTTTGTATGTAATCATGTTATATGTCACATGTCCTTTTCAATAGCACTTTATTTTATTTTCTGATGCATCTCATTTTTCCTTGGTAGACATGTACCTATGCATACTTATCTAAAAATTTTATTTATTTAACTCATTATGTTCTTCCTTGCGCACACAAATATTATCGCTGTACATTACATAAATAAATAATAATATTCCAAAGATTATATGTAGTTAGTAATATAATGGAGCCTTAGAATTGAAATTTGTACAGCGCCCAGAGCTAGTAAGAGTATGGCATCTCCAATTGGGGTATGTTGTGAGGCTGAAGGTAGTGGGGAGGGGGAGTAGATGAGGAAGAGGAAGGTTGGGAATTACTTGGTTGTTAAGATCTAGTCACCAAACACGATTTCGATTCTGAATGGTGATCTTTCGCCAGGGCGATAGATGGAGTATCTACTACTCTGGAACGTGCCTCAAAATATACTATTATTTTTATTGACATATGTTGATTGAATAAAAGTTATTTGCGTACGCCGGATTTGAACTCGCGACCTCTGGACTCGTAGTCGAGCGTCTTACCACTTGACCACGGAGATATTTCAATCTACTTAAATAAGCACCTATATACGACTCTACGAATGTGTAATATAATTTGATACATAGTAACTAAATTGATGGGTACGTAAATATCTCTACATATTAAAATTAGAAATTGATCTAACTACTCATTTAACCTTGATAGGTTTAGCGAGTATTCAAATTTTCTTTGGGGTAATTTGAACATTGAACGGGTTATGTGAACAGAAAACATAAATTATCCACAAGGTTTATCAACCGAGAGCTACATAGGTAGGAGCTCGGAAACCACTCTTACGCAATGCCTATATTTTTGTCGCTTTAAAATTACATACGATCTGTATGTATTTGATATTTAATCCGTTTCTTTGTCGGATTCGAAGTCTGCCGGAGCCAGAAATTTATCACCATCAGGAAATTTATTTGTTCAGTTCACGGACAAACGTCAAATAAGTCTTTCCGATTTCAGGAATTGTTCGTATATAGGTGTGTACATTTTTCAAAGTTTTTTTAAAGCGTGCGGTGATAAATTTGTCGGAAACGTTGGCAGGCTTGGTCACGGCAGACCACGCTTTCTGAAACACGCCCATAAATTAATACCAACATGCAGATTAAAAATAAAATTAAAAAAACGGGCTAGGTGTAATGGCGGCAAGCATAATTCGATGCATACAAGGATGTAGAATCGAGCGATAAAGATTGTTCATTATTTATTTCACACTCCGAGACCGTGATTTGATTCGCGGTACCTTCCGGGGCATTACACGGGGAAACTGAAAACGGTAGCCTTAATAATTTATAGATCCTCAATTATAAAGTTTTTGATGCCTTTCGAGAGATGGCGTTTGTCGGTGAAGGTTCTCAATCAGACCATAGATCGATATCTATATGCCTAATGGTATACGAAATTTTAATAATATTAAAAATGGGATTCACAGCAATAGAAAACGAGTTTAAAAAAGTACCTCGATAATATTAAATCAATCATTTTCACCGTATAGGTAACTAGGTACTAACTTCATCTATGAAAATAACCTTAAAGTACATGGAGTGGTACCTATCCAAGGCAGTGTAGTCAGTTTTGTTGATGATTTTTATGACTAGGGCTAGGGTATTTATACATCCATTCATAGCACATTTCGACATAATGTTTTAGTTTATTCGTATAACTACTTTTGCACAGTATTGTTTTCAACAAAAATAATGCATATAACCGTTTGGTTGTGTCGAATTTAGTCGTATTTGAAAAAATGTGGGTGGAGTCCCCGGAGACGCGGGAGACTAAAATCATCCTTACAGTACATAAAAGCGGTGTGTTATTTTTGTTGTCTCTTTCTCTCTCATAGCACATGACGTAAAAACCCCTAGAAAGTGATTTATCGCAAGTTTGTATTGGTTGGGTAAAAATAATTAGCTCTATCCCCATACATTGTTACTCCAAGGAAATAACTGATACAAGTTGTTGTCCTCCTAAAAAAATATGATTGCAAAAGTTAGTAATTAAAAAAAATCGTTTCTTCATTCAAAATGGTTTTCGTACTTGGAAATCTTGAATATAAATTCACGGAACACCACTGATACTGATTTGATTTTTTTTTATAGTGAATACCGCACAAGAGTCTCAAATGCTCCCAACCATCTAGAGCCAGTGAGACTATGGCATCCCCAAATGAGGGTATGTTGTTAGGCTGAAGGTAGTGAGGACGGGAAGAAGATGGTGTAGAGGAAAGCACCTGGCTATTCAGATCTGGTCACCAAACACGGCTGAAGCCATTCCAAGCAACGTTTCGATTCTGAATGGTGGCTTTTCACCAGAGCAATACTTACCATTATCTACCACTCTGGAACGTACCCCAAATAAACTTTACATTATTCAATATGAATTAAATGTGTAACGACACATAATAATTAAATAAAAGTTATTGGCGGGCGCCGGGGTTCCACCCGTAACCTTTGAATTTGTGGTCGAGCGTCTTACCACTCGACCATGGATGTCATCAATATTCATATTTTGAGAGGCATTGAATAAATTGTACACAATACCAGTGTGGAAAGGCAAAATTGCTGTCACGCGAAACAATAAAAATTCAAAAGAATATCAGGAGTCTGAAAAAGAATATATGATGCGAAAGTGAATGGATGAAGAAGTCGAGGACGCCCGAGAAAGTATATCAAATACTTGAATTGGTCATGTGAAGAGTCAGAATAACAGAAGAGTATGTATGAGACGATGTATGAATGAGAATGAAGCAAGGAGTGTGTGCCAAGACAGATTTATATGGCGGTCCGTCCTCTCTGCCTACCCCTGTGGAAACGGGGTGGTGGTTAGTTAGTTAGTTTTCATTAGAATATCAGAACTTTAAAATATGAATGCGAAACATGTAGATTTGAAAAATATTTTTGTACAATTTAAATGTCCGTTACTTCTCTACATACGAGTAGTTATAGAAATAATGAACTGGCTAAAATAATTCAAGTGAACTGAAGAATTTTTTAGTAGAAAGTATGTAGTTGGTAAAAAGATGGAACCTAATGAATGAGATACGTACAGCGCTCTTGAGATTATTTTTACAAAAAAAGGCCATATAAATTTTCCATATATTATTTTTTTTATTCGCATTTATAATTTAAGAGTCTCCCAGCCGTTGAACGCACCGCTTTTGAGTGGGGTAAACATATTTATACTAAAATAAAAGCTTTACAGTACGCGGTTGCACGACGTGGCCACACGTTTATCTTGAGATAGGCGTGTTTTGCTGCACGCAATCCTTGGAAACATCCCAGCTATTAACCGATGAAGTTACAAATATATAGACACGTTTTAGAATATTAACGCAAAATGTGGCAAGTAACAAACACACTTACGTTACCAGCAAATTCATCATTCAAATATCGGTAATGTAGCATCATTTGTGACAAAGATATACATCCATAAAATGTGTGTGTGTGAACGAAACAGATGTAGGATCGGAATGCTCTAGTAAGAATGAGAAAGCACTTCGCTTACTCGCTTACGTGAAGACGTCATTATGTTAGTCAACAATGGAGATAGTTGTGTTGTCTAAAATAGTAATAAGCGCGTATTTATAAATTAAGTTTTATTCCTTTGCTTTTAGTATTCTTTGCAGTGTAATTGAAACATTTTCTCATCACAAACGAGGGCATTTTGGCACTTCTTTTTGTAATTTGATTAGATATAGTAGACGACCCCAAGCGACGCGTGACAGTTTAATACTAAATTGGCCTAAACACAGAGCACACCAACTAGCGTGGTTTTTGTTTGCCAATTTGAGAGCGCTACAACGTGTCTATATATTTCTAACGTCATTGGTATTAATTAACTTTGTAACCATCACGCTGTTACCCCGCAGAGGTAGGTTAAGAGAATGGACCGCCAAACAAATCTGTTTTGGCACAAACTCCTTGCTTCATTCACATTCATACACTGTCTCAAAAATACGCTTATGTTATTCTGAATTTTCACATGACCAAATTTTCCGATTCAAGTGGTTGATTCACTCGATCGTGCCATGTTTTCTTCAGGCGTCTCCAACTTCTTCTTCCGTTCACTTTCGCATCGTATATTATTTTCACACTCCTTTATTCGTTCATTCGCTCAACATGCCCAAAACATCTAAGTATCCCTTTCTTGATCCTATTCTGTTACGCTTACATCAGCCTCGTATTTTTTCAGGAAATCCAAATTTTTAACACTGTTTTACGCACGTACGCCTCAGGGATCTCATTTCTACAGCATTCAGTCTACTTTCATTTTTCCTTTGTTAGATCCTTATCTCACTGCCATAATAATAATAATAATTGATTTATTTGTACGAGTATAGCGCCGTTTTTGTGAAAAATCACCTCAAGGGCGCTGTACAGTATTTTATTATTTGTATTTTATTTTCTGTTATTACATATTAATTCTTAGTTAAAATAAGAAAACATACTGGAAAATACATCAGGGTTGGTATGAGCACTCCGTTATGGACTGCTAGCTTATTCGCTTCAAATATATTTTAAAGTTTTAAATTAAGAATAAATATATACCAGTTTTCGGAAAAAAAAACCTGAATTTGAATTCAATTTTTCTAAAACACTTTGAGTTTGATCTTTTACCCTAAAATATTTCATACGTTTCTGTATTTGATCGGAAAGGATGCGTTTTAAGTTTCTTTCTGAATTTTCTTGATCCCAATGCGTCTGGTTAATTTGGAAAGAAGATTATTCCAAGCTTTAGGTAATGCTTTAATCTAAAAGCTCGCCCTCAGACTACGTGCTTTCCTAACAATTTGATTGTATTTAAATTCATCAATAAGAACTACCTTTTATCAGAAATAAAAGGAAATTTTCTTGTTTCAATACTATGGCAAATGCACATACTTACAATGAATCAAATGACTTTTAAACTAATAAATTACCTACAAACTCGTGTTGTATTACAACCCACCTATGCTGAGAAAGTAAAAGCGAGAATTGGTAACCAGTTAATAACAACTAATGCCTAATTAGTTATTAGTTATTACTAATGACTAATCGCAATGAATAACAACCAAAACTACCTTCCTACAAATAACACTTTGTTGCTACTATTCAATACATAAATCAACATTTTTTTGCCAATTATGGGTGTGAAATCTTACAGAATATGGCTGATAGATTTTAACAAATAACTTATAACGTATGTAGCTATTATATATTTAATTTTCCTACCGTCTCACTATAGGATAGAATAAAGAATTTTACTTCGGGGTTATTTAGAAACTGAACGGTTCGATTTTCAAAAATAACTCTATTTTCGTAGCTTTGTGGTTTGACATATTTAATGCAATGAATAAATAACTCTTTATAAGACCAAAGATTTTATTTTAATTTTTATATCCGATTGGTTTCGCTTAGCTTTAGCATCATCAGGGTATAACGTTAAACAAAGCAAAAATACAAAGTATGCGATTATAATAATAATAATATTTGGATAATTTGTATAGCGCCGTTTTTGTGAAAAATCACCTCAAGGTACAGAAAAGATACATACAGAAAGAAAACACAATATAAAATAAAATAAGAGAACAGTAAGAAAACAAAAGAATAACATTTAAATTATAACAAATAAACTAAGGAAAAAGACAGATAACATGAAAAAAGAGGCAAAACGTCAATTGAGAACGTGACAAAAGAGTAATGAGAAATTTTACGGGAAATATACCTAATATGTATAATAAATACTGGACAAATTTAATTGATTATTAAGAATTACTATTAATTTTAATGGCTTTCCTTATGTCTAGTGCTTATAAATTATTAAAATCTGTTGCCATGATCATTTTTATGAAGAATTTTATTCATTTCATTTACAAAATAACTGTTTTGATCAGTTTTTTTTTTTTAATTCGTATAAAATGCAAGTGTTTTAGAATGCGACGAATCCCATGAAGACCACCATGAAAATAATACTAACCATATCTATTTTGCGAATACAATAACCGCATACTGAACGTTGCGTGCAAGTTTTCTCGCACGGGCCCAAAGATAGAAAACGTATCATATTTCATGATAAAGTAGGTTGATGGTTTACAGAATTTCTACTTTATTTGCATAGTGGTATGCGGTTATTATAAATTTATGCATAACACAGTGTGTAAGAATAAACCCAATCGACCATCGAGAATTCATGAGATTTCTGCGAAAGTTAAAACAGCATTTTTTAAATTTTCCAAATGACGTAGGTATTAAAAATATACTTTCAGATGGTCTTCTCGTCAGAAATTTTTGAACTAACAAACTTTCTATTCGAATATTATTTTGTGAGCAATGTGACATCCGATTTCGTACGCCAAAATCATTTTTTTTATTAAAACGTTAATATAGTTACAAAAATACATTTATTGGTATATATTTCTAAGAGGAGATAAAAAAATTTCATTCCGTTGAGGATAAAATTTTAAAATAAAAAGGAATAATATTTTAAAGGGAGTACAAAAGAAGAGGTAACAAGCGAAAAAAATACATCCAAAAGAGAATCATTGGAGTAGAGATTAATTGGATAAACAACATAAATACAATAAAAAAGATATTCACACATACATAGAGGTTTTTCAGATAGGATATATTATCACTGATTAAAAAAATTGACGAGATAATATCCTTTAAGTGCTTTTGCAAAAAATTTTTTGTTCCTAACTGGGAACTTTAATTCTTTGAGTAATGCGTTGTATTGTGTATAGGCAATGTATTGTAAGGGATTAATTCCAAATTTAGCGGTGTGAGTAGTAAGTATATTTGATTTTGTACTGGTGTATGTCTGAATGAAAGGAAACTAGGATTTAATGTTTTTAAATCGTAACATTGTTTTTTAAAGTCAGGATATGATTGCGAAGTCCGAACAACCTAACATAGTAAGGTTTAACGTAATGTAAAGTTATAAAAATGAGCAGCACGATATTGTACGACTTTTTAGATATGCTACGTGTCCAGTTTTAAGCGGGTTATCCAAACTCATCAGCTCTGTCCGGATTTATCAACACTGTAAGGATTGCGTTACGTCCGATTTAATGCGAATTTTTAGGGGGTTTTCAACCCTGTTCGAAATGGAAAATTACCAACGAGCCAATAAATATCAATAAAAAAATAAGTGGAAAAAAAAGGAAAGGTATTTTTTAAAAATTGTTTTTTTTTAACTACACGTTTGTCCAAACTTTTCCGAAAAACTTTGACAACCCTATCGATGCAGTGATATATGTGTTAAAGAAAAGACCAACAGTGCATACTCTGTACGGATTTATCAACACTGTAAGGATTGCGTTACGTCCGACTTAATACGTTTTTTTCTGGGTTTTCAACCCTGTTCGAAATACAAAATTACCAAAGAGCCAATAATTTAAGAATAAAAAAAAACGTGAAAAAAGGGTATTTATTAATAATTGATATTTTTTTTTATTACACGTTTGTCCAAACTTTTTCCGTAAAGCTTTGGCAACCCTATCGATGCAGTGATATATGTGTTAAAGCAAAAACCAACAGTGCATACTTGATTACCTACTTCCTCACCCCTCCCGGAAAGTATTAGAGACATCCTTATTAACAACCTCCTTATTCATTATCACGTATGTTATCTACGTTAAATACTGAACAATGCTATAATTATAATTTTAATTCGGTTTATTAAGTGTCTGCCCTTATCGGTGATATTGTAACTCTGGTGCATAACTTAATGCAACGGGCTCGCATGCATCAAAAATGCAATCTCGAGGCTTCCCACATAATTTCGGAGGAGCAATTTGAATTTAAGGTTAAATTAGTTTAATCGTGGCAATTATGTTAACCTCTAGAGCGGTTAGACGAAAAGAGGTGTTACGAAAAGGAACCGGTTTCTGCTCAATTATAAATCAAGACGAGATATATAGACAGGTACCTAATTTTTTACTCACCTGATGCTTATGTTATATCTACGCTCATTGGACGGTGTTTTTTTTTGTTTTAAATATTACGTTGGCAAGATATTTTGTTCACGTTTAATGGCTGATTTATGTTAGGTTAGAATATTGGTGAAGGATCTGTTTTTTATTAAAGTGTAGAAAAAGTCGAGAATTTAAACAATGCGGATCTTCAGTTCGTTATAATATAAAGAATGATTTGTAAAGCTGGGAAAAACTGTTATTTACTATAAAACGGAAAATCTGTACGTTCATCTGAAACATTCGAATAGCTGAAACTCGCGAACGGTGAGCTCTGGCACTATGTCTTCTAGATTAACGCAAGTTTTTGCAGTTTTGAAATCAAACATTTTCTAATCAGCTTTTTTTTAATGAATACCCCACAAGAGTCTCAAGTGCTCCCAACCGTCTAGAGCCAGTAAGACCATGGCATCCCTAAATAGTGAAGTAGATTGGGGAGAGGAAGGTTGGGAAGTACCTGGCTGTTCAGATCTGGTCCCCAAACACGGCCAATTAAAGTAACGTTTCGATTCTGAATAGTGGTCTTTCACCAGGGCGATACTTATAATGTACGTGCGGCAAATATACTTTTTTTATTATTTTTGTATGAATTAAATGTGTTATGACACATATTGATTAAATAAAATTTATTGGCGCGCGCCAGGCTTGAACCCGCGACCTTTGGATTCGTAGTCGAGCGTCTTACCACTCGACCATGGATGCCGTCAAAGCTGTTCCATTTGTGTAAATAAAGTAAAATAAAATGTATATTATTCGCAAAGCAACCGTAATCAGACACAAATATGATGTTTTTAAATTAGAATTAATATTAGGCTTTATGATTTTTATTTTGATATTAATTATTGAAATAATATCAATAATTTTCAACGTACATATGAAACAGAAAAAGCGAAAAACTAAAAAGAATAACGATCGAGACCGAGACTCGAACATGGAACCTCTACTCTATCCAGGAGTATTGTATCTGCCAATTGTGCTACTGAGACCTTATTAGAAACCGGCATTTTGATCGATCTTAATTTTTCCACAATAATAGTTAAATAATAATGAAAATAGTTGGAAAATTTGTATAGTTCCGTTTTTATGAGAAATCACATCTAAGACGCTGTAAAAATATTAATTATTAGGCCTTATCTTATTATTAACTACAAAAGATCTATGGCATATTCATTATGGCTAACAGATTTTATCAACGAACCCATCAATCAATAATACAAAAATATATTTTAAATGAATGTGACAAATTTAATGGGCCCGATACTGCGTAAAAACCTACATTATATACAAAATAGGAAAGTTACTTCAGATGCCAACAGTATCGTGAGCTTTCAGTTTTACACTAAATTTCCGGTCGAGCTTTGGTTTTCACCCTTGTACCTTTTAATCTAAACGTCGTGAATGATTTATTTCCAGCCGATTCGAGGCTGTTTTCTCTATGAGCCTTGTAATCTTTGGAAACTTTTTAACATCAGCCGCAATAAATCTACTGCGTGCGGATAAGTGAACATCGAACACCTCTCCGTGAGCTTTTAGTGAAGTGAACACCAAAATGTGAGCATTGTGAACACGACACAAGAGCCCCGAGTGTTATCTCCACATACGTTATGTACTTGTTCACGAACACTGGCCTGAACACTGGACGTGACTATGTTTATATACGAACTCGACATGTGTTAAGGTTCAAGAGTGGTGCCTATATACACTGCAAACATGTAGCATGATACAATATGTAAATCAAGAGGAGATATCAAGTTATACTTGAGTTATGGGGTGTGCGGGATTAGTTGCTACAGGAACACAGGTCTTGAATGTATGGAATTCTTGAGATGATTTAAACAATAATAACTAATAGTCAGTATATACGAGTATCTACATAAAATACAAGAGTTAAAAAATATTCAGTGCGTAGGTGAATACATTGAGTATGCTCTCAATTGAAAAAAATATAGAGAAGTTAACAAGACGGGTGAATGCAGGAAACTCCATTAATGGAGGACTGAACGCTGTTGGCTCAAATAAGAAATTGTCCAAAGAAGCGAAGCTAACAGTCCGCAATGGAGTGCTTATACCAAACCTGATGTATGGCAGTGAGGCATGGAACTGGCAGAGGAAGGATGAAAGTAAACTGAATGCTGTGAAAATGAGATCCTTGAGACGTATGTGCGTAAAAGCATGTATGACCGTATTAAAAATGTGGATATCCGGAAAGAATGCAAGGCTGATGTGAGCGTAATAAAGAGGATCGAGAAAGGGACGCTTAGATGGTTTGTGCATGTAGAGCAAATGAACGAAGAAAGGAGTGTGAAAAGAATATATGATGCGAAAGTGAATGGAAGAAGAAGTCGAGGACGCCCGAGATAGACATGGCACGATCAAGTAAATCAAATAATTGAATCGGGTCCTGTGAAGAGTCAGAATGACAGAAGAGTATGTATGAGACGATGTATGAATGTGAATGAAGCAAGGAGTGTGTGTGCGGTCCGTCCTCTTTGCCTACTCCTGCGGGGAAACGGCGTGATGGTTAGTTAGTTAGTTAGTAACAATAATTTGGGTAAGTAAGAGAACTCAAAAAATTATATTTAAAGAAGAAAAAAAACGCAATGCTCATATAAATTTTGTGTGTTTTTATCAGCTACTGGGTGGCAATACATTTTTTTATAATAAGTAAATTTCATTAAAACAACGTCGTTGTTTAGATATTTGTGTACCAGAATATTAAAAAAAATAGTTCCAGCATGACAATGCTCGACCCCACGTTACGAAAGTGGTCATGACATACTTGGACACGTTAAAAGTCCTACCCGCCGTATTCTCCAGACGTTGCTCCCTCTGACTATCATTCGTTTCGATCAATGGCACACGACCTGGCTGACCAGCACTTCCGATCTTATGAAGAAGTAAAAAATTGTATCGATTCGTGGATCGCTTCAAAAGATGACCAGTTCTTTCAACGCGGGATCATAAACGTAAAACCAGTTTTTTTACAATAAAGCATTGAATTACGAAAAAAAACTACGGAAGCAAAGTTGTACCCCTTGCATTGATTAAAAAAAAAATCTATAAAAGTATTTCGAAGTCACTGTTGGAATTAAATAAATTATTATTGATTAATCATATTTTTTATTAACAATTCTGCATACTCAACTGAATTTTTTTACTCATTCCGTTTTCCTTTCGCACACAGAATGAATCTATGGCATATTAATATTTACCATTATAATAATAATAATAGATTTGGATAATTTGTATAGCGCCGTTTTTGTGAAAAATCACCTCAAGGGCGCTGTACAAATCTTAATTTCTACTTAATATTAATTCTTAGTTTATATAAATATACAGCAACATACTTACCTGGTAGGTCACTTCTGGCAGGACACAATCACCATATTATAATAACCTAAAATTTAGAATTACTTAAATTTTTATTTTTATTTTTTATTTTATTTTATTTTGTTTATTTATTTATTTATTTATTTTTATTTTATTTTTTATTTTTTTTCATTTTTAGGGCATGAAGGCAAATTTAAGATAAAGTATATCGGAGGTATTTTTTAACTTTTCGTAGTGAAGAACAGATAATGGTGATAATCTTCTAATGAATTTAAGGAATGAGAGTCTGAAAAGTTTTCTTGGTTCTATTGGGCTTGTTACATCTTGATTATGGATGATTTTCTGAAAAAAAGTTTTGCTGAACTCTGCCGAAATTACTCTCAGATCATGTGGTAGTCCATTCCAGGTTTTGTGCGGTCCGAAGGCGCTCAAACTTAGTGTCTGGTGTGCGCTTTGGTTCTTTCAACCTTCCGATAGCCGATGACATTGCTGATCTAAGAGTTGACTGTCGCGAATTGGAATCTTCAGGAATACACAATTCCGATAAATACGGAGCCATTCCGTTAATTGATTTGAAAACCATCCAGCAAAGCTTAAACTGGATTCTTTCGGGACATTTAAGCCAGTGAAGATTTTTGGTGCTCTGAGATATGGGAATATTTTGATACGCCGGTGATAAGTCTTGCGGCGTTGAAGACTAGTTGTAGTTTGTTAATTTGATATTTAGGAAGACTAGCGTATATTCCGTGCAGTAATCTAAACGCGAAACGACGCGAGTTTACAAGTAATTTGGTTGCCTCTGTTGGCAGGTTTCTTCGCACTGATTTTATTTGTCGTTGAAAGAACCCTGTGTCTTGTTAATTTGGGATTTAAGGGAGAAATCAACTCAAATTGACGCCTTAGAAGTTTGATGGATGTCTTTGGAATAATGTCACTGAGACAGCTATTGGGGATTATTGATGTTATGCTGACGTCTGCTTGTGGCGGTCCAGAGAAACTCTGTCTTTGAAGGGTTCAAGGTATTTGAGGTCAAGAAGTGATCGCTTCTAGGCACAGTGCGGATTTTCAGACTGTCTATTTCTGTCGGTGAGCAGTAAAAGTAAACTTGCTGGTCGTCGGCGTAGCAATGTGATATAAGGCCGAATGATTTGATTATTTGAGCGACATCATTTATGAAGAGGATGAAGAGCAGTGGGCCCAGAACGGACCCCTGGGGTACTCCAGATGAAAGCGTTGTAAAATTATTATGTACAGAGATAATACACAGAACCATATATAACTGGCAGTTCTCTTCAGATAAGAAGACTTTGCTTATCTTGACCTTGCTGTAGACTCAGAAACAATTATATGCTGTTCCTCAATCATCACAAAACTAACTTTTGGGTATAATTCTCCAATGTCCAGAATGTCAAGACTTATTAACTCAAGCCATGGTCTTGAAATTTTTGGTAGCAGTCTAAATGATTTTTGTCATTCTTTTACGACTCCACCAAACCTTTGACTAGACCATGGCTTGAATGTTCTCTCTTATGTTTATTTTGCCTTATTTTTGTCATCTCTTCATTTGTTATTATGTATATGCTATTCCTTCACTGTTGATTTTTTTCAATTTCGTGTTTTATTTGTATTTTTTGTAATTTGGACTTTTGTAATTGTTCGTTAATTCACAATTTTAATCTCACATTTTTGCCTTTCAAGATAACCGTGACTTACTAATTTGTGATTTCTCATTGGCTCACCCATTAGAAATAACTACTGCCTTGCAGGAATGCAAGCAAACGAATAGTTTACTTCAACATATCTCATACAACAAAGGCTCTCAATGCATTGTTTGAAATATGAACCGCGCTATCTCACTGGCAAACATCCACCACAAATATTTCTGATTAAGCTAACTAAGTAATGATGCTAACTTCCAAACCCAAAGTAATTATTCTTCACTAACAGGGCATAAATATTCAGTCTCATTTCCTGTAAAAAAGCATTTACATCACCAGCTTATTAAAAAGGCTTCACTAAATGTACCAACAGAAATCGTGAAGAAGGAATAGGTTTCTGTTTTTTAATGAAAGTCTTCTCTTTTGTTGGCTTGTTGTTCTGATGCATATACGTGTATTGAACCCTGAAAGGAGTTAAACATTTTGAAGTGGCTTCGTAAACTTCTGTAAGATCTTAAATTCGACAAGTATATTATTTGCTTCTACTGTCTTTTCCTTATCGCTGTGAATTTTCACTTATAAGACAGTTGCGTACTTTTTACATCTTAATAAAAAGACAAAAGAGAACGATAAGTGTGTACACATGAAAAAAAAATATTGCACCGCCCATTGTTCTCGAAGCCTGTGCTAATTGGTATTTTTTTTCACGATTGGAGAAAAAATTTGAACTAGACACCTACAGAGAAGCGCCACCATATTCTTATTTCGCAATCTCAATTAAAAACGTTTATTTGGAAAGAATGACCCTATGGCCAGTTAAAACGTCTCAAAAAGTTAGATTTTAAAAAATAAGTTAACGTTTTAAAAATTTTCAAAAATCAACATTAAAATTATTATTTATATTGCTTTACGTTTTTTTTTTTTTAATTAAATTTTTTTCTTAAAATCTATCTTTTAGAGACGTTTAAACCAGCCATAGGGTTATTCTCTCCAAATAAACGATTTTAATTGAAATTGCGAAATAATAATAAAGTGGCTGTAATGTTTATCTCGAATTATATCTTACGGTTTTTATTTCACATATTTATTAAATAAAAATAAATAATATCGAGTTTTGAAAAGATAAGATTCCTCAGGCATATGTGCGTAAAACAATGTATGACCGTGTTATAAATGTGAATATCCGGACAGAACGCAAGGCTGATGTAAGCGTAATGAATAGAATCAATAAAATTTGGGCATGTAAAGCGAACGAACGATTGGAAAAATGAGTCTGAAAAGAGTCAATGACGCGAAAGTGAATGGAAAAAGAAATCGGGGACGCCCGAGGAAGGCTTTGCACGATCAGGTGAGCCAAATGCTTAAGTCTGGCCATCTGAAGAGTCAGAATAACAGAATAGTATGTATGCGACGATGTATGAATGTGAATGAAGCAAGGAATATGTGCCAAGACAGAATTGTATGGTGGTCCGTCCTCTCTGCCTACCACTGCGGATAGCGGGAAGTTAAAAACTTAACTGTTATTTTTTCATGTTGATAAATTTACTGAAATACTATATCGAAATTTCAGTAATGCCCTACGAAACTGAATTCTTGCGCATTCATTCGCAGCATTTCTTCAAGCATCGAAAAACTAAAAATAATTGACCTTTTTTGGCTTAGCAAATTGTAAATAATTTAATTAAGTTTACGGGGTAAAACAGTTTTTTGTGAGTAAATAGTTCTAAATAAGAGCTTTTTTATTTCCGTTTTTTTTTATATGAATACCGCACGAAAGTTTCAACTGCTTCCAACCGTCTAGATCCAGTTAGACCATGGCATTCCCAAATAGGGTATGTTGTGAGGCTGAACACGGTTAGAGCCATTCAAGCAACGTTTCGATTCTGAATGGTGGTCTTTCACCAGGGCGATACTTAGAGTATCTACCACTCTGGAACGTGCCGAAAATATACTTTTTATTATTTTTATATGAATTAAATGTATCATAACACATATTGATTAAAAACAAGTTATTGGCGTACGCCGGGTTTGAACTCGCGACCTTTGGACTCGTAGTCGAGCGTCTTACCACTCAACCTGGAAAAAACTACCAGAAAATATTATTATAACGTTCTTGGTAGATGCCTAATATGATCATAAAAGGTGATAAAACTACCTCTGTCAGCCATAAAACTAAAATCTTTAAGTCACAGATGATTCACTATGAATATCAATATTCATCTTTTCCGGACCTAATAGTATACATTCCATAGACTTACTTAAAATTGTACCAGTCTGAAGATGCCTGTCACGAGGTCAAACCGTTCAGGTCTTAAATAAAAAAATAGTGGAAAAAAGTTAAAAATTTAGCATTATTAAAATCATTATCATAAAAGCTCTTTAGCGTCTGTTGATTTTGATTCGAGGTTTAGTTGAAAACTATGAATGCTTCGGACGAGCGGGTACGATTGGCATTTCCAAGGT
This sequence comes from Drusus annulatus, assembly GCA_022651775.1. NCBI lineage: Eukaryota > Metazoa > Arthropoda > Insecta > Trichoptera > Limnephilidae > Drusus > Drusus annulatus. Next base: position 1,357,202 of record JAGWCC010000006.1, read on the forward strand.
AGTCCAGGGTTAAAAGGTTCGCAAGTTGGTATTTATCGGATAAGTTCCCTCAGTGCGTGTTCAAACCCGATATATCAGAGGTGGAAAGTGAAGCGTGCAACTGGCGGTGCTAACTCACCTGCGAGGAAAAACTGGCTCGATATATGAACACTCAGCTCCGTGTGTGATACGAACTTGGGAAGGTGTACTAGGTATACGAGAGACCATGTAAATTACACATTAGCAAGCTCTACTTTTAGAATTAACTGGATGTATTTACGTCCGCTTAGCATGCCTTTATTTGTATATATTTTTTTAAATACTGATACATTTTTTTAGTGAACATTTTCACTTCAATTTGGAAGTATTATAGAATTAAATATAAAAATAATATTAATAATCTAAATCACAAATATGAAACAGAAAAAAGCCAGAAACTAAGAAGTATAATGGTCATGACCGAGACATGAACTCGGAACCTCTACTCTACCCGGGAGAAACACTCTACCAATTAAGCTATCAAGACCTCACGAGAATGTGGCATTTTTAAGGGATCTCATACTTATATTGGAAATTATTAATACTTGAATTTTGTTTCGATTTTAGGCTGTCATGACCATTATTCTTCAAAGAAAAATTACGAACTCGGAACCTCTACTCTATCCGGGAGTAACACTCTGGCAATTAAGCCATCAAGACCTCACTAGAATGCGGCATTTTTAAGGGATCTCATAGTTATATTGGAAATTGTTAATATTTGAAATTTATTCCGACTTAAGGCTGCCATTGTTCGGTCATGACCATTGTTCTTTTTAGTTTCTGGCTTTTTTCGGTTTCATATTTATGTTTTAGATTCTCAATTCTTAATAATTAATAACAAATAAGTATGAATGCTTTAAAGTTAATTCCGATATGTAGAAATATTTGCAATTTACGTAAATTTCAAGTAGAATACTAAAACCTTAGAAAAAACTATTTAAGATATCAATAAACTAATAACAATGTGAAAAGTAATCAGATACAAGTAATGAGTATATCGTCGCTCGAAAGGCAAAAGGGCTTAAGCGAGACTTTGGTATTCAAAAATGAGTTAAATATGCAGTTTTGATCAATAAAATTCTGCATCGAATGCTCTGACTCTCGTTTGGTTTATGATAAATAATAAATAATAATAATACTTGGATGATTTTCATTGCATTATTTTTGTGAAAAATCACCTCAGGGACGCTGTACAGATCTTATTTTCTATTATTAGATATTAGTTCCTAGTTTTCTAAAGACTTTTTTGGCCCTTCAGCCATCTAAAATATATTTACCGTGTGGGAGAAGGCTTGACTCAAGCGACACACGTTTGGTACTTTTAAAACTTTTTGTTGCTTCAGGTGAAAGAATTGAGTTATACAATTAATTAAAATTATAATTAATTACAATAATTACCCTTTGTTTTTATCAATTTCTATAAAACAAGAAATTATCAATGCAAGGTGAAACTTTGCGGAATTAACTGTCAAAAAAAACGACTGTGATATGCTGTTTTTGGGTGACCCTGTACTTAACATCATTGGGGTTGTATAATTTATTTAGTCAGGCTTAATACGGTGTTAGAGTGAATAGGTACTGTAAAATATTCCACACTGGGAAAATATACTGGGCGTGCTATGAGTAAATAGCCTTTAATGCATCAGGCCTGACTTAAAGTATTTAAAACCTGTTTCCTCGCTCGGGGGTAAGATTCGTGAAACGTTTAATTAATAGGTCAATCGATTTTTTAAGACACATGCTGATTGAAGATTAAAAAAAATAAAAACAGCTGTTTCGTTACGCTGCCGTTAGAGAGATAAATAATAAGATCGTTAATATATGGTTAATATCGTTTTATGGTCCCACTAAATGTTTTTATTTGGGAAATTATCTACTTATCACACCTTTTTACAGTAGATGTAACAAGGTTGTATTGATTGTTTACGCTGCATCGTTTTGGTGGAATATTTCCTTAAGGAGGCTTTAGTGTTGGTCAAATAATGCAAAAAATATTACAACCTACAAGCGAAAGCTTATTATTTTAGAGAAATGAAAAAATAACTTTGTAATCAGTCCAAAGTCATGTTTGATAAAGAGAGTACGCAAACAGTGTGCAATAAACTTGTAAATGATAAATACTTAGAACAAGTGGACGAGTTTGTGTATTTAGGAAGTATGTTCTAGAGAGACGGAAAGGCTGATAAGGATATTGAAAGGAGGGTGAATGCAGGAAATTCCATTAATGGAGAACGATCGCTGTTGGCGCCAATCAAAAATTGTCCAATCAAGCGAAGCTAGCAGACCACAATGGAGTGCTCATACCAACCCTGATGTATGACGGTGAGGGATGGAACTAGAAAAAAAAGGATAAAAGTTGACTGAATGCTGTGGAAATGAGATCCCTAAGGCGTATGTGCGGTAAAACTATGCATGACCGTGTTAAAAATGTGGATATCCGGAAAGAATGCAAGGCTGATATGAACGTAATGAATAGAATCAAGAAAGGGATTCTTAAATAGCTTGGGCATTAAGAGCGAATGAACGAAGAAAGGAGTATGAAAAGAATATATGACGCGAAATTGAATAGAAAAAAAAGGTCGGGGAAGACATGAAATCACGATCAAGTGAATCAAATACTTGAGTAGGGCCATTTCAACAGTCAGAATAACAGAAGAATGAAGCGAGGAGTGAGTGTCAAGACAGAATTATATGGCTTGTTAATTAATTAGTTATTATATTTACATATGTCGGTAGGTGTATTAAAAATTCAATGCAAAATACTTGCACACGTGTGGAGGGAAACTGGTTTACTAAAAAAATATTTAAATAGGTAATTTAACAAGCATAAGAATGTGTTCTGATAGAAAAGCTAGGCTTTTATGGCATTCCTAGATATAAAATGCTCGTTTTGAATATTCCACAGCCTTAAAGTGAATTTATTCCCATGAAAAAATGGTTACGGGTGTAATTTAAAGACACCTAATAACACAAAAGTGAAGAAATTGAGAATTCGGTAATAGATAACTAAAATTTTATTTCATTAATTCGTAGAAATAAAAATAATAATTATGAGCTTGTAATGTGAAATATGAAAAATAGTAAAATAAATTCTATAACTATTTACGATTTAATGTCAGACTATTTTAATGTTATTTTATCGACGGTTAATTTATTAACGCACGTTAATTTATTTAACTAGGCCTGAAGGAATGTTGGTTTACATTCGAAAGAATATTTCCGATCATTACTCAGAAACGACGTAAAAAAAGGTAAGGTTTTGAAAAGTGGCGACTTTATGGAAGAGAATTAATAAATTGAAAGCTACCTACATACATTTGTACTTGTAGGTAGACTTACTAAACAAGCATAGAAACAGTTTGACAAGCGGTTAAATCCTCGGCTATGAATCCAGAGGCTACGGGCTCAAATCCCAGGGTGCCCAAATAAATTGTATTAAATTAATATAATTGTTATTTTCTCGTGTCTAGAATAAACCAAGTATGTATGCAGTCATGGTGTTTGAAAGAAAGAGTACGCAAACAGTTTGAAATATAGTTAAGAATGATTAATACGTGGAGTCATTCGATGAGTTTGTGTATTTAGGAAGTATGTTTACGAGTGACGGGAATGCTGATATGAAAGAAGGGTGAATGCAGGAAACTCCATTAATCGAGGATTGAACGCATTTGGCACAAATAAATAAAAATGTCCCAAGTAAAGCTAGCAGTCCACAATGGAGTGCTTTTACCAACCCTGATGTATGGCAGTGAGGCATGGAACTAGCAGAGGATGGATGAAAGTAGACTGAATATCCAAAAGAGTGCAAGGCTGATGTGAGCGTAATGAATAGGATCAAGAAAAGGACCCTTAGATGGTTTGAGCATGTAGAGCGAATGAACGAAGAAAGGAGTGTGAAAAGAATATATGATGCGAAAGTGAATGAAAGAAGAAGTCGAGGACGCCCGAGAAAGACATGGCACGATCAAGTAATTCAAATACTTGAATCTAGTCATGTGAAGAGTCAGAATAACAGAAGAGTATATATGAGACGGTGTATGAATGTAAATGAAGCAAGGAGTGTGTGCCAAGATAGAGTTATATGGCGGTCCGTCATCACTGCCTACCCCTGGTGATGGTTAGTTAGTTAGTCTAATTGAGAAAGTGGTGAAAACGGAGCTCTCAGCGGCAGCCCCATACCGAAAGCTTCCGTTCCCTACATTCTACACTGCGGCACCGACAAATTAATTTTAACGCCCTACCCTGTCAAGGGTAGACGATGAAATAGTACCTAGCCGCTATAAAGTACGGTAGCAATCAACTCTCTCCGGGAGAGCTTTATGCGTTGTGTATTGCGTTTGTGAGATTTGTAGCTCTGCACCAACACCATCGGATACAATACCGCGAGCATTCCCCACAGATCACGCTCGCGTCTGATCCGCAGTCGGAACGAATCGTTCGCGGAGGAAATTTAGATCCTGTCGTGCGTAACGACGAGCCAGATAAATTTGGGCAAGAACAAACATTACATTCAATGAAAATGAAATAATAACTTTGCTACCCTAAGCATCGTCAGAATAAAAAAAAATACGGTTATATATACGAGAACACACCTTGGAGTAACAATATATGGAGAGGGAGCTAATTCTTTTTACCCTAACTAACTAACTAACTAACCATCACGCCGTTTCCCCGCAGGGGTAGGCAGAGAGGACGAACCGCCATATAACTCTGTCTTGGCACACACTCCTTGCTTCATTCACATTCATACATCGTCTCATACATACTCTTCTGTTATTCTGACTCTTCACATGACCCGATTAAACTATTTGATTTAATTGATCGTGCCACGTCTTTCGGGCGTCCTCGACTTCTTCTTCCATTCACTTTCGCATCATATATTTTTTTCACGCTCCTTTATTCGTTCATTCGCTCTTCATGCCCAAACCATATAAGCGTCCGTTTCTTGATCCTTTTCATTACGCTCACATCAGTTTTACATTCTTTCCGGATATCCACATTTTTAATACGGTCATACTTGGTTTTACCGCACATACGTCTCAAAGATCTCATTTCCACAGCATTCGTTCTACTTTCATCCTACCTTTGCCAGTTCCATGCCTCACTACCATACATCAGGGTTGGTATAAGCACTCCATTGTGGACTGCTAGCTTCGCTTCTTTGGACACTTACCCAACCTATACAAATTTGGGATAAATCACTTTCTCCGGGTTTTCACGTCGAACACCGTGAGAAAGAAAGAGACAGCAAAAATTTCCAAATTGTCACACCACTTTAAAGTATTGTAAGGAATTTCTTCGTGTCCCGCGTATCCGTTGGCTCCGTCTACCTGTTTTGATATGCAACATAAATGGACATAAGTCAAAGTTTTTTTAGGTTATATGCTATATTTTTGTTTATAACAATGCTGTGAAAAAGTGGTTATACGAATAAACAAAAACATTATGCCGAAATGTGCTATGAATTGCTGTATAAATACCCTTGCTTTAGTCTTAGCCACGCCCAGGTCTAGCCGAGTCCGGCAAAACTCATCAAAACTGACTACAGCAGCGCTCTCTCTTGTATATTATTGCTCTGAGATACACACAGAGGGAGAACACAAGTTAAAATAAAATAAGAGAACAGTGATAAAATAATTTAAAAAAACATTTGAAATTATAACAAAGGAATAGAGAGAAAGAGACAGACAATATGAAATGAAAGAGGCGAAACGTCAACTGAGAAGGATATTAAAGAATAATGATAAATTTAATTAGTTTTTCAGGATTTTTATAGCTAATATTTGACTACTGGACAAATTTAACTGCTGATGAACTAAGGTGATATTCCACAAAAATAGCGCTACATAAATTATCCAGGTATTTGATACTTAGATGAATGGAAAAAAGAGCCTGAGAAAAATACATGATGCGACAAATAATCGTAAAAGAAGTCGCTGAGGAAGACATGGCACGATCAAGTGAATCACAAAAATAATTAATATTTTAATACTTCGTGGTTTCACATACGAATTCGCCAATCGTCTTATTGAAAATATCATACCTTCAATAAAAGTACTGGTGCTCACACTTTCCATGAAGATGGTCATGGTAACAGATCAAATAATTTAGAAGCACTAGAAATAAAGAAAGCCATTACAATTAAAAGTCATATTCTAAATAATCAGTTAAATTTTTCCAGTAGTCCAATATTAGGTATATTTCCCGTAAGCTCGTAAAATTTTTCATTATTCTTTTATCACGATCTTAGCTGGCGTTTGGCCTCTTTCATTGTATATTATCTGTCTCTTTTTCTTTGTTCATTTGTTTTAACTTGAAATATTAATATATTGTTTTCTCACTGTTATTTTATTTAATTTTATAATATGTTCTCCTTCTATACGAGTAAATATAATATAAATATAATATAACCACACACTACGTATTTTTTGTTAAGTTTAATTTTCTACCCTGATGATGCTTAGACTAAGCGAAAATAGTCGGTCATAAAAATTAAACATAAATCTGTTGTCTTACACGAAGCGATTTTTTCATTTTCATTAAAATAATAAATACTTCAGTCAAGAATTAAAATACCAGAAGAGTGTGTTTTTTATATTTCTTTATATGAATACCGCACAAGAGTCTCAACTGCTCCTAACCGTCTAGAGCCAGTGAGACTACGGCATCCCCAAATAGGGTAAGTTGTGAGGCTGAAGGTAGTGGGGAGGAAAAAGAGATTGAGAAGAGGAAGGTTGGGAAGTACCTGGCTATTCAGATCTGGTCACCAAACACAGCTAAAGTCATTTCAAGCAACGTTTCGATTCTGAATGGTGGCCTTCCACCAGGGCGATACTTAGAGTATCTTCCACTCAGGAACGTGCTGCAAATATATTTTCTATTATTTTTATATAAATTAAATGTGTGATGAAACATATTAATTATATAAAAGGTATTGACGCACGCCGGGTTTGAGCCGGTGACCTTTGGATTCGTAGTCGAGCGTCTTACCACTCGACAATAGAGGCCGTCTATTAAAAAAAAAAGTGTATGGGAGGTTACATGCTTGTGAATGGCGTGATGGTTAGTTGGTTACCGGGATAATTTTCCATCGTTATTGATAATTAGACGAGATTGATAAGATAAATTAAGAACGCGATTGCTAACAGTAAAACCCAATTAAACACTCTGGAAATATATGGGTTCAATTCTAATCCGATTGAAGGCAAAGTTAACTGCAACACCTTTTAATAAATGTTTTCACTAGACGTGTTATTAAAGATTAAAGCCGATAGCAGTGGAGCTGGTTTCTGTTAAGCATTTAACACGTTCATACCTTCGGCAATCAAAATGTAAATTTGGTCATCGCGGTTTTGCCGACCGTTTAAAAATTGAAATTATCAAATTGCCCGCAGTGAAAATAATTTCACCGACGACAAACGAGCCTTTTCGGAAAATGTCTCGGAGCTTGTAACTAATTTATGTAAATTCTGAACAAAATTACGACCCGCCTCGAAAGCTGCGGGTCTCTGAGCTCGGAAAACACGAGGCGATCTACCCGAGGAAAGTAAAGCGATAAATTCACCGAAAAACTTTGTCCGGACTTGGCTCACGCGAACGGCCTTTATTTAGGTCCCCCACACACGCCTCGGCGCTTAGAAGTCGACGGAAAATCTTTCCAACAGAAGCAGACATTCAATTTCGAATCAAACCAACCAATGACTTCGTTTTAACCTGAAAAGCGCGGCTGTATCATATATGAGACGTTGATGGCGCGTCCCACGCGCGACCGTCGCAAATATGATCCATCGAGTTTTACAATCGGGGAACAGGTTTTTTTTTCAAAATCTTCTTCGTGATATCATGCGCAGAATCAAAACCGGTTCTTGAAAAAAATAGTCAATCACATCGTCGCTGGAAAGGCAAAAGAATGACAAATATATTTTAGATGGCTGAAGGGACACAAAACGAGAATCAAAGCGTTCGGCGTATAACTGATAAAAACTGCATATTTAACTGATTTTTGATCAAAGTCATATAATCTGAACCGAAATAACACCGAAACCTACAGCACTAACTACAAAAGAGGGTAGGATTGATTTGAATACGTAGAACGTTCCGCACCCGTCTCGGCACTTTCCGCTTCAAATTGGATCGTTTCGTAGGGTTTTAAGAACTTCTAACCAAGACGTTTAATTCTCCCATAAAAACGTGGAATGAACTAATGACGGTGAACATCATTTATGTTTACGTTAGTTATTTTATCACACTTAAAATATTTTTAATTACAAAAAAACAACCTTTATCTATACTAAATCGTGTTAATCGAAATAGCTTATTTTAAAACTAATATTTATCCAGCAATACATGCTTTGAAAAAATCATTGAAAAAGTGCTGTGAGTGAGAGTCTTTGTGTAGAAACTTCCCGTGTTGAAAAGGTTACAAACTTCGCCTTAGATAACGCCAGATTGTGAAAGAATTTTCCACTGGTCTCTCTATTATTATGAGTTGCCTACATGAAAGTTCCTTCAGCCTATATACTGCCTGCTGTTGCCTAAATTTGAAAAATGCGGCCGTGAGCATTTTCCGAATGGCCCCAAAATATTCAGATAAAGATTTAGAAAGTATTTATTTAAAGGGCCTTGATTGAGTGAGGGGATTTTATTGTTTTCTGTCTGAAATACGGGGTTATAAAATATAACGGCGGAGTAAAGGAAATTATGATAATGGTTGTTGTCGGCGTTTGTCATATTTTGATCTACTTTCGAGGAAAACAAACAATCTAAAAATAACCAACACAATAAATAACTTATATAGAGACCGACTAGTTATTTTGCTGTGTGCTGGAAGGTTCGTTTTTTAACTGTCATATTTATTGAATTAGAGAATTCGACGATCAGTTAGATAAGACGTGTAGGGAATGGAAGGAAAAAAAGTGACTAGTGAATAAATTACGCATACAATAAATTACGGATTCCGTGGTCGAGTGGTTAAGATAAATTATATAATTGATTAAAATTTGTTATTTCACATTTAATTAATATAACATAAAATACCTTTGCTTTACCTAGTATATTTGCGGCATGTTTCAGAGTAATAGATAACTTGTTTTATCGCCTTGGTGAAAGACCACCATTCAGAATCGAAACGTTGCTTGAAATGGCTTTAGCCGTCTTTGGTGACCAGATCTGAATATCCAGGTACTTCCCAACCTTCCTCTTCCCCATATCCTTCCCCTCCTCACTTCTTTCAGCCTTAAAACATACCCCAATTAGGGTTGCCATGGTCTCACTGGCTCTAGACGCTGGGAGCAGTTAGGAATCTTGTGCGATATTCACTATATATTTTTTAAATAATAAAACGCATAAAATATATTAACATAAATATGGAAGAAGTCATTCGGTCCCCATAAGGGTACAACATAAAAGTATCTAGGCATGCATAAAACGAATACATATTTGTTTGGCCTTCCATCCTCTCTACCTACCGCTGTAGAGAAATGACCCAGTGGTTAAATAGGTTTTATTCGTCTATATCAGCAGTAGTATTGACGCACTTTATGTTAAGAAAAAACAGTTATTAAATTAAAGAAACACTTCACTTTATACCGCCTAGAAATAGTTAAATGATTTTTTACTTAAAAGGCGCTGTAAAAATGGTTATTAAACTGAAAAACAAAATCTTCTTTTAAATAAAACATAAAAAATAAATGTCTCTTTAATACACACCTATCTACCTACATATTATTATTCACAACATTATGTGAACTTTTCTGGTATCAAAAGACAATTGTAAAGGTAATCACCTTCGGCTACCAATCTAGAGGTCACTGGTTCGAAGCCCGGGGCGGCGTCTAAAATACTTTCACTATCGCCAATCATAATAGGAGATTGTAATAATTCTTCTTTTTTGTGAAAATTCTTTTAATACCCGTATTGCAGAAAGCAGGCGTAGTAAATCTAAAGTCTACCCAAAACAAATCCTTAATAGTCGCTTCAGAAGAGAGATATTATCACTCCTCCTGATTGCCGGGGATTACGGTGGGTCATCGGAGACGTCGGGTCACCGCCGGAGGGCCACGTGCGCCGCAAAGAGGACCATTAAAAGCTAGATTGCAGACCTCCCACTTGTTCCGGTCCGTCACAAAGAAACTTGGCGATTCGCAATCAGCGTCACAAGAGCAGTGCTATACTTTGACACAACCTACATTAAAGTGTCAAATAAAAATAATTTAAAAAAAAACACTTTTTAAGGTGCTTACGTATGATGTAACGTAGATACGTTTTCATGGTGTCCTGGAGGTCAACAACTAAATATCAACTTAAAGTGATCATTTGTTAGGTTCTTACCTTCATGTTTTTAATACAGTTCCTACCTGTCCAACCATTTCGTAATATTCGTTATATATTTCCGTATTCAATAACACCGTGTGAATAAAACAATTGACAGTCAAAAACAGAAGAGTTTTTGATGTGAAAAAAATACGTGTTGCTCGTTGGTTTTTTCGCTTGTTTGTCAGTTTTGCTGTTGTTCTCCAAGTAATATAAAAATAAATGTGTGTTTTTTTTTTTAATTAAGCGTACTTAAATAAATAATACGATTTTCTAATAATACCTCAAGAACTTGTAACTTCAAATTCATCGGTGAGTGAATGGTTCCCCATTTTTCCTTTCATTCTATAATCTTTCCACCTCCATCATTAAACACTTCCATCAAGTAGTATTGCTTATCGTTTCCAGTCCATTATTTTCGAAATTCATCTGAAGCTGAAAACACATTCGGTCTTTTATCGCAGCTTCGGATCCAACAACAACTATTCTACATTTTCAACAATTCTTTTCGACAATTTAATGAGATATTTGAAAGCCTAAGATTTATAACGATATCGTAAACTGAAATTGATCGTATTGTCCTTGAAATAATAAATATAAGGGTCTATTTATTGACAATTTAAAAATGCATTTCTGAAATTTGTAGCTCATGATATAAATTAAGTCGGAAGTCGATAATACCAATTATTATTTTAGCTGTTATTTTTTAGGTTTCAGTCGGAAAAGTTATGCTAGTTTCATAACCTCAGAGCTCGAGCGTTTTTGTTGCATAAATAATAGATTTTCAACAGAAGTATTTTTCCTAATAGGTAGGTGGGTACCGAACAGGTAAAGAACAGAGCAAATAAAATAATAATTTTGGACACGGTTTATGAGCAAATAATAATCATAATTTTTAACCCAGTTTTTTTTATTATTTTACATAATATTACTGTATTTAACCAGGTACTGTTTATTGGTATCTATCTATACATGTTGCAAAAATGATCTTGTCATTTTTTATCAAGGTTATACATGGAGAAAAATGTTTCAATAAACACGTAGAGTCACGTGGGGTAACCGTGCGCAAGTGTAAATGTGCGTACCTATTTTTGTGACAAGTCCGTGCATGATTCACATCTGCTCATTTCTTAATTATATGGCGCTTTAGGTTGCCTTAAAGCAGGTTGTGTGTACAGTGATCGCTATGTTAAAATTGACAGGTAAATTAACTTTGTTCGTTGTTTTCTTATTTTTTTGCCACTTTACCAATGTGTGCTATTATGTAACCAACTGTGTTAGAGCGATATGGTCTATGACAATTTTCAGTTAAATAGTGTTAAACTATAGAATATCTATTGCGATTTCATCACTGGCTTAAATGTCCCGAAAAATCCAGTTTAAGCTTTGCTGGATGGTTTTCAAATCAATTAACGGAATGGCTCCGGCTTATTTACCGGAATTGTGTATTCCTGAAGATTCTAATTCACGACAGTCAACTCTTAGATCGCCAATGTCATCGGCTATCGGAAGGTTGAAAGAACCAAAGCGCACACCAGACACTAAGTTCGGAGAGCGCGCCTTCGGAGTGTCAGGTCCTAAAGCCTGGAATGGACTACCACATGATCTGAGAATAATAAAAGACTCGACAGAGTTCAGAACCAAGCTCATGACTCATTTTTTCAGAAAATCATATCCATAATCAAGATGTAACAAGCCCAATAGAACCAAGAAAACTTTTCAGACTCTCATTCCTTAAATTCATTAGAAAATTATCACCATTATCTGTTCTTCACTACGAAAAATTGAAAATACCTCCGATATACTCTATTATAAATTTGCTCTCATGCCCTAAACATGAAAAAATAATAATAAAGAAATTAAAAAAAAAAAATAAAAAAAAATAAAATAAAAATAAAATAAAAATTTAAGTTTTTCTAAATTTTAAGTTATTATGATATGGTGATTGTGTCCTGCCAGAAGTGACCTGCCAGGCAAGTATGTTGCTGTATATTTATATAAACTAAGAATTAATATTAAGTAGAAATGAAGATTTGTACAGCGCCCTTGAGGTGATTTTTCACAAAAACGGCGCAATACAAATTATCCAAATATTATTATTTAATTTAAAATTTAAAATCTTGGTGTGAAAATTGCATACAGTTACCCCACGTGACTCTACCTATATTTATATCCTAATGAAGATATTTTTACTATTTTTGTATTTGTTGTATTATTTTTATTTTTATTTTCCATTTTCACCACTGTGAAAATATGCCTAAGTAGTGTTGAAAAAGGCACTCGAGTATAGCAACGCGTGGGATTCGAATGTCACAAAAGTCCCTAAATCATGCGCTTACATGGCTGCGCAAGAACTGAGCGCTAATTTGAATTTATTCGATTCACATGCGCATTTTTTCATGTCTCCACACTGAGAAATTAAAAAGATACCACGCATTTAAAATAAGAAAAAATCAGTTTCACCTTGTTGTTTCAGCATCTCTGTCTTGGAAATTGCCCTTTTACTTTGCTTTTTCAAGTAGGCGCTAAAAATATTGTTGTCTTCGAAAACTTTTTCCCAACGCATAAATAATTTTTGAAGTGGTTACGTAGGTAGGTACCTACCGATAAAGATTCTCTACTAAAATAAATACTATTTCTCCATGGCTATTATTCACAGCGTCGTTTATATATCACCTCAAGGGTAATTTAAAAGTCTAGTTACCTTGAAACGTGAAATATATTATTTACGTTTATATCAGATTGAACGAATGAAAACAGGTATTTGGTAACGTTAATTCTAAATATATTCATGTTTTGATTTTTTCGCCAAGTTTGTGACTTAAACTAAATAGGTTACATTAACGCATATTTTAGTATTGAATTAGAAGTAACGTTTTTTAAAGGGCGCTTTCTTAATTATTATTTTTTATTAAGAACAATACAAAGATGGCAGCCAAATCTGAAGAAAAATTTAAATAAATTATATTAATAATTTTAAAATGAAGAATGATCGATAAAAATGCCGGTTTCTTATAAAGTCTCGGTGCCTGAATTGGTAGAAGCGTTACTCCCGGATAGAGTAGATGTTTCGAGTTCGAGTCTCGGTTACGTTGAAGATTATTGATATTATTTCATTTATTAAGTTATTTAGGTAGCTATAGTCTACATTTCTCACAAATTTTTTAATCATTTGAAAGCTTTAGGCTTTATATCTCTTAGCTTAAAAATAACAATGATTGGCTGATTACTATAGCGCCATTTTCGAAAAAGGAATATCACCTCAAACGCGCTTTAATAATAATAATAATAATAATATTTGGACGATTTGTATAGCGCCGTTTTTGTGAAAAATCACCTCAAGGGCGCTGTACAGATCTTACTTTCTATCGTTACATACTAATTCCTAGCTTAAATAACTTAACATAACCTTACAACTTACATTAAGCTACTAGCTACTAGCTTAAATAACTTAACATAACATTAACAACTTACAACTTAACATAACCTAAAACTAAATCACTAAGACTAATAACTATTGGCGTATAAATTATAACTTATAACTGTGTAATTACAGCTTAAACTTATAATAAGTTACGACGTTAGACGTAGTTATGCAGAAAGCGTCCAACCGACAATTTTTTCAAAATCGAGTGTTACAAATTTTCCTTAGAATTTAGACTAACAACCAAAACTTATTGACATTGACTTAAGCCTAATACTTATTACTAGTGACTTACATATTTACATTTACAAATATAAAAAAGTGGTTGTTGCCGGTGCTGTCAAAATCTAGGATAGAAAAAATGTAGGTAGATACTTACAAATACGAATATAAGTAAATGTAGGTAAATATACAAATTATTGTTAAATAACTATACAAAATACAATGTTTTGTATTAAAATATAATATCTAACTGGATCTTACAAGGAAGTTTAACTTGGAAATATACCTAATTCTCAACTGTACAGTCGTAAGATATTTATAGAGCTCAGAAAAATATAATTTGATAGTTTTCATGTTGGCGTGTTTTGAATGTTAAGCTCGAACGACTCCGAAGGCCTTTGAAAGCTCTTTGAAAGCTCTGTGAAGTTGCACCCAGCGATCCCAGCATGTGTTTTGAGTAAAAGCTTTCGGCCCGAGCTACTTTTGTTCCCGGTCCAAACTTTCTGATACCCGTTTCGTCCGCAGGGGCATTGAACTGCGATTGGATGGGATATAAACCTTACACCAGCTGAACGGCCGTGGGGAAAATATATTATCAATCCGAAATTGCCCGAGTCCAAAAGCTCATATTACAGTTCGCGATATTATCCGTTAGATTGCATTTTAGAGATAAGCCGATATTATTATAAAAAAGTCTTACTTAACTAGTAGGCAGATAGAATTACCGGCAGTAATAATATAATGTAGTTTGTTGTAATTTTATCTGCTCAAAATTTAAGATGAGCACTTTGATAGCATTTGTTTTATGATTATAACTCAATCTAGACAATTCTCATGTATTTTTTACGATATGTAAGCTCTTAATAACTCAACATTTAATTAAATAAGACACGAAAAACTTTAATTTACTAATCAATAAAGCGGCTTTTATGTTTTTTGGCATTGGGAATTTTTTTTACCAAGATACCTTACAATTTGAGAAGAAAGAAATTATGTAGACAAAATATAAGATTAAAATTTTGGTTGGTACCTTTATTTGTTGGATTATTTTCCATTTAATTAGTAAATTGGCATCTGCTGTCGTATATAACAAGACATATTTTAAAAAAAAACATTACCGTAGGTAGGGAACTACCTACTAATTGGTTAGGTTAGGTAAGGTAAGGTTAGGTCAGGTTGGTTTCATTCCTCTTAAATAGGTTAATTTCATATCTGCCGTCGTACATGTAAAAAAAAATCGTGGGTAGGTACCTACCTACTGGTTGGTTAGTTAATTAATTATTTTTTTTACCGATGTTTTGAATCTTGAAAAAATGTCTTCTTTATTTAAAAATATGTTGAGTAGGTACGTACATACTTGTCAGAGTGGTAGATACTTTAAGTATCGCCCTGGTAAAAGACCGCCATTTAGAATCGAAACGTTGCTTGAAATTGCTTTAGCCGTGTTTGGTGACCAGATCTGAATAGCCAGGTACTTCACAACTTTCCTCTTCTCCATACCCCCACCCCCTCACTACCTTTGGCCTCACAACATACCCCAATTAGGGATGCCATAGACTAACTGGCTCTTGACGGTTGGGAGTAGTTGAGACTCTTATGCGGTATTCACCGTAAAAAAAAAAGAATTTAGACAGGAAAGGATGTAGGTCCATTATAAATAAAACGTTAGAAAAATTCTTCGATCTTCAAAATAAGTATAATATTTCATGCTCGATTTTTTTTTGCTTACCCAAATGTAGGTACTGAAATAAATTTATGTTATGTCAAAATTCAGTGGAGTAGCCAATAAAAATGATATATATTTTTTCAAAAATATTTTTCGGTTGGTATTAACATCAGACGAATGCTTGCCAGTCAACAAGTGAGCGGATGTTCTCGTTAATATTTTATAATTTTTACACAAATAGCATCACATCAAGCAAAGAATTTGTCACGCTGAAATACCGTGTTATTCACACAATTTCGTTTGAGTGAATACCACTTAGCGACAATAAAAAGGCTCTCAAAAGCTCATCCACCTACGTTTGTTAGCAAAGTTTACTAATTTATTGCGTTTTAAGGCAAATTATCTTTATACAGTCGAACTTGGTTATAACGATCACGGTAATAGCGAGGTTACGGCTATAAGGAGTTATTACGTAATGGGTTGTTGGTTCAGGCTTATTTTCATACAATCGTGTGGGGTTATAACGAGGTCGCTTCACTGATATAACGTCCAAATAATATTATCAACTCAATGCGCCCGGGTATAAGAAAAAAACCTAATTTTCGAAACAGTCGAATAATGTCATAAACAAGATAAAGAAAGCCGTCCGTCCGGCGCGGCGGCGGACTTTCCATAAATCACATTAATGAGGGTTTATAATCCCTGATAGATGTCGCTCTAACAAATATTTATATCCAGTACTGTGCGTACAGTTTATTATTTTTATTAGTGTAATCAAAAATAAAAATTTTCGTAATTAAAAAAATGTGTTTTTTTTATCTACCTATGGTTATAACGAGTAATGGGTATAAGGGCCAAATTTGGTTGGTCCCTTCGCGGTCGTTATAACCAAGTTTGACTGCAATAAGGATATTCTATATACCCACGCTTAGATGGGGACGTTTAGAAGAAATATAAAATGTACACTTAGATAGTTTGGACATATTCTGAATAAACAACAAAAAAAGCGCCAGAAAAATGCCTATTTGACGTGAAAGTGAATGGTATAAGTCTGTTATTCCCGAGGGAGACATCCCATGACTTAATGAATAAAATACTTGAATCGGGTCATGTCCAAGAGCCCGAATAATAAAATAGTACCTACCTATGCTTGAGACGATACATGAATGTGAATGGCGCAAGGAGTATGCGTCAAAACAAAATACCCCTTCGGAAAGCGGCGTGATGGTTTGTTAGTTTAGAAAACAATTTTACTAACGTGAAATTAAAAAGTAACAGTTTTGTATTTGTATTAGGCTCCTGCGGATCTAAACATCTTAGATGAATTAAATACTGTAGATACGTTACTGAGACAACGTGCCTGGTTGCACTAAGCCAAGTCAACGAGACATACCTTCGAAACCCGCTTCATATAGCTATCCCTTCCGCATACTCATATTCTTTGAATGGCTATCTTTTTCATACGCGGATGAAACATGTAGTGGTGCAACATTAGTGGTGCTCATTGTGGTGCTACATTCTTCGTAAGATTTTTATGAATATGACTGGTCTTGTATTTTATGTCTATGCTAAACATATAAAAAATATAGGTTTATTATAATGTTACCTATTTTTTTTTTTAATCTTATCTACCTAGGTATAACGCTGTTTTTG
Source organism: Drusus annulatus (assembly GCA_022651775.1). Lineage (NCBI taxonomy): Eukaryota > Metazoa > Arthropoda > Insecta > Trichoptera > Limnephilidae > Drusus > Drusus annulatus. The sequence goes on from JAGWCC010000006.1 coordinate 1,374,496, forward strand.
TGAACTATAAACTTAACGGCGCTGTATAAAATTGTAAAACAAAAAAATATATACTTAGGTATTTAAATATTTTATTCCAGGTAGGTACCCAACTAAAGCAATCAGTTAATTTGAGATTTTTTAACAATAAAATTTATATTAAAATTGTATATTTATTTTAAATAATTAAATTTAAAAAAATAAATTAAAAAATACTATTGTTCTCAGGTTTTTTTTAAAGTTTATTTTGATTATTATTGACTAAAACATAGCACTTTAAGTGCTAAAAAAACGATGGTTGGTAGGTATCTTGATATAGTTTTTTTAATGATTGATATGAACGATCGTTATAAGAACAACTTTGAGATAAAGTGGTAATTAAAATTATCAACAGCATGGGATGAACAAGTAAATAAGACAAACGATTTTATACCTACTTTAGGTGGATATAAATAAACGAACATATTTTAAACAGTGTTAGGTTTAGGTATTTAAACTAGGAATTAATATGTAATGATAGAAAATAAGATCTGCACAGCGCCCTTGAGGGGATTTTTCACAAAAACGGCGCTATACAAATCGTCCAATTATTATTATTATTATATATTTAGATTTTTACTTTGAATATAATCAGATAGGTATTGATTTTTCAATATCTTTGTTGTCTTAAAAACTCAAACCTGTGTCACAAAACTGTCTAATTACGTCAAATATAAGTAGTTCGGTAGGTACCTATATTGATCAAACGTATAAAAGAGGTATTTTGAAATTAGAATATTTAGTAAACAAGTTTTAATATTATTATCTAATAACAAAAATAAAATATTGCCAGCTCCGCCACACAAACCTCCCACAAAACAATCGCAAAAAACCGTCAACAAGCAACGTCTAAAATAGACTGGCATTATGAAAAAAATCTATTCAAGATTGATTTATGTACCCGGAGAGCAGAGATTATAAATTGCTGTAATGGCCGCCGGATCTATTTCGGGGCCAGCCAATAAGCGCGCTGCTATGGCTGTCGGCAAGGCCCGCTGGTTGGCTGGGAGCGGCCGCCATTTCACGGAACATTTTTGGCCTAACCTCTCTCGCATTCTGAACTCCGGGATGTTGGCATTTCATTTTTGAGTTATTTTTACATTTTGTGGAGTGTGTTTCGATTTTGTTCTATTTATTTTTACTCATTTAGACGACAGTGTGTGTCACAGGCATTTAAAAAATAAATAAACAAGCTTTTTTACTAACTATTTATTAAAACAAGGCTTTCTCAACTATCCCAGTAGGTATATTGTCATTCCATGAAAATAAATACACGGGAATCTACTCATTTGTTTTTTCAGAATCACTTAATTAATGAAATATATCGTTTCTCGTGTAATGTTGAATAGGATAACCTACTTTTCTTGTAATTTTTTTTTTATTGATGTTTTTTATTCTTCATATTTTGTCTTTTAATAATACCTAAATACTAACCATCACGCCGTTTCCCCGCAGGGGTAAGCAGAGAGGACGGACCGCCATACAACTCTGTCTTGGCACACACTCCTTGCTTCGTTCACATGAATACATCGTCTTAACATACTATTCTGTTATTTTGACTCTTTCCGTGGGCCGATTCAAGCATTTGATTCACTTGATCGTGCCATATCTTCCTCGGACGTCCCCGACTTCTTCTTCCATTCGCTTTCGCATCATATATTCTTTCTCACTCCTTTCTAATAATACCTTAATAGTGAAATAGTATTTTTTTCATAAAGTAATCGGCAAATTCTAAATTTACTGCTAAACTAAAAGTCCGTAACATGTAAATAATTAATTTAAAAAAATCATTAAAGTAATTATAATTACATTTTTTTAATACCTATTTCGATAGTTCCATGGTAAATTTAACCATAGTTTTTGAGTATTGTAAAGCGCCATTGAAACATTGCCCGTGGGCTATTGGTAAAAAAATGCATTTTATATCAAGGTGCTGGATTAATCAATTTTCAAAGCGTATTTGGTAAAAAGCTCATAATGAGGTTGATGTAATGATCTGAACCTTGAAAGACCAGTAGTAAAAAGCTCTGCAAAATTCGTGACGACAGAGTTCACTGTTAGCATGTTTATAGTTGCGTTAATATTAATATACCTATTAGCGCCCTTGAGGTGATATTTCACAAACGTGGTGCTATATAAATCAGCCAACTATAATACTTGTCTAATTTTAATAATGCTAATGTTGTAAAATATACCAACTCAAGGGCGATTTTGAATGAAAATAAAATACTACTCGAAAAATACCTATCCAGTCTCTTTATTAAAAAGCTACCTACGTACATTCTTTAAACGAAAAATCCAAAACGGTCATGATCTACCGTGATATCTACCTATCTAACACCAATAAAACTAGCCATAGGTAATAATAATAATATTTGGATAATTTGTATTACGCCGTTTTTGTGAAAAATCCCTGTGCCCTGTACAAATCTTAATTTCTACTCAATATTAATTCTTAGTTTTAATACATATACAGCGACATACTTACCTGGCAGGTCACTTCTGGCAGGACACAATCACCATAACACAATAACTTAAAATTTGACTGATTCTTACATATACGAGTATAGGTAGGTATTATTTGTAGTAATATCAATTTCTATATAATTTCTATAGCGCCGTTTTAGGAGAAGAAAAAACTCTACGGCGCTATATGTATATATAATGACAGAGAAGCATAAAAACGAAGAAAATAAATGCAAGTATAATTTATTTTTACTTTTCCATAACTTTAAAAAAGTTGTTCCAGGTATGTTATCAAAAAAGATTTATAAAGGCCAAAAAAACGGGTATTTTTTTTTGTAGCTGTACCATAAGAGTATGACTTTAATAATCAAATTATAAAATCATTTAAGGTGTGTTGGTTCCCACTTATCCAGAAGAATTTGAATAATAACATAGTCTTGTTTCAGTATGTTGGGTTAGGTTTGTACCTAAATATTGGTACTACCTTGAACCTAAATATTTATCATCAATATTGTTTTTTTATTGAAACCATTGGTTGCTAAACTTACCTACGTAGGTATAATCATTTACTATATCTATTATTTTGCAGACATTTAAAAACACTAGCAGTAATTTTTTTTTTCTATTGATTTTGCAATTTTTTTTAATTAAGTAGAAAATAACATCTCCGATTTAATTTTTTTTTTGATTGGGTAAATACCTATACAGCATAGAAACCTGCTAAGTGTGTAAAAATCACAAAAGGCAATAATATAACCAGTGAAAAATCACAGGTTGCAACTTGACTTGCCAAAAAATGTTAGTTGCATTAACTTAAACAATTAAAACACAAAATACCACCATTTTAGTTAATTTCTTTACTTAGTAGGGAGGGATATTAAAATTATATTATTTTTATGTAATAATTTCAATTAACTTCAGTAATAATAATATTTTAATGATGTGTACAGCGCCGTTTTTTGAGAAAAATAACCTTATTAAAAATGTTTTACAACTAACTTCACATTATCTATGGCATAACAAAATATGTATCATGTAACAGAGGTAATCTACAGAGGCATACTTACAAGGCAGGTAATTTCAGAGTGGTAGATACTCTAAGTATCCCCCTGGTGAAAGACCACCATTCAGAATCGAAACGTTGCTTGAAATGCCTTCAGGCGTGTTTGGTAAACAGATCTGAATAGCCAGGTACTTCCCAACCTTACTCTTTCCTATTTCATTCCCCTCCCACTACCTTCAGCCTCACAACATACCCTATTTGGGGATGCCATAGTCCCGCTGGTTTCATACGGTCGGGAGCAGTTGGGACTCTTATGCGGTATTGGCTGTAAAAAAAACACAAACATTTTATTTATTTCTAGCTTGGAGAGAGATACATCTTAAAATAAAAAAAATACATACAAATACAAAAGCTATAATTTTAAGTTATTATAACAAAGAGATTATGTCTACCCCAAGTGACCTGCCAGATAAGTATGTTCCAGGATATTTTCTCTGTTACTTAATTTAAATAAATATTATATAAACTAAGAATCAATAATAATTAGAAATTAAAATTTGTACAGCGCTCTTGAGCTGATTTTTCGCAAAAACGGCGCTATACAAATTATCCAAACATTACTATTCTTTTCATTACAGTAAGTAGGTATTGATTCACAAAGGAAATTAAACATAGTTAATTTTATTATAATTTATACCTTAGGCTTCGTTTAACATACATTTATAAGTGGAAAATATTCCCAGTTGGAGAGTCAAGAAATTAATTAAAAAATTACGTGATGCTTTTTGTGCTAAATTAAATAATAAATTAATAAGTGTACAAATAACTAACACTCATTTTCTTCCATTCCATCTGTCATCATTGATCATAAAAAAATTCTTCCTACCTACATGCTTCAACGGCCAATAACTGTACGGACAACGCAGTTTTCAATTGAGACCAGCATGACCTTAATTTTCGTCAATGACTTGATTAATTTATTATTGGTATTATTGGAATCAACAACCTCACCAAGGGGTGCTATCAAGGTTACCAAATTAAGAGAAAGAAAAAACAAACTGATAAATAGTATTTCCTTAGAAAGTTCAACAAAAAAGTAACTCATTCACATTTAGGTATATTTATATTTTAATAATAATAATAAATAGAACATATACTTTGTTTTTAACCACTTTTTATTTAATACTTTGTCTACCGGTTTCAGGCTTACCCTTCCATCATCAGGACAATATTAAATTAATCGAAATACAAAGAAAAATACTGAGATAAATATACATATTTAGGAGTTGGAAGGAGAAGGAGTAATTGATGAAATTATGGGAATAACAGAGCGGTTTATTGGAAAAATATTTAGGATAGGACTATAAGATAAATTAATTTGATTGTTTAAAATATTGCATTTACTCTGTTATTCCCATAATTTCATCAATCTAAAGGTTATCCTTCCAACTCCTAAATATGTATATTTATCTCAGTATTTTGTATTTCAGATTAATTTAATATTGTCCTGATGATGGAAGGGTACTTCCGAAACCGGTAGACAAAATATTAAATAAAAAAGTGGTTAAAACAAAGTATATATGTTCTATTTATAAATATGGCAAGCCACAAAGTTAATGCTTTTTACGAATATATAATAATAATAATATTTAGTTTTTAGGTTTTACTTTTTATTTAAACAATAATTATTATTATTTTAATTTTTAAAAAACAGTTTGCATGATTAGGCGATTAGTTTCGCCTGAGGCATTATCAAACTGTCAGTTTGACAGTTTGATAATGCCCTCAGAAGGCGAAACAGCTGTCACGCGTAAAAAATAATTACATCGCAGAGCTTTTTAACTAAAAACTGTTTTTTTTAAAAATTAAAATAATAATAATTATTGTTTAAATAAAAGTAAAAAAACCTAAAAATTAAAATCGAGTTCTACAAAATAAACTTTAAAACCATAAATAAATTAATATTTTGATTATTTGTATAGCGCCGTTTTTGTGAAAAATCTCCTCAAAGGCGCTGTACAGATCTTATTTTCCATTATAACATATTAATTCCTAGTTTAAATAAAAAAATATACAGGAACATACTTACCTGGCAGGTCCTATCAGATAGACACACTTATCAACTTAAAATTATAATAATGATTTTTTTTCCGATTTAGGGTGTGCAAGCAAAATTAAAAAAACGGACTTTCTGAATTTGTCATACAGTACAGGATTTGGTTAAAATTTGCATATCTAAAGGTGATTCGTCGAGAGACAGATTATGTTGAGATTCTTTTAATGTATTTAAGGATATGAGAGTCTGAAAAGGTAAGTTTTCAGTTTGGACCGAAATTCTGTTGGGCTCGTTATACATCTTAGTTCCGAAGGGAGTTTATTCCAAGCCTTCGGCCCCAATACTCCGAAATCACGATCTCCAAACTTAGTATTTGGATTGCGTTTGCTTTGAATGAATGAGAATAAAGCAAGGAGTGTGTGCTTATACAGAGTTCTTAGGCGGTCCGTCCTCTCTGCCTACCCCTGCGAAGAAACTGCATGATTATTCGATTAGGCGATTAGGTGAAAATTATAAAAATATTATGCCTGCATTTAAAACACTCTTCGAAATAATCAATTTATTCTATGAAAGCATACAAAATCTTCAAGGTTTGAAATTTTAGTATCAAAAGATTAACAAAAAAAATAAGTAGGTACCTTTCACTTGCAAGAATCAGTTTTTATGAAATACGAATTTCAAAACATATATTTTTTATGCATTTTAAATGCTTTTTTAACTAACTTACCGGGGTAAATATTTTGATTCTTTGTAGGTAGGTTCTTTTATTTTTTACTTAATGTATTTTCTTGTGTAATTTTTTTATGTCTTCATCCATTTTTTTTTTGTTACACGTCTCCAGAACAAACATCGTCTAGTGAGACGGGTACAGTATCTACATTTATTTGTAACAGCCGATTTAAATGTCTATTAACGCACGGGTTGTCGGCAGTGAAATGAAAATTATGATATTATCAATTGGGTAGCTAGTTATGTGCGTAGGTACACACATAATAAAAAAAAAATTCTATCGTATACCAACAATTAGGTGCCTATTATTTTTTCCGTATTGTTAAAAAGAAAAAAAATGAACCTTTCTCTATTAAAGAAATGATAGGTTAGGGAAATGAAATTATATAATATGACCTAGAATCAATGCATAAAAACTACTATAATACACCATAAAAAAAAATAAAAATACATATACTCGTATCTTTGGAAAGTCAGATAGATATTATTAACTGAGAAGAAGAAATCATAAAGATATTAATAGTCTTATAAAAAATATAGACATCTTTTACCTCAGAGCAATAATATACGAGTACGAGAGGGAGCGCTGCTGTAGTCAGTTTTTATGAGTTTACTTGGACTAGGATATTTACACATCCATTCATAGCACATGTCTACATGGTGTTTTTGTTTATTCGTATAACCACTTATTCACAGTATTGTTATAAACAAAAATATAGAGTGTAACCTCATAAAAACTGACTAGAGCGCTGCTGTAGTCAGTTTTTATGAGTTTACTAGGACTAGGGTATTTACACATCCATTCATAGCACATGTCCACATGGTGGTTTTTGTTTATTCGTACAACCACTTATTCACAGTATTGTTATAAACAAAAATATAGAATGTAACCTTATAAAACGTTGAGTTTTGTTCATTTATTTCGCGTATCAAAACTTGTGGACGGAGTCAACGAAGACGCGGGACACGAAGAACATTCTAACAATACTTTAAAGCGGTGTGATAATTTGGGAAATTTTATTGTCTCTTTCTTTTTCTCATGTTGTACGACGTAAAAACCCGGAGAAAAGTAATTTATCCCAAATGTGTATAGGTTGGGTATAAATAATTTGCTCTCTCTCCATACATTGTTACTTTAAGTCTTTTACCCATAAATGTATGAGAATAAATTTCTGACGGATACTAATTGGTTTGAGAAAATAACATGGGTTACTCAATCAAAGAAAAAATCACACCAATCAGTGGAACGCAGGTTGTGCAACTCATTATATAAAATGTTGACATCATTCAAACGCATGCATCGGCATTTTTGCATTTAGGAATAGAACAAAATAATCAGAAACCTCAATAAAATGTTAAGTGCATTATTTGTTTACATGTGACTTGACACTGGCGGCCGCACGCGCATTGTTAAACGTACGGTGAAATTATTTAAACAACTCTTACAAACAATTTATTGACAATAAAAAGTCGCGTTATTCGAATATAAGAATGCAAAACTGTCGCAAGAGGCGACGATATAGGATGCACTACGCTGGCCTCCGTGGTCGAATGTGAACAAAGCATCAAATAGTCCGTTGTGTTTGAAACAATACTCGTGTTACAATTTATAAAAGTAGGTAAATCCTACAAACTTTTCATGAAGTTCTGGTGATGAATGAATTTTATTTAAGTATTTATAATATATAATGATGCAGCACAACAGTTTCCTCTGACTGGAGCGAGAGGGATCTGTGGAACTCCTTACACGGAGAAGGCTGTAAGTCTGAAGGATGTAGAAAAGAAGAAAAACCAGGAAAAATTCAATGATTGGAATTTTATTTATTTTCAGACCTTTATTTTGTGTCACATTTAGATATAGACATGTTGGGCATGAAGAGCAAATGAACGAAGAAAGGAGTGTGAAAAGAATAAATGACGCGAAAGTGAATGGAAAAAGAAGTCAGGAACGTCCGAAGAAGACATGACACTTGAAGTAACAATATATGGAGGGATAGCTAATTTGAAGTCTAAATCCGAAATTGTAATAATGTATGAATGTAAATGAGAAGAAAGAGACAACAAAATTTGGAACGCTTCTATATACTGTCGTAATGATCTTAAGCTGGTTATTTTCGCTGGTTAACGGCGGGACTCCGCCCATTTTTTTATTTTGCCATGACACAACTAGACGGTTTTTTAGGTTAGATGCTATATTTTGTTGATAAAAATACTGTGAAAAAGTATGGCTATACGAATACACAAAAACCTTATGTCGATAATGTGATATGAATGGATGTATAAATACCGCTTTGGTCTTAACCACGCCCATCAAGGCCTTAGTCATGTTAAAATCATCAAAAACAAGTCCAAAACTGACTTCACTGGCTTTGTGGCTGTAAACTCTAAGACATGACACAATAGAACCTCGGGCCATTGTTCATTAAAGTGTGTATGAATTTAAGGAATGCGTGCCAAGACAAGGTTGTACCCCCGGCGGGGAAACAGCGCGATGGTTAGATAGTCAGTTAATCGGATTTAGATTTTTAGCCTCTTACTAGAGAATATTCCACTACATCACAACATCATTTGAAAATACTTGGCTAATTTATATAACGCCTTTTCGAAATATACCCTCAAGGGCGTTTGTATGTTGTTGAAAAAATATTTTTGGTTAGTGTGTAGAACTGCTTGTTCATTTCATGGTCAATACAAAAAAATCTAATTCAAATTTTATGCTTGTTGCTTTGATAATGAAAAAATATATCGAAGGTAAAAACAGCAAAATTTGATTACTTCATCTATAGGTATGATAGTAGCAGCCGACCAGTTAGTAGCTGATTGGACAAACGCGTCGAATTCCCACCCGGGCGTCGTGAGTTCAATTCCTCTGCTAGCTAAGTTCTGCATCATTGCACAAGCGACATCTTCGGCTTATTATGATGGCATTAGGAGTTTTTCAAATATCGACAGGTTATTCGTAACCGCAGAATGTTTGTTTACTTGAAAATCGAAAATTTCTTGAAAAACGTCGTCTATTTGCTTTGTTTCGGTTTTTTCCTTACTTATATTAATAATAATAATAATAATATTTGTATAATTTGTATAGCGCCGTTTTTGTTAAAAATCACCTCAAGGGTGCTCTACAATTCTTAATTTCTACTTAATATTAATTCTTAGTTTATATAAATAAATAAAATTGGAAAATTGATTTTCAAATTGTTGATTTACCTAACCTATAAATGTACATGCACTGTTATACCAATATTTGAACCTTTTTCTCTCATGATTTATGATAACGATCATGATTTTAGATAGTTTTTATTTGAATACATATTATATTTTATTTTCTCCTTGTTAGTTAGTCTAATTAGCATAATTAATTTAGTATGAAGTGCACTTGAGGTGAAATATCACAAAATTGCGCTGTATAAATACATTATTTTTATATTATTAATAAAAAAATGTATTAAAGAAAAAATAATAAAAAAATTAAGGAAGGAAAACCATAGGTATTTCCAATTTTTTTTTGTCTATAAACATATAAGAAGGCTCTGTATTATTATATTTATTATTGAGTACCTACCTAAGTGAGGGCTCTTACAATCTATTCTATATCACTGTTCGCTGGACTTTGATTTTTACTGCCACTAAAATAATCGTAAAATGATTGTGATGATTGTTGAGGTAGGTGCTACCCCGGCCGGGTGCACCGCTCGCAGACCCATAAAACCTATCTCCGTCACGCTCACGCCCAAGCGAAGCCCGCGCGGAGGAAAGAGACGGTAAATTTTAATCGCGCCGTCTTTTCCGTGCGAGATTCCCGTGTTTCTATGACCTTTACCGAGTGAGTGGGCAATAATCCTCGATAGTTTATAAGGCGCTGATAGATCCGCTGCAACCTCTCACTCTCTCTCCCAAATGACGCGCGCAACAGAAAGAGAGGTTGAAACGGAAGTTAAAATGGCAGAACGGGTGATTCGAGCTTTTTTCAACCAGGGGAATCAGCTGATTGCAGGTATAAGGTACAAAGAGCATCGATGCACTTATTGTGTCTCATGTGCAGTGGTAGCTATAGCACAAGTGCGAAAAGGATGCCGCTCGCCTGCCATACTTCTATCTGCGATATTTTTATGCCTCTATTATGGCGGTTCGTGCATTTATTAAATCTTTATTGTTCATTATTTGTTATTTCGCTGAGTGTTATGGGTGATTATTGGCGGCTGGGGGTGCATTACTGTCATGTTCCAAAAGTTTTATCATTATTTGGAATGAAAATTTGCGTTTAACCACCGCTGGGCTTCGAGCAATGATCGATAGTGCCGCACATCACGTCGAACCAATTCGACTACCGGTTAATTCTTGTGCACGCTGAGAGACCTACAATCATTCGGATATAAAATAATCGAACGATCGATTACTGTAAAAATTCTCGTTAACATCGCCGAATTGTTGAATTTTAAACTACACATTCCCAAACGGACTTCAAAATCTGAAATTAATCGACCATCACGTATTTTCTCCGCAATGGTAAGCAGAGAGAATTTACCGACCTACAACCTTACAATAATAATATTTTGATGATTTGTATGGCGCCGTTTTTGTGAAAAATCACCTTAAGGGCGCTGTAAGGACTTTTTTTTCTAGTTGATATCAATTCCTAGTTTAAAGAGAAAATTTACAGGAACATTGTTACCTGGCAGGTCCCATCAGATAGACACACTTATTAATTAAAAATTATAATTATCATTTTATTTTTTTCGATTCTAGGGTATTAGAGCAAATTTAAAAATAGACATTCAGGATATGTCGTACAGTATCTTATCTTATTTATTTATTTATCTTAAGTTAGATCACATCATTGTGTGTTCTAATATAAAAGATTTAATGTATATACAGACATGATTTTAGATACATACTTAGCATACATTCTTTGTTTCATTTACATCCATAAATAATATAATAAAATGTGAGGTGTACTAACTCTAAACATAACCTCACACGAGTATTTGAATCGGTCGTGCCATGTCTTCTTCGGCCGACTTCGACTTCTCTCATTCACTTGCGCTTCATATATTCGGTATTCTTACTCCCGTGAAGCTTCTGTAAATAATAAAATAATGAAAGGCTAGGGTGCAGAAAGTGTCATCCCTCATTTTTGTTACGATTGAATTAAGTATGCCACCTATAGCCATAAAATATGAGGCTCTGACTCTCGTTTAATTCTGAAGACTTTTGTGGCCCTTCAGCCATCTAAAATATATTTGCCATTTGGGAGAAAGCTCGACACAAGCTTGGGACTTTTTAAACTATTTGCAGCTTCAGGTAATTCAGTGAGAGCATTGATTAAGCTGAGTTAACTTTTTCTTTCAAAATCCAACCAGGTACTGAATTTTATTAAAAATAAAACTTTTAAGTACTCTGGTGTGAACTTCCCAAAATAGTGCTTCAGCCCTTTTGCCTTTCCGGTAAAGATATGTGATTAGTGGTCTTTACTTCGAAAGATGTTATAAAAAAATTGAGGTATTTTTATTTATGAATTAGGTCCAATTATTAAATGGATTTATCTCTAAGCTAAGAAAATAAGGGTTTGACATTATCTGCGCCCAGATAGGTACCTAAATAGGAATAGAAGTATCGCCCAGGTGAAAGACCACCATTCAGAATCAAAACGTTGCTTGATTGAAATGGCTTCAGCCGTTTGCGACCAGAATTGAATAGCCAGGTACATATCAACCTTCCTCTTCCCCATCTCCTTCCCCTCCCCACTACCTTCAGCCTCACAACATGCCCCAATTGAGGATGCCATAGTCCCACTGGCTCTAGACGGTTGAGAGTAGTTGGAACTCTTTTGCAGTATTCACTATAAAAAATAAATGAACAATTGGTACTTTCCAATTAGATTTCTTACTAATAAGAAGATCAGTTGGAACCAATGAGCTTTTAAAAGCTACCTGCCCATGTTTTCTTTGTTCTTCACAAGCAATACTTTAAGGCTCAGACACCTCTGTGAAAGTAATTATAATTGTTTATTTGTTCACAGATAATTTTCAATTCTTTCCATCACCATGAAAGCAATCAAAATTCCTGCTCGTCCGTGAGAGCCGATGTGCTGACAAATATCTATTCTTTTTGAAAAACGTTCGGCATTTTTTCATCGGTAATTTATAATGCCTACGTGTGTTCTTAGTACATCCGTGCTTCTCTTAGAGTACGTAGAGTAGTACCTATCCAGGCAGTGTAGTCAGCTTTTGATGATTTTTGCCAGACTCGGCAGACGTGGGCGTGGTAGAAGTAATTAAACATCCATTCATAGCACATGTCGACAAAATGTTTTTGTTTACTCGTATAACCACTTTTTCACAGTATTGTTATCAACAAAATTATAGCATATATCCTAAAAAAACGTTTAGTTGTGTCCAGTTTAGTCGCATTTCACAACGTGTGGGCGGAGTCCCCGGAGACGCGGGATACCAAGATCATCCTTACAGAACATTAAAGCGGTGTGTTATTTTTGTTGTCTCTTTCTCTCTTATGGTGTACGACGTAAAAACCTGGAAAAGGTGAAGTTTGTATAGATTGGGTGAAAATAGTTAGCTCTCTCTCCATACATTGTTACTCCAAGATCTTTCTACAGTTTTTTCAAGGCCCGTCAGACCTTGGTAGAATAATTTCTAAAACCACAGTTAACTAACTATCACGCCGTTTCTCCGCAGAGGTAAGCAGAGATAACGGACCGCCATACAACTCTGTCTTGGTACACACTCCTTGCTTCATTCAATAACAGTTAATTGTTTTATTGAACGTTAATAGTAAAACAGGATTCGGTTGTTACGTGAAATAAACTAACACATACCATCTGATAGTATTAATACTGTAAGCCGTCTTCTGCCACGTTCGATGGAAAAATTGCTCATACATACAAAAGCTTAAAATTTTCATCCGATTACGGTCCTTCACGATTAACTCAGTATGATCCTTTTTATTTGTGTCGTGACTAAACCACGCGGAAGCGGGTTTTTATCTGTTGGAAATAAATTATTGACATAATAAACACACGCGTCTTACCACTTGACTATGGAGGCCGTCTGGTGTCAAATTAGCGACAAAGTCTCTAGTAGGCTTCATCACATATTTCTTTTAGACATCAAAAGGTGCCAAAATTAAATTTTGTTCTGGTAGGTAAGTAGGAACTATGAAAATAAACTAACAGCATTTATACATATAGCGCTGCTTATTGATATTCAATTATCGTTTTTTCTTATTTAATTACTGTTTACTTTTAATTAGAACCTGCGATATTTTCATTATAAAACGTATTGAGACGGTTGGAAGCAGTTGGGACTTTTGTGCGGTATTCACTATAAAAAATAATTACAGTCGAACTTGGTTATAACGATCGCGGCAATAGCGAGGTCCCTGGTATAATGAGCAATAACTCAATGATGTGTTAGTTCGGGCCTATTTTCATACAATCATGAGGGGTTATAATAATAATAATAATTGGCCGATTTATAAAGCGCCGTTTTCGTGACAGAAATATCACCACAACTTATGCTTAATACTTATAACTAGTCACTTACAACGAACATATTAAAATTAGCACATATTTATAATAATTGTTGCCCGTGCTGTCTGACCAAGAGTAGAAAAAAGTGAAGTAAATAATATTTAACTATATATATATGTATATATATGTATATATATATATATATATATATATATATATATATATATGTATATCACTCGGACTGAGTGATCAAAATTCTAGTGAAGAAAATTGACGTTATTTTAAGTGTGATAATTCAAAAAGGTGTGTCTTATAACAAGATCACTTCACTGATATAACGTCCAAATAATATTGTCAACTCAATGCGCCCGGGTGTGAGAAAAAAACCCAATTCTCGAAACAGTCAAATAATGTCACGGCTGTGGACTTGCCGAAAATCACGTTAATGAGGGTTTATAATCCCTGATAGTTCTATCAAGTGATGTGCGTAGAGTTTATTATAAGGGTAATCATAAATTGAATCATTTCATAGTTACTTAAGCAAGATTATCGTAATAAAAAAATATGTGGCTTTTAATATGCAAGCTTTCATACCTTGGTGTAAATATCGATATTAGTAAGTAGACAATTTTTTACCTACTAACGTTTGTAACGAGTAACGGCTATAAGGAGCAAATTTGGTTGGTCCCTTCTCGCTCGTTATAACCAAGTTTGACTGCAGTGGGAAGGAAAAAAAATTACATCGAGTCCTCCTTTTCTTCGCTCTGTAGCCCCACGTCTTTAATATTTTCTAAAACTGACCTACTAACCATCACGCCGTTTCTCCACAGAGGTAGGCAGAGAGGACTGACTGCCATGTAACTCTGTTTTGGCACACATTCCTTGCTTCATTCACATTCATACATACTCTTCTGTTATTCTGACTCTTCACACGACCCGATTCAAGTATTTGATTTACTTGATTGTGCCATGTCTTTCTCGGGTGTCCTCGACTTCTTCTTCCATTCACTTTCGCATCATATATTCTTTTCAGACTCCTTTCTTCGTTCATTCGCTCTACATGCCCAAACCATCCAAGCGTTCCTTTCTTGATTATATTCATTACGCTCACATCAGCTTTGCATTCTTTCCGGATATCCACATTTTGAGTACGGTCATACATGGTTTTACCGCACATTCGTCTCAAGGATCTCATTTCCAGAGCATTCAGTCTACTTTCATCCTTCCTCTGCCAGTTCCATGCCCCACTGCCATACATCAGGGAGGGAATATTTTCTTGTTTTCGCTTTTAATAATTTCGATATATAATAATGTCGTACATTTCAGGCATCTGGAAAATGCGTTCTTCCCGCCGACGCCCGCGTCACGGCGGCCAGAATACCCGCCCGTAAATTATCCGCGACGCTTTACGACCGATCAAATAAATTGTAATGTTTTCATTATGTTACGTTTCAAGCGGCGCAAGTCGGCGAGAAGTATTCGCCATATTTCAGGCGGTTTACACTGGCGTAGTGGGGACTGACGCGGCTACACCAGCTACGTGTCTATTTATTGTGGCGTATATTATGCTGATTCAACATTTAGTCATCGGCGGGACCCAGCACAAAGATGAAATTGAAGTTGTAATTTGTCGGAAAAACTATCTAACAGTGCGGCATGTTGAAAATGTATACAGCTTTTTTTTTTTTTTTACGTGAATACCGCACAAGATTCTCAACTGCTCTTAACCGTCTCGAGCCAGTGAGACTAGGGCATCCCCAAGTAGGGTATGTTGTGAGGCTGAAGGTAGTGGGGAAGGGAAGGAGATTGGGAAGAGTAAGGTTGGGAATTACCTGGATATTCAGATCTGGTCACCAAACACGGCTGAAGCCATTTCAAGCAACGTTTCGATTCTGCATGGTGGTCTTTCACCAGGGCGATACTATGAGTATCTACAACTCTGGAACGTGCCGCAAATATACTTTTTATTATTTTTATATGAATTAAATGTGTTATGACACATATTAATTAAATAAAAGCTATTGGCGCACGCCGGGTTTGAACCCGCGACCTTTGGATTCGTGGTCGAGCGTCTTACCACTCGACCATGGAGGCCGTTTTCTGTGTGTGGTTTCCAGGTACACGCATATTTTTTTAGCTCTTAGTGAATTATGAATTTGAAATACTTTTCAATAATCACGTAAAATCTGTGCTTAACGTCAGCGTAAGTTTTAAATTTATTTTTACGTACTTACCTGCAAACTATAGGGTTTTTGCTTACATACGCAAATGTAATGTTACAGGAGTAGGCATTTGCGTAGTTAGACCTATGGGAAAGGTATATAAACGCACATCAGACACTAAGTTCGGAGAGCGCGCCTTTGGAGTGTCAGGTCCTAAAGCCTGGAATGGACTACCACATGATCTGAGAGTAATAAAAGGCTCGACAGAGTTCAGAGCTAAACTCAAAACCCATATTTTCAGAAAATCATATCCATAATCAAGATGTAACAAGCCCAATAGAATCTCTGTTCAAACCAAGAAAACTTGTCAGACTCTCATTCCTTAAATTCATTAAAATACTTTAATCATTATCTGTTTCTCAATACGAAAAATTAAAAAATACCTTTGATACACTATATTTTCATTTTTTTCTAATGCTTAAAAATATAAATACCTATATGTTAAAATCAGCTTAATTAAGTAATTATGATACAGGAATTGTGTCCTGCCAGAAGAGACCTACCAGGTACAATGCAATACAATATGTTGCTGAATATTTAAATAGACTAGGAATTAATATTAATTAGAAATTAAGATTTGTACAGCGCCCTTGAGGTGATTTTTCACAAAAACGGCGCTATACAAATTATCCAAATATTATTATTATTATTATACGTTGCAATCTTGATGCACCAGCAGGCTGTGAATCACATGCGTACATACCAATATGTTAACTGTATTTTGTATCATTTTATTTTCTTTACTTAAACAAACTTTCTCGTATTTATAGTTAAACACTTTCTATCTAGATTTTTACACTCTTAGCTTTTAGTAAATTGATTTTAATCTACACGATATATTTATATCTGATTTTTTTAAACTCTTTATAATGGCGATCATGATTTCAGATAGTTTTAATTTGCATATCTGTTAAAATTATTTTCTCGTTGTTATATTAGGTTAGGTAATTTATTCAAAGCGCACTTGACGCGAACTATCACTAAACTGCGCTATATAAAATCACTGCTATTATTATTTTATTACGTGTTTTGGCAGGGTGTATTTGTATTTAGTGGTATGCTCTTAGTCAAGCCACTAAAACACATAATTTATTCTATTGAATAAAGCCTTAACAGCTGTTTTTGTTTGATCCTAATATTTTAACAAAAAGTAAACATCCTCTATATATTTCATATCGTTTAATATATACTACAACAAACCGATGTACTCATATTCAAGTTCGAGCGAGGTAGGTATGGTACGTACTACGTAGTACAATCATGTTTCAAATAATTAAAATTCGCTCGCCAGAAATACCTATCTGATAAGTCGAATGACCAGCTCCGATGTGGGCTTTTCGTTTGACCTTCTGTACGGCTGGGTCATTATTCTGGCTTTTGAATGAAATAGACATTTATGGCTGTTTTGTTCATTTGATTGTCGCTTGTTCTGTCTCTATGGCGCCTTGCTGAAAATGTAATTGAAATTGACGAGTGATTGGATATCACAACAATCATTTCGTGCACATTGTAGTATCCCGCATATGGTGATAATTTGATTATTTCTACGTTGAGAGTTGATAATATATGATCATTTTTGCTTTTTAAATGTCAAGGTCTTTTACTATTTAATTTCATATTCAAAATCACTTCATAACATAGCGCTATCTATATAAAATATCACCTTATCAACGCTTTAACAAAATGTTTGAATTTTTTAATTTTATTTAATTTTATTTAGGAAAACATACAGTTGCTTACAAAATTTTATAAATAAAGTGATTGCTATGTTGCATTAACCAGTGAAGTTTCCGCTAATAATGTTTTTTGTTAAACTAAAATGGAGAGTGAAATATTCAAAATATAGATAATAAAGAAGAATTATATCTATGTATGAAGTTGAATAAAACTGTATAATAAATAATACAACATAGAATGTAGACAATATAAATACTATAAACTTATCATAAATTATTGACCGGTGACCCAGGCGTCGTGCGTTCAATTCTTCTGCTGGCTAAGTCCTCCATCATTGCACAAACAACATCTTCCGCTTCTAATGATGGCAGTAGGAGTTTTTTTAAATAGCGTTAGGTTATTCGTAACCCGGAAATGTTTGTTTTTCTTTTTTAAACAGTTAAAACAGTTAACAGTTATATTTCCTTTTATTTTTTTACGGAATAATATTATAAAATAAGTGAACTAACTAACTATCACGCCGTTTTCATAAGCAGAGGTAACGGACCCCCATACAACTCCCATAACAGAAGAGTATGTACTCTTATGTTATTCTGACTCTTCATATGGCCCGACTCAAGTATTTGATTCACTTGATTGTGCCCTGTCTTCCTCGGGTGTACCCGACTTCTTCTTCCTTTCACATTCGCATTATATTTTTGTATCATATAAATTTATAAAACCTTAAGGCAGTCACACGTAAAATTCTTTAATATCGCTTACAGACAAAAAAGTTTTAAGTACAACGCCATTAAACAATTCGAATTTCTGCCCAGCACCATCAGAAACATAAAAAACAAAAGCTCCTTTAAAAGCAATATCATTACTCACCTTAAGAACTAAGTTTTATTTAGTTCTTATTATTTAGATTCTGGGGTAGATTGTAGATAGTTCTTATGATGTCTTCAAATTTGTCATTTACTTACATAATTTTTATTTTTATTACTATATTTTCGATATTAACTTGTTACTATGTAGCTAAAAAAACACTTTTGCAAATTAGCTTATGCCTTGTGGGATGGGCAGTATACCAATTTTCAATCGCTCCACATGCCCAAAACGCTAAAGAAGCGTTCTTTTCACTATCCTATTCATTGCGCTTACATCAGCCTTGCATTTTTTCCGGATATTTGCATTTTAAACACGATCATACATGGTTAAACTGCACATTCGCCTCAGGGATCTCATTTCCATAGCATTCAATCTATTTTCATCCTACATCTGCCAGTTCCATGCCTCACTACCCATACATCAGAATAAGTGAACTTCGTGATAATTTTTTTTAGTTCTTATTTTTTCCTTAGTGACCCGTAAGGCGAATGAAAAATACATCAATATATCCAGGTACGTTAGAATCTCTCTCAATGGTACAAAACAACAAGATTAAGCAGCGCTTGGTTGGTATGTTGGTACATCTGAGTCAGATAGATGGGTATTTGCTTGTTTGTTTCAGGGAAACAATAATTTCACTTGTCTCTTTTATCTCCCACGCTACTTTTTCGAGAGATTTAATAAGAGTCTTGGCTACAAATAAACCTACACACCAAGATTATCTTGCCTACATTGATACTGGTAGGTACCTATATGATAAAAATTGTGATTGAGTAACTTGGATGTGGTCGTTTTTGCGAAAAAATGTTTAGCAATCTAAAAATATTTGCGATGACCTAGAAATTCCACAAAAAAAAAACATGTGTAAGGTTCCTGCTCACTGATAGAGAAATGTGGCTATTTCAACATTAATATTTTATAATAATAATATTTGGATGATTTGCATATCGCCGTATTTTTACGAAAAATCACTCCAAGGGCGATGTGTGAATATAAATAATAAAGAGAGCAATGACGTTACAAATATATAGACACATTGTAGCGCTCTCAAAGTGGTAAGCAAAAATCACGCTGGCTGGTATGCTTGGTGTTTAAGCCAAATTAGTACTAAACTGTCACGCGTCGCTAGAGGTATTTTACTATGGTATATCTAATTTAATTACAAAAATACGTTGCAAAATGGCCTCGCGTGTGATGAGAAAGTGTTTTAATTAGACTGCAAAGACTACTAAAAGCCAAAGAATAACATTTAATTTCTAAGTACGCGCAAATTACTGAAATTTACTTATTATTTTAGACAGCACAACTATCTCCATTGTTGCCTAACATAATGACGTATTTGAATAACCAAGTATTTCTTACCAGAGCATTCAACGCTACTAGCAAGAACGGAACGCAGTCCGATCCTACATCTGTTTCGTTCATACACACACATTTTATGAATGTCTATCTTTGTCATACGTGATGATACATGACCGATATTTGAATGATGAATGTAGTAGTAACCCAAGTGTGTTTGTTACTTGGTACATTTTGTGTTCATATTCTAAGGCTATAACGTGTCTATATAATTATAACGTCATTGAAAGAGAGTGTGTTTCTAATAAAGAGAAGTATGTCGTTTCGTTATATTTGCCTTTTTCTGTGGAAAATGGTGTCATAGTTATTTATCCGCTTAAAAATTTACGAATAGTATACATACTGAAACAACAGTTTCATAAAACCTTAAACGAACTGCTCGTAGTTTCATTCTCTATTCATTGGCAGTATTTTTTTCTCCGGGTATTTTTTCCTTCCCGCGTTCCTACTGACTCGAAACCGGTTGTGCTGGAAGTGTTCCTTCCCACTGCGAGGCGAGTGGCTCCACGAAACTTTGCCCGGACTGGCAGCGCCACCCGGTGGGGGTTTACCCGCCTACCCTCTATCCTTCACCCTCCACCCTCCACCTACCCGACTAGCTACTAGCTACCCAGCGTTGGGGGAAGAAACCTTCGGGAGGGGAATGAGCTGTGCCTAGAGTAGGAGCGAATCGGAATACTTTTAATATTTACATTTTTTTTTATCTGGTGCATATTGATATGGGATTTTGAAGTCGGTCACTAACTAACTAACAATCGCGCCGTTTCCCCGCAGAGTTAGGCAGAGATGATGGAAACGCTATACACCTCTTTTATTTTCTTTTTTTATAGTTAATACCACACAAGAGTCCCAACTGCTCTCAACCCTCTGGAGCCAGTGGGACTATGGCATCCCTGATCGGGGTGTGTTTTGAGGCTGAAGGTATTCAGGAAGATAAGGATATGGGAAAGAGAAAGGTTCGGAAGTACTTGGAAGCATCTGGTCACCAAACACGGCTTTATTCATTAAATGAAATTTATTTGCGCACGCCGAGTTTGACCTCTGGATTCGTAATCGATTTTCTTACCACTCGACCACAGGGGCTGTCTTGGCGCACACTCCTTGTTTTATTCACATTGATACATCGTCTCATACATATTACTCTCTTTTTCTGACTCTCGACATGGCCCGACTCAAGTATTTGATTCCCTTGATCGTGCGATGCCTTCCTCGGGCGTCCCCGACTTCGTCTTTAATTCACTTTCACGTCATATATTCTTTTTACATTCCTTTCTTCGTTCATTTCCTGAACGTACCCAAACCATATAAGCGTCTCTTTCCTAATCCTATTCATCACGCCTTCATCATCCTTGCATTCTCTCCGGATATCCACATTTTTAACACGGTCATACATAGTTTTACCGCACATTCGCCTCAGGGATCTCATTTTTAAAGCCGTATTTTATTCATTAGATACCTCTTAATATCATAGGGTATTAATTGCACGTATTAAAAAATTGTGGAAATTATTTCTTAGTTAAGTCTGTTGTTGTTTTATGAAATAGATCTTCGTTTAATCCTTATTGAAGAAAATTACACCTTTTTAAAATTGATCTGAAGGTTTCTTTTACAGTATATCATTTGGTGAAGTTTGCTGGACCACTTTTATGACGTAATATACTCGTATTTCGACTCAGTTCAACACTTGGGGAAGTGGATAGGAATTTCACCCAGTACCATCTTTTCTTGGGGTTTTTTCAATTCAATAGATGATTAAAAATAGTATTAAGGATACAGGTGAATAGAGCAGTACATCATATTTATGATTTTAAATTAGGTAAAATGATTAATAGATACGGACAAGCTTAAAAAAATCATATCAAACACATAAGGGTACCCGGGTACTCTTTCAGGCATCAGAAGTTTTAAATTATACTTATTAGTTTTCCGCAAACACACCACCCTCCACATATCCGACGGTTATGTTCAATTGTTCATTTTCACTATTGTGGAGAAGTCAGGAAGTTTCAGCCGGTTAAATTTACTGGAACGTTAAAAAAATCTATGTCGAAAACCGAAGAGGGCACCCGGGTACCCTTTCAGTCACATAAAGGTTAAAATGTCTTCTTTTTTGCACTGATTTTATTTTCCCTATTACAGCAAATTTAATTTGTGATATAAACATTAAGTTTTTTGCCAGGGAACTCTCCTGTTATATTATCCAGTCTACTCTGTCTCTGGGAGAGGGAATGGTATCAAACCATCACTATGATAAACTATTTGAATTCATCATGTCCATAAGCAAGATAACTGCCTTACCGATCAGCCCAAAGTCCTTTATTTTGAGAAATTTCTGATTAATCCACCAATCCCTCAAAGTAGAAGTCTATACTTAGTAATAAAACTAAATAAGCTGTATATTCGTTTTTGTAACATTGAAGGAAATGGCGTATTTTGTACCTCAATGACCTCGCTTTCGGAAGCTTTGTTTAGTCACCTTCAAATTCCTGACATCCTGTGTCAGATCCCAGATATCCTCTTCCTTACCTCAAACGTGTTTGTGGCGCTTTAGTACAAAGGCTCACAAAATATAATCAGAAAATAAATTAAATCCACAGCATTTATTAAATAAAAAAATAAGGGTAAGTAGATAACTTTTAATAGTTGAATCATCGTTTAGAAGCTTGTGTACCTTTTAATCTCCTTTATCCAGATTTGAAAAGATTAACATGATTTACTGGGTTGAAACAAAACTATAATCTTTGTCCAGCAAATTCAATTCAATTTATTTAAGTACCTAAGAAATTGGTTATCTTTTTTATTCAAACGACATATCACGACGATAGTGATTTGTCTATTGTAAGCTCAAAATGGTTAACCAAACCAAAAGTTAAGTTTCGTATTCCATAATGCACATAATTTGTAAAATATATAGGTGAATTACGCTATAATCTAAGTACTGCCAATCGTACACCAAAGTAATAAAAACCATTCGACACGTAATCATGTGAAAATAACCTAACCTAACCTAAGCTCACCTAACTTTACTAACTCTTAAAGGTTATATAATAATACGTGGCAATTACTAAAGTAGCTTTAGTGACAATACAAAAGAAAATTAAGTGCAATATCTGTATTCTCCCATTTGAGTTATGTGTGAGTTTCTATTGGAAATTATTGATCACACGGAAACACGAGGACATAAATATGCAACCAAAAGCTCAAAGTGCCATCCCGCGTTGTAAATGACTTATTCAATAAGTTCACGAGTCTCCAATCTGAAATAAACACGCAGCCTCTGATGACAGGTCAGATCGTGCGAGTGTTTTATTTATAAAACGTAAAGTTGTGTGCTCTGCGAATGCATCAAGAACGTTGGCGACTTGACTCACCGGAGTTGATAAATACATAATTATTGCATCGATAGAAATTACAAATCATACGGTCGTACAAATTATTTGCGGGAGTGTTGATGAGTAGGACAGCCTTAGTTGATTACACATTTAAGTGCATAAAACTTTTATCTACGACAAATGTATCTGAAATTCGAATACTTTCAAAACATTTTTGAATCTAATCAAACTCTTAAATGGTATGAGTAAAATTTTGATCTTACAGAAAAAAATTAGTAATGTTTGTGTAAAGAGTGTTAAAACACCGAATGTGTTTTCAGCTTCAGATAAATTAGGAACAGTGGACTGTAAACAATTAACAATTCTACTTGATGTAAGAGTCTAATTGTAGTTTGTGAAACGATTATAGAATGAAAGGAAAATGGGAAACCATTCACTCACCGATGCACTTGAAGTATTTTCAAACAGTTGTAATATTGACGAAACGAATACACCTCACTGATTTAGGTTTTCTCAATTCACAAAACCACATTTATTTTATGTTATTTTGAGAGCAACACAAAAACCGACGAACAAGCGAAAAACCTACGAGCAACACGTTTTTTCACATAAAAACTCTTCTGTTTGATTGTCAATGGTTTTGAACACAGGCTTGTCGAATACGGAAATTGAATATTGTGAAATGATTTAGGTAGGTAAGAACTGGATGAAAAATCAAAAAAGAACCTAATAAATGATCACTTTGAAATCCAACAGAGTGAAAGAACCTTGAAATTATTGTCCTTGTAAGAAACCATAATTCAGAATGGAAATGTTACTTGAATTAGCTTAGGTTAATGTAGAAAGAGTACCTAAATTATATTTAGTCACTGAGTCTGATAAATAACAAATTTCCTAACCTTTCTCTTTCCTCACTCTTTCACGACGAATTCCAAACATGGAGAAGTCGTAGTTTCACTGACTGCACAGTTGTGATTTTTTATCACAAAAAAACTTATAATTATGTCAGATCGAACCCGACTGACTTCAACCAGTAATTCTTGCGTTTCGTTTTATAACGAAAACAATCAGCATTAGACAGTGAGGGTCGGGGCGGGAGGTGAGCGGTTACTCGACTGAGTGACAGAAGTATATATTTGTTGTAGTTTATAATTGAAAAAATATATAAATCATCAGACACTCAAATGCCATCTACACTTACTATTCCAAATGATTTTGGATTAATAATTTTTGAATTTCTGATTAATGTTTGAAGAGTTTGATCTAAAACACCCTGTAAAAGAATTGGTATATTGTAGTACCAAAATAAATCACTTTCTAGGCTCTCGGGGTTGTACGAAAATCCTTAATCCAACCCTGTCGTTCCGCCAAGTATTCCAATCCTTTTCCCGGCTTATTCCTCCAGGGGTGGTTCGCCGGCCTCGGGGGATGGCGCCGCTTTGGTGGGGTGTACAGAGTACCGTGTACAGAACACCCCCTGGGCTGGGTGGCCGGGGGAGGGCGGGGGCATATACTGGCTGTTTATGTGTCCTGAATAGCCAGTTTATACACTGGCTCCCGCGCCGTTCTCATTCGCTTCATTATTATTGGGCGATTCGGGCGCTCTGGGGTATACCATCGGATTACCTCGATTGCTCTTTGAGGTAACTTATGAAACGGCGCGGCGGCGGTGATTCGGGAATTCCAGCCCTTTTGTCAACCTCGCTCCTTAAGCTAGGCGCAGACGGTGAGGCCGATTATGATAAGTTCCAGCGATGGAATCGGATTGACGGATCTACGGATCGTTTATTAATGGGATGACTCAATCAAGGCTTTGGAGGAGGATAAATAAACGGTAATCACTGAAACTAACACGGTGTTTGCGTATGTTTTTGTCGACCAGAGATTGTTATGTTGATTATGATGGATTGGAAAATCTTTATGAACGCGATGAATCAATCAAGGCTTCGGAGGAGGATAATTAAACGACCATCACTGAAACTAACACGGTATTTGCGTAAGTTTTGGTCGACCAGAGATTGTTATGTTAATTTAGATGGATCGGAAAATCTTTTACTAACGCGATGACTCAATCAAAGCTTCAGAAGAGGATAATTAAACGGTAGTCACTGAAACTAACACGGTATTTTCGTATGTTTTTGTCGACCAGAGATTGTTATGTTGATTTTGATGGATCGGCAAATCTTTTACTAACGCGATGACTTAATCAAGGCTTCGGAGGAGGATAATTAAACGGCCATCACTGAAACTAACACGGTGTTCGCGTAATTATTGGTCGACCAGGGATTGTAATGTTGATTTTGATGGATCGGCAAATCTTTTACTAACGTGATTACTCAATCAAGGATTCGGAGTAAGATAATTAAACGGCAATACCTGGAATCAATATGGTCTTTGCGTAAGTTTTTGTCAATCAGGGATTGTTATATTGATTTTGATGGATCGGAAAATCTTTCACTAACGCGATGACTCAATCAAGGCTTCGGAGGAGGATAACTAAACGGCAATCACTGAAACTAACACGGTGTTTGCGTAATTATTGGTTGACCAGGGATTGCAATGTTGATTTTGATGGATCGGCAAATCTTTTATTAACGCGATGACACAATCAAGGTTTCGGCGTAGGATAATTAAACGGCCATCACTGAAACTAACACGGTATTTGCGGAAGTTTTTGTCCACCAAGGAGTGTTCTGTTGTTTTTAATCGATCGGCAAATTTTTTGTTGACAAACAAAAACTTTTGTTGTAATTAAACGACACCCAGTAAAATTGATAGGAACTTTACCTGTTTTTGACCGGTTTAGGATCCTCACATAGAGCAATTATATACCAGGAGGAATAGCTTTGCGATATGATATGATACAGAGCAGTCAGGATTGTTGATTTTTACCTGACTCGGGCGTGGTTAGGGTTTTCATGGACACACCCCATTTTTCATCCATTCAGAGCACATTTTGGCATGTTTTATTTATTCGTACAACCACTTTTTCACAGTATTGTTATCAACAAAAATATAGGATATAACCTCAAAAACCATTGAGTTATATCGCATAAAAAAACGTGGTGGGCGGAGTCGCCGGAGGCGCGGGAGATGGAAAACATGCTTACATACCTAAAAGTGGTGCGATATTATGTGATAACAAGTCTTGTCTCTTTCTCTCACGGTTTACGTCGGAAAACTCGGAGAAAGTGATTTATCGTAAATTTGTATAGGATGGGTAAAAAAAATTAGCTCTCTCTTCATATATATTCTTACTCTAAGATTTTAACAGATCGACAGAAGTTTATTTTCGCGATGACTCAAACAAGGTTGTAAAGAAGAACAATAATTAAGAGACTACCACTAAAACAAAAACGAGCTTCAAGTATTTTTTGTTGATTAGGGATTCTTATGTCATTTCTGCTTAATTGTGCAATTTAATTAATGCCTTGTCTCGATAAAATAAAGAGAAGTCGTTAACGACTTAATAAACCAACCCTTTAATTGTTCAAAATAAACAGAATGCCATTATGGCAGCTTTTTTGTGGAAAATAACCTTAGACTGCGTACAATTTGTTAATTGATACAATAAAACTTAAAAGCTTAGGAATTCATTCGAAACAAAATCTGTCTTACAAGTACTAAGAGCTAATAAATACTTAGTAACCTACAATAGTTATCCTTGTTTGTTATTGATAGCTTTGGATTTGAATTGGTTTTTTTATCTTAGTTTGTTAATATTTAGTCTCGTTTTTTATCCACATCAAACAATTATTTCGGATGTGATTTTGTATTTTATTATCGGATTCTAGACTAAGGTTTGATTATTATCAATTGCTATTTTACTGCCTCCATGGTCGAGCGGTAAGGTGTTCGACTACGGGTCCAAAGGTCGCAGGTTCAAACCCGACGTGCGCCAATAACTTTTATTTATTTAATATGTGTTATAACACATTTAATTCATATTAAATAATAAAAAGTATATATTCGGCACGTTCCAGAGTGGTAGATACTCTAAGTATCGCCCCGGTGTAAGACCACCATTCAAAATTGAAACGTTGCTTGGAATGGATTTAACCTTCTCCTTCCCCATTTATTTATTTTATATTTGCAAAAACAGTTTTACACCAAAACATTGCAAAATACATAAAAAATGGTAATCATAATTAAACAAAAAATAAAGTAAAAAGAAGTTCTTAAAAAAAAATTGTTTTCAAGAAGTACATAATATAGTTTAAACTTAATAGCTAGTTCTTCATTAAACTTGTTGTAGCTCGTATGAAAAATATCAAAATTTCATGCGATACAGTTAATTTCCCTAGTTAGTCTTCCCAGGGTCACCATTGGTATGTTTTTTCTGTACCTGGGAAGAAACAGAAGCCTGTGTTGACGGCCTCGCGTGAAATTATCAGGGACACAAAATCCGATTTCCGCCAGGATGTCAAGTATTAATAATACACCGTCTCTTTCCCCTCTCCACTACCTTCAGATTCACAATATACCCCAATTGGGGATGCCATAGTCTCACTGGCCTTAGACGTCTGGGAGCATTTGGGACTCTTGTGCGGTATTCATTATAAAAAAATGAAATAATTTTAAATTTAGATTTTTGATCAATGAAATTTAACATTCTTGGAAACTTGTTTTCTTATATATGTAAATGTGTTGTACCATGCAAAGTGGTTAAAATTTGAGTAGCTGTTATTATTTATTTAAGAATAATACAGTCAGCCATAAAGTATCCTGAGATATGATCGTTTTCGTATTTCAAGCAAGGGTTTATTGCGTTTTCATATAACATGAAGCACAATTATTCATAATGCTTACCAAAAGTTGATTCCGAGCGTAATTACAATCAGTTTAACTGCCTGGAATTTACATATCAAGATCGCATTATAAAATCAGCCTATTTGGGGTAGTACGGCCAAGCTGTTGAGAACCAAGAGTAAAACTATATTCAAGTTTTAAACTACGAAAGGTCAAGATTGTTATGTTTATTTTTACATCCCTTAATATATTATTCACTAGCGTCTTAGATATTTGTTCTTCACAAAGTTTGATATAAATCGGAATATATGATGCAAAAGTGAATAGAATAAAAAGTCGGGGACGCCCGAAGAAGACATGGCGCGATCAAGTGAATCAAATACTTGAATCGGAGCATGTGAAGAATCAGGATAACAGAAGAGTATGTGTGAGAGGATTTATCAATGTGAATGAAGGAGTTTGTGCCAAGACATAGTTGTATTGTGGTCCGTCCTATAATAATAATAATAATTGGCGGATTTATATAGCGCCGTTTTCGTGAAAGAAATATCACCCAAAGGGCGCTTAGCAACATAATTAACACAATATTAAAACTAAGACTAACAGTTATAACTAGTGATTTACAACTAACATATTTACATTATCTAATATTTGTAATGGTTGTTGCCCGCGCTCTCGAACCTAGGGTAGAAAAAAATGGATTAGGCAATAGTAAACTAAGTATAGCACTTGGAATGAGTGATCAAAACTATAGTGAAGCAAATTGACGTTATTGGAGGTATGATAATATAAAAAAGGTGAGTCTTTAGTTTTGCTCTGAACTCAGTTAAGCTGTCGATCTTTCGCAAATGTGAAGGGAGGTTATTCCAAGCTGTAGGGCCTGCTACGGCAAAAGCTCGGTCTCCGAAATTGGTGTTGGGATTGCGTTAAGGTACTGTTAGTCTACCTATGACCGTTGAAGATGCAGATTGAATAGTTACTTGTCTCATGTTAGTATCGCTTGGAATGCACAGTTTCGACAAGTAAGGCGGCGCCATGTTATGTTTTGCCTTAAAAATCATCCAGCATAGTTTGAATTGTATCCGTTCAGGACATTTAAGTCAATGAAGGTTCTTAAGATGTTGCGATTTCTCTCTGCCTACCCTTGCGGTTAGCGAAACGGTTAATTAGTTAGTTAGTTACAATCATAGAGTTGGTAGAGTAGTACATATCCAAGGCAGTGAAGTCAGTTTTTCAGTCAGTCTATGAATGTCTATCTTTGTCATACATGATGATACATGACCGATATTTGAATGTTGTATTTACTGGTAACGTAAGTGTGTTTGTTACTTGCCACGTTTTGTGTTCATATTCTAAGGCTATAACGTGTCTACCTTAGAGTACAAAGAGTAGTATCTATCCAAGACAGTGAAGTCAGTTTTTGACTTGTTTTTGATGATTTTAACCTGACTCTGCGCACCTGGGCGTGGCTATGGTATTGATATATCTATTCATATCACATATCGACATAATGTTTTTGTTTATTCGTATAGCCACTTTTTCACAGTATTTTAATCAACAAAAATATAGCATATAACCCAAAAAACCGTTTAGTTGTGTCAAGTTTAGTGGCATAGTAAAAAATGTGGGCAGCGTCTCGTCGTGAAGCAGGAGCTTAAGATCATCCTTACAGTATATAGAAGCGGTCTATGAAATTTGCTGTCTCTTTCTCTCTCATGGTGTACGACGTAAAAACCGGGAGAAAGAGATTTATCGCAAGTTTGTGTAGGTTGGGTTAAAACAATTAGCTCTCCCTCCATATATTGTTACTTCAAGGTTACAATTCAAGATGTAAATATAGCTCTTATTCGAGTCGTCTCCGTCTACAGCTCGGCGAGAGGAGTACTTGTTTGTTAAAACAATCGCGTCCTGCAGTAGGCTATCAGGGGTCTAATGCTGATAAAAGATGTATTTTTAACATTTTCAATTTACAAGGCAAAACGTATCCGCTTTCAGGCATTCCCTTCCTTACGCGCTGCTAAGCGAGTCCAGCCACGATTCAACCCGATCGAATTGCAAATAGGACCTCGTCATGGAATATTAAGTCTGTACTCGTGGACAGAGGTAGGAAAGCATTCATCTCTTAATTAAAAAAAAAAACTTACGCGTTATAGGTGTCTACTAAGGGAAGATTTTAAAACCATAATAATAATATTTGGATAATTTTATAGCGCCGTTTTTGTGTAAAATCACCTCAAGAGCGTTGTACAAATTTTAATTCCTAGTTAATATTAATTATTATTTAAATTATGTACAGAGAAAATATCCAGAAACATACCTACCTGTCAGGTCACATCAGATAAACTCACTTTATCTTTTTGTAGAGAAGTTAATCATATTAATTTTAATTATCATTATATTTTCGTAGAAAGAAATCACTTCGTGGTTTGATGTATTTAATTAAAATTAAATAATAACTTTGTACTTAACCACAGATTTTATTCTATTTTTTCCTATGCCTGACAGGATTTGTTTAGCCTTAGCATCATCAGGGTACAAAATTAAATAATAAGCTCATAAAATTTCTCATTATTCTTTTATCACATTAAATTTATTTCATATTATCTGTCTCTTTCTCTACCGTTCTTTTGTAACAATTTAAATGTTATTATTTTGTTTTCTTACTGTTTTCTTTTTTTATATTGAATTCTTCCTCTGTATGTATGAGTATATATAACCACACACTAGGTATTTTTTTGTTTAGTTTAATTGTGTACCCTGATGATGCTTAGGCAAAGCAACACCGATCGGTCTTAAAAAAAATAAAAATGAACGTTTCTATTTTATTTTTATTATTATCATTCGATAATTTTTTTTTGGATTTTACAGCATGCGATCAAATTTGATATTTTAATTTCTGAATTCATAGAAGAACCCAATGCATATACCCACTCAGCATTTCATTTAAAGAACTAGGTATATCTTAACTATTTCGCTGTTTGAGTCTTCAACAATACCTTCTTGTGAAGCTGTTTTGATAGATTTTACAAAATTATGATTTGTTTTCACTCTGAGAGCAAATACTCTCGAGCGGTGGACTCTGATGCCATGAAATTTATGGTGCATTATTTCTACATCAACCCAACTACTTCCAGCTGACCACAACATTTCCGTCAAAAGCTATGGAGACTTGAAAAAGTCACCTAACTGTAAAAAATATGACGCCGCTTGATTTGTTCCGTGATTTTCATTTGTTGAATAAAATAAAAATATTTCAAAACAGTGGTGAAACCGAGAAACAACCAATGATGTTACATATATATAGACACGTTATAGCCTTAGAATATTAGCACGAAATGTGGCAAGTAACAAACACACTTATATTACCAGTAAATTCATCATTCAAATATCGGTCATGTATCATCATGTATGACAAAGATAGACATTCATAGAATATGTGTGTATGAACGAAACAGATGTGGGATCGGACTGCGTTCCGTACTTGCTAGTAGCGTTGAATGCTCTGGTAAGAATGAAATAGCACTTCGCTTACTTGCTTACACAAAGACGTCATTTTGCTGGTCAACAATGGAGATAGTTGTGTTGTCTAAAATAATAAGTTATTTTCAGTAATTTGCGCGTAATTAGAAATAAAATCTTATTCATCGGCTTTTAGTAGTCCTTTTTCACTTTAAACACTTTTTCATCACACACGAGGGCATTTTGGCACTTATTTTTTGTGATTTGATTAGATAAAGTGAACGATATCAAGCGACGCGTGATAGTTTACTACTAAATCGGCTAAATCACCGAGCGCACCAACTAGCATGGTTTTTACTTGCCACTTTGAGAGCGCTAAAACGTGTTTGTATAGTTGTAACGTCATTGGAAACAACTGTTTTTAAACTAATTTAAAATAATAACAAAAACATTTGAAAATGTATCTAGAGTATATGTGAAGGTTCATTATTGTTACGAAAAGAAAATACCTTTAATAAATATATCAATTAGAAAATTACAACACTAACTAATATAAAATAATGATTTTCATAATATATTTCAATTCCTATGACATGTTTATTTGTAATGGCCTACTTGTTTATCAAACGTTCGTTGTGTTTGAAAATTTAAAAACACGTGTTATAAATAATAATTCAATGAATCATAAATTGATAAATAATTAATGATAACAATCTCCTAATACGAATTATTATAAATATACGTTGTTAAATGCTGGTTTTAATTAAATCAAGAAATAAATAATCACTGACCTACTGGCAATTCATTTCACTTTCTACTTAGCTACTTCATAATTATTAATTGCTAACAATCAATATTTTATTTACGACTTGAGTCCAGCTTTTCAAATATGCCTCCCTTAAATATTTACAATTTTTCATTTTTTTTAGCGTATATTGTCCATCCCATGCGGTTTTCTTTAACTGACAGCCCATCTTACTCAAGGGTGACTTTTGATTTGTTTTTCCAAGTTACGATGAACAAAAATGTATTGCATCACTTTTTAATACACGTTTTATTTTGGATCCAAGATGACACATAACAATAATGGCCAAATAAATATTCATGAATAAATTAATTGGACTAGTGATTGTTTTGTATTTTATATTGGTGAAAAACCCGTGTTTACAATGTTAGAATCACAGAACACCTTAGTGATAATAATAATAATAACATTTTAATAATTAGTATCGCGCCGATTTTGTAGGAAATCACCTCAGGGGCGCTGTACAAATCTTAATTTCTAGTTAATATTAAATCCTAGTTTATATAAATATACATCAACATACTTTTGTTTACCAGATGTTTAAAAAACCACGGTTTTTCAGAATTCACCAATCAACTTTTTGAAAAAGATCATACCTTCAATGAAAGCACCGGTGCTCATATTCTCCATTAAAATGGTCATGGCAACAGATTAAATAATTTAGAAGCACCAGCAATAAGGAAAGTCCTTAAAATTAACACTCGTATTCTTAATAATCAGGTAAATTTATCCAGTAGTCCAATATTGGGTACATTTCCTATAAGCTCGTAGAATGTTTCATTATTCTTTAATCACCTTCTCAATTGACGGTTGGTCTCTTTTATTTCACATTATCTGTCTCTTTCTCTTTGTTTTTTTGTTATTATTTAAAGGTTATTCTATGGTTTTCTCATTGTTTTATTAAACTTAATTTAATTTTTTTTGTCCCTCTGTATGCATAAACATATAACCGCGCAACTTCGCTGTTGGCGCAAATAAAAAAATGTGCAAAGAAGTAAAGCTAGCAGTCCTCAATGGAGTGCTTATACCAACCCTGATGTATGGCAGTGAGGCATGGAACTGGCAGAGGAAGGATGAAAGTAGACTGAATGCTGTGAAAATAAAATCCTCAAGACGTATGTGCGGTGAAACCATGTATGACCGTATTAAAAATGTGGATATCCGGAAAGAATGCAAAGCTGATGTGAGTGTAATGAATAGGATCAAGAAAGGGACGCTTAGATGGTTTGGGCATGTAGAGCGAATGAACGAAGAAAGGAGTGTAAAAATAATATATGATGCGAAAGTAAATGGAAGAAGAAGTCGAGGGCGCCCGAGAAAGACATGGCACGATCAAGTAAATCAAATACTTGAATCGGGTAATGTGAAGAGTCAGAATGACAGAAGAGTATGTATGAGACGACGTATGAATGTGAATGGAGCAAGGAGTGTGTGCCAAGACAGAGTTATATGGCGGTCCGTCCTCTTTGCCCTGCGGAGAAACGACGTTATAGTTAGTTAGCAATTTGTATTTTTTTGTTTAGTTTAATTTTGATGACGCTTAGGCTAAGCGAAACCGGTCGGTAATAAAACATAAAATAAAATCTGTGGTCTTACACAAAGTTATTATTTCATTTTTATTAAATATGTGAAACAACAAACCGATAGTTTCTGCGAAAACTTTCAAGAATTGTTAAACAAAATAATTTAATGAGTCGCATACCAATGGTTTTATATTCCTTCCCCGAGGGAGGGCAAGAACTGCGGGAGAGTTACAATATCATTCTCCGGAGCTTTTCTAATGCTGAGACATAATTATTGCATTGAATTTTACTGTTAGACCATGCATTTAGGGCGTTGTAATGGTTTTGTTTCCATGAAACATCGCTAGAGCAGAACTGAATTTGGGAATGCGCAACTTATAAGACAGATTATAATTCCAGGCTTTATGACTGAGGCCATTGCTCTATATGACTTTCGCATTACCTAATAATAAATACCTATCTTTTATCTACTAGAAAGAGCAATTTTCTTTAGAAATATAAACAGTAAAATGTCACCAATGATTATTAAAAAAAAATAGTAGATAACCTAATAAGGTTTTTATTGTAGCATTTTTATTATCAACACAAACTAACGTATTTATAAGTATTTTACATACGTTATCAACATGATATTAACATAAGTAACCTATCTGCCTATCTAATCACTCTCAATTAGCATTAATGTTTTCAATTTGAAAGAAATTGTAAGTCGTTAAGTTCAACGAATATTGATCGTTTCTAATATTTAATTTCTGTCTGTGTGCAAAGTAAGATAAATATAACTAGCAAATTTCATTTATATACCTTTTACTTTTTTTATATTTAGCTCGTTCAGTTTTTGATATTTTGTGAATATTCAAAATGAATATTTAAAACATTTAGCTATAGAATATTTTTTTTTAAATACAAATCATTTTCTTTGACAGCGAGACATTTTCAGGGCACTTAAATGAAAATACAAATTTAAAACAACACTTTCATAGTTCTCAAGTGCGCTTCACACTAAATTACCGTTTTTTTATGTGAATATATATAGTGAATACCGCACAAGAGTCCTAACTTCTCCCAATCGTCTAGAACCAGTGAGGCTATGGCATCCTCAATTGGGGTATGTTGTGGGGCTGAAGGTAGTGGGGAAGAAAATGAGATGGGAAAGAGAAAGGTTGAGGAGTACCTGGCTATTTGGATCTGGTCACCAAACACGGCTGAAGCCAATTTCAAGCAAGGAATAACCTAATATAATAACGAGGAAATCATGAATAACAGACCCATGGTCGAGTGGTAAGACGATCGACTACGAATCCAAAGGTCGCGGGTTAAAACCCGGCATGCGCCAAAAACTTTTAATCGATTAATATGTGTTATAACACATTTTAATTCGTATAAAATAATATATAGTATATTTACGGCACTTTCCAGAGTGGTAGATAATCTAAGTATCCCCCTGGTGAAAGACCACCATTCAGAATCGAAACGTCGCTTAAAAATGGCATTAACCGTGCTTTGTGACCAGATTTGAATAGCCAGGTACATCCCAACCTTCCTCTTACTCATCTCCTTCCTCTCTCCACTTCCTTTAGTCTCCCAACATACCCGAAATGGGGATGCCATAGTCTCACTGGCTCTAGACGGTTGGGAGCAGTTGGGACTCTTGTTTGATATTTAATATTAAAAAAATACAAAATCAAACTATCTAAAATTATGATCACCACCATAAAACATGTTCAAATATGGGTGAAGTAGTGAATAATAATAATAATAATATTTTGATGATTTGTATGGCGCCGTTTTTGTGAAAAATCACCTCAAGGGCGCTGTTCAGATCTTATTTTCTATTTTAGATATTAATTTCTAGTTTAAAGAGTGCATGGGTACATCGACAGAAAGCATGTGTACATCAACAGATTATAAACGATTTACTAAAAGCCAAGGGTGTAAAAATCCAGAGCAAATTTGTCGAAGCAAAGAAAGGGAAAAAACATGATCATTTCAAGAAAAAAAAATTTCAGTTGGCGAGAGAAGTATTTAAATTTTTGAAATATGTAGTAATATGTTTTTGAATAATTTAAATGCGTCTACACGCAAAGTCAATTGCATAATATAAGGTTTGAGGTTGCATCACAAACTTTAATTCATATTGAGCTCAAGACCGTAAAGTAAAGTTCTAGTTCACTGACTTTATCCGACGTGAAATTTTGTTAAAGTATGTAATTAGTTTAATTGGGAGGTCATCATTTTGATTGGTGTTTCGGGCAGGAAATGTGATTACTCCTCATTTCCTTCGTGAAAAAATAACCCACAATGCTCAAGTTGGTACATAGGTCCATGTGGATGATGGCTTACCTTTGATAATTATCGTAGCGGCGAGTGAAAACTAGTTTGATGTCGGACCACGGAATTAAATTAAAAGCACCGACGTTATGTACAGGTTTAAGCGGCCATTAAAAAGCTTTTGAAAGTTTTACATCATTGATACGACAATCTACTTTTTATCTTGATTTATGGAATGAATAATTTGAACAATTAGCTGATTTTTTTGAATTGTAATAGTATTAAAAATAACCAAGAAAATTAATCGATGTATAATAAGTAAAGCTCTTAGACTAAATAATCAATATTTTGAATTGGATTTGCTCAGAAAACTTAAGCCAATGAATGTTTCTAAGTTGTATGGGAATATCAGCCTTGATACATTCTTCTGAACTATGGAATTGCGATAAGCCTTAGAAAATTTAAGCTTTAAGCTTCAATTTCATCATAAAGCTTATAGAATACTCCATTCATGAAGGACTGAACGATTTTGGCGCAAATAAAAAGATTACTCAATGGAGTACTTATACCAACCTTGATGTATGGCAGTGAGGCATAGTACTGACAGAGAAATAATGAAAGTAGACTGAATGCTGTATAAATTAGATCCTTTTTATATGAATACCGCATAAGAGTCTCAACTGCAACCAGCAGTCAACAGCCAGCAAGACTACTGCATCCCCAAATAGGGTATGTTGTGAAGCTGAAGGTAGTAAGGAGGGGAAAGAGATTGGGAAGAGGAAGGTTGGAAAGTACCTGGCTATTCAGATCTGGTCACCAATCACGGTTAAAGCCATTTCAAGTAACGTTTAGATTCTGAATGGTGGTCTTTCACCAGGGCGATACTTATAATATCTACCACTCTAGAACGGGCCGCAAATAAAGTTTTTATTATTTTTCTATGAATGACACTTATCAATTAAATAAGTGTTATTGGCGCAAGCCGGGTTTGAACCCGTGACCTTTGGATTCGTGGTCGAGCGTCTTACCACTCAACCATAGAGGCCGTCCTTATGGTATATGTGCTATAAAACCATGTATGACCGTGTTAAAAATGTGGATATCTGGAAAGAATGCGAGTCTGATGTAAGCGTAATGAAGAGGATTTAGAAAGGGACGCTTCGATGGTTTGGGCATCCAAAGCGAATGAATGAAGAAAGGAGTTTAAAAAGAATATATAATGCAAAAGTGAACTGAAGAAGAGGCCGGGGACGACCGAAGAAGACATGGCGCGATCAAATGAATCAAATAGTTGAATAACAGAAGAGTGTGTATAAGAAGATGTATAAATGTGAATGTAGCAAGGAGTGTGTGCCAAGACAGAGTAGTATGGCAGTCTATTCTCTCTGCTTAATCCTGCGAGAAAACGACCTAGTTAATAAGGTTGGACTTATAATAATGATTTTAATGGGGTGTTATTTTTATCTGTATTTTTCGTGAAATTGAATAAAAAAATCGAAAGACGACATAGGTGCCTGGGAGCAACGTCCTTCACCATCTAGCCACAGTCGCTCTCCAAGTGGAGTAGCCAGCCATACCCGGCAGCTACCGGAACGTTATTACCTAATCCTTCTAGGTCGGCGGGTCCGTATTTCAGGAGAGGGGAAGTGCTAGCTGGGTTTTTGGGTCAAACTATTTGGTGGACAGTGTGAGATTTATAACTAGCTCGGGGAACTTGCGTGGGTGTGGAACACTTTTAGGCGAATGCTGAAGCCTTGGAGTAACAATGTATGGAAAGAGAGCTAATTCTTTTTGCACAACCTATACAAACTTGCGATTTTTTTCTTCCTCCGGGTTTTTACGTCGTATGCCATGAGAGAGAAAGAGACAATGCTTTTATGTACCGTAAGGATGATCTTAGTCTTTCTCCGGATTTTTACGTAGTAAACCGTGTGAGAGAAAGAAACAACACAGGTCGTCACATAATATCGCCCCACTTTTAGGTATGTAAGCATGTGTTCCATCTCCCGTGTCTCCGGTGACTCCGCCCACTACGTTTTGCTATGCGACATAATGGTAGATTCACACCAACGTCCGGATCCGCTCAGTGACGATATTGTTCCGCAAGAGAGCTTTTTTGATATGGTATGAATATCAATCAAGGAGTATGTGCCAAGACAAAGTTGTGTGGCAGTATATCCTTCTGCCCACCCTTGTGATATATAACTATTTAGTTAGTTAAATAATTATTTTTGAAGTGTAAAAATACTAACATCGCAGATTTTTTTTTTTTTTAAACCATTCTTTTATCACTAAAAAATATTTTTAATAATTATTAATTAATAAAAATATTATTTAGTGATAAAAAAATGATTTTTAATTAAAAACAATCTGCGATGTTAGTATTTTTACACTTCAAAATAATTATTAAACTAACTAAGTAGTTAAATATCACAAGGGTGGGCAGAAGGATATACTGCCACATAAATTTGTCTTGGTACATACTCCTTGATTGATATTCATACCATATCAATAAGCTCTCTTGCGGAACAATATCGTCACTGAGCGGATCCGGACGTTGGTGCGTATCCAGCTTAACTCAACGGTTTTTGAGGATATATCCTATATTTTGTTGATAACAATACTGTGAAAAAGAGGTTATGAAAATTAACAAAACTTTATGTCGACGTGTGTTATGAATGGATGTAAAAAGGTGTGTCCATAAAAACCCTAGCCGCACCCCAGTCAGTAAAAATCAACAATCTTGACTACACTGTATCGCAAAGCTATTGCTCTCGGTATATTATTGCTCTTAGATTAAACCATTTAATCTTTTCTAAAAAAAAAACACTATCATTATTTTTCAATTAGTGACACCATGCATTGGGCAAAGGTATAAAAAGGCTAATGTATATATTTATCGTATTTTTAACACGTTCGACTCGAGATACGATTACTACAGGTAAAATCTGAAGACCCCACGGCCAGAACCTGTTCACTAACATTTTACTTATTAATAATTCTGCTACGCGCTATCCAATGAACACACATTCAGATCATGAAAATGGCACGAACACGGAGAATCAAAGAGTTTAACATATTGATTGCAAATTGTCTTATGTCTGAAATATCTTTCAATGACATGAACATGTTATCTACAATAGTATCATTGCATTGCAGAAATGCATCAAAATTCTCAATTAAATTAAAATTCTCAATTCATGAAAAATAGTTTGTGTTAGTTGGTTAGTTTTTTTAACAAAAAGCAAAAGACTGTATTATCTGAGAATGACTCGACAGTTAATTAACAGGTTCTTGCCGTGGGGTCTTCATTTCGTATTTCAACAGCCTGCGGCATCTGTATGTTTAAATAGGTTGGATAAAAATATTTAGCTCTATCTCCTTATATATTCTTACTCCAAGGTACGACCCCTTTCATTAAAAAAAAGAAATCGGTGTAAAAAAAAAAATATCCACATATTATAAAAATAATGCAGGCCTTATGGTAAACTTTCCATAGCCTGTTATCAGACAGCATTTTTCCGATTTTTTTCAGGAATCAGGGTTTAAATATTAGCTTCAGCCTTTAAGTACATAGAGTGGTACCTATCCAAGGCAGTGTAATCACTTTTTGATGATTTTTGCCGAACTCTGCAGACCTGGGCGTCGCTAGAACTAGGGCTAGGGTATTTATACATCCACTCATAGCACATGTCGTCATAATGTTTTTGTTTATTCGCATAACCACTTTTTCACAGTATTGTTATCAACAAAAATATAGCAAATAACCTAAAAAACCGTTTATTTGTGTCAATTTTAGTGGCATAGTAAAAAATGTGGGCGGAGTCCCGCGGTGAACCAGATCATTGCGACAGTATATACTCATAGAAGCGGTCTATGAAATTTGTTGTCTCTTTCTCTCTCATGGTGTACGTCGTAAAAACCCGGAGAAAGTGATTTATCGCAAGTTTGTGTAGGTTGGGTGAAAATAATTAGCTCTCCCTCCATATATTGTTACTTCAAGGTGTCTATAGTAATATAATGTAGATGGCACTAGGGCTAGGTACATCCG
The DNA here is from genome assembly GCA_022651775.1 of Drusus annulatus. NCBI lineage: Eukaryota > Metazoa > Arthropoda > Insecta > Trichoptera > Limnephilidae > Drusus > Drusus annulatus. The sequence continues at coordinate 1,414,575 of JAGWCC010000006.1, forward strand.
CCAGTCGCCAACGACAGCCGTTGACCTTCCGCGTACAATCCAGCGTATGTAGAATGCTATAACGTACCTACACATTATAATACCCGCAGCCGAATATAATTCTCTCTCCCCCTCTCCCCTTCTTCACCCCTCCAATCGAGTTATTGATCGCAGCTAGCTCAGAGGCACTGGGTTACTGGCGATACGATGCGGTCCGACGTATAAATAATATGGAAATTATTTGGGAAATCAATTCAGCCCGGCCGGCCCGTGGTCAGCGGGCAGGCCAACGCACGGGAGTGGTGTACGAGTCCACCTGTACACGTAACTAATGTAAACTGGGCTGCTGCTCTGTTTTCAGTTCTTAATTTGAAAAAAAATGTACCTCGAAGGAAAGCACCGGTTATAATAATAATAATATTTGGATGATTTGTATGACGCCGTTTTTGTGAAAAATCACCTCAAGGGCGCTGTACAGATCATATTTTCCAGTTGATATTAATTCCTAGTTTAAAGAGAAAATATGCAGGAACATACTTACCTGGCAGGTCCCATCAGATAGACACACTTATTAACTTGAAATAATAATTATGATTTTAATATTTATTTTTTATCATATATACATGTATATTTAACACGTCAATATCAAACTTCAAGTCTAAATTAGTACAGGTGTTGTCATCTGGTAGAGCTAAACTAATAGTTGTACCTGTTATTTAATATTATTTTTTTCCTTTTTTTTACAATATTTTTTGAAACTTTTATTTATTAAATATTATTAGTTATTTTTATCTACTTTATTTTTGTATCTGCTATTCAATACTCTTTTTTATTTTATTTTACGCATTTTTTGCACTAATGAGGTTATTGTTTTTTTTTATATTTTAACATGTATGTAAAAGCCTATAACGGGCTTTGCGCCCGTTTCTAGGCTTAAAATACATGAATAAATATTGTAAAAATAAATAAATAAATATTGTAAAAATAAATGAATAAATATTTATTCTTTTTTTTTTCCTGATTTTAGGACGTGGGAGCGAATTTAAAAATGGAATTTCTGAATTTGTCTTACAGAACAGGATTTGGTTAAGGTTTATATATCTAAAGGTGATTTGTCGAGGAACAGATTAATTTTAGATTTTTAAAATAAATTTAAAGATATGAGAGTCTAAAAATGTAAGTTAGGTACTCATATTCTCCATTAAAATGGTCATAGTAACAGATCGAATAATTTAAAAGCACTAGAAATAATTATAGGAATAACAGAAGAGTATTTATGAGATGATGTGTGAATGTAAATGAAGCAAGGAGTTTGTTCCAAGACAGATTTGAATGGTGGTCCATCTTATCAATCTACCCTGCGGGGAAAAGGCGTGATGGTTAGTTGGTCAATTTAGTCAGTATATTAATTTGTATCCTCTGGTTCAGGGTTAATGAAACGTTGGTTCACTTATAATTAGTATAATTTACTTACTATTATTTTCATTCAATTGTATTCTAGAAATAATCCGTAGTAAACTCAGCAAATATCAGAAATCACCAACCATTGAATTAAGGCTAAAATATATTTTAATAAATTTCAGCGTTTCTTAATATTGCAACGATTAATCACATCTTATCGAGATGGGAGTTTTAGCGGCAAGCAATGTTAGTTTTTAAAAAAAATTATTGTATTCAGATTTCCAATGAAGTTGATGCTAATTTTTCCGTTTACAATACACGTGTTACATAATTTATTTACTTAGCTAATAAAAATACAAACAATTTAAACGAAAATAATAACATTCGAATTAAAAGAATATGTATCAAAGTTGCCTAACGTGACTCTTAAGCCTTTCAAGATCAATGTTAAGAATGTTGAAAGACCTAGAAATATTATTTTGTGTCATTATATGCTGGTTGGTTTTTAGAAATTCAAGAAATTAAAATAACTATTTTTGGGAAATTTCCATAATACTACTGCTTGACTAATTTATAAAGCGCTATTTTCGGAAAATACCACCTCAAAAGCAATGACGTTACAAATATATAGACACGTTGTAGAGCTCTCAAAGTGGCAAGCAAAAACCACGCTATTTGGTGTGCTCGGTGTTTAAGCCGATTTATTACAAGTAACCCAATTTGACAGCCTCCAGGGTCGAGTGGTAAGACGCTCGACTACAAATCCAAAGGTCGCGGGTTCAAACCCGGCGTGCGCCAATAACTTTTATTTAATTAATATGTGTCACACATAACACATTTAATACGTGTAAAAATAATAAAAAAGTATATTTGCGGCACGTTCCAGAGTGGTAGATACTCTAAGTATCGCCCTGGTGAAAGACCACCATTCAGAATCGAAACGTTGCTTGAAATGGCTTTAGCCGTGTTTGGTGACCAGATCTGAATAGCCAGGTACTTCTCAACCTTCCTCTTCCCAATCTCTTGCCACTACCTTTAGCCTCACAACATTCCCTATTTGGGGATGCCATAGTCTCACTGGCTCTAGACGGTTATGCCATAGTCTCACTGACTCTAGACGGTTGGGAGCAGTTGAGACTCTTGTGCAGTATTTACGTAAAATATATATTTATATATTACTAAACTGTCACGCGTCGCTTTAGGTCGTATACTATAATTAATCAAATTACCTAAATAAGTGCCAAAATGCCCTCGTGTGTGATAAGAAAGTGTTTGAATTACACTGTTAAGACTTTTAAAAGCGAAGGAATAACATTTAATTTCTAAGTTACTAACATTAAACTAGGAACAATTTGAAACAATTATCTCTAAATTTATCAACATATTCACAAAAGAAAAGTGCTCATTTGTCAGTGAGTTGTAAAAATGAATAAAACTAAACTCATCCCTGGCTTATTAAACAATGATTTTTATTTAAACGACCACGCTTTGTTGGATATTTCGACAGTTTTTCCGAATTAATAAAGTATTATTTACAAACGTTAGACAAAAATGAAATTATTTTATGACGCCTTATTGTTAAGATTATAATTAAACGGTGAGTCAACCCTCAGAGAAGACAAAAATCTCAAAGCCTCGCCGAGATCTTTTATCATCAAGACGAGCAGGTAGGTAGTTAAAGGCCTACGTTTGATAAATCTGTCGTAACCTCTCCCTCTTTCTCATACACAACGCGTGTAACAGAAAGAGAGGATACAACGAAGCTCTCAGCGGTACGACCATAGTAAGTAGGTGCTTCTTACCTTTCCTGGTAAGATTGTTCGCGCTTTCCTCTTTCGTGTTTTTGCCTTTTTCTCCCTTCACATAAATCTCGGTCTCGTGTTGGGTAAGTTTGTTGTCCCGGCCAACCTTCCTCGTGCAGCGCCGGGACCGTAAATAATGTCCGGGAGATAGCAGCCATTTTGAATCAGATGTTTGTTTTCGTTATGGCAACAGCTTACAACGCGAGTATCTTCTTTAAGATATTTTTGACACCTCGCATGTGCTCCAATCTGGCGTAAAAATTACATTTATAACTAATAACCTACAGTTAAGATTTATTACTAATGGCTTACAACTAATATTTTCAACTAGTGACTTACAATAAGGACTAATAGCTAGTAACTTACTACTGAGTATAACTTATAACTAGTGACTTACAAATAGGATTTCATTATTATTACTTCATTACCTCTTCATTATTGCTCCACATTTCCATTACTGTTCAACGATTCTTTTCTTGTGTAACGACATATAATAGAACAAGTTTCAAATTCTTCAAAAAAGAGCAATGATAATTAAAGGATTGTTAGCAAAATTACTTTAAAGATTTTTAAACGGATCATTTCTTTATAACAATTATTTTAAAGCGTGACAGAAAACAACTGCTCTCCGTCTACTTTTTGAGCTTTGGTAAGCGACCAATCGTGGATTACGCAGATATCGAACATATGGCTTTCATACATACCTATGGTGGCGTAGGTATAATAAAATTTGGATGGTTTATATAGAAAATAGAATTTAAATACATTTTTTGTGAAAATCATCTCAAGGGCGCTATACTGATCTTATTTTCAATTATTAGATATTAATTCCTAGTATATCCATAAATAATACATCGATAACGTATACATATCAACAAATTATACATTGATAACGTATCATAACGGTATCATAACGGCATTTGATTGACGGCCTCCATGGTTGAGTGGTAAGACGCTCGACTACGAATCCAAAGGTCGTGTGTTCAAGCCCGGCATGCGGAAATAAATTTTAGTGGCGATTAAAATGTGTCATAACATATTTAATTAATATAAAATTATAAACAGTATATATGTGGCACGTTTCACAGTGGTAGATACTTTAAGTATCGCCCTGGTGAAAGACCACCGTTCAGAATCGAATCGTTGCTTCAAATGGCTTGAGCTGTGTTTAGTGACCAGATCTGAATAGCCAGGTACTTCCCAACCTTCCTCTTCCCTATCTCCTTCCCCTCGTCACTACTTTTAGCCTCACAACATACCCCGAATGGGGATGCCATAGTCCCACTGGCTCTCAACAGTTGAAAGCAGTTGTGGCTCATGTGGGGTATTCACTATAAAAAAAAACAATCATTTTAAAGCATGACAGAAAACACCTGCTCTTGGAATATTTTTTAAGCTTTGCTTAGTGACCAATCGTTGCTCACCTAAATATTAAACAAATAGCTCTCTTATACATACGTAGGCGCACTTGAGAAAACGGCGCTATATAAAACAGCCAATTATCATTATTATTATTATAGAGTGACGTAGGTATATCAATAAATCATGCATTGATATTGATAACGTATCATGAGTAAAATACTACTAGCACATCTTGACGTAGTCAAATTTGCAGAAAGCCATTAGCGATACTAAAAACATGAACATTATTTGTTTGGCTGTCTAAATAGTTTCAATTGGGTTTCCTGAAAAATTTTTGTTGTTAAAAAAATAAAAAAGTAATTAAGTAAGGTGTAAAGCATTTTCCTCAAAGTTTCGTCATCAATTGACATTGAAAAATTGTAAAAAGTCACGATAAAATTTACTGTCAAGACCTCAGAGCAATAATATACCAGGAGAGATAGCTTTGCGAAACAGTGTAGTCAGGATTGTTGATTTCCATCCTGACTCGGGCGTGGCTAGGGTTTTCACGGACACATCTTTTAACATCCATTCATCTATAAAATATATTGGTGTCACTGTAGACTATAATCTTTCTTTTCGTGATCACATTAATAATGTAGCTAATAAATCCCTAAAACTTCTTGGCTTCATCAATAGAATTGTATGTGACTTTGAGAATATTAAGACTCAAAAAACCCTTTACTGCTCATTAGTTCGCCCTCATCTAGAATATACTAGTGTAATTCGGTCCCCTTTCTATACCGTTCATATTCATCATATTGAATCCGTACAACATCGCTTCTTACGCGGTATTGCATGGAGATTAAGGCGAGAAAGAGGCGATTATTCATATGATGAAATGGAACAATTATTGAAAATGTCTTCATTAGAAAAGCGCAGGAAAGACTTTGATTTAATTTTCATTTACAAAAGTATTAATTGTTTTATTGACTCTCCTTCTTTGTTGCAACTTATCCAGTTCAACATTCCTTGCCGTAGACTCAGAAACAATGAATTGCTGTTCCTCAATCATCACAATACTAATTATTGGTATAATTCTCCACTGTCTAGAATGTCAAGACTTGTTAACTCAAGTCATGGGCTTGAAATTTTGGTGGCAGTCTAAATGATTTTTGTCATTCTTTACGACTCTACCAAAACTTTGACTAGACCATGGCTTGAATGTTCTCTCTTATGTTTATTTTGCCTTATTTTTATCATCGCTTCATTTATTTTTATGAATATGCTATTCCTTCTCTGTTGCTCATTTTTCCGTTTCGTGTTTTATATGTATTTTTTGTAATTGGACTTTAGTCCGTTAATTTATAAATAAATAGCACATGTCGGCATAATGTTTTATTTGTTCGTATAACCACCTTTTCACAGTATTGTTATCAACAAAAATATAGGATATATCCTCAAAAACTGTTGAGTTATGTCGAATAACAAAACGTAGTAGGCGGAGTCGCCGAAGACACGCGGAAAACATGCTTACATACCTAATAGTGGTGCGATATTATAGGACAACTTGTCTTCTCTCTTTCCCTCCCACGGTTTACGACGTAAAAACTAAGAGAAAGTGATTTATCGTAAATTTGTATAGGTTGAATAAAAACATTTAGCTCTCTCTTCATATACGATCTTACTCCAAGGTCAGGACGAACTCTCTTCATTTGAAATTTTATTGTCATAAAGGTACTATATTTTAATTAGCTTCTAATTTGTTTTCTGTTAATGCGCAATTAACAATTGCATAGTTATTATGCAACTATTAATAACCTTTATCCATTGAGAAGTTGCGTGTATTGATCTGTACAGGAAAATGTATTTAAAAAAAATCGTGGGCAGTAGAAAACTACGCCAACTTAGATCTCTAGGTACACTGTTTTATGTAATGAACAAGACCATTACTCATTGATTATCACCTTTGATATTAGCACTTAGCTTATACCTACATCCTCTACCAGCGTCGATTAGCTTTTGATATATTTTAGATTTTTTTTCAAAGCACGTGCTGCATTAATTAGACCTTTTTTTAACTCTTTGGCACTACCGCGTGTAATTTCGGTTCCAAATCACTTTCAAATAAGAAATATATCGATACGGGTATAGGCTTGGATTAAAAATATACATGGAGAGGTACCTTGCAGGAAGCAGTATGGTCAGGACGGTTGACTTTATACTGACTCGATAGAAAGAGACAAAGATATGTTAAATGAAGTTGGATGGCCTATTAGTTACCGCCCTCATGGAATTCGGACATTTTTAATAAACATATTTGAACACATTAAACACAACAATATCAATACACCACAAAAAAAGATTTACAAAGTTAGACTATGACACAAACACTAATAATAATAACAGAAGGTTTGCTTTAATACTGATGAAAGCTTTTTGTCGATTTTATGTCTTTGTACCATTAAAAATGTGAAAATTCTTAAGTTCGGCCAAAAATATTTAAAACTATTGAAACACCTCTGAAAAGTGATGTTTTAAAATATTTGTTTTATCTTATTTGAATATTGACGCATAGCACATATAACCATCACGTTCGATTATTATGTATAACAACTGCAAGTTTTTTAATCAACACAAATATAGGAAATAACCTCGAAATCCGTTGACGTAAGTCATACGACTCTATGATGTGAAGTTAGCGTGGATGGAGAATATTCTTACATACTTAGAAGTGCTGCAGTATTATGCGATGACTTTAACTGTCTCTTTCTCTCTTATGGTATACGACGTTAAAACCCGGAGAAAGTGATTTATCGTAAATTTGTATTGGTTGGGTAAAAATATTTAGCTCTCTTTCTAAGTATATTGTTACTCCAAGGGTATAGGTAGGTACATAACGATTTACATAATCTTAAATAATATATATATATATGTATTTTCACACCTTTTTACACTTTCCAATTCAACAATTATCTCATCATACCTCCCTTATATCTTATCATTTTTGTTTTTCATTGCTAATCTTATTTGCGCTATTATATCATGTATAGTGCGTCACACTATTTCAGTTTGTACTTATATAACTCCTTCGGATATATAATACCTTGTCTATATGTGAGATGTACATAAATTTTTAATTTATTTTTTTACACTATGCAGTTTTCTACAATATTTTTATGGCATTCATCTCTGAATGTATTTGGTGAACAAATGTTTTTATGAGATCTTGTCAAATAAATAAATATAATAAAACAGGTAGTTTTGATAGTTTTTTTAGTTTAAAAAATATATACATATATATTCTATAATTAGCAATACCACGCGTATCAATATTACTAGGTACCTTTGACCGAGGTTGATGGCATATTTTTTTTAATTATAAATATAATATTTAAATATCGTGCGGTTAAATTATTCTAATGCGTAAAAGTGTAAATTTATTAATTATGTTAGGTAAATATACAGCCTTAACTGTGTCAGCTGGTATTTATTAATGATAAAAAAATCCTGTATTCATTACATTCTTAATTATAAATTATCGTGATTTAACACATATTATTTATCTTTAAAAGCCACACACAATCGATTAAATTAAACAAATTTCAAACATGAAGTTTGTTTGTTTAGAATCGCTCACACGTTCGTGTGGTGTTCCGGCTTCTGACGTCTGCGATAAATTTCGCTCTCTGTACTTTATTTAAATTAAATTAAACATTTAAAGCGAACGTTTTTCGAAAGCACGGCAGTCTTTAAATTGAAAATAAATTGAGTGTCTGAGAACGAAGCTTCGGAATGAGAGGTCTCATTCAATGGGGCATTATTCGTAGCGGGCGATGTTTGTTTTGATCGAAAGGCCGAATTATTTCGGGGCCAATAAACAAAGCAGAAATGTGCAGCATAAGCCGAGATAAAAGGCTTGTGATTTTTACCCGCCAGCGAGATGCTGATGCTTTGAGTGCACGAAGATTGAAATATGAATCCCGCCACTGAAATCTTGATGAGACTTTTTAGATTTTTGCCACAAATCAATTAATAACTAACCGAACCAACAATAAAATGCGTGAAAAATTATCTCACAAGATGCGTTCGCCGGTTCCGTTGTGTAGATATTCTCCGTCTAGTGTCAAATAAATTTGTTTCGTTACGTCATTGAAATCAATGACGTCACAAATATATAGACACGTTATTTATTTATTTTATTCTGTACATCCGAGAGGTCTTTTATATTGACAGTGAAAAAATGAGAATTATATAATAATAACAGTGAACTTTTTTAACGCAGTTTTGTGATATTTCATCTCAAGTTCGCTTCATACTAAATTAATTATGCTAATAAGATAAACTAACCAGGAGAAAATAATAATAATATGTACGAGTATTCAAATTAAAACTATCTAAAAACGTGATCGTTATCATAAATCATGAGAGAAAAAAGGTTCAGATACGTGTATAACAGTGTATGTGTACATCAACAGCTTAAAATAAAGAATTTACCAGAAGCTAAGGGTATAAAAATTCAGATGAAATATATGAATTCATATTTGTCAAATCAAAGAAAGGGAAATAAGATTGGGGACAGTTAATATGTTGGTACTTAAAACATTAATATTCAAGTATTATAAGTAAACGATTCTAAAAATGCAAACATTGTAAATATTAGAAGTAACAAAAGAACAATAAATATTTTATGACAACGAGTATATGGTTTTCAGTAGATAGTGAGGTCATTGAGTGATAACGATAGAAGTAAGGAGAAAACCGAAACAAAACTAATTAGGGACGTTTTTAAAGAAATTAAATTTTAATGAGTTTCGTTTTGTATGAAGAATTTTTAAACAATTTGGTTTTTAAAACTCTCACTTTTAAATTTTTAAGTAAAATAAAAACAAATTTGTAGAGTCGTAAAAAATAGTGTTTAAATACAAAAAATTTTTTTATGATTAAAGATATATGATATTATCTGAGATTAATTAAATTATGTAAATACATTACTGAGACAACGCGCATTACCAGTAAGTTCATCATTCAACTATCGGTCAAGTATCATCGTGCGTGACAAAGATAGACATTTCTTATAGAATATTTGTGTATGAACGAAACAGATGTACGATCGGACAGAATGAGATAGCACTTCGCTTACTCGCTATCTAGTATTTCTCAGTTTATAATGCTCTTTAAATAAACGAATGGAACGGTGTTTGCCTAGTTTTGATAGACATAAAGAATAAATATTTGTTTATTAACACTCCACGCTTCATCGTGATAAAGAAAATTTACAAGTAGCCCACATTTAACTGAAAAATGTACCATCTGTTATTTAAATGTACGAGCCAGAAAATACCCCGCTACCTACTAACCTTGTTGTTGGAGCTATAAATTAAACAGATAAAAATACTTTTCCATATCTGAATTGTTTCAAGTTTCCACAACAATAATACTTGCATTATCCCCTCGCTACGGAGAGCGGTTATTCTTTGCAGTTTTTCGCGCTGCAAAAAATACTCTACATTCGTATGAATTTATCTCATGAACCACGCATAATTATTCATGATTCCGTGTGCTTTGGGCTTTGATAAAGACTTAGCTAGATTGGTATCGGCATTGAAAATTGAACCAGTTTTAAATAGTCTGGTAAGTAAGTCATCAAGGCTACCGTGTGATCGATGACTTTGAAATCCGTTCAAAGTACATCGTCAAAAAATTTTGTAGCTAGTGTAATTCAATTAACTATCTTAACTAGATGTCAATTTATTGTGGCGATTCTATTTTAATGAAGAAAGGAGATATTACGTGAATACCGCACAAGAGTCTCAACTGCTCCCAACCGTCTAGACCAGTGAGACTATGGCATCCCAAATAGGAGTGTGTTGTGAGGCAGAAGGTAGTGGGGAGAGGAAGGAGATGAGAAAGGGGAAGGTTGGGATATACCTGGCTATTCAGATCTGGTCACCAAGCACGACTGAAGCTATTTCATGACGGCCTTCATAGTCGAGTGGTAAGACGCTCGACTACGTATTCAAAGGTCGAGGGTTCAAACCCGGCGTGCGCAAATAAATTTTATTTAGTGAATACTCGTATGCGTCAAAACACATTTAATTTATGTAAAATAATATATAGTATATTTGCAGCACGTTCCGTGGTAGATACTCTTAGTATCGCCCTGGTGAAAGACCACCATTCAGAATTGAAACGTTGCTTGAAATGGCTTTAGCCGTGTTTGGTGACCAGATCTGAATAGCCAGGTACTTCCCAACCTTCCCCTTCCTCATCTCCTTCCTCTCCCTACTACCTTCAGCCTCACAACATACCCCTATTGGGGATGCCATAGTCTCACTGGTTCTAGACCAGAGGTTCCCAAACTTTTTTGTCCCGTAGACCACTTGCCGATTTTTCTATTTTGTGTAGACCCCCTGCTTTCCTAACATTATTTTTTTTTTGGCGTTGGGAAAAACTTCAAAGTTTTTTGAACGCTTCAGGAACTGCTAGTTCTTTGAAATAAACCCTTCGCGACAAACACTTTAATTGAAGTCGAACTCGCCAAAAAATAGTACTAGTCGGTAGAGATCTCAAATCGAAAAGTGCTAGCAAATCAACAAAAATTTCTCTCCGAAAAAAAAGCACTAGTCGGTAGAGATTTGAAATCGAAAAGTACTAGCGAATCGACAAAATAACCTCCCCAAAAAAGTGCTAGCAAATCAACAAAATTTACCCTCCAAAAAAAAGCACTAGTCGGTAGAGAATTGAAATCGAAAAGTACTAGCAAATCAACAAAAAATAATTAGGGAATTAATGTCTATTATAAGAGAGTTTTACGTAAGGTACTATCTGTGAGGTGGATTATTACATTTGCGGGAAGCCAACATTTTGGTGACGGCCTGCCTAAATGGAATCCACTCTTGTGGACCCCCATTTCCGTCTCATGCACCCCCAATTTTTTTTTTCACTGACGTGGACCCCTCGCAGGTCGGAATCGACCCCAGGGGGTCGATATAGACCACTTTGGGAATCACTGCTCTTGACGGTTGGGAGCAGTTGTGACTCGTGTACGGTATTCATGTAAAAAAAAATATATATATATATTTAGAAGAGAAGAGTTTAGAGAAGTCAAGTTAAATTCTTACAAAACTGACTACACTGCTTTGGATATGTGGGTCTCTATGTACTCTAAGGTTTTAACACTGATTGCATGAATACTTTTGATAGAAAAATCTAATATTTTTCTTACCAAATAATTTCTTCACTTGTGTCGTTCAACCAACAAAATTCATCTCAATGGTTTCAGTATATTCAGGTACTCTGCTCTCGTGGTAGAGTTCAGGTGAGCTTATTCAGTGCATCACCGCAGATGTGCGATAATCATAGAGCGAAATTTCCATACAATAGATTCAGTACATGGCGCATTCTGTTCTCCCTATCTGTGCAGCATCCGCATCTTGGTACATTTGTTCCTGCAGCTGGACTTGGGGGGTTTGCTACTTACTAACGAAGTCCAACCTCTGTGTTTCTATTGAATCCCTATGCTCTCCCGGAATTTGATACGAATACCTTACACAAAGATAGTAAGTTAATTAACCAAAAAAAATAAAGAGTGTTTAAGAATTTTCACCTCCAAAAAAAAAGTAACTATGTTAATTCAAAATACACCACTGGCAGATTTTTTGTGAAACATCAACTTCAAGACAATTATTTATTTATTCATTTATTTGTTTATTTATTTATTTGTTTATTTATTTATTTATTTATTTATTTATTTATTTATTTATTTATTTATTTATTTATTTATTTATTTATTTATTTATTTATTTATTTATTTATTTATTTATTTATTTATTTATTTATTTATTTATTTATTTATTTATTTATTTATTTATTTATTTATTTATTTATTTATTTATTTATTTATTTATTTATTTATTTATTTATTTATTTATTTATTTATTTATTTATTTATTTATTTATTTATTTATTTATTTATTTATTTATTTATTTATTTATTTATTTATTTATTTATTTATTTATTTATTTATTTATTTATTTATTTATTTATTTATTTATTTATTTATTTATTTATTTATTTATTTATTTATTTATTTATTTATTTATTTATTTATTTATTTATTTATTTATTTATTTATTTATTTATTTATCTATCTATCATATCTATCTATCTTTCTATCTATTTTTTTTATCTATCATATCTATCTATCTTTCTATCTATTTTTTTTTTTATGTATTTTTTTTTGTCAATTTATTTATTTAACAAGATCCCATAAAAACAGTTGTTCACCAAATACATTCAGATATGAATGCTATAAAAATATTGTAGAAACATGCATAGTGTAAAAAGAAAATTAAACATTTATGTACATCTCACATATAGACAAGGTATTATATATCCAAAGGAGTTATATAAGTACAAACTGAAGTAGTGTGACGCACTATATATGATATAATAATGCAAATAAGGTTAGCAATGAAAAACAAAAAAACATAAGATATAAATAAAAAATAAAAATATACATACAAGAATCAGCTAAATTTTAAGTTATTATAACATACCGGTTATGATACCGGTTATGTTACAATATGTACAAATATGTATTAAACTGTTCAGCCCTGAAGAAGGTTCAGGTAGAGCCGAAACCGGTTGGTATATGTATCTAATAAAGTGGTGTCAAAACAAAGTTACTTTTATTTAAAATTTAATTATTTCTTTCCACAAAGTGAATGCTTCATGTCAAAGTTTTGTATGTTTATATGTTAGAATCAGCTAAATTTTAAATTATTATGATATGGCGATTGTATCCTGCCAGAAGTGACCTGCCAGGTTAGTACGTTACTGCATATTTATATAAACTAGGAATTAATATTAAGTAGAAATTAAAATTTGTACAGTGCCCTTGAGGTGATTCTTCACAAAAACGGCGCTATACAAATTATCCACAATATTATTATTATTATTAAAGTTAAAAATTTCCTACTATCAAAATGCAGTTCCACCACGAATTATCAGTTTCAAAAATAGAAAATAATTCATATTTAAATTATTTAATCAGTCTATGTGAATGGAATTAAGCACGTAGGTATGAACTTTCATTAACTATCATTGGAATAAACTCCCTCCAGAACTAAGATGTATAACGATCCCAACAGAATTTCGGTCCAAACTGAAAACTTACCTTTTCAGACTCTCATATCCTTAAATTCATTAGAAGAATCTCAACAGAATCTGTCTCTTGACGAATCACCTTTACTGTCCTAAAATCCTGTACTGTATGACAAATTCAGAAAGTCCATTCTTTTAATTTCGCCCTAATTGCCCTAAATCGGAAAAAAAAAATCATAATCATTATTTTAAGTTAATAATTGTGTCTATCTGATGGGACCTGACAGGTAAGTATGTTCCTGTATATTTTCTTATTTAAACTAGGAATTAATATGTAATGATAGAAAATAAGATCTGTACAGTGCCCTTGAGGTGATTTTTCACAAAAAACAGCGCTATACAAATCGTCCAAATATTATTATTACTATTATCAACAAAATATTTCTGAAAACCAGTTACCGAATCGAATTTAAATAAGTTATTCCGTTAATAATACGTTATCTTCCACTGTCCGTAGACCAAACTCTATACCTAGGCAAGAACTTCGTTCACTCATCGCTGTATTCTAGTGTAGTGCTTAGGCGAAGTTCGCGCAAACTAATCATCCCGAACACAGCGAGCAATATTATTTATTGATGACTGACCGGTTTCATTTAATCATCTTGGGTATTTGAACTAATAAATCTTCTACGGACGAGGGGAATAAACACATAAGTCTGTTTTTTTTTCTTTTTAAGATCGTAAACACGTCAAATTTATTTAAAGGCACCTAGGTGGGAATTTGAATAAAAGTTAAGCTAGAATGGTCAAAATAAATACCTACAAATAAGGTACTTTTTTATAACGTATTTTTTTTAGTGTAGGTAGGTACCTACCTACTACATACCACCTCAATAGCACATACAAAGCTGAGTAATAAATTAACGTTTTATAAATTAACATACAGATTTTTCAGGCTATGAAATGTTGATACACGTCGGATTATGATAAAAATATTACAGTTTATACAAATGTCCGTTGAAATCAAACAAAAAAAAGTTTTCAGAAAATCGTTTTTAAACATAAAATATGAGATCTTGGATGGATGATAATAATAAATTAATAATGCTCTTTGGTTGATTATTCAGGTACTTTTGAATTTTTACAGTAGGTACTAACCAATTTATAAATATTATTGATATAAATATACGGACAGAAAAAATCTAACGTAAGACACTGTGTGTACCTTAGCAGGTTCTTAAATAATAAAAACAATAATCACTTTTACTCGAAAATGCTTCAATTTGCAAAAAAATATCAAGCGCCCTGTTAAAGCAAATATTCAAATACAATATGCTTGGCGTTAATTTTGATATTAAAATCGAGCCGTAGTGTTATTTGGCCATAGAAAACATTTTACAAAACAAAGATCAGAATACCAACAACATCGCCAGAAATCAATTGTCTGTCCCCCTTTTCAAGCATGCAATATAACGAGAGGAAGGAGATTATACCGAGTATCGAGTTTGCTTGAAGCGAAACAATCCCATCCGACGGCACAGTTATGGCGACTGTTAGGGGTGTATTACGGCCCATAAAATGACTTGTATTTTGATCAATTATTATTTATTTTGATTTCCTTAAAAAAACCCTTTTTTTATTTTTGTAGAATAACTTTATGGGTACCACCTTTCTTATATAATGCACTTTTACAGTGCAAATCCGAACCTTTTTTTCAATGCAAGTTTTTTTTTACTAGCAAACATTGTAAGTCTTACACTAAAAAAAATAAATTAATATGCTTGTTTGCAAGCAATATTACAGCTCCAAATCAAGTTGATCAACTCACTCCAGGGCCGTTATCCGATATATAAATCTCTGATAGGCACCATCATTCTCAAAGTTTATCTATTGATAAAAATTATATTCATATTTCTATCTTCCACTGCAGCTGCTAATTTTTTTTGTAAATAAATATGATTGAACAAAAAACATTTGTTGAAATAATTATGCTGTTTACCCTTGAAGTAACAATATATGGAGGGAGAGCTAATTATTTTTACCCAACCTACACAAACTTGCGATAAATCACTTTCTCCGGGTTTTTACGACGTACACCACGAAAGAGAAAGAGACAACAAATTTCATATACCGTTGCTTTATACTGTCGCAATTATCTTAAGCTTCTGGTTCACCGGACTTGACACAACTAAAGGGTTTTTTGGGTTAGATGCTATATTTTTGTTGATAAAAATACTGTGAAAAGGTGGCTATACGAATAAACAAAAACATTTTGTCGATATAAGATATGAATAAATATATAAATACCGTAGCCTTAGTCTTAACCACGCCCAGGTGCGCCGAGTTAGGTTAAAATCATCAAAAACAAGTCAATAACTGACTTCACTGCCTTGGATAGACACTACTTTATGTACTTAAGTGTTTAATTTTTTACTGGGCGAATAGTATATAGATTTTTTTAAAAGGAATTCAGTGATAACACTGAAAAAACGTACGAATTTATTCCACTTTAAACTGTCTATTAATAATCTATAGTAGTAGGTCCTACTTAAATAGCCTGGATAAAACGATTTTAAAGCTACTTCTCATGGTCATTTTTTGTTTATCAAATGGTCCGGTCGTTAGCTGAGTGGACAAACGCGTCGGATTCCCACCCGGGCGTAGTGCGTTTAATTCCTCTGCAGGCCAAGTCCTCCATCATTACACAAGCAACATCTTCCGCTTCTAATGATGGCAGTAGGAGTTTTTCTATAAATCATATTTTTTTTATTATTCATATGTATTGGAGGAGGTAGTAGCTTTAGCACGTAAAAATTGTATGTTTCATCACTTTCTATGGAGAGTTTCAGCATTTGCTGAAACTTTGCAAAAATTCCCTAATAATTTTCGTTTTTTTTTTTTAAGAACCATGTAGGTACCTATATAGTAGATATTGTTTTTTATTAAAGCTTAGTTTACCTAATTTCCATTGGTTGCTCATAGTTTAGTATTAAAACCTGATCGTTTCGTAAAAGTTATTTGGATATAGGTTCTATTATTTCTAAAAAATAAAAATGCAAAGTGTTTTTTTTTTATATAGCAGATTTCCATTGTAAATAATATCCATTGTTATAATGCGTTCCGCAATTTTCAGAAAAAAAAAATTGGTTCCGCTACTAAATAAGTTTTGTAAATCCCACCATTGACTAAAAATAGTATTTCATTAACATAGAAAACGAAACAGTGAAAGTATTTTTTAAAAAAATTACGTGAACACCGCACAAGAGTCTCAACTACTCCCAACCGTCTAGAGCCAGTGAGACTATGGCATCCCCAAAAGGGGTATGTTGTGAGGCGCAAGGTAGTGGAGAGAGGAAGGAAGAAGGGGAAGGTTGGAAAGTACCTGGATATTCAGATCTAGCTTATTCAGATCTTGCTTTGTTTCGGTTTTCTCCTTTCTTCTATCATTATAACTCAATGTCCTCACTATCTACTGAAAACCATATACTCATTGTCATAAAATATTTATTTTCTTTTGTTACTTGCTATATTTACACTGTTTGCATTTTAAGAATTGATTACTTACAATACTCGAATATTAATGTTTTAAGTGCCCACATATTAACTGTCCTCAATCATATTTCCTTTTCTTTGATTTGACAAATGTGTTTATATGAATTAATTTGTTTCATCTGAATTTTTATACCCTTAGCTCCTAATAAATTGTTTTTTAATCTGTTGATGTACACATACACTGTTATACCCATATCTGAACCTTTTCTCTCGTGATTTATCATAACGATCATTATTTTAGATAGTTTTAATTTGTATACATATTATGTATTATTTTCTCCTTGTTAGTTAATCTTATTAGCATAATTAATTTAGCATGAAGCGCACTTGAGGTGAAATATCACAAAACTGCGCTATATAAGTTCACTGTTATTATTATTATATAAGTCACCAAACACGGCTAAAGCCATTTCAAGCAACGTTTCAATTTTGAATGGCGGTCTATAACCAGGGCGATACTTAGAGTATTTACCACTCTGGAACATGCCGCATATATTCCATATTTTATTTTATATCAATTAAATGTGTTATGACACATATCAATTAAATAAAATGTATTTGCGCACGCCTGGTTCGAACCCGCGACCTCAGGATTCGTAGTCGAGCATCTTACCACTCGACCGTGCAGGCCGTTAAAAAAAGTATGGAGCTAAACTGTGCTAAATATGGCGCCATATAAATAAGCTAAGTATTACAACGCAGTTTTAAATAAATCACTTCAAGGGCGTTGTGGTTTAATGATGATCGATTTTTTTTCAACTATATATATATATATATTTTTTGTTATTAAAACCAAAATTAATTAATTTACTACCTTGAATACACCCCTGTAGTTTCCGCCCACATTCATCCTTGAACATGCTCTGTTGAGCGGTTGACAAAAGGCCCGTTTCGGCAGCCATACTTGCTCCCCACAGCGAGAGCGAGACAACGCCACTCACGCACGCCTATCCTCAAGCACTGGTGCGAGCGGGAAAACTGCATGTTTAATGGGCACTTCACGGGCATATTAAAAAGAGATACAATTATGTGAAGTATGAATAAAAAAACGAGATAAAAGATACAAGTACCTACCTGAATTTTTCTTAACATTTTTGGGTGTAGGGGTAATTAACCTAAAATAACACTTGAATGGGGTTTTTAATAACAATTTAATGTTTAATTTACTTGGTTTTGATATTATTACACTCTTCTAGATTCCCGTGTATGACCGTATTAAAAATGTGGATATCCGGAAAGAATGGAAGCCTGATGTGAGCCTAATGAATATGATCAAGAAATGGACGCTAAGATGGTTTGGGCATGTAGAGCGAATGAACGAAGAAAGGAGTGTGAAAAGAATATATAATGCGAAAGTGAATGGAAGAATAATTCGAGGACGCCCAAGAAAGACATGGCATGCTTGCTTGTAAAAATAAATTTTGCGTAAATATGTAAAATAGGTTTTTAGGTACTGTTGCATTGAATAATGTGGTTAATTTTAATTTTCAAAATTATCAAAAAATGAAAAGATCCAGGAAAAATTCTAATTATTTTAAATTTAGAATATATGATGCAAAAGTAAATGGAAGAAGAAGTCGAAGACGCCCGAGAAAGACATGGCACGATCAAGTAAATCAAATACTTGAATCGGGTCATGTGAAGAGTCAGAATAACAGAAGAGTGTGTATGAGACGATGTATGAATGTAAATGAAGCAAGGAGTGTGTGCCAAGACAGAGTTGTACGGCGGCCCGTCTTCTCTGCCTACCCCTGAGGAGAAACGGCGTGATGGTTAGTTAGCTCTAGATAATGAACACATGATAAATTCCTTAACTTGGGTACCTAACAAATTTTGAAGGTTATCTCGAACAATTGTACAATATAAAAAGTAGATACCTTCTATGCACATATATGTACAATATACCTATTTTATATTTTCGTAGAAAGCAATCACTTTGTGGTTTGACATATTTAAATAAATTAAAAATATAACTTTGTATAAGATCACGAATATTATTTTGATTTTAATGCTCACATTCTTCACAAAAACGATCATGGTATCAGATTAAATAATTTAAAAGCACTAGAATAAAGAAAGCCATTAACATTAATTCCTAATAATCAGGTAAATTTGTCCAGTAGTCCAATATTAGGTATATTTCCTGTAAACTCATAAAATGTATAATTATTCTGTAACCACCTTCTCATTTGATGTTTTGTGTCTTTAAATTCACATTAAATGTCTCTTTCTCTATGTTTCTTTGTTATAATTCAATTGTTATTCTATTGTTTTCTCATCGTTTTGTTATTTTATTTTATAATTTTTTCTCCCTCTTTATGTACTCGTAAACAAAACCCCAGATTGTGACTTTTTTTCAGTTTAATGTTGTCCCTGATGGTGCTTAGGCTAAGCGAAACCGGTCGGTTGTAAAAATTAAAATAATATTCGCGGTCGTGTACAAAGAATTTTTTTTGTACATATTTTAATTATGATAACTTATTACACAATTTTTCTGCGCATGGGCGCCGCTCCGTAGATTAAGTGGGTACAAAAAATAATCGTCCGTTCGTTCCTTCTCTGTCCGCCAACACAGATAAGTACGTCAATCTGTAAATAGATTCGTACGATGGTAGGCGATTGTTCATTTTATAGTCCATTACCGCAGCGCGTGAATGAAGGCTCCTAAGTAGGCAGCCTGTTGAAATTGATGTTCTCACCGGCCCACGTCGATATTGAAACTGAAATGATGACGTTGAAAGTACAAGTGTCTGTGCAACGCGAATGACAATCACGTACTGACTGCTGACTGCTGACTGTACGAATAAAGCGTTATACGGCGGTTGAGGTGAAACGACCGTTCGAGTCAATCGGTAAAATTGTTTGTCGTTTTTTTGGTTTTTTTCCTCCGACCGCACCACGAGTGCACCACTGACGGACGAAGAGTATCCCCTTAGAGTATAACGTGAAGTACCAATATATGGAGGGAGAGCTAATTATTTTTACCCAACCTACACAAACTTGCGATAAATCACTTTCTCCGGGTTTTTACGTCGTACACCATGAGAGAGAAAGAGACAATAAATTTCATAGACCGCTTCTATATACTGTAAGGATGATCTTAAGCTCCTAGTTCACCGCGGGACTTCGCCCACATTTTGTATTGTGCCACTAAACTTGACACAACTAAACGGTTTTTTAGGTTATATGCTATATTTTTGTTAATAAACAAAAACATTATGTCGATATGTGATATGAATGGATGTATCAATACCGTAGCCTAAGTCTTAGCCACGCCCGGGTGCGCCGAGTCAGTTTAAAATCATCAAAAACAAGTCAAAAACTGACTTCACTGCCTTGGATAGATACTACCTTGAAGTAACAATATGTGGAGGGAGAGCTAATTATTTTTACCCAACCTAAACAAACTTGCGATAAATGACTTTCTCCGGGTTTTTACGTCATACACCATGAGAGAGAAAGAGACAACAAATTTCATAGACCGCTTCTATATACTGTAAGGATGATCTTAGGCTCCTAGTTCACCGCGGGACTCCGCCCACATTTTTTTATTATGCCACTAAACTTGACACAACTAGACGGTTTTTTAGGTTACATGCTATATTTTTGTTGACATCAATACTGTGAAAAAGTGGTTATACGAATAAGCAAAAGCATTATGTCAATATGTGATATGAATGGATGAGCCCATTAAAAAGCACCTTTTCAAAGCTCAACATTTCATCGCTTTTACATTCTGCAAATTAGTGTGAAACGATGTTCGATGCTGTGACCAGAAGCTCGCCCGATAAGTAGCTTGCCTCTGAATGGCTTACGTAGTATCTACACACTGTATGTATATGGTCGGATGTGTATCAAGAAGTCTAGTGCTCGTAATAGGTATTAGCTAAGCTTAGGTAAAGTTCCACCACGGATTAGACCTGAATAACTAGATCGCCTATGTGTAAATGTCTCACGTGCTTAGCTATATAATATGTAAGCTATTACCCGCCCAATGGCATTCCGATTTGTAGAAAACCGGTTCTTGTTTCATGTTTAAATAGATGAATAAATCGTCTGCACGTTTTTTACACCGCTGTTGAAAATTTTGTACATTTATGTGAGGGACCATGGAACGAAGCGTCGGAGTCGAAAATTTTGCCAAAGTATAAGATTGCTTTGAAAGCGTTTTTATTTTATTTATAACTAAACGTTAAAAAAAAAATTAAAAAACATAATTATAATTTTAAGTTCATAAGTGTCTATCTGATAGAACCTACCAGATAAGTACCTATGTTCCTGTATATTTTCTTATTTAAATTAGGAATCAATATCTAATAATAGAAAATAAGATCTGTACAGCGCCCTTGAGGTGATTTTTCACAAAAACGGCGCTATAAAAATCATCCAAATATCATTATTATGTCCTTGGAGTAATAATATATGGAGAGAGAGCTAATTATTTTTACCCAACCTATACAAATTTGGGATAAATCACTTTCACCGGGTTTTTACGTCGTACACCATGGAAAAGAAAGACACAGCAAATTTTGACAAAATATCACACCGCTTCAAAGTACTGTAGGAATGTTCTTCGTGTTCCGCGCCTCCGTTGACCCCCCCTACACGTTTTCATATGCGACATAAATGGACATAGGTCAAAAATTTTTTACGTTATATGATATATTTTTGTTTATAACAATACTGTGAAAAAGTGGTAATACGAATAAATGAAAACATTATGTTGAAATGTGCAATGAATGGATGTATAAATAACCTAGTCCTAGCCACGCCCAGGTCTAGCCGAGTCCAGCAAAACTCATCAAAATTGACTACAGCAGCGCTCTCTCTTGTACATTATTGCTCTGAGGTTATGCCACTAATGATGGAGAACGTTTTGAGACAGTAGAAAATATGAGAGAAATATGAAGACATTTGGTTAATTCCTGGTATTTCAAATTAGAGTACTAAATAACACAAAACCTCATTTTTAGAAAAGTGAAACATCTTACAGAAAAAACGTATTTTTTAATGTGCGTATCGTACAAGAATCCCTACTGCTCCCGTCCGTCTAGAGCCAGCGAGACTATGGCATCCCAAGCGGGGTATGTTGTGAGGCTGAAAATAGTGAAAAAGGTAAAGAAAAAGATCTTTCACCAAGGCGATACTTAGAGTATCTACCGCTCTGGAACGCGCCAACATCTTACCACTCGACCACGAAGGCCGTTAAGTGATCTGCTAGAGCAGGGGTGGCCAAAGCGTCGACCGCGGTCGACCGCATACCTATTCCTAGTTGCCCGCCTATCTGCAGCCGCGTACAGACATATTGTTTTATTTATACGCTCTTTTATTATATTCGTGTAGAGAATTCATTAATGTTTGTTATTAAAACAACTGGATGCTGAATAGGAATTGATAATGTCTATGTCTATTTCAAATTTAAAGTACTTAGGTCGCCCGTAGTGATCATAAGTTTGGCCACCCCTGTGCTAGAGCGATCTTCTTTTGCCTTTTACAAACGTATGTGACTTCGAAAGACTAACTAACTAACCATCACGGCGTTTCCCCGCAGGGGTAGGCAGAGAGGACGGACCGCCATATAACTCTGTCTTGGCATACACTCCTTGCTTCATTCAAATTCATACATCGTCTCATACATACTCTTCTGTTATGCTGACTCTTCACATGACCCGATTCAAGTATATGATTTTCTTGATCGTGCCATGTTTTTCTCGGGCGTCCTTGACTTCTTCTTCCATTCACTTTCGCATCATTTATTATTTTCACACTCCCTTCTTCGATCATTCGCTCTACATGCCCAAACCATCTGAGCGTCCCTTTCTTGATCGTATTCATTACGCTCACATCAGCCTTGCATTCTTTCCGAATACCCACATTTTTAATTCGGTCATACATGGTTTTACCGCACATACGTCTCAGGGATCTCATTTCCACAGCATTCAGTCTACCTTCATCCTTCCTCTGCCAGTTCCATGCCTCATTGCCATACATTGAGGTCTGTATAAGCACTCAATTGTGGATTGCTAGCTTCGCTCCTTTGGACAATTCCTTATTTGCGCCAACAGCGTTCAGTCCTCCATCAATGGAGTTTCATGCATTCACTCTTCTTTCAATATCCTGATCAGCCTTTTCGTCTCTCGTAAACTTGAAAGACTATAGTACAATAAAAGAAGATACTATTATTTTAGAAATAGTAACAATTTTTTCTTCCATTTTATCCAGTAGCTTAAAAATCTTAAAAATAGTAGAGATTTTCTTTTGGCCTCTAACAATTAAATATAAATTCTACGGTAGATCTTTTCCTACAGCCTTAAAAGCAATCATACGGTAGTAATGCGTTTCTCTATTCACAATGAATGGCATCGATGAATCCGAAGATTCAAGGCAATCCAAACAATGAGACCAGATAGACTTATTTTATTTTAAATTGTGTTCTCCCTCTGTATGTATGAGTATATAATATAACCACACACTGTGATTATTTTGTTTAATTTTATTTTGTACTCTGATGATGCTAAGGCTAAGCAAATCCGGTCATTCATAAAAAATAAAATACAATTTGTGGTCTTGTACAATTATACGGCCTCCATGGTCGAGTGGTAAGACGCTCGACTTCGAATCCAGAGGTCGCGGGCTTGAAACCGGGGAGCGCAAATAAATTTTATTTAATTAGTATGTTTCACAAAACATTATATTGATATAAAATAAAATATAATATATTTGCACGTTGGCGCGTTCCAAAGTGTATTTGATTTAATTATCGCCCTGGTGAAAGACTACCATTCCGAATCGAAACGTTGCTTGAAATGGCTTTAGCCGTGTTTGGTGACTCGATCTGAATAGCCAGGTACTTTCCAACCTTCCCCTTTCTCATCTCCTTCCCCTTTCCGCTACCTTCAGCCTCACAACATACCCCTATGGTGGATGCCATAGTCTTACTGGCTCTAGACGGTTGGGAGCAGTTGAGACTCTTGTGGGGTATTCACGTAAAAACTAAAATATTACTTCGTTTTCATTGCGTTTTTTTTAGTTATTATCCATTGTGTTTTTTTTATTTTTTATTGTTATCAATCTTTTTTAAAAAACATTATTAAAGCTCATGTTTTATGAAAGATTGAATATTGCACAAACCACATAGTTCTGCTTGTATACAAACTAAAATAATTAAATTAATGGTTATAAATAAATTGGTATATTTATTTTTGTGTTCAATTGACATTTAATTAAAAAATGCAATTAAATTATTCTCCAAGTGACATTCAAACGGGGACATTTACCTTATCACGCGATGGGGCGCTTCTAGCAGGTCATGTTTTTTAATTGTCCTGGATTAATAAATAATGGTAATTAATTTGATTCGTTGTTGATCAACGCAGGGGTCACGAGATCGCATCCCAGGCCTGTCTGCGGCTCGTTTCTCATAGTTATTTTTTACACTGTGTGGAAATATGTCAACAAACAGACATCACTAGATGATTGGGTATCACTTGGGAGATGTCGCTCTAAATAAAACAACGCATATGTACGTATAGGTTGTCATCATTATATTAATTAATAATGATACCGGCGGTGAATATCAGAAAATTCTTTATTATTATTAAACGAGTTGATAAAGAACGTCTAGCTAATGTAAAAAGGTTTTTTTCAGAAGAGAGATTGGAAAAAAATGTGTTGCCATGCATGAAAATACTCTTTTTAAAGTGCAAACTTTTTTTTTAAAAACGTTTATAAAAAAATTAAGTAGTTAATTTGCGTGCAAAAATAATACTTTCTTTTATATGTGTCACAATGACACATTTGATACGTATAAAATACAAGGCTGATGTATGCGTAGTGAATAGGATGAATAAAAAGGACGCTTCGATGGTTTGGGCATGTAGAGCGAATCAATAAAGAAAGGAGTGTGAAAATAATATATTTTGAGAAAGTGAATGGAAGAAGAAGTCGGGGATGCCCGAAGAAAACATGGCACTATCAAGTGAATCAAAAGACCGGTCGGTGGCTGAATGAACACACGCGTTGGATTCCCACCCGGGCGTCGTACGTTCAAGTCTTCCGTCATTGCACAAGCAAATTCTAACAAACTGACAAACATTGTCAGGTTATTCCTAACCCGGAAATGTTTGTCTTTCTTCAGAAAAGAAAAAATATATATTGAATCGGGCTATGTAAAAAGTCAGAATAACAGAAGAGTATGTATAAGACTGAATGTGAATAAAGCAAAGAGTGTGTGCCAAGACAGAGTCGTATGGCGGTCAATCCTCTCTGCCCACCCCTGCGGGGAAACGGCGTGATGGTTAGTTAGTTAGTTAGTTTTAGAATCAACGTAAATCTAGTAGGTAGGTACCCATCAACTGAAATCGAACATTAGTATTTCTCTCTCAGTAACTAATTGATGTAAATGAGCCATTTATTATTCGACAAATGTTTATTTTGTTATTTGTGTATTCAGCCGAATGGGCATATTATGTGAGAAATAATTTACGTTAAGGCGAATCATTTAAGGAATCAATTCGTTTTTTTGGCGCGACGTTTATCTGAATTAATTTTGATTAGGCATGCCATTTTAAACTCAATATATACAGTGTTTTATTATCTGGGAACTATGAAAAACGCGTTTCTGTAAAGATCGATGGTCAATATAGAATATATGTTAAAATATTATAAAGTCAAAAAGAAAATAAAAAAAATAGCTACATGTAAACTTGAATGTGCAAAGTAACTTAAATAAAATAAATATAAATTTAATTATTTTCAAGGAAGATTTTTCTATAACTGAAAAATTCAAAAAGTTTCATTTTTTTATAATTTTCTACTCATTTTTTAGCAGTCGCTATGAAACTTTAAAAAAATCAGTGGATTAGTTACCTACATAATGAACTATATTTTTTTAAATTGTTACATTATCCCACTTATTCTGAAATTAAATTAAAAAAATATTTTTTTGTTTTAAAACCTCTTATTTCATATTATCCGTCGCTTTCTCTCTATTTCTTTGTTATAATTTAAATGTTGCGTTTTTTTATTATTGTTTTGTTATTTTGTTTTCTATTTTGTTCTTTCTCTGTATGTACCTATATATAACCGCACACTTTTTACTTATTGTTTAATTTAATTTTGTATCCTGATGATGCTAAGGTTTAGCGAAACCGGTTGACAATAAAAAAATTAAAAAATCTGTGGTCTTATACAAGTATGACTTAGTATATATTTACTCATGTATTAAGGCTCAATGAAATTTTAGAATTAAAACAAACATCGTTTTTTCGAAACAAAAAAACATTTTACTGTCTCAGTACCTATAGGGGCTACAGTCCCGCTTAGCAACAGGGAGGCCGTTGAAGTGGTTTTATAACGTTACGTCACTAAAAGGTGCGCCCCCTCCCCGCTAGGTGGCAGTAATTTCACAATACAAACAAATCGTTCGAGAAAAAATTCACAAATTAAAATAATAATTTAGTGCTACAAGTTTCCCGATGCAAAAAAACTTGTATGTCGACGCTGTACGTGAAAAAATGTTGCCAGTCTCATATTAGGCAGTAGGTAGGTTCCATAATTTATAATTCAGGAAGTTTTACACGTGTTAATATTGAAAATGAACGGTTAATTACGAACTAACTTCCTATATTATGAACCGCAAATACAACCTTATTTTTACTATTTTTTTCTCCGGAAATGCGTCCATTTTTTAAGAGGTAACCACCTTTTTATGATTTCAATAAAAGTCGATCTACTTTTTGATTAATGATATATGGTATGAACATAGATTTTAAATGTCTAAAATTCTTCATTCTAAATTCAAATTGTGATTTAGAATGAAACAACGGCGTGTGGGATTTTTTTTTGAATTTCGCAATTTTTCGAACAAAAAAAGGTTGTGGTTATAATATGTAGGTATATCAATTATTACAGAAATACTCATTTTTTTCTAATCGATTTTTTTAAAAAGCTTTCAATATTGAATACATAAAATGATTTGGCTATTTTCTACGATTTTACAATGAAATTTCCTTCTGAATTCAAAGATCAGAATAAAAGCGTAATCAACTATGCTAAAATTTATTTATATGGTTAATATGTATCAATTGCCATACATGATAATTACAAATATTGTACTAACAATTTAACAACTTAAATAATATGTTTTAAAATTATTTTTTTGGGAATGCATAATCTGAAATGCATATTTTGTTTGTTTCAGATATTCTCCAAGAGATGTCATCCCCTTCCTCCAGCGAGAGAGATGGAAATTAAGGTGAGTTCATGAACAATAATACTAATTGATAGATATTTTGCTTCGATCTGAGGTAGGTAGATTCATTTATGATATTAAGTGGTTGATTTTTTATTATAACATTACGAGATAATAATATGACAAAGAAAAAAATTAAAACCGAAATTTAAAAAAAATGTAAAAGCATGATAGATTATCAAACTAAATACGGTAGATAATAAATTTAAATGAAAAAAGGGTTTTTTCGTATTTTTCAGAACTCTGAAAAGATATTTATAGTTTTTGTGTTCAACCAGTGTTGGATATTTTCCACATGACTCTTTTTCTCCATGCCATAGGACTTTGTTTTTAATTTCTAGCATTATCAAAAAAGAGTGATATTGAAATTCTTGAAGATCAACAAATTATACTCGAACGAGATTTAATGTTTTTTTTTTAGTAATTAAGTCACTTTATCTGTCGATGTTATTTACGAAAAGTTCATTGGAGAAGCTAGAGAGAAAGCTAATTCTTTTTACCCAACCTATACAAACTTGCGATAAATCACTTTGCCTGGGTTTTTACGTCGCATACCATGAGAGAGAAAGAGACAACAAAAATAACACACCGCTTTTATGTACTGTAAGAAAGATCTTGGTCTCCCGCGTCTCCGGGGACACCGCCCACATGTTTTAATATGCGACTAAACTCGACACAACTAACGGTTTTTTAGGTTATATGCTATATTTTTTTAGTGACAATACTGTGAAAAAGTGGTTATACGAATAAACAAAAACATTATGTCGACATGTGCTATGAATAGATGTATAAATACCCAAGCGCTAGTCCTAGCGACGCCCAGGTCCGGCAAAAATCATACAAAAACTGACTACACTGCCTTGGATAGGTACCACTCTATGTACTCTAAGATTATTCATAAAGGTTTCTCTTCAAGTCTGCCAATCACACCAGTAAAACATATATTAATTCGGCTTCCATTGGCAATCACCAATGATATCTTTTCACTCAATTATCAAAAGCAAATAAGACATCACGCTGAAAACACCTCTAATAACGCGGCGACGATACCGACGCAATAGCACGCCATGTCAAGCTGCACTTTCGATAACAAATGGACCATTCGCATCGTCATTAAGGTGCAATTTGCAATAAAAAGGTCTCGTTTACAGCCCTATTTACATGCGAATGTGATTCGGCCCACCTTTACGAGTGCGACCGTGGCTACTTGCGATTCAACGCGACATAAGAACGCAGCAGACTTACTTCAAATAACATTTAAATTTAAACTTCTGAATGTATATTTATTTGTGTATTTAAAAAAAAAACTTCTTCTTTTCAAAAAACATCAAAACTAATATTTTCTTTATTGCACTCGTAGTTCTAGCAGTCCACAATGGAGTGCTTTTACCAAGCTCGATGTATGGCAGTGAGACATGGAACTGGCAGAGGAAGGATGAAAGTAGACTGAATGCTGTGGAAATGAGATCTTTGAGACGTATGTGCTGTAAAATCATGTATGATCATATTAAAAATGTGGATTTCCGGAAAGAATGCAAGGCTGATGTGAGCGTAATGAATAGGATCAAGAAAGGGACGCTCAGATGGTTTGGACATGTAGAGCGAATGAACGAAGAAAGGAGTGTGAAAAGAATATATGATGTGAAAGTGAATGGAAGAAGAAGTCGAGGACGCCCGAGAAAGCCATGGCACGATCAAGTAAATCAAATACTTAAATCGGCTCATGTGAAGAGTCAGAATAACAGAAGAGTATGTATGAGACGGTGTATGAAAGTAAATGAAGCAAGGAGTGTGTGCCAAGACAGAGTTATATGGCGGTCCGTCCTCTATGCCTACCCCTGCGGGGAAACGGCGTGATGGTTAGTTAGTTTAGTTAGTTAGCACTCGTAGATAGTATGGTTAGATACATAAAAATATGTATCATATATAAAGTTTTTTTTGCCATGAATTGCCAGTCTAAATGATTTTTGTCATTCTTTACGACTCTACCAAAACTTTGACTAGACCATGGCTTGAATGTTTTCTCTTATGTATATTTTGTCCTTTTTTTGTCATCGCTTCATTTATTATTATGAATGTGCTATTCCTTCTCTGTTGCTCTTTTTTTATTTCGTGTTTTATATGTCTCTCTTGTAATTGGACTTAATTCCGTTAATTTATAAATAAATAAACATAAGCTCTGATACGTTTCTACTTGTACTTTCGGAAACACCTTTTTACATCTATTCATGGCATTATGTCGACATAATGTTTTGTTTACTTACATAACCACTAAAAATTTATTTATTTTATTTTATTAGGAACATAAACAAAATATTTACATAAACATGTTAAAAGTATTATCAAATAGAGAGATGACTGTAAATATTTCAAAATTAATATGTTCACAGCATACATTATAATATTGTAATTAACAGTATAATACACAAACGCTGCACTACGCGCAACATTGTGCCTAGGTAATTGACACCTGATGCATACAACAATAATGACATGGTGGCCAAACAAATAAAACATAATTATCAAAAACAGTGTTGCAGGCAAATGACACAAAATTATATTTATTTTTCACTGTATTATATTTTTTAAGTTAATCAATTTTACTATGCAAATTATATTTTTGTAAAAAAAGTCATCAGATATATAGCTGTTTGTATCATATTTTTAAAGGAAATAATAACGATACATTGACAGTAAATTAAGTATACGATTCGATTGAAGTATCTGGTGCAAGATATGTTACGCACAGCTGAATAGTTTGCCTAGATGTTGCATGGTGTTTTATGCATACCCAGATTTCTTCCATTGATTCGGAGTTATATTCAAGATTTGCAAAATATATGAGACTCTTGTTTATCACGATGAGAACTCCTCCCCTCTTCTTTTTGGTAGAATATAACCTATATAGGACCTATCATAGGATATAACCTCAAAAACCGTTGAGTTATGCCGCATAACAAAACGTAGTGGGAGGAGTCGCCAGAGACGCGGGAGACGGAAAACATGCTTACATACCTAAAAGTGGTGCGATATTATGTGACAACTTGTTTTTTCTCTTTCTCTCTCACGGTTAACGACGTACAAACCCGGAAATTTAATTTGTACAGGTTGGGTTAATATCTACAGAGAGGGAAACTATCTGGCTGGGTAACGATGCAAGTATAAAGTAAAGGTTATGGAATTATTATCCAGTGGCGTGCGCAGGGTAGTCAGTAGGTGAAACAGCGGATAAATTGAAAATCGAGATAGGTACCAATAGATGTCATTGATTGCTATTGCATTTGTTCTGTAAAAGTACTGCCTACTACACTTACAAAGATACTATCACAAACGAGCCACTTGAACGCGCACACAGCTCACAGCATACATATTTTGTGTAGTCTATTAATCATAGAATAATCCACTCTCACGTTGGCGGCGTTTGGGCATATGTATTTACTGCTTTTGACACGCTGTAGTAGGATGGTCGGTGGGGCGCTCGCGGCGCTGCATATTTTTGAAAGTGTAGATTTATTTTTTGCAATATTTTCGTATTTTTCAATTCCATAATATTAATATTTTTATGCGAGTATGGCAGGGTAGGCAGTGCTTATGTGCTTGTATCTTTTTGTCTTTTTGTAATTATGGCATACAGAGCTCCGGGCCAATAAGGCCCCTTTCTCTTTCATCATGACGTTAAGTTTATGGTTGTTGAAATATGAATTTTGGTGAAGTTTTTTAAAAAAATAATTTATGCTAAAAATGGCTGCATGTTGGGAAGGTTAATCCTTCCGAATATGTGCTTGTATGAAGTGCTCGCTTCTATTCTCATCATCTACTTAAATAAAAATTATCAATAACCTGAATATTGGATCGGGACACACAGTATTGGCATATATCAATGTCTATTTTTTTGACATTTAAAATACATAAAAAATACGAACCATACAGGACACATTGGTTCCTACTATAAAATAATGGTTTTCACCTGATTTCAAGAACGCGATTTGTGTAGATATCACATATTATATGCTAGATACATCAAGTGATTAAAACTCTCGACTACGAATACAGAGGGCATAGGTTCAAATCGTGGGGTGCGTAAATATGGTATATTTAATTAATGTACAATTACATACAACATGTTTGCAACACGTTGCAGAGTGGTAGATACTCTAATATCGCCCTGTCGAATGACCACCATTCAGAATTGAAACGTTACTTTAAATGGCCGTGTTTGATGATCAAATCTGAATAGGCAGGTACTTTCCAAACTTTTTCCCATTTATCTTATTCTCTTCATCAAGTCATCACAATATTTAACCTCACAACATACCCCAATTAGGGATGCCACAGTCCCACTGGAGCAGTCGGAACTCTTGTGAGACATTTACTTAAAAAAAAATGGTAGTCTACCATGTCAATATCAACCATTAAATGATTATATGCATTCTAAAGTGTTGACTAACTGCATGAAAAAAAACCCAGCCTTCTAGGTGGATATACTTCCTTACCTACATATTTTCACGAGCACCTAAGTAAACAAAACAGCCTTCAAAACACAACCACCTCGTAATACAGTAATTAACGTACCCAATAACCCACAAAAAAAACAATTAAAAAATACTTCACCATAAAGAAACAACATAGACAAATACCACAACACTTTATTCGAATGCTTATCACAAACTTAACATTAACAGCACATTAGGAACGACCTTATAAATCCTTTTTTAATTTAAATAGACGGTAGGTACCTACCAACTACCAAGCTAAGTTCTAAGTACCCACTTAAAACCGTCTCGAACCTCTAACCCAGTGTCCTAGAGTTACTTTTTTTAAGGCCCCTTCAAAGCTGTGCCTCGGCACACTCCCAGCGCCATCGACGCAAGTTTTACGGTCGCTCAAGATGCCACTAAAACCATCTTTACTACCTCCTAGCCACCCTTGAATATTTAATATATGGCTATCCGCTACCAGTCGGTAGTCACACTATCCGCCGGGGATCGGGCTGGTAATACCTTTCCCATTGAGGTGGGTCGTAGTAGACAATGTGACTTCGGGATTTTTAAAATAGTAATAATAATATTTGGAAAATTTGGATAGCGCCGTTTTGTGAAGAATCACCATAAGAGCGCTGTACAAATATTAATTTCTACTTAATATTAATTCCTAGTTTATATAAATATACAGCAACATACTTACATGGCAGGTCACTCCAGGCAGGCCACAATCACCATATCATAATAACTTAAAATTTATCTGATTTTTACATTTTTTATTTTTTTTTATTTTTTTTATTACTTTTATTTTTTTTTTATTTTTAGGGCATGAGAGCAAATTTAAAATATAGTAGGTATATCAAAGGTATTGTTATTTTTTCCGTAGTGAGGAACAAATAATGATGAAAAATTCTTAATGAATTTAAGGAATGAGAATCTGAAAAGTTTTCTTGGTTTGAACAGAAATTTTATTGGGCTTGTTACATCTTGATTATGGATAGGATTTGGCTAATTTATATAGCGCCATTTTTGCGCCCGAAGGGCACTTAGGTACTTAAGCACCAACAGAACATGTCCTCTGAGCAACATTTGTCACTCAATAAAACATTTAAAGGTTATTATTGTATTTGGACTTTTTTTGAAAATTTTAGTATTTTTTTCTGAAAAGTCACAAATAAACCATATTTTTTGACAGTGTATTAATTTTAGCTATACGAGACAAAACTGTAAAGCTGAGACGATATATTTATTGCCAAACTAACATTTTGTAGTTTTTTTTTATATTTCGAAAAAAAAAAATATAATAAATACGTTTTTGAATAATAAATACAATGGCCCAACAAAAAATCTTGTAACCTTCTATTGAATTTTAAAAAAAAATAGTTGTTGTAAAATAAGTTATAAAAAAATGATATTCATGTTAATTGTTCTTTATTTCAATCTAACATGCAGGGGTTTGCAATTAATTGAATCTGTTAAGTTGTGGAATGTCCATGCCCCATTGAAATAAGAAGAAACATACCACATCCCAATGAATTAACGATTTAAAATCTAAATACAGAATTACAATTTTTTTTATTCATTTGTAGTTATTTATTTTCATTTTTCCTTACTCGTGGCATGTACCACCCACATTACAACATCGATGCACTAAATCCCTGTAACATCACTTTGTAATAAGTTTATTTATATTTTTTTTACCCACGTTAAAATAAAATAATTACATTCACCAATAAAACTGTTAAAAGCCCTCAACTTACCTTTTAACTTCTTCTCTATATTTAAAAAAAAAAAACTTTTTCGAAGGAGGTAATCTTCTTCAAAAATCTGCTTATTTAAAATTGACATGTACAAATAATAAAAACAAATCCAGGTTTAAAATTGCACACTGATAATACGAACAGCATTTTAATATTTTTGAACCCCAATATTTGAATAAGTGTTTCAAATGATCCCCTCAAAATTTTCGTTCTACGTACAGCACTTCCTCTGCTTTCTGCTTTCCTAGGTAATTGTCAACAAATAAACTACCTTTGATAACTCAATAATGTTTTCATCACAGCGTTCATTATACCCTCATAAATGTACAATTGTATATGATGTAACAAATCCATGTCTGATTGGACCATTCGACCCCCCACTCTGAACAAGTACCTACCGAACTGAAACGCAAGAGAGAAGGCGATAACAATCGAGGTTATACAATCCCACCTGCTAGAGCGAGCGGGGAACACTTTTATCGAGCATTCAACAGCGTCGGTTTTATTATACCTCTCGTGAGCGAAACAGTTATAGCGGCGTTCTTTTGATACTCTGAAATGGGTTGGCCGTAAAAGAGATGGGTATAGGTAGCGCTAAAAACAGGTTGTAAAGAAATAAAAGTCAGTTTTATTGCTTCTCACTCTATTCTACACTCTGTTATGCTCGGTTGTGGCGCTTAGCATGTGACTTTTCGGAGTTGCCCGGTACCGGGGAGTTAGCTACTCAAATGAAGCGCCACATGAACATTGTTCCATTGATGTATTCATGCCTTTTGGAGTCCCTTTTTTATTGCCTATTGGAGTATTATGTTTTAGGGTCTCATTATTGAGATGTTTAGCGGAATAGTGCACCGACAATAATGTCATCATTACCGGTTGCACGGAGGGCCCCAAGGACGTTCACAGACCCTTTGGCGTTTTATGACTTCTAGCATTTTTCTCACCCACAATTGCATCGTAAAAATAGTTAGAAAATAATTTCTGTTTACACTTACGAAACTTTCAAAAATAATGATCAAGAAATAACTTTTTTTTTCTAAGATTTTTTTCAATGAAAATCGTTGGATGGTAAAATAGATGTTTCTTTAAATTTTTATTTTTATTTTATTTCATCTTTATGATAATTTAAAAATAAAATGGATTTCGTGGATAAGTACTTATGAGCCTTTTGATGCTATTTTTTGGTTTCCCTGGATTAAGCTAAGTGCAATAAAAAAATTGCAAAAAGCAGTGTATGTATTTTCCACGTGCGTAAAAGGGAGGAAAATTCACGTGTTCCTCTTATCATCGGAGCGAGCGAGAGGGGCTCGGAGGTCAGGGGCCTTATCAGCGGTGCGAGCGAGGCGGCCGCAGGCCAGGGCGGGGGGCGGAGGGCGGAGGGGTCCCGCGCTACAGAATCTTAATGCCTGCCGCGCGCAGTGTTCCTCGATACATCGACGGAATACGACGTCGCGTACTAAACAATTCAGCCAAAGTCACGACGTCAAATTACGACACTTGAAAAATATTTCGCGATCAAATATTAAAAAAAAATATATCTAAATTAAAAAAAAAAAACTTCGCTGCACAGATTCGAAAATTCCAGTTGGACGTTGTTGTTATATCCACGTGTCGTACCACCGTGTAAATAAACATTGGTAAATCTCCGAGCACTTCAAAGCTCGTAAAAGTGGGTCTGCCTATCTACTTAACTGCGTCGTAAAACAATCGTAAAAATATAACAAAACACGGTCGTAAAAAAAAGTTTAACGGCCCAACGATTATTTAAAGTATTTTTTTTATTATTTAGTATTCAATTTGTGTAGACGGTTAAAGACAAATTTGTACCGAGTTTTATAGGTGAATGAAGTATATTTTTATCACCGGTAGCGGAGGTGTTAACAACCAATAAAAACGCTATTTTCTTTTACGACTCGCCGAGGTTGGAGAAGGAGCCTCATGACGGTTTATTGACCATTTTAACCACCGCAAGGAGCCCAGCTTATTTACAAACCACGTGCCGAGACTCGCGAGACTTAATCGGAGTTTCGTTCGGTCATTATCTCGCTAATAATCTCGACGAGTGCTCCTCGCTGTCGTAAACATTTATTCCAGCAATATTGTTACTGAGTGGTGAATTAGTGATCCTTTACGACTGTTCCCCTAACTGAGCGTTCCCCGCAGACGTACTCCTGGGAAGGTCTACCTGTGATTGTGCTAGTGAAGAACATGAAATATCAAAAGATGGATCTCCGGTTTGTTTAACACTTCAAGAGTTTGCGCTCGCTCTAGAGTGCCCCTGTGAACGTTAGTGCTACTGATCGAAAGATACACTTGTGACATCTCCGCGGAGACAGATTTGAGGCGCGGAACGAGCGAGCTAAATCAAGATGAATTCATACTTCGAGCAAAGCGGGTTCTACGGCTCGCACCACCACCAGGCCAGTGCGGGCGACCAGGCGGCGGCCTACAGATCCTTCCCCCTGGGGCTCGGGATGGGGCCCTACGGGGCGCAGCACGCCTTGCAGCAGGCCCCCCAGGACTCCCCCTACGACGCTTCGGTGGCGGCAGCCTGCAAGCTGTACGCGTCGGAGCCCCAGCCCCCAGCGTACAAGCCCGACTGCTCCAAGGACGGCGGTCAGAACGGGTACGCGGAGAAGGGCTGGTCGTCCGCGAGGCCCGCAGCCTGCACCCCCGATGGGAGGTCGGCGTACGGGGCCCCGCTGAACCCCGCAGGCTCGCCCACCGCTGCGGCCGGAGCGGCGCGGTCTGCAACCTCCCTGTCCTCGTGGAACAACCAGTGCTCCCTGGGAGGAGGCGCTCAGCCCGTACCCACGCAACTGCACCAGCAGACAGCCAACCACACCTTCTACCCATGGATGGCGATAGCAGGTCAGAAATATTCACATTCACCTAATTACAAAAAAAATAATCATACATATATTGTAGTTCTGAAAACGGCATCCGATTCTAAGCTACGTATCTATATTTCAGAGATAATTCCTTATTTTCTTTATGTTCGTAAATTTACTAAAGCACAATAATTTAAACTAAAAATTAGTCAAATAGTTACAGAATGTTTCTCTGAGATTTAAATTGTTTAACATATATTAATGTTTTGTAAGATTTTTTGACTATTTTTTTCGATTGTCTTTGAATTATTATCATTTTATTTACTAATTTTACAAAAATGTTACGATAAAAAAAAATATGACAGTGTAATAAACTGATAATGAACCGATTCTCAACAATGTATTTTTCAGATTCCATATTTTCTTTATGTTCGTAAATTTAGTAAAGCATAATACTTAAAACTGAAAAATGTTTAAATAATTTGATTTTTGAACCTTTTTTTTCGATTGTATTTGCATTCTCATAAATTTTACAAAAATGTTACGATAAAAAAATTGTACAATTTTTTTTGTGACAGTGTAATAAAGTGATAATAAAAAAGAAAGATTGAATGCAAACATTAATTACCACTGAGGTGGTTTAATATCTATGAATACACACGGAATATCTGACATTCTTTTACCGTTGCTTTTGTAATAATATTTTCATATGTCCAGAATGGTGTATAAAATCGTAGGTCAAAACGTTAAACAGCAATCAAGTAATATCAAAAATGATTAGACTGTTCACCTTTCACCCTTGCCAAAAAACATATATTTCCCTAAAAAAATGCCCACTGTGACGATAATAAAAAATTATCAACGTTAAAATAATGGGTTCATATCCATTTTTTTCAGCAACTATCATTTCTTAGAAACGTTTTTCTTAAGGAAATTATAATACAGCATTTTTTTCATACAACTTACTCTGAATAAAACCTTCCACACAATAATGGAAGCAAATGATTATTTCGTCCATGTTTCCAATAATTTATCACTCGATAAACATTTTCTGAAATAAAATCAAACATTAATTTATCATTTCGGTAGGCAGTGAAAATAATTGTACTCGCTTCTAAATTAACTTGCTACAATATTTTTTATAAGTGCAAATGATTGTTACCAGCGTGGATAAAAATTACTGAAATTTTTCAGAATTTTATCAGAGTATCTTTTATTCCTTAATGTGAAGGTGTAATTATTATCAACCAAATTTTATTTTTCTCATCACCTTAAATAATCAATAAAATTTGGCCCGTGGCTCGAAGGTGTTGCCGGGAATTTTATTGTTATTTAATTGGGCTGTAACAAATGTATCATCCGAATGAATTCTAAAGCTATTAAAACAGTATAAATTCTCTGAAAGCGTTAAGGAATTGATTATGTATTTAATAGGAGGAGTGCTCATTTTGTATTAATCACTATGTGAATAGTAATCGCTATGAATAATGTCTAACTATATTCAAACTAATTAAAATTGTAGCTAATTTTTCGGTAAGTGATAGAGCTATAAAAGTAATTATAAATTAATACAAATCAACCACATTTAAAAAAATAAAAAATACAACCGACCGGTTTTGCTTAGACTAAGCATTATCATGGTACAAAATTAAACAAAACAAAAAATACATATTGTGTGGTTATATATACTCGTACATACGGAGGAAGAAAACAACATTAAAAAAATAAAACAAGAGAACAGTAAGAAATCGAAAAAAAGAATAACATTTAAATTATAACAAAGGAACTGAGAAAAAAATAAAATATTTTAGAGTCGGTCATAAAAATTAAAATAAAATCTGTGGTCCTACACAAAGTTTTTATTCCATTTTCATTAAATTTGATAAACCACAAAGTGATTGTTTTCTATAAAAAATATAATTATAATATGTTTGATATTTATCAAGTTATTCTCGGATTTTTTTAGAGTAGTCTACCCTCTCTTTAAAAATAACAAATCTATTATCGACCATGTGTTTATGTGTATTATTTTTACAATGTTTTTTTATGAGCTACACTTTCAAACTATCGAAGTAAGGGAGCATGGCATTTAACGCCGCGTCTTTGAAACCTACCCTCTTTTGAAAAGAATAGAGTTGCAACGACACCCCACATCCTAAAGCAAACAATTAAAATTGTAACAATCCTTCTTTCTTCCTGCCATATAATGCGAACAAAGTTGACAAAAGAAAATAGCAATGCGCCCTCTATCCTATTTATCCAATCGGCCACTTCCATTCGGTCTCTCGATTATTTGACTCATTCCGAATTTGTTTCATCTTCAAAATTATTATTTCTTCTCCTCCCTGGACACTTGAAGATAAACGCCCCGGTATTAATTTGAAGTCTGGCCCGGGCGACCGCTACCCATTTTGGTGAAGGTACAAAATGCCACGGACTAAGTTATGTGGTCCTCGGAAGTCTAATGCTCGCCTTTCGTTCCCCAGCGTGCAGCCAACAAAAAATATATAATAATAGATCATCAGCAGTTGTTTTATGATAATCAAGAATCAAAGTGTTCAAAGAGAGACCCCGTACTTGAAAAACTTGAATCTCTTAGTTAATCATTATAAAAATTATAAGTCTGCTTGTATCAACGTATTATGTTAATTTAAAAAAAAATAATAAATTCAATGTGCAAGTCTACACTTAAAACCACTTTTGATATCCGAACTAGTTCTTTGATAAATAGTAAATTGACTTTTTTTTACATTTCTTCGATCAATCCTTAAATATAAAACTACCTATCTACTTGCACTCAAACATTTCTTAAGATATAAAATAATTATCCTTAATATCATTTAAAATTAGAGCTGTAATTAGGTAGATACATACCCCAGTGAATCTCATACTATTATTTTATAAGTATTTTAAAAATATAAAACAACTGCTACATTTTTAAGACAGTCCAGTATTTAAAAAAAAACATATGCCCAGCTGTAATACACCATAAAGAAATGAGGTTCTTGT
The DNA here is from genome assembly GCA_022651775.1 of Drusus annulatus. NCBI lineage: Eukaryota > Metazoa > Arthropoda > Insecta > Trichoptera > Limnephilidae > Drusus > Drusus annulatus. The sequence goes on from JAGWCC010000006.1 coordinate 1,454,092, forward strand.
GTTCGATGAGAGCATTTCGCCTAAATAATAAAATCATATTTATGACAGAATAGTTTTTACAATCAAGCACAGAAAAATACAAAGTAGTTGTGTAAAAATAGTTACATTAATAAATATTAGTAAATAATGATAACACAAGGTTTGTTGAAAAATTAAAGAAATTTTTAAAAATAACAGTAACTGACTGTTAAAGTTGTTAAATGCAATATTAATATTCCTCACAGACAAGTAATTTCAATATACCTTACGAACAAGTCTAGTAAAAATTAAACCATTTTTTATAGCGCAAAAACCTTAGTAGATAAATTATGAAATATCATTTGGCTTGAGGTTTGTAAAAAAAAAACCAAAACAGTAAAGAACTGTGAAAGTAGTTTGATGTAATATTTCGATACCTTACGAACAAGTTTAGTAAAACTTAAATTAAACATAAACATTACTAACTAACTAACTAACCATCACGCCGTTTCCCCGCAGGGGAAGGCAGAGAGGACAGACCGCCATACAACTCTGTCTTGGCACACACTTCTTGCTTCATTTACATTCATACATCGTCTCATACATACTCTTCTGTTATTCTGACTCTTCACATGACCCGATTCAAGTATTTGATTTACTTGATCGTGCCATGTCTTTCTCGAGCGACCTCGACTTCTTCTTCCATTCACTTTCGCATCATATATTCTTTTCACACTCCTTTATTCGTTCATTCGCTCTACATGCCCAAACCATCTAAGCGTCCCTTTCTTGATCCTATCCATTACGCTCATATCCGCCTTGCATTCTTTCCGGATATCCACATTTGTAATACGGTTATACATGGTTTTACCGCACATCCGTCTCAAAGATCTCATTTCCACAGCATTCAGTCTACTTTCATCCTTCCTCTGCCATTGCAACATTACAGTTTGAATAATTGTTTTCTCATTGTTATTTTATTTTATATTTTGTTCTCCCTCTGTATGTATATGTAACCGCACACTTTGTATTTTTTGTTCAGTTTAATTTTGAACCCTGTTGATGCTATGGCTAAGCGCAACCGGTCGGTCATAAACAATATCCGTGATCTGATATAAAGTTATTATCTCATTTTTACAAAATAAATACATTTTTAAAATCCTTAGTAGATAAATTATGAAATATTACGTGGCAAATCTTTGTTAAAATTTGAGAGATGCTATTATAATTGAGCTAAGGTACTTTTATAATGCTTATTATTTATAATCTTCTAATTAGATTTGGTTTATGTTGTCTGTTGACTAATTATGTTCAAGCTTAACGCCTAATTCGGTTGAACTATTGTTTATGGACATCGCCGTTTTCGTAGTGGGCTTTGATTTAAACGACAACAGAGGCGTGGTCTGACCGCTCAACAAAAACGTACTCCGCCACACATTTCTTTTCTTAAACCGAGCCAACACAAAGCACGGTAGACAGATCATAAAACAAACCGTAAATCATAATTTTGAAGTGTTTTGTATACGGCGATTAGCACATGAATGAGAAATGGCGTCCACCCAACAATTGCAAAATGGATGAAGGTAGTTTTTTTTTTCCTAAAATTTAACAGGTGAATAGAACGCGGTAGACTAAGATAGTCTTATTTTTAAATTAATCAACCATCTTTTAAAGATGGAAAAAATCTACTTGGACATAAAAATATAGTTTTTTTTATTTTTAATTTATTAGTTTGAGCTCCACGTGGAGTCGTCAAATTGTGACCAAATTCGTCTCGCATCAACCTTCCGTCTTGAATTTTATTACCCATACAATTTATTGACGCTTTTGAAAACCGTTCGAAAGAGATTAATATCTACCATTTAGGTGCAAGTGTCTGGAATCGAATAGGGGAATGTCGGCACTCATTAGTTCTATATTAGCGATGCCCGCTATATAAAAGTCCCATTAAAATGAGGGACTGTATATTCACAGCCACTTTTCCGACGCCGGCCTTATGCCTACCGTACCTCCGTACAACACTCACACAAGTACCTCTAGATATGCACACGGTAATCACTCGAGTGTGAGTGAGGTGTAAGTAAAGTGAATACTGCGTCGAATGTATTATATTTTCAATATTAAAGATTTTTTTTTCTGAAGGAGATTCCTAATTTGAATTTGTTTAAGTTGGGTACTAATAAGAATTTTTTGAGAAGGATCTTATCCGAATTTATCGAATTCATCTTTAGAAAAAAACTTGTGTATATTTGAAGTGAAAAAAAAATTGGAAATATGGAAGTAAAATGGGGGGTACTCATATATTAATTTGTGGTGACTACAAAATAATAAAATATTATAATAACATGCATTAGTTAAAACACTCTGTAATATTTCAGTTGAAATTCTGATTGGTTTCTGAGTTACGTAGAAAGGTAGAGAAATATTTTTATAAAAATTAATATCGCAATTTTTAGGCTACCCTAAAAATAATTACCTAGTTCAACAACACATTTTAAAATGCTGCCATAGAAATGCGTCTACTTCTAGTTTCTGTGTTGGTTTTAAAGATTCAAATTAGAAGTTTTCTAATGGAACAAATTAATAAAATAAATGAAAAATACATTGTTCCATATTTTATTGATGCTCACAATATTTAATTTCACAAAATATAATTTTTTCTTCGACGCAGTGGCCGTTTCATTTCAATGCCTTTCATTCTGGAGTGGGACACCTCCACAATCTACATGGCCGTACGAGAATGTTGGAGTTACATCTAATTAAGTTTTTACACTAACTGTCCCTGGTTTTACAATATATTTTCATCTTTGTAGCTACACTTAGCAATTGCTCCCGATAGAATAAAATATCACCTGTTTTATCTAGTCGTGCTAGTAAAAATTCGCCATTAAAAAAAATGAGTACCAAATAATTAAACATGCAATTATTATTCAAAATTACCAGTTGGGTAAATTCTATCGATTAATTTAATAACCGTTATTTGAATTTGGAATGCTGAACGATAGATAGTTGTTTCAATTATCACCTTTAGTAAAAACTATAAAACGTTTACAAATAGAGCACGAAAACACGATCAGATAGTTTCTCCACTGATATAGGTATCTACATATTTAATTATAATTACTATTATCTATGTTTTATTTAGTACCTACTGACACTTGAGTTATTATATTTTTTTCATCAACAACATTGAAGTCGGGGAGGCCCGAGAAATACATATCACGAACAAGTGAATCAAATACTTGAATCAGGCCATGTAAAAAGTCAGAATAACAGAAGAGTATGTATGAGACGATGTATGAATGTGAATGAAACAAAGAGTGTGTGCCAAGACAGAGTTGTATGAAGGTCCGTCCTCTCTGCTTACCCAGTTAGTTAGTTATTTAGAACAACACTATATTTACGTGGCTATAGTTACTTTTTTTTTCAACAAAATAATAGAAAAACTATTTTATATTTTTGTAGAAAGCAATCACTTTGTGGTTTGACATGTTTAAAGAAATGAAAAAACCACTTTGTATAAGACCATGAATATTTTTTTAATTTTTAAGACCAAGCGGTTTCGCTTAGCCTTACACTGCAGTCAAAGTAAATGTGGTAATTGTCAGGGTTATTTCTTAATTACTTTGAAAAACTATTAGTTTTTCAATATTCATTCTTATATAGAATAAAAAAGAGGAACATGAACGTATTTAATTACTTGATGCACGCATGCTTGTAAGGTTAAGAACTACTATTATTTTTATCTATAAAGGTTTTAAACATATTTTGAAATAGAAGCCGATTGCATTGTCTGATTGAGAAATTATAAGCTTTGTACCTTAGAGTATATAGAGTGGTATCTATCCAAGGCAGTGTAGTCAGTTTTTGATATTTTTTACCTAACTCGGGGGACCTGGGCGTGGCTAGGACCAAGGCTAGGGTATTTATACATCCATTCATAGCACATGTCTATATAATGTTTTTGTTTATTGGTTTAACCACTTTTTCACAGTATTGATACCAACAAAAATATAGCATCTAACCTAAAAAACCGTTTATTTGTCTCAAGTTTAGTGGCATAATAAAAAATGTGGGGGGAGTCCCGCGGTGACCCAGGAGCTCAAGATCATTGTGACAGTACGTAGAAGCGGAGTATTATATTTGTTGTCTCTTTTTCTCTCATGGTGTACGAACTAAAATCCGGAGGAAGTGTTTTATCGCAAGTTTGTATAGGTTGGGTAAAAATAATTAGCTTTCTCTCCATACATTGTTTCTCCAAGCTTTGTATTGTTCATTTTCTAAATAGATGCTAAGGTTATGTTAGATTTATTAAAACCAATTGGAAACATATTGGGATTGAAGAGATTTTTGCAAACTCTTCTTGTTACGAGCAATATAATTCCACTACAAAATGTGGACTGTCCGTTTTACTCGCGGTGCCTTCTTCGAAGGTCCTATAGTTTTGGCTGTATACCCAAATTAGCAGGGACCCGATCAATGCTAATTTTAGTAAAAAATTACGACGTGTTTCAGTTTCCGAAGGCACTTTATTAATACACCCGCCCGCGGCCGGACTTTGTTGCCCGCCAGAAATTTGCCAACCTGGACGATTTATTACAATGCAAATCGTAGTATCGGCAAGGAGTAATTGAAATGAAAGACTGGGTTTGTTCGAAAAATCCTCGAGCACGCTTTAATAACTGATTTATGTAAACACTCGGTAAACATGCCATCTTTGGTCTTTACGCGAAACTCTTTTTTTGCTTTTATCCAGACGGAAAATTTATGCTTTCGGTCGATGGCCGGATTTTCACGATTATTCGCCACACCGTGACGTGATACAGCAAATTAAACAAAGAAATGAAAAAATAACTTTGTAAAATACCACAAATATTATTTCAATTTTTATGACCGACCGGTTTCGCTTAGCCTTACACTGCAGTCAAAGTAAATGTGCGTACCGACCTGTTAATTATAAATAATTTCCTTTGTTAGCACGTACTTGGAAACCTTACCGTAGTGAGAAAATTTAAGCGGATGTGTTGAGAAAATTATCAAATTAAAAAAGCATCTTTTCAAATCCAAACTAGCGCTAAAGTACCTATTATATATTTTACAAAGATATAGTTTTAAAACTAATTAAGAAAATAACTTTTTATAAGACCACAAATATTATTTTCATTTTTACGACCGACCAGTTTCGCTTAGCATAAGCATCGTCAGGGTACAAAATTAAACCAAACGAAAATACGAAGCTTGCAATTATATATACGTACAGAGGGAGAATATTACAAATTATAAAATAAAATAATAAAACAGTGAGAAAACACTAGAATAACATTTAAATTATAACAAAAAAACAAAGAGTTACTTCCTGACCGTCCTCTTCTGCATATCCTTCCCCTCCCCACTACCTTCAGCCTTACAACGTACCCCAATTGGGGATGCCATAGTCCCACTGGCTCTAGACGGTTGGGAGCAGTTGGGCTCTTGTGCGGTATTCACAATAAAAAAAGAGACAAAAATACAGATAATATGAAATGAAAGACGCAAAACGTCAACTGAGAAGGTGAGTTTACAGGAAAAATATATAAATAAAATACTTAACGCACCTATTTCGCAAATGCGTAATACTTCAAGCCTTTAAGTAACTACTCCTACGTAACTGATGATTTGTAGGTACCTGTCAACATGCATTAATCAGGTCATGCTTACATTACTATAATTGATAGTTAATTACTCGACAGTTCAGAGGTAAATCCAATTAAATGCCACACTGCTTGCTGATATTTTTATATGGCAATTTATTCATAAGTATGTGACTACAACCATTAAGGATTTAAACACCTAGAGTGAATACAACCTTTGGCTTGAATAAAGTAGTTCAAACGATGATGCAGCGTCACTGCATCCGCATAAAACCTTGTCTCCAATTAAAATAATTGATGGTAAATTAATGTAAGTGGGCTTGGATTGTTGCAAATATATCGTTCTTCACCTGGACAGGAAATCTAATGCAAATTAAAATCTAGCCGATGTTCTAATACTAGGACAAAAAGTTGTGCAGCTAGGTGGAATGTATTTAACGTTATTCATAAGGGTTTTCACTATGCATCAGTGCGACTAATCTAAAATACTTAAATTTGGCATTCAGAATACTTAACAATCACCATAAATGATAATTAAAGTGGCTTAATTTACTTTTAAATATCAAATTGTTTTCATATCATATTATTTAACACGTTCCACTGTTGTCCACAACACAGGTGAATTCTTAACCTGGAAGACCAACTAATTAACTAACTAACCATCGCGACGTTTCTCTGCAGGGGTAGACAAAGAGGACAGACCGCTTCACAGCTCTGTCTTGGCACACACTCCTTGCTTCATTCACATTCATACATCGTTTCATACATACTCTTCTGTTCTTCTGACTTTTCTCACGTTCCGATTCAAGTAGTTGATTCACTTGATCGTGACATGTCTTCCTCGGGCGTCTCTGTCTTCTTCTTCCATCTGCTTTCGCACTCATTTCTTTCTTCATTCATTTGCTCTACATGCCCAACCATCTAAGCGTGTCTTTCTTGATCCTATTTGGCTGGAAGACAATGTGCATTATTTTGTAATAAAAAAACATTTTGAGTAAATAATAAAACAAAATAAGTAAGGTGCCGTTTGTAATAGGCCTTAAAAAACAATTTGAATCTGACTATAAATTAAATCAACTTTAACAATGACAAGAAGACCTTTCTTCGTATTGTCAAACACACTAACTCGTGTAGCGCCGTAAACAATACAGACCCAACAAAAGGAAAAAGGAAAGATTAAATGACCTTCAAATTTGCATTTCTTGGCCTCATTCAATTTTGGCAATTCAATTGGGATCTTAGACCTTGGAGTCGACCTGTTGGATTCGTATATTGGTCCCCAAAAAGAACCTTGTTCCGATACGAATTTAAAAGCTCTCGGTTCAGGCCCTAACGGCAAGTTGAAGTGCCAGCTGTCTCCCCGTCTATATGAAGCTTCTCCTAGCTTTTGGACAGTTGGGACCTTACGAGGTCCCCCGCTTTTGTTGTGAGTGTTGTAGTTTTTTTTTAAGTTTCGAAAGTTTGTTTAAGCTACTTGTCGATAGAGTGCGGTGGTAGTATAGTTTATTTTAATTTGCAACTCTCTTGCGATTTTCAATTTTCAGCGTGCAATAATTGCAGTGAAGCCAATAGCTGTTAATGACATTAAACACACATTTCCCGTGAACACATGGTTTTACGATGTTGATTCTATGAGTTTTTGTTAATTGAAGGTTATTATTCAGGTAATCAATTAAATAAACACATCTCAAACTAAGCAAGGTGTTTTAACTAATGGCATTTTGAATGAGATTTTTTAATTAAACACATAAACAATTTTAAGATAACCGTTTGGTTAATGCCTAAAAAATACTATGAATATTAATAGTAATAATTATGTAAAAATACTTGTATTTAATATTGCTTATTTAATTAACTGTACATTGAGAGAGTTTCAAAAATATTTATTAATTTGAATTTAATTTGTCTGCTTTTAAAATTCATGGACAAAACAGGCTTACATTTTTCTTGTTTGGATCAAAAGTATTTTTATATCACTGAGGTGTAGATATAAACAAATGCCTCCATGCTTATTTCAAACGAAATAAATAGTACCTACCTACGTGACCTACAAATGTCAAACCGTCTGCTCAAATGTAAAATGTCATTAAATGCTAGGCGCCTGAAAACATCTGAAAATCCCCGCGAAGCGCGATGTATTAATACACATAGGCCTGAAACAATAATTACAACCTTACAATTTAAAAATCTGTAATAATAATAAATAAAATAAAAACCGTTAAATCTATATAACTTGGTAGCTACCTACATATCTTCAAATTTTATTTATTATGTGAATAATAAAAAGTGACCTGGTAGAAAAATCATTTCATAACACTGCTTCAATGTTTCCTTGTAGAATTTTTGGCGACGGATAGCTTTTTCGATGCGGTGCCACTGCTTGAATTATTCTTGGTTCCTCCCGGACGCGTCTCGCCGACGTTCTGGAAACAGAAAGCGATCGGCTGCAAATCGAATAAAAATAAACTTTTCAATAATATTTATAGTAAAAAAAAAACTTAAGAAAGATCCAAATATTTTTAAAAAAATACCCTCTAAGTAATCGTCTACATACGAGTTATACAAAATTTATTTTTCTACAATATATTTTTTTTTCAAGTTTTGTAAATCCTATGTAAATCTTAATTCCTGGGTTTTATATTATAATTAACTACATACAATCTATGGTATATTAATATTTATTTATTATTTGTATGTAGATAATATAGAGAAGGGTATCTACTTTTCTGGCAGGTCATTTCAGATTAAAACAAATAATTTATTTATTTCTAGTTTTTGTTTTAGTAAATTTATAGTTGGTATTTTATTTTGTTTTTTATTGCTCGATTTAAGAATATGAGTGCGAATTTCATAATGTGCTCTCTGAATTTGTATAACGGTACAGGGATTTAATTTTAAAATATATCTACGAGTATATATCTAAAGGTGATTCGAAACAAAACAAAAAAGATCAAACTGAAAAAAATATGACAATAAAAAAATATTAAAATGAGTATTCGGCATTTGTGTTGTCATCAGTGTGTTTTTTTGAGCATATATATAAATAGGTAATTTATAATCTATTAATGCGATTATTTAAAAGAAAATGTATTTCTTAGGTTACCCTTCAGTTTATAAAGTTTTTAAACTTCAATTTAAGTCAAATATCTGCAATGTACATTAGTAAAAAATATATGTACCTGCTCGTATATCAAAAAGCTATTGCATTTGGAGTTTTTTTTTTTTGTATTTTTCCATAGGAAAGCATTTAAAACGTGATTTTGGCAAATTGTGGGTTGAACGCTTTCTGCATAACTATGTCAAATTGTACATATAAACATTACTTATAATCATTTATTGTTTAAAGAAGCATGCTTATTATAAAAACACGTAATCAAACAAAGTTATTAAATAAACAGGATGCAAGAAGGAAAAAATAAACAAAATTAAATTGACTTTGAATTTCCCGCCAAAAAAATTGCGTTTGTGTGCGTCTTCGATTCACTAACACTATACAGGCACTTATAATTATTTATAAGGTTCACGTGAAATGCATTACAAATATTGTTTATGCAGGTGGGTTGGTAGGAGCCTTTTAAAATAAATAAATTTAATAGTGAAAATCTCACAAGAGTCCCAACTGCTCCCAACCGTCTAGAGCCAGTGAGACTATCGCATCCCCAATTGAGGAATGTTGTGAGGCTGATGTTAGTGGGGAGAGGAATGAGATGTGAAAGAAGATGGTTGGGAAGTAGCTGGCTATTCAGATCTGGTCTATCCATTTCAAGGAACGTTTCAATTCTGCGGTCGAACGCAACGCAAATAAACTTTCTATTATTTTTTATGAATTAAATGTGTCATGGCGCATATTAATTGAATAAAAGTTATTGGCGGACGCTGGGTTTGAACCCGCGACCTTTGGATTGGTAGTCGAGCGTTTTACCACCCGACTATGGAGGCCGTCCTAGGAATCGTTGTAGCGCTTAAAAAATGCATTGACATAGCACGCCGGGTTTGAACCTGCCACCGGACTGGACTGGATTCGTAATCAAGCGTCTTACCACTCAACTATGGAGGTCGTCCTAGGAAGCGTTATAAAGCTTAAAAAAATGCATTGACACAAAATTAGTGATGTTGATAAAACATGGCGGTACGAATCACAACATTTTCTTCCCCTATATTTTATGTATCGGCGTCGCCTTTTGTCAAATATATTATTCGAAATGTATAGGTATCATTAAAATTTCATTATTTTTAATCAACTATAATTATGTCACATGTTTCAGTAATGAAACGCGTGCAGGACGCGTAGGTTTATAAGCGCTTTCGGCAATTACAGGGTGGTCACACAAACTGTTCCACTTTATCTCAATCGATATCTCAACAGATTAAATCTTCAACCATACCCAAATCAGAACATCTGTGTGTATTAACGAGCAAAACCTCCCAAACAGAGAGCTCTGGCGTCATGAAACAACGCAATTATTTCTGTTTGCGTTATAATTACCCGAGCTATGGAGCTTTTTATTTTTAACCCTTATGTGACTGAAAATAACTATACGTTTTTTAAATTGATATGAAGGTTTCTTTTACAGTATATGATTTTCTGAAGTTTGCTGGACCACTTTTATGACGAAATAAATTTCGACTCAGTTCAAGACTTGGGGTAGTAGATAGAAATTTCACACAGTACCATCTTTTCTTGGGGTTTTTAATTCAGTAGGTGATTAAAAATAGTATTAAGGATACAGGTGATGTACTTTGAACATTAATAAAGATGAAAAAGCTTCAAATTCCATATAAAACACATAGTTACTCGGGTACCCTTTCAGTCATCAGAAAATGAAAGTTTTACTTAAACGTTTTCCGCTCATACACTACCTTACGCATGTCCAACAGTTTAGTTTAATTGCTCATTTTCGCTATTGTGGAGAGGTCGGGAAGTTTCCAGCGGTTAGATTTACTGGAACATTAAAAAAATCCATGTTAAAAAACCGAAAAAGGGGTGCCAGGGTACCCTTTCAGTCACATAAAGGTTAAATCATAGGCTTATATTCCTCCAACCTCACAACATACCCTAGTTGGGATGTCATGGCCTCACTGGCTCTAGACGATAGGGAGCAATTAGGACTCTTATGCGGTATTCAATATAAACAAAAACAAAACAAATAAAAATGCTGTCGTAGAAACCATTACTTTGTGGTTTGACATATATTAATAATAAAAAATAAAAAATAAAACTTTGTGTAAGACCACGAATAATATATTCATTATAATGAGCGGTCGGTTTTGCCTAATCTAAGCATCATCAGGGTACAAAATGAAAGATTTTTTTGATAATTCTGAGTTTAATTTTGTACCCTGATGATGCTAAGACTAAGCGAAACCAGCCGGTCATAAAAAATAAAATAATGTTCGTGGTTTCATAAAAAGTTATTTTACATTTCGAAAAATAAAAATTTACATGTCGAAAAATAAGACAAATTGCTTTGCTTATATAAAAAAAAGTTTTGAAACTCAATCGGGAAATACACGTGTATGGCGTCAGGTAGGTAGGTACCTACCAGAAAAATACAATTAAGGCGACAATTTTTTTCGCAAAAAATGAACCACCGTCTGTCGTCACAGAAAAAATCTAAAGAATAGGCTGTGTGATTTTTTTACCGTTGTTAAAATAACTTGAGTTTCTTTAAAACGCGCCCATTTTTTCATAATTCTTCCTGAGTATTAATTTAGAGTATTTATCTACGCAATATCTTGTTATACCTGTTAACTATTCATTCTATCTTTTAGTATGAGCAAATAATTTACACTCGTATCACTGTTAAGTGTACCTTCATATGTAAAAGTTCCCTTGGACTTATACAATTAAATATTTTTAATAAAAGTACCTACCTACCTATGGACGTTTTGCTTTTTTCATCAATCAATTATTTAGGTATTTTTTTCGTTTCACCGCAAGCACGTTATGATTTAAATATTTTTTGTTGTTGTTTAACAACGATCAATCAATACATTGTGTTAAATAAAACAAATTATAAATAATGCCTATGTTTGTAATTAAAATTATTTACGCCTTATTTTCTTTGCAAAGCTTTGAAAATTTGCTTTTGTTCAACTTTTACATCACTTTAAAAAAATCTAACAACTTTCTGACAACAATCTGATAATTATCTGTTCATTGGAGTATCGGGGTCGAAGGCTTGGAATAAACTCCCTCCGGAACTAAGATGTAAAACGAGCCCAACAGAATTTCGGTCCAAACTGAAAACTTACCTTTTCAGACTCTCATATCCTTAAATTCATTAAAAGAATGTCAACATAATCTGTCTCTAAACGAATCACCTTTAGATATACAAATTTTAACCAATTCCTGAACTGTACATTCAGTCCATTTTTTAATTTTGCTCCCATGCCCCAAATCGGAAAAAAAGATAATTATAATTTATAAGTTAATAAGTGTGTTTATCTGATGGGACCTGCCACGTAAGTGTGTTCCTGTATAATTTCTTATTTAAACTAGGAATTAATTTGTAATCATAGAAAAAAAGATTTGTACAGCGCCCTTGAGATGATTTTTCACAAAAACGGCGCTATACAAATCATCCAAATATTATTATTGTACAGTTATATCAGGCAACAACGTGTTTGCTTCCTTTGACAATCTAATACATTTCATTACAATTTATTGAGCTAGCGAAAAAAAAACTGAATTAGCTAAACTATAATCATCATAAATCAAATTCTTAAAAACGTACATACGAGTATACACCTAATTTAAAATCTACTTCTTTTTTTGTTACATGCTATTTAAAGCCATCAAGAATATTTTTGTCAGATTGGATATTTTACAAATATGATTAAAAAAATAATTTACTTAAAATCCCTTTAAAACTCTACCCACCCTGTAGGTATCTGTGTACCTATATAATTCACCTTAGGTAGGTAGTAACCTAACACAACGTAGGAAGGCTTTTTTTAAATCTAGCTACGTGCCCGAGCGGCTCGGAGTAGATCGAATCGCCTCAAGCGCAGTTGTCGACTCATTTTCAACTTTACAAAGATTATAGTTTATAACTTTTTTCCTTGTCCACGAACAAAAATACCCCACTCTCTGCTTCCACTTCAATGTCTACCTTCCCACCGTTCCATGGTTTGTTTTTAAAATAATCATAGGTATGCTTATACGCAGCTAAATACTTGATGGATAAAGTTAAGGGTAGGTTATTGGAAAAGCCTAATTTTCACTCGTAAAAAACAATGTACCTATATTTATTATTAGAACTTTTGTAAGAACCATGCTTTTATTCAACATATTACAACAAAGATGAGAGCTTACATAAAACATGAAAATAATATTTAAAAAATGAATTACCACTTACCTACATTTAAAAGCGAGCATTACCCGAAGGCAATTTATTACTTATAATTAATTTACTATCCCAGATTTTTGGTGAAAAATGAAAATAATAATTTTGTGGCGCTTGGTGTGAATTTAGATAAGTAAATGATAGTAAAAAGATTAGGTAATTTTAAAATAAAATAAAGTAACATGTTTAAAAGAATGAAAATATAACTTTGTGCACGACCACAGATTTTATTTTAATTTTCATAACTGACCGGTTTCACTTAGCCTAAGCATCATCAGAGTACAAAATTGAACAAACAGATAACAGTTTAATTTTTTACCCTGATAATGTTTAGACTAAGCGAAACCGGTCGGTCATAAAAATAAAAATAAAATCAGTGTTCATATACGAAGGTATTTTCTTAACTTACTAATTAACTAACCATCACGCTGTTGCATCACTACCACAGGGGTAAGCAGAGAGGACGGACAGCCATATATCTCTGTCTTGCCACACACTCCTTGCTTCATTCACATTCATACATCGTCTCATGCATTACTCTTCACATGACCCGATTCAAGTATTTGATTAACTTGATTGTGCCAATTCTTTCTCGGGCATCCTCGACTTCTCCTTCCATTCACTTTCGCATCATATATTCTTTTCACACTCCGTTCTTCGTTCATTCGCTATAATAATAATAATAATATTTGGACGATTTGTATAGCGCCGTTTTTGTGGAAAATCACCTCAAGGGCGCTGTACACATGCCCAAACCATCTAAGCGTCCCTTTCTTGATCTTATTGTCATTTTTTAATTTCATTAAATATGTCAAACCACAAAGAAATTGCTTTCTACGAAAATATAAAATAACATTGATTAAATAATTGTTTTTTAGTAAGAAAAAAAAGGAGTAAAGATAGATAGAAAGCCACATTAAAATACAATCGACAATGTTCTTATAAAAGCACGAAACCGGTTGGCATGTTCGTATAAATTAAATGATGTACACAAAAGTTACATTGATTTGCAGTATTTTTAATTTAACATTTTTTTTACATCATACGTAGGTAAACTTCAGAGTTTGGTATTTTTTTATATTTTCATTTATTAACTTTTTGTTTCTAACATTATTTTTTTAAATTACCTACCTCACTAGGTCATTATAACCTGTTCTGAAGTAAGTGATAGTGAGTACAAGTACAATAATATTTTTAAAAATGATGATATTTGTTACACAATGTTAGATGATACAACAGATACTGACTTTACAACTCTCTTGATACCATATAAGATACATTGAAAGTAGGGTAAGTTGCAAGGCACTAAATCCTATAATTAAAGACAGTGGATACGATACAAATATACATACATTTTACATCGTAACAATCCTACAATTGTTTATAGTGAACACATTACATTTTATACAAAAAAAAATGCTAATTTTAAAGTAGTATATAATAATAGCGGACTTAAAGAATTATGGTACAATATTTATACAATATCGTGTTATTAAGATTTTAACAATATCTCTATGTTTTTATAATCTGTTACATAAGTAACTTCTGGCTGCTATTCAAAACGTCCCAATCATTGATAAAAGAGGTTATTTCACAGACTGTTTTTTATAGCTGCTATTATTTTTGGCTACCGATTAATTTAATTAGCGTGCATCGCTGTTTGAAGCACTCCTTAATAAGCGTAGAGATTGGGTATGAAAAAATGGCACTCCCAGGTAACTCGAAGGAATCTTGATAAATAATAATTAGATATTATTACTATCCAGCATCACTTATTTCACGGTGAGTGACGGAAGTTCTATGACTCCCGACTGCCGATAGGTCGGCCAATTAAAAAAGGCCGATAGCCATCTGTGTTGCGACAGAGCGTTCTATGTCTGAATTTGAATAATACATCTCGCCGCCCATTGGCCAATTTCCGAATCTGCAATTCAAATTCAGAACTTATCCGGAGATGCATTCCACAGCCTTAAATTCTAACCCCTCGGTGAGTGACGACTTGTGACGTTCATGCGCGTGTGTCATAGACGACCAAGTTCTTAGCAATTTTTTTCAACAGTGCCCGTGGGCTAGTGAAAAAAAGAGGCATTTGATATCGAGGTGTTAGTTCAATCAATAATAATAATTAAAATTTGCGCATTTTTGTTAAAAGCTTCATAGCTCATAACAAAGTTGATGTAATAATCGAAGCCTTGAAAGACCGGTTATAAAAAGCTTTACGAAATTCGTGACGACAGAGTTCACTGTTAGCATTTTTATTTTTATAGTGAATACAGCACTAGAGTCCCAACTGCTCCCAACCGTCTGGAGCCAGTGAGATTATAGCATCCACAATTGGGGTATTTTATGAGGTTGAAATCAGTGGGGAGGGGAAGAAGATAGGGAGAAAAAGGTTGGGAAGTACCTGGCTATTCAGATCTGGTCACCAAGCACGGCTAAAGCCATTTCAAGCAATTTTTCAATTCTGAATGGTGGTCTTTCTCCAAGCCGAAACTTAGAGTACCTACCACTTATAGGAATATATATATATATATATATATATATATGGAATATTTTAGTTGTGTTAACATTAGGACACTTTGTTGGAAATACCTATAAATGTGAATTACCTTTAGTAAAAACCTAAAAAAAAAAATGATGTCAATTGAACAATGGAAAGAAACGCCGCTATGCTACAAAAGTCGAACGGAATTTCTGTAATTGGCTAGATTGCAAGTATGTATCAAAGGGACATTTTTAAAAATATGACTACGTATTAAATTATTATTCAAAGCACGTGGTAAACAATTTATTACCATTTATGAATACGTAATAATCAAAAACGTGTTTGTGTCATTTAAATATCGTTTTTTTAATTTTACATTTCTCATCAAAATTGAAATCATCATTAGGAATTAGGTAACAGGAATCCTCAACCGCGTAGAAGAGTTATGTGCGAGTGGGATGTTGCGATTCTAAAAATACTACCTATCTGACGTGGACTTTTTCAATGGTGGGAGAATTTATGAATCGTTTGCTTTATGTGTCCGGACACTCGTAAATTATCACGATATTTGAATAAAAATATGTAAACACTAAAAAATATTTCTATAGTTATTAGAATAATTTAATTACATCGGTGGTTGATTGGGTTAGTGACAAAAATATCCGATAAAAATAATTAACAGTAGTTTTCTACCTATTTATTTTAAATTATTGAATATCTGACGACCTTCGTGACAGATTGGCGAAAACCTTGGCTGCGATTTTAAATGTTGGTAAGCTCGAAAACCAGGCAAAGTGCAATTGAAAAAAACATCCGATAAAAATAATTCGTTAGAATTTTCATAAGATACCTTTATACAGATATAAGCACAATTTACATTGTTACAAAAAAAAATAACTGCTTAACTAACTAACCATCACACCATTTTTCCAAAGGGATAGACAGAGAGAATGGACAGCCATAATAATAATATTTGGACAATTTGCATTGCGCCATTTTTGTGAAAAATCACTTCAAGGGCGCTGTACAAATCTAAGTTTATATTTAATATACATACAATTCTGTATCAGTACACACTCTTTTCTTCATATTCAAACATCGTCTCATAAATACTCTTCTGTTATTCTGACATGACCTGACGCAGTATTTGATTCACTTGATCGTGCCATGTCTTCCTCAGGCGTTCCCGACTTCTTTTTCCATTATCATATACTATTTTCACACTCCTTTCTTCGTTAATTCGCACTACATACCCAAACCATCTAAGCTTCTCTTTCTTAATCCTATTTGTAACAAATATACTTATCACTTGGTTTTACCGCACAAACGCCTCAAGGATCTCATTTCTACAGCATTCAGTCTACTTTAATCCTTCTTCTGCCAGTTCCACGCCTCACTGCCATACATCAGGCTTAATATAAGCACTCCACTGTAGACTTTAAATTCACAAATCTATAAATTTATAGTTACGTGTTGATCCAGTCGGCGGCCTGTATTGAAGATATAAGCATGATGATAGCCGACCTCCAATAAAAAGGGCATCAGAAGAAGTTTGACAGATTCTCCTATCTTAACAAACGGATTGTAATCTTTGGAGCACAGACGTCAGGTGGGAATGTTGTCCTTGTTCTACAGGTATTTCAATGGAAGATGCTTCGAGGAACTTGTGTCATTGATCCCTCCGACACCGGTTTTGAAACTCGCAAAACACGCGCCCAACATTTGTACACGGTTGACATTCAATACATGAGAACGGATCGCTTTTACGACATGTTCTTATGTTCAACAGCTCGGCTATAGAACGATTTGTGGGCCTCTGTGTTTCTTCCCTCCTTCAACATGGGCCTCTTCAAGACCCAGGTTCACTCCTTCCTTTCCTCAAAAAGACCCTCCTCACAGCATCTCCAAAGATGACATAGGCCCTGAGGGAAATTCTTCCCTCAAGGCCTCCTGTGTGGAGTTATTGTAAAAAAAAATAGTCGAATGCAGTGTTTTACGTAATAATTTTAAAGATTCATCCGTTGGTAGATACCTACTCGCGCGTATCCTCACATTTTTTATTCGAGATATTCTCGTGGATTAGAGCCTTTTCAATTTCGATTTCATAAATGGATTTACATATCTAGTCACGGTAGCTTTATAGCAATTACCGGTAAAAAGCGAGCACGAACCGAGTGGTAGGTACCTAACTACTGGCTGCTCACCCAACGGGAACGAATCTCAAGCTCAAAATCACAGGTAAAAATCGAACCTTACCTCAACGAGGTACATGGGTTTTTTGTACCCACCCACCTACCTATAGAGAAACCATTTTGTAATCTAATAATTTAAACGCTGTTGCAGGAAACAACGTCCATTGGAGTTGAATTTGACTCGGCAGTTTCCAAGCAAAATAACACCGTGAAATAAAATTATTTTCTCTTCCAAATTTAAGATTCAACTCAACTAAATAATAACAATAATATTTGGATGATTTATTTAGCGATGTATTTGTGAAAAATCACCTCAAAGGCGTTGTGCAAATCTTAATTTTTAGTTAACGTCCAGAGTGGTAGATACTCTAAGTATCGCCCTGGTGAAAGACCACCGTTAATAATTGAAACGATGCTAGAAATGGCTTTAGCCGTGTTCGGTGACCGAATCTAAATAGCTAGGTTCTTCCCAGTTTCCTCTACCCCATCTCCTTCCCCTCCCCACTACCTTCAGCCACACAACATACCCCAATTGGGGATGCCATAGTCTAACTGGCTCTATTCTCTAGACGGTTGGGAGCAGTCGGAACTCTTGTGCGGTATTCTTAAGTATTATAAAAATAATAAAGTTTTATTTCAGAAGTTATGCAGGAGTAGTGGAATGCAATACCTTCCATAATTGATAATAATACGTGTAATAAAAATAAAAAAAAAGGTTTTTTTTAAATAATACATGAACAAAATATTAATGGAGGATATTAGGTCTCAAATGGCTTTAGCCGTGTTTGGTGACCAGATCTGGATAGACGGGTACTTCCTAACCTTCCTCTTCCTCATTAACTTCCTCCCCTTACTACCTTCAGCCTCACAACATACCCTTATTGTAGATGCCATAGTCTCAGTATTTATTTATCAGTATCAGTCTAGACGGTTGGAGCAGTTAGGACTCTTGTGCGGTATTAACGTAGCAATAAATTCCTTGTTTAATTAATTTATATTCATCTGAATTATACAGAAAAAAATATACAGGAACAAACTTTTACCTGGCAGATCACATCAGATAGACAAAATCAGTTAATGAACTTAAAATTGTAGATAATATTTATTATACTACTTACTATACTAACTAACTAACCATCACGCCGTTTCCCCTCAGGGGTGAACAGAGAGGACGGACCGCCATAACACTCTGTCTTGGCAAACACTTCTTGCTTCATTCTCCTTCGTACATCGTCTCATACATGCTATTTTGTTATTCTGACTCTTAACATGGCCCGATTCAAGTATTTGATTCACTTGATCGTGCCATGTCTTCCTCGGGCGTCCCCGATTTCTTCTTCCATTCAATTTCGCATCATAATATTCTTTTTACAATCCTTTACATTACTTTCATCGCTCTACTTATATTATGTGAAACGAATTCTGTAGTAAAATTGTTAAAGCATTTGTCATTGAAAACACAAAATTCAAATTAGGTATTATTTACCGGTTAGTAGCTGATAGTAAATGCCTCGGATTCCCAGCCGGGCGTCGTGGTTTCAATTCCTTGGTAGCTAAGTCCTCCATCATTGAACAAGCAAAATCTTCCGCTTATTATGCCGGTAGTAGGATTTTTCCAAATATCGTGAATCAACCAGCGAATGTTTGTCTTTCTCAAAAAAAATGGTATAATATATTTTTAAATGTTTTTGTCAGTCTAAGTATTGAAATATTGTTCAATAAACTTAAAGATAACGTAATGACGTTTCAGCGCCGGTGATATTTAACAAAAATGGCGCTATATATATATTAGTCAAGTAAAAAATGTTAATTATTTATTGAAAGCACCTATAAAATAGGTAAATAATTAATGTTGTGTTTAAGTGTAATAAAAAAATGGTTTTACATTAGGTACCTACCCATCTGTCTTTTTAATTAATGACAATATTTCGCGAATGTAATTCCTTGAACTAAAAAAAGTATTCATATTGAAATGCTATTTTTATCACCGAAACGATAGAAAATTAAATGCCGAGCTTTCTCGCCGAGCGATTTGTCCGAACGCAAGTCGTAATTCATCGTACACCCCACCTAATAAACATCCTTCACACTTGGATGCGCGCTGGGTGTACTGTACCCACTATTGCCGAGCGATTTGGGAACAAACTGACATTGGCCTGGTCTACGCGAACTACAACAATGGTCACCACATCAAAAGGTCAATGCTTCGTTGGGCAATAAAAATTTCTTTCTTACACGGGAATTGCACCGTTTCACGCGGTAATTATGATTTTCTTATCCCCCTTGTCTTTTATATCCTGTAATATAATTTAGGAGCGTCCCACATTTCCGTGAGTGATCCAGGTGAGTACAAGGAAGCAATAAAGTAAAAGGTCATTAAACAAAAAAGATTTTCATTTTATTCAAATAAATTTAGAACAAATATGAGTGATGGTTATTTTTTACTAAGTGGTTTTAATTTGTCAGAGACCTGTCAAAGCCGTTAGTTCGCAGGGGCTAGAGCGTTTGGGAGTGTTCCTACGTGTTTCTATGGGCCGACCCAATTAACTATCCCGTTCTTCCGCACCCGAAATGATATATTGCCGTCCCTCTCGTCCCGTGCATTCCTCGATGATTATTGCGGGGGGCTGCCCCTTCCCGCCCCTTTAGAGAAAAATAACACGGGCCGATTTTTAATGGCCGCCGAGCTATCAGCTGTTTCGAGTTATAGAACTGCCGATACGGGTGTACGCCGTACGAGAATTTTACCAATATTTACAAAACTGTATAAATTATCACGAACGTATCAATTATTCTAACGTGTGGTCGCCCGTGTTTAAATGCGTATTTTACATAGTCAAATTAAATGAAAGAAATTTACATTACAAAATTTTTTTTTTAAATGAGTCGCCTTCTTTTTTATCGGAGGTCGGATAGCATCACGGAGGTCAACATCCTTGCCACTGCAGCTCCGAGATCTTGTACTGTGGCCAACAACTGGAAGATTCGTGGGGCCGTAAGGTCATCAAAGGCCATCTATCAGAAATAATTTTACTCAACGATTTTTTGATTTTTTTTTTTTGCTATCGCATGAAAATTAAATTTGAAAGGAAGGTTGAATTATTTTATCATTATTTCTTACATAAGTATACATGGCGAGTCAGAATTTTCTTATGAATATTGTTGACGCGTAAGCTGACTTCTATTTTTATTGTTGCAATTTTTTCCTATTCTATTGTTCATGTGTCGTATATTTACCACTAGATCTGCTTTATCAAACACTTTCAAGAGGACTGAACGCTGTTGGGGCAAATAAGAAATTGTCCAAAGAAGCGAAGCTAGCAGTCCACAATGGAGTGCTTATACCAACCCTGATGTATGGCAGTGAGGCGTGGAACTGGCAGAGGAAGGATGAAAGTAGACTGAATGCTGTTGAAATGAGATCTTTGAGACGGATGTGCGGTAAAACCATTGCGTATTACAAATGTGGAAATCCGGAAAGAATGCAAGGCTGATATGAGCGTAATGGATAGGATTAAGAAAGGGACGCTTAGATGGTTTGGGCATGTAGAGCGAATGAACGAAGAAAGGAGTGTGAAAAGAATATATGATGCGAAAATGAATGGAAGAAGAAGTCGAGGACGCCCGAGAAAGACATGGCACGATCAAGTAAATCAAATACTTGAATCGGGTCGTGTGAAGAGTCAGAATAACAGAAGAGTATGTATGAGACGATGTATGAATGTAAATGAAGCAAGAAGTGTGTGCCAAGACAGAGGTGTCTGGCGGTCCGTCCTCTCTGCCTACCCCTGCGGGGAAACGGCGTGATGGTTAGTTAGTTAGTTAGTTAGTTTTCAATCTCCTTATGTTATTTGACACCGCTGATGTTACATTCACATTTTTAAATTATCACGTGTGTGTGCAATCTGTTTATTCGTAATGTGTTAGCAATACCTTACTTAAATCTCTTATTTAATCAATATTTTTATTCACATTTAATATTATTATTAGCCATGCCTACCCACATTATTGTATTATTTTTACATCGTTACGAGTATATAGAGTGGTATCTATCCAAGGCAGCGTAGTCAGTTTTTGATGATTTTTACCTGATTCGGCGGACCTGGGCGTGGCTAAGACTAAGGCTACGGTATTTATACATCCATTCATATCACATATCGACATAATGTTTTTGTTTATTCGTATAACCCCTTTTTTTCAGTACCGATATCAACAAAAATATAGCATCTAACCTAAAAAACCGTTTAGTTGTGTCAAGTTTAGTGGCATAATAAAAAATGTGGGCGGAGTCTCGCGGTGACCTAAGCCCAATATAATTGTGACAGTACATAGAAGCGGAGTATTATATTTGTTGTCTCTTTCTCTCTCGTGGTGTACGACGTAAAAACCCGGAGAAAGTGATTTATCGCAAGTTTGTATAGGTTGGGTAAAAACAATTCGCTATCTCTCCATACATTTAGGTATATTTATAAGCTATAAAAAGAGATAGATATGATACTGAGGTTTATATACAAATTGCATAGACACTTGATATGAATCAAAGCCTCCATGGCCGAGTGGTAAGACTCTCGACTACGAATCCAGAAGTCACGGGTTCAAATAAAAAAATACTAAAATAATACGTGTCATACCTAACACATTTCATTAATATACAAATGATATATATAATATATTTGTGGCACGTTCAAGGACAAGGACTAGGGTATTTATACATCCATTCGTAGCACATGTCGAAATAATGTTTTTGTATATTCATATAACCACTTTTCACAGTATTGCTTAAAAAATAATATAACGTGTAACCTAATAAACCGTTAAGTTATTTTAATTTATTTCGCATATCATAACGTGTGGGCGTAGTCAACAGAGACGCGGGACACGAAGAACATTCTAACAATACTTTAAAGCAGTGTGATAATTCGGGAAAATTTGTTGTCACTTTCTTTCTCATGGTGTATGACGTTTAAACCCGGAGAAAGTGATTTGTCCGAAATCTGTATAGGTTGGGTAAAAATAATTAGTTCTCTCTCCATGTATTGTTACTTCAAGGTACTTCCCAACCGTCCTCTTTCCTATCTCCCTCCCCTGCTCACTAAATTCAGCCTCACAACCAGTGGCGGCTCGTGACTTTTTAGTGTGCTAGAGTGGTAAGATTGAAAAAAAACATCACCATTGATGTTGTTGTAGCCGAAAACATTTTTTTTTTCTTCAAAAATTCAACTTTTTCCATGAAGATTTTTCAGAAATCCGTGCAGTGCACCACCAAAACTGAAAAATCCTGAAAATCTTCAGACAAAAAATAAAATCTTGAAAAAAAAATTAAAATCATTTTCGGCTACAACAACACTAACAATATCGTATTTTTCAATCTTAGCATTCTAGCACACTAAAAACTCACGAGCCGCCACTACTCACAACATACCACAACTAGGGATGCCATAGTCTCAATGGCTCTGGTCGGGAACAGTTGGGACTCTTCTGCGGTATTAACTATAAAGTAATATTAATAGTAATAACGATATAATTTTTTTATTCTAAATTTGATATGTTATTTTAGGAAGTTGCCCAGATCTCTCGCTATCTTTACGTGTATCAAAATTCCTACAAGTCGACCCACTAACTTTGCTGGCGGTCTCGCGAGAAAACGCTCTGACGACGCTATAAATTCGACTTAATTAATTATCTGCCTTTAATTGATTTACGGTAATTACAGGAATATCTGGCTCTCTGCTTATGCCATTGTGACAACTTTTGGAGACTTTTCATCCAACCGGCTCCGATATTGGAGTAGCAGCGTTTTACTTGTCGATTGATCATTAAAGAATGCGGGAGATTTATTTTTATTGGGAAATGACGCCACTCTTGCAAGCGCTCTTTTTTCACTTTCGTTTGGTGATTTTTCACTCTGAGAAAAATATTCAACACTTTTTTTATTGAGTTATCTTAGTAATAGATACGTAGGGGAAGACGGGGTTAATTGCAACGCTTAAAAAAATGATTAATGTTATGTGATTTCTATTTGCAAAGTAACAGTTTTTTTTTCAATGTATTAAAAACAAGTGAACACCAAGAAACAAAATTCACTCAAGGCTATTAGACAATTAGAGGATTTTTTAAAATAATATTTATGCAAAGAGCTGTTGTAACTTGCCCCGCTGTTGGTATAAAATCCAACGTACCCGGGGCAAATTGCATCGTTTAGTTAGAATCTTTGAGAAACAATGTGTGGAGAGAGAGGTAATTATTTTTACCCAACCTATAAAAACTTGCGATAAATCACTTTCTCCGGGTTTTTACGCCATACACCATGAGAGAGAAAGAGACAACAAAAATAATACACCGTTTTTGTGTACTGAAAGGATGATCTTGGTCTCCCGCGTCTCCGGGGACTCTGCCCACATGTTTTCACATGCGACTAAACTCGACACAACTAAACGGTTTTTTCAGGTTGCATGCTATATTGTTGATAACAATATTGTGAAAAAGTGGTTATACGAATAAACAAAAACATTAAGTCGATATGTGATATGAACGGATGTATAAATACCGTAGCCTTAGTCTTAGCCACGCCCAAGTACGCTGAGTCAGGTTAAAATCATGAAAAACAAGTCAAAAACTGACTTCACTGCCTTGGATAGATACTACTCTACCAACTCTATGTTTGAAACCGTACTCCCGTTTGCTTTCTGTTGAGTTGGAACAAGCGCAATGAGATCGTACCAGCATCTTTCATCTCACGGACCTTGAACCTTGATAGATTACTCGTCGGGGCCTGATTTGAATGTTGGTCTTCATTTTTTTCCTCAACATGTTCAAGTTTTTTTCCTCCGCCCGATAGACCGGCGAGCATTCTATATCTACCATGCCGTGCGGTCGGATCAAACTGTACCCGATCAAATTGGTCTCAAAGTAGACGGAGAAGCAGATCAAGTACCTGCCCATCTGAAACTACTTGTTGATGAGAGAACGCGTAACACAAACGATTACGTTTGAGGCATATAGCATTTAACTTGATCATAGGATTAAGAAAGGGACGCTTAGTTGTTTGGGCACGTAGTGTGAATGAACGAAGAAAGTGTGAAAATAAATGGAAGAAGAGCTTGGAAGCTCACTAGGAAGACATGGCACGATCAAGTGAATCAAACGGCTTCCATTGTCGAGTGGTAAGATGCTCGACTGAGATTTCAAAGGTCGCGGGTTAAAACCCGGCGTTCAAAACTTTCATTTAATTAATATGTGTCATAACACATTCAATTCATATAAAATAATAAAAAAGTTTATTTGCGGCACGTTCCAGAGTGGTAGATACACTAAATATCACCCTGGTGAAAGACCACCATTCAGAATCGAAACGTTGCTTGAAATGGCTTTAGCCGTGTTTGGTGACCAGATCTGAATAGCTAGGTACTTTCTAACCTTCCTCTTACCCATCTCCTTCCCCTCCTCACTACCTCCAGTCTCACAACATACCCCGATTGGGGATGACATAGTCTCACTGGCTCTAGACGGTTGGGAGTAGTTGAGACTCTTGTGCGGTATTCACTACAAAAAAATAAAAATAAATTATCGCTTAGTAACTGAGTGGACAAATTTCTCTACTAGCTAATTCCTCCATCATTGCATAAGTAACATCTTCCGCTTATTATGATGGCATTAGGAGGTTTATAAATATTGTCAGGTTATTTGTGACCCAGGAATGTTTGTCTTTCTTTAATTAAAAAAAAAAACAAAAAAGGGAAACTTGAGTCGGGCCATGTAATGCGTCATAAAAACAGAATATGATGTATGAATGTGAAGGAAGCAAGGAGTGTGTGTCGAGACAGAGTTGAATGACGGTAAGAGATAAACAAAAAATACAAAGTGTGCGGTTATATATAATTTGTATTTTTTGTTTAGTTTAATTTTGTACCCCGATGATGCGTAGGCTAAGCGAAACCGGTCGGTCCCAAAAATTAAAATAATATTACTTATTTATATTATTTCTAAAAATAAAATAAAATTTCTCAAACCACAAAGTCATCTAACTAAATAAATAAAGAATATTCGCTCCACCTATTACATGTCGCACTTACCTGATTTTATTTTTGATAAAGTAGATGTAAATCAGTAAAATAGATGCAAACACGTAAGCTGCAGTACCTGCCTATTTGGTTTGCAGAACAAAAAAATATAATTAGGAATATTTAAACTGATTTCCTTAGATGCTTACCACGAGCGTTGCATCATTAATCATGAAAAAAGTTGATTCGGAAAGTATTGCAAAAATATCCTGATCGGTACTACCTTCTTAATAAATATGTATTATATTGAATGCAATACTACAGTTAATTTTGAATTAAAATACAAATTCTGTTGTAAATATTGTTACTAGATAACAAGTAAGAAAACAATTGATCGGTCAATTGTACCTGCATAACGTCTATTTTTAAATATGTGGAAACTAAGCTTTTTAAAAAAATACCATCAAAATATAAAACTTGATAACCAACATTCTTTGCTTCATTCGCATTCATACATACTCTTCTGTTATTTTGACTTTCTGTCTGACTTTCATTCATCTGCTCTACATACCCAAACTATCTAAGCGTCCCTTTCTTGATTCTATTCATAACGTTTACATCGGCCTTGCATTCTTTCCGGATATCCCCATTTTTAATGGTTTTACCGCACGTACGCCTCAAGGATCTCATTCTACAGCATTCAGTCTACTTTCATCCTTCATCTGCCAGTTCCATGCCTCACTGCCATACAACAGGGTTGGTTTAAATATGTATGTTAATTTTTGTATTATGTTATTTGCCCTGAAGATCAAAACCTAAAACCGAAAAAAAAATTAAAGAAAAAAAACAAAACAAAAGTATTTATTAATAATCATAATATTAATCTTAAAATGAAAATTAAAGAAATTGTCATGTTTAATATTTAGCTTATTTTAATATTTCAATGTTCTAAATCATCTCTTCGAGGGCTTTGTAAAGCGGTAGAAATATAATTATAGAGGAGATTTTAGTATTTTGTACTGGATTTGGAGAGAGAATATTTTGAAGTTCTTTTATTTTAATATCGTGTTAAAATATGATGCGAAAGTGAATGAAAGAATAATTTAGGGACGCCCGAGGAAGACATGGCACGATCAAGTGAACCGAACACTTGAGTTTGGCCATGTGAAGAGTCAGAATCAGAGAATAGTATTTTTTTTTTTTAGTTTTATGTATTTTATATTATTTTTTCGAAGGAAGCAAAAACTTGGGGGTGTGACATTGTATATTAAATAAAACAATAAACTTTGTAAAACACCACTTTATTAGAGTTAATCACCAACCAGGTTTCCTTGAAGAAGCTTGAGAAGGGCGAAACATCAAGTTGGTGATTAAGCCCTAATAAAGTGGTGTTTTACAAAAAGTTTATTGTTTTATTTAATATTTTATATTAGTTACTTTGTACATTCAAGTTTACAAGTAGCTAAATATTTCATTTTCTTTTTGACTTTATAATATTTTAATTTATATACCACTAATTATTTTGATTTAAATGCATTTTAAATAATTTTTACAGGCTATTTTGAATTTATTGGAAGGCACATTTTGATTGATTCCGGCAGCGCATTATGTATGAGACGATTTATGAATGTGAATGAAGCAAGAAGTGTGTGCCAATACGTGGCGGTCTGTTCTCTCTGCCTACCCCTGCCGAGAAACGTCGTGATGGTTTTGTAGTTAGTTAGTTTATATATATTTTATGGTTTTTCAATCATATGGAAAATTGCGTAAATTCTCTTACAATTTTTTCTATGCAGATTCAAGTTTTTACGTTTCACTTTTACAACTCGGGTAATCATTTATTATCTTGAAGATTTATTGGGTTAATTATGTAATTGCGAATGATCGCCTAGGTGAATTCATTATTTTGTGCACAATGGCAACTCACGTGTATTTAAATTACAATATAGTACGAATAAATCATTTTAATTACTATGTTTACAAATAATTAGATCACTTCTGTAGACGAAAAATACACAGACGATTTCGGATGGAACTTCAAATTGAACCTGCCATATTAATTGGCGGAGAGGTAGCTAATTAAAATATTTGTTTATTGCATAGTTAATATGTCAGAAGTTTCAACCAGTATATTATAATAAATAAGTTGTAGGTTTTTTTTAAGGCTGATGAGAATGAACATGATTACTTAATTTTCGAAAAAAAATTACTTATCAGAAGAATTAGCATAGGTAGGTAAATACTTCTTAAACTTTGAAATTAGCTATATTTTATAGAAAACACTCATGACGTCATAAAGGTAATTAAAAAAATTACGTTTTTGTGATTGGTACCATATCTAAAAAATATATATTCATAGCCCTAAGCTACATCAGATTTATGTTACCTACTTACAGTTATCGCAAGTATCTACTTAATGTTCTGAATATGGATAGATGTATGTTTAGAT
Organism: Drusus annulatus; assembly: GCA_022651775.1. Classification (NCBI taxonomy): domain Eukaryota; kingdom Metazoa; phylum Arthropoda; class Insecta; order Trichoptera; family Limnephilidae; genus Drusus; species Drusus annulatus. The sequence continues at coordinate 1,482,155 of JAGWCC010000006.1, forward strand.
GAAACAATAAAATAACACATAGTAATAATAAATTTTAGTAATAATAATTGTAGGTAGGTATATTAATTATTTACACCCTTAAGAATATTTTCATAGCCTTTATAAAAATAATTTAAGAAATGTAGCTATTTTTGAGGGATTAAAAAAATGTAGCTTAAAATACACAAATAGATCACTAATATAAAAATATGCGACGCGAAAGTAAATGGAAGAAGAAAATGTGGACGCTTGAAGAATGCATGGCACGATCAAATTTATCAAATAATTGATTCGAGCTATGTGAAGAGTCAGAATAACAGAATAGTATGTAATAATAATAATAATAAATAATAATAATAAATTAACATTTTCAAATCAAAGTAGTTAAAAACTTATATTATTTGTGCATCATTAGCACTTTAAAGAATACCTATTGAGAGCAAAACATTTGGATAAAAAGGCAGGAGGAAGTGCAACAAAGCTCAACCTCAGTAAAGTCAATAAACATGATAATACATCCAGCAAAAATCTGAAATCACACTACAGTACAGTCTCTTTTCAAAAATTGTTTCTTGCAAAAATAATCACCCAGACCGAAAGATATTCAACAAAACATCGTTATATGAGGCAAAGATCGTTAACCTTGAGCCAACGTTCGAGACCGTAAGCACAACACATTGCGAACACCGTATACATCCCGCCACCCATTCAACTTGCATTTTTAACTGAGAAAACGTCGAACCATTTTACCTGTTAAAAAAAGAGATGCCACAAAGGTATAGACGTTTAAAAACACGAACAAAGATGTTCCCTTAATGATAATGTTCACCCGAATTCATGGTTGCCTTGGAAATTATGATTCCAGAAAAAAACCGTTAGACGTCAGACGGATCGTCCGTCCATTTTTTGTCGACCACCGACTGTTGTCAGCCATGTTGAAAAAATACAATACGTAAAGATGAATAATATGAACCCAGTGGGTAATAAAATAATTACATTAGCAAGGACGATTCTGTGGCAGGCATCATCCCTTTAGAATTGTACAAACGAGTAACTACCCTCTCAGTTAGACGCAGAGTTGCGCAATGGGTAGACGCATATTTTAATGCCACTTGGTTCCCGCGTTTGATTGAAATGTTATTTGTGAAAAGTGTGAAATCGCAATGTTCACCGCAATGCGCTTCGCTCTTGAGTTCGGAGAGCCCTTTAAAAAGCTTCAATTTTGAATTTTGAAACGCACTTTTGGGCCACCGCAACGATTGCGCGCGTCACTGGACGCGACAACAGGCGGCAGATGCATCAATCTTTTCTTCTACCTACTTTCTACAAACGGAAGCCATGATGATTTTGATGCGTTTCTATTGGTTGAGATATCGAAGTGTAAATTTTAGTGGTGTGTAGGTTTGAATGTTTACAGATTGAGAAGAGACTGAAGAATCGTTTTTGTGTTTTTGTGTTTGTGTGATTTTTACGTTAAAAAAGTAAATTTGATATAAATTAAGTCTATTGAAATTAACTGAGAATATCAATTATTTTGCAACAACAATTTAATATTTGTATTTACTATTTAAATTTTCGTAAAAAAAAAACATCTCAAACTTACAGTTAAAATTACCGTAAAAAAACTTTAATTTCACATCAATAAACGGACATTATGACATAAACCAAAATTGGTAATTGGTATTAATACGGGCTGTGACAATTACATTTAAGTGGTTTTTCAATTAGTGGAATAAGCTGTCAAGACCGAAATAAATAATATCTACGCACCGATGGTTAAACTTTGTGCAATAGTGTAGAAAAAAATACTGAATTAAATAATTAACAGTGACTTCGCTAATTATCTTATTGACAAAGATCATACCTACAATAAAAGCACCAGTGGTCATATTCTTCACAAAAATGATCATAGCAGTAGATGAAATAATTTAGATGCACTAGAAATATAGAAAGCCATTCAAAATTAATAGTCATATTCTTAATAATCAGGTAATCTTATCCAGTAGTCCAGTATTAGGTATATTATCATTATTATTCAATCACCTTTTCAGTTGACGTTTTATCTCTTTCAATTCTATATTATCTGTCTCTTCTATTGTTTTCTCGTTGTTCTGTTATTTTTTTTTATATTTTTTTCTCCCTCTTTACATATATATAACCGTACACTTTTTGTTTTTTTATTTTTTATTTTTATTTAGTTTGATTTTGAACCCTGATGATGCTTAGGCTAAGCGAAATCTGTTTGTCATAAAAAATAAAATAATTTCCGTTGTCTTATACCAAGTTATTATTTAATTTCTTTAAATATGCCAAACCACAAAGTGATTGCTTTCTTCGAAAATATTCAATACTAAATTTGAAAAATAGAAATAACAATATACTTGTGAAAAGTTCTTAAAAACCACATCGTTTTGTCCTTGCCTAAAAGGGTGATGGATCTTTGAACATTTTTACCAAATATCTACATATTTTACACATTTTAGTCCTATTCAAACAGCGATACATAACGAAAATTTGAAAATAACGCTGGTAAAATATGAACGCAGCCTATTGCACAAGCCGAGTACGAAAGCTCCGATAATTTATCACCGTTTTTTCCCTTTGTTTAGCTACTTTGTCTTGTATCCATGGAAAGCCATAACTTTGGCCATTAAAATACGCGTCACCACCGCATTTTCCGAAAAATATTATTCGTTGGAGGAAACGTAGAAGCGTTTACCTGAGACTAGAATTTCGGTTATCGCGTAAGACCTAGTCACGGATTACATCAATTTCACAGAAAATTTTTACGAAAAATCAACTCAGGGGTGATTTTTTGTAAAAAAAATGGTTTTTACGTGAATCAAAAAAAAAACCAGAAACTAAAAAGAACAATGGTCATGACCGAGACTCGAACTCGGAACCTCTACTCTATCCGGCAGTAACACTCTGCCAATTAAGCCATAAATACCTCATTAGAAAGCGGCATTTTTGAACGATCTCACACTTTTAAAAATTATTAATATTGTAATTTCTTTCGATTCTTATTTCGGTTTGAGATAGTTAATATTATTTAAATATTTAATATTAATAAAGAATTAATACTTTAAAATCAACTCCAATTTAAATATATGTTTTTACGTAAATAGTTTTTATTTAAATTATCATTTTTTTATCTAAAGATTTTTGAGTGATTTTTTGTTAAACTTTACGTACGTTGCCCATATTTTGAATTTTTCTCAAATGGTTTACAAAGTTAAGACATCGCAAAGAAAGTAGGATGACATATCTAAATGGGACGTAGTTATGCAGAAGGCGTCCAACCCACAATTTGCCAAAATCGAATTTTACATGTTTTCTACAGAAATATACGCTCCAAATGCAATAGATTTTTGGTAATTCATTATTTACCATCGCACATTGCAGATATTTGACTTAAATTGAAGCTTAAAAACATTGTAAAATGTAGGATAACATCGAAAATACGTTTCGTTTAGTAAAACAAATTGATAGATTATAAATCATACTTATTAATAATGATGTTTATAAATAAAAATAAAAACATTGATTTTCACTTTACAAAAGTCGATTACGCATATTGATGCTTTTTTGTCGCTATTATATTTATATATTCAAAAGACTTTTTCTCAGTTTTATCCTTTTGGGGTTAAGACACTTTTTGCGTAACTACGTCTAATTCAGTGATGCCTTGGTTTTGAAATGTGATTTTGAGGACACGTTCCACTTGCCCAAATACAGTAATATATGACATAATATTCCATCCGGGATTCAAGACTATTTAAAACAGCGAGGTGCAAACATTTTTATTACTAGAAATAACTGTTTTTTTAAGTGCGCATACGCCGGGATTTGAACTCATGATCTCGGGGTCTAGGCCAATAACCTTACCGTTCTTCTATGGCGTGAAAATAACATAAATAAATTATTTTCAAAGATATTAGATTTATCGCTTTATTAGCAAATAATATCATAACTCGAAACCTATCTGACGCCTCCACTGTACCAAAGGCAATCGAGACAGAATTACTACGGCAGCGCTGTTTAAATTAATCGCCACTAATATTGTATTAAAAAGCCGTAAAAACACTCGGCGGCAGGTGGGTTTTAGTTTATTGAAAATAAAACAAAATCGCTACGGCAAAGAGTTCGTAAAACGCTAGTAAGCGTGCCATAACATCCACCGTATTACTAGGCACGCCCGTTTTGATACGAAGAAGTGTCGCCCGTGCCGAATCGAGCGTTCGCTGAAATAATGGCGGTTCTTTGCTTGCATCCGCGGCCGCCAGATTGCATTCTGGAGGAAGTGCATTTAGTCCCCGCACGAAGAAAGAGCTGTGTGTACATAGTAATGCATACATCACTTTGCGCGGCGATATACAGTCGAACTTGGTTAAAACGAGCGCGAAGGTAACAAACAAATTTACTCCTTATAGCCATTACTCGTTATAAACGTAGGTAGGTAACAAAAATACTTACTTACCAATATCGATATTTACAACAAGGTATGAAAGCATGCATATTATAAAGCAACACATTTCTTAATTACAAAAATCATCCTTAACTAACTATGAAACGATTTAATTTTTGATTCAACTAATAATAATGATAAACTGTACGCACAGTACTGGATAGAAATATTTCTTAGAGCGACAACTATCAAGGATTATAAACCTTCCTTAACGTGATTTACGGAAAGTGCGCCGCCGTGCTGAACGGACGACTTTCATTGTCTTGTTTATGACATTATTCGACTGTTTCGAGAGTTGTTTTTTTTATTCTCATACCGGGCGCATTGAGTTGACAATATTATTTGGACGTTATATCAGTGAAGCGAGCTCGTTATATCCCCACACGATTTGTATGAAAATAAGCCCGAACCAACATATCATTAACTAATTGCTCATTATAGCTGTGCCCTCGCTATTACCGTGATCGTTTCAACCAAGTTCGACTGTATAACCTTTTATCGGGGTGCGTGAAAAACGTGTATCTTTTAAAAACGAATGATTGTATTTTCATTCGAAAAAACACCGCATAAAGCTCAAAATCTGTTCGAAGTCTGAACTCTTTATGGGTAAGCTCTGGCGTCATGAAATTTGTATTATTTATTATTTCTGGATTATCATCAAAGTCAACTTCACTTTGATGTTATTAAATGAGTTTCATCCTTATTTTTCACTAGCTTGTTCGATGTGAATTTTCTTTTCGAAAATAAAATGTTTGAACTCGGGCGAAACCGGGCAGTAACAGAGTTTTTAGGAAACAGACTTTTAAAATTAAAATGTTTTATTTTAATCGCACAAACATTGACATCGGAATTCAATCCTTTGCAAATTATAATTCTACCTGCTAGTTTAGGATTATATATAATTTTTTTTTTAAATTAAATTTAATATTATTATTATTTAGTTATGTTATTTATAGTTTTTTTTGTTTTTAGTGGCAGCTGTTTCGGAGTTTAAGGCCATTATCAGACTGCCTTAAACGCCGAAACAGCTGTCAATCAAAAAACAAAATACTAAAAATAGCAGAACTAAATAATAATAGTTTTAAATTTAATTCAACTGAATATATTAAAAAAAATTGAGTTCAACCAATTGAAGACAAAAACTATATGTAAAATGATAAAAAAATGACAAAGTTAGTGGATTAAAAAATGCTTCTAGTAATAAAACAAGTAGGTAATTAATATTTTCTAGCCCAGATAAGATTGATAAGAAATGAAATTTTTTAATTTCTGAGTAGGTACTTGCCACGTACCTCGTATTTATCTAAAATATTGTTCAACGTGTCGTAATTTATGACGCAAAAGACTCGGCAGATGAAAAGAATAATTCCATATTAAAATTAATAATAAAGAAATCTCGCCGTGCCGGCATTGTATAAAGCTTGTCAAATCATCATAAAATTACCATAAATCATTTTATTTATTTTTATTGTTCTCTTTAACTTGTAATTAGTACGGGAAATAAAACAATGCATTTGAAATTTAACGATAAATATTTAAAATGTTGGATGGCGATGCGACGATGTTTCAAGGCGCTTAATACAAACATGACACTGATGAAGGATATTAATTCATACTCAATTCAAACAAAAAAAATGTTTAAATCGTCGATGGAAAGGCAAAATGGCCAAAGCGCCATTTCGGGATGTTTATACCAGAGCACTTAATTTTTTTTAGTTTAACAACAAAATTCACAAGACGTCAGCATCTGGTTGGATTTTGAAAAAAAATAACTCAGGTAACTCAATGCTCTCACTGATTAACCTGTAGCGACAAAAAGCTACAAAGAGTCCAAATTTGAGCCAATTGAGTAAAACCTTCTCATAAATGTTACTTATATTTAAGATGGCTGAAGGGCCACAAGATCTTCTGAATTCTGAATCAAACGAGAGTCAGAGCATTCGATTCAGAAAAAAGAACTGATCAAAACTGCATATTTAATGCATTTTTTACCAAAGTGTTGCTTAAGCTCTTTTGCCTTTACAACGACAATTTTATAAAATATTTTGATTGAGGTGTTTCAAAATTATCATAACTTATAAAAACCATTTTATCGACAGTCGAAAAATTCACAATTAAAAAAAGAACATGTGAACGGCCTCGTTGATCGTCGATTCTCGACACGTTTCAGTTTTACATCAAATTTTGATTATAATTTGATCAATAGTTGAATAGGTCCGCGAATCGGCTTTTATGCTGGACTATTTGATTATTAGAATGGCGCTGTTGTCGATTTGATATTCACCAAATGTGACGTAGTTTGAATCACCCCAAAATCAGCCTCTTAACCATATCACATTGTAAGATGCTATTATTTTTTTGCATCGAAAATGTTTTTTGTTTGGGACCCAAACGTGAATCATGGATGTTCTTCGTCATTGCGAAAATGAATAAAGTTCAAATGAAATTCGTCTTCGGCGCTATAAATCAGCTAACTTCGACATCATGACATAATTCTGCAGGCCAACAACTAATAAATCAATATGGTATGCGCCGTGCCAATTCAAGGCTGAGCTCCCCCGATTCTACGTTGGTTTCCATAAGAGCTTTGAATAGAGCTTTCGACAATTCCACGTTTAAGGTTGCACGATCAATTTTGAGAATACAATTTTAAGAATATTTTCAGACGGCCTCCGTGGTCGAGTGGTAAGACGCTCGACTACAAATCCAGAGGTCGCGGGCTTGAGCCTGGCATGCGAAAATAATTTCAATTTAATTTATTTGTGTCATACCACATTTAATTCATGTAAAATAATGTCACGTCCCAGAGTGGAAGCTGTTCTGTGTACTGCCCTGGTGAAAGACCACCATTCAGAATCGAAACGTTACTTGAAATGGTTTTAGTCGTGTTTAGTGACCAGATCTGAAAAACCAAGTACTCACAAACCTTCCTCTTCCCCATTTTATTCCCCTCCTCAGTACTTTTAACCTCACAACATACCCGATTTGGAATGGATGCCATAGTCTCACTGGCCCTAGACGTTTGGGAGCAGTTGAGACTCATGTGCGGTATTAACTATATATATATATGTGTGTGTCTTTTTTTTAAAGGCTAGATGTTTTAACTATGTAGGTGCGTAAACAGGCTGTAACTATCCTTGCTCTAGAACAAGAGGTTGAAGAGGCGTGAACAATTTAATGATCAATGATTTTATTTGCACCATTTTACATACGTACCTAATTATAATAAAATTATTAACATATTGAGTTCTAGCCGCAACTGAGATATTACCTTTCAGAATAGGAATATTGCCTAAAAATGCTTCAGCTATATTACGTGACCAGACGTGAATAGGCCGATACTTCACGACCTTCCTCAATTTAATTTTTTTTCCCTACCCACTTCGATAAATTCCTAAAATTTCTTTAATTAAAGATGCCTTAGTTCCACTGAATTCACGCAGTTGAACCTTATTGCATTTAAAAAGGCTGATGTAAAATACAGATACTTATCAAATAAAGTTTGCTAGCCACAAAACTGGTAATTGCATCTACGTTATATTATTTCAGCGTTTAACCAAAATCATCTCCCACAAAACTAACATTTAACTTTCTTTGTACTTTGCTTCGGGGCAAGTAATTAAATCAAAATATATACATAACTTCTGATATTCATAAAAAAATATGCATTTAATACCTACAGCACGTTGCTTACCAATAAAAAATATGGCTTTCAGTGCATAAACAAACAAAAATTAAGTATAAAAATGTAATCTCTTTGTCTGAGTTTATACTGAAAATTACTTCTATTGCTGTAACTGAATACAATAGCCGTTAAAATAACTTTAAATATTGCTTTATCTAGTGTCTCAAATAAGGAGTATTAAATAGGTATGCAAAAAAATTATAAAGGAAATAATCAAATCATTAAGTAAACTTATAAACAGCTTTATAGTTTGTCGTTTTTACTCGGTTGCTTATTTTCGCTTTTAACGAAAGATAAAGTTTTGTACTGTGTACTTAGGAATTAACGCCAGGTGTAAAAGCGATGCAAAAATTAATTAAGCCAGTGTGTACCTATGGCAGATAGGACCGCGCCGTCTGGGGCACCCTGTAGTTTCAGTTTGCCGGTACACTCTCACCGTGAATTATCACCGTAAACATTTCGTTGGAAATATTAGCACACGTTGTGAGATCTCAGGTCGTGGGACGTTTTCGCGGTTTTTGACATAAAAAGGCTCTGTTCAGTTAGGTATCTAAGACTAAAGAAAATTTTAAGTTCAATATACCTAAGGAAAAGTGTTGTCTTCGGCGGGGTAGGCAGAGAGATTCTGGCGCCACACACTTCTCTCTGAATTTACCTGGAATCAAACACCACGTTCAAAAACAAACACTCCTGAAATTTCATTGGTATTGTTGACTTACAAAATTTTTAAGCGCACTTTAGCAAATGGGGCAGCAAAAAAACGACAACAATTTTTATTGATAATTTACAAATAGGTGCTTAAATAATACCTTCTTCAACAACTAGTTTAAGCATGTAATAATAATAATATTTGGATGATTTGTATAGCGCCATTTTTGTAAAAAATCACCTCAAGGGCGCAAGTTTTGATAAAGATAATAAAAAGCAATCTGTTAAGGTTAGGTGAGGCTTTAACTTTGAAATTTGCACCCAGCCAAAAACAGAGAAGATTCTATTTCAAAACAAACTCATGCAAAACATTTAAGTCTATTTCATTTGATTTATATTTTAACATGTTAATTTTTTTTTTAAATAATATCAATAATCTAAAACACAAATATGAAACGGAAAAATCCCGAAAATAAAAAAGGCAATGGTCACAACCGAGACTGCGTTACTCCCGGATAGAGTAGAGGATCCGAGTTCGAGTCTCGGTTATGACCATTGTCTTTTTTTATTTTCTGACTTTTTCTGTTTCATATTTGTGTTTTTGATTATTGATATTATTTAAACATTAAAAAAACATTGATGCTTTAAAGTTGTTTTCAATTTCAATTTAAAAAAAAAAAACTAGAACAAAATGATATACATACCTACTGATATGCCTAGTTATTTCACTTCGTGAATTATTTGTTAGGGTTAAATTACTGTCTATGTGCTGGTAGAAGCTTGAGAGTGTGCATCCAGCGTGCCTACTGAACAAGAACTGATCTCAGCTGTTCGGGTAGGTACCCCTCGTACATTGACCCAAATAATACTGGGGGTATTTAATCTATTGTTTTGGTTCAGCCAACGGGGGCTAGGGTTCACGGTCTTACTTCCATTGGCAGAGGGAGGAATTATGTACCCAGTCGTGGGTAGGTACAGTCATTCTAAAGTCGGTAATGGAAGCTTCTGAAATTTAAAAAATATATATAAATAAATATATACGTTTGAATTTTCCTCATAATAAAGTTTCTTTTAAATCATTCCAAAACAGTGTAATTTAAAAAAGAAATAGAGTAGAAATTTCTTTAAAAAATAATTGAAAGAATTTCAATAATCTGTAACGTAAATATGAAACACGACCGAGACTCGGACTCGGAACCTCTACTCTCTACCCGGGAGTAATGCTTCGGTCAAGTCAGCCACCGAAACATTATAAGAAACCGGCATTTTCAATCGATCTCACTCTTCATTTGAAATTATTTATCATTTTTTTCAATTTTTCATTCGGTTTGGCTGCCATCTTGAAGTAACAATATATGGAGGGAAAGCTAATTATTTTTACCCAACCTACACAAACTTGCGATAAATCACTTTCTCCTGGTTTTTACGTCGTACACCATGAGAAAGAAAAAGACAACAAATTTCATAGACCGCTTCTATATACTGTAAGGATGGGCTCCTGGGTCACTGCGGGACTCCGCCCACATTTTTTATTATGCCACTAAACTTGACACAACTAAACGGTTTTTTAGGTGATATTCTATATTTTTGTTGATAAAAATACTATAAAAAAGTGGCTATACGAATAAACAAAAACATTATGTCGATATGTGCTATGAATGGACGTATAAATACCGTAGCCTTAGTCTTAGCCACGCCCAGGTGCGCCGAGTAAGGTTAAAATCATCAAAAACAAGTCAAAAACTGACTTCACTGCCTTGGATAGATACTACTCTACCAACTCTATGGCTGCCATCTTTGTATGGGATACAAATATGTTTTTTTTTTCTGTTTCATAATATAAAAAATAATGTGCTTCTTGAAAAATAAACAACTTTGTCGATACCAAGATTTTTTAGCATGTTATTATATTTTTGATAAGTATCCGTAATACCCATTTCATATGCGTGTTTTTCAAACACCTAATGATTTAATGGTTGTAAAAATTACAGTGTTTCAATATAAATAGGTAGATTCAACGTGTTTAATCTTCGTTTTCGTGTTATTGTTAATTTAACGCAATCATGTACTAGCCTCTTCTAACCTCTCATCAATTGTTTAGCAAAGCTTGTTACCATATCTCTAGGTACGTTTTGCACTCTCCGGAAGTGCACGTAATATGTGTGTAAATAAGAACCTACTCTCAATAAAGTTTAAACTTCGATTTATTACGAGCCCCTGAAAAAAAATTCTGATTAAAGCTCCTGCTGGTAGCTTCGTAAATTTCTTGTTTGGGTAGGTATGGACAAACTACTGATTTTATCTACGTAAGCTCACGGCTGGGAATGAGTTAAGGCTTCTAAGATAGACTACTTTCCAGTGGTTTTATCTTGTATTAATCGGGCCAGAACAAAACTGAGGACAGCGAAGGTTCGACGGTAAGTACTTCTACCGGTAGATTTACGAGTATGCGGGCTTTTACCTACATAATTAACCTGAAAACTGCTACAGAATCGACTACCTACAAGAATTTGTATACATACAATTATTTATAAATTAAAGGATGTAAAATGTTGGGGATACTCCGGGAAGACATCGAATATCAAGTGAATCAAATTTTCGAGTCCGGTCATGACAAGAGTTGGTATAACAGAAAAGTATAAGAGGCGCTATATAGCACAGAGTTTGTAGCGTTCTTTCATTTTTGTTTACACCTGCGAAGAGGTAGTCCACTCTCCTATCGGAGGTTGGTTTTCATCATGGCATCCTTATTAGTAACATAATTATAAAAAATAAAATAAAATGTGCATTTTTAAATTTCACTGTAAAATTAGATGAGAAATCGGATTGTGATACATACAAGATAAAAAAAAAAGTTTTTAAAAATTAATTCGTGCTGCTTTTTCGTTTCTCTGTGAAATTTTGCAATTGTAATAATTATAATTGTCTGATTTATATAGCGCCGTTTTTGTGACGGAAATATCACATCAAGGGCGCTTTACAAAATAATTAACATAAAATTAAAACTAAGACGTAATATTAACTAATGCCTAATACTCACTACTAGTGACTTAAAACTAACATATTTACATTAAAAAACATGTTAGTCGTAAGTCACTAGTTATAAAAATTAAGCATAAGTTAATATTAAGTCTTAGTTGTAATATTATGTTTATTATGATGTAAAGCGCCTTTGAGGTGATATCTCTGTCACGAAAACGGCGCTATATAAATCAGACAATTATTATTACTATATGTGATGATTGTTGCCCGTGCTGTCGAACCTACGGTATAAAAAAAAACACGGAATAAGCAATAGTAAACTAAGTATATCACTCGGACTGAGTGATCAAAACTCTAGTGAAGCAAATTGACGTTATTGTGGGTATGATAATTTAAAAAGGTGAGTCTTTAGTTTTGCTCTGAACTCAGTTGAGCTGTCGATCTTTCGTAAATGAAAATAGAGGTTATTCCAAGCTGTGGGGCCTGCTACGGCAAAAGTTCGGTCATCGAAATTGGTTTAGGGATTGCAATCTATTTATATATAGTAAAAATTTCAATGGTTGATTATTTTTTAATAACAGTCAAACTTGGTTTTAACGAGCCCTAAGGGACCAACTAAATTTGCTCCTTATAGTCATTACTCATTTTAAACGTAAATAGGTAAAAAAAAGTACCTACCTACGGTATGAAAGCTTGCATATTTTAAAGCAACATTTTTTTCATATTACGAAAATAATGCTTAACTAACTAAAAAATGATTTAATTTATGATTGCACTATTAATAATAATTAACTGTACGCACAGTACGGGATAGAAACCCTCATTAACGTAATTTGCGGTTTGTCTCGTTTATGACATTATTTGACTGTTTCGAAAATTGGGTTTTTTCTCACACCCGGGGGCATTGAGTTGACAATATTATTTGGACGTTATATCAGTGAAGCGACCTCGTTATAACCCCACCCGATTGTATGAAAATAAGCCCGAACCAACATATCATAAAGTAATTGCTCATTATAGCCGTGACCTCGCTATTACCGTGATCATTATAACAAAGTTCGACTGTATAATCAAACGGTAGGTATTTACCTACCCTAACAAATTGATATCGAGGTGAAATAATTTTTTTTAATCTTCGGTTTCTAGGTAGGTAGGTACCGATATACATGACTTACATAATTTTAATGTACCTGCGTATATCATCCGGTCCTGTAGGCATTTGAATTGAAATCCAGGGCCGCACTCGTTGTAGCCTGCGGGCACAGCGGTGGGTGGGGCGCCGCACTGACACGCCGCTGATGCATCGTTGCTGCTTCCCTTCTCTTCCCCTTTCACCTCTCCCTGCGCGCAGCTAATGGATGCCCCACTTCTCTCCCCAGTAGAGACAACCGAGAGATTTATCGCCGTCTCACTTTCAGGTCTATGATTCCCCGGCGAAGAAATAATATCTTGATTTTGTGATTTTGGACGAATTCGCTGATAAACAACTTTTTTTTTCACGGAAAGGAAAGTTCAGCCCTAAGTAAGATAAATTTAAATTGTAGTAAGTTGGGTTATTTTGTTATTTTTCACAAGGAATTGTTAGACTGTAAGTTTGTTTTCAGTTACTGTTATTTTAAAACTGATTACCATTTTTTTTTAAAAATCTTTTATGTTATTATTCTCGGTACATATGCATTTCTTCTGTTATTTTTTAAATGTAAAAGCCCATGAAGACGTTAATTTTTTTTTAAATTAATAATTTATTTGTTATATCATCGTCCGAAAGGTAAAAAGCTTATACCAGAGCAGTCTAAACTTTTTTGATTGTTTTACAATAAAATTCATAAGTCTTCTGTACCTTGTTAGATTTGAAAAAAAAAACTCAAAGCTTTTTTACTGAGTTACCTGAAGAAACAAAAAGTTTTAAAATTACCAAACTTGTGCCGCTTGAGTCGAGCCTTCTCCCAAATGGTAAATATATTTTAGATTACTTACAATAGTCTACATTATTGAACGAAAGTCAGATCCTTCGACGAAGAAATTTGTTTTGATCAAAACTGCATATTTGACTCATTTTAGACCAAACTGTCGCTTAAGCCCTTTCGCATTTCCAGCAGTGATATGGTAGGGTAAGTAGGTACATAGTTTTTTTCTTAAATATTATCAAAGCCGATTAAGAATGATTATTAGGTAGGTACCCACATACATTGTTTGGCTCCTCGAGTAATCATTACGGATGCATAATATCTCGCCATCATAAATTCAAATAAATTCAAACGACTAAATTAACAGTTCGAGCCAAAAGAGACGTGCATACTATACATCATAGACATAATAATTATGACGCTTCCATCTTTCATTTTAGCCGAGAGATAAAAGGAGACGTAAATACGAGATCGCTCGAATCAGAGCGGGACGCAGGTCCTTTGAATCTCAAATCAACCGGGAAAAAATGGGAAAAAATCACATAGCAACAAAAAGGACTCGCCGGTGATTAATTTGTTCTGTGCAGGACTGCCTTTTAATTTATGTGAACTTTTTAAATTAAGACGTCGGAGAAAAGATCGGTCGGGTGAACCAGCTTAGAAAATATCAAGCTGGGCTTAAATTGTGATAAAATGAAAGCGTAATACAATTATTTCACTGGTGTGCTTTATCTGCTACTTTCTTTGATATGATTAAAAAAGTTATTTCGCAAATAAATAACGTTTCGCTCCTTCTTTATACGAAAATAAACGAGAAAGCGAAAAGAAAAATAACGGCTAAATTAACAGATTCTAAAAATACATAGACCTCATTAATAAAAAATAAAAAACATTTTTTATCACATTTTATGCACCAGTTATTAAAGTTAAACAAAAATATTTCCATGAAGACCAATGAGTTATCGTTTAATTCCTGAATTTTTATAAATAAATAAATATATTTTATCAGAGTAGGCGATGGGAACTTTCTAGAAATCTAAAAAATATATAATAGCATGTGTTTGAATCTTTAGAATCATTTACTTATAATACTTGAATATTAATGTTTTAAGTATCAAAATGTTAACTGTCTTCAATCTAATTTCCTTTTCTTTGATTTAAAAAATAATTCATACGTTTCATCTGGATTTTTAAAACCTTAGCTTCTAGTATTTTTTTTTTTAATCTGTTAATGTACACATGCACTGTTATACCCATATCTGAACCTTTTTCTCTCGTGATTTATAATGACGATCATGATTTTAGATAGTTTAAAATTGCATACATATTATTTTCTCCTTGCTAGTTAGTATTATTAGCTTAATTAATTTAGTATGAAGCGCACTTGAGGTGAAATATCACAAAACTGCGCCATATAAGTTCACTGCTATTATTATTATTATCTGAAAGGATTGATATTTGGTTCATGTTCTCTCCTTTCTCATTGACTTTAAACAGCGATAAATCCTTCAGAATCATTTAATTACAGCAATTGCGTAAATCGCAGTTGGAATATCCTCGTATTACACAATTATGACGTCTTAGTGAATAGTATAGCGAAATCACGTAATTGTGTGTTTATAACTTTTGGGAATATAAAAAACCCCTTTAGGTTGGTGGACAGAACTGTTTTTGAAACATTTTTTAACTAACTTTGGCCCTATCTATGCATACGCTTTAGGTACTTACACATTAACCTACCTCAGAATAGGTTCTAATGACCTAGTAAGGAAGGTAATGTGAAAAAATAATGCAAGAAATAAAAAGTTTTCTTTTTTTACACTTTTCACTTAAATCGTAAAACTGTAGAATGAACTGAAAGTGAACGGAAGAAAAAGTCGAGGACGCCCAAGGACGCCCGAGGAAGACAAGGCACGATCAAGTAAATCAAATACTTGAATCGGGTCATGTGAAGAGTCAGAATAACAGAAGAGTAAGTATGATACGATGTATGAATGTGAATGAAGCAAGGAGTGTGTGCCAAGACAGAGTTTGGTCGAGAGCAGTCCGTTCTCTCTATCTACCCCTGCGGGGAAACAGCGTGATGGTTAGTTAGTTCCATAAATATATATATATATATAATAATTTTATATCTTTGTAGAAAGTAATCACTTTGTGATTTGACATATTTAAAGAAATTAAAAATGAAACTTAATTAGATAATATATGATCGGAATTGTAATGGAATTTAATTGTTGTTTAAATGAAGCCGGTCATTAGAGGTGACTTTGGCACGGCCAACTGCATTATTCGCTCTAACAAAGCAAGTCTATGAATTTTCAAATCGCATGTTTTGTTTACGGTCACAAATCACGTGGTCGCTTCCATTCACGTAAAGTAACGGTCAAGAGTGTTGTGAATTATTGCGCTGGCGTTATGAACGTTCAGCATTCAGCGTTCAGCATTCAGCGTTCAGCGTTCAGCGTTCAGGCCCACAGTTCAAATCCACAATGCAGACGTCGTCTTTGTGTCCGCAGCGCTTCCTTTGCAATTGTAGCACGTGTGCACTAAGGACCTTCTATTATATTCAGAATGCATTAAAGCTATTAGTGTAGGAAAGTAAAAATAGTATTTCTAATTTTGAAACTGTTAATTCGTGGTGGAATTCCATTTTAATGATTTAATAAAACAAATTTGTAACTTTATTCCACTTTTATTATATTCATATTTATAGAAATGCAACTGTAACCCATCTTAAATATTAAATAAAATAAATAAATATTCCAGATAGATATATAAAATAGTAATACCAATAAATTAAAAGCAACTTTTACCCTGTAACTATTAAAATCATGCAACAATACTGATGAATATAAATAAAGTAAAATCATTGTTTACTACCCCTAACATCCCCAAAAATAGTATATAAGCCGTAGGTTAACAAACACTTGTACTAGTCTGAAGATGGCCGTCATAGGCTGAAACCGGTCCAGTCAAAATAATAAAAGTGGAATAAAGTTACAAATTTGTTTTATTAAATCATAAAAATAGTAAATTAAAAAATTACAGTACTCTAATATTAGGTACATTTCCCGGAAGTTCATAAAATTTCTCATTATTCTTTTATCACCTTCTCAGTTGATGTTTTTTTACTTGCATTTCATATTGTTTCTTTCTCTCTGTTCTTTTGTTATAATTTATATTTGATTCAATTATTTTTTCATTGTTCTCTTCTTTTATTTTGTATTGTGTTCTCCCTCTGTATGTGTGTATAACCGCCTTGAAGTAACAATATATGGAGAGAGAGCTAATACTTTTTACCCAACCCATACAGATTTGGGATACATCACCTTCCGCGGGTTCTTACGTCGTACACCATGAGAAAGAAAGAGACAACCAAATTTCCCCGAATTATCAGACCGCTTTAAAGTATTGCTAGAATGTTTTTTGTGTCGCGCGTCTCTGTTGACTCCGCCCACACGTTATGATACGCGAAATGAATTGAGATAACTCAACGGTTTATTAGGTTACACGTTATATATTTGTTTATAACAATTCTGTAAAAAAGTGGCTATACGAATAAACAAAAACATTATGTCGACATGTGCTATGAATAGATGTATATATACCCTAGCCCTAGTCCAGGCCACACCCAGGTATAGCCGAGTCCGGCAAACCTTGTAAAAACTGACTACAGCTCTCTCTCTACAGCGCTCTCTCTTGTATATTATTGCTCTGAGATAACCGCACACTTTGTATTTTTAAGTTTTATTACTAAACTAATCCGGCCGGTCATTAAATTAAAATAAAATCTGTAGTTTTATACAGAGTAATTATTTCATATTCATTAAAATAAATCAGTTACAAAAATACAACGATTTTCATCCACGGAGATTTCCTAGACAGTTTGTTGTAAGACGCAGTCTCACGTAATGTAGTAAAACTGCTTGCAGCTTTGTCTATAACCTGCAGCTTAACTAAAGTAGGTTTATAGCATGGCAACATTATCCACACAACTCTGCTGAATTTTGATCGAAGATTTTACTTTAATGTATGCGTCACGCGTCTCCAATAATACAAGTTGGCGAAAGCCATAACCAAAACGAAATATCTTCATTAATTCCTGCATTATGAAGTGGTTTCCTAGCGGCAACTCCAAAACAGCCAAAAGCGATCGGCTTCTAAATAATGCGAAATAAATAATACACAATCGTTACGCCTTTTCGCGATTAGCAAAAGTATCCAACTCACATGTTACAATGTCGGTTGAATTTTTTTTATAATTCATTCTCACCGAGTTTTACCGAGTATTATCTGAACTCCGATAGCCTTTGCCTTTTGTGGAGTTTTTTTCAAGCGATTTTGATTCTTAATGTGGCTCTGCGATAGCCAGTCGACTTTCAACAACTAGTCCGATTCAATCAGATAACATAACTTGTATACTGGTACTATTTCATATTGTATAGGTATTGATTTATGGGGTATCGGCATCATTCCCTAGCAGTTGGTTTCATCACTACCAAAGCCGGTAGTTAATACTAAGCCCGAGTCAGCTCGTACAGGCAAGAATAACACACCGTTTATTTAACCCACAATATCTCATTATTTGCTGCAAGTGTTTTGTGATTTACAGAGGCTTGTAACATCGACTTAAATATCTCTGTGTAAAATACCATCACTTGAATAAAAAAATAAAATGAAACAATAAGACCAGACGCGCACGGGTGACTTTTGTCACGGCAACAGTTTCGTCACCTTCTCAAATTCTACTGGAGTGTATGGAGGTCCGCGCACGCAACGACTTTTGAGTGACGAAACTGTCACCGTGTCTGTAGAGAGTACCTTTGTATGGGCGTTCGCGCACGGGTGACAAAATGTCATTCGGTGTCTCATCCGCCTGTTCGATATCCATTGCCGGAATAAAGGGGTGACGGGTCACTCACCGTGTGCCTACTCGATTGGAAGACAGTGACAGTGACGAAACTGTTGCCGTGACAAAAGTCACCCGTGCGCGCCTGGCCTAACTTTATTTAATTTTTTATTTTTTTTAAGACCGAGTGGTTTTTTTAGCCTAAGCATCATCAGGGTACAAAATTACACTAAACAAAAAATACAAAGTGTGCGATTTCATGTAAATACAAAGGGAGAACATGATAAAAAATAAAATAGGAGAACAGTGAGAAAACAATAAAATAACATTTAAATTACAACAAAGGAACAGAGAAAAAGAGACATATAATATGAAATGAAAGAGGCGAAACGTCAACTGAGAACGTGATAAAAGAATAATGAGAAATTTTATTTCTAAGAGAGACTTTCTTTATTTCTAGTGCTTTTAAATTATTTGATCTGTTGCAATGACAATTTTTATGGAGAATATGAGCACCCGTGCTTTTATTGAAGGTATGATCTTTTTCAATAAGATGATTGGTGAATTCTGAAAAACCGTAGTTATTTAAACATCTAAGATGTTCTAAAATTTTAACACTGACATTACGGGTTGTTTTACTAATATAAAATGCAGAACAATCACTACAATTTAATTTATTAATTCCCGAGTGACTTAGTTTTTCAACTTTATCCTTAACGATTTATTTTAAATATTTTTTAAAATGGTTACCTAACTGTCAGGTAGATGCCTCAAAGCTAAAAGCTTTTAGAGCTATTTATTAAAAAAAAATACAAAAAGATCACCAATGAATTTATTACACACAGTTGGACGGGTTTCTTCTCTTATATCTTCATGGGAATTCTTCTGTCTTAATTTAATCGTGGTTTGGGTGTCTATATTTAGTTCTGTCAATCGGATCTTTCATCATGGACACCGTTCACATATCAATTTTTCTCGACACCCACAGTGGTTGTTCTCCCACTCTGTTTGAATTATACAATTTTTTCTTTGGGGTCCACTTAATGCATTTGTATTCCGTTCGTGTGCGTGCAATTTATTTGCGTCAATGCTTTGTCACCAGGCAGACGAATGCATTATAATGTCTGGTGGTATCAACGCCAGTGCAATGTTACACCTGTAACGGAGAATGCTGCAATCTACGAAAATGTTCTAAAAAAGTAGTAGAAAATAAATCTACCTAATCTCTTTCCTCACTCCGTTTTGGTGCTTACAAAATGAAATTTTCCCCCACATGTCAATCTATAATAATAAAATTGCCCTTATACATCACAGTCTTGTGATATTTCACCTAATTTCGCTCAACACGGCCTCCACGATCGACTAGATCTGAATAGACAGGTACTTCCCAACCTTCCTCTTCCCGATCTCCTTCCCCTCCCCACTACCTTCAGCCTCACAACATACCCAATTTGGGGATGCCATAGTCTCACTGGCTCTAGACGGTTGGGAGCAGTTGAGACTCTTGTGCGGTATTCATGTAAAAAAAAAAAAAAAGACTACGAATCTAAAGGTCGCGGGCTCAAACCCGGCGTGCGCTAGTAGCTTTGATTTAACTAATGTGTGTCATAACACATTTAATTCATGTGAAATAATTTGAAGTTTATATGAGGCACGTTCCAGATTGGAAGATACTCTAAGTATCGCCCTGGTGAAAGACCACCATTCAGAATTGAAACGTTGCTTGAAATAGCTTAAGCCGTGTTTGGTGACCAATAAATTGTATAGCACGTACTTACCAACCTTCTTCTTTCCCATCTCCTTCCCCTCTCCACTACCTTCAGCCACACAACTTTCCTCTATTGGTGATACCATGGTCTAACTAGCTCTAAAATATATTTTTAAAAATATTGATGAATAAATAATGGTAACATATGACATAGGAGCTTAAAAGAGTTAAAAAATATCAAATTATGAAGGTAGCTGTGTTTTTTAACTCCTGGAAATTGTAATTTTCCTATTAAAAAAAAAATATTTTTCATGAATATGGTGTTTTTTTGGTCATGACCATTGTTCTTTTAAGTTTCTGGCTTTTTTCTGTTTCATATTTGTGTTTTAGATGATTCTTATGATGGTATTATTTATATATTTTATTTTAAATAAGCGTTAATGCTTTAAATTTAATTCTAATTTTAGTGCAAATATTTAAGAATGTAGGTGGCTGTGTTTTTGAGTCACGGATATAATTTTTTTTGTGTTATAATTTCCCAGCATTTGAAGAAATATTTTTCAGTTAGCAAAATGGAATCGAGTGTTTTTTTTTCGTTCTTTAAAACATAAAAGTTAATTGCTTACATAAAATGAAAAAATAGTAAAATTAAAACCTTTATAATTTAAACTCACAAAAATAGTAAAAATTCCAATATGAAACTTCTGTTCTTGCGAAGGTTATATCGTTTAAAGAAAAACGTTGTAAATATCTACAATTGGCTAGAAAACGTTAGCGACGTAGCCTTCAATTCACGTTTTATACCTACTGATATACAGCTTATAATAATAGAGAGATTGCTTTGTTGTAGTAACCCGTTCACATTCATCATTTCGAGAATGTAATTATAATGGGAGTCCTTTAAACTTTCCTCGAATTCAACATACCTATAAATAATTGAATTTCTCACGCTACTATATAAATCTTCATCGAGCATTTGGCCTTTTATTGTGACGTCATTACACCGAGTCGCACTTGACCGCACACGTTAAGCTTCAACCCATCCGTAATGCCAGATTTAGATTCATTCAAAGATGCGATAAAGATTCAAGGGACGTCACCGAAAGGTTGCGAACATCACCACGGATATAGTTTTAAACGAAAAGATTTTCATCACTTCTTTATTACGTGGCAAGTTTCATAATCCTACCTCGGGTAGTAATTATTTATTGCGTTAGTATTGCGTTAAATGTGAATAAAATTAGGAAGGCGGATTGAAGGAATGAACAAGTTATGTAGGTACTGGTTTAATTTTATTAAATATAGTATCGGCGTAATTATTAAGGCATATATTTCAGTAGCGTAGCGTAGCGAAACTTTGGGGCTCTGTTGTAAGTTCGTAGTCAAAATAAGCTCTTATCTCACTATTGGATTAAATCTAAAAGACAGGAATGTATATACATGACATAGATTTTCAGAATCGATCGACTAGAAACATAATGCAGAGAACTTAGAGTATATAAAGTGGTATCTATACAAGGCAGTGTAGTCAGTTTTTGATGATTTTTACCGGACTCGGCGTACCTAAGCGTGGCTAAGACAAAGGCTAGGGTATTTATACATCCATTCATATCACATATCGACATAATGTTTTTGTTTATTCGTATAACCACTTATTGACAGGAGCCCAAGATCATCGTGACAGTATATAGAAGTGGTGTATCATATTTGTTGTCTCTTTCTCTCTCACGGTGTACGACGTAAAAACCTGGAAAAAGTGATTTATCGCAAGTTTGTAATAATAATAAAATAATATATAATAACAGTGAACTTATATAGCGCAGTGTTGTGATATTTCACCTCAAGTGCGCTTCATGCTAAATTAATTATGCTAATAAGACTAACTAACAAGGAGAAAATAGTATATAATATGTATACAAATTAAAACTATCTAAAACATAATCGTTATCATAAATCACGAGAGAAATGGTTCAGATATGGGTATAACAGTGTATGTGTACATCGACAGATTAAAAAACAATTTACCAGGAGCTAAGGGTATAAAAATTCAGATGAAACATATGAATTCATATTAACACATTTGTAAAATCAAAGAAAAATACATATGATTGAGGACAGTTACTATGTTGGCACATAAAACATTAATATTCAGGTATTATAAGTAAACTATTCTAAAAATGCAAACAGTGTAAATATAACAAGTAACAAAAGAAAATAAATATTTTATGACAATGAGTTTATGGTTTTCAGTAGATAGTGAGGACATTGAGTTATAATGATAGAAGAAAGGAGAAAAGCGTTTGTATAGGTTGGGTAAAAAGAATTAGCTATCTCTCCATACATTGTTACTCCGAGATTTCGCCGAATTTCGTCAGAGGCCCTGGCTTCCGGACGGATCTACGAATTATCAAAGTATAGGAGCACTTTTAAACTCGTCATAAAGCCTGAAATGGGTGCAAACAACAAGCAGCAAACAGAGCGCCGGTGGGCCCACGAGCCGCGCTGCGACGTGAAATCGAGTAAAATTCCCTCGCAACGCCGGGCAAGCGGCAGGTTCTCGCTAGCGTAAGTGGCGCCAATAATGTTATTGCAGTTTACGAGGCAAGCATTGCAGTAGAATAACAATTGGCAAGTACCAGAAGAACAGCTGCTTGTACACGCCGCTGCCGTCTGCGTGCATCGCTGAGGGGAAAAATAACCATGCTTTTAAAATAATATACGATACATCCCGAACAAGGGAGCTTTTCCGTTACCTTGTATGACGTTGTGGAAAAAGCTCTTGAAAAATACGTTAGTAAAAAACATACAGCATAGGCTGAATGCAATTATTTAAATCAAGCGAATCTAGCAGTCTAGATATTGATAACTTTATTTATTTATTTATTTACGCCCGTTACAGGCTTTTACATACATGTTGACATTTTTTATTTTTTTTAAACAATAACCTCATAAGTGCAAAAAAATATGTAAAATAAAATTTAAAAAAAGAGCATTGAATAGCAAATACAAAAATAACTAAAAATATTCAGTAAATAACAGGTTCAAAATATTGTAAAAAGAAAAAAAAAAAATAATACTAAGTAACAGGTCTTTAAGCTCTTCCAGATGATTACAACTGTACTAAACTAAGCTTATAGTTTGATATTGACGTGTTAAATATATCAGCGACATCGGAGTATACGTTTCCCAAATGTTGTATTCGTCGCATAGGCGTGTTGAAATGTGAGGTTGAAGCAGAATTGCTACAATAGTACGGTAGGTACTGCCTTGTAACCGTCCTGCTTGGAACATGAAATGAAATCAAGTTTAATAATTCAGGGCTGTCAATCATTGAATTTATAATTTTGTATAAGCAAATCGAGTCGGTAATTATTCTCCGCTCAGACAATCTCAATAAATTAAGGTGACAAAGAAGATAATCGTAATTGATACATTCCCTTAATATGCCCATTCTGAAGTTAATAAATCTCAAGAATTTATTTTGAACTCTTTCTATTGTAAGGGAATGAATAACATAACTTGGTGCCCACACTGTTGAGTTGTATTCAATTTGACTCCTAACTAATGACATGTACAATTTTTTAAAGGTATGAATGTTTTAAAATTGAAAACATATTCTTAATATATGATAAAACCCAACATTTTTAAAGCTTTATTTGATGCGAGTTCAAAATGAACACGATTAACCACAAAGTATAGAGAATTCACCTGCAACCTAACTATTTCTCACTGATTCAGCACTTATGAGCAGCAATAGATAAAGCAAGGTAGATGGCTTAAAACCTACATACAAATAAATTTAAAATACATTTAAAAGTGATGGTAAACGTTGTTTAAACGCAATAAGCAGTAAATCTCTGGTCATTATCATGTCCTTTAGAGAATTAAAGCCTTCGTATTTCTAGTTGAAATGAGGGATGCATCAAAAAGTAAAGCTGAGTACAATACCCGCATAAAAATACATTTATGGAAAAATTGGAAAAAATTACACAATTTTTAATACCATGCGAGGCATGGAACTGGAGGAAGAAGGATGAAAGTGGTGTGAATGCTGTAAACATGAGATCCTTGGTAAAACCATGTATATTAAAAATGTAGACATTCGGAAAAAATGCAAGACTGATATAAGCGTAATGAATAGGATTCAGAAAGGGACACTTATATGGTTTGGTTATCTAGAGCAGATGAACGAATAAAGGAGATTTGTTTTTTTTTTTAAAATTATTACACCCTTATGGGCTTTTAAATAACTGTATCTACATAATATATAATAAAAGTGACATACAAATAACATGGAGTAAATGATTAGCACCCAAAAACATAAGTTGATAGAAATATTACAATGCAATAAATTAACAGTAATATTTTTTAAAGAGGTATGCTATTATATCCTTCTTGTAACTGATATTCTTGTATCTTGCAAGCGGATGGTTGAAAAAGTCAGGGACACCTGAGAAATACATGGCACGATCAAGTGAATCAAATACTTGAGTCGGGCCATGTCAAAGGTAAGAATGCCAGAAGAGTATGTATGAAACGATATATGAATGGAATAAAGCAAGGAGTGTGTGCCAAGACTGAGTTGTATAGCGGTTTATTCTCTCTGCCTTCACCTGCGGGGAAACGATGTGTTAGTTACTCAGTTAGGTCTTTATAATGCAGCAAAAATAGTTAATATTTACGATAAAATACTAATTTCAGAGCTAACTCGGATTTAAAAGCTTTTTGTGCGTATTTATTTTGGCTTAATTGAAAAAAAATTAGAAGTCCTCTGCTTTAATATTAAAAAATTCAAAAACCTTCTGGCCGTGATTAGAAAACCTCTCCACTCTTCTCAGTATCTTGTCATCTCTCTCTAGTTGCCAGTGATGCGTTGTTCACATATAATATCATCTATCATTGCTTTAGATCATCTTTACGAACGAAGCTCAAGTGAAGATATTTATTTAAAAAAAGGTTTTTTTGCGTATGAATCTTGCCGATTGTTAAATTCGGTTAATACAAAGTAAACGGCTATACTTGCTTTCAGTTAATAACCATTTTCATTTAAGTGAAACCCGAACTATAAAATGTTCAATCAACTGATTGGCAGAGTAACAAAACCGAATCACAAATTGCGTGGCCGTGATTAAAGGCGTTATTTTAAAGGGGATGCTTTAATACCATGCAAAATATTAGAACGGAGAATATAATGAACCTTAATAGTAGTCTTCCTTTACTTACTAAATGTACGAATTTATCGAATCTGCCTCCTCCCAAACCAAAGGCAGAAATAGTTAATCGACTAAACACACACACTTTCAATTTTCACCGTACAGTTGGCTAAAAAAAGTAGAAAGAAACATATTTATAAAAAGCAAATCATTGTCGTGACTTTAAAATTGGTACGATTTTTCTACTGAGTGGTTTGATTTTATTATTAAACAATTTCGCATCCCTGAAGTATGCCGGGCCTAATATAGGGTGTTCGAAATCTCGGACTTTTAACAACATGGGCTGCAGCCGCCCTGGGGATATTCGACTGGTACATTTCGGAACGTTAATTATATAATTGATTTATGCATGATTTTGTGGTAATTTGCGTCCTTCCATTGCACAAAGTAAGCGTAATTTATTTAAATAGAATACAAGAGTATAATATCAAATATTAAAAACAGTCATTTTATACGTGGAAAATATATAACGACAAATCGGAGACGCACAAGAAATACAGCACAAGCAAGAAAAACAAAAATTTGTCGGGACACGTCGAAAATTGGAAAAGTAAAAGAGTGTGTATGAGACGATATATGATTGTGAATGAAGCATGACAGATATGTGTGGCGTTTTTCTGGCTACTCCCTAAAAACCTCAACTGCATATGAATATGTACAACATAGAAAAAAAAAGAAAAAAAAACACTCGACAAAGTTCAGAGCTAAACTCAAAACTCAAAACTCAACTTTTGAGAAAATCATATCCATAAATAACAGAATTGCCCTAATTGACACAGTTAGGCTAACCCGTTAGCATCTAAACTCACCAGTATAATAATGTATTTTCGTGCAATGATCCCGATCCTCAATCCTCGATCCACCGCTAGACAAAAAATTCGACATTTTTTTACAGCCCGCCACAAATGTAAATAACTAATATAATACGTAAATATCAATAAGGTAATTTTAGCTACAGCTTTAGGTATTTAGATGTTTAATGGTAAATTTATCCATAGCTTTTAAGTTTTTTAAAGCGCCCTTGTGGCGATATTTCACCTAACTAAAATTAGCCAAGTATGTTTATTATTATAGAAGTTGCGATTCTTTATATCCAGAGTGGTAAATACTCTAAGTATCGCCCTGGTGAAAGACCACCATTAAAAATCGAAACGTTGCTAGAAATACTAATAATATTAGGATACTTTGTATGGTGAGTTTTTGTGAAAAATCACCTCAAAGGCGCTGTAAAACGGCTTTTAGCTGTGTTTGGTGAATAGATCTGAATGGCCAGGTACTTCCCAACCTTCCCCTTCCCCATCTCCTTCCCCTCCCCAATACCTTCAGCGTCACAACATACCCCAATTGGGGATGCCATAGTCTCACTGGCTCTAGACGGTTGGGAGCAGTTGGGTTGGGACTCTTGTGCGGTATTCACTTAATAAAAAAAAAGCGTGTGATGTTTTTTGATGATTGCACAATTTTTGACCAAAGTGTTATTAATTTTCCACACTGGCAATAAAAAAAAAGGATGGCAGAAAGTAAATAGTATTATTTCAGGTTTTTTTTCTTGCTTTCATCCACCCATTTCAAATACAGAAAACAAATAATTGTGCCTGCAATATAGGTAAGTACTTTAACGCTTGCCTAGATTTGAAAAGATTCTTTTAAAGAAAAAAAAAGTTTGCATGAGACTAGGACATAATCGTGGTCTAATACAAATATGTCAAACCACAAATTGATTGCCTCCTACGAAATACACACTCGTTTATAAAAGTTCACACTCGTACATAAGTATGTGCGTACGTAAGTACGTTCTTAAAAAAATATATTTACAGTTAATTTTAAATCGATAAACTTCTGGTTTTACCTACTTCATTAATCTATATCCTTTGTATCAATACTAAAGCAGTGCAATTTGTCTTCTTCTTCGAAGTTTTTTTTTTCGTATCGTAATACACATTAGGAGATACCCGCGGCGAAGAGAAACACGGAGATGGTTTCAGAGCTATGGGGAAACTTGTAATACAAGGTGGAATCATTTTATGGGAGGTCTGAGCCTCTCGCATAGCCGGCGAGAGGCTCAGACCTCTGTAAAAAGTTTTATAGAGTAGAAATCGTAAAATTATAAACTAACCACTAAGCCATTTCTCCGCGGAGGTAGGCAGAGAGGACGTACCGCCATGCAACTCTGTTTTGGCACACACTGCTTTTTTTAAATTCTTTTATTCACATTCATATATTCACATTCTCTTTCGCCTAACTATAATTATCATTGCTCTGTTTTGAAGAATTTGAAACTTGTTCTTATATGTCGTTACACAAGAAAAGAATCGTTGAACAGTAATGCAAATGTGGAGCAATAATGAAGAGGTAATGAAGTAATAATAATGAAATCTTATTTGTAAGTCACTAGTTATAAGTTATACTCAGTAGTAAGTTACTAGCTATAAGTCCTTATTGTAAGTCACTAGTTGAAAATATTAGTTGTAAGCCATTAGTAATAAATCTTAACTGTAAGTTATTAGTTATAAGCTTAAGTGATAAATTATAGGTTAGATAAATTAATTTGTAAAGCGCCCTTGAGGTGATTTTCCCACAAAAACGGCGATATAAAAGTTATTCAATTTTCTCGGGCGTCCCCGAATTCTTCTTCCATTCACTTTTGCATGATATATTCTTTTCACACTCCTTCCTTCGTTCACTCGTTCTAAGCGTACAAACTATCTAAGCGTCCCTTTCTTGAGCATTTAGTCTACTTTCATCCCTCCTCCACCAGTTACATGCTTCACTGACATAGATCAGGGTTGGTATAAGCACTCTATTGTGGACTGCTAGCTTCGCTTCTTTGGGCATTTTTTTTATTTGCGCCAATAGCGTTCAGTCCTCCATTAATGGAGTTTTGTACATTTACCCTTCTTTTAATATCCTTATCAGCCTTTCCATCTTTTATCAATAAACTTCAATGAAAAAGTTATTTTCAAAAATCGATTTGCTGGGTAAAAACAGTTTTTTTCTAATATTTTTGTGAAAATGTCTGAAAACTAGCTCGTGGCTTTCAAAAAAGCCTGCTTCCGGTTAGTAGATACTCAGAAATCGAGAGAAGGGTCCCTGACCTCCAGGGCTGTCTACCTCAATCGTTAATAATATATAACCTAACAAATCGTAGCTTTGATCAATTATTGAATCATCAAAATTATGCCAATTAATAAATTTAAAATAGCCTCTCAGAACCATTTAAAATACATTAGTAATATCAAGTAGTATTAAAGTTATTAATATCAAGACAAAAAAGATGAAATATTAATTAGTAAACTTTATTGTACAAGTAACTAATATAAAACTAAGAATTTTATTATTCACCTTCAGAAGTCATAATATCTCGTTATGATTTATTGTTATTAATAATGTGTGATTGCTAAATAAAATATTTTTTTTCTATCGTACGGACGTGCAGTTTACGAATCTACCAAGATCAAAGTATTTCTATTAAGATATGCGTCTAATGGTTTAAAGTAGTTAGGCACGTGCCCGAGTATGTTTATTTAATTGCCCATTGTAAGTGTTAAATGTATTTAACTAGAATATCTTAGCAGCCAAAGCAGGCAATCTAATATGCTTTTATAAATGTATTATTATCTGGTTGGACTTGAGTTTATTTTTTAACTGTTAGAAAGTTTGAACAAAAAAATATTATTATTGGGTAGAAGTTAATTATTTTTAAATACTTAATTATAAATTTAATATTGTTTACTCATGTTTTTTTCATAAGGTACCTACCAATTGGGAAGTGAGTAGATAAAACTATGATAATAATACTCGTATATATCGTGTGAATTGTTCAAAGTCGTGATAGCAGATCAGATATACAATTTATGATTCTGCTCTATAAAGATCATGTAATTATTTGTTTTTGAATGTGCAGGCAATTGGTATTGAAATGCAATAAAGAAAAATGTGTTTGTAGATATTGTTTAAACAAATTGTGCAATCGAAGTGAAACAAAAAATTAGAAATTAATCAAATATTAAAAACAAATTCATGAGTATAATGTTAGGAAGGGAAGTATATTGAGGTGATTTCCCCACAAAAACGGCGCTATAAAAGTTATCCATTTATTATTATATGTATAAATGTACTTTTTTTTCCTTGAATTAAAATTATGTGGATTTCGAAATTTCCATTAGTTAATTACAAGTTGGGTAATTTGGCTTTCTAGTCTCCTAAAAAATGTTAGTAAAAAAGTGTTAAAAGGTTTTTCTTCTAACTTAAAATTCTTTGAATCTAAATACCACAAATTCATACGCTTTATTTGAAATTTTATACTCTTAGGTTCTAATACATTTTTAAAATCTGTTGATGTACACATGCACTGCTTTACCAATATCTAAACCTTTTTCCCTCATGATTTATGATAACGATCATAATTTTAGATAGTTTTAATTTGTATACATATTATATTCTCCTTGTTAGATAATATTGTTAGCTTACTTAATTTAGTATGAAGCGCACTTGAGGTGAAATATAACAAAACTGCACTTCATAAGTTCACTGATATTATTATTATTATTAATACCTACCTACTGTTAATGATATGGCTATAAATATATTATCACTACACATTGTTGAGAAAGTTAATCATATGAAATAGAAAACCCGTAAAACTATTGTAAACATTGATTGTTCTACATCTCACTGTACTTAAAGAATGATTTAATTGCGTTATATTAATGAATTTTATAGCTGAAAACCACCATTAAAATATTGACATAGGTTCCTAAATAGAATCTGAAAAATAGTGATTTGGGTAAAGTATTTTAATTTCGTAGTTTTGTTATCAGACTTTGCTAATCTTAAATCAAATTTGCATGCGCCCAATGAATCACTGAAACTTGATTTATTGCTGGATTAAGAGATTAACTTTGACAAATAGATCAGAATTTCGAACATTTAATGTGATTGAAAATCTTAAATTGTTTTGGAATTTTGAAAACTATTCAATTCTTAAAGAGTAATGTCTCGGTCTTAACCTATTTTTTGTTATCTGTGTTTTTTTAATATTCTTTGACGAGTTATTTCAATAATCAATATTACATTGAAGCGTATACCTTTAATATGTTTTTATTAGAGAAGGGTGAATGCAGGAAACTCCATTAACGAAGGACTGAACGCTGTTGGCGCTAATAAAAAAATGTTCAAAGAAGCGAAGCTAGCAGTCCACAATGGAGTGTTTATACCAACCCTGATGTATGGCAGTGAGGTATGGGACTGGCAGAGGAAAGATGAAAGTAGACTGAATGCTGTAGAAATGTGATCCTTGAGGCGGATGTGCTAAAATTATGTATGACTGTGTTAAAAATGTGGATATCCGGAAAGAATGCACGACTCGTGTAAGTGTAATTAAAAAGAGACGCTTTTGAGTTTTGGGCAAGTAAAGAATATGAAGGAAATAAGAAGTTGGGTGCGCCCGAGGAAGACATGGCACGATCAAGTTAATCAAATACTTAGGTCAGGCCATGTGAAAAGTCAGGATAACAGAAGAGTATGTAGGATTGTGAATGAAACAAGGAGTGTGTGCCAATACAGAGTTTATGGCGGTCCGTCCTATCTGCCTTCCCTTGCGGATAAACGGCGTGATTCTTAGTTAGTTAGAGTGAAACGTGTTTTATTTAACGTAGTATTTCATTACATCATAATTCATTAGAAACCAAAAATAACTTTGTGATTGTTCGTTTGAGACGCCACGAATTTACACTTTTCGCATAAATCTGCCTCTATTTTAGCAAGAATTCCCGCTAGGATGTGTGCGTTAAATTCACAACAATAGGAGAGGTCTCTCCAATACCAGGAACATCTCAAAGGACCAAATTACAAGAGCCAGCTAACGAGCCTACAGGAGCCCGCCGCATGCAGTTCGGCCGGCCGATCGGAGAGTTAGTGCGCGGTTTCAGCATTTCAATTCAACCCTAAAAGTAACACACCGACATATTTTTCGTGCAATATATCAAACATTACACGATCCCGCGTGATTTACTGGTTGAACCATGGCAATTTCCTGCCGGTGCCGAATCTATGCAGGCTCGCATAAAACATTCGTCAATTCGGGGCCACCGGGTCGAAAATAAAAACCAAACACCCGCCGTAATCTGAATAATCTTCGCGGAGATTTATGCATTTTGCTGAAATCCAAAATGACTGGACGGAATTGTAGTCATTGTTTGGATGAGGCATGCGGCTGAAGGTAAATCCGCTCTGGTATCAAACTTTTTTTTTCTCTACTCGGCTTTTGTACGCCGCACTTAACGCTGTAACAAAAACGACTTAAGTCGTATTCGTTAGCTTCAAAAAAAAATCCTTATCTTCCAAATCTTAGTTAGCATAAATAGATTATTTAAAAACATACCAGAACTAAAAATAAAATAATACAATTTAAAAAGAGAAAATTTTGTGATGCGAGCAAATCTGTAAAATTGTTCAAATGATAATGTTTTGAAATTCGGAATTCATACGGTTTAAATCTATTTCCGTGATCTTTACATAGGAACGGTTAGTACGGAAAGTTGGAATCATAATCTCTAACTAAATCCCCA
Organism: Drusus annulatus; assembly: GCA_022651775.1. Lineage (NCBI taxonomy): Eukaryota > Metazoa > Arthropoda > Insecta > Trichoptera > Limnephilidae > Drusus > Drusus annulatus. Next base: position 1,514,163 of record JAGWCC010000006.1, read on the forward strand.
CCCAACAAAATTCCTAACAAATTGAAAGTCCCATAACAAAAGGTCAACGAGGATCAACAAGTCATAAATTCTGACTCCACGTTGAGTTCTACATTTTAACGAGTTGTCTCTTAAATTCACCTGTTGTGGATCATAAAAGCATTGCAGATTTCACCGACTTGGACTTCTTCTCCCCCTCTGGCCTTGAGCCTCCCGAACGCTCCATCCCTCTCCCCCGCGACAACCCCAGTCCGTTACGCAGTGGAGTCGCAGCGTGTATTCCACGGTATACGCTCAACGCCCCGCGACCTCTACTACATTGTTCAAATCGTGCCACCGGGTGGACACAAGTCACCTGACGTTTAATTAATATCAAAAGCTGGTTTTTCATTGAAAAACATACGCTATAAAACCTTATAGAGTTGGCGTTATAATGTTTCGAGTCGAAACCCCAAGGGGAATAACGTAAATATTACCAAGGTACGCAATACATATACGAGGCCTGTTCAAAAGAGAAGATGAATTTTCGTGGGCTGTGTACATTCGATTATCGATTTTTTTTGTTTTGTAATGTTAATAATATTTGGATAATTTGTATAGCGCCGTTTTTGTAAAAAATCACCTCAAAAGCAAAAAATCGAAGAACACAGAAAAACGCAACTAACCTTTCCAGTTGTCAAAAACAAACCACTAATCCAAAATGGCTGATAATGCTAACATATGATAAACATATGTGTAGCAACCAGTGGCGGCTCGTGACTTTTTAGTGTGCTAGAGTGCTAAGATTGAAAGAAAACGTCATTATTGATGCTGTTATAGCCGAAAATTATTTTTCCTTTTTTTGTTAAAGAGCATTTTTCGTATGAAGATTTTTCAGCAAGCCGTGCAGTGCACCACCAAAACTGAAAAATCTTGAAACTCTTCATACATAAAAAAAATTTTTTTGAAAAAAAATTAACATCATTTTCGACTACAACAACATCAATAACGTCGTATTTTTCAATCTCAACACTCTACTTCACTAAATAGTCACGAGCCGCCACTGGTAGCAACATAACAAAAAAAATTGATAATCGAATGTACACAGCCCGCGAAAATTCGAAATTCACCTTTTCTTTTGAACAGGCCATGTATACGTTTGTGGTTAGGTAAGGTTATGACTATGATTCTGGGGTTTCTTTCCTACGATAAGGAAGTTAATCTTACAGTTACAGATAATTCTTGAAAGTTTTCCCCAAGTGTTCAAAAGCTTTTAAAAGGTATAACACCATGTGGCTGATCGGAATCGTTTATTTATAACCATCCATATTACAAAAACGCACCTGAAGAGGCTAGAACATATGCTCAAGATACCCAAAAATATAACAAAATTTACGTAAAATCATTCCTATCTACCCCTGACACCCTCTAAATGTACAAACAACGTAATCTAAAAGAGAAATGTACCAGTTTACAATCTACAAAATTTAAATGCAAGCATTTGCACATGATATCATTAATGCACCTCTAACCACAGTTGACACAGGAAGAAGGAAAAATATTCTCTGCCTCTGCTTAAATTTTCTAACTAACCATCGCGCCATTTCTCCGCAGGGGTAGGCAGAGAAGAAGGACCGCCGTACAACTCTGTCTTGGCACACACTCCTTATTTTATTCTCATTCATACATCGTCTCATACACACTTTTCTGTTATGCTGACATGGCCCAACTTAAGTATTTGATTCACTTGATCGTGTCTTGTCTTCCTCGGACGTCCCTCACTTCTTCTTTCATTTACTTTCGCATCGTGTACTCTTTTAAATTAACTTTTATACAATACAATATATATGAATGTACCAGTCTGGAGACGACCGTAACAGGTTGACACCGGCCCGGTCCCAATACAAAATAGTAGGAAAAAGTTTTTAAAATTGTATCCAATAGTTGCAAAAATATAAATATTTATATCAAAGAATTTTTATCAAGAAGAGTGAAGTAGTTCAGTATATATACTCAGGCAAGAAAACTATCTTTTAAATAATAATTTAATTCGATCGGTTAGTAGCTGAGTGGACAAATGCGTCGTGATTCTCACCCGGGCGTCGTGAGTTCAATTCCTCTGCTAGCTAAGTCCTTCATAAATTGCACAAGCAACATCTCCCGCTTTCTATGATAGCAGTAGAAGTTTTTCTAAAATATTATTAGGTTATTCGTAACCCAGAAATGTTTGTCATTCTTTTACAAAATGTATCAATAAATAATATCAATACAAAAAGAATAAGGCTTTAAAGGTAATTATAATTTAAATATAGGATTGTTTGAAGGCACTTCGTCATAGCGATGGGTCACGACTATGAAAAAATGGTTAAAAATAATGATGAAAAATTTAAAAAACCTCTGTTTCCGTATTTAAAAAAAGATCCAAATAATGCAGTAGCGTAGATCAAAAACGGTCTTAAGGAAAAGTTATAATTTTAACAAAATCTTTTTTCAAATTGGGGGTAATAAATTAGAAATTGCTAAGATAATTCTTGGTAATCCTGTGCATATAACTCTTGGCTTTATTGATTACGGCGAGTCGTCCGTTAGAGCCGAGCAAGTTACGAGTATATATACTGCGTTAGCCCCGCCGGCCCCCGACTTTGCCACGCCACGCCACGCCGCCACGCCGCTGCCACGCCACGCCGCTGCCTCCGCCACTGCTCCACATTTTCGCTATTCATTATTTTCCCTTTCGCAGGGGTCGCAATCGCAAGATCGATTTTCATATTCCCTTTCATCTGGAAAAATTACGCACCTACCCACCCACAGAGGAAGCCGTTACTCATTTCATGAATGTGAATATTTTTGGGTTCAATTCTGCTAAGAAATACGACCCGAATTCAAACTACCATCGACGCAGTAATACGAATACAAAAACTTGAGCAGTTCTTTTTTAAGTGGAACATGAGTCCTATTACCAAGGTCAAGGAGACTATGGCAACTCCCACTGGGGAATGTTGGAAGGCGGAAGGAGGAAGACGGAAGGAAATGCGGATGAGAGAGAAGAAGTTTGGTGTTATTCATATCTCGTTTCTGAACACAACTATCTCAAATAAAGTTTATTTAAAAAGTAAAGTTTCAATACTGAGTGGTGTTTTCTCACAGGGGCGGTGTTATTAGTATGTTTTACTCTGAAACGTAGAGCAAATAAGCGTAATATGTACGTATACATACTTTTCGTTTGGATTTGTTACACCGTTAGCTTCTAGTAAATTGTCGTATAATCTGTTGATGTAAGCATGCACTGTTATACCCATATCTGAATATTTTTTCATGATTCCAGATAAATATCATGATTTTAAATAGTTTTGATTTGCATACACATCTGTTTTGTAATATTTTCTCGTTGTTATATTAGGTTGGGTGATTTTGTGTGAAGCGTACTCGAGGTGAACTATCACCAAACTGTAATACATAAATTAATGATAATAATATTTTGATAATTTTGATAGCGCCGTGATTAGGCAGTTGGGACTCTTGTGCAGTATTCAGTGTAAACAAAAACTAAAACAATCTAGACAAGTATTCGTGAGATGAAGCATTTTTCAAGATTTTGAAAAATTTAAATAAAAATAAAATGTAAATTGATGTTATTTAGAAATATAATTATTGGAGATAATGTACATTTTATCAATTCTTTATCATTATTGTTGTATTCTTTTAAATCAAGCGTAGCAGTAGTGGCCGAATGTGTTTGAAATGAAGTCGTAAACATTTCTGTCCTAAATGTTGGAGACGGGCGCGGGACCCGAAAATATTTACGCAATGGAAGATTTGGGTCATTCACGTTCGCCACTTCCTGCGCTTCTATGATTTATGTTCTCGTATTTCTGGTCGCCTAAGTTATGTCCAAAGTAAGAGAATTTACTGGGAGTGAATACGAGTTCACATTAGTTTAATATCTAAACACAAACAACGAAGAAGTGTTTCACCGTAAAACAAAGAAATCATTTGATTTTTTAACTTGCTAACTTTGTCGTAGAAGCTAAATAATAATATTATATTTTTACCAACAATTATATTTAATTTATTTATATGTGACTAGCTCTGAATAGCGAGGTACTTCTCAAACTTCCCCTTTTTCATCTCCTTCTACTCGAAACTACCTTCAGCATCACAACATACCCCTATTGGGAATGTAATTGTTTCACTGGCTCTAGAAGGCTGGGAGCAGTTGAAACTGTCGTGCGGTATTTACGTAAAAAAATATATACGAGTATATACCATCATCAGTGGAAAATTCATAATTGCCATGGTTTGTTATTCTAATTATATATATGGGTGTGTTAATTGATGATTTGTTGTTGATTTTCACTAAAATAAATTAAAAAAAACTGCACTGTGAATAAATTATTTGAATTAGAGCCTTTTACACTGATCGTAGCTCATAAATAACAATCCATCCACGCAATCAAAGCAGCTATGAAAATAACATTAAATAAATCGTAGGCAATTCAACTCCTGTTCTGGTTTCATGAGGCAAAGAAAACAAAAGGATATACATAGTTTAGTTGTTGGTCCATTTTGTTTTCTTTTCTCCAGACTGAAATTCTCGAGGGTTCCATGATTACAGGTTACTGGTTGGTAAGGGTACAGGTACAGCCTCACCGGAGAGGCTCTATCTCGTCAGTCTTGGTGGACTGTGTGAAGCCTCTGCGGGCAAATTAGATCGGGGTAGGGTACTCTTTTTCTCGGGTCTGACCAGTTCAACGTGAGACTTCAAAGCTTTTAAGAACGTATGTACCTAAATCGTCACTTCATTTATTACGTGGAAAAAATTAAACTTTGTTTATAAAGGTTTATTTACATTTTTTAAATATATTTTTTTATGGTGAATACCGCACAAGAGTCCCAACTGTTCCCAACCGTCTAGAGCCAGTGAGACTATGGCGTCCTTAATCGGGGTATGTTGTGAGGATGAAGGTAGCGGGGAGGGAAAGAAGATGAGGAAGAGGAAGGTTAGGGAGTACCTGACTATTCAAATCTGGTCACCAAACATGGCTAGAGCCATTTAACGCAACGTTTCGATTCTGAGTGGTGGTCTTTCACCAGGGCAATACTTAGAGTATCTACCACTCTGGAACGTGCCACAAATATATCTACTACATATTATATTATATGAATGAAAAAAAATATTTGCAACCGCCGGGATTTAACTCACGACCTCTGGATTCGTAGTCGAGCGTCTTACCACTAGACCACGGAGGCATACAGACCGGTTTTGACACAAATGTGCCTGCAATGTTGATGATATTGAGCAATTTTGACAGAGGCATTTTAGTGAAATATAACCTCAAAGGCACCTAAAATAGCTTATTTAATCAATTGATTGATTGTGTTTTTCAAATCAATATTCCTTAATTTTCTAAATGCCCACTTACGTATTTTTTGATAAATAGCTGGTGGCCATCAGATTAACATTTTCATAATTTAATTTTATCAAATTAAATAGATATTATTATTATTGGGTTCTGCCTATTTTAAGGTTTTATTTTTAGTGACACAGTTTGATAATGGCCTCAATCGCCTGAACAGCTGTCACTGAAAATAGAAAAAAAACTTTGAAAAAATAGTAATATTAAATTTGATACAATTAAATTTTAATTGAGTTCTTCAAATTAAAAACAAAAGCATAAATAATTCAAATTTACAATTCATAAGTTTTCACCGAACAATTCTTGTAATTAAAATGTTACGCAAATGAAGTCAGTACCCGCCTTGCGATTATAACTCGATTCAAGGGGCTCTTGACCACTTCAAGCACTCATGTTTATTTACGTTCGGTATTTTGGACCGGGTGGGGTTTGTCTATAAGCCCATAAATTAATACAAAATTTGACGGTTTTTTATCGAAATAACATGCGAAGCCTACCGCTTTAATTCGGCAACCTTCTGTATGACCTATTGCGTTTTGGGGTAGATTTCTTTGATCAATATCGCAGTTGAGAAAATGAAACCGCCTCGTGTTTTACGAGGTAAATTAGGGGTTAGAAGTTTATTTCTTGTAAGGTTTTTCGTCAATATCGGGGTGAGTTGTGTTACAAATAGTTGTAGGTCTCTTAACCAGAGTTGAGGCCGGGACAATACTCACACACAGACATAGCTTACGTACAGTGTTTTGCGTTTAAAAAAACTGAATGTTCTTGAAATACAGTTCTCAATAAAGGACTGAATTTAAAGGAGTATTAAAAAAATTAATGCAAGGTATCCAGTAATTCGTAGTATTCCTCGATTTGGGACATTCTCGAGCACGAGCATGGATTCTGATAATAATATTATTTTCAACAGTAGCCGGCCAAACAGCATGAATAAGACACGCTTTAAGCGCACTTTCAATCTACTATAAGAATCATCGTAAGCACTTGCTATTACTTTTCCACTATTGACAATAAGTAGGCATAAACAAGAAAGAGGGCACATTTTTTATGAAGCATCGTAAATACATCGTCACTGGAGCGTATACCGATACACAATACACCCAACGCTATTCATGTGTTGTTTGTTTCAACTCTGGTTGCGTTACCTATTCCTTACCTAACCACAGAGTACTGCCTATCGACCCATTCGGCTTTTCGCTCTTATTTCAGAATTCACGGATTCAAAACTAACAAACAAAAAATCCATTTGAGTAGAAGATTATTTTAGTGTCGCTTTATTAAGGCAGACATTCCAGTAGCCAAACGGTGCTTGAAATCGAAACAACTTAAGCTGTATTTATTTCCTTGATTACTCCCACAGTGGTGTTTATATAAACAACCTTCTATTTATCTTATTAATATTAATCTGAACGCGCAAGATTCTGCATTTAACAACACCTACAATTTTCCCAATTTAATAGTGTATTGTAATGATATTTGGTGTAATTTACATTAAGTATATAAATTTAATATTACATACAATATTCCGGTATGAACTCTTTTATCTATGTATCATAGCATCAACTATTTTTAGTTAATAAATATCTGTAATGGTTAATAATAGTAATAATATTTGGATGATTTGTATTGCGCCGTTTTTGTGAAAAATCACTTCAAGGGCGCTGTATAGTTAGACCTGTTACTTAGTATTATTTTTTTCTTTTCTTTTACAATATTTTTTAACCTGTTATTTATTGAATATTATTAGTTATTTTTGTATCTGCTATTCAATACTCTTTTTATTTTGTTTTACATATTTTTTTGCACTTGAGGTTATTGTTTAAAAAAAAAATGTTAACATGTATTTAAAAGCCTATAACGGGAGTAAATAAATAAATAAATTATTAGTTACTTACTTAACTGGTAGGTTCTATCAGATAGACACACTTTTAACTTATAATTATGTTTTTTTTTTTCGACTTAGGGCATGGGAGCGAAATTAAAAAATGGGTTTTCTGAATTTGTCGTACAGTACAAGATTTGGTTAAAATTTGTATATCCAAAGGTGATTCGTCGAAAGACACCTATTAAATACCAGTATATTACCGTCTATCTTTCTTTCACTGTGTCTCTTCCCCGAACAATCGTAGAGAAACAATTATTTCTTCTCACCCATCTCGCCGGCAATCTAATGCGAAAATACTACAGAGTCGGTTGCTGGGTAGATACTCCATTAATTACAACGGATAGTACACAGTACACACGCGTATCTTCGAGCATTCATCTAGTGTCGTCGGAGCTGCGGAGTCTCCTGCGTTTTATATTGGGAGGGAGTAGGTACGTTTATAGTTTGTGCAGTGCCGCTGCAGTGAACGTGACGCTTCGGCAGTTTTGTAAAACATTCACGCGTAGCTATTCCCAAATTACCTTTTTTAAATCGCCGAGTCAGAGACAAAATAAACCACATTTTCACCACAAAGCCAAGATCAACAACATTTTTCAGTTATTCTACCGATATTTCGCAATAACAATCTTCATATTGCCTGCACAGTCGAGTGGTAAGACGCTCGCCTACGAGTCCAAAGGTTGCAAGTTCAAGCCAATAACTTTTTATTTAATCAATATGTGTCATAACACATTTACAAAATGGAAGAAAAATTCGCGGTCGCCCGAGGAAGACATGGCAAGATCAAGTGAATCAAATACTTGAATCGGACCACGTGAAGAGTCAGAATAACAGAAGAGTATGTTTGAGACGATGAATGAATGTGAACGAAGCAAGGAGAGTGTGCCAAGTTGTATGGCAAGTTATATGACAGTCCATCCTCTCTGCCTACCCCTGCGGGGAAACGGCGGGATGGTTAGTTAGTTATAACACATTTTGATTCATACAAAAGTATATACAATATATATTCGGGACGTTCCAGAGTCGTAGATACTCTATATATCGCCCTAGTAAAAGACCACCATTCAGAATCGAAACGTTGCTTGAAATGGCTTTAGCCGTGTTTGGTGACCAGATCTAAATAGCAAGGTACTTCCCAACCTACCTTTTTCCCATCTATTTCTCCTCACTACTACCTTCCACATTTCATCACAACATGCCCCAGCTTGGGATGCCATAGTCTCACTGGCTCTAGACTCTAGATGGTTGGGACTCTTCTGCGGTATTCACTATAAAAAATTAGTCTACTGCGTCAGTATTGTATAGAAGTTTTACCTTCATATTAAGCTCGCAAAATTAATGGCTAAAACAAACAATAAATAAATTTGGTATAAAAATTAACGTGGTGTGAAAAGAGCTTAACGTTAATCAGGCTCCGCTGTTAGTTTAAGGCATTCATTTACGTGGATCGTTTCTTATTCACCGGGTCATTGAGGCTGTACCGCACTGAGCGGATCGCGGATACGCTCGCCGTGATAGATATACTGCCTGCTACGCGTGGTGCATCGGAGGCGACCGCCGTATAATCAACGGGTAATTGAATTAAATTCAAATTCAACAAAACAAGACATTAATTGAATTGAATTGCTTCATTCATACAGATATACCTGCGCGGTGGGAATTTATTGTTATTTCGCCAGCGATTGCCCGTGCCTTTGAACTGACTACTAACTGCTCGCACCTACCTTTTGTACTGCGGGAGAGCGCTCAACGCTGTAAAGCTTCCTTTGGTGAGAGGGAAAATTAACCTTAATATAGTTGCGCTCTTACTTGTTTATTAGCTGTGAGTTTTTTCTATTTTTTCATTTCTTACTTGAGAGTTATAGCTATTTTTAGTTATTTGATTTAATTATTTTTTTTGAGGCTTCCTAAGATGTTAACAAACCAACTATACAAATAACAACAATGTTTTGATGATTTGGTTTTTGTGAAAAACCACCTCAAGGGCGCTGTACAGATCTTATTTTCTAGTTATATTAATATTTATTTAAAGAAAAAACATACAAGAACATACTAACCTGGCAGGTCCCCTCAAATAGACCCACTTATTAACTTAAAATTATAATCATGATTTAATTTTTTTTTAATTTTTTATTATTATTTTTCCGATTTTAGTGCATGAGAGTAAACTAACTAACCATCACGCCGTTTTCCCGTAAGGTTAGGCAGAGATGACGGGACGTCCATTTCATCGTTTCATTTATTTATTTCATCGATAGCCTTCTATAGAAGTCTTTGAATTAAAGCAATTTTTCGTTAAGCTGGTGAGAACTAACATTTTATTCGTAGTCATCTAAGTATCACATTGATTAATTTATTTATAAACTGACGGAATATTGTCCAATCACAAAAATAAAATAAAAAAACATGAAATGGGAAAAGAGCAACAGAGAAAGAACAGCATATACGTAATATTAAATTAAGCAATGGCAAAAATAGGACAAAATATACATAAGAAATAACATTCAAATCAAAGCCGAGGTTAAATCAAAGTTTTGGTAAAGTCATAGAGAAAGACAAAAATCATTTAGACTGGTACCAAAAATTTCAAGACCGTGGCTTGAGTTAGCAAGTCTCAACATTCTGGACAGTCTAAAACGGCTAGGTTTTCAATCATAACATTAAACAATTTAAAAATTGATATCAGTTCCTTTTCAAATATGCTTTTAACGCTTTAGACAAAAAGCTAACTTTACTATGAGATCATAAACATACCACAAACAAATTCATTCCACAAGATAGTAATTCTCTTTTCAAATCTAATCTTTCTAAAAACGACTATTCTATATCGATCTATTTTAGTTTGTAGCACGCACTCTTGGAGATGGTAGGTATCACACTATGCGCTTTTATCAAAGAACGACCGTAACACATATTATTGATTTATTAATAACAATTGTGGATGACAGTCTCATTTCATAAAAAAAATATCGTTTTCAATAAATACAATCGTCGTAAAAAAATTGTGATCAAAGGAAAAATAATTACATTTTGTAGTTCATTGATTGCGGTATTATTTCAAATGGATAAAATATTATTAAATATATCTAGACTGAATAAATACATGTTTAATAAGTTTATGAATTATGACTCGGCATCTTCATATGAATCACAATAATTCTTAAGAGCTGGGTAGCACTATTCACCATGTATTTTTTTTGTGAATACCGCACAATAGTCCCAACTGCTCCCGACCGTCTAGAGCCAGTTAGACCATGGCATCCCCAATTGGGGTATGTTGTGAGGTTAATGGTAGTGTGGATGGGAATGATATGGGGAAGAGGAAGATTGGGAAGTACCTGCTTATTCAGATCTGGTCACCAAACACGGCTAAAGACATTTCAAGCAACTTTTCGATTCTGAATGGTAGTCTTTCACCAAGGCAATACTTAGAGTATCTATCACTCTGGAACCTGCCGTAAATATACCATATATTATTTTATATGAATTAAAGGTGTTATGACACAAATTAATCAAATTAAATTTATTTGCGCACGCCGAGTTTGATCCCGCGACCATTCGATCAGTAGTCGAGCGTTTACCACTCGTAACCAGATCTGAATAGCCAGGTACATCCTATTCCTATTCTTCCCTTATTTTATTTCCCTTCAAGTCTAACGTTCCCCTCATAACAATCACAAATATAAGGTGTCACTCTATCAGAATGAAATAAACACATAAAAAGCATCACTTAAGTTACAGCAGAAAAGAAATTTATTTTTCATTGCTGAATATGTCCAGTGAAGTTTTTATTTTGGTCGTTAATACGATCGATCGATTAAATATGAATTCAAAATTCACGCAGCTGATAAACGTGAATTGAACAACTAACTAACTAACTTACCATCACGCCGTTTCACCGAAGGGGTAGGCAGAGAGGACGGACCGCCATACAACTCTGTCTCTGCACACACTCTTTGCTTCATTCAAATTAATACATTGTCTCACAAATACTCTTCTGTTATTTTGACTTTTTAAATAGCCTGATTCAAGTATTTGATCCACTAGATCGTGTCATGTCCTCTTTGGGTGCCCTCGACTACTTTTTCCATTCACTTGGGCATCATTTATTCTTTCACTCTCCTTTCTTCGTTCATTCGCTCCACAAGCCTTAACCATCTAAGCGACCCTTTCTTGATCCTATTAAAATATGTGTTAAAGGAATGTTTTTTGTCGTGGCTGTACGTGTACATAGAGAATTGGAAGAAGAAGACTGTGTGGGGAACAGGCCTAATAAATCTACGCCAGTACCTACTCGGTTTCACTTCCTGCGAGTTTCATGAGAGGGGTATCTTCCTACGCCATGCCGACAGCGGTTCTAGTGATATCTAAATAAGAAGAAGGGCCTACCTTGGTATTGTAATTCCAAAGAGTTGTGCAATGGAAAACATACATACATGGGTACCTAGTTGGTACCCAATGGTAGAAATATTAAACCACAGAAAGAGGTAACAAGTATATAGAACTGGTTCTTCCAAATATTTGCTAAACCATTTTTTTTTTAAGAAAAATAAGAGTTCCCGGGTTACGAATAACCTGACAATATTAAAAAAAAACTCCTACTGCCATCATAATAAGCGGAAGATGTTGCCTGTGTAATTATAGAGGACTTAACCAGCAGAGGAATTGAACCCACGTCGCCCGGGTGGGAATCCGACGCGTTTGTCAACTCAGATACTAACCGGTCAAAAGCACAATTTATAAAAAAAACTTACTAACTAACCATCACGCCGTTTCCCCGCAGGGGTAGGCAGAGAGGACGGACAGCCATACAACTCTGCCTTGGCACATTTACATTCATACATACTCTTTTGTTATTCTGACTATTCACATGATTCAAGTATTTGATTTACTTGATCGTGCCATGTCTTTCTCGGGCGTCCTCGACTTCTTCTTCCATTCACTTTCGCATCGTATATTCTTTTCACACTCCTTTCTTCGTTCATACGCTCTACATGCCCAAACCATCTAAGCGTCCTTTTCTTGATCCTATTCATTACGCTCACATCAGCCCTGCATTCTTTCCGGATATCCACATTTTTAATACGGTCACTCATGGTTTTACCGCACATACATCTCAAGGATCTCATTTCCACATCATTCAGTCTACTTTCATCCTTCCTCTGCCAGTTGCATGCCTCACTACCATACATCAGTGTTGGTATAAGCACTCCATTGTGGACTGCTAGCTTCGCTTCTTTGGACAATTTCTTATTTGCACCAACAGCGTTCAGACCTCCATTAATGGAGTTTCCTGCATTCACCCTTCTTTCAATATCCTTATCAGCCTTTCCGTCTCTCGTAAACATGCTTCCTAAATACACAAACTCAGCACAATTTATAATATCATTATTTGAATACAATTTTTTAGAAGCTAAGAAATAACATAAAAAAACCATATTTTTTTAAGTGACCACTTTTGCATCACATTTCTTACCTGAAATGCCCCAAAACGTACCTTTTTGTTGCAATTTTTTGTTTAATTGTTTCGTTAAACGGCAATGATTTTAAATGTTGTGATTTTTTTTACGCGCGGCCTAAAAAAATCTGCATTTTTGTCCTCTAAACAAAGGTCCTATTTCTTTTTTCATGGTAATTTATCTCACCTTGAATTTTTACGACTCAATTGTTATGCATGTTTTCGTATCGTAAATCAATACTATTCCTCAAACGGTAAACCACGTCTATGGTGAAACTTGCGTATCTTGAGGTAGAGCTGTAAACGAACACCATGGAATTCGAAATCTTTTTTCTTTCAATATTAAATCGCAGTATTACAGAATGATACATATGTACATTTTGATTGATTTAATAAGTTGTAAAAACAAGCGATAATTCATATAGATCCGTTTAAAATCAGTTCAACGACAAATGATCAAATAAATAAAAAACTTATAAAAAAATTAAGAAAAAAAACTTTGTATAGGACCACGAATGTTATTTTATTTTTTATCTCCGACCGGTTTCGCTTAGCCTAAGCACCATCAAGGTACAGAACTAAACTAATAATATTTTACTAATATTCGTTGTCTTATACAAAGTTATTTTTTAATTTCTTTACATATAATAATAGTTGTTTATTGGTTAGTGCAAATGTATCAAACAGTTTTTTTTAAATATTTTTTGTGTGTTCTTTAATTTATTCGTACGGTGTTATTGTTACCATAGATATTATTTTAATTTTAATGACCGACCGGTTTCGCTTAGCCAAAGATAATTTTTTTTTTCACTCTGTATGTATACATATAACCGCACACTTTCTATTTTTTGTTTAGTTTAATTTCGTACCCTGATGATGCTTAGGTTAAGCGAAACCAAACGGTCATAAAAAATAAAATAATAAACGGATATTAAATGAAGTTATTTTTTCCATTTCCTTAAATATGTCAAACCACAAAGTGATTGCTCTCTACGAAAGTATTAACAAAATATATATATATATATATATTATATGCCTCTAGTTAGTTTTACGATCGCCATATCCGTGTAAGGCTTAAAGAAAAAATAAGATTTTTTCGCCATTACCACTAATATTAGAAGGTATATTATATATTTTACTTAATAATCGAAAATACTTGATATAATTATGTGTACAGGCTTATAATATTTAACGTAACTACACACAATTTATGAAATCTAACTTAAAATGAACAAATAAATTCCGTACTGTTTAAAAAAAATTGAAAATATAACACATTTGATCCTATAAGACGAATACCTACCACAAACACACAAAATTAAAAACAATTATATATTTTCATTTTATTAATAGATGAGGTAAAAAAAAAACATGTTTTTTTCTGTAAAAAGCTGTAATCTGAAATTCTTCTTCTAAAATGAAAGATTTATTCCCACAAATAAATCTAACTTATTCCAATAACACACACTTTTTAATTTTATTACTTGTTCGTTTTTGTGGAATTATGTTCAACACTGAATAATTTGACGTTAAATGTGCTAATATGGAGTTATAAAGGCGTTTAACGATATCTAGGCGGCAGACTTGAAACGGTATTAACCGGTTTTGTTAAGCGATCGCTCCAGTTGATTCTGTTAAGCTTTATCTGGTACCAACACAGATACCTACACCCGAGTACCTGTAATCAGCTATATGAAGGATACATAGGTAATCCATCATGGCGAGCTTTGGACGTTTTGGATGGGACTAAGTCAAGATTTAAAGGAAATTAAATAAAATTTTCAGAGATGAACCGAATCGGCTGCGAATGACTTGAAATTGTAGATAATTTTAAATACAAAATATCAATAAATAGTTTATATTGGTATCTCTATTTTAGAGAAAAAAAAATAATGAGCACTTCGTTATTTAGTTAGTAAAACGACTTAAAGAAACTTTAAGCCAGGGATTGTTTTTTAATATATATTTATTTATATATCTTCACTGGAAAGGCAAAAGGGCTTAAGCGGCTTAATAAGTTTGTTTTGCATTAAATGCTTTGACTCTCGTTTGATTCTGAAGACTTTAGTGGCCCTTCAGCCATCTAAAATATGCTTACAATTTGAGAGAAACTATAAATTAGTATCTAATAATAGAAAATAAGATCTGTACAGCGCCCTTGAGGTGATTTTTCACAAACGGCGCTATTCAAATCATCCAAATATTATTATTATTGACTCAAGCGACACAAGTTTGTGACTTGTTTAGTTTCTTGTTGTTTTAGGTAACTTAGTGCGAGCATTTAGTTAACTGAGTTTTTTTTTTGCAAAATCTAACGAGGTACTGAAGAGTTGTGAATTTTATTGTCAAAAAAATAAAGCGTTCTAGTGTAAGCTTTCTAAAATGGCGCTTCAGCCCTTTTACCTTTCCGGCAACGATATATAGTCGTGGAATTCTTACACTCGAAAATATATTTAATTAATTTCGACATTTTTTGTGGAAGTTATTATATTCTCAATGAGAAAAGATGATTTTTACCACTTTAATATTTAGACTGGAGTAGGTACCAAAAGCATATAGGTAGGTATACACATATAGAACGGCAAAATGTGTAATTATTGGACAAGCAGGTAACTCGACTTAAAAATATCAGTTGCTTTAATCCACCCATTTCAAAGATAAAATAATGCCTACTAAAATATATTATAGGTAGGTACTTTATAAGGTAGGCACTGGTTTACAAAGATTTTTCTTTAAATTTGAACATTTCACCTAACATCAATACTCAAAAAACTAAAAATAAAATATATATTCAACTAGTTGCACACATGAAAAATCACGGGCTGGCTTACTAAAATGTATCACCATTACTTATTAGTTAATCAAATTTAACAAGAAGGAACAGTTCGATCCAAGCTTTTCGAGAGATGGTCCGTTTTACATATCCACAATTGAAGGTGAATATGTGTTGAAGAATATAGCAGGCTGTATAGCAGGTCAGACGTCTGCCGATAGAATCGATTTCGCGTTCAGCGCGTTTTGAAGGCTACAACAACTTTAGCTTACTCTAACACAAAGCCAGCAATCCGATAATAACCCATACGGATACATGTAATACGAACTCTATATATTTTACCATGTTAAATAGACCCCTATGAACGGCGATTTTACAAAGTACAAAAGCTGCAATAGCGACATATATTATTATGAAGGAATGTACTCACACCGAGACCAAACAAAAATACAACTATATTCTAATTGCAGGTAAGTTTGCCACAGTTACGTTTTTTTGACAAAAGTACCGCCATAAAAATATCTGAGGGTATAAAAAGTAATGGCAGATGCAAAAGTTCCCATTGTAAAGCATTTACCCCAATCTTTATTGCTCAAACAACCCGGCGAAATATTTGTCTTTGAGTAAATAAACCATTTCAGTTGTTCCGCTTTCGAAACGGCTCTTAAACGTATGATAAGTGCTTTTTGATGATACGACGTGAACTTACTTGTCGGCGTTTTGGATTTGGGCCACGTGGAGATAGCACGGTATTATTGTGTCGTACATAATTTTTGCGACACGTAAACAAGTAATGTGGGGGTATTTCGCTAAAATTATGGCTTTTTAGAAGTGTTTTCTATTTAGAATTTTCCTCTAATTTGTTACTTGAATAAATACAACACTTAATATCACATTAACCTGAATAAATAAACGTTCTAAAAGCATTTTTATTTATTTGGCGAGTGATTCTCTGTGATGATTACCGCCAAAAGGATGAAAAGAGATTGTTCGCAGAGATATAATAAATTACACAATTACAAAGTGTCATTTAAAAAATATAATTATCCATAAAACAAGGTAGAAAATTCAATACTTAGAAGGGCGAAATGGTAAATAAAAGCTGGATATTTTAAAGATAATAACTGTCACCTTTTATGTAGTAAGTAGGAAGGTAGGTATCAAATAAGTAACCACATCTCTCGGGTCTGTAGGTTGGCATCTGCCGGCTGTTAAACTCTGAGTTGAACGTGTTGGCTGTATTACGAAAAGGTACAAAAATTGTTTCTTCGCATTGTTTCAAGGTGTCGTATTTATTTATTTTGACCTAAATGCTGCATTATTCATTAGTACTAAATTATTCCACATTTACCGGTGGGTAGGTAAGTGCCCAGTACCACAAACCGTACTGAAAACGGTCTGAGTGTAGCACGAAGAAAGAAAAAGCTCCGCGAGTGTTCCAAAGTTCGTCCACTGAGTCAGAAAAACTTAAAGCTTCCTATATTAATATGATTGTTTAGCAAAACTTCTCAAAATCCACAGCAAGCTCGCAAATAATTAAGCCATCACAATTATGTATGTAAATTGATGATAGAGAAGAAATTTTGATTTAAGAATCAGCAATAAATATTCAACGGTAAGCTCAGGCCGCATGAAATTTCGTAACTTTCGACTTTTCGACATCAATTAATCAGTACGAAAAATAGTATGGAAACTCGATCAAAACCGAATAGTAAGCTCATCCATATTTAAAGAAAGCTTTTCCTCTCCTGTGGAATTTTAAGAAATCTTCGATTTTTTCCTTTTTTGGTTGTTTTTAATATTATAATTATTTTAGATGTGAATACTACAGTTGTGTCCCAAATGCTCCCAACTTTCCGGAGCCACTGAAGCTATCGCATCCCTAGTTGTAAAATGTTGGAAGATGGAAAAGAGGAAAATTGCGAAGTATCTGGCTATTCAGATCTGGTCACCAAACACGGTTAAATCCATTTTAAGCAAATTTTCTATTCTAAATAGTGGTTTTTCACCAGGGCGATACTGAAAGTATATTCTGAACTGAAACGTGCCGAAAATAATACAACCAATTATTTTATACTAATTAAATCTGAAATAACATATATTTATTAATAATATATTGAAATTGGAATTAACTTTAAAGCACTAATGTTTTGTTTTTTTAAATATTGAAGAAAAAAATAGTATCAATAATTTTCAATGAAAGTATAAGACCCATTAAAAATGTCGGTTTCATAAATATTAAAAAATAAATCATTTACGCTCGCCGGGTTTGAACCCGTGAACTTCTGGTTCTTAGTCGGGGATTTTAACCACATAACAACGGAGGTCATAAAATTGTTAATATTAAATTATTGCTATGTTCTTTGTAAGTTCCGAAAAACGAATTCCGGAATTCAAGCACTTATTTACCATAGCGAAAAGATGACAAGGTGAGATTTCCATATAATTTACAGCGGTATTAACGCCTTCGCCACTTTTATTACGAACTGCATGCAAAAAGCTCGCAATTGCTTGTTTTAGGTGTTTTATTGCTGTTTGTACAAATGCTGCATTGAGTTACGACCGTGACGTTAAATATCAGAGCGCAGAGGGTTCTAGAGGTATTCCTTCAATTTTAATAGATAGTTACTCAGCTAGGTAATTAATTCTTCCCTGGTTTGTATTTTAGCGAAATCTCAAAATTGACAAAACACTAATTTCCAAAAAAAATATAGTGAATACCGCACAAGAGTCTCAACTGCTCCCAACCGTCTAGAGCCAGTGGGAATATGGCATCCCCAATTGGGGTATGTTGTGAGGCTAAGGGAAGTAGGGAGGGGAAGGAGATATGAAGATGAAGGTTGGGAAGTACCTGGCTATTCAAATCTGGTCACCAAACACGGCTAAAGCCATTTCAAGCAACGTTTTAATTCTGAATGGTGGTCTTTCACCAGGGCGATACCACTCTGGAACGTGCCGCAAATATACTTAATATGAATTAAATGTGTTATGACTTATGACACATGTTAATAAAATGAGAGTTTTTTGCGCACGCCGGGTTTGAACCCGCGACCTTTGGATTTGCTGTCGAGCGTCTTACCACTCGTCCATACACGCCATTCAATTAATTCTACTTGAATAAAATACCTACGTTGATAACCAAACTTTGAAGTAGACACCACTCTCAAACGAATATCCTTTATGGAATTCTAGAAACATGTTCCCATAAGGCATACACATTTTTATTTCCAGGGAAAAGCCTTATTACTGTCCATTCTTCTCAAGAGAACATTAAAATTATTTTTTACGAAAATCTACAAAAGCTCTCAGTTGCATGACACAAAAAGGGCAGAGACCAAAACGATGTGACGGAAATTAATATTTGTAATATGTACTCACCACTTACTCCCTTTCTTTGATCTGATTACATTCCTCCCCTCTAACTAAATCGGCGAAACCCACAATTTGCGAACGTTCCTCCGCAATATGGGATGTGCGTGTCAACGGTCCGTGAGCGTTTGGCGTGGAAATGAGGTAATCTTCCTACGCGGGGGCACTTATTGTCGGGGATGTGGTCGTATATAATATTAATCGAGAATCACAGACGGCTCTGTGTTACTGGGTCATTTTTAATGCGACAGAAAACAGACACCCTTTCTATTAACGTAGGGATGATAGTTGGGGTGGGCGATCATATGGGAACAAAATACTCACACTCTGGGAAGTACATTGGGTTGGCTCTTTTAAATATTATCTGCGGTATTCTTTGGAGATTTTTATGATGAAATAAGTTACTTAACATATTTTTTTTATATCACGTTTTTTCAAACACTTTATAATATTACACACACATAGTAATATTAATGTTTTTAAGTACCAACATGCCAACTGTCCTTAATGTAATTTTCTTTTCTTTGCTTTAAAAAAATTGTTAATTTGAATTCATACCTTTCATCTGGATCTTTAGACCCTTATCTTTTGGTGAATATTTTTTTCAATCTGTAGTTTGAATTTGTATTCATATTATACATTATTTTCTCCTTGTTATATTAGGTTAGGTGATTTATTATGAAACGCACTAGAGGTGAAATATCACAAAACTGCGATGAATAGGTTCATTGTTATCATTATTGTTATTAAACATGTATGACTGACTAATTACACATGAGGAACTGGCAGAGGAAGGATGAAAGTAGACTGAATGCCGTGGAAATGAGATCCCTGAGACGTATGTGCGGTAAAACCAGGTGTGACCGTATTAAAAATGTGGATATCCGGAAAGAATGCAGGGCTGATGTGAGCGTATTGAATAGGATCAAGAAAGGGACGCTTAGATGTTAACGAAGAAAGGAGTATGAAAAGAATATATGATGCTTAAGTGAATGGAAGAAGAAGTCGAGGACGCCCGAGAAAGACATGGCACGATCAAGTAAATCAAATACTTAAATCGCGTCATGTGAAGAGTCGGAGTAATAGAAGAGTATGTATGAGATGATGTTTGAATGTGAATGAAGCAAAGAGTGTGCGCCAAGACAGAGTTATATGGCGCTCCGTCCTCTCTGCCTACCTCTGCGGGGAAACGGCGTGACGGTTAGTTAGTTAGTTATGTATGACATACGAGTATCATAATAGTACCTACTGTATTCATTTGTGTTGTTGGCATGCCTTTGTGTCTGAAATTATCTCAAATTTTCATTAATTCTGGTGAAATTGACATTTTAAAATATCGTGATTCTTTTTTGGGCAAATACTCAATTTTATCATTCTGTACGGGACCTAGGAGTAAAAATTTCTTATGCAAATTAGTGAAAATGGTAAATATCACACGACTTGGGATTACCTTTTCAGTACTTGAAATACATTTATTCAATCATTAGAAACTAAATAACTTTTTAATGAAAATGAAATAATAACTTTGTATAAGACCATATATTTTTATTGTAATTTTTATGACCGACCGGTTTTGTTCGGCCTAAGAACCGTCAGGGAACAAAATCAAACTTCTAAAAAAATGCGAAGTATGCGGTTATATAAACAGAATAAAATAAAACAAGAGAACAGCGAAAAAACAGAAAAAAGTTGTTATTTCATTTACATTTAATATGTTAAACCACAGGTGATTGGTTTCTACGAAAATATATTTTAAAAAAAACTTTTCGTTTAATAATCACAATTCTCTAGTTAATGTAGTTCTGTCCACTATCACAACAAAGGTAGCTTTTTTGAGCTTTTCAAAAATAAAAAAAAACTGTACGGTATATTTTTCAATTATTATTATTATTATTTATACAACTACAGCTAGTGTATAGATTTAAAAGAATCACGCATTATCAGTATAAAAAATAGAAGTCGTGCATTTTTATTTAAAATTTTACTTAAAACTGCATTAGATTCTCAAAGTTATTCAAATCAAACAAATAACACACATAATTCAGAAGAGTGTGTGTGGACTAAATCAGAAATTCAAAACAAACCATAAAGCAGCGCTTAGAATCCCTACGCCAAGGGTCGTTGACACATGCCCAAGGGTGATGGCTGGGGTTAGCCCTTTCCCTGTACCCCGTACAGCCTGAAAGTTCCGCGTACAAAACGTAAAATGTCACAATACCGTGGGGCTAATGCTACTACCTGCAGGCACTACCCCAGCCGTACAAAAGGCAATTTGTTTTTACCCGATATCGACTACTTTCTGGGTAGTTTCCACTTCCCATAGGCCTAATGATTGAACTTGTTTCTGTCTAGGTATTGGTTACTTATACTATCGTAATATACTCGCCACCTGACGATCCGTGGCTGAGCGGTTAAATTGCCGAATCTCGTCAAGTCGGTATGTGCATTTAGGGAAAGAACCAACAGCTCTGGAAATAACCTCATCATGGTATTCCGTCAAATCTCGAATCCTAGCATTGAAGCTCATTGAAGTAAGATATTGGCCCCATCAATCTTAATACTGCCTGGATGGACTCCCTCTTGATGGCCTTCTGTAGGCATAATAATAATAATAATAATAACCGTGAACTTATATGGCGCAGTTTTGTGAAATATCACCTCAAGTGCGCTTCATACTAAATTAATTATGCTAGCAAGACTAACTAACATGGAATAATAATAATAAATCATAAATCATCATAAATCTATAGAGAAAAAGTTCACATATGGTTATAACAGTGCATGTGTACATCAACAGATTAAAAAAAAAACAATTTACCAGATGCTAAGGCTATAAAAATTCAGATGAAGCGTATGAATTCATATTTGTTAAATCAAAGAAAAGAAAAATTATATTGAGGACAGTTAATATGTTGGTACTTAAAACATTGTATGAGACGATGTATGAATGTGAATGAAGCAAGGAGTGTGCGCCAAGACAGAGTTGTATGTCGGTCCGTCCTCTCTGCCTTCTCCTGCGGTGAAATGGCATGCCAGTTAGCTAGTCACTGTTGAAAAATATGAATCTTAAAACTTTTCTTTTAATTAGTGTTTATATTTATTATAACAAAATTTATCATCCCATGTATCATATGCGTTTTACTCTATTTTGTGAAGATAACTATGATAATATAACTAATTGTAAAACCTACTTGCGTTTTAAATATATAGTTTTTTTTTTTAACTTTTGCTTAAAGTTATATTTTACCCATTTATTGTACTCCTTTATTTAACTAAAATGCATTTTATGTAAACGCCTTTAAGGCGTTAATAAAATAAAACTTAACCCATTCCAACTATCGAGAGTTAACAATAGTAATGACGTCAACGGAACGTTTTAACATAACAAGCAACGTCTCGATTTCGAACCCGCAAATTATGAATATCTACAAATAAGCGGTTATTTACTAACAAGGTCATATAAGGTAAATACCTACCTAGAAATTCATAACAAAATAAAAGGTATCGAATTTTGTTAAAATACTAAATCATTACAAGTATTTACAATTACTTTCTACAACTTACCTTGACTCAACTTACGTAATGGATTTGGTCATGATTCATTCATGGGGACATACCGCAATACAAGTCATATATAACAATACGAAAATAATTTGCGTAGGTTAGTGAGACTAACTGCCTACCAAAATAATTTGATATCCGACTGTTTTCCCTTTTTTACTTGGATTTAGCCGTGCTTTAGAAAGAGACAGATAAATTTAATGTGTCGCATTAAGTAATGTTCGCCGTCCCTTTTCGTCGGCAGACATGTCGTGAAAATCCAGCATTCCTCAAACTTTCGACAATCGTTTAAATCTGAATTATTAAAAACGATTCTTAAAATCAGTCTTGCGTTCATATTTAATTGCTTCATTTTAGGTTGATTCTGCCTATTTTAATAATTTGGCTTCCTATCAGTGTGCAATCAAATTTAATAACTACCTCTGTGTCCGCTTTGTTTAAATCAAAGTTCTTAGAGGTGTTTTTTTTAAGTTATAATTATCATTTTAATCGTTTGATGCGGAACACTTCCAAAGGTTACAAAAAAAAAATTACAGAATATCATATCGCAATTCTTTAGTATTGTAAATGTGTTGTATTGACATTTAAACATTTTCCGAATAAATAAATAATTGGTGTAAAAGATAGCCACACTTTTATTCTGTTTCCGTTCTTCTTCTTCGTATGGTAGATGAGAGTTTCTGGAGATCAAAGTGGGATGCTGAGATTATTTAGAAATCGATGATTTCAAGAGTCACTTGGTTCAGAGAGTTTCAAGGAAATACGTTTTTTTTCAATAATATGTTGTAAGCGTCATTTGCTTTCAAATATTTGTTTTATCAACAAACCCAGCATTTTACCTAAAACTTATTGAAAATGAAGCACTTTTCAGATGTTATTTAACAATTACGCCACAAAAATCAACTAAGTTTTGTTAAAATATACGCGAGAGACATTTAAATTTAAAAAAAAAAATTACACTAACTCCACATAGGAGCCCTTTAGAAAAATAATAATAAATAATTTCCCTCAGGGCTTATGTCATATTTGGGGATGCTGTGTGGAGAGGATTTTTGAAGAAAGGAAGGAGTGAACCTGGGTCTTCAAGATGCCCATGTTGTATGAGGAAGGAAGTACAGAGTTCGCCAAATCATTTTTCAACAATTTTCAGTCGCCTGTCATGTGTCGAATGTCAACCGTTTACAAATATTGGGTGCGCGTTTGACAAGGTTCCCCACTATGCACCGGTGCCGAAGGGATCAATTACGCAAGTTTCTCGGAGCATCTTTCATTGAAATACCGATAGAACAGGGACAGCATTCCCACCCGACGTCTGTGCCACAAATATGACAATTCTTTTTGTTATGATAGGAGAATCAAAAATTTTTGAGGCTAGTGTTTTTTCCGGGTATCTTGAGGCTCTAGACCAAATTTGACTACAAAATTCAACAACAGGGCGCACTGAAAAATATGATATAATATATATATTTTACTATTAACTTTTTGTTCCTTGCACTATTTTTTTACATTATCTACCTCACTAGGTCATTAGAACCTGTTCTGAGGTAGGTGACAGCGAGTACAAGTAGAATAATATAAAATATGTTGATATTTGTTACCCAATGCTAGATGATACAACAGACACTGACCGTAAAACTCTCTTGATATATTAATTATTCCATATAAGATACATTGACAGTAGGTAAATATTTCATATAAGATACATTGACAGTAGGTAGGTACAATTAAACTTCTAGTTCTGATAACGTTTTGGACGGTAGCTGTACAAAGCTGGGATTCACATATTTCTTACTAGGATATTTCTGTTGGTCAGAATGCACCCGCGCAACCCTTGAAGGTTTTTTTAAATTTCCCACGCAATCGATCACCAGCAAACGAACCTCGATCAACCTCGAGTCACTGCGACTCCCGAGCCGCGGTTGAGTTGCCGAGCGCCGGCGGAAGCGCCCGAGCTTAGCCGAACGCCCCGCTAGGCGAACTTTTTCATTTTAATTTATGGCCGCGAACGTTTATCATAATCACAACGCGGAATGACAGCCGGCCGGCGTTACAACATGGCGGTGCGTTTTACATTTTTCTCTTTTAATAAACCAGATTACAATGGCGCCTACCCACAAGCCACGGTCCTACGGGCCGCAAGTAGTTTCGTTGGCGCGTTTAAGCGCGAAAACGGGTAAACTGTCAAACGCGTCGCTCGTAATATACGACCTGCGAAAAGACAAAAAAATATTATTTGTCAAATTTACGTAGGACTGTGGTCACTTTGAATTGAAAAATCACTAATTTTACAGTGACACATCGATCACATAAAATTGACGATTGTTTAAAACCTAACCTAACATCTTGCCTAAATTGAGACTGACCTAAGCAAAAGATTATGGGAACGTATTTTGACATGTATCAAACCATGCGTCAAACCATGTATGACCGTATTAAAAATGTGGATATCCGGAAAGAATGCAAGGCTGATGTGAGCCTAATGAACAGGATCAAGAAAGGGACGCTTAGATGGTTTGGGCATGTAGAGTGAATGAACGAAAAAAGGAGTGTGACAAGAATATATGATGCGAAAGTGAATGGAAGAAGAAGTCGAGGACGCCCGAGAAAGCCACGGCACGATCAAGTAAATCAAATACTTGAATCGGGTTATGATTAGTCAGAATAATAGAAGAGTATGTATGAGACGATGTATGAATGTGAATGAAGCAAGGAGTGTGTGCCAAGACAGAGTTACATGGCGGTCCGTCCTCTCTACTTACCCCTGCGGGGGCGTGATGGTTAGTTAGTTAGTTAGTTACTTTATTTTGACATGTTTCTGTCATGTTTTGACGGCTTCCGTGGTCGAGTGGTAATGCTCGACTATGAATACAGAGGTCGCTGGTTCAACCCGGCATGCCTAAATGAATTTCATGCAACTAACTCATAAATTTAATTTATATAAAATAATAAATAGTATATTTGCGCCCCGTTTCAGAGTGATAGATACTATAAGTATCGCCCTGGAGAATGACCGCCATTTAGAATCGAAACGTTGCTTGAAATCGCTTAAGCCGTGTTTGGTGACTAGATCTGAATAGACAGGTACTTCTCAACCTTCCCTTCCACATCTCTTTCCCCTCCTCGCTACCTTCAACCTCACAAAATTAAGCCCTACAACCCAACCTTACACCGATTGGGGTTGCCAGAGTCCCACTGGCTCTATGCGATAAATAAATATAGCGATATAAAAATAAAAATAAAATGTCAAATGTTTGTATGGGAAAACAAAATTTTCTTCTTGCAAAAGCGTTTTCTTCATTAAAAAAAAGCGTTCTTTTTCGGCAGTACTCACAAATTCCAAGAGAAAAGTGCCTCGCAGGAAATTTGGATATTTTTCTCATGAGCTACAAGTTTAAGTACGAACTAACTATTCAGTCTTCACTTTATTACGTACTGGAATAATTGTATAGTTATGATTACCATTTTTTTAAATAAAGAGAGAGCGCTGTAGAGAGAGCTGTAGTCAGTTTATACGAGGTTTCCCTGACTCGGCTAGACCTGGGCGTGGCTAAGACTAAGGCTAGGGTATTATGCATCCATTCTTAGCACATGTTGACATAATGTTTTTGTTGTTTGTTAATAAGCCGTTGAGTTATGTCAATTTATTTCGTGGAGCATAGCGTGTGGGCGGAGTCAACGGAGACGCGGGACACGAAGAACATTCTAACAATACTTGAAAGTGGTGAGATAATTCGTGGAAAATTTGCTGTCTCTTTCTTTCTCATTGTGTACGACGTAAAAACCCGGAGAAAGTGATTTATCCCAAATCTGTATAGGTTGGGTAAAAAGAATTAGCACTCTCTCCATAGATATTCTTACTCCAAGTACCTACCTATGCATTTACTTGTAAGATTAATGAGAAATAGGTCGTAACAAGAATTATGTTTACCTACAAATTTTTATTGGGTTTTTTGAAATTATGCATTTGGTTAAAATGCACCTCCAATGCTCGTGATTGTTCACACATCAAAGAACATTTTTAAGACAATTCATTCAAGAGCGCATCCGCCGTGTCTGAAATACGGTGCAAGCATGTTTTAATTTTATCAGAAAAGATTAATCGAAAGATAGGAACGACGTATTTAGTTAATTACCAATTTTCTTTAGGCTCCTACCTAATAATTTTCTGTGGCACGATAATTTACGAGACGCGCCTAAACAAGACGACTGTCGCGCGGTCGAAAAACGCGAAAACGCCCAAAAAGTTCCAACCCACCGACAGACACTGAAAAAACACTATCAGAGCACGCTGCTCATTTTTACTATTTGGCGTAAAATTATTCGCCTATTTTTAAATTGTGCGACGGTTGGGGCTGCTTAAAAAACTCCCCGCCTAAAAAAACTTGTAAGTCCTTATTATGTACATGTGTGCAATGTTTCACTAACACAACTGCACACACGTGAACAGACGGCCTCTATAGTCGAGTGGTAAGACGCTCGACTATTAATCCAAAGGTCGCGAGTTCAAACCCGGCGTGCGCAAATAACTTTTATTTGATCGATAGATGTCATAAAACATTATATTGATATAAAATAAAATATAGTATATTTGCGGCACGTTCCAGAGTGGTAGATACACTAAGTATCGCCCTGGTGAAAGACCACCATTCAGAATCGAAACATTGGTTGAAATGGCTTTAGTCGTTTTTGGTGACCAGATCTGAATAGCTAGGTACTTCCCAGCTTGCTCTTCCCCATCTCCTTCCCCTCCCCACTACCTTCAGCCTCACAGCATACCCCAATTGGGGATCCTATAGTCTAACTGGCTCTATTCTCTAGACGGTTGGGAGCAGTTGGAACTCTTGTGCGCTATACTTAAGTATTATAATAATAATTAAAGTTTTATTCCAGAAGGTATGCAGGAGGAGTGCAATGCAATACCTTCAAAAATTGATAATAATACGTAGTAATAATAATATTAAAATAATAGTTTAGGGGTAGGCAGAGAAGACAGACCGTCATATAACTCTTTTTTGGCACACACTCCTTGCTTCATTCAAATTCATACATCGTCTCATACATACTCTTCTGTTATTCTAACTCTTTACATGGCCCGATTCAAGTATTTAATTTACTTGTTCGTGCCTTCGTGTCTTTTTCGGGCGTCCTTGACTTCTTCTTCCATTCACTTTCGCAACATATAATCTTTTTTCACTCCTTTCTTCGTTCATTCGCTCTACATACCCAAACCATCTAAGCTTCCCTTTCTTGATCATATTCATAACGCTCACATCAGCCTTGCATTCTTTCCGGATATCCACATTTTTATTACGGTCATACATGGTTTTACCGCACATAATCTCATTTCTACAGCATTCAGTCTACTTTCATCCTTCCTCTGCCAGTTCCATGCCTCACTGCCATACATCATGGTTGGTTCAAGCACTCCATTGTGGACTGCTAGCTTCGCTTCTTTGGACAATTTCTTATTTGCGCCAACAGCGTTTAGTCCTCCATTAATGGAGTTTCCTGCATTCACCCTTCTTTCAATATCCTTATCAGCCTTTCCGTCTTTCGTGATAGCCCTTGAGAATTATTTTATTGAATTAGACCATCATTTGAATGCCGATTTACGACGCGCACAAATTGACCATCCAAAAAATCGTAAATAGTAAACGTAATTAGCATCGTTTGACAATTAGCATAATTATTTTACAGTTCGTCTGTTAACATAATTGAAAGGGTTTCAGAACATCATTTTATAGTTTTTATCTGGCGAGCTTAATTTCTTTTCTTCCCGGAGACCGTGATTAGACACTCGGCGTTGATTTAATTGCACGGTGGCCGTGATAAAAAACACTGGAAGTAATTTTAAAATGTGCGGAACGGACCATTAAGGTGCAGAAAGCTGTAAACTACCGACTACCTGTAGATGAAAATAATATATCATCATGTTAATTTTGAACTCTTGACTTTACACGGAGATTACTAACTTTAAAGGTATTTCAGTAGATATACCTGAATAAGAAAGGTTTTTTTTGCCAGGCGGAAACGCTATTAAGATTATGTCTAAATGTCACATATTGCATGCAACCTTGGAGTAAAAATATATGGGGAGAGAGCTAATCCTTTTAACCCAACCTATACAAACTTGCGATGAATCACTTTCTCCGGGTCGTTACGTCGTGCACCATGAGAGAGAAAGAGGCAACAAAAATTACAAAATATCACACAGCTTTTAAGTATGTAACAATGTTTTCCGTCTCCCGCGTCTACAGAGACTCCGCCCACACGTTTTGATATGCGACTCAACTGAACATAACTCAACGGTTTTTCAAGTTAGATGCTATATTTTTGTTTATAAAAATACTGTGAAAAAGTGGTTATACAAGCAAACAAAAACATTATGTCGACATGTGCTATGATGGATGTATAAATACCCTAGCCCTAGTCCTAGCCACGCCCAGGTCTAGCCGAGTAAGCCAAAAATCATCAATACTGACTTCAGATAGTACAGAAGCGCTCCCCCCTGTATATTACTGCTCTGAGCACACAACGGGAAATTTGACTAACTAACTAACCATTACGCTGTTTCCCCGCATGGGTAAGCAGAGAGGAAGGGCCACCATACAACTCTGTGTTGGCACACACTGCTTGCTTTATTCACAATAACACATCGTCTCATACATACTCTTCTGTTATTCTGACTCTTCACAGGACCCGATTCAAGTTTTTGATTCACTTGATCGTGTCATGTCTTTCTCTGGCGTCCTCGACTTCTTCTCCCATTAACTTTCGCATCATACATCACTTTAATAATAATTATAATAAAAATAACAATAAAAAAAAAAAATATATTTAAATATGTATTTATGAATCAGCTAAATTTTAAGCTATTATGATATGGTGATTGTGTCTTGTCAGAAGTGACCTGCCAGGTAAGTATGTTGCTGTATATTTATATAAACTAAGAATTAATATTAAGTAGAAATTAAGATTTGTGCAGCGCCCTTGAGGTGATTCTTCACAAAAACGGCGCTATACAAATTATTCAAATATTATTATTATTATTAAGTTATAGATACACACCCATAAATATTAATAATGTCATAATACATGCCCTGTTCGAAAGAAAAGGTGAATTTTGAATTTTCGCGGGCTGTGTACATTCGACTAACGATATTTTTTTTGTTATGTTGGTACACATATGTTTATCATATGTTAGCATTATCAGCCATTTTGGATTGGTGGTTTGTTTTTGACAAATGGAAAGGTTAGTCACGTTTTTGTGTGTTCTTCAATTATTTACATTTGAAAAAAATGGTTTAAAGAATAAAATCAATGATTTGTTTTTCCACAACTCCAGGACGCTCATCGTCATTGCCATCTTCTCGGCCTTCTGTAAAGCGCTTGTACTACTTATAAACACTTTTTTGAGACAAAGTAGACTCGCCGAATGCCACAGTCAACATTTTAAGTGCGTAGGAGCACTTCATTCCATTTTTAACGCAAAATTTAATACATATTCTTTGATCCATCCTCGTACACAGTTTTTTAGGTAGGAATGAGTGGTCATTCAAATTGGATTACTCATTATGATAATTTTTAGAAAATTAATCGAAGTGTGTGGAAATTCGGTATTACAATCGAGTATTCTATCTAAATTGCTTCACCGCGTTGATCACCCGAAACGTTAGGTTGAAACTTATGTACGTAACTTTATCATCCTCCTACTATTTATTTAAAGAAATAATCATGCGAGATTTAAGCAGAGCGTTCCACAAACGGCCCGAGGCAGGTTCCGCCGTGAACATTGAACACCGTGTGTCGTAATTCCTAGACATTATTCATATTGTCAATAAATCATCTCGTTCTAGTGAGCTTTGCCGGCTTTCATGTAGGCACATTTACGAAATGTAGAATTACGTTTACGTCCGCGGAGTGTAATTATATTTTGACGGTAGTTTTGGAGGTAATTGCCGAGCGCAGTTATATTCCGGTACGAATCACAAAGCATGGAAATCGATGATAATACCGAGCGCCCAAATTATGACGGCTTTTTTAAATTCAATTTTAAATGCATAAATTATTCAGACCATCACATAGGATTATAATCCGATTGAATTATCAAACTAATATGAATTAAATTAGTAGATCGGCTCTCGAATTGGTGGGAACCTTACGATATGTAATAATAATAATAATATGTGGATGATTTATATATCGCCGTTTATGTTAAAAACCACCTCAAGGGCGCTGTGTACATCATTACATACATAACTTACATTTTCAGACTCTCATATCCTTAAATTTATTAAAAGAATCTCAACATAATCTGTTTTTCGACGAATCAATCACCTTTAGATATACAAATTTTAACCGAATCCTGTACTGACGACAAATTCAGACACTCCATTTTGTATTTCGCTCCCATGCCCTAAATCGAAAAAAAAAACTTAATTATAATTTTAAGTAAATGAGTGTCTCTATCTGATAGGACCTGCCAAGTAAGCATGTTCCTGTATATTTTCTTATTTAAACTAGAAATTAATATGTAATAATAGAAAAGAAGATCTGTACAGCGCCCTTTAGGTGATTTTTATGAATCAATGTTTTATCATCCGAATATTATTATTATTATACTCTTCTAATATTCTAACTTTTGACATGGCCCGACTCAAGTATTTAATTCACTTGATCGTGCCATATTTTCTCACTCTTTTTTTGTTTATTCGCTCTACATGCCCAAACCATATAAGCGCCTCTTTATCCATCCTATTCATTACGCTTGCATCGGCCTAACATTCTTTCCGGATATCCAAATTTTTAACACGTTCATACATGGTTTTAACGCACATACGCCTCGGGGATCTTATTTCTACAGCATTTAGCCTATTTCCACCCTTCTGTGTTATACAAATCATTCAAATATTATTATTATTATGAATGTGAATGACGCAAAGAGAATATGCCAAGACAGAGTTGTATGGAAAGACACACCTTTTTAAATTATCATACCCGCAATAACGTCAATTTGCTTCACTAGAGTTTTGATCACTCAGTCCGAGTGCTATACAAAGTTAATATATATAGTTAAATATTACTTACTCCACTTTTTTTTCTACCCTTGGTCTGACAGCACGGGCAACAACCATTATAAATATGTGCTTATTTTAATATGTTAGTTGTAAGTCACTAGTTATAAGTATTAAGCATAAGTTAATATTAAGTCTTAGTTGTAATATTATAATAATCATACTGTAAAGCGCCCTTGAGGTGATATTTCTGTCACGAAAACGGCGCTATATAAATCAACCAGTCCGTCCTCCCGATGATTAGTTAGTTAGTTAGTTAGAAAGGTCTCTTTATAAATGACGGGCGCTCCAAATATAAAATCATGTCGGAAAGAGGCAAACGAGTCAAGGATTTGTAAATTATTTGTCATCACGATCAATTGGATGTTCCGAGCGCTGTTGGCAATAAAAGGCTGCTCGCAGCGAATTCATTCCCTGCTATCAGTAATTGTTTTAAGAAACCTCGTGATACACGATAACAGGTAAACGTGTGTGATGTGCATTTACCCCGGTATGTACAGGAAACGCGGTAATACAATACACACACAGGTAACACTACCGGGCTCGCGGAACAGCGTTTGTCAGTCCGCGGGGTAGAACTTAAACACCCATCGCCTATGGCTCTGAACCTATCACCACGACTGTGCTGCACACTCGGTGGGTACTGGGTACAGTGCACGTTGTTTCATTGGAATCCTGCGTTATCGCAACGGCCAATTAAACCGTAAAATAGGTGGGTGCTGACCACTGAGTAGCTCATTATTCCTTGGCACCGGTAGTCCTTAATAACATGTCGGAGACGTCGAAGGCTTAACCATTTAATTATTATATTTTACGCGACATTAACGGACACTTGACTCACGTGATATTAGCTTAATACGACTTCTTCTGTTGTAACGGAGTTGAAAACCCAATTCAAAGCAATATCTGAAGGAACCCACCTAGATTCGAAATTCTAAAATACAATATTTTATTTTTGAATTTTTTGCGCAAACTTCCATCTTTGTAGATTTTTAGGTTCATAACTGATTATTCCACAAATCAAAGTATGCAAAAGGTAGGTATATAAATTTCAGACATCGTTTATTTAACCAATAATGTGAATAGTCTAATAACCGGTAGGTTTAGACCGGTTTGTAGCTATCTAACTAACCATCACGCCGTTTCCTCGCAGGGGTAGGCAGAGAGGATAGACCGTCATATAACTGTCTTGGCACACCCTCCTTACTTCATTCACATTCATGCATCGTCTCATACATACTCTTCCGTTATTCTGACTCTTCACATGACCCGATTCAAGTATTTGATTCACTTGATCGTGCCATGTCTTTATCGGGCGTCCTCGAATTCTTATTCCTTTCATTTTCGCACCATATATTCTTTTTACACTCCTTTATTCATTCATTCGCTCTAAATGTCCAAACCATCTAAGCGTCCCTTTCTTGATCCTATTCTCTTCGGTTTGTAGGTGAGGGAACAAACGCGTCGTATTCCCACCCGGGCGTCATAGATTCAATCCCTCTACTAACTAAGTCCTCCATCATTATTCAAGCAACATAGTTTGCTTATTATCATGGTAGTAGAAGTTTTTAAAATATTGTCAGTTTATTTGACAGCCGGGAATAAAAATAATATTAAGATTTTTTTTTTAAATTTCAACTGTATATCAATCTTTATCTCTAGGCATATACCATCCTTCATACATGTTTTTATACTAACCATTAACTGAATTATAAAACATCTAAAACATTACATACGCAACCTAACCTCTGCTTAAACTATATCTTAAAATTTAACCGCCATATAAAAACTTTTTTTTCTTATATTCATTTTATTTCACCTTTTCGTTATTTTAATTTGCATTGAATGTAACTTGCTTTATTTCTTGTCCAAGTCTTCTTACATATGTATCACTGTAATGTTTCACCCTTAGAGTACTTAGAGTGGTATCCAAGGCAGTGAAGTCAGTTTTTGATGATTTTTACCGGACTCGGCGGACCTGGGCGTGGCTAAGACAAAGGCTAGGGTATTTATACATTTATTAATATCACATATCGACATAATGTTTTTTTTTATTCGTATAACCACTTTTTCACAGTATTTATACCAGTAAAATATAGCATATAACCTAAAAAAACCATTTAGTTGTGACAAGTTAAGCGGCATAATAAAAAATGTGGGCGGAGTCCCGCGGTGACCCAGAAGCCTAAGACCATCGCGGCAGTACATAGAAGCGGTGTATTATATTTGTTGTCTCTTTCTCTCTCATGGTGTACGACGTAAGAGCCCGGAGAAGGTGATTTATCGCAAGTTTGTAAAGGTTGGATAAAAATTATTAGCTCTCTCTCCATACATTGTTACTCCAAGGTTTAACCTTATCATATGATTTCTGTACCCTGCGTCTGTCTCGACACAGGAATTTCCTAGTGAGACAGACATAGAGCAATCACTTATACTTAGTATTTACCAAGATAAATAATAATAAAAATCAATTAAATAAAATAATTATAAAAAATTCCTACTTTTTAGAGCGCCTTTGAGATGGCATGTCTCAAAAATTGTGCAAAAATAAATAATTGAGTATTTTTAATTTTTGAAAATTTTCGTCATTTTGTTGTAATATAAGACATACGAGTACTATGACCTAGCACGCAATCATAATTCACAACAAATTGACAAAGACACTAAATAATATACAGATTAGTATGAAGGATGGGTATTACACATCATTATTTCTTCGGCACAACATTACGACGACTCGTACCTAACAGCATCGACAGGTACAAAGGTCTTTACAATACGTTCCCCGTGTCCACACGTTGTCGAGCAGGCTGTAGATATATTTTACAATTATTTATGCTTTACGGGTACCGCATTAGGCCACTTCCCGCTCGTCCACGTGAGTGGCAACGTGCTCCGGACGGCGATGAAAGCCTCTCCTGCGGCGGCTGTTTCATTGGTCACTGGGAAAACAATCGGTGGGCCTAGGTGGGACCCACCTGTAGAGAATGCAACAGAGATGCTGTCTCAAACGGTGAAGTTTGGAAGGTGTTTCCGGTTTCGGACTATTTTCTGTACAAATGAATGCTCAATTATTTATTTATTTTATTTTATTTTAGTACATACAACAGGCATGATGCCCAAAACATATATACATGAGTGGTTATTTAATATTTGACAACAGTAGGTAATTAAGTAAGAGTTTAAATAAAAATAACAGTAATTTAACATTTAAGAGTTAAATGTTACTGGAATAATTTTACAAATATATACAGCTTGTACTTGCATACAGATAAGTCACTCAAAAATCACCATAGAAAGGTATATGCCTATCATGATTAGGTAAAATAAATAATTCTTCAAATAATTTATTTAATAGTAGACATTTTGAGAGTGGTAGTTCGTAGTATCGCCCTGGTGAAAGACCACCATTCAGAATCGAAACGTTGCTTTGAATGGCTTTTAGCAGTGTTTGGTGACTAGATCTGAAAAGCCAGATACTTATCAACCTTCCTCTTCCCCATCTCCTTCTCCTCCCCACTACCTTAGTTACTCTCCACTAGTTAGTTCAGAATTAAGATCAAAAACATCTTTGTTTTTTCAAACGTTTTAACTATCAGTTCATTATTATTATGTATTATGAATTGATAAAGGTGACCATCTAAATGATTATTTTTTTTCCTTTTTGTCTTCATCGTTTTGGAGAATCCTTTGAAGCTAAATAATCCAAGTCCCTTGGGAATGTGGCATTAATCAAAACAACGACGCATACGCGTCCATGAGTGGTTTATTCCAGTCGAATCAGAGACGCCATAAATCCAAGCAAACCCGTTCCCCGACTTGTTAAAATAGCCAGGCGGTACTCGAAATGGCGATTCTCCTGTAAAATTACTGCAAGTGACCAGTGATGGCTTAGAAACGTGTTTTCAGTTAGAGACCAACAAAGTCGTAATTACATTTTTTTTTTCGCTTTTAGATCCCGGCCTGAAAAGTCAATATTTTTTTTTTTTTTGTATAACTCTATAAATTGAACTTCTGTCCAACAAGAGTTAAATATGCAGTTTGGATCAGTTTTCTTTCTTTCTGCATCGAATTTTCGTTCATTCACTCTACATGTGGAAACCATCTAAGCGTCCCTTTCTTAATCCTATTCATTACGCTTACATCAACTTTAAATTCTTGTCGGATATCCACATTTTTAACGCGGTCGTACATAGTTTTACGCACATACGCCTCAGTGACCTTATTACAATAGCATTCGGTCTACTTTCGTCCTTCCTCTGGCATTTACATGCCTCCCTGCCGTACATCAGAGTTGGTATAAACACTATTGTGGACTGCTCGCTTCGGTTCTTTGGATATTTTTTTATTAGCGCCAACAGCGTTCAGTCCTCCATTAATGGAGTTTCTTGCATTCAGCATCCATCATATTTCAATATCCTT
Source organism: Drusus annulatus (assembly GCA_022651775.1). NCBI lineage: Eukaryota > Metazoa > Arthropoda > Insecta > Trichoptera > Limnephilidae > Drusus > Drusus annulatus. The sequence goes on from JAGWCC010000006.1 coordinate 1,550,083, forward strand.
ATCAGAAATTTACTTTGTTATATTGCTATTACTCTTATTAACTATTTTAACTAAATACAAAAAAAAAATATTGTAAATATATATTTTTAAACGTTAACGGAAATTACGTGAAGAAGCATTTAACGTTTTTTTCTTTCAGTTGTGCCTTTTGTTATTGAAAGAAAACTGTAATTAAGGTTTTATGTATTCTGCAGACTGCATGTTTAAATCAATTGGTATAAGTACCTTTTTAAAACTTTTTCTCCGTTGAGTGTAAAGAATATATGATGCGAAAGTGAATGCAAAAAAATCGGAAACGCCCGAGAAAGACATGGCACGATCAAGTGAATAAAATACTCAAATCGGCTCATGTGAAGAGTCAGAATAACAGAAGAGTATGTATAAATGTGAATGAAGCAAGAAGTGTGTGCCAAGACAGAGTTGTATAGTGGTTCGTCCTCTTTGCCTACCCTTGCGGGAAAACGGTGTGATGGTTAGCTAAAACATTGGCCCACCTTAATGTACACTTTACCTTCGTCCAAATTATCGTACGTAATAAAAAAAAGCACAATTAGCTGACCAATTATTTTTATTATTTTTTTGTTTGGGAGTGGCATTTTTTCTTACCATTGCATATAGACCCAGATGCTTTGGGCAAAATCCACAACAGTTCTTCGTACGGCAACTCACATTGAGATTTATTTTTGTGAAAACAGTTTACGAGTTTTTTATTCCGACAGCCGTAAATAATGCGATGCCAAGAAAAAAAAAGAATTGGCATTTGAAAATTGACAGCGTGACTAAGCTTGCATATAAATAATACAATCCGTCCAATGCGTTTGGTTGTTCATGCATAATATTATGTATATAGGAACGTACAAGTCCAGTTTCAGCTTGCCTGAGAAGGGTTGTATGGGATTTCATTTAGCAAGAATTTGAATTCACGTTAAATAAATAAATATTATAGTTAGTCTACCTCGATTGAAGCAAAGGCAGCCATCTTTTTCATTCTTAATTATTTCTTGAAAAGTTGATAAAGCGTTTTGTACACTTTTCTTTCGTGAATATGTTCATACATTTGGAGATTATTGTTTCAAATTGTTCCAAGTCTAATGTACACAAATATTTTGATACAAAAAATCTCTATTTATTTATATTAATAATTCAAAATTTTTAAAATGCTACACAACCGTTTTTTCTAATGTGAAATGAAAACCCTTAACTGAAAATCATGTAGGTACCTAACGAAGGTAAAAAAACGATTTTGTTACACCACCCTGAAAAATTATTGAGTGCGTTATTTTATTGTTTATAGTATCTAAGTATAATTTGGCAACAATCGAAAATCCGCAACATCTGTAAATTGTGTACCAAATTAAGTTTTAGATATATTTAGTTTAATATTAACACGTGTGAAGAAAATCTTTTCCATAACTATTAGAATTGTCCTAATTTAAACAGCTAGACTAACCCCTTAGCATCTAAATTCACCAGTATAAAAATGTATTCTCAATCCTCGATCTACTGCTAAGCAAAAAATTCAACAATTTTTCACAGCCCGCAACAAATGTAAATAACTAATATGTAAATATCTACAAAATAACTTTAGTAAATTTAGCGATAGTTCTTAAGTTTTGTAAAGCGCCCCTGAGGTGATATTTCACAAAAATAGCGCTAGATAAATTAGCCATATTTTGTTACTATTATTATTGTTAGAGCAGTGTGCATTTCAAAGTTAAATTTACCATTAATGCAGGTTTTAGACCGAGTTTGTGAAACACCCTTAAAGTAATATTTCACAAAAATTACATTACGAGAGTTTAACCATTATTTCATATTTGAATGTTGACTACCCTGTATTTTCGCTGCATTTATTGAGCAAACGGATAGGTGATATATCATGTGCCAGGTTTCTTATTTGCATATTCTGTCTTCTGTCATTGGTCGCATGGCCCGCGCACGTGGTCACCAACTGTCAACTGTCACACGACAGTCTGACAGCTCGGGAGAGAGAAACGTCACTTTGCTCGAGAGCCCGAACAGCTGACGTGATCCAAACAATTATTTGCATGCTTTTACTAAAGTGAAACTTGGGATTATCGTAACGTGATATGGCCGTGAATAATTTAATTTGTTTATCAAGATTTCATCGTAATTATGAGGTATATGTCGGAGAATTGAATGAAAGCGAACGAAATTATCTGCAGATATACCCAAGGTATGCATTATGCAAATAAAACATGAGATCAGTCATTATTGTCCGACCATTATTTTTATGTAAAATGGTGGAAAACAGCTCACACAAGTTGATGAATGCGCTATCAATGACGTTAAAAATATAAATACACTTTGTAGCACTCATAAATTGACAAGCAAAACCCGCGCTAGTTGGTGTGCTCGGTGTTTAAGCCGATTTAGTTCTAAATTATCACGCGTCGCTTGAGGTCGTATACTATAATTAATCAAATTACAAAAATAAGTGCTGAAATGCCCTCGTGTGTGACGAGAAAGTGTTTCAATTACACTGCAAAGACTACTGAAAGCCAAGGAATAACATTTCCTGCAAATTACTTATTATTTTAGACAACACAACTATCCCCATAGTTGACCAACATAATAACGTCTTCGCGTAAGCGAGTAAGCGAAATGCTATCTCATTCCTACTAGCGCATTCAACGCTACTAGCAAGTACGCAGTCCGATCCTACATTTGTTTCGTTCATACACACATATTTCATGAATGTCTATCTTTGTCATACAAGAAAGATATTTGAATGGTGAATTTACTGGTTTAACGTATGTTTGTTACTTGCCACATTTTGTGTTAATATTCTAAGGCTATAACCTGCCTATATATTTGTAACGCCACTGTGCGCTGTATGTTATATTGTTTTTAAAATATATGCTAATTAGGTTAAATGCTAATGGTGTAAATTAAACAAATATGGACGCAATCAAAGCTAACTGAATAGCCCCCTTTTTACGGGTTGGTATCATTTTAACGACGTTTTAATTGCTCGGACAATTCATCATAAAGCTTCATCCGGCTGAATATTTTTATCACGATTCTGCGCGAATCTTCGCCTGCGTTCGGTAATCTCCGTATTGTTCCCGAAGCGGTTCCCTAATGAGAAGGCGGACCACCCAGTCATATCACCCCTCTCTTCCCACACGTTACCCCTCCATACGTCATAAGCAGTCCCCGAATTCCCCAACTAAAAAATAATAATGTATTCAAAACTGGATTCAAAAGCTCTCGCCATAAACCAGCCGCTGATATCTCGCTCTGAATGATCCGGATTATGCAAAATATTTAAAAAAAAAATAACAATATCAAACTGCGCATCGAAAGGTCATAAACATTACCACTAGATACATATTGATTCGTACGAATTTATTTGAGATTTTTACTCGAACCAGAAATATGATTTAACCTACGTACTTATTACGTCCGCCGTGGAAAAAAGGTCATAATTACATTAGTAGTACCGCCTTACAAAATTTGAACATTAAGGAAAAAGCTATTTTCTTTCCTTTATTTTTCTATTTCAATAAATGTTTTGAATCGTACCTCTTTACAAAGGTTTATTACTGAAGCCTCATTTGATTTTGAGGATCATTTAATTTGTGGTAAGGGCTAGGAGTAAAAATGTTTTTTCATTCCCAATTAAGAATAAAATTGGTAAAAAGGAAAATTGTATTTTTTACTAGGTGCATGGTAATACGTTACAACCATTCTGATGTTTTGTCGGCATCCGAACAAACCTGTGGTGGTTATTATTTATTAGGTGATGCTCCAGCGATAAAGCATTATTTCAATTTTTAAATGAATGGATCGCTTATTATTTTTGTATTCGAACAGAGAAGAAATGAATTCCCTTGTAGGCATTATTGAAACGATTTTTAATTTTGTGTCATAGTAATAATTTGGATCAGACAAAATATTTTTCAAACCTATCGAGTCATGGCATCGTTTTTCTATATGCGTATCAAGGGAGGATCGAATGCTATGCATTACTTCATTAACGCGCATATCCTCTCCCTATAATACTAGTTGATTATTATTAAGGCTTTGAGCCTAACGTGTCATGAGTATTTGATTCACCTGATCTTGTAATCTTTTTTTGGATCATCTCAGACTCTTTTTTCCATCTATTAAATGTCAATTTATTTATTTACTGCCAGGGGTACCAATCTTTGACCACATTAATTTGTGTTATTAATTTGACAAGTAGGTACCATAAATAATGTCTAAAACATTACAAAATCGCTGATTTATGGGTAATTAGTATAATTAATGTGGATTAGCTCTTAAGGCTTGTTTCAAACCCAGAAACTACATAAAGGCGTGTCCACATAAGTAAATGTTGGGTGAGTTAATTTTTTACAATGCTCGTGGTACACCCACTTGTTTCGTATGATGAATTGTCGGCTAAATATAATTATGTGATAACAATAAATAAACCTATTGTAAAACACATTAATTGTCTTCCTTCACTTGTCGTAAATAAGTGACTAAGTACCTTAGTTTAACAGCACTGACTAATATTTTTTTAACGTTTCCCAGATAACTTTTTTTAATGTGTTTTTTTAAATGAAATTCAAATTATATTTTAATAGAAAATTATTGATTTAATAAAACAACTTTATAACTTTTAATTAACAGTTACAAAATTAGAAATAATAAGGAAACTTATTTATTTACGGACTATTGTCCATTGATATAATTTAAGTTATGTTTTGAAAAATTATATTCATTACATGAGTAATTATTACTCTTCGAGTTTTTAGGTTGAAAATCTCCAGAAAACCATGAATTTAAACGAAAATAATTCAAAATTAAAATTGCTATATTGTGAAATATAATCTTAATGGTATTCTCAAAGCTATAAATTAGCTTACCAGAGTCAAATTATTCACATTTCAAAAAGCGAAAAGATTTTTCAAAATTATTTAAGTAGGTACCTACCTATGGATTTCTTATTCAAAAGGTTCAGATTGTGTCACTCGTATACTATACGTGCTTGTTGACCCGTTAACAACTTAACAATTCAAACACAAGTTATGACATCATACTCTTTCTGTACTTAAGCCCCTTTTCAACCCTAATTTAAACTGTCCTCTTTTTCATATTTCCATTTCAATTCATAAACCGCCACCCCCTCGACTGAAGCTTTCACCCCTAATACTAAACCGACTCAACAGATGTCGGATACGTCGATCGTCATAATGGAAATACTTTTCATCTGGAGGCATCTGGCGGTCGTAACCGAAAGCTTTTCGGAGAGTCGTAAAAGGTTCGGCGCCGAGATAATAAAAGCAATACCCGCGAAGCCTTCGCAGACGGAAATAAAGCGGGGGAGAAAAGTTAATGCAAGTCAAACGATTCAAAACAAATTTCTTGAAAGTAAAATAATCTCCAGCCCTTTTTTGTGTTCTGTCAAACTAAGGAATGTATTTTTAATAATATGTATTTTTTAAATTCTATATTAAACACTAACGACGTTTTTTTCTCTTGTTACAGGTAAGCCCCCACATTTTGACGATGACTCATATCAACTTATGCACGTTATGTTTTTTAATTAATTAAATCATTGATTATAAATACATTTTCGTTGCCTTGCTGTTGTTATCCTTGCAGAAAAGGTAAGATTTACGCAGAGTTTTTTTAGGAATACATTTACCAATTTAAGAAAAATCTCAAAAGCCAGCTTTCAGTAATATTATAATAAAATTTATCATATATTATCTTAAGATAGCGTATGTGCAAGATGATGTATGGATACACGTTATAAATAAAAACCAGTGCTTTTTAACAGGTGCGGTAATTAATGACTTAATTTGGTAAACTATAAAAGCACTGAGAGAAGGAGTTTCAACATTTAGTGGCCGTTAGTAGTACGGCATATTTAAAATCAAATTAAATACATTATCAAGGACGTATTCCGAACTAACGAGAATTGATTGTGCCCAGGTGTGAGTTATGGCGGCTGGGCGTTAACTAGACAGAGACGGCCGTATTTATTACCGGAGTTATTTCTAAGGAAACTAAAGCGTTAGAAAGAGATAAACATAAGCTTACAAGATCACTTATATACAATCACCTTATTTTTCATTGTGTTAAACTTAAACCCGAGGTGTGTTTTTTCCGTTGTTTTGTCCACTTGACAAGGCAAGATGAATGTCTGGGGCAGGTAAAATATCGGATTGTACAACAGCAGTTTGGAGGTGTTTTTTTTTGTTATTCCCGAAATGACGCCATTGAAAAGTGGAGGAATATATTCAACACTTAGAGTACCGCGCAACAAGAATATTTCACAATAAATCTCTTATAAAACATGTTGCACGTCTAAATTCGAGAGTAAGCAATAATTTTTAGACCGTATTTCTAACCTTTCATCTAGAATGTAAAGTAATAAATATACTTAGCACAGCGTAACACGATTAATTTAAGGTGAAAAAATGGTCCAAGGTTTATCGACCCAATACTTGTGGGTTAATATTGTAATGTAGATTATAAATGTGTCGTCACTGGGAAGGCAAAAGGGCTCAAGCGACATTTTGGTCGAAAATGGGTTGAATATACAATTTTGATCAGTTTATTTTTCTGCATCAAATGCTGGGACTGTCGTTTAATTCTGAAGATTTTTGTGGCCCTTCAGTCATCTAAAATATATTTTCCATTTTGGAAAAGGCTTAGAAGGGACGCTTAGATGGATAGGGCATGTAGAGCGAATAAATGAAGAAAGGAGTGTGAAAAGAATATATGATGCGAAAGTGAATGAAAAAAGAAGCCGAGGACGCCCGAGAAAGACATGACACGATCATGTAAATCAAACACTTGAATCGGGTCATGTGAAGAGTCAGAATAACAGTAGAGTATGAATGTGAATGAAGCAAGGAGTGTGTGCCAAGACAGAGTTATATGGCAGTCCGTTCTCTCTGCTTATTCCTGCGAGGAAACGGCGCGATGGTTAGATAGTTAGCCATTTTTATTCCCTAAAATTTGTGTTTACTTATTTCACGTAAAGCAAAACAATGCGTATCTAAAAACTTAATGCATTTAAAGTCAGTTTTTTCAAATAGCCAAATAAAGGGTAGATGGTAAATAACGAATTCAAATTTGTTCATGATGTTATCTTTTTGATTTATTTGCCATGAACATGCTTAGAAATAGTGGTCGTCAACCAAAATGACATTCCAGCCTTCCTCTTCCTCATCTCCTTCCTTTTTCCACTGTTTCAAACAGTTGGGACTCTAGTGCGGTATTAAAAAAAACATTTAAAAAGGAAGTTTAATGTTGTTCATAAATATGTTTAACTACAACTTGAGAATCAAAATGGTTGCGCATATATTATGTTCTATGGGTACCTTCGTAGGATTTTTTTTTATGACGCTCGACCACGAATCCAAAGGTCGCGGGTTCAAACCCGACATGCGCAAATATTTTTTATTTAATTAATAGGTCTCATAATTTAATTTAATTCACGTAAAATACTACATAGTATAATATATTTCCGGCACGTTCCAGAGTGGTAGGTACTCTAAGTATCGCCCTGGTGAAAGACCACCATTCAAAATTGAAACGTTGCTTGTAATTGCTTTAGCCGTGTTTAGACCAGATCTGAATAGCCAGGTACGTCCCAACCTTCTTATAATAATAATAATATTTGGACGATTTGTATAGCGCCGTTTTTGTGAAAAATCACCTCAAGGGCGCTTCTTCTTCCCCATATCCTTCCATTTTCCACTACCTTCAACCTCAATAACTAACTAACTAACCATCACGCCGTTTCTCCGCAAGGGTAGGCAGAGAGGACGGACCGCCATATAACTCTGCCTTGGCACGCACTCCTTGCTTCATGTAAAGCGCCCTTGAGGTGATATTTCTGTCACGAAAACGGCGCTAAATAAATCAGCCAATTATTATTATTATTCATTCACAATTATACATCGTCTCATACATACTCTTCTTTTATTCTGACTCTTTACATGACCAGATTCAAGTATTTGATTTACTTGATCGTGCCATGTCTTTCTCGGGCGTCTTCGACTTCTTCTTCCATTCACTTTCGCATCATATATTCTTTTCACACTCCTTTCTTGGGGATAATTGAGGATGCTATAGTCTCACAGGCTCTTGACGGTTGGGAGTTTGGGAGTAGTTGGGACTCTTATGCAGTATTCACTGTAAAAATATGAAGATTTTACATGTCAAATAAAATTTAAAATGACTTTTAGGAAGCTATAAAAAAATGATTTTTCGAATCGGAAAAAAACTCACGCAGATTTTATCGGTTGTAAAAAATTTAGAAATCGAAAATACTTTTGTCTCCCTTAGTTGTCAACTTCTTTCGATGGTTTTAACAATACATCCTTCTTCCTATTCGTGCATTTTTTCTAATTTATTTCCTACCTTGTCCGTGTGGTCTTCGAAAATGTTTGATTTTTTTTCTTCTTTAGGGTTTCATTCAAATTCTGTTGATGCATTGCGTGCGAGGCTGTGTGCGTCGGGAGGAGTCGCGATAATAATCTGTATATTCTGTCATCTTCACTCGTATCCTCTTTCCTTCTTCCACCATTAATAACATGCCCTTACCGAGAAAATATTTTATTCCGTAAATAAACACAGAAAGAAATAATTTAGAAAACATAAAAAAAACATATATTACTATTGGGATTTGTCACTTTACTTGTCAAAAAGTGCTAAAGTGGATTTAAAAAGGATTCCGTTATTTCTAAATCAGTTAGAACTACATTGACATTACACTAGGGTCACATTGGTTCCAATATGCAAATTCAACATTATGGGATTTGTCTTCCAATTAGAAAAAAAATTATACCTATCTTAAATATTGAGCTGATTTTTTATTTCTTATTTGAAGTAACAAATGCGTGCAAATATAATATTTGATGCAAAAGTGAATAAAAGAAGAATTCGGGGACAAATCAAATACTTGAATCGCGCCACGTGAAGAGTCAGAATAACAGAAGAGTATGCATGAGATGATGTATGAATGTGAACGAATCAAGGAGTCTGTGCCAAGATTTTTATCGCGGTCCGTCCTCTCTGCCCACCCCTGCAGCCAAACGGCGTAATGGTTAGTAAGTTAGTTAAAAAATGCTCTCTTACCTTGAGCTCTGGCGTCATGAAATTTGAGCCGTTTAGAGTCAGTGAAACTAAGGCATCCCCAGTTGGGTATATTGTGAGGCTGAATGTAGTTGGGAAGAGGGACGTTGGGAAGTACCTGGCTAATCAGATCTGGTCACCAAACACGGATAAAGCTATTTCAAGCAAAGTTTCGAATGTGTAATAATAATTATCATTTTTTTTATTATTATTATATTAATTTACAATTCTTGATATGTTACTTTTTTCGGGTTGTAATAATCATTGCATTTCAAGCAATGAATCTTTATGATTTCGAATAAACTGACAAAGTTATTTTTTCTTACAATTTATTTTGTAATTGCTAGGCTGTAAAATTATGACCCAGATAAAATAATGCTAATGATAAAAATAATTGATTTTTCCTACCATGTTCAGTGTCTACTTTCAGCACTGAATTGTATTCATGTTGATTAAGGTAATTTGGCGTAGGTTTGTTATTTACGAGAACAGTATTGTAAGAAAACTTATGCGATTTTTCAAATGATTTCGGTTTGAGTTTTCATCATGTCATCAATAAATTTATATGGAAATCTCTTCGTCCAATCGCAGCCTGGTAACATTTTAAATTATGGAAATTTGCGTCACGCGAGCTTTACGAGGCAGAAAGCGTCTTCATTGATTCGGTGGACGAATTATATTGCCATGAGCTTTGAACTTAAAGAATTTCAATATTCAATTTCCTATTGCGAGGGCAAGCGAAGGCAGTTGTCTTTTCAAAATTACATGTTAATTATTATTAATTACAATCCAATGCATTTTCAATGATATTTTAATGAATCTGTTTTGAATAAGGTAGATTACCTATCGGTGATTTATGGTGGAAACATTTTTTTTTAATTCATAGAAAATCTTTTAAATTGGTCGCTTTGATTATGTGCGTAAACGATTTTAATTTCTCGGTAGATATTTGTGTTTGGATAAATGAAAATGTTGTTGTTATGGGAGGTTTGTTTACAAATCATATCTATGTTTTCTTACATTAACGGAATATCTCTGGCTTATTAATCGGAACCGTGTATTCCTGAAGATTTGAATTCACGACATTCAACCCTTAGATCGGCAACGTCATCGGCTATCGGAAGTATGAAGGAACCGAAGCCTATACTAGACACTAAGTTTGGAGAGCGTGCTGCAGGAGTATCAGATCATAAGCCGTGAAATAGACCACCACATAATCTGAGAATAATAAAAGACTCGGCAGAGCTCAGAGCTAAACTCAAAACTCATCTTTTCAGAAAATAATATCCTTTATAATAGAATAACAGAATTTACACAGCTAGGCTAACCCATTAGCATCTAAACTCACCAGTATATTAATATATTTTCATGCAATGACTTCCAACGATCCTTAATTCTCGATCATCTATTAAAAAAATCGACAATTTTTCACAGCCCGCGACATAAGTGATGATTATTGAAATATCAATAAGGGAATTTTAACTATAGCTTTACGTATTAAGATTAATAGTTTTATGGTAAATTTAGCCATACCTTTTAAGTTTTGAAAAGCGCCATTATTATTATTACTTGCACCACGATATTTAAGGTAAAAACAAGTTTCGGAAACTACAATGAGACAGACACCGCATTAATGAGTTATTTATAATATGAAGAAGGAGCTTTGGTGCCCTAAATTATTTGGCTATTGTAAACATCAAATACAATGTTTTACAAACATTTATTTAAAAATATATATAGGTTATAGCCCTCTGTTGTTGTTATTTGTTAAACAAAACATATATTTTCATCTGGAGTGCAGTTTGAATATGGGTAAAATAATCTCAAGATATTTGTATTTAAAAAAAGCTTATCACGAAATTCCTGAATATGAATTAAATTGTGAAAAGTTCAGTTGAAATTTAACAACAAAGATAAATTTTCGTTGCGCCGACCGGATGGTCCGTGGTGTTTATTTTTTTGTAGAGCCGTGTTTATTTTTTTTATGGCGGCTAATAGAAAAATTAAGAATGAGATCCCCGTATCAGATTTACCGTGGTCCAAAATACACCAACTCTCCAACACCCCATTTGCAGGTAGGTTCATTCTTAAAAGCATTTTGAAGTTCGGACCAAAAGTGGATTGTGATGTATTGCAGGGGTCGGTGGAGATCAAAATCACAAATGCCACGAAAAGTACACAAATTAATTTTAAAATGTTATAAATTCCACCATCAGCAGTGTGAAATTACAAAGTATAGAGTGAAATTATAAAGTTAATTAATAACAGTTTTTTTTGTACCTGGGTACCAACATAATATATGACTTATGATAGCATTAACAAAGACCACAAATAATTTCACGTCTATATTAATGTTTTTATATGAAATTTTTAGACATCTAACGCCATGTTCGAGAGCTAGTTTTCTTCTTTGACGCAGAAATAAATAAAAAATGTTACATATACATTATCAAATGTACTCAAAACTTAAATATCTTTCAATGATAATATGTAATAACAATAATACAAAACAATAAAAATATAAATGAAATACGAATCACATAAAATTTAAAAAGAATTGACACAATATTAAATTGTATATTTTTATTTTTTATTTTTTATTATATAACCGCTTTACTATTTATTCTTCGGAAGAGGAACATAATTTTTTCATTACATTTAAGAAAATGTCCACGTTGTGTGACATTTGGTATAACTATCATATATTTGTAACTTTTTTTTTGTAAGATTTAATAAAAATATATTTTTTTAAATCTATCGTTAAGAAAAACTGTGTACGAATTATCCTTCAAATATATGCTGTTTCGCATTCCGTAGTGATGACAGTGTTTTATATTGTAGCACCTCGTTTAGTCTAAATACAAGTTTCATAGTAGGTAAATAATAGAACTTTAGATTCGAGATATACCAATCCTGATGTATGGCAGTGAGGCATGGAACTAGCAGAGAAAATATGAAAGTAGGCTGAATGCTGTAGAAGTGAGATCCGTGAAGCGTATGTGCGGTAAAACCACGTATGACCGTGTTAAAAATGTGGATATCCGGAAATAATGCAAAGCTGATGTGAGCGTTATGAATAGGATCAAGAAAGGGACGCTTAGATGGTTTGGGCATGTTGAGCGAATGAACAACGAAAGGATTGTGAAAAGAATACATGTAGCGTAAGTGAATGGAAGAAGAAGTTGAGGACGTCCGAGGAAGACATGGCACGATAAATTAAATCAATTACGGAACTTTAGTCGGGTCATTTGAAGAGTCAGAATAATAGAAGAGTATGCATGAGACGATGTATTTATTCATAAATTAACGGACTAAAGTTCAATTACAAAAAAGACATATAATACACGAAATGGAAAAAAGAGCAACAGAGAAGGAATAGCACATAACATAATAATAAATGAAGCGATAACAAAAATAGAACAAAATAAACATAAGAAAGAAAATTCAGGCCATGGTCTAGTCAAAGTTTTGGTAGAGTCGCAAAGAATGACAAAATCATTTAGACTGCTACCAAACATTTTAAGACATTGAGTTAACAAGTCTTGACATTCTGGACATTGGAGAATTATACGCATAATTGGTATAGTGATGATTGAGAAACAGCAATTCATAGTTTTTTGAGTCTACGGCAAGGAATGTTGAACTGGATAAGTTGCAACAGAGAATGTGAGTCAATAAAATAATCAATAATTTTGTTAATGAAAATTATATCAAAGTCTTTCCTGCGCTTTTCTAATGAAGACATTTTCAATAATTGTTCGATTTCATCATGTGAATTATCGCCTCTTTCTCGCCCTAATCTCCATGCAATACCGCATAAGAAGCGATGTTGTACGGATTCAATATAATGAATATTAAAATATGTACGAATGTGAATGAAGCAAGGAGTGTGTGTCAAGACAGAGTTAGATGGTGGTCCGTCCTCTCTGCCTTCCCTTGCAGATGATGGTTAGTTAGTTAGTTAGGTCTTTCGGTACGACCTGATTTTTAAACAACCCTTTGTTATCCAGTCCAGAGGCCCGGTATAAAATTCCGTCCATTCCGATGGAAAGATATCAATTACCGACATTTTCCAGAATAATGTCCCATGAATGATTTACGATGCTCGATGCCCATGTTGCTTTTGATAGCCGAAAAAAACAATTGCGTGATCAGAGCGACGCATTAAATCATTCGACGAAGGGATAAGACCATTGTGTTCGTCTTTTTGTGGTTTATGTCTATGATTAGTATTCTAATGCTTCTTCTTACGAAATGGGTTTTATATACTGTCGTTTATCAAGGAGTTTGTATAACTCACAACTCACGTTACCGAGGGCACTTTAAGGGTCAGCACTCAAAAACGACGCTTAACCTAACTTTCTAGCATTCTAATACAAGCAATCCCACAAATGATAAATGTGAAAATTTTCCACAAGTAGTTAGAAAAATGACTGAGATTTCCAATGAATACAATTTTAGAAGTGTTATCTTTTAAATTCTACGAAAAACATACTTAAATGTTAGTAAAATGTGCAGTTTTAAAAAAAAATCGTTTAACCTAAAATTCTATGGTGTTTTTCGTAAAGAATTTGAAAGATTACTGTTAAATACTTAGAGTAAATAGAGTGGTATGAATCCAACGCATTGCAGTCATTTTTATTGATTTTTTCCTGACTCGGCGGACCTGGGCGTGGCTAAGAGTAAGTCTAGGGTATTTATACATCCATTCATATCACATATCGACATATTTTTTTGTTTATTCGTAAAACCACTTTTTCACAGTATTGATGTCAACAAAAATATAGCATCTAACCTAAAAAACCGTTTAGTTGTGTCAAGTTTAGTGGCATAATAAAAAATGTGGGCGAAGTCCCGCCGTGACCCAGGAGCCCAAGATCATTGTGACAGTACGTAGAGGCGGAGTATTATATTTGTTGTCTCTTTATCTCTCATGGTGTACGACGTAAAACCCCGGAGAAAGTGATTTATTGCAAGCTTGTGTCGGTTGGGTAAAAATAATTAGCTCTCTCTCCATACATTGTTACTCCAAGGTTAAAAAATTGTATTCACTGGAAACTTCAGACATTTTTCTAACCACCCGTGTAAAATTAACAGATGAATCATTAATAGTATTGCTTGTACTACAAAGCCAAAAAGTGTCTATTTTAGGATGCTGACCCTTAACCAGGTTTCGGGTTTATTTTTCTAACAAGTACCTACAGCGTTTCCTTGATTTATAGCTTGGAGTAGCTTGGCGTAGCTTGGAATAGCTTGGAATAGCTTGCTATAGCTCTCCGGGTGGGTGAGGGATCTCTCATTTGAATAATCATATTAATAAGACACTAAATACCGCCTACCAGTGTCCAATCGCTATACTAAAAGAGTTATGGCATTGTTATATAAACGTTCATCATGTTTGTTTTTATTTATTTGCTTTAGATGCACACTATTTGATGGTGGAAGGGTGGTGATCTGTTCTATAAGTTTTTGAAATTCCTTAAAATTGTGTTATTCAAAAAAAATAGAAAATAGCCTTCTTGGTTGACGTTTTGCCTTTTTCAATTAGTACCTTATTCAAAACAGTTTCATCAAAAAATCATTGGAAATGCATTGGATAATAATCTACCATGCAATTTTGCTTCGCTTTTCTCCGCAAAAGGAAATTGAAAATAGAAATTCCTTCAAACTTAAATAATCTGCCTCTTTCTCTCTTTTCCTTTGTTATAATTTAAATGTAATTCTTTTATTTTCTCACAGTTCTCTTATTTTATTTTATATTGAGTTCTCCCTCTGTCATGTTTATATAACCGCATACTGTGTATGTATGTAGTTTAATTTTGTAACCTGATTTATTTATTTATTATTGTTCTTCACAATAAATCCAAAGTCATATATGTTATGGATCATAGATTTATGAAATTAAATTTATAAAACAGACCCGTAAACTTCAGACTAAATGACAAATTCATAGACAATTAGATTGTAGAGATCAACAAAAAATCGGATAATAAACATCAAATTCCACCATTAATTCTTATAATAGGTGTGTAAAATACTGAAATAAATAGAAGGATCTATTTTAATAAAACATTATTACTAATACTTTAAGTGTCCTCTTAAAATATTGTATTTGATTCATTTTACTATGAAATATAGGCCATATAAAATTTATTTATTTTGCTAACTATTTGTGACAAAATGAAAATTATTTAAAAAACAATCTTATTTCTGCCACTTAGGATACGAGTATGTAATGAAATATAAAGAAAACAATTTACATTGCTATTCATGCCTTTGTTTTGGTTTAAATTTTAAATGTGAGTTGGAACTCTAATTTTGCAGTAAAAGTAAGAAGCATGGTGCATTTAGGTATTAAAAAAAAATACACGAGTTCCATATGTAATTAATATAAAACATCAAAATTTATTACAGGCTATTTGCTTAGTTATGTTTGTATATTTAAGTAGGTACCTACCGTTTCGTTTGACTTATTGAATTCATAATTAGAAAAAATAAAGTCAATTTTATATGTATTCATTATTATCCGAAAACGGCCAACACCCTTCCTTGCCAGAAAATTTCTTACAACCAATTTTAGCTGGTAATACGTCACATGGGAGGGTACACCACCCTCTTTTACATCCCAACGGGGTGCAAAAGATTTTAGAGTCTAGAGAACTTCACATCTAACCTTTGTGGGTAATCGATCCAATTGAATATTTTATCACAAACTATTTACTGTTAGCAGCAAATTAGCCAAGTTATTTTTCATCAAGTACTTTTTTAAATACACGTTACAGTTCCACTAGGTATATATTATTTTCTGCAGTTTTTCCTACCGAATAAGGCCTCAATAATGAAATAAAACCTTTTTTCTTGTTGAGTATCAGTAAGTTCTGTTTTGTTTTATTTATTATAAAGTGATCTTTGAGACGTATGTGCGGTGAAATCATCTACAACCGTATTAAAAATGTGGATATCCGGAAAAAATGCAAGGCTGATGTGAGCGCAATGAATAGGATCAAGAAAGGGACGCTTAGATGGTTTGGGCATGTAGAGCGAATGAAAGAAGAAAGGAGTGTGAAAACAATATTTGAGGCGAAAGTGAATGGAAGAAGAAGTCGCGGACGCCCGAGAAAGATATGGCACGATCAAGTAAATCAAATACTTGAAACGGGTCATTTGAAGAGTCAGAATAACAGAAGAGTATGTATGAGACTATGTATACAACCAATTACAACCAATTATACAACCAGTTTACAACCAATTGGCAAAGGAGAGCAAGAAAATCATTAATAAGTCAAAATTTACTAGGAAAATGTTTGCGGATAACTCGGCCCTCGATGATCAAGGTGCTGTCCCGCCGTCGGTTCCTCACTGCGGATTCTTTATGAAAAGCTGAGGATCCGGCATCGAGATGTACTCCACGTCTTACGAGGGCTACAAGTTAATAAAGCTAGTGGACCTGACGGAGTACCTGCACTGGTATTGCAGAGGTGTGCTGCAGAAATCGCTCCAATTTTGACAAAGCTCTTTAAAATGTCCCTGAAATATGGATCTGTGCCATCTGGTTGGAAAAAAGCGGTCATTCATCCTATTCCCAAAAAGGGTGACCGCTCCAACCCGGCCAACTACCGCCCCATAGCGATCACATCGATTCTATCCAAGGTGATGGAACGTGTGATCAACGACAAACTGCTCACATACCTCGAGGAGAACAAAATAATTAACGACCGTCAATACGGATTTCGGCGGAACCGGTCCTGCGGTGATCTTCTCGCGTATGTGACGCATGTTTGGGGGCGGTGCTTGGAATGTTTCGGCGAGACCCAAACGGTTGCACTGGACATTTCTAAAGCCTTTGACCGGGTTTGGCACCGAGGACTTGTCAACAAACTGCCATCTTACGGACTTCCCGCATCCTTGTGTACGTGGATTGCCGATTTTTTGAGGGAGAGGTCGATTCAGACGGTTGTTGACGGTATCACCTCTTCCTCTCATTCAATTAATGCTGGCGTCCCCCAAGGATCGGTTCTGTCTCCAACTTTGTTTTTGTTGCACATCAACGACCTTTTGTCATGTGCACCAATACATTGTTACGCGGATGACAGTACAGTTCATGATGGTTTTTTGTTTGACAAGCCCCCAAAGGGCACAGAAACAAAACGGCTCGGAGGGCTTTGAAGCAGAGAATGGACGAGTACCTTGAGAGAATCTCCTCTTGGGGTAAAAATAATCTCGTCGAATTTAATGTTTCAAAGACCCAATCATGTCTGATTACGACTAAAAGGGATCCAAATGATAATTTAGTCTCCTTCAACGGAAGTAATCTTCCCAACAAACCTTCCATTGAGATGCTTGGTGTAACCCTAAGTGACCAGTTAAGGCACCGGGGCTCCATCGAAGCCAGAGTAAAGTTAGCCTCTCAGAAGTTGGGCGTGTTGTACAGGGCCCGCAGATACTTCTCAATAGTACACAACTGCTGACCTTGTACAAATCGCAAGTACGCCCCACTGTTGAATTTGGTAGCCACCTCTGGTCTGGAGCCCCTAAATACCTGAAAAAACCCTTGACTCTGTGCAGAACGGGCGGCCCGTTTGATAGATTCTCCTATCTTAACAAACGGATTGCAAACTTTGGAGCACAGACGTCAGGTGGGAATGCTGTCCTTGTTCTACAGGTATTTCAATGGAAGATGCTCCGAGGAACTTGCGTCATTGATCCCTTCGGCACCGGTGCATAAGTCGGGAAATCCTCGCCAAACGCGCGCCCAACATTTGTACACGGTTGACATTCAATACATGAGAACGGGTCGCTTTTTACGACTCGTTCTTATGTTCAACAGCTCGGCTATGGAACGATTTGCCGGCCTCTGTTTTTCCTCCCTCCTTCAACATGGGCCTCTTCAAGACCCAAGTTCAGTCCTTCCTTTCCTCAAAAAAACCCTCCACACAGCATCCCCAAAGATGACATAGGCCCTGAGGGAAATTGTTTTCCTCAAGGCCTCCTGTGTGGAGCTATTGTAAAAAAAAAAAAATGTATGAATGTAAATGAAGCAAGGAGTGTGTGCCAAGACCGAGTTATATGGCGGTTCGTACTTTCTGCCTCCCCCTGCGGGGAAACGGCGTGATGGTTAGTTAGTTAGTTAAAGTGACGTTTAAACTGTGAAAAAAAAGATTTAAATAAATGAAATTAAAATTTGAAAAGGTTTTACGAATTAAGCAAATAAAATTGTTTGAAATTAGTTCCTCGAAAAAGGTTTATTTATAAAATATGTTATTTAGGCTATTTTTCTTCCGCATTAAATATAAATTTCACAATGCGAAATTCGGCCATTATTTATTGTAACCGCGTCTCAATGTTATTTGAAAGGGATGTTTCAAGCTACCCCCTCCTCTCCACCCCCTGCCTCCACCGCCATCCCCCGAGGGTTGAAGCGGTCCAACATGGCGCATAACGCCCCTTGATTTATTACCCTGAACTAAACTTGGCCTCGCCCCCCCTCCCCCCACAAAAGAGAAACGAATGTTACCCCCTCCCGCTACCTTCTTCCACCCCTGCCTACCTACCGCTCCACTACTCACCTGCGATCGTAAACCTATCCGAAAGTTTAAATTTGACGTGCAGTTTGGCACACCGGAAAAAATGGAATTTCTCTATTACGGCACCGACAACTTTTAAAAGATGTCACTCAAAGTTATTTTATAACATGCCACTGAGTGGAACAAAACTTGATTTTTTATTTTTTGTGTTAGCTCCAACTGTCTGGAGCAAGTGGAATATTGGCACCCCAAACCATAATAATAATAATTGGCTGATTTATTTATCGCCGTTTTACAGCATAATATTAACATAAACTTAAAACTAAGACTTACTATCAACTTATGCCTAATACTTATAACAAGTGACTTATAACTAGTATATTTACATCGACAAATATATGTAATGGTTATTGCTCGTGCTGTCGAGCCTAGGGTAGAAAAAAATAGAGTAAGCAATAGTAAACTAAGTAAAGCACGTAGACTGAGTGATCAAAATTCTAGTGAAGCAAATTGACGTTATTGTGGGTACGATAATTTAAAAAGGTGAGTCTTAAGTTTTGCCCTGAGATCAGTTGAGCTGTCGATCTTTCGCAAATGTGAAGGGAGGTTATTCCAAGCTGTGGGCCTTTTTTCGGCAAAAGCTCGGTCTCCGAAATTGGTGTTGGGATTGCGATTAGGTACTGTGAGTCTACCCATGGCCGTCGAAGATGCTGATCGAAGAGTTGCTTGTCTTGTATTAGTATCGCTTGGAATGCACAGTTTCGACAAGTAAGGCGGCGCCATGTCACGTTTCGTCTTAAAAATCATCCAGCATAGTTTGAATTGAATCCATTCAAGACATTTAAGCCAAAGAAGGCTCTTAAGATTTTGCCTTATAATTGGGGTATGTTATCATTATGAAGGGAGTGGAGAGATGAAACAGTTGAGAGAAGAAGAATTTCGGGATGTACCTGGCTATTCAAATCTGGTCACTAAATACCGCAATTCAAGCAATGTTTCTATTCTTGATGGTGGTCTTTCATCAGGCATACTGAGTAACTACCTCTTTTAAAACTTACTAGGAAAGCACTGTGGATGGTGCACTATTAATTTGTAAGCTTCCCTCGTTTGTATTAATCTTGCACGCTTTTCGGCCGTTGGCAGGTACACAATCTCCGGCGCACTCGAGGACTGTAAATTATTTAATAAGTCGTGATGAGTTTTTTTTCGTAGGTAATCATGGTATTTATTTATTTAATATACGGATCTGTACGCAAGTTTGTAGCAACTCTCTACCCACCCATTTCATTTGACATAGCCGTACGTTTGCGTCCTACGTGATTTGATTACAAATTTAGGCAATTTACTAGTCGTAGGATATAAGCACGAAATATTTTTAAAGGTAGGTAAATCATACTGAAAAAATAATATATTCTAACCTTACCTGGACACCGTGTATGCATAATTTAATTTTGCAATAACATAATAATATGGCTTCATCACGTCATTAAGAACAACTGGTTTACACATGTTAAAATTTATTCACGATAGCATCAAATGCTCAACACACGAATGAATGAATCTAAAAATATATGTAAAGGCAAAAAGTATTTCTCTAGCGAGTCTAACTATTTTCATCATGATTTTTGGTATTTAAAATATGCATGCAAAACCGGAAAATAAAATTTATCTGTGCTAGGAAGAACGGAATGAGTCAATAAATGCAGAAGTTCAGAAGAGCCAAAAAAAAATTCGGAATTTTGTTTTTCGTATGTAATCAAAGTAGTAGATAAGTATCGCCCTAGTGACAGACCACCATTCAGAATCGTAACGTTGTTTAAAATGGCTTTGACCGTGTTTCGTGACCAGATCTGAATAGCCAGGAACTTTCCAGCTTTCCTCTTCCCCATCTCCTTCTCCTCCCCACTATCTTCAGCCTCACAAAATACCCTGATTGGGGATGCCATAGTCTCACTGGCTCTACACGGTTGGGAGTAGTTGAGACTCTTGTGCGACATTTACTATAAAAATCAATGTCACATGTCCTTTTTCTAAAAATAAAAGCACATTATTTTATTGACTCATTTCCTTCTTAGATATGTAAATAAGAAACAATTCTGCAAACTTCACTCAAACTTGATTTTTTTAATCATTCCGTTCTTCTTTTGTACACAGAAATAACAAAAAAGCTTACAAAATATTTACAGTTTTAGGGTTTTTAATGATTTAAGTACCAACATATTAACCGTCCCCAGTCTAATTTCCTTTTCTTTGATTTGACAGATATGTTAATATGAATTCATACGTTTCATCTGAATTTTTATACCCTTAGCTTCTGGTAAATTGTTTTTTTTTAATCTGTTGATATACACATGCACTGTTGTACCCATATCTGAACCCTTTTCTCTCATGATTTATGATAACGATCATGATTTTAGATAGTTTTAATTTGTATGCATATTATATATTATTTTCTCCTTGTTAGTTAGTCTTATTAGCATAATTAATTTAGTATGAAGCGCACTTGAGGTGAAATATCACAAAGCTGCGCCAAATAAGTTCGCTGTTATTATAATTATTATTACCGATCACTTTAATGAACTGTATACATAAATGTATACCTACCTAGATACAAATATGATATTTATTCTCTACCATAAAATTGTTCTGTTTCCAAAAAGTAGCTCATGACTCCGTGGAGTATTTAGTTAGAAAAACAATAATTCTAAAGAGGTAATAATAATATTATATTTGGAATGCTATCAACTTTCCTGAACAGTGGCAGAATGGGGGTAAACATCACCCACCACCCATCACCCACCACCCACCACAACCCTCTCGACGGATCGCATTTGGCCACCGCACAAGACTTATATATATAACTCATCTAATGTGTTTTAATTTCTTTTATTTTATTTAACTTTGGCACAAAGAACGGGAAAATAAAACAAAAATTCAAATAAAGCTACGCGATAAACTTTTGCACAACTTTCCTCAGAGCCCGAAGTAACGAATTCATAAGAAAAACTTCGAGCACTCCTCAAAATGATCAAACCTGCACTCGCGTGTGAATTTGTTGTGTGGAAAAATTAGCTTTTTTTTGTGAGGTGCTTAGATTTTATTGTACCCATTTCAGTGTCAAGATTCGGTATCGTTCAGAAGAATGCCTCGGAGCATTTGAATCGAAACATTATTTATATCTCGTAACAGAACTCATATAAATAAAATAGAGTGTTATTTATTGCTATCAGATAACGGATTTAAAAAATATATTAATCAGTTAGTACATCTACAGTAGGTGGATGGAATTTTTTATTACCTCTGATGAATAAGAGGAGGGTTTGATTAATTTTACGGATGCCGTAATAATTATGTTTACGACTTTGTACCGGGGAAAAATCATTTATTTATTTCGACGGTACATTAATACTTTTTAAAATTACAAATACTAATAAATAGCATAAAAAATATACAAAAACAAAAGAACCTAAAACAGTATTTTATATTTAAAAGTGATTATATTTGTTACAGGTAGCTACCGACGCTGTATTTTTATTTACCTGCACTAGAAATGTATGCAACGACAAGTGGTTAGTTTCAGAATATCTGCACTGAAAAATTGTTCAAAATAATATTTTTTAGAAAATGTATCAATACAAGCAATTCTACACTTTTTTGATTTAATTGAGTTGTACCGAGCTATTTTTTTTTACCCAACCTTTACAAATTTTGGGATAAATTACTTTCTCCGGGTTTTTACGTCGTACACCATGAGAAAGAAAGAGACAGCAAAAATTCCCAAACTATCACACCGCTTTAAAGTATTGTAAGAGTGTTCTTTGTGTCCCGCGTCTCCGTTGTCTCCGCCCACCCGTTTTGACATACAACATAAATGGACAAAAGTAAACAGTTTTTTAGGTTATATGCTTATTTTTTGTTTATAACAATACGGTAAAAAACTAAGACTTATTATCAACTTATGCCTAATACTTATAACAAGTGACTTATAACTAATATATTTACATCGACAAATATATGTAATGGTTATTGCTCGTGCTGTCGAGCCTAGGGTAGAAGAAAATGGAGTAAGCAATAGTAAACTAAGTATAGCACTTGGACTAAGTGATCAAAACTCTAGTAAAGCAAATTGACGTTAGTATGGGTATGTTGAAACGCTATGTTTATCTTATTACAACTGTAAATTTTTCAACTTTATTTTTTTTTGTATTTTATTTTTTTATGGTTTAACTTCTTTCTTGACTTTTATTGATTCATCATGAGCCTAGTTATTGAGAAATCCTTACACATGCGATTTAGCAGCTTTGTTATTCACTGCACACAACATCTTCGTTTAATTAAGACAAATTCAGCCCTTTATTGCGAGGCAACGCACGTCCAGAAATTAATACACTATCGAACACAATACATCGGCCAATCGCCTTCTCCCGTCCATGCTCCTCCATATTTATATCCCAACATGATATAAGGTGAATACACAACCGAAGAAATCCAAACACTTGCATTCTGTGGAACTTATAGCGAGTACATCTCCATACATAATACCGTCTGCGGGTTAGCTTCTATACTGGCAAGCTGCAACAAGGATCAGCTAATTACTGAAGAGCAAATCTTTGTACTATCTATGTGTGTATATTCCATAGCTTATCGCTCTCCTGGGTGGTCTCTTCTTTGCACAGACATGAAGGTAGGTAGATTGGTACGCGAGCACTGTATAATACGTTTTCGCTTTCAAATTAATACCTGTATGAATATTCTTCTATAACATAATGGTAGTAATGATACACACGCGATGAATATTAAAGACATCGTCTCAGATATTGAGTGCCTCCTCACTTGGTAGACTGGAGATAGGTCTGCAAAATGCAAACACCTACAGGATTCATAGTAAGATATTTTATCTTAACGTCAAATGGAAGCATGTTTAAGGTAAAAAAATAAATTCTGGTTTAACGAAAACACTTGTAATATTATAGTTTTCAGGCATTTTTGTAATTTAATGATGAGGGTACATATTTTAAAAAGAGCAGTTTGATTTTAATGCTTATCACCTTATTAATAATAATATGAAATATATGATTTTATTATTATTACTTCATTACCTCTTCATTATTGCTCCACATTTGCATTACTGTTAAACGATTCTTTTCTTGTGTAACGACATATACTAGAACAAGTTTCAAATTCTCCTAAAAAGAGCAATCGGAATTATACTTAGGCGAAATAGATATTCAAAAGTAGGAAAAATGTCTGACGAACTAAATTGGCTAACAGTGAAACAGGTGCTAACATTAAAAACATTAACATTTACACATACAATAAAAATAAAACTTATTACCAAATTATGTACAACGTAGATATTCACAGAGATAATACAAAGAAATGCAAAGAAATCAGACTACCAGAAAGAATAAATCCAATAAACAAAATCAGTTTACTCCAAAAAGAGATAAATTTTTATAATGCGTTGCCGAAAACCATGAAAATTATACTAAGTAACAAATTAAAAATAGCCTGCAAGAACCATATAAAATACATAAGTTTGTTATATCAAGTAGTATATTACATAAGTTATGACATAGTCTCTAGAAATAGCGTGAAACTCTTAGGTGTTTATCTAAATGCAGATCTCTCACTCAGATCCCAGATAAACAAAACAGTAAACGCAGGTCTCAGGTTAAAGGACAATGTAAATTATTTTTTCAATTACAGGAAAAGATTTTGACTATCAATATAAAATGGCGAGATACTAAAACAATGGATCTCCTGACCACTAAGGATTTTTTTTCTTTCTACTCTTATTATTTTAACCGTGACACAAACTACAATATTAGGTGTACTACTATAATTAAACAGGTTTCACACATACGAAGCTCTCATGTGGTTATTCCAAAAAAGCTGCTGTAGATTCTTAAAGAAGCATTTTTTGAGAAGATCAACAGATATTGTTTAGCATTCCCAATGCATTGTCAAACTGTCACAACACCTACGTAATAAATCACAGCTGATTCCTTTATATGATAGTAGTCTACAACGCGTTTCTTCCGAGTATTCCGTGAATATTTGACACAATACTCTTCACTGAGCGCGCTCCCTGTAGAATTTTTAGTATTGCCACGAAGAAAACGTCTAAATTATTCCTCCTTGGGTGGTGATCAAATGATGACGGTACTGAGAGTTATGATGGATCGAAGTATGCCTAGAATGAAAATTGCAACAAAACTGTCTAGATGATCGACGACACGCACGGGATTGTGATCTCAAGCCCGGGAAGCACATGTATCACATTTGCATGGAACAAGCAAACGGCATACGAAATTTGCGGAAAATATGTATTAGCGTTTTGCATCAGATATGAAGAACGCGTAATCGTTTATCATGCGTTATCTTATATATATAGACAATAGACAATAGGGTACATATTTGTATGCACGATGT
The DNA here is from genome assembly GCA_022651775.1 of Drusus annulatus. Taxonomy (NCBI): domain Eukaryota; kingdom Metazoa; phylum Arthropoda; class Insecta; order Trichoptera; family Limnephilidae; genus Drusus; species Drusus annulatus. Next base: position 1,575,150 of record JAGWCC010000006.1, read on the forward strand.
TGCGGGTAATACTGTATGACGTAAGAGGAACTCCACAAAGGTAGGTAACTATGTGAATTTGAGGTTTTACTGGGTTCCCTAAATTTAACTTTTTTTAAAAATATATTTTTTCATTATTTATTATAGTGAATACCGCACAAGAGTCCCAACTGATCCCAATTCTCCAGAGCCAGTGGAACCATGGCATCTCCGATTGGGGTATGTTGTGATTTTGAAGACAGAGGAGAAGGGAAGGAGATGGGAAAGGGGAAGATTGGGAAGTACCTGGCTATTCAGATCTGGTCACCAAACACGGCCACAGCGATTTCAAGCAACGTTTCGATTCTGAATGGTGCTCTTCCACCAGGACGGTACTTAGAATACCTACCACTCTGGAACGTGCCGCAAATCTAGTTTATATTATTTTATACGAATTAAATGTGTTGTGACACATATTGATTAAATAAAAGTTATTGGCGCACGCAATCTTTGGATTCGTAGTCGAGCGTTTTACCACTCGACCGTGGAGGCCGTTAAATTCATTGAGGTTATGAATATTAGGGAAGAAAATAGGTTTTTTTCTACCATGTAAATGGTTTTCTAATGTTTAGTTGCAACACGAGTATTAAAAGTTGTTATTTTCCATTTACGGTTAGTAATAATTAACTTCACGTAAGATATTTATAATATCCTCAAAAAACCAAATCAACTTGTGCTAATTATCAATACACTAGTTGAGTCTTGATACACACGTCAAAAGGGACGTAGTGAGGTTATCGTGAAGTAGCGTAATCGTAATACAATTTCATACTTTTTACGTATGAGTGGAAAATACCAGTATTGTTTTTGCATACATTAGTGACCCACACGGCGAATAGGGCTTAGCGTATTAATACTATCAGATGGTATGACACGATATATGTACACTTTTAACTCTACGATTGCAGCGATTCTGAATACGTTTAATTGGACTTAATCATTCAGAATGTGCTGCAACCAATCATTGGCAGACCAAGGCTAGGTCTATCAGGAAATGATTTCTTCTTCATTTCTGAATGGTGCATGACTATTTTTTTTATTGCATTCAATGCATGCACGTAAGAAGTGAATCACTCAACCGCGACGTGGCTATAATACCCTGTTTGAAAAGCGTTGAGATTACACACAAATTAAGTGTAGCATTTTTCTTTACGTAAATAAAACAAATTTTACAAATTAAAGATCATTGGATACTGAATTCCATTTGTTGCTTAAGGTAGGTTCCTTTTGTCTGTCTCTAACAATCCGTTACAGAATGCAGATGCATCTTATTTTTAACTATTGCTAAAAAGCCGTCATCGCGTACGTAGTACCTAGAACTGAACATTGTAAAACAATGCAGTTACTGACGAGAAAAGGATTGGCTTTCAAGTTGCCGACAATATTTACCTTCGCCTGTCCGATGCAACTGCAGACGATATCTTCTGTCCTGTTAAGAGCAACTAGACAATATTGATTGCTCCACGTCTTCCGGTCTTATCAATGACGTATTACTCCTTTCTACGTTCTACGTGTTTCATTTTCATTCAATTTCAAACTGAATTGAATTTATAGTAAGGCTCGGAGAATTGAGTGGGATCTGACATTGATAACACACAGTAAAAACAATATCAAATAAGTAAGTATGAATTAAGGAAAAGGGTAAAGTTAATAGTAATAATAACAGTATGATTGCTATAGCGCCGTTTTCGTGAAATAAATATAATCTCAAGGGTGCATTATAATATAATTAACATAAACTACATCTTAATCACTAACACTAATAACTAGTAGAGTATAAACTATAACTTATAACTTTGTACTTTTGATTAGTATCATAAAATTTAAACCTTAATGAAATGTTTGACTTACATATTTACATTTACATTCAATTCAATTCTTTTTATTCGTTTTAAAAACATAACAAAATAAAATTTTAAGGCGTTTTTAAAGATATATAGAAAAATTTATATAGAGTGTACAAAAAACAGAGTACAGTGCATATATACTCGGAATTTTTTTTATAACTAAACAAGATTGATAAATAGTAAATAGAAGTTAAGCAAGCAGCAATAAAGCTTGCTGTTTAAAGACAGTTTCGCTGACGCGAAAAATGTCGATATCCGAAGCGATTCGATTCAACGGCAAGTGTGAGTGCCCTCACCACCGGCATGTATTATATATGTTATGGTTGTTGCCCGTGTTTTCAAAACCTAGGGTAGAAAAAAAGGAATAAGCAGTAGTAAAATTAAATATAGCACTTGGACTGAGTATACGTCTTCTATGTATACTATGAAGGCCTCCATCGTCGAGTGGTATGACGTTCGACTACGAATCCAAAGGTCGCGGATTCAAACCCGGTGTGCGCCAATAACTTTTATTTAATAAATATGTGTCATAACACATTTAATTCATATAAAATAATTAAAAGTATATTTGTGACACGTTCCAGGGTGGTAGATACTCTTAAGTATTGCCCTGGTGAAATACCACCATTCAGAATCGAAACGTTGCTTGAAATGGCTTTTTGGTGACCAAAATCTATACGGCAAGGTACTTCCCAAACTTCTTCTTCCCCATCTCCTTCAGCCTCACAACATACCCTTAATTGAGGATGCCACAGTCTCACTGGCTTTAGACGGTTGGGAGCAGTTGAGACTTTTGTGTGGTATTCATTTTAAAAAAATTAAAAAGATTGATCAAAACTCCAGTGATGCAAATTGACGTTATTGTCGGTATGATAATTTAAAGAGGCGAGCCTTTAGTTTTGCTCTGCACTTTTTTAAGCTGTCGATCTTATTACTCATATAAGTTCACTAATAATTTGTACCCTCGGAAGTTCATTAAAAAAGGGTCATGTTTTTCACCGAGCTTTTAATAGTTTTTTTTTTAGGAAGCGTAGTTATTATCGCTTACCGCATTTTCTTGTTCAAATATTATAAAATATGCATTATGTTGTTCACTAGGCCGGCGAAGACGCAATTAAGATATGCAAAGTGCGAGTGCACTAAATCAAAGGTGCTTAGTTAAATATTAGGCCGAGGAGGGTGCTCTAAACCAAAATTTTGTAATAATTACGCTATGTGAACATTATGCATGAATTTGGTAGGCTGCACCTGTTACCGTCCATCGTTTTCTGAAACTTTGAAATCAGTGGGAAACCTACACAAGTTACATTAAATAAACGGCCATAAAATTAGAAGAAATTGTGTTTTATTACCTCTGTAAGTTGAAGCGTTCCACTGACTAATTTTTAACCATTTTGTATCGTGCGTAATTTGTAAATTACGATAATCGCAACATTGCCACAATCAACTTTCAAATCAACATTATCGGCTAACAGAATATCAAAGGAATAAATATAGGCTCCGAATGTAAGGTAAGAAGAAATAATTAAAATGATTTAATAAAACAAATTTATAACTTTGTTCCACTTCTTTATTTTTTGACTGGACCGGTTTTACCCTATAACGGCCATCTTCAGACTAGTCAAAAGTGTAAAAAAAGTGGAATAAAGTTATAAATTTGTTTTATTAAATCATTAAAATGGAATTCCATCATGAATTAACAGTTACAAAATTAGAAATAGAAAATAATTTATTTTGTTCAGAAGGTGAAGGTTAACGGCCTCCGTGGTCGAATGGTAAGACGCTCTACTACGATTCCAAAAGTTGCGGGTTCAAACCCGGGGTGCGCCAATAACTCTTATTAAATTAACATGTATCATAAAATAACACATTTAATTCATATAAAATAATGAAAATTTTATTTTCGGCACGTTTCAGAGTGGTAGATGCTTCAAGTATCGCCCTGGTGAAAGACCACTATTCAGAATCGAAACGTTGCTTGAAATGGCTTTAGCCGTGTTTGGTGACCAGATCTGAATAGCCAGGTACTTCTAAACCTTCCTCTTGCCCATCTCCTTTCCCTCCTCGTTACCTTCACCCTCACAACATACCCCAATTGGAGATGCCATAGTATCTCTGGCTCTAGAATATGTTAATACAAATTTGGTTTAAAAATGGAATAAAGTGCTCCAAACGCACTTAAAATGTTGACTGTGGCATTCGGCGAGTCTATTTTGTCTCAAAAAAGCGTTTATAAGTGGTACAAACTCTTTACAGAAGGCCGAAAAGATGTTAATGACCATGAGCGTCCTGGAGTTGTGGAAAAACCAATCATGGATTTTATTCTTTGATCCATTTTTTTTCAAAAGTAAAAAATCGAAGAACACACAAAAACGTGACTAACCTTTCCAGTCAAAAACAAACCACTAATCCAAAATGGCTGATAATGCTAACATACGGGCCATGTATTGGGCATAAGTCAATATTAAGTCTTAGTTTTAAACATTATGTTGTAAAGTGCCCTTGAGGTGATATATCAGTGACGAAAACGACACCATATAAATCAGCCAATTATTATTATTACTGACGAAAATGTTTTATTATTGCATAAATCCAATTATTGAAGGTTATGGGGGTGAGTATTGGGGTTGTAATTACAAAAATATCGTCGTATTCTCAATTATTCATCTTCCCTTCTGCGAGTTACTCGAGACGCCGCGGTACATAATTCGGCAATTTTCTGGTCCTATTATTTCAAAGGGATCGCATGCAATAATTTAACCTGAGTTTACGGCCCCCCTCCTCGGCCTATCTGCCCCTACGCAGCTTCTGTAAGCTCCGCATCCTCCCGCGAATAGCAAATTTAGAAGAAAGGCAGTTAGTTAAAAGGAACTTCATTCCATCTTTTACGGGGGCAGCATGTTTAATCATACAGTTTCAAAGTGTGTATGTAGTTATTTACTAGTTGGAAACCGAATATGCACCATATCGAATCGACAAAGAATTCTGGAGGTTTTTAAAATTAAATTAAAAAACAAATGTACCATTATTATTTAAACAATTAAGCAAAAAAAAAAAGATATTATGTGGAATGTGGAATGGAATGTCTCCGCGAATATGTTAAGCTTACAAAGTCTTTTTTTATCACGAGCTACTGTAATAGTGCTTTAAAAGTACTGTTTTACGGTAAAAAATAACGCGAGAAGCCATTTTTTTCATTCTAGATAATATATTACAATGTGTGGAATGAAGAAAATATAATGTGTGGAATGAAGAAAATATAACATATTTTAGTGAAATCAATCACTGTGTGGTTTGAAACATTTAAATAAATTAAAAATTAAAAGACCACGAATATTTTTTTTTTCTGTCAGACCGGTTTTGCTTAGCCTAAGCCTCATCAGGGTACAAAAAAAAAGACAAAGGGTGCAATTGTATTTACATACGGAAAGAGAACTATACTTTTTTTTTCTGCTATGCATGTACATGGCCTGTTCAAAAGAATACTTTTTTTTTCAAAAGTAAAAAATCGAAGAACACACAAAAACGTGACTAACCTTTCCAGTTGTCGAAAACAAACCACTAATCCAAAATGGCTGATAATGCTAACATTTGATAAACATATGTGTACCAACAAAAAATCGATAATCGAATGTACACAGCCCGCGAAAACTCAAAATTCACCTTTTCTTTTGAACAGGCCTCGTATTTATAACCGCACACTTTTGTTTAATTTAATTTTTGTACTCCCTTAGGGTAAGCTATACTTTCATGTCTTTAAAATACAATATATTAAGAAACCAATCAAACTTCGAGAAGGTTGTATCATTCGATTAATTACACAGCCAAACAAAAAGCGTCAGGCGTAATATTTATAGATGTTTGACTAATTGAGAAAACCATAATGGGGTGTGATATCTGATTAAATAAAATACGTACATTATTTAATGCGTTTTCCTCTCTTTTTATAATGTGCATCAATTTCATTCGCATTGAGTTCAGTTCCTTTACTTTTCGAAGCGCTTAGGGAAGGAAGGCGTGTTACAGGGTGTTCGATATTGATCGTGTTCGGAAGTTATTAATAGACACTTTAAAACTGGATATCACAGCCCTGATATAAATCATCTAACACATGAAGCTGCTTCCTTTGATTATGCTGGTAATTATTATTTAAACATTTTAAATCACATATATTTTATCTATCAAAAGTGATAAAATATGATTTTATACGAACCTTGTTTATGATGATATAAAAAAAAAAAACCAAATGCACAATTTTTCACACAATTAACTTTAACACATAAAATTATTCTTTGCACGTCTTTTTGTTTCACAATAAAGCACTGATTCACTGATAACGTTGTTATTTATTGCAAATTAATTACGTTATTTAGAAGTAATTCTAACATGGACACAAACTTCATCCGATTCCTTCTAAGAGACATTTCGTATTGCGAATGACGCACACAATTTGGTGCCGGAGAAAACTCTAAACATTATGTGAGTTTTTTATTTATTTTTTACACGCGCTAAAACTCGTGTTACAGTAGACGAAAGTACAACAAATTAAAAAATATGATCCTTTTAACTGACCGCGATTTCTAAAAACCTTAAAAAATATAAAGCATTTCCGTAGGTACCTTCCTACATTGTTGCAAACGCTATTAGCAGTAAATTTAAGTAGAAAGTTCCCTGCCATAAATCTGGCGGTGTCATAACTTTTCATTGTACCAAATTTAACTACCTGAAAAGGGCTTTTTTACTAATTGGCGTGAAGTGCAATTTGCAAGCTAAAATATTACTGTTTTTTGCGTTAATCTTTGTTAGAATTTTTTTGCATACTTTATGCCGGCTACGTTTAAACTTTCTTTTTTCGAAAAACTTTCTATTTTGTGTTTTGTTTACGCTTGTTAAAAATGTCACAAAGAAGTTTGTTTAATTTTTTACGAAAACTATTATTCGTAGTTCAAATGAAAGAATGTTTTTTATGGCCACTGAGAGCTTGAAGTATTTCAAAAAAATACTTGATAAACCTCCTAGGCTAACTAACCATCACGTCGTTTCTCCGCAGGGGTAGGCAGATAAGACGGACCACCATATAACTCTGTCTTGACATTTGGCCACACACTCCTTGCTTCATACACATTCATACATCGTCTCATACATACTCTTCTGTTATTTTGACTCTTCACATGACCCGATTCAAGTATTTGATTTACTTGATCATGCCACGTCTTTCTCGGGCGTCCCCGACTTCTTCCTCCATTCACTTTCGCATCATATATTCTTTTCACACTCCTTTCTCTCCTTCTAGGCACGAATTAATAAATAATTTGAGTCAGATTACATTTTAACACGTTTTTATTCCTTGTGGTATTCATTAAATAATTGAAATTATGATACGAAAGTTAAGAATATGAGACTTTGTTTAACATTTACGCCTTTTCAGAAATGTTGGTTACAATTTAAAATGTGTTTAAATTTGGCAGTCATAATCTAATTTAAAAAATAATGCGTCACTGCTACCTTGAAATAAACAACTGTTGAGTGCTTTTTCAAATTCGGATGTATTATATTTTGCTAAGAACAAACTAAACATCTAAATCATTTTTAGGACATTTTGGTAATGGGAAAGGTCATAACATTGTCATAGCAAATGTGGCTCAAAATGTCATACTTATGTTTTTTTTATGTTTTTGTGGTCTTTAGTTCTTTCAAAGAAGCCTTCATGAACTTTTCTCACATTCGTTTAATGTATTTCAATATGTATTTTTTGTTGTTGTATTAAGTTCATTATGATAAAAAATATACATTTTATTATCTTTCTTCATTCCATCAAAGACGAAATCTAAAGAAAGGGGATATTATTTAAAAATTTAATTTGGTCCATAGTTAAAAGTTGCTAAAACTTTGACAGTTGTTAAATGTTTATGCATGTCAAAATTTCCCTTCCAAACTCAAATGAAGAAATTAAAAACGCTTATTTATCTTAAAGAATAAACAGGAAAGTAAATATTACAGAAGGAAGTAAGAGTCGATCAAATTATTAAACAAAATGACTCATTTGAATTCTAATAGATTTTGTCAACAATAAAAAAAACAATCTATTTAGGAATGGAAACAGACTTTCACAATCCAAAAGCTTAATTCAAACTTTTTTAAATATTTTTTTACGTGTGTAATAATGTGTTTAAAAAGCTTTTTACGGCCATCAGCAGCGCAGCTTTCCTTGCCCATTCTAATATGTATTATCTCACTTTAAAAAAGCTATTTAACTTTTTTCTTAGTATAAAGCTCTCGTCCATAGCTTTCACCACAGCCGAAGCTTTTTGAAATGGGTGAGGGTAAAAAACGGAAACGCTTTGTGCCCCATCTGGCGCAAGGCTCTCCGTAAGTTATGGTATTCGTTTGCTAACCGACAGTTTTATTACCCATCCAGTACTGTTGCTAGCATTGCGAAATGTTATTAAAATAGCGTTTCAGGGATAATCCAATTTAGATTATTTGTGCTTTCTTAACTACGGTTGTAATTAACTCGTTTTTGAATCAACGGGACAGTCTGAAAATCCGCATGACTGAGTGCCTAGAAGCGATCTCTCTCTGGATGACCTCAAATAGACTGAAATTGAACCCTTCAAAGACAGAGTTTCTCTGGACCGCCACAAGCAGACGTCAGCATAACATCAATAACTCCCCAATAGCTGTCTCAGGAAGTGACATTATTCCAAAGACATCCATCAAACTTCTGGGCGTCAATTTGGATGCTGATTTCTCCCTTAAATCCCAAATTAACAAGACTGTGAGCACAGGGTTCTTTCAACTAAGACAAATAAAATCAGTGCGAAGAAACCTTTGTATCGTACGTCGTTTCGCGTTTAGATTACTGCAACGGAATATACGCTAGTCTTCCTAAATATCAAATTAACAAACTACAACTAGTCTTCAACGCCGCGGCAAGACTTATCACCGGCGTATCAAAATATTCCCATATCTCAGAGCACCTCAAAAATCTTCACTGGCTTAAATGTCCCGGAAAGAATCCAGTTTAAGCTTTGCTGGATGGTTTTCAAATCAATTAACGGAATGGCTCCGGCTTATTTATCAATTGTGTATTCTGAAGATTCCAATTCGCGACAGTCAACTCTTAGATCAGCAATGTCATCGGCTATCGGAAGGTTGGAAAGAACCAAAGCGCACACCAGACACTAAGTTTGGAGAGCGCGCCTTCGGAGTGTCAGGTCCTAAAACCTGGAATGGACTACCACATGATCTGAGAGTAATAAAAGACTCGGCAGAGTTCAGAGCCAAACTCAAAACTCATTTTTCAGAAAATCATATCCATAATCAAGATGTAACAAGCCCGTAGAACCAAGAAAACTTTTCAGACTCTCATTCCTTAAATTCATTAGAAGATTATCACCATTATCTGTTCTTCACTACGAAAAAGTTAAAAATACCTCCGATATACTTTATCTTAAATTTGCCTTCATGCCCTAAAAATGAAAAAATAAAAATAAAATAAAAAAATAAATAAATAAATAAATAAACAAAATAAAATAAAATAAAAAATAAAAAATAAAATTTAAGTAATTCTAAATTTTAGGTTATTATTATGATATGGTGATTGTGTCCTGCCAGAAGTGACCTGCCAGGTAAGTATGTTGCTGTATATTTATATAAACTAAGAATTGTATTAAGTAGAAATTAAGATTTGTACAGCGCCCTTGAGGTGATTTTTTCACAAAAACGGCTATACAAATTATCCAAATATTATTATTATTATTATTATTATCAGATCAGTGGTAAGGAAAATAAGTTTGATTACATTCATTTAGTAGCTAATCAACTGACCATTACCCCATTCGGCAGAAGTAGATATAGAAACTAGAACGCCCCACAAATATGTACTGGGAAACACTTTTGCTTTTGATTTTTTGACTTTAGTACGTCATCTCATACATAGTTTTGAAAACACATATAAATACCACTCAAGAGTCCCAACTGCTCCTGACTAGATGGAGCCAGTGCTAGCTGCTATGGTAAAGGAGTAATGAAGGTAAGAAGATGGAAAAAAAAGAATGAATCGATTTCGAATGGTGATATTTTACCAATTTGATACTGAGAGTATCTACAAACTTGATAAAATATTTATTTCACTTGTTTGTACCATGTCTTTCTGCCTCCGACTATATATCTACCGGCCATGTTTATATGTATTCATAGTGAGTGTTCACATGTTCATTTTAAGCAAACACTTGCATACGTTTTTATGCACCTTGATGGATAAGGGATATATTTCGACATGAGATCCTTCGGGCGTCCCTGACTTCTCCTTCCATTCACATTCGCGTCATATATTATTTTCACACTCCTTTTTCTGTTCAATCGCTCAAGATGTCCTAACCATCTAAACGTCCATTTCTCGATCCTATGCATTACGTTTACGCCTTGCATTCTTTCCGGATATCCACATTTTAACACGGTCTTCCATTGTTTTACCGCACATACGCATCAGGATCTCATTTCTACAGCATTCAGTCTACTTTCATCCTTCCTCTGCCAGTTTCATGACTCACTACCATACATCAGAGTTGGTAAAAGCATCCGTTGTGGACTGCTAGCTTCGCTTCTTTGAACATTTTTTTTCAATTTAATTCGGCGGAGGAAGGATGAAAGAAGACTGACTGCTGTGGAAATGAGATCCCTGCGACGTATGTGCGGTAAAACCATGTGTGATCGTGTTAAAAATGTAGTTATCCGAAAAGAATGCAAGGCTGATGTAAGCGTAATGAATAGGATCAAGAAAGAGACGCTTAGATGGTTTGGGCATGTGGTGCGGATTATCTAAGAAAGGGCTGTGATAATAATATATTATGCGAAAGAAAATGGAAGAAGAAGTCAGGGACGCCTGAGGAAGACACGGCACGATCAAGTGAATCAAATACTTGAATCGGGCTACGTGAAGAGTCAAAATAACAGAAGAGTATGTATGAGACGATATTCGAATGTGATCAAACCAAGGAGTTTGTGCCAAGACAGAGTTGTATGGCGGTCCGTCCTCTCTACCTACCCCTGCGAGGAAACGGCGTGAATGTTAGTTAGTTTTACCTCTAGGTTTTATCAATGCATAAGCTTAACTTTTAAAACAGTGCTACATAAAAATTATCGAACTATAATTATTATTGAGTCAATATCAAAGCATTCTGTAAATATTGTGGTCAAAATGTTTTTTTTTCACGTTTTAATTGCTGATAGTGAATAAAGGTCATCTTTAGACTTTTAAAAGGATTCAAATCACAACGTAGTACGTGAAGGATTATTCTTTGATAATTAATTATGTAGTCGCTTTTTATTTGCTTCGAAATTAAAAGATTTACAGATAAAATGCACTTTACGTAAGTAGGAAATTTTTTTCATAATTTTTAACAGCTTTTATCGCCACAGTGTCTTAAAAGAGGGTTGGCGCATTTTAATTTAGTAAAATAATGTCTCTACCGGGAGTCAAAGATACTCCTCAAGTCGCGAAAGCTGGGAGAGACATCTTTCTCAAAAATGTTTCGTTAATTAGTGAATAACGTGTTGCTCTCTTTCCGCTATTTCTGTAACGCGAGGGGCTTGTGTCTTATGTCTGTTTGTCCCCTCATCTTCCCCTTCTCCTCGCCGTATTCTTAAGTCTTTGGCGCGAAATTTATCACAATTTATATTCATGATGCAACATGGTTCTAAGGTTATACCTACGTCTGTCCCCTTCCGCCTCGAGGCTCGCCGTGATCATTCTCTCTGTCACTCCAATTAACTTGACGCCGTTTCAAGGCTTAGGGCGACATTCTTCCGGGGAGCCCTGTACTTCGGTACCTCTATAGGGAAGCCTGCAACTTGCAAACTTTCTGCAGAGGCAACCGTGAAACTTTAAAATGAAATAAAGCCGAAGTGAGCCGGAACTCAATTAATAAAAATGCTAATGCTTTATTGTATGTGAAAATGAAAGCACATCTAAATTTATGTTTAAAAAATTCAAGTATTTGAAAAAAAAAAATTTTAATTTAAAAAAAAAAAATCATCTTAATATACAATTCTTGATATGTTACTTTATTATTACACTTGATAAACAATGTTTTCTTCCTGTAAAAGCCCAATGAAGAAGAAGTCGAGGACGCCAGAGGAAAGACATGGCACGATCAAGTAAATCAAATACTCGAATCGGGTCATGTGAAGAGTCGTATTTACCGGCTTATTTAAGCCAATTTAGAAATTTAACTAACTAACCACCAAGCTGTTTCCCCGCAGAGGTAGGCAGAGATGACGGACTGCCATACAAATCTGACTTGGCACACACTCCTTACTTCATTCACATTCGTACATCGTTTTATACATGCTCTTCTGTTATTCTGACTCTTCACATGACCCGATTCAAGTATTTGATTTACTTGATCGTGCCATGTCTTCCTCGGGCGTCCTAGACTTCTTCTTCGTTGAGATTTTGCAGAAAGAGTACATTGTATTTCAAGTGTAACAATAAAGTAACACAGCAAAAATTGTAAATGAAGATAATAATTAAAAATAATAATGATTGATATTCAGAATCGAAACACTGCTTGATATGGCTTAAACCGTGTTTGGTGACCAGATCTAATTAGCCAGGTACTTCCCAACCTCCCTCTTCCCCACTACCTTCAGCTTCACAACCTTCCAACAACAGCGCCCTTGAGGTGATTTTTCACAAAAACGGCGCTATAAAAATTATCCAAATTTTATTATTATTAACATACCCCAACTGGGGATGTCTTAGTCTCACTGGCTCTAGACGGTTGGGAGCAGTTGGGACTTTGTACGGTATTCACTATAAACAAACTATTAAAAAAAATCATTCTTAAAATTTTATTTCATTCACTACTAAAAAAATTAAAAGTTTTAAAAGAGCTAATAATAAACATGAATTTAAATTAAAATATGAAGATTTCTCGCATAGTTTTAAAGCCTCTGCTAAATGTTATATTGTTGTCTCGTGTAGTAGTGTGCTATAAATAATTTCCCCCCTTCGAGTCTGTCGCGGGACTGTTTTCTTAAGGTAGGTACTGAAGCTGTAAATTAGTTTGCTTAGTAAGTTATGTCTTCGGAAGTATTCCCATAAGTCTATTTCCATATAAGAAATAATATCTTCTTATTTTTCTAAGTTACAAAAGTGATTATTTTTAAATTTGTTAAGAGAATAGTACCTTAAAAGTAAGTCCTTTAAGATATATTCACCAACTAGATATAACTAAAATAATAATTTTTTGTACCTTTTAATTTATTATTATTGGCAGCGTTATGCTAACTTCCTTTTTGTATTAACTTAGTTAATTTGTAGTCATTTTTTAAGCGTTCTTAATTTTGTAGTCGAGGACGCCCTAGGAAGACATGGAACGATCAAGTTAATCAAATACTTGAATCGGATCATGTGAAGAGACAGAATAACAGAAGAGTATGTATGAGATGATGTATGAATGTGAATGAAGCAAGGAGTGTGTTCCAAGACAGAGTTGTATGGCGGTCCGTCTTTTCTGCCTACCCCTGCGGAGAAGCGGCGTGATGGTTAGTTAGTTAGTTATTATTTACCTGATTGTAACAATTTCATTATAAAACTTAGTGCAAAAATTTTTTTGATCGATTCGTTCATCGCTTCAAAAGATTGCCAGTTTTTTCAACGCGGGATTCTGACGCTGTCCGAAAGATGGAAAAAAGTAGTGGCCAGCGGTGGACAATACTTTGAATCATAAATGTATAGCCAAATTTTCACAATAAAACTTCGAATTTAGAAAAAAAAACGGCGGGAGCTAAGTTGTACACCTTGCGTAATTTTTTTGTTGTTGTCAAAAGCAGCCCCATTAAAAGCTACGTTTCAGTAGGTATTTTGTTCAAAACCACATTTGGCAGGTAAACGTTATAATATTTGTATTTACATAATAGCTTCTGATTTAACTTATTCAACCAGCACTTCCGGTCTAATGAAGAAGTTAAAAATTGGATCTATTCGTGGATCGCTTCAAAAGATGACCAGCTTTTTCAACGCGGGATTCGCACGCTGCCCAAATATAAAAAAAAATAGTGGCCAGCGGTGGACAATACTTCAAATTATAAATGTTTAACCAGTTTATCACAATAAAGCCTTGAATTTCCAAAACAAGAACGGCGGAAGCAAAGTAGTACATATAATATATATTTTTTGTTGTTGTCAAAAGCAGCTCCATTAAAAAACTATCAAAATATTGACAATTTGGACGAGTGCTTACTATTCAGTAGGTATTTTGTTCAAAATCGCATTTGGCAGATTAGTATAATAATATTTGTATTCACATACTAGCTACTAAATAACTTATTCAACTAGGTTATTTGGGTAATTTGCCAATATACATTATACATAGTGGGTAGCAATGGCTGCCTTTCGATAAATAGATTTCCGGATTGTTGTGGGGAAGAAGCCAATTTGTCTGATTGCTTCATGTTCTTATGTCATTTGGCTATCGATAAATTTATCCAAAGGCCCGCCCCTGCCTCGGGCTGTGTCATCGGGAGATAGTTTTTTTGGATATTTATTGAATTGCCTCGAAGAAATATGTATTGCAGGAAATATTAGCAGGTTAAATTCAGGAAAGAAAACATATCCCTTCACATCATTTAGTTTTAGCTTTATTTTATTTATTTCCACACAAAGTTTACAAAATAAATAATTACAATTATTAATAATATTAAAAATAAATAATTATTGTAACTTACACATGGCCTGTTCAAAAGAAAAGGTGAATTTTGAATTTTTGCTGGTTGTGTACATAAGTTATCGTTTTTTTTTGTTATGTTGGTATACATATGTTTATCATATGTTAGCATTATCAGCCATTTTGGATTAGTGGTTTGTTTTTGACAACTGGAAAGGTTTTTGTGTGTTCTTCGATGTTTTACTTTTGAAAAAAATATATTAAATTTTGCGGTAAAAAAAAAAAGTAAATGCAAGAGGAAGTCGAGGACGCCTGAGAAAGACATGGCACGATCAAGGAAATCAAATACTTGAATCGGGTCATGTGAAGAGTCAGAATAACAGAAGAGTACGTTTGAGACCATGTATGAATGAGAATGAAGCAAGGAGTGTGTGGCCAAATGTCAAGACAGAGTTATATGGCGGTCCGTCCCCTTTGCCTAGCCCTGCGGGGAAGCGGCGTGATGGTTAGTTGGTTAATTTGTTGTTCAAATGAAGTTTAGAGGCACAAAAGTTCTGAAGTTTTATTTGCTTTAAAAATAAAATAACAAAGCAAAGATTTCCTCCTTTAAATTAAAGGTAGGTTTATCTACTGAGAATGTAAAGTTAATTACCTTGGCAACTAATTTTCTATTAGGTGTAATTGAAAATAAGATTCGATTCCTGGCTGCCTTGCCGCAACTCGTGACTTTCCTTTTAGGTTCTCTAAGCAAACTTTAGCGAGAAGACTTGATACAATCACTGCTGCTGCCGCCTCGTCTCTGCTTCCCCCTTCGTCTGGACTGAGCGTGAACCGGAGATGGAGGAAAAAAACCAAAGTAAATAATATCGGAAAGCAATTCCCAGTGATTCTATTAGATTGAGTGAGAGCGAAGTGCTACTCGCAATGGTTTTAGTGCGTTTCCAACAGGCTGCGGGATTTTCTGAATATATAATCAGATATACCTCTATGAAACCTGTTCCCCAGGGTGAATTTCACTAAATTAATATTGAAAAACCACTTTTTCCACCCTTGTATCTTTTCGGATAAGGGTAGTTTTTTGGAAAGCCTTTCGGCAGAAAGAATAAATGCTTTTCAGAGATCACTTAACAATATTGTTTCTATTCTTTTGTATTCAAGTCATAAAAGTAACACGATGTTATATTTAATGCTCTTGGTTGGAGAGGTTTTGCCTTCTGGTTTTCGAACAACGTAATTTTAAATATTAAACAGAAAATCAACTCTTTTGTAAACATGAAAAAACTTAGATATTAAAAGTTTCGTACTGCATCGCGAGCAAAACGCTTTTTAAATATCAATTTAACTGATACAAAATTTGACATCAACAATGGGACGCTTAGATGTGAAATAAATGTATGATGCTAAAGTGAATAGAAGAAGAAATCGAGGACGCCTGAAGAAGACATGGCACGATAAAGTAAATAAAATACTTGAATCTGGTCATGTGAAGAGTCAGAATAACAGAAGGGCATATATGAGACGATGTTTTAAATTTGATTGAAGGGAGGAGTGTGTGCCAATACCGAGTTGTATGGCAGTCCATCCTCTCTGCCTACCCCTGCGAAGAAACGGCGTGATGGTTAGTTAAATTAGACAAGATTATTGCGAATCTCGGACGAAGCTTGGCAGTAATGCTTTTTTTTTTTCAACAGCCTTTCAGCCAGTAAATATAATTGAATATTTTGTGTCGGTTTTTTTCCCCTTTGTGCGCATAGTAATAGATAGAAAATAAATGTATTGTTTTCACGGTCAATTTTGCAATGTTCAGTTCGTAAATATCCTCGTGTCTGAATTTCCTCCAATAAGCAGAAATACCCGAGATTGTAGAAGTTAAATAAAAACTTTGGTTAAGTGAATATTTGCACCCCATCCGTGGTATTTTACTGAACGAGGGAGCGATACAAGCAACTGCCTCACGTACGCTAGAGTACCGGGATGCCCAGGGTAGGAGATAATCTTATTGCCAATCGGGGTTAGAGGTTGGGTTAAAAGGATCCACCGTCTTCCTCACTATCCGCACCGAGGATTCGCCACGAAACGAACAAGTAATATACAATGACCGAGTGAAAATGTTTAAGTCATCGTGAAGACTTTTTTTATATGAACGCAGAATTTTATGATATTCTTGGTCTCTTTAGAATCGGTTGATTTTTTTGACTGAAAAAAATGCAAGCCTCTAGTGTAGAGACTTGTTAACTCAAGCCATGGTCTTGGAATTTTTGGTACCAGTCTGAATGATTTTTGTCATTCTTTATGACTGGACTTTATTTTGTTCTATTTTTGTCATTGCTTCATTTAATATTATGTATGTACCAATCTTTCTCTGTTGCTCTTTTTGCCATTTTTTTGTAACTGGACTTAATTCCGTTAGTTTTTAAATAAATAAATAAATTCGGTTTAGAATAATCCAACCAACTTGTTACTTGATGCCAATGCCTTTTTTTAAAGTTAAACCAGGGGTTGTTTTTCGATTCATTTGACCTCAACCGGGGGACTAGTTACACCCCTCTATTTCCTGAGATTGATTTCAATCCAATTTGGACAATTTCCGCTTTACTTCCGGATCCATGATATAGGCGAGGCTAATGCGATAATGCGGGATATATGGGATACGGGATACGGGATGTGGAATGTGGCGGCAGCGGACTGCGGGGACCAGCGCCACCTGAAAGGGAATTAAGCATTCAGAACAATCGGATTAAAATCTTCACCAATCAGGGGCGGTACGTGGAAGGTAGAAGAATTTGGTTTAGAACAAATGCAATTTAAATCTTGTATCAAATAGTGTGTCCATGAAAACCCTAGCTACGCCCGAGTCAGGAAATAATCAACAGTCCTGACTACATGGTTTTCCAAAGCTACTCTTCCTGGTATATTATTGGCTGAGGCTTTAACCGACTGTAGGACCTACCAGGTAAGTATGTTCCCATATATTTTCTTATTTAAACTAGGAATTAAATATAATAATAGAAAATAAGATTTGTACAGCGCCGTTGAGGTGTTGTTTCACAAAAAAGGCGCTATACAAATTATCCAAAAATTATTGTTATTATTTTTATTAAATTAGCTCAAAAATGTTGTATTGACTTGAATTTTTTCACTATGTTTAAATGATATTATTCTAGAGAAAAAAAGTTCAGAATATGTGCTTGGACGTTGTTTTTATTTAATAATAATATTAATATTTTAATAGCGCCATTTTTGTGAAAAACTACTTCAAGGGCGCTACAACAAATATTTCAATTCGACACAACAGTATAAGAGAAATAATGAAAAATATGTTTTTCTAATTTGAAATATATTTCTCTTGACAGTGGCTCTTGCTGTAATAATTATGATTCTTGTTTCGGAATAGAGAATATTATTATTATAAAGTAAAGAAATTAAAAAGAATTAATAAAAGTTGGCGACATTATGGAAGTAGATTATTGTAAATAAATAGGTTTTAACACATTACAAACTGTAGTTTGTTAAGAGGGGTTTCAACATTTTTATAGAAAAATAATTCAACCATCCGTGGTCATGAATAATTTGACAATAATTAATAAAATATCGGATTATTTCAATGAATTTTAGCCGTTAAATTACTGTGGAAAATAACACATTAATAACTGCATCCCATCCCAATGACGTACCTACATAAACCTTTTTCGCAGTTTGCACATAATAAAAGTGCAGCCAAATTTACAAGGCTCTGTCGATTTTTTCCGGCAATTTTCGGATGGCATAAATTCCTGGGCTTTGACAAACAACTCTTTGTGTATGGAGAAAAATGTACGTGAATTATTCCGTTCGCGAAAAGCGGTACAATAGAACGTAACGGAAGTGTTGTTTTCGAAAACAAATACCTTTTCGTAAAATAATGAGTCGAGTGTATCTCGCTTTCGTAGTAAATTAATTTATTTCGCCTATTCTGTATACAACCAACCCAATGAATGAAAACAATAAAGCAAAAACCTATTTGTGAGTAGAAGAAAATCTTTCGGATATTACGCTACGGTGTCATTGTATTAGCGTCAATCTATTGTTAAAAGTTATCAGTCATTTGGTTTGTTAAGTTAAGTAATATCTCAAGTGTAAAATAAAATGATTGACAAAATAAAGTTTCCTAAAGCAGCTAAACCTTATGGTCCTGATAATTATGCAGCCTATTTTATCTGAAACCTATTACTAGGTTATTGTGCAATGCAACAATGTTCAATTCTCACGAACTACGGATATTTGAAATATGTACTTTCCTCTGATATAATATGGCAAGGCGTTATATTTTTTGGTCCATATTTGTTTTGTTAGATGTGGATATTCGGAAAGAATGCAAGGCATATGTAAGCGTAGTGATTGGGATCAAGAAAGGGACGCTTAGGTTGTTTGGGCATGTAGAGCGAATGCACGAAGAAAAGACTGTGAAAATAATATATTATGTGAAAGTGAATGAAAGAAGTAGTCGGGGACGCCCGAGGAAGACAAAGTTTCACGATCAATTGAATCAAATACTTGAATTCAACCATGTGACGAGTCAGAATAACAGAAGAGTGTGTATGAATGTGAATAAAGCAAGGAGTGTGTGCCAAAACAGAGTTTTTTGGTGGTTTGCCCTCTCTGGCCATCCTTGATGAAAGGGCATGATGTTTAGTTGGTTAGTTATTTGTTTAATTTGTAATGAGTAGTAAATAGATAATAGTATTAAAATCTTGAGCAAAACGAAGAATTTACTACTAGTGCTAAAATAATGCGATGTGCGGTGTGGTTGTTAGAAATGAACGTTTCCTTGTGATTAATAAAGGTGTTCTTGTTTTGATTATAAAAAGTTGACAGCGAAAATGACGTTCATCATCCAGAAGATTTTTTTATTGCAGTAATTAATCATTTCGATACATGTATAGTATGGGGCACAGTGAACACTACTATATTTCTAATTGTCACCCTCTTTAGTTTACCCGTGCAATTAGCGACACCTAAAACAGCCCTCCCACCTAACACAAATACCACCCCCACCCCACGAACATTGCCCACTAAATTAACTGTCTCGCACTCTCTCAAAATGGCGGATCGTGCCGGCGGGGTGGATAAATAAAACCAACCCCCAAAGCCAAAGGGCGCAAGATGTCGCTGCTAGTTTGTCTCGTTAATCAGAATGCTGCACAAACACATTTGTATTTATAGTACCTTCGCATAATTTCATGTACCAAAAAACTAGAATTTAATATAACCAAATAAATATAAAGATGCATGCATATTTCTTAGAAAACCTTTTTAAAATGCCAGTTTTAAAGTGTAATTTTTGTGCAATATCACCACAAAAGCTCTTTATGAACGAATGAGATAATTCGTTATTTTAAAATATTTTTAAAATCAAAACGTGTTAAGCCAGGCGATGGGTGGTTATGGTCAGCAAAATAATCATAGTTTTATAACTATTTTAGCATATATTTAAAAAAATATATGCTAAAATAAAACATACAACAAAGTGGCACTCCAATAAGTTATCAAAAAACTCATTGTTAAAAAATGAAATTTATTATTGTGTAAATGTGGCTGTAAATCAATACATATTTGATTATATCAAAACAAATTTGGTGTAACATATGTAATTCTAAACAATATATTCAATTAAGCTCTTACATAGCTTTCTAGTACAATAAATTAACACAATGTAACATATAATGCTAACTTACTGACTAACGCAGACAATCACGCCGTTTCTCTGCAGGGATAGACAGAAAATATGGACCGCCATACAATTCTGTCTTAGTACACAATCCTTGCTTCCTTCACATTCATACATCGTTTCATACATACTCTTCTTCTGTTATTCTGACTTTTCACTTGGCCCGACTCAAGTATTTGATTCACTTGATCGTGCCACGTTGTCTTCCTCGGGCGTCCCCGACTACTTCTTCCATTCACTTTCGCGTCATATATTCGTTTCGTACTATGTTCTTCGTTCATTCGGTCTACATGTCTAAACCATCTAAGCGTAGCTAAATTATATAAAAAATATTTCTAATTTTAAAACTGTTAATTCGTGGTGCAACTTCATTTTAATGATACAAAAATTTTGACTTTCTTCCACTATTTTTTATTTAAGACCTGAACCGGTTTCACCTTATAAGGGGTATCTTCAAACTGGTCATGGTCACCAGTCTGTAGATGCCCGTCATAAGGTGAAACCGGTCAGGTCTTAAATAAAAAATAGTGGAAAAAATAAAAATTATTGGTATTATTAAAATCATATAAATAAATATTATTTTACAATAGATTAAGATATAGCCTAAGAATTTATATATGAACAGCACCCTTGAGGTGATTTTTCACAAAAGCGGTGCCATAAAAATTATTAAGATGTTATTGCTATTATTAAAACTTATGAAATACCGATTTTTCCAAAATGTTTTCTGTTGAAACTCGGTCAAAGCCGGTTAGTGACTCTAGATAATAATAATTTAAAAAAAAAACAAAAAATAAATAGAACAATGGTGGCGTTTGAATTGGTATATTTTATTATCTGCATACAGGCGTACCAAGCCACGCAATTGTAATTGAACCTCGGAATTTATCTACGCAGTTGAAACTCCGTAGGAAACGTTTATTTTATATCCTAGATTTTTTTCGGCGACTCGACTAATTTTCTACCATTTTCCGCAGAATTTTTAGACCAGAAGCGACTCGGAGGATGCTCGAATTACGAACATGGCTTTTCAATAAACATAACTTAGACCGGGCACTTGTAAATTTCACCAAGTTAATATATTAACAACCTATCTACCTCCTTTATTTAGAGGGGATTGAATAAAGGCGGAACTAACTAAATTCGATTAGAAACAGTTCGCAAGGGAGCAAAATTAACTGGAAAGAATATTTTTCTTCAGTAAATTGGTAAAAAAACCATACTTCCCAACCTTTCCCTTCCCCTAACCTTCCCTTCCAGACATTTACAACAAATTCAATTGGGCCATATAAAAATGAACGGTTATATGAATAGTTTATGTATAAATATATATAGTTATATATTGTCGAGAGTCAAAATGAAGAACCGAGAAAACTTTGAACAGTGTGCATTTTTTAAGAATTGTTTCTAATATGTCATTAATATCGTTTTTTTAATATTTATTGATTGGGATTGCATTCGAAAATTCCCTCGCAAAACTGTATGAATTTGAACCGCTTTTTAGAAGTAAGCTGCCGGCAAAAGCTCTTCTTTAATTAAGCTTCGCTTTAAATCATTCGCACGTGGCGATGTTTCGCTTTTAATTGAACGAAATGGGGGATAAAAGAGTTGAATTGGCTTATATAATTCATTATTAAGCTCGTTGCATGAAAATTAATCAAAGCTCGCATTACATACACAAAAAGAAAGAAATAAACTTTAAAATAATTAATATTAATAATCCAAAACACAAATATGACACAGAAAAAAGCCAGGAACTTAAAAAACAATGATCATGACTGAGACACGAGATCGAAACCTCTACTCTATTTGAGAGTAACACTCAATTAAGCCATCAAGATCTCATTAGAAATTGATCTCATACTTCTATTGAAAATTATAATCTCATACTTTTATTGAAAATTATTAATATTTGAATTTCTTCATAATTATTTAGTTGATTCTAACTTTTTTTTCTTTTTTCTTCGTGGAAGAAGTCTGTGCATTACTTCGCCTTTTGAAAATTTATTTTCCTTTGTATTACTTACTACATTTGGAAAATATTTCTCGTTATAAACAGATACTAAAGCAAAACATCGTTATAAATGTTTACCAGTTCGTATTGATATTGATAAGCCGCAGAAACTTTTTCAAAACGCCATTTTCCTTGTTTTGATTACGGCCAAAACTTTCCCCATAAATGTTATTTATTTTCGATACTAAAGCGTGGATATTGATCGGCCTATTTCAAAATACATTCTCTGAATAAAATGTTCATACCTAATACCGTATTTCGAGTAAATCTGATTATTTTCTATTATACGACTTTTATTTTTAGTGCTTTCAAATATTGGCCACTAAAATAAAGTTTTACACTCTATATGTTGCATACCATCGAAATCAAAAATGTTTTTTAAAAAGAAACAATAAATTAGATATAATACTTTTTAATGTAAAATATAATAATAATAATACTTGCTAATTTATATGGCGTCATTTTTCTCCTCAAGGGCACTTTACAAAACTTGACTTGAAAGACTTAGACTAAATTTACCATAAAACTATTGAAACACCTAAGGCTATAGCTAAAATCACTTTATTGATATTTTCATATTATTTATTTACATATGTCGTGAAAAAGTTTCGAACTATTTGTTTAGCAGTAGATCGAGAATATCTCCATCATTGCATGAAAAAATATTATTATATGGTTATTATTAGATGGTTCAATTCAAACATTATGATAAGTTTATAATTTGAACGATATCATAGGTGGTTCTATACAAACGTAACTTATTTAATTTGGAGGGTGGTGTTTTGCGCACACGGAACAAACAGGCTTCAAAAATAACCTCTTTCTCTGATAATAACTTATCATCCATTGGTACAACAACAAAAAAAAGTTTAATAAAAAAAACGATTGAATTACGTACTACGAAAACATGTTTCGATGACGGTCTTCATGGTCGAGTGGTAAGATGTTTGACTTGTAATCCAAAGGTCGCAGGTTCAAACCAGACGTGCGCAAATAAATTTTATTTAATTAAAATTTGTAATAACACATTTAATCCATATAAAGTATATTTACGACACGTTCCAGAGTGGTAGATACTCTAAGAATCGCCTTGGTGAAAGACGACCATTCAAAATCGAAACGTTGCTTGAAATGGCTTAAGCCGTGTTTGGTGACCAGATCTGAATAACCAGGTACTTCTCTTAGAAAACAAATTTTATTCAATTAATATGTGTCATGACAAATTTGATTGATATAAAAAAAATGTAATAAATTTGCGGCACGTTCCAGAGTGGTAGATACTCTAAGTATCGCCCTGGTGAAAGACCACCACTCAGAATTTAAACGTTGCTCGAAATGGCTTTAGCCGTGTTTGGTAACCAGATCTGAATATTCAGGTACTTCCCAACCTTCCCTTTCCTCAACTTCTTTCCTTCCCCACCACCTTTAGCCTCACCACATAGCCATATTGGGGATGCCATAGTCTCAAATAATAAATAATTTGTAATTTTAAATGTTATTATTACATTAGGTAGGTGGGCAGTGTTGCCAGAACACGCAATCTCCAGGAGATAAGATTGCTTTCCAGGCCGGTCGGCCGATTGTTACATTATAATAGGCCGCCCCGGGCTTTCAACCGGCCGCCCGTTCCACGAACCGGCCGACCGGTTCATATTTACTGCGCCCATGGGGCCATTACTCACATGACAAATATCAAATATTATTTACTGGTCTATGCGTGCATTAACGCCATTGGAGGCTTTCGTTCGATACCATGGGTATACCTACGCGGGCAGCAAGCTAGGTATATATTTCCATTTATCATTGTATTCGATGCCTGTTCTCATGCAGTCAATAATTCAAGCTTCAACATCGTCAATCATCAATTTATAAAAATCAAATATTTAAATAACATCAATAATCTAATACACAAATATGAAACAGAAAAAAACAGAAACTAAAAAGAACAATGATCATGACCGAGACACGAACTCGGAACCTCTACTTTATCCGAATCTAAATCTCTCTCCGAATATAATATTTGAATCAAATACTTCTATTGAATATTAATAATATTTGAATCTAATACTTCTATTGAAAATTATTAATATTTGAATATTAGACTTCTATTGAAAATTATTAATTTGTGAATCTCACACTACTATTGAAAATTAATAATATTTGAATATTATACTTATCTTGATTATTATTAATATGTAAATCTCATACTTTTATTGAAAATTAATAAATAAAAAAAAAATATATATATTTTCGAATTTCTTCATATATAATTAGTAAATTCCAACTTACTATCTATACGGGAGTAACACTCTGCCAATTGAGCCATCAAGACCTTATTACTTTTGTTACATGTTATATTTACCCTGTTTGCATTTAAGAAACTTTTACTTATAATACTTGAATATTAATGTTTTTTAGTACCAACATGTTAACTGTACTCGATCTAATTTCCTTTTCTTTGGTTTAACATATTTTTTAATTCGAATTCATAAGTTTTTATTTGGATTCATAGACCCTTAGCTTCTAGTCAATCGTTTTTTTTTTTAAATCTGTTTATGTACACATGTACTGTTATACCCATATCTGCACTTTCTCACTCATGATTTAAAATAACGATCATGATTTTGGATAGTTTTAATTTGTATACATACTGTATATTATTTTTTTCCTTCTTAGTTAGTCTTATAAGCTTAAATAATTTTGTATGAAGTGCACTTGAGGTGAAATATCACAAAAGCGGCATTTTTAAACGATCTCATACTTTTATTGAAAATTAAATATTTAAATATCTTCCGAATTGTCTCGCACATTTTAGTTCCTGACTTTTTCTGTTTCTTATTTGTGTTTTAGATTACTGGTATCATTTAAATATGTAATATTAAATAAGCATTAATGCTTTAAAGTTAATTCCAAATTTGATGAGATTCTATTCTTTATTCTCTGATTTTTACGTAAATAATTCATCGGATAAGATCCATTCTGCAGAAAAAAAATATTAAATACATATAAGACGGGTTAAACCGACAATGAATCGTTTTTTGTGACATTGAGTGTTTTATGCGCTAGCCTGTAAATTCAATTAAATGTAATAATTAACACATTTTTTTATTTGGCCACTTTTGTGAAAAGTCACCCCGAGGGTGCTTCATAATAAATTTGGCAAAAGACTCAAAGAAATAAAAATAATTTCCATGGCCAATCTATCTTATAAACCACCACCTATATAACAACAATGTTTGTCTGGTGACTTAGAGTTTATTACGCATGTCTTAATTACTATAAGGAGTTGAAAAAAAGTAATATAAAATAAGTTTGGTTATTGTACATATATTTTTAAGGCTCAACACCCAAAAGTACACACTGTTTGGCTTTCTAGTACAAACAAAGCTACAAATTATCTATCTGTTAATTATATACGGATAGTTAGAAAAATGTCTAAGGTTTCCAGTCAATACAATTCTTAAAGCATTCATCTTTAAAATTCTTTATGAAATCGACACGGGAATTTTAGGTACAACGATCAAAAATGCCTTTGCTGGTTTTTAAAGTAATATTTTTAATTATATTTTGGTATGTTTTTTTCGTATAATTTGAATAGTTATAGCTAAATTGTATTCACTGGGAACCTCAGACATTTTTATAACTACCTCTGGAAAATTTGCAGATAAATCATTTATAGTATTGCTTGTATTCGAATGGTACAAAGTGTCGTTTAGCGTCTTTATTGTATGTGTAAATATTGTTTTTAATGTTAGCATCTATTTCACTGTTAGCCAATTTAGCTCGTCTGACATTTTTAAATGTCTGTAAATATTAATGTTTTTAATGTTGGCATCTATTTCACTGTGAGTTACAAGCTATAAGTCCTTATTGTAAGTCACTGGTTGAAAATATTAGGTGTAAGCCATTAGAAATAAATCCTTACTGTAAAATATTAGTTATAAGCTTAAGTGATAAATTATAAGTTGGATAAATTAATTTGTAAAGCGCCCTTGAGGTGATTTTACCACAAAAACGGCGCTATAAAAGTTATCCATTTATTATTATTATTACTATTGAGTGCAGACTTTTAAGTATTGTTTACTTGTGTACAACCTAAAAATAAAGAAATAATGGTTAAAAAAATAGTCAACCAGACGAGTGAATTAAAACAGACGTGTCGTTTCTTTGCTCAATAAATATTGAGCAAAGCAAACATTTCAGAATCGACTTACGGAACACACAGTAGTTGATGGCAGTGAAATTACAGAATGATTATTAAGCGGTGAATTCACTGGCAGCATCATTCACGTTATCAAGTCGCCATCCAGTAAAAGTGAACGTGAACAAGCATATAGCTACTTGAGTGTCTTGTTCAATCACAAGGCGTTGTGGGAACGGTTTAGTTTATCACGTGCTACGGAGTCGTTTACAAGATTAATATATGAATTTCCACAATTATTATTATTATTGTGTGTTTATAGTGTGCAATAAACCTCTGGTCCGGCTTCAAACTGGAATTTGTAGAGTCGTAAAGCAGATTTTATGATGACGCATCTATTTGCACGGCCGTAGGCTGAAATATTGTGTAATAATGCGATGCGGCGTGTACTTTATATGGCCGCAGCGTCATAAATAAAACATAACAATTGGTTAGAGTATTTCATAATACACAATAAACTGGAAATCCAGTAAGTGTTTATGAAGTTTTCTGCCGCTTTGGCGATCGTCAGCACTTTGCTACCGACTCTACAATATACGAGCTGGTGCATTGATAATATTTTCCTTCTTACATCACATACTGAGGAAGGATGAAAGTAGGCTGAATACCGTGGAAATAAGATCCCTGAGGCGTATGTGCGGTAAAACCAAATATGACAGTGTTGAAAATGTGGATTTCCAGAAAGAATGCAAGGCTGATGTAAGCGATGTGAACGAATGGACGAAGAAAAAGGAGTATGAAAAGAATATATGATGCAAAAGTGAATGGAAGGAAAAGTCAAGGACGCCCGAGGAAGACATGGCGCGATCAAGTAAATCACACACTTGAATCGGGTCATGCGAAGAGTAAGAATAACAGAAGAATATGTATGAGACGATGTTTGAATGTGAATGAAGCAAGGAGTGTGTGCCGAGACAGAGTTGTATGCGGGGAAACTGTGTAATGGTAAGTTGGTTAGTTAGTAAATCAAAATAATAAGTAGTGAGTATATAAGTCAAAAAGAAAATTAAATAATTATACACTTTGTAAACTTTAATGTACAAGTAACTTATAAAATTTAAATAAAACTTTTAAAAAACTATAAACCTTCCTCTACTGCATCTCCTTCCCCTCCCCACTGCCTTCAGCCTCACATACTTACCCCATTTGGGGATGCTACATACTCACTGGCTCTAGACGGTTGGTAATAGTTCTTGTGCGGTGTTCACTTTGAAAAATAAAAACATATTTTATATATTCTTTTCAAATTGTCTAAACAACGGTCAATATTCTAGAAGGTATTTGTACGCTAACTGTATTGAAATGCATAACAATTGACTGCATGGTCTGGCTACGCCGTTGCCTAGAGTCAGTAGCGAATCATTTAGTGGGCGGGCCCGTTGATTAGGCTTCGTGTTTCGCGCATTTATCTACGCAAGCAAATCGCTCGGGGCTCGTACTAAATAGAAGTTAGTTGATTCAACCACTAACTTGCGGGGAAAATTTAAAAAAAAGGTTTACCCAACGTTGACCGTGAAGCGAAGTACATAGGTGGGAATATTGATACGGGGGGGGTTAAACAAATTCTTATCAAATTGACGAGATTCTTGAAAGAATAATGTTGCTGGTATACACAAATCTCAAGTCTTTCCCGCACCCTTGAGGTGATATTTCTGTCACGAAAAGGCGCTGTATAAATTAGCCAATTATTATTATTATATAACTACCTAACTAACGTAGGTAGAGAGATCCTTAGAAATTCAGCTGTTTAGTTTTGCGAATTTAATCGTCTAGCCTGAAGTTAGCATATATAAAGTGCATTGTGCATTGTGAGTCGAGAGTAAAGCCATTTTAATATTACAACAACTTATATATTATTTTAACCACTTGTTTTAACTAAAAGGTTCAACCGGTATCGGAAACACTCTTAGTATTTCACACTGTTCTGATGGTGGAATTATGCTTCTGAAACCGGTTGGCAATTACACAAAATAAGGTAATTCAAGCAAAGTTATGTGCTTTTTTTTAAATGTATTTTAGTTACTTGTACATCAAAGTTTACACTTTAACTAATTATAATTCATTTACTTTTTGACTTAATGATAACTTATATCCTACTTGATATTACTAATGTATTTTATATGGTTATTACAGGCTATTTTAAATGTATTAGTTGGTATAATTTTGATGGTTTCCGGCAGCGCATATAACATTTCATCTCTTCATAAATTAAACTATTTTATGTATTGGGTTTATTCATTTTTGGTAGTTTGGTTTTTTGCATGTCCTTGAATTACGCTATGAATATCCACGTTGTAAATAATTTTGTCAGATAAATATTTATGTTATAATTATGGCAAACCATTAAGTCGATGCTTTTTACAAAGATATTAATGTAATTTTTTTTGCGCTTCTATGTCTGTGTGTTGTGATGTCGGTTCTAGAGTTTGGTGAACTTTGCGTGAATGGCCCGTCAGCTGTTGTTAGGAAAGTAACTATCTAAATTGAAAAATAATCTTTTTTTATTCTCGTAAGAAATACGTTTCGTATTTACAAAAGCGAAGAATATGTAAATATTTCGCACTGCCTATTTGTTTTTTGTATTACGTAGAAGAATCTTGTTTCTGTGAATAGCTGCATGTGAAACAGAATAGTTTGCATGCCGGCTGCTTGTGTTTGCTGCCTGCTGCCTACTACACATGGAAATAAAATGTTTGCCTGCAAAAATCAACCATAAATCTCGAATTTAAATGCTGCTTAGCATACAATAGTGCGCGCTTCCTACTCGTACCTGTTTACTTAGTGGCAGGTACAAAAGTAAACGCTGTTTGCTACTTGTAATGGAAATAAAGCGATAAATCCAACTAATGTGTGCGAAGAAAACACTGCGAAATACACTTGTTCTTAATAATTTAGGAAAAAACACTGGCCCTTAAAGTTTTACCCAACTTTGACGACAATTTATTTTTAAAATCATACAAGGACATGCGAAAAAATTATACAAAAATAATAAAACCAATACACAATATAGCTAATTTTATAAAGGGATGAAATGTTAAAATGCGCTGCCGGATACTATCAAAATTATTCTAAACCTAACCTAACCAAACTTTGATGATAATTAAATCCACATTTTATATTTATTTTAAACATAATACAAGGACATGCAAATAAATCAGACTTCCAAATAGAATAAAACCGATACACAAAATGGTTTACATTATAAAGGGATGAAATGTTATAATGCGCTGCCGGAAACCATCCAAGATATGCCAATCAATCAATATAAAATGGCGTGTAATTACTATTTAAATACATAAATACATTAGTAATATTAAGTAGTATAAAAGATATTATTATTAAGTCAAAAAAAAAAAAATAATATTTAGATATTTTATAAACTTTAATGTACAAATAACTAATTTAAAGTAAATAAAACAAAACAAATAATTTATTTCATAATGAAAACTAAAATTCCATAGATTAATTTTATGGTGCAGTTTGTGTAAAAATATAACGATAGATTGAATGACCAAAAGAAACATAAAAATTGATACTTGTCTGTCTTTATGAGTGACCTTTTAATAATCGTCTACAATCTTCAGAGAGCTTTATAAATAGCTAAATAAATAGCATTAACAGCCTCCGTGGTCGAGCGGTAAGACGCTCGACTATGATTCTAACGGTCGCAGGTTCAAACCCGGCGTGCGAAAATAACTTTTATTTAATTAATATGTGTCATAACACATTTAATTCATAAAAAGTATTTTTGCAGCACTTTTCAGAGTGATAGATACTTTTAAGTATCGCCCTGGTGAAAGACCGCCGTTAAAATGCAAAAAGTTGCTTGAAATGGCTTTAGCCGTGTTTGATAACCAGTTCTGAATAGACAGGTACTTCCCAACCTTCCTCTTCCCCATCTCCTTCCCTTCCTGACTACCTTCGGCCTCACAACATTACTCAATTGGGGATGCCATAGTATCACTGGCTTCAGACAATTGGGAGCAGTTGGGACTCTTAATAATAATAATAATAAATAGAGCGCCGTTTTCGTGGGAAAATCGTCTAAAGGGCGCATTACAAATTAATTTATCTAGCCCTTAACTTTTCACTCAAACTTATAACCAACAACAAACAGTTAATTTTTATTTAAACAATAATTATTATTATTTTTAATTTAAAAAAAAACAGTTTTTTAGTTAAAAAGCTCTGCGATGTAATTATTTTTTACGCGTGACAGCTGTTTCGCCTTCTGAGGGCATTATCAAACTGTCAGGGCATTATCAACAGTTTGATAATGCCCTCAGAAGGCGAAACAGCTGTCACGCGTAAAAATAATTACATCGCAGAGCTTTTTAACTAAAAACTGTTTTTTTTTTAAATTAAAATAATAATAATTATTGTTTAAATAAAAGTAAAAAACCTAAAAATTAAAATGGAGTTCTACAAAATAAACTTTAAAACCATAAATAAAAATACAAACAGTTAAAATTTATAACTAATGGCTTACAACTAGTGACTTACAATTGGGATTTACAGCTAGTAACTAACTACTAAGTATAACTAGTGACTTAAGTACATCTAAGACTTCATAATTACCTCTTCATTATTGCTCCATATTTTTACTACTTTCATATTTTTTGTGCGGTATAACTGTAAAAAAAATTAAGAACCTTTAAAAAAATTAAAAAGCTTTATATGAACTTTAAACAGTAGCAACTTTTACCATCACAGAGCCTGTTTTTTATAAATTTATTAAAAAAAACAGTGATCATAATAAATAAAAATAATTGTTGCATTTAATGTATTTTTTATCGTGCTCGAGAGCCTTATCAACATAATTAAATAAAGCTCAGTAGGTAGGAGCTTACGGAGGCGTCCCAAACAACCAATCAGAGACGCCCGCCCATGGGCTATAGTTGACTGATGCGAATTTAACGTGAGAGTATTAAACATTCCTACCTGATCTGAGTTCCACTGCCTGAGTTGTTTCGAAGCGCGCTTTGATAAAATCTGAATTAAATATTTCTCACGGCTTCTACGTGCTAGGCGATTTATTCTTTTGACGTTTTGAACTTTTTTCGCCTTCGTAGCTACGTACAATTAAAACTTTTACTATTCCGACAATATACAGATCAGGTATACATCCAACCTTGTATACGTAAAACCAAACATAATCAAAAATAAATATTATATTCTTAAAGAGAGCAATCACTTTGCGGTTTGACATATTTAATGAAATGAAAAAACAACTTTGTATAAGACCACAGATTTTATTTTCATTTTAATGATCGACCGGAATCGCTCAGCCCAAAATTTTTTTGTATAAAACAAAAACTAAACAAAAAATACGTGGTGTGTGGTTATATATACTCATACATACAGAGAGAGGACACAATTTAAAATAAAATAAGAAACAGTAAGAAAACTAAAGAATAATACATTTAAATTATAACAGAAGAACAGAGAGAAAGAGACAGATAATATGAATTGAAAGAGATAAAACATCATCTGAGAAGGTGATTAAATAATAATGATAAGTTTTATGAGTGTACGAGAAATATTCCTAATGTTAATAATAATATTTGGATAATTTTTAGTTTTTGTGAAAAATCACCTCAAGGGCGCTGTACAAATCTTAATTTCTACTTGATATTAATTCTTAGTTTATATAAATATACAGCAACATACTTACCTGACAGAACACAATCACCATATCATAATAATTTATAATTTAGCTGATTCTTACATAAATATATTTTTATTTATTTTTTAATTGTTTTATTATTATTTTTTCATTTTTAGGGCATGAGAACAAATTTAAAATATGGTATATCGGAGGTATTTTTTAATTTTTCGTAGTGAGTAACAGATAATGGTGAAAATCTTCTAATGAATTTAAGGAATGAGAGTCTAAAAAGTTGTCTTGGTTTGAACAGAAATTCTATTGGGCTTGTTACATCTTGATTATGGATATGATTTTCTAAAAAAATGGGTTTTGTGTTTGGTTCTGAACTCTGTCGAGTCTTTTATTACTCTCAGATCATGTGGTAGTCCATTTCAGGCTTTAGGACCTGACACTCCGGAGGCGCGCTCTCCGAACAAATTTACCTGATTATTAAGTATATGACTGCTAATTTAAACGGCTTTCTTTTTTTCTAGTGCTTCTAAATTATTTATTCTGTTGCCAAAATCAATTTTGTGAAGAATATGAGCTCCGGTGCTTTTATTGAAAGTATGATATTTATTAATGAAATGATTAACCAATTCAGAAAAACCATTTTTATATATTATTGATCACATACTTCTTGAAATCTGTCGAAATTCTTATTTTTTTATTTTCACGGTATTTTTGGTAACAATCTTTATTATCGTGAGCAAAATTCTAAACCGAAAAGAATTGCAAAAAAGATGACGGAATTGGAAGAGTCTCTACGCTTGGATTGTGTGAAGATTCCGGGCTAGAGTCTCGGTTGCAACCTAATCTTTTTTATCGTCTGTGTCTTTTTCCATGTTCATATTCTTTGAAAAATATTGATGTTCTTTCAGTAATAAATATTGGATTAATTTAGTTGTGATTGCTTACTACACAATTTATTGATAATTCCTATTGGGTTTGGTTTTACACCTCGAACATAATTTAAATACAATAATTTAAATATAAATTAAAAGCCAATAAACAAAACAGCTTATTTTATAAACGGATGAAATGTTATAATGCTCAGCCGAAAACCATAAAAATTATGACAATTAATAAATTCAAAATAGCCTGTAAGAACCATTTAAAATAGGTACATATAAATTTATAAAATTAGTAGTACATTAGTTATAGTATTATTATTGAGTTAAAAAGAAAAAAAAATAGAAACTATGTAAACTTTAATGTGCAAGTAACTAATATAAAATTAATAAAACTAGAAAAACTTTACTTTTCTGTTGCACCTAGGAAGGTAATGTAAAGCATACAAAATTGTATAGCTATGTAATTTATAAGAAACCTATATACCTAACGTGTTTACAAAGTTAAATTCTCAATATGTATTTAGACATGTAGTTTCGTATCACTATAAATCTCAGTGATATGAATAATAAAATTTAAAATATATAAATATGTATATCAAATATTACATCAGATACCTATTTACATGCCTACATGTACAAGGTCCAAAAATGTATCGACTGTTTTATTTATTTGCTTCGGAGCTCGCCCGTAGTGTCTGTGTGTTTTTGGATATGTGGGAGATAATCTAATACAAAACCATCAGGAACTTGAAAATGACGGCTGATTTTTTTTTTGTTTTCAATAGTATACAGCAGATATCCAAATTTTATCTTACAAAATATTTATATAATTGATTCCTGCATAACTAACTAATTAAACATCACGCCGTTTTCCCGCAGGGGTAAGCAGAGGAGACGGACCGCCATACAACTCTGTCTTGGCACACACTCCTTGCTTCCTTCACATTCATACATACTCCTTTGTTGTTCTGACTCTTCGTGGCCCGATTCAAGTATTTGATTCACTTGATCGTGCCATGTCTTCCTCAGGCGTCTCCGACTTCTTTTTCCATTCACTTTCGCATTATATATTCTTTTCACACTCTTTTATTCGTTAATTTGCTCTACATGCCCAAACTATCTAAGCGGGTCTTTCTTGATCCTATTCATTACGCGTACATCAGCCTTGCATTCTTGATTCCTGAATGAAAAGCATAATAATAATAATAATGGTTATGTGATAGAATTTGCTAGGTACGAAGGTACGTTTTTGTCAACTGTTAGTTTTTAAA
The DNA here is from genome assembly GCA_022651775.1 of Drusus annulatus. Lineage (NCBI taxonomy): Eukaryota > Metazoa > Arthropoda > Insecta > Trichoptera > Limnephilidae > Drusus > Drusus annulatus. The sequence goes on from JAGWCC010000006.1 coordinate 1,609,383, forward strand.
ACTAGTTTGAAGTCATTCGTTAGAAGTTTTCAATTATATGTTTCTTATGGAAGCTAGATTGTAAGATAAATAATGGTTGGATTAAACGTATTTTTTTTACATTTTTATTTAAAACATTTCAAAAAAAAAATTGCGCTTTCGATGTGACTTCATAAATACAGTGCTCTACAAATTATCAATTTTCAATTTATTTTTTATTTTACTATTGTTTTTAATTTGCTAAGAAATTTCGTACGTCCCATTAATTTAAACAGTTGACAATGGCTGCCAAATACGGCACATCCGCTTATTACGTGTATCGAAATATCGATAAATTATGGCGTGTTCATTTAGGCACGATGTTTAATCTGTCCAGCCGCTCTCTACAGGCTCTCCCTTGTATTCAGCCAGCACCCTCCCTGTCCACCCCAACCCCCTGACCGCCCACTCTCTTTCACCCCCAACCCCTAGCGAACATACATACACCCCGCCATCCTTTTTACCGTGTACCGTGTACCGCATCTTCCCTGGAATGCGGATGTAGGGAATTTGTAAACCAAACAGGTATTGGAAATTAAAAAAAGACAAGCATAAAATTAATTCATCGGCTGTTTGTGTTAGCAAAATTATATGATAATCATCGAGTCTTCTAACAGCATATAATATTAAACTAAAAAAAACAATTTCCTTCACAGAAATAAATAATCCTCGACTGCAATGAAAGCTCATTTGCCCCAAAAGTTCGTTTACTCCGAATTAATTTATTTCTTTATATTTTGTAGGAGTTAATTTGACTGTATGATGTAATTACAATGACTTACGGATGTAATTGCTAACATTAAAAATCTTTTGTTACAGGTAAGAATTCAACATTTAAATAAATCCGGTCGTCCAAATCTCCAATCACAGAAGAGCTGTTCACGTAAGTAGTAGGTAGCGCTTATTTTAATTTTAGATAATTACATGACACGTTGTTAGAACCACCGCCTAGTAGTTGAATGGCGGCGGGCTTCAAAATGATAGTAAATAACGAAAAGATCTTCTCTACCATTAAGTATGCCAGTTTGGATTGTTTAATTGAGTCATTAATATCAAGTGTAGCGGGTGCTATTCGTATTTTTGTACAACTGGAAAGGAGTTCCCCTTCGTGTTAATTCGTAATGGTCAGTAAATTTGATGTATGTTCTGGTATATAACTGTCTACTTTTAACTAGGTACGCCGTTTGAGTAATTTGATTCAATATTGTTGCCGTGAACTAGTTTCCAGTTGAATTAATTTGTTTTCTTCCACAACCCTAAAATGGGTTTCTTGAGCAAAAAGTCAATTACATTCGTATATTATTTGCTGCCGAAGAATAAATAAATAATACTTTGCTGCTGTAATTTATTATTAAAAAAGTAATCAGACATTTTTCATCATTTTTTAATGTGATACATTAATTGCTTCATGTACATTCATACACCGTCTTATACGTAGGTAGGTACTATTTTGTTATTCCGACTCATTGACATGACCCGATTCAAGTATATTATTGGCTTGATTGATGATTGTGCAATGCCTTCCAGGGGCGTTTTCTACTGATTTTTTCAACCGCAAGCTATTCACTTATTCTTTTTATGAATGAAAAAATCATTATTTTGTAGGTACTTAATAATTCCCGTTCTTACAGTTCTTAACCTCTGAAATGCCAAATTTCCGCAAGGTATAATTTATGACGGTAATTTCTTACCAATTTACTTGTTTAGTACTAAATTGTTATTGTCAATTGCGCTATCTTCTTAAATAATGTGTTTACGTATTTTTAAAAATTGTATGTTTATGATGTAAGCAGTTTTTTTGGAAAGCTACTTAAATTCGAAAAAGCGGTTTTTTTCTCCATCATGTCACTAAAAATGTGTGATTAAGAACTGCGTTTTTTTTCTGTCGTATTATTATATTTTAGTGTGGTTGAGAAAATATTCTTCCAATTAAAATAATATTGCATGAGGTTTTCTTGTTATAAACAGTAATGTGACTTTGGAAATCTTTTTTTTTTTGCCGCACTGGCGTATGCATATTTCAAATCCATATTACTCGACTTGTAACAAATTTAACGCAATACAAAATATATCTTTGAATTGATTATTTTGTTGACACGCGATTATGGTTCATTTAAATATGCAAACAACAGGTTTTAAAGGATAATCACTCTTGAAAAGATAGTGATGAATGCCGGTGATCAACACCTTCGGCACATAATAATATTTTTTTTAAATATATACTTATATTTCAAATTTTAAATTAGTTATCTACCTACATGCCTACACGTAAAAGGTTAAAAAAATGTATCGTCTGTTTTGTTTATATGCGAACAAGAAGCTTAAAAGGACGAAAACTATTGAAAATATAGTGATGAATGCCCGGTGACTATTGGCACCTCCGGCACACTAAAGGTTAAGTAACTACTAATATTGCAAATATTCTACGTGTATTTCTACCCTCATAATAGGGTGCATAAATGTTTAAAAAAATATTCGAAGGCAGGTAGATATCTCCCGATTAATAAAACCCCTAAATGCTTATTCGCCGGCCTCATTTCACATTAACGGCCCCCGCACAAAGGGTGAGATTTACATTAGAATACGTAATGTGTCTAGAGTAAACAGGAGGTAACTTTTTTACAAGGGGGTAGCCAGCATCTCGACGTTCTAAGAATTAGTACCACCACCGTTTGCTTATCACAAAATTTCAGGCGCTTTTCCTACCCGCCCGCCGCGGCCGCCAAGCCTTATTCAATACATACATTGCCACTTGAGGTCGTAGTGAACCTTTATACAATTTAACACACCACCATCTTATTTTTCAGTTCAAGGATTCTTAAGGGTTACGAATATTCTCACATAGTTCTTGCATACCTACTTTTCAAATTACCCAGCTAGTACCTACCCAAAATTTTATATTAAATAAAAAATATATTAAAAAGTTTTCGCATTATAACCTTTTTTATTACAACTTATTGGTAAGTAGGAGCCAAATCAGATTGAATTCTGAAAGCAGACATAAATATTAATATCATTCCAAAAATATGACTCTTCACACCCAGTGTTATTTCAAATTAACATGAACTTTGTGATTTTTCCCGTAAATGTGGCGATTTAAAAAGTTGATTTTTATTATGTTTTCTAATAGCTGGCATTTTTTTCCATAGCATCGATTTTTTTCGCTAGGTTTCAATCTTTATTCCCGCCACAATTTTTTTATGGCTTTATATATAGAAATTCTTAATAAATAGAAAGGTCTAGAAAGAAATGTTACATTAGTATTTAAAACAATTTTGATTCAACAATTAGGTGTACAGTATTAACAGAACTTTATTGAGTTTAAAGCCAATAAGGGTAATCACACATAATAATAATAAAATTTTATTCCAGAAGAAATGTACAAGAAATTTCAATTTTTTCTGGACAGACATACCTGAATAACATGGGATATTACAATGTTATACCAATAACGTCAAGATTGAAAAATGAAATAAGTAAAAACCACCACATTGACATTTTCTCAAATTTCATAAATTTATTTAAAATATTATTACAAAAATCCATAGCTAACAATTTTTTTTGTTTCTTCAGAATTAAAATTAAATTAAGCCAGGTAAATCATTTAATTTTTTTTATGGTGCTATTTTTCCTACAAAATTTCAACATTTTCGTTTGTTTGGCCATCGTATCACTATCGTGTTTCGTGGACCGAATTTAGGTTAGATAAATAAACAATTTTGTTTGTACCTTCAAAAAATCAAAAGCTTTATTAAACACGTTTATTAGAGACTAGTTTAGTCCTGATACACGGGTAGAAAGGGACATAGTGAGTGAATCCTGAAGAAGCGTAAACGAAATAAAATTTCAGACGTTTTACGTATGAGCGAAAATTACCAGTATTATTTTTGCATACGTTAGCGCCCCGAAACGGCGATCTAACGAATCATGCACAGAAGACGGCTTAGCGTATTAATACTACCAGATATTGACATGCAGATTATATAAATGAAATATTTAGTTGTAAATACTTTATTGTGTTTCTAAAATAAATTTGTAAAAATAAAACATCAATAATTAAGTTTTTCATTGCAGTAGGTATAACAAAAAAAAAACTTAAGAAATTAATTGTTGTTTATTCACCATTTTCCAAAGAAAGATGTGGAAAAACACAGTAAATGTTCTACCAATTGAGTTAATCAATATTTATCATAATAACTCTTAAGGGAAAACGTAGTACTAAAATTATTTATTTATTTTAAATGATTGTTTTATTTAATATGGCTACCCAAAAGCTCCCGGTCGGTCCAACACCTCTGCCTCGAACATAAGTAATAATACAAACATCCCCTCTCTTCCCTGGGGTTGGTATAAATTGCTTTTTGGAAGAAATCGGGAGCGGGGAGCAGCTTTTGTGGGGTCCCAAAACCTTAGAGACATAAAACGATCGACATTGGCAATATTCTTCATTACCGCTTCACATTATTACATTTACGGTCTTTTGTTATTACTTCTAGCACTGTTTACTGGGTTGGTTATGGAACAATGTTTCAATGGAATCGCACAATAAGCGGAGCTTTTATTCTCCATTCAAATATAAATAAGCTTTTGTAGGTTTTACTTTATGAATTTGAGGAAAAAACATTCCTTATACCTATCTACTACTCTTTTGTCAATACCACACAAGACTGTTTCACAATTTTATTGCACTTAGCCGTCTAGAGCCAGTGAGACTATGGCATCCCCAATCGGGGTATGTTGTAGGTTGAATGTGTTGGGTAGAGGAAAACACGATGGGTAGAGGAAGGTTGGGAAGTACCTGGTTATTCAGATCTGGTCACCAAACATGGCTAAAGCCATTTCAAGCAACGTTTTGATTCTGAATAGTAGTCTTTCACCAGGGTGATATTTTAGTATCTACCACTCTTGAACGTGCCGCAAATATACTTTTTTTATTATTTTTATATGAATTAAATGTGCTATGACATATATTAGTTAAATACAAGTTATTGGCGCACGCCAAGTTTGAACCCGCGACCTTTAGATTCGTAGTCGAGTGTCTTACTACTCAACCATGGAGGCCGTCAGTGTATACCACACAAGACTGCTCCACAATTTAATTGCTCCCAACCATCTAGATCCAGAAAGACTATGGCATCCTAAATCGGGGTATGTTGTGAGGTTGAACGTGTTAGAGGAGGAAAGGAAATGGGAAGAGGAAGGTTGGGAAGTATTTGGCTATTCATATCTGGTCACCAAACGCTGCTAAATCCATTTCAAGCAACGTTTTAATTCTGAATGGTGATCTTTTACCAGGGCGATACTTAGTGTCTTTTTGAGTGTCCATGCTTTAAATTTGAGAGCGGATGAACAAAGAAAGGAATGTAAGGAGAATATATGACGCAAAAGTTAATGGTAGAAAACGTCGGAGGCGTCTTAAGAAGACATGGCGCGATCAAGTAAATCAAATACTTGAATAGAAAAGAAAGAAAAATGTAAAAGTATGTATGAGAAGTTGCATGAATGTGATTGAAGGAACGAATGTGTGGCGGACTATCCTCCCTTCTTACTCGTGCGGAAAAATGGCATGATGGTTACTTAGTGAGAATATATAGGAAATATGTTCAGATTGTACAGTCTATTACATATTTATTACACTCTTAACAGATGACGGTTTCAAATTTAAACGTTCTCATGAAAAATATAATTAATAGAATATTATCAAATCTATTTTGCCATTAGGTGCTTTACGTTTCTAATACATTTTGGCATATCTTATGAATGCATCAGTTGGCCTACTTCGTTACAATGAAACTAAGTTGGTAACCAGAAGAAGCAGAGCCACAAACAATTAAAACTATTTATCACAATGGCATGCGGAATCCGATTGATAATATTATAAAAGTTGGAATTAATTTATTGCTTTGTTTTCGTGCGTATTTAGAGAGATAATATCTTGTTTTCTTATATAAGAAGGTAAAAGAAACATAAATCTTAAGTCTTAATCCTCTTCTTTAATAATTTTTTGAAGACTTCGTGTAAAATATTCAAAAACACAAAAATGTCAAAACAGAATTTAATATTTCAAAGTTAGTTGGTAAGTTACGTCATCATAATCGTCTCCGCTAAACCAACGTTGCAAAGCTCTCAAAACCTTTTTCCTGTGATAACAAGAATAATAATATTATTTAGATAGTTTGTAGAGCGCGGTTTTTGTAAAAAATCACCAAAATTGCGCTGTACAAATTTTAATTCCTAGGCTCTGTCTTATAACTAACTACTTACAATCTATTGCACATTAATTATATACAGAGATAATAATACTGAATGCTGTGGAAATGAGATCCTTGAGGCAAATGTGGCAAAAGTGTGGCGAAACCATTTATAACTGTGTTAAAAATGTAGATATCCGGAAAGAATGCAAGGCTGATGTTGGCATAAATATAGTTGGTATCTATTTAAATTATAAACGTTTTTTATTGTTCAATTTTAGGGCACAAGATCAAATATTAAAATGAATGATATATTTTCATTCATATAGCGATGTGTCATATGCATCTAAAAATCATGCAACCAACCAGCATTGATGAATAAAAAAAAACTTTTTCACCTTTGTATTATGTATTTTATTACTAGTTACAATTTTTGTATATTTCAAGAGGTGACAATAAAAAAAAATGTTTTTTTTGCATATTCGCTTTAAATTCATTACGTCTACGGGGTCCAGGTATTCGCACTCAAAACGACTTCATAATTAGAATCAATAATAATTTAACTCAGCCTCCGAATCATCAGAGGAACTGCCGATCATTTAGGTTACGGCCCCTAAGAGCCTCAGTAAGGCGTCGGGGGTGTCCCGTTAACTTCGGCGGAGTTTAATAACGATTTATAGCCTCTTTAGAGTACCGCCTTTGGTCCACCCGAGCGAGATACACGTACGTAATACCTACCTAGCCGGGTACTTGTCGTAATATCAAAATTAAGTACTAGGCGTGAGATTTATAAGTAATTATAACGTTGCGTGTAAGGATTGATAAAGTGGAGCTTTCGGGTTTTTTTGTAATTATGCCACGCGAGATTTATGGGTCCTATTTTTCGACTCCGTTTAATATTCACGCGTAAATCAAAGGTTCGTTTTAATTTCTGATCTGTCACTAAACGCGGCTAACCCATTATTGAGTCAACCAGTTTACGATTTTTAACAATGGGCGATAACGAAAGAGATTTTAAACCGTATTACAGGAGCGCCTTCAAAAATAATTCACCTAATTTGTTTTAAATTAAAAAGAAATAAAATAATAATACTGTTTTGATCTCTTTTAATATCTGGTAACGAATTGAGCTGGAATCAGGTAATTGTTTCTTGTACCTTCATCATGTTTGTAAAAACCTTTTTTTTTACCTTCAAACATAATTTCTTAGTCTTAAAATAAAATATAAATAATATAATTTGTCCAATTACAAAAAAAAAATAGGATAAAAGAGCAACACAGAAATAACAGCACACACATAATATTAAATGAAGCAATGATAAAAATAGGAGAAGTATACATTGGAAAGAACAAATTTGATTTAATCAATATGTGACATAACACATTTAAATCATATTAAATACTAAATGGTATATATTATATATCTTTGCGGCATGTTCCAGAGTAGAATATACTAATTGTATCGCCCTGGCGAAAGACCACCATTCAGAATTAAAACGTTGCTTGAAATGGCTTTAGCCGTATTTGGTAACCAGATCTCAATAACCAGGTGCTTTCAAACTTTCCTCTTTCTCATTCCCACTACCTTAAACCTAACAACCTACCCTAATTGGGGATGCCATAGTCTCACTGGCTCTAGACGGTTGAGAACAGTTGGGACTCTTGTGCGTTATTCACTAACTAACTAACTAACCATCACGCCATTTCGCCGCAGGGGTAGGCAGAGCGAACGGACCACCATTCAACTCTATCTTGACACACACTCCTTGCTTCTTTCACATTCATACATCGTGTTATACATACTCTTCTGTTATTCTGACTCTTCACGTGGCCCGATCCAAGTATTTGATTCACTCGATCGTGCCATGTCTTCCTCAGGCGGCCCGACTTCTTCTTCCATTCACTTTCGCATCATATATTCTCTTTTATCACTCTTTTCTGCGTTCATTCGATCTACATGCCCAAACCATCTTAGCGTCCCTAGCGTTTTATGCAAATAAAAAATAAAAATAGAACATTAATGAAATAAAGACTATCACTGAGGTGATGTTTCAAAGGAATGGCTCTGTGCATATCAGCAATGTAGGTACTATAACAGTTGTCTTTCTGTAGGTATTATTTAAATGCTCGAGCAGACTTATTTAATAATTTAAGTATCCAAGCTACAGCCAGCTTCAAGTTCGTTAGGGCGCCTTCGCAAGTGGATAGGTAATTCCGCTCGGCGTATAAAGCAACGTCTGCCAACAGAGCGCCGAGATACGATCACATTATATTGTGTGCGCGGCGTGAGGAAACAACTCTATTCGAGCCAAGTTAGCGGTGAGGCGTGTTGCATACGTAATGCACATGACGCGACGCGACGCTCCTAGCTGGGGTCTTAAAACGCGCTGTGCAAATGCGGCTTTATTTTCCGAATTAACGATTGTAACAAAATGATGTAAATTTGTTTTTTTCATATGAATTGAAAAAATTAGAATACTTGACTAATTCATAAAGCGCCATTTTTGTGAAATACCACCTCAAGGGCGATGTAGCGTAATGAAAAGGATCAAGAAAGGGACGTTCAGATGGTTTGAGCATGTATGGCGAATGAACGAAGAAAGGCGTGTGAAATGTGATGCGTAAGTGAATGGAAGAAGAGGTCGGGCCGCCTGAGGAAGACATGACACGATCAAGGGAATCAAATTCACACTCCTTATTTATTAAGTTAAGTTAAGTAATTAGAATTATAATACCTACATACTACAATGAAAAAATATATTTCCTTTTGTTTGTTTGAAGCAGCAAAAACTCCCCAACAATGAGCTCTGCCATTACAAAATTTGCTCAACTTTTTTGTCTTAAATGTATTGGTTAATGCAATTATATTATAAAGGCCGCTAATAGAAATTTGCTCACAATTTTAAAAATAGTTGCAAAAAAAATAAATAAATAAAAAAACCAGAAAATTAACAGATTTCAAAATTACGTAATTCTTTAAAAAATGTATATTTAATTGATAAAATGGAGGTGTCGAGTTCGAGTCTCGGTCACAACCTAATCTATTTATTTTCTACGCCTTTCCTATTTTCATATTCTTCGAAGATTGTTACTATTTTCAAAAATGATTTTTAAATAAATGATACCCCATGATATTGTTCGTTCCGTATTTTTCAGTAATTCAATAAAAAAATAAGTGTTGAAACTAAAACGAAGTATCTAGTGGCGCGTTTATTTGCAAATTCTATTCCACTATGATATTTAGGCGACTTCATAATCTAATTCACAATTTGTCAAAATCATCGGAAGAAAAAAAAACAATAGAAATAGTGCGGTAAGATTTATAAATAATATAAATCTGTCCTATCAACGAACATACATGGCCTGTTCAAAAGAAAAGGTGAATTTTGAATTTTCACGGGCTGTGTACATTCGACTATCGTTTTTTTTTTGTCATGTTGGTACACATATGTTTATCATATGTTAGAATTATCAGCCATTTTGGATTAGTGGTTTGTTTTTGACAACTGGAAAGGTTAGTCACGTTTTCGTGTGTTCTTCGATTTTTTACTTTTGAAAAAATGGATCAAAGAATAAAATCCATGATTTGTTTTTCCACAACTCCAGGACGCTCATCGTCATTAACATCTTCTCGGCCTTCTGTAAAGCGCTTGTACCACTTATAAACACTTTTTTGAGACAAAGTAAACTCGCCGAATGCCACAGTCAACATTTTAAGTGCGTTGGAGCACTTTATTCCATTTTTAACGCAAAATTTAATATATATTCTTTGATCCATTTTTTTGCGTCTGATAATAAAATGAGTTAGTATCCATACAGTGTTGGTATTGTACGTAGAGTTAAGATTCCTTAGATTCGTTTCTATCTTGAAGTAACAATATATGAAGAGAGAACTATTTTTTTTTACCCAACCTATTCAAACTTGCGATAAATCACTTTCTCCGGGTTTTCACGTCGTACACCATGAGAGAAAAAGAGAAAACAAAAATAACACACCGCTTTTATGTACTGTAATGATGATCCTGGTCTCCCGCGTCTCCGGGAACTCCGCCCACATGTTTTTAAACTGGACACAACTAGTTTTTTAGGTTATATGCTATATTTTTGTTGATAATAATACTGTGGAGAAGTGGTTATACTAATAAACGAAAAGATTATATCGACATTTGCTATGAATGGATGTACAAATACTCTAGCCCTAGTCTTAGCCACGCCCAGGTCTGACGATTCCGGCAAAAATCACCGAAACTGACTACACTGCCTTGGATAGGTACCACTCTATGTACTCTAAGGTTTCTATACAACTGAGTTACATAGTGCCGCCATCTCAAGGAACCTAATCTCGGACGCATTGCTGTGAAGACGAATATTAAAATTGTAATTTGAATTCATTATATGGGAGAGGGGCTTAATATAAATGGTGATGTCATACGGCGGCTTTTCCATTAAAAAGCCATTTTTGTTGTGCTATGCACTTGAGATTTTAGAATAAACGAGATTTATTATCATTTCCTACATTTTATTACGAGAATGTGATGAAAAACTTGGGACATTAAATAAAGTGTATTTTTATGCGTTAAGAAATAAGGACATTCTGCGAAAACACACTTTTTATCAAATAATTCTGATGTTCATAAAGAGGTCTACAACGTGTTCTAGTTATATATTGATTGTGACTTTTTTGAAATTATTAATTTTAGTTTTATTTAAATACGAAAGCTAACAAAATAACTCATTTTAACGCATATAATTTTTGAAAATATTAAATAAAATGAATTATTTTAACCAGCATACTACTTGGTAATACATACTAACGTATTCTTTATGGTTCTTACAAACTATTTTTAATTAGTGAAATTAGAATGGTTTCCGGCAGCACATTATAAAATTTCATTAATTTACTAAGCAAACTGTTTGTGTATTGGATTTATTCTTTTTTGGTAGTCTGATTTATTTTTTTGTCCTTGTATGATATCTGAAAATATACACGTTGTAAAAAAAATTGACAGAAAACTATTTTGGTAACATTTTTTTTTTAATTTTATCAATAAATATATATAATAAAATAAATATATTCAGTTTTAAGATGCCTGTAGTAGGATAAAACCGGTTCAGTCTGATAAAAATGTGTGAAACACAGTTTGAAAATTCTTCAATCAGTATAAAACAATGTGATTCCATCACAACGGTATAAAAAGTGAACATGTTTCATAAAATTCTTTGCCTTTATAGCAAATGTAAACTCTTGATTATCAATGTTCTTCTAACCATTAACAAGCAAGTATCTGAAAACAAGTATTTAATCTATATTCATTCGACTCTTAGATCAGCAACGTCATCGGCTATGGGAAGGCCGGTAGAACCCAAACGCAATCCAAATACTAAGTTTGGAGATCGCGCTGCACGAGTATCGGGGCCGATTGCTTAAAATAAACATCCGGATCTAAGATGTATAACGAGCCCAACAGAATTTCGGTCCAAACTGAAAACTTACCTTTTCAGACTCTCATATCCTTAAATTCATTAAAAGAATCTCAACATAATCTGTCCCTCGACGAATAATAATGATAATATTTGGATAATTTGTATAGCATAGCTCTGTTTTTGTGAAAAATCACCTCAAGGGCGCTGTACAAATCTGAATTTCTACTTAATATTAATTCTTACTTTATATAAATATACAGCAACATACTTACCTGGCAGGTCACTTCTAGCAGGACACAATCACCATATCATAATCATTTAGAATTTGGCTGATTCTTACATATATTTTTAAATCGTAAAAAAAAAATCATAATTATAATTTTAATTTAATAAGTGTGTCTATCTGATAGGACCTTCCAGATAAGTATGTTACTGTTTATTTTATTTATTTAAACTCGGAATTAATATGTTATAATAGAAAATAAGATCTGTACAGCGCCATTGAAGTGATTTTTCACAAAAACGGCCCCATACAAATCATCCAAATATTATTATTATTATTAATATATTTCCAAAGTATGCATTATTGAAACAAGTAGGTATACCTATCAACTTGGTACTAAGGCAGTAGGTTGAATGATTCCTACTTTACATAACATTTTTTTACATTTACGTAAAATCTTAAATTAACTTTTTCGAAGTTTACGCCACCTTTTCGCGTTCAATGCTTTGATCGGTCTCTTGATAAAGAAAAATAAGCCATTATGTGTAATCGTTCAATCAGCCAGCCATACGTGTATACACATCGTAAACTCAAACGTATGCGGTATGTAGCTACATATACATATTGCACATTTTACCTGGTAGACCAACCCACGTGAGACAAATAACAGTGGCCAGTAATTGTATACATAATATTATGAATAGTGTACGTAATGTAATTTATTGAGATCATAGACTTTCTTTATATACAACCTTAAGTTTTTTTTCTGTTTCAAAACTAATAATAATAACAGTGAACTTTTATAGCGCGTTTTTGTGATAGTTCACCTCATGTACCTTTCATACTAAATTACCTAACCTAATATAACAAGAAGAATAAAATAATACATTCTATTTATACAAATTGAAACTCTCTAAAATCATGATCGTCATCAAAATCATAAGTGAATAAGGTTTCCGATATGGGTATAACAGTTCATGTGTACATCAACCGATGAAAAAAAAATACTGTAAGGATGTAAAAATCCAGATGAAAATTGTGTAAAAATATTATCAAATTTGTTAAAGCAAAAAAAAGGAAATCATATTGAGGACAGTTTACATGTTTGTACTTAAAAACATGACAATAAAATGAAATTTTTGGTATTTTTGCAAGCAGGTTTAAGACTGCTCTAGGCACGTGAGCTATCGAGGCAGTCTATAGAGTCACTATGAATAACCAACACAAGTATTTAGTACCTATTCGGGATACCATATTAAAAAAAAAAAAAAAAATTATTCTGCAACAATATTTTTTCAAACTAACTACCACATCCACCCATGCTTCGCCTACATACACACGAAAACGAATACATCTCAAATATTGACATCTTTCACGTAAATTTGCCAACATTTAAAAGACACTTAAACGATAAATTTATTTTTCACTAATGCATGGGAACTATTATTTAATGTTTGTTTACTATTCATATCTCAAAACGCTTCACTTTTTACCATTTATACTATATTTATTTCACGAATATCTTCTATTTTATTTAACATGTAAAAGCCCATCAAGGCGTCAATAAATACTCATGATTTTAGGTCATTTCGTTACGAAAAAAAAAATATTTTGTCATCAGCTTTATATCAGTCAGTTATATTGTTACCCATTTGGAACAACCTTACAAGTTGTACCTACATCACAGTTTTTTTTAAATTCTTCTGAAAACATAAATACACCTTTTCATTTGCACCATAAAACACATTGAAAACATACAAATCGCCCGGAAAATTTTTATCCGTAATTCTTCATTACGTTCAGAATTGCGTGCCAATGATCCGATATTACAGGCAAGACCTTTCTTAATTCGGAAGTTTTTCTTTAACAGGCGACCTCAAAACACGACTAAAAATTTACCACTTCATATTTTATAACTTTGAATAATTTAGGACCACAATAATACACGCCAAAAAATAGTGCCTTTAGAATACAAGAATATAAAATTTCTATTAAACTTTCGATATTTATTATGTAACGTTAAGAATAGGCTTTTTCGCAGTTTTTTTTTTAATTGTAATAAAAACGAAAACCAGTATTTTGTGTACAGCATCACTCCAGTGATTAAGAATTCGTAATTAAATCCACTGCTTGGATTAATCTCCGACGCAGTTATTTATTTGTCCTCTTTGCTTTTCGTTCTTCCTGTACTCCCCTGAGGAATGCTAGTAATTCTATTTCCTACCAACTCCTACAGATTGTATAAAACAACCTAAAGAAGTAGAACAAATACTTGAATTAACGGGTTGCTGTGTAGACGAAGGAAAACCCCCCATCCCAGGATAATATGTATAAAACAAAACAACCCCTACCCTCTGCGAAGGAAAGGAATGTGGAGACAAAATGAAATTCCACTTCGATGAACTGGAGTTTATTGTGTTAAATTGTACCATGATCTTACGTACAGAAGCAATGTTGCAGTTTATCTGAGCGTTATGAAGTGTTTTTCACTTTGCTGAGTTTTCAAAGGATACCTATAATAAATGATTTATTGTTATTCATCTGTAATATATGGGCAACTTAATCAAAGAAACTGTTTTTAAACAAGGACGTTTCGAATCGTTTTGTGAACAAATACTTTATCTTATTCTGTTCGAAATATTAGATACGATACAGTTAAAAGGATTTAGATTGTTCGGCATAGATATTGAAAAATATATTTATATTGAACAGGTAATAAGTAAAATTGAACTTTCACAATTCCAAAGCTGACGTTGGAATTGACGTTTGATTGAAAACGATTGATCTCAAATCACCAGACTGATAAATGTGTGCATATTTCTTGACGCCAGATCTCAATAATTAGATATATTTTAACTAGTAAATTTCTAATCATCAGGGTACAAAATTAAAGTCAACAAAAATACGTAGTTTGTGGTTGTATATACATCAAAAGGGAGAATAAAATATAAAATTAAATAGGAAAATAGTGAGATTTTTTTTTTCAATTTGTAACAAAGCAACCGGAGAAAGAGACAGACAATATGAAATGAAAGAAGTAAAAAATAATAAAATTAATAATCAGTTAAATTTGTGCAATAGTCCAATATTAGGTATATTTTCCGTAAACTAAAAATAAATCTCATTATTCTTTAATCACCTTCTCAGTTGAAGTTTTACCTCTTTCACTTCATATTATCTATCTCTTTCTCTCTGTTCCTTTGTTATAATTTAAATGTTATTCTTTTGTTTTCTCACTGTTCTATTATTTTATTTTATATGGTGTTCTCTCTCAGTATGTATATATAACCGCTTACTTTGAATTTTTTGCTTAGTTTTATTCTATACCCTGATGATGCTTAGACTAAGCAAAACCAATTGGTCAAAAAAATTTAAATAATATTTGTGGTCTTGTACAAAGTTATTTTGTTCATTTCTTTAATAAATTTCCGCTTGATAGTTTAGATTGCAGTCTAATATTCCAGATTATACTTATTTAAATTTCAAAGCTGTAGAGAGTCAAAGACGCATATATCTCTCCTTTGCACTCTCCAGAGAAGCCAACCGAAAGACGTTAGAGAAGTAAATAAGATTGCCAACCGCTTTTTTGTATAAAGTCTGAGCTCCACGACGCTGACTCGCGCATAAACTTTAGATAAGTTTTTGTGCATTTCGTTTCGTATAAGCCATAAGCTACTTTAAGGGGAGTCCACAAAGCTAAGTGCATTAGCGAGAGGTATTTAAACTAGGAAAACATTTAAGAACCGTTATATTTAACTGGTTAATTGAATACCTACGAAAATACTATTAAATAATCACTTTGTGGTTGGACATCTTTAACGAAATAAAAACACCGGTAGTCATATTCTTTACGAAAATGATCATGGCAACAGATTAAATAATTTAGAAGCACTAAAAATAAAGATAGCCATTAAAATGATAAGTCACATTCTTAATAATCAGGTAAATTTGTCCAGTAGTCAAATATTAGGTACACTTCCTGTAAACTAACAAAATTTATCATTTTTCTTTAATCACCTTCTCAGTTGACGTTTGGTCTCTTTCAATTCATATTATCTGTCTCTCCTTCTCTTTTCTTTTGTTTTAAATTAATTAATTTAAAGATATTAGTTATTCTTCTGCTTTCTCACTGTTCTCTTATTTTATTTTGTGTGCTCCCTCTATATGTATATATAACCGCACACTTTGTATTTTTTTCATTAGTTTTTTTTTGTACTTTGATGATGCTTAAGCTAAGCGAAACCAGCCGGTCATAAAAAGTAAAATGATATCTGTGGTCTTATATTTATTTTTTTACGTGAATACCGCACAAGCGTCTCAACTGCTCCCAACCGTCTAGAGCCAGTGAGACTATGGCATCCCCAATAGGGGTATGTTGTGAGGCTGAAGATAGCGAGGAGATGAGGAAGGGAAAGGTTGGGAAGTGCCTGGCTATTCAGATCTGGTCACCAAACACGGCTAAAGCCATTTCAAGGAACGTTTCAATTCGGAATGATGGTCTTTCATCAGGGCGATCCTTAGAGAATCTAACACTCGCGACCTCTGGATTCGTAGTCGAGCATCTTACCACTCGACCATGCAGGCCGTTATTGTTGCCGTTTTAATTACATAATGGCCGTCATACAAAGTTACTATTTCATTTTCATTACTTTGTGTGGTGGGGGTAATTTTAATCTTGTTTATTTTGCAGTCTTAAAGTCACTTTCAAAATACTTTATCAATAATGACATCGGTAATGATGTTAGCACCCCCTATTCGAAGGTTTTTGGTATTGGTTAATATATACAAAAAAAAAACACTGCAATTCGAGTCATATCAAGTGCCTTCCGTATATCAAAATGCAAAATGGCATATAAATAGATAACTACAAGCATTCGAAATATATGTATATTATGCATATGAAATTCAAATCCTCGCTGAGAAATGAGGAGGGTGCTCGAAAGTACCAACATTCGCATTTCGCAGATAATATTTGCATGTGGGAATATAAAACACCCCGTAGCGAGACATATCGGGAATTAAAATGGCGGGAGATAAGGAAAGATAAATGAAGACAGAGAACGAGCTTGAGAAGAGGCATGCGACACTTCCACTTATTCCAGTTCTTCTCTCTATGTACAGTTGTTCTTATTTACCTATTCCTTACTAAGTTGAAGATTGTTTTCTAGTTTGTAGCACGAAAAACGTTTATCTAATGATACAAATAAAATATTACTAGATATCTACCAACATTAAAAACCTAGATGGAATTGCAAATTCCATTTTTTTATCAAAACTTCAAACCTTATTTTTTGGCGTTCAACAGGGATCACCACTTGGTCCATCTTTATATTTAATTGCTTAAAACTTCGGTGTGTCATAAAGTATTAGGCATTATAATTCCTAGTAGGCTTTTATACATTGTTTGCACGAACATAATATAAGTAGTTACTTGCAACCAACATGTTATTTATTAAAACTCTTGATATTTAAAGACAATAATTTACAATCTTTATACTGTATAATATCTTCTAAAGATAGAGCAAACTTTGTATGCAATTATATAAAATACTCGTTTCGTTTTAAATTACTTAATCATGTACTTATACTGACTATTTACGAGTTAGGTAAATATTTTTTTCGAAGGAACTAAGCGCATTTTAGGTACATAAGGCAACATATTATAAACACAGCGAACAGAATACCCGCGCAAGACTTGGCCCGTCCCGAAGACTTATAGCTCCCCGGCTGCTAAACATACGTCACTAGGGGAGGGGGTGGCCAGAGGGAGAGGGTAGAAAATGGGAGGAGGAAAGGGTGGGGACGGGAAGAGAACTTCTTCAGACATTGCCAACAATTCATTATACATTCATGAAGCTTTGGTTATCTCTGGAGCTTGTGAATCAAGAGCCTTGATTCATGTTGCAAACGCCAGTTTTCGCAAACTTATCTGAAAATTCTTTAACTTATATTTTCCTAGATACTTTTCTTCATTGAGAAATCATTAAACATTAGAAAAACTCAAATAAAACAATCTTTGGAAACTAACCTAAAAAATATATATAGTTTTTTAAAGATCACACCGTCCACAAATAGTATCAAATTTGTTTGAAAATAAACCAAACAATAATCAATATTTAGATACATTTGAAAAAAAATCCTGTATTAGATATAATGATATTTTGACTTGTCCAAAGTTTCCAGAAATATTATTTCTCCACCTACCACAACACTGCTTAATATTTCATCGATTAAAAAAAAACACAACTATATGACCTCTGCAGTTAACGAATAATTCAGTTTGGGGTGGCGGGGGCAGATTCTGTGCAGGGTGGTAGGGGGCCATCCTTCCCGCAGCCGGAGGCGGGTACCCCATGGGGGGCGCGGGCTAATATAGAACTTTCAACCCCCTGTAGCAGACCAGTCTTGGTAAATCTATGGGGTGCATGTGTATGCAAAAAATACGAAGCCATTGCAAATTGCCATGCATTGACATCTCAACCAAACTAGGAGAGCTAACTATGGTTAGGAAATCCTTAGAGATTTTTATTTGTATTGGTGCACACAAATATAAATGGTCAGGGGAAAGGACATTTTATATTTTCACAGGAACATGTGCGTCAATATTAAAAATAATTATTTTTGAAACTCCATTAATGGAGGACTGAACGCTGTTGGCGCTAATAAGAAATTGTCCAAAGAAGCGAAGCTAGCAGTTCTCAATGGAGTGCTTCTAGCAACCCTGATGTATGGCAGTGAGGCATAGAACTGGCAGAAATAGGATGAAAGTAGACTGTGAATGCTATGGAAATGATATTCTTGAGACCTATGTGCGGTAAAACCATGTATGACCGTGTTAGAAATGTGGATATCCGGAAAGAATGTAAAGCTGATGTAAGCGAAATTAATAGGATCAAGAAAGGAACGTTTAGATTTTTTGGGCACGTAGAGCAAATGAACGAAGAAAAGAGTGTAAAAATAATATATGATACAAAAGTGAATGGAAGAAGAAGTTGGGGAAGCCCGAGGAAGACACGGCACGATCAAGTGAATCAAATACTTGAATCGGGTCACGTGAAGAGTCAGCATAACAGAAAAGTATGTATGAGGGGAAACAGCGTGATGGTTAGTTAGTATTATTTTGGTATAAGTAATTAATGACATCGATCAGGGTGATAACTTGGAAGAGATACTAGATACTATAAGAGATATTTCGTTAGCTGGTATAAGCGTTTGTAATGTAATTTGAGTCACTCTTTCGCTTAACCCTCTCTGCCACTGAATTTCTCTGGTGTAGTCGCGAATGGCATTTTAAACTAGCGTTTCTCTTCGCGAGAAGTTATGCATTTTATAAATTATTTAAGCCTCAATTACCAGCATCGTGGTTTATACATCTTTTGTGTGATACCGTAATACATGGCCTGTTCAAAAGAAAAGGTGAATTTTGAATTTTCGCGGGCTGTGTACATTCGACTATCGTTTTTTTTTTTGTTATGTTGGTACACATATGTTTATCATATGTTAGCATTATCAGCCATTTTTGATTAGTGGTTTGTTTTTGACAACTGGAAAGGTTAGTCACGTTTTTGTGTGTTTTTAGATTTTTTTTTACTTTTGTAAAAATGGATCAAAGAATAAAATTCATGATTTGTTTTTCCACAACTCCAGGACGCTCATCGTCATTAACATCTTTTCGGCCTTCTGTAAAGCGCTTGTACCACTTATAAACACTTTTTTGAGACAAAATAGACTCGCCGAATGCCACAGTCAACATTTCAAGTGTGTTGGAGCACTTTCTTCCACTTTTAACGCAAAATTTAATACATATTTTTTGATTCATTTTTATTCAAAAGTAAAAAAAATACAAAAACTTGACTAACCTTTTCAGTTGTCAAAAACAAACCACTAATCAAAATGGCTGATAATACTAACATATGATAAACAAATGTGTACCAACATTAAAAAAAAAAAAAAATCGATAATCGAATGTACACAGCCCGCGAAAATTCAAAATTCACCTTATTTTTTCAACAGGCCTCGTATATGTAGTTTAATACACTGTTTGTTAGATGATTTGCAATACCTTTCAAAAACGGAATAATGTATCAGTTTCTAGCTACTACCAACCAAATTATTGTTAAAAATGTAGCATTAAGAAAACTTCTGTTTCATTTTGCAAGAACGCACTTTTGTAAAAAAAAAACGTACAAAAATAGTAATTGATAAATTTTACAACTTGGGATGAACCACTTGGTTAAAGGTAACAGTTTGTTTTCTTTATATTTATGCGCTTCTTTCATCCTTTCAATCATCTTACCAGTTACAGTTATAACATGTGACATTTGAGGCAATTACATTTCTCAATAGACAAAGATCCTCCTCTACCCTTATAATTACCAACATCCCCCGCTTAAACCAAGTAACGCCTTTATCCACTATACATCTCCTTCTGCCGTTAGGAAAAACTCCTACCCGAATTCCCAAGGCGGACATAATTCGGAATTGGATCCATTCATCCCGAATCCCCCTTTTTAGGTTTTTGTTACGGGGAAGAAAAAACAACAGCCTCATGGCAGCCTCTTCCGAGCAGGATCACCACGGTGAATTGTGAGGGATGAAACCTCCCCTAAGAAGAGTCTAGCTTATTTTTTATGATGGCTGTGACAACGCTATCTAATTTGTCGGCGGTATCAAATACGCAAAGATACGGCCGGAGACATTAGGACTGGTAGAGAGCATATAAAAATGTTTATCATGCAAGATACTATCCTTTTCTATTTAATACAAGAAAAAACACCGACTAACTTTCTGATTGTTATATTATTTCTCAATCTTACTAAAAAAATGTAATGAACACGTGTTTTTTGTTACCGAAATTCTTTGACATTGTGTAAACAATTTTATTTGGAAGAAAAATATAATAGATTATTATCCAGTCTTCTCTAAGCACGAGTTTTTTTCTCAATTAGGGAGGTAATTATCAAAAACTAGATATTATTAGGATAAAAACTTACTAACTAACCTTCACATCGTTACTTCGCAAGGGTAGGCAGAGAGGACGACCAGCCATATAACTCTGTCTTGGCACACACTCCTTACTTCGTTCACATTAATTCATCGTCTCAAATTTACTTTTCTGTTATTCTGACTCTTCACATGGCCCGAATCAAGTATTTTATTTACTTGATCGTGCCATGTCTTCCTCGGGCGTCCTCGAATTCTTCTTCCATTCGCTTTTGCATCATGTATTCTTTTCAAATTCCTTTCTTCGTCCATTCACTCTACATGCCCAAACCATCTAAGCGTCTCTTTCTTGATCCTATTCATGACGCTTACATCAGCCTTGCATTCAAATATTATAAGTTACAAAAATAACATTATATATTAATTGTTTATACAAATACAATTATGTACAGTAAAAATAATAATAAAATATAAAATAAAAACAACAAATAGCCATCGTGTATTTTTTACAATTTTGAAACGAAAATCCCTACTTTGCCGTCATATGAATTTCAGTATCAATTCCAATAAACCACGTGCTTTTAGCGTAAGTGCTTCTCAAAATTATAACATTTATTTATTTACATAATCTCAAAAGATACAGGTATCTTAAAAAGCATTCAGCACTCCTAGAACTAAAAGAAACTGAAATCTCCGAAGGTATTTCGCTCAATAATAATCATAATTTTAAGTTAATAATTGTGTCTATCTGATAGGACCTGACAGGTAAGTATGTTCCTGTGTATTTTCTTATTTAAACTAGGAATTAATATGTAATGATAGAAAGTAAGATCTGTACAGCGCCCTTGAGGTGATTTTTCACAAAAACGG
Source organism: Drusus annulatus (assembly GCA_022651775.1). NCBI lineage: Eukaryota > Metazoa > Arthropoda > Insecta > Trichoptera > Limnephilidae > Drusus > Drusus annulatus. The sequence goes on from JAGWCC010000006.1 coordinate 1,631,052, forward strand.
CGCTATACAAATTGTCCAAATATTATTATTATTATTAATAGTCCAATCATTAGACTCAAATTGAATTCTTCGATGTATAACGAGTAGCAGATAATAACTTGCCTATACAAATTAAAAATCACTCAGAAATAAGATCAAGGTACGCTGTGAAAATATAATGATGTTGTTTTTCTAACATCACGATATACATCCATTAAAATAAATCAAGCAGATACATAATAGAGTGTAGTCATAGTAGGTACGTATGTTTGCCGATCTTATTTATATTTATTGCCTTCTGGATTAAGGTGGGATGGAAAAAATTGCAACGGGTCCCGAAAAAGTTTGGGGTGATGCAGATAAGGTGTTTTATTATTTATTTGGGGGCATAAGACGAATGGCTAATGCTTCTTTTATTAGGTGCATTGTGAGGCTGGGAGGATCGTGTTTTGAAATGCATTTATGTATGCAGCCCGTGATAAATGGTCTGGGCATGATTCATCTTGATTTGCAACGTTATTTTTTTATTATTTTATTCGAGTTGTAGGTGGTTTTAACTTGAGAGTCTACCTGTTCAATAACAGGTTGTACCTACCTAATAGCTTATTACGCACTGGCCCAATCAATTCTGCAATACGGAATAATAAGCTGGGGAGGTGCGTATAAAACTAACTTAACCCCACTTGAAATAGTCCAAAGTAGATAAATAAAAATAATCATAAAAAAAACCATTAGATTACTCTACTGACGAATTATGTAAATAATTCACAGTTTTAGATTTGAAAAGAATTCACATAAAAATGCGTCACTTCAAATCTACAAAGAAAAAAGCAAATTGGAGCACCAGACCAAGAACGGTTGGCCAGAGATTACCCTGAAACTCAATGCAACAACAGCACAACATCACTATTCGTAGTCAGCAATTAAGATATTCAACAAACTTCCTAATAACATAATAGATGAAAAATATTTGAGACAAGTGTCTGAATTTTTTAAATTCAACTTTCTGATGCCCATCATTCGTTGTCACGATCGTATTTCACAAAACACTGAGCTCGATCCTTGTTTGAGGTTTCATAGGCAGGTGTTTTTAAAAATAAATATTGGTCAATAAGGGCCGGCTCTGTGCAGGCGCCGATAATACCTTATTACAGTGCTTTATATATGATGAAATGAGATCTCTGAGGGGTGGATATCCGAAAAGAATGCAAGGCTGATGTAAGCGCAATAAATAGAATCAAGAAAGAGACGCTTTGATGGTTTGGGCATGTAAGGCTAATAAACGAAGAAAAGAGTATGAAAATAATACATGACGTGAAAGTGAATGAAAGAAGAAGTCTGGAACGCCGGAGGAAGACACGGCACGATCACGTGAACCAAATACTTGAGTCGGGGCCATGCGAAGAGTCGGAATAACAGAAGAGTTTGTATGAATATGAAGCAAAGAGTGTGTGCCGAGAGAGAGTTGTTTGGCAGTCCGTCCTTCCTGCGAGGAAACGGCGTGATTTTTGGTTATTTAGATAGTCATGTTTTATAGATACTGCAATGGCCACCATAGGCACAAGCGAATAATGTGTGAAATATAATTCTTTGTTTCAAAACATATAAGCAAATATTCGTTAGTCTTTGTTTCCCTTATCTTTGTCTTCTTATTCAATCTTTGCAAATCTTTATAAAAATACTTCGGCGTTAGTATAACCCGGCTATCCAGCTATGTGCCAAGTTCATAGTAGGCGGGACACGGTACACGGAAGATGCAAGTAATCACGACTGCCGACCGGTAAGCATTGAGTGACACCTGTCCCTTTCTGGAGAAGGCTATATACGGGGCGAAGTCCGCAGCCAATTATAAGAATCATGTCTTGTTATCAACGGAGCGCATCGCCGCCGCGTCTTCTCTTTCGCTTTACGTTTCCTGTCTCTTTCTCGATCCATCCAGCTTTCTGACGGCTGTCTGCCAAATGAGTCGGGAGAGATTGATCAGCCAAAAGATCCAGATTAAATGACCTTAAACGGAAAAAAAATAAGCAAAGCGTAAAGTGTAGAGGGTTTTGAGTAATTAGATCGACATCCCTGAGGTGTATGTGCGGTAGAACCATGTATGGCCGTGTTAAAAATGTGGATATCCGGAAAGAATGCAAGGCTGATGTAAGCGTAATGACCGGTTAGTAGTCGAGTGGACGAATGCGTCTGATTCCCACGCGGGCATGGTGAGTTCGACTCCTTTGCTAGCTAAGTCCTACACCATTGCACAAGCAACATCTTCCGCTTATTATGTTGGCAGAAGAAGTTTTTCAAATATTTTCAGGTTATTCGTAACCAGATAATGTTTGTCTTTCTTTAAAAAAAAATAAATATGTAGAGCGAATGAACGAAGAAAAGAGTGTGGAAAGAATATATGCCGCAAAAGTGAATGGGCGAAGAAGTTGATGACCACCGAGGAAGACATGGCACGATCAATTGAATCAAATACTTGATTCAGGGCATGTGAAAAATCAGAATAACAGAATAGTGTGTATGAGACGATGTGTGAATGGGATTGAAGCAGAGAGTGTGTGCCAAGACAGAGTTATATGGCGGTCCGTCCTCTCTGCCTACCCCTGCGGAGAAACGGCGTGATGTTTAGTTAATTAGTTAAGTACAGGCTTACAGTATGTTAGGTAAATACTGCCCTGATAAAAATTGGATACTTTAAATAGCACCATTTTTATGAAATATCACCTCAAGAGCGCTGATAAAAGCTAATATTTACTAGGAGAAGGCACCAGAAAATGAAGAGTGAAAAAGAAAGAAAAAAAAATAATGCTTCTAATAATAATAATAATATTTGGATAATTTGCATGGCGCCGTTTTTGTGAAAAATCACTTCAAGGGCGTTGTAAAAATTTTAATTTCTACTTAATATTAATTCTTCGTTTATATAAATATACAGCAACACACTTACCTGGCAGGCCACTTCTGGCAGAACGCTTTGAACTCGATATCCTTCTCGGATATTTCACTTTTTGATAACTTATCGCGGGGTTCACAGTAAATAATTTGGCACAACCCACGACTCAAAGAATGTACCGCCGAAATAATTGTTAATTAAAGTCTCCGACTTATCATTTCCTAATAAAGTTATAACACATTAGTGCGTGTAACACGAACGCCAATTAAACTCGTGGCGCGTCAAACATGCGATGATTCTCGGGCGAATTCGTTCCTTATTCACAGGGACAGAGGGGCGGCAATTCTGCGGCAGATGTAAACAAAACAAACAAAATATGAGCCGCCGAAGATGAAATTCTAATTAAAATATTGCCACGTATGAAGCATGGCGGGATTGAATCGCTTTGTACCACGTTAAAAACAGCCTCGCAAACACCTTTACGTCTCTTTCTAACACCGAGGAAAGAAAGAATAACCTGAGATGACGACTCATTTAGTTAGGTTGATCATAAAATTTGTAATGATTATACTATCATATTTATTATTCGAAAGGTTTATTTATTTTATTGACGCCTTGGGAGGCTTTTATGTGTTGATACATTTTATGTTGAACAAAGGAGTAAAAAAAATAATGGTATTATACATAACATAATAACATTTAAAAAAAAAAGTTAGTTTGTAGAGTGTAAAATCTACGCTGTAAGTAAATAATTACAGCGTAGATTTTTGTAATACTTGTATAATACATGAATGGAAGAAGAAGTCGAGGACGCCCGAGAAAGACATGGCACGGTCAAGTAAATCAAATACTTGAATCGGGTCATGTGAAGAGTCAGAATAATAGAAGAGTATGTATGAGACGATGTATGAATGTAAATGAAGCAAGGAGTGTGAGTTTTATGGCGGTTCGGCCTCTCTGCCTACCCCTGCGGAGAAACAGCGTGATGGTTAGTTAGTTACATAACATTATAAATTTAACATAAGTTAGTAGGCCCTACAGTGTATGTATTTTATTGCAGCTTAATGTAGTTACAATTAATTATTTTACTACAGAAGACTACTATAAAATTAGTAAGTAGGTACTATGTAAATAGGAAGTTCCAGCGTAAGGGGTAAAAATTTTTTTTTTAAAAATAATAATTATAACTATAAAAATATTTCAAAAACTCTAGAGTTCCATTCAAATAAGCTAATTTTATTATAGTTTTTTCAACAATCAGTTTATACAACACTCAGTTTATACAACACTGTTCTAGATAGTGTTATGTTTGCTAGGCACTTGCGATTTATTCTGACGTCACATCTTCCCATTTATTAATTGTCTAGACGTGGTGTGCCGTTGAAAGTACGAACTTGTATTTTCATGTGAAGGTACATGAGGCAAAGTCAAGTTCTAGAACAAAACCTTGCAGATGATAATAGTAGGGTTAATTGAGATAACCATCTCATTCAATCATGTTGTACGGTCATACAATGAATATAACTATATTCAACCATCAAAGAATAATAATATAAATTGCTGTCATGTCATAGAAATACATTGTAATTGATATAATAGTTCAATATGACAATATTGCAATCAATGTTAATTTGGCATCGATTAAATTTATTATCTTGGTAATAATCCATAGAGTTTGAAAGAAACAGTTCAAGAACAGCGTGCAATATAGGTATTAATGATGAATACTAGGAGCAAGTGTATAGGTTTGTGTTGTAAGGAAGTGTGTTCACGAGAGACGGAAAAACTGAGAAGGATATTGAAAGAAGGGTTAATGCAGGAAACTCCATTAATTGAAAACTGACCGCTGTTGGTGCAAATAAAAAAATGTCCAAAGAAGCAAAGTTAGCAGTCCACAATGTAGTGCTTATACTAATCCTGATTTACGGCTGTGAGGCATGGAACTGGCAGAAGAAGAATGAAAGTAGACTGAATGCTGTGGAAATGAGATCCCTGAAGCATATGTGCGGGAAAACCATGCATGACCGTGTTAAAAATGTAGATATCCGGAAAGAATGGAAGGCTGATGTAAGCGTGGTGAGGATCAAGAAAAGGACGATTTGATGGTGTGGGAATGTAGAGTGAATGAACGAAGAAAGGAGTGTAAAAATAATATGACGTGAAAGTGAATGGAAGAAGAACTCGGGGATGCTCGTTGAAGACATGGCACGCTCAAGTGAATCAAATACTTAAGTTGGATCATGTGCAGAGTCAAAACGACAGAAGAGTATGTATGAAATGGTGTATGAATATGTAGGAAGCAAGGAGTGTGCGCTAAGACAGAGTGTATGGCTCTGCTTACCCCTGCGGAGAAACGGCGTGATGCTTAGTTAGTTAGTTAGTTTAATATTAATTATTATTATGTATTTTAAAGTATGACAACTACGAGAACTGAAAGTAGCTACCTTAGATTGAATTAAACTTGATAGTACTCTGCGTGCACAGGACACATAAAAAATAAGTTTAAAAAAGTTTCACAAATGGTTTACTAACATGCCGAATTTCTGGTATTCTGGAATCCTCGTCAGAAAGGAAGATTATAATGCGGTGAAAAAGCACCAGTTTAAATAAATATTTGGCTTGTACAGATTAAATTCGGCATCGTCCGTAATTCCACTTGGTCTCCATTTCGCCGGAGTTAGCGCTTTCGCTTTTGAATTGTGATGTTGCAGGTTCGATTTCCGCGAAGTGTGAAAAAATAGTAGATACTCTAAGTATCGCCCTGGTGAAAGACCATCATTCGGAATCGAAACGTTGCTTGAAATGGTTTTAGCCGTTTTTGGTGACCAGATCTGAATAGACAGCTACTTCCTAACCTTCTTACTACCTTTAGCCCCACCTCAGCATAACCCATTTGGGGATGCCCTTAGAGTACATAGAGTGGTACCTATTCAAGGCAGTGTAGTCAATTTTTGATGATTTTTGCCGGACTCGGCAGACCTGGGCGTGGCTAGGACCAAAGCTAGGGTATTTATACATCCATTCATAGCACATGTCAACTAAATGTTTTTGTTTATTCGTATAATCACTTTTTCAAAGTATTGTTATCAACAAATATGTAGCATATAACCTAAAAAACGGTTTAGTTGTGTCGAGTTTAGTCGCATATGAAAACATGTGGGCGGAGTTCCCGGAGACGCGGAAGACCAAGATCATCCTTACAGTACATAAAAGCGGTCTGTTATTTTTGTTGTCTCTTTCTCTCTCATGGTGAACGACGTAAAAACCCGGAAAAGTGATTTATCGCAAGTTTGTATAGGTTGGGTAAAAAGAATTAGCTCTCTCTCCATGTATTGTTAGTTCAAGGGGATGTCATAGCCCCACTGGTTCCAGACGGTTGAGAGCAGTTGGGACCGTCGTGTAATGTTCACTATAATTTATTTATAAGAGACATTTATCTTAGCTCTAATCAGGAAGTCTGTTCATAAGAACCAGCAAAACACTAAGCTCTGGCGTCATGAAATATGATGAAAAAATCTGTCTCGATACGCAAAGCTAAGTCTTATACCATTGTACATGCAAGATCTTCAGCTTATTAAGATGGCAGAATATTTTCAGATTATTCGTAACCAGGGAATGTAAGTCTTTCTTTAGAAAAAATAAATTGTGAAAACATCGTAAAAATATTTCACTTTTTGTTTAATACATATATTTTGAACAAAATCACAAGTGAAACCAGTTAGTAATGCAGTTAATAGATCTATTTTGAACGTGTTTTATGTATTTTTAAAGCGATAATAAATTATTTCGACAATTTGGCATATGGCATCCATATGAAAAACAGTATTCGAGCGCATTGAATTAATTTTTGGTATCTACCCAGTGACTGACCTTACCAACTATTCACGAAGTATTTTAGCATCTCGGTAGATGAAGCGATCAATCTTGCACGCAGCATCCACTATCAATTTTGTTATCCCATTTAAAAGCGCCTCGGAGGAAGTATGAGAGTAAGAGAGGCTCATTATATTAGCATCTTTATTTTCACACCCATAAACATGCTCAAACATGTTTTGCGGGAGGCTTAATGGATGTTTCTACCTCCTGCACAGTGCGGTTTATAAGGCTTAGATATAAACTATATTTTAAATATATGCACAAAATATCTAGCAGATACTTCATCCGGTGGTATTAATTTGAAGTTCTGATGTTAAATTGAATAGGATTATTTGTTTGAGCATTTAGTACGTTGCTAAGGTATAATATCGTTGCCGGAAAGGCAAAAAGGGTTTATGCGAGACTTTGATCAAAAATGACTATATTTTTACCATTTGGGAGAACGCTTGAATCAAGCAACACAAGTTTGGGACTTTTAATCTCTTCTGGTGATTCAGCGAGAGGACTGAGTTACCTGAGTTAACTTTTTTTAAAAATCCAACCAGGTGCTTGAGACTTATGAATTTTATTGTAAAACTAACTAACTAACTAACTAACCATCACGCCGTTTCCCCGCAGGGGTAGGCAGAGAGGACGGACTGCCATATAGCTCTGTCTTGGCACACAATCCTTGCTTCATTTACATTCATACATCGTCTCATACATACTCTTCACATGACCCGATTCAAGTATTTGATTTACTTGATCGTGCCATGTCTTTCTCGGGCGTCCTCGACTTCTTCTTCCATTCACTTTCGCATCATATATTCTTTTCACACTCCTTTCTTCGTTCATTCGCTCTACATGCCCAAACCATCTAAGCGTCCCTTTCTTGATCCTATTCATTACATACGTCTCAAAGATCTCATTTCCACAGCATTCAGTCTACTTTCATCCTTCCTCTGCCAGTTCCATGCCTCACTGCCATACATCAGGGTTGGTATAAGTACTCCATTGTGGACTGCTAGCTTCGCTTCTTTGGACAATTTCTTATTTGCGCCAACAGCGTTCAGTCCTCCATTAATGGAGTTTCCTGCATTCCTCCTTCTTTCAATATCCTTATCAGCCTTTCCGTCTCTCGTAAACATACTTCCTAAATACACAAACTCATCCACTTGCTCCAAGTATAAAACAAAACAAAAAAAACTTTATGGTGTTCTTGTATAAACATCTAAAAATGGCGCTTCAGACCTTTTGCCTTTCCAGCGACGATATATTCATAAAACAGTATTCTCATTGTGATTTTGATTTTTGTAATTATTATGATTATTTTTTTAATGTTTGAATTCCCAAAATAATTTTTATTTTCTTTTGTACTATATTCGATTGTTTTTTTTCCTTTTGGAATTCGCTGTAGTAATAAGCAGCCAGTTGCATGCATTAATGGAGGACTGAATGCTGTTGGCGCAAATGAGAACTTGTCCAAAGAAGCGAAGCTAGCAGTCCACAATGGAGTGCTTATACCAACCCTGATGTATGACAGTGAGACATGGAACTGGCACAGGAAACATGAAAGTAGACTGAATGCTGTGGATGTAAAAATAACAATATTAAAAATGTGGATATTCGGAAGGAATTCAAGGCTGATAATAGACAAGTAATCACCAACATTAATTTACCCACCCTCGTCAGCCTTTAAACATACCTCTTCTAGGAATGCCATAGTCCCATTGGCCCCAACAGTAGGGAGCGGTTAGGACTCTTGTACTGTATTCATTTAAAAGAAGCCTTAAACAAAAAATCATGTAAGAAATTAAATAAAATTTACAGCCTTTATCATTTAAATATGAAAAAATGTGAATAAAATTTAATACAGCTTACAAGAATACAGAAAGTGAGGCAAATGGAAATTATTTTGATTTAATCTTTTGATTAACACTACCCAGGTAGGTACTTGTTAATGTTTATGACGTAGAGACAGCTAGCAAAAAACAGGATTTCCGGACGGAAACCTCATTGGACGTAAGTTATGAGAATAACGTTTTATCTAAAGTAGCTTACTAAAACTAATATCGCTAATTTTAAATTTATCTCAAAAGTCGAAATTAAGCTTCGTCGTGGAACAGTTTTTTAATTCGACTCTACCTCCACGTTTGCCGAGATAAAAACGTCCACCTGCGCCGGGCTTTAAATGGACAGGAGAAGGCCTATTCAATTCAATTGACCGCGCGGAATTCCGCTGCCGTCTCTAGGCGAGCAGAATACCTCCCATAGCTACGCGCGTTGCATGGAGTATCGAAGACTTATCTGATAGCGTCGGGCTGGCCGGCCGAACCAATATGCGCTCGATTGTGCTCTCTCGTAGGCCGCGGCTAAACCAGCGTTGGATAAACTGGGCCAGCTTAATATTATTTTTTAAATACAGGATTTGATTCATTTTTTCTTTTCATAATTATCTAGCTCTATTAGAGAGCTATAAAATTATATTTCCATCGTTATAATAGCTGTGTTAGATTTTTTTAATAATTTAAACTGCACTTAATCTAAATCTAAAATACACATGTTGTATTGTTTGATTGATGTTGGCGTGTTTTAATTAATGGCGATTAATGACCTTTCAGAGAGAGAGTTGTTTATGAAGTGTTGGCACATTTTTTTTTATTTGTGTACTGGGTAGAATATTAAACGTTTTTTTTTAAGTAACAACACCTGTGAACGAATTCTAGTTATCTGCCTACATTTATTGTAAAATACATGGTAAATTTGAATAATTTTACAATTCTAACTAACAAACTAACCATCACGCCGTTTCTCCGCAGGGGTAGGCAGAGCGGACGGACCACTATATAACTCTGTCTTGGCATCCACTCCTTGCTTCATTCACATTCATACACCGTCTCATGCACAATCTTCTGTTATTCTGACTCTTCATATGACCCGATTCAAATATTTGATTTACTTGATCGTGCCACGTCTTTCTCAGGCGTCTTCGTCTTCTTCTACCATTCATTTTCGCATCATATATTCTTTTCACACTCCTTTCTTCGTTCATTTCTGACGGTGCTCAGGCTAAGCGAAACCGGTCGGTCATAAAAAATCAAACAATATTCGTGGTGTTATACAAAGTTATTTTTTCACTTTTTGAAGATACTAATAATAATAATAAATGGATAACTTTTATGGTTTTTGTGGGAAATCACCACAAGGGCGCTTTGCAAATTAATTTATTCAACCTATAACTTGTCACTTAAGCTTATAACTTACAGCTTGGATTTATTACTAATGGCTTACAACTAATATTTTCAATTAGTGACCTACAATTAGGACTTATAGCTTGTAACTTACTACTGAGTTTAACTTATAACTAGTGACTTACAAATAAGATTTCATTATTATTACTTCATTACCTCTTCATTATTATTACTTTATTACCTCTTCATTATTGCTGCACATTTGCATTAGTGTTCAACGATTCTTTTCTCCTGTAACGACATATAATAGAACAAGTTTCAAATTCTCCAAAAAAGAGAAATATACTTTTTTTAAGTTTTAAAAAACTTGATGTAGTTTGAAAAGCTTTAGTTTAGTAAGTTGTCCGTTTACTTTACATGTTCTAGAACATCAACGAGGTACGCCTTTGAATCTACGCAAATGGTATGCTGCTCTTTCCTAGGGCGCCGATCGAATCAGTGTTGTAACAGTCAATTATTCGCAAATTCTAAATTTTCTAGAGCCTTACCGGAGCACAATAGGTGTGCCTTTTAAAGCGAAACCCCAACAGCCTCAATCGTTACCTACCAATTAAAATTTAAACTCACGGAGGAATATAATGTAAGGCGGGTTAGAGCTTAAAGCTTCCTTAGGAGAGCTTTAAGTTCAGTTACTGCCTAAAGTAAGGCGTAAAACGTTTAAAGCACCTTTCTACGTAGGTGCTTGAATACAGTTACTTACGACAGCCTCCGTGATCGAGCGGTAAGACACTCGATTGCGAATCTAGAGGTCGCGGGTTCAAACCCGGCGTGCGCAAATATCTTGTATTGATTTAATATGTGTCATAAGGCATTTAATTAATAAACCATAATAAATAATATATTTGCTAAGTATCGCCCTGGTGAAAGATAGCGAATATCGCACAAGAATCCCAACTGCTCCTAACCGTCTAGAGTCAGATAAAGTATGGCATCTGCAATTAGGGTATGTTGTGAGACTGAAGACAGTTGGGAGGGGAAGGAGAAGGGAAAGATAAAGATTGGGAGTGTCTGGGTAGTCTGATCTGGTCACCAAACAAGGCCAAAGCAATTTCAAGCAACGTTTCAATTCTGCGTGGTGGTGTTTCACCAGGGCGATGCTTAGAGTATCTACCACTTTAGAACGTGCCGCGAATATACTGTACATTTCTTTTATATTAATTAACTTTTTTATGACACATAACAATTGAATAAAAGTTATTTGCGCACGCCCGACTTGAACCCGCGACCTCTGGACTCGTAGTCGAGCCACGGGGCCGTCATGTAAAATAATTATCTAAATAAGTATGGTGAAAATATTCACCAGAAAACGATTTTTTATTTTAGATCGGCAGGTGATATATTTTATTCCATTTCTGCTTTTATGTGCGTAAACACGTTTTATATCCAAATTATTTTTTTAGGACTTTTTGGCACCAAGCTCTATTTTTTAAGTGGATGGTGCTACGTCTCAACTCTTAGCATCAGAACCCACGCGCTATTTGCTTCTTCTGCCATCATACATCATTTCCCGAGACACAACATTCCACTCCTCTCTACGTAGGTACTGTTCTGTACTGCACACCTAACGTCTGACCGGCTTTGCACACTTAACCCCTATTTCACCCTACCATCCATTACAATTTGCATTCGTGTTGAATTACGGCGTTTACTGTTTAATACATAGATGTTTATCTGTCAGTCTCTCTATTTGTATTTACTGAATAAACAAAAAGTTTGCATTTTGTTCTCTAGTCTACGAATTGGGATATTTTTTAAAGTTTGGTAACGTTAAAAAATAAATAAAGACAAATCACATAATAATAATGCTTGGCTAGTTTATATAAATTTTTGTGAAATATCACCACAAAGGCGCTGTGCAAAACTTAAAACCCATGGCTCGATTTACCTTCTTTTTTTTTGATTTTATAGATTCTTTCGTAATCCTCTGCTAACTAGCTGGGGCTTATACAAATACCCCTCATAATGTCTGTCTAACTAGTACTGCGGCTCATTAGGCCTTTTTACTATCACCATCTGATGGTTGTATTTAATTTAAGTTTACATTAGTGAGTTCTTAGGGAAAAGGTCTTTACTGGATAAAAAACCCAAAAGACTCGATTTACTATAAAACTTTCCAAATACCTAAAGCCATTGCTAAAATTACTTACCGTATTGATATTTCAATATTAGTTATTTACATTTGTCGCGGGCTGTGAAAAATTGACGACTACAAATCTACAGGTCGCGATAGGCAGAGAGGACAGACTGCCATACAACTTTGTATTAGCACTCATTCCTTGCTTCATTCAAATTCATACACAATATTCTGTTATTCTGACTCTTGACATAGCCCGAACCAAGTGTTTGATTCTTTTTTGTTTTTGTTTTTCGTGAATACCGCACAAGAGTCTCAACTGCTCCCAACCGTCTAGAGCCAGTGAGACTATGGCATCCCCGATAGGGGTATGTTGTGAGGCTGAAGATAGCGGGGAGGAGAAGGAGATGAGGAAGGGGAAGGTTGGAAAGTACCTGGATATTCAGATCTGGTCACCAAACACGGCTTAAGCCAATTCAAGCAACGTTTCAATTCTGAGTGGTGGTCTTTCACCAGGGCGATACCTAGAGTATCTACCACATTTTATTTTATTTGAATTATTAGTGTTATGGCACATATTGATTAAATAAAATGTATTTGCGCACGCCGGGTTCAAACCCGTGACCTCTGGATTCGTAGTCGAGCGTCTTACTACTCGACCATGCAGGTCGTCATTTGATCATGCCATGTCTTCCTCGGGCGTCGCCGATTTTTTTCTCCTTTCACTTTCACACCGTACATTCTTTTCACATTCCTTCGTTCATCCACTCTGCATGCCCAAACCACCTAGGCGTCCCTTTATTCATCCTATTCACTACGCTCTCAACAGTCTTGCATTCTTTCCGGATATCCACATTTTAACTACACAAATTTAATAATTGTATTCAAAATTTACGAATCACCATTAGGAATAAGCGATTGCATTAATTTATAAATAATGCGTAGAAATAATAGTGTGGATACCGCGACAAGTTCGTGAAGCGCGAGGACATTATCCGCGCGGGTAAAATGTACACACTCGTAAATTACGTATGAACGCGAAAGATGCATTGCGCATTTCCAAGGCAATATATTTTCCCTATCTGGCATCAGCCCACAGGTATGTCCAAGGAGAAAATATAGCCTCCATTTCACACTTGCCGAACAGCGCCGTTTGTTTTTTTATTATTATTTAAATTATGTTATGGAATACCTGTTTAATTTTCAACAATTTAATTACAGAACGTTCACGGTGCTCTTTATTTGAAACTGTACAAAACAACTGGATACTTACATCAAAAGGGAGATATTAGAATTTAAATGAAACGATTTCATTTTTGAGAGACAGTAACCTGGGAAAATATTTTCTACTAAATGATATTTTAATGAAAATATTCTGAGGAATCTGCCAGATTTACTGATGATAATAATAATAATTGGCTAATTTCTATAACTCTGCTACCGTGAAAGAATATCACCTAAAGAGTGCTTTACAACCTAATTAACATAACCTACAACTCAATCCTTGACCGGTTAGCTGTTGAGTGGACAAACGCGTCGGATTCTCACCCGGGCATCGTGGGTTCAATTCCTCTCTTGGGTAAGTCCTTCATCATTCCATAAGCAACATTTTCCGCTTATTTAGATGGCAGTAGAAGTTTTTCAAATATTTTCAGGTTATTCGTAACCAGAGAATGATTGTCTTTTAAAAAAAAAAAACCACCAAGATTAAGAACTAGTGGTGTAAAAATTATTACTATGTACCTAAAGCTAAAACTAATGATTAGTGACTTAGAATTTAAGCTTGTTATTAAGACTTATTAATATTGACTTACGCCTAAAACTGTAAGTGACTACAACTAACATGTTTACATTTACAAATCTGTACAATGGTTGTTGCCTGTGCTGTTAAAAGCTAGGGTAGAAAAAACAGGAAAAAGCAAAATAAAAACTAAGTATAGAACTTAGACTGAGTGATCAAAACTCCAATGAAGCAAATGCATGCTGTTATGGGTATGATAATTCAAAAAGGTGAGTCTTTAGTTTTGCTCTGAATTCAGTTGAGCTGTCGTTCTACTACTTTCTCTCTTTAAAAAACCAGCGCAGTTTCTCGCTATTTCTCCAGAAATATTCATATAAAATATAATTAACTGAAATATTGTAAGGCGAGATCACAATGCTCGACAAATAACTTAATAACTCTCTTTACCACAAGAATACGTAGATACAATACCTATACACCATAATGTAATGATGTAGTTATACTCGTACCATGTAGGCAAAAGGCTTTTTCGGTTTTGATTTTAATCCCAAAGGAATATTTAAATTATAATTCATACATTCCTCCATTATTTCTTCAGCAAGCCTGAGTAGGTTGGTCGAAGAGGCATACCTACTCGTTACCAGGTGTGTACTGAGACACAGTTCCCCGACCAAATAAAGCAAACTGTACCCAAAGAGATGCAGACGTCTCTATCGTGCCGGACGCTTAGCACAATACTCGCACACCCCTCGTTCTCACAACACACCCACACACACAAACAGAACACCCCACTGCCCCTCCCTCACAGCCTCCCCAAACTTCAAGAACCGAGAAAGACAAATGCGATCCGGGAGAAAAAAGTAATACAATAATTCAGCGATCTTTCTCGCACTCGAGCGATGATATGATAAAGGAAAGGGATGTGTTTGTGTTTGCCGTTTCAATTCGGAATGGGACGATCCTGCCCAATGTCTGACGCAAACCCGTTTCTCTCGCCAAAGGAGCAAGCCAGCATGATAAATGCATTTATGCAACACTTCTTGTTTCTTATCCCGGAGAAATATTCGCCTGAAAACCTTTGTTATTCCGTGTCCAGGTATGCGGCCCTTGCGCGTAGGATTCTTTAAAAAAATACTTCCCCTGCAGCTCGGAGGGGAGGCAAGGGGATAAGGCAGTCGAGGGTAACGTCCTGAAGGCAACGTCAATGATTTAAATTATCATTTTTATTCATACGTTTATTCCGACCACATCCAGTCAAAAAATAAAGCTTTCCTGTTAAATCAAATATTGTGCTGAAACCGCACTCACTAATTAATCTTCTTCGTGGGCTTTCTGGTCTCTAGCTTTAGATATACCAATGTCGCCCCCAGGTGCTCTTTTCAGGTCATCTACTCATTTCTTCTGTGGACAACTTTTAATTCTACCCAAATTTTTATTTTTGTTTTTTTAGTGAATACCGCACAAGAGTTCCAACTGCTCCCAAACGTCTAAAGTCAGTGAGACTTTAGCATCCTAAGTGGGTGTGTTGTGAGGCTGAAGGCAGTGAGGAGAGGTAGGAGATGAGAAGAGGAAGGTTAGAAGTACCTGGGTATTCAGATCTGGTCACCAAAGACGGCCAAGCCATTTCAAGCAACTTTTCGATTCTGAATGGTGGTCTTTCACCAGGGCGGTACTACTGTCGAACATGCCGCAAATATAGTATATTTATATTTACTATATTAACTAAACGTGTTGACACATATTAATTCAAATAAAGTTTATTATTGCACGTCGGGCTCAAACCCTTGACCTCTTGAGTCGTAGTCGATCGTCTTACCACTAGACGACGGAGGCTGTCAAATCGTTATCGTTTGCAGAACGTAACGCACCAGAAAAGCTTAATTTGCGAATATCTGTTCCCACCGCACAACGTTAAGAAGAGGTTAAATTACGCGAAGGTACCACATCTCATCCTCTTATCTGCTGAAACTTCTCGGGATAACTAAACTAACTCCATTCATCTTCATCCAATGTCGATTTCACGGTTTTCTAACCAGGCGTAATTCACTCAGAGCAAGCCCCGAGTGATAAATTTCTCCGAATAGCAAGAATGTTTTATCCAAGTAAACGTGTGGGTACTAGGTAGCTACCTCCCACAAACCTCACAGACTTGCCTAAGTCATATTAGGAATAACGATGCGGTGTAACTTTTGGCCTCCCAGTGATAATATTATTATTACTCCTTGATAACGTTACGAGGTGGCTAGACTTTGTTTCAGACTGGAATAACGCTTTTAACGTTATAAGTCCCACTAAGATCTAAATCCCCCGCGGGATGGGTTCAACCTACTAATGCGAATACATGGCGAGAACATACGGGAATGTAGGCAGCTAATCAGGCGATGCTGAAAAGGTAACGAACTTGGCTACACATAAATAATAATAAGGCTGTATTCCACTGTACAAACATATAAGTTACCCCACAACTCAAACGCCTACCCCTTCAAATTACATCTAGCTAATAAAGTAATGTAACCCGTAACGTCAATGTTAGAATTAAAGAACATCTTAGATGTTTAAATAACCACGGTTTTTCAGAATTCGCCAATCATCTTATTGAAAAAGATCATACCTTCAATAAAAGCATCAACACTCAAATTAAATAATTTAGAACCGCTAGAAATAAAGAAAGTCAATAAAATAATAGTCATATTCTAAATAATCAGTTAAATTTGTCCAGTAGTCCAATATTAGGTATATTTCCCGTAAACTCATTATTCTTCAATCACCTTCTCAGTTAACGTTTTGCCTCTTTCATTTAATATTATCTGTCTTTTTCTCTCTGTTCCTTTGTTATAATTTAAAAGGTTTTTCTTTTATTTTCTTACTGTTCTCTTATTTTATTTTATATTGTGTTCTCCCTCGGTATGTACGTATATATATAACCACACACTATGTATTTTTTGTTTAGTTTTATTTTGTACCAAATGTTTTTTGGCTAAGCGACACCTATGGTCTTTTACAAAGTTATTATTTCATTTTGATGAAAATATATTCTAGCTGATGGTTCAGTTGTTTCAGCGGTTTTATTGATTAAAAATAATTAACTAACTATTTTGTTTAAAAACGAAAAAAAAACATTTTTGTAAGAGAGAAGCTATTTTCCAAAACGTTTCCTAGGTGATAAAATAGGTTAAGCTCCAATAGAAGTGTGAATCATGTACGTTACTATCAATTTAGTTTCCCTATCAAAGTTTTGATTTATTTATTCGACTTAGCATAAATTATACCCATGTGTTTGAATCATTATGGTCACCGCGTTTTAATAATGCGAAAATGTAAGAAAAGTCCCATTTCAATAAAACAGATACAGACCAGTCAGTGTTTTAATCACTGTTATGCCTGCGATTTCATAACAAGACTGCTTTTTTATAGTCCACATACTTTGGAGGTGCAACAATTTTTATTGCTTGTTAACATTTTTTGCGTAAATGGGTATTAAATGAATTTCGTCTAGCTGAATCTTTAAAATACCCATATTGGAACCGTTACCATTTAATTAAATGAAAATAATTCAGATAATGTGGCATGAATAACAATTTGAATCCCTTTTAAGTAATTTGTAGAATTGTTTAGCCTATTTTAACTTCTACACGGAAACAGTTGGCAAGTTAATTTCTTTAAAAGGTTGCTTTAAATTACATAAATCAAGAGGCAAATCTTGATAGATTTGTGTCACGATTTACTTACTCCATTTCACATACAGCAGTAACGGGTTATATCAGAGCGTCGATAAATATCATATAAAAACTAGATCTCCATCGAGATTCCATATAAGTGAGTTAGTAATTTTATTGATTAGGTGTGTCTAACATTGTATTTCACACTGTTAAGCAGCGATGAAGTAGGCCAAAAGCTAAACAATTCGCCTGCAACAAACATAACCCCTGAAGAATTTATTATTTTATTTTATAAACACTTCCCATGCTCTCTCACTCATAGACTGATCATTCGCCATAAGCGCCTCCCGAAATCTGTCTGCTTCAAACAAAGTGCAATATCAAATCCAGGATTAATGTTTACGACCGCTTAAAAAGCTCCGAATTCTGAAAGCTTTTTGCTTGATTTATCATCGAATGCTTGTAAACTTTTGACGCAGTGGTTGTATTTACACGAATGGTTTCCGTTTCACACGAATCAGAATTTACAAGATCTGTCTAGTGTTTTGACTGCTTGGAATTTACTCGGGGAGCCCAAATTTTGAAGAAACCGCCATGTTCTTTGTAAGGAACACGTTCTGTTGTATAACAAAGTTCATCAAGTCTAATTTAAACTTTGATTATGTATTACGCACAGCTGTACAAGGCTTTCTGACGGGAAAGTGGGCCGTTTGGTTACACCGGGGCGTAGCTACGTTTTATTATAAAATTAGAACGATCTATTTATAAAGCGTTTTGTTAGATAAAAAAATAATCTATGCTTACCGAAGTAGAATGACGTATTTAAACTATGCAACAGCGAAAACATTGAAAAAAATTAAAATACACGTTTTTCGCATTTACCATTTCGTCGCCGGAAAGCCAAAACGGCTGAAGTGCCATTTTGGGAAGTTTACCAAGAGCACTTCTAAGTTTTTTTTGTTGTTTTACAATAAAATTCATAAGTCTTCAGTACCTGGCTAGATTTTGAAAAAAATAAATAACTCAGGTAACGCAATGCTTTAACCAACTTACCTGAAGCGAAAAAAGCAAAAAAAAGTCCCAGGCTTGTGCCGCTTGAGTCATACCTTCTCCCAAATGATTAATATATTTGAGATGGCCGAAGGGCCACAAAAGTCTTCAAATCAAAACAAGCACTGATTAAAACTGCATATTTAACAAACAAAAAAAATACCAAAGGGTCGCTTAAGCTCTTTTGCCTTTTCAGCGACGATAGGATTTGTGGGTCAAAGAAACAAAATTGTGTTAAAATTAATTTTATATAGCCAATATATCAAGTCCATCCATTGCTGAATATTTTTCGGTACAGAAACAATATGAGAGAAAAACCTTGGATAAATGGCGTTTTAATGTACCAAAATATGATTAAGCGAACATACGTACATTTTCCGTTTACGAACACATGCATAAATTTACGAACATCAACTTTTCCGTGAATTATTCTGTTTACACAACCCAAATTAAAATAATGCGTTGTCGACTATTTATATAAGTGACGCCCACATAAATTTTACGAAAATAAATTAAGCCGACCGCCATCTCGAATATTTATAGGGCAAACTTCGTCATTTTATACATTTTTTTCCATTTAGACGTTCCGGCCATAAATTATATTCATCGCATTAAATCTGCATAGGCTATCTCCGCCGACTTAATATTGGCTTGGGTATATAGCCCGCGTTTCAAAACTTTTGTAATTTGGAAATTCTTCGCGAGTTGTGCGTGTGAATATGAAAAATCTTTTCACTCTGAATTTAAAAGTGATCCGCGAAAAATAATCGCGTTTCATAAAAGCTGTGTGCGCTTTTGAAGCAGGAGTTTCCGCCCAACCTTATTTAATTGAAAGCGAAGCACGATAATTCAGAACAAATAAATCGTTCCGGCTGTCACGGTAAATAACGTTTTTTTTAACACAGCTACATATTATGTCACGCTTGGGCTAAGGCAAAGTAAGAAGTAAACACTGAAAATAGGCTTTATAGATTATTTATTTGGAGGATGTAAAGAATTATTAACCTGCCTACGAATTAGTACCTATCTACTTAAGGTAAGGTCTTACCTTCTTCTGACGCTCAGCTTTTAGCTTTTTTTTTTGTTAGCCTCTCAGAAGTTGGGCGTGTTGTACAGGGCCCGCAGATAATTCAATATTACACAACTGCTGACCTTGTACAAATCGCAAGTACGCCCCACTTTTGAATTAGGCAGCCACCAGATACCTGAAAAAAACCCTTGACTCTGTGCAGAAACGGGCGGTCCGTTTGATAGATTCTCCTATCTTAACAAACGGATTGCAAACTTTGGAGCGCAGACGTCTGGTGGGAATGCTGTCCTTGTTCTACAGGTATTTCAATGGAAGATGCTCCGAGGAACTTGCGTCATTGATCCCTTCAGCACTGGTGCATAGTAGGGAAGCTCGCCAAACGCGCATTCAACATTTTTACACGGCTGACATTCAATACATGAGAACGGGTCGCTTTTACGACTCGTTCTTATGTTCAACAGCTCGGCTATGGAACGATTTGCCGGCCTCTGTGTTTCCTCCCTCCTTCAACATGGGTCTCTTCAAGACCCGAGTTCACCCTTTCCTTTCCTCCAAAAGTCCCTCCACACAGCATCCCCAAAGATGACAAAGGCCCTGAGGGAAATTATTTCCCTCAAGGCCTTCCGTGTGCAGTAATTGTAAAAAAAAAAGATTAATTTGTTTGTTTCTCGGTGGCTCTCACAAATTCAAAGCTGCCAATTATTTTACGGTCGGCAGCCCATCTCATCTGTGAGTGGCCTCTATTTTTTTCCCAACCAATGACGACATCCGAAAAAAGGTAATTACTGGTATTGACGTACCGTAGATGCTTTGCAACCTTTTTCTCTCTATTTATATTATAAACGTAGCACGTAACATAATGTAACAACTGAGCTCTCAGCGGCAGGACCACATAGCGTTTTATTAATTTATTACACAATTCACGCGTTCACGTTTTTGTTTTATTATGCATGATATGCCTTAGATTGCTCAACCTACAACCTATCTGCGATTTGTAGAGGCGTGCACTCTATATATGCACATAAGTACTACTTACCTTGCCGTACTCTTATAAAAATATTTAATATATTGCGTTAAATAAAATGAATTTATTGCAAACAATAAATCTAAACTTTAAAAAATACGCGCGAAGTTCAGCCAATCGCACCGCGGCGAGCGTCACACCTACCGTCCTACTATTACGTGATATAATCATTAACTACATATGCCTAAACGCCGCCAACGTCACAGTGGATTATTCTATGTTCACTAGACCACACAAAATACGTATGCTGTGAGCTGTTACGCGTTCAAGTGGGTCATTTGTTTTAGAATCTTTGTTAGTGTCTAGGCAGTGTTTTTACAGAATAAACGCTTTAAAAATCAATGACATCTGTTGGTACCTATTTTAATTTTCAATTAATTTGCTGTTTTTTTTACTGCTTCCCCGATTGGAAACTCTGTGCAGAACTTGGTAAAAATTCAAGTTGTTTGAATTTGGAAATTGATTGTGGTAAAGTTGATTAAAGTTTATCCAATTTATCTTATCTCCTAATTTACGAAATAATGTAATACATGAAAATGAAATAATAACTTTGTAAAAGACCACTGATTTTATTTTATTTTTTATGACCGACCGGTTCCGCTTAGCCTAAACACCACAAGGGTACAATTAAAAAAAAAAAAAAAAAGTGTGCGGTTATATATACATACCGAGGTAGACGCAATATACTATAAAATTAGAAAACAAACAATAGAACAACATTTGAAATTATAACAAAGGAACAGAGAGAAAGAGACCGAAAATATGAAATGAAAGAGGCAAAACGTCAACTGAGAATTAAAGAATAATGATACATTTTACAGGAAATACACCTACCATATATCGGCTTCAACGCAAAAATATCTCCCGTTTGTCAAAAACGCAATTGTTCAGGACGAAATTAAAAACTGATTTTTGAGAGTTACAGATTGTTTTTCAAACTTCAAAAAATACTTTTTGAAGTTTTAGATTAAACAATATATTTTCACCTATAAAAACAATGAAACTTAAAGTACAAATTGAAAACCTACGCAATGTAATATTTAACTAATTTTTGTAAAGTTGACCGCATGGAAGGTATTTTTCCGTTGACGAAGATCACAATCCACCAAGTGATTGCTTTCTACGAAAAAAAATAAAACATTATTTTTTGTAAAATGATAAAAGTAGCCCCTACTTCCTCTCTGAGTTGAACCAAGTTACCCCGCCCGGCCCACTCGCCCGGCCGCCGATAGGGACATGTGCTCGTTGACTGCTCGTCAGTTATAATTGGCCTAACATGTCGGCTATCAGACTCAGTCCAACACGAGGCACGACTCGGAATCCTGGATTCTTCAACTTTCCTCGTTCTACAGTCTCCTGCATTTTTATTTACGATAACCAAAGCGTTCTCAATAATAAAATGAAAATTTAAGCACTGTTTTTACGATCGAACCTATGTATAAAACAATAATATTTGGATGATTTGTAAAGCGCCGTCTTTGTGAAAAATCACCTCAAGGGTGCTGTACAGATCTTATTTTCTAATATTAGAAATTATTTCTTAGTTTAAATAAGAAAAGAAATTGAAAGTGGCGGGAAGGGGAAGGATATGGGAAAGAAGAAGGTCGGGAAGTATCTGGCTATTCAGATCTAGTTACTAAACTTGGCTAAAGCCATTTCAAGTAACGTTTCGATTCTGAATTGTGGTCTTTCATCAGGGTGATATTCAGAATATCTACAACTCTGGAACGCTCCGCAAATATACTACGATTATAAAATATTTTATATGAATTAAATGTGTTATGACACATTTTCACTAAATAAAATTTATTTATAGGGTTTGAACCCGTGACTTCTGGATACGTAATCGTGCGTCTCTCTAAATTGTGACAATTAAATGCATAATTCAAAGTTGCATTTATCTGCACCAACTCCAATTTATAAAATACAGCATTTAAACGGAAATTTTCGGGTTTTAGACAAACAAACAGATTTTCTTCTTTAGAAATCGTAAAGATAAGACAAATTTAGATAGCTAGATACCTACCTTGAATGTTTAAGAGTTATTTATGCGTTCACAATCTTTTTTAATTGCATTTTTAGTTGACCCTGAGTTTTTACATGATTGAAAAAGCTCGAAAATGACTCATTAAATACCTAACTACTGTTGTAATTTACAGAAAAAAAAACTTCTTTAAGAAACTGATGATGAAACTGATGGTATTTTGAAAACATCATCAAAATAAATAAGTATTTTATTTTCAGAAAGCTTTTGTGTGACATTCGTCTTGCAGCTTTGGGAATCCCTTGACTTTCAGACAGCCCTCACAGCCTGTATTTGTTTCGAGAAAGCAACCAATCGAGACATTGAATTAAAATGTGTCGAAGTTTATCAGTGATTTTGTTAATTGTATAGAAGACATGGAAAACATCAATTCGGGACTCAATGCAAGGTAGCAAATGCAGTTAACTTAAGTAATTTTGTAACTGCAAACAAAAAGTAGTAAATATTAGAAATAAAATAAAGCCTTATCCATCCTTGTCTGAATTTTAATTGAGTAATGCAGCAAAACATCCAAATGAAAAGAAATACAAAATTGATTTAATAAAACAAATTTGTAACTTTATTCCACTTTTATTTAGTGATTTAATAGATTTAAATAAAAGTGGAATAAAATTACAAATTTGTCTAATAAAATCGATAAAATAATTCCACCACGAATTAACAGTTTCAAAATTAGAAATAATAAATACAAAATTGTTCTGACGTAATGATATTTGTTCAGATGTTTCTGTCTGGTATGTCTAGGTCAACGCAACTAATTTCAGCTTGTAACATAATTTTATTCATGACACGGAGCTTTGAAATAAACATTTGACTTTCGAAAAATTGAAAAAAAAACCGCACATCCTTTGTGTATACTGTAATTTTATTATTTTTTCTTTCAAAACTCATCTTTTCAGAAGACCATATATATAAATAACATTACAACAGAATTTCTTTAATTTATACAGCTAGGCTAACCCGTTAGCATCTAAACTCACCAGTATAATAATATATTTTCATGCAATGATCCGCGATCCTCAATCCTCGATCTACTGCTAAACACAAAGTTCGACCATTTTTCACAGCTCGTGACAAATTTGAATATTAATAGGTAATTTTAGCTATAGCTTTAGGTATTTCGACAGTTTGATGGTAAATTAAGCTGTAGCTCTTAAGTTTTGTAAAACGCCCTTGATGAGATATTTCGCAAAAAAATAGTGCGATATAAATTAGCAAATTATTATTATTATTATCTCGAAAAAAGGGTGAAGGCGAGTGGTGAATACTCCTTTTTAGTTTAAAATAAAGCAAATAGAATATATTTTAAACAGAAACATATTTAGTTTTAAACCTCTTTGTCACTGTACAAATATGTCTAGTTTTGGTGGGACCCAACCTTCTTCGAAATAAGACAATATAATATTTTAAGCCACAAAGCGTTTTATTTTATAGTGAATACTGCAGAAGAGTCCCAACTGCGCCCAACCATCTAGACTAGTGATACTATGGCATCCCCAATTGGGGTATGTTGTTTGCTGTGTTTGAAAATTTAAATGACTTCTCTTTTAATTATAATAAGCCACGTGCAATTATTATTATATATTCTGAAGTAAAAAAGTTCAACAGAGAAACAAAACCAATACGGTCGTAAAAATATATAAAGATTGATCTAGATAAATTTATTCCAATAGATAAACTGGACTGAGTGAGAAGTAAAAATAGTGGAAATGTTTTTATTCGTGTTTTTGAATCTGGCACTCGAATCATTTGAAAAGGATATCGTCAAAGTAATATGTATAGCGTATACAAATAAGATACCTACACATGTATATATTATAGAAGGTTTGTAGTAGGTATCTATATAGCACAACCGGAGACAGAGAGATTCGTCGTCACCATGTAGCGCTTCCGCCGCGTTGGTATTCAGCGGCGAGTGATATATGAATTCGCTGGGAAAAGTTGGGAAATGACAATAGTCGACAGTCTGAAGTTGGCAAAGCTCCTTGGCTCGGATTCGGCGGTAAAGAGGGCGTGGGGTTTGGCAGAAACTAGTGCTAAGTCAGGGGTTGGGACCGCATTTTAATGAGGAATTCCTACCCGGAGATCAAAGTTTTCCACCAATTTCACTGGTTTATGGAAAAAAATAAGACTTTCCTTTGCAATTTTTTAGTGTTCTTTTCTGAAATTTGAATAATTTCTTACTTTATAGGTTGTTGAAAACTTGATGTTTTTTTTACCTACCAAATGTGGGCAAGACTGAATAAATCATATTATGAAAAACACAAACAAAAATCATCGCCATCGAGTATTATGCTAATATTTAGGCCACTGCTACGTGCGAACCTGACCAAGATATTTCCATCCTTAATAATAATGATGGCAGATTTCTATACCACCGTTTTGTGATAGAACTATCATCTCAAGGACGCTTTACAATATAATCAAACATAACTTACTGCTTAATCACTAAGACTAATAACTGGTGGCTTATAAATTATAACTATGACTAGTAACATACAATTTAGACTAACAAATATGACTTACTAATATTAACTTTATGCCTAATACTTGTAACTAGTGATTTACAACTAACATGCTTACATTTCCAAATAAATGAAATTGGTTGTTGCCCGTGCTGTCAAAACTAGGGTAGAAACAAAAAGGGAATAAGCAATAGCAAAATTAAGTATAGCACTTGGACTGAGTGATCAAACTCTAGTGAAGCAAATTGACGTTATTGTGGCTGTGATAATTTTAAAATATGAGTCTTTGTTTCCTTTTTGATTTGTGTGTTTGTCATCCGAGAGGATGTCCATCAGCGTATAAAATACACACACATCAGTGAGCTCTGAATTCATGAAATTTGCACAGCTCTTAGGTCAGGAATTTCTAAGTCAATGCAACCATTGTCAGCTTTTTTTCTATCACGTCCAAAGCAACACTGCAATTGAGATCAGAATTTTATAAAATTATCTTACATCGCAGTTTCCCATCTCTGCCGGATTTGCGGTGAGGCAATAGCACTGTGACTAGCGCCGCCATAACACCCCGGCAATTCATCACTTGAATTATGTATTATGAAACGGAAAGCTCAGATTACAGTCTACTGCTTTACCGACCACGATCTGCGCAAGCTTTATCCGAGACGGATGATCTCAACACGAGCAATCCCAGCCGGCCCTAATATTGATGCGACGCGACTCGTTTGCGAAACAACCTTATTATGACTGCACTATACTTTTCCACTTAGCAACGAGCCTAGCGGTTTGCTTCTACTTTAACAGTATTAACACAGCCTTAAGAAAAAGCCGAAGAAATCGCACCGACTGATTTAGTCCAACCGCATTGCAAATTCAGTGATATTTATAAAAAAAGGGTTAGGGTTAGGCTTAGACCTTCACAATACAACTTTAAACTGCCTTAATGACGGCCAACTTTCAATAAAAAAATATACCAAAGAAAAAAACAATAGACACAACTGAAAACATAGTTATATCCACGTATTTATGATTGTAATGACAGAGAAAGAGACAAATTTCAAATTTTCCAAAATATAACAATGAGAATTATACTAAGGCAAAATAAATTAACATATCGGAGGAATTAATTTGGTTAACAGTAAAACAGATGCTTACATTAAACAAATTGATATTTATACATAAAATAAAGAACAACTTTTTATCAAAATATTTTTCTGACAAAACTATTTACATTGTGGATATTCACAGACAATACAAGGACACGCAAAGAAATCAGACTACCAAAAAAGAATTAAACCAATACAAAAAACAGATTACTTTATAACGAGGTGAAATGTTATAATGCGCTGCCGGAAGCCATCAAAATTACATCAAATAATAAATACACAATAGCCCGTAAGAACCATATAAAATACAAAAGTAATATTAAGTAGTAAAAAAGGTATTATTATTAAGTAAAAAAATATGAATTACAATTAGATACTTTTGTAATCTTTGATGTACAAGTAACAAAGTAAATAAAATAAATAAAACAAAATTAATGGCGTAATTTTTTAAGCTTTACAATCGCTAAAACTTTGAAAATAAAGAATCAGAATACATACTAATTACAACAGATTTACAATGTTTTGAAATACTAATTAACCTCATTGAACTTTAATCTTACCAAACTAACCTCACCAAACCTAATCTATTCGTATTTTATTTCGCTGATATTGTTAATCTATTCAATAAGACATACCGAATTTTAAGTACCTAATAAAATACAAATTCACTAGCACAAGTACTATATTCAAACTGTTTCTGAATTATGTAAAAATTACATCATAGTGATTTCAAAAAAAAAATTACGTGAAAAGCGAACAAGAGTCTCAACTGCTCCCAACCGTCTAGAGCCAGTGAGACTATAGTATCCCCAAAGGGGGTATGTTGTGAGGCTGAAGGCAATGAGGAGGGGAAGGAGATGGGGAAGGAAAAGGTTGGGAAGTACCTGGCTATTCAGATATGGTCACCAAACACGGCGGTTAAATCCATTTCAAGCAACGTTTCGATTCTGAATGGTGGTCTTTCACCAGGGCGATAGTTAGAGTATCTACCACTCTGGAACGTGCCACAAATATACTTTTTATTATTTTTATATGAATTAAATTTGTTTTGACAAATGTTAATTAAATAAAAGTTATTGGCGCACGCCGGGTTTGAACCCGCGACCTTTGGATTCATAGTCGAGCGTCTTGCCACTCGACAAAATATGATGCTTGCAAAGTACTTGAATAAGAACATTAAAGGTTTATTTATGTTTTTAAAGTTTATTTTGTAGAACTCCATTCTAATTCTAAGGTTTTTTAATTTTATTTAAACAAAAAATATTATTTTTAGACAGTTTGATAATGCCCTTAGAAGGCGAAACAGCTGTAACGCGTAAAAATAATTACCTAGCACAACTTTTCTAAAAATTTTTTTTTTTAACTTGAAAATAAGAATAATTTTTGTTTAAATAAAATTAAAAAACCTAAAACTTTAAAGGTTTGTCATAAAATGAACAGAAATATAAGAACACATTTTATAATTGGTAATACTAACAAGATCAAAGTTTTGAGATGCTCAGACCGCAGCTGTAAGTTGTAAGATATTTGTGGGTAGCAGAGTACCTACGGACACATAGCCAGAAGACGTATCTGTATAGGGGCACGTGTATAAATTAAACATGAGTGTATTTATGAGGCGGTCATTAACTCCGGAGAAGTTTCTTTCTTTTATTTAGTTCCCGTTTATCTTTTCTCTGTTCTCGCTCGCTCTCTTTCTGCTTCTCTGGAACACAATTGTCTGTATTAGTTGGCCTGCGCCAGTTCTTTCGAAAGTTTGTTCTGCTTAATAATGTTCCAGTTAATTGCATGTATCTCAAATATTAATCAATTAACATTTCACACGGTGTTTTTAATCAAATATCTTTGTTCATAGTAGAATAATAGTAGAAATTCTCTTCGGAGCTTAAGTTTCTATAAATGAAGTTATCATTTGCTGCATTGCATCGACCGCTCAACTGAGTTCTCAGCATAACTAATGACTCACCTTTTAAAATTATCATACCCACAAAACGTCAATTTGCTTCACTAGAGTTTTGATCACTCAGTCCGAGTGATATACTTAGTTTACTATTACTTACTCCATTTTTTCTACCTTAGGTCCGACAGCACATTACATATATTTTTTAATGTAAATACCTATGTTTGTTGTGAGTAACTATTTGTAAGTATTAGGCATAAGTAAATATATTTAAGTCTTATTTGTTAGTCTAAATTCTATTTTACTAGTCATAAGTTTTAGCTGTAAGTACATGGTTATAAGTTATAATTTATACGCCATTAGCTATTATTATTAGTGATTAAATTGTAGGTTATGTTGTAAAGCGCCTTTGAGATGATATTTCTTTCACAAAAACAGTCTTAATTTTTATATTATGTTGTAAAGCGTCCTTGGGGTGATATTTCTGTCACTAAAACAGCGCTTTATAAATCAGCCAATTATTTTTATTATTATGTGCTAGTTAAAGAGGATGAAAAGTAGATTGTTAATTGATACACGATTGACACAGAATCCACGATCACCCACATAATTGACACAATAATACAATTCAATAACAGCCAATGGAAGAAATAGATCTATTCGACCCTCAGTATTAACCCAATCATCGGTTTTTTATTAAACTCTCTAATTATGACAATTGTTTTACGATGCCTACAGTATTATATAACTGCATTTATTCCCTCGTGTAAGCTCACAATACTTTTCGGTATGTAAAGGTATGACGATACCCTACTGTTTAATATTTAACCGTTGGCCCTGGATAACCTACGTCGCCATGGAGACGCGAAATTTGCATAATCCTTCATCTTTCTCGCATCCCGAGGTTTCGAGGGAGAAAGCGGTCGGACCAGGGCGAGGCGAAAAACAAAACAGTCGAAATGATACCGTAGAAACAAAAGAAGCCGCTGATAAAGGCGGGAGATTTGTAGGCGGTGATTTTTCCGCGCGGCCATTCATTCGCGCTTCCCCTTCCGGGCGTCCGCCGGATGCAGTTTTTCACGGAAACTTTTCAGCGCGAACGTAACGACCCGACGCCCGCGCGCGTTACGTCGGACGCGCCGTGCCAAAATCACTTGACGGATGACGTTTGACGCCAACTTCCGCGAGGTGAGAAAACTCTGAAATGTCGTAACGTTTTGCTAACTAACTAACTAATCGTCACGCCATTTCCTTGCAGGGGTAGGCAGAGAGGATGGACCGCCATACAACTCTGTCTTGACACACACTCCTTGATTTATTCACATTCATACATCGTCTCATACGTACTCTTCTGTTATTCTGACTCTTCACATGACCCGATTCAAGTATTTGATTTACTTGATCGTGCCATGTCTTTCTCGGGCTTCCTCGACTTCTTCTTCCATTCGTTTTCGCATCATTTTTTTAGTTCATTCGCTCTATATGCTCAAACCATCTATGCGTCCCTTTCTTGATTCTATTCATAACGCTCACATCAGCCTTGCATTCTTTCCGGATATCCACATTTTAAATACGGTCCAACGTGGTTTTAGCGCACTTCTCAAGGATCTCATTTCCACAGCAATCAGTCTACTTTCATTCTTCCTCTGCCAGTTCCATGCCTCACTGCCATGCATCAGGGTTGGTTTAAGCACTTCATTGTGGACTGCTAGTTTCGCTCCTTTTGACAATTTATTATTTGCGCCAACAGCGTTCAGTCCTCCTTCGCAATCGCTAATTAGTTACCTCAGATCATTGAGTGCTCGCCGTCCAACTAGTTTGTGTTTATCACTCGGCTTGTTTATCGAGGTCAAACAGAATTAGTGTTTTCACGTCGATTTACAATGCAAGCAGGTTTAATAAGAACGAGGCTAACGGTTTTGCAAGATCCAGAGCGGTAGATACTTTGAGTATCGCCCTGGTGAAAGACCACCATTCAGAATCGAAACGTTGCTTGAAATCCCTTATGTCGTGTTTTGGTGACTAGATCTGAATTGTCATGTAATTCCCAACCTTCCTCTTCTCCATCTCCTTTCCCTCCCCACTACCTTCAACCTCACGATATATCCGATTGGGGATGCTATAGTCTCACTGGCTCCAGACGGTTGGGAGCAGTTGACACTGGTGCGGTATTAACTATTAAAAAAACTGTTATTTATTTTAAATGTTTTTGGTTGCTAATATGTTACTAGCTGTAAGTCCTTATTGTTATTCACTAGTTGAAAATATTAGTCTTTGGCCATTTGTAATAAATTTTAACTGTAAGATATTAGTTATAAGCTTAAGTGATAAATTATAGGTTAGTTAAATTAATTTGTAAAGCGCCTTTGAGGTGATTTTCCCACAAACACGGCGCTATAAAAGTTATCCATTTATTATTATTATTATTAATGGTTTACTCAATGTTGTTTCTATGTCACTATTATTTTATATTATTTCTTGCACAGTTATGTAAAAGCCCATAAGGGCGTTTATATTTAAATAAAATATTAAAATTCTAAATATTTTTTGAATCAGATACATTTGTAGGTATTTGTTTTTTTTTACAAAGCAATTATACAAATTTATCCTCTTTAAATAAGCTCAAACTCTTCATTTGAAATAATAATGCATCTATTTACTTAGATATTGATGATTTATTGGCAGTAATTAATTTGCAGGGCGCCACTTTGTTCTAAATAAACGCATTACGGCACATCACATGTGTATAATATCTGCACATTTATCTCGGTTGAGGTTCCAGGGTCAAGTGATTTCACTCGCTGCTGTTGAATTCAATTAACAAATGATGATAACGGTCTTAATTCGTAATAATTGCATCATTATTCGCTAAACACTATGAAAATGATTGACTAAAGTTTTTGAAAAAATGATTTAAAGCTTTTATGTTTAATTTATAGAACTCTGTTTTTTTTAAACTTAATTCAATTGAATTAAATTTAATATTATTTTTATTTTGTTCTGTCTATTTTTAGTGACAGCCGTTTCGTTTGATAATGGCCTTAAACGCCGAAATAACTGCTTATAAAAATAAACGACGTATTCGAAATTATAGTCTAGGAAGCATCATCCGAAGATTTTACAAAAAATCCATGTTTGTTGGAATTAAATAAAAACGGATCAGGTTTTACCCTTGGAGAAACAATGTATGGAGAGAGAGCTAATTATTTCTACCCAACCGATACAAAGTTGCGATAAATCACTTTCTCCGGGTTTTTACGTCGTACACCATGAGAGAGAAAGAGACAACAAATATAATACTCCGTTTCTATGTACTGTCACAATGATCTTAGGCTCCTGGGTCACCGCGGGGCTCCACCCACATTTTTTACTATGCCACTAAGCTTGACACAACGAAACGATTTCTTAGGTTAGATGCTATATTTTTGTTAATGACAATAATGTGGAAAAGTGGTTATACGAATAAACAAAAACATTATGTCGATATGTGATATGAATGGATGTATGAATACCCTTACCTTAGATTTAGCCACGCCCAGGTCCGCCGAGTCAGGTCAAAATCATCAAAAACTGACTACACTGCCTTGGATAGATACTACTCTATATGCTCTAAGGTTTTACCCAACCGCAGCCGTTACCACTGTGTTTGGGTCTCAATTTTAGTGCTATAGACACAGATGTGTGGTTATTTCCATGATGTCAAAAACCTGTTTGTTTCTTAAGATTCTTTTTAAGTTTTTTGCTTGTTAAACCAGAAATACTAATAAGTATAAAATAATAGTAATACTAGAAAGTATAAAATATGAAAAAAAGGCAAAGGTATATAATGTTATATCTATTGTTTTCTCATTGTTTTGTTATTTTGTTTTATATTTTGTTCTCCCTCTGTATGTACATATAACCGCACACTTAGTATTTTTTATTTAGTTTAATTTAGTACACTGATGATGCTTAGACTAAGCGAATCAGTCGGTCGTAAAAAATTAAATCTTTGGTCTCATACAAAGTTTTTTTTTAAATTCTTTAAATAATATTTTCATTTTTAAAGGACACAATTTAAACTTTTGGAATTATTATAGTAGCCTTCACACAAATGCATATTCTTTCAATCTAAGCTAGCCTCCGCTATTTGTGGGTACATTTTTGTCTACAAATAGTTTTTCTCGCTCAGCAGCGTTTCACGAATTAATTTGCATAAGTGGGCTTAACTGTACGAATTAATGTTTCCAAATTAGGTGTTTTTAGTAGTTTATGCGGTCGTAAGTCTCCCATTCACAGTTTACACGAGCTTCCCCTTATATTTTTCCTGCCGAGGCAATGAAGTCATAAAATTACACTCAAATATTTTATTAAGCGCCTGTTTATTTGACTTGTAATAGTTTTTCACGGCCATAATTACCAGAGTCACAATTACGCAGATTTAAATCTAATTTTGTACATTTGAAATTAGATTTACGTTGTTTGTCCTTTGATACGTTCTTTCCTCGAATGGAGCTTTTTTGTAAGGTTAAGCCGCGAGAATTATAACGTGCTACTAATTATGAAGAATCGCCCAAATTATGGCCGCTGGTGAAATAGCGTAAGCCTAGCTTCACTTCAGAACAGGGTGACTCAAAACTTCTGAAATGAAAATAATACAATTTTACTGATCTTTTGTGGCAGTGTGTGTCTTATCTTTTCTTCTGGATATCCACGCAGAAATGTAGATGGATTGTTTACTCAATAACATTTCAACTTGATTTACAGATTGTCATATTATATACAAGTCAAGTTTCAAAGAATAACATCAGTTTACGTAAATACCGCCCAAGAGTCTCAACTGCTCCCAACCATCTAGAGCCAGTGAGACTATGGTATCCCCAATAGGGGTATGTTGTGAAGCTGAAGGTAGTGGAGACGAGGAAGAGGAGGGTTGTGAAGTACCTGGCTATTCAGATCTGGTCACCAAACACGGCTAAAGCCATTTCAAGCAACGTTTAAATTCTGACTGCTGGTCTTTCACCAAGGCGATACTTAGAGTATCTACCACTCTGGAACGTGCCGCAAATATACTATAGATAATTTTATACGAATTAAATGTGTTTTGACACATGTTAATCATATACAATTTGTTTGCGCACGCTGGGTTCGAACCCGCGACCACTGGATTCGTAGACGAGCGTTTTACCACTCGACTACGGAGAGCGTCCTTTTTTTAATAGTGAATGCCGCACAAGAGCCCCAACTGCTCTCTACCATCTGGAGCCAGTGGGAATATAGCATTCTTAATTTGGGGTATTTTGTTAGGTTTAAGGTTGTGGGGACGGGAAGGAGATGGGAAAGAGGGAGTAATGCTACGGGTTTTATTATAATTACATTAAACTATAAACAAATAATTGATCAATATAAATGACCTGCACTCCTTGTATCGTGTTTCAGTGTGATGTTTAAAAGATGTATTGTACATACTATTATTTATATTTGATGTATCCTTTGTATATGTATCACGTAAGTGAGAAGATCTGTTTAAGTCGAATATAAATAAATCAATAAAAAAAACTGCCATTTGTGCTCTTTTAAAGGTTAAAAGAAATGAGAATGTTACACTTTCCAATTTTTTTTATTAGCGTCACTATAAATTAGTATGTGCAAATATAAAATATGATGTAAGTGTAAAAATGTTTACAAAATAACAGTTAAAATACAAAAAAGGTCTATTAATCACTAAAAGTTTTACACTATTTGTTACTATTTCTTTTTCTTAGTCCTCCGCGCTAGGGGGTCCTGTGAATTAAAACAATAAATAAAATCAAAATTCAAACTACACTTTTATACATTCACTTTCTGGGATCATCAACGATTCATAATTTTCTTATTTCATTTTTTTTTAAATCAAACTTACATTACAGCGCCCTCGAGGTGATTTTTCACAAAAAAACGGCTCCATACAAATCATTCAAATATTATTATTATCGAGAGAAAAAAATTGACGGAACCTTGCTTATGAATCTGAATTACTACTTTTTAAAAAAAAAAAAAGAATCCGTAAATCATTTTTAGGTGTGAAATTCAACTCCTTAAAATTAAAAGTTGAGGTAGGTACCTTCTTTCATATACATCTCAAACCATTAATTATGTTTATCATAGATTAACTTCAAATAATTATATGATATTTAACCTATTGTTATTAACTATCGTTATTCTAAAAAAGAACCTCCTATGAAAATGAAAAAAATTGGCAATTTCATCGAAAAAAAATGATTCCTTTAACTGTTCTTTCTAGTGTATTAATTAACTAACTAACCATCACGCCGTTTCCCCGCAAGGGTAGGCAGAGAGGACGGACCGCCATACAACTCTGTCTTGGCACACACTTCTTGCTTCATTTACATTCATACATCGTCTCATACATACTCTTCTGTTATTCTGACTCTTCACACGACCCGATTCAAGTATTTGATTCACTTGATCGTGCCATGTCTTTCTCGGGCGTCCTCGACTTCTTCTTCCATTCACTTTCGCATCATATATTCTTTTCACACTCCTTTCTTCGTTCATTCGCTCTACATGCCCAAACCATCTAAGCGTCCCTTTCTTAATCCTATCCATTACGCTCACATCAGCCTTGCATTCTTTCCGGATATCCACATTTGTCTCTTCCGGATATCCACATTTGTCTGTGTATTACCTTACATTATACATTTTTTTTGTATTTATTATTATGTGAAAAGATATAGACCATTATAAATTAACGATATTGATATTAATATTTGAATTAAACAATATAATATTTTTTCTACGATTCATTAGAACCACCGTGTAGTTCCTACGCGGCTTGGTCCCGCGCGGACCCACTTTAAGCCCTCCACTCACCAACTCCCTCCCCCTCCTTCGCCCTTCCCCTACCTCTTCTCCTGTGAGGCTTACGGACGCACGTTACCCCAGAGGCTTTTTGTGTGTCGGTTAAGTTTACCTGGAATGTTAAACTGCATTTTCACACCTCGAATTTTATTTTCACCGTGATTTTAGAATAATGTTTGAATGTAAGTGTGATAGTTAGGTACCTACTTTGTATCTTTTCAGTATACAGGTAACTTTACCTCTTGTATTTAATATAAAATCTGAGAGTTTTTACAATAGCAGTCAAAACCTAAAATACTATGTACCAATTTTGACTTTGTATTGAGTGCCTTTAATTTTTGTTAATTATTACTTAAGTGCAATGTTTACAAACCCAACTAACTAACCGTCACGCCTTACGATAATGGACCGACATACAACTCTGTCTTGGCACACACTCCTTGCTTCATTCACATTCATACATCGCCTCATACATCCTTTTCTGTTATTCTGACTCTTCACATAGTCGACTCAAGTATTGATTCAGTCGATCGTGCCATGTTTTCCTCGGACGTCCCCGAATTCACTTACACGTCTGTATTCTTTTCACACTCCATTCTTCGTTCATTCGCTCTACAGAAAGTTAATTTCTTAAAATAATTTAAAGGATATTTTAAGCTTTGGTTATAACTTCGTAAAGCTCCATTAAATTGAAGCCACACAAAAATAGTTCCTTTGAAAATAGCAAAGTGTTTTTTAGTTAGGTATTTAGTGAAGAACTAGAAAACAACCTTAAAATAATTGATACCTTACCTTGTACCAGATAGCTTTTTTTTCATTAGAGCTTCTTTTTTTTCTTTATAATTTTTTTACAGCTTCCAATCATAATTATTTTTATTTGTATTTTCTCTTTTATCTACTTCCGATAGAAAATTTATGGTAGCTCCTTTTATTCTTAACCAATTCATAATCTCACGCCATAATTTTACTCTGGTTATATTTTTGTAGGTAGGTACCCACCATTTGAATAAAGACGATAATTTCAAACAAAATTGTTAAAAATACAAACCATTCCGTATTCAAATAAAAATGAAGGTTCTCTTCCGCGTTGATGTTTAAACATGATTAAAAAAATAAATTCCAAACCTGTTAAGCGATCTCGGATTTTTATTTACCTTTGCTAAACACGGCCTATTTATTTTATAATTTTAACGGCTTGTGAAATTCACGGAGATTATCCAAATCCTTTATTATAAATGGCGGTCCTCCATAAACAGGGCATCCATTCCCAACTTCTGTAACGTAAACACCCCGTTGCCGGGAAAGCTCCGCCCGCAGGACTTTTGGCAAAGCTCTCCCGGGCTTCGGGAAATTTTATTTAACATAGCTCAAAGGAAGAACTAGAACTGAAAGAAATATATGTATCTACCTGCTATTTCTGTAACGCATATAAGTATCTATGATTTTTTTCTTTCTATAATAGCTAATGAAACTACTGAACAATTTTGAGTATGAATTTAAAATATATATTGATTTGTATGTATTAATATGTAAATCTAAGTTTGGAGATTGCGCTTTCGGAGTATTGGGGCCGAAAGCTTGGAATAAACTCCCTCCGGAACTAAGATGTATAACGAGCCCAACAGAATTTCGGTCTGAACTGAAAACTTTACTTTTCAGACTCACATATCCTTAAATTCATCAGAAAAATCTCAACATAATCTGTTTCTCGACGAATCCCTATCCGGATGTCCTAAATTAGATTTTTTTTTAAATAAAAATTATAGTTATGATTTTAAGTTAATAAGTGTGTTTATTTGATGGGACCTGCCAGGTAATTATGCTCCTGTATATTTTTCCCTTTTAAAATATAAATTAATATTTGATAATGGAAAATAAGATCTGTACAGCGTCCTTGAGGTGATTTTTCACAAAAACGGCGATATACAAATCATCCAAATATTATTATTATTTTATCTAATGTTAAAAAGCTTATACTGTTTTGGTCTGTTACTCTTATGAATGTTGTAATTATTTCACAAGAATACATTGATATAGAGAAGATTAATATTTTAAAAATCATTTAGAGTATTTTATTCAAATACTTCTAAATAAATATTTTTCTACAATATAATGTCTTTTAACTGCAAAACTGTATATTTTTTCAAACTAGTAATAACTAAAATAATTGTATTTTTCTGGAGCGACCTGCCAGGTAAACATATTATATAGATATAGATTCTTTGTAGTTATTAAGTAATAAGATAGAGCATTTTAATTAAATTTTGTACGGCACCTTTGGGGTGATTTTTTCACTAAAATGGCGCTATGCAAATTATAAAAATGTTGCTTTTAAACGATTTTTCTAAAAGTTTGTATTTTAAGTGTTATTTTTGGTGATGAATACCTTTTATTACTTAACGTAAATTAATGTTTTGCAAATAAAAAAAGCTTTATAAAAAGCTATTTATTATTATTATGTTTATTACTGTTAGATACCTACTATCTTTTAAGTATTAAGTACCTATTCTATTATAAACAAACAACCTACATATAATAAATTAATTACAATTAACTAAAAGTTTGCTAAATTAAAATAACATAATGGCATATAATCCATAAATTAATATTATTGTGTAATCAAGTTCTTTTCCCAAGTACGTTGCATAGGTAGTTCCTACCTACCTAACTAATAAAAATATTCATTTTTTTAAGCTTTTGAATAAAGAGTAGTAGGCTTTATTTTACCTAAATATAAGATTCTGAATTAAACATATTCTTTAAAGAGATATTTTATTCAGCATTTTTAATTGCAAACCAATAAATGCTTACAATATCTTATTTCACCGTACGTTATTCTAAATATTGCAATTGCATTGCATACGCAGATAAAAGGCTAGTCCAACCCGCCAATTATTATTAATAATAGTCAGCACATGCATTCATTACTAAATAAAAATAAAAATGTAATGGATTTTACGAGTGAACGAATGCCCATCGGTTTAATAACCATCAAAAGTGTTAGAACGGCTCACTAAAGGTCGTAAAAGCTTCCAGTAGCCAACTCGTTCGCATTCATCGACACGGTGACTTTTACGGCCCATATAAATACCAACCAGTTTATTACAACAAAACAAACCGCAAACAAATGATAACGGTTATAATAATCCTGTTATCATTACCAGTCGTAAAATTAATTAATTTAAACGTTTATCAGCCAATGCAAATATAATAAACATTAAATAAGGCATAAAAGTTATGGAGCCATTTTGGTTTGGGAAATGGCCGTCGGCTCTCGCGGCTTAGTTCGGAGTTCTGCCGTCGGCGCAGGCGCGGGCTATGTACCGAAGCGCGGGAATCAGGCGGGGCCTACCGGCATACATCATGCATCATGGCGTTCCAAATTTGAACTTGCTCCTATTCCTAGCCTTTTCAAATAAAATAAGAATGGAATTATTACATTTATCGCTGGTTATTTAAAGTTGATGTTGAATGTACTAAAATATCATTTTGCACAGCTATTCAATTACCTTCTTACTAATTAATGATAGCCTAACATTATAGAATTTAAAAATACCTAATTGTAAGGCAAAACTTTTGTTAATTATTTGGAAAGTTACCGATTAGTATCTACCCAATAATGATTTTTAACAAAATCATTACAATATTTTAAAATTTATATTTAAAAAAAAATTAATGGTTAACATATCATTATCTAAGTAGGTATCTACCCAAGTAGGTACCTAATAACTGGAACTTTTTTATCGTTTAAAACCATTTTTAAAATGATAGTAAATTCTAACGCATATTTTAAAGCATTCTTAATTTATTTTGTAAAATACCTAGGTAGATACTCACCTACCTTATTTTTTCCAAAATTACACAAAGAAAATAATAAACCAACGTTAAAGATGCAAAAATATCAATAGCCCAACAAAAAGTAGGAAATTAATAATTCAAACGATTTTTTTATGAATAATAAAGTTTGTAAAAATCACCTAGGTAATATTATTTCATACCTACATTGAGATTCTTACAAACCATTTAGGTA
Organism: Drusus annulatus; assembly: GCA_022651775.1. Lineage (NCBI taxonomy): Eukaryota > Metazoa > Arthropoda > Insecta > Trichoptera > Limnephilidae > Drusus > Drusus annulatus. Next base: position 1,669,987 of record JAGWCC010000006.1, read on the forward strand.
ACAACAAATTATTTTATGTGGTTTCATAGTACCTACCTATAAATAAAAATCTTAATAAATTCCCACTAAGAATCTTGGTAAGCTTGTATGACCTCATCTTGTAACGTATTTACTAACCAAAAAATATCTTAAAAACATTCTACATTAATATTAATTTTCAACTTTCATCTCATAACCACTATATTTTTCATAAGGAACACGTAAATAATGCGAGGGTCTAAAAAGGTAACATCTGCAAGTAAAAACTTAGAATGTAACTTCAGGGAGGCTTCGGGGGGGGGGACAATAGAGTTCACCGCACCCCAGAGCTTTCTAAGCCCGTTAGAAAGTTACCACGTTTCTCCGTATAGGCTTCTTTATTCTTGCATCCAGTAATAACTGAAAGCCTTCCACGATTGCGTTGTTTTTTTAGTTATTGTGTATTTTTAAAAAGATGCAATTATAATTATGAGGGTTGTAAACATGCATTGAAATGTTTTAAGATCTTTAAACAATGATTTGGAAAGCTTTAAAAAATATGTGATGCTCTTTGAGCTTTTATAATATGATTTTAAGGATTGTTATAATTTAAATTTACATAATTTTCAGAGCCTCAAACTCTTGCGGAATTATAGGGTAGTAGATTTAAAATAAATTAACATCAAATTTGAATAAAACACGAGCTTTAAGATCTGAAAAACTGTGAAAGGAAGCTTTCAGCGCAGCAGCCTATCCACTTGTCAACGGGGTTATTTGAGGCAGCTGGAGGCTACTGCTGAGTAGGTACTTTACGGAAACACCTAGACTCATTAAATCTAAAAAATATTTATTTTCACGAATCTCTTCAGAAGCTAAACAAATATTGAAATTGGTGAGATTGTTATGTAAATTAATCGTTTCGAGATCATCTTACTAGTAGGTAAATATATTGAGAAGCAATATCCTAACTAGTCTTCAACGCCGCGGCAAGACTTATCACCAGCGTATCAAAATATTCCCATATCTCAGAGCACCTCAAAAATCTTCACTGGCTTAAATGTCCCGAAAGAATCCAGTTTAAGCTTTGCTGGATGGTTTTCAAATCAATTAACGGAATGGCTCCGGCTTATTTATCGGAATTGTGTATTCTGAAGATTCCAATCAAAAAAACTTTTCAGACTCTCATTCCTTAAATTCATTGAAGATTATCACCATTATCTGTTCTTCACTACGAAAAGTTAAAAAATACCTCCGATATACTTTATCTTAAATTTGCCTTCATGCCCTAAAAAATGAAAAAAAAATTAAAAAAAAATAAAATAAATAAATAAAGCTTAAATAAACTGAAAAAATAAAATAAAAAATAAAAATTTAAGTAATTATACATTTTAGGTTATTTGAGGCAGATTGTGGCTACTGCCAGAAGGACCTGCCAGGAAACACCTAGACTCATTAAATCTAAAAATATTTATACTCACGAATCTCTTCAGAAGCTAAACAAATATTGAAATTGGTGAGATTGTTATATAAATTAATCGTTTCGAGATCATCTTACTAGTAGGTAAATATATTGAGAAGCAATATCCCGCAGAACAAAATAATGCCAAAGTAATAAATTTATTCACAAACTTTATTATTAGACACTTAATTAATTTAAACAAATCCCTATTCGAATAAATGCTAAGTTCTATTGTTTATATAAATGTTGATTTTTTTAAAATAAAACGATCATTTTTTCATAACCGAAGAAATTAGTAACTTAACATGATATTAATTCTAATACATATTAGAACTAACGCCCTATTTAAAATGGTTACATAACTACCTATCTACATATACCTACCTGTACAATAACCAATTAAGTGACCTTATATTATTTTAACTGCCTATCGTTTTCTTTTATTTTTTTCGAAATCAAGAAGAGTGCGAAAAAATAACCAAGTAGGTACTTATAATATTGAATATTCTTCCTCACGAAAATTTTTAACAATGCCAAAACTAAGGTATTTACTCCTAGAAGCATGTGCATTTATCTAAATATCATCATGTTTATATCATTTAATGGATAGTGGGTAGGTAGCTAATTATATTCAAGCATTAAATTTTTGATATTAAACAATTAATTAAAAGTGTTTAGTACGCTTTACCATTTAATCAAATATCCAAAAGACACTTATAAAACACCATGTATTAATGCAAACCAAGTTTACTTTAAGTAGGTATTAGCGAACGAAATGCTTGTAACTAGTAACTTATTCAAACAAAAAATGATTTTAACTACCCATAGGTAAAGGAAATAATATAGATGAAATAATTAGGAAGTAGGTATAATTTTGTCACCACAACAATACACGTGCTAACAATTTATAAAAGGATATGTTGTAGGTGCCAGCCCAAGCAACAATATTTGTCAGAAACGGAAGTATTTTAGCACGGCTTTGTTCAATCGGATATTCACACCACGTGTTTGTACGAACGCTGACGGACCTAACAGTCCTTCATACTGTATAGAAAAAAATCTTAAAAGAGCATTCAGTTTAAAATTATAAAGATAGCTGTCAGCACATAAAATAAAAATATTCAAAAATATAAATTACCTCTTTGTTTTTAAAGGAAATAATTTCAAGTGCACAAAGCATGTGCAAGGTTTTCATATTTCTTTTTATGTTGCAATAAATTAATTCGTCTTCAAAGCGCATGCGCGCACTACATAAGTATATTCTCCGACACTCGATGTACCCACTCTTTCTATGTTTGTATGTGTCAGTGCTCAGGATACGAAAAGCTCCTGAGAGCTTTCAGTTTATTTTGAAACAAGTCTGTTGACAAGTTTACTGAACAACCGGCACTAAATCTCACAACGAGCTTCGGCTAGCGCTTTTGTAATGGGTTCTATTTTGGTGTTTTGGAAAATGTGTCTACCAACTCTTCACGCGGTAGGTACCTACCGAAGAAATAATTAATTTGATAAATTATGATACAGACGCAAAAAAATTAAAAAAACGCTGTTCAAATATGATTTCACTTTTTGTAGTACAACGGTATAGTTAGCAACCCCTAATTATTTAGTGTTTACATCGTAAAGCTTGCGCACACACCGACAGGTGGGTAGGTACCTACCACCTACTAAAATCTAGTTGCTACCTACGTACGCTCCTTCCCTTAAACACGGTTTTTATCGAAGGAGCTTTATGACGCGAGTGTAGCTTTTGAACTGAAAAATGAATTTATTTATTTCGGCGACTTTGAATGAACGTTTTTTGTTCGTTACGACAGCAAGCGGCCACCGAATGCCGAAACAAGTCACAGAAACGGCGGCGGAGGCCGAATTCCGCCATCGAAACACTTCCAAAAAACACCAGACGTGGAGGGCACCACTTTTCACTGAAATATTCAAAATTGAACGTAAGATATTTCATATATAATTGAAAAACAATGCGGACATTCCCACAAAAACTTGTTCCATTTTCCGAAGCCAGCCGGACTAAGGCGAAGCAACATGGCTGCCGGCTCGCTGCGGGCGCATGCGCAGCTTTTTCGACGCGCGCAGAGCGAGACGGCGACCAGTTCGGCCGGCCGCGGCCACGGCGCAGAGGGAGACGGCGCGATTCGTTAGCCAGGGACAGAGATGTATGGCCGGCAGAGAAGTGGGAATCCACGGACAGCCGCCCTGCGAAGTTCGGTTTAGACTGGAGAGAAGTAAAAAACCGGCTTAACCTTTTGACTGATGCGTTTGAATAAAGCGAAATCGTTTTAAATCTTGTCGACTTTACTTTAGTTACAGATTAAACGAAATAAAATTACTGGCAAAGATACATTTTTTTCTTCTAATTTTTAACCCCCAATATCTTCTACACATGATCCCAAGCTCAAAGCAATAATATACAAGAGAGAGCGCTGCTGTAGTCAATATTGATGAGTTTTGCCGGACTCGGCTAGACCTGGGCGTGGCGATGGCTAGGACTAGGTTATTTATACATCCATTCATAGCACATGTCGACATCATGTTTTTGTTTATTCGTATAATCACTTTTTCACAGGATTGTTACAAACAAAAATATATCATAAAACCTAAAAAACCGTTGACTTGTGTCCATTTATGTCGCATTTGTAAACGTGTGGGCGGAGTCAACGGAGACGCGGGACACAACCTCCTTACAGTACTTTAAGGCGGTGTGATAATTTGGAAAAAACTCTCTCTTTCTTTCTCACGGTGTACGACGTAAAAACTCGAAGACGGTAATTTATCCCAAATTCGTATAGGTTGGGTAAAAAAGAATTAGCTATCTCTCCATATATTGTTACTCCAAGATACCAAGATACGACTTGAAGGTTGAAAATTTTGTATGAGGTTTTTTTAAATAATAATATTTAAGACAATTTGTATGGCGCCGCATTTTGTGAAATATCACAATCACAATTATGTGCAAATCATAATTCCTAGGCTCCATCTTATTATAACTACATACCATCTACGGCGTATATATATATTTTATTTATTCATAAATCAAGATAATATATGCGTATCTAATGACTACCATATCAATGAGAATAAACACTGTATAGGAGTTGATTAACTAACTAACCATCAAGAGTGCTTATACCAACACTGATGTATGGCAGTGAGGCATGGAACTGGAAGAGGAAGGATGAAAGTAGACTGAATACTGTGGAAATGATATCCCTGAGACGTATGTGCGGTAAAACCATGTATGACCGCATTAAAAATGATACTCGGAAAAAAAAACAAATGAATGAAGAAAGGAGTGTGAAAAGAAAATATGATGCGAAATTGAATGGAAGAAGAAGTCGAGGACGCCCGAGAAAGACATTTCAAGATCAAGTGAATAAAAAAACTAGGAATTAATCTGTAATAATAGAAAATAAGATCTGTACAGCGCCCTTGAGGGGATTTGTCAGTAAAACGGCGCTATACAAATCATCCAAATATTATTATTATTTTAAATACTTGAATCAGGTCACCTGAAAAGTCAGAATAACAGAAGAGTATGAGACGATGTATGAATGTAAATGAAGCAAGGAGTGTGTGCCAAAGACATCGTTGTATGGCAGTCCGTTATCTCTACATGGGTCTTAACAGCGTGGGATGCTTACATAGTTTATAATTTTTAAAATTTAATGTTTTTTATCTTAAAAATACTTCGCACAGAAGAGGTTGAGTCACTCGTGAGCACAGCCTGCCGACAGTTGAACTCTTTGAGGCGGCCCACGAAACCGGATTGCTCGCAATAAGCTCCTAGTGCGAGACGTTTTAATAAAGAAATAAAATGCACAGTCTTTTAAATTAATTTATCGTCCGCCAGTAAAACATCCCATCGGACCGCCACGCAAAACCGAAACACACTGACCAACAAACGGTCATTATAATTATTACTTCGTTTTGCAGCATTGTATTTTGAATTAATTAAATTATCTTTCAAGTATACGACCTACCCTTTTATCTGATAAGGTATCTAAAAATTTTTACCCTAGTTCTTTCAAGACTTAAAAATTATTATTTCCTGTGTGGGTCGAATTAAGGATAAGGTCATTAATAATAATATTTGAATGATTTGCCCTTAAGGTGGTTTTTTTACAAAAACGGTGCTATAAAAATTATCCAAATATTCTTATTATTATTACAGCGCCGTTTTTTGTGAAAAATCACTTCAAGGACGCTGTACTTAGAGTATTGACCACTCTGGAACGTGCTATTTTAAATAAATTCCGCCACTAGTTTTTTTTTTTTTCATTACATTTTATTTAAACTGCAATACAAATTACTTTAAGAACGTAAAAGATTCATCTAGCAAAGCTAAATCTCTTCAGAAAATCACGGACAATGCCGGGCATAGACCGCTAGTTAGGTAAATACCTATAATTACATAATTAAAAAAAAACCTTTGTCCACGATTGTACAAGTGTGAACTTTAAAAAAATGTAACTTTTGTTAGTTGAAATTATCATATCAAAAAATAACATTTGAAAATCACCACTTACCTTATAGAATACTTATCTATAATATATTTTAGCAGACATTGTTCTATTTTTGAATTAGGTGGATTAAAGCAATTTTTTTTGTTTTTGGCATCTCAAGTAACATCCTGTAATTTTTCGCACGTATAATTTTAATCTTTTGCTTAAGTACCTACTTGCCTACATGAGCACTTATACTTGTGCAACAATGAAACCCACTCAGCATTGAATTTTATTACAACGATATTTGTTAAAGACTACCTTATCACACATATGTAAATCATCGTTTTTTAGCTTTTTATTTTTTAAGGATTATATTGTATTTCTGCATAATATACATCACGTAAAACTGAAAAGGAAATATTGAAATCAGAATTAAAGTTTAATTATTAATGCTTATTTTTTTGAATATTTAAATAATATCTAAAATCAACAGTCGAATTAATATGAAAAAGAAAATAGCAGGCAAATCGGAAGAAAGTTGAAAAAATAATATCAATAATCTTCAATGAAAGTATGAGATCGATTAAAAATGTCGGTTTTTAATAAGGTCCCGATGGCTGAATTAGTTGAAGCGTAACTCCCGAATAAGGTAGAGGATACAGGTTTGAGTCTTAGTTGTGACCATTGTCTTTTTGTTTTCTGTCTTTTTCATAGTTTCATATTTGTGTTATTAATTATTGATATTATTTAAATATTTTGAAAATGAAATCTTTATTATTATTTTATTTTCTTTTTATTATTTCTCAGTGTGACTGGCGCATGTCTTTATAACTAAAATTTTGTCAATACTTGAATAGTAATACAATATTATTAATTTGTTCAGGGCTGCCAGAAATTAAATGAATATTTTTTTATAGTTAAAAAATTTGATTGAGTATTTATTTATAGAAACTTAACTTATGTTTGTATTTATTTTGTTTGTTTCAGGTATTTACCGCAATTTTATTTAACAAGCTGAATCGCGGATTAATGATGGCAATTTCAGCATTAAAAATGTAAGTGGAAAATAATTATTCAATTTAGGTATTATCACTTATTTTTCGTAACAGATTGAAAAAAATCTGATTTTTGCTGTGGAGTTTATTACTCCATTTCAGCTAGAATAGCATTATTTCAATATATTACGTAAGCCGTAAATGTATCTCAATTTGTAATTGATGTTATGTAAAATTTCCAAATTTAAAAAATCTTTTCAAATCCGTACATAATAAAGTACCTACCTTTAATGCATGTTAGCCAACATTATTCTTTATTTGAAATGAGTAGATTAAAGCCACTGATGGGTTTCCTTGGCAACTCAAGTTGCATCTCGTGATTTTCACGGGTAACAATAAGTACCTACCTATAGATAAACATAAAATTTAACAGGTTTTCCTCACAAGGTTTTCACTGAACCCAAATGCACACCATGTTTAGACATCTCTAACTATTGCAATAATTTTTATTGGATTGAAATAATTTTCTTTAATTAATTTTTAAATTAATATTATGTTTCTTTTACGTGCCCTAAAGACGCCATGAGCATTTACAATAAAGCTAGTAAACAACAACTTTTTTTATTAAATAATTAAAATATTAAAAGATAATGAAACTAAGTTATTTAGTAGTTTTTTTCTTTCTAAAATATTAGGCATGAATTCAAAGTTTTAAATTTAATTTTGTATCACACCACGCCAATGGTTTAACTTCTTTTGTATGGACAAGGCAATAAATTGCGTTTTTTTACAACAACACATTAATCAAAGATTAGACATTGTTAGACGCTCTGACCACGTTTCCTCACAGCTACAACCAAATCCTTATTTTACCAAGACAGCCTTAACATTTTTAATATTTTGATCTCGAGGATTCTTCAATGGTGGTTATGTATACCTTGATGATCAATGTGATTATTTATATCATTTAAAAATGAAGTTCCCTAACACTAGAAGGTCAGGGTAAAATGGTGTTACAAAAATAAACCTAGGCGTTTAATTATTAGGGATGATTTTTGTATATTTACACTAATTTGTTAACTTATATTCAAATGTATTCCCAGTTGTTTATTATGTTGATTTCTAAATTTCTCACACAAACGCGTTTGCCAAAGTCAAATTATTTTATCATTTGCACTGGGTAGTTACCTACTCAAATAAGATTATTATATAATTCCTTTTAGGCCGAAAACACAGGAATGTTCATATTAATAATTAATTTAAAAAGCAATCATATAAAGACAATTTACAAAACGAACCCACTTCCTGGTAAACAAAGGTCAGATCATGTTGTCGTACGTGAATAAAATTAAATTTATTACGTGGTATACACAAAACGTTGCCGACTTTAATCCCCCAACCTATCGCCCTTCCCCCTCTCCCTTTCCTACCCTTGCAATTGACCACCGAACCTACCCCACCCGAGCCTTTACCACCCGGGCTAAAGCCTCCTAAGGCCTGGGCCTCCCTCCCCAAACCGCCCAACCCAAAGCCACCCACACTCCAACCATCCCAAAACCACCCCAAGGCCTCCCATCCCTCCCCCTTTAGAAACCGCTGACCTGAAATGGCATCCTTTACTCGGGAAATGCAGTTCCAGCCAATAAGAATAAAATAAAATACACAAAGAGCGGAATAAGAAAAATCGTCGAGGATGAAAATGAGAACGCGCCAGCAAAATGCCAATAAATCCTGGGAATTGTGTCTAATAAATTTTATCAAACCGAGGAAATATTAAAAATATTCCGCGCTATAAGAGCCTTGATTGTTAGTTTGCGCTTATATGGTAGATAGCCTTTGTAGCGTAATGATCTACGTCTGTGATATTGTGTCTGGAGGTTACGGGTTCAATTCTCGCCGTATATAGTTCGTTGTTTTTGGTGGCCCTGACGGAATGTCTTTGCATCTATCGTAAGAAAAATTTCTCGCTGGGACCGATTGAAATCAGTGGGTAAATCTTAAACTTCCGGTGGATACTGACATTTTTCAAAATTAATGTTATTACTGATCATTAATACCTGTGAAAAATCACGGGATGTAATTTGACTTGAAAAGAAAAAATGTTAGCTGCTTCAATACACTCATTTAAAATATAGAATAACTAACTAACTAACCATCACGTGGTTTCTCCGCAAGAGTAGGCAGATAAGACGAACCGCCATACAAATCTATCTTGGCACCCCTCCTTTCTTCATTCACATTCACACATCGTCACACGAACCGATTCAAGTATTTGATTTACTTGATCGTGCCATGTCTTCCTCGGGTGTTCTCGACTTTATTCGTTCATTTGCTCTTCATGCCCAAACCATCTGAGTGTCTCTTTCTTGATCCTATTCATTACTCTTACATCAGCCTTGTATTCTTTTCGGATATCCACATTTTTAACACGGTAATAAATGATTGTACCACACGTACGCCTCAGAGATGTCATTTCTACAGCATTCAGTCTACTTTCATCCTTCTTCTGCCAGTTCTATGCCTCACTACCATACATCAGGGTTAGTATAAGCACTCCATTGTGGACTGCTAGCTTCCCCATGACTGCATAAATACACTATAGGTAGGTACTTTATTACGTAGGTGAAGATTTCAAAAGATTATTTTTTAAATGTAGAAGTTTCTATTAACATCAGTGACAAATTAAAAAAAAAATTATATATTATTTACAGTATTTTTTTTTTGTATTTGGAATGAATTTATTATTGAAGTTGGCAGTCATTGAAAACATGTTTGTCTTATGGTTTTTGTACTCTAGATGTTTATTTTTCCATTGATTTTTTGCAGAGAAGACTTCAATAAATACATTGGAATTTATGTACGTTATATAATCGAGCTAATTCTGACCTATTTTCTTTCTCCCCTAATAATTTGTTCCACAGCACTTTACATAGCGACTCGCCCAAACCCTGAATCATGGATTGCATCCCTTTCGGTAGAGTTCCGCGCTTCCTAATATTCCAACAATGTCAACAAACGACGTAAAAAAAATACATCCACTCGTAATAGTTCGTTCAATTTTACTTCGGCTTTTTACACGAACCTCCAAACTTGCAAAAGCTTTGATTTTCTTAGGGCGCAGTAAAAGCTATAAACATTGAACAATGCTTTCTTTATTCGCCGGGTCTCGAAAATAAAAGGTGCAAAACAATTGCTTTGGCGAGGAAAATTTATTGGGCATTTTCTTTAATTTTTTTACCCGAGTCATTAAAATTGCTGGCGATTCGTGAATCGGTTTCCGCCACGCATTCGGAGCGTAAAGAACCCCACCCGTTTCTACTGCGCATCTCTCTACTTTATTGATGTTGAACAACTAATACAATAAATTTCGGCTTTTGCCAACAGTGGGATCTGCGCACCTCTTTGCTTCGTGCCTCCGAATTGTATCCGAACCCGAATTTGCATTCGCGGAATTATGATGTTACTCGACTCGGTCGTTATAAACGGGCATTTTTTTCGCCTGATTCAATTGGAGTTTTGAATTTAAATTTGGAATTATCATTTGAGCTGGAGGATATTTAAAGTTATGGGTTAATTAAAATTAGCTTTTAACCCGCTGATTTATTTTTCGCGATAAGAACTGCTTACCTATTTGCAGTGGACTAAGATTTAACTGTTATTAGATTCGAAGTCACATTCTTTCTAGATTCAAAACTTATTTCAACTTTTTCAATTGGAAAAAAACAGATTCCAATGCCCGCATGACTTTATCGTCAAACGTGATTTGAAAAAAACTAAGTTAATATTTATAAATAAATAATAAATTGTTGTTTTCGGGACCGTAGTTTGAACCATCTGGCACTAACACTCTCACAGTAGGTGTATAAAGGGTCGATAAATCATTCACACTTACAATCAAACAATAAATAACTCAAACTCCATCGCTAGTTGGGTACCTACCCAATCTCAGCACCTACCTTCCTTAGGAAAAGGCGGTCTCTAGACTTGCATAACCTGTTATTCTTCACAGATACTCACATTAAAAACTAAAAAAACGCCGGTATAAAAAATCGAAATCGCCGTTTAATAGGGCAGGGCCAGCAGTCAAACCAAACTCACGTAAAAGGGACCTAAAAAACCCCACAACAATTTGAGGCCATTATGAAAAAAGGCTCTTGTATTATACACACTAATACATTGCAAATAAAGTCTAAGACATTTGCACATAATGACTCTATTAGTGGCCGATGTTTTTGGCTGATTGCTTCGAAACCTCAATTCGGAGACCCATATTGTCTTAGAAGCATTAAATCACCAAGTCTACCCCTATAATTTGATCCGAAAATATAATGAGTTTATCATTGGAAAACGACGCTGAGAGAGATTTCCTCCAAAATTCGAGCCTGGGCGTAGGAAAAAAATGACCTCACGGCTTGGCCTAACCCATTTCATGACACGAAAATAATGGGGGCCCATGCAGAATGGCTTTCGACAGATCCCCCTTTGTGAATAAAACGGATGCACCTTTTCATCGGTATTTTATGAAATCATTGTGGTATTGGTGGAACCTATGGAGACCACGACCGAGTCCTGCCCCATTTCGTCGTAACTGAATTAGTTCAAGATCGCTGGTCTTTCGGTATGGTTCGATAATCCACAGTGGAACCCTTGACCTATAAAATATATTTGATAGCTCCGCGTAGTGAGCTCTGGACTCGATGTAAAGTGATGTGTAGTTAGACTCAACACCCAACAGTATGTGGTCCTCTAAGTTCCGATCCTGTTGATAAAGTCAGGTTTTAGTCAGTGCCTATAAGCAAATAAGCTGAAGTGATATTTTGCGGAATTTTTGGCAATGTGAAGTAGCAAAAATATGTAATCATGTGTGGTCAAGATTTCCTTGAAATCCAACGCTAAAATATGGATAACATAGCTAAGGCAATGTGCTAAAACAACGTATTTTTCATCAAAGTAGGAGAAAACTTAGGTAAAATTGTATACTATACTTATTAAGTACATATTTTTATCAAAAAAAACCCAAGTGTTGTGTCTTATGAAAATTCAATCTTTTAGAGATATAATTTCAATTGGAATTCAAAGAAATGTCACTGTGTTGATGTTTTGAATTTCGAAATATGAATTGAACCCATATTTTACTTTATTTTGTTATAATAACGGTCAAGTTTAAAAAAAAACTAAAAAAATATAGTAAGCACAAAACAGTTTATACCTAAATTACACCAAATGGTATTTTCAGACAATATTCACCTTTTTAAGTGAATACCGCACAATCTGTAACCAGTGGAACTATCGCATTCTAAATTGGTGTATGTTGTAATGCTGGATATAGTGGGGAAGGGAATGAGATGGTCAGTAAACTCGGCTGTTGCCATTTCCGATTTGTTCCGATTCTGAATTACAATATTTCACAAGGGCAATATTAGGAGTACATACCACTCTGAAACACGTAACAAATAAACTGTACATTATGTAACTTACATCATAGTCGACCGGTTAGTAGCTTAATGGACAAACGCGTCAGGAACCCATCCGGGCGTCGTGAGTTCAATTCCTCTGCTAGCTAAGTCCTCCATGATGGCGGTAGGAGTTTTTTTTAAATATTGTCAAGCTATTCGTAGCCGGAATGTTTTTTTTCTTTTAAATAAAACTTTATGATATGAAATAAACACGGGTGTTGCCATTTTAATCAACGTTCCGACTCTGAATTATGGTATTTCACCAGGGCAATACTAAAAATATCTACCACTCTGGAACATGTCACAAAAAACACTGTATATTAACTTAAAACATATGCACCTACTATTGCGCGTAGATATCTGTGTGCAAAAGGAAAAGAGGAATTAGTCAATAAACGCAAATGTTCAGGAAAGCAAAAATAAAATTGAGGAATGCTGTTTTTCGTATGTAATTATGTAATGTCACATGTCCTTTTTCAAAAAATAATTCCAAATTATTTTATTTTCTGACTTACCTAATTTTTCCTTGTCAGATATGTATCTAAGGAACAACTTAGCTTGGAGATCGCGCTTTCGGAGTATCGGGGCCGAAGGCTTTGAATAAACTCCCTCTGGAACTAAGATGTATAACGAGCCCAACGGAATTTCGGTCCAAACTGAAAACTTACCTTTTCAGACTCTCATATCCTTAAATTCATTAAAAGAGTCTCAACATAATCTGTCTCTCGACGAATCACCATTAGATATTCAAATTTTTACCAAATCCTGTACTGTACGACAAATTCAGAAAGTCCTTTTTTTATTTCGCTCCCATGCCCTAAATCGGAAAAAAATAAATGTATAAATATATTAAAAAAATAATAATTTTATAAATAGAACATAAATACTTTGTTTTTAACCACTTTTTTATTTAATATTTTGTCTACCGGTTTCGGAAGTACCCTTCCATCATCAGGACAATATTAAAATAGTAAAATGAATACTAATATACATTCTCCAGATACTTCAAAACATACATTTTTTGATCGTGTACAGAATTTATCTCCACATATGTTTCTTCCAGAAGAGATGAAGTTATTATCTAAAGATTAATTTAATATTGTCCTGATGATGGAAGGGTACTCTGAAACCGGTAGACAAAATATTAAATAAAAAAGTGGTTAAAAAACAAAGTATATATGTTCTATTCCATAAATATTATATTTCTACAGCTTTTTGACGACTCGGAAAAAGTTAATAAATTTTTACGAATATATAATATGTTTACTGTTTTTAGTATTATCTAGATAGGATCAGGTAAATTAAATTCCTGTATATTTTCCTTATTATCCGCTTGAAAAAATGTAATCTTTAGAACAAAGATCTGTACAGCGCCCTTGAGGTGATTTTTCACTAGAATGGCGCTGTGCTGTACAAATCATCAAATTTAATTATTATTATTAACTCTTGGAACACCCACAGATATATTTCAAAATATTATACAGCGACTCCCAGGAATTATTTACCCGTTTAAGCGTACTTTTAGTATTTAGATCGTCAATTATATAATGTAACTACGTGCACAGTTTTCCGTCTCTATTCCCTCGGTCGAAATGTACGTCTTTAGATACAACGAGTTAGTACATTCCCCTTTACACTATCCCTATTCAGATCCGCTGTGCTGTACAAGACAATCGTCTCATTATTGGAACACGCGGGCCATTATCGGCCGCTCCAGGAATATAAACAGCGCTGCAATCGGGTACGGCGCCTCACCCACAAGAACTGGAGGAAGTTGAACATCCTAGAGTAAAGTACGGCGGCCGCGACAGAAAACAGTCCATAAAACACGCGGGGAACAAAAAGATCCGAGGAGTAAACACCATTTTGGCAGACGCACCTACACACATATTATACGGAAAATGCCATCGGACGAAAAGCGAACCTTACGACCCCAGTGGAGATATATAAATACTGCACGCTAATTATTTTATAACGCCGGGTTAAGGGTTAATCAAGAAATGAAACTGATTTTAGTCAGAATTCTTTTTTCGACTTCGGTCAGTGGGACAATGGCGTACCCGATTGAGGCATGTTCTGAGGCTTAAAGGTGTAGATGTAAATATGAGAAAGAGGAAGGTTAGGAAATACCTAGCTATCTAGATTTATTTTTGTTTTTATACTGACGGCCTCCATGGTCGAGTGGTAAGACGCTCGACTACGAATCCAAAGTTCGCAGGTTCAAACCCGGCGTGCGCCAATAACTTTTATTTAATTAATATCTGTCATAACATATTTAATTCATTTAAACGTTCCAGAGTGGTAGATACTCCTGATGAAAGACCACCATTCAGAATCGAAACGTTGCTTGAAATGGCTTTAGCCGTGTTTGGTGACCAGATTTGAATAACCAGGTACTTCCCAACCTTCATTTTCCCCATATCCTTCCCTTCCCTACTACCTTCAGCCTCACAACATACCCTATTTGGGGATGCCATAGTCTCACTGGCTCTAGACAGTTGGGAGCAGTTAAGACTCTTGTGCGGTATTCATAAAATAAAAAAGTGAATACCGCACAAAAAAACTTCGAACATATGGACATTATTAAATTGGTGCAATAGGATATTTTTAGAGTATAGTTGTTTCAAGTTTAGGACGTCTAGCTCTTTAAAAACAAATTCAGTGCTCGTCCTTAAAGGAACTTTAAGGATAACTTTCAGAAATATGTTTTTTAATGTTGATTAGAGGCAGTTCAAAACCAATTAAGCTTTTTTTTATTATTTCGGCGAGCGGGTACTTTGTTTCGGTAATAAATAACGACGGAAAACAACAAGTCCCGCGTGTCCACTGGGAGCGCCGCCAGTGCGGCCGTAGTATTGATTTTGGTGTGCGGCCCGAACGAAATAAAACCGGTCGGCAACGCTGAGTTATATCTGCGCGGGAGAGAGTGAGCCCGGAGCGCTGCGCCTTCCGGGGCCCGAGAAACAATCGCAGGGGACGAACTGCATAACCTTCGCAGGGCGAGCCTCCGCCCTCCGCCGAACCGTTCCCGCGGAACTTTTCGGCAAGTCCACCCGACGGTGCGATCGCTCAATTTGTCGCAACAATCGTTGCCTGTTAATTACAGAACCTACTGAAAACCGAGTTATTCCGTTCAGGATTTATGATGATTTCTTAATGATATGTTTAGATTTTTTTTTTGTACCTAGGGGACGTAAGAATCTACCACAAATAATTTGTTTAGCAATAATAATAATAACAGAGAACTTATTATGTTTAGTGCAGTTTTATGATAGTATGTTTACGAGAGACGGAAAGGCTGATAAGGATATTGAAAGAAGGGTGAATGCAGGAAACTCCATTAATAGAGGACTGAACGCTGTTGACGCAAATAAGAAATTGTCCAAAGAAGTGAAGCTAGCAGTCCACAACGGAGTGCTTATACCAACCCTGATGTATGGCAGTGAGGCATGGAACTGGCAGAAGAAGGATGAAAGTAGAGTAAATGATGTGGGAATGGGATCCTTGAGACGTGTGTGCGGTAAAATCATGTATGACCGTATTAAAAAAAAGAGCGTAATGAATAGAATCAAGAAAGGGACGCTTAGTTGGTTTGGCCATTTAGAGCGAATGAACGAAGAAAGCAGTGTTAAAAAAATATATGATGCGAAAGTGAATGGAAGAAGAAGTCGACGACGCCCGAAAAAGACATGGCACGATCAAGTAAATCAAACACTTGAATCGGGTCATGTGAAGAGTCAGAACAACAGAAGAGTATGTATGAGACGGTGTATGGATGTAAATGAAGCAAGGTGTGTGTGCCAAGACAGAGTTGTATGGCGGTCCGTCCTCTCTGCTTACCCCTGCGGAGAAACGGCGTGATGGTTAGTTAGTTATTGTATGATATTTTACATCAAGTGCGCTTCATACTAGATTACCTAACTTAATATAATTAGGACAAAATAATATACAATAAAATCAGATTGCTATCATGTGTCATCATAGAAAAAGGTTGTAATATGGGTATAACAGTGTATGTGTACATCAACCCATTGAAAATATCAATTTACTAGAAGCTAAGGGTGTAAAAATCCAGATGAAAAGTATTTATTCATATTAACATATTTGTTAAATCAAAGAAAAGGAAATTAGATTTAGGACAGTTAATATATTGGTACTTCAAAGTATTAATCTTCAGGTACTACAAGTTAACGATTCTAAAAATGTAAACATTGTGAATATAACAATTATCAAAATGACAAGAAAATATTTTATGACAATGAGTATAGGGTTTTCGGTAGACAGTAAGGACATTGAGTTGTAAGGATACAAGTAAGGAGAACACCGAAACAAAGCAAATTAAGGACATTTAAATGCCTGTATCTGTCTATATGCGTTAATTTTTTGACACGACAACTCAAACTTTGAATTTCGTAACTACATCTGCGATTGCCAAATTATATTTTTACGGCTCTAGGAGCTTTATTCTTTCAAAGAGCTTCTTGGGTCGAGCCGCTTATGGAAAATGGTTTATTCATTATCAATATAACATGCGTTATGATTTTTCTTCCAACAATAGGATCATATTGAAGTAAATCAGAGTAATTTTTACAACTAGGTAAATTTCTTCAAACTAGTTTCGAAATCCAATGAGCGGAAAGTCGCCGGTACAACGTTACCAGGACAAAAATATCTACCCTTCAGATTTTTAATTTGAATTGTCTTATCCATTCGTCGTTAAAATAAAGAAAGTTAGGAAATAATGCCATTTTTCAAATATATTTTGTTAGTGTGATAAATGACTTAACTTCAAAATGAACCATGCATTACTAATAACACGTAAAATATTCAAACTCATACAGCCGCTAGCACACTAATATTCATCCAACCCGGCCGTATATTATTATTCTCGTGTCTGTGTGTTAGTGCCCCCGTAATACATCTACACATTCACGGCGCCCGCGATTTGGTGAATTGCTTTATTGTTCGCGTTCCACCCACCCCCGCTAACATCTCCGCTCCTGGTCCCTCCCGCGAAGGTTCCGGGGGTTTAAGCAGGGGGTGGGGAGGGTGAAAGCTTTTTGTACAGAAACGGGGTCATCCAGGTCCTGACCAACGTCCACCTCACACTTACACGTGTAAAGATGGTCCGTATTGTTTTTTTAATAGATTTTTTTTAAAGAAAATAGTCAGTTAAAATAAAGTCTAAACCGAAATTCCGCGGTTTGTTTTTCGAAATAAGGGATGAAAATCACAGTCAGTTGCATTTTCATCCATCCCTTGTACAAATCGATAGCTTTCGTTGTTTATGTGACCCACACAAGTGGTACTGCCCGAAGCGGGAGAAACTAAAGCACGCGTTATTAGGGAAGAGTTTAAGGTGGTAGAAAATAGGGGAGATCACATGGAAAACAGTTTTTCACCAAATACATTAAGAGACAAATGATATAAAAAATATTGTAGATACATGCATAGTGTAATAAAAGAAAGTAAACACTTATTTACACCCCACATATAGACAAGGTATTGTATATCCGAAAGGGTTATATGAGTACAAACTGAAGTAGTATGACGTATTATAATATATGATATAATAACGCAAATAATGTGAGCAATGAAAAACAAAAAGATAAAATATAAGAAAGGTTCATTCTTATACACATGTTATTAGATAATCGTTGAGTTGGCAAGTGTAAAATTGCGTGTAGATCGTTATGTACCTAACGGTCACTCTACACCAAGAGAAAAAAGTGACAGAACTCTATATACGAGTATGTGCATCTAAATATTTCTGAAGTAGATGCAGTTTCATTGAATAATAATAATAATTGGCTGATTTATATACCACCGTTTTCGTGACAGAGATATCACCTCAAGGGCGCTTTACAGCATAATTAATATAATATTACCACTAAGACTTAATATTAACTTATGCTTAATACTTACAACTAGTGACTTACAACGAACATATTAAAATTAGCACATATTTATAATGGTTGTTGCCCGTGCTGTCGGACCTAGGGTAGAAAAAAAAGTGGAGTAAGTAATATTTAACTATATATATATATATTAACTATGTAAAGCACTAGGATTGAGTGATCAAAACTCTAGTTAAGAAAATTGACGTTCCATCGCTTTATATATTGGCTTGTTTTTGTATGAGAAAGTTCTGACTTTCGGTGTATAAAACGTCACATCACTTTTCGTATGTGGTTTTTTAACTTATTTCAAGAAAAGTACCCACTGACGAAATGTGTGAAGTTTATATATTTTTGAACGTATTGTATTCAGAATGTTTGTCCCTTATCCTCTGAATACAAGTTGAAAAAACGCTTTCCACTAGTTTGTAGACTATTTTTAAAAAAACCAATAAGGCTTTCTTCATAAGAAGGTTTGCTATATTTTTTTGATTACGCCGCGTTACAAAACCCAGCTTCCAACAAAAGGCAACCATAATGAAGAGCTGGAACGTTAACAAACTTATTTCATTACTCGCTGAAGCTTTTCACTTGCTGCAGCAACCGCTAATTCCGACAACAATGAGCGGATCACCGCACCTTTGTGTCATACAATATATTAAACTTGCACAACCTCCATTAAAATGACTCGAACGGAATTCCTGTAGATACACGAATAAACACTGCCAAACACAGGGTACCGTATACACCTGCAGAACACAGGGAGAACGAGGTTAATTTGATTATGTTACCGCGATAAAATACGGTTATTAGAAAATAATTCAATACCGATTCTTAATTAGAAATCATATTGCCAATGATTTGCAGGTAGGTACTTTGGAAACAATACGCAACGGATAGCCCCGAATTCGAATTGGTTTTGCTAAAATTACATTACCTACTTGCTAACTTTAAAGGAGCTTATTTATTACGACAAAATAAGTCATGGCCTAGCGATCTGATGTTTAGAAATAAAAGTGAATCTCGCCAGTACTTGTGTGGTATAATTTCATCAATGGAATAAAAATTGTAATTTATAAAATTACTTGTAATAAGTAAAGATAACACCACCGATAATAATGATGATTGTAAGGCATGTATGATTGCATGTTCAGAACTTGAAACAGGTGCTTTTTTGGCTGAGAGCTTTGCATCAGTACCTTGGAATCCGGCAAAGAATTCCTTAAAAAAGTCGTCTAGCACTGCGTTTGTAGTCCGCCGTTAATTAAAGTAATTAAAGCATTCATACCTTCGTTAATTCGCTTATTAAACTCGATGCAACATTTTTCTATGCTCTCGGGTTCTTGGGCTGTCGAAAAAATTATGTATTCACCTTCCATAAATTCCACATTAATAGCATATCCAACACTCTTCCCAAAGAATGTTAGCATGGCATGGCAAACCATTGAAGAAGAATCGTATTAAATGCACTAGAAATATAAAGGAGTAAAGCTACATATTTTTAAATACAGTTCTAATTTTATATAAAATACCTAAAGAGAAGAATAACATGGTTATTTTTACTCTATTATACTTTTTTTATCAGCTGTACTAAATTTTCTGCTAGATGAAAGCCTTCCTCCAAGATATCTTCCTCCAATTTTGTAAAAGCAAAGACTCTAGAAAATTCAACACTATTTCCACTGAGTTTGTCAACAAAATTCACTTCTTATAATTACTAACATTTCTTTCTACAATCCTTATTTCCAAGTTTGAGATGATCAAAATAAATAGATTTAAAAAAAAAATCGCATCGGAATAATCATGTTCACATGAATAATTCACAGAAAAAATATAAAGAGTATTGACATAGCTTAAAACCATTGAATCGCAGAGCTCGTGAATATTCTTAGTGAATTCGTGAATATTTTCAATGAATTCGTGTACGCCATCCATTATAATTATATATCCTGTTCTGTTTTGGTGTTTTGGGAATCGTGTAGCATCGTGAGCCACTGTAAAACCTTTTGGAATTAATTCATTTGCGTGAATTTTAGCTAAGCATCTAAGTGGTGTGGCGTATGCAGTTCCTGTCATGAGGATGCACGAATATTATGTATTGCTCTTCCTGGGAATTAAGCCCGAGTCATAGGTGAGCAGAAGCAACACAAGATCCTGTCTTTTAGTGCATTCCCAGGCAGGGATATGCGGGACTGCATGCGCATTGCACAGGATGCACAGCGGTACAGTAGAAATGCAACAGCACTCCCGATACAATGCATAGTACTGCACAACTCTCGTGACGCGTCTGTGGGAATAAAATAAGAAGTTGATAAACTAAACACGCTGGAATAAGGCAGGGAGACGACTCTGAAAATTATGTTTTTCTCATTGTATTTTTTTTTTGCTTGAATATCGGTTAAAACGAACTATCTTTTGTTTTTATCATCGCGTCTTTTCACCACAAATGGTAGGCACAGTGGATAAAACGTAAAAAACTGCAATACCTAGTATTTCCTCATTCGTAACATCGTCTTATCATACTCTTCTTTCGTTTTTACTATTAACAGAATATGACACTCGTATTTGATTCACATGATCATGCAATTTTTTAATAATCTCCCAGTAATATTGTTCATTGTAGTCACTCTCTGCTTTGCGTGGTTTTTGGATTTTCGGACCATGAAAATATCTTAAGGATATTCAGTATACTAGTGTTCTTGTGTGGTTCAATAACTCTACCGTAAACTACTAGTATTTTTTCTATTTAAAATCGAAGCGAAAGGAAATTTTTAACAAAAATTTGAATCCAACTAACGGGGTACGATGACCATCCAAAATAATAAAACGTTCAAAGGTGAAGAGTATAGAGTTGGTCAAGAAACTTGAGTGTTTGGCTAAGCAAAGTACATTAATGAAACCTTAATGTTGCTTCTGGCACACTTGCTTCACGTAGTTGTTTAGCTTCTAAATTGTGCACGTTCAAAACATGTAAAACGTAATAAAGTACCGCGGAGCAGTCAGCCTTACAATCCCGGCGAGGAGCGTCTCAAAATTGAGTGCTGCACCGCGAAACCAACAGTTACCAGCTACGAGCTAGGAACTGCCAAACACCATCTACCAGCAACCAGCTACGCGGTTGCCCGGCTAGCGGGAGCGCGACGCGGCGTCGGGATGCAAAACACGGCTTTGTCGGCGCTTTATTTATTAGGGAGCTTACGGCGGTTGTAAATGAGCGTCGCGGTGCTCTCGACGCTACGGCCGACGAGTAGGTACCGTGGGCAGGCGGCTTTACGGTGCGTGGCGTGCAAAGGTTATAGTTTAACAATTATTACGATATTAGTAACACAAACTAGCGTTATAAAAAAGAAAGAAACTTTGAAATAAGACTTCGGTTTTTCAACAATATAACATTATTGATTCTGTAAAAGACATGAAAAGAACATGAGATTTACTGCTTATTGTATTTAATCAATATGTGTCATAACACATTTAATTCGTATAAAATAACATACAGTATGTTTGCGGCAAGTTCCAAAGTTATAGATACTCTAAGTATCGCCCTGGTGAAAGACCACCATTTAGAATCCAAAAGTTGCTTGAAATGGCTTTAGCTGTGTTTGGTGACCAGATCTGAGTAACCAGGTACTTTCCAACATCTTCTTCTCCTCTTCACTACCTTCAGCCTTACAACATACTCCAATTGAGGATGTCATAGCCTCACTGGCTCTAGACTCTTGTGTGGTATTCACTATAAAAAAATAAAGAACAACAACACTTACCATCACTTTTATAATATGTATATTAAATTTATAATTGTGTGTAGATATTACGCCACTACCTTGCTTTATCTATTGCCGCTCATAAGTGCTTAATCTGTGAGGAATATTTAGGATGAAGGAATTATCTTTACTTTATGTTTAATTTTGTTAATTTATTAGTGTCTGTACCTGTGTTTTCTCCTCACTAAAATCAAAAACATTAAGACTTTATTTTTAGCGTTGTCACCGCTCCGTTAGAACAACTTCAAGGAACTACCAGAAATAAACACCAGGAACCGGTTCCAAAAAGATCTGGATAAATAACCGATTCCTCGCTGGTCACCGGTAACTGGAACCGCAACACGCCCAATTCTGATATCGACCATCTCTAATTTCAAATCTCTTTTCCGTGAGTTTGACTTCAATTGAAGTGTTCACTGCAAAGGGTTAATTTTAAAGAACTAGCAGTTCGTGAAGCATTCTCAAAACATTGAAGTTTTTCCCGACGCTAGTTATATTGTTTTTCGTAAAGAGCTGCTCTACTGGAACCATTAATATTATTTTATGGCCAGTATTTTATGCGGGTCATATTTTTAGCTTAAATGGTATTTGAAAGCATTTACGTCAAAGTGATATGCAAGATTTTAGCGAATATTTCTCTTTATATAAAGTCAGTTTAAAGCTTTCCTAACAAATTTCAACACTGAAATTACTTCATCCTTGGAGTGAAGAAATTGTCAACGCTCTTTGCACTTGTATAGTGGATTCTCGGCACGAGATTAAAACGCGTAAAAACGAACAATAGAACGCACCACTACACGGAAGCGTAGCTACGACCTACGCTCAGTGATTTATCGCGTAGTCCGCGGGTTAAAAGCTTTATTTCCTATGTTTTGTGTATATTCTACAGTGAAAACCTGATTCAACGAATTCGCTTAGCGTGTATAACACGCATACAGTTGAGTAAATCGTGTAATCTTAAGGTATTACCTAGTTTTCTTATAATTTCTACAGTACAGCTATATACGTACTAATATAGGTCTAATTTGATTTTTTACTTTGCTCCACCATATAAAAACCTTACTTTAGTCACAGCTATTCTTAAAAATAAAAATTAAAGTAATTTACCTACTGTTTCTCGATCCTTCTACATTTCAAACTCTTGACTCTGTGCAGAAACGGGCGGTCCGTTGGATATATTCTCCTATCTTAACAAACGGATTGTAATCTTTGGAGCACAGACCTCAGGTGGGAATGCTGTCCTTATTCTACCAATATTTTAATCGAAGATGCTCCGAGGAACGTGCGTCATTGATTCCTTCAGCACCGGTGCACAGTCGGGGAACTCGCCAAACTCGCGCCCAACATTTGTACACGATTGATATTCGACACATGAGAACGGGTCACTTTTACGACTTACCGGCCTATATGTTTCCTCTCTCCTACAACATGGACCTCTCCAAGTTCACTCCTTTATTTCCTCAAAAAGACTCTCCTCACAGCATCCCCAAAGATGATGTAGGCCTTGAGGAAAAATATTTCCCTCGATGCCTCTAGTGTGGATTTATTGCAAAAATAAATAAATTAATTTCTGCATTTTTACTTAAAAATATGTAGTTTTCTACCCCTTTTTCTCCTTTTCTAACTATCCTTGCATCCGTTTTCTAAAAAAAGAAAAGCTTCCGTTTAAGTAAAACATCTCCGTACGTACAATGTAGACTCTTACGTTACGCAATATATTTTCACTGTGTGTGTATATTTGCATTAAACAAAAAAAAAATAATTAAGTCACCTGTCTAAACTATTCCAATAAATTTATTTATTTATTAAATTTATTTTTACGACTGTGCCATTTATTTCGAGCGTTTCAGTAAAAGCTTCGAGCGATAAACAAAATTCATCGAACCAACGCCGTAAATCAGAGATTCGCTGAACTTTTGGCAAAATAATATAATTTCGGTCAGAGATATTAATTGATAATAAAGAATAAAGTTTGCACTTTACCTTAACGAATTTTAACGGGTCTGGGCACAATTAGAATAGTTAGAGAGAATTCGGCTTTCGCTTGTATGAACTAATTGAGAAATGGTGATTTTTTTATCATCTGGTAGCGGTTTTGAAATTCTTTTCACTTAAAGTGACTGAAAAAGTTATCCAAGTGTTATAATAATTGGTAAGCACTAACTACTCGTTTTATTAAGTGTTTATTTACTGATACTATCGGTTTTAATCCTTGATATTTAAAAGGGGTAGACCTATTTACTTTTGCTCATCAATTTTAATGATTTTAGCTTGTTCCCTCACAACACTTTACATGCAATGTGGAGCTCGTTATCGGTCAATAAAAATGCGTTACATGAATACAACATTGTGAAGATGTCGATAAAAAACGGCAGGTGAAGGATGAAACCGATCAACCTTCTCCTTAACGAGTTAAGTTCTATTTAGTGCAAATTTTCAGAGTGTGTTAACAGCGAAAGAAATACAGTTTTGCATTAAATTCCTTAATGATATCATCACCAATTAACACACTTGCCCAAATATGTGAAGCACACAACATTAATTTGTTATCAGTCGAAAGTATCTGCGAAATTTCTTTTGTGTTAGTCTCTAGGCAGTGTTATTATACTTACATCTAAGGTTTGTTATCTCTTACACTTACATAAATGTTCCTGTTAGTGAAAACGAGTTTAGATATTTAGAGAAAAAAATTATCCAACCAATAATCTTCCTTATTAATGGCAATTTATTGGTCATAAATCATAAGTGATACTATCTGAGAGCAGAGTGGTGTTTATGAACGTAAACAACCGCGATTTCTTTGATGTACTTGATAAAGCTCGTTTTGTTCTATCGCTTCATCAAGCCAGTTTGCCTCCCTAAGTATAGCTTAGGTAGGCGCAGGCTAATACCTACTCAGCCTACCTTCCTGGTTATAGCGTGCCCGACTTTCTCGAATGCTTTATTTTTTCAAAGTCCTAACTAATCGCGTGCCGGGCTCAACGGGGCTGATAGCACGAAATATGCTCAGTCGTAAACAACCTCCAAAGTGCACAAAAAATTGCAAGAGAATCCAGCCTTGCGCATTCTTTTCAACCCTTTGTAGGCGAGGGCTAAGAATATGAAGAAAATCTAAGGTCTACAATTTCACCTATTAGCCTAAGTTTTCTAAAATAACACATATATTTTTTTGATTTTCCACCAGAGGAAAGATAGCAGGGTAGTAATTTTATTTGAAAATTCGCAATAATAAAAAAAAAGATTTTCCCTTTAATTCCATTTTCAAAAACCTAGACATTTAGAAGCTGAATTATTTTTTAGAAACCTTTTAAGTATGTAATTATTAGGCTAAGTTAGTAATTAAGATTTTTAGCCCAAAAAACGGGCACCCTTTTTGTACTTGTGTTTTAAAATGTTTATTCTTACCTTAATAAAAATGATGGAAGAGTGTGGAGAAGTTGAGGTTAAAGGTGATGCTTAGGAGAAGGGGATAGATTAATTAAATCTGTCCCACAAAATTGCCAGCCGGCCGGGGAGAGAGCGAAAGAGGATGCTAAATCCTCTCATACATCGCTCATACGCCTCGGCTGTGCGCTCCCAAGGCAATGAAATATTGCGCAATAATGGGAGAAAAGGCAGATCACCAGCATCCTCCGCCAGCATCATCTACCTACCTTGACTTCTCTCCGCTTGACATCGCCTACAACTTGACTCCTGCCTTTTCTTCTGACCATCGCCTGCCCCCCTGGACCGCCTGATTACAACTTTCTCCGGACCACGCCGCAGCATCTTCATTTGAGAGCAGAACCAGCCCCTACAAGTCAACCCTAGTCGACTCCCTTACAACGAGACGACCCCTTGGAGCACTTCGCAGATCGGGACCGCCCCCCCTATTACAGTTTACTTGTGTACTTGATCACGTCGGGTACATAAGTTGGTCCTTAACGAGCCGGATCCATCTGTGAAGCAGCGCCAAGGATGGCGCCTTCCCTACGCTCTGGGAAGAGCACGTCAGACGGAACGTCAACGCCTGGCCAGGATGATCTCACAACACCCGGGGCGGCCGGCATAGCGCCCCCGGACTCCAGGATCCTTCGAGACATCTCGGAGACATGGAGAACCCCGCCGGTAGCTCTGAAGCACCGATACCTGCCAGCAGCACAGCAGCCCGCGCCGCACGAGCCCGGGCCGCCGCACAAGCTGCTGAAAGGACATCAAGGACCGCAGCCTTACAAACTGAAGTCCAATCCTCCGATGACGAGGCCTCTTCTCAAAGCGAGGCCTCTACTGAGGACACAGTCCGACAATTGCGGCGAGAGCTGCGGTCGGAGAGACGGCGCATGAAGCGCATGAAGGAGGAAGAGGCTCAGCGGACAGCAGATCTGATCTCGGCGCTGAGACTCCCCTTTACACACCCCGCAGCCCGCGGCCCACCGCCACAAGACGGAGAGCCCATAGTGACGGACACAGCTGCTAGGGGACCCGGAGCAATTTACAGCTCCGAAACACACATGGCCGTGACGGATTGCGCCCATCACGCAAGCGGCGATCAATCGACGGCCACAGTGGCGCCTCTGAGGCAGCCAACACCCACCGCCGCCCCAACGAGCAGCCCCCCGACATACGACGGGGCTCCAGTGGCGGCGCAGAGAGCCGACGCCTACTACGGCGCGGCCGCTCAACACGGCGTTCGAGCGAGCGGGGCCCCTACCAACACGGACCGGCCCCCACCGATGCCACAGCCCGGCCCAGCCAGCGGTACTCCACTGCAAAAATGCGAGCAACTATTCCTTCAACGAAGAAACGGCTCGCCAAACAAGGGACTGGGGTGAATAGCGGGACGGACCCGCTTTCACAAATTGCCGCCGCACTGGCGGAGGCCTTCCGCAATTCACAGGCCGGCGGTACTCCGCGGCCCCAAGCGGACGATGACCACAGGATGGCGTCCCTAATTGCGCGGCAATCGAGCGCTAAAGATTTGCCGCTCTATTCCGGGGACGCGGTAGAATGGCCAGCCTGGAAGGCTCAATTCTATCAATCGACAGTGACGTGCGGAATGACGGAGCCAGAAAACCTGATGCGCTTACAAAGGGCGCTCAAAGGAAAGGCCCGGGAGGCGGTCAGCCCTCTCCTCATGGACCCGATGCAGGTTCCAGAAATCATGGACGTCTTGGAGCATAGATTCGGAAGCGCTCACTCCATCGCCACGGTGATGATGGAAAAAGTGAGGCGGCTCGGGCGGCTCAGCGAAGATGCCTCAACCGAGGCCCTTGTTGACTTTTCCGGGACGGTGCAAAATGTTGTTGCATCGCTCGGAAACCTACACAGTGACTACCTGACGAACCCGGCGCTACTGAATGACATCGCCACCAAGATGCCGCTCGCCCTGAAGGGCTTGTGGCTCAATCACGTCGCGGAGCAAACACAGGCCGCCTCAGTGCAACAACTGGCAGCCTTTTTGAAACGGCTGACGAACGCGATACCACGAGCCGGCCTTGCCGAGCCCGCCCGAGCACCAAGGCCGAACATTCCCGAACGAGCGCCGAGACCGCGCCGTGAAAATGTGTACTTCGCCAACGGGGACGATGCAAAATGCCCCGCGTGCAAGGGACTCGCACACGCTGTCGAAGTGCCCCAAATTTGCCGCGGAACCTCTTTTCCGTCCGGTGGGAGTTAGTGAAAAATGAAAAATTGTGTCGCAAGTGCTTGGATGGGACACATCAATTAAAAATGTGCAAAGTGAAAGTTAGTTGCGGGGGGTTGGAACGTGCCGGCTTCCACACCACCGCTTGTTACATGATTTCGCGTATCCCCCGTGGCCCCGGGCCACAGACAGTCGCGAATACATGGGAGCGCGTGGATCAAGTGATGTTAAAGGTCGTTCCGGTGACCTTAAGTGGCCCCAAAGGGCAAGTTCAAGTGCACGCGCTGCTCGATGAGGGGGTCAACCGTGACTCATCGACGCCGAAATCGCTGACGCAATCGGGGCCACGGGGCCTACTTGCGGTCTACGCATACGGCGCGAACGGGATGCTCGTCGGACGAAACATCCCGGCAAGTGACAATGGATATCAGTGGGGACGGGAAAACCTTCGCGGTGAAGGCTAAAACAGTGCGGGCGCTAAACTTGCCCCGACAAGTGATTAGTGGCAGCCGGCCGGTGAAGCCGCGGCTATTACTGGGGCAAGACAATGCCAGCCTAATTGTCTCCCGCGAGGTGCGAGAAGAGCACGATAAACGCCTCGTGTCCCGCACGGCGCTGGGATGGATCACGCACGGCGGAGCCCACCCCACCCACATGACTACGCTGAGCCTGCAAGGAGAAGCGGACAGCGGAGCAGAGCAGCGTATAACCGCGCTCATCAAGAAAAATTTCGCCGTCGACTCGCTGGGAGTGACGGCGACCGCCCGCACAAGTGCGATTACGATCCGGGCGGATCGAATAATGGAAGCAACCACCCGGCGCTGCGGCGAGCAGAGGTGGGAGACCGGGCTTCTCTGGCGAGAAGATGTTTCAAGCCTCCCAGATAACAGGCAATGCGCAATGAACCGGCTAATGTCTCTAGAACGCAAGCTAGCGAGAGACGGCCCGCTCGCAGTGGCCTACAAAGCGAAAAATAGAATCGCTAGTATCCCGCGGATATGCGAGAGCTATCCGCGGTCGAAACCGCAAAACCGGCAAACCGAAAGTGGTACCTACCGCACTTCGCGGTGCAAAACCCAAACAAACCTGGAAAAATACGGGTAGTTTTCGATGCTGCGAGTCGCTGCCGAGGTACGTCACTAAACGACAACCTCTTAACTGGGCCCGACCTGCTGTCATCACTTCTCGGAAATCTATTACGCTTCCGGGAAGGGCAGGTCGCAATAACGGCCGATATAGCAGAGATGTTCCTACAAATCAAAATCCGAGAAGAGGATCAGGACTCGCAACGTTTCTTGTGGAGACCAACACCACACGAGGAACCAAGGACGTATAAAATGACGTCAATGACATTCGGAGCAACATGTTCTCCGAGTAGTGCCCAATTTGTGAGGAACAAGGTCGCGGCGGAATGTGAACGAGAGCTCCCCGCGGCCGCGGCCGCCATACGCAATAAATTCTACATGGATGATTATCTGGACGCCGTCGATACCCCGCAGGAGGCCGCCGCCCTTGTAAACAAGCGTATCCAAAGCGCTGCACAACGGAGGATTCGTGTTGACAAACTGGGCCTCAAACAATATGGCAGCCATCGCCGAGGTGCGCCCGGACCAAAAGGCGGGCGCTCCGATACCTATCAACGGCGGCGCGGAGGCGAGCGAGCGTATATTGGGCCTAGTATGGGAGCCGGCGAGCGACCGGTTCCTGTACAAATTTACAGACATAGACGGAGAAATCGTCACGCAACCAACGAAACGACAACTATTGAGTTACGTCATGAGAATTTTTGACCCGGTGGGCTTCGTGGCGTGCCTGACGATCCGATCGAAAAATGCTGCTTCAGGACGTGTGGCGGTCCAACACAGGCTGGGACGAGAGAATAAAGCCCGAGCACGCCGCCAAGTGGACAGAGTGGCTGCGTTCGCTACAACAAGGCAATGTAGCCATAACAAGGCGCTGTTTGCGCAACAAAAAGAGCCACTTTACACTTCACGTGTTCTGCGACGCTTCTGAGACGGCATGCTGCACGGTGGCTTATTTAATTGAAACCACACCAGAGGAGAAGACGGCAACCTTTCTAGCCGCTAAGTGTAAAGTGGCGCCTCTGAAGCCATTATCAATCCCGCGACTAGAGCTACAAGCCGCACTGATGGCCGCGCGCCTAGCGGCTAACATAAAGAAAGAATGCCAGGCGCTTATCCAAAAGACTGTGTTTTGGACAGATTCCACCACAGTACTCTGCTGGCTGAGGACGGATCCACGGACATACTCCACCTTCGTCGCCAATCGTCTGGGAGAGATCGACGAGCTTAGCAATATTGCTGATTGGCGCTGGGTCCCCACGAAGCTCAACCCTGCAGACATAGGGACAAGAGACGTCGAGCCGCTGGACCTCTCGCCGGACGGGCGATGGTTCACCGGCCCCTCCTTTATGACGTCACCGGAGACCCAATGGCCCCAAGAACGAGCTCTAGCGGCCCGGCCTGACGAACAAACAATGGAGGTGAGGGCGAAGTATGTCGGGGTGACATACACCCTGGAACAGGCGCTCCCCGCAGTCAGCCGGTTCTCTTCATGGAACCGGTTGCTCCGAACCACGGCATGGATGCTGCGGTTCATTCGGAGATGCCGCCAGGGTGCCAGCAGACCAGACGAGGGCCCGCTCAGCCTGCAAGAGGTCCGCGCAGCGGAACACACATGGATAAAGCACGCGCAAAAATTATCCTTCGGCGCAGAGCTCTGTGAAATCCAGAAAGGAAAAACAATAGCAGCCGACAGCCGCCTAATAGCACTCGCGCCCCACCCACATAACGGTATACTGAGAATGGGCTCGAGGCTAAAAAGGAGTCAGGGGGTGCCTGACTCACCGATAATCCTAGACGGCGGAGAGCCGTACACTCGACTGATGATCAGCCATTACCATAACAAGGCTGATCATCCCAGCATTCGAAAAGGCGATGGCGGAGATCCGAGCTAGCTTCTATGTTACGAAGCTACGCTCAAACCTCCGCCGGCTAATACACTTGTGCCCTACGTGCAAGATACGGCGAAGCAAGCCGTTCCCGCCGATGATGGCCCCGCTACCGGCCGCACGGCTGGCCCACAGAGTGCGCCCGTTTACAAATTGCGGGCTCGATTATTTCGGCCCTCTCGAAGTGACCGTGGGCCGGCGGAGAGAAAAAGATACGCCGCCCTGTTCACATGCCTATCAACACGGGCTATACATTTTGAGTTGGCCACTTCACTGAGCACCGACTCAGCAATAATGGCATTGCAAAGGATGTCAGCCCGGCGAGGATTACCGGCGGTAATATACTCAGACAACGGGACAAACTTCCACGGCGCCGAGAAAGAACTGAAGGACGCCGTGGAGGACATCCGCAAAGACCCGCGAGTACAGAACTTCGCTACAACTGAAGGGATGGAGTGGAGGTTCATCCCGCCCCGCAGTCCCCCACATGGGGGGGAGCATGGGAGCGCCTCGTGCGGTCCGTCAAGCGGGCGCTCACTGCCACTCTCAAGGAGAGAGCGCCCCGCGAAGAGACGCTACATACAGCACTGGCGGAGGCCGAATTCACGGTGAATAGCAGGCCGCTAACACACCTATCGGTCGACCCCCGTGACGAGGAGCCACTCACACCGAATCACTTCCTGCTGGGATCGGCAGGACACAGACCCTGCCTGGCAATATACGAGGCAGCCGAGGAGACCGTCTGCCTTCGCAAGCAGTGGCGGATAGGCCAACAGCTGGCTGATATGTTTTGGCGGCGGTGGGTCCGCGAATATCTGCCGACCCTCGCCACCCGTAAACAGTGGCAGCAACCATCCCCGCCAATAAAGAAGGATGACCTGGTACTGGTGATGGACCCCGCGCTGCCCCGCAACAGCTGGCCCCGCGGAAGGGTCCTGGAAGCCATAGCCGCACCAGACGGCCAAATCAGGACCGTGAGGGTCAAAACCAGCACGGGGGTCTACATACGGCCCGCGATAAAAATCGCCGTCCTCTTGGCAGCCTCGGAAGCTGCACAGCCACAAGGAGCCCCGCCGCGACCCCCCAGAGGTCACTTGCGGCAACGACACCGCGCCCGGGGGTCTGGCCGCCAAGGACACCGCCGATCGAGGACACATCACGCCTCCGGACGAGCAGTGTAGCAGAGCTCCACGGGGGGAGTGTGTCGGACGCGAATGCCCCGACAGCGGCGCTAATGTAGGAAATAAGTTAGATCTAAGATTTCTCAATACAAATTGTAAATTCTATAATTTCATGTATGTTTCTCTCGGCTCGCTCGGCCTCAAATGAGACAAGAGGTTGACCTTGAGGCTAAAATCCCCTAGACCCAGGCTGCGAATAACGCAAACGCGAGCGGCCTAGAGCGGACACTCGCGACCGAGCTTGCAAGTCTCAGCGCGGACCGAGGCGAGAGAAATCAATCTATCTGACCTTATAACGGGAGCCAGGTCAATCACACGACCCAATAAATTATACCGTCGTAAAGGCCTGACTCCCAGCCACAAAAACAATGTTAATTTAAGTATGTAATTATTAGGCTAAGTTAGTAATTAAGATTTTTAGCCCAAAAAACGGGCACCCTTTTGTACTTGTGTTTTAAAAATGTTTATTCTTACCTTAATAAAAATGATGGAAGAGTGTGGAGAAGTTGAGGTTAAAGGTGATGCTTAGGAGAAGGGGATAGATTAATTAAATCTGTCCCACAAAATTGCCAGCCGGCCGGGGAGAGAGCGAAAGAGGATGCTAAATCCTCTCATACATCGCTCATACGCCTCGGCTGTGCGCTCCCAAGGCAATGAAATATTGCGCAATAATGGGAGAAAAGGCAGATCACCAGCATCCTCCGCCAGCATCATCTACCTACCTTGACTTCTCTCCGCTTGACATCGCCTACAACTTGACTCCTGCCTTTTCTTCTGACCATCGCCTGCCCCCCTGGACCGCCTGATTACAACTTTCTCCGGACCACGCCGCAGCATCTTCATTTGAGAGCAGAACCAGCCCCTACAAGTCAACCCTAGTCGACTCCCTTACAACGAGACGACCCCTTGGAGCACTTCGCAGATCGGGACCGCCCCCCCTATTACAGTTTACTTGTGTACTTGATCACGTCGGGTACATTAACTGTCCTCAATATAATTTTCCTTTCTTTGCTTTAGCAAATTTCTCAATATGATTTCATACGTTTCATCTAAATTTTTAGACCCTTAGCTTCTAGTAAATTGTTTTTTTTTTAAATGTTGATGTACACATACATTGTTATACCCATATCTGAACCCCTTTCTCTCATAATTTATGATAACGATCATGATTTTAGATAGTTTTAATTTGTACTCATATTATGTATTATTTTCTCGTTGTTTGTTAGTTTTATTACCTTAATTAATTTAGTATGAAGCGCACTTGAGGTTAAATATCACAAAACTGCGCTATTCAAGTTAACTGTTGTTATTATTATAACTTAAAGCTTATGAAAAAAATTCACGCTGCGAACTGAAAATTCGCACCCAAATTGACACCACGCTCACTCATAGAGAACTTTAACTACATGACAGCCGTAAGTTTTGTCTTTTCTAGCTTAGGAGTTTTATAAAAACTCACTAATAACAATGCTTAACATTTTTCACCTTATTCAAAAGGGTTAGGTCTAGATCGCTGTAGGTTCCGACATAAAGCTCCATGGACGTCGAATAACGTCTGCCAGTTGTTCTAATCAAGCCTGTGTAAAAGCCCGGTAGGTATTAGATCGTGTACAGAAATATTAGGTACTGGCTCATATAAAAGTATTTTATATACTGGGTGGGAGGTGCCACAGAGAACACTCCCATTTAAACTGTGGGTAGGTACTTGCGCCAAGTATTTATAATTCTTTATGGCCGCTTAAGCATGCCTTATTGCGTGAGTTGATGACGTTCAATATTTACGATGTGTATACAATTTGAAGGCTTTGATGATGATAACATTGCATGGATATTTGCAAGCTAAATCCATTTAGTGCAGTGGGCACGTAATTTTTTTTTAATGAGCTCGGTTTAACGTGATTAAATTACAATGATGTCTGGTTTTTGTGTAACTATTATCTTGGTAGATCGTATATAGTCACTCGAGTGGAACATTATTCAGAGCTACATTGTTGCTAGTATGGCGTGTATTTAAGTAACTACGTTTCGGATTGGGTACATTTTTGTAATAATTTTTAAATAATACCCATATATATGAAAAATGCTTTGTATACAAAATGAGCGCGAACATAAACTCACATTGGCGTTAAATCATTTTTTGCAAATAAAAATGGTAATTTTACTGGTGAGGTTAGCATTTTATTCACTGATATGGCAGTTACAATGTTTTACTCTAATGATGCTAAGGCTAAGCGAAACCGGTCGGTCATAAAAATTAAAATAATATCCGTAGTCAGTTAAGTTTTCATGTTATTTTTTCATTTATTTGTATATTATTTATTTACTAACGCCCTAATGGGCTTTTACAACAAATTTGTACAATATATTGATGTTGACAGGTAAAGCATTATATGATAGTACATGATACATTAAAAAATAAAACAAAAAAGTACATGCTTCTTGAAAAATCAAAATAAATATATAACCAGTGGTAAATACAAAATGCAATTTAAAAATTACAATAATACATATGAAAACATAGAAGAGAAAAAAATATATATTCACTATTGTCTGGTAGACTCGTATATTTCAGTGAAGTATTTGTGAAGAATAGCTATACAACTCCGATCTGAATCTCATAATTGAATACAGAAAAATATCATCATAACTAAATTCGTTTCCAAGTCTATGTAACCTTTGGACTGGGGAGTTCATTGCATAGTTAGTTCTTGATGAATTAACATGAAACAACTCCGAAAGTCTTGTGTCACGATTAGGTACACGGAACGTTATCAGCTTATTTAAATCAAAATATATATATGTAAAACTGTCTTCAAAACAAATCTCCTCTTCTACGGTAAAAAGTGCTTATTCAAACCGATGAATAGAATTATGAACAATTAATACCCACCTACATAAATGGTTTAAATCGCTAAATCATACGAGACCTCATTACACGCGGCGACACTTAAACATTTTGGCCGTAAATCTCTCCGGGTGACTGAAAATTTAGGCGTAGTAGCCCACTATCGAAATTGTATTCGTATGAGGTCCTTAAAATAGGCTCTATATCACCATGGAAGCCTTTCCCGGGACACGTGACCGACTTACTGCTTCCGGTTCGACACCCCTTGGATTCAGGACCGAACTCTGATTTAAGATCGTCAACAAGCCACTCGAATATCTATTCAACCACAACCTTTATTATATTGGATTCAGAGCGTAGTTTTATGTCTTTTTTTTTCTAATTTGAAAAGCTCTCTATCTCACTTTGGCTACTATAAGTTTAACATGTATTATAAAATTCAGCCATGAATATTTTATTTGTGTTTCGTTAGCTTACAGTAAAAATATTTAGCAAACTAATTTGATTAGGACTTGCTTCACAAGAATATGAATATTGGAAAACATTTTTTGGCATAGAAAAGTTTAATCAACAGCTTTATGTTGATACCGTATACAAAAAGGATCTACATACTATGAGCTTTCATTTTGCAGATAGATAAGTTGTTCACAAACTGTATCTTTAACCTAACCTAACCATCACATCGTTCTCCCCAAAGGGTAAACAGAGAAGCCGGACCACCGTACAAGTCGTGGCACAAAATCTTTGCTTCATCAACATTTATACATCGTCTCGTACATACTCTTCTGTTATTCTGACTCTTGACATGGCTCGACTCAAGTATTCGATTCACTTATTCGTGCTATGTTTTTCTCGGGCGTCCCCGACTTTTCTTTTACATTCAATTTCGCGTCTTATATTCTTTTCACGCCCTTTGTTCGTTCATTCGCTCTTCATGCCAAACCATATAAGCGTCACTCTGATGTTATTCATTACGCTTACATCAGTCTTGCATTTTTTTCGGATATCCACATTTTAACACGGTCGTACGCCTCAGGAATCTCGTTTCTACAGCATTCAGTCTACTGTCATCCTTCCTCTGCCAGTTCTATGACTCACTGCCATAAATCAGGGGCTATTACAGGGTATTACCTACATCATGTATTTAATTTGATTCTGAATGCGAAACACCTCTTTGACAACAGAGATGCGTAACTACTAATGTAAATTGTTTTATGCATGTATTAGCTGTAGATTATTCTAGTTTAATTTGAAAAGTGCGCCGACATCTACAAATAATGTTAAACCTATTTGATTGCTTGGCAAGTATTGCATTTTCTCCACATGCTATTACGGCACCGTTCATAACATGAAAAGCTTCATAGTCTACAGTTTTTGTATTGACACCATATACAGGTACAAGTACCCACCTGGCATTTGAAAGTGTAAGAGGTGCATTAGTCAACTTCTGTTTTATTAGGTCTCCGCCGGCCCTGTTCTCTTCCCCAAAATGGCGCCCCGAGCGAAAAAGCGGGTGCGCCCGATAAATCTCACTTCCATGCCTTCAGAAGGGGTGGCTGACTGCTTTATGAGATTCTTAAGGCCGTATGGATTTCCAAAAATATTGCCCGGGAGGAAAGAATGGAAGAAGGTGGAGGAAGAGACCTCGCCACTTATATATTATCCCGGAGACGCTGGATGCTGGATGCTGTACCCAAACAATCTTATAAATGGATCACAATAAATTACTTATGACCCGCTTAGCACATTATCGAACATTGTAATATTGCTTACATTTAAAAACATAATTTCGAAAAGCAACACAACCTTTTTTAAAGAGATATTGTTATTTCATGAAAATGATAAAAAAACTTTGTATAAGACCACGAATTTTATTTTAATATTTATAACCGACCTGTTTCGCTTGGTCTAAGCATCATTAGGGTACAACATTAAACTAAAGAAAAAATAAGCAGTTTATAGTTAATATCATTATATATTAAATTAAAATAACACAATCTGCAAAAAAATATTGCCTCAAGACAGGTTTGCGAGGCAGATAATTAGAATAATAAAAATAATATCTAATAAGCTATTAGCTATTACGTAATAACTAATTTATACAAAAACTAAGTCATCATTTTCAATTTACTGTGTTTATTATGTGTAAACTGTTTCTAATGCGTCGATATTATTTTTTACTTTTTTATTACTGTCAAATATAGTGAAATAAATATAATAATTACTATAATGTAGGTATGCAATGCATTTGACCAACGTTAAGTCTATCTTACAAATATATTACAGGAAAATTACTAGAACCCTAAGGCAGCCACATTCAAAATCCTTTAATATCCCAGCCAATAAAACCGCTCATGGACAAAAATGCTTTTTTAGTAATTAAATAATAATTTTAATCTCTGCCTACCCCTGTGGAGAAACGGCGTGATGGTTAGTTAGTGTTTTTAGGACAAAAAAGTTAAAACAATCATAAAATAATTTAAAAAAATTAAAAGCAATCTCAAATACAAGACGATCGAATTTTAGGTTTTCCTGATAAAACCAAAGAAAAACGTGAGTAGCAGTGTGTTAAGAGTTTGAACGCGATACGGTATGAAAATGCTCAATGAAACACCGTGTCTCGGGAAGATCGATAAAGCTGCATTTTATCGCGGTGTTAACTTGCAATAATAGCGTGTCAAGTGGTGTATACAATCGACCGCTCTCTGAATCAAACGCGCGGATGAATTCAATAGTCTAGCAGTAAAACGCTCCTGCTCCAAACCGCAATATTGTGTGAAGTCGTGGTTTTGTACTTCACGGCACCATAAAAACATTTCACTCGCCACTTTTAGCCGAGGCACGCGCTCCTCAGCCAACATAGACCGGGCTTAATAAATTTCGCATGTAAGCGCATGAACATTGAGCATAATATAAGTGCCCTTCCACACACGGTGCGAGGCGACGCGACAAAATCACGGTTAAAACACACCGCGACAAAACGGTCTCTTCGACATAAAACAAAACAGCTCTTCGGCAATAAAGCGCTGAGACAATTCAGCCAAAATAGCTTTGCTCAAATATTCACACCGAGAAAATTAAAAAAAAACTATTTATTGCCATATACCTTAACCAAACCAACTGACTCCTAAACTAACTAACTCACCATCATACCGTTTCCCCGCAGGGGTAGGCAGAAAGAACGGACTGCCATATAACTCTGTCTTGGCATACAATCCTTGCCACGGTTAAAACACACCGCGACAAAACGGTCTCTTCAACATAAAGCAAAACAGCTTTTCGGCAATAAGGCACTGAGACAATTTAGTCAAAAAAGCTTTACTCAAATATCTTTACACCGAGAAAATTAAACAAAATCTTTCCCTATACCTTAAGTAAGCAAACTGACTACCAAATAATAAAACTAACCATCACGCCGTTTCCCCGCAAAGGTAGGCAGAGAGGACGGACCGCCATATAACTCTGTCTTGGCACACACTTCTTGCTTCATTCACATTTATACACCGTCTCAAACATACTCTTCTGTTATTCTGACTCTTCATATGACCCGATCCAAGTATTTAATAATAATAATACCGGTTTTGTGAAAAATCACCTCAAGGGCGCTGTACAAATCTTATTTTGTACTTAATATTAATTCGTAGTTTCTATAAATATACAGCAACATACTAAACTGGCAGGTCACTTCTGGCAGGACACAATCACCATTTCATAATTACTTAAAATTGAGGTGATTCTTACATATGTATATATACATTTTTTTATACATTTATACATATTTTTAGGGGATGAGAGCAAATTTAAAATATAGTATATCGGAGAAATTTTTTAATTTTTCGTAGTGAAGAACAGATAATGGTGAAAATTTTCTAGTGAATTTAAGGAATGAGACTCTGAAAAGTTTTCTTGGTTTGAACCAAAATTCTATTCGATTTACTTGATCGTGCCATGTCTTTCTCGGGCGTCCTCGACATTTTCTTCCATTCACTTTCGCACGATGTATTCTTTTCACACTCCTTTCTTCGTTCATTCGCTCTACATGCCCAAACCATATAAGCGTCCCTTTCTTGATCCTATTCATTATGTCCACATCAGCCTTGCATTCTTTCCGCTATTTATTTACTTATAAACTAACGGACTATTGTCCAATTACAAAAAAATACGCAACATGAAATGGAAAAAAAGAGCAACAGAGAAAAAAAAACAGCATATATATAGTATTATAATGAAGCAATGACAAAAATAGGACAAATAAACATAAGAGAGAACATTCAAGCCATGGTCTAGTCAAAGTTTTGGTAGAGCCGTAAAGAATGACAAAAATCATTCAGACTGCTACCAAAAATTTCAAAACCATGGGTTAAATTAAAAAGTCTTGACATTCTAGACATTGGAAAATTATACCCTTAGACGTGCATACTGTAATTTTCAATCTATCTTTATCTCTAGGCATATACAATCTTTTTTTTATTTTTTCTATATTAACCTTTACCATATTATAACGTAAAATTCTTTTTCCTTTTATTACTTTTTATTTTATTTTTATTGATGTTTAACATTAATTTAATATTTTATAATGTATGTACTCTACGTCTGTCTTGACACAAGTATATCCTAGTGAGACAGACATGGACCAAACCCATGTTTTTTAAAAACATTTTAACAAGAATAAACCAATAAAATAAAAATAATAAAAAAATAGTATAGTGATGATTGAGGAACAGCAATTCATTGTTTCTGAGTCCATGGCAAGGAATGTTGAACTGGATAAGTTGCAACAGAGAAGGTGAGTCAATAAAACAATTAATAATTTTGTGAATGAAAATTATATCGAAGTCTTTCCTGCGCTTTTCTAATGAAGACATTTTCAATGTTTGTTCAATTTCATCATATAAATAATCGCCTCATAAAATATACAGTTCGTCTGACATTTTACTACTTTTGAATATCTATTTCGCCTGAGTATAATTATCATTGCTCTTTTTTGAAGAATTTGAAACTTGTTCTATTATATGTCGTTACACAAGAAAAGAATCATTGAACAGTAATGCAAATGTGGAGCAATAATGAAGAGGTAATGAAGTAATAATAATGAAATCTTATTTGTAAGTCACTTGTTGGATCCTAAAATCAACACTTTGATAGGTCCAAATCTGATGCTCCTTTAGTACACAGTTCCTACCCATTTCCTATACGTCATTTTGCGACCCTGTCCTGCACTATTTGCATGGCTGTATAAACATGTATTAATCAGCCTGTGACTTGACCCCCACTCTCGGATCGGGTCGTCCGAACTGTCGACACCGGTCTCAGCCACTTGACAATCAACGCCCATCCAACGTTGACATCCAAACCAGGTTAGCAAAATGGCGTAAAAACCTTTTACCATTATAAATCCTCAGATTATTCAAATCATTCACCAAGTATATCATCGTTTACAGTCCACTTAATTCATTTAAAGTCTTTCCAGAAACCGATTCGCGATTTCTGGATCGAACATCACTAGTTATAAGTTATACTCAGTAGTAAGTTATAAGCTATAAGTTCTTATTGTAAGTCACTAGTTGAAAATATTAGTTGTAAGCCATTAGTAATAAATCTTAACTGTAAGTTAGTGATAAATTATAGGTTGGATAAATTAATTTATAAAGCGCCATTGAGGTGATTTTCTCACAAAAACGGCGCTATAAAAGTTATCCATTTATTATTATTATGATTATTAAGAAATAATATTCAAAGGTCAAGTCAATGTTTTGGTAGAGTTGGAGGTATTTTACCTTGCCCGTTTCGTCACTCGGGCTGTTTTTATCTCCGGCAACCGTGTACACTGCTCCACGGTGCAGAGTACTCTCGCACGTGTATGCGCCCGTGTGAATAATGCCGAGTTCACGCCGACGTTTATCGCGTCATATCAATAAAATTGCTCGATGCGTTCGTTATGCACTATCTGCCAATTATTCGCATACTCACGTGGGTAAACCTGCTTACTTTCAACACCGACTACTGTTTTCCAACGAGGCTCTAGTTTATTGCGGATCTTTTGTCGAAGGGGGATCAATACAATCGCTGATATCTTCTTTCAATCAACATCTCGGTTCGTTCGTTAATTGTTCATTCGCATAATTGAGGCATCACTGAAAATTATATGCTCAAACAAAATTTAAAAAAAAATGTAAAATAGGAGAGAATAATGTTTGATTACATTAAAAAAAAAACTAACTAACCATCACGCCGTTTCTCCCCACAAGGGGTAGGCAGAGAGGACAGACTGCCATATAACTCTGTCTTGGCACGCACACTTTGCTTCATTTACATTCATACATCGTCTCATACATACGTTATTCGGACTCTTCACATGACCCGATTCAAGTATTTGATTTACTTGATCGTGCCATGTCTTCCTCGGGCTTCCTTTAATTCTTCTTCCATTCACATCCGCATCGTATATTCTTTTCACACGTCTTTCTTCGTTCATTCGCTCTACATGCCCAAACCGTCTAAGCGTCCCTTTCTTGATCCTATTCATTACGCTCACATCAGCCTTGCATTCTTTCCGGATATCAACATTTTTAATACGGTCATACGTGGTTTTACCGCACATACGTCTCAAGGATCTCATTTCCACAGCATTCAGTCTACTTTCATCCTTCCTCTGCCATGCCTCGCTGCCATACATCAGGGTTGGTATAAGCACTCTATTGTGGACTGCTAGCTTCGCTTATTTGAACATTTTTTTTTATTATTTAAAGATATATGATGTTATATCCTTCTTGTATCTACATTCCGTGCAGTTTAATACATCAGCCACTTCTGCGTATACGAGTATATTGCCAACTACATGCAATCTAGGTACAAGCTAGTATCTGAAAGACTCCAAAAAGAAAACAAAAAACAATCGTAGAATTTTGGATCGAGTAGTTCTTGTTGATATGTGAAAGGAAATAAGGTTCAGTAAATCAGGTTTTTCTATAAAACCATCGACAATTTTATAAATAAAATTCAAGAAAAAAATAATTCTTTGATTTAAAATATAATACTACAAATAATAATTGAATAAATTGTGTAGTGCCTTTTTTGTAAAAGAAATCACCCGAGGGGCACTGTACAAATCTAATATTATTAAATATTAACATGCTTTACATAACATAAGTATATTTACTTATTCAAGAAAGACAAACATTCCCGACTTACAAATAACCTAAAAATATTTTAAGCGCTCCTACCGCCATCATAATAAGCAGAAAATGTTGTTTGTGTGATGATAGAGGACTTGGCTAGCAGGAAATTGAACCCACCACGCCCGAGTGGGAATTTGACGCGTTTGTCCACTAAGCTACAAACCGGTCGAAATTGTGGGTAGTTAGTAAAAGATGGAGCCTGTGGATTAAAAATTGTACAGTGCCCTCAAGGTAACTTTTCACGAAAACGGCGCTATACAAATTATCAAATTATTATTATTAGTATCATTACATTTAACCCGATTAAAGTTGTGTAGCTTATAAGGTGAAACAAGTCGATAACTCCTAAGTGTGCGAGCAGCACTTTTAAATGTGCAAACACTTTAGCCGGTGACTCTAGAGGCAAGTTCAAGGATTAAAACAATTACATAACTTAATTACCTACAATTATTTCGTAGAAACTCTAGGTATTTTACTTCCTGCATGACTTTATACAGTGCCAATTAAATTGATTAATATAAGAACAATACATCAAACAATGCAATCAAAAGGAATTGATCGCCTTGATCTGGGATCCTGTGCTTTGTAATTACATCGGTAGGTACTTTAAATCGATTCGTACTCTCGTAAATCGATGAGTCTTAATCGACCATTATGTCACCGAATGGAATATGTAGGTAAGTACCTGTCTGTCTTCTAGAACAATAATAATACATCTTATAGAAACTGTCAGTGTTATTTTGTCCCCTTTCTATACTGTTCATATTCATCATATTGAATCCGTACAACATCGCTTCTTATGCGGAATTGCATGGAGATTAGGACGAGGAATTGAACAAACTCTAAAACGTCTTCATCAGAAAAGCGTAGGCAAGACTTTGAATTAATTTGCATTTTCAAAATTATTAATTGAATTATTGACTCATCTTCTTTGTTGCAACTGCACAGCATGTATTTTTTGTTTAGTTTAATTTTCCACCCTAATGGTGCTTAGGCGAAGAGATACCAATCGGTCATAAAAATTAATATAATATCCGTGGTCTTCTAAAAAGTTATTTTTTCATTTCTTAAAAAATGATTATAGTTTTAATGCCAGATCATCATCTATATTTGCACTGTCTATACCTGTATATGCGCCTGTCAATCAACCATTGAAAGTCCATATTCTCCACGCCATTAGCCTCTCGGAACAGCGCATGAAATTTTTAACGCTGTCCGCACGAAGCCAGACCAGCGCTCCTGTCTCTTGATGGATGGACCAATAATATAAATCATGATGTATGGAATATATCCATTTCATTTCGTTACGCATACGTAATAGAGATATTATGGCCACCAATATTCAGAACGACATCCCTGCCTACTGAATAAGTCTTTATATATGCACAGAAAATTATCTTATGATATGTGGTAAAGGTACCTCAACCAGAGTTGAAACAAACAATACATACTTATCTTTGGGTGTATTGTGTTTTATGTATAGGTATACGCTTCAGTGGCGATGTATTTACGATGCGTCATAAAAAAGATCCCTTTGTTTTGTTTACGTCTACTTATTGTCACTACTTAAAAAGGAACAGCAGGTGTTTACGATGATTCTTCCAGTATATTGAAAGTGCATTTACAGCGTGTCCTATTCACACAGTTCGACCGGGTGCTGTTGAAAGTAATATGATTATCTGTTTTGAAGAAACAGTGATTAGTATTCATGTTTGTGCTCGAGAATGTCTCAAATCGGGAATACTACCAATTACTGGATACATTGTGTTCATTTTTTAATACTCATTTAATTTCAGTCCTTTATTGAAAACTGTATTTTAAGAACATTCAGTATCTTAATAAAAATTAAATAAAACAACAGATTTGCAAAAAAAACTTTTTATATAACTGACTTTATCGGGCTTTGGCTTTGATCTCTTAAGTGTTAAATAATCAGTATTTGTTTAAAAAAAAATTTTCACACAAAACACGCTGTACGTAAGCTATGTACCTGTGTGAGTTGGTGTGTGTACTATCCCGGCCTCAACTCTGATTGAGAGACCTATTCCTACAAGAGTAGGTACTGAATACATATTTCTTGCCCGCATGATGAGGAGCTTTTAATTCTGAGTTATTGACGTTTTCATCTACATAGCTAATAAAATCGTATATCTTACATTACAAAAATTCTGCTCTTTGCATAGTTGAAATATTTCCATCAGATTGATTTATGAATATGAATTTAACCTGTATCACACTAAGCGTAGGTGTTGGTGTAACTTTGACAATTGAATCGTAATGAGACTGAATAATGAAGGGGGTATTAAGGTTTACATAGCGCTTTTGAGGTGATTTTTCACAAAAACGGCGCTATAAAAATTATCCAAATATTATTATTATTTGATTAGTTGAAGGGCTCGTTTTCCTGCCTGCAGATTTTTGCTTACTCTTTAGCATAATATTATTTGACATTTTTGTTGTTTGTGACACATTGCTTCTTAACTTGTAAATTTCTCTAATTATTTGCATTTACAGTAGCTTCTAACTTTTAGCTTTTGTAATCAGGCTGTAAAGTACCTACCAAAATATTAACTGCAGTGAAACTTCAAAACTTTTTTGTATTTAAATTTTATTTACCTGCCCTCTTACTGTATGTTATATCTATCGACTATCGTTAATGTTTAATGCTATTGATTTATTTTGCTATGACCTTATGATACTAAGCAAACACACAGGATAGAAACGTCACGTAGTTAGTGTATTTGATTCCTTAGAACAGGCAATCTGCCTTGCTAGGAATTATATCAACAGAACAAAAAATCAGTAGCACTTGTACACATTTTAAAATATTCAAAATTATTAAATCAAATGAACTTACTATTGTGTTATTTTCCTTGAGAATGTTTGCACCATGAAATATATCATAAATATAGTACCAAACCTCCAAAATGCAAGGGTTTTGCTGGTGGAATGGGCGCATTTTTCTTCATCCCTACGTGTTGGATTCGTACCGAATTGTGAATTTGTAATGAAATTGAAATGTTACCGATGTTTCTTAAATAAAAATAAAAGAAATTAGAATATTAGGAAATTTTATCAAATGAGTGGGAAAATTGCAAGTTTTTTTTAAGGAGTTAACAAGAAAAATAAAAAG
Organism: Drusus annulatus; assembly: GCA_022651775.1. Lineage (NCBI taxonomy): Eukaryota > Metazoa > Arthropoda > Insecta > Trichoptera > Limnephilidae > Drusus > Drusus annulatus. The sequence continues at coordinate 1,714,904 of JAGWCC010000006.1, forward strand.
GTACAATTTAGTAGTTAGGAAACCATTGACCAAAACAATAATTTTCCTGAAACATTAACTATTCCAGTCTAGTATTGCGTAACTACCTTTTCTTGACTCTTGTCTTGCCGTATCGTCAAGCTTTGTAAGTCTACCTACGTAGTCTCGAATATTATAACAGTTCAGTGAACTGCCTGAATATTATCGATATTATAACAAGAGTGGAACCTAAGGTAATACGTAGAATAGGTACAGTAAACCACATCGGTTGGAAATACAAACATTGAATACGTGATCAGGAACCGCTGAATGTGTTGTCGGGAGCTTTACAGAACCCGTGCCCATTATAATGTATGGACAGAGGTATACCAAGACCCAATACGTACTTCACTCTGATATATGACATTGAATGCAGAGTGCGGAAGGGTTCCTGGAGAACTACGTAGTTCCGTTAATTATCTTCGATTTAAGACGAAAGAAATATTGGTTTTGAAATAAGAATTTACTTTAAAGCATTAATGTTTTTTTATTTTTAATATTTAAATAATATCAATAATCAATCCGAGCTCGAGTTTCGGTTGTGACCATTGTCTTTTTTTTTCTGACTTTTTTCTGCTTCATATTTGTACTGTCGATTATTGATATTATTTATTTACGATTCTTTTCATGGAGCTAAAGAAACAAAGTTCGTGTAGTTTTTTCAGGAAACCCATTTTATTTCAATTATTTTATTTATAGTAAATTTATTTATAGAAATAAAGATTTGTACAGCGCACTTGAAGTGATTTTTCACAAAAACGGCCGTATGCAAATTATCCAAATATTATTATTATTAACTAGAAAGTTAATAATAAAATAAGAGAAAAAGGAAAATTAAAATTACACAACAAAATTCCATTAATAAAAACAGAATGTCAATAATATTGTTTTATATGCAGAGGCTATATAAATAAATTAAAATTGAAAGAACGCACACTTCCAGATGTAATAACAAAAAGATAATCAATTGTGTTCTCAGACTGTAAAAATTTAACGTATTAAGAAAATGTGAAATAATTTCTGTGTGTGCAAAAAAGATCGGAATGAGTCAATAAACGCAGATTTTTCATTTTTCACAGAGAGCCAAAACAAAATGTAGGAATTTCGTTTTTTGTATGTAATCATGTCATATTTAAAATTTTCTTTTTCATAAAATAATAGCACATTATTTTATTTTCTGAAACATCTCATTTTTCCTTGATAGATATGTATCTAAAGAAAAATTCTGCATACTTAACTCAAGACTTGATTTTTTACTAATAGCGTTCTTCCTTGCGCACACAGAATTACCAGCAAGTACCTACTTACTTTAACAGGATTCGTATATTATACAGTAAACATTGTTGTTCTTTACTTTTGCATGAACTTTTGGATGATATCGTACTCTTGAATGGTTTTCTATGCGATAAACGTGAGCGAATTACACGAATATTTAGATGTTAGTAATTAATTACACGAGAAAAGTGTACAACTCTATTTATAAAAAAGTTTTTAGTATCGCGATGTAAGTAAGTAGGAAAACGCCTCGCAACACTGAATATGCGATTAATTCTTCACTCAGTCACAAGTACCTACGTTAGGTCAGGTACTTTGTTTCTTTAACCTTTCCTTAACTATGATGTTTAACTACTACACATTGTTTCTAATAACTTTAATATCTCTATAACCATCATAAAAACTGGCTTCAGATTTTAGGTGTTCCTCCACACTGCATTAACGCACTGAAAAAAAGGTGTTTATGTTAATTAGCACTTTCATTTTCAGGCACATACGAGATATTTTGTGAAAATCGGGAATAAATTCACCAATAAAAAATCGGGATGCCAATATACGAGAAGAGTGTGTGGGGAGATACGACGCTATTCACGTCTCACTCTTACTAGATTTCAATATATCGGATATTCGCCACATTTTCCTTCTAGATACACAGCGTTTACGAGCTCAAGCTACTGGTTGTAGCTTTCGAGCATCCTTTCGAGGTGGTCCTCTCGCCCGTTTTGTGAACGTCAGCCGATGGTTTTTCATGTTATCAGCTTTTAAGTTTCAATTTTTAGCACTGTTGACTTCAAATATGATTAATTTAAGCGATTGGCTATAATTTTTGTTACTTTTCAGATTTAAAATATCAAATATTTTTCTGTGTAATGATTACACAGCACCGAAACAAGAAAAATATTTTGGCACAGTAAGGGGAAGGTTAACGTACTGCATATGTACGAAAGCCTTCTACAGATAGCCCGCAGGTACCAGGGGAGCAGAAAAACATAGTGGTGAATCGACATCTCTCGCGGAACGTCTCACGGCAGTCGGCAGATCTTGCTCATTAGTGAGCCCTCGAGCAAGGGCGCTTGTTCAACCATTATTCCCAGACGATTTTATGACGATTTTTTAGGCCAGTCACGGTAGTTGATGGATCACCGTCCAACAGATGTATACGTATGAAATAAATATCAAAAGCTTTGATTTTTCTCGAAGTTTCAACTATTTTATAAATCACTACGACAGAGTTAATAATCATGTGCTTTAAAAAATTAAACATGAAATAAGGTTATTGTCTCAGCCGGAATTAGAATGAAGTGAATAGAAAAAAATAACTTTGCGAAAGACCACAGATTTAATTTTAATATTTATGACCGACCGATTAAACTTAGTTAAGCATCATCAGATGATATATACTCGTACATAAAGAGGAAGAGCATACGATAAAAAATAAGAGAACTGTGAGAAAACAAATTAATAACATTTAAATTATATCAAAGCAACAGAGAGAAAAATACAGATAAATGAATTGTAAGAGGCAAAACGTTCACTGAGAAGGTGTTAAGAAATAATGAAAAACTTTATGGGTTTTCCGGAAATATGTCTAATATTGGACTACTGGACAAATTTAACTGATTATTAAGAATATTACTAAAAGTTTTAATGGCTTTCTTCATTTCTAGTGCTTCTAAATTATTTAATCTGTTGCCATGACTATGTTTGTGAAGAATATGAGCACCGGTTATTTTATTGAAGGTATGATCTTTTCCAATGAGATGATTGACGCATTCTAAAAAAAACCTTGGTTATTTAAACATCTAAGATTTACAAAAAATAAAATAAAATTTGTTGTCCTATACAATGTTATGGTTTCTTTTTATTAAATATGTCAAACTGCAAAATGATTGCTTTCTACAAAAATACGGAATAAGAATTATTATCTTTCTGCTTTCAGGACGACTATGAACTGCAATTTGAATGAAAATCCAAGATACATTTTTTCTATTAGAAACTTTGTGATTATGGTAAAATTTTCGCTCGTTCATGAAAAAGTATAATTACTTTGCCACAAGTTTTTTTAGTAAGAATCAAAAGCTTTTCAAATTTTGAATTGCAAGTCAAATCCTAGTAAAGTAATGATTCTTCTAGAAATAAAACATCTGCGCGCGCAGTTAACTTCGTGTGGCATTTAAAAACACCACCCCGTAGGTGGCCCTCCTGGGTAGGAGCCCACTCGCTTCCCTTTCGTGAAGAACGATCTCCAGGAGCGTTGCTCCCGATTTTGCATAGAACGAAATCCGTGTCGGTCGTAGGCGACGGTCGTGATTTGAATTGAATTAATTATGTGCTAAAGCCTCCGCTAAATAATACCGAGAGACATTTTGTACACTTTTGCTCTACCCGGAGAGCACGAACACCTAGGAGCCAGCGACATGATTTCCTCGAAAAGATCGCCGCGTCAATGGATGTTTGGACCGGACGTTTAATTACGCAGACATAAATCAAGAGAATCTATGTTCTCTGAGTAATTTATAGAGACGGTTGGGAAGATTGAGCAATTACGGTCAGTACGAAGCCACAGGGAAAAACAACAAAAAAAACGAATGGATTTTTAAATATTTATAATGCACACTTTACAACATGTTGGATACAAGCTGCGTGATCACGGTTTTAAACTAATAACCGGGTTATTATTCAACTACGTGAGAATGAATCGAAAGTAATAAGAGCTGGGTAGGAATAATACGTACCTGCCATTATATTTATATACCTACCCACCTACCAATCTACGTGAATAGATATTTTGATAATAAAAAATACAGGACCAAACGTGGACTACACAGCCAGTAATAAAACACAAGAATTGGTTAAATCAGCAAGCGAAAAAACAAGCTGCCGCTACAAGTTACGCAACACTTTTCCGACTGAATTTTCCCCCTGTACATTTCCACCCCTAGTTCATTTGTATGCCGCCAGGGCGAGGGGTGTTGAAGGGAGAGGGGGGGTGGTGGGTTGGGGGTTAATAAATCAATATCCCATTACTCCCGTCCTATCGAACATCGATATCAAATTTGGTTATTGGCTTTGGTGAAACCAATCGCAAGGCTTGCCGCGCCATTGTCTGCCCTTATCGCACTGTCATTAGAAGCGATATTCGGTTACAGTCTCAAGGTTTATCTGGGATTAATATGTCTCAGGTATCAAGATGACGGGGTGATACAATGGGAAAGGTAATTGGGTGCTCAGGACGATATTAGATGTTATCACTCACACCCTTAAAATCAGAACGCTGCCGTTATGAATCTAAAAAATATTAAGTCAACCTAGAACCAACACACATCAAATTTTTCTTGCATTATACAATGACACATAAAATTAATGAGAATTAGTTAGTTAGAATACTATGTTTTCTTAAATTCTTGTGATAGGGGTCGTTGATATTTTCTAGCCGCCTTTTCACTCAGGAATATAAGTTTTTTGTTTTTTTTATCTTTATTTTCTAACATAATAATATTATCTACATTAAAAGCTTCACGATTAAATTACTCATGCCTTATTTTTTCGGAAAGCGAGAGGCAAAAAGAAGCAGAAAACAAAGAACGAAAACCAATAGTTAATCTAGTATGTTATTACCTATTTCTCATCCTCAAAAGTTGTGTTTCAAGTCTTAACAAATCAGTGCTCTTTGAAATCTGGGAAAAACTACGTAATAACTATTTATGGGTGTCAAATTTTGAAACTGTTAATTCATGGTGGACCTCCATCTTAATGATTTAACAATAACAAATTTTTAACTTTATTCCACTACTTTTTTAGACCTGACCGGTTTCACTTTATGACGGGCATCTTCAGACCGGTTGACCACTAGTCCAATATTAAAAATTTGGTATTATTTAATAATTTATTAGTGATTTTTTAAGTGAGCTTAATTCATTTTGACTGTTTTCTAAATTCACGAATAGCACGCTCGCTATACCGTGTTACTTTTAATGTTTTAATCCTTACCGACATTTTTTGTTTTTTTTTTTTTAAGATATGTTGGATAAATCTATCCAATTAAACGCAACAGTAAACGTGGTGTGTGCTCGAATAACTCTGGAGCATGATTGGAATACTCTATAAATCTCCTCCATATGGAAATACCTAACAAGTCTGACTCGAGTCTTGCCCTGACTAGAGCCTGGCTCCGATTCTCTAGGTGGTGTCCAATTACGCCATTCAATCCCTTTAAAAGGTAAACGGTAATGATGTACGGCAGTGGACTAGTCCACAATACGCCAATAATAGGCTCTAGATATCTAAGGATTCGGATTATACAGATCTGGAGATACACGAGGTACATATTATAGATACGTCCTGAAAGCTTTTATCTCGGCCTGGGGATGCGTACCGGATACGGGCCTGGCAATCGAAAACCAATTATTTTATAAAAATAACGTCGGCCATGTTCGATTCCCGCCGTCGCATGTATAGACCGAGATACGGCAGCGTTTTCGTGGTCGTAAATATGGCGACACGTTCGGAATATGAATGATTTCTGATTTTTTCCTACCGTTTCCATATACGCACTCAATACATGCTGAGAAAGTATTGCATCCATCAAGCGCTGCATTGATTCTGCACTATTCATGTTTCCTATTATAAATCTGGAAGTGCGACAACGCGACGTTTCGCTGTTTGAATTTATGGCGGCTGGCGGCAAAAACTTGTTCATTGGCGGCAACATTCGTTAACGCATTTATTTAAATTAAATTAATAACGACTTAACAAGCTCGGAATTGTCGCTTTTGAATGTACGGCATTCGCCTAATGATCAATGACGCAACATGTATTCCGAAATCGGATGCAGTAAATAAACTGCAGCGAAAAGAAAATCTCAATCTCACAGCTGCATAATAGTGTAGCTGGACAAATAAGTCTTAAGCTTTTATCTGAAGCGGAATTATGAAATTCGAACAGCTTTGTTCCACCTGAATTTCTGTTCACGAATTGTCTCCGTTATGAGCTAATTGATAAATGCTTATTTATCTGCGAAATTAATAAAATAAAACAAACCAACTAACCATCACGACGTTATCCACAGGGGTAGGCGAATAGGATGAACCACCATCCACCTTTGTCTTCATATTATTATTAACATTTGTACATTATCTTATACTTCTGACCCTTGACATAAGCCGACTCAATTATTTGATTTACTTGATCGTGTCATATCTTCTTCGGGCGTCCCCAATTTCTTCAATCATTCATCACGCGTCATACATTCAGCTCATCCTCTTTTTTTCTCGCTTATCCTCTCTACATGCCAAAACCATGTAAACTTCCCTTTCTTAATCTTATCTTATTAATACGCTTACATCAGCCTCGCATTATTTTCAAATATCTTCAGTTTTAACACGGTCATAAGTGTTTTACCGCACATACGTCTCAGGGACTTAATTTTCACAGAACTTAGTCTACTTTTATCCTTCCTCTGCCAGTTCCATGCCTCACTGCCGTACATCAGGGTTGGTATAAGCACTCCATTGTGAAATACTAACTTCGCTTTTTTAAACATTTTTTTTTTAAATTTGAGTCAACAGCGTTCAGTCCTCCATTAATGGAGTTTCTCGCATTTACATCCAAAATATGACAAAACGTCATATATACTTTGTTCCACATTACTCAATTGTTTAAAAAGAAAAAAAAGGTTTCTACAACAGAGCATAACAATGATTTGATTAGGGAAAGAGTAAAAATAAAGTAATTTCGAAGAAAAAAATATTCTAATAACTTTACACATGTTAATAGAATTGTACATATAATAACTGTCTATAGAACCGTATATTTTAACAGTGAACTTATATAGCGCAATTTTGTGACAATAAACCTTAAGTGCGCTTCACACTAATATACCTAACCTAACATAATGTGATTTTATGTATATAAATTAAAACTATCTAAAATCATGATCATTATTATAAATCATGAAACAATATTCTTTAGATATGGTATAACGGTGCATTTGTTCACAACAGATAAAAAAACAATTCGCTACAAGCTAAGGGTGTAAAAATCCCAAAACCAAAAAAGGGAAATTATACTGAGGACAGTTAACGTTGAAAAACCTAAGTTTCTACCAGTGCCCTTGTGTGTACTCTACGCAATACATGCAGCTCAAAAATACGGGGAAATCCTCAGCCGTTCACTCCATTGTGTTTTTTTATTCGTTTATCCGGAATGTTCCGCCTCCCTCCGCAGTGAGTAAATATAATGAATCATACATAAGGCGGCGAGACGGCGGACCTGACACGACTCGTGGACGAAGTCAATCAATGGCATTGCTGTGGGGATGACAATCGGGGGACGGTCAGGCCGGACACCTGTTCCGGAATCAAATTGAAACTGGAAACCAATACGTCATGTAAAGGTTAAGAATAGTCCATATATTTTTTTAAATTTGGAACTACGCTAGTAGAACCTTTCTTTCATAAAATCAAATCCATAAATAGCAAAATTTTCTTTATTCACACAACTAAACTAGCCCATTAGCAACTCAACTCACCAGTATAATAGTATCTTTTCTTGCAATGATCCGCGATCCTCAATCCTCCATCTACTGTTAAACAAAAATTGTCATTTTTTCACAGCCAGCGACAAATTTAAATATCACTTAGATTATTTAAACTATAGCTTAAGGTATTTAAACAGTTTTAGAGTAAATTTTGCCATAGCTTTTAAGTTTTATAAAGCGCCCTTGAGGTGATATTTCGCAAAAAATGGCGCTTTATAAATTAGACTAAGTATTATTATTATTATCTGATGCCTGAAGCCAGTGGAGCTATAGAATCCCTTTGTCGGTGATTTTGTTAGGTTGTAGGGTATGGGGCAGATAAAAAAGAAGTGGATTGTTAGGATACACTAGGTTTTTCGATTATTTCACTATCTTGACTGCGAAACCAGAAATCACGGTTTTAAATAAATTCTATTTTATTAATATGAAATTTGCGGCGCGTTCTAGAGTGGTGGTGAAAGACCACCATTCAGAATCGGAAGGTTGCTTGAAATGGATAAGGATAAAAGCCAGGTGCTCCCCAACCTTTCTCTTTCCCCTCTCCTTTACTTTTTTCAGCCTCAGAACATATTCTAATCGGGAATGCCATAGTCCCCCTGGCTTCACGGTTGGGAACAGTTGGGACTCTTCTTCAATGTTTACTATAAAAAAGCTATATATTATGAGATAACTTAAAAAATAATAAATGTACAATACCTTTGAGGTCATTTTTCACAAAAACAGCGCTATACAAACTATCCAACATTTTTTTTATTACTATTACGATTTTGTCACAAAACATGGCTGAAATAATTTGAGGTTCTGATGCTAAAATATTGTCTCCTACAAACGCGATTCTTGTTCTTTGATGAGAAAATCTTTGCCACGGTACAAAGGTAAAAAACTACATTTCAGTAAAAAGAAATCTCTTAGTGAAAAAAAAAAACATTTTCCCAGGTTTTAAATCCGCGATCTTTGGGTTGAGAGCTTTTTGTAGGCTTAAGGTGGCACGCTCTCATATATATTTATTCACGAAAGGCTGGCAGGTAAAAAAATTTCTAATCACGATCGAAATGCTGATGAAAGATGTTATTATCTATTGAAGATAGAAGAGACTTCTCTTCTCCCCTTATGTTAAGATAAGAATCTCACGATTTATGAATTCATAAATACGAACCTTCTTATTTACCGAGTTTTGTTACATCCTATCTCCTAAAGCGCCATTTTTTCCAGGAAGGTGGATAAGAAAGAAGATATACCTACCTAAATATTGCTTCCTGCAGTAAATCCTGTGAAGCATAGGTAGCATATCGTCGACGGAAAGGCAAAAGAGCTGAAGCGCCATTTTGGGATGTTTGCCCACAAACTCTTGTGTTTTTTTTGTTTTACAATAAAATTCTTAATTTTCAGTACCTGGTTGGAATTTGAAAAAAAAAGTTAACTAAGGTAACTCAATGCTCTCACTGAGTTACATAAATCGACAAAAAGCTTAAAAAAACTCCCAAACTTTTGTCCCTTGAGTCAAAACTTCTCCCAAATGGTAAATATATTTTGGATGGCCACACATGTCTTCAGAATCAAACGAGAGTCGGAGCATTCGATGCAGAAAAAATAATTGATCAAAACTGCATATTTGACTCATTTTGACCAAAGCGTCGCTTGGGCCTTATTGCTTTTCCAGTGACGATTTGACATTATTTACCCGGGTTTTATAGTGGCATTATGTTAGTTCAAAGTCAATTGTTTGACGAGCCGCAACTGACAGTTTCAAAACAGAAAATTATTTTCAGGTCTATCACGGAACATTTTTAAACTAATTCTTGCTGAGAAGCATTTTCTCTTTTCTTTCTGAATTTAAGGCTGTTTCGGGGGTGGGTAAAATCACGCGAATATGTATGAAGCTCGCCATCTTTCTATTGTAAGAAATGTTTCCATTATGTATTTTGCTGAATCAAGGCGGAGCGTCCGTTTGAAATGGCGTATTTGCGTTATTTATTATCGTGTTTATGAAGACCGATTTTTTTTAGAATTATTTTTTCACCTTTATCTAAAAATAAATAATATATGTCGAGCGACTTTTTACTTAGCACTGTGATACTCATGACAAAAGATAGACTCCATTAAAATATCTTGTACCAATGTCACGACTTTCCAAAACAGGATACAATTTAGTAGAAAGTCAATTTCGAGTCGTTTGGAAAGTAGATAGTTACTCAAACTTAAAATTTAGTTTTGTTTTGATATTTGGATGATACAAAATGTAAGAAGTAGAATGAAGTCTTGTTCTATTTTCTATCACTAAATGTATATATATATATAAACGCTATAGATCATGATAGAAATGATGCCACGAGCTAAAAATATGTTAGCGTTCACTTGCTGTTTAAGTTAACAGATTCTCTAACTAACTAACTAACTAAACATCACGCCGTTTCTCCGCAGGGGTAGGCAGATAGGACAAACTACCATTCAACTCTGTCCTGGCACACACTCTTTGATTTATTCAAATTCATACTCTTCTATTATTATTCTGACTCTTCACATGGCCCGACTAGTATTTGATTCACTTAATCGTGCCATGTCTTTCTCGGGCGTCCCCGACTTCTTCTTCTATTCACTTGTACATCGTATATTCTTTTCACACTCTGTTCTTTGTTCATTCGTTCTACGTGCCCAAACCATCTAAGCGTCCCTTTATTGATCCTCTTCACTACGGTTACATCAGCCTTGCTTTTTGTCCAGATATATTCACATTTCTTCTCGAGTCTCAATTTTTTTTGTTTATATTATTAGCGGAACGATGTTTCATTTTACCACTGTAATTTCTTATAAACATTATTTTTCCTTAATTCTCAATTTCTTTTCACCAAGTCCAACATTCTCTTCGATAGTAGAACTGCCGTGTAAACACAAACCCCTTTGCAAACAAAGAAACACGCCATTCAGTACAAGGAATGATACAAATTATGTAAATACATTTACATTAATAAGGCCCTTACATATCTTATAAATGACGAACCACGTACCTGTGTCTCAAAAAGACCCCGCTTAATTGGACGTTAAATAAATTCATAGAATATTAAAGACTTAAGCGAATACAATTATTGCTGTCTTAATTTTCCGACGGCCATCATTTTCAGAATAATGATGGCAATCATAGACGTCTGCAATTAGACTTGGAAAATTGAATGGAAAATTATTTATTGCCCTCCTCGTTATGTTTTTCGATTTTATATTCAATCTAAATTTACCTTCTCCAGATACTAACAATTTTGTTTTCTTCTTTTAAAATGTTCTTTTTTTTACATTGAAACAGGTGATCTCAGTGGTTAAGTGGTAAATTCCTTGGTCCTGAATCTAATAAGTTCGGGTTTGTCTCTCGTCGTTGGCTAAAAAATAGTAGATATATATTTTTTTTAAATTGTTTTTTTCACGTGGAGAATTCAAATAGGTATTGTACACATATTTACACATCATCTCAGAGTGAAAGATACTCTTAATATTACCCTGGTGGAATTCCGTTATCTAGAACCAAAACGTAGTTAAAAGAGACTTTTTCTAAATGTAACTTTTCATTCACCTTTCTCTCCTTTACTGCCTTCTGCTTGGAACTTTTTTCGGTATTAGAAAACTTTAAATAAACAATCTATAAAAAAAATTATAACTTTATATTAATTAATGAAAAATAGCCAAACATTTTGTTTGTGTGCGTAGTCTATCTATTAGTTAAAGTTATTTTATTGGCTTTTAAAGCGGCTTTTAAGTGACACTAATATGTAATGACAAAATAACGAAATTATTTTGATAATTTATAATCGCATGCAGTGGGTAATTCCTTCACAGAAATAGTAGGTATATTCAACTGCACTGAGTCTAGTTACAAGAAGGCTATAATAGCATACCTCTTCCAAAAATAATGATGTTAATTTGATATTAATAGTTAAAATAATTATAATAATGATCTTTAGGATAAATATGAAACAGAAAAAAGCTAGAAAATAAAAAGATAACGGTCGCGTCACCTTTTATTTTCTGGCTTTTTCTGTTTCATATTTACATTAAAGATAAAATATTTAATATTATTTCAATAATAATATCAAGTTTAATAAGCATAAAAGCTTTAAAGATTATTTTAATTAAATAATGTTAACTATTTCGGTGTAACATATCTAGTAACTTATTTATGTTTTAGTGTGCTAATTATTTACTCCATGTTATTTCTATGTCAATGTTATTTTATATTATCTATTGCACAATTATGTAAAAGCCCATAAGGTCGTATATAATGAAATAAATAAACAAATAATTATCAATATAAGAGTGCTAATGCAATGGGCTGATAGAGTTTTCTAACAAACTAACCATCACGCCGTTTCGCCACAGAGGTAGGCAGAAAGAACAGACCACCATACAACTCTGTCTCGGCACACACTCCTTGTTTCATTCACACTCATACATAGTCTCAGACTGTTATTCTGACTCTTCACATGGCCCGATTCTTGTATTGGATTCACTTGATCGTGCTATGTCTTCCTCAGGCGTACCCGACTTCTTCTTCTATTCGCTTTCGCATAATATTTTTTTTTTTCACACTCAGCGTTCAGTCCTTCATTAATAGAGTTTTCAGCATTCACCCTTCTTTCAATATCCTTCAATCAGCCTTTCCGTCACTCGTAAACATACTTCCTAAATACACAAAATCATCCACTTGCTATATTGCACGCTGTTCTTGTAATCTTTCTTTCAAACGCCATAACTTTGAACTAACTTACATTCATCATCAACTCATTTTGCATACATACAAATAATTAGTTTTCATCTAAAAAAATAGAGAGATATTTTAAAATTCAATTACTAAGTTCAGCTACTTTTTTGTGTACTTCATCCTTACTCAATTAGAATTTTCAATACAGTAAAATATGTTTAGCGGCCATTCCTGTATATTGATCCGATTCACCTCACAGAAGCCAGATAGCATTTCATTTGAATCATAGCTCCATTCCGTTGAAAGCCCGTAATTCAACAGAGTGCATAAAGTTTAAAATAATTGCCATTGTCGGAAGTTGCAATGGATATAAAATTGCATCCGCAGTAAATTATAAATTACACATCGGAGTGTATGTAATTGAGGGCTTGTTTAAACTGCTGGGCCACGAACAAACAGTGCCGGCCATAACAATAGATGCATTGGGATAAGCCACAGCGAGAACGGACCCAAGTGTGAAGTACGCTTTCCGAACGTAATTTCAGCAAAATTATTAAACTGGGTTGAAAGTTCAATTAACTCTGATGAAGGGGCAACCCTACTCGTAAATTGGGATTTAGCATCGACCACTTGGAGGATGGGGGTGTTTGTTTTGCCATACAATTTTTTATGGGTGTAAATAATTACATTGTGAACGTAATCGAATCTTCGAACTACTTGCTTAGAAAAAAAACATGATTTTGAAAATGTATTTATAAGTCAGCACCTTAAAAACACGCTTTTTTGTTTTCTAGTACCACCAAAACTATAGATTATTTATCTGCCTATTTTTTACGAGTAGTTAGAAAAATGTCTAATGTTTCCAGTCGATGTAACTTTTTAAATTGTGTTTGAAATGCATACTGGAATTTCCGCCTAATTGCTGGTTTTAAGACTGCAAATTTTACTGATATTTCAGTTTGTTTTTAATAGAATTTAAAAGATTACAGTTAAAAAATGTATTTACTGAAAACCTCAGACGTTTTTCTAACTAACCGTAGAAAAATTGCATTTCTAGTGTTGCTTTATAAAAAATTCTACATTTTTTTACCGTATATCGTCGCCTGAAGAGAAAAAGGACTGAAACACCATTTCGGTAAGCTTACACCAAGTTTAGAGCGCTTTTAAGTATGTATTTTTACAATAAAATTCATAAGTCTTCAGTACCTGGTTGGATTTTGATAAAAAAGTTAACTCAGGTAACTCCATGCTCTCACTGAGTTACCTCAATCGACAAAAAGTTGAAAAGGTCCCAAACTTGTGTCGCTTGAGTCAAGCTTTCTCCCGAACGGTAAATATATTTTAGTTGGCTGAAAAGCCACAAAAGTCTTAAGAATCAAACGAGAGTCAAAATATTCGATGCTGAAAAAAAAACTGATAAAAAATGCATATTTAACTCATTTTGGACCAAAGTGTCGCTTATGCCCTTTTGATTTTTAAGACTCAAATGTCCTGCTATAATGAGTGGACTATTATAATACATACACATTTATAAATAAACTTTTTCACATCGAGTGATTTTCATTGTGTAAAACAAAACCTTTTTAATATACAAACAATACATGTTTCAGTACAATCCGTAGAATGCTCGAATTGGTAAGATTTTCAAAAATTCTTAATTATTCAACAACTCTTGATAAACGTGCTCATGGCACGGAATTCTGAGATCACACTTAAATGCTTTTAAATTACAAAAGATTCAGCATTTCTCAAATAAAATGACACGCTACAGCGTCTGAAATGTCCGCCGAGAAACCATCATTCCCGAGTAGGTAAATGCCCCGAGATGCATGTGGCCGGTAGAAAATAACATATAATGTGGCCGAAAGCTGGGCCAGAGCTTTCGGCGCCGAATGCCGGAGAGAATGCCATTTTTTCTCCCCGAAGGAGACGCGGTGCGTACGGGAGATGTCATCTCGGCCGACAAGTCGAACTGGAACTAAATTCCTTTTAATTAGCCGAATCGTAGGCGCGGCGAGGCCCTTTGACAAACTAAGTTTACTACGTGCGAATATGGTCATGAAATTTTATTTATTTGCAATTTGTGCAGTAGCGCGGAATAGCTCGTCTCTAAATTGAGATTAACCTTTATGCGACTGAAAGGGTACTCGGGTACCCTTTTCCGTTTTCAACACAGATTTTTTTAATGTTCCAGTGGGTCTAACCGGCTGAAACTTCCTGACTTCTCCACAATAGTGAAAATAAACATGATCGTTAAATATATGCGGAGGGTGGTATGTGAGTGGAGAACGCTTAAGAAAAACTTACACCTTGTGATGACTGAAAGGGTACCCGGGTACTCTCATGTGCTTTAATTTGATTTTGAAACTTTTCCATTTTTTTTTAATATTTTATTTTGTTTAGGAAATCATACAGTTGTTTAGAAAATTTTACAAATAAAGTGATTACTGTGTTGCATTAACCAGTGAACTTTCCGTTAATAATGTTTTTTTTTAAACTAAAATGGAGAATGAAATATAACAAAATAATAATAACAATTTCAGAATTAAAACAAATAAGAATTATATCTATGTATGAAGTTGTCCATATTAATTAATCATTTTATCTTATTTTAAATGATAAATATGATGTATTTTTGTATCAACTGCATCCTTAACACTATTTTTAATCACCTACTGAATTAAAAACCCCAAGAGAAGATGGTACTGGGTGAAACTCCCACCCACTTCCCCAAGTCTTGAACTGAGTCGAGATGTATTACGTCATAAAAGTGGTCCAGCAAATTATATACTGTAAAATAAACCTTTATATCAATTTTATAAAGGTGCAGTTTTATTCAGTCACATAAGGGTTAATTAGACCCCAAGCGTTTACTCGCGTCTCAGTAATCATTATACCTTTTCTCTCATTGCGTATTGTGCATATCCACTCCGAAAATAAACAAATTTGATTAAATTATCGTGTTTTTTTTAATTACCTATACGGCTTTGCGAATGCATCTTTTCTTTTTATGGGGTGTTGATTTTTATGTCTTCGACGCCGTCGGCATTTTTGTCTGCAATTTGATTGCCGGATTAATTTATTGCGCCGCGAAGTAGGTTTATTTTATGTCTTAATAATTTCCAAAGCCAATCTTTTATGTTCGGTAATGTTGTATGGCCATATTTAATTATAGATTCGGCGTTAATGACTGGAAATGAATACTGAGTGAAACAGAAGTAAAATACAAACAATGTTTACGAGCTGGCGCTATAATGAGAAGTTAATATGTATTTCAGCTTATATTATTATTAATATTATATCTTTTGGCTAAATCTTTAAGTTTATTATTTTAAGAAAAGGTTAATTATTATGGAGGTTCTCACGCTTTGTCAATTGGGTGCATTTAATTTTATTTAAAAAAAAACGTAGAAACCCATCACTTTGAGGTAAAATGTATTTAAAAAAAAAAAAAAAATGACTTTGTATTAGACTTCAAGACCACGAATATTATTTTGATTTTTATGGCTTTTCGCTTGGCCTAACCATCATTAGGGTAAAAATTTGAACTAAACAAAAAAATACAAAGTTTGCGGTTATACGAGTATATACATAGAGAAGGAGAACCGTTGCTCATATTCTCTACAAAAATGGTCATGGCAACAAGCTTAAAAATTTAGAAGCACTAGAAATAAAGAAAGCCATTAACATTCATATTCTTAATAAACAATTAAATTTGTCCAGTAGTCCAATATTAGGTATATTACTTATAAACTCATACGAATTCCTATTATTCCTTAATCACCTTCTCAGTTGACGTTTTGTCTCTTTCAATTCATCCTATCTGTTTATTTTTCTCCGTTCCTTTGTTATAATTTAAATGTTATTCTATTGTTTTCTCTTTGTTTTGTTATTTTATTTTAAATTTTGTTCTCCCTCTGTATGTGTATATAACCGCATACTTCGTATTTTTGCGTAGTTTAATTTTGCTCCTTGATGATGCTGGTCGGTCCTAAAAAATTAAATAATATTTCTGGTCTTATAGAAAGTTATTTAAAAAAAAAATGATCAAGTTTGTTTATAATTTTTCAGTTTGTCCAAAATATAATAATGGTAATAAAATATATTTTTGAAAAAACAGAAATTTAACGTGTATTGGATGTGCATGCAACTTAGCAACAATTTGTTGATAATCATCGTCATGATTTTTTGGCGGCACGGCTGCTAGAAGGAGGAGTAAAAAACGTCGGCTGCGCTATATCGCATTTTTGTCATCTTCCACGGGCCATCGTTATATGAGACACGTAGTTATTTCTACCTCTTGCGACTCATGCCTCCAGGAGCCCGTTCTTTCTGCCGAGTTTTTTCCCGGTCGCATTTCAGGCCGCGAGGAGCTTTTTGTCGAGCGAGGAATGGAAAGTTGTTTTGCTTTAATTTATTTTCCTCCAGCTCCGCTTCCTTTTCTGTAACGCTTTTGAAGATCATTAATTAACAGCGCTTTTATTTTCCGCTTACATCCGGTGAATAAAGTCAGACATCGGCAAAAATGATACAACGCAACTTGCAAAATTCGTGTTGCAGCCGAATTTCAATTTCGCGATTAAGTGCACACTGTAAAATTAACATGAAATTCCGTTAAATAATTTAAAGTATTAAAATGCATAAGATCAATGACTCCACACTATGTGGCACGTTTCTGATGATTCTTTGTTAGTACAAAATCCTGATTATTCATCGCTTCGAACCAGCGTGTAAGCTCGAGGATCTGGACCGTACAACCTCGCAGCTTAATTTGCATATTATTATTTCATGGTTCCGACTCACATCATAATATTGAACCAATTTATTCATAAATCCTGTTTCTCAAATTAAACTTCAATTACCCACCTCAAAAATCTACTTGAAGCCTCGAACATGGTACGGACAAATTTAAACCGGTACGAGCATATAAAGTTCCTATATACTTAATTGAGTGAACGTGAGATTGTATATGAACTCGCGTCCACGTATAAAAAGCTCTCCTATAATCAAGGCTTTGACCAATGCCTCGTCATTTCGTCTCTGCCCCTTTGGCTAGGGCGGGGGGAAGGGAGGGTGGGTTGAGCCTCCGTGATTATACCAAGACCGGGCGATGTTGAAAATCGCAATTAAGATATTATTTTGCGATTCGCGTATTACAATTTGGCGTGTAGTAGGTACATGGCATGTATATTATATCTACACATATATGAGAGCTTTACTCACACTCATACAGGTTCAGGCGGGGAGGCGAGCGGCCTCGGGCGGCGATCGATTCACTGAAAATTCCAACGGGACCCATGTTGTATTTATTAAAGGCACAAACATATAAAAAGCATCTCTGCTGAAAAATTAGAAGTCTTTTAAATGGTGTTTTGATTAAAAGCTCGTTTAAAATTTACACTACAACATCCCTCAATGATTTCAAAGGGTTTTCAAATAAACATTTAAGAAAATAAATACCTAGAAATAAACATTTAAGCTTTGAACTCAATTGGTAATTACTTCAACAATTTATTAACTAAGGTTTTTTTTATCTTTGTTAATATCTTATTCTAATTCATTACTGAAACTGTACACTGTAATAAACCTGAGGGTAACTAGTTGTTTAGTGAGAGATGTGGGTTATAAATTTACAATTTCATCAAATTAGTACAAGCCATTTGAAAGTCCAATAAACAACGCCTCAAACATTTCGCTAACCTTTAGTATTCCAGCCATGGCCCCCAAAACAATACGAGCAATACGTAATGTACCTTTAATAAAATTTATTTACTTCACCGTAGTTTGTGGGGTTGGATCTATCGACGTGTAATAAATACAGCGGGTTCAATGTTCAACTCCTGTACAAAGACAAACTTTCAACTACCATACTGTACCAAAGGTTCAAATGAACATAATATATATAAATATATACATCTCTGTGTTTATATACACCCTAGTATGGGTTCAGTATGTAAGTGAGTACTTCAGGGTAGATCTGGATCGAGTTTCTGGGATATTTACGAACGCAAAGCAGTGTAGGTATTTACTGACAAGCTTCCATTGCTAGTTTTGCCAATGAAAATGTCGAACACTGTATATCAACGGCCGGTGGCGGCGTATAGCTTCTGTATACGGTAGCGATATGCTGATACACCGGCTACTATTTTACATACCAACACACTTAACCAGTTTATATTCTAGTTGTACGCTTTTTTTAAATATGAAAGCACATTATCTATGTTTCCTTCCTCATTTAAGTGAGAATGTTAACAAAAAAAGAAACATACGTTGTAATTTTACTTCAAAACATTTTCGTAAATAATATTTAAATATGCCTTAGAGATATAAAATATATGGGCGGTTAGTAGCTAAGTGAAGGCTAAGAAGCTCCCACCCCAGCGTCGTGGGTTCAATTATTTTTTAAGTTATTTTATTATCTTGCTAATAATAATAATAATATTTGTATAGCGCCGTTTATGTGAGAAATTACCTCTAGGGCCTTGTACAGATTTTTTTAATACTATTAGTTATTAATTCCTAGCTTAAAGAGAAAATATACAGGATCACACCTACCTGGCAGGTCCCATCACATAGACACACTCGAAATAACTTTAAAAACAACATACTAACATACATAGTAATCCCAATGAGTTATAAAAACTCACTCTGGGACAAAAAAATTAAATAATAGATGATTTACAACAATAATACAATACAGAGAAATCAAATTTATACATTTACATAAAAAAAATACAGCACGAAAAAATGGGGTAATCAGTGTTATGAAAAAATACAACTAAATTATAAATAGAAACAAACAGAAAAAAAACTTGAAATACAGTGAATAAAGATGTTTTTACTCTACCGGAAAAAAAAAACTGAGTAGAAAAATATGTATTTTCGTTTTTCAATAAATTTATAAAGCATTACATTGATTTTTTTATTAGGTTAACTGTTATATTTATCTGGAAGCAAGTTATATAATTATTGCTTATATAAAAATTCTTATATTAGCTAAGTCCTTAGTCCTTGCACAAGCAAAATTTTCCGCTTATAATGATAGTATATGGATATTTTTGTCTTTCTTATTAAAAAAATATATATTTGAAAACACTACTTTAATTGAGATTAAGGTCTTAATGCTTTTTATGTATAATTGTTGTGTGAGTAGGTACTAAACTTTTCCAGCGATTATGCTTGTTGTTAGATCAGAGTATTTATTAGAAAGTTATTTCCCAGCAAGTATTCTGAATGTCTGTTGCTATACTTATGCAAAATGTTGGTATGTTTAAATACAATCAATATCTAAGTTCACAAAATCGTTAAATACCTAAATTTCAATTCAATTCACATAGACGGCCTCCATAGACGAGTGGTAAGACGCTCGACTACGAATCCAAAGGTCGCGGGTTCAAAACTGGCGTGCGCCAATAACTTTTATTTGATTAACATGTGTCATAACACATTTAATTCATATAAAAATAATATAAAGTATATTTGCGGCACGTTCTAGAGTGGTGAAAGACCACCATTCAGAATCGAAACGTTGCTTGAAATGGCTTTAGCCGTGTTTGGTGACCAGATCTGAATAGCCAGGTACTTTCCAACCTTCCTCTACCCAATCTCCTTCCTTTCTTCACTACCTTCAGCCTCACAACATACCCTGTTTGGGGATGCCATAGACTCACTGGCTCTAGACGGTTGAGAGCAGTTGAAACTCTTGTGCGGTATTCATATAAAAAATAAAAAAAATATATATACAGTTTTATTCTTTCCAAAAGAAAAAATATATTTTAATCGTCAAGTTGCCATAGCTCTAGATTTATGAGGCTTGTTTGTTTGCGGTATATTTTCACCTTTCTCGTGGTACAAAAACCAAATTAACCTCCCCTGTCAAATGTGTACACATTTTAGTTATGCGTGTGGTTCTACCTCGGTAAACGATTCTTGCACTTGCTTGTCAGATGATAAAACATGACAACAATCACTACCCTCCCCCCAGTTGAGGTGGGACCATATAGCAGTGGCGAATCGAAATAAGTAATTAAATCATTTTTAGTATCATTAATTTCACAGACATCATTATTGAAATCTAACTCGCCGCATAAATCAAATTACAACCGCTGCAGTACCTACCAATATATTCATCAATAATTCCAGCATTAATCTAGTTTCTTCTTTGACCTCATATATTACGGGCAATAATGCAAGACTGATGTAAACGTAATGCGTAGGATCAAGAAAGAGACGATTAGATGTAGAGATAATGAACGAAGTAAGGAGTGTAAAAATAATATATGACGCAAAAGTGAATATAAGAAGACGTCGGAGACGATTGAGGAAGACATGGCGCGATCAAATGAATCACACACTTGCCTTGGGTCAAGTGAAGAGTAAGAATCACAGAAGAGTATGTGTAAATGCGAATGAAACAAAAAGGGTGTGCCGAGTCAGAGTTGTATGGTGGTCCATTACCTACCTAACCTACCCCTAATAATAATAATAACAATGAACTTACATAGCGCAGTTTTGTGATATTTCACCTCAAGTGCGCTTCATCTAAATCAATTATGCTAATAAGACTAACTAACAAGGAGAAAATTGTATTTAATATGCATACAAATTATAAACTGTCTAAAATCATGATCGTTATTATAAATCATGAAAGAAAAAGGTTCGTATATGGGTATAACAGTGCATGTGTCCATCATCGGATTAAAAAAACAATTTACCAGAAGCTAAGGCATAAAAATTTAGATGAAACGTAAGAATTAATGTTAACATATTTGTCAAATCTAAGAAGAGGAAATTAGATTGAGGACCGTTTATATGTTGAAACTTAAAATATTAATATTCTAGTATTATAAGTAAACGATTCTAAAAATGCAAACAGTGTAAATATAACAAGTAACAAAAGAACATCCCAGTGGTGATGGTTAGTTGGTTTGTTACTTTTTGGAAATTCTAGTGTTTTACTTTCAAAATGGTAAATATTCAATCACCAAATGATTTATAATAATTAATCAATGAGGCGGAATTTTTAGTGCCTTTTTTGTGTAAGAACATCACCTCAAGGATGCTTAGTACCTACTTGTTACTTTGTTCGTATTGCTGCAGAAAATTGTGAATATATGACATTATTTATTTATTTTACACGTTCAAAACATATAGGTACTAAAAAAAAATCAATGATTTGCGAAATGGAGCTGCAATATGAAGTTTAAAAAAAACGGTCAATGAAGAATAATATTTAATTTTTTTTTAGTTAGAATTAGATTTGATAGTAACTTTTTTCAAGCAGAAAAAAGTCTGGTGAGTAATTAATTCATCCTCTCTCGGGCGCAAATCGAGTCTGATTCGTCCCTCTTCTTGCCATAAACCTGCCAATCGCTACTAGTCCTGTGTTTGCACAACCCTGTTTGGACGGGGGTGTCGGACACATACATACATCAGGCTTAATTCCGAGTCCGTGTCGTGGCAGTACCTACCCTCTACCTGCTTCCTGTCCCTCTACCCTTCTACCCCTCTACCCGTCCGCCCACCTACCTGTCTCACTTTCATATTAATCTCTCACGTCCGCATATATTACCCAACGTGCGCTCAGATTAAATAGACCAACGTACGTGTGAAACCAACATTTTGAGCGAATCACCTACTAGTTAATATGTACAAGTAAGTTATAAAATAATACATATCTGGCTGTGGGCTTCATAAGGTTTCATGCTTTAGGTTTTTTCCTTACTTGTATCTTTACAACTCAATGTCCTTACGGACTACTGAAAACCACATACTCATTGTCATAAAATATTTGTTGTTCTTTTGTTACTTGTTACATTTACACTATTTGCATTTTAAAAATTGTTTCCTTATAATACTCATTGAATATTAAGGTTTTTAAGTACCTACATGTTGACTGTCCTCAATGTAATTTTCTTTTCTTTGATTTAACAAATATGAATTCATACGTTTCATATAGATTTTTATACCCTTAGCTTCTGGTAAATTGTTTTTTTAATCTGTTGATGTACACATGCACTGTTATATCCAAATCTGAACCTTTTTCTCTCATGATACAGATGTTAGATAGTGTTAATTTGTATACACACTATTTATTATTTTCTTCTTGTTAGTTAGTCTTATTAGCATGAAGTGCACCTGAGGTGATATATCACAAAACTGCGCTAAATAAGTTTACTGTTATTATTATTTGTAAAATGAAATTATTTTAAACAACTTCACTATATCAATGTTCAACATATAAATAATACAATCAATAGTTGTTCTGAAAAAGTTTCTCTGCCTAAATATAATATTTCTTTAGGAATCGAGTATTTTTTGCAGATAATAACAAACATGGTAAATAAGGGGCGAGAAAGTCCAGGAAAGCGGACGCTATTTAAAAAAACGGTTTCAAACAATAGCACTACATGTGACGGTAAAAATAGGTCATCATAACAAAAGCTTTTTATAGTATAATGAAGTTAAAACGGGAGCTTACAGGTATCTGTCATAAAATATAAAACAGTTGCGCAAAAAAGTGACAAAAAATGCATCCTAAAATAGAAAGTTTCAAATCTTTAAGTAAAGCAGTTTCATACAACGTCATAAAACTTTCACATTTTTAAGAATTTGACTACACTGCGTTGCTATTGTGTGTAATGTGAAAAAATGCAACCTGTTTTTGTAAAGGAATTCGTGCACCTGAGAGGGGACACTTTTTTAAATAGAAAAAAAAAACAGTTGTGTTGAAATTCAAGGCAAGATCGCACGGTAACTTGACGAAAATTAAGTCCACGTTCCAAATAACAGTGTTCAACAAAGAAATAAAAAAAAAAGTCTACCAACGCTTTCACCCAAATCATAATTTTATAATTTTTTTATAAAATTAAACGAAACTAAAAAAACGTTGGGTTAGGTTAGGTTGTGTGTATGTAAAATGTACCTATTTAATATACATATTATCTTTGAGAAGATTGTCTATAAATGATTACTAAATAACTTAGTTTCGTTCAATTATTATACATTTTTTTTATTTACAACTTTTTTTTGTTGCCCACTAGAATTTTCAAAACATATTACATTACAACCTCTTGCAGATTAAAACGTTTAATTTTTTAAAATTACATTATGATGTGTTTTGTTTTAAATATTTATGTTTTTTAATTTTTTTACTTACCCTGAAGATGTCACAAACAAGTGACGAAACTAGATGGCTACGAAAAAAAAAAAAAATTTTGTTTTATGTTATGAAAATAATGTTTGGTAAAAAGTAAATAAAACAATGATGTTTAGTAATTATCAAAAATTACTTAGTTTAATTTGATTCTTAGTACATTTTCCACAAAGTTCTGCCCAGCAATATCTTTAAGTGAAAAGCATAAAAGGTTGAGGTATATTCTTTCTTCTCGTTTGCCGTTAGAATAATGTATGAAGTAGCTTAACATTTAGATATAGCAGTGTTCTTTGCGAAGTTATTTGAATAATTTATACAATTCCTGGGTTGTAGCCGATTGCATA
The DNA here is from genome assembly GCA_022651775.1 of Drusus annulatus. Taxonomy (NCBI): domain Eukaryota; kingdom Metazoa; phylum Arthropoda; class Insecta; order Trichoptera; family Limnephilidae; genus Drusus; species Drusus annulatus. The sequence continues at coordinate 1,738,918 of JAGWCC010000006.1, forward strand.
AACGGTAAACAGGCCATACTTCTGATCTTGTTTCGTGGCTTTCTTCTTATAGAGTTTCAATGATTTATTTCCTTACCAACAAAGGAAAGCCCATTTAAATAAGTGCTTTACTTCGATAAATCAATACGGGTTGTGAATCTATTAAAGTACCCTAATAAATACTACCATATTTTCAAATATTTGAATTCTAATCAACTTGTTTTTGGTCGGAGCAATAACGTCATTAATTTTGAGATTATCAAAATAAACCAGAACGCACGCTTCAATCGTTTTGTGTTTTCGCACGGCAGCATTTTTGCTGTGAATTTTAAATTTACTACCGACTGTTCTTGCTATCGCTGTTCAGAAATCGACCGCAATAAGCACGGAGGCATGTTCTACTAAACCACGTAAATGCATATTATTTACCTCACTGACGACCGTAAATCACCCACAACAATAAACACGTGATATTACTAAAGTACCGGCGACACTAACCGTAATTAAAAAATACAGCTTTTTTGTAAGTTCGTCGAATAATAAATTAAAATCGTCTTAGATCATATGACGCACGCCTTAATCTCTTTAATATTGATGCACTTAAAACTAGAAGGCAAATAACTGATTTAATATGTTTAAAAAAAAATATTCACGGTCATCTCGATACTACAGTATGTCTTAGCAGTATTGAAAAAATGTACCTAATTATTATTGTTTAAGACGCCATAGCACATTCCACCCGAGTACATTCAGAAATAATATTGCCCACTTTAGCCCCTTGTCTCAATAGTGAAGACTATATAATAAGATAGATTGTGCTAATGTCGACATTTTGGTCGATGATTTATTCAATTTAGAAAATGCAATTTAAAAATGATTGGGCTAATTATATTATGTATCACCCTTTTCTCTATTTGTTTATCTTGCTTTTATTTATATTATATATCACTGATTGAATTTCTATAATTTTATATTTGATGTATCCTCTGTATTTGCAATTTTTTTTAACAATTATTGTACACTAACTGAGTTTTTTATAACTGGATTATTTTCACGTAAGTAAAAACATCTGTTAAAACCCAGTAAAAATAAACAAATAAAATAAGTAACATTTGACATCACTATCGTTTCATCGTGTTTTGTATGACCTAAAGATATATTAAACATAATGATACTACACCTATTTTAATATGTTAAGCTTAGCCATAAACGTGAGTGAAAGGCCTTATTTTAGAAATCTTAGACAAAGAAACTCCATTCGAGACATCTTCTAACTGTTTCTAGACACTTGCGAAAATATGCAAGAAGCACGACAATTTAAACATGCGCATAAATTCACAACAACTGCTTTCTGCAAAACTTAGAATATGCGAATCTGCTTCCTGCTCATTCGATTCGCTTCTATCAATTTAGATACCTACGTTATCAATAAATCTTTTGAAAAATTAAAAACACTTTATTTATTTGCATTTTATTTAAATATTGAGTCCACAAACCCCGCTGAAACTTAAAATTCAAACGCTAATCGTCAACTAATCAATTACTACTTTTCCAGAAAAAAATCTCTGCATTGGTAATAACTAAATATATTTTAATCCCATCTACGGCTTAGTTGTTTAATTTACAGCTACGTGTTTTGGTGCATCGCTGATTTATGACCGAACTAATGCATCCCAACGCAAAAACTGCGCAGTTTTTTATCCGTTCGTGGAATTGCTCACGATGCTTTATTGGCCTTCGGAAACTTGCAAAAACTCCGCGAATTTAATTGCGTGTACCTAGAAAAATAAATCCAATATTAATTTGTTTTTTATCTTTTTGTTTCAGGTAATACCATTGTGGACCATTTGAATTTCGAATATCTTTCACCCTGAAATATTCTTAAGCAGGGGTAAGTTTTATTATGATTTCATAGGATCTTATTTGATTAAATTCAAAGGTTCTTTGAGGGTTGTTTATAATGATTCTATTTGTCTGTTTAGTTAATCAATTGTAAGTGGAAAGTAAAGCAGTCCAATATATTTCACATCCCCCTTCAATTCTTTCAACTGTTTCCACAAAAAGCTACCCTAAGAATTCTTTTTTAGTTTTCCCAGATTGTAAAGCTATTTACCTCTCTTATATACCAAAAATTACCCATCTGTATGATGTTTATTTAGAGGGTATCGCTTAAGGAAATTAAATTGGAATGTTTTTGGAATATATCGGTAAACTTGTGTACTTAACCATTTATTCGTGTCTGTAGATTTTTTGAGGGTTAAGCAAATGATTTAACCCAAAACTGTAACAGGAAGTCTTTTTATAAAAATAACAAATGAATACTTTGTAGCCACACGTGTAGATTATAAAAGGCACGTATCACATCGGAGTTCACTGAAACATAGCTCAATATGAAAGCTATAAATTCTTAAACGGAAACCATCATTCTTTTTTTATACTGAATTCAAACATCAGATTTTCAAAACATATACTTACATAAATACATTTTTGGGCGTCTTTTATAAAGAAGCAATCATAAATGTCTGGTTACTATTTAGAATAATAACTTATAAAATAATTAAAATGTCGAGAATCGCCAAAAAATGGTGGTTAGGTACTTTAAATCGTTATTACACTTTTTTGTTGGGTTTTATTAATAGTACATTTGTATGACACGTCAACATATTTTCTCGTTCGCATTCGTAGGGATAAATTTTTCAATATCGCATGGCGAGATGTGCCGAGACATCTGTAAACCAGATCACGTAGAAAAGGGGGCATTCTTCACTTCCCTTAGTATTTCGGCCCTTGCCCACGGCGAATAACGCAGATATTGCATTTTTAACATGACCGTACATACAAATGCACATAAAATATGTAATGGAATTGCATTCCTGTCCCAAACACATGACGTGTCGGAGTGTATTCTCTGTGAAATTTATTATTCTGAACTACTTTGTGGTGCCGAGGCAATTTAAGGAATTGCTATGGCTTTCAAAAACATTATTTACTCCAGGAATAAATAAACACCACGCAGAGAAAGCACTTTTTGTCAACTCTTAAATCCTTACTTACTTATTCTCCAAAGCTCGATTTGCCCAATTTTCTCAATTGTTACTCAATTTATCGCGATTATGCACATAATGTAAGAGAAATTGGAAATACTCAATGACGTGATATATATAGACGTTATAGCCTTAGAATATTGACGCAAAATGTGGCAAGCCATACACACACGTTACCAGTAAATTCATCATTCAAATATCGGTCATGCATGACAAAGATAGACATTCATAAAATATATGTGTATGAACTAAACAGATCCGAAGTTCAGACCGCGTTCCATACTTGCTTTAAACGACCTCAAGCGACACGTGACTGTTGAGTACTAAATCGGCTTAAACACCGATCACACCAACTAGCGTGATTATTGCTTGCCACTTTTAGAGCGCTACAACGTGTCTATAATATATGTAACGTCATTGGAAATACTTCACAGAAATATACCTGACTTTCTTAAATAATTAACTTACTAAACATCACGCCGTTTCGCGGAAAGGGTAGGCAGAGAGGACGGACTGCCTTATAACTCTGTCTTGGCACACACTCCTTGCTTCATTCACATTCATTCTTCGTCTCATACATACTCTTCTATTATTCTGACTCTTCACATGACCCGATTCAAGTATTTGATTCACTTGATCGTGCCATGTCTTCTTCTTCCATTCATTTTCGCATCATATATTCTTTTCACTTCGTTCATATGCTCTTCATGCCCAAAACATCTAATCGTCCCTTGCTTGATCCAATTCATTACGCTTACATCAGTCTTCCATTCTTTCCGGATACCCACATTTTGAATACGGTCATACATGGTTTTACCGCACATGTGCCTCAGGGATTTCATTTCCGCAGCATTTAGTTCACTTTCATCCTTCCTCTTCTAGTTCCCAAATCCTAATACTAGACAAAAACTCACTTGTCTATTGAATTCTTAGAAGAACATCTTTGAAAATGTAGTCATTTATTTAAAATATTTAATACAATTTCTACCCATGAAAATTTAAATTAATTTGGTGCTGGAATTAGTTAAATTGCGAAAATTATTCATTCAGATTCACGAACTACGAGTAAAAGGAAATAAAATGTGAAACTAGAAAGGATTAATCGTTTTATGACTACGTTCGTAAATGCAGAATTACAGTCGCAGTCTATGAAGTGTTCGTTTATTCCACGAGAAGGTAAATAATCTACTTGCCTCGCTGAGCTTTTATTGGACCTGTCAGATCCCTTTGAATCATTATTATTATTTCCAGGCGGGGTGTGTTGGGGGTGGCGCCCTCTGATATAATTGTGACATGTGGCCGTGGTTAAGTGAGTTCGAGTCGCGGGGTTGAGCCCGCGTTGGGGTAGGTCCGTTTTGATGGGGTGTGGAATAAAACGTCAAGTGCTTTGTTATGTATGAATATAGCTACCTTTTAAAGTTGATTCTGAATCATTGTTCGATACCTATGTATATAAAATAAATGTTGTTTCTTTGTAAACTTATATACAGTTCTACGTATCTTATTTTATTAGCTTTTGTAAACTCATCGTTTTAGAGAATCGAAGAAATAAATAACAGAATTGCCATAATTAACACAGCCAGGCTAATTCCTGAGTATCTAGCACCAGAATAATAATACATTTTCATGCAATGATTCGCGATCCTTAATCCTGGATGTACTGATAATATAAAGTTAGACAATTTTTCACAGCCCGCGACAAATGTAAATAACTAATAATGTAAATAGCAACAAGGTTATTTTAGCTTGAGTTTTAGGTATTTACATAGTTTTATGGTAAATTGAGTTATAGCTTTTAAGTTTTGTAAAAAAAAGGTGATATTTCAAAAAAATGGCACTATTTAAATTAACCATGTTTTTTAATTTAAAAAAAAATGTTAATACCGCACAGGAGTCCCAACTGCTCCCAACCGTCTGGGGGTAGTGGGACTATGGCATCCCTGATTGGAGTATGTTGTGAGGCTAAAGGTAGTGTGGAAGGGAAGGGTATATGGAAGAGGAAGGTTTGGAAGTACCTAGCTATTCAGATCTGGTCACAAAGGACTTTTCAATCAAGCAACGTTACGATTCTTAATGGTGGTCATTCACCAGGGCGATACTTAGAGTATCTACCACTCTGGAACGTTTCGCAAATATAGCTACTGTATATTATTTTACATGAATTAAATGTGTTATGACAGATATTTGAACGACACGGGCTTGAACCCGCGACCTCTGGATTCGTAATTGAGCATCTTACCACTTGACCACGGAGGCTGTCAACCTTGAAGTACCTATTCTTATTATTACTATTTATGTTTTTATAATTTTACTAGTTTATAATTCAGAGGTAGCTCTGTCTCGAACTTAGGAAAGCTTTTGACTGTAGGTTTCACTTTATATATAAATACACACCAAGTATTTAATATAGTATCATGATTATGTGTTGCCACCTAAAACAGCCAGTGTAGCATCTTCCGCCAATAGATGTAAGCCTGATTGTATCTGTTCTCAGGCCATTCTTTCATCTCTCATAATCTTCTTTGATTTAGTTCACGTAATATCTTAAGCCATAAAAATACTGTCAGATAAATATGTACAAGGAATACACAATGGCGTCCGCAGGGGGGTTTCCGCCTCCTCTTCTCCGCCACTTCCTTGCTCCCGCCATCTTTATACTACACGTAACTTCGAGCAGATAAAGAAAGTTTTGTCTGACTGCGTTACCGAATCTTTGCTCCAGAGCAGACTTGGAATTTAAATGGAAATATTACACGTGTTTTAGTTAACATTACGTGAACTGCGTATGTCATTTTCACGACAACATGAGTTTGAATAATGCGGAACAGCTTTGCTTTCTACAATGGGGAAAATCGTGCTTTATAAACTTTCGTTTCAATTAGTCATTCGTATTTTGAAAGCTAAAAACCATTGGCTTTACGAATAAGAGATAGTACACTGAAAAGATTCTAGTTCAAAGTTTGAATACAATATTTTAAAATTATCATTTTTCAGCACTTTTATGAGGAACCAGATCATTTTCAATAGGTTTATATTGTAATTACCGGTAAAGTACCTAGAATAAAGTATCTACTAGTATAAAAATATATATATAGTGAATACCGCAGAAGAGTGCCAAATGCTCCCAACCGTCTAGATCTAGAGGCAGTGAGACTATGGAATCCCTAAAATGTGGTATATTTTGAAGCTGAAAGTATTGGGGAGGGGAAAGTAAAAAGGTAAAGAAAGGTTGAAAAATACCTGGCTGTTCATATCTGGTCACCATACACGACTAGAGCCATTTCAAGCAACGTTTCGATTGTAAATGGTGGTCTTTCACCAGGGCGATACATAGAGTGCCGCATATATATATTTATATGTATACAATTTTTGATAAATTAAAATGTGTTATGAAACATATTAATTAAACAAAAGTAATTTGCGCACGTCAGGTTTGAACCCGCGACCTTTGGATTCGTAGCTAAGCATCTTATCACTCGACCACCAAGGCCGTCAAAGTATTATTAGTAGTAATTAGAATAATTATCTAGGCGTATTATTAAATAGTATTTTTGTATTAGATGGACGTATACACAAAGTAATTAGAAAAATAGAACAAAATAAAATAATAGAAAATAAGATCTGTACAGCGTCTTTGGGGTGATTTTTCACAAGAACGGCGATGAACAAATCATCCAAATATTATTATTATAAAAGAAGTACCTACTTATGTAATCAAATTTATTATAATTCTGCCAGAAAAAAGGTTTTTTTAAATAAGTTAAAACAGAATAAAACTGATTTCGTTTCCAGAAAATAAATGTTTCCTCCATAACGTTTTCGAACGCAAAGTTGAGCAAACTTCAGTACGGGAGCTTTGCTCAAAGTTACGTCTGTAGATTTAAGTTGGGCGTCTCAGCCTCCGCCGCAAAATCGTGAGCTTTACTCGCAGTCGGAGCTTTCGTATGATCTGAGAGCTATGCGGTATGAGAATCTGAAAGCTCCATGATATTACAAAAGCTCCTCCTATAGTCCTATGTACGTGATCCCGGGAGCGTACCAGTACCTACCCACCTTGCATTTTTTCAAACGATTTAAGGCTTTGCTAACTTTGTTACTTACATAGGGAATCGAAGCATTGAACTAATGTCCCAATCAATATTATGGAGCAATAAAAAAATAGAACAGACATTTTCGAAAAATAATTATAAAACTAGGTTAATTTTAGTAAGCCTCAAGGAGCACCTTTAAAAGCTAGGTAGGCAATGAGGGTAAGTCATAATAATTGACTTATTATTAAAGCCTACCTACTCGTTTTAAGGCGCCTTTGATTTCCACGATCGGTAATTATTTAAAACTTGTAAAATATTTAATAACTACTGTGCCTCTTACCAAATAATATTTGGCATACACACTTTGAATGATTGGCATATCTGCAGATAAGTGATTTTTTACAAAAACGGCACTATACAAATTATCCAATTACTATTATTGTTGGCTGTGAAATGGTTTTGTTTTTTAATGTAATTAACAGACCAACTAACTAACTAAGAATCACGCCGTTTCTCCGCAGGGGTAGGTAAAGAGGACGGACCGCCATACAACTGCTTGCTTCATTCACATTCAAACATCGTCTCATACATATTTTTCTGTTATTCTGACTCTCCGCACGGCCCGACTCAATTTTTTTATTCACTTGATCTTGCCGTGTCTTCTTCGAGCGCCTCCGACTTGTTCTTCCATTTACTTTTTCGTCATATATTCTCTTCACTCTCCTTTCTTTGTTTAATCGCTCTACATGCCCAAACCATGTAACCGTCCTTTTCTTGATTCTATTAATTATGCTTACATCAGCCTTGCATTATTTCCGGATATCCACATTTTTAATACGGTAATACATAGTTTCACCGCGCATACGCCTCAAGGATCTCATTTCTACAGCATCCAGTCTACTTCCATCCTTCTTCTGCCAGTTCCATGCCTTACTGCTATGGTTACTAACACGTTTTTAAAATACCAATGTATTGAATACCTAGAGTATGAAAAACTTGTAGCCGGCAATACTTAGTGCTCCATTATATTGAAATTATTTCATTTTATTACTCTCGATTGGTTATAAGTCTTGCAAGTTTTTAACAGTACGTATCTACTGTTTAACCTGCCCAAGATATAAAGTTTTATTTATGACTTCCATATAGAAATATGAATGCACTACTGAATCACGGACGCGTTACAAAAAGCAATTTAGTATTCACATATCGCCGTGCGCAGCCTCCTACCGAGATATCATCTGTACAATCATAACGATGGACGACTCCATAATTTTATTAAAATGTTTATTTACCAACAATCACCATTGCAATTTGCGAGGAAAGCGCCTCTCAGAACGTTAATGCAGCGCGAATGGGCGCTTACTTAACTGCGGTGTCTTCACGAACTAAACCATCTATGATTACCGCTCGCTTCAAGACTGTACCCGTCAAATTGCAAATTGTCGGACGGGAATCAAACGATGTTGGGACCGCCCGCAATGGCCAATTTGCTCGTACCATCCATCCCTCTGCCTTCGGAAACAAACGCGATGGAGAAGGTAGTGTTTTTTAATCAACTTTCAGGAAGTAGCTTTTACAGTAACGTTTTTGGAAATCAAATCAACAACTAAATAATTATTATACGTGCATATAAAATTAAAGAAGCCCTCTTCATTATTAATTTAAGAAACTATTTATGAATTAGTTCTCATGTTAATAAAAAAATAAAAACTGAGTGAATTCTTTAGGTAATAAACGAATCCAGTGAATAATTTATTTTAATAAAATAAATATGCTCTGCTGATTATTTCACAGCTTAAAGCTTATTGCTTATTTTATTTAAAAATCATTGTGAGAATAACTTAAAAGTAAATGTAAGTATTATGTTTAAAGCTGAATAAAGCTTTATTGTAGTAAGTTATCACTACACAATGAGGTTTAATGTATATTGAATACTTATTAAACAAAATTAGTTTCATAGTTAGTTAGTTAGTTTAGTTTTATGCTAATTATTGAAAAAATATCAATAAACTTTAACGTAAACATGAAACTTGTTTGTTCAATTTCTCTTCTGATTAGGCTGCCATCTTTATATGGTATACAAAGCTCTGCCCGTGTACATATTATATACCTAGATGACGTCATGGATAAACAATCCACTTTTATTTTACTATTATTTCATTAGTTTCACTTGGTTTGTCACGAAAAATTGTTACATATCACCAGTATTTCTTCCTAAGCTACCTCTTATCTATTTCCTTCCCCTCCCCACTAATTTCAGCCTCACAACATACCCCAATTGAGTGTGCCATACTCTCTAGACGGTTGGGAGCATTTGGGAATTATGTGCGGTATTCACTATAAAAAAAGTATCGTTTCTATTTGGATTCAGATTTGACTCGGAAATAGTAAATTTATAAATTGTTAAAGCATCTGTATTTATTGTATACATATATTTGAAAAAAAAAAACTTTCCTAAGGTTATTCCGTTTTATTTATCTATCAGTGAATAACTTTAAATATAAATTTATCCGAGAAAGTCAAAAATAATATATGATGCGAAAGTGAATGGAAGAAGAAGTCAAGGACGCCCGAGGAATACATGGACCATCAAGTAAATCAAAAACGTAAGTCGAATGTGAAGAGTCAGAATAATAGAAGAGTATGTATGAGACGACGTGTGAATGTTAATGAACCAAGGAGTGTGTGCCGAGACAGAGTTGTATGGCGGTCAGTTCTCTCTGCCTACCCCTGCGGGAAACGGCGTGACGGTTAGTTAGTTAAGAAAGTCAGGTATATTTTTGTGAAATATTTCCATTTTGTTTTACATTATGTGCATAATCGCGGTAAATTGAGTAACAATTGAGCAAATTGTGCAAATCAAGCTTTGGCGAGTAGGTGAGTAGTAAACAGTGCTAGCTAGCCGGGATAAATGCAGCACGCCGCAGCCGGGATAAACGCCGGAGCGAAGGGGCCGGGATAAGTGTAGGCCGATGAACGTTATTAAAGCTCTCGTCGGCGTTATTAAAGCTCTCGAATGCGTTATGCACTCCGCGCAGCTTTAGCTCACTCACGTAGCTAATGAACTTGCACGTCGTTGTGAAAATCTACGTATCAATGAAACAGGTTGCCACAGCGCTTAACACGTTACTCAATGCGCGCAATTCCATTATAAAGCCTTCAAATAAATTGAAACACGTAGGCTCTTGATAAAATACAGCCAATACGATTGATCGTTCTTTCCACATACTTACCCTATATAAATATCACATCTGTTTCTTAAAATAATAGAATCAAAGAACCTCACAGCAAGAATATATATGAAGAGATAGCTAAATATGTGTACCCAACCTATTCAAATTTACGATAAATCACTTTCCTCGGGTTTTTACGTCGTAAACCGTGAGAGTGAAAGAGACAAAACAAGTTGTCACATAATATAGCAACACCATTTGGTATGTAAGCATGTTTTTGGTCTTCCGCGTCTCCGGAGACTCTGCCCACTACGTTATGATATGCGACATAACCGGACATAACTTAACGGTTTTTTAGATCATATCCAATATTTTTTTTTATAACACTACTGAGAAAAATTAATTATTTATTTATTTATTTATTTTTATACGCCCTCATGGGCTTTTACATAACATAGGTATAAAATAAAATAACAGTGACATAAAAAATAACAATGACATAAAAAATAACAATGCGCCCAAAAACATTTGATGCGACGATTTGATTACGCCCAAGAAAATTAACACTAGTATTTAAGAAAGAGGTATGTTATTATAGCCTTCTTGTAACTAGATTCAGTGCAGTTGAATATATCTACTATTAATTATACAAATGAACAAAAAAATATGTCAATATGTGCTATGAATGGAAGTATAAATACCCTAATCCTAGTCCTAGCCACGCCCAGGTCTAGCCGAGTCAGGTAAAAATCATCAATACTGACTACAGAAGCGAAATAGCCCTATATACCAGTTTAAAAATCTACATACACTAATGCATCTTTCAATAAATAATCGTTATATTGTATAACGGATTTTTTTAGCGGCGTTTTTATGAAAAATCACCTCGAGGGCGCTGTACAGATCTTATTTTCTATTATAAGATATTAATTTCTAGTTTTCATGAGAAAATATACAGGTAAATATTTACCAATAGAGCAAAACAATGTTTAAAAATTTTAATTCACTTATTCATATATCAATTAAGAATTGTTTTATTGTTTTCAGTGTTAACAAGTAGGTGGGTACTTATTAATTTAAACACCTAATTTCTTCACTTCTATTTAATTTACGTATCTCTCACCCTTTTGCGTGACAGCATAATAGTTCACTGTGCCACATTCAAAGCGATGATTTAAAGCCAAAAAAACTTTTAGTACAATCCAAACACAAAAATTAATTTGCCTTTTATTGCTCATTCATTTGTAAAATGGCATTGCAATAACGAAACGCCTCTCCAAAAATCGTTACACTTAGTCAAAATAATAACAGATACAACGTATAATTTTAAATTCTCTACCATTTGTGACGTATGCTTCGGTGAATTTGATTAATGGATTAATTTCACGCATTAACAGTAGAAAGCTCCCAAAGCTCCCAAGATCCGGGATTGTTCTTTTTTACGGAGATTCGAATCAATATGGCCTCCCAGATAGTGGGCCAGCTCGGCGCGGCTCAGCCAATAGGAAGCGGTGAATTTTGTATCCTCGGGTCCGCCATTAATCATTCGTGATTTAGGGCGGAGTGACATTCTGTACTTTTGGGAGATTTATGTTTATCTCTTGTCGCAGAGAAAAAGAAGAACGTAACAGCTGTTTCTTGTTAGGAGCACATAGTACATCTACGCGCCTTGTTTGAATTTAGAACACTTTTTTAATTGGCGACGCCAGATGTCGTGCTTGACTCTGCCGGGGAAATGTCAAAGTAATAATGTCGGATTGTCATATCCTATTTCTGGAGTGCAGCGTTGCGGAAATGAGCACAAAATCTACGGATTTAAAAGCTCTACTTTTTTTACACGCGGCTTAAAATGACAATGCTGAAAACAAGTTGTTAACTGTTTTTAATGTAAAACCGGTAAATGAAAAAATAATAACCACATAAACAACACAGTTTTCAATACATTGATATTTGTATTGATGATAAACGAGATCCCTGAGGAGAATGTACGGTAAAACCATGTAAGGCGGTGTTAAAAATGTGGATATCCAGAAAGAATGGAAGGTAAGTGTAATGAATAGGATTGTAGAGCGAATGAACGAAGAAAGGAGTGTGAAAAGAAAATATGACGCGAAAGCGAATAGAAGAAGAAGTTGGCACGATCAAGTGAATCAAATACTAAAGTCGGGCCATGTTAGGAGTCAGAATAACAGAAGAATAACTAGGTATGAGACGATGTATGAATGTGAATTAAACAAGGAGTGTGTGCCAAGAAACAGTTTTATTGCGGTTTAACTTATCTGCCTACCCGTGCGGAGAAACGGCGTGATGGCTGGTTACTTAATATCTGTATTGCTTCACAACAGTCCGGTTACATCCAAATTTTGATGTGATTTTTTTCATATAAAGGGCATCATGTAAATTATCAAAAAATATTACTTTTATCTGTATTCCGAGTGAACTGTTAATTTCCTTATCTGATTTTGAACTAGCAATATTATTTAAACTTAAGTTTCATTTGTAATCGAATTTGAAAGTTAACTGATTATTACATTATTTGCTAATTGTATTATAAACATATATAAAAAAAAAATTTCAAAATAATTTTCATGTAAAAAATTGGTTAAAACACGTAATAAAAAATTGAAAATAAGATCATTTGTATGGCTCCGTTTTTGTGAACAATCACTTCAAAGGCGCTGTATAACTCTTAATTTTTAGTTAATATTAATATTTATTTAATTTAAATAGGTATAGAGAAAATATACAGAAACACACTTACTCGGCAAATCCCATCGGATAGACACAATAATTTGATCGACTTAAAATTATAGCTAATATGATGCTAATTTAATCATAACAAGTAAATCAAGTCTTATTCTATTTTTTATTCAACTCGGTATATTTTACACGTCATGGGTTATTGGTACGAAGACTGACTTAGAAAATATGAAAAGAGTAAAGCACTTTATAAGGGCATTAAAATACTTAACTAAGTAGATACAAATTGATAAAAACTCTCCTTAATCAAAACAATTTTGAACAACAACGCAACGTACATAAACTGTATTCATTTACGAACTCTATAAACCATACAATAAAAAGATCAGCAGATCGATCCGATGGGGTTATATAGTACAAAGAACATTGGCAATATCATATGATATTATTATGTGCTTTGCAGACGAAAACTAACGACATAACTGAAATTCAATTTAAAATCAATATGGCGATTGAACGTGGGCAATATTTCATGGAGTAAGTGCGATTTGAGTGGCCATTGAAGGGATATAAAGGGCACGCCTTTCGAGTTTCATTAAATGTAAATTTGAAAATATTAATACTTTTGGGATCGACCTCCCGATCAATAAACGGAAGCCATTATTATAACTCGGATGGCCTTCTATCACCTCGGATCATCGGAACAATGCCGAATAATACGTAAGCATTATGGCTGTATTTTGACAACGTATTGAATCAAGGATAATGATCTACCCATATAGTATATACTGAGAAGCAACGAAACTGCTTTACAATACGATTTTAAATGTTGTAATCGTCGTTGTGTTTAACTCAATTGAATATTATCCTACCATTCAGTAATAATTCTACAACCACGTAATTTTATTTTAATTTTAATAAGGTGATCAGAAATGAAAGGAAAGCAATGATATACGCGTGATAAATATAAATTATTGTAAAAGAAACGGCTAGGTATTTTGAGAATATATGCACATCGGGTGAAAAAAAAGTAGAAACAGTGGCGGTTCGCGGTCATTCTCAATTGGAGTTAATCAGAGTTTAATGAGAGGAAAAATTAACTCCATAAAACCTGCGTTTACTTAAAAAAATGTTCATTTTTAGATTTGTTAGATTTGCAAATGTTAACATCAAATAATGGTAAAATGTTTTTTTTTTATGTAGGTACACATTAAAGAATGAGTATACGGTTTTCAGTAAACAGTAAGAACATTGAGTTGTAAGGATACAAGTAGAGAGAAAACCGAAACAAAACAAATAAAGGACGTTTTTAAAGAAATTAAATTCTGATAAGTTACGTTTTGTCTTTAGGATTTTTAAATAATTTGGTTTAAAGACCCGTTTGAACTCTGCTAGGTTCTGTATGTTGGCAAGTTATGGGGGAAGCTTATTCCAGATGTTATATTTGTCGAAGTAATGGAATTGAAATTGCCCAAATAATTGTTTTAAGAATGTCCCTCTCTTCCTCTCCCTTTTCCTGTTGATGTAATTCTAATAAATATCTTCCCATTCAATGCTGCATTCTCAATACTAGTAGGTAAGTTAAAAACCAATATTTTTTAATGTTATTCTCTTCCAAACATGTTGGAAAGTGGCTTGATATTATTATCATTGCGGGGGGAGCTTTCCGTGGGAGGCTGCGTGACGTCATCCATCTCCCTAATCCCAGGACGTGTAGCTTAAATCCCCTGACGTAGTGCATCTGCAGCAGGGTTCGTATACCACCACCTACAAGTCAAGTCCGCACATGGCAAGATGAATGGTGCACACGGATTGCGGCTGTTGCTTGATTCGACGTTATGTGCGAAAATATTTACCCACCTAGGTACAGCCCGGTACCTAGCTGGCAGCTAGGGGGTACTTACTCATGTTTAATGTCCGTAGGACCTTCGAGAGACACGGGGACTTAGATCAATGTATCTCGAGCAATCAAATCGCATTACATCAATGCATCGGGGAGACACGTGTAGAGCATAGATTCGTGCAATAATTACATTATGGGTACCTATCTATGTAAATTACAATTATTTGTAGTAAAGAAGTAGATTTCTGCTTACTACCTGCCATCAGTGAGGAAGTACATATGGTATATCTATATATACATAATCCGCCTCCTGTGGTTGAGTGATAAGACGCTCGACTACGAATCCAGAGTTCGCGGGTTCAAACTCGGCGTGTGCAAGTACATTTTATTTTATACATAGTACATTTGCGACACGTTCCAGAGTGGTAGATACAGTATTGCATTGGTGAAAGACCACCATTTAGAATCGAAACAAGCCGTGTTTGATGACCAGATCTAAATAGCCAGGTACTTTCCAACCTTCCTCTTCCCCATCTCCTTTATTTATCCACTACCTTCAGCTTCACAACATACCCCATTTGGGTATTTCATAGTCTCACTGAGCAGTTGGGACTCTTGTGCGGTATTAACTATATAAAAAAATAGAAAAATTATCCCTTAATAGTGGGTTAAGTTGTATTATCTCTGTATTTTTAGCGAAATTATGTATTTTAATTCACCTCACACGCTTCAGCACTTATCTAATAACTCTTCTCTCTTATTAGTAACATTTTAAAGCTGTAAAATAACTATTGGTTATCAAGAGTGCAGTTTGTAACACTTTTTTATTAACCCTTCGACTTCAACTGATCACGGACATGCAATACAGTCGGCGAAAACACAACACCGCTTTGCGGCGAAAATATCGGCCGAAGTATTGAAAGGTAACTCCCACCTTTACGTAGTTAGACTGAGTTGCAACCGTGTGATTAAGCGGGCGAATATTTGGACGATTAACAAGATCCCATATCTAACACTTTAGGATATAAACCAACTTGAGCTTTAAGCTTGTGAGAATAAAGGTGCGATTAGGGTAATTCTTCGTGCGGGCCTAACCTTTTGGGAGGCAGGACGGGCATGCATGTTGGATGTACAACACCTAATGGGATGCAATTATGATAATAGGTGCGCCTTACAAGCAGAGAATCAGGTTATACACACACACACCAGCACGGAAGGTCCAGTTACGGGAGATGCTGACTCGGGCTGTAAGATGCCCAGGAATAATGAACCACTTAACGCCGGAGAAGAGGCCGCCTCCGAGATGCTTTGACGAATCCACCCACTTTCCGACTGAACTGCATCTAACATGCACCTTTTGAAAAATGCATCTTTAAACATCCAATCCGCCCTCGGTGCGTGTAAATTGTAATTTTATATCCTCGATGGCTAATGTGCGTTCGAGATTCGTCGCCAGAGGCTACTTATCTGAAATATTTAAATTTTGAAAGTGTACCCGGCACTACCTGTCCACAGGTCTACCTGTAAAACTAAACCGCTGAAAACTCGGTGGCAAGCTCTCTATGTCTATTGCATGCTTATTTCATGAGAAAGAGGGAGATATTACAAGTGAAGGTACGTCTGCGTCTTGAGTGCGCGTTTCTTGATAATTTTCATCTCAGCAGCGTTTAACATATTTTATAAAGCTCATTACAGAAGTGCAACACACAGCCGTTTTTAGATTGTATGCAAAGCTCTGTTTTAATATTTATGAAATGCGGGAATTTTGGAATTCGATAAATACAGCCTTATCTCATTTTTGCTATCGATGTAGATTACAATAATGGCTTGAAGTAATTTATGAAAACTAATTTATGTTTTTGTTTTTTTGTACAAAAGCTGCCCTATATAATTTTAGAAATATTACCTTAACACGTTCATTACTGACACCGCGCGTCACGCGTTGATAGTCGTATGACCGGTATGCGCACAACGCGCCACACGCGTTGTTCCGCCTCTTCGCTTTGAATCGATCTAAAACAGACGGAGCCATGTGGTTTTGAGTCGTTCCACAGGGCACAGGATAACCCGTCACTGTTTTTTAGCTTAAGTTGATCCGTCATTTATATGGCATTAATATTTACGAATTTTAGTTAGCAATGTACGTGTTAAGGGTGCTAGTCCCCAAACCTGGTCATATGTAACCTTAAAAAATAGAAACTTTTTATCACACATTAAAAAAAAATAGTTTTTCTCTTTATATCATGACATCTTTTAAATTCTTTATCTTTAAAATTTTGTACCTACATACCAGAGATAACTATAAACATAACACTGTATGTTTTCTGATTATTCATAAATACATATATACGTATATATTTTTGAAAGAAAGACAAACATTCACGAGCAACGAATAACCTGACAATATTAAAAAAAAACTCCTACTACCATCATAATACGCGGAAGATATTTCTTGTGCAATGATGGAGGACTTAGCCAGCAGAAGAATTGAACCAATGACGCCCGGATGGGAATCTGACGCGTTTTTCTACTCAGCTACCGACCGGTCGAAAACGAACATTACAGTATTAGGTATAAACTCTCTAAAATTATTCGACACATTCCTGTTCAAAAATGGATCACGTTTTTCTGCACCAAGAAATATAAAATAAAACAACTCGCCAACCAAAATGGCGATAAAAAAAATAATTTAAAAAACTTGAGAAGAATTGGTCTGAAAAGGCTTTACAAAACAGTGTTTGTGCGCACCTGCCGGGCGCATGCGCTTCTGCGGTCATGCGCATTGTGTCTCATTATCGATACAATTTTAAGGCTTTACCGCTATACAAACCTCCGTAAGTACCTAAAAACAATACGTTGCCTTTATGCTTGCAATTCTTAAGCCGGGCAGTGGTTTTCTTCAATTCACGATGAAATATCAGGGTTGATGAATTAAAATTATTTTTGCCTCCCGGTCATACAAAAAAAAACTGGGTCTGTAATACAAATTGTCAGAGATATTATCCGTCTGATGTTAGTTAACGAACAATGCTGTATCTATTACTTTTAAAATAATGTATTTCTGCGAGGTTAATATTGAAAATGTTCTCTTGCGTAATATTTTAACGATAAGGTATTTTTTCAGCACCTATCCTAAAATGGTTTTTCCCGGTCTCAGTTTGGTGGGGAAGAAACAAGCAGGTGTAATTTTACGGTTGTAATTTGATTGAATGTATCTCAATAGAGTCGGGAGAATAATGAGTGTCGAAGTTACTTGGGATTCCTGTTATTCGAGCAGCTTCCAAGGAGGCATTTATTCTTAAGAACAACACGGACTAAGGACGATTCAATGGCAGCCTCCTCTGTAATTGGATATCAGCTATGCACTTATAAGGCGAAATAAATTGAGTGCCTTCGAGAATTTTAATTCCCTGTCGCCCTTCCCATTGTGCGAGCTCGGTGTAGGTATGCCCGACCAACTAACAGTTACTTAGCAAAAGGTTTAAAAAACATCAAAGGAGGTACCAACTTTTTTACTTATTCAGAGTACGGGTATTTGGTTTAATGAACTAAGCTAAAAATGTGACATACACACATTGGGATTTTTTTAAATACCACCCCTCTCATTAAAAAAATAAGCAAATAAAGCTGTGAAGAAAATAATTATGATTACTTAATCTGATTCAAATTAATAAAGTATTTCGAAATTTTCTACAACACCGGTTGATTGAAAAATCAGCTGAAAGGTGGAAAAACACTGCAAAATAATTATGCAAATTACTGAAAGCAAAGTAAAAAGTTTTGTTTTCATATAACCTGCAACGTAACGCTTATCCGAAAAATATTTTAATCTAAATTTCATGAATAATGACTTATTACTTGTTACCATAAATATTTTAATTTAGAAATACATTTTAACTATTACCTACTAAATCGATGATATTTTTAATACAGATACTGATCAAAATGTTATCGTTAGAGGGAGGGAAGAATTTCTTCCTCTTTGCTGTAGCAAATTTGTCAGTATAAATTATTCATACTTTTCATCTGAATTTAGTTTTAATTTGTATGCATTGATATTTTCTCCTTGTTATATTAGCTTAAGTAATATGTGAAGCCCACTTGAGGTAAAATATAACAAAAACGCGCTATATAAGCTTACTGTTATTATTATTATTTAAGGGTTGAAAAAATTTAAGCGCCCCTAAGGTGATATTATTTCACGAAAACGGCACTCCGCCATTTATAATTATTATTCTAATAAAGCTGGATTTGAATGATCCATTCGTCGTGTGTCAAAATATTAATTTTTGATCTAATTTTAATATGGTATTGTTTCGTGTTACCTACTTATCTGACTATCGATCCACGTGACAGTTTTTTTTCACGGAACCGTGACGTTGAGCAGTAGCCTCCTTTTCCCATAAAACCTTCGAAAGCTCCGATAACATCATAAGGGTCTTCAATCATCCGTGAAACCTTCCGAATGATAATATAAATTACCCTTCTAACACGAGAAAATGCCTCTGGGTGTGGTCACAGCCAATAAAACACGTCGCGACCGCCAAATAGAATTAACAAAATCTATTCGTTTTTTAAACGTATCAACTATTCCCGAACAAAGGATGGTGTCCCTTCCTATTCTAGTTTCTGTACGTATTTATTTATAAAACACAAGAGTATACATAGATACGCATCAGTCCGCTATAAAATCTACTTGATTGAGTGACCGAAAAAAGAGATTTATCGCATTACTTTATTTTAAGTCCCATGTACGGTGTACGGGGTTTCCGTAGAAAAAGTGATTTCGTGTGAAATGCTGGCCGCTGTTGATAGCATCTGTAAAACGCGATAGAATTGCCGTCTGCATGGTTTTCTTCAGTCCCTCTCGTGCACACATCGTGATTCATTTATTTATTTATTCAAAAATATTCCTAATGGCTTGACATTTTTGCAAAAGCACGAAAAAATTACATTGACGGAAAATAACTCAGGCGACGTAGATACGATCTCAAGGAAACTCTACGCTTCAAAAGAATCGTCATCAAGTATACAATTGAAAAAAAAAACCTTTAAAGGTACACGTATTAGATTTATGGGCTGTTTTTTAAAGGTGTTTCATAGCACATGCATTCAGATACCTACCTACAGGTTTCAGTTTTTTTATTTTTTTTAAAGAAAGACAAACATTCCCGGGTTACGAATAATCTGACAATATTTGAAAAACTCCTTCTACCATGAACTCCGTTACTTTATTCACTGGAAAGTTCAATCAAATAATAATATAAAATACCTTCAGTTTAGTCGCCTTTTGGTGATCAATCGAAGAACTTGTTTTCTTTTCTTAAACTGTACCAGGCGAAAACCACCGCCACAATAAAAAATATACTAAGCAGAGTCAAATCGAAGATAAAATCGACCAAATATTGAATTACGATAAATTCTTTTCACATAGGTGATTTCTTCTAACTTTCATAAAGGTAACAAACTTAATAGACAATATTTTAGTAGATTTCTACGAGCTTTGAAATAAGATTGTTTTTTTACGAATGTAGATACTTACAAATACTAAAACACGTCCATCTTTTCATTTCGTCTATATTTTCAACTCATCTTTCCATAAAATCATATCCTCAAATTACATAATTGCTCTAATTTACACAGCTATGCTAACCCGTTAGAATTTGAACTCACCAGTTAAATAATACATTTTCATGCAGTGATCCGCAATCCTCAATCTACTGTTCAACAAAAAAAAATCGACAGTTTTTCACAGTCCGCGACAAATATCGATAAGATAATTGTAAATATTTAAATAATATTTAATTTCTAAGCTACAAATATGAAACAGAAACTAAAAAGAACAATTATCATGACCGATACACGAACTCGGAACCTCTACTCTATCCGGGAGTAACACTCTGCTAATTAATCCATCAAGACCTCATAGAAAGCTTTAAAAATTATCAATATTTGAATTTAATCCGATTTTAGGCTGCCTTTGATGATATTCTGTCTCGGTCGTAACCATTGTTCTTTTTAGTTTCTGTTTTTTTTCCGTTGCATATTTTAGATTGTTAATATTATTTAAATATTGAATAGTGAATTCGCGTATATGTTAAAAGTTAATTTAAGTTTCAATAAGGCAATTTTAGTAAGAGCTTTAGGTATTTAAAAAGTTTTATGGTAGATTTAGCAAGAGCTTTCAAGTATTATAAAGCACTTTTTAGGTGATATTTCATAAAAAATGACGCTGTTTTAATCAGCTAAGTATTATTTTTATTATTGTTTGAAATAAGTTTGATTTTTTACTGACGTAGAAAAATGTTAAAACTCGTCTACCTTTGAAAGATAAATGTTAATTTTCCGGGTAGCACTAATTTGTGAGGCTTTTTAATGCAAACTGTTTGAAGAATCACTTGATTCGACAAACGTGTCTAAAAAAACATTCAATTACCGAATAATCATTTTTCTAGCTCTGATTTACTGCGCATCCGATAGATGTTTTGGTGTATTCAATTATTTTTTTCTGTATTTGGATTTATTTGATAAGTGGCAGTGTGACCAATCAAAGTTGAATCCACAATTTCCTGATTGCGGGTCTGGCCCGCCTCTTGGGTGGTCTCAGATGAGACGAAGACCTTGGGATATGTATGAACTGCTTCCTCCCACATTGATTTTTGTACCAGAGGCAGAGGCCGCCTGATACCGCAGAGTGGAGATTCCAACCTTTTTGGAAATATTCGAGTTTTTTTAAAATAAATTCGCGTAATTTTTTTAATGGACGCTTGCCATCATCGTGCTAAACTGAATAAGTGAATGAATTATAGGCGGGTAGATGTAAGTATCTGTGGGGTAGGTCAAATGATTCTATTTGCTATTTTTTTTTAGGAAATTTTGTAACATGGCAAGGTTACATTTCAGGCTTTGAAATACCAACAAACTTATTTAATGAAAACAATATTTTCAATTAAACTATTTGTTAACTTCCGTGGTCGACTGCGAATCCAAAGGTTGCGGGTTCAAATCCGTCATGGGTACATAAATAATATTTTATTAATATGCACCATAGCCAATTTAATTCATACAAAAATAAAATATAGTACATTTGGGGCAAGTTCCAAAGTGGTAGATACTCGTATCGCTCTGCTAACATATCACCATCCAGAAACGAAACGTTGCTTGAAATGGCTTTAGCTGAGTTCGGTGACTAGGCCTGACTAGACAGGACTTCCAAACCTTCCTCTTCCCCATCTCCTTCCTATATTCACTACTTTCGGCCTTACAATATACTCCAATCAGGCATACCATATTTTCACTGGGTTCAGGCGATTGAGAGCAGTTTTCAATATAATCTGTTTTCCTACATATTTTCAAACCCATGAATTTCGAATTCTGCCAAAATGGAAATCTGTAAATATTCAGTTTAATGGAATGAATAATTTACAGAAATGTGTGAACTGATTTTTCGTGGTTTATTTTATCAACATTCATATTAGTTTATTCTATAAAGGCCAAGAAATTAAAAGAAGACTCAAAACGGTTTCTAATAAATTTAACCTTTTCAGTTGACCAAAAAAAAAGTCAACCTGGTTCAATAAAAGTAAATTTTGTCAAATTAAGAGTATTACAAAGCTCAGTTACAGTAACTATGTAGATTACCTAGTACAATAACTCTGTAACAAGCTTAGTTAAAATAAACTGTATATTGTCGCACTTTATTTATAATATTTATCACCAACAGAGGAAAATTTATCATTCTCAAAATTCGTAATGTATTTATTGTGAAAAGGTAGTACGTTGCCAAATTTCGAATAATTTCTGAGGTCAGAAGAAGAAAATCGAAATTTTTCTTTGCTTGGTAACTCCTGAACTCCGGTAGATATATCCTCAGGTATGCACACAAACAGGTAAACAAGTTCCATCATTCGATCATTTATCAGTAGCCTCCGCATAACTCAATACTTTAGATTTGATGGTATTCCAATTGAGTCGGTATTTTAAAAATAATTATACCATCAACTATGACAAACTGAAGCCATTATATAATGAACGCCGATATATTTACGACTTCAATTATTAGGTTAATACCTCCTTCGGGATGTTTATCTCAATGTGTAACTGTAACCATACTAAATTTTATTTGTCCACTTTTTATTCAAGAATAACGACCTTCCTGACTGAAAGATTACATATATTATTCACAAATATTTGTTGATACAAGCATTCGTAAAAACTCTTACCCTGCAAAATGTATTTTACCTAAAACCGTTAGACCTATTTTTCATAAATACTACTCTGTTCATAAGGGGTTAGAACGCTGGCAATGGTCAGTGCTTATTTCATCTTATGGGTACCTTTTGAATGGTAAAAAGCTTGGTGGTGCAGAAAGGATTACCTCTGAAACCTTAGTTAGCCTTTCCGTGGTCGCGAGGTTTTCCAATTTTTAGCCCCTCATGTTGTGGTCCGTATTCAAAGCAGATGATTTTTCGCAATATAATCCACCGAGCATAGGTACTAACAAACTAACTGAATAATCATCACGCCGTTTACCCGTAAGGGTAGGCAGAGAAGACAAACCACCATACAATTTTGTCTTGGCACACACTCCTTGCTTCATTCGCATTCATACATCGTCTCATACATACTCTTCTGTTATTCCGACTCTTCACATGGCCCAACTCAAATATTGTCTTCCTCGGGCGTTCCCAACTTGTTTCTCCATTCACTGTCGCGTCATATATTATTTTCTTACCATAATATATAACCATCGAGGCGTCTCTTTCTTGATCCTATTTATTGTGCTCACATCAGCTTTGCATTCGTTCCGGATATCCACATTTTTTCCGGATATATCCATAGGCGTAGGTATATAAAATGAAACACAACAAGATATGTATTTATTCGTATTGATCGACCGTAAGAATAAGACTACATATAGTCTAATTAGTATATATATATAAATATGGTATATACTAAGATTCTTCACCAAGCCAGTGCGGATGAAGCAGTATGAAAATGATTGCACCGACTCGCTTTTTCAGCGGTTGGCTTGGCAGGTACCTAAAAAACAGTAAGGCACACCATCATGTTATTTTGAAAAGAGACGTACATCACCCCTTTCGTCTTGCAAGATTATCATGTTGAGAAGCACGATTTTTTTTGATTTGGTGCTGTAATTTTGCTTATCGTTCCACCCGAAGCACAGATGAAATTGGCAAAACGTGAGCAATGTTTTGGCCAGTAACGGTTACTCGGGTGTGGGAACAATATTTTCAAAATGAAGCACGGACGGTCCACCAACTCGGAGGAACCCCAAACCGCGTCCGGGCAAATCATCTGCAATTTACCGGGCATGTATCTGCCTTCCCTCTTGGGTTTTTATTTTTATTTAAGGAGGTACTCGGACTGTAATTGTACTCGAAACGGCAGCAGATGAAAATGATTGACTTCCTTATTGAAGAAAGGCGGGCACTCAAAGGTGGATGGGTTGTCGAATTAAAGTAAATTGATTTTTTAACCCTTCGTGAGACGAAAACACCGTTTCAGTACTGCTAACATACTATAAGTAACATGGTTGTTAAACTTACTACTGCCAAGCTCTAAAATACTTCAAAGACGCCATACACAAACTTATGACGAAAAGCACGAGACTTATCTATCTCTGTGACATCTGTCTCTCGACGAATCACCTTTAGATATACAAATTTTAACCAAATCCTGAACTGTACGACAAATTCGGAGAGTCCATTTTTTAATTTCGCTCCCATCCGCTTAAAAAATAAATAAAATGAATATAATTATCATTTTAACTTAATAAGTGTATTTATCTGATGGGACCTGCCAGGTAGGTATGTTCCTATATATTTTCTCATTTAAACTGGGAATTAATATCTAATAATAGAAAATAAGATCTGTACAGCGCCCTTGAGGTGATTTTTCCCAAAAACGGCGCTATGCAAATCATCCAAATAATATTATTATTATTTATTATTACTATGAAAATTAAATCAAAAGGCATAACAGGCTCTGTAGTTCGCTTGACTACAAATCCAGATGTTGTTGATTCGAACCCGGCGTGGGCAATTTTTTTGTTTATTTAATTAATAGGTATCATAACACATCTAATTTATATAAAATAATATAAAGTATATTATTATATCTGTAGCACGTCCCGGAGTGGTACATACTCGTACCGCCCTGATGAAAGTCCACCCTTCGTAATCGCGACGTTACTTAAAACGGCTTAAGCCGTGTTTGTTGACCACATCTGAATAGCCAGATACTTTCTAACCTTCCTCTTTCCCATCTCCTTCTCCTATCTACTACTTTCAGCCTCACAGCATACCTCGATGGAAATGCCGTAGTCTTACTGGCTCTGTGAGGTATAATCCATAAAAAAACCAGATAGGTTTTACCATTTTCAATGCCGACATCAACAAATCATTAAAAAACACATATTTAACAACAAATGGATGGCATATAAAATCAAAATTAATGCAAAAACCATATTTTCTAAGTCCATTATTTACTCTGAAAAATGATTTTCTGAACACACTAAGAAGGTTCAAATGATGGACATATCTAATAAAATTCTGCATACCTACATATTATCATTTTGACTAATATTTTTAAATGCTATAAATGTAGATAAGAACTTAAACCAAAAACATTATTGGATTCGTCTCTTAACGGTTGCAAAATAACTTTAATACCTACTAGTATTTAACTGTCTGTATCAAATTTAATGTTTGATAACCTGTTACCCACTAGTTTATTAGTAGATAATTAAAGAAGTAGGAAACTAAAACTAACCATGTAATTTTAATTGTTATAGCAAAAGATAATTATACGCAAATCCACAGAAACAAATATTTCACGAAGCTTAAATCAATTAGTTTCGCAGCCTTACATACGAAACAGTCCGATTTTTATGATGACCTACGCAATTATTACTGCCTTATTTTTTATAAAAAGAATAAATTAATTTTTGATTTTACTTAAGGAAGCCTTTGTAAATATTTTAAATTTATTGGGCAATTAACCCTCGGATTGTAATTGTTCAGCCATAATAAAATTAACATTTATTTACGTATCAAATAGCTTACAAGTACATCTATAAGTAGGTATTAAAATCTATTTAGCTACCCTTTTAGTAGTATTTTAATTAGATACATGAGTTATTGTACCATTCAACTCTACCACCTAGAATATATTTTTTTATCAAACGTATAAAACCGTTAGACGTTAGATTAATGGTTAGGTGTATACGTGAAGTTTACTTTATTTGTAACTATTTTATGCATTTTCAAACTAACCATCAAGTAGTATAATTGCAGCACGTTCCAGAGTGGTATACAAGGCCTGTTCAAAAGAAAAGGTGAATTTTAAATTTTCGCGGGCTTGTACATTCGATTATCGATTTTTTTTTTGTTATGTTGGTACACATATGTTTATCATATGTTAGCATTATCAGCCATTTTGGATAAGTGATTTGTTTTTGACAACTGGAAAGGTTAGTCACGTTTTCGTGTGTTCTTCGATTTTTTACTTTTGAAAAAAATGGATCAAAGAATAAAATCCGTGATTGGTTTTTCCACAACTCTAGGACGCTCATCGTCATTAACATCTTCTCGGCCTTCTGTAAAGCGCTTGTACCACTCATAAACACTTTTTTTAGACAAAGTAGACTTGCCGAATGCCACACTCAACATTTTAAGTGCGTTGGAGCACTTTATTCCATTTTTAACGCAAAATTTAATACATATTCTCTGATCCAATTTTTTCAAAAGTGAAAAATCGAAGAACACACAAAAACGTGACCAACCTTTCCAGTTGTCAAAAATAAACCACTAATCCAGAATGGCTGATAATGCTAACATATGATTAACATTCGTGTACCAACATAACAAAAAAAACGATAATCGAATCTACACAGCCCTCGAAAATTCAAAATTCACCTTTTCTTTTGAACAGGTCATGTATACTCTACGTATCGCCCTGGTGAAAGACCGCCATTCAGAATCGAAACGTGGCTTGAAATAGCTTTAGCCGTGCTCGTTGACCAGACTTGAATAGCCAGGTTCTTTTCGATCTTCCTCTTCCTTATATCCTTCTCCTCCCCACTACCTTCAGCCTTACAACATACCCCATCTGAGGATGCCATAGTTTCACTGGCTCATTAAATTTAAAAAACATATTATTCAGTACTATCTCACCGTAGATCCCTACTTAACCATTAAATTTACTATTGAACTACGTACTAAACCTTTGAAACGTAAAAAAAGCATAATTAGGTATGTTGAATCCGAAGCTGCTATAAAACATCTAATGTGTTTTCAGCTTCGGAACAATTTTGAAAATAGTGGACTGTGAAACGATCAGCTACTTCTACTTGATGGAAATTTCTAATCATAGATGTGGACAGATTGTGGAAAAAAGGAAGTAAGGAAACCAATTCACTCACCGATGAAGTTAATGTTCAAGCTCTTGATTCTTCTTACACAACCAATCACAAAACTTAACTCAATTTATTTATGGTTTTAAAGTTTATTTTGTAGAACTCCATTTCAATTTTTAGGTTTTTTAATTTTATTTAAACAATAATTATTATTATTTTTAATTTAAAAAAAAAAACAATTTTTAGTTAAAAGCTCTGCGATGTAATTATTTTTACGCGTGACAGCTGTTTCGCCTTCTGAGGGCATTATCACACTGTCCGATAAGTTTAATAATGCCCTCAGAAGGCGAAACAGCTGTCACGCGTAAAAATTATTACATCGCAGAGCTTTTAACTAAAAATTGTTTTTATTTTTATTTTTATTTAAAATAATAAAATTATTGTTTAA
This sequence comes from Drusus annulatus, assembly GCA_022651775.1. Classification (NCBI taxonomy): domain Eukaryota; kingdom Metazoa; phylum Arthropoda; class Insecta; order Trichoptera; family Limnephilidae; genus Drusus; species Drusus annulatus. The sequence continues at coordinate 1,766,515 of JAGWCC010000006.1, forward strand.
ATAAAATTAAAAAACCTGAAAATCAACTCAATTTTACTTGAAAAACAAATTACTTAACGATGACCAAGTGAGACATCAATGAACGAACACCTTAATTTCATATTGTTTTAAAAATTAAAGCAAAAAAACCGACGAACAAGCGAAAAACCCAAAAAGCAACACATTTTTCACATAACTCTTCTGTTTCTTGATTATCAATTGTTTTTTAACACAGTGTTGTTGAGTATGAAATCGATTAGCGAAATGGCGGGATAGGTAGTAACTAGATGAAAAAACAACAATATCACCCAACCTAACAAATTATCTCTTTGAAATCCAACAAGGTACTCACTTACGTAATTCGATATATTTATAGCGTGCCCTGCAGTTAGTAGGTGGATACCCCCGAACAACGACCCAACAAAATGCCTTATTCGTTTCTAAACGTTATTTAGGCATCACAATTCTTTATGTCGGGGCATTTGCATTTTTATGTAGAGACGGACAGAAACGGGTTCCAAACGTATCGAGGAAAAGGCGGCTCATAGAACAACGGCCCGAATATCACAAACCAATTGAGACGTTAAGAGTAATACTCATAAAGCTCTGTTGAAATACCCAAATTGAAACAATAAAAATAAGTGCACAACACTATTTTATGTAAAAAATTAATAATGAAAATGAAATTAACACATTGGGGGGTATCTTTTTATGTTACGTTGTGAAATAAAAGCTTCGTCTTAAAAAAGCTCTTTCGCGGATTTGATATTATGGATTATAAAGCACAACACAATTTTCACAATGTTTAGCGTGAATCTTGTATTTTGTAATATCATCTATTATCATTTTATGAAAACTACTCTTCACCTACCGTAATAATAATAATAAGAATAATATTTAGATGAAATAGCGCCGTGTTTGTGAAAAATCACCTCAAGGACGCTGTGTACATCATAAAATACAAACTCTTCTAATATTCTGACACTTGACATAGTATTACTTGATATTATCATGGTATTATTATGGTATTATCACAGCATTTGATTTATTTGATCGTCCCGTGTCTTCCTCGGACGTCCCCGAATTCTTCTTCCATTCACATTCGCGTCGCAAATTCTTTTCACACTCCTTTATTCGTTGATTCGCTCTACATGCCCAAACCATCTAACCGCACCTTTAGATATACAAATTTTAACCAAATCCTGTACCACAAATTTAGAAAACTCCTTGTCAAATTTGCTCTCATGCCATAAAATCGATAAAAAAATTGTACTGATTAAAATATATATATCAGCTATAATTTTGCAAAGTAAGTAAAGTGATTGTGTTTATCTGATGTGACCTGCCAACTAAGTATGTTCCTGTATGTTTTCTTTGTATACATTAAAATAAATATTTATATAAACTAAGAATTAATATTAAACGCCTTTGAGGAGATTTTTCATAAAAAAACGGCTCTTGAAAAATTATCAAAATATTATTTTTATTATCGTTTCCTACAACACATTGAAATTCTAATCAACATTGAAAATGTAATTAGAATTTCATTCATGTACTTTTTGTTTTATTTTTTAATGTATCATGTACTATCATATAATACTTTACCTGTCAACATCGATACATTGTACAAATTTGTTGTAAAAGCCCACTAGGGCGTTAATAATAAATAAATAAATAAATAAAATAGGACACATAACTTCGTCGCATCTCGCTTTTCATAAAGTTCACTAACAATTTTTTAAAATATTTTATTTGGAATATTTTTCTAATCACATATAATGGAAATAATAAGGTAATATATTTTCTTTAGAAATAAATATGTACGAGTACATATTTTATTAAATTTTATATAGGAATCCAAACTAATGGATACACTTCTTTAGCTAAGAACACTTAAGAAGGGTAAAAGTCTTATACGCTCGTATTTAAAACCTTTTTCCCCGATTGTCAATATTGCTACAAAATTACTTTCCTCAGTTGGTTGGTTCTCGGTACAATTAAAAAAATAATATTGATGGAGTAGCTTACGCGTGATTTTATAGACTGTCATATTGATTGGCAATTTAATATGCGCAACTTCACTGACAACAGATGGCCGTAGGAGAAAATTGCATCGATTATAATCGACTGCCAATTTGGTTCGCCATTTAAATTCCACCACGTTTATAGGCCGACCAATGCTGCATTTTCATTGTTCCTAATGCATCTGGGTCATGATTATCGCATACATTGACTTGATCATAAATTTGAAATTCAGTTTTATTATTATACTATCATCAAATTTGATACATGTTTAGTATCACACATTTAGTAAAAATTATAATATCTTACAATCTTAGTCTTCACTATCATATTCTTTTTTCTCTTGTCCTGTTTGATTCGGAAAACCATCGCTTCGATAAGGCGTTCTAATTCTCGGTTATTTCAGGAGCCTCCGTCTATTAAAAGCCTCTCTTTGTACCTACAGCTTAACTTTTTTTTAAAAGTGAATACTGCAAAAGAGTATCAACTGCTCCCAATCGTCTAGAACCAGTGAGACTATGGCATCCCCAATTGGAGTATATTGCGAGGCTGAAAGGAATGGGGAGGGGAATGGGATGAGGAAAGGGAAGGTTGGGAAGTACCTGGCTATTCAGATCTGGTAACCCAACACGGATAGAGCCATTTCAAGCAACGTTTTAATTCTGAATGGTAGCTTTTCACCAGGGCGATACTTAGAGTGTCTACTGAAACCTGCTGCAAATATACTATTTTTGTGTATCAATTAAATGTATTATGACACATAGTAATTAAATAAAATATATTTGCGTACACCGAGTTCAAAACCTTGACCTCTGGATTCGTAGTCGAGCGTCTTACCATTTGACCATGCAGGCCGTCATCTTTTTTCTGAGGCGACTAAAGTCTTCCCCCTGGAGTTGTCGCTAGTAATTTTTTTGTCGAATCAGATCTTTTAGCATTCTAAGTAGGTAACTTCGTGCCCAAGCAACCAAATTTCGTCATAAAATAATATTATTACAAACGTCGTCATATTATAATATCACCACAAATCTTGTCACGTTATAATAATATAACACATTTGTGTTCAAAGTAGTAATAATTATTATTACAACGTTTGTGAATACGCCGAAGGAAGTACCCACGTAGGAAGACGTCCCTAACTTAATTAACTCGCGGAAGTTATTGTTTAGTTAGTTTTGTGTGCGAGAGTTGAGTTATTGTTCTGGAATAATAGGAAGACATAACTAAGGAGGGGTGAGGTACAGATTTATAGGGAGTAAGGAAACTAGTGCGCTGCGCTGCAACACTCTGTTCCTCCTTTCTTTACGTAACAATTAACTAACGGTACAATTAATTGTTTCTTTTTTTACTAGAAACTAGAAGAAAAGTGATGATTTTGTTAGATAATATTCTTGAACACATACGAATTAAGCCATAGGCCAAGGACAATTAAAAAATACCTCTGACATACTTTAATCTAAATTTGCTCTCATACCCTTAAAAAAGTACATATTTATATACTCGTATTTATGAAAATAAGCAAAATTTTAAGTTATTATGACATAGTTATTTATAAGTTATTTCGGTCCAAACTGAAAACTTGCCTTTTCAGACTCTCATATCCTTAAATTCATTAAAGAATCTCAACATAATCTGTCTCTCGACGAATCACCTTTAGATATACAAATTGTAATCATATCCTGTACTGTACGACAAATTCAAAAAGTCCATTTTTTATTTCGCTCCCAGGCCCTAAATCGGAAAAAAATTCATAATTACAATTATAATTTTAAGTTGATAAGTGTGTCTATCTATTGAGACCTACCACATTGGTATGTTCGTGTATATTTTCTTATTTAAACTAGGAATTAATATGTGATAATAGAAAATAAGATCTGTACAGCGCCCTTGAGGGGATTTTTCACAAAAACGACGCTATACAAATCATCCAAATATTATTATTATGGTGATTGTGTCCTGCCCGAGGTGATTTACCAGGTAAGTATGTTGCTGTATATTTATATAAACTAGGAATTAATATTAAGTAGAAATTAAGATTTGTACAGCGCTCTTGAGGTGATTTTTTACAAAAACGGCGTTATATAAATTATTCAAATATTATTATTATTCCTGTCATGCACAAAAAGTAAAGCTAAGATCGCACCAAAAGTATTCAACAACCTTTTTTTTTAAATGTGTTTTGAGGAAGTCCTGAAAAGGTTTAGTGCGGGTTGTTTCAACATTTCGTCACATTAGACATCGTCACAAGTGAACGATAATTACCATTCTGTTTTTACATGTGAATAGTCCCCGTTAAACTTCGATTGTTTCAATTTTTCAACAAATCGTGAACATTTAGTTCTGTATTTTTGTTTTTAACTAAAAAACCTAAGAACTAACACGAATAATTAAATATTATTTAGCTGAAAAATTGCATAGTTATGAGGTATCTACTAATCAAGGTTTTTAGATAAATGTGATCAGAATAATTTGATTAAGTGTAAAAAAACTTTCAAATTATAGTTGATATTTACCACTGCTTTACTCAGTGACCAATTCAAATTTGCAATCAATAATTTTCCTTGGCTAATTTTGAGTGTCATTTTTTCTCACCTTCTTTGTTGCAACTCATCCAGCTCAACAGTCCTTGCCGTAATGCTCTTTTTTCCCGTTTCGTGTTATGTATTTTTGTTTGTAATTGGAAAAAAGTCCGTTAGTTTATAAATTAAGAAATATCGAAACTATAAACTCAAAATAATACACACCTAAATATCGTATGTGACAATTAAAAAGAGTGTAACATGCATTTATAATATTTAACTTTTAAATTTAGAACTCAATTATTTATTAAAAATATTTATTCAGCTGAAAATATTATAAAATATTTGAATAATATACTGATAAAATATTCAAATATAACATGATGTATTTTAAAATGCTTGTAAATATGGAATACCCCCTCCATCCTTTTCAAAGTTCATATGATGTAGGTAAGAATATATCCAGCAATATCACATTGTATGCGATATTTATAGGATGTCCCGAAGCGAGGATTTGTCACACACGCGGGGCAAATCACCACAGGGTGTTCCTAAACCAAGTCGCTTAAGTGTCATACTGTGTTTACTGAAATACTAACATCTAGCCCCGTTCGTCTATTCCCAACTCCCCACGGATGCATTCTCTTATTGCTATCTTAAATCTTGATTAAAGCTGCCTTGCTTTGTCTACCATAAACTAAGATTTGAATACCAGTGTTAACAATCCTCAGTTGCTTTTCTTGTTCAAACTAAGCTTTAAGACATTCGAGCTTTATAAACATCAGTTATATTTAACAACCAATCTCTTTCTTATCAAGCTTTGCATTTTTCAATTAAGAAAACTTTTCAGACAGTCTACCTTTATAATGAAGTAAATGCAGAAAACTTCATCAATGGAGGACTGAACGCTGTTGGCGCTAATAAGAAATTGTCCTAGGAAGCGAAGCTAGCAGTCCACACTGGAGTGCTTTTACCAACCCTGATGTATGGCAGTGAGGCAAGGAACTGGCAGAAGAATGATTAAAGTAGACTGAATACTATGGAAGTAAGATCTCTGAGACGTATGTGCGGGAAAACCATGAATGATTGTGTTAAAAATGTGGATATCTGGAAAGAATGCAAGGCTGATGTAAGCGTAATGAGTAGGATCAAGAAAGTGACGCTTAGATGGTTTGGGCATGTAGAGCGAATGAACGAAGAAAAAAGTGTGAAAAGAATATACAATGTGAAAGTGGATGGAAGAAGAAGTCGGAGACGCCTGAGGAAGACATAGTACGATCAAGTGAATCAAATACTTCAACCACGTGAAGATTCAGAATAACAGAAGAGTGTGTGTGAATGTGAACGAAGCAAGGAGTGTGTGCCAATACAGAGTTGTATGGCAGTCCATCCTTTCTACCTACCCCTGCGGTGAAACGGCGTGATGGTTTGTTAGTTAGAAAACTTTTCAGTCTACCTTCTTAATTAATTAAACTTAACCTTCCGTGTTTAGCACTTCATATTTTCATGCCAAAATTGTATTACATTTCTTTATTACTTGACATGCTATTTCCCCGCCATTACTGGATTTTTTAATGCAAATATACAAAAAAGGAGAGCTTCACGAAAACTTTTAAATTCATAAATTAAAAGGCATATTTAACATAATAAATACGTTTACAATCTGCTCCTTCTTCCTGTTAATCGTGAAGATTTTTTGCTTCAAACCACAAGCTTTAGAATATGTTCGACTTTATATGCTGGCCTAAAAACAACATTTACATAATTTCATGGTGCTTTGAAATATTCAGAAATAATGAAGGTTGGTAAAGTCTTGAACCGCCCCGTCTTCTGATTGGTCCGTTCTAAAACCACGTGTGCACATTCCGACAGACAGCTATTCATCAAGAAGCCAGAAATAATTCATCCTTTGAACTTTTGTGGGTGGAATATCAGTAAGGAGTGTCGAGTTCTATTTTTTTTTCTTTGAAGTGCTACATTTTTAAATTTATTTCATTTGCTACCGATATCAATTTCTCACTTGAAACATGATTCCATCTTTGAATTTACCGAAAATAAGCTTAGAGTACATAGAGTGGTACCTATCCAAAGCAGTGTAGTCAGTTTTTGATGATTTTTGCCGGACTCCGCAGACCTGGGCGTGGCTAGGACTAGAGCTAGCGTATTTATACATCCATTCATAACACATGTCGATATAATGTTTTTTGTTTATTCGTATAACCACTTTCTCACAGTATTGTTATCAACAAAAGTATAGCATATAAGTTAAAAAAACGTTTAGTTGTGTCCAGTTTAGTCGCCAATCAAAACATGTGGGCGGAGTCCCCGGAGACGCGGGAGACCAAGATCATCCTTACAGTATATGAAAGAGGTGTGATATTTTTGCTGTCTCTTTCTCTCTCATGGTGTACGACGTAAAAACCCGGAGAAAGTGATTTATCGCAAGTTTGTATAGGTTGGATAAAAATAATTATGTCTCTCTCCATACATTGTTACTACAACACCTAAAGAATATATGATGTGAATGTTAATGGATGAAGAAGTCAGGGATGCCCGAGAAAGAAATGGCACGATCAAGTGAATCAAATACTTGAGTCGGGCCATGTGAAGAGCAGAATAACTGAAGAGTATTTTTGAGACGATGTATGCATGCGAATGAAGGAGTGTATGCCAAGACAGAGATGAATGGAGGTCCGTCCTCTCTGCCTACCTCTGCCTACCTTTGCGGGAAAACGGCGTGATGGTTAGTTAGTTAGTTAAGATCTGAATCATCTTGATTTCCTAACCGAAACATATTTCGTCATACAAACCGTATAGACTCCCTGAACTCTGACGCTTTACGTTGTGGGAGAGCGTTTTTCAAACCAAGAATAAACTTTTTTCAATCAGATCATAAAAATAAAACTTGGCTGATTTGCTTTGCTTAGCGTATTTTTGTTAAATATCACGTTAAAAGTGCTGAGCAAAGAAGTTATGACACTAATAATATTTGGATAATTTGTACAGCGCCACTTTTGTGAAAAATCACCCCAAGGGCGCTGCTCAAATTTTATTTCCTAGACTTCCTGCTATTACTAACTATATTATTAACCTACGTCACGCTAATATGTATTTATATTATTTACAGAGATGACTTAAAACCATAGTTTGATTGCCTCGAAATTCCTGTATTGCTATTCACATCGATTTAATGAACAAAAAAATGTATGACTACACAGAAAGATTTTCAACCACTTGGTATTTCTGTACAAAATTTTAAATGGTGTATGTTATTATCTGAAATTGTTGCAATGTTAAATTTTCAATACCTACACGCAATACTAGAAAAAAACAGGATATTTTTCAGTACAGTAATTCAGGAACTTACTATCGTATGAACTCGGTATTGCCTAGATTTCTAATGCAGGGAAATAATTATGTCTCTTCGGTAGACATCTTCAATCAATCACTTATTAAAAATAAAATAAAATTGTTATTAGGACAATTTTTACTACTTAAAATAACTTATCTTTTCTTTTTTACATATTTTTTGCTTCGTTACGGTTTTCTCCTTACTTTTGTCATTACAACTAAATGTTCTTTCTGTCTACTGAAAACTAGAAATTATTAATTAATAAAGAAAATATTAATTTATTAAGAAATTATTTATTGTTCTTTTGTTACTTGTTATATTCACACTGTTTGCATTTTTAAAATCGTTTACTTATAATTCTTGAATATTAATGTTTTTAGTATCAACATGTTAACTGTCCTCAATCTAGATTCCCTTTCGTTGATTTATCAAATATGTAGATTATTAATTCATACGTTTTCTTCTGGATTTTTATACCCTTAACTTCTAGTAGTTTTTTTATCTGTCGATGTACACATGCACTGTTATACCCATATCTGAACCTTTTCTCTCGTAATTTGTGATAAAGATTTTAATTTTAGATAGTTTTAATTTCGTATACATATTAAACATTATTTTCCCTTTGTTAGTTAATCTTATTAGCTTAAGTGAGGGGCTTAGAAGCAAAGGCAGCAATCTCCAAAAACGGTTCTGTAGTATTGTCAACTTTTGAATGATTATTATAAAGAAATGGATATAACTGGATTTTTTCACGTAAGTGATAACATCTGTAAAAACCCAGTATAAATAAATAAATAAATAAATAAATAAAAAAGAAATGGAAAATGAAGTGTACAAAAATGTTAGTGCACATTAAACTAGGAACAATTTGAAACAATTATCTCTAAATCTATCAACATATTCACAAAAGAAAAGTGCATCAAACATTAAATCAAATTTCCAAGAAAGAATGGATTGCTGCCTTTGCTTCTAAGCCCCTCAATCAATGTATTATGAAGCGCACTTGAGGTGAAATATCACAAAACTGCGCCCTTGTGGTGATTTTTCCACAAAAATGGCGCTATAAAAGTTATTCATTTAATATTATTATTATTATATAAGTTCACAATTATTATAATAATTTAGTATTTTTTGTTTGACGTAATATTTTTAACCCTTTTTTTCTTATTTTATCTTATTTTATGTGTAAATTTTGTGTTCATATTTTTTTGACGTGGTAACATGTACTTATGTACCGTTGAAATGAATAATTTCTGACACCGTTGACAATATCTTTAGGTAAATTAGTTTAGGCTTATTTAATCAGATTGATATGTAATTAATTATGTAAGGTTACACAGATTACTTAATTAAGGAAAATTATGAATACGTAAGGACATCCTCAGCTGCTCATTAGTTGAGCTAGCCTAGTGTGGATTGGGTTACAGGAGCCATAAAATATAATTAACACGCCAGTCATTAATCATTTTTTTGAAGACGATATTATATAGACACGGGAACATTGAAGTTCGTGGTAGGTACTTGCATTGTTGTCGTAATTATATGTATTAGTTTCTACGTATAACTCGCTTCGACAAGTTATTAAATTGCTTTATGTTGGGTGCACTTTTTGGTGTTCTAAAAATATGGAAGGAAAGAGTAATTGCTTCATGTACAGTGTTTTATTAATTAAACTTAATATTCAACTTGGTAGAGAAAATAAGTTCCAGTGGCGGCTCGTGAGTTTTTAGTGTGCTAGAGTGCTAAGATTGAAAAATACGACATCGTTAGTGTAGCTGTAGCCGAAAATGATTTTTATTTTTTTTCAAGATTTTATTTTTTGTATGAAGATTTTTAGGATTTTTCAGTTATTGTGGTGCATTGCACGAATTTCTGAAAAATCTTCATACAAAAAGTTGAAATTTCGAAAAAAAAAAATGTTTTCGACTAAAACAACATCAATGATGACGTTTTTTTTCAATCTTACCACTCTAGCACACTTAAAACTCACGAGCCGCCACTGATAAATAACTTCTCTTTATAAAAATCTTTCAGCCACCATCCCATAAAACCTCTTAAAGTACATCGGTCCATATACTTTTTGATTCAATTTGATATACACAACCCAAGTTCATTATACATAATACCTAAATTGCATATTGTAATTCGAGAACGTTAATAATGATAGATGATATATGTGTTTCATACGAAGCAAATCGATAATAGTTCCCTTTACGGAATACATTAAATACACATGGAAGTAATTTGAGATGAACAGGCGAGAAGAAGTCAAAATATGGCGGTAGAAAACGCCTCGAGTCGAATGGGTGTTGCCCGCATTTTGGTCGCTTCCTTTAGAACTAATCGAAAAAAATCTTACTTAAACTAGATGAGTCAGCAATAATATAAATACTGTAGGTAGGTACCTACTAACTAACTTACCATCACGCCGTTTAATAATAATAATAATAATATTTTGATGATTTGTGTAGCGCCGTTTTCGTGAAAAATCACCTCAAAGGTGCTGTACAGATTTTATCTGATAGTATTAATACCGTAAGCCGTCTTCTGCAACGTTCGATGGAAAAATTGCTCATACATACAAAAGTTAAAAATTTTCTTCCGATTACAGTCCTTCAAAATTTACTCACTATGATCCTTTTGATGTGTGTGTCGTGACTAAACCACGCGGAGCGGGTTTTTATCTGCTAGTTTTATATTATTACATATTAATTCCTAGTTTAAATAAAAAAATACACAGGTATTATTGGCTTAATTTTTTTTCCAATAGGGCTAGGTAGAGAGGACGGACCACCATACGACGCGGTCTTGGTACACACCCTTTTGCTTCATTCATATTCAAACATCGTCTCATACATACTCTTCTGTTATTTTGACTTTTTACATGGCCCGATTGAAGTATTTGCCTCACTTGATCGTGCGATGCCTTCATCGGGCGTCCCCTACTTCTTCCATTCACTTTCGCATCATATATTCTTTCACGCTCATTTTTTCGTTCATTTGCGCTACATGCGCAAACCATCTAAACGTCCTTTCTTGATCCGATTCATTACGCTTACATCAGCCTTGCATTCTTTCCAGATATCCACATTTTTAACACGGTCATAAGTTGTTTTTACCGCACATCCGCCTTAGAGATCTCATTTCCACAGCATTCAGTGGGTACCTAGTAATCACGAACAAACGAGTCCAAATTGCTCCCAACCGTCTAGAGCCAGTGGGACGATGGCATCTCTAATCGTGGTATGTGTTGAGGTTGAAGGTAGTGGGTAGGAGAAGAAAATGGGAAAGAGGAAGGTTGGGAAGTATCTCGCTATTCAGATCTGGTCACCAAACACAACTTAAGACATTTCAAGCAAAGTTGCGATTCTGAAAGTAGATCTTTCGCCAGGGCGACACTTAGAGTATCTACTACTCTGGGACATGTTGAAATATATCTAACATTTATTTTTTAATATGAATGAACAATTATTAATAAAATAATATAAAATTGCGCACGTCGTGATTTGAATCTCTAGATTCGTAGTCGAGCGTCTCAAACACTCGACCCCGGAAACCGTCTATTTAGCTAACCAACTAACTAAACAACCATCACGCCGTTTCTTCAGGGGGTAGAAAGAGAGGACGGTCCGCCTTACAACTCTGCCTTAGCACACACTCTTTACTTCATTCACATTTATTCATCATCTATTTATGGTCTTGTCTCTAGGTATTGACAAAAAGCAAAGAAGAAGCTCATAGCTGTAATAGATACCCATACAAAAATAACTAACTGTTCTTTAAACAAAGCGGTTCAGTATTACAAAAGGAGCAATAATATTAACCGTTCAAACCTCTAATACAAAGAACATCGCATCCTAAGGCTTTTGTCAAACTCTTTACGATGCATTGACCTAACGGTGGGTACTTAGTGATTTATCTAGAACGAGTTAACACGCCGGGAGGCCATTATCATTAGACCTAACGGGTGCCCCATAATTTTTTAGGGATAATGACCAACTACCCCTAATGTTAAAACTCAAATGACTGAATACGCTACCGTAAAATAAGTTTACGACGTACATCATGTGACGCAATAAACGCGCCCCCTGTTTTCTCCGATTCTTAGGAATTCGGGTTGTTATTGCCTGAACGACACCGTAAAAACACTAAAGGGTAGTAAAATTGTCCATCCTCTATCATAGGAAGCCTTTTAGTATTGAAGAGGCTGTATTGTCTTATTGCCACCCCTGTTGTCTAGCCGTCACAAGGAGTAAAGTGCGCAATTTGGTGGCACATGTGCTGCTAAGAACAATTTGTGGCTTTCTGAGATGGGCGAGTCTTTAATTTTGGATGTTTACTGCAAACAATATGATAAGGGGCCTCAAAGAAAGTTGCATTAAGATTGCGCTATAGAAATCAGTCAAAGTGAATTTTTAAAATACTGATCAATATTAAATACAATTTTAAATTATTTTTATAATTGTAAATTTGTCGAGTATTATATTAGGAAAATTTCCTGTATACTCATAAAACTTAACATTATTCTTTAATCACCTTCTCAGTTGACGTTTTGTCTCTTTTAATTCATATTATCTGTCTCTTTCTCTCTGTTCCTTTGTTATAACTTTAATGTCATTCTATTGTTTTCTTAATCTTCTGTTATTTTATTTTATATTTTGTTCTTCCTCTGTATGTATATATGACCGCACACTATTTGTTTTGTTGTTTAGTTTATTGTTGTACCCTGATGATGCTTGTGCTAAGCGAAACCAGTCGGTCATAAAAAATAACCATAATATCCGTGGTCTTATATAAAACTTATTTATTTATTTCTTAATAATTTTAACGTTATTCATGTAATTATTCTGATCACACGTATTCAAAATATTGATTAGTAGGTACCTACCTCCTTAATTAAATAATGATCCATTATTTATGTTAATTTTATGGTTTATGCTATGCATATAAAAAAAATATAAATCTAATCGATTTAGCCATGTTATTTTAACTAGATAGTACGTATTACTTTCCAACGAAAATAAACAAATATTTTTTAAGTACATTTTCTTTGACTCGCCATTGTTTGTTTTTCATTAGAAATTCTAACGTAGGACCCCAATAAATCGTACGTTCTTAACTGCCTTATATTTACATATATTCAAAGTAAAAGTTAAATTCCATGTGTAAATTTTACCAAGTGGATACAGACAGGGAGTATACTCAACAATAATACACCCTGCCACCCCGTGTTTTAATTCTGAATTTTTCTCGGAGGTGATATAAAAGGTTACCTACTCTCGCAGATATGAAGTTACTAATTATGATTCATCCGTTTGAAATAATGTGAAAATCGTGATGAAAGGTTTTATGGGGTGCTATATCAATCATTTGCCTACCTTCGCAAAATGTTATTTTTCAATGCTCTGTATAAATTTAGAGCCAGAATTTAAACTACAGCTTTAATATGTTGTACTAAACTTTCAACTGAAATATTCCATATAGAGAAACGTGATCTCTCACTAGAGTTATCCTAAGAGTATCTACCTTAAAATTTTACTTCGTCATTTACTTTCCTCTTAGAAATCAAGAAATAGTAAAAAGCTTTAGCATTTAGAGGTTAAAACGTTTTATTTTGTAAATAAAACCGAAATCAAACGACTTTAACTGTTGTAAATTGTAAACTTTTTTGCGCGTCATTAGTTAGCCTCGTCATTAGATGGCCGCTTGTTAACGTGACATGATTTAAAACGCTATAAAAACAAGGTAAAAATAGAATACGCACTGGGACTGTTGAAATTGCAAAAAGTTCATCATAATACGGAAATGAGACTTGAAAAAATGATTAAACATCCAAAATTCATAGCGACTCTCTTTTTATATCTTTTGTTTTGACAGAATACTCCACCGACGCATACGCGAGCTTTTGCGTGAAGAAGACTAGGAAAAAATCACAATTTTATGATAAAATATGACGTACACATGATTTGCGATTTTTTTAAAAAATTATTATAAGAACACCAATGAAGATTTGTTAATACATTTTATATTAAATGAAAATTAAATAATGACTTTGTAAATGAACACAGATATAATTTAATTTTTTATGACCGACAGATTTCGCTTAACCTAAACATCACCAGGGAACAAAATAAAACTTAACAAAAAATACACAGTATGTGGTTATATATAACCATGCATACAGACGGACAACACAATATAAAATAAAATCAGAGAACAGTGACAAACCAAAAGAAAAATATTTAAGTTATAACAAAGGAACAAATTGAAAGAGACAGATAATATGTTTGTAATGAAAAAGGCAAAACGTCAACTGAGAACGTGGTAAAATAATAATGAAAAAAATTATGAGTTTACGGGAAATATACCTAATATTGGACTACTGGACAAATTTAACTGATTATTAAGAGTATTGCTCTTTAGTTTAATGGCTTTCTTTAGCTTTGGCGCTTTTAAATTATTTGATCTGTTGGCATGACTATTTTTAGGAAGAATATGAGCACCGGTGCTTTTATTGAAGGTGTGATCTTTTTCAATCGGGTGGTTGGCAAATTCTGAAAAACCGTGGTTATTTAAACATTTAAGAAAGTCTTTGATTCTAACATTAACATTACGGGTTGTTTTTCCAATGATAATGTACTGTAACAAAGGCTTTTTAAAGCATTTAAAAACACACTAGACGAGTAATTTTAACAATTTTTTTTGTTCAGATTATTCAAGAGACTATGTGCCGACTTTGTTAATATGTGCTTGTTTGTTTATTCATGAAATACAAAGATTTTATAGGCTGTTGTTTGTATGTCCGGGAGCACATATTCAATCCTTAATGTTTACTGCGCGATTTTAAAAGAATAAATTGAGCGTTCTCTAATAAATGGAGCAGTTATTTTGATAAATGGTTTATTTCAGCAAGTAACTTGGCCGGGAATGCCTGCGTGAAAAAAATCATTCCATTTGATACGGAAAAGTTAACCAAGGACATCTGTCTGATTAATTGCTAAATAAATCTAAAATTCGATATCATTCAACTACCAGCGTTTAAAAGAGCAACACTTTATAGACATGTGGAAAAAAAGCCAACTTATACTGCTGGTACAAATCTTGTGTAGTTTGTTATTTTGTTTTATTCTTGTGCGTGCAGTGGAATCAATTTCAAATCACTTCATGCATGAAGGTAGCTAACTAAAATTGACTTGTTGGTAGGCAGAGAAACCTGCCGAATCAATATACAAGTGCGTACTCGTATATACACCGACATAACTCCCTCTCAGCTAATATACGACGTAATAATATCGACCGCTCGACGCCCCTTTCGAATAGAGATATTTGCCTGCACGAGTCTTTGAAGTTTTAATTTACAAAATATGTTCACTTGAAATATGTTCCTGCCTTTACACATACACTCGTTTATACCAACAAGCTTTGTTGCAGGGAGCTTTACTAAGTTTTACGAAACTTTACTATTAAAAACAATGGATTACTGTTCCTCAATCATCACTCTACTAATTATGGGTATCATTCTACACTGTCCAGAATGTCGAGACATGTTGACTCAAGCAATGGTCTTGAAATTTTTGGTACCAGTCTAAATGATTTTTATCATTCTTAACGATAATAATCTTCGAAGAATACAATTTATTATTAAAATTAGATTTAAATTCAAAGCATGATTGGTTATTTATTATTAAATATTAAAGTAATATTAATAATCTAAATCACAAATGTGAAACAGAAAAAAAAAACAAAAACTAAAAAGAACAATGGTCATGGCCGAGACACGAACTCGGAACCTGTACTCTACCCGTAAAGCCATCAATACTTGATTAGAAAGCGGTATTTTTAAACGATCTTATACTTCAATTTAAAATTATTTAATATTTGAATTTCTTCCTATTTTGAGGTTTTAATCGCAGTCATGACCATTGTTCTTTTTAGTTTCTGGCTTTTTGTGTTTCATATTTGTGTTTTAGATTATTAGTATTATTTAAACAATTTATCATTGCCTCTATCAAAACCTTGCTTACGATGTGACTTAAATGTTCTATCAAATGTATATTTTTGTCATTGCTCCAATCGTGCTATTCTTTCTCTATTACCCATTTTTTTATGTATTTTATGTAATTGGTCAATGGTCCGTTCGTATAAAAATAAAATAAAGGCACTGACTAAAAATCACGCCGTTTCTTCGCAGAGGTAGGCAGAGAGGAATGAACACTACAACTCTTTCTTTGCACAAACTCTTTGCTTCAGTCACATCAATACATCTAATGCATACTCTTTTGTAATTTCGACTCTTATGACCTGAATGAAGTAATTTATTTGATTGACTCGAATGTGAAATGTCTTCCTGCGCACCCGGACACTTCTGTAATCTCCTGACGCCTTGTTTATTTCTTAATCGTATCCATTACGCTTAAAATGAATTTTTTATCAGACTTATCATTCATTCAACGTTTTTTAGAGATTTTGCCAAACTTACGTCCAACGAAATAAATTCCTACTATATTGATCTACGTTCGTGCCTAACTGCCGCCCACCAGAGTCCATATCAACGTAGTTTGAACGTACCGTATCACAAAACACTTGTTTGCTGAAAGGAGGCTTTCGAAACCTTTTAAAAGCATCGAGCTCTGAAATAAAAACGAACAAATGAAATCTCGTATGTTAGTAAAACAACGCTTCACTCTAATCCGTCCCAACTAACGCGGGGAATATAAACCCGTTGTTCACTTATCCCTCAAACAAAATCGCCGTACGAAACGAAAGAAACGAATTAATGGCGGTCCGTTAGGATGGGCGGCTGACTAGCTGGGGGCAGAGACCTATTTGTTTTTTTCTCCTCTAGCCTTTCCCATTAAAGTAGGTATATTTAATGGGGGCCCGTGATATTGGATTAAGCCATTTGGATTAGCCCGGGTGCCTAATTAGCGGGCGCTTGTTCTTATGCCATAATTTGGGGTTATAGAAAAAGAGCGGCTAGGGTTTATTTATTCTATGAATTAGAAAATACTAAGCGGATAGTTCGGAAAAAATCTAGGTTTCCGTAAATTCTTTCAATATTTTCTCGTTTAAAAAATACCTAATATTACTACATCAAAGCATTATTGTATAATTGCCTCACCTTCTCTGTCGCAACTCATTCAGTTCAACATTCCTCGCCGTAGACTCAGAAACAATGAATTACTGTTCCTCAATCATCACTTTACTAATCGTGGGTATCATTACCCACTGTCCAGAATATCGAAACTTGTTAACTCAAGTTATGGTCTTGATTTTTTTGGAAGCAATCTAAATGATTTTCCTCATTCTTTGCGACTCTAATATTTGACTTGACATTGGTTTTGATTTGAATGTTCTTTCTTTTGTATATGTTGTCCAATTTTTGTATTTGCTTTATTTAATATTAAGTCTGTCTTGTTCTTTCTTTGTTGCTTTTTCCCATTTCGTGTTGCGTATTTTTTTTATTGATTGAATAACAACAAATTTATAACTTTATTTCACTTTTTTATTTTTGACTGGACCGGTTTCAGTCTATAACGGCCATCTTCAGACTAGTACAGGTTGTTCTTATTCTATGGCTTATATACCATCCAAAAAATAGTATATAAGCCATAAAATAAGAACAACCTGTACTAGTCTGAAGATGGCCGTTAAAGGCTGAAACCGGTCCAGTCAAAAATAAAAAGGTGAAATAAAGTTATAAATTTGTTGTTATTTAATCATTAAAATGGAATTCCACCATGAATTAACAGTTACAAAATTAGAAATAATATTTTTTTTATAATTGGACTTTAGTCAATTAGTTTATAAATAAATAAATAATAAAAATCATTTTCTTACAAAAATGTAATTAGTAAATAGGTAGGTGTCAGAGCATGTATTGTAAAATAACTCACTCATACTAATTAAAGGTATTTGTAATTCAATAAACATATTTCAATCAACATATCGTCACTGGAAAGGCATAAGTGTTGAAGTGACACTTTGGTCAACACTGAGTTAAATATGCAGTTTGGATCAGCTATTTTTTCTACATCGAATGCTTTGACTCTCGTTTGATACTTAAAACTTTTGTGGCCCTTCAGCCATCTACAATATATTTATCATTTGGGAGAAGGCTTGACTCAAGCGACACAAGTTTGAAACTTTTTTAGCTTTTTGTTGCTTCAGTTATGAGCTCTTTGCGTTTCCTAAGTTAACTTTTTTTTGTAAATCCAGCCAGTTACTGAAAACTTAGAACAGCCCTAATTAAGTTGTTGAAGTTAAATGCACTTGAGGTGAAATATTTCATACAAAAGTTTGTTGAAATCTTGGCTGGGTAGTAAATTAACTATTATATATTGTATAAGAAAATGCTGCCATCGTAAATCTCCTCTCAAATAAAAACCTTGCTGTTTTCATAAAACATTGCTTATCCCAAACATAAAAAAAAACGATTTCTTCCTTCTTTATAACGAATGGCTACAAATTAATATGTTTTCGGCATTTCATTAATCTTCTTTGATCACCCATTACTCACCTTTAGACAATTTAAATATTTATAAATGAGATGTTAGAAAAACCTTAGATTTTTTCATTGAAATTACTAAATCACTTCCACCCATCTAAATAAGCTTCGGTGACTTATTCAGCTGAAATTTCGACAATCCGTTTTACGTAAGGCTTAATATGAGAATTCCAACAAAATGCTTTACATTTATGGTTGTGTTTTATAAAGCAGCTGTCTTTCTAACGTAAAGAAATCACATGCGACCATTGATCAGAAGCTGGGGACTCTGGTTGTATATCACTCGGTTCATCTTCGTTATCTGGACCCTGGAAATATATCCGGAATTCAATTACAGCGAACACGCACCGTAAACCCTTAAGGTCTGCGTTCAACAGTCACCCAAACTACAGGGCTGGTACTGTAGAGCCTGAGAGAGATCAAGGATTGACCACAGATAAAGCTATTTTATTTATTAAGAAGAGGTTGAATTATAGAACAACGTTATATACTTGCTTGATCTTTTGTTTTTATTTAATTTTTTTTTTACGTGATGCCGAAAACAAAAGCTCTAACCGTCCGTTGCCAGTAAAACTAAAGAATGTGCTATTTGGGAAATTATGTGAGGCTGAGAAAAAGAAAAGGAGGAGAATAATAATGTTTGGATAATTTGTGTAGCGCCATTTTTGTGAAAAATCATCTCAGAGACGCTGTACAAATCTCAATTCCTAGGCTGCATCTTATAACTAACTAAATATAATCTGTGGCAAATTAATATTATTCTGTTCAGAGATAAAAAACAGAAGCATTCTTACCTGACAGGTCACTTAAAAAAATGAATCGAAAGGAAGGTTTTTTTTTAATTATAATTTAATACATAAAAACACGTTTTTGATTTATTATTTCCATAGAGTTTAAAAAAAGCTCATTCCGGTTGATAAGTACCAACTAGGCGCCCTTGAGGTGATATCTCTGTCACGAAAACGGCGCTATATAAATCAGCCAATTATTATTACTAGGCGATTTAGATCTTTTCACTAAATAAGGCTGTACATATCTGCATGTACTTAATATAAGTAAATACGTACATTTGTACGGAGTATCACGCTCGTTGGTTAAATGCACTGCAGTGATTTTTTTAATGCAAATTATCCAAATATTGTTATTATTAAGCCATTTGGAGACAATATATATTTCGATTCCGAATTTTGGTCATTCAGTTGAATGTTGAAAGCATCTTAATTTCGTAAATGGGGAGCAAATAAAACACATTATTTTAAACTAACCATCACGTCGCTTATTCAACTCTGTCTTGGCATACACTCTTTGCTTCGTTCACATTCATACATTGTCTCATACACACTTTTCTGTTAGTCTGACTATGCACATGACCCGACTCTAGTATTTGGTTCACTTGGTCGTGTCTTCCTCCATGTCTTCCTCGTGCGTCCCGGTTTTCTTCTTCTATTGACTTTCGCGCCATATATTCTTTTCACACACCTTTCGTTGTTCGTTCGATCTACATGCCCAAACCATCTAAACGTCCCTTTCTCGTCCTCTATTAATTATGCTTATATACTTTGCATTCTTTCCGCATATCCACATTTTTAACACGGTCATACATAGTTTGAAAACATTTTCATTAGTGGTAACAACTTACGATCAATAAATTACTTATATTTACTTACGAAATGATTGTATCGTTCTGATTTTTTGTTGTTGTATTAACATCGTGATTTTTAGTGCCCAGCTGATAATTCCAGTGCCCAACTGCGATTATAATTAAACAACACGAATCAATTATAAATTGGGCGCAAACAAACCACGAGCCCCTCAGATGTAAGCACGAAATTCAGAACATAAAATATCAAAATCAACACTTAAATGTCATAGCCACAATTACCATAAATCTCAGCGCTGATAAAATCGAATTAGTATTCGAAATATCCAATATTTCACTATGGCTACGTAAATCAGCTGTTCTCTCCTTAATTCCAGTGGAAGAAAGACATCAATTCTAATCAAGGCAATCAATCGATACTCTACTAAATAAAATGCCTACGTGTAGGTGGCAAGCAGCAAATGGTCGCTTTCTAAATTTTATGAGCTTGTGTTAGATCAAGTTTTATCATCGTTTGTACACGTTTTTATCTGTGGAGAGAAGAACCCTTTACGATCCAAAAAACAGCTACTCACTAACTAACTAACCATCACGCCATTTCTCCGCGGGGGTAAGCAGAGATGACGGATCGCCATATAACTCTGTCTTGGCATACATTCATACATCGTCTCATTCATACTCTTCTGTTATTCTGACTCTTCACATGGCCCGCCTCAATTATTTGATTCACTTGATCGTGCCGCGTCTTCTTCAGGCGTCCCTGACTTCTTCATCAATTCACTTTTGCATTATATATTATTTTTTATTTTATTTTTTTATTTTTTTATTATTGTACAACAGATATAAACCCAATTACAGTACAATGGAACAACAAGTAAACAATTTCAAATTATAACATTTTTAAATTAACAAGTTTTTTGAACTTTTGTAAATTATCTGAAAAAATATCAATATATATAGATGATGTATTTAACAGAATTATACCTCTTGTCATGCTATGCTGAGCCAAAACATCTGTCCGACCATAGGGTATTCTGAACATTGCATGATTTCTGCTGCGACAGTATTTTTCTGGTACGAATAAGCAGTAGCATGCCAAGAGGTATGGACAGTCGATTAAGTGATTTATAATTTTAAAGCCTATTGTCATGAGACCAGCATTGCGCCTAGCCTCTAAGCTTTGATAATGTGTCTCCTCGAGTAGTTCCATGTGATGCATGAACATAGGGTATGTTCCGTGCGAACGCATGTACACATACCTGAGGAATTTTTTTTGAATCTGTTCCAACATATTTATGTATTTGGTTTGATGTGGAGACCAGACAGTGCTAGCATACTCCAACTTGCTTCTGATCACTCCATTGAAGAGGGCTGTCATCGCATTTGTGTTATTGAACTCTTTGCACCTTCTGATTACAAAACCAAGAAGTTTATAACAATTTGAAGTAAGCTGCACTATATGACTCGAAAACGTTAGCCTGGGATCAAAAACCACCCCGAGATCTTTGATGGTAAATACACGGGTTAAAATTTCACTATTCATAATATATTTGAAAAAAAAAGGATTTTTAGATCGGCTATATGTCATAATGACGCATTTTTTTATATTAAAATTTAAATTATTGTTTCTAGACCAGTTCGAAATTGCATCTAGGTCGGCTTGTAGTTTGTCAAAATCTTCATCCGATTCAATCTCCTTATATTCTTTGCACGCTCCTTTCTTCGTTCAATTGCTTTACGTGCCAAACCATCTAAGCGTCCCTTTCTTGATCCTATTCGTTACGCTTACATCAGCTTGCATTCTTTCCGGATATCCACATTTTTAACTATCGAAATCTCATTGTCATAAAATATTTATTGTTATTTTGTCACTTGTTATATTAACACTGTTTGCATTTTTTGAATCGTTTACTTATAATACTGAATATTAATGTTTTAAGTACCAACATATTAACTGTCCTCAATCTAATTTCCTTTTCTTTGATTTGACAAATATGTTAATACGAATTCATACGTTTCATCTGAATTTTTATACCCTTAGCTTCTGGTAAATTGTTTGTTTAATCTGTTGATGTACACATGCACTGTTTTATTCATATCTGAACCTTTTTCTCTTATGATTTATGATAACGATCATGATTTTAAATAGTTTTTATTTGCATACATATTATTTTATCCTTGTTAGTTAGTCTTATTACCATAATTAATTGAGTACAAAGCGCACTTGAGGTGAAAAATCACAAAACTGCGCTATATAAGTCCACTGTTATTATTATTATCATTATTATCAGACAAGGCCGAAAATTTCACGAGGAAAAACATATTTTCGCGACTCTCATTTTATTTGATACCCGGAGAGCAGAAGTCGTGTCGGATGTGGGATGTGGCCGTACGTTGAATCGTAGGGCTCTCCAGAGGACTGTTAGGGGAGCCTCGCTCGCCCAAAGCACCACTTGCCCCCCGCAAAATGGCGACAAGTCCTGCTCACGTACACTTGCCCTGATGCAGAATTGCCTATTAACCCGCCATTGAGGTATCCGTGGGGTTTCCACGGTTCTTTTTTCCATTGGATTACTTGTGTTTTCTCGTTATTTTCGTTGCCCGCTTGCGGAAATCTCTTATTTAAATTACAATTAGGTGGGACGTTGTCTTTTTTTATAAATAATAATTTTTGGATGATTTGTATAGCTCCGTTTTTGTGAAAAATCACCTCAAGGGAGCCGTACAGATCTTATTTTCTATTATTACATATCAATTCCTAGTTAAAATGAGAAAATATACAGGAACATACTTACCTGGCGGGTCCCATTAGATAGACACACTAACTAACTTAAGATTATAATTTTTTTTTCCGATTTAGGGCATGGAAGCAAAATTAAAAAAATAGACTTTCTAAATTTGTCGTACAGTACACGATTTGGTTAAAAAATTGTATATCTAAAGGTTATTCGTCGAAAGACAGATTATGTTGGGATTATTTTAATGAATTTAAGGATATGAGAGTCTGAAAAGGTAAGTTTTCAATTTGGACCGAAATTCTGTTGGGCTCGTTATACATCTTGGAGGAGGGAGTTTATTCCGATATTACGAAAGCGCGATCTCCAAGCTTAGTATTTGAATTGCGTTTGGGTTCTATCAGCCTTCCGATAGCCGATGACGAATTTGAAAAAAAAATCATGAACGCTTTTATTTTTCAAAAGATTTTCATTTTGTTTCAATATATTTATGTATTTATGTACTAACTGACTATTGTCCAATTACAATAAAATACATAACACGAAATGGGAAAAAAAAGCGACCGAGAAATAACAGCACATACATAATATTTTAATGAAGCAATAACAAAAATAAATACATTAGAAAGAACATTCAAGTCAAAGCCAAGGTCAAGTCAAGGTTTTGATAGAGTCGTTAAGAATGACAAAAATCATTTAGACTGGTGCCAAAAATTTCAAAACCATGGCTTGAGTTAACAGGTCATGGTCTTCATTTTAGTATATGTTTTAAAGCCTTCGTGGTCGAGTGGTAATACGCTCGATCGAGGGATCGCGGGTTCTAGTCCGGCGTGCCCAAATAACTTTTATTCAATTAATCTGTGTCAATTAATATGTAAATATTAGACGCAGAAACAATGAATTGCTGTTCCTCAATCATCACCATACTAATAATGGGTATAATTCTCAAATGTCCAGAATGTCAAGACTTGTTTAACTCAAGCCAAGGTCTTGAAATTTTTGGTAGCAGTCTAAATTATTTTTTTCATTCTTTACGACTCTATCAAAACGTTGACTAGACCGTGGCTTTAATGTTCTCTCTTATGTTTATTTCGTCCTATTTTTGTCATCGCTTCATTTATTATTATGTATGTGCCATTCCTTCTCTGTTGCTCTTTTTTCTATTTCGTGTTTTAAACGTCTTTTTTGCAATTGGACTTTAGTCCGTTAATTTATAAATAAATAAATTCTAGATTCACTCCACTTAAACTGTATGATTTCCCTTAAAATTTCCAAGCCATTAAAATAGTTTTTTCAAAGCGACGACAGATTACTATTATTAAATACCTATATTTATTACTTATTCCGTGTTTCTAGATGAACATAAAAATAAAAACTGAATCCTAGTGAAGATTCTGCATTAGCAAAATATATTAAGGAAGCTTTGAATCCATGCGACTAGGATCTCGCCTATAAATAAAAGCATGGAAATCAGGTTTGGCAAACGCAGCAGCCTCTAGTTTATTTCAGACAGTACTTTATTGATCGCCTCTGGAAGCCTCTTTTATTCTGTTTACAGCCAAGATCAAATAATAAAAGTTGAATGAATAAGGCGCTTCAATAGAATGTTTGATGGGTAATCAAATCGTATTTTTTTGTAATTTTTTTTTTACAAAAACAGCATTTAGAATTATTAGATAATTAATATTTATCATAATATATTGTAATCCATATAAAATATTACATATTATATTTGCAGCACGTTCCAGAGTGGTAGATGTTCCAAGTATAGCCCTGGTGAAAGACCACCATTCAGAATTGAAACGTTGGTTGAAATGGCTTTAGCCGTGTTTGGAGACCCGATCTGAATAGTTAAGTTTTTTCCCAACCTTCCTCTTCCTCATATCCTTCCCCTTTCCACTACCTTCAGCCTCACAAAATACCCCATTTGGGGATGCCATAGTCCAACTGGCTTCAGACGGTTGGGAACAGTTGGGACTTTTGTGCAGTATTCATTCAAAAATAATTATTTTAATAATAGATTACTTAACGTAAGGTTCAATAAAAGAAAAAGTCGGGGACGCCCGAGGGAGACATGGCACGTTCAAGTGAATCAAATACTTGAGTCGGGCCATGTAAGTGTCAGAATAATAGGAGAGTATGTTTGAGACGATGTATGAATGTGAATGAAGCAAGGAGTGTGTGCCAAAACAGAGTTGTATGGCGGTCCGTCCTTTCTACCTACGCTTTCGGGGAAACGGCGTTATGGTCAGTTAGTTATGATTTTTATAATTAATTTGTAAAACAGAAAGAAGTTAACTATTTTCATTTTAATTTTTACATCAATTCAAACGATGGAACAATCAAAATAACAAGTTTGACTTTTAAGTTAAGTTAAATGACATTGACTAACCCCTAATAATAAGATATATAAACTCTTTTATAGCTTAATTGAACTTGTTTAAAGCAATGTGTTTCTATTTCATTTCATGATTTAATTTTCAGACATTCAAGTCAATGGTAAGGCAGTTAAATGTACTTGTGATTATTATTTCAAGTCTTAATTGTCACGGTTTTTAATCAATACATTAAATATCATTACGCGAAATACAAACGCATGTATGTAAATACACTTTAATTGCCGTAATAAATATTAAGAAAATTAATAGCATAAAATATGAACACGAAGCACTGAGGCAACTTCGTATATTTCCTTGCCCACAGCAATTAAAACTACAAGGCTTAATTCCGAAATATACAGCCTTAAACTGTTCGTAGAATATACAACCTATTTATGAACTTATGTAGGTACCGATATTTGAAATAATACCTTGGGTTCGACGCTTTAGTACGCCCTTCTGCAAAATCTTAACAAATGTTCTCAAAATGTGGCTTTAGAATGATGGAACAGCATCTTAAATATTATTTCTAAGACTAAGGATGATTAAAAGCGATCAGTTTGTTGTTTGCATTTGATGTTAAGTGGTTATCTGTATTTCAATTGAAGTTTATGTAGCTGAAGTAAAAATAAAATGGTCTGATGAGATCTATAAGATAGAAAACAAGAAGAGTAATAAACATATTTTTTTGTTTTTAAAATTAATAATAATTACATTTGCATCATTTTTATAGCGCCGTTTATGTGAAAAATCACCCCAAGGGTCCTGTACAATCTTAATTCTAATGCTTTATCTTATTACTAACTAAATAAAATGAAATAATAACTTTGTATAAGACCACAGGTTTTATTTTATTATTTCTGACTGACAGGTTTTGCTTAGACTAAGCATCATCAGAGTACAACATTAAACTAAACAAAAAATACAAATTGTGCGGTTATATATACATATAAAAGGAGAATACAATATAAAATAAAATAAGAGAACAGTGTGAAAACAATAGAATAACATTTAAAATTATAACAAAGGAACTGAAAAAAGAGAGACAGATAATATGAAATAAAAGAGGCAAAACGTTATCAGAGAAGGTGATTAAAGAATAATGAGAAAGTTGATTAGTTTACAGGAAATATACCTAATATTGGACTACTGGGCAAATTTAATAATAATAATTATAACAATAAATGGATAACTTTTATAGCGCCGTTTTTGTGGGAAAATCACCTCAAGGGCGCTTTACAAATTAATTTATCCAACCTATAATGTATCACTTAAGCTTATAACTAATAACTTACAGTTAAGATTTATTACTAATGGCTTACACCTAATATTTTCAACCAGTGACTTACAATAAGGACTTATAGCTTGTAACTAACAGTTATTAAGCATATGATATTAATACTAACTACTGTTAACTGATTATTATTTAGCATATGATATTAATACTAACTACTTATAATCTATGGCATATAAATCTTTATTAATATTATGTACAAAGATAACATATAGAAGCGTGCTTACCTGGCAGGTCACTTCAGATAAACAAAATTATCTTATTTATTTCTAGTTTGGAGATAGATACAGTTTTGCACTCAGAGGACGTGATATTGGTTAAATGACATTATTGTTGGACAGATTTATTATATTCAGAAGGAGTCATTTTAACCATCTGAACATTTTGAAATCTGTGCTCTGCAAAGCCTCCAGTATAAATTCATCCCTATACAAACACCGTCGGCTTTAAATAAGTTATACATCACGACATTCTGGTTTGTTATGAACAGGCTCTTTGTAAATCGATTGCAATTGTATTTATTTCTCTTCTTTAACTTTCATGCCTCGTCGTTATTTAAACGGTGACCGTACTGCTGTCCGTTAACGATCGTTAGCTTTTGCATTAACGACGTTGATTACGGCAAGTGTTTCACATTCTGGTTGATTGGGTAATTTTCGTGAAATTAACGCCCGGAGGCTTTCGCGCAGATTTGCATTGCGCGTCTTGGGCTAATAACTAAGCCCCCAGGTGGATAATGAAGTAGCAGGGGAGGTATTTTTCCACAGGGATGTGTCCTCTAGAACCTTTATCGGCTGATTCTATCTTAACGGCTGCCAGGTAGTCACTGTTCACAAGATCGTTACACAGTTAAATATGATGCATGCAGGCTGTATTTTATATCAAATTGTAGTATTTAGCCTATAACGATAGGTATGAAGATGTTTAATTTATAGTATTGTAATTCATTTCACTTTTCTCGTTTACTTAATCGAGTCTGATAAAGTGTTAAATTGTAATTTCTCAACTTACGATCAGGTAAATGAATAAATTAACAGTAGATCTGGTAGTTGAATGCGATCATACGAAGGTATCTTTTTTCGAATATCAGGTGCGCCAATCTGCGGTGTGTTTTTAGGTGTTAATGAATTAGGAGAACTTCTAAAAGTGTGAATAATTAAACTAACTTATTAATTAAGTACTTACCTTCCATTAAATAATTATCGGTATAAACATATGTGGATTGAGCAAACGCAGCTAACCCATATATTTTATTCGCAATTAAAGAATGAATACAATAAACTATGTGGGTGTTCTTTAAAATAAGAAACGTAACTTTAATTCTAAGCTTTCGTCGTGATAAAAGCAAATGAAGGCATTATGAAATTCTATAATAAGAGATGGAGTCGTCATTTATTTTAACATGGCAGAACTAAGTGAATTTGGATACACGCAATAAAAACAAGTCAAATTAACATGCTAATAAATTACTAAAATAGAATACAGCCGTAGATCTAAAGTTCAAGAAAGGATGCTAAGAAAGAAATGAATTTAAATCCCAATGTTGAAATTTTTGAATTAATTCGTTTGCTTCTACTGTATCTTCCTAAAAAATTCTTTGACAAAGTTGCGAGTTGAATGCTTATTAAATAATATTGTTTATTACAAATTTTGTAATATCTTTCTGCTAGAATATACACGCAAACATAAAAACGCCATAAGAAGTGTATTTTGCGAAGCATATTATTCGAGAATTGAAAGAGCTCTTTATCAAAATACCTACACGTAGTTAAGGACTATATAAGAATTCTAAATGTTTCCGTTACAATGCAAAGATCATATCTTAATGTTCCATTTCGTTCTAGAATTGTTATAATATGTTTGTGAGTCGCCTCTCGTGATTCATTTTATCTCGGTGAAATATGCCCGACATTAACTGGGGACATTAAGTAGGTATTTCTTACAAATTTTATACCATCATAGCCTTGCGAATATCTTATTTGTAGAGTCTTCTGATTCGTTCGACAACGTAGTTTCTGGAATGATCAATAAAACCCTTTTAAATCACTGATTTGCTAACAAGAAGTTTGGCAATAAAACCTATGTAGTCGAACGATACATGGCAGAAACTTCTATTCCTTCGATGAATATAATAATATTGTCATGTGAAAAACAAATTATTATCCGACGCTGAAAACATTCTATAGAAGAAAAAAGTATCTTATTAGTTCCTACTAGAAAACTAAATTTTACAGATGTCCTCCACTGTATAAAAAGCAACAAAGAATATCAAGAATATTATACTACCTACCTTCTCTCAAAATGATTTTTTTATTATTTATCCGCAAACATTGACTTTGACTTGGGCCTATAAACTCGTATGTTTTTTTACAAAAAAATTCTTCAACATCTTTTACTTGTTCTTATGGTATCATATTAATAATAATAATAATTTAATAATTTCTATAGTGCCATTTTTGTGTAAGAAATAACATAAAATAACCTACAACTTAATCACGAAGACTTATAACTATGTATTTACAGCTTAAACTTGTGATTTGTGACTTAGAATTTAGACTGAAAACTAAGTCTTATTAATATTGACTTACGCCTAATACTTAAAACTAGTGACTTACAGCCATATGGGATGGTTGTTGTACTCGTACGTGCTGTCAATGTGTCAATACCTAACTAACTAACTTACTTTACTAACTAACCATCACGCCGTTTCTCAGCAAGGGTAGGCACAGAGGACGGACCGCCATATAACTCTCTCTTGGCACACACTCCTTGCTTTATTCACATTCATACACCGTTTCAGACATAATCTTCTGTTATTCTGATTCTTCACATGACCCGATTCAAGTTTTTGATTTACTTGATCGTGCCATGTCTTCCTCGGGAGTCCTCGACCTTCTTCTTCCATTCACTTTCGCATCATACATTCCTTTCACACTCCTTTCTTTGTTCATTCGCTCTACATGCCCAAACCATCTAAGCGTCCCTTTCTTTATCCTATTCATTACGCTCACATAAGCCTTGCATTCTTTCCGGATATCCACATTTTTAATACGGTCATACATGGTTTTACCGCACATACGAGTACGTCTCAAGGATCTCATTTCCACAGCGTTCAGTCTACTTTCATCCCTCCTCTGCCAGTTCCATGCTTCACTGCCATACATCAGGGTTGGTATAAGCACTCCATTGTAGACTGCTAGCTTCGCTTTGTCAATATCTAGAAAAAAAGGAATAAGCAATAGTAAAAATAAGTATAGCACTTGGACTAAGTGATCAAAACTCCAGCGAAGCGAATTTACGTTATTCTGCATTCTGGAACAACTCAATTCCAACTGCATTTTGCATCTCAGAACAACTCAACGTAGGTAGATACTGCTGCACTTACTACTAGATTCATAAGTTGCAAAGCCACGACGTGCATCGTTATCCACCAATCTTCCGCTGGAAAATCAGTTAAGCCATTCGATTAATAAATATTTCCACTAGACTAATGTTTGCGTTTTTTTTACCTTCCCCAGGAGCCAATGGCCTCAGGCGGCGAGGCAGACAGACCTACACCCGCTACCAGACCCTGGAGCTGGAGAAGGAGTTCCACACCAACCACTACCTCACCCGCAGGCGCAGGATAGAGATGGCGCACGCCCTCTGTCTCACGGAGAGGCAGATCAAGATCTGGTTCCAGAACCGGAGGATGAAGCTGAAGAAGGAGATCCAGGCCATCAAGGAGCTGAACGAGCAGGAGAAGCAAGCGCAAGCGCAGAAGGCGGCTGCTGCGGCGGCCGCGGTAGCCGCCCAAGCCGTGCAGGACCATTAGACCTGTCTAGGACATCGTTAGTGTTTACCTTAACAATCGCAGTTCTTACATTCTCAGTGTGATCGTGTTCATGAATAGACCACAATGGTTCTAGTGGAGACGCACGAGGCCATTTGTTTTTAGTTACGTTTTTGTTATCATCTTTGTTAGTTCATCGAGGACGAAATATTATTTTTTTTGTTTTAGTACCTACATTTGTTTAATTGTTTCATCGACTTATGTTTCGAATAAATTAATCGTACGCAATCACGAGTGAGCATTTTATTTTATTGTAGTTATTTTTAATGTTTTTTTTGTTTTCTATTTAAATTTTAAATGTATTTACTAACGAGTGCAATGAGGCCAGAGCGAGACTCGACGCCTCCAAAACATGACTTTTGAAGATGTTTAGTTTAATTTTCAAACGCATTTTATCAAAAAGTGAATAATATAATCCGACGTGAGAATGAATCGAATAATAAAATGTATAGTTTTGTACAAAATAACACTTACCAAAGAGACTTGGTCTCGTAACCTAAAAAATATAACTTTAAGATAGTAGGTTATCGATGTAACATATTGATGAGCATCA
Source organism: Drusus annulatus (assembly GCA_022651775.1). Lineage (NCBI taxonomy): Eukaryota > Metazoa > Arthropoda > Insecta > Trichoptera > Limnephilidae > Drusus > Drusus annulatus. Next base: position 1,797,286 of record JAGWCC010000006.1, read on the forward strand.
AACAGTTGTCGCTTCTAATAATCCTGTTCTATTTAAACTTAAATTAGTCCGTGTTACTTGTGATGGTTCATATGCCATGTTAATAGGTGTACATGTTTCATTCGGTTACTCCTTCGCAAGAGTTGGATTGTTTGATTGTCAAATGGATATGGTTCCCTGGAGAGGAAGGCTTACCCAAGGATTGCAGATGGATTACCTCCAGGACCTGCTCTCTCCAGTTCCAGCAAGTCCGAGGCCGCACTTTCCTAAAAGGTAAGAACTACCATCTTGTAATTAATGTTTTCATTTTATTTTTTCGTTTTTATTCTCACGATAGTAGTTACTTTTTCATTTACGCAATAATAGTTATAAACAGAGATTTCTCAAATAGCAACGTATTTCCAATGATACGTATGAAGTCATACAAACGTTATGTTTAATCCATAAATATTGGGTGTCGGTAAGCAAATTAATTTAAGTCGTCGATAGTCGAAATCAATTTATATGGAACCCGTAATTATACACACGTATGAAGGTATGTAGGTTCATTCCGTTTGAAAGATGATCAGTCTCAAGAAGTCAATGGATGCTGTGTTGTTGAGTTCTTAATTTGGCTTTAGAATCTTTTGTCGGCGGTGTCTTTGGCCCGGCCCGAGTACCTACATATAGACGTGGTGAAAGATTCTCAAACATTAAAAATATGTATTTTAATTCTTTAAAGCGAAAGCTTTTTTTTCGTTATTTCACAAAAGCTGTTAATTGTGTGTTATTTTTAAAAACAAGAATCACATTTTCTTTTATGTAGGTTTTAATTGTGTATCTTTATTATAATTATTCCACGATCGTAGTAAGAATACCGCATATTTTTGCAAAGACAAAAATTAAATCACCCTTGAGTAAAATGCCCATATATGGTCCAAAATATTCATTTTTAATATATAAGCATCAACGCGAGAAGCAAAATGTATAAATTTATCTTCCCATCTCTTCAATAATTCATCATTTTAAAACAAGTGCTTGCCGCATCTTTCATCAAAACAAAAATTATGGTGCAAGGTTTAAACCCGCCAGCGGTCAAAAGGAAACGAAAAGGTGCTCTGCCCTAATTTTGCGCGCGGGTTGATAATACATACCGTAGTATATAATACGTGTTTGATTATGTGATGTGTTATGCAGGCTCCGTAGACGCGCGGCGCTGGGCGGGTATATATACAAGAGCATTATGCAGCGGGTTATTTATCATATAGCGAAAACCGGTCCGCCAAAATGAGTTCGCAACAGCTGCCAGAGCTTTCGACGCAATCTGCTCCCAAGGCAGAGCAAGGGCTGAGCCGGGCTGGCCAGGCTGCCTGATGAGCAGAGATTCCCTTTTAATGACTTTCAGCGTTCATTAAAATGCCGGGAAGATTAATTGGCGCATTGGCGTAACGGGGAGGATTTTACGATGGAATTTGACATTGTTTTCGTTTGATTTCAACCTACTAAATTTTTTAGGTTTTTACCTTGATGCTTTTCACCCAAGTTCTCTACCTATCTAACCATTTCGCTATTCGATTTTCGTATTCAACAACGCCGTGTTTGAAACCATTGACAATAAAACAAAAGAGTTTTGGTGTGTAAAACATGTTGGCTCGTTGTCAGTTTTCACTCGTTTATCGGTTTATTGTTTTATATCCAAATAATATAAAATAAATGTGGTGTATTGTGTAGTAAGAAGACAAAAAGTTTTGCGATTTTGCACGTATTCCTGGAAGTACCAAAAATTGGATAACACTTGTCATCAGCCATCGGAAGGATGAATAGATCAAAACATAAACCATGTAGAGGTCGTGGGTTCAAGCTCAACATGCGCTAATAAATTTATTTTATTAATATGTGTTATTAACTTACATTTTATTCTTATAAAATAGTATAAAGTATATTTTTTGGAACGTTCCAGAGTGGTAGGTACAAAAGCATCTCTCTGGTGAAATACCACTATTCGGAATCGAAACGTTGCTTGAAAAGGATTTAGCCGTGTTTGGTGACCAGATAAGAATAGCCAGGTACTTCACAACCTTCTTTTTTTAATTTTTCCCCTCCCTACTACCTTCAGTCTCTCAGCATACTCCCGATTGGGGATGCCATAGTCTCACTAGCTCTAGACAGCTGGGAGCAGTTGAGCAATCTAGTAAATTCGTTGATTGCAATTTTGGAAAACCTAGAAACCTATTTTTTTATTTACACTGATCGTAAGATTTGAAACATGTGCTCCGATGATTCAAATAATTGTAATTTGAATAAGTTATCACATTTTCTTCAGATCTGAAAAACAGGAACACATTCTACCAATATTAAATTTTTATTGAGTTCGTAGGTAGGTACACCTTTTTAACACTACTATTTATAACAAAAAAATGGCGATTATTTTTTTCGATGGTATTGATATTTACATCTTCATTATCCTGTGAGTAACCGAGTATAAGTGATATTTATATTATATAAATATACGACTTTAATATATTCGATAAATAACTATAATTTACATATTGTCATGTATTATGGTACTGTGTTCAAGTTAGGAATGGAAAAAAAACTAACACAGTTTTAATTACCAAATCGTTTTGCATATTGTATCGAGGAATTTAAAAATATTTTATTAGTATTTGTACCATCGGCGCATGTGTAAGTATTAGACCACACGTATTTCTTGCGGCAGGTAGATAGATAGCCATGCATCTAGCATTCACGTGTAGTGAATGGCGCATTCACCTTATCAATGATTAATGTCTTTATTCTACTGATGTCATCTTATGTATTTATCAACTGTTTTTTTTTTTTTATCCATATGTTTTTTTTTGTGGGCTCGGATGAAACAGCATTTTTCAAATGGATAGTAGTAATGCTAACGATTTTGTAAGTAGGATTTAGGTGTATCGAAAGGTTTTGATTGGAGCCAGCGTCTCACGTTAGTTTATTAGTACCTACGTATTAAAGCATTCGAAAAATTAATAAAATAAAATATATATTTGTACTGCTAAGCAGTTAGTTAGTGATATGTTAATTTCTTTGTGAGTTATGTCTTGGTATTTGTGGTGTATGTATATAACAATCCCACTATTATTATTGAGGTGTGATTTGGTGGTAATACATGTATAGATCGGTAATTGTTGTAAGTTTGTGGAATTCATTGTATTGAGGTGGGCCTCACTCAAAACTATGCAGTCGAGTTCAATTTCTAAATGCTGTGAGTGCATAGTAACTCCTTGATGTTTTTGTTAATGCTTCTAATATTTAAGTGCATGATAACTAATGATTTTTTAAAGTCAATACAAAATTGCATCGTTCAACACTATTGCATATTTTTTCTTCCATATTATAAGTTTTGTCAATTTCATCTGCAACATTATTATTCGTCATCATCTAAAATTATCGGTCTAATGTCAAATGATTGTTGAAAGTTGAAAAATAAACTATTTAGTTTTAGAAAACTTGAAAATTATTTTTGACAGCCTGCGTGGTCAAGTGGTAAGACGCTTGACTGTGAATCCAGAGGTCGCGGGTTCAAAACCGGCGTGTGCAAACAAATTTGATTCAATTAATACGTGTCATAACACATTTAAATCATAAAAAATAATATATTGTGGTTGATACTGAGAGTGAAAGACCACCATTTAGAATTTAATCGTTGCTTGAAATGGCTTCGCCCAGATCTGAATGGCTAGGTACTTTCAAACCTTTCTCTACCCCATTTCGTTCCCCTCACAACTACTTCCAGCCTTACAATATACCCCAATTGGGGATGCCATAGTCTCACTAGCTCTAGACGGTTGAGACTTTTGTGCGGTAATCACTATTGCATAAATGAAGCTTCGTTCAAACGACAAGCATTCCTGCTATTTGTATAATTATTCCTTGGTTTCATTTTATTTATTTTTTCATACATCATTTGGATGAAAAATTATGTCTTATTTTTTATTGTTTTATTTTTTACTGTCATTCATTGCAATTTATATTTTTTTGGAATTGATTGTTTTATATTTATGAATATTGTGTATTAATACACTTACTCGCTCTATTTAAAAAGGCCTTAAAATAAAAATTTTGTAAAGTTTTTAAAATTATAAATAACTGAAATAAAATCAAGAGTGTTCATCAGCAAATATTTTGCGAAAATTATTTCATAAAAGAAACTTTGAAATGCATTCGTGTCATATAACCAAAATGAAAAGTTTTTAACCGAGGCTTTAAAACGTTAAAGCGTTTGTATAAAGGCAAAAATCCATATTTCTTCTAGTAGAATGTTACAAAAATCATAGAAATTTTGGCTTTATCTCCTATCGGATCACAATCAATTTCCTTCCTATTCGCCTTTGAAAGACCGAACTCTGACTGAACAACTCAATTTGACATTTTCCAGTTCTCAGCGCCGATTTAAATATCAAAGGGCATATTCACATAGCTTTAGGGTGTCGCTTACCACATTGTGGCCTTAAACACCACGTTCAAGCGTTCGCATTAATTTAACCCTTAGCTGACTTGACGCGTCTTCAATGAATATTACCATTTCTCACGAGAGTAAAATAATACTCATTTTACGTGGTTAACCTTTCCGTACCTGAAATAAAAATTGAACATACGATCCGAAAGGGGTGACGTAGGTGACGTAGTTACCCCGTTGAGCTTATTAAAGAGTTTTAATGACATGATTTTTTGGTAATTGGTTTTTGGTAATATTTGGGGGCGGAAGTGATAACTAGCTTCACTTTTTTATTACGTTCATAAATGGTACCAATTAGTTAGCCATCAATTTTAATAAACTTCATGCGATCCTTCCAGTGGACACAGAGAAGATGAAATGCCTTTTAAGGGAAGTTCACAGCCCGCGACAAATGTTACTAACTAACTAACCATCACGCCGTTTCCCCGCAGGAGTAGGCAGAGAGGACGGACCGCCATATAACTCTGTCTTGGCACACACTCCTTGATTCATTCACATTCATACTTTTCTGTTATTCTGGCTCCACATGACCCGATTCAAGTATTTGATTTTCTTGATCGTGCCGTGTCTTTTTCGGGCGTCCTCGACTTCTCCTTCTATTCACTTGCTCATCGTATATTCTTTTCACACCCCTTTCTTCGTTCATTCGCTCTATATGCCCAAACCATCTTAGCGTCCCTTTCTTGATGCTATTGATTTTTGAAAAAGGACATGTCACATATGACGTGATTACATACAAAAAACGATATTCCTGAATTTTGTTTTGGCACTCCTGAACATCTGCGTTTATTGAGTAATTCTATGAATCTTTCCACTCTTTCATAAAAGTAGTCATTTTTCTTCATATAAATTTATTAAGAACACAGATTTCTTTGATTATTGGAGCTTTTTCAGCGTCTTAGGGGTTAAAACAAGGCTGTATAATTCAGCCAGTCATGAGAATGGAATGGGATGACACGCGGAAGAAGGCATACTCTGAACAGGGTATTCAGCTTTATCACTGCTTCAAATCGGAGCCAACCTGTTCCGTCCTAGCAGAAATAAACGCCTTATTTCTTAATAATATACAAATAATGATAAAAAAGCTTTTGATGGTTGAAAAAAAATAGAATCTCTTATTTTGTGGACAAAAACGTTACAAAATCAAAGCCTTTGGTAGTTGACGGCGTCGATGGTCGAGTGGTAAGACGCTCAACTACGAATTCAAGCTCGCAGGTTCAAAATTTGTTTAACTAATATGTGTCATAACATAACACATTTAATATATATAAAATAACATGAAGTATGTTTGGGGCACGTTCTAAAGTGGTAGATACTCCAAGTATCGCCCTGGTGAAAGACCACCATTCAGAATCGAAACGTTGCTTGAAAATGGCTTTAGCCGTGTTTGGTGACCAAACCTGAATAGCCAGGTACTTCCAAACCTTCCACTTCCCCATCTCCTTTCCCTCTCCACCAATAACCCAATTGAAGGTGCCATAGTCTTGGCTAGAATTGGCTTCAGACGATTGAGAGCAGTTTGGTCTCTTTTGCGGTATTCTCAAAAAAAAACCTACTCACTTGGCTTACGCCCTATTGGGTCAGAATCATAAATTTCAATCATGAAAATAATTTTTTTTTTATAGACCCATTACTAGTTAATATTTGGAGAATAGTTTTCCATGCGATACCATTTATTAAAACAGAAAAAAAACGTTTAAAGAAAAAGGCTTTTCAAAACCTCTCTCTCTTACATTATTTTAAAATGCAAGATCATTTACCATGAGTATTTAATTATTCTCAATCCTTAAAGTCACCCTACAAGTGATATTTCATTAAAAAAAGTATTTTTACTACATAATAATACTACACTCACTTCAACACACTTTTTTGAAACTTGGGTAATTTCATTGTATAGGTACATTTATATTTTTACATCTACAAGAAATAAATAAGGTCCGTATTGCAGTAAATGACACAAAATGCAATTACTGTAAATTTAAATAAGGCCGACGTCGGAAGACTCATCAGTTGGCCATTTATTCAAATGACAAAATAGTAATTTACTCAAACTTAGTGCCCACATGAAACATTCTCTCCACAAAATAATTTGCCAGCACTCATGTTATGATTTTGTAATTCGACTCAATCAGAGTTTATAAACCGCACGGTCATCAAATCTCAGTCCCCTCGGTATGAAAATAGCAAGTGCGAGCTTTCGAATGTAGTTTGTTAAGGTTTCTTCGTTTCACCTAGTTTCTGTTAAAGCCTTATTTTCGTTTAGCTATACAAATTCGTGAGATGGCATCTGTGAGCGAAATTTATAGACGCGCCGGTCGCGCGGGTGACTGTATCAGATATGAGTGGTTTATCGTTTATCATGTGCGGCTTATAAAGACGTTAAGGCAGCTGGCCCTCAGAAATATTACACAGGACGAATTTAGTGTAAAGGAATAAGGATTAAATATTTATGTAAGCAATTTAGTATAAATTCCATGTTAAAAATTATTTTATTTCATAAAAAATTATTTGAAACTTTCCTGGACCAGTTTCTATTTGTTTGATGCTATTACCACACAAAGGTTCCAACCACTCCCATCAGTCTGGAGCCAGTGGGACTATGGTAACCTGATCGAGGTATTTTGTGAGGCTGAATAAAGTGGGGAGGGGAACAAATGGGGAGAGGAAGGTGAAAAAGTACCTGACTATTAAAATCTGGTCACATATGCGGCCAAAGTTTTTTCAAGCAACGTTTCGATTCTGAATAGTGGTCTTTCACCAGGATGATACTGAGAGTATCTTCCACTTGGTAACGTGCCGCAAATATACTTATTTTTGATTAATTAAATACTAGATAACACATATTAATTAAATAAGATTTATTTGCGCACGCCAAGATTTGCACCATAACCTCTGGATTCGCAGTCGAGCGTCTTGACCACTCGACCACTGAGGCGGTCTGTTTATGTTTTTGTTTATTACTTTAAATAAACACTTAAGGAACATAATATTTTAATAGTGCTAAAACTTGTCTCTAGGTATTAAAAAAAAAGGTTTCAAATTCTCCAAAATAGAGCAATGAGAATATACTTAGGCGAAATAGATACTCAAAAGTAACTAAAATGTCAGAGGAAATAAATTGGCTAACAGTGAAACAGATGCTCACATTAAACACGTTGGTGTTTGTACATAAAATGAAGAACAACTTGTTACAAAAATATTTTTCTGACAAAATTATCTACAATGTTGATATTCACAAATATAATGCAAGGGCATGCAAAGAAATCAGACTACCAGAAAAAAATAAGGCCAACACACAAAATAGCTTCTTATATAAAGGGTTGAAATCTATAATGCGCTGCCGGAAACCATCAAAATTATGCCTATCAGTAAATTCAAAACAGCCTGTAAAAATTATTTAAAATGCATATAAATCAAAATAATAAGTAGTATATGAGTTTAAAATATTATAAAAGTCAAAAAAAATGTAATAATTAGCAACTTGTAAACTTGAATGTACAAAGTAACTAATATTAAATAAATAAATAAAATTAAAAAGGAAATAATAAGCTTTTAGTTATGAAAGGCACCTACTCGTGAAGAAAGTACATCGAATATCGAATTTGTTTCCTCTATAGTAAAATAATCTCACGGGTTGCTGCATTATATAATAAAAAAATATTTTTTTAAAATAATTGATTACAGAAATAACGGTAAATAAATTTAAAGCAACAATCATTTTCATGAGGTTACAATTTTTATAAAGTTATTATTTTTTTAAATGCCTTCAAATCTTTATCAAAATAAGTGTTATTTTATTTTTCTTTAATTTTCCCATGACATCTCTCTAACTTCACTACTCTCGTAAATGCGTTAAGCGTAATTATAAAATAAATTATATAGACAAGACGCCTGAAGCGTAAATTCTAATATATCTATGTCACCTGATCAGGTTAGTTCAGTTTGCAAATAATGTCACAACTTTATTACACAATGGATAATATTATTTACTGACGCAGAATAAGTTATTAATGTTTGTCTGGCGTCTAGCTACTGCATAGTTGCCTACTTATCAAAGCCATTCATGCAACGGGAAGGCAGGATCGAAACTGGTAGAAATTTTGGGGTTAAGGCACCGGGCGGGTTTTTGAAAGGGCTGCCTTGTTTTCGTGGAATCTGATGATTACTTTTCCTTTTATAAGTAATTTTATAGAAAACGGGTAAAAATGCTGTTAAAGTTCTCATTTATTTAAATAACAAACTGTTGGGCGAAAATTGCGTAATCTTTTTACCAGTAAAACTATTCTAATGAAATAAAAAAACAACTTTGTACTACACCACAGTATTTAATCATTTTTTTCATGACCGACCGGTTTTGCTTATATTAAACATTATTGGGGTACACAATTAAACTTAACGAAAATACATAGTGTGGCGTTTTATATACTCGTACATACAGAGGGAAAAATCAATATAAAAAAAATAAAAGAACAGTAAGAAAACAAAAGAATAACATTTAAATTATAACAAAGGAATAAAGAGAAAGAGACAGATAATATGAAATGAAAGAGGCAAAATGTCAACCGAGAAGGTGATAAAAGAATAATGGGAAATTTTGTGAGCTTACGGGAAATATACCTAATATTAGACTACTGGATAAATTTGATTCATTGTTAATTTGATTTTCTTCGGATATAGCGCCTGAAGTTCGTGCCCACTCTTATCCAGGCTTTGGTGACAACTTCAAACACTAGCCATAACATAATGCGTCTTGATAGGAAAAATTATTAATTTTTTGCTTACGGGCACGTCTTTAATTTATTGCCTACTTATGCAACAATTGCTTCTGGTACTGGTCTAAGCCTTGCATTCGAGATATAGATAATGTATGCAATTACATTATATTAAATTATTAGAATAATCGTAATGGACTTATAATCACCTATTTTCTAATCCAAATCTGCCACAGAAAGAATGGCGGAAGACGCCTGGAGGCCTTCATCCAGCAGTGGAGCGAGAATGGCTGGTTAAAAAATGCAGGAATTCGTTTTGTTTTAGAAAAGCATCTTGAGGGTCAGCATCCAGAAATAGAAGCTTTATGCTTTCTAGTACAAGCAAAACTACAAATTATTTATCTGTTAATTCTATATGGGTAGTCAAAAAAATATCTTAGGTTTCCAGGGAATAAAATGTACATATTAGAACCTAAAGTAAAGCGTTAAAAAATGCCTTTACTGTTATTCAAAATGCACATTTTAGTGTAATTTTTGTATGTTTTTTCAGAATTTAAAGGATTACATTTGAAAAATTGTATTCACTGGAAACCTCAGACATTTTTCTAACTACTCATAGAAAATATGCAGATAAATCATTTGTAGTATTGCTTGTATTAGATTTCTGCAAAGTAACGTTTGGCGTATTTTTGAGTGCTGACCCTTAACCTCGTTACCTTGAAATTCAGCTCAATTAATATTTCAGCTCTATGTTATAAACACAATATTATTTTTCATTTTTTTATTCCGTATGCCTGGGCGATTGGACGAAGAAATCGGGGACGCCCAGGAATCAAACAAAATGTTGAGTCAGTTCAAAGGTTGGTAATACAGAAGAGTATGCACGATACGACGTCAAGGTGTTAACAGGAATGAAGTAAGGAGTGTGAGCTAAGGCAGATATGAATGCTGGTCGATCGACTCTGCCTACTTCTGTGGAAAATCGCATGATGGTTAGTGAGTTGACCATCATCTTAACCCTTATTTAATTGGTATGAAGGTTCCTCTTACAGTATGTCAATTGCTGAAGTTTGCTGGACCACTTTTATGAAGTAATACATTTCGACTCGGTTCAAGACTTGTGGAAGTGGATATGAATTTCAACCAGTACCATCTTTTCTTTGGGGATTAATTCAGTAGATGATTAAAATAGTATTAAGGATACAGGTGATTTACTTTGAACCCAACAGTACATCATATTAATAATTATAAATAAGATAAAATTATTATTCAACCAAGACAAGTTTCAAATTCCATATAAAACACATGAGGGTACCCGAATATCCTTTCAATCATAAAAATATGTAACTAACTAACTAACCACCACACCGTTTACTCGCAAGGGTAGGCAGAAAGGACAGACCGCTATATAACTCTGTCTTGGTACACACTCCTTGCTTCATTCACATTCATACATCGTCTCATACATACTCTTCTGTTATACTGACTCTTCACATGATCCGACTCAAGTTTTTGATTTACTTAATTGTGCCATGTCTTCCTCGGGCGTACTCAACTTCTTCTTCCATTCAGTTTCGAATCATATATTCTTTTTACACTCCTCTTTTCGTTCATTCGCCCTACATGCCCAAACCATCTAAGCGCCCCTTTCTTGATTCAGAAGGGGTAAGTTTTACTTAAGCGTTCTCCGCTCACATACCGCCCTCCACATATTCTATGATTTCGTTTATTTGTTCATTTTCACTATTGTGGAGAAGTCAGGAAGTTTAAGCCGGTTATAATTACTGAAACATTAAAAAAATCTATGTTGGAAACCAAAAATGGTACCCGGGTACCCTTTCAGTCACATAAAGGTTAAAGGTTGGTTGTATTGGATTAAACATAAACTAGACGGGTACTTTTGTACAAGTCGGAAAACGCAATACTAAGTAAGTACATAAATTATCTGTACAGAATTTATTTGTTCATTTGATCTCAATCAGGCGGTTCCGCGAGGAGGCTGTTCACAATACGGCCTTAAGTGGTCGGGGCCCAGGTAGGTACTGGCACTAGGCCCCATGAAGTGGGCACCTATTCCGAGATAGGTACCCGCCTCTGCCAGGGGACGATCGGCGAACTCGTAAAGCCAATAGAAAATGAGATTTTATTGGTCAGTTTTACGACGCGTCCCTTTATGGCTGTAAAAGGGAAGTTACCGACGTCAATAATAATCTCAGTTGTTACTTATATTATATTACTTGTATGCCGTGCGAATCTCGTGGGTCTGGGGAGATCTGCGACTAGACGCGCAGGGGGATATTTAATGTGGACTTCGATTACATACATTTGTATATAATACTTATAAGATTTTAGTGAAAGGGAAGAAGAGAATAACTCTCATTCTTTGTGAAAATCACTCGTTTGCTTCAATACCTTTTTTAATCAATTATTTTTTATATCATTTTTTATGTTGTGTTTTTTTTTATTTTTAATATACTCGTATTTATATATTTTAATTTAATTTTTTATTTAATTAATTGTACAAATTTTTTTTTTTACTCTGCTCACAGTAGAAATTCAATAAATATGCAATGTCTAGTTTCTAGATAATGATATATATTCCATAATTGTTGTGGTTTTTTTTTTATTTATTTAAATTTTTGTTTCTATTTTTCTCTTTTTAACATTATTTTATGATGTTATATTTTGTATATAATTTTATTTGACTTCATCTACGAGTATGTTTCTGCATAACTTTTATTTTTTCAACTTTAAATATTATTTACATATATGTATTTATGTTTTATTTATCAGCCTTACTTTCAATGCTTAGTGTAGTTAATTGTTTTTTTTTCCATTTTGCCTAAAAAATAAATATTTTTAACGGTAACTTCATTGTTTAATGTGGCATAGTAATCATTATATTTATCAAGATTTTTAATCAACTGTATTTTTTTCTCAATAGAATTTAAAATTACCTCTTTGTGAAAGATTGTCTAAGGAAGCATTGGAGTTTTGGTACCAACTCTGATGTTTTGCAGTAAGGCTTGAATCCGATAGGATGGATACAAATAGACTCATGCAGATGATGTGAGATCCTCGAGGCTTATCTATTTGTGGTAAAGCTCTGTACAGCAAAATAACAAATTAAAAGATGTAAACTTCTTGTGAACTTCTTTAGGTAGGTAAATATCGAATAAAATATTTATAAGTTCGTGTCCACACCTCCATATCTACTTAAGTAGGTACCTATAATATATTAAAGGTAGTGGCATAGCCGCCTCGCAGGGATGAAAGCTCCGGGTACGTAAGCTCCGGGTATGTATCCCACTAAAGGTAGGGTCTAGCTTTCAGAGAGGTTGAGGAAAAAAGTTATCGCGCGCCATATATTTTACTTTCCATTATAAGTTATTTGAGAGTTGCGAAATTTATACTCAAACTTATTTGAATATTTATTCGGCGGGTGAATTGAGAGATTTATCTTTGAAGTTACCGCCGACAATCTCGGAATGCGGGATGTAATGTAAATTCAGAGAGTTACGATACCAACTAAAATTCTTTTATGATTTTTTTTGCGGGAAGTTTACGAAATTGGCTCGGGTCTGCCGGCGCCCCTTTTGCCAGTTGTTTTAAAAAAACCTGCTAACTTTATAGTTAATAGGTGTTACTATTAAATATATTACATTTAACTTCTTATATCTATAACTTGTTTTTTTATTATTTATTCGAAGATGCACTATTATCTAAAGCATTCAGCTGTCTTCCTACCCCTCTTGGTCTATCTCGATTTTATCTACCCCTATAGTGAACTCCTTATCAAGCTCTTTAGCCTTTTTTATGTCCCTCCAAGGGAGGTTTCATAGGTAGACATTTACACATCTAGATATTCAACGTCATTTTTTTAAGAAATGTTTCCAAGTCACTAGTGTTTAAAATTTGTTGCTCTCTCAAATATCGTAGGTATTATTATATTTTGTATTTTAATCATAATCATAATATTTTGATAATCTACATCTAACCATTTTTGTGAAATATCACCTCAAGGGTGCGTAACCAGGTTATACGTAAGAACTGTAGCTAAAATTATCATAAAAAAGCTTAAAGTCTCTACTTAGATTTATATTTCAAATTGTGGATAATTATTTACATTTACATAAATAATTATGTGAAAAGTTTTTGGCCTTTTTTTAGCAATGGATAGAGAATTTGCGCTCTGGTGCATTAGATAATATTATAAATAAGTGACTTTAGGTACTAACCTAGCCTAGCTATGCAAAATAGGTTTGCAATTCTACCGTTTATGGATATGACTTTCTGAAGAGTTTTAATTTTCGCTATGAATTCTATTGAGTCTTTAATCACTAAGCAAGTTTTGGTTCATTTATAATACGCCAACTAGGCTTTGCTTGTACCATGTGACGTTTTACACACCGAAAGTCAGAACTTCCTCATACAAAAGCACGCTAATACATAAAGCGATGGAACTATTCAATGAAGCTGCATCTACCTTAGATATATTTAGATGTACATATATAGAGTTCTGTCTTTATCTCTCGATATTCGTACAAGAGTGACCGTTAGGTACATAACGATCTACTTACTTTTTAATAAAATATTTTTTTACACACATTTTTACACTCGCCAATTCAATAATTATTATACAAGAGTGAACTTCTTTTATTTTTTATCTTTTTTTTATTTCTCACATTATTTGCGTTATTATATCATATAGAATGCATTACACTTCTTTAGTTTGTACTCATATAACTCCTTCGGATATACAACACCTTGTCATTATTTAAATGGGGTGTAAATAAATGATTAGTTTATTTTATTACACTATGCATGTGTTTATAATATTTTTATATAATTCATCTTATAACGTATTTGGTTGACAACTATTTTTTTGAGATCTCTGTACTGACGAATTTATTTATTTTTGCAAATTTTCTTAGGAAGAAAAAGCGAGATTTGTCAAAAGGAATACCTACTAGTAATTTCTTCAGTTTACCAGTCCAGGGTTAGTCTAGAAACAAATTGTTAAATGTCAAAAAAATCGTAATTTTAAGCAAATTGAAATTCCAATTCTCCGCAAGGTAAGAAACGGTTTGCCATTGCAAATTTACTTGGAAAGATGGATGTTATTTTCGAATGACAAACCACTTTTCATTATTTTATCAATTTCAAGAACAATAAGTTAAATTATTCAATTTATAAGCTACAAGTATTAGCGATCATTATCGGCGCCATTTATTTCTGTTGCAATTTTCTGCTTAGCCGCGCACAAGAAAGGCCACATAATTACGTCAATTATTTATCGCAGTCTTACGTTACTTGTGACATAGAAAATGCCTTTATTCTTTAACAAAGTCCATTCTATTTATCATGACATTGATTAATGGCCGAGGAATCTTCTTTTATCTGTTTTTTTCTTCTCGCCCCTCCCTTTAAAACTACTCTTTTCTCGTTCTTTACAATGTGGTAAAAGGAGAAAGTAATACTGGAGGATAGCCTCTCCAAGGATGGTGGAATTTATAAATGTCCATACCTTTATCTCTCACAGTTTTTTATTACTGAAATTCTGAAATAGAGTTAAAATTAATTGCCGGTAGGCATGTTTACCGACTTGCCAAAAATAAACTTTTCTGTGATTTAAAAAAAAAAAATCCAATGCAAGTTTTATTCTAACTTCTGGAATATATTTATTTAATTATATACGCCCTTATGGTCTTTACCTAACTGTGCAATAGATAATATAAAATAATAGTGACACAGAAATAATATGGAATAATTGATTACCACACAAACACATTAACAAGTTACTAAAGATATTACAATGGAAAATCAACAGTCATATTTTTGGAAGAGGTACGCTATTATAGCCTTCTTGTAACTATATTCAGTGCAGTTAAATATATCTACCATTTCTGCGAAAGAATTACCCACTGTATGCAATCTAGTTACAAACGAGTATCTAAATGACTAAGTCCTGATATTATTGTTACATTTAAAAAGAGTTTTGAATCGAGTAGTTCTGCTAGGTATCCAGAAGGTAATTGAACTAAGTAAATCGAAGCTGTCTATAATATTAACAATTTTTAAAATAAAAGACAAATGGAAACATATTAATTAAATAAAGACGGCCTCCATGGTCGAGTGGTAAGACGCTTGACTACGAATCCAAAGGTCGCGGGTTCAAACCCGGCGTGCGCCAATTACATTTATTTAATTAATATGTGTCATAACACATTTAATTTATGTAAAAATAATAAAAAGTATATTTGCGGCACGTTCCAGAGTGGTAGATACTCTAAGTATCGCCCTGGTGAAAGACCACCATTCAGAATCGAAACGTTGCTTGAAATGGCTTTAGCCGTGTTTGGTGACCAGATCTGAATAGCCAGGTACTTCCCAACCTTCCCCTTCCCAATCTCCTTCCCCTCCTTCAGCCTCACAACATACTCTATTTGGGGATGCCATAGTCTCACTGGCTC
Source organism: Drusus annulatus (assembly GCA_022651775.1). NCBI lineage: Eukaryota > Metazoa > Arthropoda > Insecta > Trichoptera > Limnephilidae > Drusus > Drusus annulatus. Next base: position 1,812,930 of record JAGWCC010000006.1, read on the forward strand.
TAGACGGTTGGGAGCAGTTGAGACTCTTGTGCGGTATTCACGTAAAAAAAAAAAAAATAAAAAAAAATAAACCTTCTAACTGAGAGCGTTAATAATTTTAATTATTTCTCTAAAAAATTTTAATTATTTCACTAAGAAATTTTAATTATTTCATATATTTATTATATTTATTTATATTTATTGCTTAGTAAACGAATCTTAGAAATTTTTCAATACAATCAGAGTGGATTTTAAAGTGAGGGGACCAGAGTTTTTATTATTCAATAACTATTTTTTTGCCTACTCAACAGTTATTTCAATAAGGCTGTTATGAACATAATAATAATAATAAATTGATAACTTTTATTGGGCCGTTTTCGTAGGAAAATCACCTCAAGGGCGCTTTACAAATTAATGTATCTAACCTATAATTTATCACTTAAGCTTTTAACTCTAATCTCACAGTTAAGATTTATTACTAATGGCTTACACCTAATATTTTCAACTAGTGACTAACAATAGGTACTAGCGTATAACTAACTACTGAGTATAACTTATAACTAGTGACTTACATCTATGATTTCATTAATATTGTAATAACCTAATTATAATATTATTAGAATATCCACTTAGTATATTTCAAAATGGTAGTATTTAATAATTCTTGCAGGTTTAAATTTATAATTACAATTTAAGACACTCCCTTTGTCCTTTCCCGACGTTTTTTTTGTGTTCCCCGTTTTAAACACAAATAGGGGATGATTATTCACGCAGTGAAGATTAGAAGTTTTTAATTGGCTTCATCCCCCGACGCATCCCGCAACGGCATAAATTTGTCGATAGTAGAAACACCCCTGTGAAGGTAGTAGCTAGAAGCCTCCCTTACTTAGAGCCTACTTGACATTTAAAAAGCTCGAGGAGCTTAATCTTACTTTGGGAGGTATATCGTATTATGCGGCTGGAATTGGTCGTTCTTTATCACTTTCTTTGTGTTTTACTTTAGGTGAATCTCTCCCTTATGAAAAAAATAGGATTTTTTGTTGTTGGGTGTTTTATCGATGTGACTGGAAATTTACTTACCTGCTGTAAAGTGAGAATCCAGGGAACACTCACTTGTAGATCTCGCCTAATTTGATTTGTTGTGCATTCGATACCTATCCATACTCAATAACCTAGAAAGCGAAAATATGTATATGATATTGGTGTATTTAATTCAAATCTTCAGTAAACTATGAGCAAAATACTCTAAGGCTAAGGCAGTCGACTCTTAGATCAGCAACGTCATCGGCTATCGGAAGACTGATAGAACCCAAACGCAATCCAAATACTAAGTTTGGAGATGGCGCTGCAGGAGTATCGGGGTCGAAGGCCTAAAATAAACTCCCTCCGGAACTAAGATGTATAACGAGCCCAACAAAATTTCGGTCCAAACTGAAAACTTACCTTTTCAGACTCTCATATGCTTAAATTCATTAAAAGAATCTCAACGTAATCTCTCTCTCGACGAATCACCTTAAGATATACAAATTTTAACCAAATCCTGTACTGTGCGACAAATTCAGAAAGTCCATTCCTTAATTTCGCTCCCATGCCCTAAATCGGAAAAAAATAAAATAATTATAATTGTTAATAAGTGTGTCTATCTGATAGGACCTGCCAGGTAAGTATGTTCCTGTATATTTTCTCATTCAAACTAGGAATTAATATGCAATAATAGAAAATAAGATCTGTACAGCGCCCTTAAGGTGATTTTTACAAAAACGGTGCTATACAAATCATCCAAATACTATCATTATTACTACTTAGTTTATACTGACTCCTTTTACATTATGTGGATATAAATATGTATTCCTTCTTACTTCGTTTCTGTCTTATATCCAACGATCCATTCATCCAATTTGTTATAACCATATGTAAATGTGGACTCTTTCACGCAAACTAAAATTTAGGTAGGTACCTACTTACTTTTTTACAGTTGTAGGTAAACTTAGGAATACTAAAGCTCACATGAAGATCTGTCGTCCATAGCGTGGGTACTTATTTGAATATAGGTAGATTCTATTCAGGAATCGGAGAAAAGCACGAATTGTTTTAACTTTGGGATAAATCTGATTCGCCATCAATGGCGAACAATATTTAGGTTTAAACAAAGGTGTGCCCGTCTTCCATTATCTTCCCGCCTTCGAAATCGTTTTTCCATTCGTTAAACGTTCCCTCAATGCAAACAGTGCGATTTATGTTTGGAATTATTTCCTTGTTTTATAAAGGGCGGTTTCCTAGCCCTAGCCAGGGGTGAGGGGTGAGGGAGTGAGCGTAGTGGCTGATTTAGGGGATGAAGGCGTTTGATTGTCTAATTTACCTCTATAATTACTGGCTTTATTGCAGTCAACTATGCTGACTCGACTCCTATATCAAAGACCAACTATTCCAAATTCATTAGGGACAACCTGTTACGTAGGATATATATAAATATTAGTGCGGAAAAATATGCCTTTTGAAAAAGATCACTATCAGATTAGTAAAAAAAACTTAGATTATAGGTATGTAGGAATGCAAACGGAATTTTATCTAAAAAAAAATCACATCCATGACGAAATCTATCATGTCGTATTTTTAACAATTTAAAAAATCTGATCAGAAAAGGGACAGCTTATAGTAAATCATTCATCTATATTTAATAGTTTCTAATTGGTTTCATTTTCCATTAAAAAAGGCTTTCATCGTATTTTTGTGTCCTTAATTCCATTTGGACCATTGTGAGAATAATTTTTCTTACACGGGAAACAAATGGAAATACTAATTAACTAAGATCTTTTATTTCTATTTCTTCAACCGATACAATAAAAGCTTCCATCTCGTAATTTATTCTTGCTCCGTTCCAACCCTTGTAAATAATTACCTCCCAGTAAAAGGGTGACTAAAAACAACCCCCTTTCTCTTCGGGTTTCTTTAATTCGTAATTATATTGCACTCGTTCTAATTTACTCCTATTAAACCTTCTTAAAGCTTCAAGGGGCTGTTGTATTTTTCAAATCTTTCTCTTTACAAAAGGACCACACAATAATGTATTCTAAAACTACCAAAAAGAAATTATAGTATTTTTAATTTTGAAGTAAAATGATTGAATAAAACTGTTATAATTCATTTATATTACTTTTGAATGTGTGTTTTGTATATAGTGGCTATTTTTATTTATTACCATTAATAAATCCGGAGAATAAGTGTTTTTTAGTGAGAAATCCGTATGCTAGACATGCATTCGTAGGAAAATAATAGTCTTGGACAAAATAATTTGGACGAGCACTGATATCTAGCGGCTAGTAGCGCAAGCAGTGCATGACAAAGTATTTATAGTTATTACGAACGCCACTCCCATAAATCTTGGAGGGCGGGGCAATGAACTACCGCGGATTGTTCTGTTTCAAGGTAACGCCATAAAACATCACTACCACGTGCGAATAATGGATCTTAATAATCATCCTCAAATCGAGTCCACAGCATCTAATCAATTCTTATTTAATATTCGACCGGGCAATAAACCGTAAAACGATTCGATATATTGTTACGGCGGTTATTTTACGATGGTGTTTATCTGTACTAAAATAACGCTTTCAATCACGAGAGGTGGCGCGTGCCGGTTTGTGTCCCGGCTAATAAAGCAATCGGTTCGGTTATCGCCCGCTAGATGGGAGTGCAGGTTGTAACGCCAGTCGCTAACTGCGGTTTTATGGGGAACTAAAAATAAAGACTCCGTGGAGGTGGTTTGATGTTTACGACGCCATTTTCAGTTCGTATATCGTAAGGCGCACCGTAACCCAACGCTCAGTAGCTTATAGCGTATAGCTTATAGCATGGCGTATGGCGTACAGCGTACGGCTTATGTAGTCCCCACAGGGAGAGCGGGCAGGAAAGTAAAATGATACATTTGGCGCTATAGATTCAAGAGCTTTAGGGAACTGGAGCTTTTTGGATTTGTAGCTCTTTTATTTAAGAACAGTATTGTTAAGGGATTATTCAAAACAATTATTTTAATCTACCCGATAAGCAGGAAAACCTTGTTTTTTTTTCATCGTGAAACACTAGAGTTTCAATTGCCCGTCCCAGTGGAATTATGGCATTCACAACTGTAGAATTTTATGAGACCGTAGGAAGTAGAGGTATTGAATAAGATGGGGAAGAGGTGGGTTTGGAAGTACCTGGTTATTCAAAACCAGTCAATAAATATAGCTCAAACCATTTTAACAAAGGTTTTGATTCTGAATGTTGTTCTCTTAGGCCATACTTAGAGTATCTTTCACTCTAAAATATCACGTAAATTACGTATATTACGTACACAGCGCCCTTGAGTTGATTTTTCATAAAAGCGGCGCTATACAAATTATTAAAGTATTATTATTATTTTATATTATCAAATCATTTTAAACCAAATTTTTAATCTTCATTTTAGGTTAGCTCGACCCATTTTAGCCAAAGATATGTAACAAAACTTTTTTGTAGATTAAATTTTCTTTCGAACAGAGATTTGAATAAATACAAATCTTTTCAGATTTTGTAGGGAAAAAATTCAAAATGAAATATTTGGGTACTTATTTTTATATATGTATCACTGTCTCAACTTCCGAAGCTTCGAAAGTTGTTTTTTTCACTCCGTAGATGTCAGTTTATGTTATTTGATAATCTCGTATTTTTTCAGTATCAAATTACCCTCCCTCAGGCTTGATGATACAGTTTGGCCGTCCGCCGTGGTAATAACGTGAAGTATGAAAGCCTCTACGTTTGCACCGTGATTTATCCACGTTATACTTTTTCATTGCTTACGTTGGGGCCGGAATCGCGTGACCCCACGCCGTAACGGAAAGCAAATTATGTTCCCCTGGACTGCGTTGGATATTATAATGGTGTATTGCGTTGCCGAAAAAGTGTTTCAGAAAATCATATCACTTTGGTCAAAAGAAAAATAAGCGACTCAGGTATTAAAACCATTACACAATTCTGGACTTTCCACAAAAAAAATCTGATAATTTTTTAATTCAATTTAAAAAAGCACTTTTAAATTCATTAAAAATTCAGCCAGTATATTTATTAATGGAAGCTGGTAAAATGGTAACAAAATGGCCGAGCTATGCACTATTTTTTAATCAACATTTTTTCCCAGAATTGTTACCGAGCAATATAAAAAAATGTGAATTGTTTACAAGAGTCAGATATATGCTGAAAAAATAGTTCCTCAGTAGAAATAATTTATATTATGTGTACTAAAGAAATAGATGTATTGTTGTACTATATTATGCTGCACAGTGCATCATGGTTTGCTGTAATAGTATATCAATTTCTTTCGCCCTTGAGTATATTTTTCACAAAAACGGCGCTATACAAATTATCCAAGTATTGAGATGTGTGAATTTCAATAATATGTTTTATGTATTGATAATTGATAAGATCATTTATATTTAGCTTGTATTCAATATCCTGTTGACAAACTATTTTATTGTAGCTTAACGGGATGATGATTTTTCGAAGAACAATAAATAAAAAAAAAACACACTTTTGATACGGATAAGTTATTTATACAGGTTAAAATACAACCTGATTTTACAACGGTCTTAACTTAGTTTATAGCTTTACAAAGCGCCCTAAAGGTGATGACTATAAAATTAGCCAACTATTATTATGATAAAGCTCATTTAATTGTGAAAGTAGTTACGTAGTTGTTACAACCTTACAACGTGTAAAATTAAGTTTTAACTCACGTGTTTTTTAGCTGTTTTAAATCGTTATATTTTGGTATAGCATTTTTTTGTTTCAAGTTTATAAAAACGGTTAAAATTTTGTTGTAGAGAACGAATAAAGCTTCGTGTGCGTCAGCAATAAAGCTTTTAAACAACCTCCATAAAAACGCATAAAGCTTCATCGGAACTGGTGCAGATGTCGGTAAGACTTTTTTACGAGCTGCCAACAATGTCCGTCGTCCGAACCTACGAGAAATTCCAATGAAAATAATATTACCTGAACGTATGTAATACTCAAAGAATACTCGAAACTTTTTAAAATAAGTTTACCTATCATAAAACAGTTAGTCGTCCGAGGTTATTCATTCAATGCGTAACCTATTGTTTAGTTATAAAAATGACAATAACAACTGCCTTAACAAAACGCATGGAGAATTCCAAAGCTAAAAAAGCTTTAAAAGGTTTTATTTTATGACCACTTCGGGGACACGCGGAAAGATTGAATAGTTGTGCTAAAAAGCATACCTTTTTGCATTGTTGTCTTTGTTTTGCATATTTTATGGTAATGGGGGATTTTTGAAAACGCTGTTGTGACAACATGCAACCTTATAACTGTTTGGGATTTTATCGGGTAAGGATGTCGTCAGCGTGTCTTTCGTTGCTTTTTGAGTGAATTTGTGTAAATGTTTAGTGAATCGTGACTTTCAAAATGAGCGAGTGATTTTCATAATGCTAAATAAACCTTATTTTATAGTATTTTTTTTTTTAAAGAAAGACAAACATTCCCGGGTTACGAATAACCTGACAATATTTGAAAAACTCCTACTGCCATCATAAGAAGCGGAAGATGTTGCTTGTGTAATGATGGAGGACTTAGCCAGCAGAGGAATTGAACGCACGACGCCCGGATGGAAGTCCGACGCGTTTGTCCACTCAGCTACCGACCAGTCTATATGCCTAATACAAACCTTTATGAAGTCGGCTAAATAACATATCTTTGTGGAAACGTATCAATTAAAATATTGTTAAAGAAATTGTGGGAAAAATCAGTACCTAACCGTGTTGTAAAAAAAATAATTACCATATATAAAAAACGTCGGATCAATCAAACGCAAAATCAGAATTTAAAAAAAATCTTAATACGAAAAAAATCATATTGTTCATATTTGTGCATATTTTTTTTAAAATTTCGTACTTGATGGAAACATGCAAGTAGATATCGTTATTATAAACTCTTGTCGATCTATGATGCGCGTACTTTAACATGCTTTTAACTTGTTGATTCGTTAACCCTATCCATAAAAAAGGTGCACCAATTTTAATTTTTCGATTCATCGAAGGTTTTTTAATCTCGGGTTAATTAAAGCCATGTGTGTTTTAAGGTTGATTTGAAATCTTTGTATGTTTACCTTGTTAGTGTCAAAACAGTATGGCAAAACATGATCCTAATTCGATATTTTTAATAAAATGAATTACTACCTTAAAACTTTATGGCCCGTGGTGGAAATTACGAGCTTAAAAGATGTGCGTTAACCTAAACAAAGTGCAAATTTCATGAAGTTAGAACTCACTGTTCGAAAGATTTCAGTGGGTTATTCGAGCAAATACCCTGTTCTGTAGTTAATCTGACAATATCACGATGAAGCCACTTCTCTTTAGACAGAAAAATATTTGGACAAAACGATCAAATAAAAGGTCTCAGCTCCTTAAATAACTTATTAACTTGTCGCCATCATAAACTCTTTAAATTCATACCGGAAGTAGTGATCAAAATTGCCGAGTTTCCGATTGGTCCCATCTGAATTTCCGGCGCTTTCAGGGCCGCCCCAAGCGGGCATTTCCCAATCAAACGACCAGTGGAATTGCCGGAAAATTTTTGGAGAAACCCTCGGTTTCCCTAGCCCTGACCCTTAAAGTGCGGACTTAGCCGAGATTCCCGATCGCAAGGGAGAGATATCGGATACGATGGGCAGTAAATAAACCCTTAGCGAGAACCTTTACCAAACAGATTTGGATGGAAGTTTATGTGACGTTTAATAGAGCGATCATTTTCTACGGCGCTTTTGCGATTTAAGGAAGTGTTTCCTTACGAAAAGGTGTTTTTTTTTATTATTCTGTTATAAATATAGTGTAATTTATTCACGTTTATTTGTAGCCTATACTTTAAAGAGAGTAATATTCATATTTGACTAATTCTTAAAGCGAGATAATATCACATCAAGGGCGCTTTACAATGCTGGAAAAGAATTTCAAATAAAAATACTTGTAAGTCAGTCCACTTCTACTTGAATTAATCTGTGTGCAAAAGGAAGAGAGGGATGAGTCAATTAAATCGAGTTTTGAATTGAGTATGCAGAGATGTTCCTAAAATACATATTTACGAAGGAAAAATTAGATGAGTCAGAAAATAAAATAATGTGCTATTATTTTTTGAAAAAAGACCTGTGACATGACATAACATCTGCGTTTATTGAATTATCCCTCTCTTCCTTTCGCACAAAGAAATCTTGATATTATCATACTTGTGAAATTCACCAAGCAATTGAATACATGTATTGTTTGCTATTTGCATGACAACAATGATTCTAAATATTCTTCGTGATTATTCCTTTATGGATATTTTTATTCGTAGGGAAGCTTTAAGTGTTGTTGAAAGTCTTAAATTTGAATCGAACCAAAATAAAATGTTGTTTTTATAATTTATCTCAAAGGGATCATTAAATTTTTTAACGTAGGCAAAATTACAAGCAGCCTACGTTTAAAATAATCATTTGACCAAATTGATGTAAGTGTTTTATGTATTTATATCACTTTAAACCTTTGAATCAACATCTTATCCCCAACCCCGCTAAAGTACTGCCTCCATTGGAGTTTTACACCGCCATCAAGCGGCGATAAAACTAATAAAATCATCGCTGTGGCCCTTCGCTCGCGTGCCCTGTCTTTCGCCGCTGGTTAATAAGGAGAGGCTTCGCCGTTCACAGCCTGTTGGGAAGGTCGTAAAAAGATTTAAAGGCCCACTCACAGATGGCGGCGGTGTCGCGTGCGGCGGCGGAAATGCCAGCGAAAAGCGCCGACGGAAACGAGGCTCGGCTCGAAAGGAAAGATCGATCTTTTATCGTTTCAATACACCTGTTTTTGTGACTTATTTTGAAGAGGAAGATTATTTAGAACTTGAGCTTTTGGAAATACGAGTTCGTTTTATTTTTAAAGAAACTACTCTGTTTTAAATTACTAATTTATGAAAAGAATACTTTATTAAACTACTTCCTACGTAAGTAAATTCTTTGTAAAACATCGTTTTATCTAAAAAGAATTGTTCAATATTTAGAGAGATACTTTATTTTAAGACGCTTTGATGGTTTGGGCATGTAGAACATATGAACGAAGAAATTAGTGTGAGAAGAATATATGACGTGAAAGTGAATGGAGGAGAAGTCGGGGACGCCCGAGGAAGACATGGAACGATCAAGTGAATAACAGAAGAGTATGTATGAGACGATGTATTAATTTGAATGAAGTAAGACAAAGTTGTATGGCGGTGCGTCCTCTCTGCCTAATTCTGCGAGGAAACTTAGTTAATTAGTTAGTTTGTCTTATTTTTTTTAAATGTTGTTATTGTTGCTTTGAAAAGCGCTCGTGGGGTGATATTTTATGATAAGAACTATTAAAATAAGCATTTTTTTAAATGTATCATTCTCAAAATCTTTCATTGGGATACATTTAATTCAAAAATGCATGATTGACTCGTTGATTACTCAACTTACTAAACTCTAAATCATTGTTCTCGATAAATAGTTTACAGATATACCAGTCGAAATTTGAACAGTTGCCATAAACCAAAAATAGTTCTGTACAGGTCAATATTTCTTAATTTAACCCACACACCTTTCCTGCTCATTTTCGCGGCTAAATAACTTGCCTCGCGTGTATTGGCCCTCATTCGTAGTAAGCGGTAGCATTATACACACACAGGCGTCTTTACGTTCGACTTTATAGGGGGATAAAAGTTACGAGTCAAGATAAGGCTCATACGGTCACACCGCTTCAAGAAAAGCCTCCAGCGAACCAACGCTCACAAAAAGAAACAGCGCCACGGAAAACATCCGGATCTTTTGACGTATATGCAGCTTTAACTTTTTTGTGGGGTGTGTTTATTTTCCCGCCTGCTTTTAGCGCGGTGATGTTCGTGGGTCCATACAAAACGGGCAAGACGAAGTGGTTGCCTTTTATTGTTTGTAAATTGGCTATAAAATTATGGCGAGATTCACTGTTAACATAGGTCGTGATGCGAGAGTAACGACTTAATGTCCCACTCAGAGCGATGAAGGCGCGCTTAACAGTTCATTCTGTCGAACAAGTCATTTAGACACTCTTATCGCTTTCTAAATGTGTAATGAAAGCTTCCATTGTGAGCTAAAAGCTCACAATATTGTTATAAGTTTTTTTTAAAAGCTCCTAACGAGGCTTGTAGGTTTTTACTTTGACATATTTTTACAAGTCAGCAGTAGCTTTGTCGTTATAAATTTGATAGGCCGTGACGAGCATAGAGTTTTTGATCAGTAGGAAAAAACAGAGGTAGGTACCAACACATGTCACCAATTTCTATTTGATTTGTTCTATAAAAGCACTGCCTTAGACACTATATCATTAACCAATGGAAGCCGTAATCTTAAATGAAAATCTGAAATTAAATCTTTAAGTTGTATTAGTTTTGTAAGATTCATTCACCCACTAGATCCTTGTAAAAATTTACAAAGCTTCGCTGAAATGGAACGATTAATGCCCATTTTATTCAAGCTCAGACTAGTAGCTCGGAATATCAAACTGGCCATCAAATAATTTTACGGCATTATAAGTACGGCATTCCTCATCCAATTGTAAAACATTTTACGCCGTAATCAATTACAGCGGTGGAACTTGTTTAATTTGGTCATTAAAATCGCATTTAATCATGTTTACGTACAAAACATCCATTCGGAATCAAAAGACGACTGCCGACCACTTCCAAAGCCATTAAAACGCCGTGAAATGGCTGTCATCTTTTATTGACCTATTATTTTTACAGCTGACCATCATTGAGTCACGATGGCATCGTAAAAACACATTTGAATGACTCGAGATAAAAATAAAAATACATCGGAGTAGTTTACACCCATTACGTCGTTTCGGTTCATTCATAAAGTCTGTCGATTGAAACTTGAATGAACTGATCAGAAGTGGCTTTACCCGCGGATACCTAATTTGGAAATCATTTTATGGGTGACCAACTACTCGGGGAAAATTGTGAATAAACGTTTTTGAAAGGAGAAAGACAGTGTCTGATGTCACACTTTTCGTATTTACTCATAAAATATTTTTTTGTTCTTTTGTTACTTGTTATATGTACACTGTTTGCATCTTTCGAATCGTTTTCAATATGAATGTTTTTAAGTACCAACATGTTAACTGTCCTCAATCTAATTTCCCTTTCTTTGATTTTAAAATGAATTCATATGTTTCATCTGGATTTTTATACCTTTAGCTTCTAGTAAATTGCTTTTTTTTAAATCTGTTAATGTACACACGCGCTGATATACCCATTTCTGAACCATTTTCTTTCCTGATTTTTGATGACGATCATGATTTTAGATAGTTTTAATTTGTATACATATTCTATATTACTTTCTCTTTGTTAATTAGTCTCATAGAGTTGGTAGAGTAGTATCTATTCAAGGCAGTGAAGTCAGTTTTTGACTTGTTTTTGATGATTTTAACCTGACTCGGCGCACCTGGGCGTGGCTAAGACTAAAACTACGGTATTTATACATCCATTCATATCACATATCGACATAATGTTTTTGTTTATTCGTATAGCCACTTTTTCACAGTATTTTTATCAAAAAAAATATAGCATATAACCTAAAAAAACCGTTTAGTTGTGTCAAGTTTAGTGACATAATAAAAAATGTGGGCGGAGTCCCGCCGTGAACCAGGACCTTAAGATCATCCTTACAGTATATAGAAGCGGTCTATAAAATTTGTTGTCTCTTTCTCTCTCATGGTGTACGACGTAAATTCCCGGAGAAAGTGATTTATCGCAAGTTTGTGTAGGTTGGGTAAAAATAATTAGCTCTCCCTCCATATATTGCTACATCAAGGTTAATCTTATTAGCATAATTAATTTAGTATGAAGCGCACTTGAGGTGAAATATCACAAAACTGCGTTGTCTAAGTTCACTGTTATTATTATTATACCTATTTTATAGTTGATTAGGTTTTATGTTGAAGAATCGAGATGATATTTTGCAAAACGGCGCCTTACTAATTTACTAATTGTAATTATTACCCCTTAGGTTAGGTCAGGCTAGGTAATTAATTATTTATGATTATTTCTCATTTTGAACTGTCATTTCATGGTGGAACACCATTTTAAAGACTGAATGCTGAAGAAGTGAGATCCTCAAGGCGTATGTGAAGTAAAACCATGTATGACCGTGCTAAAAATGTGTATATTCGGAAACTATGCAAGGCTGACGTAAGCGTAATGAATAGCGTCTAGAGAGGGACGCTTAGATGGTTTGTGCATGTGGAGCGGATTAAGGAAGAAAGCAGTGTGAGAAGACTACTTATAATTTGTAAAGCGCCCTTGAGGTGATTTTCCCACAAAAACGGCGCTATAAAAGTAATCCATTTATTATTATTATTTATTATGACCGGTCGGTAGCTGAGTGAACAAACGCGTCGGATTCCCACCCGGGCGTGAAAGGTTCAATTTCTCTGCTGGTTAAGCCCTCCATCATTGCACAAGTAACATTTTCCGCTTACTTTTATCGTTATTTTTTTTTTTCTTATGAATTTTTTGTTTTTATTTTTATTTTTGTTTATTATTATTATTATGTGTATTAATTGGTCATAAGAACCTGTTCTGAGGTAAGCGACAGTGAGTACAAGTAGAATAATTTAAAAAAATGATGATATTTGTTACACAATGTTAGATGATGCAACAGACACTGACCGTTAGTAAAACTCTCTTGATACCATATAAGATACATTAACAGTAAGTAAAGTTGCAAAGCACTAAATCCTATAATTAAAGACAGTTGATATCATAATTATTATTATTATTATTAGTATGTATCATTTTTAATTATAGAAGGTATTGCATTGCACTACTCCTGCATACCTTCTGGAATAAAACATAATAATTATTATTATATGTTTGCAGTAGGAGTTTTTTTTACATATTGTCAGGTTATTCGTAAGCCGGTAATGTTTGTCTTTCTTTAAAAAAAAAACATTTAAAAACATGACGTGAAAGTGAATTGGAAATGAAGAAAAAGTCAAACGCGCGAGGAAGACAGAACAATTGAATGGATCAGGTCAACAGTCAGAATAACATAGAGTATTTATGAGACGATGTTTGAATGTGAATGAATCAAGGGGAGTGTGTGCCAAGACGGAGTTGTATGGCGGTCCATCCTCTCTGCCCTTCCCAGCGTTAGGTAGTAAGTTAGTTATTATAATTTGTTGTTGATAAATCTGCGCTGTTTAATGAGGCGGAATTAGTATTTGGGTACACGAAGCACTCCGCCGTAATAGCGATGTCAACATGCAATAACATACGCCGTAAAACACTTAGTTCCATTACATCGACATAAAAGTCACTAGACGGAGATAGTTGTTCCCCAAAACACGGAAAGCGTGGCCCGTTCAGTCCGTTCAGTCCGTTCAGCCCGAACTACCGCTCGCACCAACATTCAACAATCGTATTACCCTCACACTCTGCCGCACGGGGCAATAAACCTCCGGCCGTAGTAAAATCGCATGGTAACTTTTACGGCCGAGTTTACGGCATTTTAATGTGGCCGTTTTATGACTTTATAAGTGGGACCCTTAATTTTATGTTTATCACTGTTTATACGATTCCAGACGGTCCCCGCTACAAGTTTGGAGCGTTTGTCTCACTTCGACTCTCCGACGGCGCGAGCGGTTGGCGGCGGCGAATCGTAAATGATTCGCACCGAGGTTCGGATTCGATGACCCGCCGCTGGAAATCAGTCGGAGAATCGCGTCGAACACGGTGTCAATTTAAGTTTTTACGGCGGTTTTATTGTGCCGTTAATTTTGTGATTTCCAAATTGTTATTGCTCGGCGCCGGCCGTTTGATTGATCCGTGAGTTCACCGTAGATTTGTAATTCGAATGACCGTTTGTTATGCGAATTACGGTGGACAAATGGAAGTTAAAATAACGCGTTTGTTTTATTCAAAGAATCAATTTAATTATACGTATGCGCATTCCAAGATAATTTGTCCGCCATACCTAATCACGAACGACGTTTCTATAAGAATTCAAATGGAAGGTTTTTTTTTTTTTTTGATTTTATGGATTCTTTTGTAATCCTCTGTTAACTAGCTGGGGCTTATACAAATACCCCTCATAATGTCTATCTAACTAGTACTGCGGCTCATTAGGCCTTATTACTATCACCATCTGATGGTTGTATTTAATTGACTGAATTTAAGTTTACATTAGTGAGTTCTTAGGGAAAAGGTCTTAACTAGATAAAAAACCCTAAGTCAAATGAAGGGTTAATATTTTAATAACTAACTAACTAACCATCACGCCGTTTCCTCGCAGAATTGGGCAGAGAGGACAGACCGCCATACAACTCTGTCTTGGCAAACAATTTTTGCTTCATTCACATTCATACATCTTTTTCTGTTATTCTGACTCTTTACATGACCCGATTCAAGTATTTGATTTCAATTGATCGTGCCATGTCTTCCCCGATTTCTTCTTCTATTCACTTTTGCATCAAATATTATTTTCACTATTTTCTTTGTACATTCGCTCTACATTCCCAAACTATCTAAGCGTCCCTTTCTTGATCCTATTAATTTTGCTTACATCAGCCGTGCATTCTTTCCGGATGTCCATATTTTTGGCACGGTCAAAAAAATACTATGCTTATTTATAATGCACATTTTTTTTCTGAAATATATCCTCAAGGGCCCTTTAGGAGGCTACGAAATAATAATAATACCTAGCTTATTTTAAAAAGCGCCATTTTTTAATATAACCTCAAGGACGCCTTACAAAACTTAAAAACTACCGCTAAATTTACCATAAAACTATCTTAATACCTAAAACTATGGGTAAAATGACCTTATTTATAGTTAAATATTAGTTACTCACATTAATTTTAAATATGTGTGGGTTTGAGAAGGTAGATATGTATTTAGAAAGATAACATAATACCAACAATGTCATAAGAAAACTTAGATAGTTTGTACCTATAGCGCCTTTTTTTTGAAAAATCACCTCTAGGGTGTGGTACAAATTTTAATTCTTTAGATCTTTCCCATTACTAACTACATATAATCTATGGCGTACTTCAACCTAACGTTTAACAACATTATTTACAGAGATAATGCACAAAAGATAGTTAGTTACCTGGCAGGTCACTTCAGACAAACGAAATTATTTTATTTATAAATGAAACTGATAAACTTTGCTTATAACCACTTTATTATTCAATATTATGTCTTCCAGTTTTGGAAGAACCCTTCCATCATCAGCACAATTTTAAAATTAACCTGAAATAAAAGAAATGCTGAGATATTTATACATATTAAGGAGTTGGAATGAGAAGGATAAGGGGTAATTGAGGGGATTGTGGGAATAACAGAGTGATTATTTTATTTATTTGTAGTTAAATTCACAAAAGTAAATGTTTAAAAAAAAATACTTCTGTTACTTTATCTTATGGGAGGCTATCATTGGGGCAATCATTTAAACAATTAACTTAGTCAGTAGTTAGGTATATAAGTTTTGTGATCAGACATTGCAGCCTTTTAAAAATAAGTAACTACCCACCAATTTATAACTTAGTGCGTACCTGCTTTCTTAATTTAACTATCAGTTAGATACTCGTAGATGTAAAAAAGATTTTAATTGCTTTATTATAACAAAGAGAAATAAAACGCTTCTGTGCTCACATTCTACATTAATTTATAACATATTAAGTAGGAAGGCAGGTACATATTTATTTGGCTCCGTGTAAATTTCATCTGAATCCATATATTTATTAGGCAAGTACTTTTAATGAATATCCACAGCTGACACGGAATTAATTTATGCTAGCAAACCCCCACTAATTAATTTCACACGGTAGAAGTTGTTTTAGTGCCTACCCACAGAATGAAGAAAGATCTAGAATATTACTTAATTTTATCGTTTTATTTATTCACTTTGAAGCGCTGACCTCAAAGTGGTTAGAAAATAAAACTAACTTAAGTTCAATTACATCATTATGTTGTAAAGGTAATAATTATTTGAAAAAAGTATTTACGGCTAATTAATAATAATATTTTGATGATTTGTAAAGCGCCGTTTTTGTGAAAAATAACTTCAAGGGCGCTGTACAGATCTTATTTTCTATTATTACATATTTATTCTTAGTTTAAAAAATATATATACAGGAACATACTTACTTAATTCATTAATAAAATCGTTGTTTACTAATCAATTACCATTTTCTTTGGTTTTAGAAGATATTATTTTTTTTTATAGACTTAATATTAACTTATGTTTAATACTTATAACTAGTGACTTACAACTAACATATTAAAATTAGCACATGTTGATAATGGTTGTTGCCCGTGCTGTCGGACCTAGGGTAGAAAAAAAAGTGGAGTAAGTAATATTTAACTCGTATATATAAACTATGTATAGCACTCGAACTGAGTGATCAAAACTCTAGTGAAGTTAATTGACGTTATTATGGGTGTGATAATTTAAAAAGGTGTGTCTTTAGTTTTGCACCTATATATGTAGGTATATCTAGACATCCTGTTGATCTGTGGAAGTAAGTAATCTACATTTTTGGTATTTTTAAAATTATTTACAATGAGAATAGCTACCTATCTACCTTGACCTTTTGATTAATTTTCTTTAGCATCTTAAATAAAATAATCTTTTGTGTTTCAAATGGTTGATTAATGAAAACAATCTTATTGTCTTATAAGGCGAAATATCTCACAACAATTTCGTACAAAATTAAGTGTTTCAGATTTCAGATTCCCATGCAGATAAAATTCTTTGTAAGAGATTTATTCACTCGAATTGTGTATCTCATACGCACCACCTCCCAAACTACCCTTGTCATTTTTTGACAGCTTCACCGACGGCCATCTTTCTTTTCTAACCAATGATCTCATATCTCAAAGGTGATTGGTCAATGCGACTATACGTACGACTTAAGAAAAATTAACAGAAGTCCTACTTATCGAATACCTAAATTAAATGAAACCTCCTTTTAACCAACAAAAAAAGCTTCCAAAATATTTTGATGAAGGCAATATTTTTTTAAACTCTTGTTCGGTAAGTAATTATTTTAAATTAAAAAAAAACCATCACATAAACTTGATATTCCTACCCAGGAGAATTTTTTTTTCTGAAATACCTGCGTAATTGACCACTTTATTTTATAAATATTAATTCATAAAATAATTGAAAAAAAAAAATGTTGCTTATTTAAATAATTAAGCCCATTCGATTATCTACACCCTACTTAACGAAAAATCGTAAATATAATATAAAAGTCTGTCATATTTTTAACAGCAATATATTTAATATATTTTTCAATAAATCATTATATCAATATATCATTAATATATCTTCACGGTTTAGGCATGTAGAATGAATGTACGAAGAAAAGAGTGTGAAAAGAATATATGATGCGAAAGTGAATGGAAGAAGAAGTCGGAGACGCCCGAAGAAGACATGGCACGATCAAGTAAATCAAATACTTGAATCAGGCCACGCAAAGAGTCAGAATAACAGACGAGTATGAGACGATGTATGAATGTGAACGAAGCAAGGAGTGTGTGCCAAGACAGATTTGTATGGCGGTTCGTCCTCTCTGTCTGCCCCTGCGGAGAATTGAGTTCGACGCAATTAAGTAAGTACCTACAGTTATTCTTATGATATTCCCACCAAAACATGGCAGTAGGTTCACCATTATCTGTCCCTCACTACGAAAAATTAAAAAATACCTCCGAAATACTATATTTTAAATTTGCTCTCATGCCTTGAAAATGAAAGAAAAAAATAAATATAAAAATACATATATATATATATATATATAAATATATGTGAGAATCAGCTTAATTTCAAATTATTGTGATATGGTGATTGTGTCCTGCCAGAAGTGACCTGCCAGGGAAGTATGTTGCTGTATATTTATAGAAACTAGGAATTAATATTAAGTAGAAATTAAAATTTGTACAGCGCCCTTGAGGTGATTTTTCACAAAAACGGCGCTATACAAATTATCCAAATGTTATTATTATTAGGTAACCTATCTGTAAAAATATACCTACCGACCTATTATGTTCACTGCATAGGTAAATAAAATGAATTATTTGCCTTTCTTGCAGGGAGGCAACATTTTATATGGGTAGGTAGGTAAAAATTACAAGATTAAAAGAAAGATTTAAAGCATATAGGTAGGTACCCACTTACCCAATTCTATTTGTAATTAAGTAGACACACCAATTAGCTTCATTTTCGGTACGAAAGATCTTTTTAAATTTCACACAAATAAATATAGTATGAAAGCATTCCTCGAATTGGCGGGTAGCCATTTAATTTTCTTAATTAAGGATATTTTTCATTCTGCCGACACTTTGAATTACAAAAACATTCGGCTCTATCAACCTTCCGTTGGCTCCTTAAAAATGCGTATTTAATAAACGAACCAAGTAAAACCTGAAACGCATAACAACTTGGCTAATTAAAAGATCATTAATTCGTCATATATTTTTATAAATATTTATTAATGATAATAGCTACATACCTTAATTTACAAAAACATTGTGGTTAATAATACCATAGGTACCTTGACATCATAAATATTTTGGTAAAATGTGTAGAGATTTATGTTACCAGCACAGTTTTATATTACTACGAATTCTATATGAATAGGTAAACCACTAATAGTTCATTATATATAATAAATAATACGCAGTTCTTAATTTTTGAAAGCAATGTTTTTTTGTCTAAGATAGTTTTAAAGGCACTTTACAAAGCTAGTCTAAATTATTTCTCTAACATAAACCAATTTTTCTGAATGCTGTGGAAATGAGATCTTTGAGACGTATGTGCGGAAAAACCATGTATGACCGTATTTAAAATGTGGATATCCGGAAAGAATGCAAGGCTGATGTGAGCGTAATGAATAGGATCAAGAAAGGGACGCTTAGATGGTTTGGGCATGTAGAGCGAATGAACGAAGAAAGGGGTGTGAAAAATACATGATGCGAAAGTGAATGGAAGAAGAAGTCGAGGACGCCCGAGAAAGACATTGCACGATCAAGTAAATCAAATACTTGAATCGGGTCATGTGAAGAGTCAGAATAACAGAAGAGTATGTTTGAGACGATGTATGGATGTAAATGAAGCAAGGAGTGTGTGCCAAGACAGAGTTATATGGCTGTCCGTCCTCTCTGCCTACCCCTGCGGGGAAACGGCGTGATGGTTAGTTAGTTGAACCAAGCTTCTATTAAACGATTGAAGGTTTTTGTTTTAAATATTCTTAAATAACTAAGCCTTGTTATGTAGTTTTCACTTAGATTAGAAGCTATTTAGGTATATAATTTCTGCACTTTTTATATAGGCAAAAAATGAGCATTGTTAATAGTTGAGAAGAAGTTATATTTAGTTCATAAGAATAACAAAAAGACTCGATAGAGTTCAGAGGTGAAATTGAGGTGAAATATCACAAAACTGCACTATATAAGTTCACTGCTATTGTTTTAATTTTATCAGAGCTAAGCTTAAAACACATCTTTTCAGAAAATCATTTCCATAAATAACAGAATTGACCTAATTTAAACTGCCCGGCTGACCTGTTAGCATCTAAACTCACCAGTATAATAATATCTTTTCATGCAATGATCCGCGATCCTCAATCCTCGATCTACCGCTAAACAAAAAGCTCGTCAATATTTTACAGCCTGCAAAAAATGTAGGAAAAAACTAATATGTCAATATTAATAAGTTAATTTTAGCTATACCTTTAGGTATTTCTACAGATATTTTTTTATCGTGAATACCGCACAAGAGTCCCAACTGCTCCCAACCGTCTGAAGCCAGTGGGACTATGGCATCCCAAATTGGGGTATGTTGTGAGGCTGGAGGTAGTGGGGAGGGGAAGGAGATGGGAAGAGGAAGGTTGGAAAGTACTTGGCTATTCAGATCTGGTCACCAAACATGGCTACAGCCATTTTGAAGCAACCTTTCGATTCTGAATAGTGGTGTTTCATCAGGGCGAGTATCTTATACGAATTAAATGTGTCATGACATGTATTAATTAAATAAAAGTTATTTGCGCACGCCGGGTTTGAACCCGTGACCTTTGGATTCGTAGTCGAGCGTCTTGCCACTCAACCATGGAGATTTATATAGTTTTATGATAAATTTCGTAGAACGCCCTTGAGGTGATATTTCACAAAAAATGTGCCATATAAATTAGCCGAGTATTAAGAGATGGAGCCTAGGAATTAAATTTTGTACGATGCCCTTGAGGTGAGCATTCTCAAAAACGGCGCTATACAAATTATGTTAACTATATTTAGCATAAGAACCAGTGATCCGGATTTTTTTTTCTAACGTTAGAAGTTTTTTGTTGTTGTTTTGCCTTCGTGATTAGAGATGTTTTTCTTTAGCGAAATATGTGTCTCGCTATTTGACTAGGCAATAAAACTAAATGACTTAGGTGGGCCTGTATAAAATTAAATTGGCATACTCTCAGACGAGATGAAGTACAGAATAAATGAGCGCACTCAATGTTGGCAAGTGAACGTTTTTTGCAGAGAAATAATATAAAATTACACAAAAAAGGACATCGCAGAATGAACACGATAGTTGTGGATGTCGGGGCGCTGGGAACAAATTGTGTTCCTGGCCCCGCTTCTCGCACTTCGTCATTCGCGCTGGAGGGAGAGAGAGGAAGCGCCAGAGATAGACAAACGTGTCGGCCAGAGGGAGACGGCTATAAGAAGCATGGCGTTATTTATGAGATGCACATTTGGGTTGAGCATTTTGGAATAAAAAAAATATGGGCCGCGGCACGGCTATAAAATCAACAACTGTTTTTGAATTAAGAATTTTTCCGTTTTTAATATTTCATTTTTGATTAATTTGTGGATGTGGCGATTTTTTAAGGTAAATGTTGTTTTGACAGGCGTAAAGTTTAGTCTTGAATGTTATTTATTTTGTGAAACATTTATCTTGAGGGATTTTACACTTCAGATATGCAGGCGCCAAAATATACAAGCGAATATTATTCTCGTTACGTTGAAATAATCTGGTGAAATTTTGTTTTCACATGAGACATTACCGGCTTAGATATTTTACTAAAAAACTTACTCTATTTTATGAATAAATATTTTTAAAAGGTACCTATTTATTCTCTGGAAAAAAACTAAGAAAGCAAATTTATTACGATTTTTTTTAATAAATTCATGTTTTTTTATGTTAAACAGTAGTAACCTTAGCATACTCTTATTATTTCATCGACTAGATTGAATTTTTGTATCAATTGTTTTTATGTAGAACTTAATTTAGTGAATGTCAATAAATACCACATTGATTTTCTACAAATTGAGTAAAAAAAATCTTGGTTGAGTGTGATAAATGAAAGAATGCGGCTGACGACTGTATCAAAATGTATCAAATTTAAATCATACTAAATAAAATAGTTCAATGTAAAATATACCAACCCTGAGAGTGAGACATGAAATTGGCAAAAGAGAAATGAAAGTAAACTGAATGCTGTAGAAATGAGATTCATGAGGCGTATGTGCGGTAAAACCTTGAAGTAACAATATATGGAGGGAGAGCTAATTATTTTTACCCAACCTACACAAACTTGCGGTAAATCACTGTCTCCGGGTTTTCACGTCGTACACCATGAGAGAAAAAAAGACAACATATATAATACACCGCTTCTACGTACTGTAACGATGATCTTAGTCTCCTGGGTCACCGCGGGAATCCGCCTACTTTTTTTATTATGCCACTAAACTTGACACAACTAAACGGTTTTGTAGGTTATATGCTATATTTTTGTTGATAACAATACTGTGAAAAAGTGCTTATACGAATAAACAAAAACATTATGTCGATATGTGCTATGAATGGATGTATAAATACCCTAGTCTTAGTCTTAGCCACGCCCAGTCCGGTAAAAATCATTAAAAACTGACTACATTGCCTTGGATAGATACCACTCTATATACTCTAAGGGTAAAACCATGTATGACTGATGAAAGAATGCAAGGCTGATGTAAGCGTAGTGAATAGAATCAAGAAACGAACGCTTAGATGGTTGGGACATGCAGAGCGAACGAGCGAAGAAAGGAGTGTGAAAATAATACATGACTCAAGTGAATTAAATAAGAAATCGGAGACGCCCAAGGAAGACAACGTAGCACGATCGAGTGAATCAAATACTTTAAACGGGCAATGTCAAGAGTCAGAATAACAAAAGGGTGTGTATCAAGCAAAGAGTGTGTGCCAAGACAGAGTTGTATGGAGGTCCGTCCTCTCTGCCTACTCTTTCAAGGAAACGGCGTGATGGTTAGTTAGTTATAAGTAAACGTTTTACTAAATAATGTACTAGAGGTGATGCTTTGCAAACATGCATCATGCAAATAGGCTAAGATCAAGGTATTCCGTCGAATATTTTATCCGCCCAGTATATCTTGACGAATCTTCCAGAATCTTCGAGAAATCTTTCCCGAGCCTCTGGCTCCCCCCCTCGACCAGAACTCATCACTATGCAGCGCGGGCCGTATTTTTTCACCTAAATCAAAATGGAAACTTCCAACTTTTAAAGCGGGGCTGAATTTTAAATCCGTACCCCTGCCTACCCCCTCCCGACCCCTGCTCTGTATGAGCGGTGAGTTATGGCGGCCAAATGGGGGTGTCTCCCCTACCCCCGCCTCGCCCACCCCTCGCCGAACAGCCCTGCCTCCCTCCTCCTTCCCATTGGTCGCCGAGGGTGGGGGCTCCCACCCCATGTGATCAATAAAAGTGCTTTATCTCTTTTTGGCACGTATCGAATGGGGTGAGACTTTTCTTGGCGTTATCACTTTAATGGAATTATAAGATTTTTAATTCGAATGATTATGACGATAATATTTAAAAAGTATTAATTTGGTATTGTAATTTACTTCTAGCGAATAACTTTACCCAAAGAAAAAAAACTGTGTGTTTTCTTAAGTAATCTATTTAGAAGTGGATACTAATCATATTTTTAACTACTATAATAGCTGTGTTTGCATAATTTTATAGTACTAATTATTATCAGTTGAAAAATCGCGGAATATATATAACTAGACTTGCCACCAAAAAATATTATTTGCTTCAATTCACCCATTTCAAATATAGAATGATGTCTAAAATAATTTATACGTAAGAAGTTATTAGAAGACCAGGGGACAGTAGTTTATTTATTTATTAACGCCCGTTAAAAGCTTTTACACAAATATTTACTTTAAAATATATTTATACTCATATTAAGTGCAAATATATTGTAGATACAAGAAATAAAAAAGTAGTAAATGGGAGGTACATCCAGAGTCAAATGGTTTTATAAAATATTTTTAACTAAGGTTTTTTTGTGATGTTGATGTTCTAAATATATCAACAACATCGGAGTATTTGTTTCCCAGATGTTGAATTCGTCGCATGGGAGCGTAATATTGTGAGGTTGAATTGTCACAATAATGTGGTAGGTACTGTCTTGTAACTGTCCTGCCAGGTACATAAAATTAAATTAAACATAACAATTCAAAGGTTTAAACATTAAATTAATAGTTTTAAAAAAGCACGTTAAATAAAACAAAAAAAACCTATTTTTAGTTAAATGTCTTTGGTTATTTATTTAATAACGAGTCGGTTCTTGGTCTACATAATATAAGCAACCTAAAGGTATAGTTTGTTATTTTCAATGTTTTTTTTTACCTGACCTAACAGTTCTTTTATTTTGATGGGTAAGACAAAAATATGTCTAAGAATGAATCGCATTTTTTCTAAATGTATTTATTGTTAAGCATGTAAGGCTCATATGGTGATAACTTTCAACGCACTGTACAGGTTCACGTTGTCACCTATTTTATCCACCCTTCCTTCATTCAACTCTCATCTCTTCAATTCTTAATTTCGTATTCACAAACCCCACTAAAATAGTTACAAAACATCAAAAGCTTCTTGATGCTGATTAATATGAAATAACTACTATGATTATTTTCACTTCGGCGTATTATGTACAAACGACCATTAAAAAACCTTGTTAGGTATGGTATTCTTTTACGTCATAAAACCTCGAACTCACAATAGATTGATACTGCCTTAAGAAGTCTAGATTCACCTTATTAAGAAGAAAACCGACAAAAAACGTCTTTAAAACGTGACATAAAAGAAATATTATTCTGAAAGCTTCTTTTGACCATCCTCATTGTTGAAAAAACTAACTAACCTTCTCATATAAAAAACGACCTCTCTCTTCTTAGCAGGGTGCGTTACTTTCTTTATAATTTTGTAATTTATGACTTCTTTAAAAGTTAAGTATAATACCTCCATTTGCTGTTCTTTTTTAGTTTTTTTTTATGAAACATGATACGCCGTCCAAAGGGTCCTAGGAATATAATAATACAAAAGTTTTTTTACCCGACCCGCATGCCGTTTTAGAGTTAGAATTTCTTGTACAGTTAGATACCCATTTACGTAGGAGGAAGATAGATACTTACTTGGTACCTGTTCATCTTTGACACGTTTCAGAAAAACCTTTTTATATAAGCTCCGTAGTCATAGTTTACACTCTCTTGGTTTTAATAATTTTAAGAATAACAATATTTGAGTAAAAATCAATAAAATTCATCTATATCAATGATAAACTAATTGACCATCACGACGTATCCCTGTAAGAGTAAGCGGAGAATGAGACACTATACAAAATTGTCTTTTCATAAGCTCCTTGCTTCATTCACATATATACATCGTCTCATACGTAGGTACTTTTTCGTTTTTCTGACTTTTGACATGGCCTGACTCAAGTAATCGTTTCACCTGATCGCGCCTTGTCTTTCTCGGGCGTACCCGACTCTTCGGGCGTATACTCCTTTCTTTATTCATCCGCTCTACGTGTTCAAAGCTCCTGAAAGTCTTTTTTTTTAATCTTATTTATTACGCTTGCAACAACCATGCATTCTGTCCAGATATCCACATTTTTAAGACGGTCATAGGTCGTTTTACCGCACATACGCCTCAGGGATTAATTACTGGAGAGATACTGGTCGGTAGCTGAGTGGACAAACGCGTCGGATTCCCACCCGGGCGTCGTGTGTTCAATTCCTCTTTCATTGCACAAGCAACATCTTCTGCTTCATATGATGGTAATAGGAGTTTTTCAAATATTGTCGGGTTATTCGTAACCCGGGAATGTATGTCTTTCTGTAAAAATATAAATATATTTTATAGAGATATATTTTTATGTTATTTTTTGATAAAGTGCGGTAGTACAATACAAAATACATGCTTCTCTTGATGTAAGGATGTTCAAAGTGGTGGTTTCACTCAGAATTTATCTAACACTGAAATAATTTATTTTATGCGTGTATTAATTTAATTGAAAATTAATGAAGTTCGTAAGAGTGCTCAAATTTTTAAGGCTCTATCAATGCAAGCTTTTGCTAGTAGTTACCTACGTAGTTAGGTTTACCTACTGACCTTATACTTAATAATGCACCTCGTACGCATTAAGTATTAAAGAACCTAAATCAAAATACAACATGTGGGAAACTTAAATATTAATGATGTTTGTAAAAGAGTTAAAATTTTTAAGGCTCTATCGATGCAAGCTTTTGCTAGTAGTTACCTACGTAGTTAGGTATAAAATAATAATAATAATAATATTTGGACGATTTGTATAGCGCCGTTTTTGTGAAAAATCACCTCAAGGGCGTATACCACTGATCTTGTAACTAATAGTGCACCTCGTACGCATAGAGTATTAAGTTACCTTAATCAAAATACAACATGTGGTAAACTTAAAAATAAATTTCATTGTAATTTTTCTCATTGTCTTCTTTATTTTATCGCTCCCCGAAGAAGGGGGTGAGTTAAGGCAGTCATCGCTCACGCATTTTTGGCGGGGGCTGCTTATTCATATTTTATTGGAGGGATCTCCGACGCGAAATAATAAAGTAATTAGCGAACGAATATGGCGCGAAAGTCTACACCGAGCAATATTACACTGGGTAGGGAGGCTGAAGGGGTGGCTCGGAGAAGGGGTGGATAGGGGATACCTAGGGGGTGGAGGGGGCTCGTTAAAATTTGATAGGAACAACGTTAATTGGACAACGGAAGCCGCTGGCGTGATAGCTAAAGTGGTGACAAATTCGCGACACCGTTGTTATTGCGGAAGGTAATTTTCAAAATTAAATATCATACACGCGATAGCTAATAAACTGTCGCTTTTCCAACGGCTAAGGAGAGCTTTTAGGGCTTACATGAAGAAAAAAGACGAAGAAACACAAAGAGGCATAAATCAATTGTTTCGACGTTTCCTCAATGCCATCTTTATTAAATTAATGCTAATGCAACAAAAAAATAATTTAATTTTTATTGTGAATAGAACAAATATGGGTGTAAATTTCCTTTTTAAATTTAATTTAATTTTTATAGTGAATACAATATCCCCAATAGGAGTATGTTGTTGGGCTGAAGGTAGTGTGTAGGAGATGGGGAAGAGGAAGGTTGGGAAGTCCGTGGATATTCAGATCTGGTAACTAAACGCGGCTAAAACCATTTCAAGTAACGTTTCGAAACTGAATGGTGGAAATTCACCAGGGCGATACTTTAAGTGTCTACCACTCTGGAAGGTACAGCAAATATAAAACATATTTTTTTACATGAACGAAGAAGAAGTCGAGGACGCCCGAGGAAGACATGGCACGTTCAAGTAAATCAAATACTCGAATCGGGTCATGTGAAGAATCAGAATTACAGAGGAGTATGTGTGAGACGATGTATGAATGTGAATGAAGCAAGGAGTGTGTGCCAAGACAGAGTTATATGGCAGTCCTTACTTTTCCTGCAATGAATGCTATGTGATCGCTGAAGAGTTTTTATTTTATGCGTTTTATTAATGAGTACAAGGGACAATTTATAAGGTAGTTATCAACTGTGTAGGTACTTAGAACGTGACCAAAAAATTGATAAAACATTACTAACAAACCATCACGCCGTTTCCCCGCAGGGGTTGGCAGAGAGGACGGACCGCCATATAATTCTGTCTTCACACACACATTCACATTCATACACCGTCTCATAGATACTCTTCTGTTATTCTGACTCTTCACATGACCCGATTCAAGTATTTGATTTACTTGATCGCGCCATGTCTTTCTAGGGCATTTTCAACTTCTTCTTCCATTCACTTTCGCATCATATATTCTTTTCACTCTCCTTTCTTCGTTCATTCGATCTTCATGCCCAAACCATCTAAGCGTCTCTTTCTTGATCCTATTCATTACGCTCACTTCAGCCTTGCATCATTTCCGGATATCCACATTTCGTGTACGGTCACACATGGTTTTACCGCACATACGTCTCAAGGATCTCATTTCCACAGCATTCAATCTACTTTCATCCTTCCTCTGCCATATAAATAAATTTTTATATTTTATTTCTAACTTATAATTTTACTGCAAGTTAACATTGGTAATACGTTCGTTAGGTAACACTATATTATTTGAAATAGTATATGAAATTGATCCTTTTTCTTGGCAAACGAGAGGACTTTTCCCATTTATTTTTTTAAGAGTACAATAACTTTTTTTTGTAGGTCACCACAAAAAATCAGAATAAACTGAACGGCAAAATTTTTAACCGTAAAACCGAGAATTTTACTAGAAGCCTCACTCCCTATTTATTTTCATATTATGCAGTAAGTCCAGCACAAAAAAGTTTATTTTCACATTTTCATAGACTGCAGTAGATACCTATCTCCATGTTTGTTAGAAAAATGTTTTATTTCTGTAATTAAATAACACATTTAATTCAAATAAAAAAAAATGTGTACTATATTTACGGCACGTCCCAGAGTGGTAAATACTCCAAGTATCGCACTGGTGAAAGACCACCATCCAGAATCGAAACGTTGCTTGAAATAGCTCTGAGCCGTATTTAGTGACCAGATCTGATTAGCCAGGTACTTCCCAACCTTCATCTTCCCTATCTCTTTCCTCTCCCTACCACATTCAGCCTCACAAAATACGTCAGCAGTTGAGACTTTTATCTGGTTTCAAAATTATATTTTTTTAAGTGCAGGTTTTTCGTATATGTTTCTAGTAAAAACAATAGCGCCTCCGTCCAATTATTTCTCCATCATTGCACAAGTAACATTTTCCGCTTATTATAATGGCAGTAGGAATTTTTCAAATATTTTCAGGTTATTCGTGACCCTGGAATTGTTGTCTTTCTACAAGATTTTTTTTTTATTTTTGAATACAGCTTTCCCAATTTTACCAAAATAAAAATATATATTTAAATAATATGTATGTATTTCCGGAAGGCCTTGAAAGCAGCGTGAATTTTTTGTTTGCATTTCAGTGATACATTTTTTTACCCTTTTCTAAATTTGAAAATTAATTAAAGTAAATAGCTACAACCGTTTCCATATTTCGCGCTTTTCTCTATTGACGTAGTTACTCAACATAATCCTAAAGCTGCGTTGTAATTTTTCCAAATTAAAATCTATTGTTGACAGACTAAAAATCGTCGAGGCAAGGATCGTTCGCAAACATTTGTCAGAGCTTTTTTTTAATATTTAAAAACAAAATAAATAACATTGGGCTTAGGCAAACAGTTGAATTATGTTTAATTTGAATAAACACACAAATAAAAAGCAATTATTTTTCTCTGCCAGCGCCCGCACCAACATCGTCTGTTTAATGATAGTAAAAAATATTTATTTGTTCTGCTCGCTTCAGCCCGAGCCGGGTTCGCTCGCGCCAACTTGGGTGGGGCGTCCCCCGCCGCCCACCTTTCTTCTTACCTATTAAAATGCAAATTTCGCCACATAATTAAAAACGCGTGTGTAATGTTGGGCGCGCGGGGCGGCGCGGCGTCACGGCTCGCGGGGATGCTATCTCGGCTCGCCAAATAAACCGGATGAAACAAATGTGCCAAAAATAAAACTAATCGCGAAGCGCCACATGTGACTTGTTAGCGTCTTGTTTCAAATATGGCGGTGCTCCTTGCCATTGTTTTACAAATACTCTAACGCGTTATGTGCACCTACATTGTGCTTTACAATAATCCGATGTATACCAATTATATTGTACACACTTATGGATGATAATTACAGAATAGGTGAAAAAAATTTAAGGCGATTCTTTTAAGTTTTCAAAAAGCTGATTGACGCATTGCCTGTCTATCATACAATGTCTGAAGTCAGAATAAAACGCTGATTGGCGCGTGCTCTGTCTCTTTTGCACTGTCTGACATCGTATATCGCCATTTATTTTATTTGGACTTGAGCTGTAAACATTAGTGATTGCAATAAACTAATCGATATTTAATGTTCGGAATATTATTAGATATTCAAAATTATTGTGTTTCAACCGTCAGAAAAAACGGCTAGAAACACTGAAAGATTTGAAATAAATCCGCTATCGCTAATGACATAGTACCTTTTGGCTATTCGCCCTAAAACAGCAACAACAAAAACGCTGATTGGATCGTGCTGTTTGTTTTACACTGTCTGACATTTATTTGATTTGGACTTGAGTTGTAGACGGTATTGATTGCAATAAATTAATCGATATTTAACGTTTGGCGTAATGGGTAATAACCAACACAAAAGAGTGGATGAATATAAATTAAAATATTGTGCATGAAGTTTTCCATTATCTGTGATTTAGTATTCAGAAAATAAAACTAAAACTTTTTTGAACAAATCGCAAATCAAACATTATTAAAAGAATTGTATTAATTCCTCGTTTTGTCGTAATACCAGTATAGCCAGAAAATCAATTTTCATCAGACAAATCGCCCTCCTTAGTATTTGACAGCTACACCCCAGATGTGGCTCCAACGTTTTGACGTACTTGAAATGTGTGTATTTTTAACAGTTTACTATTAAGAATCTGCTAGTTTTCTATAAGATGACTTCTATGGAGCCACGGTACGAATACTTAACTAATTTAAAAGGTGCATTTTTGGGAAATTACCCATCAAAAAATACTTCTTAAAGTTACACAACACTTTGAAATCCTATGTTAAATAGTTTTCAAAGTAGAAAACAGTTTTTATTTACATATTTACTAATATTTGAGACTGTGAAAAGGTTTGAACTCATTCTGGACAAATTTACAAAATCAACAAAAAAAAATGTAAATTAACGTATAAAAACTTTATGCTTTATCTTTAATTTTCAAAAAATATGTCTTTGATAAAAACGAAATCATTTGAAAAGAAACGGCAGCTCGATTGGTAGAGGCGTTATTCTTGGGTATTTTCTCTAGGTTTCTAGTTCAAGTCTTGATCGCAATCTAATCGTTTTATTTTATATGTCTTCTATTTATTAAATTATTTTGTAAAAATTATAACTAATAAAGTGAATAACTCAAAATCAATATAATCAGGAAGTGAATTTCAGTACAGATAAGTCATGAATTCGCTCTAAAAAGTGTCGAGTAAGAGTATTTAGTATTAATGTTAAATAAATTCGGAAAATAATGTTAAAACAAAAATAAAATATTTTAATGGTCGAAAGGAAATTGCGCCAAGAATCCAATCAACGAATAAAATAAGACATAATGTAGGAAGTTACGCAATATGTATGCAGATACATCTAGACACATAAAGCCCGCATCCCCCATCTTGTGTATGGAATTGTGAGGTGACGAGCCTAATACACACCGCCTCCGCTCAGCATGTGACGCTTCTCCGCGCGCCGGGCGCCGGTCCAGGGCGTCGCGGCGCTCGCCACCATTCTAAGCGGGCACCAGAGGAAAGTTTGGTCATGGGTAATGGTTTTACGAGTATCGGGGGTGAAATAAAGAAAATGAAAAACATTTTATATTATTCTTGTTGTGTTGTCTCCTCTGCAGCCGGGAACTGCGTATATCTTATTATTTATAACACTTATCTCCACGTTGCGCTTCTCAAACTGCTCACAACATGCCAACCTTCAACCCTTAAATGAATGAGATAGCTTAAAGGAGGGAGTTTTTTTAAAAGAACATATTTTCGTATTGAAAAATATATTCAATTTTTAATATTTACTAAAATTGAAATAGAGTAAGCATTGACTTTTTTTATCTTCTCAGTGCACATACCTCATTTATGTTAATTTTGTGTTTACTCCCAAAATCACCCCTAATTTATTTTTTTAAGTCTAAAAACAATTTTTATTCCGCTCACTCACGAGGCCCGGGTGGGAATCCAACGCGTTTGTCCACTCAGCAACTGACTGTTCAGTTAAGTTTTCACACCTAATGACTTAATAATACCAAATCTTAAACTTTATTCCACTGTTTTTTTTTCACTAAGACCGGACTGGTTTCACCTTGTAACTGGCATCTTAGACTGGTACAATTTAAGTGAATCTATGGTATATAATATATACTATTTATGTTCGGTCAAAAACTTGGTATTTTTTTATCATTAAATTGAAGTTCCTCCACGAATTAATAGTTTAAAATTTAGAAATAATAATCACACCTAGTTTTATTAAGTTTTCACTGTAATAAGCAAACTTTTTAAGAGACGAAAATTTAAAAAATAAATTATTTGTTTTACGTGTCATTTGTGAACACTAATAGCTAACAACTAAAAGTGTAAAATTTAAGAAGTAAATTGATATTTCACATGCCCATTATATTTTTCCAAGTATTATTGTAATTATTATTTACTTCTCAAAAGGCGCTCAAGCCTTACCTTCTTAAATTTAGTGAAATTTTACGTTATACGAAATTTCACCCCATAAGCGCCCTTGAGAAACTAATTTTATTTACAAGGATTTATAAACATTGATATTTTGAATCTACATATGTCACGGGGTGTAAAAAATAAAAATAAAACACATGGAATCAAAATTTTTAACTTTTATCACTAAATTTTATGAGCGGAACTAACCCTCATAACCTGTTTAAAATTACATGAGTTTGATATTAATTATTGAAAAAATATCAATTATCTTCACCGTAAATATGAAACAGAAAAAACCAACAAATAAAAAAATAACAGCCCCGACTGAGACTCAAACTCGGAACCTCTACTCTTCTCTATCAATTAAATAAATCAGTTTGTTTTCGCGAATGCCTTGGACGTAACTTTTTAAATCTTTTTCGAAATATTTCTAAGGCATTTACATTGAGACGGAATTAATATTTGTTTCAAGAACGTAAGTAAAAATCTACCTGCGTACCTACCTTGAACAAATCCTATTTAACTGTGGTGATCTTGGATAAATATATATTTACCTACATTTCAATGCTTGTATTTTGCTACTTAATTTACCTTAAAATCGAAATGAAAATAATCTGTTTCAAATTCAGGTTTATAGTAATATTTATGATCGCTCAAATAGTTTGGCAAGCACCGCTTTCGGATACGACACAGTTGGTATGTTCGCCATGTACCAAGTCACAACTTCGCGGAACAAACTTATATTGTCTTTTAGATTGTCCCTCGTATGTCAGCGCAGAACGAAAAGGAATCGAAAAACTAAAATAACTACAAGGGAGGGAGACAGGGAAAAAGTTTCTGATTAGCAAACAAAGACCCCGACACAAGACACAACATGTTTCTGTCGAAGCTGCTAATATACTGCAGGACTTATGGGAATTAATCTAAATAAACTCTAACCATGTAAGTTTATTTTTTATATATTAATAGAATATTTATTAGGAAATTAAACTACATGTGAAAAATTCTAATATCAATTAGGTTAGGTACCATTGACTCTTTTTTTAAATTAAATCGTGTATTATTTTAGGTCGCCAGAGGTCTCTAACATTACCAAAGATAAATAAACGCACATATTTTCACTTTTTGGTTTGACATTTTTAAACAAATGAAAATACAACTTTATATAGGACCACGGATATTATTTTATTTTTTATGACCGACCGGTTTCGCTTTGCCTCGCATATGCATAAAGTACCAAGTACCAAACATAAGCATCTCTTCAGTACAAGTACCACTAATCCATTTATTTATCTTCTACCTTTATAATATTATTTTTTGATTTTTGTTTGTTATTCATTTACTTTGGCATTTTTCATAAACTTTTACTTGATTTAGATGGTGTCTCATTATCAGTTAGGTATATTTATTTAAAATTCAACTTTAAATAAACAAATTCAACTCTTTCTCCACTTAATTACAAATAATTAGGGTAGTTTTTTTGTTTGTAGGTCGGTATTAAACTATTTTTGTAAGTATCAGCTGATGCTGTAAATGCCGTGCTTGTAAATGAACAATTTGTCTATTTATGGTTTTAAAGTTTATTTTGTAGAACTCCATTTTAATTTTTAGGTTTTTTACTTTTATTTAAACAATAATAATTATTATTTTAATTGGACAGTTTGATAATGCCCTCAGAAGGCGAAACAGCTGTCACGCGTAAAAATAATTACATCGCAGAGCTTTTAACTAAAAACAGTTTTTTTTTTAATTAAAATAATAATAATTATTGTTTAAATAAAAGTAAAAAACCTAAAAAAAAAAAGAACAATTTGTCGTTTACACAATTTTTCGATTGATTCGTAGCAATTAAATTAACAGCAATTAAATTGAACAGGCAGTCTGCCTAGCTAGGAACTAATATCAACCCGAACAAAACATAGCGGCACTTGTACACATTTTGAAATTACAATAATTACTATTAATGTATTTGCTATTATGATCTTTTCTGTAAAAATGTTTGTAACTACGTAATAAAAAACAACATTTTCGTAGAAATCAAATAAAAAATCTGTAAACAAACATGTTAGAAAAAGCAACAATTTACAAATATAATTGCAAATAAAAATATTTTAGCAGCTAATCTAAATACATCTTGGTGTTGGTGATTTTGAGTATTTCGATAACGACATGTACAAAAAAAAAAATAAGGGTCGAAACCTCTACTCACTCAACTCGAAGCCTAGAGGTTCCGAGTTTGAGTCTCGGTCGCGACCTCAGAGCAAGAACATATATATATGTAAAGATAGCTATATATTTTTACCCAACCTATAAAAAATTACGATAAATCACTTTCTCCGGGTTTTACGTCGTAAACCGTGAGAGAGAAAGAGACAAGACAAGTTCTCACATAATAGAGTACATATAATAAGCAAGTTCTCCGTCTCCCGCGTTTCCAGTGACTCCGCCCACTACGTTTTTAAATGCGATATGACTGGACATATCTCAACGGTTTCTTAGGTTACATCCTTTATTTTTGTTTACAAAAATACTGTGAAAAATTGTGGTAATACAAATAAACAAAAACATTATGTAAACATATGCTATGAATGGATGTATAAATACACTAGCCCTAATCTTAGCCACGCCCAGGTCTTGCCAAGTCAGGCTAAAATCATCAATACTGACTACAAAGAATTTCAACATAATCTGTCTCTCGACGAATCACCTTTAGACATACAAATTTTAACCAAATCCTGTACTGTACGACAAATTCAGAAATTTTATTTTTTTAATTTCGCTCCCATGCCCTAAATCGAAAAAAATAAGTAAAATAAAAAATTAAATAAAAAATGAAAATCATAATTATGATTTTAAGTTAATAAGTTTGTCTATCTGATGGGACCTGCCATTTTTATGTTCCTGCATAAATTCTTATTTAAACTAGGAATTAATATCTAATAATAGAAAATAAGATCTGTACAGCGCCCTTGAGGTGAATTTTCACAAAAACTGCGCTATACAAATCATCCAAATACTATCATTATTATTACAGAAACGCTTCCTCCTGTATATTATTATTCCGAGGTTGCAACAGTTATTTTTTTCTGGCTTTTTCTGTTTCATATTTACGTTGAAAATTATTGACATTACTTCAATAATTAAAATTTTTTATCAGCTTTATCAAACGCCTTTGAGGTGATATTCCACAAAAACGGCGCTATTAAAATTAGTCAGATAATATATTATCATTTTAAGGACTCTCCAGTTCCTTACTACCCTGTTTCCCGCGCTCCCCAAGGATCCCGGCTCCCGGCTTCTAATCTCGTGTCTTGAGATAATAAGCAATAAATCTCCCGGGATACGTCATCCCGGGAGAGCGTCGAAGACAACGGGGCCCGGGTTCGCAACAGATTGAATTTGCTTTAACAATAGACGCCAATTTGCTCGGCCTTTTCCTCCGGACGAATTTTTCGTTCGTGCAAGTGGATAAACACCATATTCTTGCTTTTCTTTGATCTCCTTTTTTTCCTACGGGTAATACAGCGCAGGATCCCACTGATTTATTCGAAGGCTGCACGCGTGTTTCTTTCGCATCAGATTTAATGGTTGCTTTGTATTACCTGCATGTCTTTTCGTGTCGGGCGCGATTCATCATAGTTCTGCGGCGAGGATTCTTCGGGAAAAACAGAACTAAAGAATTTTAATTTAAATAAAAAAATGTTTAGTTTTAAGCCACTTTATTTATAAAGATATAACATTCGACCGGTTTCGGTTAAACTTAACCTTCTCTTTCTACCTACCCCATTACCACCCCCTCTCTGATGCTCTGTCCTGATTATACTAATGCATTGTCTCTTTCCCTAATTTCTTTGTCTCCTGTGTAACAACTCTATATTTTAATGTTAGTTTATATATAAACTTTCCTGAAGAAGGTTAAGTTTAACCGAAACCGGTCGAATGTTATATCTTTATAAATAAAGTGGCTTAAAACTAAAAAAAAAAATTATTTAAATTATAATGTCAAGCCACAAAGTGATTGCTTCCTTTGATTAAGAATTTTATCCAAAAAAGTTTATTTTTATATTTTATTTGCTTATCTAGGTAGACTTACTTCATTAAAATGCCTATTGTAGCTTCCCAAAGTAAACCAACACAGGTGTGCTATAATGAATAACAGGAACACATTGATTACTCACACTATTATGTGTACCTACATCCAGAGGCGTCCACTCCATAAAGGCATTTGACGGCCTCCATGGTCGAGTGGTAATAATAATAATAGTAATTGGCTGATTTGAATAGCGCCGTTTTCGTGACAGAAATATCACCTCAATACGACGCTCGACTACGAATCCAAGGATCGCGGGTTCGAATCCGGCGTGCGCAAATAACTTTCATTTTATTAATTAATGTAAAATAATAGTAAAGTATATTTGCGGCACGTTTCAGAGTGGTAGATACTCTAATTATCACCCTGTTGAAAGACCACCATTCAGAATCGAAACGTTGCTTGAAATGGCTTTGGTCGTGTTTGGTGACCAGATCTGAATAGCCAGGTACTTCCCAACCTTCCTTTTCTCCATTTCATTCCCCTTTATACTACCTTCAATCTCACAGAATACCCCAATTGGGAATGCCATAGTCTCACTGGCTCTAGACCGTTGGAAGCAGTTAGGACTCTCGTGCAATATTCACTTTAAAAAAATGACAGGAAAACATTGATTATTACTATTATGTGTACCTACATTCAGAAGCGTGCACTCCGTAAAGGCACAAAAGCAGTGCCTTTGTTGCCGTACTTGCATAAAAAAATATATAATATTGAATAAAATAATATGAAATTATTGCAAGAAATAAATCTACACTTTCGAAAAGACGCGCAAAATATAGAAAATCGCACCACCGCGAGCGCCCTACCGACCTTCCTATTATAAAGTGTCAAAAGTAGTAACTAAATATGTACAAACGCCGCCAACGTCAGACTGGATTATTTTATGTTCACTTGACTACACAAAATATGTATACTAAGAGCTGTTGCGCGTTTAATTGTCTCGTTTGTGTTAGTATCTTTGTTAGTTACAAATCCAATAGCAATCAGTGACACATGTTGGTACCTATCTCTATTATCGATTAATCCGCTGTTTTTTTTTTCGTAAGCTTACCCTGATCATAAACTGTGTGCACGCCACTGGCTACATCAGGTGCTTATATATTTTACTTTTAATCTTTTATTTATCAAAATGATCTGTTAAGAGTTAACTTCAACAAATCATATGATATTCCTACTTCAAAAGATTTAAGATTTCTTCATCCACCTTGCCCAGTTGATAAGTTATGTCAGATTTTCAACAGTCCCCGGAGTTGCCAGTTTCATGTTCAGATATTGAGTCTTCACCATAACTCGATGCGAACACGAGATAATTCTCCGGGGTTTTAAATCATGTATTTATTTATTACCTTTCCCGTCCAGTCGTATGTAAATAAAGATTTATCTGTAAGGTGTAAACCCGTAGAAAGGGAGAGCATTATTTTACAAAGTTGATTTAAATCGAATTTATGAGTGTGGATCGATTATGGGCTCTCCAGCGCCTGTCCGGTTTAATTTTATTTTAATCACAAAGGAATTTGTTTTTCTCCGAAATTTCTGGCGGAAAATTGGCTAATAATCTGAGTAATGGTTGATATCATTTGGAGAGTTTTTGTATTTGTAAGTATCGAAATCTGTATTTTTTATAACAAAATTGCAGAAATATGTAAAGTCATAAAGTAAAATACGTACCTATATGAATACAGAGCTTTATGATTTAGGTTAGAATTTTTCGGTATTAAATTTAAACCTCACTATTAATATTTTCACCATAAACACGCATGAGAAAAAGCCACAAAAAACATGTTATTGGCGTAATTTAATGTTTATTATTTAAAAAATATAAATATTTTATACCATCTTGTAATGCAATGCGTTATAAAAATGTTGTTTTAAAACAAAACCATATCGTCGTAAACGCGAAAATACCTCTCATGTGTCAAAAACGTAATTGTTCAGGAGGAAATTAAAAACTGATTTTTGAGAGTAACATATCGTTTTTTGAGACATCGAAAATACGCTTTGTAGTTTTAAATGCAATAACGTATTTTCACCCATAAAACATTGAAACTTGAAGTATACATTGAAACACATATTTAACTCATTTTTGTAAAGTCGACCACATGGGAGGTATTTTTCCGTTGACGACGATATAAAATTTACTTAGTTAAATATGTAAACGTCCTACATGCATACAATCACCATCATAATATGATATAGTTTATATTTTAACACAGCAAACAAACAAGCTCACAGATAAGACAAGGTAGAAACGTTGTTTAAATCTTCATTTAATTACCAAGTTCCTACATTAAAGGTCATAAATCTAGAGTTTTGAGTGTATTTATAATCTTTTTAAAGTACACTATAGGTGATATTTTACAAAAGTAAAAGCATAAAAATTCAGCAACTGCTATTGTTGGTATTAATAAAGATTAGTTTACGGTCAACTAAAATAAGCTTCTTCCAAATCTGGCCAACATACAAAATTTGGCAGAGTTCAAACGGCTCTTAAACATAATTATTTAAAAAATCGTACATAATATGTGAGATTTTTTTAGATTTCGTATTAACATATATTATTATAAAATAAAACTCAATGCACGTAGATATGAAATTTAAAGCCATATATCTTTTGAACGTCCTTAATTTGCCGAGTTTTGGTTTTTTCCTTACGCGTGTCCTTGCAACCCAATGTCCTCGTTGTTTACAACCAAATGCTTATTGTCATAAAATATTTTCTTGTTTTTTTTTTTATTTGTTTAAGTCACACTGTTGTATGTTTTTAATCGTTACTTTATACTAACTAACTATCACGCCGTTTTGTTTTTAAGTACCAATTCGTCAACCGTCTAAAATATTTTCTTTTCTTTGTTTGAACAAATCTGTTCATATTTATACATACTTTTCATCTGGAATTTTTACACCCTTAGCTTCTAGTAAATTGTTTTTTAGTCTTATGATGTACACATTTATTGAACATGATTTAAGATAGTTTAATTTGTATACATATCTATTATGTATTATTTTATTATTGTTATATTAGGTTAGGTAATTATTTTTTAAAGCGCACTTGAGGTGAGCTATCACAAAACGGCGCTATATATTATTATTATAATTATTAAATGTAGTAAATAATTTTGGGATCCTTATTATTTTTAAACTTTATTACATTTTCTTGAACGTTAATTGTATTTCCTTTGGTAAATAGGAAGGAGCATCAATTATGTCAGATATTAGTCAACAGTTGAGTGGGGAGTACATTTGCCGGAGGAATGTGTCGCCGTCTGGCTAAATTTAAAACTAATTCAAGGAACGCATTTCAAAGGGGAGGTTTAATAGATGTTCCGTGCTCTCCGAGATTTGTACAAATATTCGTATGGAAGTGACTTCATCCTAACTGTTAACGTTTGGAAGGAATTCCTTTGCAACATTCCTTAAAACACTTAGTTATCTCCCACCTACTTAATAAATTGTGCATCTCTTATTTTCTTTATTCACTCGTGCGCAAGGAACATACT
Source organism: Drusus annulatus (assembly GCA_022651775.1). Classification (NCBI taxonomy): domain Eukaryota; kingdom Metazoa; phylum Arthropoda; class Insecta; order Trichoptera; family Limnephilidae; genus Drusus; species Drusus annulatus. Next base: position 1,852,219 of record JAGWCC010000006.1, read on the forward strand.
CGTGTTTACAAACTTTAAACGTTTTCATAAATATGTGAGTCTTATTTAATAATAATAGCAATTCTTACCAAGGTAAATATTTAGCAAAATACTATGGTATGTAGATAAAAATACCGTTTTTCTAAATCAGGATTTTAGAATATTCGTTCAAGCTTCCCAGACAGTTTGGTATAAGCAAATATATTAATAATGATCATATACATAGCACGATATTAATTAAAGATCACCTCAAGGGCGCTCTATCCTGGCATTGATTTTATATTTATGCCTACAAAAATGTTCTGTTTTATTGACGGCCTGCATTGTCAAGTGGTAAGACGCTCGACTACGAATCTAGTGGTCGCGGGTTCGGACCCGGCGTACGCAAATACACTTTATTTAATTGATATAAAATAAAATATCGTATATTTGCAGCACGTTCCAGAGTTGGAGCACTTTATTAAATTTTTAACGCAAAATTTAATACATATTCTTTGATCCATTTTTTTCAAAAGTAAAAAATCGAAGAACACACAAAAACGTGACTAACCTTTCCAGTAGTCAAAAACAAACCACTAATACAAAATGGCTGATAATGCTGACATATGACAAACATTCGTGTACCAACATAACAAAAAAAACGATAATCGAATGTACACAGCCCGCGAAAATTCAAAATTCACCTTTTCTTTTGAACAGGCCTCGTATACATCAAATAGAGACTCATCGGAGTAGAGATTAATTAGATATTGTTTTTTTACTTTCTATTTAGTTAAGTATACCTTTAGGACCTGTGCACGTTCCAAGAATTTCTCTTCGTGAATATAAACACCTTTAACAAAACTTTTTTTATTTCTCTCCCTCGCCACAATTCTTTTTGATCATCTCCTGCCTAAATGCCACCGCCTGAGTGATGTCCCTCATTGGCTGATTGATGCAGTTCCTCTGGTCGTTGGCTGCTGAGAGCTCCTTTCTATTTCGGCATTTGAATCTCAAAGCACAGGTGTCACAGGTCAAATACTGTCAGTGCCCAAAATAACTGAAAAAGGATTCCCAGAAAATAGACTGACAGACTGTTATATTTTAATAACACAAAAAACTATTGTTCATAAGATTTTTAATTGTTACATGTACTTGTTGATTCTAATATTTTTTTGTATAATATAATGCGCATTAAATTTTACCTAAATATACTTTGCGCTTGGATTTTTAAAAAGAACCTTATTAAACTAATTTTAATTATTGACGGCTTCTGTGATCGAGTGGTAAGACGCTTGACTACGAATCTAGAGGTCGCAGGTTCAGACCCGGCTTGCACTAATTAATTGAATTTAATTAACATGTGACAAAACACATTCAATTCATATAAAATGATAATAATGTTTGGATGATTTGTAAAGCGCCTTGTGAAAAATCACCTCAAGGGCGCTGTGCAGATCTTATTTTCTATTATTAGATATTGATTCCTAGTTTAAATGAGGAAATATACAGAAACATACAAACCTGGCAGGGCTCATCAGATAGACACACGTATTTACTTAAAATTATAGTTATAATTACGTTTTTTTTCCGATTTAGGGCATGGGAGTGAAATTAAAGAATGGACTTTCTGAATTGGTCATGCAATACAGGATTTGGTTAAAACTTGTATATCTAAAGGTGATTCGTCGAGAGACAGATTATGGTGAGATTCTTTTAATGAATTTAAGGATTTTAAAGAATTAAAGGATTTTATTTGAAGATATGGCACTTTATAAGATCTTTAATTTGTTTATAAAGGGTACGGTAAATTCATCTGCTATTTAAACATCAATAATGAATTCTCGGTTTAATTTAAATTAAACACTTTCTTAAATGACGCTGAGGTTATTGCAAACGCTTTCAATTTACTTTCAGCGAGGCTTTCATTATTTCTAGCTTCCTTCGGATCGCGGTCTGCGGATAACCATTCCTTATCCTGCCGAGGCACGGACTATATCGTTTAATTTTATTTCCCGGGATACGGAAGAAGGATGTACACCCGCTCCGTATATCACCCGATTGTCAGATACGGGAATAGAATCTTATTGTTTCTTTATCAGACTTAATTAAATTGAAAACATAAAGCATTTCAACACTTTAATCTACTTTATAAAAATACTTATTTATATCCCACAGGCCACCCTTATAATCAACACAAAGAACCAGTGACCTAAAACTAATGACAAACGTAATTCATTTTTTAAAACTAACGATAAACTAATGTCCTATAACTTAACATCGACCATAACCTGTAAGTAAACAGGAACCAAATAATTTGACCGGTTAATAGCTAAAATTCCCACATAGGCACAAAACGTAACTTATTAAAAATTAATTTCTTTAAAACTTCCTTTATTTGCTTTGTTTCGGTTATCTTCTTACTTGTATCCTTACAACTCAATGTCCTTACTATCTACTGAAAACCATATTGTCATTGTCATAAAATATTTAATGTTCTTTTGTTACTTGTTATATTCAAATATCTTTGACAGCGCGTTAAGATTATCTATTTACAAAGTATATAAATACATTACATTAATAGTAAACTTTTATCATTATTTAAACAAACGTTATGCTATTCATTTTGCAAGATATTCTGAATCTATAAATCATTTAATTGTAGTTTTGATAACGTTTTGTTATGCGAACGCTTTTTGAGGTTATGTACTATATTTGTCCGTTTGTAAAAAAGGGGTGTCTATGAAAACCCTATCCACACCTGTTCAGAATAGTCAGGAAAAAGTCATAAAAACTGACTCCACTGGCTTGGATAGGTAGGTCTCTGTGTATATTAATACTCTAAGACCACCGCAGAGCCACCATCGCCATATTTATTTCTACAACTTTTGAACCATCAAACATCAACGTACAACCGGTGACCACTATCGCGCCATTATCTCAAACTGCTTGTTGTTTCTGATATTTAAATTGGAAAAGAACCGGAAATACCTACTTACACGAAGTGTCGTGTAAATCCACCCCTACCCGCCGTAACAGATACAGAGCCTACTTGCCACTTAGCCTCCGAGGCGAGGCGGTATACATTTTCAATTTACGTAATGTTAATTTTCCTCCAGCAGGTGTGTATCCCGTAAAATACTTTTTGCGGTGAAAATTCCCTTCTGTGTTCGCCGAGGATTTATTGAGGTATTATGCGCAATCTCAGCTTCCCTCCCCGAGCGCGTCTTATCCCCGCATATATCCAGAGTATAAATCCTTCTAACCCCGTCATTCATCAACGGTGTGGATTTACTATTTAAACTAATTTTAAAATAACGCCGCGCTGATCGCGGGAGGAGTCGTGAGCGACCGAAAGCAAGATTGTCCAATAATTCAACGAGCTCCTTGCCGTTCGGGAGCTTTAGAAGAACTACTGGTAACATTTGTTCATTCAGCAAAACAATTAATTACGTAGGTCCATATCTTAACCTTTTAAATGCGTAAAATATCATTAAAAAAGGTTTATTTCTTGGGTGTAGGTACATCAAATGGCTTTTTGAGATATCACATGCAAAACAAATAAGATATAGTACCTACCCACATAATCTTTATCTAAATATATAGATGACGGAAACAATCTAAAGACGCTCCACTACGAATCCAGAAGTCGTGGGTTCAAATATCGGCGCGCGCAAATAAATTGTGTTAAATTAATATGTGTTGAAGTACATTCGATTTAAATTAAATAATATACAGTTTATTTTGCGGCACGTCCTAGAGTGGTACCTTCTGTAAATATCGCCCAGGTGAAAAGCCTCCATTCAGATTCGAAACATTGCTTGAAATGACTTTAACCGTGATTGGTGACTATATCTGAATAGCCAGGTACTTTCCAACCTTCATCTTCTCCATTCTTATTTCACTCCCCAAAACGTTCTACCTTACATACTCTGATTAGGGATGCCATAGTCCCACTGGCTTCAGACGGTTGGGAGCAGTTGAGACTCTTATGCCGTAATCACCATTTAAAAAAAAGTTTAGTATTTCCCATAAAAATACAGAAGCTCTCAAATGGTTTATTAGCCTTTTTAATAGGTAGGAACCTGCTTTGATAACTAAAAAACACAAATCGAATGTTTTATTATTCACTTTAATATCAATATTCTTTAATAATATTTTTGACTGTGTCTAAGGGCCATAATAATCTATGAAATATATGCTAACAAACAAAATAAAAACAGTACAAGTTTTAGTTGATTAAAATATGTTCGTATACCTCATCTTAAATTCAGTATAGTACCTACCTATGCAAAGGGTTGAGCTTGTAAAAATATCGATTACCTTTTCATCTTATTTACGTAGGTATCTACCTACTGACAATTTTGTTCGACTATAATGTTCTAATATAATGAATTGTAATTCATTGAAAGTAGACGAAACCCAAATATCATTTTTTTTCATTAAAGTAGAATATTTCTTGCTCACGGCACAGGTTGTTGATAAAACATAAATAATTGGTAATTTGGGTCACCGTGTTGAAATACAAGATTCTCGGTCTGCGCATACTTAAATCAAATCTATATGAAATAATTAAGACGCACAGCGTGCCATAAATCAGAATGAATATCGGCATTAATTAACAATTATGTATTCGGTTTGGTAGAGACGTAAAGATGCCGCAAGAACACCGCTCTAGACATGGATTTAATATGAATTTAATAAATACATTGTTAATCAGGAATCCACTGGTTCATGTTTGTATCACGAACTTACGTTTTACGATATTTAACTAAATAAAATATCTAATTAACTTTGGATAATTTCCTTCGTGAGTACGTGGGTACATCTGTGCGAGCGCGAACTTTCCGAATTTGGATCCGATGTTAATTGAAATGATCAAGACTTAAAAATAATATTTTCAAATCTCTACCTGACGGCCTCCATGGTCGAGTGGTAAGACGCCTGACTAGGAATCCAAAGGTCGCGGGCTTAAACCCATTAATCAATAAAATAAATTGTCGTAACACTTTTAATTCATATGAAATAATGTATGGTATATTTTCGGCACGTTCCAGAGTGGTGGATACTCTCAGTATCGCCCTGGTGAAAGACCACCATTCAGAATCGAAACGTTGCTTTAAATGGCTTTAGCCATGTTTGGTGACCAAATCTGAATAGCCAGGAACTTCCTAACCTTCCTCTTCCCCATCTCCTTCCTCTCCCCACTACCTTTAAATCATAAAATCCCCCGATTGGGGATGCAATAGTCTCACTTGATCTAGATGGTTGGGAGCAGTTGGGACTCTTGTGCGGTATTCACTATAAAAAATATATTAAAAAATAACATATTAAAGTTAAAATTACTATATTTAAACAAACAAAAATAGATTGTTTATCCAAGACACCATCTAGATATATAATATGTGGTCGGGTAGAGCTTTGTATACCAAACAAAGATGGCAGCTAAATCGGAAGAAAAATTGAAATTAACGATTTTAATAATTTTAAAATGAAGAATGAAATCGATTAAAAATACCGGTTTCTTATTAGATCTTGGTAGCTGAATTGACAAAAGCGTTACTCTCGGATAGAGTAGAGGTTCCGAGTTTGAGTCTCGGTCGCGACCGTTATATTTTTTCTGTTTCATGTTTACGTTGAGGATTATTGATATTATATCAATTAGTAATATATAATATTAATTATAATTAGATAATTTGTAAGCTTTGATGTACAAGTAACTAAAATAAAATAAATAAATCTCAAACTAAAAACTCATTGCTCTGCAACATAAGTCTCAATACTTCAAAATAATGTTTTCAAGGATACATTTCATGTTTGCTACCTACCTAAATTCAAATCTCACTGAGTGACAAATTATGACGGTGAATAAAACCTTCCGTAAGGGGCTCGAAATATTACGTAAAATGAGTGCTTTAAGTCCCTAGCAATCCGACCAGCTCAGCACTATTTTATCACAGCTGTGAACTAGATTCCGTTTAAAAATAGGTGAAAGACCAAAGACTAGAGACCCGACAGAGATAAATTCAGGGAACACGAAACAAGAACGAGCTGCCGTGTGTTTTTTGTGTAATTTTTTACTTGATACCTTTTTTTAAGTTGTCATGTAGCGGAAAATTTACGCCCAGCTTAGAGCGTCCAAAATTTTAGCTTTGGTGTTGCAGAAATCCTGATAAATGTTCAAGGAAGAGTCCACAGTAAAGAGATGGGGTAGAGTGCGCTGAGATTTGTTTGCAGCGGTAATTTAAATAACATCCAAAAGAAGAAATGGATATTCAGAAATGTTATAATAATTATTACTGTATATTTTTTTTGTCACCTCAAGGGCGCCTTACAACTTAATCAACATAACCTACAACTTAATCTCAAAGATATATCAGAGCTATCAACTCGTGGCGTATAAATTACGACTTTCAACTGGTGAGGAAGGATGAAAGTAGACTGAATTCTGTGGAAATAAGATGCCTAAGGCGTATGTGCGGTAAAACCGCGTAAAAATGTGGATATCCGAAAATAATGCAAAGCTGATGTAAGCGAAATGAATAGGATTAAGAAAGAAACGAATCGTGGATGGCAAAAATAAAATTATAAGATTAATACAATTAATATGACCGGTTAATAGCTGAGTGGACAAACGCATCGGATTCCCACTCGAGTGTCGTGAGTTCAATTTTTCTGCTGGCAAAGTCCTCCATCATTGCACAAGCAACATCTTCCGCTTATTACGATGGCAGCAGGAGTTTTTCAAATATTGTCAGGTTATTTGTGAAGAGTACAATGTGTAAGGTAGATGTGAAGAGTCAGAATAACAGAAGAGTATATGTGAGACGATGTATGAATGTGAATGAAGCGAGGAATGTGTGCCAAGACAGAGTTGCATGGCGGTCCGTCCTCTGTGCCTACTCCTGCGGGGAAACGGCGTGATGGTTAGTTATAACACCAGGATAGTGTATTTGAATCAACTTGTTAGCTAGATAGCAGTGTGATGTCTGTAGCTAAGAAGTTTTAACATTTTGTGTAGGCGATAGTCTTCTTACAAATGTTGATTACATTTATGTTTTCATAAATTTTTGTCGGTAACGTTTGACAGGCAGAGCCTTCGTAATAATAATTTATCGCACCCCACCTACACATGAATTATACAAACAACATAATTAACTGATTTTAAAGCATATTCAATGAAGCCTTTGTCCTTGGCTGAAAATTGTTTTCGTTTCTGCAAAATTGTTTATCGCTACTTTATTGACAAAATAAAACGTGAATTTTTAGTGTTCTAGAGTGCTCAGGTTGAAAAAACGTCATTATTGATGTTGTGACCAAAAAGATTTTTATTTTGTTTCATAATTGTTATTTTTTTTTCAAGATTTTTCAGAAAACCGTGCACTGCACCACCAAAACTGAAAATTTTTGAAAATCCTAATATAATTTTTTACAAAAAAAGACGTTTTCGGATAGAATAACAGCAATAACGTCGTATTTTTCAATCTTAACACTCTATCACACTAAACAATCACGAGCTGCCTCTGGCAGGTACTTTTTGATTAACTTAACAGGTAAATATGTAGGTGTATCAAATTATTAACCCTAGTAAATATCACATAAATATCACAAAAAAAAGTTTTGTTACATGGAATATACATTTTTCTAAATTCTAAATCTGATTCCACAATTTTTACAATAAAGCAGATAATCTGTTCGTATCTCGTCCCTCTAAAAATTCTTAAATGGTGAGGTTGGCTTCATGAAATTCTTTCGGCAACGTAATTTCCATCAAGAGCGGCGTAGTTATTTACAGTCAATGTTTCTGCTAAAAATACGCTTAGCGCTATAAAGTTCGATCAAAATGTCGTAGAAAGAAAAAAAAATGGATGAAACCGGTTCGTATTTTTTTTATGAAATTTTAATTTGTGAATTATTTGTTTTAAGTCAGCTGTAAATAAATACAGTTGCTTTGTAACAAACTTAAGCCTAAGAAGATTCTGCGAGTGAGCGGATAGGGTGATATGAGATAGTGTCAGGAGGAGGGGTGGGAGACGGGGGGATGGAGAACGGGGGTGGTCCCGGGGGGAGGGGAGGGGGTGGCGATAAGACATACAAATCTTGTCAGCCAATCGTAGACAACGTCTCTTATGTTCTTTCCTAATATTTATGAGAAAATGTATTTATAAAGAAAGCTGCATGCAAATGGAAATTCTGTGAGATGGACGGTTTAAGGAATCAGATACTTATATATGGAAGACTTTGTAGAGGAATACATCGCACACAATGTTAGAAACCTGTGTGGCTGGTGGGATTACAGTTGTTTCGGACTGAAACATACAGGGCGAAGGTTGCCTTGATGATAGCCAACTTGGAAAGACTTAATAAAAAATATATTAATGGATACTAATCCAACCTAAATATGCTGACAGATATGTTCATAATTAATGCATTTAAAAGAATGACAGGTCACAACGGATCTCTCAATGACAGCGCCGTATTTTTTAAATTTTCTTTTCTAAAAAAAGTCAAACATTCCCGAGTCGCGAATAACCAATGGACGACACTATTTAAGAAACTTCTTCGCTTGTGCGATGATGGCAAACTAAGCTAGCAGATGAATTAAACCCACGATGACTGAGTGAGAACCCGACGCTTTTGTCCACTCGGTTATTATTGTTACTAACCCATCAGGTTGACTGTATGTTAATAACAGTTTTTTGTAAATAAAAGTTGTAGATGGGTAGGTACTAAAAATGAAAGTTGTTATTTTTTTAATAGTTTTTTTGTGGAATTTAACGAATGTCATTTTCGGCACCCTGTATAAACACTCAATTTGAACAAAACGATATTTTGCTCAGCGTAGGCCTTTTGTACTAGGTCTTAAGCTTTTACGGTAGGTACCTACTCCTCTTATTCGAATCTGCATAAGGTCTTCCTTATAATATTTCATCGTCCCCTCTCCCTCTGGCGCCCACGTGCGGTATGACAAACGACGTCGCGCGTCCCGCTCGCTCCGCGGATCCGCTAAATCAGCGTATGCAAAATAGCCAAGTAATAAATCTTCGACAAGCCGGCTGAGGTCGTTTTCGCATCATGTTACATCTTAATTCCGCGCAGTGTTGGTTGCACTCGCGGCGAGATGTGCCAAGCAGATATGGACCTTGGCTGTATGCATGTCCGACGAACGCTGCGTCCGCGATTCTCGCCGCACAGAGCTTCTCAAACGAAAGCTCGAAAAGAAAATAAAGCTTTAATACGTTTTGATACATACTTCAGATTATTATTTTTCTGGCACCCCTTCCGATCGGAGGCTGGTAATAATCAAGGCAATCTTCACATTTGGACTGACAAATAAATATTAAATAAAATGTGGATATCCGGAAAGAATGAAGAAAAAAGACGAAAAAGACGCTTAGGTGGTTTGTGCATGTAGAGCGAATGAACGAAGAGAGGAATGAGAAAAGAATATTTGATGCGAAAGTGAATGGAAGAAGAAGTCCAGGACGCCCGAGGAAGGTTAATTCTTTTCACACTCCTTTCTTCGTTCATTCGCTCTACATGCCCAAACCATCTAAGCGTCCCTTTCTTGATCCTATTCATTACGCTTACATCAGCCTTGCATTCTTGCCGGATATCCACATTCTTTATACGGTCATACATGGTTTTACCGCACATACGTCTCAAGGATCTCATTTCTACAGCATCCAGTCTACTTTCATCCTTCCTCTGCCAGTTCCATGGCTCACTGTCATACATCAGGGTTGGTATAAGCACTCCATTGTGGACTGCTAGCTTCGCTTGTTTGGACAATTTCTTATTTGCGCTAACAGCGTTCAGTCCTTCAATAATGGAGCTTCCTGCATTCAGCCTTCTTTCAATATCCTACAATAAAACATTATGTATTTATTCCAGTGTCCATGGTTTTAGCACCACCCGTTGCCTCATTTTGTACTGTTTTACTAATTGTCAAAGCTTATGCTAATTTCATAAGCGATAGTAAGCGTATATTTATTTAAGCTGATCGGAGGCATGTTCAGAAACTGCGTCCCGTACGCAGGCCGCTCCAAGATTATAACATTCTCAAATTTATGAGCTTTTGGAATTATAAAATACCGTCATTTTTTTTCAAATATATTTTATCGCTTGGATACCAAAATAGTGCCGACAGATTTATAGGGAAATGTTGCCCAATGAACAGAAAACTAGGAATAATGATTATTGGCGGAATTTTCGGCAAAGTTTTTTTATGCAGGTACCTACGTACACCTGTATTGAGTTGATTGGTAAAAAACATGATAAATTACTCTCGAGGATGTGAATGTGTTTAATTGCATGAAAACAGAAATGTTTGGTTTTTATTTAATGTTTATTAATTGAAGTTAACAGTTAAGAAAATGTAAATTTAGATATTTACATTGATTCCAATCAATTTATTATGTATGTTATTTTTTTATTATTTATAAACTCCATGGAAATTTATCGAATCAATTGTCAATATAATTACTGGAAAAATATAATGGAATAACAAAGTAAAGGAAATGGAATTGAAGAACGGTGACATAAATAACGTAATAGTGTTTTGCATGCTAACTTGTTCAATTCAATTCCTCATGTGAAAATTCACCCTCGTAGTGTGGCCCGCATGCTCTGCCACCCTCATCAGAAACAATGAACAAAAAAACGTAAGCGTTGTAATTTTCGAGATATTCCATTTAAAAGTGGAATATATTTTTTTTACTAAACTTTTTTTTAAATTTTATGGTGCTTACGCGTTTTCTCGTGATAGGAAGTACATAGAAGATGTTAATGACGATGAGCGTCCTAGAGTTGTGGAAAAACAAATCATGGATTTTATTCTTTGATCCATTTTTTTCAAAAGTAAAAAATCGAAGAACACACAAAAACGTGACTAACCTTTCCAGTTGTCAAAAACAAACCAATAATCCAAAATGTCTGATAATGCTAACATATGATAAACATACGTGTACCAACATAATAAAACAAAAAAAAACGATAATCGAATGTACACAGCCCGCGAAAATTCAAAATTCACCTTTTCTTTTGAACAGGCTTCGCATGTCATAGCTAGGTATTAGTACTATTTAAAATGCATTTATTATTTAGGTTAATACAAAATATATTTATGTATAAACTATGTACTCGTACTTTATTTGTCGTGTGAATATTTTTGTGTGCTCTTTTCTAATTATTTGCCTTTTTTATCTCTTGCTTACACTACTAATAAAAATACAGATTATTAATACTTTCTCGCCTACTTTACCTATTCATACATTATACATATACAATTTTTTCAAGTAGGTAATGGGTAGGTACTTACCTGATGTTTCTTTTTTTGGGTACCTACCTAATTTCTTTTACTTACTCAATTAAACACACCTCCACACTCACCCTACCAAACAAACAAAATTTTCTTACACTTTTATTAATTTGGCTTTTTCTCTTTTTGTTGCAGGTGTGGCCGTGAAACCCAAAAAGTTTAAATTTAAAAAAAAATAGCCTGAATTTTTTTTTTGAAAATTTAACAAATTAGTGCTTTTGAATCACCTGTGGATATGTTTCAGTACGATTTTTTATCTCCGAGTTTATTACAACACATTTGTTAGAATGTCGATAAATCTATGAAAACAATATTGTAAAAAAAAAACAATTTATCAACAGATGTTAAATTCATCTCTTTTTTGTGAAATATATTTTGTGTTTGATTTATTGAAACTTTTGATCGTACTCGGAGATAAAATGTGACGATTTTTTGTAAGAACAATCCCCTGTTAGAATGGCCTGACAAAACAACGTCTTTAGGATTTTTCATGATGAAAAGAACGGGCGCCTTTGGTCAGTAAAATTAGTGAAAATTTGTAATTTAACTTAACTAAAAATGTCAATAGTTGCTGCGAATATGAGTTGAAAATACCACACTGGTTGTATGATTGTACCTAATGTAGAAAAATTTTTCAAAATGGTGTACCTATTTACAATGAATCAAAAATCCAATTTCTGTGCTCTCGTTTTAATTTTTGTTTAGAAACTATAAAACAATTTGCTCAATACGTTATTCTCCTTGCCATAACTGTATTTTTTTTGTTCGTGTTGGAATAATTTTCAAATATTTACTTGACATCAAATCCAATTGAAATTAAACAGAACCTTTATCAGCATTAAGCTTCTGACATTTTTTTTTAAATAAAGAAAACTAGAATTACTCAATCAATTTTTTTCTGACAGTTAGAAACAGAATATTGATAAACATTTTGTAAAATACAGCTACAGCAAAAAAGTATTTTGTTTCTTATGTGGTGTCACCTCTGATCTAGATAAAACATCTGACGTTGTAAAGGTGCGTTTATAACGAACACGAATATTTCTCTCAGTGAATTACTGCTTTAGTGTAAACTTCCCTCCCGCAGCGAAAACATGCACAGTGCTCGCTGGCCATTCTACGTGAATACTTATTTTTAGGCCCTGTCTTCTGACAAATCCACCCAGACACAATATACTGGTATGTTGGTACACTTGTGTTATCAACGGACACCGCCGTATATCAAAAAATATTCATAGGTGTAAAAAAAACCTCATGGAAAGAGTATGGTATTTCAAACATAAAAATAAATGATTCATAAAAACATACTCGTATTTACAAAACTGAAATTTTAGATTTGTCACAATGAACATAATTTTTTTTATTTGCTTGAAATATTTTTTTGACATTGTCAATTCTTTTGACTTTCATATTTCTGGTATGTTGAAAATAATAAGTGTTTAATTTGTATTGCTAAGATGTTTTTCTTTACACGTCTGCTTATCTTCATAGAGTCAATGGAGTACAAATGATACGTATTAAAATTAATGACAAACATGTTTTCGAGAATTTGTACAAAAATACTAATTTAATCTAGGAATAGGATTAAGGGCCATGTAAATAAAATATTAATTATTCGTTTACTTATAATCACTTTAATTTGTACTTAAATTAGTTTATAGAAGTACCTCAGCCATATTCAACAGCGATATAAATATAAAATGTATTAGTTTTCTGCCATAATTTAATATTTCTTGTTGAATGTCTCAACACTTTGATAAAAAAAAATGGTGTCAGCTTTGTTTCTGTAAAATATTATGAGAAAGTTAAAAAAAAACACCACAAAACTATTAGAATAATAAAATGAATTTTATATTTTCATTAATTTTATTTGTTTGTAAAGTTAGAACAAAATTTGCCAACTTTTGACAAAACATTCCGACATTATTTTGTGCATTTCAACAATTTTAACTCATTGTTTTATACTGTCATAAATTAAATTGAATAAAGTAATATTTGGCACTATTAAAAAGAAATATAATGTTTAAGAACGATTATATAATGGAGACATAAACAATGTCTTCGAACGATATACGTAAAGTGGTGTTAAAGCCGTAACCTCTCTACCTTTATACGTAATATAAAATTCGCTTTGTATACGACTAGTTAATAAAATCAAATTTAAGTTATTCCTAAACATAATATTATACGTAATACTTGTGTAACATTAAATAGGAACGTAAATAATTTCTCTAGACTGATAAACATAAGCTACAATACAAGGCTATTCAACTTAACCCTTATTTATTTTTAACAGAAATATTTATTTGATAAAGTCTACTTAATCGAAGCAGGTTTTTTGTCACCATATTTTTTTTTTTTTTAAACTTTGAGTCATTTTCGAAAACTTAAAAATACTTTGATTTAATTCTACAAAAATGTGGTGTTTCTCTACAGTGAGCAAATTAATGTGTATTTTTTATAAAACTTTGCATTTAAAATCAATTAAAATTCATCCCTTCAAGCAGTTTAGAATGCAAAAAACCTGTGTTTGATGCAGTCAACTTTATGAGAAAATAAATACAGGATGCAGTATACCTACTCAATTCTTGCCAGAACGTAATTTAAGTAGAAAATACTCCAATATTTATATATTTTAATTCTTTGTAAAATAAAAGCGTACTACGTATTTTCCTCTGTAGCAAATAAACTTAGTAAACCTTTTTTGGAATTGGTTAAGTATATATGAGTTGGTGTCAGGTAATACGTAATTAATATATATTTATATATATATATATATATAAAATTGTATTGATATTTTATGTAAATTTAAAGCCGATCTTACATTGGTTGTTCATGAAAACATACTGCTTAATAAAAAGAGATACAAAGCTCTTGAAAACAACTGCTTAAATCTCTACAGAGATACAAATTAATGAAAATTTTGATTTATGTACTCCTGTATTTTTTTTAGTAGGACATTAGTTACTATATATTTATATGCATTTCTCTTGCATGTCCGTTTTAATTTACGTCTTTAAAAAATCGAATGTCCAAATTGAAATGTATACAAAGGAAAATTAGTAAAGTATTTATTTTAACAAAATTGAGATCATAAATGGTAATCGTAATGTTAGGAGTTTTAGAAAGAGTTTTGAATCACAGATTTATGAATAATTTCGTACTTAACTTTTCATTATTTAAGACACCAAATCTGAGAAAATCAATCGAAATACGATTCCCATCAAAAGTATATTTATTAATAGTGCAAGCCGCGTGAACTGGCGAATGCAACTTGATACGTACATAGAATAGTGTAATAATTAAAACAGTGGAATAAGTATTGATAGTTCTTTAAAATGAATAAATTAAATTAGGCTTAAATTAATATCTAGAAATACTGTCTAGGTACTATAAATATTGATTTTAAATGTAATAAATACGATTAAGGTAATTGATTAATGTTTGTGTTAAATGTATTGTGTGCAAAATACAGTGTATTGTTTCATTACGAATATTATTTTGTAATATAATTACCCATTGAAATAACTATTTGAAAATAAATTCGAAATTCTGTTATGAATCCCGTTTTTGTTATTATTATCACCCGATGCCCGAACACATAATATAGATATTTCCTAAACATAGGCCATAGCCGAGCACCTTCCCAATCCCCACACAACACAAACAGACTTATGTATATATGCCATAGTGCTGTGTCGAGAAGGAGAAGACGCTCTGATCATATCATCATCATCACGCTCTGGTAATTTCATGCAATTTTTGTAGGGTTTTTAAAAACATATTTTTTCTCTACGTAAACTCCTGAATTTAAATTCAATAGTCACGTAAAAGCATTTTTCCACCCACATGAAGTAACAAAGTAAGGCGCATAGCGCCGTTCTATTGGTATAAGGAACATGAATTAGAGTCAGTAACTATTCATCACTTAATAAACGATTCATCACTTAATGATAAATAAAAATCTAGAAAATTAAAAAAAAAATAATATAGATACGAACATGATATTAAGTACTTTTCGTACATTGGTAAAAGACCTAATGGATAATTAATTTTAAGTAAATCCAGGTTTAAATTCAATGTCACAAAATGCATATTATATTACTTTTATCATTCTACTGAGTTTTATAAACTACAAAAAATGACTGCAGTGGAAAAATAGAAAAAAAATACTAATTAATAATCTGCTTGGTATGCACTACTTGATTGTAGTTAACATCCGACAAGTATCAGATTAAACCGAGCTGTTCTCTAAACAGAATAAGATTACATAATTTAATAATAATTTCTCCTTCAAGAGTGGTAGATACTGTATGTAGATGGTAAGTATCGCCCTGGTGAAATACCACCATTCAGAATCGAAACGTTGCTTGAAATGGCTTTAGCCGTGTTTGGTGACCAGATCTGAATAGCCAGGTATTTCTCGACCTTCCACTTCCCCATCTTCTTCCTCTTCCCACTACCTTCAGCCTCCCAACATACCCCAATTGGGGATGCCATAGTCTCACTGGCTCTAGACGGTTGAAAGCAGTTCGGACTCTTATGCGGTGTTCACTATTAAAATCAAATAAAATTCTGAGAATATGCAGATTTTACATGATGTTTGAAGAAAATTACAGGAATACAATTATTATTTGAAAATATAATATTTTTTACAGTTAAGCAAAGTTGTGTTTGCAATAACTTTAAATTTTGACGGTATATTTTACAGGTGTATTTCATTTTTTAAGTTAAAAATTAAAGCCTTTTTAAAGCTCTCTCTGAAAGGCTTTAACTGACGGCCGCCGTGGTCGAGTGGTAAGACGCTTGATTACGAATCCAGAGGTCGCGGGTTCGAACCCGGCGTACGCAAATAAATTTGTGTCATAACACACTTAATTAATATAAAATAATAAAATCCAGAGTGGTAGATACTCCAAGTATCGCCCTGGTGAAAGACCACCATTCAGAATCGAAACGTTGCTTGAAATGGCTTTAGCCGTGTTTGGTGACCAGATCTAAATAGCCAGGTACATTCCAACTTTCCTCTTCCTGATTTCCTTCCCCTCTTCACTACCTTCAGCCTAACATACCCTATTTGGGGATGCCATAGTCTCACTGGCTCTACACGGTTGGGAACAGTTGAAAAAAATAAAAATTAAATTAAAAAATGTACTGAAGACTAATGAATTTTATTGCAAAACAAAAAAAGCTTTTAAGAACTCTGATGTAAACTTCCCATAAATGGAGTACCAGTCCTTTTCGCCTTTCCGGCGATGACATGTACGAGTCTCGGGATTAAAGTGAAAGAGTTATACATGCATAACCAAGACTCAATTATTGAAGCACTTCGACAAACCCTTTAATCTAGATTCTAGAAAAAAGGACATTTCACAACGAGCCTTCAAACGGCAATCCGTTAAGCCGCCACTCGGAGCACGCTCCACGCACAGGTTTATTTAAGAAATATGACGAAGGAAATACGGGCGAAGGGGATCGTCTGCGTTTGGGTATAATAATAAATTATCGATTATGGAAAATGGTGAGAAAAATTGCCCCATTACGTGTAGATACATCATCCGGCCTCCGCGCGGCGTCCTCTTGGATTTCCTAATGCTTTCCTCCACCGACTACTCCATTCTGCGCCCAATGAAAAATTCCCAGAAAAACTTACGTGCAGGCGTGTTTGGATTTACAAGAGCCTTGTATTATTGGATAAGTCAGAAGTCAAATAATATAGACGTACGGGCATTACAGAGGTGCCTACCTACAATCATTTTTTTGCACAGCCAAGTAGTTTGCGATTTATGGATTGAAACGATATTTTGTTGAAAGAGCCTTCGAAAGCATTTAAACACCACGCTTGGCAGGTCTGTTGGATGGTTGACTCTCGGCACGGAGGTCGCGCATTCGAAACCCGGCAAGTGCAAATAAAAATAGGCGATTTTTATGGGTATATTTTAAAAATTATTGTAAAATTAACTTAAATTTGAATTGAATGGCTCAGCTATTTTCTCAACGAATGATGGATGCAGATGATGCGGAGATCACCTTGAAGTAGATGGAAAGTTATTTTTATCATTATGTTTAATTTTTATTTAATGCATTTTGTTTGTATGATTTTTTATTTATTTATTCACTTTTGTGTTATGTATTATTATTTATTGTGGAATGTATTGCATTGCACTATACCTGCATACCTTCTGGAATAAAATTATTTTAACTATTTTTATTAAATATATTATGGTTTCCCATGACAGCCTCTCAGTTTTTTGCAAAGTGATAAAATACAATTAAAATAGCTGTATTAAGGCTATAAAGAAAGTTCTTTAAGTCAAATATGTGCTATTTCCCATTTAATTAATGTAAAATAATTAATAGTATATTTACGTCGCGTTTCAGAGTGGTAGATACTCTTAGTTTTGCCCTGGTGAAAGACCACCATTCAGAATCGAAACGTTGCTTGAAATGGCTTTAGACGTGTTTGGTGACCAGATGCGAATAGCCAGGTACCACTAAACCTTCCTCTTCCCCATCTCCTTCTCCTTCCACTACTTCCAGCCTAACAATATACCTTTATTCGGGATGCTATAGTCTCACTGGCTCTAGACGGCTGGGAGCAGTTGAGACTTTAATGCAGTATTCACAATAAACATCAAATAATTGAATACTGGAATTAATTAAGGCTCTAAGTACCAAAAAAATAAAAACTGTTTTTTTTTTAAAGAATCGTATTTTATTTCCATCACAAAATACGATTCTGTAAAAAAAAAAGTTGTTAATTTTTTGGCACTTAGAGCCTTAATTAATTCCAGTATTCATATTATTAATAATTATTTTCTCTTTGAAATTCACAGAAAATAATTATTACTCCACCATAAGTCTGTTCTAATATTACTGCAAGGCCCAGACTTGAACATCCCATAACGACCGCAACAATACAAAACCTCATAAAATATAAATTTCCATTTGAGGCTGTATCCGCATCTCCCTCCCTCCCGCCGGATGGAAGCACTTTATCCAGTCGCCGGAGCGAGACGGCAACAAGCAATGGTCACCGAATCCCAAAGTCATGAAATCATATCACATGTTTATTGGTATATTATATACGGCCGTATTGACCATTAAATTATCATATGTCGGTAATGTTTCCGGAGAGGTAACGGATTGCCCTCTGCTATGAATGTGAGCGGTTGTGTGCTCAAGTGTTCGTATGTGCCCCGAGAGTGGATTTTTAAAGTGTTATGAAGCGTAAAGAAGAAATGTCTAGACGCAGTTAAATATGTATTTTACTCTACGCGAAAAAAGAGTTATTGATATTGATGGTATCCACCGAGATTTATTACGTTTGCAGTGAATATATTATTAACTGTCTACGCTTGTGTGTAGAATTACATACTTGCTAACATTTTTTTTCAGTAATATAAAGGTTTCAACCTTGAAGTAAAAATATATATGGAGAGAGAGCTAAATAAAAATAATAAAAAGAAAAAGAAAAGAAAAAGAAAAGAAAAGAAAAGAAAAGAAAAGAAAAAGAAAAGAAAAGAAAAGAAAAAGAAAAGAAAAGAAAAAGAAAAGAAAAGAAAAGAAAAAGAAAAGAAAAGAAAAAGAAAAGAAAAGAAAAGAAAAGAAAAGAAAAGAAAAAGAAAAGAAAAGAAAAGAAAAGAAAAGAAAAGAAAAAGAAAAGAAAAGAAAAGAAAAGAAAAAGAAAAGAAAAAGAAAAGAAAAGAAAGAAAAGAAAAGAAAAATAAAAGAAAATAAAAGAAAAGAAAAAAAAGAAAAGAAAAGAAAAGAAAAGAAAAAGAAAAAGAAAAGAAAAAAAGAAAAAGAAAAAGAAAAGAAAAAAAAGAAAAGAAAAGAAAAGAAAAGAAAAAAATAATTATTAAACAACAGATCCAGAGTTAAATATTTTCAACTATTAGCTTCGCTCTACCAGATGACAAAAACTGTACTAAATTAGACTTATAGTTAGACATTGACGTGTTAAATATATTAGCAACATCGGAATATGTGTTTCATAGATGTTGCATTTGTCGCATATACCTATACAATATAATGCTCGTATACATCTTCAATGCTCTTAATGTTTGGATAATTTTTCAAAAGTAGGTACCTATCTACAACAGTAATAGTAAAAAATCCATAATTTAAAAAAGGCAATGGTAGGAAAGACCAAAGGTAAAATAACTGTGAACATGAAAGACTATTCACTAAAAATATGTTCATCCCCGTATGAAAAATTCCTTAAAATAGTTCACGTGGATAGTACGGAGGATTAAAGCGCCCCCTCTGCAAATAATAACAATATAAAACTCCACGATTTTCCCGTTGAATTTGCTGAAACATAAAGTGCACGCTGGATATTTTATTCCGCGCCAGTAATATATGGAAGTTGCATTCAAACAGTGACGCGGCGGCCATATTTCTTTGGCGGGAACTCCACTCCGTGCCAAACAGGAAGTAGGAAATTCCTCCCGCAAGTTTCTCTCCTCTGGTCTGTGGACGCGCACGGAAAGCGCGGGAAACTTTGTGGCTCGTCCGCAGCGCGGGAAATCCATAGTTTTGTTGTTCTATTTGCGAAAACGGGTATGGAAGAGCGAATTTGAATTTGGAAATAAAGTAAGGATGTTTCCTCATGCGTACTCTCTCGCGTTTCTTTTTCTTGTTTAAAACAGAATAAAATGCACTTTTATGGAAATAAAAGAATACTTTAAACAAAAGACATACATGCAATTCCATGGAGATAGCTTAAAAAAAATTTAAAAACAATAGCTAAAGCCCTTACTTCTCCCAACCATCTACAGCCAGTGAGACTTTGATAATAATGATTTTAATAATACCAATTTTTTAACTTTATTCCAGTATTTTTTATTCAAGACCCGACCGGTTTCACCTTATGACGAGCATTTTCAGACTGGTACAATTTTAAGTAAGTCTATGGAGTATATACGATTTGGTCCGGAAGGGATGGATATTGATATTCATAGTAAATCATCTGTGTCTTAAGGATTTTAGTTTTATGGTTGACCGAGGTGGCAGTTTTATAAGCTTAAATATTAACATATTCGTAAAAAGCATTTACTTTATTGGCCATATTTATAAATAAAACTGATAAACTTTGTTTATAACCACTTTTTTATTCAATATTATGTCCACCGGTTTCAGAAGTACCTTTGCATCATCAGGACATTATTAAAACTTTAATATTGTCCTGATGATGTAAGGGTACTTCCAAAACCGATAGACATAATTAAGAATAATATAGTGGTTATAAACAACGTTATTCAGTTTTATTTTTAAATATTAACATAACTTAACATATTTAGAATACATATTAACTTCACAATATGTTTATTAAAACATTTTTATTTTTTCGTGTATGCTTTTACGAAGTAATTATACTATCCTAAAGAAAGTATTATCCTAAGGAAGGTATTTCTCATTGCAGATACTGTTATGAAGCACGATAAATTTGATCCAGTGCGATTTTGAATTTTCCCGCTAGTTAAAAATCTAGTTTATTATGGTGTAATGTTTTGTCTATTTGCCCCACTGAAAAGTCAAAAAGTGGGGGCCAAACGGTGAACGGACCCGGGCTGAAACGGTCACGAGGATCATTCAAGTTTCTACCTTCAAGATTGAGGGTTCAACGTTCAACGTTCGACCGCGAAACAGAGTGAATATTAGAGTCTTCACAGTAAACGCCGAATAGTGCAGTTAACGTTTTTAGAGTCAATACAGTATTTACCGCCTATGGTGAAATAGCAAATTGAATTAAATATTTCGATGGATAATCCGAGTCGCTACAATCCCCGGCAGCCGCCATCGAAGAAAGAACTAGCGAGGTTTCTCGGCTATCAGACTGGACAGAAGGATTCTCAGCGCGCAGGATCCACGCGTTTTCCAGTATCGGTGATAATTGAACAATTTAGTATTATAGTTTGTCTCTACGAGTACCCAATTCTAACATTATCCACCAAGTTAATCAAGTTTTCCTGGGCGTAGAATCAATATTCTCTAATATAATCCGAGAGAGCATTTAGAGTGTATTATTGTTAAAATTCCTTAAACCCTGCAAGTATGGGTCCCTTTTGTAACCCCCGTTTTTAACGAAGAAGAAGAAGGTCCTCTCTAAACCAAAACAAACGAATTTCAAACACGGAGAAAGATCCGTTCTATCGACTGAACCTAACCGGGTGGGCATTTAAAAAAGTAAGTGAATCCTTGGGACTCACGAACTCGTAATTTTATAATTGTGTCTGTTTAAAAGTAGGCGTACTTTTAGCGTGATTTAACAATACTCAAATCGTATAGAACGAAGGACATTTTTATTCCCCCAATAGTCAGCTAGATGAAATATGATTGAGGTTTTACGTTTTAATTTTAGCATTTTTAATAGCTCCTGAAATATCACCACATGAACTCAATCTCCATCTTGCCCTACCTAATTCTCACCTGGCCGCCTAAAACATATTGTTACTACTCCCGATCAGCTTATCCGTCTACCTGGCTACTAAATCTGGTACGCACCTTTCCGCCGACGGGAGATGGGACGCCTCCGCGTGTACCTTCGCAATCCCATTATGAGCTTAGCAGACCGGAATTAACGATTGACTTAGAAAGGGGACCCCCTTAATTAAATTATCTGACTGCGGCATTTTTTTTGTCACCAGGGTAAGTACAGGTGAGTTGACTGTATGTATATGAATATATGTCATAACCTCAGAGCAGTAATATACAAAAGAGAGCGCTGCTGTACTCAGTTTTGATGAGCTTTGCCGAACTCGGCTAGACCTGGGCGTGGCTACGACTAGGGCTAGGGTGTTTATACATCCATTCATAGCACATGTCGACATAATGTTTTTGTTTATTCGTATAACCACTTTTTCAAAGTATTGTTAAAAAAAACATGTTACCTAATAAACCGTTGAGTTATCTCAATTTATTTCGCGTATCATAACGTGTGGGCGGAGTCAACGGAGACGCGGGACACGAAGAACAACCTTGCAATACTTTAAAGCGGTGTGATAATTTGGGAAATTTTGTGGTCTCTTTCTTTCTCATGGTGCACGACGTAAAAACCCGGAGAAAGTGATTGATCCCAAATCTGTATAGGTTGGGTAAAAATAATTAGCTCTCTCTTCATATATTGCTACTTAAAGATACTAACAGACCATTGTCCGATGCAAAAAAATACATAAAAATAATGGAAAAAGAGCAACAGAGAAGAAACAGCACACATATCATATTTTAATGAAGCAATGAAAAAATGGAACAAAGATAAAGATTTAAAAGAACATTTAAGTCTAAGCCTGAACAAAGATTTGGACGTAGAAAAAGAAGAATGAAAAAAATCATTTAGACTGGTACAAAAATTTCAAGACCATGGCTTGAGTTAACAAGTCTCGACATTCTGGACAATGAGGAATGATACCCATAATTAGTACGTTTTATAAACTTGCATTAAGCAACATTTGTGGATGCAAGTATATAAAACGATATCAAATATTACGTAATAAAATAAAGCTTCTGACAAAAGTCCATCGAATAAACAAGTTTTTTGCCCTTTTCTCATTTATTGTAAATTTATTATTATTGATTATTATCCATCTACGACTGTAAACCAAGTTATACAGTCGTAGATGGGTCAGTTGGTAATTCATTAAATTAATTTCACCTGATTCCACCGTGTGGCAATATCCTCAGCATGATGTTAAGCGTCACAGAAACAGGTCATTATTCTCCCGTCTAATGCGCGAAATCCCTAAATTTATACACGGGCCGCAGAAGTGGAGGAGAGGCAAGGTACAGCCTTGAACAGTGAGCAGCCAGCAGCCAGTAGGCAGCAGCCAGTAGGCAGCAGCTAGCACTCCAAATTACGTAAAGGGTCTGAGTAGATTAGCGTTAGATCGGTTTGTCGGCTATACCTACTAAATACATGCTACTTGCCTACTTCAGTTTGTGATGAATTTATTGCTGGATTTAAACGGTTTTGCGTTGGCTTTTAGTAGCCAAAGAATCTTGGAGTAACAATATGCGGAGAGAGAGCTAATTCTTTTTACCCAACCTATACAAACTTGGGATAAATCACTTTCTGCGGGTTTTTACGTCGCACACCATGAGAGAGAAAGAGACAACGAAAAAATCGCAAAATATCACACCGCTTTTAGGTACGTAAGAAAGTTCTCCGTCTCCCGCGTCTCCGGCGACTCCGCCCACACGTTTTGATCTGCGACATAACTGGACACAACTCAACGGTTTTTTAGGTTATATGCTACTTTTTTGTTTGTAACAATACTGTGAAAAGGTGGCTATACAAATAAACAAAAACATATGTCGACATGTGCTATGAATGGATGTATAAATACCCTAGCTCTAGTCTTAGCCACGCCCAGTTCTAGCCGAGTCGATCGATCGAAGAAACGATCAAGTGAATCAAATACTTCAGTCGGACCATGTGAAGAGTCAGGATAACAGAAGAGTATGTATGAATGTGAATGATGTGTATGCCAAGACAGATTTGTATGGCGGTCCTTCCTCTCTGCCTACCCCTGCCGCAAAAATGGCGTGATGGTTAGTTAGTTACCTTTTTATAATTAGTTACCTTTTTGATTATTTTCTTGTAGAATCATCTTTACACCATCATCGAACGTTTGATACGAAAAAAACGCAATCGATTCAAATCTATCAAACCGAAAAACACGCAAACCATGAATTAATACGACTTTATTATAAGCTTGGCTGTGACAGTAAACTAACTATGGGCGAGGCTTAATTTGCCTTTTTCGATGCCGTTCAAGTCCGAAGCCGTGAGTTAGTATTAATCTCAAAAAACCCTGACACAGATGAGATGAGGCATTGCTAATGATCAGAGATACGGATCATCCAGCGAAATATACAAGAGCACCTGCAGAAAGTCGATGAACGCAGTTAAGGAATAACTGTTAATATATACCTCAAGTAAGATGGTCTCCTGGTAAATAAAAATGACGTGGAATAAAAATATTATCGACTTTATAAATTTATAGTTAGGTATTTGAACAGTGTTTTTTGAACGGAAATGAAAGTTGTTCTATTTATTAACAAATGCCTTAGTTTCGTTAACTTAAAAAAAGTTGTTTGGCCGTTTTAAGAGAAAGGATGTTTATAAATTGAATAAGTTATGGGAAAAAGTTAAAAATGAAAGTTTTATCCTACTTTATTTTATATTTATAGTAGTCCAATATTAGGTATTTTTCCTTTTTTTTATTTAAATTTTTTGTATTCAATTTGTAGAACTCCATTTAAATTTTCTATATAGTTCAATTGAATAAAATTCAATATTATTATTATTGAGTTGTGCTATTTTAAGTTTTTTGTTTTTAGTGACAGCTGTTTCGGCGTTTAAGGCCATTATCAAACTGTAACTGTTAACTGTGTAACTGTTAACTTGTAAATTGTAACTGTGCAACAGTTTTATAATGGCCTTAAATGCCTAAACAGCTGTCACTTGAAACAAAAAAAACTTAAGATTGCAGAACTCAATAATAAGAATATTAAATTTAATTCAATTGAATTATATAAAAAAATTTAAAAGGTATATTTCCTGTAAACTCATCACAGTCATCACCTTCTCAGTTAACGTTTTGTCTCTTTTGATTTATATTATCTGTCTCTTTCTCTCTGTTTCTTAGTTATAATTTAAATGTTATTCTACTGTTTCCTCATTGTTTTGTTGTTTTATTTACATTTTATAATTTGTTCTCCTGTTCACTTTGTATTTTTTGTTTGGTTTAATTTTGTACCTTGATGATGTTTAGGCTAAACAAAACCAGTCGGTCATAAAAATTAAAAATTACATTCGTGGTCTCATACAAAGCTATTTTTTTCATTTTTACTTTATTTTTTTTTTTTGTGAGTTTCCCTCAAGAGTCCTAACTGCTCGGAGACAGTGGGACTATGGCATCCCTAATTGAGGTATGCTGTGAGACTGAAGGGATGAAACTAAGAATTAATATTAAGTAGAAATTAAGATTTGTACAGCGCCCTTGAGGTGATTTTTCACAAAAACTGGCATATACAAATTATCAAAATATTATTATTATTATTATTAATAATAATTGGGGAAGATAAAGGCAGAGATAGTCATAATAATAATAATTCTTATACGTAACAAAATGTTTTTGTTTTAATAAAAACTAGATTTTATATTTGAAAAATAGATACAAATGAAGGTACCATAGAAAAATACAAGACAAGAAAATAAGAAAAAAAATAAAAATAAAAAAATAAAAATCAAGCAGTGGTGATGATCAGGTCAATGAGAAGAAATTCTTTGAATAATTAATAGAATTCCTTTTCTGAATCTCTCCTCACTGACGTAGAATACGTCAATATGGAAAGAGATTTTGTTCAGGAGCAGTGTATCTGTTTGATCACCTAACGTAGCTAAAGCCATTTCAATTAACGTTTCTATCGTCTATCACTATTCACCAAGGTAATACTAGGAGTACCTACAACTCTAGAATTTATCGTAAATTTACCATATGTTATGCTGTGTTAATTAAAAACGAAATAATACAAATAAATCATATTAAATTTATTTGCCTACGCTGAGATTCGAATCTCCGGATTCAGTAGCCGAGGGTCTTTACCGCTTGGCCACGCAGATGTATCCTTATATGTAATTTGAATTGGAATGTGCTTAAAATACCAATAAATATCAAAGATGTTTATATACTGTGCATGTTTGTATGGGAGCTGTGTGTTGCCATGTGTGAACTGTTAGCCAAGTAAAATAAAGTTGGTTATTCGAGAATATTATTACGTGTGTAATAAATACCTTTGTTTCTAACTTTCAAACAAAAAATAAAAAAAAATGCACAATGTAAACAGTTTTTTTTTTCTTAATTAATTTAATACTCATGCGAGATCCTGTTTTCTACGCTTCAGCAATTCGTTCATCCCTCCTCAAAAACTCTGGGGTTACATGTACCCTCAGAGCAATAATATACCAAGAGAGATAGCTTGCGTAGTCAGGATTGTTGATTTTTTCCTGACTCGGGCGCGGTTAGGGTTTTCATGGACGCACCTTTTCACATCCATTCATAGCACATGTCGACATATTGCTTTAGTTATTTGTATAGCCACCTTTTCACAATATTGCTATCAACAAAAATATAGGATATAACCTCAAAAACCGTTGAGTTATGTCGCATAACAAATCGTAGGAGGGCGGAGACGCGGGAGACGGAAAACACGCTTACATACCTAAAAGTGGTGCGACATTATGTGACAACTTGTCTCGTCTCTTTCTTTCTCACGGTTTACGGGGTAAAAAGCCGGAGAAAGTGATTTATCGTTAATTTTTATAGGTTGAGTAAAAATGTACAGCTCTCTCTCCATGTAAGAGAATATTACTTCTCCAAGTCTCCCAGCAAACAACAATAATATTTTCGATGACTGGGGGTGGTTATTTTAAAAGGCAATGTGTTCATTGAACATTTAAACCCCTTCGAGAACGACTCATAAATATAAAATGACTTCCGTAAGTGTATTTCCGCAGAGGAATTAACAAGCTGTTAACATAAGCCTTCCATCTGAGAAATTCAAAGATTATCTCACTTAAGTCCAATGTGAGTCTTAACACATAAATTAAAAATAAAATCCTGAAGGGAAGCATGTCCTGAATGCGTGATAAAAGCGTCGTCACGAATAATCGTTTTTGTGCATCTCCCCTGCATCGGTAACCATATTGAAATTCACGGAGAATCTATACCAATATCTTAATTACCTCGATCCCCACTTTTGTCAACTGATTTAGCCGTGTAAGTAAATCTCTAAACGCAAGCACCAAAGAAACTGAAGATGTGCTAGCAAAAAAGAGGCATTACTCCAAAAGCTCAAAACATAAATCAAGCTTCTGTGACACGAGTCAATGAAAATGATTTGTTATTTTAACCTAGTGCTTTTCAGCTTCTTTTCGATGTTGGTATGGTAAAGATAAGCAACTTAATTAATATATCAGTGCTTCTCACGTTGGTAGGTGGTCAGTTTATTTTTGCAAAAAGAGAGACGAACGATTTTAAGACATGCTTATGTATATTTTACCTGTGAGTAGAATAGGCATTATAATTAGATCACGTTGTTATGCTAATACGAAGAGGAGATTTAAAATAGATGGGACTAGACCTTAAATGAATTGAATAATGTATAAATGTTACTAAGACAACGCGTGGACTAAGCCGAGTCCGCGCGACGTACCTGAGATTTACTACGTTTAGTATCACACAAACATTCGTTCGATAGACAGGCTGTCACAAACGCGTCGCTGTAGGCTGCTTTCTGAGAAAAAATGGCGTGAGAGATGTGAAAATCATTCAGGAGCAAAAACATATCTCATGGAGTTTCTTTCCATTAATAATTACCCATAAATCACTTCTAGTTATTTAAATAAATACAATTATTCAAAAGGTTTTTAGCTTCTCAAAAATGGTGTGAGATAGCAAATGCAGAAACGCATAGGTGTGTGGAAGACAACTGCGGCTAGTGACGTGATATTTGATTATAACAGTAGCGTGGGACATTCATATATGGTAGCTGTCTCATCCGCACACATATATTTTTTGAATGGCTATCCTTTTCATAAGCGGGTGAAACAGAAAACAATACGGTACTTGTGGTGCTACATTTTTTGTAAGATTTGTATAAATATGACAGGAATAGCATACTGAATGCTTCAGAAATGATATCCCTTTGGCGTGTGTACCTGTATGATAAAACCATGGATGAAGATTTAAATTTTATTTCACGAACAGATACAGCTGATGAAATTCTGAAATCGTAATAGCTTTCCTTTTTGCTCCGGTTAAATTCAGGCGCTGAAAATTTGCACCCTGCTTCATACAACAAATGTACAGCTTGACACGAATAACTTTGCAGGTGGCCAAAAGAGGTACTAAAGACGCCAGGTTCTTAATAAATTGGCTGACAGAATATTTTTACTATGCTTCGTTCCGACTTAAGTTTCTTTGTGATTTGGAGCGATACAAATAAAAAAAATCTATGACAAATGATGCACGAAACCATAGTTCAAATATTTTTGCATTAATGAACTTTGAAAACCCGGAAAAACTCCTAATTATTCTTCCAGTACCTGATTACAACGAACAGGATTTTATAGTATTTTTTTATAGTGAATACCGAACAAGAGTCCCAACTGCTCCTAACCGTCTATAACCAGTGAGACTATGGAATCTCTAATTGGAGTATGTTATGAGACTGACGGTAGTGTAGGGGAATTGAAGATGGACCAGAGAAAGGTAAGAAGTAGTTTAGCTCTTCAGATCTGGCCACCAAACACGGTTAAAGCTGTTTCAAACAACGTTTCCATTCTGAATGGTGGTCTTTGACGATACTTAGAGTATCTACCTCTCTGAAACGTGCCGCCAGTAAAATATGTATTATTTTTTGTTCATACAATGTGAAATAACACATTTCATTAGGTAGAATTTATTTGCGCACGCCGGGATATGAGCCAGTGACCTTTGAATTCGCAGTCGAGCGTCTTAACCACTGATCTAATTCCGTTTGATAACTGTGTCATAGTTCATTTTTTTATTTATTTTAATGGTGTCCAACAAATAAATTTATGCATTTTAATGCATTTGTTATAAATTTAATTTTTAATCTACTTATTTAAATTTTAAGAAACTTACTAATTGTTCTATTAAATCCTAAGTTTGGAAATTTGTTTTGCAAAATTGACCCTTTATCTATGATGGTGACGTCAACGACTGCAAAGTTATCCCTGTGTTAACCAGTAATAAATACTTACTCGATTCCATTAATAATTGTTTTAAATTTATTACCAAATAATTTGATATGACTCACTTTTTCGTAATGTTTTTTTTTGTAAACATAAATTTGTAGTCAACTGATTACATAGCACGTTCATGACGTCACCAAGGCAAGTAAATAAAACATTCAATAAATATTTCACCCAAATTTAAAATATTGTGTAATTTTTTTTCCAAGGCGTATTATTTACAACAATTATCACCATTCACAACCGGCAGGTTTCGCGGCGCAGCTGAACGTCTAAAGAATAAAAACCATGTGAACAGTGTATTTAACGCGGTTTTTGTGTCTCTCCAATACTAATCAGTGATCATAATGTTTTTATAGTGTGTTTTTTTGTGAATTATGTCTAAATATCCAATAAATCTTACTAAATTTTGAAAATGCAGTGAATCTTATTACGTGGAGAACATTTTGTTTCAGTGCAGTGCCAAGAAACCAAGACAGGGTCATCGGATTATTTTTCGCACTCATTGCACAACTGGTAAATATTTTTTTGATAAAATTGGAAAATTGAATGTAGATCCTTCGTGCTAACTATAAACTAAAACAATATTTCATATGACAGGTAGAAATAAAGAATAATTAATTGTCGTCATTATTACCAAATTGATCAACCTCCAAATCTCACATAGTTATAAAAATATTAATTATTTTATTACACTTCGATAAGATATATTGCGCCATTTGTAAATTATAACCTCAAGGGCACTTACCATGGCTAGAAAATAACTAATAACTAAATTTAAAATAACCATTCAAATACTTGAGAATGCCAACTAACTAACTAACCGACACGGCGGTTTCCGCAAGGGTAGGCACGGACGGAGGGGACGGACCACCAAACAATTCTATCTCGGCATACACCCCTTGCTTCATTCATATTCTTATTATTATTACTCTTTTGTTATTCTCTCTCTTAGACTCTTGACATAGCCCGACTCAAATATTTGATTCACTTGATAATTCCACGTCTTCCTCGGGCGTCCTCGACTTCTTCTTCCATTTGCTTCGCGTGTTATATTTTATTTTCATCTCCTTCTTTCGTTCATCTGCTCTACATGCCCAAACAATCTAAGTATCCCTTTCTTAATTTTATTTACTACGCTTACATCCATAGACATAAAATACAAGACACGTCATATTCATACAAATCTTACGAAGAATGTAGCGCCACTAATGTTGCACCACTAAATGTTTCACCCGCGTGTGAAAAGGATAGCCATTCAAAGAATATTTGTGTGCGGAAGAGATTGCTATATGAAGCGTGTTTCGAATGTATGTCTCGTTGACTTGGTTTAGTGCAACCAGGCGCGTTGTCCCAGTAACGCATCTATATTATTTAATTCATCTAAGCTTACATCAGCCTTTAAATATCTAAAAACTAAAGCTAAAATAATAAAAGTTTTTATGTCTGCATTTTTTTTGTCTACAAAATTATTGATAATTATTTATATTTACACGTGAAAAGTCACAGACTTTTTGATTAGCAGAAGATAAAACTATTGCGTGCCAGTGCATGAAGTAGTGTTATTTATCATTGAAACAATACCAACAATTTTGATACTAAATCCTTTTTAGACACCCGGTCGCTTTTTTTAATCCCATATTTCTTGTAAAAGTATGATTATTATTTTATTTTGGTTTTAATATTTTTTTACACAGAAAACAAAATAGCTATGTAATTGAATTTCGGTACTAATAAACTAGCCAAGGTGTGTAATTTGGGGCAATTCAGCTATGAATTTGTGAATATTTTTTTAAATTGAATTCCGCACAAGAGTCCCAATTGCTCCCAACCGTCTAGAGCCAGTGAGACTATGACAACCCCGATTGTAGTATGTTGTGAGGTTCAAAGTCAATAAATTATATTATGAATACTATTACATTTATCTTAGAAGAGAAAGATTGGGAAGTACCTGGCCATTTAGATCTGGTCACCAAACACTAACTAACTAACCATCACGCCGTTTCACCGCAGGGGTAGGTAGAGAGGACGAACCGCCACATAACTCTTTCTTGGCACACACTTCTTGCTTCATTCACATTCATACATCGTCTCATACATACTCTTCTGTTATTCTGACTCTTCACATGACCCGATTCAAGCATTTGATTTACTTGATCGTGCCATGTCTTCCTCGGGCGTCCTCGACTTCTTCTTCCATTCACTTTCGCATTATATATTCTTTTCACACTTATTTCTTCGTTCATTCGCTCTACATGCCTAAACCATCTAAGCGTCCATTTCTTGATCCTATTCATTACGCTCACATCAGCCTTGCATTCTTTCCGGATATATTTACATTCTTAATACGGTCATACATGGTTTTACCGCACATTTGTCTCAAGGATCTCATTTCCACAGCATTCAGTCTACAATCATCCTCCTTCTGATAGTTTCATGCCTCACTGCCATACATCAGGGTTGGTATAAGCACTCCACTGTGGACCAAACACGACTAAAGCAATTTCAAGCTTCGTTACAATTTTCAATTATGAATGGTGGCCTTTCACCAGGGCGATACTTAGAGTTTCTACCACTCTAAGACGTGCCAAAAATATTCTTTTACAATTTTATATGAATTAAATGTGTTTTGACACACATTAACTCTAGAAAGATAATCTTACTAAAAATAACGTAAAAGATAATCATACGTCTCAGAGACGTATCGCATGTAATTAGCGTATTTAAAAAAAGCAGTGTACTTATTTTTTTCAAATTAGTACTATAAATAGTTGTTTATGTATTAATTAGTGAAATAAAACAATGATTTACTAAAAATAAAATATATTTTTTAAAATTACAAACAAAATGTAAACTCCCTTACAAATCAGCAACAAAAAAAAACTTATTTTCTAAAGGAACTTTCAATTAACTTCGAGTCTAAATGGTTGCTTATTTGGCACGTTTTATCTTATTTTAAAAATAATTATTATTATTTATTACTTTAAATCACAAAATAATCAAATTAAATGCAATCAAAACACACGTCGCGTTTATGGCTACCACACACAGATTTTTTGCACTTTATGCAAGATAACTTTGACATTCTGAGAATTTTAGAACGACAATATGAACAAAACTTCTTCTTTTTTACAGCAAGCTTTTCTTGATCTGTCTGATCACTATTTGCAATAACCTGTGGCAGTAATTCCGATATGTTTTTCCGAACAGTTCTCTTCAAAGTTGGTGCCTCTAACCTTTTTTCCATCCATGGTGAAGTAAGCTCTGTACTCAATTTCTTCATATAATGTTTACGGCTAAGTGGCTTTTCATTCTTTGTTAGAATGTTGTGACAATAAATGACATATGAGTTCACAAAACCACTGGCCTTCTGTTTGTCTTTCTAGAGCAAGACATTAACGAACACATTTGGTCGAATGTGTCGACACCTCCCTTTTTCTGGTGATATATTTTTCTGATATACATGATCATCTGAGCTTTTCCAGTTGTTTGATTTATTGTACCGTCCTCATCACAAGATGACAACAAATAAACCATTTTCGATGGTTTTGGTTTATATGATACGAGAGTCAAAGGACCGTCATAACAAAACATTGATGTGCCCACTGCCCACAGCTCGCGATCGAGTATTTTTCATTTGTTTTGGAATCTCTCGCTTGTTCCGCTTCTTCTTGCTTCTTCTTGCTTCCGTTTGTCATATTGATAGTAAGTAACTGAAAATAATAATAAGTTCATTTTAATACATCAGATAGATGGACAGAGTTACTTTTAATACATATAAACGATGTCAACAAATATGTCACAAAAGTTTCACAAAAGATAATCATACGTCTCTCGGACGTACAATATAGTCATTTGTAGTTATTATGGGTACTTACCTTTGCGGCACAGCGGTCCCGTGTGAGCTCTGGTCGTCAACTGAGTTGGTTGAAACAGACAACTCGCTGCGGCGTATAGTGAAAAAGAGACAACACTATTTTGTCGCGCTGTACGTCTCGCGGACGTAGATTATCTTTCTAGGGTTAATCAAATAAAATGTACGTACGCCGTGCCTTTTGCTTTCCTAGTCGAGCGTCTTACCACTCGACCACGCAGGCCATCGAATGACTTCGGTTATGACTTTCTGAATGTAACATTTTATATCGTACTAGAAAAAAACAAATTTTTGTTCTTATAATCATCGTCTAGATACTGAATTTGTTTTAAAGATCGTAAAATTAGTATTTGTCTTTATTGTATCTTCTCATGTTTTTGTTTTTACCTATTTGCAGTTGCTATGTCTTAAAATTGGGGCAAAATCAGATGAGATAATAGAAAAGTTGAGTGAAAAATATTATGACTTTAAAAAAATATGTGCATGTAGATCGAAAAACACAGATTCTGAATATATATGTATATTTCCATATTATTATTCCCAGAATTAATAAACCCTTCTTGAAAATTAGTTAAAACGCCATAAAATAGAAACGCTTCATATTAGTCGAACGTCAAATGTACCGTTTTCGTACGATGCGATGCCGCGAAGTAAATGGCGGTGAACCATTTTTACGTAAAATTTCATTTCTTGGAATGATTGTAAATTGCAGTAATGCTTGTATTTTTTACATTAGTACGATGCAATAGCAAGACGTATTATCTCCTGACATTTTATAAAGGTTTTGTTAAATTAAAAGCGGTAAAATTGAAGAAAAAACACAAAATAACAAATATGCAACTGACAGCTGGATAACGACAATGTGCGATGTCAAATATAAGTACCGTGTGGTGCCCCTTCTGAAGGTACAAAACGCGTCACGCACCCACCCCGCTCCTTACCTCTGAGATATTGCCGTTTTGGCGGCGTGTACAAAATTCAAACTTTGAGAATTAATTTAACTATAAAAACTAACTTAAAAAAAAAAAAAATACCTATATTTAAGTTTGAAGGTGGATATTGATAAAAAAATATTAAAAAAATGGACTCAACTTCCTTATTCAGTTTTATAACAAACAATACATTGCATTGTATTGTGAAATCGATTTTCTTTGTTTCATGTGATTCCGTGAAAGAATCCCAACTGAATCGTAGTCAGTGGAACTTTGGTAATTCATTTGGTAAATAAGTTTAAGAAAAAGAGAAATGAAGTAGAAAGGAATAAGGAAGATTTCTTACCGGTTATTAAATTTGTTCACCTTTACATATTATGTAAAAAAATATACCTAGTTTAATAACGGAATAATTTCTTAGTTTATTACTCAGTTATGGCTAATTGCAATATTACAGACGCCCTTGAAGTGATTTTTCCTTAAAACTAGCGTTATGAGTTATTTATGTAACATTGCTATTTTTATGGATATAAGAAGTCGAGGACGCCCGAGGATGACATAACGCGATCAAGTTAATCAAATACTTGAGACAGGAGAGACATATTTTATTTATATGTGTCATAACACGTGTAATTCATATAAAATAATATACATTATATTTGAGGCACGTTCCAGAGGGGTAGATACTTTAATAATAGCCCTGATGAAAGACCACCATTTAAAACCGGAACATTGCTTGAAATGGCTTTTTTTAAATCTCTTTCCCCTCCCCACTACTTACAACCTTACAACATACCTCAATTGGGGATGCCATAGTCTCACTGACTCCAGACGATTGGGAGCAGTTGAGACCCTTTGCGTTATTAACTATAGCAAAAATATAATATTCAAAAAATGAAAAAAGTAGTGTGTGCTAAGACAGAGTTGTATGGCGGTCCATTTTCTCTGCCTACTCCTGCGGGGAAACGTATTTTCCACCCTGGATAACCTGGAAAACTTCACATGAGACCATCCTTTCCAGGGTGGTAGATACTCGAAGTATCGCCCTGGCGAAAGACCACCATTCGAAATCGAAACGTTGCTTAAAATGTCTTTGGCCGTGGTTGGTGACCAGATCTGAGTGGCCAGGTGCTTCCCAACCGCACTCTTCCCCATCTCCTTCCCAACCCTACAACCTTCAACCTTCAACCTTACAACCTACCCCGATTGGCGATGTCATAGTGTCACTGGCTCTAGACGGTTGGGAGCAGTTGAGACTCTTGTGCGGTATTCATATAAAAAAATAAAATAAAAAACTCTTCTGTTAATCTGACTCTTCACATGGCCCGACTCAAGTATTTGGTTAACTCGATCGTTCCATGTCTTCCTCGGGCGTCCCCAACTTATTTATCTATTCACTTTCGATCTATACTCTAATTATCGCCCTGATGAAAGACCACGATTCAGAATTGAAACGTTGCTTGAAATGACTTTGGCTGTGTTTGGTGACTAGATCTGAATATCCACGTACTTCCCAACCTTTCCCCTTCCCACTATCTTCAGCCTCACAACATACCCCGATCGGGGACGCCATAGTCTTCTTAACCCAACCGCACTCTGCACCATCTCCTTCCCAACCCTACAACCTTCAACCTCACAACGTACCCCGATTGGGGATGCCATAGTCTCACTGGCTCTAGACGGTTGGTATTGGCTGGGACTCTTGTGTGGTATTCACTGTATAGAAAAGAGGAATGAAGTTCAATAATAACAAAGCCATAATAATCTTCAGGTACTAATAACAAAGAACAACAATCCTAAAAGCATTTCTGTGGCTTTTTATTGCGTAAAACTAAACAATACAGCACGTCTTTTTGCCAAGTACAGGTATATTGCATAATTTCTTCGGTGCGAAAAGCTTTAATGCGTCATATATCAAACGGAGCTTGTCTTGCTTGGGTTTGTAAGGCCATAAATCAAAAGATCATAACTGCACTAAATATAAAATATTGCGGTATTTCTTCCCAACAAACCATTGCTATTTTCCAAGGTCACCTTACAACAAAACATACCTGTTAAAAGGTACGGTATTTGCACCTTGATTGCACAACTTAACAAACAATGGTTGGACATTAGTGACTATTCAAAGTTAGTGTATTTATTGATTTACATACCGAAGATAACTGTGGCAGTAACATGAAGATATATTTTAAGATTTTGTTGGTGTTGGTACTTTGAATAGAAACTGCTATTTTTTGTGCGTTTCTTCGGATCCCATGAATCTTTTTCAGAACATGTTATTTTGAACAATTCCATGGTTACGTTTGCAGCCTTTAAATGACAAAAAAAAAATAACAATTGTAATTCAAATAAAAAAAAATCGTTAATAATTTCTTCTGAATATCGAGATGTTACACTGAGCTCCCAGAGGCATATGTGTGGTAACACCATCTATGACCGTGTTTAACTGTGAATATACGGAAAAGAATGCATGGCTGATGTAATCTTAATGAATAAGATAAAATAATAATAATATTTGGATAATTTGAATAGCGCCGTTTTTGTGAAAAATCACCTCAAGGGCACTGGGAATGAAAGAAAGGGATGCTTAGACGGTTTAGGTGTGCAAAGGAATAAACAAAGAAATATTTTTACAAAGAATACATGACGTGAAAGTGAATGGACTAAGAAGTTGGAGACGCCCGGAGGAAACATAGCACGATCAAATTAATAAAGTACTTTAGTCGGGCCATCTGAAGAGTCAGAATAACAGAAAAGTATTTATGAGACGATATTTCATTTTTTTTTGTGTCATCTGCTCTCAACCGTTTAGAGCCAGTGAGACTATAGCATCCTCAACTGGGGTATGTTGTGAAGTTACAGATAGTGGGGAGGAGAAGGATATAGGAAAGAGGAAGGTTGGGAAGTACCTGGCTATTCAGATCTGGTAACCAAACACGGCTAAAACCTTTCAAGCAACATTTTAATTCTGAATGGTGGCCTTTCACCGGGGCGATACTAAAAGTATCTACCACTCTGGAACGTGGAGCAAATATAATATACACTATTTCATATGAATTAAATGTGTTATAACACATATATTTTATTTTTTTTCTTTGTTAATAAGAAAGACAAACATTCTCGGGTTACGAATAACTTGACAATATTTGAAAAACTCCTACTGCCATCATAAGAAGCGGAAGATGTTGCTTGTGTAATGATGCAGGACTTAGCCATCAGAGGAATTGAACGCACGAGGCCCGGGTGGGAAACCGACGCGTTTGTCCACTCAGCTACCGACTGGTTATTATTAATCAAATAAAATGTATATGCCCACGCCCGGTTCGAAACTGCAACCTATAGATTCGTAGTCGAGCGTCTTACCACTCGACCATGCAAGCCGTCATAAATAAGAATGTGAATGAAGCAAGGAGTGTTTGAGAAGACAGAGTTGTATGGCAGTCTGTCTTCTCTGCCTACTCCTGCGAAGAAACGGCGCAATGGTTAGTTAGGTAGTTATAACAGTTCGATACCTGTATTTCGTGTAAAGGTGTGAACAAATAATTGCACGGAGAATAATTTCGATAAGCTATCAAGAAACATTCAGCTATTATGTCCGACCACCTCGTGCTGTGGAATTTGTCACTAACGGCTTGTCTCGTTGGCGACTTGCAGGCGGTAAATTCATTTTAATTTGAAATATTTGCTGCACAGTGCGCAGCTGCGCAGAGGTGAGGAGGTGTTGGTTTACGAACGAGTTATTCGAACGAACTGAAGTGAAAAACGTGTTGTTGATTTTGTTGACAACTTCAGACGTGTGTCATGTAATAACCATTGGCGAATTTTGTTAAAGCGATTACCTTTGTAATAAGTTTATTCCCACTTAAAATGAGTTTCCACGAAAATTAAGACGGCCTCCATAGTCAGAGTGGTAAGACGCTCGACTACGAATCCAAAAGTCGCGGGTTCAAATCTGGCGTGCGATAGTTACTTTTATTTGATTAATATGTGTTAAAGCACACATGATTTATATAAAATAATCAAAAGTATATTTGCGACATGTTCCAAAGTGGTAGATTCTCTAATTATCGACCTGGTGAAAGATCAACATTCAGAATCGAAACGTTGCTTTAAATGGCTTTTAGCCGTGTTTAGTGACCAGATCTGAATAGCCAGGTACTTCTCAACCTTCCTCTTCCCTATCTCCTTCCCATCCGTAAAAAATATGTTTGCGACACGTTCCAAAGTGGTAGAGACTCTAATTATCGACTTGGTGAAAGACCAACATTCAGAATCGAAACGTTGCTTAAAATGGCTCTTAGCCGTGTTTAGTGACCAGATCTGAATAGCCAGGTACTTTCTAACTTTCCTCTTCCCCATCTCCTTCCCATCCTCACAACCTTCAGCCTCACAACATATTCGAACTGGGGAAGCCATAGTCCCACTGGCTCCAGACGGTTGGGAGCAGTTGGGACTCTGGTGCGGTATTCAATGTAAAAAAATAAAAATAATTATACTAAGCCTATTCATACAGCGCCATTTTTGTGTAATATCACCTCAAGGGCGCTTTACAATATCAATTAATTTATCATTAAACTATCTAAATACCTAAAGCTATAGCTAAAATTGCCTTATAGATATTAACATTTTAGCAATTTACATTTGCCAATTTTAGCAGTAGTTCCAGGATTAATCGCGGATCATTGCATTAAAATATATTATTACACTGGTGAATTTAGATGTTAACAGGTTAGCCTAGCTGTATAAATTAGAACTATTCTATAAATAGAACATATATACTTTGTTTTTAACCACTTTTTTATTTAATATTTTGTCTACCGGTTTCGGAAGTACCGAAAATCATTAATAATCATTAAACAGTAAATGCAATATTTTAAACAATCAAATTAATTTATCTTATAGTCCTATCCTAAGTATTTTTCCAATAAACCGCTCTGTTATTCCCATAATTTCATCAATTACTCCTTCTCCTTCCAACTCCTAAATATGTATATTTATCTCAGTATTTTGTATTTCAGATTAATTTAATATTGTCCTGATGATGGAAGGGTACTTCCGAAACCGGTAGACAAAATAGCTGTATATATATTCTATTTATAAATATGGCTAGCCACAAAGTTAATGCTTTTTACGAATATATAGAACTATTCTGTTTATTATGGGTATGATTTTCTGAAAATATAAGTTTTGAGTTTAGCTCTGAGCTCTGCCGAGTTTTTTATTTATTTTTATATTTATTATTCTCTGTTCATGTGGTAGTCTATTCCATGTTTTGGGACCTGACACTCCTAAAGCACGCCTTAGAACTCATTGCCATGTGTGCGCTTTGGTTCCTTCAACCTTCCGATAGCCGATGACATTGCCGATCTAAGGGTTGACTGTCGCGAATCGGAATCTTTCAGAAAAACCAAATTATTGTTCGGTGTTTTTGGCTGGCTGATTATTTTTTATGGTGTTTGAAAAAAACCATTTAATCATGATTTTCTATTATTTCAGGTGGCAGGCTCATGTTAATAAGGTAGGTGCTAATTTATGGTTTTTGTGTTTAGTTTGTAGAACTCCATTTTAATTCATTTTTTTATTTACTTATAAATTAACGGACTAAAGTCCAATTACAAAAAAACACATATAAAACACGAAATGAAAAAAAAAGAGCAACAGAGAAGGAATAGCATATACATAATTATAAATTTATAATTCAATTGAATTAAATTTAATCTTATTATTATTTGGTTCTCCTATTTTGACAGTTTGAAAATGGCGTTAAACGCCCAAACAGCTGTCAGTAATAACAAAAAGTAAAAACAACCAAACTGAATTATAATAACATTAAATTTACTATTAATTTTAAAAATCATATAGATTTTTAACGCGGTTTTTTATGAGTTTGAGTAATGTACATGACTATAAACCGAATTTCTATTCACCAACGTAAATATGTATCTGGGTAGGTGTTTATGAACAGCATTTTTTCTTGATTTCGGCAAAGATTAACCGTTACATAATTATATAACTAAGAGAAAAAATTATTAACGAAAGTTACCAACAATTATTATGTTTTCTCTTTTTATATAGTTAAAAAAAAATGATATTCGATTTATAAATGCCGATTACGCATATTGATGTTTTTTGAATATATTAATAATATTGTTATAAATTCTTCATTCAAGCCATATCCTTTGAAAATGCTGTAGACATTTGATGAAAGTCTTTTATTGTTAAAATAAGCATTTTTTTTTTTTTATTTATGTGTAAAATGTAATGTGTTCACTTCAATTTGTAGGATTGTTACGATGTAAAATGTATGTATTTTGTATCGTATCCACTGTTTTTAATTATAGGATTTAGTGCCTTGCAACTTTACCTACTGTCAATGTATCTTATATATAAGAGAGTTTTACGGTCAGAATCTGTTACATTGTGTTATAAAAAAATCATCATTTTTTCATATTATTCTACTTGTACTCACTGTCATTTACCTAAGAACAGGTTCTAATGACCTAGTGAGGTAAGTAATGTAAGAACACAAAAAGTTAATAAATAAATTCTAACTTGAATTTTCGGAAAACGGTCGATTTTCTCGACTGGGAGTCAATTCGAAGTGAAAATTTAAAACAAAATGTTTTCTAAGCCTGCCTCATTTCATCAATTGCTCTGAAAAGCAGTCGCTTGCATTTGTCATCGGGTTCTGCATAAATCTACCGCGGAATCTAAAACTGTCCTCGACGAGATGTGGCAACACTCTCGAAGATTGGCTGCGCGCCTCGCTTGAGCAGGCATTCCCCGATGGTCCATGATCTGTCTCCATCCACCTAACTCCCCGCAGGGCAGCCTAACTGCATTCTATCACGCAAGAAGCGAGCGAATGGAATGGTCGATTGTAACTGAATTCTTTGCTGGAAGCGTAAAGATTGATTACTAATTTATGACTGGCAGATAACAACCCGCACATTTAATAACTTAATTCATGAACGGATTTATTAAGTAATTCATTGCGTATATACAAATAAAAATAATTCATGTTAAAATAAACATTTTCGACTAACGCCATCTCTGATAGCGGCTTTAAATTTATCTGAGCCGCTGGAGGTTTAGTTTTGAAACACGTCAAGGACGCTATTTACTGGATTAGTCACTACACACACATCAAAAGGAACGTAGTGAGTAAATCTTGAAGGACCGTAATCGGAAGAGAATTTCAAGCTTTTTGTATGTGTGAGCAATTTTTCATCGAACGTGGCAGAAGACGACTTGGGCATTAATACTATCAGATTAGGTGAAATATTTTTTTTTGCATTTCTTGATATTTATATACAACCTTGGGGCAAGAATATATAATATGGAGAGAAAGCTAAACATTTTTACCCAACCCATACAAAAATACGATAAATCACTTTTTCCGGGTTTCGATGTCGCAAACCGTGTGAGAGAAAGAGATAAAACAAGTTCTCACATAATAAAGCTTCGATTTCGCGTATGTTAGCATGTTCTTCGTCTCTCGCGTCTTTGGCGACTCCGCCCACTACGTTTTGTTTTGCGACATAACAGGACAGAACTCAACGGTTTTTTAGTTAATATTCTAATTTTTTGTTTATAACAATACTGTGAAAAAGTGGTTGTACAAATAACAAAAACATTATGTCGTGCAATAATTTGATATAAAGATTACCCTAACCCTAGCCCTAGCCGCGCTCTTGTCATTAAAAAAAAATCAATACTGACTACACTAGCATTCCCTCCTAGTATATTATTGCTCTGAGTTTACAACACATCGACGCTGGAAAGGCAAAAGGGCTGAAGTGCCATTTTGGGAAGCTAATACCAGAACACTTTATTTTATTTTTTATAGTTTAGATTGATCCTGGTGAAAGATCACACTTCAGAGTAGAAACGTTGCTTGGAATGGCTTTAGCCGTGTTCGGTAACCAGATCTAAATTGTCAAGTACTTCCCCTTCCCCTCCCTCTTACCTTCAACCTCACAACATACGCTGGTGATGCCATAGTTTGACTGGCTCTAGGCGATTGGGAGCAGTTGGGACTCTTATCCGGTAACTAACCAACTAACCATCGCGTCGTTTCCCGCAGGGGTAGACAGAGAGGACGGACTGCCATACAACTCTGTCTTGGCACACACTCCTCGCTTCATTCACATTCATACAAGGTCTCATACATACTCTGTTTATTCTAACTTCTGTTATTCTGAGTCTTCTCATGGCCATGTCTTCCTCGGGTGTCCCCGACTTCTTCTTCCATTCACTTTCACATCATACATTATTTTCACACGCCTTTCTTTGTTCATTCGCTTTATACACCCAAACGATCTAAGCTTCCCTTTCTTGATTCCTATTCAATACGCTAGCATCAGCCACGCATTCTTTCCGGATATCCACATTTTTAACACGGTTTTACCGCACAGACGCCTCAGGAATCTCATTTCTACAGCATTCAAACTACTTTCATCCTTCCTCTTACAGTTCCATGCCTCACTGCCATACATCGGGGTTGGTATACGCATTCAATTGTTGACTGCTAGCTTTGCTTCTTTCGGCAATTTTCAGCGTTCGGTCCTTTATTAATGGAGTTTCCTGCGTTCACCTTTCTTTCAATATACTAATCGGCCTTTCCATCTCTCATAAACATACTTGACTCTCGTAAACTACGAGAGTGGTAGATACTCTAAATATCACCCTGGCGGAAGACCAGCATTCAGAATCGAAACGTTGCTTGAAATGGCATGAAAAGTCGTGTTTGGTGAACAGATCTGAATAGCTCCTTTCCCTCCCCATTAACTTCAGTCTCACAACATACCCCGATAAGGGACACCATAGTCTCACTGGCTCTAGACGGTTGGGAGCAGTTGGGACTCTTGAAGGGTATTCACTATAATTTATTTATCTTTTAATAATTCCTAAGTACACAAACTCATTCACTTGCTCCAAGTATAAAGAAAAAAACAAATGATAGGTCTCATATTTACTCACGTTAAAAAAAAAGATTTTTTTATGTTTAGGTTAGGTTTACCAAAGAAACTGCTTTGCAGTCACGTTGAAGAGTTGCCATCGATTGATACCGGTCACCCCACTTATAAAAAATCGTACACAAAATTTAAAACAAGTTAAACTCGCGAAAACATCTACCTTTCCGAACATCCCACCATTAATTAAGACACATCTCGTTGCGTGTCGCCCGAGCGTGACGCAAAATGACACACGTGGCACGAGAATCTGCATTCTCGATCGCCGATTGTATCTCGGTCGCAAGTTGCTCTCCGCCAACCACGGCGTCGGGGAAGTGGCCTGCGAATACAGCCTTAAACATGCCCGTGTGCAACTGGTCTACGTTATTACGTTCACGTGCAAAGGTGAACGTTAATTGAAGTAGTAGGCGTGCGTCGTTGGGAGAAAGGGGTAAAGTTGTGCATGTGCAACCGTGGCCATTAATTGAGACTCAAGATCTTTTCGAATTTGAAAATCTTTAAAACTAACTTACTAAACTAAACTACTCGTAACTATACTCACCATTCATTTTTTTCGAAGAACATGCTCAAAATACAACACCACATTTTCAGA
The DNA here is from genome assembly GCA_022651775.1 of Drusus annulatus. Classification (NCBI taxonomy): domain Eukaryota; kingdom Metazoa; phylum Arthropoda; class Insecta; order Trichoptera; family Limnephilidae; genus Drusus; species Drusus annulatus. Next base: position 1,895,658 of record JAGWCC010000006.1, read on the forward strand.
AGCTGATATTTTCCATTTATCCACAGTTTAGTTTAATAAATGCATACGGGACATAATCAAATAACAAGGTTCATTATTGACTCCCTACCACTGCTGTGCGTTACAGATCTAAGATACATAGCCTGTTCAAAAGAAAAAATAAATTATATCAATACTGCACAAGATTTCCGACCGTATTTCTTTGTTGTTGTTTTTACGTGAATACCGCAGAAGAGTCTCAACTGCTCCCAACTGTTTAGAGCCAGTGAGACTATGACATCCCCGATAGGGGTATGTTGTGAAGCTGAAAGTAGTGCGGAGGGGAAGGAGATGACGAAGGAGAATGTTGGGAAGTACCTGGCTATTCAGATCTGGTCACCAAACACGGTTAAAGCCATTTCAAGCAACGTTTCGATTCCGAATGGTGGTCTTTCACCAGGGCGATACTTAGAGTATCTACCACACTGGAACGTGCCGCAAATATACTTTATTTTTTTATTTCAATTAAATGTAAAATGACACATATTAAAAATATTTTTTTGCGAACGCCAGGTTCGAACCCGCGACCTATGGAGCCAGTGGGACTATGGCATCCCCAATCAGGATATTTTGTGAGGCTGAAAGTAGTGAAAGGGGAAGGAGATGAGAAGAGAAAGGTTGGGAAGTACCTGGCTATTCAAATCTGGTCACCAAACATGGCTAAAGCCATTTTAAGTAACATCTCAATTCTGGTGGTGGTCTTTCGCTAGGGCGATTAAAAACTTTAGAAAAATCATTAAATTGTCCAAAAGTGTGACGAATTCGTGTTTTTGCCAAATATTTGATCATTAATCTCGAAGTAATCGGAATACTAGCTACCTTTTTTCATTTTATTTATTTTTATAGTTAATACCGCACAAGAGTTACAACTGCTCGCAACCGTATGGAACCAGTTAGACCATGGCATCCCCTGATGGGGTGTGTTGTCAGACTGAAGGGAGTAGAGAAGAGAAAGAGATGTAGAAGGAGAAGTTTGGGAAGTACTTGGCTGTTTAGATCTGATTACCAAAAACGGCGAAAGCTATTTCAATTCTGAATGGTGGTCTTTCACCAGCGAGATACTAAACGTATCTACCGATACACTTGATAATGCGATGTCAAATAACACGAATAGAAAGGTCAATATATTAATCAATTTCGTTGAACTGTTAGTAAGTTAAACTAATCCTACAACATTCCTCGTGCGAAATTAATTACTTAACGTAATTTCGAACCAGTAATGATTTATTGAAACTCGGGAGCTTTCAGACTCTCGAATGTAGGTGGTTTTATTAGCAAGAACCATAGCTACCTACACCGCGATTTCAAATGTATTAACAATCCTGCCTACCGTTAAACTAGTTTTTGTAACCTGAGTAATATTGTCTTAACGTAGAATTATTTGCGGTTTAACGTGCACGTTTAAAACTATTAATTAATTTTTTTGTACACCTACATTTCTTTATTCAATTCCATTTCATGTTCCTGGCAGGACAGTTACAAGACAATACCTACCATATCATTGTGACAATTTTATTGCAACCTCACAGTATTATACTCTTAACGTCTGGGAAACAAATACTCCGATGTTGTTGAAATATTTAGTACGTCAATATCACAATATAAGCATACCTTGGTATTATAGACAGCCCTGATTTACTTAGCTTAATTACCTTCTATGTACCTAACAGATCCACTCGATCCAAAATTATTTTTAAATGTAACAATAGTATCAGGACTGAGTCATTTAAATACTCGCTTGTTCCTAAATTGCAAACAATAGATATATTCAACTGCACTGAATCTAGTTACAAAAAGGCTATAATAGCATACTTCTTTCAAAAATACTAGTGTTAATTTGCTTTATAACATTTCTATCAACTTAATTATAGTTTTGGGTACTAATCATTGTTATTTTTTATGTCACTATTATTTTATGTTTTATATCATATGTTATGTAAAAGCCCACGAGGGCGAATATAATTAAATAAATAAATACCTTAGTACAGGTTTTTTTCATAAAGTAGAGTTAATTTATTTGATTTAACTATTTATTTCTGAATGTACCTGCTATTCAATCTTACTTTTTCTATTTTGTACAATATTTTTGCTTTTGTTTATGAGTATACTATGTTTTTTTAAATGTCAATATTTGTGTGAAAGCCTTTAACGGGCTTTAATAAATAAATAATAATCATAAAAAAATAAAACAGAAAAGCTTTGTTTAAAACCACTTTATTTTCAATATTTTGTCGACCGGTTTGGAAGCACCCTTCCATCTTCAGGACAATATTAAAATTACACTAAAGTACAGAATACTGAGATATATATACTGATATTATACTGATAGAAATATATAACTTAATACAGAAATAAAAGTGGTTTTAAAGAAAGTTTATCTGTTTTATTTATAAATATAGCAAGCCACAAAGTTAATGTTTTTTACGAATATGTAAAAGTAATACTTATCGACTGATTTTTATAGCGTCGTTTTCGTGAAAAGAAAATCAACTTAAGGGCGCTTTATAACCTAATTTATATAAGTTTCCACGCGTCACTAGAACTGATAATTAATGGTTTACAATTATGACTTATGTTGAATAATAATAATAATGATGAATGTAAGTAAGTCCAAAGTCATAGTGTTTCAAAGACAGAGTACGCAAACAGCGTGCAATATAGCTGTGGATGAGTTTGTGTATTTAGGAAGTATATTTACGAGAGACGGAAAGTCTGATAAGGATATTGAAAGGAGGGTGAATGCAGGAAACTCCTGAAGAACTGAACGCTGTTGGCGCAAACAAGAAATTGTCCAAAGAAGCGAAGCTAGCAGTCCACAATGGAGTGCTTGTACCAACCCTGATGTGTGGCAGTGATGCATGGAACTGGCAGAGAAAGGATGAAAGTAGACTGAATGCTGTGGAAATGAGATCCCTGAGACGTATGTGCGGTAAAACCATGCATGACCGTATTAAAAATGTGGACATCTAGAAAGAATGCAAGGCTGATGTGAGCGTTATGAATAGGATCAAGAAAGGGACTCTTAGATGGTTTGGGTATGTAGAGCGAAGGAACGAAGAAAGGAGTGTGAAAAGAAAATATGATGCGAAAGTGAATGGAAGAAGAAGTCGAGGACGCCCGCGAAAGACATGACATGATCAATTAGATCAAATACTTGAATCGGGTCATGTGAAGAGTCAGAATAACAGAAGAGTATGTATGAGACGATGTATGAATGTGAATGAAGCAAGGAATGTGTGCTAAGACAGAGTTATATGGCGGTCCATCCTCTCTGCCTACCCCTGCAAGGAAACGGCGAGATGGTTGGTTAGTTTATGATAATAATAAATGGATAACTTGTACAGTGCCGTTTTCGTGGGAAAATCACCTCAAGTGCGCTTTACAAATTAATTGATCTAACCTATAACTAGATGAAATAACGATTTACCGTACTGATAACTACAGTATATACTTATTTAATTTAAGGAGGAAGTATAAAATAGTAAAAAAATGCTTGAAGTCTTAGAAAGAAGCCAAAGTAGGTGGGTGATGGATCAAAGCACCTACCTACCCTATTACAAATGATTAAAAGTTCTTAATGGTGTTAGTGCCTACCAAGATTCTATCGTAATTCAAAAGAGAAATAGATTGTGAACATTCGTACCATCTGAAGAGTAGTTACGTATGACACCAATATAAAAAATAGGCCGCTAAAAATGACACGTTGAATAACCGATCAACGAAAATATTGTCAAGCATTTAAAATAAATTTGCTTTACGTCACATTTAAAAGATATATTGCTTATTAAGCTTAATTTATAACATTAATTTCCTAGAAAATATACAGAACTATGTTCGTTCAAACTAGGAATCAATATGTAATAATAGAAAATAAGATGTGTACAGCGCCCTTGAGGTGATTTTTCACAAAAACGGCGCTATACAAATCATCCAAATATTATTATTACTACGGCGAATTAGTTTCAAACTCAACTGTTGCTTCTAAGGTAAAATATTTAAAACAGAAAAATTGACATGAATTCATTTATTATAATATTTATTTAAATTGTTTTATTGACTTACTTTCCCTGTTGCAACTTATCCAGATCTTAACATTCCTTGCCGTAGACTCAGAAACAAGGAATTGCTGTTCCTCAATCATCACAATACTAATTATGGGTATAATTCTACAATGTCCAGAATTTCAAGACTTGTTAACTCAAGCCATGGTCTTGAAATTTTTGGAAGCAGTCTAAATGATTTTAGTCATTCTTTACGACTTTACCAAAACTTTGACTAGACCATGGCTTAAATGTTCTCTCTTATGTTTTTTTTGCCTTATTTTTGTCATCGCTTCATTTATTATTATGTACGAGCATATACTTTTCCTTCTCTGTTGCTCTTATTTCCATTTCGTGTTTTATATGATTTTTCTGTAATTGGACTTTAATCCGTTCATTTATAAATAAATAAATAGTGTTGTGATTTTCGTGTTAGTATGCCTATCACTTGTTATTTTATATATATATTGAAATTTGAATTTTAAATTTTGTGAAATCATGTAATTTTTAGGACATTAATGGAGGTGTTCCTATAGTAAGATCAGTAATTATAAAAATCTGAAAAAATTGACAGTATATGTAAAATAAATCAGAATACTGTAAGCACTCCCCTAGTGTATACCTACCTAGTAATAATATTTTCACGGGAAAGGTCAAAGGGCTGCAATGACACTTGGGTCAGAATAGAGTTTATGCAGTTTTTTTCTGCATGGAAATGCTCTGACTCTTGTTTGATTCTAAAGACTTTTGTGGTCATCTAAAATATATTTACCATTTAAGAGAAAACTAAACACAAGTTTGCAACTTTTTTAGCTTTAGGCAACTCAGCGAGAGCATTAAGTTAGCTGTAAATTTTATTTTTCAAAATCCAATCAGGTACCGAAGATTTATGAATATTAAATTAATTAAAATTATATTAAAAAACTTTAAAGCGCTCTGGTGTGAACTTCTCAAAATGGCGCTTTAGCCCGTTTGCCTTTCCGGCGACGGTATGCAAGATCTTTCATATACCTACCATAATTCTAGTCATAAAATTAAGGCTTACGTGCTTCATGGAATATCAATTATAAATCATTATTGGTAAAGTAACATATTTATATGTTTACAAAGCATAATAATGTCTACAATAACGAGACAACTTCATATAATTCCGTCAGCAAAACATTTTGTAATAAATATAATATTTGAATTTAACTTAAAGTGATTTATGCTTCGAAGGCAATGGCATTCTGTATGGTTTAGTGCTAGCGGCACTTAATTTTGAATTATGAAGTATTAAAATTAACAAGTCGTTGTATCAGCGATCGCCTTCGTTAAGTGGAATGGTGAAATATGTTGTACTAGATCAAAGAAGATAAATAAATCATAAATACACTAGTACTAGTAGATACCCATTTAAGTAAGAAATATAATAAAAATATCTATACATCTTAAATCCACCCACAACTAAAAAATTTTAAGTAAGATCTTACATCTAATGTCTTAGGCATATTTGACTTAACTTATGAGTTATTGGAGTAAGAATATACAGAGAGAGAGAGAGAGAGCTAAATATGTTTACCCAACCAATACAAGTTTGCGATAAATCACTTTCTCTGGATTTTTACGTCGTATACCATAAGAGAGAAAAAGAGAAGAAAAATCTTCACATAATATTTCAGCACTTCTAAGGATGTGAGAATGTTATCCGTCCGCGTTAACTTCATATCATGGAGTCGCATAAATTACGTCAACGGACTTTGAGGTTATTTCCAATATTTGCATTGATTAAAAAACTTTCAGTGGTTATACAAATAAATCAAACGTGATGGTGATATACGCTATGCGTGAATGTTCAAATAAGACCAAACAAAGATTATAAAACATCACTTTTCAAAGGTATTTCAACAGTTTTAAATATTTTTGACCGAACTTTAGAATTTTCACATTTTTAATGATATATAGACATTGAATCAACAAAAAGCTTCCATCATTATTTAGGCAAACCTTCGGTTATAAGTGTTTGTGCGATATTTCGACTTTATAAATCATTTTTAGGGTGTATTGATATTGTTTTGTTTAATGTGTTCAAATATGTTTATTAAAAATGTCCGAATTCCATGTGGGCGATAACTAATAAGCTATCCGATATCCTTTAACATATCTTTGTCTCTTTCAATCGAGTCAGTATAAAATCAACCGTCCTGAGTACACTGTTTCGCAAAGGTACCTCTCCATATATTCTTACTCCAAGAATATAACAAATAAGAGTGATGACTTTCAACAATTAGGCACTTACTTCTCCCGACAGCACCCAAAATACATACGTTTTGTCTTTCTAGTACAAAAACAAAACTACAAATTATTAAAATGTTAATTCTATGCGGGTAATTATAAAAATGTCTTAAGTTTCCAGTGAATACAATAGTTTTTTAAATGGTAGCCTTTTGAATTCTATATGAAATGCATGCTAAAATTTTAGGTGAAACAGTTAAAAATGCCTCTTTGGTTTTCAAACTGCACTTTTTACTGACATTTTAATATGTTTTTCAAAGAATTTAAGGGATTACAGTTCAAAATAAATATTATTCTCTAGAAACCTCAGACATTTTTCTAACTACCTTTAGAAAAAATGTAGATATATCGTTTGCAGTATTGCAAGCAATAACAATAATGCTAACACAAGTGTTAGAATACAACAAATTAACGTTAAGCGTAATTCTTGGGTCCTGAGCGTTAGTAATATAGTTTTTTATTGCTTACAATTATTTTTTTTTAATATTTATTCCTCAAGAAAATGGATATCAGCGCCAGTTTATAAATATAAAGATACAAAAGAATGCCAATCATTAAAAAAACCTAAAGTTTTTTTTTACATTAACTCCACACACGAGGCCCTGAGGGATAAAAATCCACATGGCCTATGTCATCGTTGGGAATGCTGCGTAGAGGGTTTTTTTGGAGAAAAAAAGGAGCGAAACTAAGTCTTAAAAAAATTATTACTTTCATATTATGTGACTCTTTGCTGACTTCTCTATGCGATGAAAATGTATATTAAATAAGTTGCTTTGAAATACCTTAATTGAAATATCCCCGATCGGGATATGTTGTGAGGTTGAAGGTAGTGCGGAGAGGTAGGAGATAGGAAAGAGAAAAGTTGGGGGAAGTACCTGGTTATTCAGATCTGGTCACTAAATACTGTAAAAGCCATTTCAAGCAGCCTTTCAGATTCAAATCAGAAGTAATTTTTACCTTTGTATTCCTATAACCATTTTTGAATGTTGATAAAATCTTGCAAAGTTCACAGTTAGTAAATAATTATTTTCACTCATTTATATCAGGCGATAAAAATCACAGTTTTGTTAACAAAAAAACAAAGTATTTTCTCAAATCAAAAGTTATTTTAATTTTTCAATTTAAAATCCCAGCGAAGCGAGGATATTTGAGAGATCGCCTAGAATTTTTAGGTAGCGAAATAACAATTAATTTAATAACGAGCTTAAGATGAATCATCTCATGCGTGAAGGTGTTTTAATAATGGTATAAGCACTTACCAACATTGTAAATGCCTTTTAATTTCGCCATTAATTCAAGTATTTTAATGTCACCATTGTTTTATATTTTACGTAGTCGGTAGACAAGTGAAAATTGTGATCGGTAGATATAACGAAAACACGATGCCGTTTGAGGGAATGCGACACAAAATAAACCCATTTCTTTTAATGAATCCTTTATATTCTAATGTTAATACTCCGTTTAATTTGCTTAATTGCTTTTCCGAATTTTAACTGTCATTCTTCCCTAGCAGATAAGGGCAATGCATGTTTTCTCGAATTATTAATGGCATTGTTTTCCCTGACATAATAGCGGCGGAATGAGGCGGAAGTCTGTAGAAAGATTAAAATTAGAATGGAATGGATAAGATGGCCAAAACGCAGATAAGAGTAAACGTTTTTCTTCACTCAAAGATGCTTTATTTATTATTTCTAATTTTGAAACTGTTAATTGGTGGTGGAACTTCATTTTAACTAACTAACTAACCATCACTTGACGGCCTGCACGGTCGAGTGGTAAGACGCTCGACTACGAATCCAGAGGCCGCGGGTTCAAACCCGGCGTGCGCAAATAACTTTTATATAATTAATATGTGTCATAACACATTTAATTAATTGATATAAAATAAAATATAGTATATTTGCGGCACGTTCCAGAATGGTAGATACTCTTAAGTATCGCCCCAAGAGGGTGGAAATACGACGCGTTTGTCCACTCAGCTACCGACCGGTCTAAATGTGATCCTTTTTGCTTTTGTATTTTTGCCAAAAATTTTTTTTTTTAGTTCTTTAAGTCTTCTAATTTTTTTAATATTTTCCTTAGTTCGCACTTTACATCTCGGTAATCACCTTTTTTCAAGTGTTTTTTATTGAATGTATGTACATGATTTATTTTATAATTTATTTAAATATTTCCATAGAATTCAAGTTAAAAATCAAATACAAGTTATTTTGTGATGAATAATTCGCCCACTCGTAATTATTTTTCTCGCAAAAAATAAACAGTTTTACAGAAGGAATATTTCATGATTAAATTCCATGATAATTATTTCTAAATAATAAGGTAATTAAATTTTGTGCACACTTTCATTAATCTTCTTGGCAAAAAATGCTTATTAAAATAGTAACTATAATTGCCACCAGCTACTGGTTTTAACTCTCAGAAGATAAAACAAGTCTCGAGCACTAGGCTAGGAAAAAAATAACACTTCTGCTGAATATTCTGTTTTTCAACAGTATAATTTTTTTAATGATCTATATTATAATTTTAGAGTAAAAGATATTTTCAATAATTACCTGGCAAAGATACAACCTCGAGCAAGAATATGTATGGAGAGGGAGCTAAATATTTTTACCCAATTTACACAAATTTACGATAAATTAATTTCTCCGTGTTATTACGTCGTAAACCGTGAGAGAAAAAGAGATAAGACAAATTGTCACATAACATAGCACCACTTTTTGGCATGTTAGCATGTTTTCCGTCTCCCGCGTCTCCGGCGACTGCGCCCGCTACGTTTGGTTATTTAAAAAAAAATGCAGTGAGTACCGCACAAGAGTCTCCAACTGCTCTCAACCGTCTAGAGCCAGTGGGACTATGGCATCCCTAATTGTGGTATGTTGTCAGGCTGAAGAAAGTGGGGAGGGAAGGAGATGAGGGAGGACAAGGTCGGGAAATACCTGGATATTCAAATCTGGTCACCAAACACGGTTAAAGCCATTTCAAGCATCGTTTCAATTCTGAATGGTGGTCTTTAACCAGGGCGATAATTAGATTAAATTCCACTCAGGGGCGTATCGCAAATATACTTTTTATTATTTTATATGAATTAAATGTGTTTTGATACATATTTATTAAATAAAAGTTTTTGACGTACACCAGGGTTTGAACCCGCGACCTTTGGATTCGTGGTCGAGCGTCTCATTACTCGACCACGGAGGCCGTCAGGAGAGAAATACATTTAATTAAACATACAACAAGTTATAGCATATTTGTCGCACGTTCCAGAGTGCTAGATATTCTAAGTATTGCCCTGGTGAACGACCATCATTCAGAATCGAAACGTTCTTTTAGCCGTGTTTGATGACCAGATCCGAGTGCTTCACAACCTTAATTTTCCCCATTTCCTTCGCTTTTCCACTACCATCAGCCCCACGAAATACCTCAATTCGTGATGCCATAATCACACTGACTCCAGACGGTCGGGAGTAGTTAGGACTATTTTGCGGTATTCACAAAAAAATCTTACAGTAGGTATTTATATCAAAGGATTATTTTCGTGAATTTCATCTGTATTTGAATACCCTGCTATTTCGAATCCTAAATCTTTCCCAATCTTCTTTCCACCCCCATATTTCTTCCGACTGTAAAAGTTACCACAGTCGCAGTGGCTCATCTACTTGTGTGGTATTTTTTAAATGGAAAATCTGAATACTATTTCGATTGGCAATGTCAGTCACATTGCACTTTTTATAGAATTATTACGATCGCGTTTTGTGAATTATTCATGAGATTGCAGATTTTTTCTTCTCGTATAGTAAGGAAATGCTGGCTTGCTCAATTTACTGGCCAGTCATCGTGAATAAGCAAAAGTCTAATTGTGCAGTCAGTCATTAAGGCTTAAACGATAAAAATTGAATCACGTAGCATATTTAGTGCCTTCGTGAGTTCTTCAAGCAATGTCCAACGTGACAAAACAATTTTCAAAACAATGCTACTCCTTCCTTGGCTGAGTTCGAACCTAGCATGCACCTACCCACGGCTTTGGATATTTAATACAAGGAATGGAGTACATTGACATGTTTAAGCTTCATCCATAATCGTGGCAACATATTTGTGCAATTGTTCGAATATGACGAATGATTTTTCGTGAATACTTAAAAAGTATCGTTAGGAACAAAATAAATATTTTTACACAGATTTTAAAATAAATAGATGCGGATATAACGGAAGATGATATATTTCTGACAGAGAATGCATGCGCTAGGAATAATATTTGCGCCTCACCATGAGCGCTATCTTGGAGTTACGATATAAGGAGGTATAGCTAATATTTATACCCAAAAATTGAGTTTTTAGTTTGGAACTCTGAACTTTGTCGAGTCTATATTACTCTCAGATCATGCGGTAGTCCATTTCGGGCTTTAGGACCTGACACTCCGAAGGCGCACTCTCAGAATTTAGTGTCTGGTGTGCTCTTTGGTTCCTTCAACCTTCCGATAGCCGATGCCATTGCGATCTAAGGGTTGACTGTCGCCAATTGGAATCTTCATGAATACATAATTCCGATAAATAAGCGGGAGCCATGTCGTTAATTGATTTGAATACCATCCAGCAAAGCTTAAGCTGGATTCTTACATAACATGTCAGGAAACTGCTTTTTAAAACGTACTGCACTGTCCTATATACATCTGAGCTGTGGATACAGTACCCAACAGCGCAATGGAACAAGTTGAGGGTTTGCTACAACAATGCCTATACGCAACTCCTGCAATTTCCAAGATTCTGCAGTGCCTCTACAATGTTCACCAAAGGGAGGGTGCACTCATTCCCCGCCTTACTTTGCCACTGACTAGCCAGCTTTTGGGGAGGACACGGAATTCAACCAACGTCATTGTCGTGGCTGGATCTGAATGGTTCAGCTCTCCTCTCAATGAGCGATGGATGCAAATGATGCGGAAACCACTTTGAAGCACGCTAGATTAAAATGACACTCAGTACTTTTTTTTACGATTTTTTATTATTATTATAGTGTGTATCACAACTTGTGTTTTATTATTTTTGTGACTTTTTATTATTTTCAATGGAAGGTATTGGATTGCAATACTTCCTGCATACTTTCAGAAATAAAATTTTATTATTATTATAACACAATTAAAACTGTATAACAGAAAGGTAAGTATGTTTTACACATCCTTAAAGGTCTAGTGGCTAAGCTAAGTTTGAAAGTTCTAACAATCACGAACGTGCCCAATTACTGACTTAGTTAAGGAATTCTATAATTATTTGATTTCAGCTTTTCTACTATGCTATAAAATAGTTCAATGAAAAGCTTGACACTGTTTTACATTTTAATTCCACTAGAATATTTGATTGATCCAGGGTATATTTGATTCATTACTACCACCACTTCTAAACTGTGTGTGTGTAGGTACAGATGTGCTTCTAGTTGCTAGTTGTTGTTTTGGCCAATGTAGGTCAATAGTTGGCAGGCTATTGTTACATGGCGATTTTTTCAAGCGCATAAATGAAACGTAGGCAACGTGCCTACCTTTCCAAATTCCTACGCAAAAGTTGTAGAAAGAAAAATCGATGCATCATTTATACCTATATTTGTTTTTTTTTAAATTTTATTTAATATTTGAAAAACTCTTACAATCATCATTATAAACGGAAAATGTTGCTTACACGAAGCTAAATGCGAACCCGATACATCTGTTAACCCGGCTACTTACCGGTCAAATAAACATATATTTTCGAATTTTCTCGTTTTGTGAAGAGTAAAGGTTCGAAATATATTTATTATTTAGAAAACTTTCATAAATCATATTTTTTTCAATATTTTTCGTAGAAAGCAATTACTTCGTGGTTTGACATGTATTTTCATCCTCCTAACCATAGAGGTAAAATACACGTAACGACACGTCATATTCATACAAATCGAACGATAAATGTGGCACGGTCTTGATTTAAGTTTCAAAGCTCACAACGAAAGCCCTTAAAAGAATAGCAATACTAAACAGAATGTTTGTGTACGGATGAGATAGCTATATGAACCTCTCGAGTTAATGTTATTATCTCTCTTTTCCCGACAAACTTACTGAGCGACTAGCCAAGTAGAGTACGACGTACGGAAACGGTTATCTTCCACACACCTACGTTTATCTGTATTCGCTATCTCACATTATTTCGATTGAAGATCTCCCGTTTTTCCGTGACAGGTTGTCTGTCGAACGAATGTTTGAGTGATAATAAACGCAGTAAGTCTCAGGTATATCTCGGGGACTCGGTTTAGTGCATTCACGCGCATTGTCTCAATAACGTATCTACATTATTTAATTGATCTAAGCTCCTAACTAGTTATTTGACAAAATGTTGCAAAGTGACGGTAAATGTTATATTTATACCGAGTGGAAGATACTTTAATTAACCTCCCCAGTGAACGACCACTATTCAGAATCAAAAAATTGCTTGGAAAAGCTTTAACTATGTTTGGTGGCAAGATTTAAACAGCCAGGTACTTTTCAACCTTCCTTTTCCTTTTCCCAATCTCTTTTCCCTCGATACTACGTTCAGCCTCGCAAAATACTCCGATCGGGGGTGCCATAGTCACCTAGCTCCAGACCAATTAAAATATATGATAGAATAATGGAAAAATATAACAAACCGGATATACCACCATAAAACCAAAGATCGGAGGCTTTAGCACCTAGTTGTCGTTGAAGATTTTGTATCTTTCTTAACTCGAGCGTAAATCTCTCTCTAGGTCTACATCAATGAATAGAACACAAGAAGTAAGCTGGAGGTGCCTACATTTACAAAGTATCGCTAGTACATAAGAAGTGAGACTGCACCTTCACAATGGACTATTCCACTATTCGGTAGTTGGCTGCCGCATTTCACACAGTTACGCTCTGCCTCCGCACGGAATATTTTATCGACAATTATCTTAAAATGGTAACGGATAACAGTTAAAAATTTTGGTCAACCGACTTGTTATTTAACTGCATGCCCAGATAGTCGCCATCCGACTTGAATAGAAAACGACTTATTAAGGCTAGATGGAGCTAGGACCGCGGCCATCCGGGCGGCAGAAGGGGAGGGAGCACCAGCAAACGAATTCATTGTGACACTGCTGAAGAGTCTAGGCGTGTTGCCTTATCGAATATGAGATATTTGCGGGGCGTGCTCTGTGCACCACCATTGTTGTGAAGGATTTTGATTTTAATAAAATATTATCAGGTAGATAGGCGCCTTAATATTTAGCTCCGTTAATAAGGAGTAGGAAACGGGCACCAACCTACTGTTTGTAGGTATACAGGTATCCAGTGTACAGAAAAATTCGACCACAACTGTTTCACCTGTAGTCTAAGCTTTTTGGGAGCCGAAACTGCGACGAAACACCGATTGTGTTTCCAGCTTCAGGTAAATTTTGAAAATTGTGGAAAGTAAACGATAGACTATACTTCTTGATAAAAATGTCTAATTATGGACATGGAATGAATTATGGAATGAAGGGAAAATGGGAACCATTCACTCACCGATGAAATTGAAGTTCCTTCACTCTTCTTCCACAATTTTATCAATGAACATTTTACGAAAACACCGCACTTAATTGAGTCCTCCAATTCACGAACCACCACATTTATTTTATATTATTGGAAGATCAAACAACAATCGAACGAACTAGTAAAATAAATGAACCACCACTTTTTTTCACCAACAAAAACTCCTCTGTTCTATATTCAATTGTTTCAAACACGGTGTTGTTGAATACGAAATTCAACATGGTTTGATAAGTAGGGACTAAATAAACATGAAGGTAAGAACCTAACAAATTATCACTTTTAATTCCTATAAATTCATAGCATACTTTTTTGACATATTCCTTTTAAAATAAGTAGGGCCATGTTAACGAAAGAGACTTATTTTTTATCTGAATTCAATTGATGATTGTTATTTATACCGCATAATTATTTACGAAATCACTCTAACAGATTTTCTTTTGACTTCAAACGGTTACAATATGTTTAGCTATTTTTTTTTTCTAAGTCTCAGTTCTACCTACTGTCCTGTAAAGAATGATTATTAATTTTCAGATTAGTGTTTTCTACTATCTGATATTTTAAAGTTTTTTTCCAGTTGTAGCTGCAAAATGTTTCTATTAACCCAATTTTTTTTTTAAGTTTCCGAAAGCGTTAATTAAGTAAGATTTATAACACAGCTGATGCTTAAAAAAAAACACTATTTCAGTTGAACTAAAATTGAAAGTGTTTTTATAATCTGCCTAGTATTAAATTATTTAACTTACTGCTTATCCTACGGGTAAACATTAATGAACACTATAAATACAGCTAATATGGCGCTTAATAAGTTTCACTTATAAATGGACGATATAAAATTAACAGCAAAGTTGCGCGAAGACATTTTTATTAAAAAAGTTTTCATTTAATAGTATTTTTGAAATTGGAAATAACGTTAAAGCATTAATGCTTATGTTTTTTAAATGTTTAAAAAATATCATTAATCTAAAACACAAATATGAAACAAAAAAGCCAAAACAAAAAACAATGGTCACAACCGAGACTCGAACATGGAACCTTTACTCTATTCGGGAGTAACTCCTTTACCAATTCGGCCGTTGGGACCTTATTAAAAAGTGATATTTAAGTCGATCTTATATTTTCATTGAAAATTTTTAATAATATTCATAATCCGAATTGGTTAAAGCGTTACTTCCGAAAAAATTAGAGGATCCGAGTTCGAGTCTCGGTTGTGACCGATGTCTTTTTATTTTCTATTTCATATTTGTGTTTTAGATTATTGATATGATTTATATATGTATAAAAAAAAACGTTTTTGATTAATACAGATACCTAACGACACGATAAGAAAAAGTTATGGTTAAAAATAATGTTTAAAACTGTGAGAGAAGTTGTATGGTCAACATGATTGATGCGTGGAACTGTAAAATGCAATATTTTCTAAATGTTGCTCGATAAGAAATTGCCCGTTTTATTTAATATGTGCTCGCTCAACAACAACCGTAATACGTTCTTTGATTAAGTTTGAATGCATTATAAAAAAACGTACACTTACGGTATGATGTAAATGTATGCACACCTAATAATAGATACATGAAAGTTTCAATTTGAGGGTATAGGAAGCACCAATACATGTATTTAGAAATATGCAAAGTCATTCACACACTTTTTCTTCTTCCTTCTCATGAGACATGCCTTGCAGATAAATGTTCGTTAATAATATCTAGATATGTATTCACCGATACAGACAATTTTTGTGAATGAGTATGTGTGTATTTGTTCAGGAAAACAATAGCTGAACATAATGGTAATAAAATATCATTTGATTCGCTTGAATGGATATTCGTACAAACGCATTCCGATCATAATTAAGGTATGTTCAAGTTTATTTCGTTAGCTTGTAACGAAATGTCTGCGTTTATGCAATTATGTGCTGCAATTTATGCAGTTATATGCAATCTCGACTAATATTGATACCTCATTAAAAATAGGTTTAATCCGTAGTTTTGTTCATTTCGAATTCCATCTAAGCCTGTAAGGTACCATGAATAATTTGATCAGATTTAGCAATATACCTGCATACATGTACATGGACGTATGGATAAGTTTTAGAAAGTCCTTAGGGGGATTTCTCAGAAAAACGATCCCTTCCTCATTCACACCATACTTTATTAATCAGTAATAGAACTTTGGTAGCTACTTATCATCATCCTAAATTGTTTCATTCAAATTATATCTACAAATACTATGTACGAGCTGTTCAAAAGAAAAGGTGAATTTTGAACTTTCGCGGGCTGTGTACATTCGATTATCGTTTTTTTTTGTTATGTTGGTACACATATGTTTATCATATGTTTAGCATTATTAGCCATTTCGAATTAGTGATTTGTTTTTGACAACTGGAAAGGTAAGTCACGTTTTCGTGTGCTCTTCGTTTTTTTACTTTTGAAAAAAATGGATCAAAGAATACGAGTTTAGTCACTTTAGTGAATTATTTGTAACATAAATTCTTATATAGAATAACAACTACATTTTTTACATTAATATAAGCTGCACGTACACAAAAAAAAAGGAAAATTAAAAATGTACCCATAGATGCGGAAACAATAATGACAGTTAGTTCTTCAGTAGGTACTTATCCTTATTATTGATGAAATTCCTAAAATCTCAGATAAAAGTCACGTAGAAACTAAAAGCAAAACTAGTGATATTGTTGTCATGTTATGTAATATAAGCAGGAAACTCTATTAATGGAGGACTGAACGCTGTCGGAGCAAATAAAAAAATGCCCAAAGAAGCAAACATAGCAGTCCACAATGGAGTGCTTATACCAACACTGATATACGAGATGGCAGTAAGGCATGGAACTGGCAGAAGAAAAGAATGAAAGTAGACTGAATGCTGTATAAATGAGATTTCTGAGACATATGAGGTAAAACCAAATATGACCGCGTTATAAATGTAGATATCCGGAAAGAATGCAAGGCTGATGAAAGCGTAATGAATAGAATCAAGAAAGGGACGGTTTGGTCACTTAGAGCGAATGAACGAAGTAAGGAGTGTGAAAAGAATATATATCGCAAAATTGAATGGAAGAAAGTGTCGGGGACGCCCGAGGAAGACATGGCACGATCAAGTGAATCAAATACTTGAGTCGGAGAGTCAGAATAACAGAAGAATATGTATACATGTGAAAGAAAGAAAGCCATACATAAATAGAAAGAAAGAGTGTATGCCAAGACAGAGTTGTATAGCAGTCCGTCTTCTATGCCTACCCTTGCGGAGAATCGGTATGATGGTTAGTTAGTTAGTAATCAATACTATGTATGTAGTTATAATGCAAGCAGAAAATGATAATTTGTAGAATTCGAGGCTTTTTGAAAGTATGAGTATTTTTCCACGCCAAATGTAAACAAATCCATTCGATAGTTAAAAGAGAGGGTCACTTTATTTACGTTTGCCTTTTCACAGTTAAAATTTAAAGGCTCACGTCAGACATCGATTGTTTACTTTCCTAATGCTAGGCTTCTCGCCATACCCAAATCCGCAGTGTCCCATGCAGGCGATTTGGCCGTGTCAGAATTTGCAACACGTTTTGGCACAGGCCCGCCACTGCGTCCTTTGAATAATTGATTGATTAATTTGCGATCGCACTGCCTGCCCGGGTGTCATCGTCGTAGGTGGTCCGGGGCGCCGCTGCTGTGAGTATCGCCCTGCTGCTGTCGCAAGCCATTCGAGCGCCGCGTGATGGGAATTTTAAAAGCGCTCGTCGCGAAATGAGAGACGAGAAATTATCTCTGGGGGACTAGCTTATTTGTTGGACGCATTGATGGCGGGTCAGTCAGCCATTTCTCGAACAGTTGACTCGTGAAACGAGCTATGAAACTCGTGTAAAAATTAAGGCTTTTATTTAAAGCAGATTCTGTTAGATTACTAATTCTCAAAAAAAATCTAAATATTTGTTTTTGCACATCAGCATGTGATGTACCGCAAAAAGTTTAAGTATTTACATCGCGTTCATAAATGAATTCATACGTTGCATATGGTTTTTTTGTTTGTTTGTACAAAATGAACATTTTTTACTTGATACTTAAACAGTAGGTATAATATAAATTGAATAGAGTATTATATTTGTATACCCATATCTTAACCTTTTTTCTCATGATTCATGATAGTTTTAATTTATTTTATATGTTATTTTTTCTCTTTGTCAGTTAGTCTTATAAGTTTATTTAATTTAGTATAAAGCGCATTCGAGGTGAAATATCACAAAATTGCGTTTTATAAATTCACTGTTATTATTATTAATCATAAAAAAATATATGTATCTACATTGAGATTTAGTAAACGCCTGATATAACTAGAATTTAGTTGAAATTGAGCAATAAACGTATTTCGCTTGAGGTGAATTATTAGTTAACTTAGCTTTCCTCAATTTCGGTTAGTGAAAGCGACCGTTTAACTATTATTTTTTACAAAAGGGTAAATGCTTAAAAACCTGGCTTTTAGTAAAATTCTTACTTTTACAAAAACAAGTTGGTATCTTTCTTCTGTTGAAACATCTCTGTTGAAATATTCACTCAAACGAAATCCATAATCAAGACGTAACAAGTCCAATAGAATTTCTGTTCAAACCAAGAAAACTTTTCAGACTCTCATAAATTCACTGGAAGATTTTCATCATTATCTGTTCCGCACTACTAAAAATTAAAAATGTTACACTATATTTTTAATTTGCTCCCTCATGCGATTTGAGTTACTATGATATAGTGATTGTGTCCTGCCAGAAGTGACCTGCCAGGTAAGTGAGTTTCTGTATGTTTATATAAACCAGGAATCAAGATTTGTACAGCGCCCTTGAGGTGATTTTTCACAACAACGGCGAAATATAAATTATTCAAATATTAATATTATACCTATCTACACACTAATAATTTTCAGTATGGCATAAATATAAATCCTATTTATTTGTAGCACTGTCTTGTATCTAGGTCATTATATGGTTTGAAATTTCAAAGTATGTAAAGATTTTCGAAGTTATGTGAGAAAAATGTACGAAAAGGAAAACTAACAAGTGTCCTAACATTTGTTTTATGTGAATACCGTATAAGAGTCTCAACTGCTCCCAACCGTCAATAGCCAGTGAGACTATAGCATCCCCAATAGGGGTATGGTGTGAGAAGATGAAGGTAGCGGAGAAGTGAAGGAGATGAATAAAGGGAAGGTTGGGAAGTACCTGGCTATTCAGATCTCGTCACCAAACACGGCTAAAGCCATTTCAATTCTGAATGGTGGTCTTTCACCAGGGCGATAATTAAGAGTATCTACCACTCTGGAACTTGTCGCAAACATACTATATGGTATTTTATATGCAGTAATTGTGTTATGATACGTATTAATTAAATAAAAAAATATTTGCACATACCAGGCTTGAGCCCGTAGCCTTTGGATTCTTAGTCGAGCGTCTTACCACTCAACCGTGAGCCATATTAGCTTAACATGAAATAGGGGTCAGAATAACAGAAGAGTATGTATGAGACGATGTACGAATGTAAACGAAGCGAGGAGTGTGTGCCAATACAGAGTTGTATGGCGGTCCGTCCTCTCTGTCTACCCCTGCGGTAAAATGGCGTGATAGTAAGTTTGTTACTCAGTTTTTTTTATCTTACTAAAATATCGGGCGATAGGACTATATATTTTTTCTCGAACATGTAAATAAAGTATAGATTTACTTAGAATCGTAACAATCTGAAGATTATTATTATAAAATAAACATTAAAAAATGGTAAAAATAGATTACATTTGTTGAAAATTCCTTAACATGTCCTTACTCCTAAATATGCAAAAGTGCCTACAATTTGAATAATTTGAAAATATTTCAATGAAATCATGGTTTATGCGGAGAAAATAATTACTCAAAGCTTTTTCCGAAAATGGCATGTGTTTTCTGCACGCTTTTCACGCATATGCGAAATTCAACATAGGGATATTACCTATGAATCAATATGTTCTAATATCTCAGTAGCTCCCTAAATGGATGGTGAGTCACTCGAGTAAGACGCATGACTTATTATTCACTAGATGGGTCCTGATAGGTATTATCATCGTGTCATCGGCACGTGACGTCCTATAGCGCACCTAAAATTCTAGCCAAACGCCATCAGGAAAGTAGAAAACAGCAAATTGCAAAAAACAACATGACAGTCTTGCAGTTTTTTTTATTGATGGGTGTACCATTTTACGTTGTCCATTTACCTTAGTATAATACTTGGCTAATTTATATAGCGCCATTTTTGTGAAATGTCACCTCACAGTATGTACGTGTGGTACATACCACTACAGAAATCTTTGAGTTTTGTGTTAATTTGAAGAGAAAATGGATAGGAATGGCTTACTTTTTTTAGTATTAAACATGCTTCTCATACCTGATTATTAGAAATATATTTAATAAGCACGCTCAAAAGAGTGATTGTTTTTTATAAGTTGAAATAATAGATTAAAATAAACTACTGACTCCTCAATAATTTAAATAATTCACGGTCATCTCTAGATACAACAGTATGTCTTAGCAGTATTGAAATAAATGTAAAAAACTCTTAGTGTTTAAGACGCCATAGCACATTCCACATTCTACTTGAGTACATTCAGAAATAGTATTGCCCACTTTAGCCCTTTTCCTCAAATGTGCCCACTTTATAACAGGATAAAGTGTGCTGATGTATATACTCGTATATTGGTCGATGATTTGTACAATTTCAGAAAAAATGTCCTGCTATTGCTATTGCTTAAAATCCAGTTTAAGCTTTGCTGGATGGTTTTCAAATCAACTAACGGAATGGCTCCGGCTTATTTACCGGAATTGTGTATTCCTGAAGATTCCAATTCGCAACAGTCAACTCTTAGATCGGCAATGTCATCGGTTATCGGAAGGTTGAAAGAACCAAAGCGCACACCAGACACTAAGTTCGGAGAGCGCGCCTTCAGTGTCAGGTCTTAAAGCCTGGAATGGACTACCACATGATCTGAGAGTAATAAAAGACTTGACAGAGTTCATAGCCAAACTCAAAACTCATTTTTTCAGAAAATCATATCCATAATCAAGATGTAACAAGCCCAATAGAACCAAGAAAACTATTCAGACTCTCATTCCTTAAATTCATTAGAAGATTATCACCATTATCTGTTCTTCACTACGAAAAATTAAAAATACCTCCGATATACTTTATTTTAAATTTGCCCTCACGCCCTAAAAATGAAAAATAATAATAAAAAAAATAAAAAAAGAAACAAAAATAAATAAATAAATAAAAACTTGAGTTATTCTAAATTTTAAGTTATTATGATATGGTGATTGTGTCCTGCCAGAAGTGACCTGCCAGGTAAGTATGTTGCTGTATATTTATATAAACTAAGAATAAATGTTAAGTAGAAATTAAGATTTGTACAGCGCCCTTGAGGTGATTTTTCACAAAAACGGCGCTATACAAATTATCCAAATATTATTATTATTATTAACATTGTTTGGGATAATTATATAATTATATTGGGCGTCTTTTTTATCTCTCTTTGTTTATCTTGTTTTTGTTTGTATTATTTATGATTGATTGAGTTATTTTATATTTAATGTATCCGTTCTCATTTACGTAAAAACATCTGTTAAAACCCAGTTTACATAAATAAATATATCAATTTTAAAATAACGCGAATTTAAATTAGCAAATAGCTTGAATTCGAAATTAATGGAAATGCTCAATTGCAGATTTAGCCCGAACAAAGTAGAATCCTAATAATATAATAAAGCTATAATTAAATGCGACAAAACTTTTAGCCCGCAAATCGAAAATTACTAATGCACGTTTATTATCGTAACCTCATTAATTTATAATTACTCACACAACAATTTAATTAGGCGTGCATTTTAAACAGCGCCGCCATCCAAGTACATGCAAATTTGGCAAAATTTCGCGCAAAACCTTCATTGTTTCGCCGCCATTTGTATTATTTCAATTGAATAGATTCTCACACACACATGCGCGCCGGGTAACAATGGCGGACAGCTACAGACTGTGCTGACTTATTGTATTCACTATTTCATTTCATGATATTACGAAAACGTTTTCGTGACAATGTTTTTTTTTTAAACAATGTGTTCAAAATGTTTTATGTTGAGAACGGGCTCAGGCGGTGGGTTTTTAAAAATAAAATGATAAAAATACAGGATGATTGGTATAAAAATAACATTCAAATAATTTGTATAGCGCCGTAAAAAAATCACCTCAAGGGCGCTGTACAAATAGTAATTTCTAGTTAATATTGATTCCTAATGTATATAAATATCCAGCAACATACTTATCTGGCAGGTCACTTCTGGCAGGACACAATCACTATATCATAATAACTTAAAACTTAGAATAACTCAAATTTTTATTTATTTTTGTTTCTTTTTTGTTGCTGATTTTTACATGTGGGTATTTTTTTATTATTAGTATTATTTTTATTTATTTAATGACGTTTTTTATGTTTAATTTTAATTTTTCATGGTTTAATGACATTGTATGACATACGATAAAGTGCTGGTGATAACACAATCATCTGCCACAATAGGTAGGTATATTTAAAAATGAGTTTATAGGTTTTTTAACACGTTAGTCAATATACCGAAACCTACTGAAAATATCTTACAAAGATACGTCTTTCAATTTGTTTCTGTTTTTCAAAATTATTAATCGATTTTTTTTAACCAACGAGTCTTAAATCTAGATTTACAAAACGTAAATGTACTTTAGGAATTTCGCATTAGCTTGAGCTAATCTTGGAGATTTTCCAACTACGAGGTTGTTTTCAAGGTCATGAAGTTACTAGTATTATTTGTTTATTTAATTATATACGCCCTTATGGGCTTTAACATAACAGTGTAATATATAACATAAAATAAAAGTGACCAATAAATAATAGAGTAAATAATTAGCACCCAAAAACATAAGTAAGTTAATTGAAATATTATAATGAAATAAATTAACAGTAATATTTTTGAAAGAGGTATAGTATTATAGCCTTCTTGTAACTAGATTCAGTGCAGTTGAATATATTATCTACTATTTATCATGAATCTTCGTGCGAAATTCTCTATATTTATGAACTATGTAACAAAAGCACTATAACTTTATTTGCCGCTGATTATTTTTTTAAAAGAGAGCACCACACAAGATTCCCAACTGCTCCTTACCGTCTGGAGCCAGTGAGACTATGGCATCCCCAATTAGGGTATAATGTAAGAGTAAAATTAGCGAAGAAGATAGGGAGATGGAGAAAAAGAAGGCTAGGAAGAAATTGGCTATTCAGATCTGCCCACCAAACACGGTTGAATCCATTTCAAGCAACGTTTCGATTTTGAATGGTGGTTTTTCACCAGGGTGACACTTACGTATCTACCACTCTGAAATGTGCTGAAAATATACTTTATCTTATTTTATTTCAATTATATGTGAAATAATACATATTATTCAAACAAATTTTATTTGCGTACGTCGGGATTTGAGCCCGCGACTTCTGGATTCGTAGTCGAGCGTCTTAACAACTCGACTCCGGATGCCGGTTGACAACCCAGTTGAAAAATGTTAGACAACTTAAAATGGGGATCGTTAGGCTTCTTGAGTCCGGACATGGGATTTTGATGTTTTTTCTTATATTTGTGTTGATTAAAAAGCGTGCAGTGATCATACAAATAAATCAAACAACATGGTGATATGTGCTATGCGTGAATGTTCAAATAAGACCAAACAAATATTAAAAAACAATACTTTTCAGAGGTATTTTATCATTTTTAAATATTTTTGACCGAACCTTCACATTTTTAATGTTAAAAAGACATCAAATCAACAAAAAGCTTCCGTCATTATTTTGGAAAACTTTCTGTTATTAGTGTTTTTGTGATATTTCGACAGTATAAATCATTTGAATGGTGTATTGATATTGTTTTGTTTAATGTGTTCGAATGTGTTTATTAAAAATGTCCGAATTCCATGTGGGCGGTAACTAATAGGCTATCCAACATCCTTTGATATATTTTTGTCTCTTTTTATCGAGTCAGTATTAGGTCAACCGTCTTAACTACACTGTTTCGCAAAGGTGCCTTTCCATGTCCTCCAAGGATATCTTTCTTGAATCATGTGTATATGTTGGTTATTAAATTAAATAAGATACATTAAATTTCTATTTATATTTACTCATGCCAGAGTTATATCATGCTACTTTTCCTTCAAATTTGTATGATTAATGTTCCCGCCCCTTCCTACACAGCAAGAAGTATAATACATATTTACATATTAAAACCAACAAAGTTTAGCCTATTTACGAAAGCACAGAAGTGGAAAGAGCTTTCTGGGAGAACAATTAATTGTGAGGTAAGCTTATTACTTATGTGGGTTTGCGAGTAGAAAGCTTAGAGTAAGCTTTCTCGATGGTAGCGCCCTCTTAAGGCTGCGGAAAACATAAACTTTTAATGCTGCTAAATACCGCTGGCCCAATTTTTATGAAACTCTTTGAAAATCATGACGTAATTTTTAAAAGCTATCTTTGATGCGATTTGAATAAATTTTTGTCTGAACAGTTACAGTTACAGTAGGCGGTTAAATAAATTGCGGTGTAACAATTTTTTTTTTAAGGAGATTACAATTTTTTGTGATTCCGTTATTTAACAGGTTACTTAACAATTAAAAGAGTTTTTCACGGTGAAAAAGACGATGAAAATATATTTAAACGAAAAATTTTTTTTTTCGTAAAATTATTACTGCAACGTTTTTTATTATTTCTAATTTTGAAACTGTTAATTCGTGGTGTAACTCCTTTTAATTGATTTTAATAATACCATTTTTTTTACTTTGTTTCACTATTTTTTTATTTAAAGACCTGACCGGTTTCACCTTATGACGGGCATATTCAGACTGGTACAATTATAAGTAAATCTATGGCATATATACTATTAGTGTCCAGAATGGACTTTGAGGCTGAAATTAGTGGGAAGGGTAAGGAAATGGGGAAGAGGAAGGTTAGAAAATACCTGGATATTCAGATCTGGTCTCCAAAGACGGTTAAAGCCATTTCAAGCTGATCATTCATTCATCATCATTCTGAATGGTGGTCTTTTCACCACGGTGATGCTTAATGTATCTACCACTCTGGGACGTGCCGCAAATATGATTTATGTTATTTTTTTAAAATTGAATATGTTATGTCATATATATTGATGAAATAAAAGTTATTTGCACACGCCGGGCTTGATTTGTATTCGAGCGTCTTACCACTCGACCACGGAGGCCGTCATATTGTTTATAAAAATAAAATAAAAACGTAAATAAATCGAAGAATAATGGATGCACCGTTCATATCGAATTTCTTTTCATAGCATTGCAAATTAAAATTCTGCTTTCTGAATATAATAAGAGAACACGAAGTTTGAGAAAAATCCAAGAAAATGCTGTTTCTCATTCATAAGACGGCCTCCATGGTCGAGTGGTAAGACGCTCGAGTGCGAATCCAAAGGTCGCGGGTTCAAACCCGGCGTGTGCCAAAAACTTTTATTTAATTAATATGTGTCATAACACGTTTAATTCATACAAAAATAATAAAAAAGTATATTTGCGGCACGTTCCAGAGTGGTAGATACTCTAAGTATCGCCCTGGTGAATGACCACCATTCAGAATCGAAACGTTGCTTGAAATAGCTTTAGGCGTGTTTGGTGACCAGATCTGAAAAGCCAGGTACTTTCCAACCTTCCTCTTCCCTATCTCCACTTCTCCTCCCCACTACCTTCAGCCTCACAACATACTCTATTTTCGGGATGCCATAGTCTCACTGGCTCTAGACGGTTGGGAGCAGTTGAGACTCTCGCGGTATTCTATAAAAAAAAATTACAAAATCGAGTGCAATGGCGTTACGGAACGGGAAGAAAGGGTGCATTAGCTCTTCCGCTCTACCGTTCGCGCTGTGTCCGTGAGTTATGTCCTGAATTTGGCGGCCACCGGGGAACAAAGGTCGAAAGCTGCGCCACTGGGTACAAGCGGCGTAATATTCTCTACCGATATATAATATACACAGCTGGCACATAAAACCACATTCACACTTTTTGTATTACCACGTTAAATAATTGGGCTTTAGCAATTAATTGTGTCATTTAATATTAGAGTGTAGTGCAGTGCTATAAATTCTGCAATTTGAAAAAAGTTTTCAGTGGTATGTGTAATTTTTACTGCAGTATGATTTTATAATGTTTCATTTATTCAGTATTTATTTATTTATTCTTGCTAAAATATAAAAAAAATACATGGGTTTGGCCCATGTCTGTCTCACTAGGATATTCCTGTGTCGAGACAGAAGTAGTGTACATAAATTACATAATATCAAATGTAAATATTAATAAAGATAAAATAAGTAAAAAGGAGAAAGAAGAAAGGAAATTAAAGATGAAATTAAATGAAAATTAGAACAAAGTTATTACATGGAGGTTGCATTTTATAGATATTGTTTAGGTTGTGCACAATAATAAAAAGAAATAAAAAGGAAAAAGAAATAAAATGAAAAAGAATAAAAGGATGAAATTAAATAAATATTAGAATAAAGTTATTACGTGTAGGTAATATTTTATAGATACTGTTTGGGAGTATGGAGGTTGTGCATAAGGTACATTTATAATGTTTTGGGTGTTTTATGATCTAGGTAAAGGTTAATACAGAAAATACAAAATAGGATTGTATAAGCCTTGAGATAAAGATTGAAAATTGAAGTATGCACGTCTAAGTAGGTGTTTTACAGTAGTTGGCAATATTAGAGCGACCTATTTTATAAATCCAATGTTTTATTTAATGTTTAAATTTGGTCGAAAATTTTATTTTTCTAGTCGTAGCTGGTAGTAGATTGTATAACTTGCAGGCTATGTATTTAAAGTGTCTTTGTCCAAAAGCAGTATTTGCAAAAGGAGTTTGGAGTAGTATGTTTGATGACAACGGCTAAAATTAAACCTTGTTTTATTAAATTCCACAAATTCGTAAATTTAATTCACTTAATATAATTATATTCATGACGCATAAAAAAATTGTTATCTTTTTGATACAAAACTATTCAAAAAGATATCGTTGAAAATTTCCACAACGTAGAAGAATAGAAAATAAAGGTAATATTTAAATCGTCAAAAATAAGAGAAATTACGAGAACAGCGTGTAATATAGTTTTGACTGGTGAATATCTATTTGGAGCAAGTGGATGAGTTTGTTTATCTAGGAAGTATGTTTAAAAGATATAGAAAGGCTGATAACGATATTGAGAGAAGGGTGAATGCAGGAAACTCTATTAATAGAAGACTAAACGCTGTTGGCCAAAATAAAATAAAATGTCAAAAGAAGCGAAGCTAGCAGTCCACAATGGAGTGCTAATACGAATCCTGATGTATAGGAATGAGACATGAAACTAACAGATAAAGGATGAAAGTAGACTGAATGCTGTAGAAATGAGATCCCTGAAGCGTATGTGCGTAAAACCATGTATGACCGTGTTAAAAATGTGAATATCCGGAAAGAATGCGAGGCTGATGTAAGCGTAATGAATAGGATCCAGAAAGAGACGCTTAGATGGTTTAGGCATGCAGAGCAAATGAACGAATAATGGAGTGTGGAAATAAATATAACGCAAAAATGAGTGGCAAAAGAAGCCGAGGACGCCCGAAGAAGACATGGCACGATCAAGTGAATAAAATACTTGAGTCGGGCGATGTGAAGAGTCAGACTAACAGAACTGTATGTATGAATTTGAATTAAGCAAGGAGTGTGTGCCAAGACAGAGTTGTATGGCGGTTCATCTTTTCTGCTTACTCCTGCTGTAAAACGGCGTGATGGTAAGTTAGTTAGTAATCAATACTATGTATGTAGTTATAATGCAAGCAGAAAATGATAATTTGTAGAATTCGAGGCT
Organism: Drusus annulatus; assembly: GCA_022651775.1. Classification (NCBI taxonomy): domain Eukaryota; kingdom Metazoa; phylum Arthropoda; class Insecta; order Trichoptera; family Limnephilidae; genus Drusus; species Drusus annulatus. The sequence goes on from JAGWCC010000006.1 coordinate 1,923,476, forward strand.
TAAGGTCAAAATACATATTTGCAACACATGGCAAATATGGGTAAATTGGCATATTTTTTAAAGCAAAGAAATGACATAAAATGTGGGTCATTTTTTACAACCAAAAATTGCATAAAATCTCTAGAAGCTTACATTTAAAAATACGTGAAAGGTTTACCGCTAAGCCAGGGTGAATGCATGGTAGTTTTTTTTACTGTTGAGGGCTTTGTCAAACAGCTTTCCAGCTATTTAAAGGTTTTTTTCACGGTAAAGGTCAGTAAGGCAGATGTAATGAGACAACATCTAGCAATTTGAAATTTACAATTTCGATGTGGACAGCATGTGTTGTTGTTTTTGCATAATCCCTCAATTCAAATGTTACGAAAAGAAATTATGAACGGAGAGTAGTAATATTAAGAGAAGATAGCAAAATGTTTGTTATTTAAGTTTCAAAAGTGCATGTGTGAAAGCTGCATAATTATAATGAATTTGAAATAAATTAAAAAATATAAAACACTTCAGTAACTTGACAAAAAACTTGATAAAATAATTTGTGGCAAAAGATTTTTCTAATCAAAAATATTTTTTAATCAGAAAATGTTTATTTTATTCTTTTATACTAACGATCTATTATCTAATTACCAACAATACATAACACGGTATGAGAAAAAAGAGCAAAAAGAAAGAGGAGCGCGTACTATATATATTTGAATGAAGCAATGAAAAAAATATACATTTGACAGAACATTCAAATCAAAGCCTGAATAAGGTTTTGTTAGATTTAATTGTATTTTTTGACGATTATTATCGTGAAAATGACAAAAATCATTAAGACTGGAACGAAAAATTTCAAGACCATGGCTTGTGTTAACAAGTCTCGATATTCTGGACAGTGGAGAATGATATCCATAATTAGTAGAGTGATGATTAAGGAACAGCAAATCATTGTTTCTGAGTTGCAACAAAAAAGGTGTGTCAATAATAAAATTTGCTTTCCTGGAATGGTTTAGAATGAAGACACGATTAATTGAATCCAATTTTTTAAGTCTAGTTACGTCGATATAAGTCGAAATGATATAAAAACGAGAATTTAAATAGTGTATTTATTTGTTTTAGTTACTTGTTCATCAAAGCTTACAAAGTATTTAATTATATTTCAAATACATTCTGACTTAATATTAATAACTTGATATATTGCTTGATTTACATACTAATGTTTTTTTATATGGTTCTTACATCCTATTTTTAATTTATTAATTGGCATACGAGTAATTTTGATAGTTTCCTGCAGAGTATTATAACATTTCATGCCTTTATAAAGTAAGCTGTTCTGTGTATTATTTTTATTCCTATTTTGGTTGTCTGATTTCTTTGCATGGCTTTGTATTATCAATATAAACGTAGTAAATAATTTTGTCAGAAATATATTTTATTTACAAGTTGTTCTTCATTTTATGTGTAATTATCAACGTGTTTAATGTTGGCATCTGTTTCACTGTTAGCCAATTTAGTTTCTCTGATATTTAGACTAATTTTGAATATCTTTTTCACCTCAATATAATTTTAATTTGCTATTTTGGAGAATTTGAAACTCGTTCTTTTATCTGTGGTTACATAAAAAAAAGATTGCGATGAAAAACAATACAGAATCGAATGCTTGATTGAAAAAAAATCTGGTATGTACTGGCCAACCTTACTTTCCCAGACTCCCTCCCCGCTACTTTCAGACTCACAACATACCCCGATTGGGGATGCCATAGTTCCACTGGTTCTAGACATTTGGGAACAGATGGGACTATTGTGCGATATTCACCATAAAAAAAATGTAATAAATATGTTAGCAAAAATAAAAAATGTTGCAGTAATAATACGATGTGTAAGCGAATAGAGTTGCTTGGCGTTCTATCCACTGTGTCCTGATTCTGCAGAGAAGTTCCTCGATTGTTCTCTAGGTAAGATAATGGAGGTAGCGCGATATTTAAAGTTTCTCAACTTATCTACGGGCTACGCATTAAACATTTTATTTGTAGGTACACATCCCCTTGGCTATGTAAATTCTCCCAACAATGTAAAAACCTACAGGAATAGCGCTAAAACAAGGATATTCGTACATTTAAATAAAGCAGAAGCCTACGCCGTGAGCGGGAATAAAAAACCTTAAATTTACGACGGAAAAGAGAGACAAAACATTTTAAATTTGAATACAAATGTAAATTAGACTCGGTGCTAATTACGGTACATACGTAAACGCTTATATATCTCCTTCTCATTCATTTATGTTTTTCAGTATTGCCAACTTTTCAGGCTTTTTCAGCGCGCGAGGGTGTAGGGCGGTTTATCTTCATCATCCGCGCAACCTTTGGCTGGGGACGGTGGTAAATAAAACAGAGGCCGTAAACGTGATTATTTCAGTAGCTCTGCGAGGAAAAATAATGGAGCGGAAATAATTCATTATATAAAAAACACGAAGTCATTAGTTATTATTATAATGAAAATTAAATAATAACTTTGTGTAAGATAACATATTTATTTTTTATGACCGACTGGTTTCGCTCAGTCATCATAATCAGGCTGCGAAATTGAACTCAGCAAAAAATACATAGTGTGTAGTTCTTGAAGTAACAATATATGGAGAGGGAGCTAATTCTTTTTATCCAACCTATCGAAATTTGGGATAAATCACTTTTTCTGAGTTTTTACCTAAAGAAAGAGACAACAAAATCTCCCGAATTATCACACCGCCTTAAAGTACTGTAAGGATTGTCTTCGTGTCCCGCGTCACCGTTGACTCCGCTCATAGGGTTTTATATGCGACATAAATAGACATAAGTCAACGGTTTTTTGGGTTTTATGTTATATTTTTGTTAGCTAATAAGCCGTTGAGTTATGTTCATTTATTTCGCGTATCAAAACGTGGGGGCGGAGTCAACGGAGACGCGGGACACGAATAACGTTGAGTTCTATGAAATGACATTATTTTAAAACAATGTTTGGGGCGGAGTTTTTCAACATGAAAAGATTTTATTATTTTTAAAGGAAGGAGCTATTCAAAGTTATTAAGTTTATTTATTTTAACATGATTAAATTTATCTAACAACACTTTAAAGCGGAGTGATAATTTGGAAGATTTTTTGGTCTCTTTCTTTCTCATGGTGTACGACGTGAGAACCCGAAAAAAGTGATTTATCCCAAATTTGTATAAGTTGGATAAAAATAATTAGCTTTCTCTCTCTCCGTATATTGTTATTTCAAGGAAGCAATTCATATTTTTTTCTTGAAAAATCTAGTTAAAAATAAAGATACCACAAACTCTTTGGATAATTTCACTCGTGCGAAAATCAAACATCGTAAAATCATGAACAGGAAGTGAAAAAAACAACGGCGACAACTTTTTACTTAAATTTGCATAAGGTAGGTGTGCCGGAGCGAAGTTCGTTCATTACGCGGCCCGGTCACGTATGCCGTAGTATGGCGGCCTATGAAACCGGAGAAAGCTCGACTAAAACTTTTAATTTGACTATTTATATACAAAAGCTTCTACCGAAGTGACGAAACACTCCTGTTTTACACAACGCTTGGGGCAATTCAGTTCACCGGCTGACAATTGTTTTTTTCGCTTTTTCTTCACAATTAAAATTATGGTTGACCATTGTAGAAAATTAATTTTAGGCAGATACATCTATAGTATTTATACATGGCCTGTTTAAAAGAAAAGGTGAATTTTGAATTTTCGCGGGCTGTGTAGATTCGATTATCGATTTTTTTGTTGTTGTTATGTCGGTACACATATGTTTATCATATGTTAGCATTATCAACCATTTTGGATTAGTGGTTTGTTTTTTACAACTGGAAAGGTTAGAGTCACGTTTTTGTGTGTGTTTTAGATTTTTTACTTTAAAAAAAAATGGATCAAAGAATAAAATCCATGATTTGTTTTTCCACAACTCCAGGACGCTCATCGTCATTTTTATCTTCTCGGCCTTCTATAAAGCGCTTGTACCACTTATAAACACTTTTTTGAGACAAAGTAGACTTGCCGAATGCCACCGTCAACATTTTAAGTGCGTTGGAGCACTTTATTCCATTTTTAACGCAAAATTTAATACATATTCTTTGATCCATTTTTTTCAAAAGTAAAAAATCGAAGAACACAAAAAATCGTGACTAACCTTTCCAGTTTTAAAAAACAAACCACTAATCCAAAATAGCTGATAATGCTAACATATGAAGAAAAAATAGTGTACCAACATAACAAAATAAAATAAAAAAGATAATCGAATGTATACAGCCCGCGAAAATTCAAAATTCACCTTTCTTTTGAACAGGCCCCGTACATATTCACTATGTTTTAAAACGTCCTTACACAATAATGTTAACGCTTTTTGTAAATTATCACCTCGGGAACGTTGTACAAAACTTATAAACTATCGCTAAATACCTAAAACGACAGTTAAAATTACCTTATTGATATTTACATACTAGTTGCTTACATTTGTCGCGGACTGCGAAAAATTACCGTACTTTTTGTATAGCAATAGATCAAGGATTGAGGATCGCGAATCATTACATGAAAATATATTATAATACTGGAGAGTTTAGATGGTAAAAAGTTAGCCTAGCTATGTAAATTAAGGCAATTCTGTTATTTATGGATATGATACAATATATCTAAAGAGTGGTAGATACTCTAAGGATCGCCTTGGTGAAAGACCATTATTCAGAATCAAAACGTTGCTTGATTGAAATTGGCTTTAACCGCGTTTTTTGCTAGATCTGAACAGCCAGGTACTACCCAACCTTCCTCTTTCCTTCTTCTCTCCTTCCCTTCCTCACTAACTTCAGCCTCACAAGATACTCTATTTGGGGATGCCATAGTCTCGCTGGCTCAAGACGGTTGGGAGCAGTTGAGACTCTTGTGCGGTATTCATATAAAAATAAAAATAAATCATATCATTTTAATGAATATAAATAGTAAATTAATAATAACAATATCAAATACTTAATAAAAAATGTTTTTTTCTTTAAAATCAATTTACATAAATAACTTTATATTACAAATTAATCACCATATATTACTGTTTTTGATTTTCTTTTCAATAATTTTCCCTATCTACAGTGTGTTAAGTTTTTTTTTTTTTTAATTTTATTACGAATATAATTATCCATTCATTTTTTTTTACGACTTATAATTAAAAGTATTTTTTAAATTGCTTTCCTTTGCACGGAATCGTCCCTTCCATTTCCACAGCGATGAAAGTGGAGACAGTGGCGCTACCTCTCTGGCGGAAATTCCAAAAGGGCGAAATAATCAACTGCTTATTAGTGCTAGGGAGAACATAACAAAAACATTAGCGGGGACACCCTACTGCCGACCACCCTACCGCACTTTACTCTACGGGTTAGTGAAAATGTTTATTTCTAAATATTGCGTAGAACATAGTTCATAAATTAACTGAACTTCATTTTTTAAATTTAATATTGCCTAATGAAAATAATAATAGAATAAAACATCAATGTAGACATATTTTTTAACGTTAAAATCGCACAAAAGTCCTAACTTTCTAGAGCCAGTGAGACTATCACATGCCCAATTGGGGTGTGTTGTGAGGCTGAAAATAGTGACGAGGGGAAGGAGATGGGAAAAGGAATGGTTTTGAAGTACCTGGCTATTCAGATCTGGTCACCAAGCACGGCTTAAGCCATTTCAAACAACGTTTCTATTCTGAATGGTGGTCTTTCACCAGGGCGATACTTTGAGCATCTTTGAATATGGAACGTGCCGCAAATAAACTATCTATTTTTTGTATGAATTGAATTTATGATGAAAGTTGAGACTTTGGCATTCCTAATTGGGGTATGTTGTGAGGTTGAAGGTTGAATGCGGGAATGGAAAGGAGATGAGGTAGAGAAAGGTCGGGAAGTACTTGGTTATTCAGATCTGATCACCGAATACAGCTTATGCCATTTCAAACAACGTTTTGATTCTGATTAATGGTATTACCGGGGTGACATTTTGAGTATCTATTACTCTAGAACGTGCTAAAAATATACTCTTTTTTATTTTATATGAATTAAATGTTATTACACATATGAATTGAATAAAAAAAATGCGCACGCCGAAATTGAACCCGTGACTTCTGGATTCGTACTCGACCACGGAGGCCGTCAAATGCATGTATATAACGTAACGTAGTTCGTTTTAAATGTTTATCATTATGGCTCGTGCACACATTTTTTTGTCATTTTGATTACTTTTTTAAAAATAGGTTTTGAGTCATTGTATTTGTTTTATTTTCAGTTTCTGTAGAATTATTACTTATTTGGGACACATTCAATTAAAGTAACATCAAAAATTATGTAATGGTTCATACAAAGCTATACATGTGTGAATATTTAGAAATATAATTTTTTTTGTTTTGAGGAGGAATTTGATTTCCGAAGAACTATACTAAATAAATAAATATATAATATAAGTTAGATGCCTTCCGTCAAATAATGTAACCAAATGAAAATCAAATAATAACTTTGTATAAGACCAAATAATATATTTTAATTTTTATCACCGACTGGTTTCGCTTAGCCATAGCATCATCAGGATATAAAATTAAATATATGCAAAGGGAGAACATAATTTAAAATAAAATAAAATGCCAGAACTAGAATAATACTTAAAATTATAACAAAAGATAAGAGACAGACGATATGGAATGAAATGAAAGAGGCAAAACATTAACTGAGAAGGTGATTAAAGAATAATTAAAAAAATTATGAGTTTACAGGAAATATACCTATATTTTTAATGTAATGAAAATATGTATTATTTATGTAATTTATTTATAAATTAACAGACTTAAGTCCAATTACAAAAAATACACATAAAACACGAAATGGAAAAAATAGCAACAAAGAAGGAATAGCATATACATAATAATAAATGAAGCGATGACAAAAATAAGGCAAAATAAACATAAGAGAGAACATTCAAGCCATGATCTAGTCAAAGTTTTGGTAGAGTCGTAAAGAATGACGAAAATCATTTAGACTGCTACCAAAAATTTCAAGACCATGGCTAGAGTTAACAAGTCTTGACATTATGGACATTGAAGAGTTATACCCATAATTAGTATTGTGATGATTCAGGAACAGCAATTCATTGTTTCTGAGTCTATGGCAAGGAATGTTGAACTGGATAAGTTGCAACAGAGAAGGTGGGTCAGTAAAACAATTAATAATTTTGTAAACGAAAATTAAATCAAAGTCTTTCCTGCGTTTTTCTAATGAAGACATTTTCAATAATTGTTCAATTTCATCAAATGAATAATCGCCTCTTTCTCGCCCTAATCTCCATGCAATACCGCGAAAGAAGCGATGTTGTCTTAAAATGACGAGTCGGTAGTACAGCTTTCATACTCGAGTGATATAAAATTATAACTTCAGACGTAATTTCGGTACTTTTTTAGCCATTTCAACCCCTTCGCAATAAATCTAGAGTCGATTTCATACCCCAATGATTATTATTACCTACTGTTTTAACGAATTGCGCACTTCACAATACCCCTTGCAATACGCGCTTGCAAGTGCGAATAACTTACAATGAAACAATTTTATGTTCCGGTAAATAAAAGCATTCGTAATTTATGACCGGAAATGATATCATGCAAGTACACACTATTCGAGTGCGCCCACTATTATACAGATCTACTTCTCGTACCTACTTCTAGGTATTACTATATCTCGAGGCACGAACATATTTGTAACCTTCTACTAAGGAGCAATAAGATAAAATGTTTACAAATAACATATAGGAAAAATTTACACTATTTGTTTATTTATTTAACAGAGATTTAAAAAAAAAACAGTTGTTTATCAAATGAATTAAGAGATGAATAGTGTAATAAAATAAACTAAAGATTTTTTAACACCCCACATATAAACAGGATATATCCGAAGGAGTTATATGAGTGCAAACTGAAGTAGTGTGACGCATTATATATGATATATTAAAGCAAATAATGTGAGCAATGAAAAAAAAAGAAATTAATATATACGAGAGGTTCACTTTTGTACACATGTTTTAAGATAATCGTTGATTTGGCGAGTGTAAAAATGTGTTAAGATATTTTATTTAAAAGTATGTAGGTCGTTATATACCTAACGGTCACTTTTGTATGTACGCGAAGAGATAGTGACAGAACTCTATATATGTACATCTAAATATATCTAATTAAGTTTTTGTGTTTTAGCCTAAATAATTGCGTTAGTATTAGGAAGAACGAAACCATGTATAATAATGAAAAATGAATTAGTGGCATTTTATGATATGAATTATTTTGTAAGTATTTTAATTTGCATCTGCTGAATTGGAATACTTTTTTTCAATTATTTTCATTGTATAAGATAATAAACCAAACTACGTCGCAACTAAGTAAGAACTACAAAAATGTATTTCTCAACAAAACCACTACGATGTATTTCCACGGCCTCCGTGGTCGGGTGGCAAAACGCTCGACTTTGAATCCAAAGGTCACGAGTTCAATTTAATTAATATGTGTCATAACACACTTAATTCATATAAAATAATACGTAGTACATTTGTGACACGTTCCAAGGTGGTAGATACTCTAAGTATCGTTCTGGTGAAAGACCACCGTTCAGAATTGAAATGGCTTTAGCCGTGTTTGGTGACGAGATCTGAATAGCCAGGTACTTCCCAACCTTCCCTTTCTTCATCTACTTCACTTCTCCGCTACCTTCATCCTCACACCATACCCCTATTAGGGATGCTATAGTCTCACTGGTTTTTAATCGAAACGTTTCTTGAAATGGTTTTGGCCGTAATTGGTGATCAGATTTGAATAGTTCCCAGTTGGGTTCTACCCAACCTTTCTCTTCTCCATCGTTTTTACCCTCCTCGCTGATTTCAGCCTCAAAACACTCTCCAATTGGGAATATCAGCCTCACTAGCTCTAAACAGTTATGAGCAGTTGGTATTCTCTTGCGTTATTCACTACAAAAAATAAAATAAATAAACCAGGCGCTGAGCTTGTCATGCATGAAATTTGCCCAACTTTTTCTGCCTGGAATTTTTAACACGAAAAGATTACACAAGCATGATCGAAAATATAAGTGGAAATTCGCCACAGGATAAACTATGAATGTATGCAATTGTCACTTATTTTTATTTTGTCAATCGTTGATAAAGTCCAATAACCCTGATTATTAAAAGCATATTTCGTAAGTCGTTCTTCCACATTTTCAAACGGGTTTTGAATCAGTCCGTAATATACGAGTTCCAAGGGGTAGATACAAAGAAGGCCACAAAGGGGTAGCAGGATTGGGAGGATGGGAGAATCGGGGGTGGTGGGAGGCGGTTGGGATGTCGGGGGTGGGTTCGGGTGAACGTGAGCATGAAAAATTACAGTCTGCATTTAAAATGTATTAAAATACAGATGAAAGAATGAACCGCGGGCCGCCGCGTAGGAGGCAGAAAAGGGTGATGAAATTTTTATTTATTTTCCCGAAACAACTGCTTTTGTTAGCATATATTTTGATTATAACTCAAATTAAGGGATTGTTTATTTTGCCGAAAATACGGAAATTACAATGTTGATGCTGGGAATGAACGATTTAACTTATTAATTCAAATGACTAACGGAGACGCTTATGTAAAGGTTTGTATAGGACAATATTAGTAATTTTTCACAATAAGCAAACACTTTGTGGATTGGCATGATGAATTAAAAAAAAAATACACTTTTTTTGAATCCACTTTATTTGGTAAAAATATGTCGACAAGTTTCGATTCAACTGAATCTTTTTCGGGATTTAAAAATATCCGTGCATGCAAATATAATAGTGAAAATAGGGAAAAAAGTGATTATATAAAAGAGAAATTATATCTCTCTTTTCCTCATTTTTCACCATTGTACATGCATGCACATTTCTGTTATTTTATAAATATGTTTTTAAGTCCCTGAGGAGATTCAGTTTAATCGACATATTTATACCAAACATATTTATACCAAAAGGATTCAAACAAAGTGTATTTTAATTCAATTCACAATATCAGTAATTTTCATTCTTGTAGACTTAAGTATAATTCAGACAAATGTTACTTTAAGGGTGTTATTCAGTTTATTTAAATAGATATTCATTTTATATTTTTAGCTAAGCAATATGTTTTTTACTTCCCCTTTGCAAAAAAAACCCACAAAAACAAAAATGATTTTTTAAATAATATCCATATACTCATCGTCATTAAAACACATATCATCGCTGGAAAGGCAAAATGACCTAAGCGACACTTTGGTCAAAATTGAACTTAATGTGTAGTTTTGATCAGTTCTTCTTTCTGCTTCGAAAGCTTCGACTCTCGTTTGATTCTGAAGACTTTTGTGGCGCTTCAGCCATCTTAAAAAACATGTACCATTTAGGAGAAGGCTTGACTAAAGCGACACAAGCTTGGGAGCTTTTTAAGCTTTTTGTCGCTTAAGATAACTCAGTGAGTATTTTTTTTTTAAAAATCCAACCAGGTACTGACAACTAATTGTGCCATGTCTTCCTCGATCAATTAAATCAAATGCTAGAGTCAGTCCGTGTAAAGAGTCAGAATAACAGAAGAGTATGAATGCGACGAAGTATGAATGTGAATGAAACTAGGAGTGTGTGCCAAGACAGAGTTGTATGGCGGTCTGTCCTCTCTGCCTACTCTTGCGGAGAAAAGCGTGATAGTTAGTTAGTTGTTTGCAACTTGCGGAAGTTGAACCTTGCGGGGAATACGGCATTCCAAAGATTAATGGTTTCGCACCTATTTAGTAGGAATCCATTGAAGAAAATGTGATATTTTTTAATTAGTTATGAAAAGAATCGCAAGGGGTACAACCTTGGAGTAACAATATATGGAGAGAGAGCCAATTATTTTTACCCAACCTATACAAACTTGCGATAAATCACTTTCTCCGGGTTTTTAAGTCGTATAACCATGAGAGAGAAAGAGACAACAAATATAATACACCGCTTCTATGTACTGTCGCGATGATCTTGGGCTCCTAGGTCACCGCGGGACTCCGCCCACATGTTTTATTATGCCACTAAACTTGACACAACTAAACGGTTTTTTAGATTATATGCTATGTTTTTGTTGATAACAAAACTGTGAAAGAGTGGTTATACGAATAAACAAAAACATTATGTCGATATGTGCTATGAATGGATGTATAAATACTCTAGCCTTAGTCTTAGCTACGCCCAGGTCCGCCGAGTCCGGTAAAAATTATCGAAAACTGATTACACTGCCTTGGATAGTAACCACTCTATATACTCTAAGGGTACAACGAAATAAATAGGCACTACTGTATACCATTTCAGGAAACATTCTAGTATTTTCCATATCATTTCCCATCTCGATGCAATCAAATACCGGCCTTACGCTCCCACAACTTAAGATCTAAACTTCCGCGAGCAACGTTTATTTGCGACATTTTGAGGCTGCGATAGTGTGTTTCCTTTATTCAAGAATAGTGTACAAAGGAGGTAGGTCATGGTGGTAGGTTCGATGCTCGCGGATTGGAGGCAGTGAAGCAGAAGAGTCTGCAGACAGTCGACGCCCAACTGTCCAGACTTTTGTATGGCGGGCTCTTTGTGCAAGTGCGTGGGTGCGGTACGGTACCACGAGCAAACTAAATAAACTATTCAGTTTCAATTACCTATCACCAACGTTACTTATAAGCTTTACTTTATGAATTTATAATTATTTTTCATAGCTCTAAAATGAATATTCTCGTTAATGATGAAGTTGAATAAAATGATGATAAAAGATAATAGGAAGACTTTGTGGTTTAACATATTTAAAGAAATGAAAAAATAACTTTGCATAAGACCACGGATATTATGTTAATTTATTCGACGGACCGGTTTCACTTTGCCTAAGCATTAGCAGGGTAAAAAAATAAACTAAACAAAAAATACAAAATGTGCGGTTATATACACATAAATATCTATAAATAAAACAGATAAACTTTGTCTATAACCACTTTTAATTTTCAAAATTATGTAGACCGGTTTTGTAAGCACCCTTCCATCGTCAGGACAATATTAAAATTATATATTTATTTTCCTGATGATGGATGGGTGCTTCCGAAACCAGTCGACATAATATTTAAAAATAAAAGTAGTTATAAACAAAGTTAACCTGTTTTATTTATAAATATGGCAAGCCACAAAGTAAATGCTTTTTACGAGCACATAAATATCTTATTGATAAAGATCACACCTTCAATAAAAGTATTCGTAAATAAATAATTGATTTTTTTTTCAAAAGTAAAAATCGAAGAACACACAAAAACGTGACTAGCCTTTCCAGTTGTCGAAAACAAACCACTAATCCAAAATGACTGATGATGCTAACATATGATAAACATATGTGTGCCAACATAACAAAAAAAATAATCGATAATCGAATCTACGAGTACGCAACCCGCGAAAATTCAAAATTCACCTTTTCTTTCGAACAGGCCGTGTATTGACCAAAGATTAACTAAGTTAATAGATTTACAGATGTTTCATGTTATTTACGTGGGCCACTGTTCCTCCTTTCTAATCAAGGATGCTATCTGATGATATTTTAAGGTCATCTGTTAGTCGAGCCACGTACCAAGGCTAGTCCTACTTCACTGTGGAGATTGTAATGATAATGTCGGTAAGCTTTGTACTGTGTGCTATTGATAAACGTGCCTCAGGTGAAGCTCAGTAGTTAAAATAAATAAAAAATACATTGAAGATTATTAACACCAGTGGGATTTTTTTTTATAAAAGAAAGACCAACATTCCCGGGTTACGAATAACCTGACAATATTTGAGAAACTCCTACTGCCATCATAAGAAGCGGAAGATGTTTCTTGTTCAGTTATGGAGGCTTAGCCACCAGAGGAATTGAACGCACGACGCCTGGATGGGAATCCTACGCGTTTGTCCACTCAGCTACCGACCGGTCAATTGTAACGTAGTTTTATTAGAACCATTCTGTGCGATAAAAAATGAGATAATAGTCAATATCCATAGCCAAAAATCTCATTCTCCGGGTTTTCACGTCGTAAAACTTGAGAGAGAAAGAGATAAGAAAAGTTGTCACACAATATAGCACCGCTTTTAGGTTTGTAAACAAGTTCTTCCGCATCTCCGGCGATTCCGTCCACTACGTTTTGCTATGCGACATATCAGGACAGTGCTCAACGGTTTTTTTTAGATTGTCTTCTACATTTTTGTTTATAACAATACTGTAGAAAAGTGGTCATATAAATAAACAAAAATATAATTGCGACATGTGCTATGAATGAATGTATATATAACCTAGCACTGGCCCTAGCCACCACCCAGTCAGACAAAAATCATCAATACTGACTACAGAAGCGCTCCCTCCTGTATATTATTGCTCTGAAGTAAGAATATTAAAACATTACATCCAACAACCCTTCAATCAATAATACAAAACTAAATCTGTAATGCATTTGGCTAATGAGCGTGATGCTACGAGAAAATATATATATTTTGTAAAAAGTAATCACTGTGGTTTGACATATTTACTGAAATTAAAAAAATAATATCTTTTTATAAAACCACAGATATAATGTTATTTTTTTATGACCAACCGGTTTCACTTAGCCTAATATTGGGTATATTTCCTGTAAATTCGTAAAATTTCTCATCATTCTTTTATCACCTTCTCAATGGACGTTTTGCCTCTTTCTTTTTCTCTGTTCCTTTTTTATAAATTAAATGTTATTCTTTTGTTTTCTCAATGTTCTCTTATATTATTTTATTTATTTTATTTTATGTTATGTTCTCCCTCTGTGTATATATAACCGCACACTATGTATTTTTGTTCAATTTAATTTTGTACCCTGATGATGTGTAGTCTAAGCGAAACCGGTCGGTCATAATCAAAAATTATCATCAAAATTTACATAATATTTGTGGTCTTAAAAGATACGAGGCCTGTTCAAAAGAAAAGGTGAATTTTGTATTTTTGCGGGCTGTGTACATTCGATTATCGATTTTCTGTTGTTGTTATGTTGGTACACATATGTTAATCATATGTTAGCATTATCAACCATTTTGGATTAGTGGTTTGTTTTTGACAACTGGAAAGGTTAGTCACGTTTTTGTGTGTTCTTCGATTTTTTACTTTTGAAAAAAATGGATCAAAGAAAAAAATCCATGATTTGTTTTTCCACAACTCCAGGACGCTCGTCGTCATTAACATCTTCTCGGCTTTCTGTAAAGCGCTTGTACCACTTATAACAATTGGTGAATATACAATTTTGCACGCCCCGGACATTATCTTCAAAACAAAATGCTTAGGTGACATAAAAATATTTATTAGACGATTAGAGACAACAGAAGAGTTGGTATTTATTGTAATAATTTTTTATATTATTTTTTTTCAATGTATACAGAATGAGTTAATGATAAATGAAAGTGAGCCTGATCTATGGCAGTGAGGCATGGAGCTGAAGGAGGAAGGATGAAAGTAGACCGAATTTTGTAGAAATGAGTACCCGTTGGCGAATATGTGGTAAAACTATGTATGACCGTGTTAAAAATATAGATGTCTGGAAAAAATTCAAGGCTGATGTAAGCGTATTGAATAGGATCAAGAAAGGGAAGCTTAGATGGTTTGGGTTTGTACAGCGGATCAACGGAGAAAGAAGTGTGAAAAGAATATATGATTTGAAAGTAAATGGAAGAAGAAGATTGAGACTCCCAAGAAAGAAATGGCACAATCAAGTTATCAAATACTTGAATCAGAGCATATATTAGACGATGTATGAATGTGAATGAAGCAAGGAGTGTGTTCGAAGACAGAGTTGTATGGTGGTTCGTCCTCTCTGCCTACTTCTCTGGGGAAACTGCGTTATTAGCCATTTCAAGCAACGTTTTGATTCTGAATGGTGGTCTTTCACCAGGGCGATACTTAGAGTATCTACCACTCTGGAACGTGCCGCAAATATAAATTTTATATGAATTAAATGTGTTACGACACATATCAATCAATAAAAGTTATTGGCGCACGCCGGGCTTAAACCCGCGACCTTTGGATTCGTAGTCGAGCGTCTTACCACTCTTGAAGGAGAGTTGTTTGGTAGTCCATCCTCTCTGCCTACCCCTGCGAAGAAACGGCGTGATGGTTAGTCAGTTAGTAAGGGTGATTCGTCGCTCAATTAGAATTAGGTTACGGAGTAACCTCAAATCCTAACACATAAGAATCTATTCATTGTAAGATCGTATATAACTAAGTCTGTAGCGCTTTGCGTACAAGAATCGAAAGAGTGGATACAAAGTACGATAATAATAATTCTTCCTTGCATTGTTCCATGTCCATGTTCCATGAGGCGATCACGCATCACGTGGTCGCTCACCAGCGTATAAGATTTAATGCTTCCTTCTGCAATAATGCATGCCGTTAAAACAAACATTTATCGTAGGAAGTGTGACTCTTCTATACTTGCTTGCAAGGAGAACATATCAATGCGTGAAGGTGAGGCGAATTGAATTCAAGTACAGTTCATGTACTTGAATATTTATTTAAAATTTTAATCTACACCGTAATGAGATAGACTTCACTGTTCCGGTAAAATTATTTAAACGAATTTAGATTGGAATTTTAGAGGAGTTGAGTTGAAAAAACGTCAAATATTTAACACTTTTGTAAGTCTGATACTTGGAGTATGAATATATATGGAGAGAGAGCGAAATATTTTTACCCAACCTATACAACTTTGCGATAAATCACTTTCTCTGGGATTTTACGTCGTATACCATGAGAGAGAAAGAGACAAGAAAAATCGTCACATAGTATTGCAACCCTTTCTAAGTATGTCAGAATGTTCTCCGTCTGCGATTTTGAGGTTATTTGCTATATGCGTGTTGATTAAAATACTTGCAGTGGTTTTAAAAATAAATACAAATGTTCAAATAAGACCAAACAAAGATTATAAAAAATCACTTTTCAGAGGTCTTCAACAGTTTTAAATATTTTTGATCGAACTTTCGAATTTTCACATTTTAAATGATATAAAAACATAAAATCAACAAAAAGCTTGCATCGTTATTTAGGCACACCTTCTGTTATTAGTGTTTGTGTGATATTTTGACTTTATAAATCATTTGAATGATGTATTGATATTGTTTTGTTTAATGTGTTCAAATATGTTTATTAAAAATGTCCGAATCCCATGTGGACGGTAACTAATAGGTTATGCAAAATCCTGTAATATATCTTTGTCTCTTTCAATCGACTCAGTATAAATTCAACCGTCTTGACTACACTGTTTCGCATAGGTACCTCTCCATATTTATTCTCACCCCAAGTTCTGATACTTATAATTTATTAAAACAGTAATTTTGCATTTTTTAAATCTTAAACCATTCAATAATTATAAAAAAAACAAGTTGAATGTACAAATAGCGTCACCAAGTTGAAACAGTAAGCTTAAAAAAAAATTAAAAAATACAAAGCTTGCGGTGCCTTATACATAATGTTATTTTATCGTTTTCTCATTGTTCTGTTATTTTATGTTGCATTTTGTTTTCCCCTCTGGATGTATATAAATAACCGAACACTTTGTATTTTTTTATTCAGTTTATTTTTTTACCGTGACCCTGATAATGCTTGGGCTAATAGAAACCGGTCAGTCATAAAAATTAAAACAATATTCGTGGTCTTATACAAAGTTATTTAAAAAATATATTAAGTATGCATAAATGAAACAACACTTTGTCCCAGAGACGAGTATTTTTTGACGTATTTTGTAATAATTTTCGTAAAAAGTCATCGAACGTAAATAAAAAAAAATGATTAAATAAGTAATGACAATAACTGACAGTTGAATCTTTTAAAAAAATATTGTTTCTTATTTTTATTGTCCTAACGTTATTCTGGCTTGGCACAAAATAACAGAATCGACTGTATTTAAAAAAGCTTTGTGTTTTTGAAATGTTTTCTCGAGCTTTTAAAAATATATTTTTTGGTTCTACTAAACATAAAATCAATAATTTAGGTACAAAGAAAACTGAGTACCTCCAAACTATTTTCTTTATATAACAGATTGAAATAAATAACTTGTGAATAAAGTCGAATACAAAGAACACAAAAACATTAATCAAGCCGAACATTTTATTTGTATGCTCATTTGTGTACATTGTATATGTAGGTATATATCCTTTTCTTTGATTCTATTGCAAAGTACTTCCGTTCCGACAAACCCATAAATTTTTGAGAAAAATATATCCGCTAAAATAAAACTTTATTCCAAAAGCTTGCAGAGCTTTGGTGAAATAGTTGTGTGTTTCAAAGAGTGGTGGCCAAGTTATGTTGTTTTATTTATTTAGTTGCTTGCACGATTATTTAGGTTACAACAACTGCAAATAGTTAGTGAATCAGTATTTGAAAATTATTGTTGGTGACGCTATTGGCATTACTCTATTAATTTCGTTTTCGTAGATTTCAAAATAATTTGTGAATAGGGCTGCAGTTTACAGGATTAAGTTTACCCTGATTATGTATTTATTTAATCATAAACACTCTTATGGGCTCTGACATAAGTATGCAATACAGTATATAAAATAATAGTAACATAAAAAGACTTCTTTTTTTTTTAAAGTGAACACCGCACAAGAGTCGCAACCAGTGGCGGCTCGTGACTTTTTTAGTGTGCTAGAGTGGTAAGATTGAAAAAAAACGTCATCATTGATGTTATTGTAGCCGAAAACATTTTTTTTTTTTCGAAATTTCAACTTTTTGTATGAAGATTTTTCAGAAAACCGTGCAGTGCACCACCAAAACTGAAAAATCCTGAAAATCTTCATACAAAAAATAAAATCTTGTAAAAAAATAAAAATCATTTTCGACTACAACAACACTAACAATGTCGTATTTTGCAATCTCAGCACTCTAGCACACTAAAAACTCACGAGCCGCCACTGGTCGCAACTGCTCCCAAGCGTCAGTGAGACTATGGCATCCCCAATTAGGGTATGTTTTGAGGCTTAAGGTAGTGGGGAGGGGAATGAGATAGGGGAAGAGAAAGGTTAGTAAGTACCTGGCTGTTCAGATCTGTTCACCAACCACGGAATGGTGGTCTTTTACCAGGGCGATACTAATAGTATCTAGGAGTAAATGATTAGCATCCAAAAACGTAAGTTAGTTAGAATAAATATTATAATGCAATAAATTAACATTAATATTTTTGAAAGAGGTATTATAGCCTTCTTGTAACTATATTTAGTACAGTTGAATATATCTACTATTTCTGCGAAATAATTACCCACTGTATGCAATCTAGGTACAAGCGAGTATCTAAATGACTCAGTCCTGATATTATTGTTACATTTTAAAAGAATTTCGGATCGAGTGGTTCTGTTAGGTACATGGAAGGTGATTAAAGCTAAGTAAATCAAGGCTGTCTATAATACCATTACAATTTTGAAAATAAAAATCAAATCAGAAACAAGCCTCATATCATACATATCACATATTTGATGTTTATATTATGTTATATGGTTAAATACTACAATGAAATTTGTGACTACGTTTTTTAAAGAAGAAGGTGTTTAATTTCAATTATTTATCAATTTGTTGGCTGTGCAATAAAACGTTTTGTTTAATAACTTCCTCTTAAGTTGAATAAAACTTTTTAAAAATATATCTTTAGATTCTTTAGCAACTAAATAAATAAATTTGTTTCTAATGAAATGAAAAAATAACTTAGTTTGACAACAGATTTAATTATTTTTTTCATGACCGACCGGTTTCGCTTAGCCCAAGCATCAACAGAGTACAACATTAAACTTAACAAAAAGTACAAAGTATGCGGTTTTTTTCACATACAGAGGGAGAACACAATATAAAATAAAATAAGAGAACAGTGAGAAAATAAAATAATAATTATAACGAAGAAACATAGAGAAAGAGATAGATAGTATGAATGTTATATTATTCGTCTTAATATTTTATTATACTATTCATAATATCTGTCTCTTTCTCTCTGTTTCTTTGTTTTAATTCAAATGTAATTATTTAGTTCTCTCACTGTTCTATTTTTTTATTGTGTTCTCCCTCTGTATGTATACATAACCGCACACTTTATATTTTTTGTTAAGTTTATTTTTTTACCCTGATGATGCTTAGGCTGAGCGAAACCGGTCGTCATAAAAGTTAAAATAAAATCTGTGGTCTTATACAAAGTACTTTTTTTAAATTATCAGAATAAGCAAACACTTTGTGGATTGACATAATTAATTAAATAAAAAAGCACACGTTGTTTAAATCCACTTTATTTTTTTTTTTTATCGGGACTTAAAAATACTAAATTATACTGTAGTATATTTTTCATCCGGGATGAAGATTCACTAGAATCGAAACTAGTGGTCTTATACAAAAATAAAGTGGATTTAAACAACGTGTGTTTTTTATTCAATTACATTTTTTTTAATTTCAAAAAATATGTCAAACCACAAAGTAATTGCCGCCTACGAAAATATTAATTTATTTCTATGCGAGTACCTATTTGATTAGCTTTGTACCAATATTAACCTAGTACTAACGTGCTTGCTTATTTTGCTGTTCAATGCTATTATGATGATCATGTATTCCTTACAAACTTTTGAAAATGCCATAAATATTCTCTATTTGAGAAAAAGCTTCAAGTTTGTTCGGCGGGTGGGTACTATGGTAGATACCTCCATATAAGGCGGAGATATTTGTAGGGGCTTACTCAGAGAGGTCTTTATAATAGCATTTTCTCTTTTATTTGATTTATGCCTTAGTTTGGGCAGAGTTGTCCAGTGCTTTAGAGAAACTATTTTTCAAACTTAATACAGTTTGCGCTATCATTTCTGTTTTGTATGAATATTTATCATGGCATTAGACAAAAAATGGTATTTGCATTTTCATGATATTTAATGGGAATATTTTGGACAATTCTAAAAACTTTTGAAAACACTCGAAACTTTGTGATCGTTCAAATATACAATCGCATTTGAATACAATTTTAGGATTATTCATATGGCCATACCGTAGAAATAAAAGCTAAATATATAAGAGAAAGTGTGAACTTTCTTAGTTTTTTTTTACAGCGTGAATAATTTCAGTTTTTGACGCCCTCCATTCGTGGCGCTCGCCTAGTTCAAAGGTCACGGGTTCAAACCCAGCGTGCGCCAATAACTTTTATTCAATGAGTCTCAACTGCTCCCAACCGTCTGAAGCCAGTGAGACTATGGCATCCCTAATCGGTGTGAAGCTGAAGATAGTGGGAAGGAGAATGAAATGGGGAAGACGAGGGTTAAAAGATACTTGGCTTTTCCGATCTGGTCAATAAACATGGCTAAAGCCATTTCAAGCGACGTTTCGATTCTGAATAATGGTTTTTCACCAGGGCGATACTTAGAGTATCTACCACCCTGGAACGTGCCGCAAATATACTTTATGTGGATCAAATGTGTTATATATATCTTTTATTTTATTATATACGAGGCATATTAATTCAATAAAAGTTATTGGCGCACACCGGGTTTGAACCCGCGATCTTTGGATTCGTAGTCGAGCGTCTTACAATTCGACCATGGAGGCTGTCAAATAAGTTTAAAAAAATCAAAGTCGTTAGTTTTTTAAATAATTATTGTAATTTATTAGCATTATACTGAAAATCACAATTATAAAAAAGACAAGAAAAAAATATCTTTATTTTTTTATTTTAAATAAATAAATCAAAACTATTTTTAAGAAAATTTTCACAGATGATTGAAAAATTGTTTTACTTCCCAATTCATCAAAAATTTCAGCAATTCACTTTCCAATAAAATCAAAATAAACCATCGTCCCATTTATCACAATTATTATTATTATCGCTTGAAATCTTCGCGAGGGATAATTTATACGTCATATCCATCTTAAATCGATTGATCAAGTTAAGATCTATGTATTGTGCCCATCGTGCGAGGAAAAAGCAATAAAAAGTTGTAAAAACAGGAAATATTACGACGAAAAAATTGTCGTAGAAATGGGGAACTCATTCATCAAGTTGCCCCATCATTCTGCGTCTGGCAAATAATATTTTTCCGAAGGAAAACTTGGACTTTTCGGATTTGTGAAAATAAATCCGTATAATGGGGCGAAATTACAACCTTAATAATATATTATGCGAAATATAAGTACCTATTTATTTTGATAAAATAAAAATTTGCGAATATATCGGAGACTATATTGACGGGCCTGAAAGGCGAAATACATGAATGTGATACAGTTCGTATGTTGGATGTTAATATTACCAGAAGGGAATAAAATTCTAATAAATAAACTGCGCTCCATTTGTGGTGTACTTGCCTAGGGTATGTCAGTCTGAGAGTTGGTCTTTATTTTTCCATACATTTGATGCAGAAAATCTGTTTGAATGAAGCGTGAAAAATGACAATCGGTCAGCTTTAAAGCTATGAAATTTTCACAGCTTTTTTCGTTTGGGAAAATTTAACATTTTCCGTAATTACGCTGAAAACACTTCCCTTTTTAAAAAGTGGTTTATCTATAATCGAAGTCAGTGGCGTATACGGAATTTTTGAGCAGAGTAGGCCGTGGAAAAAAAAGCGGGCTTATTGATAATAGTGATAGGTACCAACATATGTCACTGATTGCTATTGGATTTGTTCTGTAATAGCACTACCTACACTAACAAAAACACTAACACAATGAGCCGCTTGAACGCGCGCACAGCTCACAGCATACATATTTAGTGTAGTCTAGTGAAAATATAATAATTTTCTCTGACGTTGGCAGCGTTCGGGCATATGTAGTTACTGCTTTTGACACGTTTTAGTACGACGGTCGGTGAGGACCTCGTAGTCTAGGTATGTTTATATAAAACGTCATTGTACAAATAGCACGTTCATGATTTTAGACAAAAATGGCACAACATCACAAAATATATATAATCATAAAAAATACAATGATGTAAACAGAGTAATCGCGGCCTCCGTGGTCGAGTGGTTAAGCCGCTAGACCATCAATACAAAGGTAGCGGGCTCAAATCCCAGCGTGCGCAAATAAATTGTATTCAACAAATGAATGTTATTTCGCATTTAATTCGAATAAAATAATAAAAAGTATATACTCCGCACGTTCTAGAGTGGTAAATACTATTAGTATCACCCTGGTGAAAGACCACCTTTCAAAATCGAAACGTTACTTTAAATGTATTTAACCGTGTTTTGTGATTAGATCTCAATACCCAGGTACCTACTTTCAAACCTATCTCTTTCCCCTCCACACTACATCAACATCACAACATACCCTAATTAGGGAATGCCACAGTCTTACTAGTTCTAGACGGTTGGAAGCAGTTGGGACTCTTGTGCGGTCTTCATTATAAATATAAATTTAAATAACAACAAAAATAGAATAGAAATAGCCATTTAAATACTGCAACTGTGACTTTTTTTTCCATTCATGGAAAAATCTGAACACAAAATACAATGTATAATAAGTATACACAAGTGCAACGCAATAACAAATAAACAATACAAAATGGCGCCCATCACGTGTCACCTGTCATGTAGCTATCACTGGCAGCAAGGTGCTCCTTTGGCAAAGCGAATCGCAGGGCGACTTGCATATTAACAATGCAATTTGCAAACGCATCACGAATTGATGTGAGAAGTCCCATCAAGGATGTGAATCAGTTATAATCAAGATTGAATAATTGAGGATTTTCGCATAAATGATTAATGCACCGTGCGCGTACCTACCTCAAACGCTTCTGGGCAATGATGACCTCATCGAGGAAATTTTCTAGCCTTTGGCACCTACAACTTGTGCTTGCAAAATTACTTGTTTATTACCTAGAATAATTTTTTAAAAGCTTAGGTTGAGTTTAATGGTGTAGAAAAATTGAAGAATTATTTTGTTTTTAATTGGTGTTGCATCTGAAGTTGCAATAAAACACCGAATGTGTTTTCAGGCTTCAGATGAATTTTGAAAATAGCGTACTGTAAAAACGATAAACTACTACTATTTGATGCAAGTGTCTAATTATAGATGTGAACAGATTAACGATAGAAAAAAATAAAGAAAGCCAATTCACTCACTGATAAATAAGTTTTATAATTGATGTTTCGACGTAGTGGCTCATTGATATCCGACGAAGTTGAAGTTTTAAGTTCTTGAAATCTTCTTAAACAATTGTATTATTGAGAAACACAAATACCCACACTGACATAAGTCTTCTTAATTCACAAAACCACGTTTATTTTTAAATTATTTTGAGAATAACAACAAAACCGACGAACTAGCGAAAAAAACCAACAATTTTTTCACCAAAACATATAGTGTTTTTCGAATGGTGACACCAAACTCTACAAATTGAAATCCGCATTTTTTATTTGTCAATTGGGCTTTCACAACAACTTTTTTTTAACATAGTGTTGTTGAATAAGAAATCGAATGGTGAAATGGCGAGATAGGTAGGAACTAGATGAAAAACCAAACGGTGAGAACCTACCAAATTAAAATTGAAATCCCGCATTTATTTGTTTATCAACGCCCTAGTGGGCTTTCACAACAACTTTGTACAATATATTGATGTTGACAGGTAAAGAATTATGCAATAGTAGATGATACATTACAAAATAAAACAAAAAAATACATGCTTCTTGACAAAATCTAAATAAATTTATATCCAGTGGTAAATACAAAATGCAATTTAAAAATAACAATAATACATATAAAAGCATAGAAGAGAAAAATACATATTCACTATTGTCTGGTAGACTCGTATATTTCAGTGAAGTATTTGTGAAGAGTAGCTATACAACTCCGATCTGAATCTCATGATTGAATACAGAAAAATATCAACAAAACTAAATTCGTTTCCAAGCCTATGTAACCTTTGGACTGGGGAATTCATTGCATAGTTAGTTCTTGATGAATCAACATGAAACAACTCAGAAAGTCTTGTGTCATGATTAAGGTACACGGAGCGTCATCAGCTTATTTAAATCAGGTGCATCCAGTACACCGTTAACCAGTTTGAATAAGAGTACTAGGTCACTCATGGTTCTTCTAATTAATTAAATTCTATATAAGTTAGGTATGTTTATTATTTTCACTAAGCTAGTATAGTCAATTTGTTCAATATGTAATGAGATTTTTTAAATTGATAAACCTAAGAAATTTGTGTTGGACTCTTTCAATTTTCAATTGATGACTTTTATAGTATGGAGACCAGATCGTTGAGTTGTATTCTAAGTTACTTCTTGCTAAGGTAGTGAAAAGAATTTTAAAATAAGAGAGCGATGTGAAGTCTTTTACCGTTCTTAAAACTAATCCCAAACATTATATTTTTTCGTTTTTCAAATGAAACTTTATACAACATTTTACAATAACATTCATATACTCGTACAATTAACTTATAGCATTGAACCTTGCCCGAACCTTTAAAAATGAATTCAGAAATTAAATATTTTGAAAACTATACAAATTAGGATTCTTGAAATAAAATCAACAATCTTCAACGTAAATATGAAACAAAAAATCAAAAACTAAATAGAATAACGGTCGCGACTGAGACATGAACTTGAAACCTCTACTCCATTTGGGAGTAACGTGAGACCTTATTAGAAACCGGCATTTTAATCGTTCTCATACTTTGAAAGTTATTTGTTATTTTCTAAATTCCTTCCGATATAGGCTGCCATCTTTGCTATGGTATACAAAACTCTACCGAGCACAAATTGAATACCTATATGGTGCCTTAATTCAATAACAGTCTCTTAAGACACCATCTAGGTATTCAATATGTGCTCGGGTAGAGCTTTGTATACCATTACAAAGATGGCAGCGGAAGAAATTGAAAATTTCAGGTAATTAATATCAAAATAAAAAGCATAAAGCTCTAAGGTCAAATCTAATTTCCAATAAGGATTATTTTCTTATTTTTTTTCTGCCCACTTTTTTTTATCTAAAGTTCGGTGAAAAACAGTTGTAAATCAAACTTCGTTTAAAACCAGTTTAGTGAGTTCAAAATTAGACGCTTTAAAATTTTTAATTGTGTAGTTTGTAGAAGTACATATTTTATATCGTGAAAATAATAAGAATACTGCTAAAAACGGATATAAAAACTAAGAAATCACGTCTTCTGACGCAAATGGTGGAGGCTATGCATATAAATCAATCCTATTTGAATACGCATCATGCTAATACTATTAATGTTATTATGTTTTGCCTTAGCCGTATTTTATCATCACAAAGTGAAGAACAAAACGCAATCGTTTTGGTTAAACGGTTCATTGTTGCAACGATTCCTTTGAAGATATGGTTGATTTTTTCAGACCATGAATTGAAACGTTTTGGCAATTTATTTGACATACCCCACATAGTGCACCCTGCAAAATTCAATTAGATTTTATGAATAGATGTGGACTGCGAGAATGTGGAGATACAATTTTATAAAATATTTTATTACATTTTTTTAATTTTTTTATGGTTTTAAAGTTTATTTTGTAGAACTCCATTTTAATAAAATTATATTATAAAATTAATTAATTAAATTTTTCCAGAGTTGTAGATACTCTGAGAATCGCCCTGGCGAAAGACCACCATCCACAAACGAAACGTTGCTTGAAATAGATTTAGCCGTGTTTGGTGACCAAATCTGAATAGCTAGGTACTTCCCAACCTTCCTCTTCCCTATCCCCTTTCCCTCCCCACTACCTTCAGCCTCACAACATACTCTATTTGGGGATGCCATAGTCTTACCGGCTCTAGACGGTTGGGAGCAGTTGAGACTCTTGTGCGGTATTCATATAAAAAAAAACATCAAGAAGTCAGTGCAATAAACTTCTAAGCTTTTGGGACCGACGGCACGGGTTTAAACCCGACGAAACCAGATTATTTAAATTGCCTACAATGTTAAGTTTTTAATTTTTTTTCGCATAAAGCAATAACCTTGTAAAACTGACCAACTAACCATCACGCCGTTTTCCGCAGGGGTAGGCAGAGAAGACGGACCGCCATTTAACTCTGTCTTGTACTCCTTGCTTCATTCACATTCATACATACTCTTCTGTTATTCTGACTCTTCACATGACCCGATTAAAAGTATTTGATTTACTTGATCGTGCCATGTCTTTCTCGGGCGTCCTCGGCTTCTTCTTTCCATTCACTTTCGCATAGTATATTCTTTTCACACTCCTTTCTTCGTTCATTCAATCTACGTGCCCAAACCATCTAAGCGTCCCTTTCTTGATCCTGAATGATCTTCAATGAATGAGAAATAAAAATGACTTTGTACAAGACCACAGATATAACGCTAATTTTTATGACCGACCGGTTTCGCTTACCCTAAGCATCATCAAATTTAATTCTATGCCCTGATGATGCTTAGGCTAAATATCTGTGGTCTTAAATAACTTTTTTTTTTTTCATTTCATCGAATTATTAATTCAATTAATTATTACAGTGCAATTGTGTTTTACTCATCTTTATTTCCCTACGGTATTGCCAGTTGCGTTCCTCCTGACACAAGATTGATCAGGAGCTCCAAAACACGGAGAAGAAATGAAGATTGAAGGTGCTAGTATGAGATATGTTGCAAACGAACAAAGCAAAGCTAGATTAAAATCTCTCACAACTTCATTAACAAGACTGGACATTCACAGTCAATCCAAAAGTCAGCTGCTAAAGTGAGAGACAATCCAAAGAAGGTGTAAAAAATTCTGTGAACTTATTACACAAAATACTTATAACGAAATGTGACGTTCGACAAAGTCGCTTTACAAATATTGGATTAATGCTGTATTCGGTTGGGCCATATTCGTTTTAAATTAATTACGAGGTTGTCGAATCGATCTTACCTGTTGCAACCCCAAAAGTGTAGAATGGAAGATTCTTCAAAGGTGTATTTAATGTTATGGAAGAGCGGTTTCTCTTTAAACATTGTTTTTTTTTCAAAGACCACGAATAATTTTGTTATTTTTTGACCGGTTTCGCTTAGCCTAAGCATCACCAGGGTACAAAATAAAACTAAACAGAACATACAAAGTGTGGGTTATATATGAAAGATTAGAATAAATTTTGAAACTGTTGATTCGTGGTGGAACTTCTTTTTAATGATTTTAAAAATACCAAATTTTTAACGTTATTCCACTATTTCTTTTTATTTAAGAGCTGACCGGTTTCACTTTGTGACGGGCATCAGTCTGGACCAATCTGATGATGCTCGTCTTAAGATGAAACCGGTCAGGTCTTAAATAAAAAAAATAGTGGAATAAAGCTTTGAAAAATGTATTTTGAAATCATTAAGATTAGAATAAATAGTCATATTTACATTAACCAGCTAAATTTGTCCAGTAGTCCAACATTAGATATATTTTCTTTAAACTCATGACATTTCTAATTTTCCTATAAAAGCCTTCATAGTTTTGCCTGTTTCATTTTGTTTGATTTGTCTATTTCTTTTATAATTTAATTGCTAATCTATTATTTTCTCACTGTTTTGTTATTTTATTTGTATTTCGTTCTCCCTCTGAATGTATATTTAATCGCATACTTTGTATTTTTTGTTTAGTTTAATTTTGTACCTTGATAATGCTTAGGTCATGTGAAGAGTCAGAATAACAGAAGAGTATGTGTGAGACGATGTATGAATGTAAATTAAGGAAGGAGTGTATGCCAAGACATAGTTATAAGGCGGTCCGTCCTCTCTGCCTGCCCGTGCGGAGAAACAGCGTGATGGTTAGTTAGTTATAATCTTGAGATTACATAGAGTTGTATCTATCCAAGGCAGTGAAGTCAGTTTTTGACTTGTTTTTGATGATTTTAACCTGACTCGGCGCACCTGGGCGTGACTAATACTAAGGCTACGGTATTTATACATCCATTCATATCACACATCGACATAATGTTTTTGTTTATTCGTACAGCCACTTTTTCACAGTATTTTTATCAACAAAAATATAGCATATGACCTAAAAAATCGTTTAGTTGTGTCAAGTTTAGTGGCATAGTAAAGAAAGTGGGCGGAGTCCCGCCGGTGAACCAGGAGCTTAAGATCATTGCGACAGTATATAGAAGCGGTCTATTAAATTCGTTGTCTCTTTCTCTCTCATGGTGTACGACGTAAAAACCCGGAAAAAGTGATTTATCGCAAGTTTGTGTAGGTTGGGTAAAAATAATTAACCCTCCCTCCATATATTGTTACTTCAAGGTTATAATGCTTAGGCTAAGAGAAACCAGTCGGTCATAAAAAATTAAATAATATTCGTGTCTTATACAAATTTATTTTAAAAATCTCTTTAATTATTTTCTACTCGGGTGTCTTATTTCGTTTTATAATTTATATCATACCATCTCAAGATTTTCAGTCTTGGCAATAAGTACCTACGTCTCGAGTTCAAGAACAGGCTCCACCAGCGACCGCCTGAGGAAATCTTGATAGAAATTCCTCTCGAGAGACTCGCGAGGATGCTGTTGCATTTATGTTGTTGGGTGTATATTTTCTGCATGTTACATTCCTGGGCTGAACTAGAGAACGCTTGAAATAAATTGATCATAAATTTTTACAACGATTTCATGTAACGCCTTCAAGTTCTGATGCTTACAGAATTCGATCGAATGGCCTTATTAGTAAACATTCATACTTTCTTCTGGAAAATATTTTTTGGACAATGTTAAAAATCACATACAAGGCACTTAGTATGAAGCATGACTATATACTAAATAGAGACATACATTAACTACTACATAGACTACACCTTAGAGTATATAGAGTAGTATCTATCAGTAAGTCAGTTTTTGACTTGTTTTTAATGATTTTAACCTGACTCGGCGCACCTGGGCGTGGCTAAGACTAGAGGCTACGGTATTTTTACATCTATTCATAATATCGACAAAATGTTTTTGTTTATTCGTATGGCCACTTTTTTCACAGTATTTTTATAAACAAAAATAAAGCATATAACCTAAAAAACCGTTCAGTTGTGTCAAGTTTAGTGGCATAATAAAAAATGTGGGCGGAGTCCCGCGGTGAACCAGGAGCTTAAGATCATTGCGACAGTATATAAAAGCGGTCTATGAAATTTGTTGTCTCTTTCTCTCTCATGGTGTACGAAGCTTGAGATGGGTGGCAAGGATTAATTATTTTTAAAATTAGGTATATTTCCTATACACTGATAAAATGTATCATAATTCTTTAATCACCTTCTCAGTTACCATATCATCTCTTTCAATTTATATTATCTGTCTCTTTCTCCCTGTTATTTTTCAATAATTTAAATATAATTCTATTGTTTTCTCATTGTTCTGTTATTTTATATTATATTTTGTTCTCTCTCTGTATATATATATAAAACGCACATTTTGTACTTTTTGTTAGGTTTAGTTCTGTACCTCGACCATGTTTATGCTGAGCAAAACCAGTCGAGCATAAAAAATAAAATAATATCCGTAGACTTATACAAAGTTTTTTTTTCATCGCTTTAAATATTTTTATTTTTTGGGGTATTTGAAAACAATGCAAGGCTGATGTAAGCGCAATAAATAGGGTAAAGAAAGGAACGCTCAGATGGTTTGGGCATGTAGAGAAAATTAACGAAAAAAAGAGTGTGAAAAGATTATATGACGCGAAAGTTAATTTAAGAAAAAGTCGGGGACGCCTGAGGACGCCTAGGATCAGAGTGAATCAAATACTTGAGTCGAGACATGTGAAGAGTCAGAATAACAGAAGAGCATGTATGAGATATCCATATTTTAAACACGGTTAACTTGTTTTTTTTTTCCACATACGCCTCAGGGATTTTATTTCTACAGCGTTCGGTCTGTTTTCATCCTTCCTCTGCCAGTTCCATGCCTCATAAAGACGAAGTTCATTTAACATTATTTCAGGTTGTGCATGATATTGGGATTAATTTTAAAAAATCCAATAAAAGCCAGAGGTGTTCAAGTTTGGATCTGCGTTCGGAGGGGGCGCTCCACCCGCGGCACAGCGATTCTCTGACAAGACAACATTATTACGGCATAGGTCAGGGATTCCAAACCCGCGGCGCGCCATAATTTATGCTTACCCCTCCCGGCGCATGCGCGTGTGCGCTCGCAATGATTTACGATCCGGGATTAATACATTAACACATATTATACCTACAAATGGACGCAGTTATACAGGAAAGCATCCAACCCCCAAAATATTAAACCGAAAAAAACGCGTTTGAAAATATAACTAACTAAATAACTAAGCATCACGCCGTTTCCCTGCAGGCTTAGGCGAAGAGGACAGACCGCCATACAACACTGTCTTGGCACACACTTCTTGCTTCATTCGCATTCATACATCGTCTCATACATACCTACTCTTTTGTTATTCTGACTCTTCACGTGGCCCGAATCAAGTATTTGAATTACTTGATCGTGCCATGTCTTCTACGGGCGTCCTCGACTTCTTCTTCCATTCACTTTCGCATCATATATTATTTTCACACTCCTTTCTTCGTTTGAAGATAAGACGATACAAAAGCATCAATATGCGTAATCGGCATTTGTGTAGTGAATATCAGTGTTTTTTTCTTTATGAGCATTGTTATGAGTAGGTTATTTATAATATATCAATGTATTTACAAAAAAATAAAAAATAAAATAAAATGATAATTGATACTGCACAAGAGTCCAAACTGCTCCCAACCGTCTAGAGCCAGTGAGACTATGACACCCCCAACTGGGGTATTTTGTGAGGTTGAAGGTAGTGGGGAGGGGAAGGGGATGGGGAAGAGGAAGGTTGGGAAGTACTTGTCTATTCAGATCTGGTCACCAAACACGGCTTAGCCATTTCAAGCAACGTTTCGATTCTGAACGGTGGTCTTTCACCAGGGCAATACTTGCATTATGCGAGTATCTACCACTTTAGAACGTGCCACAAATACACTTTTTAATATTTTATACGAATTAAATGTGTTATGACACATATTGATAAAATAAAATTTATTGGCGCACGCCGGGTTTGCACCCGCGACTTTGGATTCGTAGTCGAGCGTCTAACCATTCGACCATGGAGGTTGTCTGTATTTCCTATGTTATCCTTTATTTTAAACTTTAATTTTAGTCTAATATCTGCAATGTCCGTTAGTAAAAAAGTGTTACCGAAAATCTATTGCATTTGGAGCATGGATGTTTTCAGTAGATATAAATCTCGTATTTATATATAGGAAAACATGTAAAAATCGATTTTGGCAAATTGTGTGTTGGATGTTTTCTGCATAAATACGTGCAAATAATACTCGGATGTAGTTTCTGTATCGATCTGAGGCGCTGTAAATTATTTCGCATCGATTTCAGATTGTACAATCTCACTTATTAAAGTCATACGTTACAACTGCAGATATGTTCATTTGTAGTTCTGCTGTGGTTTGTATAAATGAGGATGGATGTGTTTTTCTTAACTATTTTTTTGGTATTTATTGGTTGATTTAATTTAATTTATTTCGATAAAAGTGATTTAAATCGTGATCATGAAAGACGAAGCGTTGTAATCTTAGAGTAACAATGTATGGAGAGAGAGCTAATTATTTTTACCCAACCTATACAAACTTGCGATAAATTACTTTCTCCGGGTTTTTACTTCGTACACCGTGAGAGAGAAAGAGACAACAAATATAATACACCGCTTCTATGTACTGTCACGCTGATCTTGGGCTCCTGCGTCACCGCAGGACTCTGCCCACATTTTTTTTATTATGCCACTAAACTTGACACAACTAAACGGTTTTTTAGGTTATATGCTATATTTTTGTTGGTAACAGTACTGTGAAAAAGTGGTTTTACGAATAAACAAAAACATTTTGTCGATATGTGCTATGAATGTATAAATACCGTAGCCTTAGTCTTAGCCACGCCCAGGCCCGCCGAGTCCGGTAAAAATCATCAAAAACTGACTACACTGCTTTGGGTAGATACCACTCTACATAGTCTAAGGTTGTCATATTAATAAAATTTCAATTACCAACTAACTAGCCATCACGCCGTTTCCCCGCAGGGGTAGGCAGAGAACGGGCTGCCATAAATTCTGTCTTGGCCCACACTTCTTGCTTCATTCACATTCATACATCGTCTCATACATACTCTTCTGTTATTCTGACTCTTCACATGGCCCGATTCAAGTATTTGAATTACTTGATCGTGCTATGTCTTTCTCGGGCGTCCTCGACTTCTTCATCCATTCACTTTCGCATCATATATTCTTTTTACTTTCTTTTCTTCGTTCATTCGCTCTAAATGCCCAAATCATCTAAGCGTCCCTTTCTTGATCCTATTCATTACGCTCACATCAGCCTTGCATTCTTTCCGGATATCCACATTTTTAATACAATCATTTAAGGTTTTCGTCTCAAGGATCTCATTTCCACAGCATTCAGTCTACTTTTATCCTTCCTTTCTGCCAGTTCCATGCCTCACTGCCATGCATCAGGGTTGGTATAAGCACTCCATTGTGGACTGCTAGCTTAGCGTTTTTTGAAAATTTCTAATTTGCGCTGACATTATTCAGTCCTCCATAAATGGAGTTTCCTGCACTCACCCTTCTTTCAATATCCTAATCAGCCATAGCAGCGAGGCATGGAATATGTAAGAGAGAGGATGAAACTAGACTGAATGCTGAAGAAATGAGATCCCTGAGGCGTATGTGCAGTATAACCATGAATGACCGTGTTAAAAATGTGGATATACGGGAATAATGCAAAACTGATTTAAGCGTAATGAATAGGAATTCAAAAAGGGATGATTAGATGGTTTGGGGAAGAAGAGCGAATGAACGAAGAAAGGAGTGTTAAAAAAATATACGATGCGAAAGTGAATGGAAAAAGAAGTCGGGGACGCCCTAAGAAGACATGGCACGATCAAGTGTTATCAATACTTGAGTCGGGAAAAATACTAAGTCTGCGGTTATATATACACAGAGTACAGACGTTTTGCCTCTTTCATTTCATATTATCTGTCTCTTTATCTCTGTTCCTTTGTTATAATGTAAATGTTATTCTATTTTTTTCTCACTGTTCTCTTATTTTATGTTTTATTGAGTTCTCCCTCTGTATGTTTAAATAACCGCACACTTGGTATTTTTTGTTTAGTTTAATTTTGTACCCTGATGATGCTTGGGCTAAGCAAAACCGGTCGGTCATAATGTTTTAAATTTAATCTGTGTTCTTATACAAAGTGATCATTTAATTTTCATTACATAAATATATCACTAAGCAACTATCTCTATCTGAGGTTTTCCATTGCAAAAAAAGCTTATTTGAACACTGTGCCATTGAGAAATCAAATAAAAGCTTGAAGAGCTTTCGCTTGTCAATAAATAAAACTTAGGGGCTTTGTAGGAGACCGTACAATAAACCTAATAAATATCAATGGTCAAGTAAATAAAGGATCTGAAAAAACACATTAGTGCCTGCCTACTCATAGAAATGCATTATGCAGGAAGGAATCGTTTTCTCCGACCAATAATAGTATCCGTAATCCCGTTTCTCTGCATGCATTATGGTTGCCCAGGAGGTGAAACTATACAACCTTTCACATTATTTAGTGCAGATGACAGGCATGCTTCCTGTGACCTTTTTCAATAATTAAATAAAATGTTTGATCTTTAGTATGATTTTGTGATTTTACCTAGAAGAACTAAAGTAAATTTTTCGTATAAAGCAATCACTTTGTAGTTTGACATATTTAATTTAAAAATAACAAAATAACTTTGTAGAAGATCACAGCTTTAATTTTAATTTTTATGACCGAATGGTTTCGCTTAGCCTAAGCATCGTCAGGGTACAAAATTAAACTAAAACTCAAAAAAAATAAAAAATTATAAAGTTTTTTTACTATTTTTAAAAACGTTTTTAATACATTATAAGTCATGATAAGAAGTGTGAAAAAATTAATTTCGTTTTTATCTTTGAAAAGAAAAACATATTTACTTTAATAAAAATGAAGTAAGAACTTTATATAAGAATACAAAGTTATTATTGAATTTTAATTAAAGTAATTGTGTTTTTCTTTTTAAAGATAAAAAATAATTTTATTTTTTTTCAGTTCTTGTCATGACTTTTAATGTATTGATAACATCTATTTTAAATATTATAAAAAGTTTTGAAAAAGAACAAAAAAATACATAAATTTCCAAATTTTTAATTTTTTTTAAATTTAATGTTTTAAAACCACCAACATGGCCTCTCACGCAATAAATTTAAAGAATGTAAAATGCATCGCTGCACCCGGGAATTTCTTCGTACGTGGGGGTTACTTTTCCTGTAATTTATGATAATCCCCAAGCAATCGTAGGCAGTTCCTTTTTCAAAATGTTGACGTTTAAATCACGTTTTAAAACCCTATCGGCCCAGTATTATATATAAATTACTACCCACATTATATAATCAATAAGGGTAGGAAATTTGTAAGCAAAATATCACAAATAAAAAGCTTGTATAATTTATTTATTTTAGAATTTCGCACATCCTTTCTATCTACAATTTATGTAGAAACGTAATCTCAATTATTTTCAGCACTCCACGAAATTTCATTTAATGAGGTATGGAGCTTTGGAAGATGTTGTACGTATAATAAGTTGATTTTTTCTCCACTTGAATCAGTTCTCCACTTTTGTATTATAATTGTCTAAGAATTTATTATGATATTCTTTAAAAATTACAAATATTATTTGACGGCCTCAATAGTCGAGTGGTAAGACGCTCCCCTACGGATCCGAATGTCGCGAGTTCAAGCCCGGCGTGCGTAAATCACTTTTATTTGATTAATATCGAACGGTCGGTAGCTGAGTGGAAAAACGCGTCAGATTCTCACCCGGGCGTCGTGCATACAATTCCTCTGCTGGCTAAGTCTTCCATCATTGCACAAGCAACATCTTCCGCTTCTTATGATGGCAGTAGGAGTTTTTCAAATATTGTCAGGTTATTCGTAATTAGTCTTTCTTTTTGAAAATAAAATCAATATATATATATATATATATATATATGTTTCATAAAACATTTCAATCATATAAAATGATATATTGTTTATTTGTGGCACGTTCCAGTCTGGTAAATACTCGTATGATCCAAGTATCGCCCTGGTGAAAGACCACTATTCAGAATCGAAATGTTGCTTAAAAATGGCTTCAGCCGTGTTTGGTGACCAGATCTGAATATCCAGCTACTTTTCAACCTTTCTCTTCCCCATTTCCTTCTCCTTTCCACTACCTTCAGCCTCACAACATACCCCGATCGGAGATGACATAGCCTCACTGGCTCTAGACGGTTGGGAGCAGTTGGGACTCTTGTGCGGTATTCACTACAAAACAAATATATATATTTATATTACACAGTAACTATCTAACTAAACTAAATAACTATCACGCCGTTTCTCCGCAGGGGTAGGCAGAGAGGACGGACCACCATTAAATTCTGTCTTGGCGCACACTCCTTGCTTTATTCATATTCAAATATCGTCTCGTACATTCTGTTATTCTGACTCTTCACGTGACCCGATTCAAGTATTTTATTCTCTTGATCGTGGCATGTCTTCCTCGGGCATCTTTGACTTCTTATTCAATTTGCTTTGGCATCGTATAGTCTATTCATAGTCCTTTCTTCGTTCATTCGCTCTACATGCCCAAACCACCTTAGTGTCATATTCTTGATCCTATTCACTGCGTTATTTAACAAAAACTTGAAATAAATGTTTTTTAATAGTTAAAAAGATTGGTTAGCTTCCTGGTAACTAAATCTTTCCTAACCTAGAGTAAGTTTATTTGTAGTTCCATGCTGGTAACTGATTCAAGTATTAAGAAAGCACCTCATAGATGTAACCCTCTGTTAAATGCGTTGATGTAGCGTACATATGCTCCAAAAAGTAGCAATATTAATCTCACTTCCTATAATATATATGTAAATTTACAGAGAGGTAGGTACTGCCGATGAAAATAAAGCAATTATTTCATATTAGGAAGTCCCATTAGTCAAGGCACGCGTGCTTTTATAATTTAGGGGAGAAAGGGATAAATCTCAGATGTTATCAATTATTATTATACGTAGTTTATCATTTTTATTAGGTGTACTACTCGGCTATCTATGGTGGCTCAGAGGTTTTGCATTATTCGATCCAAAAGTTTATAAAAAAAGAAAAAAATGTCCAAAGTGAATCGACCCGTATTTATCTACAGCTCAACCTATAATAATATAGTACTACCTGTAATTGAAAGACGGCTTATTTATAAAATGTTAAAACTATTATCCAAAAAGGCTGTACTTTAAAAGTTAATTGTTTTTTTTTTAATTTTCATTAAATAACAAAATATTTACATGAAAGCATTAAACAAAATATATCATGTATAATCGGCGTGTAAATATCTTTAATTTATTAATGTATTTACAACATGTTTGGTGTATGCAATAAAGCTTTTGAATTATTTAGTTACTTACGACAATGTTTATTTATCTAACTGAAACTCGGTGCATGCAACAACACGATTGTGATACGATGGTCGAACAGACGAAAATGTTAAAATGTTAAAGGCAAAGTAATATCACAGAAAGGGTTTAAAGATTTTACGTTGTTTAATTTAATTTTATGTTTTAATTTTAACTATGAAGATGCAAAGAATCATCAACCATAAGTTATTGCAATAAGAAGTTAAATAAATTTGTGAAATTTGAAAATTTTACAATGTTGTGTGGTAAACTTATTTTGTTCTTCAATCTTGATGTTCTTAAAGTAAAATTAAAATATCTCGTGTTATTTAGGTGTAAATAACGGAGTTGTGAAATAAATGATTTTAATGTTGTCATTATAATTTAAAAATATATATGTAGACATGCTTAAAGATATACTTAATGTAAAAAATGAATGTTTTATTAAGACCACCGATATTATTTTAATTTTTATGACCGACCGGTTTCGCTTAGCCTAAACATCATCAGGGTACAAAATTAAACTCAGCAAAAAACACAAAGTGTTCGGTTATATATACATGCAAAGGAAGAACAAATTATAAAATAAAATAACAAAACAATGAGAAAACAAAACAATAAGATTTTAATTACAACGAAGGAACCAAAAGAAAAAGACAGATAATATTAATTAAAAGAGACAAAACGTCTAATGAGAAGGTGATTAAAGAATAATGATGCATTTTATGAGTTCAGGAAATACCCCTAATATTGGACTACTAGAGCATCATTTTATAAGTTCTTGGAAGATCATATTTGTGGAGAATATGAGCACCGGTGGTATTATTGAAGGTATTATTTTATCAAAAGATGATTAGCGAATTCAGAAAAAACTGAATAAATAAATTAATTAATTGCACAACAAATCAAAACGAAGATCGAACATATGTAATTGACTATAGTTTCGAAGAAATCGAATCTGTCCATATTTATAAATCAATAAATCTCTTTGTGGTTTGACATATTCAATAAAATGAACAATAACTATCAGCTTGCTTTTGTTAAAACTTACTTATTGATGAAACTTACTTTTTGATGAAACTTCCTTTTTGATGAAACTTTCTTTTTGATGAAACTTACTTTTTGATGAAACTCACTTTTCGATGAAACTTACTTATTGATGAAACTTACTTTTTGATGAAACTTAGTTTTTGATGAAACTTACTTTTTGATGAAACTTACTTTTTGATGAAACTTACTTTTTGATGAAAACAAGGCTCTGCAAAACCGGTCGGCCATAGAAAATTGAATAAATTGCGTGAGCTTTTAGAAACTGATTGTTTGATTTAACATAGTTTTATAAACGGAGCTAATAATTCATCAATATTACTTTTTTATTTGAAAAATAACGTTAAATTCAAAGAAAAGTCACGATACGTCAAAACAACCTTGAAAAACCACCACGCAATTCTGCAGAAAATTAGCATTACCTTATCTACTCTTTAAAAAAATGTATGTTCTGAACTTAACATCGTTTTTCTTATAATTTGATAAACTGCGTAGTGTTACAAGTTTGATCACAAAGATCTCTACTTAATGAAGCCCACAATAATGAATGTGCTTCCTGATTCCTAGCTAATTATCGATTAGACCATTACAATGCCCCCTTTTAAGATGTACCGGATGCCCCCTGACCCCTGCCCCGGGTATCTCCGGGTATATATCGTAGGCAGGACAGGAGCAGGGATGCTGTATCGGAGGCACAGACGTGTCGTATGGTGGAAAGGAGTGTACCAGCTTAACACAAGATCTGTGGTTCGTGGTAATGTGATGTCATCAATGTGATTCGTTAGTGATTCCTAGTAACGACAATTTTTATGAACTAGAACTGTGCGATTGATATAATGTAATAATTTTCCCTAATCGGAATTATTTTTCAACTGAGCGTTGGCTTTATGCGACAAATCAGGTCTGGTTACAGTTTGTTTAAAATGTGTTCCAAGTTCGAATCTCGGTCACGGCTGTCATTTTTTCTGCTTCATATTTGCGTTGAGAATTATTCATATTATTTGAATAATTAATATTAAAAAATAAGCATAAAAGCTTTAGTCAATTCTAATTTAACATTAATTCTCGACTTTGTAAGAAGTAAAAATCTTCCGTAAAAAAATGAATGGTTTATCCAAGACACCATCTAGGTATATAATATGTGCTCGCGTAGAACTTTAAATTTCATACAAATATGGCAGCCAAATCAGAAGAAAAAAGATATTAATATCTTTCAAATGAAGAATGAGATCGGTAAAGAATGCCGGTTTCTTATAAGGTCTCGGTGGCTCAATTGGCAGAAGCGTTACTCCCGGATAGAGCAAAGGTTTCAAGTTCAAGTCTAGGTTGCGACCGTTATTTAATCTGTTTCATATTTACGTTGAGGATTATTGATATTATTTCAGTAATTAATATGAAATATTTTTACCCAAACTAGTGCACTTTTTGTAAATAAGTGGTTTAGTATACACTATGGAATACATCAATTGAATTGTTTCATTATTAGACTACTTGTAGAGGTTTCAATGCTAAGAAAGGGTTACTTATTGAAACAATTTTTCTATATTATTAAATGTACCGATGAGCGAAAGTTTAAGCCAAATATAGTTTTGATTGGTGAAAACGGCTCTGAAGTTATTTTTTAAGGATACCTTCTGTTGGGTTACAGTTGTTTGAAGATTTTAACCAACTAACACTAATTCAGTTAAAGTATCTAACGACACCAATAGTCAGGGTGAATTGAAAAGATTACTTATTAAAACAATATCAAAATATGAAGAAAAAAATAGGTTGCAACCGAGACTTGAACTCGGAACTTTTAATCTATCTGGGAGTAACATCCCTGCCAATTGAGCTACTTAAACCTTTTTAGAAACCGTCATTTTGAGTATTCATTTGAAAATTATTAATGTTACATTTTATCAATTTATGAAGATACGGGCAGCATTCTTTGTGTTGATATGCTTTATTCGAGCACGAACGTATCCTTATTGAGTGTTTTGGGAAAAAGTAAATAATTGAAATGACATCTATTAGATATCTATTGAAATAAATATTACAGTCAATTTCGAAATAACTAAGCTTTATGATTGATGATTCTTTATGGATTATTGATATATTAGAAAGTGTTTTGAAAATGTTTTTAATTGAAAACATCTACTAGATATCTATTCAAATATCCAAATATCGAAATAACTAATTATTTGATCTTATTCATTACGCTTACATCAGCTGTGCATTTTTTCCGTATATCCACAGTTAAACGGCGCTATACAAATATCCAAATATTAAAATATTATTATTGTAAAGACGGAGATTTTGAAAAAATCTATTACTCTATAAATCTGTAAATCACTGCAGTGAGACTCGAACCCCAAATTATGGTCGTCAAATGCGTTGACCACTCTACGGTGATGGCAATATTTTTTAATACCCTTACCATTATTATAAATGACATTGCCTATGGACTGGTTTCTAACAGTCTTTTAATAGGATGTTTTAATTGAACCTTTTTTTATCTTACGCGTGGATGCTTACCATGATGGTAATAAATAACACTAAATACTGTACCTGTTATAGTTCCGATTAAATAATTACGTTGTACGTTACCAGCAGCCTTGGTCCACGAAGATCAACCCCCTCTAGAAAGAGAGCAACCCTCTTGGTGGGCAGTAAATCAGGCTGTGGCGTGATTCATGCCTCTCCCTGCGCCCCCCTCTCACTCACCCACCTACAGCCTTCCCCGTAGCCAACTGACGCCGTAGAGCCATGCAGAGGGTCTACGCACCTTGGAGGCTCTACGGTGGAGAATTGGAGATGTGTGTGTAGCGGAAAGGAGTACAGTATACTGGGACATTGTTATGGACTTTGAATTTTAATGGGGTGAATCAATATTGGACATTGAATAGATCTTGAAGCTGCCGTCTTCTGAATAAAGACCCCATGGCAAGAAGTTGACTAAACATTTGTTTAAGACATGAGTTAGTATTCTCACTAAATTAATTCTGGTAGGTACGCTCTATCCAAGTTTCAGATCATGAAAATGGTACGAACATGGAAAATCAAAGAGTTGAACATGTTAACTGCAATTTTTTTATAACTGAAATATTTTTTAGTGACAAGAACATGCTATCTACAATAAAAACATTAAAATGCTAAATTTTGAATTAAATTTAGTATGTTAGCAATAACATTCATTAAAAATAGTGGATTTGTGATGTTACGCACATTTTTTTAACAAAACGCAAAAGAATGAATATCTCAGAATTACTCGACAGTTAGTTAACAGGTTCTTGCCGTGGGTTCTTCAGATATTTAAGTTAGATACATCTTTAATTTTGAAACTGTTAATCCGTGGTAAATTCTTATTTTAACGATTTAATAACACCAATTTTTAACTTTATTCCACTATTTTGTATTAAGACCGGACCAGTTTCACCTTAAAGCGGTTATTTTCAGACTGGTGCTAAGTGGAACCGGCCCGGTCTTAATAAAAAAGTGGAATAAATTTAAAATTTAGAGTACGTCGTCAACTAAAATCAATTTTGATGACATATGTAAAAATTCACTTGGATTCAAAATATTTCTTCGAAACTATGAAATCACGCACAAATATATTCACCCTAACCTAACTTAATCTAGCTTCATCATAGTTTCCACACTACTTTTTTATATTAAAAATATGTGGCAAACAGTAAAGTGTTAAGTTACTGTTTTTACATATCAAGTTCAATAAAGCTCCTCATGTGTGACGAAAATGACGCTACTTGTGGAAAAAAATTGCCACAACTTAGAAAACCCAGATTTCACGATGCCAGAGCTCATATTTTGAGAGTTTTAGCTCCTTCAGGGTACAGATTATTTGCTTTATTATAATATAAAGGTACTACCAACCCTAAAATAATTAAAATAAGTTCACACGTTTTTTCAAATATTTCGCTAAAGCTCTCCAAATTAATCATGTACGAGTACGTCTGTGGGAATCTTAAGTTGTTAAAATTTAATTTATCACTGCAAATTAAGCTAATGCATTATGTTATGTTATTAATTTATGTATATAATAACGGACAATTGTCCAATCACAAAAAACACACAACAAGAAGTGGGAAAAAAGAGCAACAGAGAAAGAACAGTGCATATATAAAATTTTAATGAAGCCATGACAAAAATATACATTGAAGAAAACCAAAAAAGTCAAAGCCTAAACAAGGTTTTGGTAGAGTTGTAAAGAATGACAAAAATCATTTAGACTGGTACCAAAAATTTCAAGACCATGGCTTGAGTTAACAAAACTCGACATTCTGGACAGTGGAGAATGATACTCATAATTATAAGAGTTATGATTGAGGAACAGCAATTTACTGTTTTTAAGTCTACGACAAAGAATGTTGAACTGGATGAGTTGCAACTAAGAAGGTGAGTCAATAATACAGTGTTATAAAACAAAGGGATAGCATTTATTATTATCTTCTTAAGCGGTATTGCATGGAGATTAGGGCGAGAAAGAGACGATTATTCACATGATGAAATTGAACAATTATTGAAAATGTCTTCATAAGAAAAGCGCAGGAAAGACTTTAATTTAATTTTCATTTACAAAATTATTAATTCTTTTATTGACTCACCTTCTCTGTTGCAACTTATCCAGTTCAACATTCCTTGCCGTAGACTCAAGAACAATGAATTGGTGTTCTTTAATCATCACAATACTAATTATGGGTATAATTCTCCAATATCCAGAATGTCAAGACTTGTTAACTCAAGCCATGGTCTTGAAAATTTTGGTAGTAGTCTAAATGATTTTCGTCAGTCTTTACGACTCTACCAAAACTTTGACTAGACCATGGCTTGAATGTTCTCTCTTATGTTTATTTGGTCCTATTTTTGTCATCTCTTCATTTATTATTATGTATGTGCTATTCCTTCTCTGTTGCTCTTTTTCCATTTCGTGTTCTATATGTCTTTTTT
The DNA here is from genome assembly GCA_022651775.1 of Drusus annulatus. Taxonomy (NCBI): domain Eukaryota; kingdom Metazoa; phylum Arthropoda; class Insecta; order Trichoptera; family Limnephilidae; genus Drusus; species Drusus annulatus. Next base: position 1,965,929 of record JAGWCC010000006.1, read on the forward strand.
TTATAATCGGACCTTAGTCCGTTAATTTATGAATAAATTTATACACCTATGACTGAAGAGAATAAATCCTCACAAAATAGAAAAATAACTAGATTTCATTAGAACGTAATTCAAAGGGAGCCTCACCCATGAACCATTCATACGAAATCCGCAAGTTATAATGTAACCGCCCGTAGCAATAAAAATTGTCATCAGGATTCTCATATATATCCATTTGCCATAAAAAGATTAATTCTAAGGTCGTGTCCAGGGGTACCTACGTACGTACGAGATACAGAAGGGCGCTCTAAATCACAAGAAAAATTGTTTTGGGAAAACGAATAAACATTTATCAAGGAGATATATTTTGTCTCATGAAAACAAATCTTTCAGCGATGTGAAATCATTATTTTTAGTAGTTTTCTGTGAATGTAATTTAATTTTTTGGAAAAATGGTTATATTTATAGTAAAAATGAAGATATAATTACATGATATTTATTTTTTTTGGTTTGTCAAAAATATTACAAAAAAAATCTTTAATATTAAGGCTTTATTCCATTTTCCCAGTAAAAGTCCTAATTCCACCTTTTCCCTTTCCTTGTTTTTCGAACTGAAATTTAAAAAAATATATATGCTGTGTGCTAATTTTTTATTATAAGTATACATATTTGGAAGTCCGGAAAGAATGCAAGGCGGATGCAAGCGTAGTGAATAGGATTAAGAAAGGGACGCTTAGATGGTTTGGGCATGAAAGAGTATGAACGAAGAAATGATTGTGAATATAATAAATGAAGTAAAAAGTGAACGTAAGAAGAAGTTGGGGACGCCCGAGAAAGGCACGGTCAAGTGAATTAAATACTTGAATCAGGCCATGTCAAGAGTCAGTACAACAGGAAAGTATGCACAAGACGATTTATGAATGTGAATGAATAAAGGAGTGTCTGTGAGTTGTATGGCGGTTCACCCTCTCTGCCTACCCCTGCGGGGAAACGGCTTGATTGTTTGTTAGTTGGTTGTACTGTCCTGAGAAGAATGGAGGGTTATGTCCAAAATACGAGAATTATTATCTCAAATAAAACGGTGTGAGTAAGAAAAGATTAAGAAATAAATTAAAAAAGAATTCTAAGAATTATTTTATTAAAAGCTATTTGTTTTTACAAAAAAAAAATTGTTGGTGCATTGACATCGAAACGGAATTACCAGAAAATTATTTATATGCGACTAATTCTTTCTGGTGTATGAATCTGAATGCTTAGTTAAAAGTTTTTAGCAAAAAATATTGGTTGATTGACATAACATATTGGTGTTATGGTGGTATTAAAAATAAATTATTTCAATTATGAATATTTCATACGTAACGTTATGCTGAAAAAATCACACACATACACATACATATGAAAAGTGCCCCTTTAAACAAAAAATAGAGAAAAATCTAATATATGTTTTTAAAAAACACAATCCACCGGGAAGTATATTTTAATTTGATTAAGGTCGTATAATATTTGCGCTATTTTAAAAATACCGTAGGCGGAAATAATAAATATCTTTCATGCCGGCATTCTTTCACAAACACGGAAAATTCTCGCGGCAAGTCCACCAATCAATTCGGTCTCGAGAAAATTCCGTGAATTATCTCAAATATTCGAAAAAATTCTTCTCATTTAGGTAAGCCGCAATTTATCGGTATTTTATAAGGAATAATTACTACGGCTCGCTCCTGTTGGGAAAAGACGTCACGCACTTAAGAAAATTACCATCATGTTTTTTATCAATCGGTATTTAATGGGGCACGCCAGGGGCGTAGGTCCAGGGGCAGCCGGGACCGGGGGCCGGGCCCCATCCCTTACACCTCGTACCCAGCCCAGTGGCGTAAGGGAATCGGGGGCGCGAACAATATTCCGGGGATTATATTAAACACGGGGTAAACTGACGTGAAAGTATTTCATTACGTGCTTGAGCATAATATGCAGGCTGCTTCAAGGGTTGAGACACGTTCCGAGTTAAATATTTCAGGCATCCTCCGTCCTATAAATAATACTTGGGGGTTGTCTTCCGACCTCCCTTAAGGGGTGGAATTTCTCACTTCTGATCGGTAGGTAATTGCTAAAATGCCGACTACGCCCGTACATCTCTTAATGGATTCATTAAAATAAGATAATCGTCTATGTTTTGCGACAAATCTCTTGTATTACTTAGAACTGATAAAATCAAACCATTATTTAAAACCTCACCCGTGGTGTCAAAAATCCATCACATTTTTTAATCTATCTCACAATTTTCGATAGTTTATCTTACATATATGAATATTTCACTCAGAAAAAAGTTTTTTCCAAGGTTATTGAGCTATGGTGGTTTGCTAGCATTATGTCATTCCACTGAGTCGATGATGAATGTAAGTAAGTCCAAAGTGATGGTGTTTGAAAGAGAGAGTACGAGAACAGCGTGCAATATAGTTGTGAATGATGAATACTTGGAGCAAGTGGATGAGATTGTGTATTTAGGAAGTATGTTTACAAGAGACGGAAAGGCTGATAAGGATATTGAAAGAAGGGTGAATACAGGAAACTCCATTAATGGAGGACTGAACGCTGTTGAGGCAAATAAGAAATTGTCCAAAGAAGCGAAGCTAGCAGTTCACAATTGAGTGCTTATACCAACCCCGATGTATGGCAGTGAGGTATGAAACTGGCAGAGAAAGGATGAAAGTAGACTGAATGCTGTGGAAATGAGATCTTTGAGACGGATGTGCGGTAAAACCATGTATGACCGTATTACAAATGTGGATATCCGGAAAGAATGCAAGGTTGATATTAGCGTAATGGATAGGATCAAGAAAGGAACGCTTAGATGGTTTGGGCATGTAGAGTGAATGAACGAAGAAAGGAGTGTGAAAAGAATATATGATGCGAAAGTTAATGGAAGAAAGAAGTCGAGGACGCCCGAGAAAGACATGGCACGATCAAGTGAATCAAATACTTGAATCGGGTCATGTGAAGAGTCAGAATAACAGAAGAGTATGTATGAGACGATGTATGAAAGTAAATGAAGCAAGAAGTGTGTGCTAAGACAGAGTTGTATGGCGGTCCGTCCTCTCTGCCTACCCCTGCGGGGAAACGGCGTGATGGTTAGTAAGTTAGTTAGTTATGTCATTTCACTAGAATGACCGTGTAAAATAAATTAACTCTTCGAAATACAATTTCAAGATGGAAGTTGACGCTTCTTTAACAATTGTTGAAATTTCTGAAAACCCTATGAATACTCATTGAAATAAAATATTTTATTTTTCTGTTGTTAGTTCTTATTGTTACACTGTTTGCATTTTTAGAATCGTTAACGTATAATACTTGAATATCAATGTTTTTAATTAGCAACTGTACTTAATTTATTTTCCTTTCTTTGCTTTTAAAAAATATTAATACGAGTTCAAACGTTTCATCTTGATTTTTAGACCCTTAGTTTGTAGTAAATTAATCATTTTCAGAATACCAAATTTTAAACTTTATTCTACTATTTTTTACAATTTACTTAAAATTGTACCAGTCTAAAGATGCCTGTCATAAAGTGAAACCGGTCAAGTCTTGAAAAAAAAAATAGTTGATTAAAGTAAAAAAAATGATATTATTATAAAATCATTAAAATGGAATTCCATCACGAATTAACAGTTTCAAAATTAGAAATAATTCTAGTATTATTTTTTCGATCTGTTGATGTATACATGTACTGTTATACCCATATCTAAGCCCTTCCCTCTCGTGATTCATTATAACGATCATTATTTTAGGTAGTATTAACTTGTATACATACTATATTATAATATATTATATTATTTTTCCTTGTTATATTAGCTTAGCTTAGTTAATTTAGTATGAATCGCAGTTGAGGTGAAATATCACAAAGCTGGGATATATAAGTTCATTGTTATTATTATCTTGAATTTGTTGAATAGTACAAAATGAAACATGGCTGGCAAACTTGATAAAAGTAGATTGATATACCCACTTATGTATAAAATTATCAATTTTTTCTCATCAATTATCATTTTTGTTTATAAAATAAATGACTTCATTAGAAAAGCGCAGGAAAGACTTTGATTTAATTTTCATTTACAAAATTTTTAATTGCTTTTTTGACTCACCTTCTCTGTTGCAACTCATCCAGTTCAACATTCTTTGCCGTAGACTCAGAAACAACGAATTGCTGTTCCTCAATCATCACAATACTAATTATGGGTATAATTCTCCAATGTCCTGAATGTCAAGACTTGTTTACTCAAGCCATGGTCTTGAAATTTTTGGTAGCAGTATAAATGATTTTTGTCATTCTTTACGACTCTACTAAAATTTTGACTAGACCATGGCTTGAATGTTCTCTCTTATGTTTATTTTGTCTTATTTTTGTCATCGCTTCATTTATTATTATGTATATGCTATTCCTTCTCTTTTGTTCTTTTTTCCATTTCTTGTTTTATATGTATTTTTTGTAATTGGACTTAGGTCCTTTAATTTATAAATAAATAAACTTGAATTCGTGGTATATGGTGAAAAGAACGTAAACTTTAACGTTATTTGTGTAATTTCGCGAAACCGGAAGAGTATTTTTTTAGCCATCACCGTGCTCGTCCTAGCGATAAACAAAAGCGCGGAAACCACGTGACGGAAACAATATGGCGCCCGATATTCGGTCCATTTAAGACATCCTTATTAACGTCCGCGGATCCCGCGATAATAAACAAAGGTAATAAATTATTTAAACAAACCGGCTAGCATTATCAAGTCGAGCATTCTACGTATTAAACCCAGTTAATAATGGTAACAGTGTTAATAATTTGATAATGATAAATAAACTCATAATTCAGGGGAGCGCTGCGGATGGGGGCCGATGGCACAGTGTACGGTGTACGGTGGCTGTATGAAACATTACACCCAGGTTTCTATTAACGCCACGTCATAATTTTAACGGCGTAGTCGCGTGATACTGCCTACTCAACTGTAAGCATTCCGCGTGCAGCGGTTGTGAGCATTTTCCGTTCCCGATACAACTCATATTAAATTTAGCACATTCCTCTGAATAATTGAAACGAAAGCTAGCCGTTTCCCCTTTTGAAACTGTTGATTCAAAGTGGAATCCCATTTTCATGTTTCATCAACATTATAAAGCTGCATCCACATATCGTCACCGGAAAGGCGAAAGGGCTGAAGCGCCATTTTGGGAAGTTAACACCAGAGCACTTTAATTTTATTTTTGATTTACAATAAAATTCATAAGTCTTCAGTACCTGGTTGGATTTAAAAAAAAAAGTTTACTCAGGTAATTCAATGCTCTCACTCTCTCTCTCTAAAAACTCAAAAAAATTCCAAGCTTGTATCACTTGAGTCAAGCCTTCTCCCAAGTGGTAAATATATTTCAGATGGCTGAAGGGTCACAATAGTCCTAAGAATCAAACAAGAGGCAGAGCATCCGATGCAGAAAAAAAACTGATCAAAACTGCATATTATGTAACTCTCTTTTGACCAAAGTGTCGCTTAAGCCCTTTTGCATTTCCAGCGACGATATTGTCAAACTAATAAAGTGGGTATTAAAATAGCATTGTCTGTGACAGTGTGACAGCCTTCAGCGCATGCGCAGTTCTATCTCCCGTCTCTTTATCACACACCTCACCCATTTTTACCGAAACTTAAAGGAATAGCGGAAACAGATCAGGGAGAAGGTAGAAGAGTAAAAAATTCATCTATTTGTATTCTTTTCAAATAAGAAATGAGTGCGTAGAGATTTTTTTTTTTTTTCAAAACCCCTGTCGCGGTCTTTTCTGCATCCAAATTTCTCCTAAGGTGAAACATAGAAAAAACAAGGAAGAAGCCCGTATTTATTTATTTAGTTATATACGCCCTTATGAACTTTTAAATAACTGTGTAATAAATGATATAAAATAAGTGACATAAAAATAACATTGGAGTAAATGATTAAAACCCAAAAACATAAAGAAGTTAATAGAAAAATTATAATGCAAATAATTAACAGTAATATTTTGAAAGAGGTATGCTATTAAAGCCTTCTGTAACTAGATTCAGTGCAGTTATCTACTATTTCAACGAAAGAATTACCCATTGTATGCAATCTAGGTACAAGCGAGTATCTAAATGACTCAGTCCTGATATTATTGTTACATTTAAAAAGATTTTTGGATCAAATGATTATGTAAGTTACAAGGAGGGTAGTTAGGCTAAATAAATCAGGGCTGTCTATAATATTATAAACAATTTTAAAAATAAAAGTCAAATCAGAAACAAGCCTCCTGTCTGAGAGTGATGTTAATTTTAATTATTTCATAAAATAATTATAATTTATGGTTTCAATAGGTAGACCGAGTTTGTAGGTAATGTTTCTAAGAAATTAATGTTGCAATTTTTTAATGGACTAAGAGTGGATTTTAAAGTGAGGGGACCAGACAGAAGAATTATATTCGACTTCGGCAAAAAAATAAAAGTAAATTATCAAGGATATTTACTTAAACTTATTCTATTAGCTAACTAGATTTTTACCTAATTATATTTGTTTACCTATCATGGTTTGCTATTGCTGTGTTAATCTTAAGAAAGGTGTTGAATTTAACAAGGTAAAGTGTCTTATTGCTTATCCTGAAGAGATTTAGTGTCACCCAAAAGCTTTGCACACTTATAAAACACGCAGGTTTTACTCCACTAAAATTTACTATTTAAAAAAACTAGGCTAAGTATCTACCCCTCTGCCTTTATATGGTAAAATCATACTATTCTAAAATTTAAAAAATACGTTTTTTTTAATAAAGTTTGTGATGAGGTCAAGAGCGTTTGGGTTTTAATTCTAATAGCCAATTTATTATGCATTAACAAATATTGTTTGGTTTGTTGAGAAGCCCCCCAACACCGAACGTAGTGTAGGTAGTAACTTCCGTGCAGCCTGTAGGTTCTACGGGGGTACAGGGTGATCATTAAAAACACCACCCCATCAATCACAGCGGAATAAAGGTGGATGCTGTGCTACAAAAGATAACGTATTGTGGTTTTTTCGGGAGCTGCGTGCCGGAGGAAATATTAATGTTAGGAAAAAATGTTTTGTTTATTTTCACGCTGTCTTATAAAATTCTTTAGGAAAACCTTCAACAACAACAAAACAAATTTGTTTGTATATTTTTTTGGAGAAGTTGATTTTTATGAATTATTCCGTTTTTCATTAATATTTCGCTTGTGAAAAATGCCTTTGAGTTCTTCCGTCATATTTAGGTAAAAGTGCTTTTTTATGGTCATCGAAATATATGGTAAAATTTGTGTTAAGACAACATAACGTATTTTTTTAGTAAAAAAAGCGTATAATCTGTCAATATTCAAAATTATATTTTTCTCCCTTATCTTACTAAAAAAAGTTTAATTTGGAAACAGGAAGATTTTTTCGTCGTTTTATTGTATTTTCGTATGGCTGAATACATTTTCTTTCAAATTAAAATAAATTGTGCGTAAGGTTATCGTGTAAATACAAATAGTAATGTTACTTTGGTTTTTTTTTAAGCCGTACTGACATAAGCAAACCTTAAATATGTATTACTCGACAAGTACCGATTTAAAACAATGCTAAATAAATCTATGGATCGATTATTTTGTTAACACGCGATAACAGTTCAATTAAATATGCTAACCGGTTCTTAAAGTTAAAAACTCCTGAAAAGAAATTGATGAAAATGCAGTGGCTATTGGCTAAGCCATTAAGATTAACCTGCGACGTCTGGGTGAGAACCCAATGCATTCTTCCACTCGGATCTTAACCGGTCATAAGTAACCGATCAACTTATTAACTTAATTTCATTTTTTTTAAGACAGACAAACATTCCCTGGTTACGAATAACCTAACAATATTTTGAATACTCCTACTGCCATCAAAATATGCGTAAAATTTTGCTTGTGCAATGGTGGAGGGCTTAGCCAGGAGAAGAACTGAACCGGTCAATTTTCGCTAAAAACTAAAAATATCGTATCTTTACCAAAATATAAGTAGAAATTCATTACATATTTCAACAACCCCTTCTTTTAACAAAGAAATCCACAAAGAGAATATTCATTCATCTAACCTGTTAGAAGACCGTTTTATAAATTATTTTTAAATGTATGATTATCACGCAGATATAAACCAAGTGGTTTTGGGGGTAGAGGGATGTAACCCTTAGTTGTACGTAATAGGTAAAATGAAAAATAGGGCCCGATATAAAAGATGTTTGGGTCGTGTTCAACAGGGGAAACAAACTACTACCCTTAAATGAGAAGAAGTAGACCTACTTGCAAACTTGTATTGCGTATTAGACGAGTACGGACACCCTTTTTGAAGTACTTAGCTAATCATAGGTACAGGTATTGTTTTGTTTATTTGTGTTTGTATTTTTATATAGATGTATGCAAATTTTATCAGACATCTAGAACAAAAAAATTATACATTTCACAATAGTAGAACGAAGCTCGTAAGGTTACTTTACACGTATATTAAATTAGTAGATATAAATTGAAATCTAAATATTTATAAAAATCATAAATTTTTCTTTACATATTCGGGACACATCCTACGAAAAGTGACAAGATAATTTCAAAAGGTAATTTCGGCCGAGTGAATTTTAATATTATTTACGAACTTATAAATTATAACTTACATTGTTGTAAAAATAACTAACCGTCACGCCGTTTCCCCGCAGGAGTAAGCAGAGAGGATGGACCCCTGTAAAACTTTGTCTTGATACACATTCCTTGCTTTATTCATATTCATAGATACTCTTCTGTTATTCTGACTCTTGATATGGCCCGACTCAAGTATTTGATTCAATTGCTTGTGCCATGTCTTAACCGGGTGTTTTCGAGTTTTTTCATTCACTTTCGCGTCATATATTCTTTTCACACATCTTTCTTCGTTGATTTGCTCTACATGCCCAAATATCCAAGCGTTCCTTTCTTAATCATATTTATTACGCTTACATCGGCCTTGCATTATTTCTGGATATCCAAAATTTTAACGCGGTTATTCATTGTGCACTGCTAGTTTCGCTTCTTTAGACAATTTTTCCTTTGCGCCAACACCGTTCAGTCCTCCATTAATATACTCATTGTCATAAAATGTGTATTGTTCTTTTGTTACTTGTTATTTTTTAACTGTGTGCATTTTTAGAATCGTTTACTTATAGTACTTCAATATTGATATTTTTGAGTACCAACATGTTTACTGTCTTTAGTATAATTTCATTTTCTTTGCTTTAAAATAAATTATAATATTAATTCATACGTTTCATTTGGATTCTTAGACTCTTAGATTCTGGTATATTGTTTTATTTTAATCGGTTGAATACACATCTACTGTTATATCCATATCTGAACCCTTTTCTCTCATGATTTATGATAACGATCATGATTTTAGATAGTTTTAATTTGTATACATATATTTTATTTTTATTTTATATTTGTAAGTTAGTCTTATTAGCTCAATTGATTTGAAATGAAGCGCATTTGAAGTGAAATATCACAAAACTGCACTATATAAGTTTGCTGTTATTATTATGAGTTTGTATATTTAGGAAATATGTTTACAAGGGACGAAAAGGCTGATTAGGATATTGAAAGAAAAGTGAATGCAGGAAACTCCATAAATGGAAGACTGAACGCTGGATCAAGCAAAGGGACGCTTAGATGGTTTGGGCATATAGAGCAAATACACGAAGAAAGAAGTGTGAAAAGAATATATGATACAAAAGGAAATGAAAGAAGAAGTCGAGGACGCTCGAGGAAAACATGGCACGATCAAGTAAATCAAATACTTGAATCGGGTCATGTGAAGAGTCAGAATACCAGAAGAGTATGGATGAGATGATGTATGAATGTGAAAGAAGCAAGGAGTGTGTGTCAAGACAGAGTTGTATGGCAGTCCGTCCTCTCTGCTAACCCCTGCGGGGAAACGGCGTAACGGTTAGTTAGTTAGTTATTATTATTATGAGAAAATAATTAAGTAATGGCTTATGAAATATATCGTTTCATTGGAATCATCATTTAGAGTAGAGCGCATGTATTATTATTCCAATTCCATTTCAGCCGAAGTTATTCAACCCAAAGAGACGCATAAGTTACACCTTCCTCTGCTGTTTGCCTGGTAGCTTTACTCTATCCACCTGTTAGGTCATTAAAATTTCCAGGTGTTGTGTTTTCTATTAAATTAACTTAAAAGCCTCTCTCGAACAAAAGGTTCTGATAAACGCATGATGTATCACCGTTGCGAGGATCTCTTTTTAATTGGATAACTAGCGCCTTAGTTCATAAATTCTTGTGGAATTTACTTCGTTGGCGTAAATTTTGTGTGAAAAATGTGTCAAGTAACCTAAAGGCAATAAAAATCAATATATGTAGCTATTATTTTCTTTAACAGCTGCACAACATTTACTCGAGTTTGTCAAAGAGAAATATCAGTGTTATAACATTTGAACTAACAGCCAGTATTGTAAGTTTAAAAAAATATTAGATAGTTACACTACAAAAAAAATAATTTTTTAGTTTAAATATCAATCGTCAAGAATTAGTAATATATTATCCGAATATTAATATTATTAAAATAGTGGGTAATATTGCAATTTAAGTAAATACCTCAAGCTGGCTTTGAAATATGAAAGTTTTTTTATGAAAATGAGAAAAAATCTTTGTTTAATACAGACAGACACATATTTTCTTTCAAATTTTTTTGACCGACCGGTTTCGCTTACCCTAAGCATTAGAGTACGAAATTTAACTTAAGAAAACATACATGGTGCGCGGTTATATTTACATACGGAGGGAGAACACAATATAAAATAAAATAAGAGAACAGTGAGTAAACAATAGAATAACATTCTAATTATAACAAAGAAACAAAGAGAAAGAGACATATGAAATGAAAGAGGCAAAACGTCAACTGATAATGAGATTAAAGAATAATGAGAAATTTTCAGTCTTTACTTGAATATACATAATATTGAACTACTGGACAAATTCAAGTGATCACTGAAAAAATGACCATTCATTTTAATAGTTTTCTTTATTACTAGTGCTTCTTAAATTATTTAATCTGTTGCCATGACCATTTTTATGAAGAACACACCGGTGCTTTTATTGAAGGTATGATCTTTTTCAATAATATTACCTAACCATTATATAACTCGCTTCCAGAAAAATATAAAAACAGTCAACTCAATAAAAAATACCAAAATAAAGTTTTAAAAGAATAATTTTTAAATTCATTTAAAGACGAAAATACCTAATCTCCAAAACAGTTATTTTCTCCCGGTAGAGTAAAGACATTCTCATTTACTCTTCAAGGTTTTTTTAATTATTTGACAGCCTCCATAATCGAGTAGTAAGACGCTCGACTACGAATCCAAATGTCACGGGTTCAAACCCGCCGTGCGACAAAAACTTTTATTTAATTAATATGTGTCATAAAACATTTAATTCATACAAAAATAATAAAAAAAGTATATTTGCGGCACGTTCCAGAGTGGTAGATACTCTAAGTATCGCCCTGGTGAAAGACCACCATACAGAATCGAAACGTTGCTTGAAATGGTTTTATTGGCCGTGTTTGGTGACCAGATCTGAATAGCCAGGTACTTCCCAACCTTCCTCTTCCCTATCTCCTTCCCCTCCCCACTACCTTCAGCCTTACAACATGCCCTTTTTGGGGATGCCATAGTCTCATTGGCTCTAGACGGTTGGGAGCAGTTGAGACTCTTGTGCGGTATTCATATAAAAAAAAAAAATATAATATATATATATATATATATATATATTTATATATATATATATATATATATATATATATATTAATTACCATTTTTTTTAATACTGTATTTCTTATTATGTTAAATTGTAATACATTGTTTGATTTATTATGATTTATGTTAGTTTGATCATTCTTTATTTTGTATTTTGTTGTAATTCATGTAGTCCTTTAATCTTGTTCCAGAGTGAGTTTTTAGAACTCATCGGGATTGCAATGTATGTTTGCAAGATATTTAATAAAAAAAATTAATAAAAAAAGATGATTGGTGAATTCTGGAAAACCGTGGTTATTTAAACATTCAAGATGTTCTTATTTGATTATCAGTTTTAAACAAACTTTCTTTAATGAAATAATTTAATATAAAAATGAGTAATTTAATTTCAACTCGTCCCAGCACGTAGGAAAAGTGCAGAAAACAACTTTTATGGTGAGGTGCGCTTTTACCAAAAACCTTCGGGCTTTCCATATGAAGTGAGTGCGTAAATCTTTAACAACAATCGTGTGATTATTTGGTGATGAACCTTGATTGTATTCTCAATGCAAGACTAAATCTTCGCACGGAAAAAAACGAAAGTGTTTCTATTGAAGTTTTCCAGTAGGAAGGCTATATTTTTCCCAAATCCACCATACGCAATTCAAATTATCTTGTCTCATGGTATCACGAGGGAAATCTGCCGAATCAGTTAGACACCTTTCTCTTCTTATCTGCCATCCATCTCTATTCCTTTTCACCTTCTACTGTTTCTACTTTGATGAAAAAATTACGGAGGCTAAAGTGACTAACAAACTAACTAACCATCACGCCGTTTCTCGGCAGGGGTATAGGCAAAAGGACGGACCGCCATACAACTCTGTCTTGGGACACACTCCTTTCTTCATTCATATTCATACACCGTATTATAGATACTCTTCTGTTATTCTGACTCTTCACATAACCCGATTCAAGTATTTGATTTACTTGATCATGCCACGTCTTTCTCGGGCGTCCTCAACTTCTTCTTCCATTTAAGTGATATTCCAACTTTAATAGAGAGATCTGAGTCACCAAATTAACTCCAGTAGTATATTTTATAAGTGATTATAATCTAGAAGTAAAACATTTAGACAGATCAACATAGTTCTGAAAAGTAAAGTATTATCTTTATATTAATAATTTAAATAATATCAATAATCTTCAACGTAAATATGAAACAAACAAAAAATAACGGTCGAGACTCGAACTCGGAACCCTTCTCTATCCAGGAGTAACGCTTCTGGGAATTGAGTTTTTGAGACTTTGTAAGAAACCAGCAATTTTAGTCGATCTCGTTCTTTATTTAAAAATTATTAATTTCATTTTTTGAATGAAGAATGGGATTGATTAAAAATACCGGTTTCTTATAAGGTCTCGATGGTTTAATTGGCAGAAGCGTTACTCCTAGATAGAGTGGAGGTATCCATATATTCTTTTCACACTATTTTTTTCGTTCATTCGCTCTACATGCCCAAACCATCTAAGCTTTCCTTTTTTGATCCGAGTTATTACGCTAACATCAGCCTTGCATTCTATCCGGATACCCACATTTTTAACACGGTCATACATGGTTTTACCATTCATACGCCTCAAGGATCTCATTTCCACAGTATTCAATCTATATTCATCCTTACTCTGCCAGTTATATGCGTCACTGCCACTAAATTGGTATAAGCCATAGACATAAAATACAAGACACGTCATATTCATACAAATCTTAGGAAAAATGTAGCAGCATTGTAATACCTCTTGTATTCTGTTGCACCTCCTTATGAAAAGGATAGTCATTCAAAAAATATGTGTGTACGAATGAGATAGATATATGAACGTCCCACGCTACTGTTATAATCGGGTATCGCGCAACTAGCCGTGGTTGTCTTTCACGCACTTATGTATTTCTGCATTCGCTATCTCACACCGTTGTCGAGTTAAAAAACCTTGTGAATAATTATATTTATTGAATTGAAATGATAAGTGATTTGTGGGAAATTATGAATGGAAAGAAACTCCATGAGATATGTTTTTTGCTCCCGAATGATTTTTACACCTCTCAAGGCATTTTTCCTCAGAAAGGAGCCTACGACGACGCGTTTGTGGCAGTTGGTAACAGCTTGTCTGTCGAACGAATGTTTATGTGATACTAAACGCAGTAAATGTCAGGTTTGTCTCGCGGACTCGGCTTTGTGCATTCACGCGCGTTGTCTCAGTAATGTATCTAGATTATTTAATTCATCTAAGGTATAAGCACTTCATTGTGGACTGCTAGCTTCGCTTTTAGCACATTTTTTTTATTTAGGTGAAATATTACAAAACTGCACTGTATAAGTTCATTGTTATTATTATTAGATCTGAATACCCAGATACTCCCAACCTTGATCTTCCTATCCCTGTCTCCCCCCCCCCCCCTACTACCTTCAGCCTGACAATATTCCCCAATTGAGGATGCCAATGACTCTCTGGTTCTAGATTCTTTTGCGGTATTTATTGTAAAACAAATAAAAAAATGTAGCCTTAACTTCATACCACTCTTTTCATAACAATCGGGTCGTCCTCCGCAATTAGTGAGTCGAAGACTTCCACCAAACATATCGATCTTCAAATAATTGAAACCATATTTTACGCGGAGATTCGATAAGCAGGGGCGTATCCGCCGCGCCGTTTCGGGGGCATTCTAATTTATCGCCCCTGCGCGGGCGCCCCCCGCTACCCCACTGTTTGAAACTTTCACCTATCCAGGCAAAAATTTAAATCTCACGCCGGCCCCAAACGTGCCCGAGAGGTTTTCTCTTAGACGAATTCGCAATGTGGGACCGAATTGTAATCTTGTTAATACTCTTTCAAGGTTCACGAAGAATAATGGCACCGTGCAAAAGGAATATTGTAGAATCTATTAACCAACTATTCAGAAACTATATATATTTAGTACGTACAAACTAGAGATGGTCTATATCAGAATTGAGTGTACCTGCGGTTCCAGTTACCGGTGACTGGCGAGGAACCGGTTATTTATCCAGTTCTTTTTGGAACCGGTTGCTGGTGCCAGAAAAGTTCCACGAAGAAGATTTCTTCTAAGAGATTTTTTTTGAAAGTACTAGTCAGTAAGAAATTTGAAAACGAGAAGAACTGGAACCGATTCCTCGCCCAAAAAAACACGAAAAATACGGACAAATGATTTCGATATTTTTATTTGCGAAAATTTGGAACCGGTTCCTCGGATAAATAATATCGACGGTTCCAGTGACTAACTAGGAACCGGTTCTTTTTAACCAGGACAGGAATATCCTTTGTAATATATATTTGTTAAGCTATTGTAGCAGTTTTTTTTAAATATATTTTACTTAAAAATTGGCTACTTGAAAAGTTGAGTTTAAAATTAAATAAGATATTTTTTGCCTAAAATTTTTATATTCAATTTTTTTACCTTGTTAAGGGCTTCATCCTTGGTCGATCAACTTTCTTAGTTATTCAACCCATTGAAAAAACACTCCCATCAAGTTTTGGAAAATAGTCGCTGACGGCACACATTTTCTTATGATTCTTGGAAAATTTCTTCACGCCGAACTTTTACGTTTAAGCACAAGAAAAAATTGCATTAGGCCAGGTTCGGAATACCCACGTGGTAAATGCAAATCACGCATTTAAGCATTAAGTTATTAGCATTTAACTCATCATTCAGAGACTATAAGTTCGTACAAACTTAATGCGTTGAAACGTATGTACTCACATTTTCATATTTTAAAAAATATTTCACGAAATTGCGTAAAGAGTTCAAAGTTCATGATTGTTGGTTAGTAGTCAAGATTACGTAGTGTGTGGATATACATTCATACAAAGAGAGATACAATATAAAAAAATGATTAAGACAACAATGATAAAGCAATATATTACATAAAAAATGGTCATGGCAACAGATTAAATCATTTAGAAGCACTAGTTTTTTTTAAAAGTGATAACCGCACAAGAGTCCCAACTTCTTCTTACCGCCTAGACCCAGTGATACTATGGCATCCCAATCGAGGTATGTTGTGAAGTTTAAGGCAGTGGGAAAGGAAAGAAGGTGGAAAAATGAAGGTTGGGAGTACCTGAATATTCATATCAGGTCACCAAACACGGTTGAAAACATTTTGAGCAACGTTTCGATTGTGGATGGTGGTCTTTCACCAGGGTAATACTTAAGTTGCTGAGTACCTACCACTCCGGATAACAGAGTTGCTCTAATTTGCAAAGCTAGGCTAGCCCGTTAATTATTTGAACTAATAATATATCGGCAAAATCATGATCTACTACTACAAAAAAGTCACAAATTTTTCACAGCCCTCGAAGTATGTGTCTCAACTTTCCTCTTCTCCATCTCCTTCTCTTCCCCACAACCTTCAACCTTACAACATACCCCAATTGGAGATGATATAGTCTCACTGGCTCTAGACGGTTGAGAGCAATTGGGACTCTTATGCGGTATTAACTTAAAAATAATATAAAAAACCTATCATGCACTATTAATAATTGCACTTCACCGGGAATGGAAACCTCATTCTTCTAAATCAAACTTAGGTGTTTACCTGCATCCTTACGGCAGGAAAAAAGTTACAAATATCTGATTTTTTCCGGAAAAACAGGTTATAACTAATTTATAACACTGTTGTTAAATTTTTAAATTATCCAGTGGCGTACCTCCAACGAACCCCCTTCCCGGGCACATCCCCATCCATCTTCCCCCTTCCCCGACGGGGTAGCGGGGTAGCCAATGCGTGAGGCAAATTACCCCGGCGAAAATATTCCCAAATAAATTGCAGGCTTAGCCGGGATCCGTGTGCCCGCATACATAAGGGATGGGCAGGCTCTGTTTGGGAACCGAGCCGAGCTTTTAATGTATTTAAAAAGATATCGCTTGTTTATTTTATTTTAATTTATTTTAGTAACGGTGTTTTCGAATTATTTTTCTATTTGCGAAGATTATCTGCGTATAAAATATGGCTTATGAAACAAAGGTGGCTGCTTAATAAGACACCCACAAACATACCTGCCGAATATTTACACTGAAAATGAATTTAAAAATCATGGCATGGCGCAAGGAAGATATGGCACGATTAAGTGAATCAAATGATTCAGTCTAGTATTGTCAAGAGTAAGAAAAAAACAGAAGAGTATGTATGAGATGATGCTTGAACGTAAACGAAACAAAAATAATGTGTCAAAACAATGTTATGTGGCAGTCTATCCACTCTGCTGGGAGCTGGCAAAAATCCAAGTAAGAAAATGAATTTCATTTTAGAATCAAAATCTTACTTAAAATAGTTAAACGGAGTTATAGTAAGTTGCCTTTTGTGAATAGTCAGGTATTTTTCTAAATTCCTTTTGCCAATTTCTTCTCTCTGCCTACTTGTGTCAGCCTCACAACATTTCTCTGGTAGAATATGCCATAGATCCATGGCTATTAGCAGCTAGTACTATTTTACGATATTACTATCAATTCAAATCCAATATCTTTTAATAATTTTTTTTCTTCTTTAAATATATTAAGTCGTGATGTCTATGATTAAAATAAAAAGGTTATAAATATGATGTACTTTGTTAAATATAATTGTAAAACGGGACATATATGTAACTTAAGAAAAAAAGGGGTTAAGAATAAAAATACATAACTAATAAATAGAACCAGTGAGACTATTGCATCCCCGAATAGAGTATTTTGTGAGGCTGAAGGTAGTTAGGAGGGGAAAGAGTTTGGGAAGAGGAAGGTTGGGAAGTACCTGGCTATTCAGATCTGGTCACCAAACACGGCTAAAGCCATTTCAAGCAACATTTCGATTCTAAATGTTGGTCTTTCACCAACGCGATACTTAGAGTATCTGCCACTCTGGAACGTGCCGCAAATATACTTTTTGTTATTTTTATATGAATTAAATGTGTTATGACACATATTAATTAAATAAAAGTTATTGGCGCACGCCGGGTATGAACCCGCGACCTTCGGATTCGTAATCGAGCGTCTTACCACTCGACCATGGAGGCTGTCAATCAATTTGGCGTATACTGACGGATTGAAGTCTCGTGCACAGTTATAAATTATTGAAATAGTTAGAATAGCAATTAAACACTGCTAGATACTGTTTGAAATGTCCAACCGAACGTCTCTCGGTCATCAATCAGTAATCGCGATACCCTTTGCGCAGACAGCTGTAACATTTCTAAATCTTCATGCAGGACTTTATTATCTTGTTCAGCTGAGATTTTAAGGCCTCAGCAACCAAACGTACGTGCACTCAGTGATCTTCCAACACGATAACATGTTTTTTTTCAGTGATTTCCTTAGTGCTAATCTCAATGGGTTGTCCGGAGTGCAATCCATCGTTTGTGCTCATACGACCACTTTCTAACTCATAAGTTCAGTTATAAACAGTCTTCAAAGCTGGTTCTCATGAACTTTTTACAACTCTTCTTTGACTTCTTCAAGTAAAAATGTTTTGTGACGTGTTATTATGAAATGTTAGTTAGAAAAATGTCTAAAGTTTCCAGTGAATATAATTATTTAGCTTTAATCGTTTAAATTCCATGAAAAATATTCACAAATGTCAGTAAAAGTTGCAGTTTGACAACCAGCAAAGCCATTTTTTAACCGCATAACCTAATATTCTAGTATGCATTGCAAATAGAAATTCAAAGATAACCGTGTAAAAATTGTATTCAATGGAAACCTTAAACATTTTTCTAACTACCCGTATAGAATTAAGAGATAAATAATTTGTAGTTTTCCTGGTACTAGAAAGCCAAAAAGTGTCTATTTTTGGGTGCTGACCATTACAGTCTTTTTTTTTTACTTGTAAAGGTCCTTGAATCGGTCTTCTTCCAATATCTTATTTATTAACATTTAAGCCTTTTTTCTATTAAATTATAAATTTTAATATTTATAGCTTCCTACATTATTTCTATCAGGTGTTAAGGTGCTTTAAATAAAGCATTTTTTAAAACGGTTTTAAATATCATATGCAGAGTGAAAATATTCCATTTCGGTCACACGAAAAACGACATACAAGTTTGTACAAAACAAGTTATAAAAGCACGGTTTTCAAAGATTGCCATATCAGGTGGGCCGGTCTTGAAAGGCAGAACCAATCAGAAGCACCCCCTCCGAAACTACCCCTAACCGGCAGGGCACATTAATCACCCCCGGCAGCCATTCTTTACGGGGGAAGAAATACATTATAAAATATTTTTCATGAGATTTATTCTTCATCTATGTGTGCGGGAGATGCAGCTCTGATATGCGCCGCCGAAATGCAAGCCGTAAATTCAACCACTGCCCGGCAATAAGTCATCCGAATAATGAATAAGGGCGATTTGTTTTGAAGCCTTATAAATAAAAGCCTTTTGTCCGAAGCTCACTATTATCTTTCACTATCACGCCGTGGTCCGTAGCGGCCATTTTATGAGATATTAATTGGTTGTCACGGGGGCGGTCGTAAATCCCGTCTCATTTTGGACTCTTTTGTAATTTACAACGCGGGAATCTGTGACAGTTCACTGAAATTTAAGAATCCTGGTAATATATTAAAACTCACACTTGTGTCCTACCTGCCTAGTCATTTAAAATAACACGAAAATCTTACTACAAACATGGGTAAGTTTTTTATATAATGCAGTATTCTTAAGGTACAAACAATACGAATAACGTAGTAAAATCAAAACAAAAATTAAATAAAAAATCAGCACGAAATTAAAAATGTCAATAGGCTTGTTATTTAACTTGCTTCGGAGTCTACTTGGATATAAAAATAGATAAAAACTTGATTCAAACCTGGTCTAAGAATTCCCCTTCCATCGTATGGTGGAAAGGTTATGGGGAATTGATACGATTCAAAGCTACATTGCCACGAAGTTTGTTAATCGGAGGCCGCTAGATTTACCAAGGGTTTTATTTAAAATAGACATTTGACGTAACTTTATCACTATTCATTGTATCAATTAAACATTTTCTATAATTATTTGCACATGAATAAAAAGATAATTATCAAATTTGGGAATCTCGCAAGAGGGTAACAAAAAACTTCTCGTTTCTTGTTATTATCACCACGTATTACGATAGACCCTTTTCGACACAGCGTGTGACGTGCATTTGCTACAACAATTGACGGGAGATATTGTCGCTGGAAAGACAAAATGACTTAAGCGACACTTTGGCCAAAAAAGAGTTGAAAATGCCTTTTTGATCAGTTTTTTTTGCATCGAATGTTCTGACGACTTGAAAACTTTTTGTGGCCCTTCAGCCATCTAAAATATATATTTACCATTTGAGAGAAGGCTTCGGTTTGGGACTTTTTAAGATTTTTAGCACTTCAGGTAGCTCAGTGAGAGCATTGAGTAATTTTTTTTTTTTAAATCCAATTGGGTTACCGGAGTCAGTTATAAAATAATAAAAAAATAAATGCTCTTTTTTTACAATAACGCCACACAGGAGGCCTCGAGAGAAATTATTTTCATCAGGGCTTATGTCATCTTTGGGGATGCTGTGTAAAGAGTCTTTTTGAGGAAACGAAGGAGTAAACTTGGGTCTTGAAGAGGCCCATGTCGAAGGAGGGAGGAAACACAGAGGCCGGTGTAAACTTCTCAAAAAGGCGCTTCAGCCCTTTTGCCTTTTCGGAGACGATACCATCGTAAGGAGTGATTACCTACAGTTTTTTGATTTATTAATAAATTCACAGTACCCACCTATTTGAAGGCCTCCATGGTCGAGCGGTAAACCCGGCGTGCGCCAACAACTTTTATTTAATTAATATGTGTCTTAATACATTTGATTCAAACACAAACAATAAAAAGTATATTTGCGGCACGTTCCAGAGTGGTAGATACTAATAGTATCGCCTTGGTGAAAGACCACCATTCAGAATCGAAACGTTGCTTGAAATGGTTTTATCCGTGTTTGGTGACCAGATCTGAATAGCCAGATACTTTCCAACTTTCCTCTTCCCAATCTCCTTCCCCTTTTCACCACCTTCAGCCTCACAACATGCCCTATTTGGGGATGCCATAATCTCACTGGCTCTAGACGGTTGGGAGCAGTTGAGACTCTTGTGCAGTATTCGTATAAAAATAAAAATAAATTTGGAAGCTGCCGTAAAGATTATAATTAAGAGTGGTTGTTATTTCTACATAATATAGTATGGAAAACAGTGCGGGAATCGTTCTTTCAACGTACGTATCACGTAGTATTAAATTGGATGATTATTTGGCACTCCATCCCTCTTCTCCCACCGCCCACCGCCACCGAATGAAATAAAGAAAATTGGTTCCAAAATACGAGCGATTTAAACGCAAAAGTTAAAATGCCTTACGAATGGGTTCTCTAAATCAAAGTACTTAACTGCCCAATTTAAAAATCTTTGAACCATCGACTTTGGGTAGGCTTTGCGCCAAATTTACGGGGGGTTTTTTTCCACCCACTATTCTAATTCAAAATTACGAATTCCACCAATTCCACGCCCTGATCAATGGTGAAATATTGCTTCCTGGCGGTGCCGCTTGGACCGGCGAATTTCTATGTGGTCTACGGAATAATTTATACTTACAAATACTCGATCCAAACCATAATGCATACGTTGGGACTGAAGATGTATAGCTTGCTTGGAACTAGCCCAATTGAGATACCACGGAAAGCAATCTATCTCTAAGCATTATTCGATTAAAAGTCATTATTATCCCGCAAAAGTCCAAGCTTTTAGTTTTCATCGCACGTTTTTTGATGGATTTATCTGGTGTAAATAACTCAAAAATCTAGGAAGTCAGCTTTTTACATACATCTACAAACTTATCTGTATAGTCATGTGTCTCGATACAGCAGATATTTTGGATACAAAAAAGGGTAAGGATTTATAATAAAGTTTGTTTGTTGTTTAGTTTTATTTTTTGACAGCTTTTCAAAGGTGTTTTCCCACGGAAACGGCCATTTATTATAATTATAATTATTTATAGTGATTTTTCCACTGACTCGAATCTGCACTGTTGATTCAATTCGAGTAGTAACTAACTAACTAACCATCACGCCGTTTCTCCGCAGGGGTGGGCAGAGAGGACGGACCGCCATATAACTCTTTCTTGGCACACACTCCTTTCTTCATTCACATTCATACATCGTCTCATACATACTCTTCTGTTATTCTGACTCTTCACATGAGCCGATTCAAGTATTTGATTTACTTGATCACGCCATATCTTTCTTGGGCGTCCTCGACTTTGAGTACAACATAAATTAAATTGATATTAATATAAACTAGAATTTAATATTAACTAAGAATGAATAGCTGTTCCTCAATCACCACTATATTAATTAAGGGTATCATTCTCCACTGTCCTGAATGTCGTGACATTTTGACTCAAGCCATGTTCTTGACATTTTTGTTAGCAGTCTAAATGATTTTTGTCATTCTTTACGAATCTACCAAAACTTTGACTTGACCAACTTTGATTTGAATGTACTTTCTTATGTATATTTTGTCCTATTTTGGTCATTGATTCATTCAAAATTATGTATGTGCTGTTATTTCTCTGTTGCTCTTTATTCCCATTTCGTATAATGTATTTTTTTGTACTTGGATATCATGCCGCTAGTTTATAAACAAATTAAGATTTGTACAGCGTCCTTGGGGTAATTTCTCACAAAAAACGGCGCTTTAACTGTAAGCTTAGTGTGATGCAAACTCTCAGTGTTGCCTTATCAATAGACAATCCCTCAGAACGTTGATGCCTTTAGCCATATTTAATGATTAGATCTGAATAGCTAGGTACTTTTCAAATTCACCTTTATCTCTTTCTACTCACTTCAATTTCAGAAAACATCCTCCATAGAGATGCCATAATCTCACTGGCTCCAGACAGTTGACACTTTTGTGTTCGATATCCGCATAAAATATAAATATGTCGTTTTGAAGAATATTGTCGTCAACCCGAAAATACCTCTAGTGTGGTCAACTCTAAAAAAAAATGGTTAAATATGACATTGCGTAGAGTTTCAATTTGTTCTTCAAGTGTCAATGTTGAAAATGGAGAAAATATATTATTGCATCTAAAACTACAAAGCGTATTTTTGATGTCTCGAAAAACAATCTGTAACTCTCAAAAATCAGTTTTTAATTTCCTCCTGAAAAATTTCACACATCACTTTTGACACATTAGAGGTATTTTTGCATTGACTACGATATGTTCAATATGTTTCTGATGTAAAAAAACATCAATTAATGTTATGATAAATTTTCAGTGTTTATTCGGGGTTGGTAAATTTGATTTTAAATGTTATGTTATGATAATTGCTGAAGACAGTAATATTCCTTACAATCACCCTTATAACAGGCTCCCTCGAGAGGGGGGGGGGGTTGAAAGGGGAGGGACGCAGGGCGGGAGCGCGCACAGGGCGAAATGTGGCTTTAAAAATTTGGAACACAATCCGACTATTTGTCTTCCCAACGTCTCATATAAATCAAGGAGTTAAGCAGGCAACAGTGCTTTATGGGGAAGGAAAAAAATACATAAAGAATTTATGCGCCCCTGTACGAAATTTAACACTGGAGCACATTTGTAGCCGCTCAAAAGGTGGGCCGTTTTTGAGATTGGAACGTGCCCACACCCCCTCCCAGACCACCCTCCGCCACCCTCCGCAGAAAGGGGTAGCCGAATTGGAGCAGAATTATGGATAAAATTACGTCGCGTATTTGTATAGTTTTTTCTCATTTTTTCGGCACGCATAAATCACAGCAATATTTCACGTTTTCGGAAGTACAAAAAACAAGCTAGGTACTAGAAAAATTAAAGCAGGTTCTATTCTTGTTTATTTGTATTAAATAAATTGTATACTTCTCTCATTAGATAGGTACTAAATTACTATCAACTACAACTGTCTGCTAAAGCCATGTTAATTCTCAAACGGTGAACTCTGGCGTCATAAAATGTCTTAAAGGTGATAAAACGAGCAATATGACTTTAATATTTTTCTACAGACAAATAGATATTTTAAAGCGCTTTATCTCATTATTTAAAAAAACGCAGAGATCTGAAGAGATGCTTTAAACTAGACACTCTGAATAGAATAACTATCCAAATTTCTTCACCATAGAGTTACCCTTCAAAAGCTTATGGTTCTGGATATAGAGATTATTTTCATTTTTATGTTGAGCTTTTGGACTTTTTTTAGTGCATCGGGAATATTGACGTTTTGATTGGGTTATAATTTGTATTTGTAGTGTACTGTACATACCACGCAACCACGCTGGATTAAAGTTTACTACTGGGTAGCTTTTTTATTATTATAGCAGCCAAAACCGTACGGTAGAATGTATCTGTACCCACTAAGATATCGCAAAAAGCTTTATCTTGTGGTCATTACAGTCCTTTATCTCATTTAAGTTTCGCTGAGCTTTGTTTGTGTTTAGAGAAGAGGGTATTCATTATTAAATATAAGTTAAATAGTGTTAAATTATTCTAAGTTGATTCATTTTGGCTCGGACATAATAATTAATTGCTTTCAATGTATTGTCTATCGGGAGGAAAGTAGCTAGATATTTGATTATACGGTTCGTTAATCCTTTATAGAGCTTTATAGTTTCGCCCACGCGTCATTCAAACTCCATCCATAAATTAATTCCAGCGCTCCAATCCAATGACGCTTCAATAATCGGCATGATAGATCACGCAGCCTTTGATGCATTTGATGACTGACATTATTCAAAACTCACTTTATATCATACTGAAAATAATCGCAGTGCTCAAATCGTCGATAACAAAGTGATTCTTGTTGTAAACATAACATACTAACCACCTACGTAGATAATAGTTTTTCAGTTGTATTATTGCATGTGATAGCCGTAATGCTACTTTTAAAAGCTCCGAAGTTCCTTATACCTAGACTGGAAGTACCATCGTTTTATCGAAAAAATCTAAGACAAAATATGTTTTAGATAAGCTGGAAATAAACCTATAACCTACCGACTCAATATTGCATGCGTAAACTAATTAAATACCTCAGAGCAATAATATATCAGGAGGAATAGCTTTGCGAAACAGTGCAGTCGGAATTGTTGATTTTTTCCTGACTCGGGCGAGGCTAGGGTTTTTATGGACACACTTTTTTACATCCATTCATAGCACATGTTGACATAATGTTTCATTTATTTGTATCACCAATTTTTCACAGTATTGTTATCAACAAAAATGTAGGATATAACCGTTGAGTTGTGCCGCATAACAAAATGTAGTGGGCGGAGTCACCGGAGACGCGGGAGATGGAAAACATGCTTACATACCTAAAAGTGGTGCGATATTAAGTGACAACTTGTCTTGTCTCTTTCTCTCACGGTTTACCCGGAGAAAGTGATTTGTCGTAAATTTGTATAGGTTGGGTAAAAATATTTACTTCTCTCTCCGTATATTACGATAAATTCAGAAAGTTCATTTTTAATTTCGCTCCCATGCCCCCTAAGTCGGAAAAATAAACATCACAATTATTATTTTAAGTTGATAAGTGTGTATATCTGATGGGACCTGCTAGGTAAGTATGTTCCTGTATATTTTCTCTTTAAACTAGGAATTAATATCTAATAATAGAAAATAAGATCTGCACAGCGCCCTTGAGGTCATTTTTCACAAAAACAGCGCTATAAAAGTCGTCCAAATGTTAATATTATTATTAAATATTCTTATTCCAAGTGTGATATAAAGACTGTTATTTGAAAGCCATCATAATATTGCTATATAGCCACTCACGTTATATATATATGAACAACAATAATTTACCAACAAATTTATTCCTACATTATCATTCCCAAAAAACTCCCATATAACAGATGATTGATGATTACGAACTTGATGATCGTACCGTTCCTTTTCTTATAATTTTAACAATTTTCCATAAAGATTGTTTTCTAACGAACAATATTGGTTTTCTCCATTTTTAAATTAGATAATAACTAAATGTGTTATTTACACTTTATAAAAAAAATCATCCCCGCTATATTTAAATAAGTATTCTCAACACCATAATAGTTAAGTATGCATGCAAATAAGTTGATGCTAACCCAAGGAAAGTAGCTTTATTTTCTTCTAATTACGTATCATCTATAACACTAGCACGGGAGTCGAGAAGCTGCAGGAATCCAGCGCTGTGTTTAACCGATAGCCCTAAATTTTAGTATACCTTTTCGCTGATTAATGGAGATTAAGGCCCTTCGGTGACACGGATTCTGGGAGGCCCTAACTCACCCTAAGCGGGACCCGGCAGCCACCTCGACCCTTCCTTCGCCTCCATCTGCCACCTCCTTCCGTGTCCTCCAAGGCGACGTCGCCGATATCAAATGCGTCTTGCCCGAGGCAATATTTCGCCGGAGACGTGACGGCCGCCCCAAATTGCCTGTTTATTTCGGCTTCATATATTACCGACGCATGTATGTGCACACAAAAATACGGAGCCTTCGGAGGCTGCGTTCAAAGGGTTCCTCGCGCAGCGGAACAGATCCTCGCTGTATTGATATTTATGGAGATTGGGGATGCTTGCATGAATCGTAAGACAACGGAAGGCGTATTACCGTATTGGTTTCGAGGAATGACTTGACAAGAATACATTAATACTTCGGTGTACTTTTTGTAAGATTAATTGTTTGTTATTCTTTTTTTGAAACAAAAGTGACCCGAGCGTATTATAACGAGTTGAAATATTATGTTATTGTTGATTCCCAGATTGAAAAACATGGTCTACGCTTTCTTAGAAAGCAACCATGTGTGAACCGTGTCTGTAGGTATCGAAAATGTTTTGTTTCAAGGGGGCAGTATTTTTAATTAAATTTTTATGACCAATATTCCATAAATATCATTTCGAAAAGGTTTTTTAAAAGGAGTGATATTTTATTTTTTACTGTCACCAATTCAAAAAATATTATACATATATATAAACATTTTTGTACCGTATTTTTTTTAATATACTCATGACGACCACCATGGTCGAGTGGTAAGACGCTCGACTTCAAATCCAAAGGTCGCGGGTTCAAACCCAGCTTGCCACGGGATCTGGAAGTTTTTTGCGACTCCTCTGGCTAAATTAAAGGTTAAAAAAATCTTAATCTTCACACATTTCGCTTTAAAGATACGTCACATAAACATGTAAATACATTAAATACACATGTTAGTTTATAAGTTAGTATAATATATGAAGCTAGCAGTCCACAATGGAGTGTTTATATCAACCCTGATGTATGGCAGTAAGGCATGGAACTGGCAGAGGAAGGATGAAAGTAGACTGAATGCCGTAGAAATGAGATCCCTACAGCGTATGTGCAGTAAAACCATGTATGACCGTGACAAAAATGTAATTATCCGGAAAGAATGCAAGGCTGATGTAAGCGTAGTTAATAGAATGATGGTTTGGGCATGTAGAGCGAATGAATAAAGAAAAGAGCGTGAAAATAATATTTGATGCGAAAGTGTATGGAAGAAGAAGTCGGGAAGGCCCGAGGAAGCTATGGCACTATGAAGTGAATCAAATACTTGAGTCGGGCCATGTGAAGAGTCAGAATAATAAAAGAGTTTGTATGAAGCAAGGAGTATGTGCCAAACCAAGTTGTATGGCAGTCCGTCCTCTCTGTTTACCTTTGCGGGGAAACGGCTTGATGGTTTGTTAGTCAGTTAGTAAAGTGTGGGATTGTGAAAGGACATATTTTAGTCTAGCCAATTTACGCAAAGTAATAAAATATTTCAAAAAGCGTAATCATTTTATTGGCCACTTGATTGGTTGATTATGGGAAGATTAATGTGGGAGGTTTACGATCCGCCATACGCTGGAACCGTTGAAAGTGGGAGAGGGAGGGTCGGACAGAAATTTGTTGGAAATAAAGTAGAAAAGCGGGGAATTCTATCTTACGGCGAGAAGAAGGACTAGGAATAAGTTGACAGCGTCGCCTTTTGGAGAGTTATGGCGGCCAAGATAAACGACCCCACCAAAATGAAGTTTCTTCTATCGCGTTCTCCATGGGGTCCAAATATAAAAAATATCACCACCCTGACAGAATATAAAACCACTTCACAAAAAAAACTCAACTATCCATACGAAGATTCGATTACAGCTTACAATCGAATCGAACTTTTTTACGTGCTTGAGTTTTCCTTAAATAAAACATTTTTCTATTTGGGCCTTAAAACCAATTTTTCCATATTCAATTTTGCAATCAAGTCAAATTCTTAATCAAAATGTGCATCAATTTACAAGCTGTACACAAGATTTCATGTAAATACTTGGCACCTTTTGAGGTGTGTGTATAAATTACAACCTCAATCGCAAATAAACCTCGTTTTGTCGGCACGAATTTTCAGACTCATATACACAAGATGAAGTGTGTAGATAAGTTATTAAGGCGTATACAAAAAGGTGTTACGACAAAATGCTTTTGCGATTTTTTTTCGTGTAATTAATACGTTTTTTTTATGTGGTGTCTTAATTTTGCCAGCGGTGTGAGCGTCCTTGGTCCATACTTCATGCCCGTTCTTTCTTTTCGCCGGTACAGTCGGCGCGCATAGTTCCAGGCCATCGATCATTGTAGTTTGGTGCGCGCGGTGCGGCTCGCGTAGTTAGTACGCTGAATGTGCGCCTCCTTTGCCCGGGAACGGAATTTATCTGCAAACGCTCCGGGCAAGGCGGCGAATGGGCCGCAAAAGCTTGTCGAAGGCTGCGTTCCGATTCCTAAAGAATAAATAAAAAAAGCAACAAAAATTAACTATAAATACTATAATTTAAAAATTAAATGATTTTTTTTGAAATCATTGTAAAAACAAAACAAATATTCGATTTATTGAACACAAATACAGTCAAACTTGGTTATAACAGAGCAAAGGGACCAACAAAATTTATTCCTTTCAGCCATTACTCATTATAAACGTAGGTAAAAAAAAAAAATACCTACCTACTAATATGGATATTTACACCAGGGTATGAAAGCTTGCATGTTATAACGCAATATTTTTTTTTATTACGAAAATCATGCTTAACCTACAACGAAATAATTTAATTTATGACTACACTAATAATAATAATAAACTGTACGCACAGTACTGGATAGAAATGTTTCTTAGAGCGACAAATATCGGGGATTATAAACCCTCCTTAACGTGATTTACGAAAAGTCCGCCACCGTGCCGGACGGGCGGCTTACTTTGTCTTGTTTATGACATTATTTGACTGTTTAGAGAATTGGGTTTTTTTCTCATACCCGGGCGCATTGAGTTGACAATATTATTTGGACGTTATATCAGTGAAGCGACCTCGTTATGACCCCACACGAATGTATGGAAATAAGTCCGAACCAACATATCATAAAGTAATTGCTCATTATAGCCTCGCTATTACCGTGATCGTTATAACCAAGTTCGACTGTATAATCTTTATGAAGAGTCATATTATTGATGAATAAATTGTTATGTATATTTCACTTTATTTCAACTGTTTTGTTTCAACCAAGTGAATACAGAATACAAAACTAAATTCAAAAACTCATCTATTCAGAAAATTATATTCATAAATAACAGTATACTGGACGGCCTCTACGGTCAAGTAGTGAGACGCTCGACTACGAATCCAAAGGTCGCGGGCTAAAACCCGGCGTGCACAAATAACGAATCCAAAGGTCGCGGGCTAAAACCCGGCGTGCACAAATAACGAATCCAAAGGTCGCGGGCTAAAACCCGGCGTGCACAAATAAGGTCGCGGGCTAAAACCCGGCGTGCACAAATAACGAATCCAAAGGTCGCGGGCTAAAACCCGGCGTGCACAAATAACGAATCCAAAGGTCGCGGGCTAAAACCCGGCGTGCACAAATAACGAATCCAAAGGTCGCGGGCTAAAACCCGGCGTGCACAAATAATAACGAATCCAAAGGTCGCGGGCTAAAACCCGGCGTGCACAAATAACGAATCCAAAGGTCGCGGGCTAAAACCCGGCGTGCACAAATAACGAATCCAAAGGTCGCGGGCTAAAACCCGGCGTGCACAAATAACGAATCCAAAGGTCGCGGGCTAAAACCCGGCGTGCACAAATAATTTTTATTTAATTGATATGTGCCATAACATATTTCATTGATATAAAATAAAATATAGCATATTTGCGACACGTTCCAGTGTGGTAGATACTATGGGTGTGTCCTGATGAAAGACCACCATTCAGAATTCAAACGTTGCTTGAAATGGCTTTAGACGTATTTGGTGATCGGATATGAATGGGCAGATATTTTTTTCCCCATATCCTTCCTTTCCCCGATACTTTCAACCCAAGAACATACCTCAATCGGGGATGTCATTCTCCCACTGGCTCCCGACAGTTGGAAACAGTTAAAATTATTGTACGGTTTTCATAACAACAACAAAAAATTGCTGATATTTTAAATTCTACGTTTTTTTATCAAAAATATAAAAAATTGATGATTACAAACGTATATTGGCACAAATAAAAAAATGTTCAAAGAAGCGAAGCTAGCAGTCAACAACGGAGTGCTTATACCAACCCTGATCTATGGCAGTGAGGCATGGAACTGGCAGAGGAAGGATGAAAGTAGACTGAATGCTGTGGAAAAGAGATCCTTAAGACGTATGTGCGGTAAAACCATGACCGTGTTAGAAATGTGGATATCCGGAATGAATGAAAGGCTGATGTGAGCGTAATGAATAGGATCAAAAAAGGGACGCTTAGCTGGTTTGGGAATGTAGAGCGAATGAACGAAGAAAGGAGTGTGAAAAGAATATTTGATGCGAAAGTGAATGGAAAAAGAAGTCGAGGACAGCCGAGAAAAATATGGCACGATCAAGTCAATCAAATACTTGAATCGGGTAATGTGAAGAGTCAGAATAACAGAAAAGTATGTATGAAACGATGTATGAACAGCAATTCATTCTTAGTTAATATTCATTTCTAGTTTATATTAATATCAATTTAAATTATGTAGTACTCAAAGTCGAGGACGCCCAAGAAAGATATGGCGTGATCAAGTAAATCAAATACTTGAATCGGCTCATGT
The DNA here is from genome assembly GCA_022651775.1 of Drusus annulatus. Taxonomy (NCBI): domain Eukaryota; kingdom Metazoa; phylum Arthropoda; class Insecta; order Trichoptera; family Limnephilidae; genus Drusus; species Drusus annulatus. The sequence continues at coordinate 1,996,761 of JAGWCC010000006.1, forward strand.
GAAGAATCAGAATAACAGAAGAGTATGTATAAGACGATGTATGGATGTGAATGAAGCAAGGAGTAAGTGCCATTACAGAGTTATATAGCGGTCTGTCCTCTCTGCCTACCCCTGTGGAGAAACGGCGTGATGGTTAGTTAGTTTAGTTTTTAAAAACGTAGTTATAATATGTAATATTCAAGTTTCTTTTAATATTTAAATACGGTAATAAATTACTGAACTCGACGCAAAACTTGTCTTGCCATTTAGCGGGCCCACAGCGATATCTCGCTCAGACTCAGTCTACTAGGACAAGGGGGAGTGGGGTGGTGTAGGGGTGGGTGGGGTGCAGGGTGTTGAAGAGGGGTTGGGTGAACCACCCCCACCCCCCATTCATACCGCGGTGGTAGGGGAGACTTATTGTATTTTTCAAAAAATGTACATTTATACTTATGTGATGTGTGGAATGTTTGGTATTAGAAGGGTGCAAGTCAGATCACTATTGTGTAAATAAAAAAAGAAAGCCGAATTAGTATAGTTGCAAAAATGAAGTTAAAAAATTACAATGTTCAAGTGGTATTTTAATGATTTAAACAATGATAAATATAAATAACTAACCAATTAACCATCACGCCGTTTCCCCATAGGGGTATACAGAGAGGACGGACTGCCATACAAATCCGTCTTTCTACACACTCCTTGCTTCATTCTCCTCCGCACATCGTCTCATACATACTCTTATATACATGGCCTGTTCAAAAGAAAAGGTGAATTGTGAATTTTCGCAGGCTATGTACATTCAACTATCGATTTTTTTTTTGTTATGTTGGCACACATATACTTATCATATGTTAGCATTTTCAGCCATTTTGGATTAGTGGTTTGTTTTTGACAACTGGAAAGGTTAGTCACGTTTTTGTGTGTTCTTCTATTTTTTACTTTTGAAAAAAGAATTAGATCCATGATTTGTTTGAGCATTTGTTTAGCATTATCAGCCATTAATTCAAAATGGCTGATAATGCTAACATATGATAAATATATGTGTGCCAACATAACAAAAAAAATCGTTAGTCGAATGTACACAGCCCGCGAAAATTCGAAATTCACCTTTTCTTTTGAACAGGCCTCGTACATACTCTTATATATTGTCATGGCCCAACATATGTATGTATTTGATTAATTTAATCGCGTCATGTCTTCCTCAGGCGTCCTAAACATCTTCTCCCGTTCACTTTCACGTCACGTATTTTTCTCACACATGCCCAAACCATCTAAGCTTCTGTTTCTTTATCCTATTCATGGCGCTTGTACGAGTCTTACATTCTTTCTGGATATCCACATTTTTAACACAGTCATACATGGTTTTTGGACATACGCCTCAGGAATTTCATTTCTACAGCATTCAGTCTACTTTTATCCTTTGGATAAAGCCTTTTAAAGGTACACTTGTACCATTATAATACTTAGTATTTGGCTTGCACTTGGTGGCACAGCGAAACGGCGAAAGACCACGGGTCCGCAGGACGCGAGTTCGAGTCCTATCTCACCCTTAGCTATCTGGCAGCCAGCTACCCAGCAGCTAGATAGTAGTTGGTAGCTGGTATCGAAGCTGGTAACTGGTGCCAACGCCTTGGGGTAGTTGGGCCGGCGCGGCAGTGGGGGGGGGGGGGGTGGATTTTCAAGCACCCTCGAATACCTTCAACTTTTGTGCACCTTTTGAATAATTAGACAAATAACTTACAATATATCGTGGACATTTTAGTTAAATTCCTCCGTAGTTGAGCAATTGAGATCCTCAAGTTTGACGGCCTCCATGGTCGATTGGTAAGACGCTCGACTGCGAATCCAAAAGTCGCGGGTTCAAACCCGGCGTGCGTCAATAACATTTATGTAATTAATATGTGTCATAACACATTTAATTAATTTAAAAATAATAAAAAGGTATTTTTGCGGCACGTTCCAGAGTGGTAGATATTCCAAGTACCATATCGCCCTGGTGAAAAACCACCATTCAGAATCGAAACGTTGCTTGAAATGGCTTAAATCGTGTTTGGTGATTAGATCTGAATAACCAGGTACTTCCCAACCTTCTTCTTCCCAATCTCCTTCCCTTCCCCACTACCTTCAGCCTCACAACATACCCCATTTGGGGATGCCACAGTCTCACTGGCTCCAGACGGTTGGGAGCAGTTGAGACTCTTGTGCGGTATTCGTATAATTTATTTTTTTAAATTGGATCCATAGGTTGCGAGTTTGAATCCCAGCGTGCCCACAAAATTTGTTTGATTTTATATTTAATTGATCTAAAACAATAAATCATAAATTTTCGATACATTATATAGTGGTAGTATATAGTTCAATACATTATATACTAATTTAAATAAAAAATAATTTTGTTTTAAGCCACTTTATTTATACACATATAACAATTCGACCGGTTTCGGTTAGACTTAACCTTCATCAGGAACGTATAAGTATAATCTAACCAAAACCGGTCGAATTGTTATATGTGTATAAATAAAGTGGCTTAAAACAAAATTATTTTTTATTTAAATTATAATGTCAAGCTACAAAGTGTTTGCTTCCTTCGATAACATTATATACTGGTGAAAATTGACCATTCAAATTCAAAACCTCTGACGTGTTTGGTTATCATATCAAAATAGCCAGGCACTCTCTTACCTTCATCCTCCCTGTCTATTTCTACTCAACCTTACATTACACTCGTATTGGGCATGTCATAGCTCTACTGGCTTCAAACAGCTAGAAACGGTTGGGACTTTTGTGCGGTAATTTCAAAAAAAGTTTTTTTTTTGTTATTTGTAATGCTTTATACCTTTTTCAAAATAAATTACCATTACTTATTTTACTCTCTTGGCTCGTTTTATATTTTTTCTTCTTTTGTCTCCACATTGATACTATTTTTTCTACTTAATAAAAAAAAAAATTTACAGTAAAATAATTGTTACATCTTTAACAAATGTGTTATAGAGTAAACATATATTATAGCTGTTCCGCACCATACAAAAAATAAGTTTCTTCAATTATTGTTTCTATTTATAGTGAAATGCCAAAATCGGTTTTTGCACCATTGAAATCCATATTAAAATCAACCACTGTAATGATTTTATGAACAGTGAAATTCGTCTGTCCGTAAATGGAAAAATATTCCTATTTGGGTCGTAAATAAATATCATTGAAACAGTGTCAACAATGTTTTTCTTCACTCAATAAATCATTAAAAATAATGTAACACAGTGTCAACGATTGATTACGTATTTGATATAATCAATATTCAGATTAGATGTAACTTATAGGTACCTCGTGATCATATTGAAATTGTTGCTTTTGCGATATTTAATTGAGCAGGTTTTTCTCCACCTATATTCTATATCCCCTTCGACCCTCATTTCGTCCCATAACATTACTTAATTGGGGATGCAATCGATCTACTTGATTCGATCTCATATCGTTAACATTAAAAAACCAATATTTATACTACAAACATTTGCTTGAAAAGTCAACACTTAAACATATTGAAAATATTAGTTGTAAGTCATCAGTAATAAATCTTAACTGCATGTTATTAATAGTTGTAAGCTTAAGTGATTAGTCATAGAATAGATAAATTAATTTGTAAAGCGCCCTTGAGGTGATTTTCCTACGGAAACATCGCTATAAAAATTATCCCACTATTATAATTATTATTATACCTTACAGTAGTCAGTAGAAATATATTTAATTGAAGATCTAATTTAGAGAGCTTTTTTAAATTCGTTTTTAAAAAGCTGTTAATTTGTGTGTTTTTAAATCGTTATTTCATCGAATTCTTATGCCAGAAGACTGCTGTATTTTACTTTTTTAAGGACTAGTCTCACACAGTCACAGTGCGAAACCGGTTCGCCAAAATCAAGCCAAACGTTTCCTATTTTTGGCTATAAAAAAAAATATTCCTCAATATTTTTACAAGGATTCTTAGGTTTCTGAATTTTTAACATATTATTTAATTACTTCACAATGTTTTTTATTGCATCTTGATTACTTTACGTTCTTTCCTAATAATAAAAGTCAGAATAATTAATAAAATAAAATAAATAAACTCTTTTGTCAACGTGATGTACGAAGATGAAAAAATTCTTCACGCAGGTCTCGTCTCCACTCCCCACAATATAAGACGCCATCTTGCGACATTACCGCCAAAACACCCAAGGAAATAATAATATAAAATATTATTCCATATAAAGCTTTCGCCCCACAGGAATTTGGGGGCATAAATCAATCTATATCAGTAGTGGAACATACTTGGCATAAAGCTCCCTGCAAACGATGAGAGCATTTTTGCTTCGGGAATTGCATTTGATATGCTATTGATAAGGGATGTGCAATGCAATATTTCAAACGTAAGCAAATTTAAGACGTAAAAAAATTGCTTTACCCAACTGTTTATTTGTAGACTGGGCCGGTTTCAACCTGTTACGGTCATCTTCAGACTGGTACATACGTTACAACGATCACATTTTCGGGTGTCGGGGTGTATAATATTGAGTTTATGTAAATTTTATTTAATAATATTGCTTGATCATGAGTTTACTCACTGTTTGCTTGACAGTTATAAAAACATCTCAGTTACTTATATTGAATTGGAATACTATTTCTGTATATTTCTAAAACGAATTTTTATTTATTAGTTAGTTATAAAAAAAATACATAACGCGAAATGGGAAAAAAGAGCAACAGAGAAAAAAACAGCACATACGTTATATCATAAAGAAGAAATGACCAAAAAAGGACAAAATATACAATAGAAAGAACATTCAAGTCAAAACCAAGGTCAAGTAATATAATGAAGCAGTGATAAAAATAGGATAAATATATATTAGAAAAAACATTCAAGTCAAAGCCAAGGTCAAGTCAATGTTTTGGTAGTCGTAGAGAATGTCAAAAATCATCTGGACTGGTACCAAAAATGTCAAGACCATGGCTTGAGTTAACAAGTTTTGACATTCTGGACAGTGGAGAATAATACCCATAATTAGTAGAGTGATGATTGAGGAACAGCAATACGGCATGGAATTTTGACTGAGAAAGCACTAGATTTTTTTTATAACAAAATTATGTTCACTATAATTTTTTTATTTGGGTACAAATAGCATTACTTATTTTAAATACACGGAATACGAGTATGCGTATACTGTTTTACATATTTATAAGGTAATAGAAATATAAATGATTGAAAATTATTAATTTGGTTATAAATCAAATGCTTTGCACGGCCATGAGAATTTCTAAAAGCAGCCGCATAGACATTGTATTTAAAAGAACCTCATTTTTTATTTTTCTAAAAACTTGCAATTTTTTTTAAATTAATTATTGTACTCTCTAATCAGGTACAATGACAAATATAATGCCTAGTCAGAATGAAAATGATATGTTGATAGAATTCAAATAAAATTATCTTAACATTTTCTGTCCAGAATTCTACAATTCGCGCAAAAAAACATAATCAAACAATGAAAACGTCAAAAGAAGAATTAGGGACTGCGGGGTATAATAAATTATAGACTCCCTACAAGATCTGTACGCAGGGCTGGTAGGTACTATAGGTGGGTACATGCGTAATGAAACTCATACAATATGTTCGACGCTGCGAATATCGCGTGGAAATTGTCTATTGCTGTGGAGGCTATGAAACTTCACTACCCCTGTATTAGGGGTGACCAAATATCTACAAATGTTCATTTTTAGTCTGGCTACTATCAGTCTTAGTGTTATATTGAAGCTTTGGGATAAAAATAAAAGTTCAGCTAACACAATCATGCACTTCAACATATTAATTTATCCCTACTATTTTTTTTTAAGACAGTCAATCTTTCCCGGGTTACGAGTAACCAGAAAATATTTAAGAAATCTCACTTCTTTCACTTTATAATAAGTGTAAAATGTTGCTCGTCCATTGATGGGGGACTTAGCTGGCAGAAAAATTGAACCCACGACGCTTGGGGGGGAATTAGACACATTTATCTACTTGGCTATCAATAGGTCGCTGTGAATTATAAGTCTGGTTATCGTCAACTTTTTTGGTGTTATATTGAAGTTTAACGTGATAAAAATAATAATCCAGCAAATGAAAACATAGAATTCCAAATTAAAATCTTCAATATTAATTTATACTCGTATGTACCTATAGATTAAATTAACAAACAGCTATTTCTATTTCAGAAATTGTCATACCAGAACTGATTGGGTAGGCATATCGGAGCCGGAAAGGCAAAATATCTGAAGCGCCATTTTGGGAAGTTAACACCAAAGCACTCAAAAGTTTTTTTTTGTTTTACAATAAAATTCATAGGTCTTCAGTACCTGGCTAGATTTTGAAAAAAATAAGTAACTCTGGTAAAAATGCTCTCACTGAGTTATTCGAAGCGACAAAAAGCTAAGAAAGTCTCAAACTTGAGTCGCTTGAGTCAAGTCTCACAAATGGTAAATATATTCTAGATGGCTGAAGTCTTCAAAATAAAACGAGAGTCAGAAAATTCGATTCAGAAAAAAAACCGATCAAAACTGCATTCTTAAATCATTTTTGACCAAGGTTTCGCTGGAGCCCTTTTGCCTTTCCAGCGATGATATAATTAGAAAATATTTTAATTTATCAGTTTATTACATTTGTGAAAGGTCAAAGAAGTGTTTATCAAATCAGTTTGTATTATTTTATTGTTTTGTGAATCCAAAGTGATTTATTCGTTGTAAACTATTTATGTTTAGAATGTAATTGTTATTCATTTAAAACCGAGTTAACCCTCCACGATGAAATTCAATAATTGTAAAAATGAAATTCAAACCAAATAGTACAGAAAAAACAGATAGTAAAAAGGGTTATTGGCATGGCCAGGATCTAAACTCGTAACCTTCAGCTCTGCGCCTAGCCGCTAAATTATCGCATCAACCTTTCAACAGCTTTAGTTTAAGCTTCTATGGTGCTGCCGTTAAAAGAGCCATTGTAGCATCTCTTTCCCATAAACGCATGTTAAACAAAATAATAAACAATATTGAAGTAGAAATTAATTATTCTTCTTCTTCTGGTACGCTCTCATATCGGAGGTTGGCTAACATCTGAGCAATCTTCGTCGTACAGGCTGCGACCTCGAACAACTCAAAGGAACTGCACTCGTTCCAGTCATGAAGATTTCAAATCCGGAAAAAAAAATAGAAAGTAAAAAAATAAAATAAAAATGTGAATACCGCACAAGAGTTCCACTGCTTCTAACCGTCTGAAACCAATGGGACCATGGACTCTCTAATTAAAGTATGTCATGAGGTTGAATGTATAAAAGAGGTGATGGAAATGGGGAACACAAAGGTTGAGAAGAACCTGGCTGATTATATCTGGTCCCCAAACACGACTAAAGCCATTTTAAGCAACGTTTTGATTCTAAATTGTTATTTGTCACCAAAGTCATACTAAGAGTATTTACCACTCTGGTCGTTACTATATTCGTGATAATATATAAATATATTACTTTTAGTCGCAATACATACATCTGTATAATGCATCTGACAGTATTAACCCACTCGCCACAAAAGCATCCACGTCCTAGCTCTAAACGAAAGTGCTGCCATCTTTAATACCTAATGAGAACTATTTATTCAGAGAATAATATTTTTTATTAATTGCTAGTTTAATATATAAGCCCAATAGTATGGAATATTTTTTACCACCTCAGAAAGTAGGAATTAACCGCCCCTATTTCAGTACTCCTTGGTGCTGTCGATGGGGTGCGGTACGGGAAGGGGGTGGTTCGCAGGGGGCGAGGAGGAATTGGCACAAGTGGTTAGGGCGCCGGAGGGGAGGGCCGAGGGTGAAATGTGTGCGGAGATAGTGATATGTCCGCTCGAAAGATGCATTGCCACTGCTTACCGAAAATTTCTCGAGTAGATTGGCTAGGAGAGCGGAAAATAAGAGGATTGAACGAGGGGTGGGCGGAGGGGGTTATTAGATAGATTTTTGTGCGTATGAGTGTGTCCGCCGCGATAGATTTGAATCGCATTACGTAAGCCAGCAAGAGGGTTGTAGTTTCTGGCATTGCCGTTACGGCGCTGCTGACGAATTTTTCTTTTCATCAGTATTCTTAGCTGTCATTTCATATTTATCTTTGTACCTGACTGGGTAGGCATATCGTCGCCGAAAAGACGAAAGATCTAAAGCGCCATTTTAGGAAGCTTACACCAAAGCACTTAAGAGTTTTTTTCGTTTTATAATAAAATTCATAGGTCTTCAGCACCTGGTTAGATTTTGAAAAAAACAACAAGTAACTCAGGTAACAACTTGAAGTAACAATATATGGAGGGATAGCTAATTTGTTTTACCCGACCCATCCGAAATTGTAATAAATCACTTTTGCCGAGTTTTTACATCGTACACCATGAGAGAGAAAGAGACAACAAATTTCTTGGACCGCTTCTATATACTGTCGCAATGATCTTAAGCTGGCTATATTCGCTGGTTAACGGCGGGACTCCGCCCACATTTTTTATTATGCCACTAAACTTGACACAACTAAACGGTTTTTTAGGTTAGATGCTATATTTTTGTTGATAAAAATACTGTGAAAAAGTGGTTTTACGATTACACAAAAACATAATGTCGATATGTGATATGAATGGATGTATAAATACCGTAGCCTTAATCTTAGCCACGCCCAGGTGCGCCGAGTCATGTTAAAATCATCAAAAACAAGTCCAAAACTGACTTCACTGCCTTGGCTTGGGCTACCTCTAGTATACTCTAAGGGTAACAATGGTCTTCCTGAATTACTTAAAGGTCTTAAACTTGTGTCGTTTGAGTCAAGTCTTCCGAATGCTAAATATATTCTAGATGGCTGAAGGGCCACAAAAGTCTTCAAAATAAAACGAGAGTCAGAACATTCGATGCAAATAAAAAACCGATCGAAACTGCATGTTTAACTCATTTTTGACCAAAGTGTCGCTTAAGTCCTTTTGCCCTTCCAGCGTTGATGTATTTAGAAAATATTTTAATTTACCACTTTATCATATTTATGTAAGGTCAATTTTTTTTTTAACTGTGATTCCATTTTTTTCATTCTACCTACCTGTTGAATAAAATTCGCAGTGATTGACGTCCGTAAAAATTAAAATATAATATATTTTCGTAGATGCAATCACGTTGTGGTTTGACTTATTTAATGAAAATGAAATAATAACTTTGTATAAGACTACAGATTTTATTTTATTTTTTCGACTGACCGGTTCCGCTTAGCCCGAGCATCACCAGGGTACAAAATTAAACTTAACAATAAATACGAGGCCTGTTCAAAAGAAAAGGTGAATTTTGAATTTTCGCTGGCTGTGTACATTCGATTATCGTTTTTTTGTTGTTTTTATGTTTGTACACATATGTTTATCATATTATAGCATTATCAGCCATTTTGGATTAGTGGTTTGTTTTTGACAACAGGAAAGGTTAGTCACGTTTTTGTGTGTTCTTCGATTGTTTACTTTTGAAAAAAATGGATCAAAGAATAAAATCCATCATTTGTTTTTCCACAACTCCAGGACGTTCATCGTCATTAACATCTTCTTTTTCTTAACGGAGAGGGAGAACACAATAAAAAAATAGAAAAGTAAGATATTAATTACCTAATCATTGATTTTTTTATGAACTGATGGTCCTATTTAGAGATGTAATCTTTGGATTACAAAATATGAGAAGAGCGTTTATTTATTTAACGTCTGTACTAAGAACGATTCTTTGATTTAAAATAATTAAGTGCTAATTTATTATTGAATTATCTACATAGCACTTTTGGAAATAAATCCTTAGAAAAAATATATTCATACTAGGCATTTACCATAGCTACTATTGTGACAAAATATGTTTCCACTTTATGGAAAAGAAAGTATCTACATCATAATTTACTGTTCCCTCTATTTAAAAACTATTGTGAGCCTTCCCAAATAAATTTTAACCACAGGATAAATATATGAAGAAATTAAAAAGATTTCAAATTGATTTGCAATTAATACGAACATGATAGCAAACTCCTGACAGAATTTCGTTTTCAAAATTAATGTTATTTGTTACCTTATGTATTGATTTTCATAGATAAGAGCAAGTAGAGCATAACTAAATATGTATTTACAATTTTACGTATCTTCGTTTATTTTATTTTTTACAGTTATTACCGCACTAGTGCCGTTTAGGTGATATTTCACAAAAATGGCGCCATATAAATTAGCCAAGTATTGAGAGACCCAACTGCTCCCAACTGTCTAAAGCCAGTGAGACTATAGTATCCCCAATCAGGGTGCGTTGTAATGCTGAAGGTAGTAGGGGAAAGAAAGAAGATAGGGAAGAGGTAGGTTGAGAAGTACCTGGCTATTCAGATCTGATCACCAAACACGGTTAGAGCCATTTAAAGCCATGGTGATTTTTTGGTACACAATAACTTCAGAAACAATTAAAGATTCGACAAATAATCCATATCGTCGCCGGAAAGGCAAAAGGGCTGAAGCGCCATTTTGGGAAGTTTACACCAGAGCTCTTTAAAGATTTTTTTGTTTTATAATGAAATTCATAACTATTTGGTTAGATTTTAAATTCGGGTAACTCAATGCTCCCACTGAGTTACCTGAAGCGACGGAAAGCTACAAAAAGTCCCAAACTTGTGTCGCATCAGTCAAGCCTTCTTTCTCCCAAATGGTAAATATATTTTAGATGGCTGAAAAGCCACTCAGAATCAAACGAGAGTCAACGCGTTCGATGCAGAAAAAACAACTGATCAAAACTGCATATTTAACCCATTTTTAACCAAAGTGTCGCTTAAGCTTTTTTGCCTTTCCAGCGACGATATGTATTTACATTTTTATGCAACTTTCAAATATACTTGTATTTTTATATTTGCATGGAGATTTTGTAATATAAAATTACTTCAGAGACAATTAAAGATTCAAGAACTGATCCATATAATTTCAAAACCATAATAAATATTATGGTAATCTGAATTTAAAAATAAAAACGTTACATTTTGCATACTTGGGTCAAAAGTCCAAGGGTTTAGAGTAGTTAATCGTTTTATGTTAGGTGTTATATATCTAGGTACCTCGTGTTGAATATTTTCATTAAACTTATAAAACAGAAACACACTAGCAATCGTTCACGAACACCGAATCCCCCGTGGAAATTGCTAATTTGTAGCCTTACCATTGCCGTACGGTTACATTATTCCGAAATTTATGAACTTTCTAACAAATCAATTTTTTTTTAAATAATTAAATATGTTAAAATTTGAATTAACTTCAAAGCATTAATGCTAATTTATATTTAAAAAATAAACAATATTCAAGACACCACTTAGATATTCAACATGTGTTCGGGTAGAACTTTGAATATCATCAAGCAGATGGCAGCCTAAAATCATAAGAAATTCAAATATTAATAATTGTCAATAGAAGTGTATGAGATCGTTTAAAGATGCAGCTTTCAAATAAGGTATTGATGGCTTAATTAGCAGAGTATTACTCCCGGAGAGCGTAGAAGTTCCGAGTTCGAGTCTCGGTCATGAGCATTGCTCTTTTATTTTCTGGCTTTTTTCTGTTTCGTATTTGTATTTTGGATTTATTTTTTTTTGATTTTTCGTTACAAACATTTTTTGGAAAAATAAAAAGAAAAGATTTCAGAATATTTTTGCATTAAATAAAAAAATAAAAAAAACACATTTTAAAGAATAAAGAAAATAGCTTACAAAATAAGAAAAAAACAATGTAGACATAACAAAAAATCATAGGCAGTGCGTGGGTATACTAATACAAATCAATAGTAGTAATCACTATTTGATTAAAGGTGTATTTCAGGTAATTTTTGAAGATGTGGTAAACTTTACTCGTCCTTAACCTTTTCCTTTTGAAGGTTGGCTGCCATCAGGGCAACCATCTCCCTACAGACAACAGCCCATATCATCTGGGATGCGTCTGTTTTTCGATTGTTTTCTGACAACTGTGTGGAATAAAATAAAATCCACTTTAAAATTCAAATGCTGTAGATTTTTGTGTTGTAAATTCGGTTAAAATCACCTCTCGCCACTGAGCTATAGGCATACCTACGCAATTCCGGAAAGCTAAATTCATATTGCTCCAATTCCCACATGCCTCGGCGTTCTCATTCTAATTCAAAAGGTAAAGAGAACTTAAATTAATTTGTTACATAGAGATGAGCTTCCCTCGCCTCTCCCATACATCACCCAGCATCCCTCCTCATCCCTTCGTGTAGGGGTCTGCAACCTTCACGGTGGGCGAAGACTTATGGGTAGGTGTATATCGCCTCTAAACATTGTATAAAAAAGCATACATGTTCATAAAGCCCTCGAGTAAAATCAATTATAAAGCAAATTAATGAAATCAGAAAAGAATGTGAAAAGAACATATGACGCAGAAGTGAATGTAAGAAGAAGTCGGGGACGCCTGAGAAAGACATGGCACGATCAAGTGAACCAAATACTTGAGTCGGGCCATGTGAAGAGTCAGAATATTCGTAACTGCAGAGGATGTATGAATGTGAATGAAGCAAGGAGTGTGCGCTGAGGCAAAGTTGTATGGCAGTCCATCCTCTCTGCCTACCTCTGTAGAGAAACGGCTGGATGGTTAGTTAGTTAGTTTTTATTTTAGAAGTGAATATCGCACTAGAGTTCAAACTGCTCCCAACCGTTTGGAGCCAGTGTGACTATGGCATCCCCAATGAGGGTATGTTGTGAGGCTAACAGTAGTGGAGGAGGGGAAGGAAACAGGGAAGAGGAAGGTTGGGAATTACCTGGATATTTAGATCTGGTCACTAAACACAGCTAAACCCATTTGAAGCAATTTTCGATCTGATTGGTGATCTTTCACCAGGCAGATACTGAAAGTATCTACCACTTCTACTTGTCATCTCCTATCGGAGGTCGGTTATCATCAGAGCAATCATCACCCTGCAGCTTGAAACAATTCAGAGGAATGCAGTCGTACTGGTCAAGTAGGTTTCGAGGCCATTAGTGACTTCTCTATTACACCTTCCTTCAATCTCTTCATAAATTTTTAGTAACTGATAATTATCTGTTTTCCGTGATGAAATATTGAACATAAATTTTTTTCTACACGGATCTACATTAACAATTATTTAATCAATTTGATAAATCAAACATACCCCTCCTTCTTAAGGTGACTCCAATTTCAGCGTACAGTTTATTTTTTTATATAGTGAATACCGCACAAGAGTCCCAACTGCTCCCTTCTAAAGCTAGTGAAACAATGGCATCCTTGATTGGGGTATGTTGTGAGACTGAAGGTAGTGGAGGAGTGGAAGGAGATGGGAAGAGAAAGGTTGGAAAGTACCTGGCTATTAAGATCTAGCCACCCAACACGGCTAAATTCATTTTACCCGACCTTTCGATTCTAAATGGTGGTCTTTCACCAAGGCAATACGTAGAGTATCTTACCAACTGTTGTCCGTGATAAAAAATTTTCATTTAAAAAAATAAAAAATTCTAAATTATTACATTTTAACATTTTGAAAAACAGATATGTTGAAAAACAATAATATTTTATGCACAGTCCTCCTCACTAGGGATTCCTGTTCCGAAGCGGACTGTAGGTTGCTGCGTTGGTGTCACTGGTTTTACGATTACTTCATAATCTTTATAATTTCCTCGTCTTCATGGTTATTTATCGATATTTTTATGTTGCTCTTCAACATTTGCATCTCAGTGGCATCTCTAATATGATTTGGGAGAGCATTATATAATTTGGCAGCATGAAACTTGTGGTTTTTCTGTCCAAAAGATGTGTTCAATCTTGGAATGTTGATTTTATTTAAGGTTTTTGTTCTTGTAGTGTGAGTGTGTTGGTCAGTAAAGTACTAGCTTTTTCTTTTAAAATTAAGTAGAGCATTTTTTGTGTATATTTTTGTGATGCTGGGGGATCATCAAAGTTTAAAAAAAAATCTTTTTTCGGAGTTCTTTTACGTAACTTTAGGATTGTTTTTATAATACTTTTTTGTGCTTTCACGAGCTGCTTTATATAAGTGTTTGAGGCAGATCCCCATCCAATTATTCCATATCCTATACGTGATTGGCAAAGCGCATAGTAGACTTTATACAGATCATTTTAGTTGAGAATATTACGTATATTTCCAAAGAAAAACATGAGCTTGGTGAGTTTTTTTGCAATGTTGTACATATGGGAGTCCATTGAACATTGTATTTTATTTCATTTTTTTCTACAAGACTCTATGTTATCAATTCCCTTGATTAATAAAACATGCTTTGTCTTCTTAAGGCGACCCCGATTTCCTTGTATATCGAACAATCTTCTGTTATTTCCTCAATTATTATAGCAGAAAAAAAGGCAGCTAATAATCTCATGGTGATTGCTAGCGAAGTTTCCTACCCCCTCGCGAGTGTACTGGCTGTACCCACGACCCGGTCTACATTAATGATTCACTCTCCAGCCTATGTAGTTCCTCCAGTAAATTTATATAAGCGCCATCTTCGGGTAGTGGTCCGAAGGTGCGACACTTTCTTTTACTTTATGTATTTTCTCCGACATTATCCGGGATAGATTATGATCTCCACATATTTTGGCGGCCGTTCTCTTTGAATTTGTATCCTGTGGTCACCAACGCAGAGGTAGTGCTAAAAGCTTACGTAATTTATTTTGTATAAAAATGAAATTACAACTTTGTATGAGATCACAGATTTTATTAAAATTTTTACGATCGACTGGTTTTGCTTAACCTAAGCATTATCAGGGTACAAAATTAAACTAAACAAAAAATGCATTTTTAAATTATTATTAATACTGTTTTTATTTTTTTTAAAGAAAGACATGTATTTCCGGGTTACGAATAACCTGTCAATTTTTTTAAAACTCCTACTGCCATTATGAGAAGCGAAATATGTTGCTTGTGCAATGATGGAGGACTTAGCCAGCGGAGGAATTGAACGCATGACGCCCGGGTGGGAATCCAACGCGTTTATCAACTCAGCTACCGACCGGTCTTATACAAAGTTATTATTACATTTTCATTAATGAAATAAACGTTTCAAATTCTCCTTAAAAATAGAGCAATGAGAATTATACTTAGGCAAAATAGATACTCAAAAGTAACTAAAATATAAGAGGAACTAAACTGGTTAACAGTAAAACAGATGCTAACATTAAACACATTCGTGTTTATACATAAAAAGAAAAACAACTTGTTACCAAAATATTTTTCTGACAAAATTATCTACAATGTTGATATTCACAAATATAATACAAGGGCATGCAAAGAAATTAGACTACCAGAGAAAATAAAGCCAACACACAAAATAGCTTCCAATACAAAGAGGATGGAATCTTATAATGCGCTGACGGAAACCATCAAAATTATGCCTATCAATAAATTCAAAATAGCCTGTAAAAATTATTTAAAATGCGTATAAATCAAAAATAATAAGTAGTATAAGTTAAAATATTATAAAGTCAAAAAGAAAATGAAATAATTAGCTACTTTTAAACTTGAATGGACAAAGTAACTAATATAAAATAAATAAAACTAAACTAATTAATCTAATAATGGTAAGCTACAGTATAACCGCTTCCCAAGAGTCAAAGTCAGTTTATCACCCTACGCCCTTGATTTTGCGTCACATCTTTTGTTACTTTATAATACACTATTTTCCATTAGCTCACCTGAACACAAGCCAGTGGCGTTTTTTTACTTACATTTTTTACAATGTCCTTTGGCAAAGGGTCCCTGCTAGAAAACTAAAGGAATGGGGGATTTATTACCTCCAAAAAATGTCAAGACATCTGTTCTTAGTACCTTTCACACCTACCTAAACATATACACTTTCAGATTCAGATAAATTTGGAAAATACTGAACTGTAAACGATAAACTATACTATTTGATGCGTCTAATTGTAGCTTGTGGAAAGATTATAGAAATAAAATAAAAATGGGAAACTATTCACCCGCCAATGAAGTTGAAGATGAAAGTTCTTAAAGTCTTCTTACACAATTATATTATTAACAAATCAAATCATAACAAAACACCACACTTAATTTTATATTATTAGGAGATCAAAACAACAAACCGACGAACAAGCGTAAAAACCAACGGGCAAAACTCTTCTGATTTTGATTGTCAATTGTTTCGAACACAGTGTTTTTGAATACGGAAATCAAATAGTGAAATGGTTGGATTGGTAGGAACTTGATGAAAAACATGAAGGTAGGAAATTAACAAATTATCACTATAAAATCCAACATAATATGTTGATATTATTGACTTCTTGCTCATTTGATTAATGTCGGTATATTAGGAAGGTTCTATGAGTGTGAATTTGTGAAGAACCTTTATTTACTCGAAATACATATAAGCTCGTGAATAAATAGGTGCGTTTGACAACGATCCAGGAAATGTTAACTGTGTCTATTGTTGCATTGAATGGCCATAAATTAAAGGCAGGAAGAAACAAATAAAGAACAAGAATGTAGGACCTCGAGGCCATCTTTCTTCGTCGTTTTCAAGACGTCGCACGCAATGATGGTTTTTATAATAAAATACGTCTTTTGTACCTGCACAATGAAGGTAAACCTACACGCATTGTACGAGTCAGAAGGTATACCGCTTAAATATATTAACGAGATAATTACGACAGGTATTGGTAATTATATCATTCAAGTTAATTTTTTGACCGTAAGGAACCTTTGAGAAAACGTGCTGCAACCGTTAAAAAAGAAAATATTTAAAAAAATAAAAAATTTATTAGACCACTGGTATCATTTTTATTTTTATTTCCGATCGGTTTCGCTTAGCCTAAGCATCATTAGGGTACATAATTAAACTCAACAAAAAATACAAAGTGTGCGGTTATATATGCATACAAAGGGAGAACAAAATATAAAATAAAATAACAATACGGTGAGAAAATATTAAATATTTTATTTTGTTGCACTTTGGAAATGGTTTTATTTCTGGAATTATATATTTCTATGCAACTGACTATGATGGGAGGTTGCAGAATCAACCCCCGCACAAAGCAAATATGTGATTTCATAGATTTTAATTTACATAGTAAGTATATCTTGTGCCGCTGCCAGGTCTGATTATTTTGGCGTTGATTGTTTAGTTAACAAAATTACAAATATCGATGTATTAATTGATGACTAAATTTATTTGATAAATCATTTATTTAAAAAAGTATTCATCTATATAATACATTCTTATAGCATTGTACTCCCAAGAGTTAAGGAGCTGTTTTTGAGGTCCTATTTTAATACCTGTAAAACAGGCTTTGCATTAAAGAAGGTAATCGATCTATTACGAGTATAATTTTTATGTAGATACAGCACAATAGTCCCGACTGTTTGGAGCAAATGGAGCTATGGCATTCCAAAACAGGGGACGTTATGAAGCTGGAGAAAGTAGGAAATGAAAAGAGATGAAGAATTGGAAGGTTTGGAAGTACCTGGCTCTTTGAATCTGGTCACTAAACACGGTTAAAGCTATTTTAAGCAACGCCTCTGCATGTGATCTTTCACCAAGGAGATATTGAGCTACTACCACTCTGGAACGTGCCCCAAACATGCTATTTAGTTTTAAAATAATATTAATAATCTAAACCACAAATATGAAACAGAAAAAAGCCCGAAACTAAAAAGAACAATGATCATGACCGATACTCGAACTCGAAACCTTTACTCTATCCGGAAGTAACACTTAATGAAGCCATCGAAACCTCATTAGAAAGGAGCATTTTTAAACGATCTCATACTACTATTGAAAATTATTAATATCTGATTTTTCTTCCGATTTTAGGCTGCTACCTTTTTTCTGTTACATATTTGTGTTTTAGATTATTAATATTATTGAAATATTTAATAACAAATAATATGAATATTTAAAGTTGATGCCAATTTTTTTAATGCTATATTGTGTTTTAAATGAATTAAATGTGAAATAATAAACATTAATTAAATAAAACTTATTTGAGAACATCAGGATTTGAACCCTTGACCTCTGGATTTGAAATCGAGGATATTAACTGCTCTACCACGGAGGTCTATACATAATTAATAGGTCTATAATAAAAGCAAGATTTACAAAGAGAGGCAAAAGTGAACCACAATATAACTAGCCCAGTCATTGTTACTTATTTTTTAACAATAGCAATACATTTTTCTGAAACTGTACAAACTATCGACAAATTGTCTGCATTAGTACACTCTATCTTATTATATAGTCGACACATATGAAACAGAGGGTTAAAGAAGGCAATATTTTTTCAGAATGTACTCAGGTGGAATGTGCTATGGCGTCTTAAAAAAATAATAATTAGGTACATTTATTTCAATATTGCTTAGACATACTATAGTATCGAGATGACCGTGAATTATTTTATGTACTAATTTAATGTATATAATTGTGCTAATATCAATGTTTTCTCTATTTTCAGGTAAGCCTCATATTACTTTGACCGTCACAACAAATAACTGTAAGTTTTTTACAAAATTATTTAATATTTAATCGGCACTTACTGATTTTCACACTTTTTCGTAATCAAAAAAAATCATTCACAGACTGTGAATGAATTTTTCTGACCAAAAGACATAATTTCTAATGTATTCTTCTTCCTTCTCTTGTGTAAACATCTGTCTTACGATGATAGCCTTTACACGATAGAGATATTTTAAAGTTCATTAAAATAATAACTCATATGATTAATGCAACGGGATATACTCAAGTCTTACAAACATCAAATTAACAAACTGCAACTAGTTTTAAACGCCGCGGCAAGACTTATCTCCGGCGTATCAAAATATTCCCATATCTTAGAGCACTTCAAAAATCTTTACTGGCTTAAATATCCAGAAAAAATCTAGTCCAAGCTTTACTGGATGGTATTTAAATCAATTAACGGAATGGCTCCGGTTTATTTATCGGAACTGTGTATTCCTGGAGATTCCAATTTGCGACAGTCAACCCTAAAATCGGCAAAAAAGGTTGAAGGAACCAAAACGCACATCAGACACTAAGTTCGGAGAGCGTGCTGCAAGAGTGTCAGGTCCTAAAGCCTGGAATAGACTACCACATGATCTAAAAAAATAAAAGAGCCGATTGAGTTCAGAGACTAACTCAAAATTCCTCTTTTCAGAAAATCATATCCATAATCAAGATGTGTAACAAGCCCAATAGAATATCTGTCCAAACTTAGAAAAAGTATTCCGTTCATCGCAGGTGATTTTTCATAAAAACGGCGCTGTACAAATTATCCACATATTATTATTAATAAAACAAATTTGTTTCAAATTTATTTATGGAAGTAAAAGACTATACAAGTTTGTTAACCTCTTTATATACTATTTTTGGGGGATGTTAACTTAAAAAGGATTTTACGAAGTCATCACGAATGAAACGGTTCGACATCCGAAATGTAAAATGTATTTTGAGCAAAATGCACTCTTGTTCAAAAAAAGTAAACAAATAGCCACGATTCAGATTAAATCCTTTACCTTATTAACCTATCTTTCTAATTATGACTCTATCGTTTACATAATAAATAATCCTTTTTTTAGAAGACAGACAAACATTTCCGGGTTACGAATAACCTGAAGATATTTGAAAAACTCTTTCTACTATCAAAATAAGCGGAAAATGTTTCTTGTGCAATGCAACGATACTGAGGACTTATCATTGCTAACAGAAAAATTGAACACACGACGTCCGGGTGGGAATGCCGCGCGTTTGTCCACTCAGCCACTAACCGATCAAAATATTTGTTACCTATCTGGCTTTGCCATGTGTAGTTTATTTATTCAAAAACTTAATAATAGCTATTTACTTCTTATATGTTAGTTTAACCTATTACATAATAAATAATTCTTTTTTAGAAGACAGACAAACATTTCACGAATAACCTGAAGATATTTGAAAAACTCTTTCTACTATCAAAATAAGCGGAAAATGTTCCTTGTGCAATGATAGAGGACTTAGCTAACAGAAAAATTGAACCCACGACGTCCGGGTGGGAATGCCGCGCGTTTGTCCACTCAGCCACTAACCGATCAAAATATTTGTTACCTATCTGCCTTTGCCATGTGTAGTTTATTTATTCAAAAACTTAATAATAGCTATTTACTTCTTATATGTTAGTTTTATCTATTTTTCAAAGCGTTTAATAATAACTAAACTAACTAACCATCACGCCGTTTCCCGCGGGGTAGGCAGAGAGGAGGGACCGCCGGACTCCTTCATTTACATTCATACATCGTCTCATGCATACTATTCTGTTATTCTGACTCTTCACATGACCCGATTCAAGCATTTGAATTACATGATCGTACCATGTCTTTCTCGGGCGTCTTCGACTTCTTCTTCCATTCTTTTCACATCATATTTTTTTTTGCCTCCTTTCTTTTTTTCAAACCGTTTACATACCCAAACCGTTTAATAATAATAATATTTTCGTAGAAAGCAATTACTTTGTGGTTTGACACATTTAAAGAAATGAAAAAATAACTTGTATAAGACCACGAATATTATTTTAATTTTTATTCGCTTAGCCAAAATATTATCTGAGTGCAAAGACGTTTTGTCTTTTTCAATTCATATTATCTGTCTCTTTCTCTCTGTTCCTTTGTTATAATTCAAATGTTGTTCCATTGTTTTCTCATTGTTTCTTTTTCAATTCATATTATCTGTCTCTTTCTTTCTGTTCCTTTGTTATAATTCAAATGTTGTTCCATTGTTTTCTCATTGTTTCTTTTTCAATTCATATTATCTGTCTTTTTCTCTCTGTTCCTTTGTTATAATTCAAATGTAAGTCTATGGTTTTCTCATTGTTTTGTTATTTTATTTTATATTTTGCTTTCCCTCTGAGTGTATATTTGATTGCACACTTTGAATTTTTCGTTCAGTTTTATTTTGTACCCTGATGATGCTTAGACTAAGCGAAACTGGTCGGTCTTAAAAATTTAATTATTATCCATGGCCAATACATAGTTATTTTTTAATTTCTCTAATAATAATAATGCTTGACCAATATGTATGGCGCTTTTTTTTGTAAAACATCACCCAAGGCTAAAAAACAATTTCTAAAATTACCATAAAAATAATTAAGACGCCCTACTTAGATTAAAGTATGTCATTATCAAAATACCTAAAATTTAAGCAAGAATTACATTAGAATAATTTGAAAATAGTGCTGTTTGAGCCCTCAAAGAAACCTATTTCTCTCGAAATATGTATCTGTCCTTCAGAAAACGTACGAATTTAAAAAAAAAAAACAGATCATAAATCTAGAGATACGTACGTACCATCCCGGTTGCGCAATCATCCTCAGACCCTCAATCATCGTTACGTCACACACCTATGCCCCCGTGTGCTGGTATATGTACCAAATACTCACATTATATGAAATGTGAGTATGTATGTATGTATGTAGTACCTGATTGTATGTACCATATATGCTTCGTGAGTGTGTGTGCACCGCTAGATTTATGCGGCATTACTTTCCTATTCGTTTGCGACAGGGGAAAAAGGAAAATAAATTTCTATTCGGTAAGATTTAGAGACGTTTGGACCGAGCAATAATGTCCCGCCTTTATACCACGTGACGGATGAGGGGGAGGCGGCAGAACCATGGCTGAAGATGGAATAAAATAATATCTATGGTGAATTATACTATGATAAAACGAAGGCACTGCTAGACGCAACTAATGTGACAACACTAAAAAATGTATCGATTTTTTTGTTGTTTTTGTAATAATTACTTATAACCTAATTTATTTAGTGCCGATTTTTGTGAAATATCACCTCAAGAGCGCTTAATCTGAAATAAAAACTGTAGCCAATTTGCACTTTTTTGTTTTCATAAAATTCAAAAGGCTGGCATTTTAATCCCGGGTTTCATCATTCAATTTGTTTACATTCAAGTATTCGAATTTGACATATATTTTGCTCAAAGATTGGGAAGTCATCAGCACTTCACCTGCTGGCCAAGCATCTAAATAAATAATACATAATAAATAACCTTATTTCTACTCGATCCAAAATTTTATTTAGTTGTAACAATAAAATCAGGACTGAGTCTTTCAGATACTCGCTTGTACCTAGATTGCACGTAGTTGGTAATACATACGCAGAGGTGGCTGATGTATTTAACTGCACGGAATGTAGATACAAGAAGGCTTTAACATCATCTTTAAATCAATAATTTTTAATGTATTTAAACACTGTTTTATTACTACTCTACAACTATTTTTATTTTGTTTGTACATAAAATTCTCATTTTTTCACTATCAATTGTGAACTTTTAATGTAAAAGCCCTCACGGACGTAAACAATAAAAAATAAAATAGTTTTGGATAGTGAACTGGTACTCTTTAAACATTGTTCATTTAAAAACAATTTATTCAACTCATATTAAATTATTTCCTCCCGAAGTTTATAAATGTTTGCAAACCTATTCAACAATAATCTTAAGATGAAGGTATAGTGTCTCTGAGATTAACATTATTCTTTATACTCCGAGGATTGTATTCTGAAGTATATTAAGAGTTGTGCAATGATTCGATTTTCCATACAAACAAAATATTTTTTTCTTCAATTTAATTCAATACGAAGATCAATTACTGTCTATCCGAACTAAAAAAAATTGTAATATATTTTAAATGCTCATACATCAATAACACAAAAACCCACACATCATTGCGACATAAACACTTGGATTCCTTCGTAGTTGAACTTTTTTATTTGTTGAAAAATTTATAATTGGCATGATTTTTTTTTTACGTGGATACCGCACAAGTCTCAACTGCTCCCAACCGTCCAGAGCCAGTGAGAATATAGCATTCCCAATAGGGGTATTTTGTGAGGCTGAAGGTAGGTGGGAGAAGAAGGAGATAAGGAAGGGGAAGATTGGGAAGTACCTGACTATTCAGATCTGGTCACCAAACACCGCTAAAACCGTTTCAAGCAAAGTTTCAATTTTGAATGGTGGTCTTTAACCAGGGCGATAATTACAGGTATCTACCACTCTGGAGCGTGCCGCAAATATCCTATATTTTATTCTATTCCGGCAATGTGAAGAGACAGAATAACAGAAGAGTATATATATGAGACGATGTATGAATGTGAATGCCGCCAAGAGTGTGGCAAGACAGAGTTTATGGCGTTCTGTCCTCTCTACTTATCTCTGCGGGGAAACAGCGTGATATTTAGTTAGTGAGTTTGTTAGATAGCAGTCCACAATGGAGTGCTTATACCAACCCTGATGTATGGCACTGAGGCATGGAACTGGCAGAGGAAAGATGAAAGTAGACTGAATGCTGTGGAAATGAGATCCTTGAGATGAATGTGCGTAAAACCATGTACGACCGTATTAAAAATATGGATATCCGGAAAGAATGCAAGGCTGATCTGAGCGTAATGAATAGAATCAAGAAAGGGACGCTTAGAAGGTTTGTGCATGTAGAGCGAATAAACGAAGAAAAGAGTGTGAAAAAAATGTGTGGTGCGTAAGTAAATGGAAAAAAAAGTCAAGGACGCTCGAGAAAGACATGGCACGATCAAGTAAATCAAATACTTGAATCGGGTCATGTGAAGAGTCAGAATAACAGAAGAGTATGTATGAGACGATGTATGAATGTGAATGAAGCCAGGAGTGTGCCAAGATAGAGTTTATGGAGATCTGTCCTCTCTTCTTTACCCTGCGGGGAAACAGCGTGATTGTTAGTTAGTTATTCAGTTAGAAAAACGTTCTTACTTTCAATCAAATTATATAAGAGTTCTCCATAAATTCACGTGAAACTGATAATAAATAGAGCCTATTTACTTGAGTTTCTAACTTGAAATGAATAAATTAGCTTTAGATTTAATTTATGTAGAAATATTCATTTAGTGATGTTATAAAATTAAATTCACTGAGCACGCCGACTCCTTAGGAAGTTTATGTCTAGCAAAAACCATAATTTATCTACATCATTACATAAAATACGTATTTCTAAAATCGTAGACATATTCCATCGGTAAAATGATAATTCACTATCGACGGCAATGCCTCGCACTGGTGCATTCCTGAAATATGTACGAACTTGTTTCTTTGATAATATTTCAACTGAACTACAAAAGTTTCCAAATCGCATATTGCCTTAAGCTTTTTACATACCTACGCTGGAAGATTAAGCAATCGGTGCTTCCTTCGTTGGCTATTTTGTGATAACGCTTCGTTTGACAGAAAAATAAACGCCTTTGGAAAAACTGCTTTATCGCACAGTTCCGACTTCCGCTAAATTAGAACTTTTGACGTCAATAGAAGATTAGAAAAGCGGATTTATGGACCCACCTCGCCCCTCTCGACCTCCTTTGATTCCCGCTACGCCACTGGCCTGATACAAACTTTGGCAGAGGAAAAACATTCAGGGGTAAATACATTTTAGCTTCGAAGGCATTAATTTAAAAAATTAAAAAAGTACTTCATTGTTAAATCCTTAGAGTACATAGAGTGGTACCTATCCAAAGCAGTGTAGTCAGTTTTTGATGATTTTTGCCAGACTCGGGAGACTTGGGCGTGGCTAGGACTAGTTCTAGGGTATTTATACATCCATGTCGACAAAATGTTTTTTGTTTATTCGTATAAACACTTTTAACAGTATTGTTATCTACAAAAATATAGCATATAACCTAAAAAAACCATTTAGTTATGTCGAGTTTAGTCGCATATGAAAACCTAACCTAAAAAAACCGTTTAGTTGTGTCGAGTTTAGTCGCATGTGAAAACATGTGGGTGGAGTCCCCGGAGACGCGGGAGACCAAGATCACCCTTGCAGTACATAAAAGCGGTATGTTATTTTTGTTGTCTCTTTCTCTCTCATGGTGTATAAAGTAAAAACCCGGAGAAAGTGATTTATCGCAAGTTTGTATCGGTTGGGTAAAAATAATTAGCTCTCTCTCCATACATTGTTACTTCAAGGTTAAATCGTTGCCGGAAAGGCAAAAGGGCTGAAGCGCTATTTTGCAAAGCTTACACGAGATTGCTTTGAAGTTTTTTTTGTATGACAATAAAATTCATGCGTCTTCTGCCTTGATTTAGAGAACCTATTCGTCAGGCATTTTAAATTTTTGAATCATTGCCCTGTTGTCAAACTACTTAATTGTAGTTTAACGGGATAAAACGGAAAAAAACAATAAAAAATAAATTAATCGTATTTTTAAATAAATTTAATTTATTCCATTCGGTGGCAGCGGAGGGTGTGGAAAGAGGAATGAATTGCCAACTAATCCTCCTTTAATACTACGTGCTACGTTTGCTGAAATAACGGTTCTCACACTGGTATCTATACTATATAATGTAGAAATAAAAACCACTCTTAATTACAATCTTTACAGCAGTTTCCAAATAGGTAGCTAGTGAAAATTTAAAAATAATAAACAAAGCTCTAGGTAATCACTCCTTACGATGGTATCATCGCCGAAAAGGCAAAAAGACTGAAGCGCCATTTAGGGAAGCTTACACCAGTGCACTTAAAAGTTTTTTTGTTGTTTTACAATAAAATTCAGTACCTGGTTGGATTTTGACAAAAAAAAGTCAACTGAGGTAACTCAATGCTCACTGAGTTACCCGAAGCGCAAATAAGTCCCAAACATGTGTCCCTTGAGTCGAGCCTTCTCTCAAACGATAAATATATTTTTGATGGCTGGTAGGACACAAAAGTCTTAAGAATGTTTGATTCGTTTGATTGAAGTCAGAGCTTTTGATGCAGAAAAAAACTGATTAAAACTGCATATTCCACTCATATTTGACCAGTGTCGCTTAAGCTCTTTTGCTTTTTCAGCGAAGATATAACCTATTTTATTATCATTGGATTTGAAAGCTGTTGTACAACCAATAAATAAAATTTAATTTAAAAATTACATAAATTAGACATGTAAAAATATGCAGCTGTAAAATAATGTTGGATTCATGATAAAGTTATTTACCTAACAATGAGAAAGTTTAATTTAAGTTGAAGAATGTAGCTGGATAGGCGACAAATGTACTAAAATAATCATTTTCGTGTTTATATTTATATGTATTTAAATGACCCAGTATGCTATTTTCCAATCAATTTTCTAATATTACAAGTAAAAATAGAAAAAAAATATAACGTGAATTATTATGGGGTAAAATGATTAAATAACTACATTTACCTAGGAATTTTCGACGCAAATCATTATTATTAAAATATTTTTTTTAAGAAAGACAAATATTCATGAGTTACAAATGACCTAAAAATATATTTTTGAAATGCCATTATAATAAGCGGAAGATTTGGGCTTGTACAATGATGGAGGACTTAACTAGCAGAGGAATTGAACCCATGACGCCTGGTTATGAATCTGAATTATTAGTTCAGTTATTGAAAATGTCTGTACAAATACCAATATGTTTATGGTAAAATCATTTTATTTAGTTGAGTAAAGTTAAAATAGTTCACGGGACTCTTAAGTAATGCTTTTTACTAAACGGCGCTTTAGAGATTGTTCCATAATAAATATAAAATATCATAAAAAATATAACATAAAATTTCATTTATTTTTTGTTTCACTGGCTTGTATGGTTTCGCACCCCTAGTTTGAGCTCCGTCCAGTGGTGGCGGGTGATATTTGTGTTCTGGTAGGCTCCCGAATGTCTCGACCAATGATATCGGATCATCTTGATACGACGGCATTTGCCAGCCAGTATATCGCGTCATGCGCGTGCTGCAAGCTTATTGGTACATACGCTCGTACGTATGTACCTACCCTTACATACATGTTGTAGTTACGAGTACGTTGAATTTATTTGAAATGTAGGTTCCTTTAATACCATTGGCGTGTTGTGACTTTTTACAAATTAATAATAAAAGCTTTTCTGCTGGAAAATATTCCAGCTTTGTGATTTCGAAAAAACGATATTACACACTTTTTGTAAAGTTTCAGGTATAAATTTGAACAATACATATTGTTTGATGACTTAAGTCTGCCAACAATATTTATCTTTTATCATTTCCCTGCAAAATATAATGCTGTCCTTGTTCTACCGGTATTTCAATGAAAGATGCTCGAAGGAACTTGCGTCATTGATCCCTTCGGCACCGGTGCATAGTCGGGAAACTCGCGAATTGCGCATCCACGTATACGGTTGACATTCAATACGTAAGAACGGGTCGATTTTACTACTCGTTCTAATGTTCAACAGCTCAGCTGTGGAACAATTTGCCGGCCTCTGTGTTTCTTCAAGACTCTTTAAGACACAGGTTCACTACTTATTTTAAAAAGACCTTCCACACAGCATTCCAAAATATGACATACGGAAATTATTTCCCCTAAGGCCTTCTGTAATATCTTCTCCCAAGGCTTTGATGCAAAAAAAACTTCAAATAAGTATATATTGCATTAATCCCTTCATACGCCTGAAAGTAAAAATCAAACGTACTATCCGAAGGGCGGTGACGCAAAGGTATCATTTGATCTTTCACATTAAAACGTTTTCATGACATAATTTGACTTGGTTCCCTTTCAATACCCTTCATATTTATCATATTGAATATGTACACCATCGCTTCAGACGCAGAGTCGCATAGAGATTAGGACTAGAAAGAGGCGATTATTCTTATGATAAAATTGAACAATCATTGAAAAAATCTTCATTATAAAAGCGTAGGAAAGACTTTGATATAATATGCATTTTTTTTAAATTATTAATTGTAGAATTGACTCACGTTTCTTTGTTGCAACTCTTCCAGTTCAAAATTCCTTGCCTTAGACTCAGAAGCAATGAAGTGTTGCTCCTCAATCAAAACTCTACTAATTTTGGGTATCATTCTCCACTTTCCAGAATGTCGAGACTTGTCACTCATGCCATGGTCTGGAAATTTTTGGTACCAGCTTAAATGATTTTTGTCATTCTTTACGACTCTACCAAAACTTTGTCTTGACCCTGGCTATGATTTGAATGTTCTTTTTTATGTATAATTTGTCCTATTTTTGTCATTGCTTCAATTAATATCATCTATCCGTTGTTCTTTCTCTGTTGTTTTTTTTTCCATTTCGTGTTTTTTTGGTAATTGGACAATAGTCCGTTAGTACATATATAAATAAATAATTCGTGTTTGGTAAAACTTTAAGGGAAGAACTTTGATTATATTTGAGTCATCTTTAGCCGAGATATCGCACAAAACTCTTGTTCAGGGTGGCTTGATAACCCCCCTTCGTAACGGGAGGGTTTATTGTGTTTCTTGCAATCACGCTTCAGTCAATATTCTTATCAGCTTTTCCGTTTCCCAGAAACATACTTCTTTGCTAAGGAAGTATGTCAGAAAGAAGGTTGTCTACAAAAAATCTCTGGTAAACAAACTCGTCCATTTAAAATACTATATTTCAATCTGTTGATGTACGCATGCACTGTTATACCCATATCTGAACCTTTTTCTTTCATGATTTATGATAACGTTAATGATTTTAGATAGTTTTAATTTGTATACATACTATATATTATTTTCTCATTGTTAGTTAGTCATATCATCATAATTAATGTAATTTATAATTAATTTGAAGAGTCAGAATAACAGAAGAGTATGTATGACACGGTGTATGCATGTGAAAAAAGCAAGGAGTGTGTGCCAATACAGAGTTATATGGCGGTCCGTCCTCTCTGCCTACCCCCGCGGGGAAAACGGCGTAGTGCTTAGTTAGTTAGTTCATTTTGTATGAAGGTGTAGGTGAAGGTCTTAAGGTGAAATATCACAAAACTGCGCTATTCATAGCAGGGTATTTTACGATGAATAGAAAAAACCTTAACTAAAGGACTAACCATGACGCCGTTTCACTGCAAGAGTAAGTAAAGATGATGGACCGTCACAGAACTCTGTTTTGACTTATACTCTCTTGACGACATTCGCATTCAACTTACTTTCATGCCTTAATTTACAAAAAAACTAACTAACAATCATACCGTTTCCCCGCAAGAGTAGACAGAAAGGACGAACTGCCGCACGACTCTGTCTTGGCACACACTCCTTGCTTCATTCACATTTATACACACTCTTCTGTTATTCTGACTTTTCATACGGCCTGACTCTAGCATTTGATAAACTTGATTGTGCCATGTCTTGCTCGGTCGTCCCCGACTTCTTATTCCATTCACATTCACGTTAAAAGAGTCCCAACTGCTCCCAACCGTCTGAAGCCAGTCGGCATCACTAATTGGGATATATTGTGAGACTGACAGTAGTGTAAAGGGGAAGGGTATAGAAGAGAAGGGTTAGAAAATATCTGGATATTTAGATTGGGTCACCAAACACAGCCAAAGCCATTTGAAGTAATGTTTGGCCTATCACCAGGGCAATTCTTGGAGTATCTACCTATCTAGAACGTGCCGCAAATATACTATATAATATTTTGTATGGATCAAAATGTCTTATGACACATATTGATTAAATAAAATGTATTTGCGCACGCCGGGATTGACCCCATGACCCTTGAATTCGTAGTCGAGCGTCCTAACACTCGACCGCGGAGGCATTCAGATTAATATTTTTGCCAAAAATCACTACAATGTTTAATTGACAGGAAAAATATTTTTTTTTATTATTTTTCTATTTTTTTATAGAAATTATATCAATGTTACACAATATGGATAGTTACTTAAATATATAAAAAATAATATTGAAGAAAAGTAATTCGATTAAATAATAAAAGCATATATATATATATATATATATATATATATATATATATATATATATATATATTAAACATAATACATATTGTAATTTAGCGATATAAAGGTTGATAGTACATTTGATATGTTTATAACTTTTTTTTTTTTTGTATTACTACGCCAAAGAAGAGAACTAACTCTTGAGCTTGGCGTAGGAGTTTAAAAAAAAAAATAGTCGTTGGAGGTTACATTGTTAATAATTCAACTTGGTAATTAGTTTTCAATAGAAACAAGTTATTGCTTTCTAGTTTAATAAAATGTTAGAAAAAAAAGATTTTAGTTTTTTTTTGAAAGTTGGTGAATTTTTTTATTTTTTATTTCGTCGGGAAGGCTATTAAAATTCTTTATCCCCTTGAAAAGATAGTTATTATGCATTTGTTGAGTAGCAAAAAAAGGAATTTTTTATGTTACATTTATACCTTAAAGATGAATTTACTTTTAGATTATGAGAAAGATTGTCTTTGATAGTTTGTAGTATTGACTGTTTCTTATAGATGTCCTCTATTTTAGGAACTTTAAATATTTTGAAAAGTGTTTCTGTTGAGATATGATATGATTATGATATGAAAATTTGTATGTGTCAATTAAATTAATTTATTTTCTCCTTCAGTGGTATCCCTGGTGTAGATTTCATGGATAAAAAAATATAGATTTACAATAATAGTACGTTCTTTCGTTGGTTCCTCATTTGACCGCCAGCTGTAATATAATACTTGTAATTTGTTTTTTTTTCAAATAAACATGAAAAATGAGCAGTAGGATACGTCGCAATATTATTTAATTAACATGGATTTTGAATCGCGATCGAAAATGATCCATGCCGTTTTAATGAAAATGGTCGCGCTGGATCATGATACGAGACTGGCCCTGTAGCCCATAGCCTATAGAAGGCACATCTATCATTCGGTTATTGGCTAACAATGAATAATTTATCAACCAATAAAAACACGCCACTCTATGCCGGCGACTGCGGAGCCTTAACGATGGGACAATTCAAAGGACGCAGCATAGTGACGAAAATAAGTAAAATGTTGTCAGATGTGTTGTAGTGATCCGGTGTTTCCATTGGTTAGTTTTTAGCTGGTTTAAGACATCTTGTTGGTGGTCCTTAAGAATTATTAAATAGATAAATATGTATATTTATATATTTTTTTTAATTTGTGAGTTATGTATATACACACAGTTATGGAGTTTTTGTTGTTGTTGTGAATACCGCACAAGAATTCCAAGTGCTTTTCCAACCATCTGAAGCTCTGGGACTATGGCATCCTCAATCAGGTATGTTATGAGGCTGAAGGTAGTGGGGTGGGAAAAGAGATGAGGAAGTTAAAAGCCTGGTTATTCAGATCTAGTCATGATAACGGCTAGAGGCATTACAAACAACGTCTTGATTCTGAATTGTAGTCTTACAGGGCGATACTTAAGAGTATCTTCCACTTTGGAACGGGTCACTTATATACTTTATATTAGCGTTGGGAAAACTTCAATGGTTTTGTGAATGCTTCACGAATTGTTAGTTATTTAAAATGAACCCTTCGATGTGAACTATTCAATTGAAGTCGAACTCACAAAAAAGAGATCTTTATAGTGAAAAAAGAAGGAACCGGCTTGCCAAAATAAAAAGTACTAGTCGGTAGGGATTTGAAAACGAAAAAGCACTGGAACTGGTTCCTCGCCAAAAATCACATACTAATCGGTAGCGCTTTGAAAGTGAAAAGAACTGGAACCGGTTCCTCGCCACAATAAAAATATTTTTTTGCACATTCCTTTCGATCGAAGTACTTTAAAGTCGGACTTCAATTGAAGTACTTATATTCAAGAACTTGAGGCCTGTAGAAACAAACACGGCTAAGTCCATTGACTACAGTTTTCGAGGAAGAACAAAAAACGTTTAATTTAAAAATTACTTGTGATACTGTCACTAAAATAAATTCGACAAATAGTACCTACTAAAAACATTAATTTTCTTCTTGATACATTAGTTTAACTGGTGCGAAACAAAAAATATATTCAAATTATTAGTGGACTTTGCCGTGTTTGTTGTTCACATTTGACAACTGCCGCTTTTGTTATCAACACAACTGGACTTTGCCAGTTTTGAAATGGACACGTTTTTTCACGAGGTTGCAGTCAAAGTCAGTAACAAAATAGTTTTACATTTAAAAAATTATTTATTTTGATAGAAATACAAAACAATAATATCTCACAAAATATTTTGAAAAAAGTTTGTAAGTTATGGTGACCTAATTAATAATTAAAAAAAAAAAAACTAAAAATCGAAAGAAAAAATTAGAAAAGAATAATAACTATTATTCTGATATTTTTTTATATAAATTTGTTTTAAAGATTTAATAAGATATGAATGCGGAATAATATTCAAGAGCAGGAAGATTTCTCCAGTTATCACCGAAATGCTTGGTCAAAAGATAGTTGACATCTCTTACTTTTTAACGATTTCAAAACAACTTTTCCGGGTTCTATGTTGCTTGGAATTATCATTGATTCATTTTTGTTTTCATACAGCAATGATTTCTACAATATTAATGACATTACAATAACTACTAATAAAGTAATCATATTATTCAATAAAACTCTAAATCGTAAGTAAAAACTCATTTATTTTACCACTATGCTGTTTAGTAACTAAAAAAATTATGTCCATAAAAAATAACAAGAAACAAAAGTTCAACATGCACGTCAGCGGACATTTTCGGTAATTTGCGAAATTGTCAATATCTCAACTTTTACAAAAACAATTTTTTACAACAACAAACCGCCATCTTGAAAACAGCTATTTACAACGCTCCTATTGGTCCGTTTGAAAACTGCCGTCTTTGATTTGGAAAGAAGTGGACTTTGCCGAGTTTGTTATGGAACTCAATTTTAATCCGTAAAAATAAATGGTTTAGAGCCGTGTTTGTTAAGAAAGCAACATTGCATCATGAAGCATTTTTTTTACTCTTTCGAACCTCATATTTAACTCATTTTCCATTATCGGTGGACTTTGCCGTGTTTGTTTCTACAAGCCTCACTTATTTTGAAGTATTTGTTCAATGAAATGAATGAACGCTAAAATGAACTATTAACTTCATTGGAGTATTTGATCAATTAAATGAAGTTAATGAAATAAATGAGCGCTAAAATGAACTACCAACTTCAATTGAAGTATTTGTTCAATGAACAATGAATGAAGTAGGAACTGTTGCCAAAAGAAGTAGTTCTTTCAAAGCGGTCACCACACAGCGCTACTTTCTATTATTTTATATGAATGATATGTGAAAATACATTAATTAAATCAGATTTTGTAGTCCAGCGTCCTGACCACTTGACCACGAAGGCCGTCAATAGACACTACGAGCGTTTGTTCTTTCAGGCTCATACCGCGAAAATTTAAGAATCAATATGATCATTGTAGAAAAAAATTTTTTTTTTTATTTTTTACACCAACTGATGTTTTCAAAATGTAGTTCCAGCTCACCTTGACTTTTTACTTTCTTTGATCATTACCGCCATTGATATAAGCACGTCCAGGTACAACTGGTATAGAGAAAAACAAACAAATTTATTTTGAAAAGATTCTCGGGCTTTTTTTTATTTTCATGCACAATAATCCCATAAAATTTCACCGTATGAGCGCTGAAACTCTGTATTTTTAGAACCTCACCATGCTGTTTTTTTAGATATGGTAAAGTTTGACACGTAAACAGCTTTTGAGGCTTCTTTGAGTACATTAAATGTTCTGTTGTATAGGGTAGGCAGTAAGAAAAACAGCGGATTAATTGATAAGGTACCAAAAGATCTCACTGATTTTTATTGCATTTGTTTTGTAAAAGCATTGCCTCCACTGACGCTAGCAAAGATACTCGTACTAACACAAACAACTCACTTGAATGCGCACAGCTCACAGTATAAGTGCATACATATTTTATGTAGTCTAGTGAACATCGAATAATCCACTCTAACTTTGGCGGCGTTTGAGCATAAGTGGTTACTGATTTTGACGCGTGATAGCAAGACGGTCGGTGTGGCGCTCGCGGCGGTGCGATTATTAAATTTTATTGAAATGTAGATTTATTTATTGCAATAATGTATTATTATTTAATCCAATATTACACAATTTTTTTTTTGCTAGTACGGCAGGGTAGGCAGTGATTATGTGCTTTTATGAAGTGAACGGCTCTGGTCGTTCTTACCCACGCTAATTTAGCGTAATATTTTAGAAAAAGGGGGAGACAGGAACAATTTTGGAAGTAATTTGTAAGTAGGTGACCCGTGTAACATATCCTCTTTAAATATATATCATTGATAGCCAGCGCTTCGGTAGCCATAAATCATGAAAAGCGAAAAATTTCCCAACGTAACTGAGAAATTTATTTACTAAAAACGTAGCGAAGTTCGAATTTTCGGGAAAACTTTGCTCGACCGCGCTGCGAAATGTTTTTGTTTCGTTTGACGTAATTGATGGCTTTTTAATGTGTTTATTGAATTTGTTGTTTGAATGGACAAGTTTTTTTTCTTCTCATGTTGACGCAATGATTATAAAGCCTGAAATTACTATGCCAAATTACGTCTTACTTTTAGGTCAACATACATTACTCACATCGAGAAGTTTTCTTCGTACGAGGGAAACGTCGCATGTGTTAGAGTTAAAGGTCATTTTACGAAGTATTTTGATATCAAAATAGGTGTGAAGCGAGAATTTGTCACCGTGGTTATTCAATCTGTTCATAAATAGCTGTATGCAAGAAATTAAAGGTGTAGGCTTGGGCGCGAAAATGAATATTTCAAAAGTATGTTTTCTATTGTATGCTGGTGATGCGGTGTTGTTTTATAAATTATCAGAAGATTTACAAAGTTTCGTGTCTAGGATGAATGAAGTATGTCTGCAGAATGAGTTAACTATGAATGTAAGTAAGTTCGAAATCGTGGTGTTTGAAAGAGAGAGTACGAAAACAGCGTGCAATTTGGTTGTGAATGATGAATACTCGGAGCAAGTGGATGAGTTCGTGTATTTTTTAAAAATATGTTTACGAGGGATGGAAAGGCTGTTAAGGATATTGAAAGAAGGGTTAATCAAGGAAAATATGGCATGATGGCAGAGAGGCATGGAACCTTGAATAAACAATGTATGGAGAGAGAGCTAATTATTTTTCCACAAACTTGTGATAAATCACTTTCTCCGGGTTTTTACGTCGTACACCATGAAAGAGAAAGAGACAACAAATATAATACTCCGCTTCTATGTACTGTCACAACGATCTTGGGCTCCTGGGTCACCGCGGGACTCCGCCCACATTTTTTACTATACCACTAAACTTGACACAACTAAACGGTTTTTTAGGTTAGATGTTGTATTTTTGTTGATAACAATACTGTGAAAGAGTGGTTATACGAATAAACGAAAACACTATGTCGATATGTGATATGAATGGATATACAAATACCCTAGCCTTAGTCTTAGCCTCGCCTAGGTCCGCCGAGTCAGGTAAAAATCATCAAAAACTGACTACACTGCCTGGGATAGATACCACTCTATATACTCTAAGCATGGAACTGGCAGAAGGACGAAATTAAACTGAAATATGTGGAAATTATGGTTTGGGCATGTAGAGCGAATGAATGAAGAAAGGAGTGTGAAAATAATATATGATGCAAAAGTGAATGGAAGAAGAAGTCAAGGACGCCTGAGAAAAACATGGCACGATCAAGTAAGTCAAATACTTGAATCGGGTCATGTGAAGAATCAGAATAACAGAAGAGTATGTATGCAGAATACGATGTATGAATGTGAACGAAGCAAGGAGTGCATGCCAAGACAGAGTTATATGGCGGTCCGTCCTCCCTGCCCACGGTGATGGTTAGTTATATCCTTGAGGCGTAAATGTGGTAAAATTATGTATGACAGTGTTAAAATTGTGGATAGGCAGAAAAAAACAGGGAAGCCTGAGGCAGGCATGGTACCAACATATGAATCAAATTCTTGTGTCGGACCATGTCAAGAGTCAAACGAGCGTCAATGAAGCGAAATGTACAAACAAAACATATCCTCTAGATTAGAAATACCTTCAGTAGGTACTAATCGGTCACTCCTTTTTTCTCTTGGTCTCACAACATACCTCGTTCATAGTTGATGTCAGCAGTGTTATAACAATCTGTATCTCTTATGTGAAACGACACGTATGCGGAGCCAATTATCGGTTTCATCTCTCCCAGTCTTTTCAAGACTCGCATCAACAAATAAAAACTTTACATAACTGAGAGCTTTGGTAAGGTGGCATATTTCTGTAGTCATTATTTAATATAACACAAGACGCAAGGAACCATTTCTTTATATGAGCTGATATATCAAAAAAAAGTAAAGTACGAAATACATTTGGAGGAAACTAGCGATAAAAACACGAAATTCCCATACAAAACAACCGCATATATAATAAAGTTCTGAACAATGTTTACAAAATCAAACCAGCGAAGCAGAAGCTTCTAGACATACAACCTTCACGTTCCTATATCTACAGTGACTGGGGTGACATTTAGTTTATATTTTGTAGAACTATGAATTAATAAAACATTTATTATTTATTTAACAAAGATCTCATAAAAACAGTTGTTTACCAAATACATTAAGAGATGAATGATACAAAAATTTTGTAGATACATGCATAGTGTAAAAAAAGAAACAATACATTTATTTACATCCCACATATAGACAGGGTATTTATGTATCCAAAGGACTTATATGAGTACCAACTAAAGTAGTGCGACGCATTATAAATGATATAATAATGCAAATAATATGAGCAATGAAAAACAAAAAGGTAAGATATAAAGAGAAGTTCATTCTTATACACAGGTTATGAGATGATCGGTTAATTGGCAAGTGTAAAAATGTGTAAAAAAAAAAAAATGTAAGAGTATCCTAATAGTTATGTACCTAACGGTCGCTCTTGTACGTGTTTCAATAGATAGTGACAGAACTCATGTAGGTATGAAAATAATTTCATTAGCTCACTAGCGTAACATTTTTTGTCACGGGTTTGAATATAGCTTTATGAAAGAACATATGAGGGGCTTAGAAGCAAAGGCAGCAATCTCCTTCATTTTGAATTATTTCTTGGAAAGTTGATTTAACGTTTAATGCACTTTTCTTTTGTGAATATGTTGATAAATTTAGAGATAATTGTTTCAAATTGTTCCTAGTTTAATGTGCACAAACATTTTTGTACACTTTATTCTCCATTTCTTTATAATATTCATTCAAAAGTTGACAATGCTTCAGAACCGTTTTTGGATATTGCTGCCTTTGCTCCTAAGCCCCTCATATTTAAAATAAACAAAATATATATTTTAAGCCTACACAGGTTGAACGTGTTTCTTTTAGACTGCGCCAGTATTCTAAAGTATTTAGTGATGTTGTTTTATTATCATTTTTTAGTGAATACCACACATTTCAGTGAGTGCCAACTCTCCCCAATCATCTAGAACCAGTGAGACTATGGCGCCCCCAATAGGGGTATATTGTAAGACTAAGGGTAGTGGGAAGAGGAAAGAGATGGGGAGAAGAAGAGGAATTTTGGATATTAAGGAAGTAGAGGTCGCGAGCTCGAACCCGGCGTGCACAAATAAATTTAATTTGATTAATTTAAGATAGTGAATAGTATAGTTGTGGCACGTTCTAGAGTGGTAGATACTCTCAGTATCGCTCTGGTGAAAGACCACCATTCAGAATTGAATCGTTGCTTGAAATGGCTTTAGCCGTGTTTGGTGACCAGATCTGAATAGCAAGGTAATTCCCAACTTTCTTCTTTCCCATCTAATTCCCTTATTTCGAAAAGGGATGCCATAGAGTCACTCTAGACGGTTGAGAGCAGTTGAAGCTCTAATATTTACATTTAGAAATGTCTTACCTATATAAAACAAAGAAAAATTATTGCAATAAGTTTATAAATGCCAGAATGACTTAATTTGTGATCCCTATGTTTAGCATTTTTTTAATCGGTGCAATATTTATATTTTCCTAGTTCATTAACTTGTTTATGGTCACCCTCTCCATAGCCCATTTTCGTTCGGTACACCTCGATCTGCCGGTTTGATTCCGGCCGGTGCTGAATTGAATTTCAGCTGAAACTTTTCGTTTCACAACTTGTTCCGCGGGAAAAGTTGGGCGATTACTTTTCGGGGGCGGGGGGCGGGGGGCGGAATTGGGGTGGCACACCACCGATCTTCCCACTTCCTACGTGGGATGTAGGCACTACTTACCTACCCTTACCTCAGACCTCTGAGCATAGGGTGATCGATAGCATTGTGAAAAAGGTTCGTCATTCTTTAAACTTTCCCAATTGTTTGTATTTTAATGAAATGAAAAAAACTTTGTATGAGATTTTATTTTAATTTCAATGACCTAACCTAAGCATTATCAGGGTACACAATTAAACTAAACTAATAATAAAGTGTGCGGTTCTATACACATACAGAGGGAGAACACAGTATATAATAAAATAAGAAAACAGTGAGAAAATAAACGAAAAACATTTCAAATATAACAAAGGAAATGAAAGAAAGAGACAGATAATATGAATCGAAAGAGGCGAAACTTCAACTGAGAAGATGATTAGGTCCATTAAATCCAGAGTGGTAGATACTGTAAGAATCGCCCTGGTGAAAGACCACCATTCAGAATCGAAACGTTGCTTCAAATGGCTTTAGCCATATTTGGTGACCAGATCTGAATAGCCAGGTACTTCCCATCCTTCCTCTTTCCAATCTCCTTCCCCTCCGAACTACGTTCAGCTTCATAACATACCCTATTTGGGGATGCCATAGTCTCACTGGCTCTAGACGGTTGGGAGCAGTTGAGACGTTTGCGCGGTATTCATATAAAACAAAAAAAAGTAATAATTAGAAATTTTATGAGTTTACCGAAAAAAAATTACCGAAAATTAAACTAAACAAAAAATACAAGTTATTTATACACACAGAGGGAGAGCAAATTATAAAATAACAAAACTATGAGAAAACAATAGAATAACATTTTAATTATAACAAAGGCACTGAGAGAAAAAAACAGATAGTGCGAATTAAAAAAGACAAAACCTTAACTGAGAAGGTGATGAATAATGAGAAATTTTATGAGTTTACCGGAAATATACTTAATATTGAACTGCTATATTGACTGTTAATTTAATGGCTTTTTTATTTCTAGTGCTTCCAAATTATTTAATCTGATACAATGGCAATTTTTGTTGGGAATAAGAGCACCGGTGCTTTATTGAAAGTATGATCTTTTTCAGTAAGATTATTGGCGAATTCTGAAAAACCGTCGTTATTTAAACATCTAAGATGTTCTTTAATTCTAACATTGACATTACGTACTGTTATCAATAGTTTATATTTTAAATCATTTACTGAGGAGATAAGCCGGTAGAAGTGTGTTAAATACATGTCAATGAGCTTGGAGTGAGCTCTTATGTTTCTTAATTTTACTGAAATTCATCACAATATCGTAATTCTTGGGCAGAAAAAATATTTCCTTAGTCTGTCTGCCTTTTTTTTCAAATTGGTACAGATCAAAAATCTAGGTATTATCTATTCAGTAGTTCAACAAAATTTGCAAGTGCAGTTTTTGGCGTTGAAGTTACAATATTCGTGAAGAATTAAACCAAAAAAACAATTCTTCAATTTTTTTAAATATTTAAAATATAAACCCCTTAAACCTGAACAGCTTTTTTATTTCTCTAAAGTTTCTAATGTCATCACTATTATACCGTCATTTATTCAAATTTGATGTGTGTGTTGCAACACACTGCTATTTTTCAATCTTCCGTTACTTATTATAATGTATATATTTATGCATAATGTTAAAAAAAATATATATATATATGTATATATAACTAATTTTGTGCAGCCAAAGAATGTGACTTCACGCTGCAGCATTTTTTCTTTTACATTATGTACATAGCTTTCTCGTGGATTCCGTTATCTGATGGCAGGTGAAGAGAGATCATATTATAGCTGGAAAAACAAAAAAGGCTTAAACGACACATTTGTCAAAAATGAATTTAATATGCAGTTTTGATATGTTCTTTTTCTGCATCGAATACTTTGACTCTTGTTTGATTCTGAATACTATTTTGGCGCTTCTGTGACTCAAACGACAACAGTTTGTAACTTTTTAGCTTTTCGTTGCTACAGATAACTCAGTGAGAGCATTGCGTTTCCTGAGTTAACTTTATTTTACAAAATCCAACCAGGTACTGAAGACTTATGAATTTTATTGTAAAAAACAAAAAACTTTAAAGTGCTCTGGTGTAAGCTTCCCAAAATGGTGTTTCGGCCCTTTTGCCTTTCCAGTGACGATATGTGATATGTGGAATAAGTGTAGAGTGGAAAATATCGTCAAAATATCCGTGGAAAGTTGCCCTTACTGAAAAACAATAATATTTCACTCTTCCTGGAACTGTCTTAATTTTTTTCTCCTACCTTTTTTCTTAATATAGTTACTAGTTCCATACAGTGGGGACTTTTGTATGGTCATCAGTTCAAGCAGGTAGATATTGTATGCCTTACTCCTGACCCTGTTATCTCCCAAGTAAGATGCTTCTTAGATTCAGAGTTCATCAAACTTCGTAGAAATCTCTTATCATACGCCATATATCATGCGGTAATTCAAGAAACTTGTCGTTTGAACTTTGACCCGACCTTTATACGGAAAGGTGTCAAAATACACTCGGCAGTAGGTGCTTGTGTCCCATAGATCATAGCCAACCTTGCAAGTTAATATTAATTATTCATCCAGCAGATCCCGTAGAGCTTTCGAATCAAAATGATAGTAACAAAAGGTCATTGAATAATAATAAGAACTTTCAAAAGTGTGCGAGCTGAGTCAAAGCTCAAGAATGTTTCAATGGTAGGTATCTCTCAACAAATGAAATAAAAGCGAAAATGAACAATCTGAATCGCCTATTGTATGCGAATGATGCGGTGCTGATTGCTGACAGTATGTAAGATCTACAGTTTCTCGTGTCTAGGATGAACCAAATGTATATGCAGAATGAGTTGATGTTGAATGTAAGTAAGAGAGTACGCGAACATCGTGCAATATAGTTGTGAATGATGAATACTTGGAGCAATTGGATGAGTTTGTGAATTTAGGAGGTATGTTTACAAAGAACAGAAAGGCTGATAAGGATATTGGATACATTAATAGAGGGCTGAAAGCTGTTGGCGCAAATAAAAAAATGTCCAAAGAAGCGAAGCTAGCAGTCCACAATAGAGTGCTTATACCAACCCTGATGTATGTCAGTGAGGCATGGAACTGGCAGAGGAAGGATGAAAGTCGACTGAATGCTGTGAAAATGATGTCCTTAAGACGTATCTACGGTAAAACCATGTATGACCGTATAAAAAATGTGAATATCCGGAAAAAATACAAGGCTGATGTAAGCGTAATGGATTGGATCAAGAAAAGGTCGCTAAGATGGCTTGGACATGTAGAGCGAATGAACGAAGAAAGGAGTTTGAAAATGAAAAATTATGCGAAAGGGAATGGAAGAAGATGAAGTCGAGGACGCCCAAGGAAGACATGGTACATTCAAGTAAATTAAACACTTGAATCAGGTGATGTGAAGAGTCAAAATAACAGAATAGTATGTATGAGACGATGTATGAATGTGAATGAATCACGGAGTGTGTGCCAAGACAGAGTCCATCCTCTCTGCCTACCCCTGCCAGGAAACGGCGTAGTGGTTACTTAGTTGGTTAGTGTTTTATCTCTTAACATCTGTGTGGTAGTTTGCTAGCAGCTGTTTGTTCGTATTCTTTGCTCTGAGCCAATCAACTGTTTTAAATGCATTGTTTCCCGTGAGCGTGCTATATCAAAATATTTGTGACCGTTGTGTGACAACCTCGTTGTGTATTTTTTATCAGTCATGCCTTTTTGAATGTCAACCGGAATGCTAAAAAGGGCTAAGAATACCTGTCCTGAAAGAATTCCCCGTCCTGTCAAGTGGGGTTGGCTACATAATCTCAACTTTGAACTTAAAAACGGCCATAAATCTACGTAGCGGACAGCCGAGGCATCGCATATTTTAAAAGGGCGCTCGTTCTACTTTCAAATACCTTCGGAAAGTTGAAAACAACACCTACCCACCCACACACTTGCTTACTACCTTTACCCTCTACCACCTCACCACCTTGAAACCTACCTGTTAATGACTTCATTTTTATAACAGTTTAGCTGGTAATAAATTAACAGCCTTTTGTATAATAGTTCAGTAGGTTTAAAAGAGTCAAAATGAGACTATTGAGTGGCTAAAAATCTAAAATTGGATTTAGAAGATACTTTTTTTATATATAATATTAGATATGGTAAAATAATTAAATTGTTTAATGAAATTTCACAATCATTGAAAACTTCTTCATTAGAAAACCATAGAAAAGACTGTGATTAAATTTGCATTTTCAAAAGCATTAATTGTATGATTGACTCACCTTCTCTGTTGCAACTCATCCTGTTCAACATTCCTTGCCGTAGCCTCAGAAACAAAGAATTGCTGTTCCTCAATCATCACTTTACTAATGATTTAATAAAACAAATATATAACTTTATTCCACTTTTATTTTATGACTGGACCGGTTTCAGCCTATGACGGCCATCTTCAGACTAGTACATGTTGTTGTTAACCCACGGCTTAAATACTATTTTTGGGGATGTCAGGGGTAGTAAACAATGATTTTACTTTAATTATATTCATCAGTATTGTTGCATGATTTTAATAGTTACAGGGTAAAAGTTACTATTAATTTATTGGTATTATTTTTTTTATATATCTATCTGGAATATTTTATTTAATATTTAAGATGGGTTACAGTTGCATTTCTATAAATATGAATTGACAATGTATTTATATAATGAAAGGTTGGTGAATACTGATTGTTAATGAGTTTACTTTAGATTTTCCCATCTTAATTGTGATGTCCAGATGTACAACATAATTTTCTTATTATTGGGTTACTCCCAGCATTATGGTATAATTAGTATGGTATAATTAGTAATTAGTACTACTAATTATGGGCATCATCAGAATGTCAAGACTTATTATCAAGCCATGTCCAGTACCAGTCTAAATGATTTTTTATCATTCTTTACAACTCTACCAAAACTTCGACTTGACCTTGGCTTTGATTTGAATATTCTTTCTTAAGGATCGGCACTCAAAAATGCCACTAACTAGCATTCTAATACAAGCAATCCTACAAATGATGTATCTGAAAAATGTCTATGGGTAATTGGAAAAATATTTGAGGCTTCCAGTGAATACTAAACTAAACTACCCTTATAAAATTAACAAATGAATTATTTGTAGTATTGCTTGTACTAGAAAGCCAAAAGGTGTCTATTTTTTGGGTGCTGACCCTTAAGAATAATTTGTTCTATTTTTGTCATTGTTTCATTTAATATTATGTATGTGCTGTTCTTTCTATGTTGCTCTTTATTATTTTTTAGTGCTATGTATGTTTTTTGTAATTGGACTTTGAATTGGAGTCCGTTAGTTTATAAATAAATATAATTTTTACCGAAATAGTAAAAAGCCTTTAATTAGTATTTTGATATTCGAAAAATTCAAATTATAACACGAATTAATTAATAAACTGCACATTCAAAACTAATTATTTTAATCAATTGCGTATTACATACAGTTGAAGGTTTGTGAATTAATTAAACTGTCACACTACACTGCACTCTACGAATATGAAATAATCATAAATGCTAATATTTTCTTCGCGTTCACCATTTATCTAAAGTGGTTTATGCAGAAGTATTTTATATATTATTTAAGTTTTAATATCTTCCCCGAAAAAAAATGATTTTTCTACAAAATATTCACTATTTCACATTTTTTGGATGTTCAAATCCAATCACAAAATATAGCTGAAACAATTACAAACAGGGTTTAATTCTGACTAGTAGACTTTGCGGTGGTGATAAAAGGAATATTTTGTATTTTGGAAAACTGATTCTTTTGCGAAAACATTACTTCATGGTTTTATTTGAGTTTTTGTTGATAATTTTTTATAATGTTTTCTTTATAAGCATTTAATTTTGGTGCTACCGTATTGCCCATCACACTTGATGTAAAACAGTTAGATGGTAATTTACGGGAATGGTTGTTTAACGAGGTTAATATGTTATATAAAGAGGCAAATAAATTACAATAATAATTAACAAAATTTAAAAAACACATAAGCATAAAAAAAAATGTTGAACCTGTTAAATTTAATTGAAAAAAGGTAGACAAAGAAAACGTGTAAGTAATACAAAAAACGATGTGGAATTTGCATACCTATATTAACATATATTATACATACATAGATAAAAATACGTATTTAGTCATATATACCTCCATACACATTATATAATATGATTCATAATAAACAGGTTTTTTGAAGGTGAGCAATGATCTTACTTTTGAAGTTATTCTAATGTCGCGAGGTAGGGAAATGAATATCTTAGTAGCGATTTGTTAAAAACTTATTTGTCATAGAAGATTCTGCAAGCTGGGATATCAAAAGATTTCACGTGTGATTGTGTTAGGATTCTAGTGCTTGTTCCTTTTTCAAAAATATGAACATTTTGAAATGATGCAGCAGGACATTTTTGACATGATTTTTCAATTTGTTGGGTTCTCACCTTCTTGTTTTTCATCCAGTTCCTACCTATTCCGCCATTTCACCATTCGATTTCTTACTCAACAAGTCTGTGTTAAGAAACAATTGACAGTCAAGAAACAAAAGACTTTGGTGATAAAAATGTGTTAATTGTTGGGATTTTCGCTTTCGTCGGTTTGTTATTTTGATTTTCAAATAATAAAAAATGAAGGTGTTTCGTTCATTGTTTTCTCTCTCGGTCATTGTTTTAGTTGTTATCTTCAAGTAAACTTGAGTTAAGTGTTGTGATTCGTTGTGCAAGAAGAATTCAAAAGCTTACACATCAACTTCATCGGTGAGTGAATTGGCTTCATTATTTCATTCAATCCTTAATCTGTTCAATATTTCTATAATTAGACATTTCCATCAAGTAGTAGTAGTTTATCGTTTTACAGTCCACTGTTTTCAAAATTCATCTGAAGCTGAAAACGCATTCGGTGTTTTA
Organism: Drusus annulatus; assembly: GCA_022651775.1. Lineage (NCBI taxonomy): Eukaryota > Metazoa > Arthropoda > Insecta > Trichoptera > Limnephilidae > Drusus > Drusus annulatus. Next base: position 2,041,663 of record JAGWCC010000006.1, read on the forward strand.
TTGCAGTTTCGGATGCAACAGGGGTACTTTTCGACTGTTTAATACATGGTTAGGCGCGCTAGATTTTTTGTATCTATTGGCATTATAACATTTGGTAAAAGCAAAATACTCACATGAGATCTCCTTAATTTCATTGTCTTTCACATTTCCGATTCAAACGCTAGAGGGCTACAGATTCGTGGAAAATAAAATGATAATTCATTTATACTAGGAGACTGGTATCGGGCATTGTGAGTAAGAGCGAGTTGGGGTCCACTATCGCCGGTGACCCCTGGCATCAGGTAACAACATTTCGGGAAGGATGCTGAACATTTACATAGGTAAGTAACGGGTGGTGCAGGACTGTATGACTTTTACTCATTTAGACATTTTTGTAATATAAGTGTTTAAGTAAATACACTTCATAACCTAAAATATTTAAAATTAGGGATTACCACCAGATTTGCACTAAGCAACCATGGTTTAAAATATAAGCCCATGGACCACCAAAAAACGTTATGTATTATAATCAATTTTTTAAACTTTCGAATTTGTTGATTAAGGGTCAGCACCCAGAAATACAATTTTTTTTTTGTATTTCTAGTATGATAAAAACAACAAATTATTTATCTGTTAATTGTATGCAGTTAGTTAGATTTTTTTTTACTCCCAAACAGTAATCTTATAAATTATTTATGAAATGCAAAAATGCCTTTACTGCCTAATGCCTTTAGCGCTGTTTTTGTGAAAAATCACCTCAAGGGCGCTGTACAAATCTTAATTTCTACTTAATATTAATTCCTAGTTTATATAAATATACAGCAACATACTAACCTCGCAGGTCATCTCTGGCAGGACACAATCACCATATCATAATAACTTAAAATTTATCTGACTTTTAAATACTTTTATTTTTTTTAAATATAGTGAGGGACAGATAATGATGAAAATCTTCTAATGAATTTAAGGAATGAGAGTCTGAAAAGTTTTCTTGGTTTGAATAGAAATTCTATTGGTTCTATTGTTACATCTTGATTATGGATATGATTTTCTGAAAACATAGGTTTTGAGTTTGGCTCTGAACTTTGTCGAGTACTCTCAGATCACGTAGTCCATTCCAGGCTTTACGACCTGACACTCCGAAGGCGCGTTCTCCGATATTAGTGTCTGGTGTGCGCTTTGGTTCCTTCAACCTTCCGATAACCGATGACATTGCCGATCTAAGGGTTGACTGTCGTGAATTGGAGTCTTCAGGAATACATAATTCTGATAAATAAGCCGGAACCATTCCGTTAATTGATTTGAATACCATCCAGCAAAGTTTAAGCTGAATTCTTCTGAGACATTTAAGCTAGTGAAGATTTTTGAGGTGCTCTGAGATATGGGAATATTTTGATACGCCGGTGATTGAATTGGCGTTAAATACTAGATGTAGTTTGTTAATTTAATATTTAAGAAGACTAGTGCTAGTACTAGTGCAATCTTAGAGCAATAATATACAAGAAGTAACGCTGTAGATCGATCTGTAGTCAGTTTTTACTAGGTTTTACTGACTCAGTTGGACCTAGGCATGGCTAAGACTAGGTTTACGGTATTTATACATCCATTCATAGCACATGTCAACACAATATTTTTGTTTATTCGTATAATCACTTTTTCACAGTATTCTTATAAAAATAAATATATCATAAAACCTAAAAAACCGTTGAGTTATGTTCAGTTTAGTTGCACATAGAAGCGTGTGGGTGGAGTCCCGGGAGACGCACGAGTCAAAGAACATGGTTACAATACTTTGAAGCGGTGTGAAATTTTGCCAAAATTTTGTTCTCTTTCTCTCTCACGATATACGACGTAAAAACCCGGAGAAAGTAATTTATCGCAAATTTGTTTAGGTTGGGTAAAACAAATTAGCTCTCTATTCATAGATATTCTTACTCCGAGAGTGCAATACTTGTACAGACTAGTGCAAAAAAAATTGTAGGCCTGACTCAAAAAATGCTTGCATAAAATATGGCATGTCATATTTTCTGCATTACCAGTTCCACCCGCTACACCATCCGCGACAGAGATTAATCACGCAGCCTCCTCTTATCGGATATCTAAGAGCTTTAGGTTAAGAGACTTGGTTAAAAACGCCACACTGTCCCTTCCCTAACACATATCTGTCTTGTCCACCTCTCGGCGATTATTTATTAGTTATTCTTGGCTTTGTGTGAGATTAACACCAAGATGTGAAGGTTAAACTTAATTTAACCGTTGTGCAGTAAAGTAATAAATGTTTTCGTAGAAAGCAATCACTTTGTGGTTTAACATATTTAAAGAAATGGAAAAATAGCTTTGTATAAGACCACGGATATTATTTTAATGTTTATGACCAAACGGTTTCGCTTAGTCTAAGCATCATCAAGGTACAAAATTAAACTAAACAAAAAAAGAGTTGTGCGTTTATATTTACATTCATAAAGAAAGATTAGAATTAACAGTCATATTCTTAGTAACCAGGTAAATTTGTCAAGTGGTCCAATATTAGGTATATTTCCTATACACTCGTAAAATTTCTCATTATTCTTTTATTGCCTTCATAGTTGACGTTTTGTCTCTTTCATTTCATATGATTTGTATTTTTCTCTCTGTTCCTTTGTTATAATTTAAATGTTGATCTATTGTTTTATCATCGTTATTTTATTATTTTATTTTCTTACTTTGTTCTCCCTCTGAATGTATATTTAATCGCGCACTTCGTATTTTTTGTTGAGTTTAATTTTATACCCTGACGATGTTTAAGTTAAGCAAAACTGGTCGGTCATAAAAATTAAAATAATATTCGTAGTCTTTTGCAAAGTTATTTTTTAATTATTTTCTACTCGTATAAGTGTGCGGTCATAAATACATACAGAGGAAAACAAAATATAAAATAAAATAAAAACAGAACAATGAGAAAATAAAATCGTTGTTTTTTATTTATTTTTTGTACCCTGATGATGCTTAGGCTACACGAAACCGGTCGGTCATAAAAATTAAAATAATACTGTGGCCTTTTACAAAATATTTAAAAAAAATCTTTTAATATTTTTTTGTAATCTGATCAAATTTTTAATAATAACAATGAACAAAATATTTACGTCTCCTTATTTTGTTGTCATTTTATGAGTGGAAATAATGGAAAAAAAATGACGGGTAATTGAATTAAAGAATTTCGGGACATCTCGGAGAGAAAAGGATTCATCAAGAGACGGTATAATATAAATATAGTAGGTACCATTTATGTTCAGAATGGATGCTTTTAGCTCCATATAACATTCAAAATTTACGACTTAGTATTTTGTTTTATTATTGACAGGAGCTGTTTTACAATGACATTAAAATATACCTCATTTCTACATTTGAAAAACCCACAGATAAAAAATAAAATAGAAATAGTTAGGATGCAGGAGAATTCTATAGTTCAAGTACACTGTTTTACTTAAAATTGTCTGTATATGCGTTTTGTCCTTAAATAAATTAAAGAAATTAACGAAATTAAAGAAATCAAAGAAATTATAGAAATTAAAAAGATTAAAGAAATTAAGGAAATGAAAGAAATAAAAGAAATCAAAGAAATTAAAGAAAAGAAATTAAAGATATAATGGGAATTAAAGAAATTAAAGATATTAAAGGAATTAAATAAATTAAAGAAAATAAAGAAAATAAGAAATTATTGAAATTAATTAAATTAAATAAAAAAAAGTCAATATAAGCATCGTGTATTCGTACCAACCTATCAATTAGTACCTACATGTATTGATCACTGTTTTATTTATTTTACATAAGTTACTTGTACATTAAAGTTTACAAATAATTTTAAAGTGACTAGTTTCGACGTAATTTCGATTTTTAAGAAAATATTTGAATCTTCAAATATCAGTTTTTTTTAAATGCAGTGTTAAAGCCCGAGAATGGTCGTCACACGACGATGACGTCGATGACCATTTGCCACATGTTCCGTCCTTCGACCGCCGGCCCGTTAACCGGCAGGCGACCTTTTTTGTCAATTCAATACAATCATCAGTTCTTCTTTTTGCCTGCGCATATAACCTGTTAGAAATGTCGTGGCGCTTTTTTGCAGCTGCCTGACGTGTTTTAGTCTTGTTATTTTCGCCAAATAAGTAGGATATTTCACAAATCACTCAAAAAAAAAAATAAAATAAAAAATAAAAAAAAAAAAAAAAAAAAAAAAAAAAAAAAAAATAAAAAAAAAAAAAAAAAAAAAAAATAAAAAAAAAAAAATTAATTCATTAATAAATAATAATTAAAATAATAATCATTTAAAAATTGTGTCTATCTGATGGGACCTGCCAGTGAATACCGAACAAGAGTCTCAACTGCGTCCAACTATCTAGAGCCAGTGGGACTATGGCATCCCCAATTAAGCTTCAGCTCAGCAATGAAGTTTCTACGAACACCACTTGCGGGGTTCGAGGCCAGCCCCCAGTGGAGTGTGCGTCTCCGCCTCTGTCCTCCGGCGGCTCCTTCATCGGCCTCTGCAGCCTCAAGGATCTCCTGGTCTGCGTGTCCTCGTCGCCTCCCCGGCTCCAAGCCCAGGGCGACAGGGGCAATGGGTACGAGGAAGAAGAGCGTGGGACAGGGTTTGAAGCAGTCGAGAAGAAAAAATGGCGGATTGGTGAACTCCGCACCAGCGCAGCATACTCTGACTCTGGAGGACTCCGATGACAGTTTTTCAGCAACAAACATGCCTGGGTAGCTGCGCAAGTTTTTCCGCAAGAAGAAGAGAAGGACCACCACGACCAGCGCCGCAGCGCCGACGACCACGATTACGACGACGCCCGTGCCGCCCAAGCCGACGCCGCCCACCACCAAGCCGCCTTCCGACATCGGCGACGAATTCGGCTACCTTTGGTCACCGCTGGACTCGGCTCCTGACTCTGACTACTGACCATTAAACTTAGAATTAATATTAAGTAGAAATTAAGATTTGTACAGCGCCCTTGAGGTGATTTTCCACAAAAACGGCGCTATAAAAATCATCCAAAAATAAATAAATAAATAAAGTATCTAATTTTAATTCTTTCCTTTTTTTGACCTTATAATAATAACTCATTTACTACTTGATACTATCAATGTATTTTAAACGATTCTTATAGGCTATTTTAAATGTATTAATTGGCATAATTTGATGGTTTCCGGCAGCGCACTATAACATTTCATCCCTTTAAACTATTTTTTGTTTTAGTTTTTTTTCTCAACTAACCACTTCAAATGCCTCATTATTTTACTAAAAACAACGTGTACTCAAAACAGCGTTTTTTTATACAGGTCAAAAACTTTTTAATAGCCTTCCAAAAGCCCTTAAAGAAGCCTCAAGTCTTGGCACTTTTCGTAGGATTTGTGCTGAATATGCAAAAAAAAAACCTTTGATTTTTATACATTCTAAGATTTCAATTTAAATCTACTATTTTTTTACGTGAATACCGCACAAGAGTTTCAACTGCTTCCGACCGTCTATAGCTAGTGAGACTATGGCATCCCTAATAGGGGTATGTCGTGGGGCTGAAGGTAGTGGGGAGGGGAAGGAGATGAGAAAGATTAATCTTAGGAAATACTAGGCTATTGAGAACTGGTCACCAAACACGACTAAAGCCATTGCAAGCAACGGCTTAATTCTGAATGGTGGTTTTTCACAAGGGCGATACTTAAAGTATCTACCGCTATCCGTATCAACTACTCTGGAACGTGCCGCTAATTTACAATTTTTTATCAATTAAATGTGTTATTAATTAAATAACATTTATTTGCGCACGCCGGGTTCGAACCCGCGACATCTGGATTCGTAGTCGAGCTTCTCACCACTCGACCATTCAAGCCGTTAGACGTGTATAGTAAGCGTTTGTGCTTCGTTCTACTTTTGCGAAATGTATTATTTTTTTTTTTACTTGATGTGTGAAAAAATAGTTTGCATACATCTAAATAAAAATACAAAAACAAATAAATTCCTTACATACCTACCTACGAATAACAAAGTATTTTTTTAAATTCTTTTAATTCAGTAATAAATTTACACTTTATTCGGTGTTCAGTAGGTTAGAACGGAGTACCTACTTGATCGGTGAATTAAACCGTCTTATAAAACGTCCATAAATAACCCTTCTGTGAAGCACTTCATTTCGTTACATTGTATCGCGCCCTTTCGAGTCGTGACGTCACAGAAATGGTTCCCTTGTCACCCCCCTCCCCAGGTTTCTTCCTCCCCTCTACCAACCGATCCCCCCCTGCTCCAACTCCCCCCTCGGCCCATGATTTACTGGCGCACAATGTGGCGAGGCTTGATTTATCACGCGGTCCGAAATTCGTCGGATGTGCACCACACCAGGCTCAGTCGCCGTATCCGTATTCGCACTCACACATCGAAGAACGATATTATTCTACTGGCGTATTATTTTATATAAGAATGTAGGTACCTGCCTAGGAATCGTAGGACCGCGAACCTCACAAGGAGGTGCTGCTAACTTAGGTATCGTAAGACGCTCTCAATGTCACCTACATCGCTTTGTTGACCGACAATGCACAGAGTTTTCGAACTGAGCAGGCTGTAGGAACAGGAGATTAATTGATAATAGAGATACGTACCAACAATGATCATTGATTGTTATTGGATTTTTTCGGTAAAAACACTACCTTAGATCATAGACATAAAATACAAGACACATCATATTCATATAAATCTCACGAAAAATGTAGCGCCACTAATGTTGCACCACTAAATGTTTCACCCGCGTATGAAAAGGATAGTCATTCAAAGAATATGTGTGTGCGCAAGAGATAGCTAAATGAAGCGTGTTTCGTATGTATGTCTCGTCGACTTGGCTTAGTGCAACCAGGCGCGTTGTCCCAGTAACGTGTCTACATTATTTAATTCGTCTAAGCCTTAGATACTAACAAAGACACTCCACTAGAACGGGCAACAGCTCAAAGCATACATATTTTGTGCAGTTTAGTGAACATGAAATAATCTACTCCACATTTGAGGCGTTTAAGCATATCGTCACTGGAAAGGCAAAAAAGCTTAGGGGGACCCTTTGGTCATGAGTTAAATGTGTAGTTTTGATCAGTTTTTTTTGCACCAAATGCTCGTTTGATTCTTTACTTGAGTCAACTTCAAAATCAAACCAAGAACGGAAAACTTATGAATTTTATGGTTAAAAAAAAACTTTACGTGCTCTGATATAAATTTCCAAAAATGGCGCTTAATTCTTTTTTGCCTTTCCGGTGACGATATGTAGTTACTGCTTTTGACACTTTCACAAATTTCGGGAGTATTTTGTGAAAGTGTAGATTTATTTTTTGCAACCATTTCATATTATTTAATCCAATATTGTACATGGTTTAATGCGAGTACGGCAGGGTAGGCAGTGTTTTTGTGCTTTTATGGAGTGCAAGTCTTTGCATTTGTCTAAACCAATATAATATAGTCCTCCATCATTACACAAGCAACATCTTCCGCTTCTTGTGATGGCAGTATTAGTTTTTCAAATATTTTCAGGTTATTCGTAACTCGGGAATGTTTGTCTTCCTTAAAAAAAAAAAAAGTTCAATTGAAGACATCTCAAAATAATTTTATTAAATAAATAGATTCTACCTATTTTTATAATTTGTTACTAATTCAGAGAAATTACTGATTTAAAGGACTTAAGGGTGATCTCACTTCAAATTTTTCCATTTTTTTGCTATTAATTAACAATTATTAATTGAATGATATTCGGATAATTTGTTTAGTGCCGTTTAGGTAAAAAAAAAATACCTTTATACTTCCGTTTCGAATGGGGGTTTCTAATTTCACCCTGAACGAGAGTTTTGTGCTATATCGATCTCGGATAAAGTTTACCGAAATATTATGAATATATTTATTTCTAAGTACTTGTTACCAAAAACAAATTACTAAGACTATGTCATGAAAAGGCTTTCATTAGCAAACTCAAAATGAGGCAACTACGTCAACCCCTTCGGATTGTACCTTTGATTTTTACTTTCAGATACGAAAAGTTTAAGGACGCTGATAAACATATTTCAACAAAAAATATATGTAGGTCAACAGACATTGTCTAGTGACTTCTTAATGTAATGTTTATTTTCTAGTTTTAAAATGTAAATTAAAATTTAAAATAACAATTGATATCTGGGTTAACAGTGATACAAATTTATTATATCTAATAAACTAATTAACTAACTAACCATCACGCCGTTTCTCCGCAGGGGTAGTCAGAGAGGACGGACCGCCATATAACTCTGTCTTCCACACACTCCTTGCTTCATTTACAATTCATACATCGTCTCATACATTCTCTTCTGTTATCCTGACTCTTCACATGACTCGATTCAAGTATTTGATTTACTTGATCGCGCCATGTCTGTCTCAAGCGTCTTCGACTTCTTCTTCCATTCACTTTCGCATCATATATTCTTTCACACTCCTTTCTTCGTTCATTCGCTCTACATGCCCAAACCATCTAAGCGTCCCTTTCCTTATCCTATTCATCACGCTCACATCAGCCTTACATTCTTTCCACATATCTCAAAATGGTATTATGTAGTAACCTACCCTTAAAAATGAAAGCGACTTTGGAGTGATTTTTTTACCGAAACGACACTGTAAAAAAACATTATTAAATAATTATTATTACCATTCTTACTTTAATTTTTTTAAGTGCTTGTTTTCTAAATAATACATTTATTCAAATATGGTTTCACTTTGTAAAAAAAGTCTACTATCTATAAAAAATAACTTATAATATTATTATGAAATTCTGTCTTATCTACATTAACAAAGAACATGTTGTAACAATTTCTTGATTGTAATTTACAAATTGTAGTAATATTTAAATACCTATACAAATAAATTCACAAACAAAAAACAGTATATTCGGCGAGGTTACAAAAACCAATGATTATTTAAAACATAAAAATTATATTCACGCAATTGTTTAAATTAAAGATAAAAAAAGTTGTTTTCAGGGGCCTTTAATCATAATTATCGCATCATTTTTTGTGAATAGACTAAAAAATAGACTCGTGTGAACCGTGTAATAATCACTTGTGTACGGTGTAAAACCTTTTCATACAAATATTCCCAGCAATATCTCTCCAGCGCCACTGCGGCAATCGTCGAAAGCTTTTTGCAACCGGAACCCACGTGACTTGCAGTGTAATGGTGGAGTTAAACAGGACTCTATGCGAACTCCATACACCATACGGGGTGTAAATTGCTTGGCATCTAAATTACTTGCATTCGCGGCGGCTTGCAGTCAACCGACATCTTTTTATGGATGCATTCTACGGACATGATAATATGTTGATAGAGACCTATCCAGCTACGTCGTAAAATTGTTTTAAAAGAAGAAAATTACATAAGTATAAAAAATAATATACAAAGTAGGTAAGTACATATATTTAATTTTTATTTTAGTAAAACCTATATCATATAAACTGACCAATATAATAATATATTTTTTCATGCAGTGAATGATCCGCAATCCTCAATCCTCGATCTACTGCCGAACAAAAAAATTGACGATTTTTCACATAATAATAATATTTGGATGATTTGTATGACGCCGTTTTTGTGAAAAATCACCCCACGGGCGCTGTACAAATCTTATTTTCTAGATGATATTAATATTTATTTAAAGAGAAAATATACAGAATCATACTCACCTGGCAGTTCCCCTCAGATAGACACACTTATTAACTTAATTTTTTATTTTTTTTAAATTCCGATTTTAGCGCATGAGAGCAAATTTAAAAATGGACTTTCTGAATTTGTTGTACAGTACAGTAATGTAAATATCAATAAGGTAATTCTAACAATAGTTTTATGTATTTGTATAGTTTTATGGCAAATTTAGCCATAGCTTTTAAGTTTTGTAAAGCGCCCTTGAGGTGATATTTCACAAAAATGGCACTATTTAAATTAGGCAAGTATTATTGTTATTCATAAACAAAAGATTTTTTAATGGTACTAGTCAGCACATTAAAAAAAATTGAAAGAGTGTCTAATATTCTTCCTGAAAATGTAACCAAAAACCATCTTAACAATAGTAGAACTACGTCACGTACAGATCGACGTACATACCTGTGCATGTGATCCAAAGAGCAACTATTTTCCAAATAAAATATTTGAATAGCAACAATTTCTACAGAAGCAATGACACAACTACACATTTAAGTTCAAATATGTGTAATAATTATTTCAATACTCTGCTGGTAACCGCGTTTTAAAAAAAAAAAAACAAAATAGATTAAGACCGAGACTCAAACCCGGAACTTCCACATTACATGGCGAGTCTAACATTTCCCCAAATCTTATACTTCTTTAATGTTAAGCTGTTAATATTCTTATATTTCATTTTTTCAATATTTTTGGGTAACCGTCTTTATAACCGTGAGCAATGTTCTATCCAAACACAATTGCAAACATAGATGGCGTCTTAGATAGAATTATCCTTTTTTATTTTTGTACAGAAGTGTGGTAGACACTAGTATTGCCCTGGTGAAAGACCACCATTCAGAATAGGTGGCTTTAAATGGCTTTAGTCGTGTTTGGTGACCAGATATGAGTGGGCAGGTACTTCCCGACCTTCCTCTTCCTCATCTACTTCCCCTCATCACTAACTCCAGCCTCACAACATACCCCAATCTGGGGATGCCATAGTCCCGCTGGTTTCAGACGGTTGGGAGCAGTCGGGACTCTTGTGCAGCATTCACTATAAAAAAAATAATAAATTTTGAACTAAGTATCCAATCAATTATCAGGCTGTTTTCCCGCTGGGTTAGGCAGAGAGGATGGACCACCGTACGATGTATTGGCACATACTCCTTGCTTTATTTATATTCATTCATCGTCTCATACCTAGTCTTCTGTTATTACGATTCTTGACATGGCCCGACTCGAGTATTTAAAAAAAAAATTTTTTTTTTAAAGAATGACAAATATTCCCGGGTTGCGAATAACCTGACAATGTTTGAAAAACTCCTATTACCATCACAATAAGCGAAAATTTTTGCTTGTGTAATGATGGATGACTTAGCTAATACATTAATTGAACTTACGACGCCCGGGTGGGAATCCGACGCGATTGTCTACTCAGATACTAACCGGACGCTCGATTCACTCGATCGTGCCATCCTCGGGCGTCCCCGATTTCTTCTTCCATTAACTTTTACGTCTTATATTATTCTTCTTACACTAATTTCTTCCTTAATTTGCTCTAGAAGCCCAAACCATTTAAGCTTTATAATATGTGTTTCTATATATAGAGCTTTGAAAGCTCGATGTTCGATACCTAATAAAATATAATACTAAAGTAAAGTAAAATAAAGTACTAAATAAAATATTTTAAAGTTACTAAGTAGGTAGGTAAGTGTCTACTAATATCTTTCCATCATTTTCCTTTCTCATATTTTCAACGTTAGTAAACACTCGTCATAAAAATATATTATATTCAATTCATTTTATTAAACCCTTATTTCACTATTCTATCGGTCTATGGAAAACAGATCAAGTCGTAAGTTCCGATGTACCATAGCGACCGGTCGGAAATCAGGGTTGGCGCTAAACGTTCCGGTCCCGTATTGAGCGATAAAAGCGAATTATGTTTACGGTTATGGCGGAGTAACCGCACGGCACTTGTTGGGCCAACCCTAATACATCTACTCCTCTTGCCATTTCCTACGAACACTTCTTGCATGAGAGGGGCTGTGTTTCCCAATGTTTACATTAATTTGTTTTTTTTTTTTGTATTTATAGCTATTGTTTTTTTAACAGAAATAATAATCTAGGGACGTGGCGTGACGTTGCTTAGAAAAAAAAAAACATTTAATTAGGGATGTCTGTAAATAGGTACCTACCTACCTTTTTATATTCAAAACGCTTTTATTTTTTTTATATTTCTAATCGCATAAAAAATATTTCGAAAACTCCGGCACGCCGCTGCCACCTACGAAATTAAGTAAAAATAAAAATTGAGTATTTTGTCGTCAACTTAACGAAAAATGTTAATAAATAATTGATTATCAGGTAAAGGTAAGTATTTTAATTAATTTACTTATTTATAATCTTAAGTTAAATCACATCATTTTGCGTTGTAATACAAACATTATATATATATACCTAAAGATACAATTATTTCTAAAGACTTTTTATAAATTAAAAAATATTGCGTAACAAAAATTATGCATATAATGTACTAACATTAATGGTTATGGTTTTTAATACCTATTTTCTTACTATATCAGATTCATGAAAAAGGTAGATATATAAAGTTAATTTTTGTCTTTTTCAAAAGTAAGAAAAATTATGTATGAATATCAGTGGTGGCACATGACTGTTGAGTGTGCCAAAGAAAGTATAAATACGTTTTTTTGTTATCGTTTGGGCCGAATATGTTTTTGTTTTTGTATTCAATTTTTTTATTGAAATTCTTCAAACCAAAAAACACAGTTTTCGAAAAAAAAATTGTCATTTAGGTATAAGTCGCCATATTTTTTTGTATTTATTTGAATTGTACCTAATATACAAATATATAGTTGCGTGTATATGACCAATTGTAAGCTGTGTGTAGTTTTTCAAATTAGGGTGTTAATTTTATTTTGCGTTAAATATTTGAAAATCGACAGTTTAATATCATTTCCTGCTGATTGTTGTGGTCAACTGTTTTTTTTTCTATTTTTCCCCTTTCCTTGCATTTTTTATATAATATTATTGTAATTTTAGTTGGCGTATCTATTTAAGAAAATGTACGTATCGACCATTCACTAAGTCTCAAGCCGTTTTAAATTAGCTTCACGTTGCTTATTGTTATATTGAAATTATTTAAAGCTCTGCTACGTTTGGTCGAATTTATCATCTTTTATTTCATAAATATTTGTTAATTTATTGAGTGATAATTTTTTATCAGAAATATCCTGTTTTTTTAACTCTCATTTTTTAAAAAGGTAAGGACAGTTTTTAAGTATGTCTAGACTGCACGCTACTGCTAATATATATTACCTACCTACAAAACATATTTTTTAATATTTTCCCAATGAGAAAGAAACATGCATTTCGACATATCAGATAAATATCAAATACCTGCCTATTTGCGCCTAATTGGGAATTTTACTAGATTTGAGAATTTCTTAATCATACGTTAATTTGATTATTACAAATTGCAGATTTGTGTTATGAATACCTAAAAGAATACCTATTTATAAAAATATATAATAATAAGGACGCTTTGAAAAAATATTTTCGACAAGCTTCCTGAATTTGTTTTTGTACAGGTACACTTAATTTGAACAAAATGTTTTCAGTCAATAAAAAAATATATTCTAAGACCTGTCTATTTTCATTGATTTTATACACTTTGGTTTCTAAATGTCCCATCAATGAAGTCATTTAGATCATTAAATTAAATCATTGCCCTATTTCAAAGATTTTACTCATTTTCAAATTCCATCGGCTTGATGAAAAATACTACAACAATATACACCACGCCCATAAAGATGTCACGTGTCCATTCTTGCCTCCCCCTCCCGCGTGGAGGGAAAAATATTTCAAAAATAGAACGCCGAAAAAACACATAACTCACTCGCACATAAATCCGGCCAGCGCAATAAAAAGAGATAGAAACAATTGCACGCTAAGGCCGTTAAATTTTGAAATTCGAACATGGAATGCCGGATTAATGAATTTTCTTGCCGCCAGAGTGCGTCTAGCCGTCTCCCTCTATCTCACAATTCCCAGATCGTAAATTTGAAATGGCCGCGCGTGGCCGAGTGCACTATACAGCTTGTGCGCGAGCGCACGGATATTATGCATCTCGTTCTTGCACATTAATCTGAGTGCGAGGTGAGGGGCTTTACTCGGTCAGCTGTTCGCGGCAGGTCCGTCTGCGGACGTGCCAGCACACCATAAATTGCGGTAGCCTTTGAGATTTTATGTGCGTCTCTCTTGCGCTCGTAAAGTTAGGCCCGGCTTTCGGGGCCTTTATTATTTCGAGAATAAAATTTTTCCGTAAGATCGTAAAATACGAAACGGTTCATTTAGTTTTTCTACCTGCATTTTGAAACCTGTTCTTAATTCACAGGTGGCTTTAAAACTGTCAACGTAAACAATGTAAAATTAAACACATAATTTTAACAAATTATTTTATTTATTTGAGAAATGATTTTTGACAAATCTTTTAAATAATTGCAAATGTCTTCCCAATAATTTCGTAAATTATTTTCATGAATTTGTTTTAAATCTAACTAAATTTTACTTACAATCACGCCGTTATCTCGTAAGGGTAGGCAGAGAGGATGGACCGTCATATAAATCTTTCTTGGCACACACTCCTTGCTTCATTCACATTCATACACTGTCTCATACTTACACTTCTGTTATTCTTGACATAGTCCGACTCAAATATTTGATTAACTTAAATAAAAATTGTTTTAAATCACTAAGCAATAATAATAATAGGATTATTTTTATCGCGCCGTTTTCGTGAGAAAATCACGCTTTTTATCACTAATTAACTAACTTACCTATCTAATTTATCACTAAGACCTTGGCAAAACTAGTGACGTACATAAAATAAATAATAATAACAAATGGATAATTTTTATAGCGCCGTTTTTTGTGGGGAAATTACCTCAAGAGCGCTTTATTTAATTTATTACTGATGACTTACATCTAAGACTTCTAACTAGTGAGTTAAAAGTAGTGACTTTACAGTTATCGACACAGATATTGTTTTCCATGTGTATGACTACGTTTTTTAGTAAACAATAATACTATATTAAAACTTAAAACACAATCTAACAAGAGTTTTTGTACGATGCAACTCTAAATAAGTGTGAGATTAAAATACACATATTACTATGCGTTGAATCAGGATTATTTATTTATTCCACTTCTTATGATTATATATCTATCTTATTCCCTCTCTAAACACAGTTATAAAATTTCACTTTAAGTATTTGCATATAAAAATATACACAAAAGGCCCTACAGTAGCAAAAGGCAGCCCAAAGGGTAGAAAAGATTATCTCTTCAATAATGCACCTCTAAATTGACACAGGAAGAGGGAGAAATATTTCCTGGCACTGTTCATAATTTCAAAAATACGATAATAATAATTGGTTGATTTATGAAAGCGCCGTTTTAGTGGCAGAAATATATATAAATATATAATAGGGCGCTTTTAACGTTATTAACATAGTATTAAAACTAGGACTTAGTATTAATTTATATGCCTAATACTTATAACTAGTGACTTACAACTAACATATTTAATAAACAAATGTATTGGTTTTTGGCCGTGCTGTCCAACCTAGGGTAGGAAAAAATGGATCAAGCAATAGTAAACTAACTAACTAACCATCACGCCGTTTCACCGCAGGGGTAGGCAGAGAGGACGGACCGCCATATAACTCTGTATTGGCACACACTCCTCACATTCATACAACGTCTCATACATACTCTTATGTTATTCTGACTCTTCACATGACTTGATTTAAGTATTTGATTAACTTGATCGTGCCATGTCTTTCTCGGGCGTCCCCGAGTAATAGTATAGTAAACTCTATATTATAAAAACGATATAGATTTATATAAATAACTTTACTTATATAAATGACTGTGTTTTAATTATCAACTTGATATTATTGCAGGTGCATTAAATGTACTCTTTGGTTAATCAGGATTATTTATTTGCGCTAGGTCCATTGATTGCAAGAACAAATGTGTATTTAAAAAGTGCCTTGTATGGAGTACTTTAGGTGAAATTTCTCGACAGTGGTGTCATAAAAATGATCAAAAAATAAAAGTTATTAACGTAAAACAAGTACTTTGCGAATCGCCATTATCACATTCGTTCCAGTTCGACTCTTCAAACCCGCGGAGAGAACTCGGTTACGGCGATCTACGGCCACAATACCTGCATACGTCATCAATTAGCCGCGCGAAAATTACTTATCCCTCTCCCATCCATTGCCAGGCGCCTGAAATAAAAGAGAAAATGCCATGTGTCTCGGTGAGTTGTTGGACTTGTTCTGCCCTAATGCGGGGCGACTCGGCGCGGATGTCTCCCTCTGGCGAGGGCTCTCTCCTCGCTCGGGCGATGTCGTAAAGTATCAGGCACATTTTGGTTTACGTTTACGAGAGACGGGCGCGCGTTGTTTAACGGGTGCCCGAACGGAATCAGTCACGAGCCAGGCACCCATCAGTTCGTAGGCGGACACCAATTCGCGACCGAACGCAAAGGTTACCTATCGTACTGACCCCCGACCCGATCCGATCGGCTAATGAACCACCATTAAACAATAACCACCCTCACCTTTAGCAGCTGTGACAAAATCCAAAAATATTTGCAATCATACAAAAACACTACAAAAAATTTGGCAAATCTAACACACATGCTGCCAAAATTTGCCGAAAAAAACATTAATGAGCTATCCTACTTGGATATAAACAAAAGTTTAAAACAAAGTTGCAATAAACAATGAAAAAGTTTTGATTTTCGAATGTGTTGACATATCTCTGCCGAATCTGCCATCTATCTGATTCGAACTTCTTCCTATTATATGACTCTAAATTCTTCCTGTGGCGTTGAAAATGTTTACCGCGTAAATTTGATAAGTTGAAAGACTTTTGAACCCTCTGAGAAGTTCGGATGTTCCAACGCTCCCGAGCGATTCGATAGGTGCCGCCGGCAAGTGAAGGCTGCCTAACGCTGGCCGTTGATCGAAGCCTCGAACAACCAAAAGGTAAGTTTAGCGATGACAAGTTGTAGAAAAATTATAGAAAACGGGAGAGAATCTTCGGGTATGAATTTGTCATAGCCACGTGATGTTTAAAGCGACATCGAGTGATTTTGACAGCTGAGAAAATGCGCCAAAATTTAACGCTTAATAAATCGATGAAAGCGCTTTTAAAATACGTTAGAAGTTTTTTTCTTCATTTAGTTGAAGTAAAAATATCACTTTAATATTGTAAGCATTGCTTAAGATTTATTTTATGATTAATAAGGAGGATTCTCTGATCCTACCAGAACGAAAATAGGCCTAATCCAAATGTATTAGGAAGACTTTTGGTCTTAGCTTAATCAATTTGGTTCTTGTTCTCTAAAACATATCAGAATCTACCCAGTTATTATTTTACAACTACCTTTAAAATCTGTAGGCATAATATCTCATTCAAATAATATTTTGCTTAGGTATAAAACAGGCCTCTTTTGATATTTACTTTCAGTATCTCAAAAACCTAATGTTGCTATATTTTTACAATGCGTTAGGTACCTAGGTATTTTTTTACTACACAATAAAAGTGATATCTAAGTGTAGTATGTTGTATTTTTTATGATTATTAATAGTGTAGACATGTGTAAAATTTTTGTACGATATTTAGGTATTGTTACCTTAAATAATATTTGTTATCAGCAGAGGAAAATTTGCAATTAGCATGATTTATTATTATTTTTATTATATACGAGTATGTACTAATGAATGTTGATTTGCCGTTAATTTTGCCCAAAATAAATAAATACAAATGAGTGTGTTTGTACCATCATATTATATATTTACAATAATTTCGATTTAAGTGATAAGTAGCATTTTATTTTCTCTATTAAGTAGGTACACAGATAGAGTCATAATTTCATTCGAAATAAAACATTTGGAGAGTAGAGAAAATTGAATTTATTTCGAATGAAGTAATATTTTTACTATATGTTGTTTTTGAATTGCACGTGGGTGATTTTTATTTGTGTCAATACGATTTTTTATACGCTATAATATAACTTTACCTCTGTACATAATGTTAATATGCAATAGATTATTAAATCGCTATGCTAGTTCAATACTAAAACAAGTAAAAAAATTATTTTTTTTAACTTATGGGTGTATTTCGATTCGTTATGTTATAAGGAATCAGAAAACACCAAAATTTTTGACTTGTAATAGTATTGAACTAGCACAGCGATATGTAGATAGTAATAAGTTGGAGCTTAGGTATTAAGATTTGTATGGCGCCTTTGAGGTGATTTTTCACGAAAACGGCGATTTAAAAATTTTCAAAATATTATTATTGTTATTACATACATATGTAACAATGTTATTCAATTATATAATGTGTCTCGGAACAATAATTGTAGAGCCGTGTCTTTAAGACGGGTCATAATTTAAAAAAAAATCTTTAATAATAATAACAGTGAACTTATATAGCGCAGTTTTGTGATATTTCACCTCAAGTGCACTGTTTCAAATCCACGCCGTCAGCGTCCATAATTACATAATCCGAATATGTATTATATTTCTGCCGCGATGGAAATCAAAATCTTAACTTTTACTATCACAACCACTTCTTGGTTAAAATCCGAAAAATGCTCAAATTCACTTTTTTAAAAGTATCAATGTTTGAATTCAACATTTTTTTTAATCGATGATAATCAATTTATAACACTGTCATAAAGGATTGAGTGCTTTACTTACCAATTTAAATACGTGTTTGTCCATCTAATTACCTGGCGGCTTTCTCAAAAAGGAAAACTAGTTTTGGATGAAACGAGATCAAACACAAAATGACTTAATGCGAAGTAGGTAGAATCAAACTACTACTTTATTAGCATTTCGGAAAGAAAAATCATTCCTACGTATTTTACGTATTTTAAATCAGTTGAATATATATTAATTAGGATAATTTTTACCCAAGTATCAAAAGGCATTAAATCAAAGCCTTTAAACATTTTCATGTACCAATTGCTGACTAGATTTTTTTTTTTAAAAATCAAACATAGTTTGCAGAATAATAACTAATATTTATAAAAGTAGGTATATTAAATAATGTAGCCACCAAAATATATCTCTGCCCGATTTACAGGGTTAAGCAATGCTCAAAACACAAACAACTCTATCCTTGTTTCATACGCAGATACTCTTCTAATAAATCGTCTCTTGAAATAGACTGTCTCCAGTAGGTACTTAATTGATTTAACTAACTAACCAACCGTCTCGCCGTTTCTCTGAACGAGTAGGCAGATAAGATAGATTGGCATACAACTTTGTCTAGGCACACACTCCTTGCTTCATTCAAATTAATACATAGTCTCATGCATGCTATTATGTGATTTTGACTCGTGTATTTTATTCACTTGATCGTGCCATGTCTTCCTCGGGCGTCCTCGACTTCTTCAGCCGTTTTCTTTCACCTCATGTATTCTCCCTACACTCCTTTCTTCGTCCATTTGCACTACATGTTCAAACCATCTAAGCGTCCCTTTCTTAATTCTGTTAATTACGCTCACATCATTCTTGCATTTTTTCCGGATATCCACATTTTCAACACGGTCATGTATGATTTTTCCACACATACGCCTCAGAGATCTTATTTCTACAGCATTCAGTCTAATTTCATCCTTCCCTAGCCAGTTTCATGTCTCACTGCCATACCTACATCAGGGTTGGTATAAATTAATTGAGTTAGTCGTGCCATGTCTTTCCGGGACTTCCCCGACCTTCTCTTTCTTAAAATTGTTTTTTAAATAATGTTTAAAAAAATATTATCGCACTTAGGTCCCGCCAAATTCACACTTGTGTACTCGTTGAAAATTGTGGAATAGAATAAAATGTGTAACTATTTTGGAAATATACAAAAAAAGCATGGACACCAACCAAAAAGATTTCTCTATCTCGAAAACAATCGACCAGAATTCACACGATCGCCTACAAATCCTTTATGCATGGGTTCTATATTTCAAACAGGTTATTTCACATTGTGGCTAGTTTATTTAAAAGCACTCATTCTTTGTGCCCGTGCGTGGGGTAGGTGTTTTAATGAAGACGCCGGCACAATAATTAATAAATCATTTGCATGAATGCAATGAAGTAATCGACTCCAGAGCACCTCGGGTAACAACTGATCAGAATCTTTTCAATGGAACAACTTCTACCGGCTACGTTTCCCAGTTTGGACTGGTCGACTGCTCTAATTAAATTCTTAAATATTAGTACAACACTCGCTTTATACTTGCTCACAAATAACTATATGCAAACTCCACCCGTGAAAAGTATAATTGACTGATAATTGAGTTTTGAGAAAAATACATTAGTTGTTTTTTATGAATGAAATTAGAGCCATTTTCTATTATTTAAACCTTTTTTAGATTATTCATTCATTCGTTGATTCAGATTATTTTTTATCTAATTGTAGCACTAAGTAATTTTTTTCATATTAACATACAAGGATGTACCTACCTATCTACTCTTGAATTTGACTTAAGATAATAATAATAATGTTAATAATAATAACAAGGGCGCTGTACAGATTATATTTTCTATTTTTGATGTATTTATTTCATTTTAATATTATACAAAAAAATAATAAAGTTAAAACAATATCAATTTCGGTTGTTTTTAAAAATTATACTACCAACTGATTCTATATGAATCATTTTCATTTTTCAAATTCAGATTTTTTTGAAGCGGATCATTACAAAAAATATCAAAAAAAACATGGGTATTTAAAAAAAAAATTTTTTCATTCAATATCAGGTGATTTGTAATTTGATTTAATGGCATATTATATAGTGTAAACATTTGAACTTGGATTACTAACTTTGACCATAATAATCGTTTTACCTGTAATTATCCCTGGGCATTTTTTAATTCAAAAATCACCGTATGACGAGTATACCAAATCGTAACATGACAGCAACTGTCACACAGATGAATGCAATTATTCGTCCGGTTAGTAGCTGAGTGGATAAACGCGTCGGATTCGCATCCGGGCCTCGTGGGTTCATTCCTCTGCTAACTAAGTCCTCCATCATTGTACAAGAAACATTTTCAGCGTATTACGATGGCAGTAAGAGTTTTTCAAATATTGTCAGATAATTATTCGTAACCCGAGAAGGTTTGTTTTTCTTTAAATAAACAATTAGTAAACTGGAGTAGATTTAATACATCGTTATTTAAAATGTTTTCTTGACCTTGCAAAAATCACAGCTCTTTCTATTCCTATATCAATGGAAACATGACGGGAAGACTTATTGAACTAAGTACAGTATCTCATTTTAATTGGGTGCAAGGGTACCGTTGTAAATTATATGCAATTTTACGGTCGACTGACCGCTGACACTTTTCTCATGAAGCAACCGAGTTATTATAATGTTTTTACTGTAATTCTTACAAATCTCTCTCAATAGTATAACGTACGCAGATAAATTTTAATATGTCAGAGTAAAACTGTTCATAACCAGATTTAATAATCGAGGAGACCATCTTATATGAAAAAGAGTCTCTAGCGAAATGTTTGTACATCTCAGAGTAAAGTAATTTCATATCACATGATCCAAATAACTATCATGGTTTCTCCTATAAGCGTGATAAACATCTGAGTATTTTTTTGAATGGCAACTGATAAAATCGCTTGAGACATGGATCATGATAAAATCGTAAATTATAACTTTCCCATTAAAAAAAAAATAAAACAGGTTAATATGAATTACTTTTACAATTTTTTTTGAAAACCAACCACTCCACATAAATCTATCATAAATATGCTATCTATACAACAAACATGTTTTAGTCGCTAATAAAATTACAGGTGCATTATTCGATTGCTATTTTGTACGCTTTAATTACAAACTAGAAAATCAAGAAACACGAGTCTCCAGTTGTTTGAAAGGTTTTATGTGATCCAAATGCCCAACTAGGAATATAAAAGTAGATAAAGAAAAAAACCTCTTATCATCACCTCTCTAAAACAGCAACAGGGTTTCGTCAGCTTTAAATATAGAGACCTTAGAATGACGAAGACCAAAGGAAAAACAAAATGTTTAAAAATTCTTCATACAAGACGTAATTTATAAAAATTTAATTTATTTAAAAACGTTCCTAAATTGCCATGTTTCGGTTTTCTCCTTACTTGTATTCTAACAACTCAATGTCCTTACTGTCTACTGAAAACCATATACTCATTGTCGTAAAATATTTATTGATCTTTTATTATAACAAAAGAGTATGTATGAATGTGAATGAAGCAAGGAGTGTGTGCCAAGACAGAGTTATATGGCAGTTCGTCCTCTCTGCCTACCCTTCCGGTGAAACGGCATGATGGTTAGTAATTTAGTCAGTTTGTTTGTTTTGTTGCTTGTTATATTTACACTATTTGCATTTTTAGAATCGTTTACTTATAATACATAAATATTAATGTTTTTAAATACCATCATGTTGACTGTCCTCAATCTAATTTCCTTTTCTTTGATTTAATAAATATGTTAATATGAATTTATACGTTTCATCCGGATTTTTATACCCTTAGCTTTTAGTAAATTGTTTTTTTTTTTAAATATGTTGATGTACACATGCACTGTTACACCCATATCTGAACATTTTTCTCTTATGATTTATAAAAATAATTTTCATTTTAGATAGTTTTAATTTGTACACATGTTAAAAATATTATTTTCTCTTTGTTAGTTAGTCTTATTAGCATTATAAATTTAGTGTGAAGCGCATTTAAGGTGAAGTATCACAAAACTGCACTATATAAGTTCACTGTCATTATTATTATTAAGGACAGCGATTGAAATATGAACTCAGACAAACAGGAGCTAAAAAGAAATACGTGTCTTGAAATGTGTTTCCATTGGTGTAAGATGGTGTCAACCACTCCATTATAAGAACAGGTATAAGAACCAATCGACCAACAATGATTGAGCATTTATACATATATAAATAAGTGGGGAAAGACAAAGTTATTCATACAATCGATCTAAAACATATAAGCAAATTAGGACAGCATATCGGGCAAAGTCCTGAGTGACCTAGAGAGGCTAAACAATAATAAATGATTCGTTAGTAAATAATTTTTAATTATTATAAATTTAATTTATTATTGGCAAAAAAAATTGTGTAATAACACATTTAATTCATGTAAAATAATATTTAGTATATTTGTGGAACGTTCCAGAGTAGTATGTACTCCGAGTATCGCCCTGGTGAAATATCATCATTCAGAATTGAAACGTTGCTAGAGATGGCTTTATCCGTGTTTTGTGACCAGATCTGAATAGCCAGGTAGTCCCCAACGTCCCTCTTCTCCATCTCCTTCCCCTTCCCACTACCTTCAGTCTTACAACATACCCCAATCTCTAAGTATCGCCCTGGTAAAAACCACCATTCAGAATCGAAACGTTGCTTGAAATGGCTTTAAGTCGTGTACAGATATCATATCTGAATAGCCAGGTACTTGCAAACCTTCATCTTCCTCATCCCTTACCCTTCCTGTACCCACTACCTTCAGCCTCACAACATACCCTATTTGGGGATGCCATAGTCTCACTGGCTCTAGACGGTTGGGAGCAGTTGAAACTCTTGTGCGGTATTCACCATAGAAAAAAATCTGGATGGCCTTCGTAAAGTATCTAGTATTAAATCTCTTTAACAATTTTCAATTTGGATTGATT
The DNA here is from genome assembly GCA_022651775.1 of Drusus annulatus. NCBI lineage: Eukaryota > Metazoa > Arthropoda > Insecta > Trichoptera > Limnephilidae > Drusus > Drusus annulatus. Next base: position 2,065,122 of record JAGWCC010000006.1, read on the forward strand.
ATTGAATATAATGTATCAAAATCTTTACCAGACAAAATCTCTGAAATAATTTACTGTCAAATATTTGTTTAAAAATCTTGACCAGAGAAAATGTGTTATTTTAATTATTATTTTTGTTTGGTCAGAGTCTCCGAACCACCCTGCTCAATCGCTGATCCAACAAAAGGACAATGTGAATATTTTTTTCGTATTTCTTGTATTATTTTGCGTGTTTTTTTGCCAGTGGCGTCACAAATAAATTTCGCAGTGGGCGTCGAGTCTGCCCGTCACCATTAATCCCGCGCCCAAGGACGGCGATCCGACGGTTGTGCCCTATTTTGTGCCCACATACAAAGGGCACGGAGCCCCGCAATGGATGGGGTGTTATTTACAGAAATCCGTGGAGCAAAACTGAACAAAAAATAATGTTTTCAAAGTCGACGAATATATTGGTGGCAAGGTGTTTTATCTAGCCGGGTTGCTGGAAAGCATTTGATCATTTAAGATTATTATCTAAATGTGAAACCTACATAAGTCAAGAAAAAATAAAGTTCATCAGATAACGAGCCCAACAGAATTTCGGTCCACACTGAAAACTTACCTTTTCAGACTCTCATATTAAATTCTTTAAAAGAATCTTAACATAATCTGTCTCTCGACGAATCACCTTTAGATATACAAATTTTAACCAAATCCTGTACTGTACGACAAATTCAGAAAGTCCATTTTTTAAATTTCGCTTTCATGCCCTAAATCGGATAAAAAAATAAAACAAAAATACCATAATTATAATTTTAAGTTAATAAGTGTATCTATCTGATAGGACCTGCCAGGTAAGTATGTTCCTGTATATTTTCCAATTTAAACTAAGAATTAACATGTCATAATAGAAAATAAGATCTGTACAGCGCCCTTGAGGTGATTTTTCACAAAAACGGCGCTATACGAATCATCCAAGTATTATTATTATTATTATTGGTACAAATCTCTGAACTAGAATTGAGGCAATCACAGTACTTACACAGACACATAGCTTACATACAGCGTGTTTCGTTTTAAACTTCAATAAAAATAAAACAATTAAAAATTATTTCACACATCAGAGATCGAAGCCAAAGTGTGTTGAAGTCAGCCATGTAATTTTTTTTTAACATGTATGTTGTTTTATTGCATTGTTTTTAAAATACTGAATGTTTTTAAGATACAGTTCTTTATAAAGGTTGCATTAAAAGGGGAATTAAAAAGATAATTGCAAGGTATCCAGTAATTCGTGGTATTTCCCGATTTTCAGACTTTCTCGAGCACGTCATGTAATATGATGGGTGCTAATTACTGTTTCTTTAAACAGATTATAATATTATTTTCAAAAGCACTCAAACTGCATGAATAAGACACGCTGTAAGTGCACTTTCAAAATACTAGAAGAATCATCGTAAAAACTTGCTGTCCCTTTTCCACTAATTACAATAAGTAGGCGTTAATTAGATAAAGGGCTTTTTCTTTATACCGATGCACAATATACACAACGCAGAGCATGTGTTGCTTTCCTTAACTCTAGTTGAGTTACCTATACAAGTTGTTCGCCATTTTTACACAGAGCAATAGTAACAATCAACATTTATATATATACGAGTATTTATTTACGTAATAAATGATCATTTTTATAGCTCTATTTGTTGTGGCCAGTTACCCACCATGGATCACATTGCAAAATAATCCAATAATTTGGACCCACTGCATTAAACGCAGTCTCCGAATTCCGAAAATAAAATTGCTGAAGTCAAAATTATTCTGTTAAGGGCATCAGCCTTGACCGACCTTAAAATAAATTGTCTTTGGATAAGTTATCGCTCGATTGCATAAAACGCCAAGCAAAGATGCAAATAAACTTTTGCAGTAGATCAAAAATCTACATGAGCATTTATTGAGTAATATCAGACACTGTTAGGATAAACCTGTTTGTGGCTTTTAACCGTGGGTGAAGCAAACCGCATAAAAAGAGTTTTGCCAAACTTTAATAAAAGCTTATGTTTGCAGATCTGTGTTTTGAGACTTTATCTATACAATGAACAATGAGTGGCCATTTAATCACAACAATGATATAATTTTAAATCATAGCCGGTAAAGCTGTACTAATCAAGAAATTAATTATAACAGAGGTTCAAAAACAGGCCCTTGCGGTATACTTGAAATGTTAAAATTCGAGTAACTTCTAAGACTGAAACTATTAATGTATTAACTGTGCTTTAAATATGTATTGTACTTATAATATATCTACGACATTAAACTACCATTCCAATTTGAGAGGTGAGAAAAAAATACAAATGGATATTATCATAGAGTGTTGTTAGATCCTCTAGGTATCGTCCTGGTAAAAGACCACCATTCAGAATCGAAACGTTGCTTGAAATGGCTTTAAGTCGTGTACAGATATCATATCTGAATAGCCAGGTACTTGCAAACCTTCATCTTCCTCATCCCCTTTCCTTCCTGTACCCACTACCTTCAGCCTCATAACATAGTCCGATTGGGGATGACATAGTTTCACTCGCTCCAAACGGTTGGGAGCAGTTGACAGTCTTGTGCGGTATTAACTATAAAAAATACATATCGATGCATTTTTTGCTTCTGCTCAAATCATCTTACTGACGTTCGTACACAAAGTTACACGCCTTTACCGTAACATTTACTTCAAACAAATTCTAAATATTAAATGTTTTATCATATTATACCGCACTCGATAGATACCAGTTGAAATGTGAGAATCGCCGCACGTGAATGACGCCATCTAACGGGCCGTTATCCGTTGGAACACTTTCGATTACAACAGTTTAACGGCCGTTAAGGGTGTCCTTGGAGGCACGGGCCCGTGACGTCACAGCCATACGTCCGGGCACCGACTGCAGCAATTATCGCGCATGCAATAAATTCAGAGCCTCCCGCCAGCCAGAGAGCACCAGTGCAACGGAACCTTCTTCCTCGTGGTATTGTGAGTGAGTCTGCTCGTTTGCCTGTAGATGATGTAATCAGAAAAAAATAGTAATATCAGGGTATTTAATAGGATATCTTTAGCATTGTCGTTTTAAATTTAATGTTGAACTTATCACAAATATTTTTGGTGTTTTTTTCAAATATTTTCGTAGAAAGCAATCACTTTGTGATTTTAAATATTTAATGATATTAATAATTTCGCTTAAACCTCATCATCACGGTACAAAATTATACTAAATGCAAGCTATGCAGTTATTTATATATATACATAGAGAGAGAGAGAGCACAGTATAAAGTAAAAAAGAGAACAGTGAGAAAATAATAGAATAACATTTAAATTATAACAAAGGAATAGAGAGAAAGAGACAGATAATATGAAATGAAAGAGGAAAAACCACAACTGAAAAGGTGATTAAAGAATAATGAGAAAGTTTACGGAAAATTCACCTAAAACTGGTCATTAGTCATCAGTGCTATAAATAAAGAAAGACACTAAAATTTATAGTCATATTTTTAATAATCAGGTAAATTTGTCCAATATTAGGTATGTGTTCCGTAAACTTATAAAATTACTCATTATTACCTAATTAACTTCTTAGTTGACGTTTTGCCTCTTTTAATTCATATTATCTGTCGCTCTTTCTTTGTTCCTTTGTTATAATTTAAATGTTATTAATTTGTTTCATTACTGTTGTCTATTTTATTTTATTTTATATAGTGTTCTCCCTCTGTATGTACGAGTATATATAACAACAAAATACGTATTTTTTTTATATAGTTCAATTTTGTACCCTAATGATGCTTAAACAAAGCGAAACCAGTCAGTCATAACAAATAAAATTAGATCTGTAGTCTTATACAAAATTAAGCTGAGGATGTAAAAATCTAGATTAAAAGTATGCAATAAATATTAACTAATTTATTGAAGCAAAAAAATGGAAATAATTTGAAGATAGTTAACGTGTTGGTACTTAAAAACATCAATATTAAAGCATCATATATTTCGCATTCAAAATAATAATAAAACCAGGCTTTTGACCATGAAACCTTTGAGCATGAAACAATATCAACAATTCTCACCCCGAATATTTAATTGAGCTTTTCTCTAAAGTTATCACACAATAGAGGAAACGAAACTTAATTAAAAGACACACCGACCTATGCCAAATGACTACATTTGCACCTAATCTTTGAGGACATGGAGAGGTACCTTTGCGAAACAGTGTAGTCAGGATTGTCGACTTTATTCTGACTCCACTGCAAGCTTTTTAATCAACAAAAATATGTAAAATAACATCAAAATCCATTGAAATGAGTTATGCGACTGTATGATGTGAAGTTAGCGCGAACGGAGAACATCCGTACATACTTAGAAGTGCTGCGATCAATGACGTTACATATATAGACACGTTATAGCCTCAGAATATTAACACAAAATGTGCCAAGCAAAACACACACGTTACCAGTAAATTCATCATTCAAATATCGGCCATGTATGACAAAGATGGACATTCATAGAATATACATGTATGTGTATGAATGAAACAGATCCGAAGTTCGGACCGCGTTCCATACTTGCTTGAAACGACTTCAAGCGACGCGTGACCGTTTAATACTAAATCGGCTTAAACACCGATCACACCAACTAGCGTGATTATTGCTCGCCACTTTGCGAGCGCTACAACGTGTCTATATATGTAACGTCATTGGCTGCGATATTATGTGACGACTTTTTTTGTCTCTTTCTCTCTCAAGATATATTCGACGGCCTGCATGGTTGAGTGGTAAGACGCTCGACTACGAATCCAGAGATCGCGGGTTTGAACCTGGCGTGCGCAAATAAATTTTATTCGATTAATATGTGTCATAACACATTTAATTGATATAAAATATAATGTAGTATATTTGCGGCACGTTCCAGAGTGGTAGATACTTTCAGTATCGCCCTGGTGCGATAGAAGACCACCATTCAGAATTGAAACGTTGCTTGAAATGCTTTGGCCGTGTTTAGTGACCAGATCTGAATAGCCAGGTACTCCCCAACCTTCCCCTTCCTCATCTCCTTCCTCTCCACACTACCTTCAGCCTCATAACATACCCCTATTGGGGATGCCATAGTCTCACTGGCTCTAGACGGTTGGGAGTAGTTGAGACTCTTGTGCGGTATTCATGTAAAAAAAAATATATATATATATGACGTAAAATAAGATTTTTTTTATATGTGGGTTAAAAAATAGCTATACCTCGATATATTGTTACTCCAAGCACCTATCTTTTCCGCATATTTTTTTAGACGTTTGACCTTTGACAAGATCGGCACCTCACCTAATGGAGCCGTAACGGATACGGTGCGTAATAAATAAAACAATTAGGCCGGCACAATGGCCCGGGAAACAGGACCGGGCGCAATAAATTCCCCCGCAATCGGCGGTCGTCCGCGGGTCGAAAGCGCATCCAAAAATGCATTACTCTTCCCAAACGTGGCCGATAGAGATGTCCTGAATGGCAGGACCAATTCCAATCTCCGTGACGCTGTGAATGAAAGATGAAGCGTAGCACGGCCGGGCAGTGGAGGGAGATAACTCCATGAGCGAATGTGAAATGAATGATTTTTAAATATGAAAATTTCACACTCTTCTTAATCAGGCAATGATGAAGGTATTTTCAATATTTTTCAGGACTTGGGTTAGTTCGTTGTATTGAAAACAACATTTGGTATTTAAATTAGGTCATATTTATGTAGCTACTATGGATGTGTTTGGAATTTATAAATTAACGGACTAAAGTCCAATTACAAAAAAATACATATTAAACACGAAATGGAAAAAAGAGCGATAGAGAAGGAATAACATATACACAATAATAAATGAAGCGATGACAAAAATAAGGCAAAATAAACATAAGAGAGAACATTCAAGCCATGGTCTAGTCAAAGTTATGGTATAGTCGTAAAGAATGTAAAAAATTTACTGAAGAAAACCAAATTATTTTGGAAAAACTCACATTAATAATCTCAGTAATTATTATACGACCATTTTTTATAAATATCAAATTTATTTTCATCGCCATTCATCACTTCTTGAAATTACTCTGTGGTTTGACATATTTAATGAAAAATTATTGAAAAGAATATTTGATGCGAAAGTGAATGGAAGAAGAAGTCGAGGACGCCCGAGGAAAGACATAGCACGATTAAGTCATTAATACTTAACTTACGGTAAAATTTTAAGTTAGAAATAATACATTTATATAACAGAGGAAGGATGAAAGTAGACTGAATGCTGTGGAAATGAGATCCTTGAGATGTATGTGCGCTAAAAACATGTATGACCGTACACAAAATGTGGATATCTGGAAAGAATGCAAGGCTGATATGAGCGTGATGAATAGGATCAAGAAAGAGACGCTTAGATGGTTTGGGCATGTAGAGCGAATGAACGAAGAAAGGAGTGTGAAAATAATATTTGATGCGAAAGTGAATGGAAGAAGAAGTCGAGGACGCCCGAGTAAGGCATGGCATGATTAAATCATTAATACTCGAATCGGGTCATGTGAAGAGTCAGAATAACAAAATAATATGTATGATACGATGTATGAATGTGAATGAAGCCAGAAGTGTGTGCAAAAGTTGTATGGCGGTCCGTCCTCTCTACCTACCCCTGCGATTAAACGGCGTGATGGTTAGTTGGTTAATTAATAAAAATGTTGGGTGATGCCATTTTTATGGATTTCACACTTTTGGGAATATTATGGGATGGAAGGGAACTGAAGAAAACAATGTTTGTGGTAACTCAGATCCTACTAATTACATGAACCTTTTGGTAGACCAAGAAATGTAGGTACTAACGAAAATCTGTGTGCGCAAGGAAGAATGGATTGAGTCAATAAACGCAGATTTTCATGAGAACCAAAACAAAATTTATGAAAAAAAAAAATTGAATGTAATCACGTTATATGTCACATGTCCTTTTTCAAAACATAATTGCAATTTTTATTTCCTGACTCATTTCATTTTTCATTGCTAGATACGAGTAAGTTTCTAAGGAACAATTCTGCATAACTAACTCAAAACTTGATTTTTTTACACACCACATTCTCCCTTTCGCACACAGAAATGTTTCCTTGACATTTATTAGCAAATGATTACCGATGCATTTAAAAAATAACAAGTCTTTTATCGTGTTGGAATTCAATTATAGGGTCAATTATTTAACACCGATACATTGTCCTACAGTTCAACAAAAGCAATAAATTAATCAATATGGCAGTGCGATTGTCAAATGCAACGCATCGCAGTGCATTCTCTCTCCTTGTTTTTCTCAGCGTTATACCTCTGATATCAAAATACACAACGGATATGTGTGTAGTAGGATTGCGCAAATAAAAAACATTATTATTTTAATTTTTAAAATTATTAAATTATTATTTTATTTTTTTACCACAATTATTATTTTAATTTTTATGACTGAACAGCTTACTTTAGCCAAAGCATCATCAGGGAACAAAATTAAACTGAACGAAAAATACACAGGGATAACAAAATATAAAATAAAATAACAGAACAATGAGAAAACAATAGAATGACATTTAAATTATAATTATTGAGTATAATTTTGTACCCTAACAATGCTTGGGCTTAGCGAAACAGGTCGGTCATACAAAATAAAATAATATCCATGGGCTTATGTGTACTAACTATTTTTAATTTCTTTAAATATTTTTCAATTTCACTATGGACAGTACAAAAATCAAAATCTATTTTTGGTTTTCAATGTTAACTTTTACTTCTGACAAAATATTCCCTTTTTTATTTCCTCCTTTTTAAATCGTTTTATTTAGAGTACTCGTGGGTAGGTATTTCCTTTTTAGTTCAAGCGCATAAAGTAGGCGACAAACAAATAAATAACTATTAAATAAATAAATATTCATATTCTTAATAACCAGTTAAATTTATCCAGTAGTCCAATATTAGGTACATTTTCCTTTAACTCATAAAATTTATTATTATTCTTTTATCACCTTCTCAGTTGACGTTTTGCCTCTTTCACTTCATACTATCTGTCTCTTACTATGTTATGAAATTGTTTTCTCACTGTTATTTTTTAATATTGTTTTCTCCGTCTGTATGTACATATAACAGCACACTTTGTATTTTTCGTTTAGTTTAATTTGGTACCCTGATGATGCTTAGGCTAAGCGAAACCGGACGGTCATAAAAAATAACATTCAATCTGTGGTCTTATACAAAGTTTATTATTTCATTTTTTATTACACACATATAAATGGTAATATAATATTGTGCTATTAATTTTAACGCATAAAACCTATACACAGAAAATAATAGAGAGTATTTTGAAATTGAATGTTTTAGTTATTGCTCTCGGTAAATTGTAAAATTCACCTTTGACATTATTTCAAAAATTTAATTCTAGCTAGTAATTAAATAAGTGATCCGACAATGGCGAAGTCCTTTGAACGGTAAGCACCTGAAAGGACAAACGCATCGGATTCCCAACCGGGCGCCGCGGATTAAATTCCTCTGCTAGCTAAGTCCTCCTTCATTGCCCAAGCGACATCTTCCGCTTATTATGATGGCAGAAAGAGTTTTTAAAATATTTTCATGTTATTCGTAATCCGGGAATGTTTGTCTTTCTTAAAAACAAAAACAAAAAACTAGGCAGAATTCTCTAGGTCATGCTATGGGAATCGTAAAAACGTTATATACGATTCTTAAAATCGATAATAAAAACCGTTCTGCAGAAGGTTCTAACCACTGTAAGATGTTTTTAAAGTGTTCTTTAGTCTCATAATACAATTGAGTATTTTTTGTACTCGCAAACAGTTTTTGCAAATCTTAAAAAACTAAACAATGCAGTTCCCGATTTCTTCGGAACCGTCCCAGTCCAGTTCGACATTCCACCGCCGGGATGTGAATGGAAAAAGTCGAACCAAGGCCAGCTGGAACTAGACCAAGCCGAGGTTCATGGCTACACCGGGCTTAATTATTGGAAATAACATCTGCAGCACAACTCCGGCAACTTTATGCAGGTGGCTTACCTACTTTATATCTCAATACGTATTTTTTTTATTTTATTTATTTGAGATCCGTTTGCGCCCATTGGTTTTTTACGAGGAAATTTAAAAAAAGGACAGCACTTAGGTATTAGGGAAAACAAATAAGTCAATTTGGTAGGTAGTTTTATATCTGCAAATACGGAAGTCAAAACCATATAAATATAAACACATCGATTTAATAATAATAATAATAAAACTTGAATAATTTAAATAGTGCCGTTTTTGTGAAGTATAAACTTAAGGGCTCTTTACAAAACTTAAAAGTATTGCTTAAACCACCATAAATTTTCGAAATATCTAAAACCATATCTAGAATTACCTTTTTTATTGATATTTACAAATTTATTTTTTACATGTTTGTCGGCTGTGAAAAAGTTTCTAACTTTTATGTGTGGCAAAAGATCGAGAAATTTCCTAGTTGCATGACACTATAATACAGGTGAATTTGGATGCTAACGGGGTAGCCTATCTTTGCGAGTTAGGGCAATTCCATTATTTATGGATATAATTTTCTGAAAAGACAAGTTTTGAGTTTAGATTTGACTCTTTTATTATTCTCAGATCATGTGGCAGTCTATTCCAGGCTTTAAGGCTTACCACTCCAAAAACACTCTCTCCAAACTTGGTATCTGGTGTGTTTTAGTTCCTTCAACCTTCCGATAGCTGATGATGTTGTCAATCTAAGGGATTCCGATAGATAAACCGGAGTCATTGCGTTAATTATGAGTGTATTCTTAAAGTACCACAAAGTGACAAACAGTGTGGCTAATTTCAGAGTTCGCCTACAAAAAATAATATAATGTATATTTATATAAATATATATGTATAATGATGTGCGAGATAATGATTATTTGACGTCTACTAGATACATCAATGATCTCTCAAATCTCACAAGAAAAACTCTAGAACAAAGTTGACTTCTAGAACCATAAACATTTTACTTTTAAAAAGTGGAGTTCAACAATATTTCAAACACAAACTAAATTTAAAAGTTGCTACCCTATCTTAAAAATATATGACTTATCGTAAGCTAATAAAAAAAATCCGATTCGGTGATTTCAGTTGGGTATTTATTATGTTTATAAAATTGATAACACAACAATACTATTCGATAATTTATAGCCCAAAATAATTTAAGGTCAAGTGATCAATTAGTATTATTTGCTCTTGATGTCCCAATATCCTCTTAGATAACTATTAGTAGCTAGATGTCTAAATCATTATGATAGTGTAGCTTAGGTAATAATTCTGATGTACATTTTATTATTATTAACAACTTTGAAAATAATAATATGTAAAGCAAGATTTATCGGACGGGTTATAAAATGATTATGATGTAATTATTATTTCGTACGGTCGGAATGGAAATAAATATCCATTTGAATGAATTAATTTGAATAATACTTAGGCACAACTGATCTTGAAATACTATTCATACAAAAGCAGATTTTTTTTTGCATACACAAATTTAGTTGATTTTATGACTACTTTATGTTTTTTCGGGCACAGTGTTTTCTTTGAATAGGCATGATTTGAACTCCAATAAATAAAAACAAATATTAAATGACCTTCGTTAATTAAATGCTAAATGTTTAACTCTGATTACTAATACTTACAAGTGAAAGGTAGTAAAATGGCTTTTGAATGGTGGTAACAGATCTACCTATTATTCAAAATATATTCTTTTTTAAATTAAGAGAGTTTTACTTACAACAAAATCTAGGCTTAAACATATGTAGTGTGTTCCATTAAGGTTATTCCCGAATGACTAAAACGTCAAGTATAACATATTTGGTGTATTCCATAAATATATCATCGCCGGTAAGGCAAAAAGGCTGAAGCGCCATTTAGGTATGCTTACACCTAAGCACTTGAAAAGTTTTTTTTTTTTTTACAGTAAAATTCACAAGTCTTCAATACCCGGTTGGATTTTGAAAAGATGGCAGCCTAAAATCGAAAGAAAATTAAAATATTAATAATTTTAAATATAACTATGAGATCGTTTGAAATTGCCGCATTCTAACGAAGTCTTGGTAGCTTATTTGGCAGAGTGTTACTCCCGGATAGAGTAAAGGTTCCGAGTTCGACTCTCAGTCATGAAAATTGTTCTTTTTAGTTTCTGACTTTTTTCTGTTTCATGTTTGTGTTTTAGTTTATTGATATTATTTGAATAGTAAATATATTTCATGTGGCAAACGAGAGCATTAGACGCAGAAAAAAAATCTGATCTAAACTGCATATTTAAATCATTTTTGACCAAAGTCTCGCTTAAGCCCTATTACCTTTCCAGAGACAATTTATTTATCCTGAATTACTATAATACATCAGTTGTATCTAAACGTAGTGTAGAATTCCATAAATATAGATCTCAAACGTACTTGTACGTACGTACTGTGCTTCATATTTCTCTTATACGATGTTTAATATTTTACAAACGAGTAAGTTATTTCCGCTGCCTACTAAGAACACGTGTATTTGTTTGAACTATGTAGCGTCTAGTTTATGTCGCAGAATCCGTATGTAGGTTATTGTATTCGCCCCCCGCTGATGTCAGTTTATCACCCTCCCGCCCTGTGGCGATAAGAACAGTGGCGTAATTACTCCGACGCCCCCGGGGCAGGCGTCGCGCGTCGGGACGCCTAAACCCGCACGCTGGGCACGCCGCGCACAGTTGCTACTCGCTACCGACTGGCACTGTGACGTTTCGCCAGACTAATACGCTCGGCTGGATAAATTGTTTATTTTTTTCGATGGTCTCAAACTCTGTCGTCGATGGATGAGATCATTTTCGTTTCCGGATAAAATATTGCAAGAGAGTAGGTTTCAAAACTCTTATTAAATAATATGGGAAAGGACACGTGTGGTTTATTGATTTATAAACTAACGAAAAAAGTTCAATTACAAACAAAAACAACAGAAAAAGAACAGCACATTCATAATATTAAATGAAGCAATGACAAAATATACATTAGAAAGAACATTCAAATCGAAGCTAAGGTCAAGTCAAAGTTTTGGTAGAGTCGTAAAGAATGACAAAAACCATTTAGATTGGTACCAAAAAGTTTAAAACCACGGCTTGAGTTAACAAGTCTCGGCATTCTGGTCAGTGAAGAATGATACTTATAAATAGTAGAGTAATGGTTGAGGAACAGCAATTCATTAAAAAATAATTGTGATTAAATAAAATAAGGATTTCAATGGGTTTTTATATGTAGTAAGAAAGATTAATGTACTTTCAGCTGCATTATCGTCATCTGCCGGCTCAAACCAGGGTGAAAATTTGTGAAAAACACTTTTGTGTTTTATAACATAATTATACCAACTCTGTAATGCTGTAGAAATAAGAACCCTAAGGCGTATGTGCGGGAAAACTATGTATGAATGTGTAGAGCAAGTGGATGAGTTTGTGAATTTAGGAAGTATGTTTACGAGAAATGGAAAGGCTGATAAGGATATTAAAAGAAGGGTTAATACTGGAAACTCCATTATTGGAGGACTGAACGCTGTTGGTGCTAATAAGAAATTGTCCAAAGAAGCGTAGCTAGCAGTTCACAATGGAGTGCTTATACCAAACCTGATGTACGGCAGTGAGGCATAAAACTGGGAGAGGAAGGATGTTAGTAGACAGAATGCTGTGGAAATTAGAGATCCCTGAGACGTATGTGCGTAAAATCATGTATGACCGTATTAAAAATATTGAGATCGAAAAAGGAATACGGCAAGGGCATGTAGAGCGAATAAACGAAGAAAGGAGTGTGAAAATAATGTGTGACGCGAAAGTGAATGAAAGAATAAGTCGGGGACGCCCGAGAATGACATCGCACGGTCAAGTGAATCAAATAAGAAAGTAGGGTCATATGAAGAGTATGTATGAATGTAAATGAAGCAAAAAGTATGTGCCAAGACAGAGATGTATGGCGGTCCGTCCTCTCTGGCTACTCTTGCGGGGAAACGATGTGATGGTTAATTAGTTCGTTAGTTATACCTACTCGATCCATTTTGACATTAAGTGCATAATTTTTTTAGCATAGTACCTACCTGCTTAGTGTTCTACTTGTCTAACAGGGTTTTTAAATAAATGTATTTGTACAATGCTTAATTTTTTAGATTTAATTTTTAAAAAAATCACCGTCTTTTTGTGTCCTTCAATATAAACATTCAACATTACAACACCAAGAATTTTAAAATTCTTCCACAATGACTAAGCATCAAATTTACTTAACAACCAATAGAACCTATTATTTGATATGAAAAGAAGTCAACATGATAATTTAATATCTTTCTACCTATTTTAAACTAAAAACTTTATTTTCATTTCAGCTCCTAGTTTTTAATCGACATCTGTTCTACCTACATAATATTAAATTGTAGTTTTTAGGTTAATGGAAGCTAGAGACGAATTGACGTTCGAACGAGTTCGGTCCCCTGTGGAACAGTAGAAGATGGAATTACTGTCATGAGAGGCAATTCAAAGGAAATCGACGATTTATTTGGTGGGCGCTCACAGCATGGTACGATAATTATTATTATAGTCGAACCTATAAAAATATTAATTTGTTTTCGAATCGATCGACAAACTCAGTGGGCATTTCCAATTAGATGATGTTTTGGAAAATCTAATATAAATTCAATCGGGGAGTTATTTTAGAAGCACAGTCAACTTTTATATTTTCATCACAAGTTGCCAAAAAAATAAACACGTTTTCTTGTAACCGGAAAATTTATTTCTTTCAATTTCATAAATTTCGTGTAACATCAACATGTAGAAGATCTGATCTTGATATTTGTTTTAAAATGTAACTAACTAACTAATCATCACGTCGTTTCCCCGCAGGGGTAAGGAGAGAGGATGGACCGCCATACAACTCTGTCTTAACACACACTCCTTGCTTCATTCACCGTCTCATACATACTCTTCTGCTATTCTGACTCTTTACATGAATCAGATTCAAGTATTTGATTTATTGATCCTGCCATGTCTTCTTCGGGCGTCTTCGACTTCTTCTTCCATTCACTTTCGCATCATATATTCTTAACACACTCTTTTCTTTGTTCATTTGCTCTACATGCCCAAACCATATAAGCGTCTCTTTCTCGATCCTATCTATTACGCTTGCATTAGCCTTGCATTCTTTTCGTAAATCCACATTTTTAATACGGTCATACATGGTTTTACCGCACATACAAATCTCAGGGATCTCATTTCCACAGCTTTCAGTCTACATTCATCCTTCCTCTGACAGTTCTATGCCTCACTGCCATACATCAGGGTTGGTACAAGCACGTAAAATGTAGGTTTCGGAATTTAAGCTTTTTGGTCTATTTCGTAAGGATGAATTTTATCTGGCTAGTATCTCACCATCCTAAGTATATTGAAACACTCTAAATATTTCAAATGATTGTTTTCTTGGCAAGTTGTTCGGAATTTTAGCGGCCTAAATTCTAAAAGTTGAGTATTTGAAACCACATTAGATAATAATCAACCAACAGATGTACCTCTCACTCACAGTAATGTGCACTTGAGGTGAACTATCATAAAACTGTGTTATATATCTACGCATTTTCGTTTCTGCCGAAAAATTACCACAGAGCATTTTATTAATTAATTACGTACCTACTAAATAAAGCATGTTAAGGGTATAGAAAAATCCTGCATTTTAATACGTGGGTAGGAATGTTGTAATTTAAAAATATATATTACAGAAGCTGACGTGACATATGGGCTGCTCTGCTAGTTATATTCTTAAAAACAAATCAAAATTACACTATAATTGACCTGTGTTGAAGCTTATTTTAAAACAAACTGCATATTATAAACTGTAAAACAATAGTTGATTTTTGTACCAGGTTTAGTGATTTTCATATTCACTAAACCAATCGTGAACGTAGTTAGTGAGTCCTAAATTAACTATGGCAAATTAATAAGGTTGTAGAAACTTAGAGAAGCCTTCATTCTGCTTGATCCTGCTTGAATTAAGTATGGCTAGTGATCAAAAGTCAGGTCAAGATTGTTTTTACTTTTCTTAGGTCGTTGATAATGAGTTATTTTAAGATAGTTTAGTTTGAGTCTTATTTATTTTAAATTATCAGAATAAGCAAATACTTTGTGGGTTGGCTTTTTTAATTAAATAAAAACACACGTTGTTTTGATCCACTTTTGACTTAATATAATATTTTTTGTGTATGTCTATTTAGTTTTTTTTCGATTCAGCTGAATCTTTAGAGCCAATGGGACTTGGCCCAAATAGGGTAAAAATATAATATATATAAAGATAATAGTGGATTAAAACAACATGTGTTTTTATTTCACTATTTATTTTATTTTAGTTACCTGTACATCAAAGTTAACAAAGTATGTAATTATAATTCATCTTCTTTTTGACTTAATTATAATATAATAACTTATTAACTGCTTGATATTACCAATGTATTTAAAATGGTTCTTACAGGCTATTTAAATGTATTATTTGGAATAATTTGGATGATGTCCGGCAGCGCATTGTAACATTTTATCCTTTAATAAAGTAAACTGTTTTGTGTACTGGTTTTTTGCATGTCCTAGTAGTCTATGAATATCCACGTTGTAAACAATTTTGTCAGATTTTTTTTTTTGGTAACAATTTGTTCTTAATTTTATGTATAAATATCAATATTTTAATGTCAGCATCTGTTTCACTGCTAGCCAATTAAGTTCTTCTGACGATTTTATTTACCTTTGAAAAGTTACGAGTCATTTGAAGACAAGATTTTATTTTGTAAGCTTAGTAAATAAATTTAATTCTCTAATTTGTTTCTCATCGTAAAAATTATGTCAAGTCGTTTAACAATGAAACCATTACCATTAATTTAAAGAATAATTCATTCCAATCGGTCGTCCATTCGTAATTTGTTTTTCGGTGTATCAAACATCGTGATTGAAACAATTCTCACATATGTAGGTGATTGTCAGCCTTATGTTTATATAACATGTAGGAAATAATGGTAGAGTTTAGTTGTGTCATCCGACACCTACCTACACCGAGTCAAAATTAATTTATCACGCGGGCAGCACTGAGAAAATAGGAAACGAGAAGACAAACGACACCTGGCGACGGGTTATCTTTTATTCATGACCTTTGATTTACGGACGTTTTATTCAAAATCAAAGAACATTGTGCATCGACCTTCGAGCGCGTCGTATTGGACGCAGTGAATTTTATAAAGGACTGTTCACACGGCGATCATTCAAAACTCGTTCAACAGTAATCAATCAAACAAAATGAAAATAATTGTGTGTAGCTTTAAACAAAGCGCTCCTCCAGTCATTATAAAGCGATAACAATTATTTATTTTATGTAATACTGACAGCATCACGTGATTTATATTCGTAACATAAAAATGTCACAGGAGGTCATTAATCTGATCGTATGGATTGACGAGTTGAGTGGAAGTGGCCAATTTTTCACAGAACCTATTGTGACGGAGAAATATTGAAGAATTTTTTCAACGGATTAGTTATTTTAATAATTTATTTGTTAATGTGTTTTCTGCTCAGAGATTAAAAAAAACTCACAACAACGTGTTTTGTGATAATTAAATTTTTATTTTTTTCTTTTTTTCGTACTAAGCTTGAGTGATACGCCTTAATTATTGTACAAAGCTTTAAACACATGAAATGATCCTTTAAATAAATATTTTCGTAGAAATCAATAACTTTGTGGTTTGAGATATTTAATGAAAATTAAATAATAACTTTGTATAAGACCACAGATTTTATTTTAATTTGTATGACTGACCGGTTTCGCTAAGCCTAAGCGTTATCAGGGTACAAATTAAACTAAACTAAATTATACAGTATGTGGTTATATATACTCATACATACAGAGGGAGAACACAATATAAAATAAAAGAAAACAGTAAGAAAACAAAACACTAAAATTTAAATTTTACCATATAAAACAGAGAGAAAGAGACAATTAATGTAAAATTAAAGAGGCAAAACGTCAACTGAGAACGTGATAAAAGAAGAGTTTACGGGAAATATCCCTAATATTGGACTATTGGACAAATTTAATTAGTTATTAAGAATATGACTACTCATTTTAATGGGTTTATTGTTTTCAAGTGCTAAAATGATGAACAAGTCGGTCATTAACAAAAAAAAAAAATCTGGTTTTATACAAAGTAATTATTTAATTCAATTTAATGTTTAGTTTCTATGGAATTAACTAGTAGCAGAATATAGTTATCTTTAATGTTTTCGACGATTCCTAATTTGAAGGGATCTTAATAACACATAAAAAGATTATTTTTATGTTTAACCCCACTAAGATTTTCCGTGCTGGGGTGGATTTTGGGGCTGAATTTGACGAGAAGGGAAAATGACGGTTGCAAAGTGACCAGTAATTTAAATTTGATGGTAAAACAAATCTCAAGCAATTACGAGCAACGTTAAGATTCCAAAGAAGAAGCTATATTTAAATAAATAATTTCGAAAATTGATTCAATTTATTCCTACAAGAATCAAAACAAATTCTAAAAAGTCATTTACCTTGGTGCAGTTTTGAATGCCCTATCTCCGGACCTAAGAGCCAAAGATCTAGCGTTATAGCGGAGGTCATTAAAATTGAATAATCTATAGAAGTAGGTATTTGTTGATAATACAACAAGGCAGCTAAGAGCATCACTTCAAAGTTACGATTCATCCTGAATTTTAAGTGGTGTTAATGCAATGTAATTTTTTAGATTTTGTCTGAATGTTGTTTTGGAAAGAAGGTGTAAATAAATCTCGAGTTATTCCAAGCACGGTTAGTCAGTGACCACGTAAATCGAATGCGTTTATCTTGTACGTACAAAGATACGCATTCATCTCGAGAGATGCCATAAATTATACCCAAAACACAAATCACATACTCGGTCAGCACGTAAACAGCGCTCCGTAATATTGTGGCAACGTATTGCCGCAGCTCGCACGAAATAAATGTAATCTCTGATAATTGCACAAACACGTGGGACGTAGTACTTCCAAAACGAAATAAACTAAATAAATAAATTGACGGCCTCCATAGTCGAATGGTAAGACGCTCGACTACGAATCCAAAGGTCGCGGGTTCGAACCCGGCGTGCGCCAATAGTTTTTATTTAATAAATGTGTGTCATTTAATTCATTTAAAAAAAAATAAAAAGTATATTTGCGGCATCTTCCAGAGTGGTAGATACTCTAAGTATTGCCCTGGGGAAAGACCACTATTCAGAATCGAAACGTTGCTTGAAATGGCTTTAGCCGTGTTTGGTGACCAGATCTGAATAGCCAGGTACTTCCCTTAACCTTCTTCTTCCCTATCTCCTTCCCCTCCTCACTACCTTCAGCCTCACAACATACCCTATTTCGGGATGCCATAGTGTCACTGGCTCTAGACGGTAGGGAGAAAATGAGACTCTTGTGCGGTATTCATATAAAAAATAATAAAAAACACTTTAAAATTAAAAAAGCTTTTATTTATATATATATATATATATATATATATATATATATATATATATATATATATATATATGTATATATATATATATATATATATATAACGCATTTCGCACTTAATTTAGCACGTCACTAGGTTATTTTAAATGTAGCTTACTGCAAGCTTACTAATAATAATAATAATAATATTTGGATGATTTGTATAGCGCCATTCTTGTGAAAAATTACCTCAAAGGCGCTGTACAGATCTTGTTTTCTATTATTACATATACACATTAATTACATTTTTTATTCGTACATAAGCATGAAGGCTGTAACACGTGTGTGTAGGTTTACCTAAAAAAGTTCAAACTTACATTTGAAAAATGTTTATTTAGTATAAATGGTATTCTTCTGTTATTCTGACTCTTCACGTGACCCGACTCGAGTGTTTGATTCACTTGGTCGTGCCATGTCTTCCTTGGGCGTCCCCGACTTATTAAAAGAAGTTGGAGACGCCCGAGGAAGACACTCATTCTTCTCACACTTATTTCACCTCATTCAATTTCTACAATATTCGCAATACTTCAATACCTACTGTTAAAAAAACTTATTTTTGTAATACGATTATGGTATGTTCTGAAACATGTTATGAGACTAAAGGGAGTGAGGAATGGAATGAGATGTGAAATAGGTAGGTTTAAAAATTCTTGCTCTTCAGATCTGGTCACTAAATACGGCTAAAGCCATTTCAGGCAACGTTTCGATTCTGAATGATAGTCTTCCACTAGGGCGATACTGAGAGTACCTACCACTTTTTAAGCTATGGTAGTACCTGCTGGCATTGCATTAAAACACGTTCACAATATAAGCATAATTAGATATGTACCTTTTTATTGTGGCACAAAGTTCAGAAAAAAATCAACAATCAATGCATAAAATTGAAATGGCTTCATAAAAACATTTTAAAAAGGCATATTAATACAAATCACTATATCATTAATTTTATGCACTACGTGTGTTTTATAATTATATCACGAATAACCGGAAACGTAGACGCGAAGTCAGTAATCACTTCGTCGTGTTAACGAACTTATCAGTCTGCTCAGACTGATAAAGCCTTAACGTAACAGCAGCTTTAACCTGGTGGTAATTATTATTTAGCGTTAGTTTACACCTCGCCACGTTGACTTGGATTGATGGCTGCATTTTTATTGCCAGGTGATGAATGTTAAATAAAACTTATCGATTCAACGCAAGCACGGAGATAATATATGGTGGAATTATTGCATCGGTAAAGTGCGGCGATGAATTATGTTCGGCTGCATGCGAAACAGGACTCTGTAAAAATGACCATGGCTGCAAATCATGTTACCTCATACACGATTCAAACATTCAACGCCTAACAATAGTTTGTTATATTTTATATTGTACGTCCTACCTCTGTCTTTCAACACACATTTTGTATATTTAGGAAATTACGAGACTGATAAGGAAATTGAGGGGGGTAAAAAAGGGTGAATGAAATTAAGGGAGTCTTTCTAAATATCAAATTAACAAACTACAACTAGTCTTCAACGCCGCGGCAAGACTTATCACCGGCGTATCAAAATATTCACATATCTCAGAGCATCTCAAAAATCTTCCAAAATGTCCCAAAAGAGTTCAGTTTAAGCTTTGCTGGATGGTATTCAAATCAATTAACGGAATGGCTCCGGATTATTTATCGGAATTGTGTATTCCTGAAATTCCAATTCACGATAGTCAACCCTTAGATCGGCAATGCCATCGGTTATCGGAAGGTTGAAGGAACCAAAGCGCACACCAGATACTAAGTTCGGAGAGCGCGCCTTCGGGGTGCCAGGTCATAAAGCCTGGAATGGACTACCACATGATCAAAGAGTAATAAAAGACTCGACAGAGTTCAGAGCCAAACTCAAAACCCATTTTTTCAAAATTCAAATCCATAAGATGTATAAGCGATAATAATTACGTGATAAATAATAAGATATATGCAAGCTCAATAGAATTTCTGTTCAAACTTTTCAGAATCTCATTCTTTAAATTCAGTAGAAGATTTTCATCATTATCTTTTCTTCACTACGAAATTTTTTTAAAAATACCTCCGTTAAACTATATTTTAAATTTGCTCTCATAATCTAAAAAAATAAATATGTACTAGCAAGTAAAAATTTGCTATATTTTAAGTTATTCTGATATGGTGATTGTGTCCTGCCAGAAGTGACCTATCAGGTAAGTATGTTGCTGTGTATTTATTTAAAAGTATAAATTAAGATTTGTACACAGCGCCCTTGGGGTGATTTTTCACAAATACGGCCCTATACAAATTATCCAAACATTATTATTAAAGCAGGAAGCTCCATTAATGAAGGACTGAACGCTGCTGACGTAAATAAATATACATCCATAGAAACGAAGCTAGCAGTACACAATCGAAGTACTCAAACCAACCCAGACGTATGGAAGTGACGCACGAAACTGGCAGAGAAAGGACGAAAGTAGACCGAATGTTGTGGATATGATATCCTTGTGGGAAAATCATTTGCGACCGTGTTAAAAATGTGAATTTTCGGAAAGAATGCAAGGCAAGAATGTAAACGTGATGAATAGGATTAAGAAAGGGACGCTTGCATGGTTTGAGCATGTAGAGCCGGTGAACGAAGAAAGGAGTGTGAGAAGAATATATGAGGCGAAATTGAATGAAAGAAGAAGTCGCGGACGCCTTAGGAAGACATGGCGCTACAAGTGAATCTGTGAAAAGGTACGTATGATACGGTTTTTCAATGTGAATGAAGCAAGGAGTGTATGCAACGATAGAGTTGTATGGCAGTCCATACTCTCTGCTTGCCTCTGCGGAAAACGGCGTCATGTTTAGTAAGTTAGTATAAATCCTAACAGCTTGTTTGTGTATACGATGAGTTCTGGCGTTACGAAATTTGCACTTATTTTGCTATCTGGATTTTCTAGGTCGTCGCACCAATTTTCTCTTCGCATCTTAATTTTCATCACGAGTAATGGATATTTGAAATATATATTCACACATCTGCATAAAAATAAAACAAAGCACCGTATTGTGTGTTCCTTATTCTTTCAAGAATCCAATGAAAAGAAAAAAATCTGTTTATCTAACGTTTCTCGGGCGATGCCAGGCGGTAACTGGTAATAATTTTACTAAAACATATTTGTAAGAATCAACCAATTTTACTATTATTTTCATTTTTAGTTGCTTAGTAGTAGCAGATGATGTAAAAATCTCTCGTTCTACTTTTGCCGAATGAAGAACCTGGAGATGTTGTAACGACCAGCATAATTAGATTTAAATTTAAGCGAAATAGCATAAACGCCGCTTATCGCAAAAGTATATTGAATTCATTAGAATACCTCTATTTTCTAATACACACAATCTAAAACAGACTAAACAAACGTAGGCTTAAATCGTGTGCAAAAACGGTGCAAATTAACTGGATATAAATTTTAATCCGCATAGAGTTAATTATTATTTAAGACACTTAAGCTAAACTCAGAAATCCAATTGAAATCTCAACGCGAGCGGAGTAACTCCAGGTTTAATGGTAGGTGCAATAAATTCGCACATACACCAGAAATGAGGAGCGGAATTACAACGACCTCTAAATGGGCACCTCCTGAACAGGTGGCCCATAACCATTGTAATAATGTAGGCAAGCAACCCCACCACCCCACCTCCCGAAGCCTCCCGAACCAGCCACCCCCTGCTCGCTCCTGCCGCCCGGGCGGGCTGCGAAGTGGGCTCCACGGCGATATGAAAACCACCCCGCGTTTCCAGGATTTTGACTGTCAAATAGTTGAGTCTTTTCAAAACAACTTTAAAGAGAAATATGATAAATTAACCAAAAAATCGCACCACTATTAATTTCTACAATCAAGTTTAATGCAATACAAAAACTTATGTGTATATATTATTTTTCATTAAAAACATTTTTTCGCATTTTTTAAAAATAGTTACGAAAGCAGTGGATTGAAGTAAAAAAAATGGTAACAACCAACTAACTAACCATCACGCCGTTTCCTCGCAGGGGTAGGCAGAGAGGACGGACCGCCATATAACTCTGTCTTGGCACACACTCCTTGCTTCATTCACATTCATACATCGTCTCATACATACTCTTCTGTTATTCTGACTCTTCACATGACCCGACTGAAGTTTTTGATTTACTTGATCGTGCCACGCCTTTCTCGGACGTCCTTGACTTCATTTTCCATTCACTTTCGCATCGTATATTATTTTCACACTCCTTTCTTCGTTCATTCGCTCTACATTCCCAAGCCTCAAAAAATGGTATTACATAATCAAAATGGAATTTCACTGCGAATTGACAGTTTCATTATTAGAAAAAAAAGATTGTAAAAATATTATTGATGAAAATAAAATAATAACCTTGTAAAAGACCACAGATTTAATTTTAATTTTTATGACCGACCGGTTTCGCTTAGCCTAAGCATCATTGGGGTACAAAATTAAACTCACAAAAAATACATAGTGTGTGGTTATACATACTCATACATACAGAGGGAGAACGTAATATAAAAATTAAATAAGAAAACAGTAAGAAAACATAAGAAAAACATTTTAATTTTAACAAAGAAACGGAGAGAAAAAGATAGAAAAGATAATATGAAATTAAAGAGTTTACAGGAAATAAACCTAATATTGGACTACTGGAAAAAAAATATTACAAATTTACAAAGTGAAAATATATACACATGTTAAAAATAAATAAATATATAGTTATATTATTGTTTCTATGTGGAAAACATAAAATGTTTTCTTAATTCATTGTAAATAGGTAGGTACTTATTCGAAAAGCAATACAAACACGCTTACCCCTTTTAAAGAAATCATTAGACAAAAACTGACACGAAATAATATAAAAATAAGCAATAATCTAGGACAAATATTTTTCATAACTTGTATTGTATAGTTTTTTCTACATGTATTTAACACTTCACTTATAAGAATACAAGTAGGTTTGTAAACCTCCGTAGGAACCATCTGGTCATTCCCATGTGTTTCGCTATATGTTGCGTTTTACATTTGCGCAGGAAAATAACTGCACATGTTGTATGTTTACAACAGGGACACTTTCTAAATTGCAGAAACAAGACGTGCTTTAAAAAAAACAACATTTCAAGATATTACTGTACTGTCGTTTTTTCCTGACAGTTTTTATGCAAATTCTTTACGGTATTGCCCAAGTTCTCCTGTTTCAAAGGTAACGGTAGAACAACTATTCAGAACGTTACAGCTTGTATTGTGCAAGTTTTATGGAGACGAGAGGTTGACCCATAAAGGAAATGGGTAAAAAATGCGCTTGTTTTATCCTTGGCGGTCAGAATGCAAGTAGGATTTATTATCCTTAGAGCAAGGTCGATAGGAAACCGATTTCTTTTGTCCTATCGACGAGAATATGTAAATATTTATTACCCAGCCCTCTTCCGTAACAATGGAAACCTTCGATAAAAAAAGTTCAGTTACAAAAAATGCCTGTACTTGGAGTAAGAGCCTTTTTGCACGCATTATGCGTGTCAGAAATATGAAGGAAAAACAGCCTTCAGAAATATTTTTGAAATATTGAGGTTATTGCATAAGTAATCTTACCTTGCTTTGGTTACAACTATTCACCTGAATTTAAGCTTTGTTGTGTTTTTTGCGGTTTAGTTGCTTTTAAACTATTCAGGTTTTGAATAGAATGCTAATGGCAGCATTTTTCTAAAGAAAAGAAACAAACGAATTTAGCAATTTATTAACGTCAAAGACCTCCGTGATATACCTTTATATATTTTTTAAGGAGTGATATCATTTTAGAGTGTTAAAAGCTTTTTTTTTAAGTTAATGAATACTTTAAATAATATTGTTTAATATTATCGATTGACAATAATTAATCTGGTGACAAAAACCCCCCGTAGTGCGATATAAGGGTCAGCACCCCAAAATACACAACACTTTTATTTTTTTTGTCAATTAGCTAGAAAAATGTCAAAAGTTTCCAGTGAATACAATTTTAAACAAATTTCTTTTATTCTGTCAAATTCAAAAGTGCACAGCTAACTGCAAAAAGTGTGTTTTCATTGAATTTAAAGCATTACAATTAAAAAGATGTGCTCACTGAAAACCTAATTTTTCTAACAACCCGTAATTTATTTATTTATTAATCATTCATTTATTTATTAACGCCCTGATGGGCTTTTACATAATAATTTAACATAAGTAAGTGCATGAGTACAGTTTAAAAAGGAAATACATGAAACGATACAGTAAAACGTTTTGAAAAATGAATAGCAAAAAAAATAAAATAATAATAATAGTTTCCCATACATTAGTGACAAATAAATATTACATTCAAAAGTCTTTTAAATTTTGGCCAATTCATATAAAATATGTCAATATTTGAGGTGTATTCATTCCCGATTGTATGTAGGCGAGAAATGGGGGCATGTATGTGGTAGTTGGTAGTGCAATTATTAATCAATTAATTCTGAAGTTGATAAGGTGCAGTAGTATTGCTCGTATTCGAAGGCTAGAAAGTAACGTTTGATGCTTAGAGTGCATAGAGTAGTATCTATCAAAGGCAGTGAAGTCAGTTTTTGACTTGTTTTTGATGATTTTAACCTGATTCGGCGCACCTGGGCGTGGCTAAGACTAAGGCTACGGTATTTATACATCCATTCATATCACATATTGACATCATGTTTTTGTTTATTTGTATAGCCACTTTTTCACAGTATTTCTCTCCACAAAAATATAGCATATAACCTAAAAAACCGTTTAGTTGTGTCGAGTTAAGTCGCATATGAAAACACGCGGGCGGAGTCCTCGGAGAGGCGGGAGACCAAGATCATCCTTACAGTACATAAAAGCGGTGTGTTATTTTTGTTGTCTCTTTCTCTCTCATGGTGTACGACGCAAAAACCCGAAGAAAGTGATTTATCGCAAGTTTGTGTGGGTTGGGTAAAAATAATTAGCTCTATCTCCATATATTGTTACTTCAAGGTTTGACGTTATGGATGAGTGCTGACGCTTGAGCTGTAAATTTAAATATTGCGATATTTAAAAAAAAATGTATATCTGATGGAATAAGAACCTACCTGAGTTGTTTCATACAACTTTCCAAAGATTGATCGTGAAATTCCAAGATATTGTCTAAATTTAGATTTAAATTTAATCAAGACTCTTTTAAATTTTTATTTCGTCGTGTTCTATTCTTTCCCAAACGTTTTGTCCTGTTTTCTCCGAAGAGGAAACCAGTTTGTTTCACTGTTCCCTAAAACACGACAGACATTCGTGATCCTACGAAACCTTAAATTATTTTACCTGCCTAAGAAAGGTTCCCTCGTGATGCAATCCGACATTTTGATTCCGTTTTTTTTCGTTCAGAAAAATTCTGGCGCATTTTCTAAGGAATACACAGTGATTTGGAACCACGAGAAATGAATATACCGACTTAGAACAACTGGATATTTCAATAAATATCACCAAATGAATTATTTATTTATCTGACACGGTAGCACGAATTTTTAGATTAATCAGGTAACTGCAATAAATATTCTTGGATTTTTGATGCAAAGGTACATGTAATAAGTTTGAAGGAACAATATATGGAGAGAGAGCTAATTATTTTTACCCGACCTATACATATTTTGGGATAAATCACTTTCTCCGGGTCTTCTACTTCGTACACCATGAGATAGAAAGAGACAACAAAATCTCCAAAATTATCACACCACTTTTAAGTATTGTTAGAATGTTCT
Source organism: Drusus annulatus (assembly GCA_022651775.1). Taxonomy (NCBI): domain Eukaryota; kingdom Metazoa; phylum Arthropoda; class Insecta; order Trichoptera; family Limnephilidae; genus Drusus; species Drusus annulatus. Next base: position 2,091,415 of record JAGWCC010000006.1, read on the forward strand.
TCGTGTCCCGCGTCTCCTTCAACTCCACCCACACGTTTTGATACGCGAAATAAATTAACGTAACTCAACGGTTTATTAGGTAACATGCTATAGATTTGTTTATAACAATACTGTGAAAAAGTGGTTATATGAATAAACAAAAACATTGTGTCGACGTGTGCTATGAATGGATGTATTAATACCCTAGCCCAAGCTCTAGCCACGCTCAGGTCTAGCCGAGTCCGGCATATCTCATTAAAAACTAAGAATTAATTTTAAGTAGAAATTAAGATTTGTACAGCGCCCTTGAGGTGATTTTTCACAAAAACCGCGCTGTACAAATTATTCAAATATTATTATTATTATTTTTACAGCAGCGCTATCTCTTGTATATTATTGCTCTGAGTTAATAAGAATGCAAGGCTGATGAAAGCGTAATTAATAGGATCAATAAAGGTACGCTCAGATGGTTAAGGTATGTAGAGCGAATGAACGAGGAAAGGAGTGTGAAAAAAATATATGATGCGAAAGTGAATGGAATAAGAAGTCGGGGACGCCCGAGGAAGACACGGCACGATCAAGTGAATCAAATACTTGAATCGGGCCACGTGAAAAGTCAGAATAACATAAGAGTATATGCCAAGACAGAGTTGTATGGAGATTCATCCTCTCTGCCTACTTCTCCGGATAAACGGCGTGATAGTTAGTTAGATAAAGGAATATCTCTCTGTAACGGTATGAAGTCGGTTTTTTTTAATCAAAAAAACAAAACAGTAATTTAAATCAAACTCTCAGGTTACACACCGTCTCACTTATTGGGCATTATTATGTACATGCAAGATCATACGGATCAGAATCCCGTACGCGCGCCGCGGGGCTGCGGGTCCTGGCCATATTTCTTGCTCACACTTGGCCGGGCCATACATCATGGCCCGGGGCAAAAAAGTATTAAGACGCAGCAAACCTGGACGCCGTTACAAACCTTAATATAATTCCGGACGGGATTTATTGTTTCGACTTTTCTGTTGGCGGGGGGTGAGGGGTACCCGCGCTTCGCCGAAAGGAGCGAGTCGATGTGGCGAAATAAATTTTCCAATAAATTTAGAACAACTTTAGCAATGGAAGAAGAGACGGCTCTCTAACACAAAAAAGCTTTTGATTATTAATATTTTTCAATTATTTATATTAATAATAAAGTCGAACTTGGTTATAACCAGCGCGAAGGAACCAACCATATTTGCTCCTTATGGCTATTTCTTGTTATAAACGTAGCTAGGTAAAAAACTACCTACCTACTAATATCGATATTTATGCTAAAGTATGAAAGCTTGTATTTTTTTTTTAAGAAATAGAGAAAACCAGATACAAATTAGACATACAGTACAAACGAATTAGTAAAAAGTGAACAGAATTGCAAAGAAAAAAAATCGTATGACTTTTATTTTAAGCGACACTTATACATAGTGTCATTTTTGTTTCTTATAGCGACTATCAGGGATTATAAACCCTCCTTGGCCGTGCCGGAAGGGCGGCATTCCTTGTCTTGTTTATGACATTATTCGACTGTTTCGATAGTTGGTTTTTTTTTCTCATAGCCCGAACCAACATATCATTAAGTAATTGCTCATTATAGCCGTGACCTCGCTATTACCGTGATAGTTATAACCAAGTTCGACTGTACTTGGTGAATATGATATGTTAAGCCACAAAGTTATTGTTTTCTACGAAAACATAGTTTTTTACGTTTTGTAAAGCGCCTTTGAGGTGATATTTAACCAAAACCATGTAAATTTGCCAAGTATTATTATTATCAATTTAAAAAATATTAAAAATCAAAAGCTTTTTTTATATTAGTAGTTTTTTTATGTTTTGAAAAGCGTCCTTGGGGAGATATTTAACCAAAATGGCGCTTTACAAATTATACAAATATCATTATTCTCTGCGTCAGCAGAAAAATGAAACTTAACTGCCCGCAAGGAAGCCTCTGCATTTTCTATCTGTACTTTTATCATGAATTGATATCACAAGGATGTTAATGTAACATCCTTTTTCAAAATACAGCATGCTGCGCAACACATTCTTTCAGAGGTGTGTTGGCTGCGTTTGACCCCTCGACCCCGTAGGTGTAGAGTCCTACAAATATGTTTTATGGATTTAATGCCTTATGATTCGGAGCTCTCGATAAACAAGCCGGCTATTGATTCAAGCCCACGAACTATAGGTATGTGTAACAACACAAGACCGTTTCACAAAAACAATAGGTATCTTCGGGCAGTGGGCGAAGAACAATATACTGGATCTTGGCATAAGCAATAGGTATCTTTAGGTGGGTACGATTAGGTATATATTAAGGCACATTTTAATATACACACCTACCTTTGGAAGAGGCAGTGGCATGAACAGAGTTTTCGATCAGGTAGTCTGTAGGAAAAACAGCGGATTAATTGATAGTTAAAATAGGTACCAACCATAGAGTTGGTAGAGTAGTATCTATCCAAGGCAGGGAAGTCAGTTTTGGACTTGTTTTTGATGATTTTAACATGACTCGGCGCACCTGGGCGTGGCTAAAACTAAGGCTACGGTATTTATACATCCATTCATATCACATATCGACTTAATGTTTTTGTTTATTCGTATAGCCACTTTTTCACAGTATTTTTATTAACAAAAATATGCATATACCCTAAAAAACCGTTTAGTTGTGTCAAGTTTAGTGGCACAGTAAAAAATGTAGGTGGAGTCCCGCCGTGAACCAGGACCTTAAGATCATCCTTACAGTATATAGAAGCGGTCCATGAAATTTGCTGTCTCTTTCTCTCTCATGGCGTACGACTTAGAAGCCCGGAGAAAGTGATTTATCGCAAGTTTGTGTAGGTTGGGTGAAAATAATTAGCTCTCCCTCCATATATTGTTACTTCAAGGTACCAACAGATGTCACTGATTGTTATTTTATTTGTTCTGTAAAAGCCTTGGAGTAACAATGTATGGAGAGAGAGCTAATTATTTCTACCCAACCAATACAAACTTGCGATAAATCACTTTCTCCGGGTTTTCACGTCGGTATTCGATGAGAGAGAAAGAGACAGCAAATATAATGCGCCGCTTCTATGTACTGTCGCGATTATCTCGGGCTCCTGGGTCACCGCAAGACTCCGCACATATTTTTTTATTATGCCACTAAGCTCGACACAGCTAAACGGTTTTTTAGATTATAAGCTTAATTTTTGTTGAAAACAATACTGTGAAAAAGTGGTTTTACGAATAAACAAAAACATTATGTCGATATGTACTATGAATGGATGTATAAATACCCTTACCTTAGTCTTAGCCACGCCCAGGACCGCCGAGTCCGGTAAAAATCATCAAAAACTGACTACGCTGCTTTGGATAGATACCACTCTAAGGTAAAAGCGCTGCCTTCGACACTGACAAAGATACTAAAACAAACGAGCCACTTGAACGCGCACACAGCTCACAGCATACATACTGGATACTCTAAGTAGAGTGGTAGATACTCTAAGTATCGCCCTGGTGAAAGACCACCATTCAGAATCGAAACGTTGCTTGATTGAAATAGCTTTAGTCGTTTGTGACCAAATCTGAATAGCCAGGTACTTTCCAACCTTTCTCTTCTACATCTCTTTCCCCTCCCCACCACCTTTAGCCTCACAAAATATCCCAATTGGGGATGCCATAGTCTCACTGGATCTAGATGGTTGGGAGCAGTTGGGACTCTTGTGCGGTATTCACTATAAAAAATATTTTAAAAACATCCATACATACTTTTTTTTTAAGAACGACAAACATTCCCGGGTTACGAATACCTTGACAATATTTGAAAAACTCCTAATGCCACCATACTAAGCGGAAGATCTTGCTTGTACAATGATCTAGGACTTATCTAGCAAAAGAATTGAACCCACGACGCCCGGGTGAGAATCCGACGCGTTTGTCCACTCAGCTACCATCTGGTCAAATGTGTAGTCTTGACTTATAGAAACAATATTATTATTACTCGAGTGAACATGGAATAATCTACTCTTACATTGGCGGCGTTTGGGCATATGTAGTTACTGCTTTTGACACGTTACTGTAAGACAGTCGGAGGGCGCTCGCGGTGTTTGATTTGCTGAACTTCGCGCGTATTTTTAAAAGTGTAGTTGTATTTTTTGCATTTCATGATATTTAATCCAATATAATTCCTAATTTAATGCGAGTACGGCAAGGTAGGCAGTGATTATGTGCCTATATTGAGTGCACGCCTCTGGGAAGAGGTATTTAAATGATCTAAGGCATAAGCGTAGGTGTGAATGAATTCTCAATAAACGAACCCACAGGTAGGTCTGACCTCTATGCATTTTATAATCATTGTTCTAAGCGTCTTGCATTTTTTCTGGTGTTTTTTTTTCATTCAGAACTCTACTAGCCACGATTAATGAACTTTTCATCAATCTTCTCATAAATCAAAAATATATATAAATAATGTTCTTGTAAATAAACTTTTAAATGTTGTCCCTACTTAAATAATTATTGTACCGTGTTTTTTGAGGTGATTTGGTTTAATATCTTTACAATTGCACCTTTCATAATAATATAATCAAATGTGACTTGAATAAATATAAGGCATTAATTATTGAAATAATATCAATAATCCTCAACACGAATATGAAACAGTAAAAATAATGGTCGCGCCCGAGACTCGAACCTGGAACCTCTAACACTTGTACCAATTAAGCCATAGAGATCCTATAAAGAGCCGGCATTTTCAATCAAGCTCATTCTTCATTTGAAAATTATTAATATCATGTTTTTTAATTTTTAGTCCGATTAGGCTGCCATCTTTGTATGGCATACAAAGCTCTGCCCAAGCACATATTATATACCTAAATGGTGTCTTGGATGAACCATATTTTTTTTATTTATATTCAATTATATGTAACTATAATGTAATTTTTTTAAATAATATTTTGATTTCACATGATATATAGTATTACCATCGTTGAACTAAACTGAATAAAGTTATTCAAATATCAATTAAAATTAACTGAATCATAATACGGGTGGTTTAAATGGTTTTTATTACTTTGCGGACCTTATTATAAACCCAACAAAATAGGAGGAAGAATTTTTTTTAGTTCTTTTTTTAATGGTAGATACATGGAAATAAAGATAACAACTTTATGCTCGAAATTTTCAGACGTAAAAAAGGATAATTGCTCTCATGACCGATTTTCGGGTTGTATTGTGCTTTTTTCTCTTTTAGTCAACGTTTCGGACAGCTTTGCAGTGTCCATCATCAGGCCAGATGTACTAAGGATAAATAAAATAAAATTAAATAATAATTAAATAAATACATAAAATTAAATATAAATAACAATAGATGGTTTATCCAAGACATCATCTAGGTATATAATATGTGCTCGGTAGAGCTTTGTATACCATACAAAGATGGCAGCCAAATCGGAAGAAAGATTGAAAAAATGATTTTAATAATATTGAAATGAAGAATGAGATCGACTAAAAAAGCCAGTTTTTATAAGGTCTCGGTAGATCGATTGGCAGAAGCGTTACTCCCGGATAGAGTAGAGATAAAAATACTCTTTTCAAATATAAACAAGATCATTTTAAGAATTTTAATGTTATTCGTTTTGAGAATGTCAAGTTTGGAGTGTGAATAAATTTGCTCTATCATAATGAACAGACCTCAAACTAGTTTAATCATTAACAATTTCACAAATATCAGGCCAGAGACTTCGTAAATCAGCCTCGTACGTCCACTTCTGGATCTCCTTCGCACGCAAGCCTCCGTCTAACATTCCTCACATTGTTGGAAACTTCCCGCTTCTTGTGTGCTTTCTTCCGCCGATCTCTGCGGCAAACTAAATTTGGCTGCTCGTAACGAGTAGCGGCGGCCGCGGCGAAGACACCACGAGAGTTTGGTCTCCGGGGGAGTCGGGCGGTATTCCAACTAGCGAGAAGAGATACCCCAAGAAGTCGGAGAAGAGCGGGGATCCCGTAGAACGCCACAAGGGGAGGAAAACCACCCCCACCCCCAAACCCTGTGGTGAAACTTATCTCATTATTCACGGCGAGCAGCGCTGAGTAATTTTGATATATTGCAGTTACGTAGGTACTGTAACTTATTATACAGTCGGTAGGAAGGGAATAATAAGCTGTTATAAGATGGAAATTTTAAAATTTACGGCACAATTTTTTGTACTCCCCCGTAGCCTCTTTTTAGAGCTTTTTGCACGCCCCAGTCCCGGAGGTGTGTTATAATTGTCTACGCATATGGTCGTTATTTACCCAAGCGGCGATGCCTGAATATTTTAAGATGGAAAACATCAAATTGAGTAAAAGTTCTCTTTTTATGAAAGGAGGCGGGTACGCGAAAGTTCGGGCTTCAAATTGAAATTATGCGAAGGAAGTCCTAATAAGAAAGTTAACTTTTGCAAATATTCATCATTTATTATTATAATAATGTTGTTTGAAACTTTAGCGCCTCATTTTTATTTCCTAGCATTAGATATCGTCGCCGGAAAGCTAAAAGGACTGAAGCGCCATTTCGGGAAGTTTACACCGGAGCACTTCAAAGTTTTGGTTGGATTTTGAAAAAAAAATGTTAACTCAATTCTCTCACCGAGTTACCTTAAGTGATTAAAAGCTAAAAAAATTCCCGAACCTGTGTCAGTTGAGTCAAGCCTTCTCTCAAATGGTAAATATATTTTAAATAGCTGAAGCACCACATAAGTCTTTAGAATCAAACAAGAGTCAGAGCATTCAATGCAGAAAAATAAACTGATTAAAACTGCATATTCAACTTATTTTTGACCAAAGTATCGCTTAAGCGCCTTTGCCTTTTTAGCGACCAAATGATACATGTATTTATGTTACATTCAGACTCAGTAAATTAGAAAATAACCGAACTAAACATGGTGACTTGATGCGGAAGATTATCAACAATTATAATCAGTGATAAGTTTAATAGAATTTGGTGCCATTCATTACATTGAGCTGCATCAAAAGATTGGAAATTCATGATACTTCAATGGCGAATCCATTACTGTTTAATTGTTCTTGCTATCAGCAATGAAATGTGTATTTAAGCTAGCCATGGAGCGCCTTTCAAAGAATGATATCTTTGAAATACAGCGGTACCTACCCCAAAGTCGCGGAATTGTGTTTCTTAATGCTTCCAAGTACCACTAATGACTCCGCAAAATTTTTATCCAACAGCTGTTAACGGTGCCTTCCCGCACAAGGGTTGCTGGTAAATTATAAGACAGTGGCGAGCATAATGAATCGAAGCAGTTTCTATATTAGACGTCTTCTCGAGACGCCGAGCTTTCCTTTATAGAGGAAGAAATAAGCTGCCGCAGACGGAATTTATTACCTACGAAATAAAATAAAAAACAAATTGCTCGAAGAAGAGAAATAGACATCGCGATTCTTCGGAAACACATCGTGAATTTCCGACGTTGCCGATGGGATGGCGAAGTTTTTTTGGGCTTGTTTTGTGCATGTTTCGTGAATCGCCTAATATAATGGAGCCATGCGCGGGATGAAACTGCAACAATTAACTCAGAAGTCTATTTTAATTCCGTATTTATATATTTATCTGAGGGTGGAGTCGAGTGTTAAGACCTCGGAGAAATAATATTCCAGGAGGGATAGCTTGTGTAGTCGGGATTTTTAATCTTTAAGATCCAGTTGTCAAAAAGAAACCACTTATCCAAAATGGCTAATAATTCTAACATATGATAAACATATGTGTATCAACATAACAACAAAAAAACGATAATCGAATGTATACCGCCGGTGAAAATTCAAAATTCACCTTTTATTTTGAACAGGCCTCCTACTTTAACGGCTGTTACATATTTGCTTTTGGTTTTGAAAAGTTTTCAATTTGAAAGTAAAAATATCAAAAGTTAACAAAATAAGATTTTTTCTATATTTTATAGTATTTTGGACAGTATTTCCGTCTACCAAATAATATTTATTATTTTTAATAAGCCTTCGACACAGACTAACTTCAAGAACCGTCGCAATTTCCACGAAACATACAGAAACGGAACGAAGCAATGAATCATCCCGAGGATAATTATAAATATTTATGATTGTTTTGTGTTATCGATTTTGTTTCCACTGAAAGCTCCTACCGGCCATGCATACACGGGAAGCTTTGTCCCCGGCTTTGTCAACAATGTTACATAATAAATGAAGTCGGTAACGATTCACCATGTAATAAAGTTGTTACCGGTAGTACCCAATAATTTTGTTGGTATGTTTTCTTGCTCACGTTTGAACTATATTACCATACTGTTATTTATTTTCCTTGCCAGCGATTTTCCTCATGTCTTTGCATGAGCTTAACTTGTAGATTTGCAAAGAGACAGTAGGTAGGTACCTAAATCTTTGAATAATAATTATTCATTCTGGAATAATATTCGGTTTCTATTATTCAGTCGTGTGTCCGTAAAAGTAGAAAAAGAGAATGAAGTTTGTCTTTCGAGACCCCGTCCCACGATCTTATCTTTTTAAAACTTCCCATTTAAATATCTTCCCATTGTGATTAGGTTCTTACCTTTATGAAGAAACTACGGGAGATCGTGATTAAATACTGAATCGGGTTGATTAACCAAGCAATCAACTAACATCGTTAATTAATTTGATTCAACACTTGAGTTTTTGCACTTGACACCCCATCGTTTCGCCTTTATTTCGATTGCGATTAACATTAAAATCCACTTAAGTTTGATTGACACCAAGTCCTTAAATATAAATTATCTTGAGATACCTAACTACTGACTGTCTTTATTGTATACTTTCGACTAATGTTTTAAAATTTATTACAATATTCCAATTATATATGAACAAAAAAAATTAATTAATTTGCATTTTCGAAGTTATTAATTGTATTACTGACTCACCTTCTTTGTTGCAACTCATCCAGTTCAATTTTCCTTGCCGTAGACTTAGAAACAATGCATTGCTGTTTCTCAATCATAACTCTACTAATTATGGGTATCATTCTCCACTCTCCAGAATGTCAAGACTTGTCAACTCAAGCCATGGTCTTGAAATTTTTGTTACCAGCTTAAATGATTTTTGTCATTCTTTACGACTCTACCAAAACTTTGTTCACACTTTTGCTTGAATGTTTTTTCTAAAGTAAGTTTTTGACCTATTTTTGTCATTGCTTCATTAATATATTCTGTATGTGCTGTTTTTTTTCTGTTGCTCTTTTTTACCATTTCGAGTAATGTATTTTTTTTGTAATTGGACAATGCTTCGTGAGTATATAATAAATAAATATGATAACCACTAATTCAATATTTCTTTCTTTCTAGGTAAGAAGATTTGATCAACATTTATGGAAAATCAGAGTGGAATGGGGATGGATAATATTTCAGCATATTGACATAAATAGGTTAGTACACATTAATATATATACTCGTATATATGTATGAAATCCCGCATTTAAAAACGTTATCTTAGAGAGTTGTGCAATGAAGAGACAACGTTTAATTATTAGGTAAAAAAATATGCAGTACCTAAAAAAAATATTTTTGTACATGTCATTAGTTGGGAGTCAAATTAAATACAACTCAACAGTGTGGGCAACAAGTAATGTTATTTATTCCCTTACAATTTATTAATTCAGAATTAAGGGAAAGTGTGAATTACGATTATCTTCTTTATCTCCTTGATTTGTCAAAATTATCTGAACGTAGAATAATTACCGACCTAACTTGCTTATATAAAATTATAAATTCAGTGATTGACAGCCTTGAACTATTATATTTTATTGCATTCCATGTATCTGGCATTTCAGTTACAAGACACTACCTCCTATATTATTGTGACAATTCTACTTCAACCTCACAATATTACATTTCTATGCGATAGATCTAACGTCTGGGAAACAAATACTCCGATGTTGTTGATATATTAAGTACGTCAATATCACAATATAAGTATAACCTTGGAGAAACAATGTATGGAGAGAGAGCTAATTATTTTTACCCAACCGATTCAAACTTGCGATAAATCACTTTCTCCGGGTTTTACGTCGTATACCATGAGAGAGAAAGAGACAGCAAATATAATAATCCGCTTCTACGTACTGTCACAATGATCTTGGGCTCCTGGGTAACCGCGCGACTCCGCCCAATTTTTTTATTACGGCACTAAACTTGACAAAACTAAACGGTTTCTTAGGTTAGATGCTATGTTTTCGTTGATATCAATACTGTGAAAAAGTGGTTTTTCGAATAAACAAAAACATTATGTCGATATGTGATATGAATGGATGTATAAGTACCATACTCTTGGTCTTAGCTACGCCCAGGTCCGCCGAGTGAGGTAAAAATCATCAAAAACTGACTACACTGCCTTGGATTGATACCACTCTATATACTCTAACTATACCCTGGTACAGTTTGTTTCATCAAGTGGAGTTAAATTAATTGTTGATATAATTTAACTCTGGATACACCTGTTATTCAATACAATTTTTGTCTTTCTAGTAAAATATTTTTTGCACTATTTAGCAACCCGCGTCCTCTAAACTTGTAGCCGAGCGTCTTTCCGCTCGACCACGGAAGCCATCATCAATTGCGTACCTTTATTTTTAATCACATTCTGTCATTTTTCTGCTATCTTAGATTTATAAAAATATTGAACATTTTTTTTCTTTTCCTAATTCTGTCCCCGAGTCTAGCAGCGGGAGCGGATCAAATGATTAATGAGTAGCAATTACTGCGCTATAAGTACCTGACTCCACCCCGTGGCAGGTTAAGTAAGCTCTGTAGGCTGTAGGTTGTAGGCTGTAGTCAGGTACATTCCGACCTAGCCAGGTATATAGTACATGAGGCACGCCGCATGGTGGGTCCTCAGACGGCCTAAACTTTGGCTGCTGCTGATAGGATGATTTTTAAGGCTATTTTTTTTAATATGAATACCGTACAAGAGTCTCAACTGCTCCCAACCGTCTATAACCAGTGCGACTATAGCATCCCCAAATAGGGTATATTGTGAGGCTGAAGGTAGTGGGTAGTGGAAGGAGATTGGAAAGAGGAAGGTTGGGAAGTACCTGGCTATTCAGATCTGGTCACCAAACACGGCTAAAGCCATTTCAAGCAACGATTCGATTTTGAATGGTGGTCTTTCACCAGGGCGAAACTTAGAGTACCTAGCACTCTGAAACGTGCCGCAAATATACTTTTCATTCTTTGTAAATGAGTCAAATGTGTTACGACACCTATTAATTACATAAAAGGTTTTGGCACACGCCGAGTTTGAACCCGCGACTTTTGGATTTGTTGTCGAGCGTCTTACCACTTGACCATGAAGGCCGTCAAACTTAAAGGGTGCTTTATAAAGTGCGGATATATTTTTTTATGAATAAGAATTTATTTATGGTTTTAAAGTTTATTCTGTAGAACTCCATTTTTATTTTATGTTTTTTATTTAACCTAAAAAAAAGAATGAGAATTAAAATTAAAAAATATATACGAGTATGTATATTCACAAATTTGGCATATTGACGGCCCCCGTGGTCGAGTGGTAAGACGTTTGACTAGAATCCAAGAGATCGCGGGTTCAAACCTGGCGTGCGCAAATAAATTTAATGTCATAAATATGTGTCATAACACATTTATCGTAATTCATATACAGTAAACTTGCGGCACGTTCCAGAGTGGTAGATACTCTAAGTATCGCCCTGGTGAAAGACCACCCTTCAGAATCGAAACGTTGCTTGAAATGACTTCAGCCGTGTTTGGCGACCAGATCTGAATAGACAAGTACTTTCCTACCTTCCTCTTTCCCATCTCCTTCTCCTTCACACTATCTTCAGCATCACAAAGACCCCAATTGGGAATGCTATAGACTATAGACCAACTGGTTCTAAACGGTTGGGAGCAGTTGGGACTCTTGTGCGGTATTAACAATTAAAAAATAAATTAGTAAAAAGTTGATTGAAAAGAAAATTAACGACATCAAAAATATTTCCTCTGTGCGTATATTATTTTTGATGAGAATTTTTTTATTGTTTCCTAAAATTAATTGGTAGGGTTTCGGCCTTTGTTTGATAAGCCCTGCTTTGGGCGCCTCTGCCGCCGGATAAAAGAGGAGAACGGAGAAGAACGGAGAAGAATAGAGCCTGATTGATTGAAGGAAGGTTCTTCGATACCTACTCGTACAGCAGGCTGCTGGTGCTTGTCACCGTGATGGAATCGCGTTGGCATTTGGAATGCGGCATCTCTCAATAATTCCATTAATTACTTAATTACAAAGCATTCCTATTTACTCGCTCAGCCAAGAGTAAATAACTGCTGTTGCGTTTATAATATCCGATAATAAGTAAAATATAATGATGAAAGTAGACTGAATGCTGTGAAAATCAGATCCCTGAGACGTGTGTGCGATAAAACCAAGTAGGACCGTGTTAAAAGTGTTGATATCCGGAAAGAATGCAAGGCTGGTGTAAGCGTAATGAATAGGATTAAAAAAGGGACGCTTAGATGGTTTGTTTATCACGTTCTTAGTTGACGTTTTGACTCTTTCATTTCATATTATCTGTATTTTTCTCTCTGTTCCTTTGTTATAATTAAATTGTTATCTTCCTATTTTTATTTTTTTATTGTGTTCTTCCTTTGTCTGTATATATAACCACACACATTTTTTTCGATTATTTTTATTTTGTACCCCTATGGTGATTGGGCTAAGTGAAACTGGTCGGTCATAAAAATTGAAATAAAAAGGTGGTCTCATCCAAAGTAATTTATCATTATCATTAAGACATTAAAATTTAATTTTAAAAGTGATGACCTTTCTTACGATGAACCCTTTACACTCGTACAGAGATACCCACATTCCCAGTTTGGCCTGCATCTGTCAAAGACGAGCCATTCTTTAGGGCAACAGACCCTACCGAATAGTCCCGTCTTTCGGCGTTTCTTTTCCGTCATATCTTTCTTTTTTCCTGCTACCCGGACAATCTCTTATTATAATGACATTCCAATCAGTACATCCTGAGATCTAAGGAAGGGACTTTTTCTTTGACGGCAGCAGCACGTCACAATTCCGCGAGACGCGGCATCGGATTCCTAACTCGGCATACCTCTTTGTTTTTCTGCGCTCCCGGTTTAACTGATATGGTAATCAGGGATTTGTATCCAAATACCACGACTTGCAAATAGAATTTTGTTTTCAAGGCTAGGGAATTGATTATTCATAAGCGAATTGATATAATGATAACATATGATTTGCTGTTCCTCAATCATCACTCTACTAATTATGAGTATCATTCTACACTGTCCAGAATGTCGAGACTTCTTAACTCAAGACATGGTCTTGAAATTTTTGGTACCAGTCTTAATGATTTTTGGCATTCTTTACGACTCTGCCAAAATTTTGACTTAACCTTGACTTTGATTTGAATTTTTTATGTATATTATGTACTATTATTGTCATTGCTTCATTTAATATTAGGTATGTGCTTTTCTTTCTTTGTTACGTTTTTTTCGTATTTCGTGTTATGTTTTTTTATTGGTAATAGATAAATAAATGGTGAACGCTAGTTAATAAATAAATACTGATTACCGCACTAGAGTCCCGACTGTTTACAACCATCTGGAGCCATCGGGACTATATTACACCCAATTGGGGCATGTTGTGAGGTTGACATTAGTGGGGAGGGGAAGGAGATGGGAAGAGGAAAGTTGGGAAGTACCTGGCTACTCAGGTCTGGTCATCAAACAAGGCTAAAGCCATTTCAAGCAAAGTTTCAATTATAAATGGTGGTTTTTCACCAGGGCGATACTTAGAGTATCAACCACTCTTGAACGTGCCGTAAATATACTATATATTATTCAATATGAATGTTATATGAGAGTCCGTTAATTTATAAATAAATTAATAATATATTTTTTAAACTACATACTTGGACAATTCGTACCTACGTCATCAGTTGATGGCTGATTCAAATAACAAAAATAGCACTCTCGGCTTACTGGCTATGTAAGCGACAGGAAACTTTTTTTTAAGGCATGGGACACGCGGCCCGTTGTGGAGCTCAGACAGAAATTCAAAGTTGTTACATAAAAAAACAGGACATTCTCAAAACATAATTGCATTCCAGATTCAAGAGGTACAAGCACAGGTGTACGCTCTATACAAGCACATAAGCACTGCCGGATTATACTGGAAATTATTCCAAAAAACAAATCTACACTTTAGAAAATACGCGCAAGTTCAACTGATCGCACCGTCGCGAGCGCCCCACCGACCGTCCTAGTATAACGTGTCAAAAGCAGTAACTACATGTGCCCAAACGCCGTCAACGTCAAAGTAGATTATTCTATGTTCTCAGAGACTACACAAAATATGTATGTTGTGAGCTGTGTGCTCGTTCATGTGTCTCGTTTGCGTTAGTATCTTTGTTAGTGTCTAGGCAATGCTTTTACAGAACAAATGCAAAAACAATCATTGGCACCTGTTGGTACGTATCTTTATTATCAATTAAACCGCTGTTTTTCTTAGTGCTTACCCCCTAGAATATATAGAATGGTATCTATCCAAGGCAGTGTAGTCAGTTTTTGATGATTTTTACCTGACTCGGTGGACCTGGGCGTGGCTAAGACTAAAGTTAGGGTATTTATACATCCATTCATATCACATATCGACATAATGTTTTTGTTTATTCGTGTAACCACTTTTTCACAGTATTGATATCAACAAAAATATAGCATCTAACCTGAAAAACCGTTTAGTTGTGTCAAGTTTAGTAACATAATAAAAAATGTGGGCGGAGTCCCGCAGTGACCCAGGAGCCCAAGATCATTGTGACAGTACATAGAAGCGGAGTATTATATTTGTTGTCTCTTTCTCTCTCATGGTGTACGACGTAAAAACCCGGAAAAAGTGATTTATCGCAAGTTTGTATCGGTTGGGTTAATATATTTAGCTCTCTCTCCATACCTTGTTTCTCCAAGGCTTACCCCAATCAAAAACTCTGTGCCCGCCACCGGGTCCAAGATACATACTAAAATATAGTCAGTCGATCAGTTAATTGAAGCTACTTTCCTTAATTATATAATAATTAAATAAATGATGTTGGTGTTCTAAACGTTTGCGTGGTTTGACGTACGAAGCAAGGAAGTGAGCGGCCATGGCCTAAATGTTCGGAAGAAAGGGCGATAAAAATTTGACCAAAGGCGGTAAGCGGGACTAACGCATGGTGACAGGGGGTGGTTTGCCCAGTAGAGAAGGAAGATAAGGCAGAATCAAAGGGACTGTCGACTACAAGCGTCCCTACGAGGCTTACTGTGTCACAGACTTGGAGATGAGACGATGGTGCACCGTATAGGAGAGTGAACTACACAGCTCTATTACCGATCGCCAGTGAGACTAGGAACAGATTAGTATGGCCACGTACCATCGGCTCTAACATGATCTGCATTATAATTTACCGCGTGTAAGTTCTGAGCGCATTCCGAAACACGAGTGCCGATCGTAGGAGCTATGTAGGTTACAATCGAAGCGCCACTGTCGCTTGGATAGAGAACCTATTTCACGTGACCTTTGTCCGCTGGAATTACAACCAGACTACTTGCTTCAGTGCCCGCGGGCTTTAATACACTCTCCGGGGGGTAGCACTCCCGTTTTGTCAACATCGGGTCGCCGCTTGTGGGGCTAGTTGTACTATACGATAGTAATACTTGATGAATCCCTTGATATAAAGCACTAGATTACAAAAATATATTGAATCAATTTTAAAGAACATTTCCTTTCGAACACAGATATTATACCCCAATCGGGGGTGCCATAGTCTCACTGGCTCTACACAGTTGGGAGCAGTTGAGACTCTTGTGCAGTATTTAATATATAAAAAAAAACAAATAATTCCAAATCTGATCCTATTATTTCAAAAATGAAATGCGTATTTCAAAGCTCGTCGGAGAAATTACGTTGCAAGCTTAAAACAAAGAAAAAAACAGCTGTTCAATTTTCATTTCTACGGAACTTTTAGTTCCTTCATTCAAACCCATTTTCCACTATAGTTAAGACAATGCATAGTTACGATCTTGGAGTAACAATATGCGGAGAGAGAGCTAATTATTTTTACCCTACCTATACAAACTTGGAATAAATCACTTTCTCCGGGTTTTTACGTCGTACACCATGAGAAAGAAAGAGATAACAAAAATTCACAAATTATCACACCCCTTTAAAGTATTGTAAGAGTGTTCTTCGTGTCTCAGGTCTCTGTTGACTCCACCGATACGTTTTGATATTCGACATTAATTGACATATTTCAACGGTTTTTTAGGTTATATTTTTGTTTATAACAATACTGTGAAAAAGTGGTAATACAAATAAGGAAAACATTTTGTTGACATGTGCCATATATGGATGTATAAATACCCTAGCCCTTCTCCTAGCCACGCGCAGGGCCAGCTAAGTCCGGCGAAGCTTATCAAAACCGACTACAGCAGCGCTCTCTCTTGTATATAATTGCTCTGAGCATATAACTTATTTTCTTCGAGTATGTCGCGGGGTTTGAAAGCGTTTCGAATTTTTTGTATAGCAGATCGAGGATTTGCCGATAGGAAATGATATGATTTTCTGAAGAGATGGGTTTTGAGTTTGGCTCTGAACTCTGTCGAGCCTTTTATCATTGCATTATCCAGCACGCTCTCCGAACTTAGTGTCTGGTGGGCGCTTAGGTTCCTTCAACGTCACGTCGTACACCATGAGAGAGAAAGAGACAACAAAAAAGTCGAAAATATCCCACCGCTTTTAGGTAAGTAAGCATGTTCTCCATCTCCCGCGTCTCTGGCGACTCCGCCCACACGTTTTTAATGTGACATAACTGGACATAAATCAACGGTTTTTTTCGTTATATTTTATATTTTTGTTCATAACAATACTGTGAAAACAAAAACATTATGTCGACATGTGCTATGAATTGATGTATAAATACCTTAGTCCTAGTCCTAACCACGCCCAGGTCTGGCGGAGTCAGGCAAAAATCATCTAATACTGACTACAGAAGCGCTCCCTCCCGTATATAATTGCTCAGAGGTTACGATGTTTCATAACAACGTTAAAACTTCAAGTTAGACATTCCGGAGTTCTAGATACCTTTCGAATTGAATTAATTGTCACAGTTAAAATAAAATAACATGCACAATAAATTGTCAACAAATTCGAGAATCGCATTAGCAATCCGTCTCGATCCCCGTGGCGAGACGCTATTTCCGCAGCCTCCTTCGAGGCTCTTGTTACCAGCAGAGCAAGTATCCGCAGAGGTAGACAGTGAAGGTTCTGTATTGAAGCTGGGCACACGATTGATGGGTGATGTGCACGCACGATGGTGAAGAGCAGCAGTGGTTTATCTACGGTGAGTGAAATCACTCTAAGCGGACACAAATTAAAAGTAATTATTTGAGAAATATTTTTTTTAGGTACCTACCTTCATTAATTTACTAAAAAAAATAAGGGATGTGTTAAAAAAAATATCTGTGTGCGAAATGAAGAACGAAATGAGTAAAAAATCAAGTTTTGAGTTAAGTATGCAGAATTGTTCCCTAGATACATATCTAGCAAGAAAAAAATAGATTCAAAAAATAAAATAATGTGCTAGAACTTTTATTTTTTGTGTGATGACATGATTACATACAAAAACTTGATTCCTAAATGTTGTTATGGCTCACTTGAACATCTGCATTTATTGACTCATTCTGTTAGTACTTGTTTTTTTTAGATATTATCTCTCAAATGACAGTTAGCAAAACACCTAGGGACCAAAACAATATATATTATATAAATAAATAAACAAAAAAAAATCTTTCTCATATTTAGCTGATTTTTAAGGGTTGGCAAGATTATTAATTTTTGACAATCATATTTTAACGACAAAGAAACCAATAAACCACGCCAAGCTGTACTCAATACCAATTTAAAACCCGATGAAAAGTGGCTGCAGTTTTTCACAATTTAGTTCTACAACGTCATGTTTTGATTCTTTCAGGTTGTTTATATCCGTTCACGGAATTTTCTTTGATTCTTCCATCTCCGCCCGTCTGACGTGAGACAATCAGTTCGCCTTTATCGATAATTACTCATCGTGTTTCCTCTCCGCTCCGCCTTTGTCTCAAGGCAGGCGATTCTTCGACTTCTTCATTCTTCAACACGGACATTATTCAACACCAGGCCCCACCGCGTGGCGATGCTATCAGGTTCTTTCTCCTTCTGAAGAGGCACTGAACTATGATTGATTACTGTTATTGTTTTTGAAGATTTTTACTGAGACGATAACGCATTGCTTCGGCCCTCTGTTGTCGTTAATAATAGTGTCATTACATTGACATGATTACTTGATATTTAGATAAGCAGGAAAACCTATTGAATTTGAAAACAGGCATGTATTATTCTGTGTATCTACATACATTTTAAGTTCTTCTGAATATACGGTTTTAATGAAACTCAACATAATCTGTCTTTCGACGAATCACCTTTAAATATACAGATTTTAACCAAATCCTGTACTGTACGACAAATTCATCATTCAAGTCCATTTTTTAATTTCGTTCCCATGCCCTAAATCGGAAAAAAACATAATTATAATTTTAAGTTAATAAGTGTGTCTATCTGATGGGATCTGCCAGGTAAGTACGTTCCTCTATATATTTTCTAATTTAAACTAGGAATTAATATGTAACAATAGAAAATAAAATCTGTACAGCGCCCTTGAGATCATTCAAATATTATTATTATTAATGTATTACTTTACTTCAAGACACTTTTTCTCAGGCTGTATTAGATTTTTTAAGAATTGACTGCATTCATTAATTTAACTAACTAACTAGCCGACGACCTACATAGTCGAGTGGTAAGACGCACGACTGCGAGTCCAAAGTTCGCGGGTTCGAACCCGGCGTGCGCCAATAACTTTGAAATAATTAATATGTGTCATAACACATTTAATTCATATAAAATAATAACGAGTATATTGGCGGCACGTTCCAGAGTGGTAGATGCTCTAAGTATCGACCTGGTGAAAGACCACCATTCTGAATCGAAACGTTGCTTGAAATGGCTTTTAGCCGGGTTTGGTGACCAGATCTGAATAGCCAGATACTTCCAAATCTTACTTTCCCCTCCCCACTATCTTTAGCCTCACAACATATCCCAGTTGGGGATGCCATAGTTTCACTGGCTCTAGACGGTTGGTAACAGTTGGGACTCTTGTGCTGTATTCACTATAAAAAAAAAAAATAAAAAAAACATCACTCCGTTTCTCCGCAGAGGTAGGAAAAGAGGACAGACCGCCATAGAACTCTGTCTTGGCACACACTCCTTGCTTCGTTTATATTCATACATCGTCTCATACATACACTTCTGTTATCTTAACGTAACGTAACGTAATCTACTTGGAGGAAGTTGGTCGAGTGGTCAATTGCGGCAGGTTCCCACCATGCGTTGTAGATGCAATTGTCTTGCAGCTATTTATTACACAAGCAACATTTTCCATATATTACAATAGTGGTCGGAAAAATGCGAATATTCTCAGGTTATTCATGAAATGGGAATAATTGTGTGAATAACTGACCATCCCGTTGTTTTCCCGAAGGGGTAGGCAAAGAAAACAGACCGCCATGCTACTCTGTCTTGGCAGGCACTCTTTGCTTCATTCACATTCATGGATCATCTCATACATACTCTTCTGTTATTCTGCATCAAATTCGATTTTTTATAAGCCCTAATATGTCAGGCCTGATTCTTTCAAGTGTAAAATTTTCTACTCGCACACATTTTTTCGGATTTGTATAATGTTGCGAATTAAGTTTTTTAAGCCCTAAAAGGCATAATATTTGGGTCATAAATAATGGAGGTTCTGTGAAAAATATCAATCCTTTTAATTTCGCATAATAATAGCAATTTAATTGCGTACACAATTTTGGTGAGAAATAACGTCCAGTGCATTTTCAAATGAATTTGTTACTAAAATAAATATTCAGTTTAAGATACTTAAAGTTAAAATAATGAGCAAAATTAACAGCTAATAGTTGATATCTGAGAACTAAATACACATCAAGAATAAATTATGTGTAATTTGTCAAAATTTATAAATGTTACATATTTCAATGCAACTAACCTGCCAACGAAATTTTACGGTCTAAATGGTGTAGAAATATATTCAAGTTGACATCTTGTTTCATTTTACGCGCAACAGATCTATTTAATATCAGAAGATTAACTCGTAGATGGTTTGGGCTTGTAAAACGAATGAACGAAGAAAGAAGTGTCAAGAAAATATATGGTGCGAAAGGGAATGAAAGAAAAAGTCGGGAACGCCCGAAAAAGACATGGCACGATCAAGTGAAACAAATTCTTGAGTTGGGTCATATGAAGAATCAGAATAACATAAGAGTATGTATGAGACGATGTATGTTTGTGAATGATCCAAGTAGTATGTGCCAGGAATTAAAAATGATGACACCCAAACAACATTTAATACATAATAATTAAACAATGATTTACAAGCTTAAAAACAATATGCCCCTAAAATATCTGCAAAATATTATTACATATAATGTAAATGTTCACAATTATCATACGAGAAGTTGTCATGATTTTAGGCTTACCGAAACAAAGCTTGCGTGAACTCAAAACAGCGTGTTTTACAAAGGTCGAAAACTTTTTAATAGTCTTCCAAATGCCTTAAAAGAAGCCTCAAATCTTGGCCCTTTTCATAGGAATTGTGCTGAATATGGTAAAAAAAACCTATGATTCTTAAGATTACTAAGATTTCAATTTATATCTGCTGTAGAGTAACCTTATTTGCTTTGTTCTATTATTGTGGAATGTACAAATGTTTTTCTAAGTAGATGTGTGAAAAAAATATTTGCATATATATCGAAATAAAAATACAAAAGCAAAACCAAAGACAAAAGTCTTCTTTGCTTCCCCTGTGGGGATACGGTGTGATGGTTAAATATGTTTTATGGCATTTTGAGTATTGCACCATTTCCCCAGTTCTGGTGGTGTATAAAAAAAAAATAATAATAAACTAGTATAAATGAGAGCGCAGCCATCCATCGCAGGTTTCGACTATTTCAAATTAATTGCATTGTATTTTAATTTTATCATAAATCATTTATAAAATATTTTAAATTAATTCGTTTAATTTTTCTTCATCTATATGGTACATACAGCAAGTTGAAAAATAAGTAACCAACATTCTGAATGAAAACCAATAAATAAGTATAATTATTACCTCATAAAGTATGACGTACACACAGGTCAATTTTGTTTACCTGTTTCCTTCTAATCATTTGAATGCAACGGTGTTTGTTTAGTAGGTCAAGTCCTAGCACGAGTTGAGGTGGATAGTTATTAAATCAGATTAACGAATGCTAGTGCCAAAATTGGCGTAATCTCGGATGAACACGTTTTAAATGCTTAATTGCCGTATAATTAACTTTCGAGCATTGCGCAAGAAGACCCAAGTGATTTAGATTTGAATAGTGCTTTTGCGGTACCTTTCTGCGAGCGATAGTAATAATCTTTTGATGGGTGAGCAATGTAATTAGTATCCGTATAGATTTTTGACGGCCTCCAAAGGTCGCGGGTTCAAACCCTGCGTGCACCAATAACTTTTATTTAACTAATATGTGTCATAACACATTTAATTCATACAAAAATAATAAACAGTATATTTGCGGCACGTTCCAGAGTGGTAGATACTCTAAGTATCGCCCTGGTGAAAGACCATAATTCAAAATCGAAACGTTGCTTGAAATAGCTTTAGTCGTGCTTGGTGACCAGATCTGAATAGCTAGATACTTCCCAACCTTCCTATCCCCCATATCTTTCCTCTCCCCACTACCTTTAGCCTCACAACATTCCTAAATTGGAGATGCCATAGTCTCACTAGCTCCAGACGGTTGGGAGCAGTTGGGACTCTAGTGCAGGATTAAATATAAAGACAAAAATTTTTAATAAATCACTCAGTAATATAAATTGAATTGACAGCGTATAGCATAGACTTTAACTCAGCAGCCCTCATTAAAAATATTTTGAATTATCTATGCGAATACAGAGTACTTACCCATAATCGTTTTTATACTAACTCTAATGTAGGTATTTGATATACGCGAAGTTATTCCTTGCAGCTATTATCTGAGCAAAGATTGCCCGATGAATAATAATAATATTCAGCTAATTTACACAGCGCCATTTTTGTGAAATACCTAAGGGGCGCTTTATAAAACTTAAAATAAATTACTAAATTTATTAAAAAACTATCTTAATACCTAAGGCTATTGCTAAAATGACCGTATTGATATTTACATTTATTGCAGTCTGTGAAAACTTTAAAACTTTTTTTCCAGCAGCAGATCGAAGATTGTAGATCGCGGATCATTGCATTAAAACATGTTATTATACTGGTTAGCCTGGCTTTGAGAATTAGAGCAATTTCGTTATTCATGGATGCGAATTTTTGAAAAGATAAGTTTTGTTATTCCAAGCTTTAGGACCTGACGCTCCTGCAGCACGCTCTCCGAACTTAAAGTCTGGTATTTGCTTTGATTTCTTCAACCTTCCGATAGCCGATGACGTTGCCGATCTAAGGGTTGAGTGTCGCGAATCGGAATCTTCAGGAATACACAGTTCCGATAAATAAACCGGAGCCATTTCGTTTATTGATTTATATACCATCCAGAAAACCTTGAACTGAATTTTTTCGTGACATTTAAGCCAGTAAAGATTTTTGAAGCGCTCTGAAATTTGATACGCCGGTGATAAGTCTAGTCGCGGTGTTTAAAACTAGTTTGACTAGATGATAGTTAACATGCGCCCTTGAGGTGATATCTCTGTCACGAAAACGGCGCTATATAAATCAGCCAATTATAATTATTATTATAATTATCTTTCATTTTGAGAAGGCACCAAAAGAGAAGAAAAATCGATATCATATGGTTTTTAAAGATAATATCTAATCAAATGACAGTAAGCAAAACACCTAGGGACCAAAAATATATATCTATATGAAAATCCGAAATCATCAAATCCACAAATTTTAATTCTAACCTCAACAGTTAACCGATCTTTATAACAGACAGTTATGATTTGTCAAACATCTTTAAAAACCCCTTTTAAGTCCATAAACTCCCCAATATGAACAATACTCTACCACTTAAAGAGTCCCATAACACTTATCTTTTATCCCATAAACTGATTCCCATTAAAATCACAATCAAAGTGAAGATTCTTTAGCAAAATGCATAAAAAAAACATTACATTTCGCAAAATTCTTAAGAAAGCAGTAAAATCTTTTCACAAAGTGCCTTGCATCTTTTCGGAAAAGCCGAATTTTCGCAGACCCAGATTCACTCAGGTTTTATTTAACAATCAAAGCAAATATTTTTACCTCCTTTATTTTCCCGGCGGTGAAATCGGAACTCTGCTTCCCTCTCGCGAATTTCCGTATAGCGCCTTCCCTCTTTATCGCACAAGAACCCGCTCACTTTAGCTCCGAAAGTTATGTTACGAGAAAGCCATTATTGCTACCAGCGATAAAATAGGGGTAGAGTACCTTTTTATATCGCCTACATCCCAGGAGGGAATACGCTTTTTCGAGGAAAATACTTTTTTCTCTGCGGGAAACTATTATTGCGGCCGTACAAATTTGTACACGTTTGCGGTCAATGAAATAATAATTTATGTATTTTAAATATTACTATTCAAAAGAATTTTCACAATTTAAAATAAAGTAGCTAACCATGGCATCGTTTCTCCGCAAGGGTAGAGAGTGAGGATAGACCGCCATACAAATCTGTTTTGACACACACTCCTTGCTTCTTTCACATGCATTCATACTCTTCTGTTATTCTGACTCTTGACATGGCCCCGACTCAAATATTTGATTCACTTGATCGTGTTTTTTTTCCACGGGCGACCCCGACTTCTCCTTGCCTTTACTTTCACGTCATATTTTATTTTTAAATTCCTTTCTTCGTCCATCCGCTCTACATGCCCAAACCATCCAAACGTCTTTTTACTAGATCAGCCTTGAATTCTTTCCGGTTATCCACATTTTTAATACGGTCATACATGGTTTTACCGCAAATACGCCTCAGGGATCTCATTTTTACAGAAATCTCTCTACTTACATCCCTTTTCTGCCAGTTTCGTGCCTCACTGTCATACATCAGGGTTGGTATAAGCACTCCGTCGTGGACTGCTAGCTTCGCTTCTTTGAACATGTTATTATTTGCCCTAACAGCTTATTTATATCTTGCTGAAAACTAATCCCGATGAGTTATAAAGACTCGTTTTGGAAGAAGAGAACACTACATCAGTAAAAGTTCAGTACAGTTTTGATTAATTTCTGAGTGAATTAAAAATTATACATCTTAGATAAATACGACATAAAAAGTGAGTTAATTAATTTTACATAGAAAAAAAATACAAACTAAGCCACAAATATATATATTGAAGAAGTTTAACAAAAATAACCACACACCTAAACTAGGAATTAAAAAAAAGGTTTATTATATGCAAGTGCATATAAAACAACATAAAAAGGAGTAATCAAAAAGGAAAGGGTAACAATATTAAACTATAGAGTAGCAGAAAAAATAAACTAATATTTGTTTTTAATTATACACACACACATTTGTTCAGATACACAATTGAATACTGGAATTAATTAAGGCTCTAAGTACCAAAAAAATAAATACTGTTTTTTTTAAAGAATCGTATTTTATTTCCATCATAAAATACGATTCTGTAAAAAAAGTTGATCCATTCAATTAGTAGATCAATTCATTGAATTTACGAGAAAGAAGAAACAAAACAAAACAAACTTCCCAGCGATACGGCTTATATATAAAATCCAACGTATTCATCTAATGAAAGAAGTTGATTTGTTCAGAGCTTTTTTTTCTATTTCGTGTGTTAATTTAATGCTGTTACGGTTGGGTATGCAATGAATGTTTGATATCGCTTCTATAGATATATCAGTACTTTTTGTACCAACTATAGATAATATACACCAACAGAGGTATCAACCATAAAAATAAAAAGAAGCTTTTTTGCTATCAGTCAATTATTAATACATATTTATGTTACTTTTTGAAAATAAAAGGGACTAAATATATTTTTTAAGCTTGAATAAGCGCGAATATACCGAACGATCCTTTGGTATACCGGAAATATACTTCTACGATTATTTTAAATCTCTGTCAACCACAGCAAATGTAAAAAATAATTAGATTTCCCTAAAAGCAAATTTGCAGCTAGTTAGAAATATATGTGTAATAATTATCACTGCCTCTACCATACAACAAATTAAAGGCTCTTTACCAATTTCAATACTCGAACAAACATTACTTTCTTAGAGCTGTGTCAATTCTTTATTCAAATTATTTTAACAGGTTAACAAAATCAAAAAAGACAATAATGAAATTTAAACACATTGTGCAATATTTTTTCTATTCTAGATTCCAATCTAAATTTGAATAATATTATAGAACCCAACACCCTCTGAATTTACATACATCCAAACCACTTTACGATCGACCGGTTAGTATCTGAGTGAACAAACGCGTCGAATTCCCACCCGGGCATCGTGAGCTTAATATCTCTACTAGCTAAGTCCTCCATTTTTGCACAAGCAACATTTTCCGCTTCTTATGATAGTAGTAAGTTTTCTCCTCGTTAATTAGTTTTATAAGCATAATTAATTTAGTATGAAGCGCACTTGAGGTGAAATATCACAAATCTGCGCTATGTAATTTCAATGTTATTATTATTAGTAAGAGCTTTAAAATATGGTCAGGTTATCCGTAACCCGGGAATGTTTGTCTTTCATTTTAAAAAACATAAACAAAAAAAAATCTCTGACTCAAACTACATAATCAAGTAAAACCAACAACTCAAGTATTTATTAATACACGCTTTGATCAATACTCTCCAAACAAGTCTGAAATCAGAAAAGAGCTTTAAATTTCATTACATTACCCTACTTAAAATATAAGAAAATAAGAGAAATAATGTACTCGGAAAGTCAAATAAAAAATATGCAGATAATATTGATATATTTCGAAAACGTATTTAGTTAGGAAGAGATGTAGATTTTAATTGAATATTTAGTATTTTTAATTTAATGGTTGTCGACTTCTCCCGGGGGTGGTAGCGGCAATGAAGAGATTGTTAAAGCAGTTGGTAAGGCTTCATAAAATTCACAACTTTTGGGGTGCTTTTGTCGTCGCCTTCAAATATATTTTTAGAGAAATCTTCCCAAGATTGCTTTTAAATCTAAGCTCGAGAGATTTGTGACTTTTAACATGTGTTTTGTAAAGCTGGCCGTACTTTTTATGCAGAGATATTCTTTGAAAGACTTATAATGTGTTATACAGAAAGTGACAATAATTTTATTTTTGATTTACAAATAAATTTTTAGTTGAGGTTTTTAACCTATTTTTTTTCGAAAGTAAATAATTTATCGTTCATATTTTATAGATTCCTGTAATCGTTAATATTTTTCTGCTTTTCTCTGACGGACGTGTTAAGACGCTCGACTACTAATCCAAAGGTCGCGGGTTCAAACCCGGCGTGCGCCAATAACTCCTATGTAATTAATATGTGTCATAACACATTTAATTCATGTAAAAATAGTAAAAAGTATATTTGCGGCACGTTCCAAAGTGTTAGATAGTCTAAGTATCGCTCTGGTGAAAGACCATCATTCAGAATCAATACGTTGCTTAAAATGGCTTAAGCCGTGTTTGGTGACCAGATCTGAATAGCCAGGTACTTCCCAACCTTCCTCTTCTCGATCTCCTTCTCCTCCCTACTACCTTCAGCCTCACAAAATACCCTATTTGGGGATGCCATAGTCTCACTGGCTCTAGACGGTTGGGAGCAGTTGAGACTCTTGTGCGGTATTCACGTAAAACAAAAAAAAAGAAAATTTTAAAAAATCTAATTTTCTCTAAAATAGGTTTAACTTAGAGCGTGTGTAAAAACTGTGCGAGTAAAATCATGTAATTTATAAATGTCCATTCCAAGCCGATTCACGGAAAACCCGGTGGAAAATCCGTTAAAAATTTGCAGTTTTCATTTCATGCATCCGGAAGCGCTCTAGCGCGATGATTTAATTAATGTACATTGTGATTTACACGTTCCCTGGGACGCGTCCAGGTTATTTAATTAAAACGCGCGACGGGCCAACTCTTATTTGATTGACCAGTCAGTGTTAACATTTTTAGTTTAGCACTGCAATGTGTTGTGACCAATAAAATAGTAGAAAATGTGAGTTTAAGGATAATTCGAATAGCGGCATGTACGTATAAAATATTTCCTCAAGGGTACTTACTTATCAAGGTTAGAAAATAATTCATAGCGCCATTTAGGTGAAATATCACCTCAAAAGCACTTGCAAAATAGTGTTTACTTACATGTTGATTAACTCAGGTTAAAAGTATTTATTTATGTGAATAAAATCCAGTTAATAACAGAAATTATTTAAGTTAACGACAACAACAAAAAATACGCGAAAATCAAAAGATATTAATGGTTATTCATATGAATTAAAGGTCCTATTATTTTACTAACTATTGTCAATATTATATCTAATTTTGAAACTGTTTATTCGTGGTGGAAATCCATTTTAATTATTTCAATAAAACCAAAATTTTAACTTTGTTCTACTTTTTTTTTTTAAGACCTGACCGGTTTCACCTTGCAACGGGCATCATCAAACTGGTCTCATTTTCAGTCTGAAGATGCCCGGCATAAGGCGAAACCGGTCAGGTCTTAAATAAAAATAGTGGAATAAAGTAAAAAATACATATCATTAAGATCGTTATTATCAATATGTTTCTTCTTATAGTTAAACTTTTTTTTTAAGTTCTAGAAGGAAAACGGTTACTCAAATAATGAAAAAAAATATCAAACATGAAAAGAATATTGCCGCCAGAAAGGCAAAAGGGCCCAAGCGACACTTTGGTCAAAATGAGTTAAATATGCAGTTTTGATCAGTTTTTTTTCGGCATCGAATGCTACTCTCGTTTGATTCTGAAGACTTTTAGCGACGCTTCAGCCATCTAAGATACATTTACCTTGGGAGAGGGCTTGACTCAAGCAATACAAGATTTGAACTTTTTTTAGCTTTTTGTCGCTTCAAGTAACTCAGCGAGAGCATTGAGTTACCTGAGTTAACATTTTTTTACAAAATCCAACCAGATAGGAAAGAATTGTGAATTATATTGTAAAATATAAAAAAAAAAAAAAGTGCTCTGGTGTAAACTTTCCAAAATTGTGCTTTTGGAATCATTTTTTGGAATATTTTAGGCATTCTGGTACTGCTAGATCGAATGTCCTTAGTGATTGGATAAGAACTAAAATAATGAAACAAAACATAAGCATTCTTTTAAACCACACCCATGAAGGCAGGTACGTATATTTTGATTATAATTGGTCGCATTTTTCAATGTATAACTTTCCTTGATCACGTCTCACCTAGCCCCCTTTTATCTCTAAAAATACTTCAGTGATAAAAAAACAAATATCCAGATACAGGAGTTAGTGGATGACCCACAATGGTATAGGTTTATTATAATTAATTTAATTAAGGAACTCAAAGAAGAATAGGAAAAGCCGCTTGAACTGGGTATTCGTCCCTCTGTCTCTTTCATTTATTTAGCTCGGGCGTAACTTGTCCCTTTGGCTGGTGTTTTTGAGGTTTTTTTTTTAGTTGTATGAAAGGGACGGAAATAGTACATAAGGGTAAAGTATGCAATGACCGCCATATCTTTTTTGGGAATGTGTGATCATCAATCTCTAGAGGAAATAACCCTCAAATAACCACGTATTATAATACTGGGGTAAAAAAAACAAATATTTATAAGATTTTTAAATCACAACATCATTACATTCAGAAGGCATAGTAAACACTTGTGTCTGTAATTCCATGACAAACTAGAGCAGCTTTGTAAAACGCTCGACCCTAAAAAATTACATTCCTCTTACATAATAACACATTATTACATAAATATTGCACCATAATTCTGTAATAATTTTTTCAAGTTAACTATTATTATATACTACTTTAAAATTAGCTTTTTTTTTTTTTTTCCTTAGGTATAAAATGTAATGTGTTCACTATAAGCAATTGTAGGATTATTACGATGTAAAATGTATGCATATTTGTATCGTATCCACTGTCTTTAATTATAGGATTTAGTGCCTTGCAACTTTACCTACTGTCAATATATCTTATATGGTATCAAGAGAGTTTTACGGTCAGTATCTGTTACATCATCTAACATTGTGCAACAAATATCATCATTTTTTTTAAAATTGTTCTACTTGTACTCACTGTCACTTACCTTAGAACAGGTTCTTATGACCTAGTGAGGTAGGTGATGTAAAAAAATAATCTCAGAAACAAAAAGTTAATAAAAAAATATATTTAATAATAATAATGATAATTGGCTGATTTCTATAGGGCCGTTTTTGTAAAAGAAATATCATCTCGAGGATGCTATACAACTTCACATACAACTGAATCATTAAGACGAATAACTAGTGGTGTATATATCAAAACTTAAAAAAGTTTACTTACAGCTAAAACTTATCATTAAAAATGTGAAAATTCTAAGGTTCGGTCAAAAATATTTAAAACCGTTGAAGTACTTCTGAAAAGTGATGTTAAAAATCTTTGTTTGGTCTTATTTGAACATTCACGCATAGCACATATCACCATCATGTTCGATTTATTTGTATAACCACTGAAATTTTTTTTACACAACACTAATGGGAAATAACCTCAAAATCCGTTGACGTAAGTAACACGACTCGATTATGTGAAGTTAGCGCGGACGGAGAGCATTCTTACATACTAAGGAAGTATTACAATATTATGGGACGACTTTTCTTGTCTCTTTCTCTCTTATGGTATACGACGTAAAAACCCGGAGAAAGTGATTAATCGCAAGTTTTATATCGTTCCTCTAAAGTCCCGAGTTACACTAAAAATATTTTTGTAGAGTAGTTATGTTAGGTACATGAAAGGTAATTAAGCTAAGTGCGTGTAATTAATATTCATTTGAATAAAAGTAAAAAAATAAACTAAGATGGTTTTTTTAATAAATGTTTTTTGAAATTGCTGGTTCATTATTACGATTTGAGTCACTAACTTGTTAAGTTTCCCACTCTCTCCTATGCAGACATCAGGCAGTTCTTCTTGCCAAGCTCGTCGGCCGCTGAGATAAATAGATTTCACAGCTGTTCGAGGGTATTCCGTGCACAAGTGAAATACTGCATTATTTACAATGATTAATTAAGCCGTGGTGAAAAATATATCGCCGTCAGATCTCTACTTCGATGATTGGTCGGCCGAGGAAGAATGGCGGCCGAAGAAATATTCTCGAAATATGCATAAATTATCGATTTGGGTTAAGTAAAAAAAATAAGTCAACACGTTTTTCAGATGTTATGTCGTGTAGAACCTATATATCAATTAGAAACGTCATTTTATTAATATGTTGTTGTGTTTGCTACTACGCGGCGACTGCCGCGAAGAAAAATATACGGACGCAAAGTCGGAATATATTTTTTTTTTGAAAAAAGCTCTCAAGGACAAATCCGTTCACATTTCAACTAATTTATGGGCGTGGGTGCATAGTTAATAAATTTTGAATTATAATAAGTTATAAAATAGAGGAAGCATTAAATAGGTGTACGGTTTATCTGAAATGCGTAAATTCTAATTACTCTTCTTCATAAACCTTTTCCACTCTGACCATTTTTTAGAACCAATTTGCTTCCTGATTTTTGAAATGTATAAAAAATACTATTTTTACTTATCGGAAATAATAGTTCGTAGAATGTACTTAGGTGCATAGAAATTGGTGATTAAACATATACTTGCGCCGGGCCAGACCCTCTGGCCGACACAGAGTGGAAAAGGTTAACCTTTTCCACTCTGTAGGCCACACATTCTGATTTTTGATTTCTTCTTCTGATTTTTGAAATGATAATACACTAAATATTGTAATTAATTAGAGATATAAACAAGGTATCTAACCTAACCTAAATCAAATTTACAAATAATACTATTAATTTATTTTATTGTATACGCCCAAGAAGGCTTTTACATTAAAGGTTAACAATTGAAAGTGAAAAATGAGAATTATATAATAATAATATTAGGATGACTTGTATAGCGCCGTTTTTTGTGAAAAATCACCTCAAGGGCGCTGCACAGATCTTATTTTCTAGTATTACATATTAATTCCTAGTTTAAATAAGAAAATTCGCAGGAACATACTAACCTGGCAGGTCCCATCAGATAGAAACACTTATTAACTTAAAATTTTAATTATGATTTTTATTTATTTATATTTCCGATTCAGGGCATGGGAGCTAAATTAAAAAATGGACTTTCTGAATTTGTCGTACAGTACAGGATTTGGTTAAAACTTGAATATCTAAAGGTGATTCGTCGAGAGAAAGATTATGTTGTGATTCTTTTAATGAATTTAAGGATATGAGAGTCTGAAAAGGTAAGTTTTCAGTTTGGACCGAAATTCTGTTATACATCTTGGTTCCGGAGGAAGTTTATTCCAAGCCTTCGGCCCCGAAACTCCGAAAGCGCGATCTCCAAACTTAGTGTTTGCATTGCGTTTGGGTTCTATCAGCCGCAAACAAAAGAAGGAATAGTTGTAGAGTAGTAAAAATAGTGTTTAAATACATAAAAATATTATTGATCAAAGATATATGATGTTACGGCCTCATTGTATCTATATTCTGTGCAGTTAAAAACATCAGCCACCTCTGCGTATGTATTACCAACTGCATGCAATCTAGGTACAAGCGAGTATCTGAAAGACTCAGTCCTGATGTTATTGTTACAGCTAAATAAAATTTTGGATCGAGTAGTTCTCGTTGGTATGTGAAAGGCAATAAAGGCAAAAAACTCAGGGTTGTCTATAAAACCGTTGACTTTTATAAATAAAAGTCAAGTCAAAAATAATTCTTCGATCTGAAAGTTTTAATAAATGGAATTCTTGCATCAAAAAGTGAGAGTTAATTTTTTCAATGAAAGATTAAGTTTAATAAGAATAAGAAATTTATGTTGAATTCTTTCGATGGAGTCGGAGCGGATTTTATAGTTAGGGGACCAGATAGAAGGATTATATTCCACTTGACTACAAACTAAATACGAATAATTATAAACAACGTATTTTCTGATGTGATGTGAGTAAGTAACATTCTAATTTTTTTTAATAAAATATTTTCAGTACGTATAATGAATTTATGCCACCGTTATCGTAATGTTTGGTGGTATAATGTTCATCATAATTCTGATTCCTACTTTTATTTTGGAAAATACGTTTATTTTTCATTAAAATAAAATGACAGTTTTAACCCCAATTGGTTTCGCTTATATCAAGCTTCTTTAGGGCACTTATAATAACTTAAAAATTTATACGTTGTTATATTGTAGCCTGACGAAGCTTGCTCGAAACCGGTTGGCGTTAAAGCATAACAAATTCGTGGTTTAAAACAAAATGTTATTTTATTTTAATATTAAGTCAAGCCACAAAGTGGTTGCTTCTTATTTATTTATTTACTTATATACACTCTTATGAGCTTTTACATAACTGCGTAATACATAAAATAAAATTAAAATGACATAAAAATAGCATGGAGTAAATAATGATTAGCACCCACAAACATAAGTAAGTTAATAGAAATATTACAATGCAATAAATGAACAGTAATATTTTTGAAAGAGGTATGCTACTGTTGTAACTAGATTAAGTACAGTTGAATATATCTACTATTTCAATGAAATAATTACCCACTATTCTTATGAAGAAATATTTAAACTTTAACATGAAGCACTCACTTTATGGTGAGACATTATCAAATTTTAAATAAAAAGTAAATTTGTTTTGACACTACTATTAGATACATATACCAACCGGTTTCGGCTCTACCTGAACCTTCATCAGGGTTCAATACATATTTGTTCGACCCTAAAGAAGGTTCAGGTAGAGCCAAAACCGGTTAGTATATGTATCTAATAAAGTGGTGTCAAAACAAAGTTACTTTTTTTTTTTTTATAAAAAGAAAAAATATTTATTTTCAATTCATCTATTGCTTAGTGAAAATATTTTTACCATAATATCCCATGATTTTTAAGGGGCTTGAATTATTTTCTTACCATTATAAGACTTATTGTGTTCGACAAAACTCTGTTCCGCAAGTTAGGAGTGCGGTACCTCCCCACATCCCCGCCTCGAGACATTAGGTGTGACAGTTCTGTTTAAAATGGCGACCGTCCAAGCTATTTGTTACCCGTCTCCAACTAACTCTTTTTCCTCTCTTTAACACAACTGGCTGTCTATTTCGGATTTTATTATTTATCCTGGCATCCATCTCTGCTTTCCTTTGCATTTCGGAAACCATATTTATTCTCGCGAGCGTCGCCTTTCGAATTTATTATAGAATAGCCTCTGGGGCGTTTTAAAAGAATAATTTTATTCATAAAATACAAGTGTACATAATTTAAATTATTGTTATCACGAGGAGGAGGATTGTAAATCACTTTTTTTCTTACGCAAACGTTTCCGCTTCGCATACAAGAATTACGAATAAGGAAATTTATCGTTTATAGGCTTAAAGTTGCTCAAATAGACCCAAAGCTAGCGCGATTTTGTTCGTTTTCTGACCATTCGCTGTACGCTGTATGCGTAGGTGCCGATAGCAAGCGATCGGCTATGCATTAAAATAGTATATTTAATGCAAATATAAAATAAAATTACTGGAAACTTTATTTTCGAAAAAAAAATTGTAGAAAAAAATGATACCTACTTCTTTTCGGTTACCTGGAATATATATACAGTCGAACTTGGTTATAAAGATCACGGTAAAAGCGAGGTCACGGCTATAATGAGCAATTACTTAATGATAAGTTGGTTCGGGCTCATTTTCATACAATCGTGTGGGGTTATAACGAGGTCGCTTCACTGATATAACGTCCAAATAATATTGTCAACTCAACGCCCTCGGGTATGAGAAAAAAATCCAACTCTCGAAATATACATATCTGTGTGCGAAAGGAAGAGAGGGATGAGTCAATTAACGCAGATATTCAGGTGAGCATAAAGAAAATTGTTGATTTTTGTTTTGTTGTATGTAATTATGTCATATGTCACATGTCCCTTTTCAAAAAAGAATAGCACATTATTTTATTTTATGAATCCTCTATTTTTTTCTTGATAGATATGTATCTAAGGAACAACTCTGCATACTAAACTCAAAACTGGATTTTATATAAACCGTCAACTGTGGTGAAGTGGTAGCACCTGTCAAGGTTTTTTTTATGTTGCAATGAAAGTAAATTGACTCATCATTAAATTGATTCTTGAAAAAATACAAGTTTTTTTTGTTGTTCGTAGGTTAAACTATATTTTTAAAGTTCTTCCCTTCCCCTCACATTTGTGGTGAAATGCACCACTGTTTTTATTTGGCTTTGTTTACATACTGTGCTTTTTAAAGTTTCCTACATTAAAAAAAAATATGTTGTAGGGTTTTTTTTTAAATTATAACAAAAAGACAAAAATTCCTGGATTGCAAATTACCTAAGAATATTTAAAAAAACTCCTACTGCCATCATGGTAAGCGAATGATGTTACATGTGCAATGACGTAGGAGCAGAGGAATTGAACCCACGACGCTCGGGTGGGTATCCGACGCGTTTGTCCACTTAGCTATTAACCGGTCTTGTCATTTGTAATTTTTTTCCCGCTTTAATGCTTAACGAAATCCAAAATGTACCTATTATATTACATAGTGTTAAAAAGGTGGGCTTATTGCCAGATGGAAAATAATTTCAAATAACAAATCTAGATTCTTTGTGGGTTTAAAATAATACCGAGAGCTACATTCATGTAGTAAAAGATATGAATGTAAATAAATAAATCAGCCTGGATTACAAAAAAATACGCCTCTCAGTCATAAATTTTCAATTAAGTTTTGTAAATTGAACATTTTTTAACTAGATATCCAGATATTTTTAATCAGTAGCAAAGTGCAATTCTTATTTGACTATGCGGACCTACGTATGTACTATGTAGCTCCACGCGTAAACCCATCGCTTCGATAAGTCTACATTCCAACGAATACAAAAACAAACGGTAGAAGACTCTTTCCTGAAAAAAAATTTCGTGGTAGCATTTATTTTTATTTTTATACTGAATGCCGCACAAGAGTCACAACTGCCCTCAGACGTCTAGAGCCAGTGAGACTATGGTATGCCCGATTGGGGTATTGTGTGAGGCTAAAGGCAGAGGGGAGCGAAAGTAGATGGGAAAGAAGATGGTTGAGAATTACCTGGCTATTCAGATCTCTATCAGATTCTCGGCCATCGCACCATAACGGCCACCGTGGTCGAGTGGTAAGACGCTCGATTACCAAGCCAGCGTACGCAAATAAATTTCATTTAATTAGTTTGTGTCATGACACATTTAATTCATATAAAATAATAGACAGTGTATTTCCGGCACGTTCCAGAGTGGTAGGTACTTCTATGTATCGCTCTGGAGAAAGACCACCATTCATAATCGAAACGTTGCTTGAAATGGCTTTAGCCGTGTTCGTTCGTCTTTCAACAGTCAACCAACGACAATGGACAATGTCATCGGCTATCGGAAGGTTGAAGGAACCAAAGCGCACACCGGACACTAAATTTGGAGAGCGTGCTGCAGGAGTGTCAGGTCCTAAAGCCTGAAATAGACTGCCACATGATCTGAGAATGATAAAAGACTCGACAGAGTTCAGAGCTAAACTCAAAACTCATCTTTTCAAAAAATCATATTCATAAATAATAGAATAACTCAATTGCCCTATCTTACACAGCTAGGCTAACCCGTTAGCATCTTAACTCACCAGTATAGTAATATTTTTTCATGCAATGATTGACAAATCCTTGATTTACTGCTAAAGATATGCAAATACGCATAATAGTCCGTACATCTTTTTGATTTACTGTGTTTATCATATTTATGGTTTCCGATGTATCGATCTCTTGTTCAAACATATAAATCAGTGTACCAAAATCTTTACACAACCTCATATGTTAATCCTATATTTTAGTTATCATTGTTAACTATACTTAAATAAAGGTAATTATTATTATAAAAGAAAATGGGCATGTAGAGCGAATGAACGCACGAACAAAAAAAGGAGTGTGAAAATAAAAATGTAGCAAAAGTGAATGGAAGAAGAATTCGAGGACGCCCGAGGAAGATATGATTCATATGATCAAGTGAATCAAATACTTAAATCGGGTCGTGTGAAGAGTCAGAATAACAGAAATGATGTATGAGACGATGTATGGATGTGAATGAAGCAAAGAGTGAGTGTAAGATAAGAGTTGTATGGCGGTCTGTCTTCTCAGTTAGTTAATTTGTTAGTGACAAAGGAGAATAAATTGAATAACGAGTGTGATAACAATTAAAGCTTTTCATATTTTTAACAAGCCAAGGAAAGGTTTTTTTGGTTTTGCACGTTTTAAAGGTAACAAATAACATTGAGTACATGTTTATTTTTAAAACAAATAGGTACTTGGTAAGAACAACAGAATTGCCCTAATTTACAAAGCTAGGCTAACCCATTAGCATCTAAACTAACTAGTATAGAAATAGCTTTTCATGCAATGATTCTCGATCTTAGATCTACTGTTAAACAAAGTCAAGTATTATCATTATTGGGTAACAAGGATACATATTGTGTAATCTTATTGCATTTCATTTCAAGTCCACCTTCGATCAGTCGATACAAAGTCTGGCGTTACACGCAGCATCACTTCCGCACGCCCCTGCATTCCTTCATACCATCTCGTCTCCTCCATTGAGTTCAAGTATGCAACCATTTACTCTTCGCGGCCCCCGAGATGCATCTTCGGGGACAGTAACTACACACCGGCGGTATGCTGTACGATCATTAGCTTCACGGCTCGTGATTGATGTTTTGTGTTTTGGCGAAACGACGGTTTGTTTGGCGCTCCGAAAAAAACTATCGAGTGAAGACTTCGTTTGTTTGTACGTATCCACAAGCCATAGTGTACAAAGCTATTTGTACCAGGATATAAATATATATCCTTAAAGTTTCTGGATACAACTTTAATAATAATTGCCTGATTTATATAGGGCCGTTTTCGTGACAGAAATGTCACCTCAAGGGCGCTTTACAGCACACTGAACATAATATTAAAACTAAGACTTAATATTAACTTATCCGTAATACTTATAACTAGTACCTTACAACCAACATATTTAAATTGACAAATATATATATAATGGTTGTTGCCCGTGCTGTCTGACCTAGGGTAGAAAAAAATGGAGTAAGCAATAGTAAACAGTATAGCACTTGGACTGAGTGATAAAAACTCTAGTGAAGCAAATTGACGTTATTGTGGGTATGATAATTTAAATAGGTGAGTCTGTAGTTTTGCTCTGAACTCAGTTGAGCTGTCGATCTTTCGCAAGTGTGAAGGGAGGTTATTCCAACCTGTGGGGCCTGCTACGGCAAAAGTTTGGTCTCCGAAATTGGTGTTGTGATTGCGTTTAGGTAATGTGCTTTGGAAAAGTTCTTTGCGTACCTTATCAAAGCGTTAGTATATCATTATTTAAAAATATATATTCATCATATTGAATCCGTACAACGTCGCTTCTTACGCGGAATTGCTTGGAGATTAGGGCGAAAATGAGGCAATTATTCATATGATGAAATTGAACAAACCTTAAAAAATTCTTCATTAGAAAAACGTAGGAAAGACTTTGATTTAATTTGAACTTTCAAAATCATTATGCCTAATCTACTTTGAGGTGATTTTTCATAAAGGCAACGCTGTTCAAATTATCCATTATTGATAATTATTATTACATTGGTAAGTACCTTCTGCAGTTTGATGTTAAAACTCATTTAATAATAAAGACTTTCTTTAAATCGTCTCAAGAAAGATGGCTCAATTGAAACAAAGTCCTCTTCCCTAATTCGGGAGAAAACTACCCTCGTATCCAATTTCCTACGACGTAGCACCCAGAGCAGTTCGATTATCGCGGGCTACCGAGGTTTAGGGGAAGAAAGGGTCCACAGGAGAGCTTTCCGTACACGAGACCCTCAATCTGAAGAAAGCTGGCCATAATTTAGGGAAAGCTTCGGGAAAGCTCACTTCCTAAAGGGGTTAGCCCAAGTTAAGTGGGTGTCTAGTGGGTAATTTCAGCCATATTGTTTCATGGTAAAGTTTAAAAAAAAACTAAATTAAGTGTATGTGGATTTCAAAAGAAACTATGTAAGAAAATTAAAAATGAATGTATCACACATTTTTTTAACAGCTTCGAAAATGGAGGTAGTATTTATACCAATACCAATCTGAAAAAACAGTCGCTTCCTAATTAATAATTTTGTCACAAATTAAGAAAGAAACCAATCATCACGCCAGGGGTAGGCAGAGGGAACAGACCGCCATACAACTCTATCTTGACATACATTCCTTGCTTCATTCCCATTATTCCATCGTCTCATACATAATCTTCTGTTATTCTGACTTTTCACATGGCCTGATTCAAGTATTTAATTCACTAGATCGTGCCATTTCTTCCTCGGACGTCCCCGATTTCTTCTTCCATTCACTTTGGCATCATATTATATTTTCACACTCATTTCTCCGTTTATTCGCTCTACATGCCCAAACCACTAAGCTTCCCTTTATTGAACCTATTCATTACGCTTACATCAGCCTTAGTTAGCCGTTAATTGCCTAATTCATAAAACCTCATTCAATCTCTTTAATCAAATCATTCATAGAGTATTTTTAGTTTTTCTTCAAAGTTTTTTCTCAAATTTGTTAAACACCTCAATAGTCAATAAATCACTATACTCGTACAGTTATGTTTGTAATTATACCGAAACACCAATAAAAATACCCTCTTTCAATTGATGCGTTAAGGGTTTCAAAATATATACTTTTTGGCTTTCTAGTACCAGCAAAACTACAAATTGTTTAATTTTTTAAATTTTAAACGGATGGTTAGGAAAAAAATGTTTCCAGTGAATACAATTCATAAAGCAGTAATCTGTTAAATTATTTTTGATATGCATACTGGAATTTTAGATGAAACGTTCAAAAATGCCTTTGGTTTTCAAACTGCACCGCTTACTGACATTTGAGCATTTTTTTAATAGAATTTAAAGTATTGCAGTAGAAAAAAATTGTATTCACTGTAAACCTTAGACATTTTTCTAACTATCGTAGAAAATTTGCATAAAAATCATTTATAGTATTGCTTGTATTAGAATGCTACAAAGTGACGTTAAGCGTCATTCTTGAGATCACATTATTATAAAAGATACTTTAAAGCATAAATAATTATGTTTTTTTTAATGTTAAAATAATACCGAAGATCTTGAATACAAATATGAAACCGAAAAAGCCAGAAAATTAAAAGAAAAAATCAAAAATAATATTAATAATTTTTAATGTAAATATAAGATCGATTAAAATGCCACTTTCTAATAAGGTGCCAATGGCTGAATTGGTTAAGGCGTTACTCCCGGATAGAGTAGAGGATGCGAGTTCGAGTCTCGGTCGTATCATTGTTTTATTTTTTTTCTGGTTTTTATGGTTTTATATTTGTGTTTCAGATTATCGATTTTATTTAAATATATTTTTTTTTTGTTAATCATTATGTCCTATTGTATTTAATGCAACATTATTAGTTATAATGTGATTTTATTACCACATTTCGCAGGACTATAATTGTTGGATTTTAAAGAAATAATTTGTTAGGTTCTTACCTTCTTGTTTTTCATGCGTTGCTACCTATCCCGCCATTTCGATATTCGATTTGCTTTCTCAACAACACTGTGTTCGAAAACAATTGACAATCGAAACAGAAAAGTTATGTGAAAAAACGTGTTTCGTGTTCATTCACTGGTGTCTCGTTTGGTCGTTCGGTTTGTTGTTGTTCTTCAAATAATATTAAATTAGGTGTTTTTGGTGATTCGTTGTATGTAAAAATAATCAAGAACTTAAAACATCAACTTCATCGGTGAGTGAATTGGTTTCCTTTCTTCCTTCATTCCATAATCTCTCCAGATCCGCAATAAGACGCTTCTATTAAGAAGTATGGTTTTATCGTTTTACAGTTCACTATTTTCAAAATTCGTCTGAAGCTGAAAACACATTCGATATTTTATCGCAGCTTCGGATCCAACAGTAATGAACCGTTTTACAAGTAAATCCATCCATAGTGGGTTGTACACAGAACGCGTACCATCAATAGACAATAACACAATAGCAATCCCCCCACATACCACCTTTCCCACCACGTCTGCCTTGACACCACATTGCAAATGATCGGCTTAGACCGACACTGTGTTTCTACAAACCAATACATGATAATATATTCACTAAATTACCTGCACAGCAATGTACGAATTGACATTTACAACATGCAGATGAGTTTATGTTAGATTAGGTAACTGAAATAGGTTAAACATATTCGTACCTTGAAGTTTAATTCAATTCTCTTTGTAACGCTTGCTGGGAATTTAGTAAGGAATTGTCGTGGTTCATTGTTTCGATTCTCTCAGAGGATCGAGTTGAACAAATCCCAGTGGTTGAAACTTAAAGAAAGTAAAGTTCAGTGGGTTTAAATTACTTTCAAAGGATATTGTTTAAGCAAATAACTTTTATTAACTTGATGTAATTCGAATTTAATTTATATATCTGAATTTAAACGCTGAATGAAACCAAATAGAAAATATCTATTATTATTGTATTATATTGATACGTGGCATTGCTAACAATTAGAGATGTCGGAAGCTTTGAAAGAATTCAGACATTTGGGAAACTATCAAGAATTAGACACATATAGAGAATAGAATGTTAAAATCAACGCACATCTTTTAAGTTTAAATAACCACGGTTTCTCAAAGTTTGCCAATCATCTTATTGAAAAAGATCATACCTTCAAAAAAAGCACCGGCACTCATATTCTTCATAAAAATAGTCATGGTAACAGATTGAATAATTTAGAAACACTAGAAATTAATAAACCATTAAAATTAATAGATACATTCTTAATAATCATTTACATTTGTCCAGTAGTCCAATGTTAGGTATATTTCCCGTAAACTCATGAAATTTCTTATTATTCTTTTATCACCTTCTCAGTTGGCGTTTTGCTTCTTTAATTTTATATTGCCTGTCTCTTTCTTTCTGTTCTTTTGTTATAATTTGAATGTTATTATTTTGCTTTCGTATTTTTCTCTTATTTTATTTTATATGGTGTTCTCCCTCTATATTTTTGTTTGGTTCAATTTGGTACCCTGATGATGCTTAGGCTAAGCGAAACCGGTCGGTCTAAAAAACAAATTTAAAATCTGTGGTATTAAGCAAAGTAATTATTTAATTTTCATTTTATAAAGAGAAGTTTTAAATGATCTCAAAAATCATTACCTAAAATACCGTGTTTGGCAATAAAGGTAAGATTTAATAAAAAGGCTTTACGCTTTATTATATTTCATAGTTTCATACGGATATAAAACATCATATTGTTTCAAAAGTCTCGGATAAAAAAAACATTTGGGCAAGTAAATATATAATAATTTGATTCATTCGTTTGAATTCGATTGCAAGTTATTCAACCTTACAGGAAGTAGAAACGTAAAACGTAGCCTACCAAAGCCTTTCGAATAAAGCTGCCGAAAGTTGTAATACCGCGTTAATAGAAAAATAGCAGCAGGTGTTATTTTATGGTTCTAAAAACAACTTAATTATGCCATCGTGATGGCGAGATTGGAGTCTAGTATTGAAATAAAGTGGGTGTATTAGTATAGGTGCGCATGTCAAGGTTTTAATCCAGTTTGTTACTGGATCCAATCGACATGTAGGATCAATAATTCTTAAACTATTTAGGCAGGATGAACTAAGATTTCCTGTTTCAATAACTTTTTCTAGAACAGAGTATGTCGAATAGAAATCAGCCCAATTATTGCTTAACCTGATATTCGATTAACTTAGTATTGTGGGTTCAATAAATATTTTTTTGGGAATATTTGGATGTCGTAAATATGTACCAACTCACGTTGCATAAATTTTTTAGAAACATAATTTATGATAATGTTGAAAATATTATATTTTAGTA
Source organism: Drusus annulatus (assembly GCA_022651775.1). Taxonomy (NCBI): domain Eukaryota; kingdom Metazoa; phylum Arthropoda; class Insecta; order Trichoptera; family Limnephilidae; genus Drusus; species Drusus annulatus. Next base: position 2,133,645 of record JAGWCC010000006.1, read on the forward strand.
GAAAGCAATCACTTTGTGGTTTGACATATTGAATGAAAATGAAACAATAACTTTGTATAAGACCATATTATATCTCATTTCATATAATCTGTCTCTTTATATTTATTCCTTTGTTTTAATTTAAATGTCATTCTATTGTTTTCTCACTGTTCTCTTATTTTATTTTATATTGTGTTCTCCCTCTGTATGTATATATAACATGCAGCTCTATCTTAGTACACACTCCTTGCTTCGTTAACATTCATAAATCTTCTCATACATACTCTTCTGTTATTTTGACCCTTGACATAGCCCGACTCAAGTATTTGATTTACTCGATCGTGCCATATCTTCCTCGGGCGTCCCCGACTTTTTCATCCATTCAATTTCACATCAAAATATTATTTCACACTCCTTCTTTATTCATTTGCTCTACATGCCCAAACCAACTAAGCGTCCCTGTCTTGATCCCATTCATTACGCTTACATCAGCCTTGCATTATTTTCGGACATTAACATTTTTAACACGGTCATACGAGTACATAGATTTACCGCATGTACAAGAATCTCATTTCCACAGCATTCAGTTTACTTTAATCCTTCTTCTGCCATACATCAGAGTTGGTATAACTACTCCATCGTGGACTGCAAGATTCGCTTCTTTGGACAATATTTTATTTGCGCCCACAGCGTTCAGTCCTCTATTAATAGGGTTTCCTGCATTCACCCTCCTTTCAATATTCTTATCAGCCTTTCCACCTCTCGTAAACATATTTCATAAATACACAAACTCATCCACTTGCTCCAAGTATTCATGATTCACAACTATAATAATACTATGCTTAGATAATTAATTTTATAAAGTACAAGAATCTCCATTAATAGAATTGAAATAATTGCTTGAGCAATAATATTGATATTTTTAATGATAATCTACATAGTGTCCAAAAAAAACATTCCTAAGTGTATTTGATATCTACGTATTGGTATATAACTACAATGAAAGCCTTAAAATGAGTTCAGGTTCGGAAAATTTCTTAATTAAAATAACCACCGCGTTGGTTTTTTCGTGCCTGAATCATGATAATCGTTGAAGATTTATGGGGTCTCCTATGCATTGTTGATTCAACCGGCCCTCACTTGCTTGTACCAGCTCTACGTACTTCCCCCGCCACCGCCATCGCCTAGACTTGCTTTTGCTTTAATTACCATAGATTGAGTATCAGAGACTGTCAACGTTTGAAAATCTGGACGAATTCTTATTTAATTTTAACGTTTAAATAACGTGCAGCAATTTTTTTATATCCTCATTCGGAGATAAGTTTAAATGACTCATTACGAAAGTAAAGCCTTAGAAATGCTTCGAAAAGACTTCTTATAAAATGATGCCTATGATTTTTGCTCTTTCATTTAATATTTTTTTGTATTTTTCTTAACTGTCCCTTTATTATAATTTAAATACTATTCTTTTGTTTTATAACTGTTTTCTTATTTTATTTTACGTTGTGTTATTCCTTTTTATGTACAAGTATATTTATAATCACACACCATGTATTTTTTGTTTAGTTTTGTACCCTGAAGATGTTCGGGTTAAGCGAAACTGTTCGGTCATAAAAAAAAGATAAAATCTGTTGTCTTATACAAAGTGAGTATTTCATTTTCGTCAAATATGTCAAACCAAAAAGTATTCACTTTCTACGAATATACGTATTTGATTAATATTACCGTGGTTAATTAGTTGGAAATTTTATGTTTGTTACTCGTCAAGATGTGACTAAGATAATAGAATTATTTTACTTTTACAACAAAATTCCCCAAAACCATTTCTTCTACCTACAGATAAATGTTTATGAGAAAATAATTTATACAATTACAAGCTACAAAAATCAGGACCAAATATTTTAATCGGGTAGGTACTATGAAACCCAACGATTTAATCACAATATATTATAGCAAACGTATTTTAGTAAGATCTAATCGTTGGCTTCAACATTAAAGAAATCTCTAAGACTTAAAATAAATAAATATAATATAATATAATAAATCAACAAGAACGATCTTTTTTTATAGTGAATACCGCCCAAGAGTCCCAACCGTCTAGAGCTAGTGACACTAAGACATCCCTAATCGGGGTATGTTGTGAGGCTGAAGGTAGTGGGGAGGGAAAGAGATTGGGAAGAGAAAGGTTGGGAAGTACTTGGCTATTCAGATCTAGTCACAAACACGGCTAAAGCCATTTCAATCAAAGTTTCGATTCTGAATGGTGGTCTTTCACCAGGGTGAGTAATGATAATAATAAAGTTTTATTCCAGAAGGCATGCAGGAGTAGTGCAATGCAATACCTTCCATAATTGATAATTATATGTAGTAGTAATAATAATAAATTAAAAGTTGCAATACACAAAATAATAATAACATAGAAAAATAAACATAAATTCATAAGAATTTTTTATAAAAATAATACATTTACAAAATAGTAATGGAGGATATTAGGTTTCATTTCTGCAAAACGCCATCAAGAGGGAGTCCATTCTAGCAGCGTTAAGATTGATGGGCCAATATCTTAGTTTCCACGTGCTAAAAAGGGTACGAATCCCGCTGTGGGATTCAAACTCGATCCATCCAAACGCTAGCTGAATAAGTTGTTCCTCTTAGTAGTGAATGTCAAATATGCACCATCTTTCCTTTAGATTTCTAGCTCTCAAAGTCAAAGTCAAAGTCCTTCATGAGATGTTGAGCTTCAAAAAATCCAAGAAGTCAAATTAAAGGTTGTCGCCAATATTTTTAATTTAAAAAAATGGTGAAATTCGGGTATGGCCATTTAGTTCATTTCATACCCCTGCTTCTAATGCCACTAGAACGCAGGTTTCGTGTCCACCAAACGTCTTTATCTCTCTAGGAATTACTTTCTACCGACATATGCTCTTAAAATGTCTCTTGAAATCGCCGCAGAACGTTGACGAGATAGTTACAAATATTTTTAATTGATATCTCCGCCTCGACAAACCTCTTAATGAGCGCCGGCTATCCTTACCAATATGCAAATCAATCGGTCTAAATAGATAAATCCTGCTCTACACAAGTTGTAAATCACTCACGCGAGGGAAGCAGATAGTGATTGTAATGTTGATGTGTGTCTACTTCGGAGAAGTATTAGATAGTGTTGAATGATCATTGGCAAAAAACGCTATCATTAACGAAAATACCATCATTCTCAAAAGCAAAGTAGAAGACAAGCGAACGTTTAATATACATAACCAGCGGGTCTGAATAGGAATCCAACGCATTCTTCCACTCGACTACTAACGGGTTGATATCGTCGCCAGAAAGGCAAAAGGGCTGAAGCGCCATTTTGGGAAGCTTACACCAGAGCACTTTGAAGTTTTTTTTTACCAAAGCGACCAAAAGCTTTAAAAAGTCCTTAGCTAGGGTCGCTTGAGTCAAGCCTCCCAAAACGGTAAATATATTTTAGATGGCTGAAGGGCCGTCAAAATCTCAGCCTTTTTCCAGTGACGATATGGTGATGCTTTAGTTAAACTGGTGCCGTACAGTAGGAACACATGCGTGGTATCACATAAATAAAATAATATTTACTTAATAAAACTACTTTCTTTGAGCTTTACTCCGTTATTTTTTATTAATACCGTACTGATTTCACCTTGTAACGGACATCTTCAGACTAGTAAAATTTGTAGTGAATCTTTGGTATGTATATATACGAGGCCTGTTCAAAAGAAAAGGTGATTTTTGAATTGTCGCGGGCTGTGTACATTCGATTATCGATTTTTTTTTGTTATGTTGGTACACATATGTTTATCATATGTTAGCATTATCAGCCATTTTGGATTAGTGGTTTGTGTTTGACAACTGGAAAGGGTATTCACGTTTTTTTGTGTTTTTCGATTTTTTACTTTTGAAAAAAATGGATCAAAGAATAAAATCCATGATTTGTTTTTCCACAACTCCAGGACGCTCATCGTCATTAACATCTTCTCGGCCTTCTGTAAAGCGCTTGTACCACTTATAAACACTTTTTTGAGACAAATTAGACTCGCCAATGCTACAGCCAACATTTTAAGTGCGTTGGAGCACTTTATTCCATTTTCAACGCGAAATTTAATACATTTTCTTTGATCCATTTTTTTACAAAAGTAAAACATCGAAGAACACACAAGAACGTGACTAACCTTTCCAGTTGTCAAAAACAAACCACTAATCCAAAATGGCTGATAATGCTAACATATGATAAACATATGTGTACCAACATAACAACAATAAAAAAATCGATAATCGAAAGTACACAGCCCGCGAAAATTCAAGATTCACCTTTTCTTTTGAACAGGCCTCGTACATAGCTTTAAATACATCAAATATTAATTTGCATAGTGGTAAGATATGTTAATCCTAAAAATATGAAAATAAACCGATACTTGCGCATCCTGTAGTAACATACCTACCGCTACCAATAGTGTGTTATTATTTACACGGTTCGCGTCCCCGCTAATCCCGAGCAATAGATTTCCCGCAGTAAATCTGCCGGGTGAATTTAGTATGATGATACCTGCGAGGACGCCATTGTGCTACACACGAGCGGTTCGGAACTTGGATTAAGGAAACCAGGAAACCGGCCCTTTCTGTCCGACTCTCAAAGAACATGATTTATGCATTCAATTAAATTAATACTTGTTTCTACGGGAGACCTACATTATAATATTGCTGCCAGAATTCAAAATATTAGATAGGACCCTGGAATAAGAATATACAGCTAAATATGCTTACCCAACCGATACGAATTTGTAATAAATCACTTTCTCCGGGTTCTTACATCGTATACCAAGAGAGAGAAAGAGACAAAATAAGTCTTCACATAATATTTCAGCACTTCTAAGTATGTAACTTCACATCATCGAGTCGCATAAACTACGTCAACGAATTTTGAGGTTATTTCCTATATTTGGGTCGATAAAATAACTTCCAGAGGTTATACAAATATATCAAACATGGTGGCAATATGTGATATAAGTGAATGTTCAAATAAGACCAACAAAAATAAAATAAAAAAACAAAAATAAAAAATAAATAAAAATTTAAGTTATTCTAAATTCTAAGTTATATGACATGGAATTGTGTCCTGCCAGAAGTGACCTGCCAGGTAAGTATGATGCTGTATATGTGTATAAACTAAGAATTAATATTAAGTAAAAATTAAGATTTGTACAGCGCCCTTGAGGTGATTTTTCACAAAAACGGCGCTGTACAAATTATCCAAATACTATTATTATTAAAGATTATAAAACATCACTTTTCAGAGGTATTTCAAGAGTTTTATATATTTTCGACCGAACTTTTGAATTTTCACATTTTTAATGATTTAAATACATAGAATCAACAAAAAAGCTACAATCATTATTTGGGCAAACTTTCTTTTATTAGTTTTTGTTTGATATTTTGATTTTATAAATAATTTCATAGGTGTATTGATATTGTTTTGTTTGATGTGTTCAAATATGTTTAAAAAAATATTCGAATTCCATGTGGGCGGTAACTAATAGGCTATCCAACATCTTTTAATATATTCTCAGAGCAATAATATACTTTGATGAACTTTGCCGGGTTCGGATAGACCTGGACGTGGCTAGGCTTGGGCTAGGGTAATTATACATCCATTCATAGCACAAGTCGACATAATGTTTTTGTTTATTCGTATAACCATTTATTCACAGTATTTTTATAAAGAAAATATAGCACATAACCTAAAAAACCATTGTTTATGTTAATTTATGTCGAATATCAAAACGTGTGGGCGGAGTCAATGGAGACGCGGGACACGAAAAACACTCTTACAATACTTTAAAGCGGTGTGATAATTTGTCAAATTTTGTTGTCTCTCTCTCTTTCTCATGGTGTACGACATAAAAACCCGGAGAAAGTGATTTACCCTAAGTTTGTATAGGTTGGGTAAAAAAATAAAATAATAATAATAAAATAATTTAAAAATATATTCTCCTCTTCCCATCCCCCTTCCTCTCTACCTACCCCATTACCACCCCCTCTCTGATGCTCTGTCCTGCTTATACTATTGTATTGTCTCTTTCCCTAATTTCTTTGTCTCCTGTATAACAACTCTATATTTTAATGTTAGTTTATATATATACTTTCCTGAAGAAGGTTAAGTTTAACCGAAACCGGTCGAATGTTATATGTATATAAATAAAGTGGCTTAAAACTAAAACATTTTTTATTTAAATTTAAAAAAGCTCTCTCTCCATATATTGTTCCTCCAAGAAAATATTTTGTCTTTTTTCTATCGATTCAGTATAATGTCAACTAACCTGACTACACTATTTCGCAAAGGTACCTCTCCATACACTTGGAGGATACTCCAAGGATGGGACCCTTTTGAACTCTGAAATATTCTGTTATTCTGTGAGAAAAAATATACGTAAATACTTTCACTTTTGCCTCTATTATTTGATAAGGTTGATTGGTATAATAGATTCCCCTTATTTTAACAGACGTATCACAATTGTGACACAAAACTTTCTGCGTTATTTCATGTTGATTCATCAAGAACTAACTATGCAATGAGCTCCCCAGTCCAAAGGTTCATTAGACTTAGAAACGAATTTAGTTTTGTTGATATTTTTCTATATTGCATCATGAAATTCAGATCAGAGTTATATAACAATAACACAATTAGGTAAATTGAACATATTGTGTAGCATACATACATAAAACCATGTATCACCGTGTTAAAAATGTGGATATCCGGAAAGAATGCAAGGCTAATGTAAGTGTAATGAATAGGATCAATGAAGGGACGCTTAGATGATTTGGGCATGTAGAGCAAATCAACGAAGAAAGGAGTGCGAAAAGAATACATGATGCGAAAGCGAATGGAAAGAGAATTCGGGGACGTCCGAGAAAGACATGGCACGATCACGTGAATCAAATACTCGAATTGGGCCACGTGAAGAGTCAGAATAACAGAAGAGTATGTATAAGACGATGCATGAATGTGAACGAAGCAAGGAGTGTGTACCAAGACAGAGTTGTATGGCGGTCTGTCCTCTCTGTCTATTTCTGTGGGGAAACGGCCTGATGGTTAGTTAGTTACATAATTGAATCTGTTGTTCCTTTTTTGTTATATTTGTTGTTGTTTTTTTATCAATTTTATAATTATTATCTCATAATAATAATAATAACAGTGAACTTATATGGCGCAGTTGTGTAATATTTCACCTCAAATTCGCTTCATACTAAATTAATTATGCTATTACGACTAACTAACAAGGAGAAAATAATATGTATATCATAAATCATGAGAGAAAAAGGTTCAGGTATGGATATAATAGTGCATGTGAACATCAACATATTAAAGAAGGTAGTGGGGAAGGGAAGGAGATGATGAAGAGGATGGTTAATAAGTACCTTGCTATTCAAATCTGGTCACCAAACACGGCCGAAAACCATTTCAAGCAACGTTTCAATTCTGAATGGTGGTCTTATATTTGCTATATAACGTACTCTTTCTCTAAAAGCCCAATAGACGTTTATTAAATAAATACTTAAATAACAGACTGTGGTGGGTGTGTTCTGTTTTTTCTACTGGTATTTTAATGAACGGTACTCCCGTAAGCTAGGGTCATTAATCACTTCGTTGTAAAGTCGGGAGAGATGCCAAACACGTGCCCAACGTTTAACATACGACCCGTTCTCGCGCTCAACAGCTAATTATAAAAAACTGTATTCAATAATAACATTTCTAGAATACAAACTAATTTTAGAAATATCTCACTTGAACACAAATTTATTTTCAAAATAAATTGCAGCCAAGCAATCACGCAATCCTTGCGCTGTGCTGATGGTGATTAGGTTAAAATTGCCACTTAACGCCGGTCGCCTGTTTCGATTTATGAAAAAAAAAACATCGCGAAAAACAAGTTTTATTTTTGTTTTTGAAGCTCAAGCACGAATATGTAAACGTTTTCAGGTCACACATACTCGTACAACTTAATTTTCCGCAATACAAAATAATATAATAAGAATATATTATACGAAAGTGAATGGAAGAAGAAGTAGAGGACGCCCGATGAAGACATGGCACTAGCGTTGGAAAAAAACTTCAATGTTTTCTGAATGCTTTACGAATTGCTAGTTCTTTAAAATGAAGCCATCACAGTGAACATTTGAATTGAAGTCGAACTCGCAAAAAAGGGATTTGAATTTTTCTAGGCTTTAAAGTTCAACTTCACAACTGATCTGCTGCAAATTGAAGTATTCCTTTGTAATCTAACTTCTATTGAAGTATTTGTTCAATGAAATTAAATGAATGAAGTTTAAGCTGTCGCAAAATGAAATAGTTCACACGGAGCAGTCAGAACGCTAAAATGAACTACCAACTTCAATTGAAGTATTTTTTCAATGAACAATGAATGAAGTAAGAACTGCTTCCATAAGAAGTAGTTCTTTGAAGCAGTTCTTTCAGAGTGGTCACAACGCTACATGGCACGACCGAGTAAATCAAATACTTGAATCAGGTTATGTGAAGAGTCATAATAACAGAACAGTATATATGAGACGATGTATGAATGTGATTGAAGCAAGGAATGTGTGCCAAGAAAGAGTGGTCTGGCGGTCCGTCCTATCTGCTTTCTCTTGCGCGAAAACGGCGTGATGGTTATTTAGTTAGTTAGTTAAAAATGAAAGAACATTTGTAAAAAAGTTCATAAGTATAGGATTTTATAATTCGTTAGTTATTTAAATGCATGATATTTTTTTAATGGCCTATAGTTTGTGTTTTACTAGCACCATTTAATTAAAAACATATCATTTTTACTATAAGTTCTAGGCAGTAAAATTTTCAAACTAAAAAAAGTTATTCTTTTTTTTTTTTAAGTAAGACAAACATTCCCGGGTTACGAATAACCTGACAATATTTGAAAAACTCCTACTGCCATCATAATAAGTGGAAGATGTTGCTTGTGCAATGATAAAGGACAATAAACTCCCTCCGTAACTAAGATGTATAACGAGCCCAACAGAATTTCGGTTCAAACTGAAAACTTACCTTTTCATACTCCCATATCCTTAAATTCATTAAAAGAATCTCAACATAATCTGTCTCTCGACGAATCACCTTTAGATATCCAAATTTTAACCAAATCCTGTACTGTATGACAAATTCAGAAAGTCCATTCTTTTAATTTCGCTCCCATGCCCTAAATCGGAAATTAAAAAAAAATGATAATCATAATTTTAAGTTAATAATTGTATATATCTGATGGGACCTACCAGGTAAGTATGTTGCTGCATATTTTTTTCATTTAAACTAGGAATTAATATGTAATGATAGAAAGTAAGATCTGTACAGCGCCCTTGAGGCGATTTTTCACAAAAACGGCGCTATACAAATCGTCCAAATATTATTATTATTATTATTAGCCAGCAGAGGAATTGAACGCACGACGCCCAGGTGGGAATCTGATGCGTTTGTCCACTCAGCTACCGACCGGTCTATCTATTTGATTTAGCATTATTTTGCAATGCACTGCCTTGCTGCACCATTCAAACAAAATATGTGTACTCGTATTACAAATATTGTTTACATTACAAATGAATTTAAGTCCGTACCCGCTGTGAGATTCGCCCATCAACAGTTCCGTTAGGAGTCGATTATTCTATTGATGGTATTGGCCATCCATTTTTTACAACAGATTAAAATGTGATATGAAAATAGTAGAAAATGCTTTCCATCGCTCTTTGGAATCGCCTTTTCCACTGTTATTCGCAAAACAATCACTAAATCATTCATCTTTCCTTATTCATAATGAAACAATTTATATTATTATTTGATTTTAATTTAGTACCTATTAGTTTTTATCCGTAAAAAATCACGGGATGTAACTTGACTTGCAGAATAAAAATTTTAGTTTCCATTTTAAATATAGAATAATGTCTGCTAAAATACATAACGCGTTACTTTATCAGGTAGGTACAATTTTTTTAATTTTTTTTTACATTGAAATTTTTAAGCACATTCATCAGTTCCTTTTTTGAAATGTTCACACTTGAACACACACACGTACTCACAAAGGAAATTATTTATTGAAAATTAAATAAGAACTTTGTATAATACCATAGAATTAATTATAATTTTTATAACCGACCGGTTTTGCTAAGCCTAAGCATCACCAGGGTACAAAATTAAACCAAAGAAAAATACAAAGTGTGCGGTTATAGTATATGTTCTCTTACTTACAGAGGGAGAGCACAATATTACATAAAATAAGATAACAGTAAGAAAACAATAGAATAACATTTTAATTATAACAAAGGAACAGAGAGGAAGAGACAGATAATGTGAAATGAAAGAGACAAAACGTCAACTAAGAATTATTTTAATTTTAAATAACTAACTAAATAACCATCACGCCGTTTCCCCGCAAGGCTAGGCAGAAAAGACGGCCCGCCATATAACTCTGTCTTGGCACACACTCCTTGCTTCATTTACATTCATACACCGTCTCACACATACCCTTCTGTTATTCTGACTCCCGATTCCCGATTCAAGTATTTGATTTACTTGATCGTGCCATGTCTTTCTCGGGCGTCCTCGGTGTCTTCTTCCATTCACTTTCGCATCAAATATCATTTTTATTTTATAGTATTTATAGTTTGTTAAAGAAACTTTCTACAATCGACAAACGGCTAGTATTAAAATGCCTCCATAGAATGAAAGGAAGGTTCAGAAAACGTCGCCATGAGCAGAGAAGGTGGAAGAATAGGAAGATATAAGATGGGGTGGTGTAAGAAGGTGGTAGACTTATGGTTGGAAAGGAATTTGGGAGGTACGGAAGGGAATTCTTGATTCCAGGACATTAGCGCCGCCGTAGATTAAAGTGACATTAGGAGGGATGTTTTGTTTTGCTTTTTTTCTGCTGGAAAACGAAGTTAATGAATTTGTACATTAAAATATGACAGGGTATGACTCAGATTCTGCCTCCCTTAATGACATTTGAAAAAATGACACTGTTTTACTCTTATGTTAAAGAGTTTTAAAAATATTTAAAAAACATTAGTTATAATCAACTTCTGATGACAAGCGTTAAAAATGTTGTCGTTTTTACGTTATAATCTGAAATGTTCTTTTGAATCGTTAACTTATAATATAATACTTGAATATTGAACAAACTTTTTAATATTAAATATTGTTTTCATCTGGATTTTTAAACCCCTAACTTCTAGTAAATTGTTTTTTTTTAATCTGTTGATGTACACATGCACTGTTTATACCCATATCTGAACCTATTTATCTCATGATTCATGATAACAATCATGGTTTTATATAGTTTTAATTTGTATTCATATTATTTTCTCCTTGTTATATTAGGTTAGGTTATTAAGTATGAAGCGCACTTGAGGTGAAATATTACAAAACTGTGCCATATAAGTTAATTTATATTTTACTTCCTAAATACACAAACTCATCCACTTGCTCCAAGTATTCATCATTCACAACTATAATAATATTTTGCTTAGATAATTAATTTTATAAAGCACAAGGATCTTTTCTCCGCCTTTCTTAGGAGTGCCAACTTGCGAAGAGTATTTTCGTAATAGTTCAAAACATAATTACAAAAAGGATGACCAAAAAATTACACCAACCTCAGGAGACTTCGAGTGTTCTGAGATTTTGAACATTCCTAATTTTGTTTGTTTACTTTGTGAAAGAGCGTCTTTCTGCGCAGGGCTATTTTGAAACAAACCCATCACGCAAAAAGGGAAGCATATTTAATGCCTGCTTAGTATTAAAATAATACATATGAGTTTGCCGTTTTGGCGAGGTGCCGCGTAATTTTACTAAATCCTTGCCGGAATGAGGAATCACTCTCCCATTGGTCCAAGCAGACTTAGTACATCTGAGCTTACGTCGGAGCGGCACTTCATTACGGCCCGAGTGAATAAATCACCCTGTCTAATATTAAACATGCCTTTGCACCCTGTAGTATGTATTAAAATACGGCCGGGCCAATGACATCGGCCGCCTCTCTCTGGCGGGAAACTCTCCAGCCGGACTTTTCCCAAACGGTAGAATTTCTGGCTTTTCGTGTTGAAATGGCGTGAAAAACGCAAACGTTTTAATTGCTTCACCGTAATGAAGCACATTTCACGAAGAATGCTGAGATGGTTTACAATAGATGTTTTACCTTTAAACATTCACATTATACACAAATGGAAATAAAATAAATAAATATATATGCATTAGTTTCTATTTCGACTTATATTTTTACAACTCAATATCTTAACTGTCTACTGAAAACCATATTCTTATTGTCATAAAAGATGTTTCTATTTTATTTATTTCTTGTTGTGTTCAAACTGTTTGCATTTTTATAATCGTAAACTTATAATAATAACAATAACAGTGAACTTTTATAACGCAGTTTTGTGATATTTCACCTCAAGTGCGCTTCATACTAAATTTATTAAGCTAGTAAGATTAACTAACAAGGAGAAAATAATAGATAATATACATACAAATGAAAACTATCTAAAATCATGATCGTTATTATAAATCATGGGAGAAAAAGGTTCAAATATGGGTATAACAGTGCATGCATACATCAACAGATTTAAAAAAAAAAACATGTTACTAGAAGCTAGGGGTATAAAAATCCAGATGAAACGTAAGAATTCATTTGAACATATCTGTTAAATCAAAGAAAAGAAAATTAGATTGAGGACAGTTAAAATGTTGGTATTTAAATATATTAATATTCAAGTATTATAAGAATACGATTCTGAAGATTCAAACTATTGATGTTTTAAAGTACCAACACGTTAACTGTTGTTAATATTATTTAATTTACTTTATACAAATTTATTCATATAACACACTCTCCATTTAAATTTTTAATAATAATGAAAGCATTACTTCTTTTCGCCGTTTTCGTGGCAAATCACCTTAAGGCCGCTTTATTGCTTAATTTATCTAACATTCAAATTGTCACTTAGACTTATAACCAATGACTTTCAACTAAGATTTTCAACTAGTGACTTACAATCAGGACTAATATCTGGTAACTAACTACTGACACTTATAACTAGTGACTTATAACTAATACTTATAACTAGTGACTTAAAACTAATGCAATTTTACACTCTTAGCTTCTCGTAAATTCTTTTTTATCTGCCGATGTACACATGTGCTGTTATACCCATATTCGAACCATTTTTCTTATGATTTATGATAACGATCATGATTTTAGATAGTTTTAATTTGCATGCTCATTATTTTCTCGTTGTTATATTAGGTTAGGTAATATTATAGTGTAAAGTGCACTTGGAGTGAAATATTATTACAATGCGTTATATAAATTTAGAATTTTTATTGTCATTATTAAAATCAAGGAGTTAAAAGACTACATGACTGAAACTTAAGTCGCAAAAGTAATGAATTTGTTTTAATCAGTGAAATAAAAGTGCTAAAAAAAAAACAGTTTTCAATATTTAAATTACGTGACTAAATACATGCACCCACTTAAGAATCGGTAGGTTTAATGAATTATTCATTACTTAATTTAATTTTCTACCTGAACATATTATCATTCGTAATAGATACACAAAAATCCTTCCTTAAATGCAATACCAAATAAATTAAATCATTTTTTAAATTCTTCTAAACAAGTCTCGCTCGAAAATACAAGCTGGAAATAAATTTAGCTTTTTTTATCATCTTAGCGAAACTATTTCAAATATTTTCCAAAGTTATTTGTTATTGAGGAATTTTCACCTTTACCTATACTAATACAAATTACGTGCACGGTGCATTCTATCTCTATCTGGCCTTCAAACGACTTTTTGTTTTCGCTTTGCGAGTTCAGGAATTTATCCTTAGGGGAATTGTAACAATTTGATATAACCACATAGTTAAACTAGAAAAAAATATTAAATTCTAATATAAATCAAGCTTTATCTCCCTCAGCACTCGCGTAAAAAAAAAAGAAATAATACGCAGTAGACAAAAGGAGATTAAATTTAAATATACTCAGCATTGGTGGTGTTTATTATTTTTTTGTCAGATAAGGAGAATGAATTTAGGGAGAGGGAGGCAAAAAAATAATTAAATTATTATCCACATAACACAGTTGAATAACAATATAGTCTCTGGAAAGGCAAAGGGCTTAAGCGACACTTTGGACGAAAATGAGTTAAATATGCAGTTTATATCGGATTTTTTTTCTCCGTCGAAAGCTCTGACTCGCGTTTGATTCTGGAGACTTGCGGCGCTTCAGCCATCTAAAATATATTAAGCATTTGAGAGAGAGAGGTAATTCTTTTTACCCAACTTATACAAAATTGGGATAAATCACTTTCTCCGGGTTTTTACGTCGTACACCACGAGAAAGAAAGAGACATTTTTTCCGAATTATCACACCGCTTTAAAGTATTGTTAGAATGTTCTTCGTGTCCCGCGTCTCCGTTGACTCCGCCCACACGTTATGAAACGCGAAACAAAGTGACATAACTCAACGGTTTATTAAATTACATTATATATATATTTTAACAATACTGTGAAAAAGTGGTTATACAAATGAACGAAAACATTATGTCGACATGTGCTATGTGGTATAAATACCCTAGCTCTAGTCCTAGCCACGTCCATTTCAAGCCGAGTCCGGCAAACCTCATAAAAAACTGACTAATAATAATATTTGGACGATTTGTATAGCGCCGTTTTTGTGAAAAATCACCTCAAGGGCGCTGTACAGATCTTACTTTCTATCATTACATATCAATTCCTAGTTTAAATAAGAAAATATACAAGAACATACTTACCTGGCAGGTCCCATCAGATAGACACAATTATTAACCTAAAATTATAATTATTATTATTTTTATTATTTTTTTATTTTTTTTTTTATTTTTTCTTTTTTTTCCGATTTAGGGCATGGGAGCGAAATTAAAAGAATGGACTTTCTGAATTTGTCGTACAGTACAGGATTTGGTTAAAATTTGCATATCTAAAATTGATTCGTCAAGAGACAGATTATGTTGAGATTCTTTAAATGAATTTAAGGATATGAGAGTCTGAAAAGGTAAGTTTTCAGTTTGGACCGAAATTCTGTTGGGCTCGTTATACATCTCTTGTATAATATCGCTTTGAGGACTCAAGCGACACAAGTTTGGCACTTTTTGTTAGCTTTTTGTTGCTTCGGGTAACTCGGTAATAACATTGAGTTACCTGAGTTAATGTTTTTTTCAACACCAACCAGGTACTGAAGACTTATGAATTTTATTGTGAAACCATTTTTTTAAGTACTGTGATATATTGTCTCGTGAAGTATGGTGAAATAATCTCCCATTACACTCCTCAATAATCACAGCTAGGTATAGTACAGCAACATATTATGGATTTAAAGCTTATTGTAATTAAAACAAATCATTTAGTAATTATTATTTATGTTTGTTAAACACATTTCGGTGTCGTCCATCAACAATTTTTGTGGTTATTTTAATTATGATTTACTGTATTTGTGGGATACGATTCAATTTACCGCGAAGTCATTAATCATACTTAAAATGTGCCATAAATCATTTCACTTTCAATTAATTAAAATATTTATTACGCAACATGTTAATCTCTTTTTTGGAGCCGTGATTAACGTTCGTTGTCAATAATTATAATGAGGTATTAACGATATGCAAATACCAGTTACAATAAATATGAAAAAGTTCGTAGTTAATGACTTAGTTTAAATATAAACATACACATCGAAACAAAAATGAATTTTTTTTTTCTTAGTCAGCAAACGACACAATAACTTTGTATAAGACCACTGATTTTATTTTAATTTTACGATTTATCGGTTTCTCTTGGTCTAAGCATCATCTAGTACTAAATTAAAATGAATAAAAAAATACAAAGTGTGCTGTTATATAAACATACAGAGGGAGAACACAATATAAAATAAAATAAGAAAACAGTGAAAAACAAAAGAATACCATTTAAATATAACCGGTTTCGCTTAGTCTAAGCATCATCAGGGTACTAAATTAAACTAAAAAAAAAATACGGAGTGTGCGGTTATATATACATACAGAGGGAGAACACAATATTAAAATAAAAAAGAGAACAGTGAAAAAACAATAGAACAACATTTAAATTATAACAAAGGAACAGAGAGAAAGAAACAGATAATGTGAAATGAAATGAAAGAGGCAAAACTTCGACTGAGAAGGTGATTAAATAATGTATGTATATATATCCGCACACTTTGTATTTTTTCGTTTGTTTAATTTTGTACCCTTGATGATGCTTAGGCTAAGCGAAACTGGTCGGCATTAAAAATTAAAAATGAAATCTATGATCTTATACAAAGTCATTATTTAATTTTCTAGTATCTCCTAGCAAACCCTATTAATATTCATATTTTTAAACTGTTATTTTACGGTGCGGAATTTCACTGTATCATTGAAAAACTTTGTCATTTTGTTGCGTTTCTTAAGTTTAGGCCTGGCCGGTTTCTCTCTGCTGCGGAAGTTTTCCAACTGGTCTATTCTAAAAATTTTTCATCAAAATATTACTATCTACAAATTGTTGACCAGATTTGAATAGTCTGGTACTTCCCAACCTTTCTCTTCCCCATCTCTTTCCCTTCCCCTATAAATTCAGCCCCACAACATAGCCCCATTGGGGATGCCATAGTCTCTATGGCTCTAGACGGTTGGGAGTAGTTGGGATTTTTGTGCAGAATTCAATGTTAAACAATAAAATAATTAATTTTTATTATTATTTTAATTTAAAAAAAAACAGTTTTTAGTTAAAAGCTCTGCGATGTAATTATTTTTACGCGTGACAGCTGTTTCGCCTTCTGAGGGCATTATCAAACTAAAAACTGTTTTTTTTAATTAAAAATAATAATAATTATTGTTTAAATAAAAGTAAAAAAAACCAAAAAAATAAAATAATATTGATAATATAAGCACCGAGTTTTGATAATTACAATCATTAGACCATCTTTGAAGTGTTTTTCTTATTTTGTTAATTTAACGATATGTCGCTTTTCAAATATTACTTCTTACGAAAGGGTAGTTACCTATTTAGACTGATTGTTATAATTTTCCTAAGACCGTTTTCCCATTAGTGAGAAATTTATCTCACGTCGTAATGTGTCTCGTTGCACGGCAGCATTGTTAAGCCAAGTGTAGGCGTTCTCTTCCCATTCTTAAATACACAAAAAACCTATTTAATAGCCGTACTTTAAATAACCTGCGACCAAATTACCACAACGATAGATGTTTGTAATTTGATTTATTTCCCCGTAATGTGCTTTTTAAAATACTGGTCCGTGGAGGGGCGCCGGGCGAACGAGACCATTATTCACAATTTTATCTTTTTCTGACGCTATCAGCTGCTGGGGCCTAAAGTCAGGGAGCCTTTTCCTTTAGTCGAGAGGGGGCACTTCTTGGGGAGAGTCATCAAGGAGCGTGCAAAATATATCTGCCCCCCCTTCGGAGGAAAAACACACAAAACACAGACGGAGAATTTACATGGGAATATATTTTTTCGCGGTGTTCCGTCTTGCCCCTATCTCCCCAGACTGAAAAGCAATTAAGGAACGGAGGTTTCTTGTGCAAAGGGAGGCTTTTTTAATCTAATACACCTAATTTCCGTCAGAGATCATTAGCCTTAGATGAATAATGTTTCTATATCTGAGGCCACTGCCATTCAAAACTACTTATATTCAAATGAGTAGATACCCATCGTCTTGAACGGAAATTGAAAAATATTGCAGTGAATTATATTTAAAAAAAAATAGAATACTCGTATAACTGACATTACTTATCTTGTAAATAAGCGACAGTAATGTGCACAGCTGAATTACTTAAATAGCATTGAAAAAAAATTGCTATAACATCGATTGAATCGTAAAGTCTGTATAAAAATCAAGCTCTTCTTTAATATTTATATATATTTTAACCACTGTATTTATTTTTTATTTTTAGAAAAATGTTTTTTTTGCATAGTATCGATATGTTAGGATATTTAAATACATGCTTAATTCTGAGTAAGAACTTATACGCGTAGTATTGCTTTATTTTGTCTATTCTTTATACTGATGAGATACAATTGTAGAAGTATATTGGCATTGTGTCTGTGTGCTCAAAATAAGGTAACTTTTTACTTTACTTCGAGTGGAGTTGATCGAGTTCATAGACAGAAATTCTTTATTATTTTTGTTTTATAAACGCCTATGGGGCTTTTAGGTTGCGATTGAATGTATAATGTGAAGTAAGGTTTAAAAAATATAAAAGATAAAGAAAAAAGAATATCGGAGATTACAAAAAAATATGAACTTAATATAAACATTTTTAAGAGATGAAACAATATGCTGATTATTGTTATTTTTTTTGAATATTTTTTTTAGAAACACAAAATTCCCGGGTTTCGAATACCTTGACAATATTTGAAAAAAAATGGAGAAAATAAATTTTTGGATGAACCATTCAAAAAAAATAGTTTTAGATTTAAAAGTTAATATATTTTTTGAAAGAAAAAAAAAACATCAGTAATAAGTAAAGATAAAAGTTAATAATACAGTAAAAATGGAGAAAATAAATATTTAGATGAACCAAAAAAAAAATAGTTTTTAGAGATGAAAAAGTTTTAAAGTCAATAATAAATTTTATTAGCCTATCTGGGGCCTAGGAGTCTAAAAGTCTAATAGTAATTTCGTGACATCAGTTATCTATCAAATCGTTTTAAATCACACGTCTATTGATTCTCTGTTAGGTAAACCAAAATTAAACTATGCAAAATAACAATTAAAGTTAAATCCTGTTTTAACTAAAAGTTGGGAGTTACATGCACTTTACTTACATTGAATTTTATTCTCCGTGGATTTGCATATGATTGTATTGGTATTTAAAAAAAAATATTTTTTATCGTTCTGGTATCATTATTACAGTGCTTATTTAAAAACTAACGGACTAAAGACCAATTACAAAAAAAAACCCGAAATAGGAAAAAAGAGCAACAGAGAAAGAACAACACATACATCATATCATATAGAAGCAATGACAAAAATAGGTCGAAACATACATAAGAAAGAAAATTCAAATCAAAGTCAAGGTCAAGTCAAAGTTTTGGTAGAGTCGCAAAGAATGACAAAAATCATTTAGACTGCTACCAAAAATGTCAAGACCATGGCTTGAGTTGACAATTCTCGGCATTCTTGACAGTGGAGAATGATAACCATAGTTAGTAGAGTGATGATTGAGGAACAGCAATTCATTTCTTCTGAGTCTATCAAAGTTTTAGAGCCAAAATACGACGAAAAAACATCCGCTTTCCTTTAAAAGTATAGAACGGCCTTCCTACTTTGCGAACTCGGCGCGTTTAGCCATCATCCAGTTTCGCATTTTTGAATTGGTAATTTTCCCGAGCCTTCTGTTTTGGAGGGAAAATGGAGAAAAATGTGATAAATGGCCGAATTGATTTTGCGGCCCGCCTTAAACGGTAAGCTTCCTCCTCGTTAATCATAGCGGCGTCTACTTTATATTTTTATTCCAAGTACTTGAACGATAAATAAGCCGGGAGAAAGGGCGAACGATGGTGTTAGTTCAAATTGCACGTGTCTTTTAAAATCAATCGCTTAATCACTGATAAATTCTCTTAATCGAAAAGAAAAAGCATTTCAAATGAATTTATCCGATGATAATTTTATGGTAGTTTTTTTATTTATTTTTTTTATTTTAGTACTTAGGTAGTGCACTACCATAAGTTTCATATAACACATAGAAAAATAGTACGAAGATAATAAATAAAGTGTCGTAAGAATATATGTATAGTTTTAAATAATTTGACTATCTTCCTGTTGACTATTTTCTCTCCCTTAGCACAAGAATTTTCATTATTAGGGAGGTATTTATCATTAATTAGAATATTGTATATAAACATTGAATTGATATTATAACAACTGTTAGTATTAAGTGAAAATGTATATTTTTGTATAATGGATTAAATTAAATGAAAAAAAAAATCTAAGAACTATAGATGATATTCATGAATTTCATGCTAAATTTAAATATTACATCACACAATTACGGAGACAGGCAAAGAAGACGGACTGCCATAAAACTCTATTTTGGCACACACTCCTTGCTTCATTTACATTCATACATCGTCTCGTACATACTATTCTGTTATTCTGATTCTTCACATGACCCGATTCAAGTTTTTGATTTACTTGATCGTGCCATGTCTTTTCAGGCGTACTCGACTTCTTCTCCCATCCATTTTCGCATGGTAAATTCCTTTCTTCGTTCATTCGCTCTACATGCCCAAACCATCTAAGCGTCCCTTTCTTGATCCTATTCATAACGCTCACATCAGCCTTGCATTCTTTCCGGATATCCACATTTTTAATACGATCATACATTGTTTTACGCACACACGTCTCGGGGATCTCATTTCCACAGCATTCAGTCAACTTTCATCCTTTCTCTGCCAGTTCCATGCCTCACTGCCATTCACCAGGGTTGCTATAAGCACTCTATTGTGGTCTGCTAGCATTGCTTCTTTACACAACTTAAACAGTCCTTAATATTTGTTATTATAATTTTGCCATTTTTTTTTATTTTTTATTCTACAAACCTTGTGTTATCATTATTTACTAACATTTATTACTATAACTAATTTTCAAACAAATATTTGGTATTTTTCTCTGCTATATTGGTAAAAATTTAAACACTATTTTTTCATTTGAGCGTAATTCCCTCACCAAACACAAGAACCTTATTCTTTATGGTGTGGAAGAGTTTATTTTGTAATACATAGTGCAAAAATTTGTAACAATCATCATAAATCATAAAAAAACTTAATAATAATAATAATGATAACAATAATAAAAATAAATTTAAGATTTGTTTCTAGACATCATGAATCGACCCCATTATTTATAAACAGGGCCCTGCAAGAAGTCCAGTGCTGCCATCACAAGAGTGTTTTCGCTCGTACCTCTTCTTACTCCGCAGTTATCGATATGTCTTCTTATTAGGGCTCTGAACCCGGGAACTCACCCTTTTGCGAACATTTCTGAGGCAATGCAGTACCAGGGCGACCCGAAAAGCTTCCAGTACGAGTTGTTGTACCATACCTCCATTTTTTTAAAGTTGCTTGTTTGAAATTTGTCCACAGCTCCGATGTATACAGCCTGGTATAGTACGTAATAAAAAGTTGCCGTTTTGCTTCTCGGCTGCATTTATTGAATTTTTGAGCAATTATTTTTTTTATCATGCACAGTGCTCTTCTCTGTCGCTTAATATCAATATTATCATTTGAGCAGAATCATTATTTTTATATTTCTTGCCAATATTAATACTTTGACTTTAAATAATTTCCTTGCATGATAATACCGACATCTTTGGCATTTTTTTTATACTCCTACGTGCATACCATAAAATGCAAAACAAAAGTGACACCAAAGAAAAAAAAAGCTTCTGCAGCGCATGCAGAAGCAACGATTAGTCATTATGACTTACTTTTTTCGTCAATGTTCGTTACGCCAGCTGTATATCCATTTTTGTAAGATTCAACACACCTGTTTATCACCTCAATACCTTAACTAGCGTTTATAACACACGTTGGGGAAAACTGTAGTGTTTATATAATATCTTTCTATATTCAGGCAATATATATCGTATTGTGAAAATTTTGAACAGTGCCAGAGAATATTTCTACCTCTTCCTATGTCAACTGTGGTTAGAGGTGCATAAATGAGGAGGTAACCTTTTCCACCCGGTGAGCAGGCTGCCTTTTGCTACTCTAGGGCTTTTTTTTGTACGTGTTTAAATACAAGTGAAATTTTATAGACTGTGTGTTTTGTGCTTTTTGCAATCTTTTCTTTGATTTTCGACGCGCGGAAGGATGAGTAGATTTATCCATTTAAAGTAAAGAAATAGATGATCTGTGGGGCTGCTAAGAATAAAATAGACATGTAGTCCGAGGAGGAGGAAGCAGATATGAATTTTTGAATTAAGTCGGCGGGTTTATGAAATCAAAAACGTTAGAAGCTGAGAGGGGGGTAATATTCAGGCAAGGAGAAATACAAAGTATACGACTCATTGAATTTTTTTTAATGGACAGTTGTACATCGGTTTTGCATCCTAGTTAAGAGTCTAGGTCACAAAAATGTCCACCCGCTGATAGAAAATATACAAAAAAACAGTACATTATTTTCATAGGGGTGTAGAAACTTTATTATTTTTTTATAAACATAGTTCAATTCGACGGCCTCCATGGTCAAATGGTAAGGCGCTCGACTACGAATCTAAAAGTCGTGGATTCAAACCCGGCGTGCGCCAATATTTTTCTATTTAATTAACATGTATCATAACACATTTAATCCATATAAAAGAATTTAAAGCTTATTTGCGGCACGTTACCGAGTGATAGATACTCCAAGTATTGCCCTGGTGAAAGACCACCATTCAGAATCGAAACGTTGCTTGAAATGGCTTTAGTCGTGTTCGGTGACCAGATCTGAATAGTCAGGTACTTCCCAATCATCCTCTTCCCAATCTCCTTCCCTCTCCACACTACCTTCAGCCTCACAACATACTCCAATTGGGGATGCCATAGTCTCACTGGCTTTAGACGGTTTAGCAGTTGGGACTCTTGTACGGTATTCACTTAAAAAAAATTAAATTTAAAAATTTTTATTTGTTTTTGTTTTAGTTTTTTTAGTGACAGCTGTTTTAGACTTTTAAAGGCCATTATTAAATCATCAAGAAAAACATCATTAAACGTCGAAACAACTGTAACTATAAACCAAAACAAAAACTAGCACAACTAAATAAATTTAAATTCAATTGAATTCAAGTGAAAAAAAAAAAAAAATGGAGTTCTACAAATTGAACACAAAAACCTTAAATACAAATTTTATAATATTTAAAGCTAGGGAAAATAATTTCTTTGAAGAATTTCTTTTCACAGTAAATATTTTTTGCTTGTAAATGGTAGGAATCCGGCTATCTTTATCGAATCGATAGGTAGGTACGGTTGACAATCAGCGCGGCAGTACGACTCTGCACTCATTAAAAGTGGTCGCACGTCCATCTCAGCGCTGATGGCAATTAAAAGTAATTGTGGAAATAAATCTAGTGGTCTTTTAGGGAACATTCAAATAATAAATCTCCCAGTAAAACCCAATGACTTGAAACTGCCCCATCTTCATTTTCCGGATAAGTGAAATTCGTACCACCGTCCAGTTTAATTAAATTGCAGGTTTTTTGCAATTCAACTCGAGAACTACGAGACCGCTCATTGTGTAAAAAGCGAATTAAAAGCTTTCCATTTGTTGAGACTTTACCAATAGTGGTCATATTAACTATGCATTATTAAAAAAGTAATAGTTTACAAAACCATTACCTAAATAAGGCATTTTTTTAATCTTAAGCCATTCCACGAAAACAATAATTCTTGAAATTATCCATAATATTGATGCAACAAATAACAAAAATAAAATTATATATACAATGTAATGAGTATCTAAAAACAATGACAAATAAAACCGAAGATTCTAATTTTAAATAAAGGGCAACATTACAAAAAATACAGCTTTAATGATAAGCGACCAAAAATACACACTTTTTGTCTTTCTAGTAAGAGATATCTTACAAATGATTCATCTGTTAATTCTATACGAGTAGTTAAAAAATGTCTAAGGTTTCCAGTGAATACAATCTTAAACAGTAAACTTATAAATTCTTTATGAAATGCGTACTAGAATTTTCGGTAAAACGTTCAAAAATGCCTTTGTTGGTTTTAAAACTGCACCTTTTCCTATCATTTTAATATGTTATCAATAGAATTTAAAGGGTTACGGTTAAAAAATTGTATTCACTGAAAACCTCACACACTTTTCTAACTACCCATATAAAATTAACGAATACATTATTTGTATTGCTTGTATTAGAATGCTAGAAAGTAACGTTTAGTGTCATTCTTGAGTGCTGATCCCTAAGATGGTCTTAATTAAACATAACCTCAAAAAATGTATAAAAATGTCAAAAACAGACGAGCGTATTAAAAAATAAAATAGATTCTTAAGAGCTTTTAACATTTTCGAACGAATTCTGTTATTGTAACAAAACATTCTTAGATGAATTTTAGAACGAAAATATTTTATACAGGATTCATTATTTATACTAAAAGATACTAGTTGTTTCCCGAGAAAAATCACGGAATTTATTTACTTGGCAAAAAAATTCTAGTTTCTTCAACTGTCTAATTTTCTAGGTATTACCATCATACCTGCATATAAATGTAAATGATTCAACATATTATATGATCCAACATTCATATGAGTATGAGATTCAACTATTCACAATCGAAATATGGTGTGAAATAGCCATGTGCCTATATACTTCAGAGCTTTGTTAATGAATAATTTAAAAAACGTCGTTTTCAAAATCGTAAATAACAAAATAAAATATATGTACAGCGATTAAAATCTTTTCCTTCCCTCCTACGTTTTCTTAAGCCTTAAAGAATTTCATAATAGGGGCCCATAATCTCATTAACACCGGTCAGTGAGGAACTATGATGCCATTGAGGTGATTTTTCACAAAAACGGCGCCATACAAATTATCCAAATATTATTTTGATATTTTTTACCATCACTTGGATGTACGCATTAGATCAGTCGTCTTTATTATTTCGAAGTCGTTGATTAAAAGCTCAGCAACAAAGCGTGTTGTATTATTTTGCCACTTTACAAAAATGTGTCCGTCTTCACGAATTTACGAGTCTAGCACTTAAAAATCAACATATAAAAGCTAGCCAATTTATCAGACAATTATAATGATAGGATTTTCAAAATCCCCGCGGCTTAGGTTGATAATTTCTTGAGAGATAATTTTGGCAGCTATTTTGAGAAGTGGGATGAATAAATTTAACGTTTATGAAGTGTCCCTTGAGAATGCTTCGAGTGTAGATATATTATTTTGTATGTATTTCTGGACAGTGGTTTTGGTGATGCTCTGGGCGTTCGAGCAATAAATTATAGGAATATGTTAGACTGGAGTCTAAGGAAGGATGGGACGTCTGGAAAAAGTTTTTCTCTAACCTCACACCACTAGCTGTACCTAGTCGAGTGCATGCAGCCAGAATAAGTAAGTACTCTCCCACATAAATATACCTTGTCTGCATTTACATTAAGGTTTCTGATGAATCTTCCGATGAGCGGAATGTACTTAAGGGAGTGAAGAGTTTAATTATTGGGAAAATTGTTTTAGTGAGATTTATTGGTTCAGGACGTGAAGAAATGCGTGTGAATAAACCTTTCGTATTCTAATAAAGAACGTTAGGTGTAAATTGAGAGTCAATAACTACCTGCAATTAACACTGTTTTTTCGTAATTAAACACGTTTTGAAAGCATCTTACGTGTGTAAGTTTATACTGCTAGGATTTAAAATTATTCACGATAATGAACATTATTCCGTTTTGCTTTCAACATTGTAGAATACATTCATGTGAACATTTCGCTCTCGCCTCACAAAATTATGTTCTAACTGATTTTGTATACTGCAATATAAGGAGGTAGTTTTGTGGAAATAATTTGTTTTTCACCAATTTCCTTGAAGGTGGGTACTAAAAAAGTTAATTTGGAATAAAAACGTTAAGAAAGCTCCCAGCTTTCTGGATCAAAGCATGTTATTATATTTTTCAATATTCATAACTTGGTCCTGAATTATTGTCGCAAAAACATGACCTAACCTTTAGAGAGAAAATAATAAAATTCAAAGTACAAAAATAATATATCTAAAACACATCTTTTAGATTAGTATAATATTATGTTTGTCTAATCCTACAAGATTCTTGATATTTTTATGTTATTTAAGTTAAGCTTGGTTAAAAAATCCTTAATTAAAATCAAAAGGTTTACAGTAACTTTTTTTTAAATTATCAAAAATTGTAAGAGGTGTAAGCTTTTCTCAAACACCGTTTTTTTATAGAATACCCACTGCTCTTAACCGTTTGGAGCCAGTGAGACTATGGCATCCCCAATCGGGGTATCTTGTGAGGCTTAAGGTAGCGGGGAAGAGAAGGAGATGCAGAAGATAAAGGTTGGGAAGTACCTGGCTATTCAGATTTGGTCACCAAACATGGCTAAGGCCATTTCAAGCAACGTTTCGATTCTGAATTGTGTTCTTTCACCAGGGCGATACTTATCCACCAGTCTAGAACGTGCTGCAAATATACCACATATTATTTTATAACCTGTCGGTAGCTGAATGAACAAACGCGTCGGATTCCTACCCAGGCGTCGTGCGTTCAATTCCTCTGCTGACTAAGTCCTCCATCATTGCACAAGCAACATCTTCCGCTTCTTATGATGTCAGTAGGAGTTTTTCAAATATTGTCAGGTAATTCGTAACCCGGGAATGTTTGCCTTTCTTAAAAAAAAGTGTAATGACACATATTAATAAAATAAAATATAGGTATTTGCGCACGCTGCCTGGTTTAAACCCGTCGCCTCTGGGCTCGTAGTCGAGCATCTTACAACTGAGCGCGGAGGCCATCGAATGTACTCACTTAAGAAAAAGAGTTTTAGTTATATCTGTCTGTCATATTTGTGGCGTATAAATAAACTGCCTATCGGTCGATTAAGTTAGCTATTTACGAACATTCCAGTAATATATTAGAATGACTATTAAGTTTTGAATCATATTACTAAAGCAAGTATAGAATAGAGTGGATTGTAAATTGACAAACCGAATTAGAGCTTTCGGTGATCAATGACTATTCCGTTGAATTCGGCGGCCGCCGCAGATATTTCCGTAACTTTGTCGAACATTAATTTCGTTACCACATAAATTTGGAACGCGCGTCGATCCACCCCTGCGCCTCATAGCAACACACCGCGTCACATAAATTACCACCGTTCTTGGGCGAATTTCACCACCACTGTGTATTGATAAATTACATTGTTTATGGTCGGACCAAGGGGTGGAGTCGCATTCCGCCGAAACGCCACGGTTATCTTGCTCAACGAAACCAAACACAAAACTTTAGAAAAATCGTTAATCCAAGTAAATCATTTATGTAAACAGAACCATGTGTTGGATTTCAATGTGAAAATTTTACGAATTCTTACCTTCGTGTTTTTTATTCAAATCCATACCTACCAAACCATTTTAATTTTTATTTATTAATGACAATATTGTAACTAACTAACTAACTAACCATCACTCCGTTTCCCCGTAGGGGCAGGCAGAGAGGACGGACCGCCATATAACTCTGTCTTGGCACACACTCCTTGCTTCATTTACATTCATACATACTCTTCTGTTATTCTGACTCTTCACATGACCCGATTCAAGTATTTGATTTACTTGATCGTGCCATGTCTTTCTCGGGCGTCCTCGACTTCTTCTTCCATTCACTTTCGCATCATATATTCTTTTTACACTCCTTTCTTTGTTTATTTGCTCTACATGCCCAAACCATCTAAGCGTCCCTTTCTTGATCCTATTCATTACGCTCACATCAGCCTTGCATTCTTTCCGGATCTCCACATTTTTAATACGGTCATTCATGGTTTTACCGCACATACGTCTCAAAAATCTCATTTCCACAGCATTCAGTCTACTTTCATCCTTCCTCTGCCAGTTCCATGCCTCATTGCCAGACATCAGGGTTGATATAATCACTCCATTGTGGACTGCTAGCTTCGCTTCTTTGGACAATTACTTATTAACAGCATACAGTCCTTCATTAATGGAGTTTCCTGCTTTCACCCTCCTTTCAATATCCTTATCAGCCTTTCCAATAAATATCCTTAACAATATTGTAACATTTTGAAAATCAGATATGTTGACAAACAATAATATTTTATTCACAGTCCTCCTCACTAGAGATTCCTGTTCCGAGGGGGACTGTAGTTTGCTGCGTTGGTGTCACTGGTTTTATGATTACTTCATAATCTTTATAATTTCCTCGTCTTCATGGTTATTTATCCACATTTTTATGTTGCTCTTGAATATTTGCACTAGTGTATTATTGACAATAGAACATAGGAGTTTTTCTGTGAAAATACGTTGTTGCTCGTTCGTTTCTCTAGTTTGTTGGTTTATTGTTTGATCTTCTAAAAATATAAATTAAGTGTGGTGTTTTCGTGATTTGTTTCTTTAATTAAATTGTGCAAATCAGAGTTAAGAACTTGCACTGTATCGGTGAGTGAATGGTTTAACATTTTTTCTTTCCTAATTTCATAATTCTTTCCACAATCTTTAATTAGACATTTCAATCCAGTATTATACTTTATCGTTAACAGTCCACTATTTTTTTAATTCATCTGAAGCTGGAAACACATTCGGTGTTTCATTGCAGCCTTGGATCCAACATCATGTATTTAAATCAAATGTTGTGTGGTGGTCTATCCTCTCCACAAACTTATTTAGGGAAATAGCGTGATTATTAGTTAGTCAGTTAAGTTATTCATGCAAATTTGTTAATGTTCATACAAACCTTACATCTGGCTTTTTCAAACTCTTGCTTTTAGTAATTTATTTTATTTTATTTAATCTGTTGATGTACACTTGCACTGGTTTACCTATATACGAGTATACATATTATTTTCTCGTTGTTATATTAGGTTAGATACTTTAGTAAGTGCACTTGAGGTGAACTATCACAAGCCTGCGATAAACTATTTCTTTTGTTAATATGACCATTATTTATTATTTTATATCAATCATGATATTCAAAATGGCAATCGTTTTTATTATTAAAAGAATCTCTCTACCTTTCCACGACCTTCAAGGCCATTAAAAAACATTATTTTATCTTGTCCTGAAAAGTATTTATATTACACTGTCCTTAAAAAGATTGGTTCTAAACATAACCAGTTGACATATGTAGTCATATTTTAATAATAAAGTGATTTAAAACTTAATTTACTATTATTTAAAAATAAATTACTGTTAAACTACTACACCTGAGTCAGTTAATGTGTTTTAAATAAATATTTTCCAAGATAAGATTTATCGATAGTAACTTATTTAGAGTTTATTAAAACAGTATTCATCTCAATTGCGTTTTTCTATGGGGTAACCTATGTATTATAATGTAGATATAAAGAAATAAAAGGTCTGCTTAAGTGTTTATGCACCCTAATACGTGTTTAGGGGAGGATGATTCTCATGACGTCTAAAATCGGAGGTTTCTTTAACTTTACAATGAAACCTGATAACAATTGAAGTAAAGGCATGAACAATAAATTAAGAGGTGGCGAAATATTGTAGTAATGGGACATAAGGGAGTTTTTTGAAATGTTTAAATAATGTGTGAAAATGTAACTATGTGAAAAAATCCAGCAAAAAAACCATGTACCTAAACTCACTAACTAACCATTACGCCGTTACACCGCAGAGGTTGGCAGAGAACATAGGCAGCCATAAAACTCTATCTTGGCATACACTTCTTGCTTCATTCATCTTCATACATCATAACATACATACTCTTTTGTTATTCTGTCAGAAAACATTAAACTGAGTGGTAATCTTTGTGTCGAAATAATGCTTTTCTACGGGAAGGTTGTTTGTGGATCTTTTAAATTATTATTTCTAAAGTTACATAAATATTACAATGGATTCCGATTGAACTTTTAGATATCAGTTTGTCAATAATATATTTAAAAAACCCTTTGAAAGAAATTGATAAAACAAACTGTGCCATTCACTCTTTTTCAAAGCATTTTTTTTTAAACTTCATTGCCTTCTAATTTTATATTTCGTTAATAATAATAATAATAAACGGATAACTTTTATAGCGCCGTTTTTGTGGGAAAATCACCTCAAGGGCGCTTTACAAATGAATTTATCTAACCTATAATTTATCACATAAGCTTATAACTAATAACTTACAGTTAAGATTTATTACTGATGGCTTACACCTAATAATTTCAACCAGTGACCTACAATAAGGACTTATAGCTTGTAACTAACAGAGAAATAGATGCTAACATTAAAAACATTAATATTTACAGACAATTAAAAATGTCAGTCGAACTAAATTGGCTAACGGTGAAATAGATGCTAACATTAAAAACATTAATATTTACAGATACAATAAAAGTAAAAATAAAACTTATAACCAACTTATTACCAAATTATTTACAACGTGGATATTCATCTTCAAGGCACTTGATGATTAAATGTGACAATTCATATTCTGCAAGAGTTTATAATGTTATGTAAAATATTTGTATTTCTACTTAAATATTTTAAATCAATGAAACAAAGTTATTTATCAATCTATTATTAATTTATTTTTTTTTCTGATAAAATTATCTACAACGTGGATATGTACCAACATAATTCAAGGACATGCAAAGAAATAAGACTACTGAAAAAAGAATACAGCCAATACACATAATAGCACACTTTATAAAGGGATGAAATATTATAATGCGCTGCCGGAAAATATCCAAATTACACCAATTAATACATTTAAAATAGTCTGTAAGAACCATTTAAAAAACACAAGTAAAATCAAGTAGTATTTAAGTTATTATATTATTATTTATTTAAAAATGATATAAATTAAAATTAAACACTTTTCAAACATTATTGTACAAGTAACTAATATAAAATTAAAAAAACCAAAACTATTAATTAAATGAGCTTTTAACTAAATTTTATATCAAGCAAATAAACATTTAAATATTTGTTTGAAAAGAGTAAAAAAGTGAAATGAATTAAACATTTTTAAAAATAGCATACTCATATACAAGGTAATTCTTTTATTAAATAAATGTATTTATTTTACTTTCAGTAGTCAGTACACGGCTGACAAAATACCGCCTCAATTATTAGGTAACAATACAAAAAAATGACAAGTATTCTCCGGAGCAAATGAACCGCCATGAAAAGGCGTTAATTTTTTTGTATGAAAGGACAACACGTTTAAATATTCCTTCATCACGTTTCATTTGGTACACTTCGATTGCCCCCTCGAGCAGTTACCCTTTAGTTCTGTGACCCGGAGTGAAGCCTTTTGTGGGCCTTT
This sequence comes from Drusus annulatus, assembly GCA_022651775.1. Lineage (NCBI taxonomy): Eukaryota > Metazoa > Arthropoda > Insecta > Trichoptera > Limnephilidae > Drusus > Drusus annulatus. The sequence goes on from JAGWCC010000006.1 coordinate 2,164,706, forward strand.
GTGCAGAGCACCCGTCAAAAATGTATATTTATTTCCTTTCCACCGGGTGAAATCTGTCGGAAAATTATGCAGGCCCATCAGCTATAATCGTTTACAATTTAAATTGTGTTACTCGTAAACTGTAACATAGATACACAGGTTAATAGAATATTGTCTGCAATTAGTTTATCGGATATAGAGAATTGTCAACACTTTGCTTTCTTAGTATAATACTTTATCACGAAGTCATGATTGCTTTTTTTTATTTTTATAAAATTATTTTGACAATCCCAGCTATTTTAAGTAATCAAATAATACCATGTCGTCACTGGAAAGACAAAAGGGCTGAAACACCATTTTGGAAATTTTAGATCCAAACACTTAAAAGTTTTATGTTTGTTTTACAATAAAATTTATATTCTTTAGTACCTCGTTGGATTTTGAAAAAAATTACTCAAATAATTCACTGCTCTCACAGAGTTACTTAGAGAAGCGACAAAAAACAAACTAACTAACCAACACGCCGTTTCCCCGCAGGGGTAGGCAGAGAGGACGAACCGCCATACAACTCTGTCTTGGCACACACTCCTTGCTTTATTTACATTCATACATCGTCTTATACATACTCTTCTGTTATTCTGACTTTTTACACGACCCGTTTAAAGTATTTGATTTACTTGACGTGCCATGTCTTCCTTGGGCGCCCTCGACTTCTTCTTCCATTCACTTTCTTCGTTCATTTGCTCTACATGCCCAAACCATTTAAGCGTCCCTTTCTTGATCCATTTCATTACGCTTACATCAGCCTCACATTCTTTCCGAATATCCACATTATCCAGCCTTCTCCCAATCATAAATATATTTTAGATGGCTAAATTGCCACAAAAGTCTTCCGAATCAAACTAGAATAAAATCATTCGATGCAGAAAAAAAATTGATCAAAACTGCATATTTAACCCATTTTTGACCAAAGTGTCGCTTAAGCTTTTTTGCCCTTCCAGCGAAGCTTTATTATATTTTAAATTTAGTCAAGTTTGTAGGAAAATTCCCAATTACATGGTACGCTTGCAAACCAAGTTTTGATCCATTCATAGTATTTAAAAGGGAATATTTAAATGTACACAGGAATATCCTAGTGAGACAGACATGGACTAAACGTTTTGTGTTTTTTTTAAATATTTTAACAAGAATAAATAAATAAATAAAATGTTTTGATATCTAAAATGGCGTGGCAGTCAAAAAAATCAGACCTCAGATCCTTCGAAAATCTTATATTTACAATAATACAATAAAATATACTTAATAAAGGAAACTTTAAGTTTGCCTTAGTAAAAAATATGAACGATGAGCTCTGGTGACATACGATTTACTCATTTTTTTCCATTAAACGTTTTTAAAATCGATTACAGATGCAGGTAGGCAATCATGGCAAAATGAGCGACAGTTTCTGTCAAAGTAATTGCAAACTTAAATAACTCAAACATTGCGCCGCCCTCGTTTAAAAGAGGAAGTATGAAAGTTTGTTCCAATACCGCTCCGATATTTTGAACAGCCGGACGTCGCGAACTGAACTAACGATTTTCAAGGTAAACGGAGCCTTTTTAAGATCATTTAAGACTTCAGTATTATCGTGAGCTATTGAATTCTAATTAGTAGTGATGTAACAGAGCATCCAGTGAAGGAAAAAAATTACGTCACATGCTAAAATTACATCTTAAAAATAATTAATATTTAAGTGCATTCGAATATTTAACGGTAACCACTTTGACGTCTCTAAAGCAGTCGCTTAAGCGCTGACTACGCCACTGCATGCAATCCAAAAGTCTGCTGCATCCATTAGACTCGCTTGATTTTTTCACAGCTTCCAGCGACATTGATGTACATAAAGCTGGGGCTAACTTTTCCGATTCACCCTCCCCCCCCCCACCCTTCGCGCCCGGGTGCCGGGGCTGCCATATAGCATATATTACAGGGAGTGGGATGTGGGGAGAGGGCTATAGGGAGATGGGGTAGGTTTAGGGTGTAGGGTTGCAACACCCGTTCGACTCGCGGTGGTTTTATGCATAATGCATCGCGCAATTTACATTTTAACCCTCCCCTCCACCACTTGTTTGTTTCAACCCTATAGGACGACGGATACCTCTACAGCTGATGATGCCATTCGCATTAGTGGTGTTTTTAAATAATTAATCTCGAATTACAACCCATTTCAAGGGGATTATTTTCGGATTCTATGTGTCAGTTACCATTTATAATTTAATTGGGATTTTTATGAATGTTTGTAATTACGAAATTCACATTGTCCTAATTTATTTAGGTATTATCCTAAAATAGGCTAAGAAGATTTACAAAATAGCATTTAACAAGGCTTCGAAAAGTTCCCTTTACAGATAATAATATAATCTGAACATTCTTTTGGCTCTATTTTGGAGAATTTGAAACATGTTTATTTATCTGTCGTACACAAGAAAAGAATCGTTGAACAATAATAAAAATTTGGAGCAATAATGAAGTAATAATAATGAAATTTTAGATTTAAGTCATTAGTTATAAGTTATACTCAGTAGTTAGTTACTAGCTATAAGTCCTAATTGTAAATCACTAGTTAAAAATATTAGTTGTAGGCCATTAGCAATAAATCTTAACTGTATGTTATTAGTTGTAAGTTCAAGTGATGTTATAGGTTAGATAAATTAATTTAAAAAGTACCCTAGGGGTGTTTTTATTTCACGAAAATGGCACTTTAAAAGTAATCCATTTATTTTTTTAAATAAAAAATAATTTTGTTTTAAGCCACTTTATTTATACACATATAACAATTCGACCGGTTTCGGTTAAACTTAACCTTCATCAGGAACGTATAAGTATAAACTAAGATTAAATATAGACTATAGCTACAAAGCTACAAAGTGTTTGCTTCCTTCGATAATTTAATCCATTTATTATTAATATTGTGTATTTTTTACAGGTGCATAAAAATTATTTAAAAAACCTTTTTTGATGACTTATTTCAAAAGTTCAGCTAGAAATCGTTTTAACAGCTGATTGCCCACAGATAAAACTATCAAATTGAAAATAATTTTAAGCATTTGTTTCCAACAAGCAATAAATTTATTAAAATATCTGAATGTGCCAGTATTCTTGTGAAATGAACTGTCTGTTCCCACGAGGGTTGAAATCTTAGTATTCCGAAAACGAATTTCACGGTACACGCTATTTTCAATCTACTCCGTTTGTATTAATAAAAAAAAAACATACAATGTAAATATTCCTAGGATCGCAAAAAAATATGAAGATAATGAAGGTAATATAAGCACCGATGCTCATACTCTTCATAAAAATTGGCATGGCAACAGATTAAACAATTCAGAAGCACTAGAAATAGAGAAAGCCATTTAAATTAATAGTCATATTCTTAATAATCAGTTTAATTGGTCCAGTAGTCCAATATTAAGTATATTATCCACGAACTCATAAAATTTCCTTTAATCACTCTCTCGGTTGACGTTTTTCCTCTTTTATTTCATATTATCTGTCTATTTTTCTCTGTCCCATTTTTATAATTTAAATGTAAATTTATTGTTTTCTCACTGTTCCTTAATTTTATTTTATATTCTGTTCTCCCTCTGTATATATGTTTAATTTTGTGCCCTGCTGATGCTTAGGCTAAGCGAACCGGTCGGTCATAAAAATTAAAATTAAATCTGTGGTCTTTTACAAAGTTATTATTTCATTTACAAATATGTCAAACCACAAAGTGAGTGCTTTCTACGAAAATACAAAGTAAGTTATACCTTCCAGAAAAACTTTAGTGTCTTTTTGTCTATAATACCTACCCTTCGCCAAAACTAAAACACCCCTAAAAATACTCATCCCAACCAGTTTGTTCACACTCGTACTTTTTTCAAAGAATCCTGTAACCATTATATTGATATTCGTGGGGTAGGTACTGGGTACCCGCTGGCAAGTTGTCGGGTAGGTACCCAGCCGTAGCTACCCTTCATTCGTTTTGCGTGGCGCTATTGAGCTGGCCTATCAGATGCGGTGTTCTGCCGTAGATAAATGCTCCCGAGATGATTTGTTAGCCGCGAACGCGCGCCATAATGACATGTTTTCCAAAATAGAATTTACCGTTTTATCAATACACAATGGGTTGCATCCAAATGGCAGCGAGCCGCCGCGGCGCTGCCCAGTGATGACGTGTATATTTTCAATTTGCGCTTTTGATTGTATGCACCACGCGTGATAGCGTAAATCTCTGAAATTTACGAGCGGACTAAACGAGAGCTCGCCACGTCAAATATGAAGTGCTAACACATTTTCAACTGCAACATTTCACGACTTTAATGCTGCTATAAATATTAAGTTTCTCCTTTTATCATTTAACTCACATAACAAACAGCGGAGCCCACTTTCTTTCGCAAGGATTGAGCTTTCGCTGTTTTGCAGAATTATAATACGTTATGTATTTATTAATAGATATCTACCGAAGCTCTATTGCCAAGAACTCAAAACACTATTTTTATTACATCAAAGAAAATACATCGACCAAAAAGATTATAACACGACGTTTGAAAACGTATTTTTAAAATAAAATAAAGACAAACTTTCCTGGATTATGAATAACCTGACAATATTTGAAAAACTTCTACTACTATCATAATAAGCGGAAGATGTTGTTTGAGCAATGATGGAGGACTAGCAGAAGAATTGAACCCAAGACGCCCAGGTGGGAATCCGACGTATTTGTCCACTCAGCTACTAACCGGTCACTAGATAAACCGGTCATCAAATAAATATTAAATGAGAATTTACTTTAAAGCTTCTGTGCTTATTATTTTTATATTAATTATTGAAATAATATCAACAACCTTTAACGTCAATATGAAACGGTTGCAACCGAAATTCGAATTCGGAATCCCTACTCTATCCGAGGGTTACGCTTCTGCCAATTGAGCCACTGAAACCGAAGAAGCCGACATTCTCAATCGATTACATTCTTAATTTGAAAATTATTGGTATCAATTTTTATTTTTTTCTTTTATATTTCATTTTTTATGTTATTTCAATAATTAATATTAGAAAATTCAAACTTGTGCTAAATTATTTTCAAGATTTTACGAAAACTTTTAGTCAGACAGACGTGGGCAGACACAGACGAGTAGTTCAATAACTCTAAATTGAGTTTTTAGCGCGCGAATCTGATTTTGTTTTAATAACTTATTTCAAGATTATCATGAATCTTGTGTGTCGGTTTTTAAGTTTTCATATAAAAAAAATATGCTGTATCATTTAACACCTCGCACGTTTTCATAAAAGCCAAAAGCTTCCGCACAGTTCAGCGCGGCGAGCTTACTAAATATTGTACAAGAAAATCAATTCTTGCAGTGGTATGCCATTATTCTATCTCGCTTTGATTACTAAATCAAAGCTTTACCAGAGCTACCCAGCGTCCGAGGCTAGACTCTTCTTCCCTATGCAATTAATTGGTCAATTTTACTATCATTTGCTGATGTACATGATTTTTGTATTTTTATGATATGTTTATTTTGGCGCAGTGTCCTCAAACTTAGTTCGACCTGTTACCGAGAGTATTATTAGCTTATTTTACTTTAAAAACCTTAAAATTTGACACTGAAATCGACTGGATTTTTAAATTTAATAATTATTACAATTATATTTGGATAATTAGTATGGCGCCGTTTATTGTGAAAAATCACCTCAAAGGCGCTGTTAAAATTTTAGTTTCTATTATTTTTATTTAAATTATGTACAGAGATAATATTCAGTAATATACTTACCTGGCAGATTATTTCAGATAAAAAATCTTTGTATTTACTTTGACAAAATTACAGTTGATATTTATTTTAATCATTTATATTTTTATTGTTAGATTTTAGGGCGAAGGACCAAAGTTAATAATGGGCTTCTTGTATTTGTAGTATAGTATAGAGATTTGGTTCAAATTTACTTACCAATTATTGGGGATCTGAGCAAAATACTAAAGCAATTAGAAATGTATTTAAAATGAAAAGATTTGTACTTTTTTCAGTGAAATTAATAAAAATAATAACGACATCTTTAAAGGCTGTCTAATAGTTAAATCATGATTTATGACCATTCTCTCCGCAACTAACACCTCTATCAAATCTCCATAATTTAGATAAATCCGGAAAAAATGAAAAGGAAACATAATATATATATACCTTTATAAATATTATGTCAAAATTATTCAAGTGTTAAATCAATATTCCATACTGTATTGGATATCGGTAATGGCGAAGTATTTAAATAACAAGAATGTCAAATCTTCAGTTTCATCCGATACAATTCTTCGAGGGAAACAATAATAAACTAATAGTAACAGATTTTTATAATGCCAGAGCTTCGTCTATAGGGTGTTTATGATACATCAACACCTTACTAGGTCCACTGCCAAACATCTGTTCTCCTGTACTTTCTCAAATATCTTGTTGGGTGGGTCTAAGGTACTTATAGGATAGGATAGTAGGAGAGGGGAGGAGAAGTAGGTTTTATTGATCAGGAAGCTCCCCTAAGCGAGTTATCATGTTGCTTCCGGCCGCTTTCACAATTATTAATTGGCTAATTGATTTATCTGTTGATAGGTAAGTACTGATATTTTAGTTAAAAACCCGCAAGTGACCTATTTATCTAATTAATATTTACGTGGTCATTGAAAACTGATATGGCGAGGATTTTTTTTATTACTTGTGGCAAAGAAAATAATATGTTTAATGATCTTAAAGTTTCGATTCGCGTCAAATGTAGTTTTAAAAGCTAACCACTAACCACAAATCTTCTTAACTGGTGACTTTTGATATAAGCAATATAATAAAATACAACAATATTGAGAAAAAAAAACATGCCAATGAAAAAATGATAAATATTTAAAGAATAACTTTGTATAAGAACACATATTTTATTCTATTTTTTATGATCGACCATTTTCGCTTAGCCTAAGCATCATCAAGGTACAAAATTAAACTAAACAAATACTACAAAGTGTGCGGTTGTATATTCACACAGAGGAAGAACACAATATAAATTAAAACAAGAGAACATTGAGAAAACAAAAGAATAAGATTTAAATTATAACAAACGAACGAATAGATAGAAAAAGATAATATGAATGAAAGGAATTTTTTTATTTCATTAAATATGTCAAAGCACAAATTAATAGCTCTCTAAGAAAATACATTTACAAAAAAAATAGCAAAAAACAATTTTTTTTTTACATGTTTGTCCATTCAAACTAATTAGTTTGTAGAGAGATTATTCTATGTTTTACTTTGTACTTTTAAAGATCTAACATAAAGTAAACACTTTTAAAGTAGAAACCTTATTTATTACTCCGTATGAACTGATATTTCATCAATCTTGTTATTTAAAATATCTGGTTAAGCGACCTAACGTTTATTTAATTAAAAATAATTTAGAAAACTATTTGTTTAAACATAAGGCTTAAGTTATCCAATCATTTATTAGCGCTCGGTTGCTAAGACAAACGAAATTTTGTGTAGTAATAAGAATAATAATGTTTTAAAAACGCAAAATACATTTTTTCTGTAGAATGAAAACATATTAAATAAATTTGAATCTATTATTTCTCAGGGGATGAAATATATCAAGCGATATAATGAGATAAATCACAAAAAATCCTGCGTGAAATAATCCTTTTAAAAATTATTTTTCGATTATAAAAAAAAAAAAACAAATTAAAAGGCGATATTTTCAAAAAACGGCCACAGCCGGACACGAGCCCGAGGCCCCAAATCCCCCGCCGCTGTCCGACGTGCCCACATGCTGCACCGGCTACTAACAAATACATCTCCGTTTTATATAAGGCAATACAATACAATGAAATATCTAATAAAGGACCATCATTTACAGGGGATGAAATCCGATATTAATACAACCTACCCCTCTGTCCGAAACACCCTTCCCTTTTATTGACATCCCTTATATTGGAATCTCTCTTTCTCTTATTTAGGCTCTGACTTTGGTGTCTTATAACTTACAATACAGCCTGCTATAGAAGCTTTCATTTTCACTGTTATTCGAGATTAGCAAAATTAATTTCTCTTAATGTAATATCAGCAAAACGTTTTGCTCGTTTACACATACTTCTTCATTTTATTTTATGTCTATTTTTACAACTCAATTTTCAGAATCAAGTCAAAATAATAATAACAATATTTGGATAATTTGTACACTGCCGTTTTTTTGTGAAAAATCACCTCAAGAGCGCTGTACAAATCTTAATTTCTGGTTGATATTAATTCACACTTTATATAAATATACAGCCATATACTTACCTGACAGGTCACTTCTGGTAGGACACAATCACTTTATCATAATAACTTAAGATTTAGCTGATTTTTACATATACATATATATATTTATATATAATTTTTTTTTAGGGTATGAGAGCAAATTTCATTTGTTTTAAGTCCCCTTTTTTAAGCCAGAGTGACTTAAAGTCACTAGTCATAAGTCTTAGTTGTAAGTTACTTGTTATAGCTAGTAATAATTCTTCGTAAATAGTTGAAGGTTAGATAAATGAACTTGCAAAGCGCCAACAACGTGTTTTTTTTCGAAAACGGTGCAAGAAAAATATCACGATTATAAAACTCCATATTTTACTGTCATCGTAATACTATTCCATTGAGAGAGAGCGTAATCTCCATCGCATTATACTGATGCGTGGATAAAATCATTTAGCATACATTACTCAAATGTTCAAACAATACACTTCCCTTTTGATCTGTTATCCACTCAGAGCAAGACGGAAAGAGTCAGCCCGTCCCTCTCCGAAACGCGCAGCCGCGGATGACAAATGTGTCCAAAGAAAAAATATGGCTGCCTCGACCGGCATGTGCGCCCAAAAAAACTATCTGCTGTTTAAAAAACTGTAATGATATATGGCCCGCCTCCGTCTATTTATATTTCATATTGAACACTCACTTGTGTTTTCTGAGCCAGCTATTGTTTTTGTTTTGTAGGATCTGTAGGAGTGAGAATTATTTTTAATACAACGGGCGTTGTATTGAGATGTTGAGCGAGTCGATTGGAAAAGCTGTAAATTATCCGAAGACACAACCTGTACAAAGAGAATGAAATGTTTTTTAATGCAGTTCAGCTATTGAGTAATTATAAGCTTTAATAATAATAATATTTGGATAATTTGTATAGAGCCGTTTTTGTGAAAAATCACCCCAAGGGCGCCTTATGATAAGATACATTAATTATTTAAATAATACCAATAATTTTCAACGTAAATATGTGCTCGAGTAAAGCTTTGTATACCCTACAAAGATGGCAGCTAAATTGGAAGAAAAATTGAAAACGGTATTTATAATTTTCAAATAAAGAATGAGATCGATTAAAAATGCCAATTTCTTCTTAGGTATCGGTGGCTCAATTGGCAGAAGCGTTACTTTCGAAGTCTCGGTCGCGACCGTTATATTTTCTATTTCATATTTACATTGAAGATTATTGATATTATTTCAATATTTAACAGTGTAAAAATAATAAAGATAAAAGCTTTAGAGTTAATTCTAATTTCATTTTAAGATAAAAGCTTCCAAAAGTGTATTTTTAGAGTAAAATGACTTACTGCTCTTAGATAGTACAAAGCCTTCTTTAAAAATTTACTACTACTAATATTCATAACTATTAAAATTTTTGTGTACGTTGTTACAGAGGTTTTAGACTTAGTAATTAAAACGGTATATTGTATCAATGTTTATTTATTTATTGACGCCTTGAAGGCTTTTACATGTTAATACATTTTAAGTTGTACAAACACGTAAAATAAATTAATAATACTTTACATAATAGAAATACTTTAAAAAAAGTTATTGGGTAATGAGCAATGTTAGTATATATTACAGCTCAGGTTTTGTAATTAGTTATATTATCATAGTAAATTGCACAAAATAGTGTAATACATGTATAATACAAAACATAATAAATTCAACAGAGGTTAGTAGGTAAAATGCAAGTATATAATTGCAGCGTAATGAAGTTACAATAAGGTTTATTATTGTATAATAGAAGATTGCAAAAAAGAGTATAATAATTGACATAATAGCAACAACAACAAAATAAATGCTTGAACAATAGAATAACTATAAAATTACTATAATACATAATAAAGAATTCCCTTTGTGAGATATCAACATGTCTTCTTCGGGCGTCCTCGACTTTTCCTTCCATTCACTTTCGCATCATATATTATATTAATTTATTTATGGTTTTAAAGTTTATTTTGTAGAACTCCATTTTAATTTTTAGGTTTTTTACTTTTATTTAAACAATAATTATTATTATTTTAATTTAAAAAAAAACATTTTTTAGTTAAAAGCTCTGCGATGTAATTATTTTTACGCGTGACAGCTGTTTCGTATATATATTATATTAATAATCAAATAATAAACATTAACCTAACCATTAACTTTTCACGCTTGTATACAAATTAGAATATTTTTTATAATTAAATAATTTAAAATCTGTTTCCTGCCTCCGAAAAATAAATAAATTATATTTTTTATGTTGGTTGGTTTATTTTGAAATATCATGAAAGTGAATAATATTTTTTTATATTTTTACTCTGATATTTTTCACACTTTTAAGGTTGTATCACGTATTTTCACAATTCAATTCTTATTTAATTCATTTCTCATAAAACAGACTGTGTTATCAAGATCAGCGCTGTTCACTTTATTCTTGTGGAATTTCTAACAACAACGTTGACCAAATAATGATGTTCGCACTTTAACATTCTCCTCACGGTCAACGAGCGATGTTCCCTATTATGCCTTTTGCTACCTTCTGCTACCTCCTGTTTGCCTGAGACAAACGGACAATCGGACATTGTTGCAAACACTGATATAAATAAGAGCAGAACTGATACGTTACAATGTAACACACTCGTTGCTTCTATTTATTTATTGAAAAAAATATTTGAATCATTCTTAATCTTTCCTTAACTATGATGTGTAACTACTACACATTGCTTCTTATAACTTTAATATCTCTATAACCATCATAAATACTGGCTTCAGATTTTAGGTATTCCTCCATAATATATTAACGGATTGAATGAAAAAATAGTGTTTATATTAATTAGCACTTATCGGGCACATACGAGATCTTTTCTAAAAATCGAGAATAAATTCGCTTATAAAATCAAACGTCTGCTACTGTGTGACGTAGATATATTCATTCTAAAAATCTGCTATGGGATGTGAAGATACGCGAAGAGTGTGCGAGGATTTAAGACGCCATTCACATCTCACTCTTGCTTGACTTCGCCATATGGGAACCCGAGAAATGGAATCTTAGTTCACAGTTGTGCTTTTTCCTTCTAGATATACAACGACTCCGAGCACGAGCTACTGGCATATCTTGGAGGTGATCCTCTTGCTTGTCTTATAAGCTCCACTTGATGGTTTTTACATGTTTTCAGCTTTTATATTTCAATTATTATCACTGTTTACTTCAAATTTGATTAGTTTAAGCGATTGGCTATGATATTCTTATTTTTCTAATTTAAAATCGCATTTTTTTACCTGTGTAATGATTACACAGCGCCGGAACGCGAAGAATAATTAAGCACAGTAAGGAGAAGGTTAAAAAATGAGTTTTTTAGTAAAAGGCAAACCTAAAGGATACTATTTGATTTATAAATAATTTAATTTAATATTATGCTTTTATTGATAACAGTTTGATAATGGCCTGGAACCCTGAAACAGTCAGTACTAACAGAAAGATTTTTAAAATTATAATATTTCAAGAAATAGAAAAAAATAACTTTGAATAAGACCGCGGACATCATTTTATTTTTTATGACCGACTGGTTTCGCTAAGCATCATCAGGATAGAAATATATATATATTACCATATATTATTTCATAAAAATTTAAATAATGGCTGTGATCTTTTACAATGTTTTTTTTCATTTCATACAAATTAAAATAAAAATATTTTTTATTTTTATTGTGAATCTCGTTCAAAAATAAACCTATTTTATTGTAGCTACCTATCTATCAAGATCGAAACCTTCTATAACAACAAATTAAAACAAATGATAACGATTTAATAAACAAAAAATTGCCACTACCAACAATGGAAAATATATGTTAAAGCTAATTAATTGTTTATATAATAAACATAGTTAAAACAATTTGTTTTTGGTAATGATTGAATATCATAATGGTAAAGCTAGAAGTTTATTTATTTAAATTTGTAATAAGTGAAGGTTAACCAAACAAAATATGAAGGTATATATGTATATACAAATCTGTCAAATTTTAAAAGCTCACAAAGCTTTTAACCACGATTGCTCCAGATTCAAATCTTTCCCCTCAGCATCGTTCCGCCTCTCTGAGAATATTAAGCCATTACACCATCACTCAGTGCACAAAATCGCAACATCTATTCCCATGGGGAATATTTTTAAATAAACGGAATCATAAGAGTTCCTACAGACCAAAATTATTAATTCTTCTCTCAGAGCTTTCGATGCATCACGCTTACACGGCACCCCGCAGAAAGGAAATTTCTCAATATTTGCATGATTCTAAGATAACAATGTATAAAATTACCTCTCTGTAGAGTGTGTTAAAATTGATTGAACATAACGTCGTCGAAAAGGTTGAAAAGAGGCTAAAGCGGCATTTTGGGAAGTTTACACCAGAGCACTTTAAAGTTAAATTCACAAGACTTCGGTACCTAATGTTGTAACTTAATGTTGTAACTGACCTGAAGTGAAAAAAAGAAAAAAAAAAAGTCCCAAACTTGTGTCGCATGAGTTAAACCTTCTCCCAAATAGTAAATATATTTTAGATGGCTGAAGGGCCACAAAAGCCTTCAGAATCAAAAGAGAGTTAGAGCATTCGATGCAGAAAAAAAACTGCATGCGTAACTCGTTTTCGACCAAAGCTTCGCTTTTATTGCTGACACCGCGCATCACGCATTGACAGACATGTGACCGGTATGCGCACAACGCACCACGCACGTTTGAATCGATTTACTCATAAAACAGACGCAGTTCGAATTGATCCGTCATTCATATGGCATTAATATGTACGAATTTTAGTTAGAAATGAACGCGTTAAGCCCTTTTGCCTTTTCAGTGACGATATTTCATTGTAATGCACGATCTTAAGACATTTATTTCAGCTTTCACGCAATAATGCAAAAGGGATAACCATAATTGAACGGTTTCGTATTCCTCGGAGGAATAACTTTTTTTTATTTATTACGTGCCTTATATTGCCGGCATAATTGTGATATTATTGTAAGCGGTGTCCAGGTTGATTATGCAGCTCACGACTTTAGCCGAACGCTGCCGACCTTTGCCGAAGGTGGGTCGGACAGCCAATTTGAGGGAGATAACAATTTCTTCGTGCCGCGCGGTGCGGCACTGCCCTGATGCGCCCGGCCGGGCCTGCCCAGAATCTCATGTCTTCATTATTAGCGTCTTCGAATTATAAGGGTGAGGTCAAACTCTTATTATAAAAAATAAAAATATATTTTATAACGTTAATGAAATAAAACCGTTAATATTTTGACTACTCCCGCTAAGGCAGTCATGCTAGGTCTGCACATAGAAGGATCTTTTTTTATCTTTTTTTTATAGTGAATACCTTACAAAAGTCTCAACAACTCCCAACCGCTTAAAGACAGTGAGACTGGCATCTCCAATTGGGGTATATTGTGAGGCTGAAAGTATGGGGATGGGAACGAGATGGGGAAGAGAAGGGTTGGAAAGTACCTGTATATTCAGATTTGGTAACCAAACACGACTAAAGCCATTTTAAGCAACGTTTCGATTCTGTATGGTGGTCTTACACCAGGACGATACTTAGAGTATCTACCACTCTGAAACGTGCCGCAAATATACCTTTCTTACTATTTTATATGAATTAAATGTGTTATGACACATATTTATCAAATAAAAGTTATTAACGCACACCGGGCTTATGTTATATTAGTATTTTCTTTTTTTGTTTATGTTATGTTGACCTGTATTTATTGAATTTATTCAGGTTAATTCGCGTTTTTTTTTTTAAACAGTTATTTGTGTGATATTTTATTATACTTGTAAAAAAACCTTTCGAGGCCCAGTGTTAATTCAAATGAACATAAAAAATCTCATCTATTAAATATAAAAATAAAAAATATGCTTACAACAACGTATTTAATAATGTTTTGGGGTGTTATCAAGCACGACAAATAATAATGATATTTGGATAATTTGTATAGAGCTGTTTTTTATGAAAAATCACCTCAAGGGCACTGTACAAATGTTTTCTTATCTAGCTAATATTAATTTCTAGTTTATATAAATATACGGCAACATACTTACCTGGCAGGTAACTTCTGTCAGGATACAATCAGTATAGTATAATAACTTAAGATTTTCGCTGATTTATATATATATATTAAAAAAAAAATAGGACATGTGAAATTGAAGCAAATTTAAAAAACAGTATATTAAATTTTCAATACATTTTAGTATCAAATAAATATAGTGTCAATTTTTTAAACAAATACATTTTCACATTTTCAATAGAGTGTGATTTTTTTCTATATATCGAAACAATAATGCGTGTCTCAAAGAGATAAAGAAATATATACTAACTAAGTAATTTAATTATTTTGTGTCACAAGTTGTAATATGTTTTAATCATTTTAATAATATTTCAAACATGCATCAAAGCCTTACAATAAATACATGCCAGGGTAGCATGACTAGGAAAGTTGAGACGGTGCCAGTGGTTGGTTGTTCGCTGCTCGTGTATGCGTTGCGGAGATTTGCTCCCATACCGTCCCATATCAGGTTTGGTTCGCTCACTGCCCGTCCATGTTAAATTATATTCCTTTTGTTGAACAACACCTCGGACGGGCATGCGCACATAGAGATCTTGTCCAAGATGTATTATTATGAACCCATGGTGTAGGTTGTTCTTTGAGGGAAGGTACAGCTTTCGTAACTCCCATTGTTTGAATTTTTTTTTTCAAAATTTGTATGCTTATTTATTTAACAAGATCTCATAAAAACAGTTTTCATCAAATACATTGAGAGATAAATGATATTAAAATATTGTAGATAGATGCATAGTATAAAAAAAGAAATTAAACATTTATGCACATCTCACATATGGACGAAGTATTATATATCCAAAGGAGTCATATAAGTACAAACTGAAGAAGTGTGACGCACTATGTATGATATAAAACTGCAAATAAGTTTGGCAATGAAAAACAAAAAAGACAAGATATAAGCCCAGAAAACCTTAATAAAAGTAATACTTAAAGTACCAATACAAACACCGACTTCAATCATATTCAAAAAATTTCCAGTGCTATACCACACAAAAAATGTTTTCAAAATATACTAACTTTCTTTTAAAAAATATAAATTTGTTTGTCACCTCACAAAATACTCGCAGCACTAGATCAAGACATACACATCAACTACAAATACCTATACATACACATCCTTTGGACAAAAGCATTACAGATACCAGGCTATTAAGCTTTACAATTCTCTTCCTACACAAATCAAAACATCTACACTTGCACAATACAATAAACATGTTTGGAACTGGTTACAATCCTCCTAATTTATAATTATATACAGTAATAATAATAGTGCTACTAAATAATTTTATTTATTTGTATAATTTTTTTGTTTGTTTTAAAGTGGCTTTATTTTGTTTCTATTTTGTTTTTATTATATTTTTTTTTCTTTCTTTTATGTTTTCTTTTCTTTTATATATATCTTCTTTTATATTTTCTTCTATATTTTCTTTTATTTTTAATTTTAATTTCATTTCATTTTCTTTTTATATTTTAAATTGTTTTATCATGTAATTCGAAAAATGTTCTCCACATCACAGGTGAACTCCTAGCGTGGAGGACAATGTACATATAAAATATTGTAAATAAACATGAAGTTAAGCAAAAAAAAAAAAAAGAGAGGTTCATTCTCATACACTTATCATGAGATAATCGTTGAATTGGCAAATGTAAAAAGGTCTATAAAAAACAAAAATAAATATTTAAGATTATGTAGATCGTTATGCACCTAACGGTCAGTCTTGTACGTATATCGAGAGATAAAGACAGAACTCTATATATGTGCATCTAAATATATCTAAGGTAGATGTAGCTTCATTGAATAGTTCCATCGCTTTATATATTGGCTTTATATGTGACTTTTACACAATCATTATCAAATAGTTTGTATAATCATAACACTGTCATGGTATTAACAACTATATAAGTGTTAACCAACTAGTTGTTAGCCGTTAAAAATCACGCGATTCAACTTTACTTGCCAAGAATAAATATAAGTTATTAGTTGCTTAGTTAATCTAAGTTATTAGTTGCTTAGTTAATCTAGGTTATTAGTTGCTTGGTTAATCTAGGTTATTAGTTGCTTAGTTAATCTATGTTATTAGTTGCTTAGTTAATTTAGGTTAATAATAGCTTAGTTAACATAATAGTTGCTCATTTAAACTAGGAATTAATATGTACTATTAGAAAATAAGATCTGTACAGCGCCCTTAAGGTGATTTTTCCCAAGAACTGCGCTGTACAAATCATCCAAATTTTATTATTATTATTAATTCACCCATCCCAAATATAAGAATAACATTTGAATTTAAGGCTCCGTTTTTGTAAAAAATCACCCCAAGAGTGCTCTACGAATCTCAATTCCTAGGCTCCATCGTATTACTGACTATACGAGTATAATTAATCAATGGCATTTTTGCGAAAGCAAAGGGAAAAAAGTCAGGGACGCCTGAGGAAGACATGACACGATCAAGTGAATCAAATAATTTAATCGGGCCATGGGAACAGTCAGAATAACAGAAAAGTATAAAATGAATGCGAATGAAGCAAGGAGAGTGTGCCAAGACAGAGATGCGTGGCTGTTTGTCCCCTCTGCATACTCCTGCGGAGAAACGACGTTAGTTAGTTAGTTAGTTAGTTGGCATTTTAACATGTATTTAAATTATATACGGAGATAATATACAAAATCATTCTTACCTTGTAGATCATTTCAGATAAACATAGTTATTTAACTAACTAACTAACCATCACGCCGTTTCCCCGCACGGGTAGGCAGAGAGGACGGACCGCCATACAACTCTGTCTGTTGTCATTTACATTCATACATCGTCTAATACACACTCTTCTGTTATTCTGATTCTTCACATGACCCGATTCAAGTATTTGATTCACTTGATCGTGCCATGTCTTTCTAGGGCGTCCTCGACTTCTTCTTCCATTCGCTTTCGCATCATTTATTCTTTTCAAGTTATTTAAATAATGGGTATGTACTTTAAAATAGTATTTTTTTATATGTTTATTTTTTTAATATATCCGTCAGTTCCAATTTTGAAAAATTTACCCTTGTACGGAATTATTCACAAAGTAAACTATTTATAGTTAAAAATTACTGATTTCCTAATAATTTTGATATTTCATAAAATTGGCCATACATTTTCCGAAATATAATTATTGTGCATACTCGCGTATTTTTGATTTTTATTCACTTCATTGCCCTTTGTTTTCCTGGGACGTCAACGACTTCTTATTACATTGACTTTGGCGTCATATATCTTCCTAAAACATTAAGCTTTTGTAATGCTAAGACCCTAGCCAGTCTTCGACAAAACATAATAATTTTAAGGTCTTTGAGGTCTCATTCCAATTTTAAATCTCGTGTTCGATATTTGAAGGTGAATGTTATTTGTGTGGATCGATGTTCCAATAATGAACTGATAAAGTTGTTTTAATAAATTGGAGCGGCGGCCATTGTCCGTTGTTAAGCAACTTAGTACCTACATACGTGCATATTGAGATTTTGTAGTTGAGAGAACTCTGGAAAATTAAGAAATTTTCGATCCTAAATATCTCATTATCTATGCTTATGATTGCCAATTATTGACTTAGATAAACCTATGCTAGGCATGGACAAATAATCAAACCTTCACCCGTTTCTCATCAAACCTGGGATACGTTGTTCCTAAAGCTAAAACAATAATCGTTCTGATTTGTCGCAACTAAAATATACAACGCGTTGAAAACCGACACTATGTCAACTAAAACTCTGTCCCATTGTACTACTAGTGTTCAAAGTTGGATATTTAAAATCCATGAACCTTTTTTAAAGATAAAATGTCTTCTTAATACAGATTTCTTTATTATGATCTTTTTTCTGTATCATTTTTTTTCACATGAGTTTATTAATATTTCCTCTTCTTTATATAATACTTTAATTTTTAATTTGTTTTTGAAAAGAGAGAAAAACGTTTCCGGGTCAGAAATAATCATACGATATTTGAAAAACTCCTACTACCATCATTATAAGCGAAAAATACTGCATAATAAATGATGAAGGACTTACCGCTGGCTGAGGAAAAACACAAATGAGCCACTTGAACGCGCACACAGCTTACACCATATATATTTTATGTACTCTAGTAAACAAATAAAAATAATACCAGAGAAAGGTACCAACAAATCACTGCTTGCTATTGAATTTATTCTGCAAAAGCACTGCCTAGACACCAACAAATACTAATGATACAAACGAGTAATTTGAATGCGCGCACAGCTTACAGCGTACATATTTTGTGTAGTGTAAGGACACGGAATAATCTACTCCGACGTTGGCGGCGTTTGGGCATATTTAGTTACTGCTTTTGACACGTTATGGTGGGAGGGTCGGTGGGGCGGTCGCGGCGGTGCGATTAACTGAACTTTATGCTTATTTTTAAAAATGGAAGGTTTATTTTTTGCAATAATTTCAATTTATTTAAACTTTGACATGAAGCACTCACTTTGTGGAAAGACATAATTAAATTTAAAAAAAAAGTAACTTTGTTTTGACTCTACTTTATTGGATACATATATACATAAACGTATTGGAATACATATTTATTCAACCCTGAAGAAGGTTCAGGTAGAGCCGAAACCGGTTGGTTTATGTATATATGTATCCAATAAAGTGGTGTCAAAACAAAGTTGCTTTTATTTAAAATTCAATTTATTTCATTGATATTTTTATTCGCTTACGGCAGGGTAGGCAGTGCTTTTGTGCCTCTACGAAGTGGGTGCCTCTGCTTTTTATTTTATTGTTTATACAGAATACCGCATAAGAGTCCCAACTGCTCCCAACCATCTAGAGCCAGTGAGACTATGCCATCCCTGATTGGGGATGAAGGTCGTTAACTTTACATGTAGAGATGATTTTTCTTCACTAATATTTTTAGAATTAAAGCTCGTAAAGGTATAGAGTAAGATTACATACATATATGGGCACTGAACGGTGGTTGGTGACAAGATCTGAATAGCCAGGTACTTCCTCTTTTCCATCTCCTTCCCTTCCCACTACCTTCAGCTTCATAACACACCCCGTTTGGGGATGCCATAGTCTCACTGACTCTAGACGGCCTCCATGGTCGAGTGGTAAGACGCTCGACCATGGAGGTCAACACATTTTTCGACCATGAGATCAACACATTTAATTCATATAAAAATAATAAAAAAAGTGAAATTGCGGCACGTTCCAGAGTGGTAGATACTCTAAGTATCGCCCTGGTGAAAGACCACAAGAATCGAAATGTTGCTTGAAATGGCTTTAGCCGTCTTTGGTGGCCAGATCTGAATAGTTAGGTACTTCCCAATCTCCTTCCCCTCCTCACTACCTTCAGCCTCACAACACACCCCGTTTGGGGATGCCATAGTCTCACTGGCTCTAGACAGTTGGGAGCAGTTGAAGCCCTTGTGTGGTATTTACTATAAAAAATTAGTCTCCCTAGTGATAAAATGAATACAGTTCTTAAAGTAAGCATTCTCTGTAGTTTTTTAATCGTCGTGCACCTCCAACAACTAAATTTACATGGTTATAACTTGGGAGATTTATTGAATGAGGCCAGAAGGCTCTGTAAATCAATTACTTATTTTAGCAATCTGATGATACATGCAAACCATTATAATAATCAGAAAACACGCCTAAGACAGTGTTTACGACTTAATCCGTTATTTGAGAAAACAGCTCGTAAATTAAATTCATTTACAATCGCTGACTCGAAATCTAGATTCGAAAGAGTTCATTAATGATTTCAAATTTAATGACCTTAGCCTTGGGGAATACGCTGAGGAGATAAAAAAAATTCTAAAGATTTTTCAAACGTTTGTGGAATGAAAATTACATCATAGTTGAAAACAATAGACTTTCAAAGCGTTTATAAAACTTTAAAAACAGTACTCGCCTCATCCGGAACTTTAATTTTTAGGTGCCTTATAAACCTGGTGCTAAAGAAACTTGACACAACAGTCAAGGGTCAGCACCCATAAATACACAGTGGTAGATACTCTAAGTATCGCCCTGGTGAAAGACAACCATTCAGAATTGAAACGTTGCTTAAAATGGTTTTAGCCGTGTTTGGTGACTAGATCTGAATAGCCAGGTGCTTCCAAACCTTCCCCTTCCTCATCTCCTTCGTCTCCCCACTACCTACAGCCTCACAACATACCCCTATTGGGGATACCATAGTCTCACTGGCTCTAGACGGTTGGGAGCAGTTGAGACTCTTGTGCGGTATTCATGTAAAAAAAAAACACGCACACTTTTTGGCTTTCTAGTAAAAACAATACTACAAATGATTCATCGGTCAATTCTATTCGGGTAGTTATAGAAATTTCCAAAATTTCCAGGGAATGCAATTCTCAAAGAGCAATCTTTTAAATTATTCATGAAATGCATACCAAAATTTTAGGTAAGACGCCTTTTAAAGATGCCTTTGCTTGTTTTCAAACTGCACCTTTTACTCACATTTTATTATGTTTTTCACAGAATTAAAACGATTACAATAAATAAAACTATATCACTGGAAACCTCAGACATTCATGAACTGCCCGATAAAAAAAATACCCGAAAATTCACCGATAAATCATATTTAGTGCTGCTTGTATTAGAATGATAGAAAGTAACGTGTAACGTCATTCTTGAGTGCCGACCCTTAATTTTGGTTATTAACTGTTATCAGCCCACATTTAATTCATATAAAATTATATATTGTATATTTTCGGCACTTTCTATAGTGGTAGATACTCCAGCATTGCCCTTGTGAAAGACCACGATTCAGAATCGAAACGCTGCTTAAAATGGCTTTAGCCATGTTTGGTGACCAAATCTGAATAGCCAGGTTCTTCCCAGCCTTTCTCTTCCCCATATCCTTTCCCTCCCTACTACCTTTAGTCTCATAACATACCCCAATTGGAACTTCTATAGTCTCACTGGCTCTAAACGTTTGCGAGCAGTTGTGGCAGTTGTACAGTATTTACGATGTTTTTTAATATTTAAAAATAGTACATAAGAATATACTTAAATAATAATATGTAAAACATTATGTTCTTATATAACCCTTAAAACAATATTGCTTAGCAAGTGACATAAAAATTCCCCCAAGCCTTGGATTAACAAATTATTCCTACAAATCTAAGAAATTAATAATAAAGTTTTTAATGATTTAATAAAACAAATTTGTAACTTTATTCCACTTTTATTATTTTGACTGGACCGGTTTCAGCCTATGACGGCCATCTTCAGACTAGTCTGAAGATGGCCGTCATAGGCCGAAACCGGTCCAGTCAAAATAATAAAAGTGGAATAAAGTTACAAATTTGTTTTATTAAATCATTAAAATGGAATTCCACCACGAATTAACAGTTTCAAAATTAGAAATAATAAAGTTTTTATTTCAGAAGGTATTTAGGAGCAGTGCAATGCAATACATTCCATAATTAATAATAATAAACAAAATAAAGTTGTAATTAATATGTACGCAATAATAAAGAATGAAAAAATATCAATTCAGAGGAAAAAATAATATATATAAAAATTGATAATGAAGGATATTAATAATGATAATATTTGTTTATTTTTTTTAGCGCTGTTTTTGTGAAAAATCAACTTAATCGTTGTGCAAATATGAATTCCTAGGCTTCATCTTTTTACTAAGAACATGTGTAATCTATGGCATATTGATGTTTATTTACATTATGTACAGAGATAATTTACAGACCTAGCAATTAAAAAAAGTCGTAGATCTTTAATTAATAACAGTGGCATGAAGTAGGTATAACATAGATTTGTGAAGATACGACATTATTCTAAAATTAATAAATATGTATATTTGAACCAAAAAGCTTCATGAAGAATTCATTTATTTCAAAGGCTATTTTTAATTATCTTATGTAAATTTAATGCGTATAATATCGAGATTAATAATTCATCACAATGTTTGAATATTAAATTATCCTCATTTCAATAATAAACTCGTATATTTATTGTACACACAAAAAAAACCTTAACATACAGAAAACAGACCATACGCGGAAAATGATTAAATTCCGCCCCTTTATGACTTATTCGGTATATTTCTACAATTTTCTCAAGACTTCATCTTTTGTGAGAAGAAAATTCTCAACATATTTTACTCCGTAAAGAATGCATCAAATTATTCGGGCAAGAAGCAATAAGACCAACACATAAAAAGAGTCGAACGATTTGTTAGAACATAAAAAACATTTGTATGAATGTTTAAAATCTTTCTGCTGAGTGGTAAAAAGTGATATGACTCGCACTTAAAAAGAGATGAAACATTTGTTAGGATATCAAGATCGTAACTTTGAATGTGTTTAATTTTTTTTGGAAGTGCCTCGAATTTGAAGCTCGACGCCTGGAGCTGTTATGTTGTGCATACAGAATTCTGAGGCGTATTTTATATGCAGATGAGTTATGATCAAATGGAAATATCAAGATCTCGCATTATTTTATACTTTTGTAGTGTTTGTTTTGCAGTCTGGCTTGGCAAACGAAGGGTATAAATCTCGCTACGAGTGAGCGGCGTCGTTGCCAAAAATATTCACTTTTTATAATTTGCAGAATTGTATTCGAAACAAGGTCGGGGGATAAAATCCTCGGGTTGTATATATGTGACTCTGTATATAAATGTGTATTTAATTTTGTTTATTGGATTAAAAACATTAGTAAAAAGTTATAATAACTGGTATTATCTTAAGTCATAATAATTTTAATAAAGTATATCATAACTAATGCATTTTTTGTTAAGGCTTGTACTTCAACGGCCAACAGCGAATACATAAGCTTTTTATGTCAATTATTATAGTGATCTTGAAAGTTTAAACTTGCATTGTGATTATGATACATATTTCTTCTTGTAATGTTAATATTAGTTTTACTTATAATATATAAATAGACAATTTTTGGCTTTCTAGTAGAAGCAATACTAAAAATGATTGATCTGTTAATTATATATGGTTAGTTAAAATAATGTCTTAGTCTTCCAGTGAATACAATTATTTAACAGTAATCTTTTTTACCCTTCATAAAAACCATACTAGAATTTTAGGTAAAACATTCAAAAATACCTTTTCTGGATTTAAAACTGCACCTTTAAGTGAGATTTGTAAGTAATTTTTTCATAAGTAAGTTTTTCATAGAATTTAAAGGATTACAGTTGTAAAATGATATTCACTGGAAGACATTTTTCTAACTACGTATAGAAAATTTTCAGATACATCATTTGTAGGATTGGTTGTATTAGAATGTTAGAAAGTAACGTTTAGTGTCATTTTTGAGTGCTGACCCTTAACGAAAATGAAATAATAACTTTGTAAGAGACTATTTTTTATGACCGACCGGTTTCGCTTAGCCTGAGATACATCACGGTACAAAATTGAACTAAACAAAAATTCAAAGTGTGCGGTAATACATATGAAAAATAAGAGAACAGTGAGAAAACAATAGAATAATATTTAAACTAGTGAGTTTACAGGTAATATACCTTATATTGGACTACTGTACAATTCATTTTTTTCAGAAAATCATATCCATAATCAAGATGTAACAAGCCCAATTCAGACTCTCATTCCTTAAATTCATTAGAAGATTATCACCATTATCTGTTCTTCACTACGAAAAATTAAAAATACCTCCGATATACTTTATTTTAAATTTGCCCTCATGCCCTAAAAATGAAAAATAATAATAAAGAAATATAAAAAAAAGAAACAAAATAAAAAATAAACAAAAATTTAAGTTATTATGATATGGTGATTGTGTCCTGCCAGAAGCGACCTGCCAGGTAAGTATGATGTTGTATATTTATATAAACTAAGAATTAATATTAAGTAGAAATTAAGATTTGTACAGCGCCCTTGAGGTGATTTTTCACAAAAACGGCGCTATACAAATTATCCAAATATTATTATTATTAAGTGATTATTAGGAATATGACTATTAATTTCAACGGATTTCTTTATTTCTAGTGCTTCTAAATTATTTAATATGTTGCCATTGCAATCTATATAGAGAATATGAGCACCGATGCTTTTATTGAAGATATGATCTCCATCGGTGATATGATTGGCAATTATTATTACTTACCCATTAAAAAATATAAAGAATTTCAGATAGTCGCTTTTACCTTGATTGCATGTAGTTAGTTGGTTATAATTATGCAAAGGTTGCTGATGTATTTAACTAAACGGAATTTAGATACAAGAGGGCTATAATATCATATTATATTTTTAATTAATATCGATATAATTTGATGAAACTTTTTTTTTTTCCTATTTTACAACTATTCTTTATTTTGTTTGGGCAAATAATTTTCATTCTTTCACTGTTTAATGTAAACCTTTTTATGTAAATGCCCACTCAGGCGAATTAAATAAAATAAATAACTAAAGTGTTAGAAATTATTTTTGCAACTTAAGTCCTTTTTATAAACTTGTTTGAGTGCATGTAACATGCAACATGCGAGAAGTAATTTTATCTGCAAGCAAGTTAAATGTTTAGGTACTGATAACTTACTAACTAACTAACCGTCACGCCGTTTCACCGCAGTGGTAGGCAGAGAGGACGGACCGCCATACAACTCTGTCTTGGCACACACTCCTTGTTTCGTTCACATCCATACATCGTCTAATACATACCCTTCTGTTTTTTTACTCTTCACGTGACCCGATTCAAGTATTTGATTCACTTGATTGTGCCCTGTCTTCTTCGGACATCCCCAACTTCTTCCATTCGCTTTCGCATCATGTATTCTTCTCACACTCTTTTCTTTATTCATTCTCTCCATATGCACAAACCATCTAAGCGTCCCTTTCTTGGTCCTCTTCATTACGCTTACATCACCCTTGCATTTTGTACGTATATCCACAGTTATAACACGGGCACACATAATGGTTTTACCACACATACGTCTCAGGGATCTCATTTCCACAGCATTCAGTCTAATTTTTAAGACAAGTAATTTTATCTGCAAGTTATAAAGTTATCAAATCATTTAGATTATGAATTGCACAACTCATCAACAAAAAGAGGGATATTTAGATGAATTGTTTACGTACATAGTGACTATCTTAATCATGGTATGCTTAGCTATTGAAAGCACATAAAAAATAAATTAAATCATTTCGAATGCAACATTTTGAATGTGTGTTAGGCCCTTTTTTAATATGAATACCGCACAAGAGACTCAACTGCTCCCAACCGTCTAGAGCCAGTGAGACTGTGGCACCCCAAATAGGGTATGTTGTAAGGCTGTAGGTAGTGGGGAGGAGAAGGAAATTGGGAATTGGAAGGTTTGGAAGTACCTGGCTTTTCAGATCTGGTCACCAAACGCGGCTAAAGCCATTTCAAGCAACGTTCGATTCTGAATGGTGGTCTTTCACCAGTCAATATGTATCCACCACTCTGGAACGTGCCGCAAATATACTTTTTATTATGTTTACATAAATTAAAAATGTGTTATTACACAAATTGATTGAATAAAAGTTATTGGCGCACGCCGGGCTTGAACCAGTGGCGACTCGTGACTTTTTAGTGTGCTAGAGTGGTAAGATTGAAAAAAAAGTCGTGGCCGAAATTTTTTTTTTTTTCGAAATATCAACTTTTTGTATGAAGGTTTTTCAGAAATCCGTGCAGTGCACCACCAAAACTGAAAAATCCTGAAAATTTTCGTACAAAAAATAAAATTTTGGAAAAAATAAGAATCATTTTCGGCTACAACAACACTAACAATGTCAAATCTTAGCACTCTAGTACAATAAAAACTCACGAGCCGCCATTGGTTTGAACCCGCGACCTTTGGATTCGTAGTCGAGCGTCTTACCACTCGACC
The DNA here is from genome assembly GCA_022651775.1 of Drusus annulatus. Classification (NCBI taxonomy): domain Eukaryota; kingdom Metazoa; phylum Arthropoda; class Insecta; order Trichoptera; family Limnephilidae; genus Drusus; species Drusus annulatus. Next base: position 2,190,952 of record JAGWCC010000006.1, read on the forward strand.
ATGGAGGCCGTCAAGCCTTCTGTTCTTGGTCGATATTAATGCAATGATGCATGTTGTTTTCAAATTTCTAGGTGCATTTATGTAATATCTTTTTGTCATGAAATATCTCCGTGTAATGCTGGTATTTCATTATTACGCTGGATGGCCCTTTCTCGAATTTTCCACCTCGGTCCGGCGGGTTGCTTTCCAGAATTTTCCATTCCCTCGGAAGACGCGCGAGAGGCGAGAAAATAAAAGAAAGAATGGTAAAAAGCGAGATGGCAGAGCGCGGCCGGAGTGAGCGAGAACGAGAAACGAGATGAGGACTGTGGAGCAAAGATCCGAACCAATATATCACGCGGAATTTATGGGGCTAGATACGACAGGGAAATTGCAAGAATGGTGGCGCAATCTATCTTAGTTGGGCGCAGTGTGTGTCAGGCTTAAAGGAGGGGAGATCGGGGTGGCTCGGGGGGCAGGGGGCGCTGGAGGGGCCCGGAGATACCCGGGCGCTGGGGGAGGCCGGGCGCGCCCGCCCCCGCCGGGAGTGGAGGAAACTTCGAGAGGTTATTAGTCCGAACATCTGTTGTTTTGGGCGATACGCCCACTGTTCTGCACAGCTCAGCGAAACCGCAAAAAATGCTTTATGAAACAAATGATTTATTATCCACGGACGTAATAGCGCTTTATACATACACCGCGAAAGCCTTACCCGTCCTGCATATACACAAATATGAAGAAAAAAAATAAATAATATCTCTTCAGTGTCATTATTCATAATTGAAATAAGAGGGAAAGGTGAAGAGTCCACAGACTCAAAGACTACCCAAAAGAAAATACATAAACACGAACATTTACTTCCAACGCATTTATCATCGCGTTATTATTTGCGGATATGAACTGCTAATGTATTTGTGAATTAGAAACGCTCTAACGTTGGTGATCTCTTTTACCAACAGTATTACAGTCAATAAAATATGATACGCGTGCAACAGATGTATGAACATTTCTAATTAATAATAATAATAATAAAGTTTTATCCTGGAAGGTATGCAGGAGTAGTGCAATGCAATACCTTTCATAATTGATATCAACACATAGTAATAATAATATTAACAAATAAAAATGAACAGAAATTCGTGAGAAAAAAATAAAAAATAAAATAATATAAGTAAGAAGTTTTAATGGAGGATATTAGGCCTCATTTCTGCAAAACGCCATCAAGAGGGAGTCCATCCTGGCAGCGTTAAGATTGATGGGGCCAATAATTTACTCCAATGCGCATCTATGCTTGAATTCGGGATCTGACGGGATTCCATAATGAGGTCATTTCTGGAGTTGTTAATCCTTTCCCCCATTCCTGGTTTTCATGCAGGCTGCAAATCCTGGAACTCGCCCCTTACCGGAAGCACTGCAGTGCCTGGGAAGACTGAACATCATGCGGTAGGCGTTGTTGTACTGGACCCGAAGCCTTTCCATGCTACTCTTCTTAAAATTGTATTAAGCAAAACTGTATTAAACCATTTCAAAAACAACTCATAGCTACAAGTTAGCAATAATGCTGACGTAACTCGAAACCGAAAAATTAAATGCAATGAAATGGACCACAGCATAGTTGAAGCAAATATCTTGAATGAAGCAAAAGCCTAAAATGACAGACCCTGGCACAAAACAGAAGTTTTTGGAAAGATGCCTATTAATACAAAGAAATTAGTGGAATCATACTCAAATGTTAGAAAAAAATACGTATTTAGAATCCTACACGAAAGTGAAGGTTGCCAATTGGCCCATACTTGTAACAAAGAGTACCCCATTTCTTTATCCAATTTCATATCATTAAAAGCGTTATAAATAAACTTTTCACCAATATCAACACTTCAGCCAATTGAAAAAAATAATTAAAAAATAGGTTTCATATTTCGTTGCTGAAATAAAGTGAGAATATTTTTGTATGAAAAGGTATACTTCCTATTAAAAAAAAATACAGCCCACACACATAATCATCAATTCCAGTTTTGGCCGCCCAGCGGTCAACAGAAGCCTGCCAGTTACCTTACTCGAGACGACGAAGAATAGCAGACATTAGTTCCCCCATAACTCCAAATATTTAGAATGAATGAAAAAAAAATTCTACGAATTTTCTACACTACCATTGTCTTTCTCACTTGATTACCTTCTGTACAAATTATGCAATGAGTAGAATCTTTTTCAAATGGAAGAAGTAATGTAAAGATGCCTACCAAATACCTCAGTTACCTTACTCGAGACGACGAAGAATAGCAGACATTAGTTCCCCCATAACTCCAAATATTTAGAATGAATGAAAAAAAAATTCTACGAATTTTCTACACTACCATTGTCTTTCTCACTTGATTACCTTCTGTACAAATTATGCAATGAGTAGAATCTTTTTCAAATGGAAGAAGTAATGTAAAGATGCCTACCAAATACCTCAGTTACCTTACTCGAGACGACGAAGAATAGCAGACATTAGTTCCCCCATAACTCCAAATATTTAGAATGAATGAAAACAAATTTCTACGAATTTTCTACACTACCATTGTCTTTCTCACTTGATTACCTTCTGTACAAATTATGCAATGAGTAGAATCTTTTTCAAATGGAAGAAGTAATGTAAAGATGCCTACCAAATACCTCATTTTTGTTACAAAGACAACTTTTTCCAATTTTTTCTCATCCAATTTCGTATCAACAAAAGCTTTATAATTTTTTTCCCGAAATTCTACAGTGCTGAGCGTACGAATTGGCTGTCTCTTATTCTTAGAAGGAGTACCTTCCAGCACTCCGCAGCTACAGCTACAGTGCGGGCAATTTGTTTCCAAAGTGACACATCGCGCTGAATATTTAAAAGATCGGGTGAATTTATGAACACTCCATGCCTAGATAGGCTACAGCTACAGTCTAGAGTTCATTATTTTATTCCAAGCAGTTTCGCCTCGTTGACTATTAAATAGACTATCTGTATTATTCACACTAATTAAAAACCTTTTTCGAGCTTATACATCGGAGGCATGACTAAATTTCATTACGTAACAGGGGACTTTAACATTACCCTCTGGTCGCAGTGGGTTCAACACGCGTTTTTAGAAGCTCTACAAACGTTCAGAAGGCTTTTTCTAAAATATACGAAAGCGCGTTTGAATTATTCACAAAAATGTGGAGCTTTAAACAAATATCAACTAGATTTAAACTCTTAGCTAATATAATAGCTGAGGGCTCCATCGCCACTTTTCTTTCTGATACTGGCTATTAATAATAAGAATAATAATTATATATTCGTAAAAAGCATTAACTTTGTGGCTTGCCATATTTATAAATAGAACATATGAGGCTTGTAGAAACAAACACGGCAAAGTCCACCGATAATGGAAAATGAGTTAAATATGAGGTTCGAAAGAGTAAAAAAAATGCTTCATGATGCAATGTTGCTTTCTTAACAAACACGGCTCTAAACCATTTATTTTTACGGATTAAAATTGAGTTCCATAACAAACTCGGCAAAGTCCACTTCTTTCCAAATCAAAGACGGCAGTTTTCAAACGGACCAATAGGAGCGTTGTAAATAGCTGTTTTCAAGATGGCGGTTTGTTGTTGTAAAAAATTGTTTTTGTAAAAGTTGAGATATTGACAATTTCGCAAATTACCGAAAATGTCCGCTGACGTGCATGTTGAACTTTTGTTTCTTGTTATTTTTTATGGACATAATTTTTTTAGTTACTAAACAGCATAGTGGTAAAATAAATGAGTTTTTACTTACGATTTAGAGTTTTATTGAATAATATGATTACTTTATTAGTAGTTATTGTAATGTCATTAATATTGTAGAAATCATTGCTGTATGAAAAACAAAAATGAATCAATGATAATTCCAAGCAACATAGAACCCGGAAAAGTTGTTTTGAAATCGTTAAAAGTAAGAGATGTCAACTATCTTTTTTTTTTATTTTTTTTATTTAGCATCTATATAAATGAGAAAATATGCAAATACAAAAATATGACGTATGTGTGAAAATGTTAACAGAGATAGCAGTAAAGATAAATTAGGTACATTAATTGTAACACTCGTTGTTATTATCGTCTTTTTTATTTTTTTTTTTTTTTTTTTTTTTTTTTTTTTTTTTTTTTTTTTTTTCTTGACCAAGCATTTCGGTGATAACTGGAGAAATCTTCCTGCTCTTGAATATTATTCCGCATTCATATCTTATTAAATCTTTAAAACAAATTTATATAAAAAAAATATCAGAATAATAGTTATTATTCTTTTCTAATTTTTTCTTTCGATTTTTTAGTTTTTTTTTTTTTTAATTAATTAGGTCACCATAACTTACAAACTTTTTCAAAATATTTTGTGAGATATTATTGTTTTGTATTTCTATCAAAATAAATAATTTTTTAAATGTAAAACTATTTTGTTACTGACTTTGACTGCAACCTTGTGAAAAAACGTGTCCATTTCAAAACTGGCAAAGTCCAGTTGTGTTGATAACAAAAGCGGCAGTTGTCAAATGTGAATAACAAACACGGCAAAGTCCACTAATAATTTGAATATATTTTTTGTTTCGCACCAGTTAAACTAATGTATCAAGAAGAAAATTAATGTTTTTAGTAGGTACTATTTGTCGAATTTATTTTAGTGACAGTATCACAAGTAATTTTTAAATTAAACGTTTTTTGTTCTTCCTCGAAAACTGTAGTCAATGGACTTAGCCGTGTTTGTTTCTACAGGCCTCATATATACTTTGTTTTTAACCATTATTTTTTAGAACAGTTTTCGTGAAAGAAATATCACCTCAAAGGCGCTTTACAACATAATAAACATAACCTGCAGCTTAATCACTGAGAGTAATAGCTAGTGCCCTATAAATAATAACTAATAAACTATGATTAGTGACTTTAAATTTAGACTTATAACCAAAACTGTATCCTTTAACCTTTATCTAAACCTTTGCACTTCACACCGCCGAAAATTTTGAAATAGAAGCCACCTAGAAAGTATAATTTGTTTATGTATTATTTTTTTCTCTTCTACATTTTAATATAAAGGGATACATTTTACATCATAAATAAATACATTTTAAAATAAACAGATTTAAAAAAAGTTATTTGACATTGTACCTACTTATAACAAACTAATATTATACCATTACCATTGTATATTGTAATATAATGCAAAAAAAAAAAATCAATAAAAAGTACTACAATTCATCAATTGAAAAGAAATCACTCAACAGAAACGTGCGGTAAACATTTGCAATGACTTTATTACGGTTTTTTATCATTTTATGATACGTTGACTCAGAAGAATTAATTGTGTGTAGTGTAACAGAATTTATAAAACCACCATCGCTCATTCTAAATTCATTCGACCTTGGTTTATGTAAAAGGGAAGATCAAATCTAATAACTTTGTAATAGACCACATATCTTATTTTATTTTTTATGACCGACCGGTTTTGCTTAGCTAAAGTATGTGGTTTTATACACATACAGAGAGAGAACACAATATAAAATAAAATAAAATAATAGAACAGTGAGAAAAGAATAGAATAACATTTAAATTATAACAAAGGAACAGAGAATAAGACAGATAATATGAAATGAAAGAGGCAAAAGGTCCACTGAGAAGGTGGTCATAGAATTATGAGTTTTTTTTTGAGTTTACGGTAAATATTCCTAATATTGGACTACTGTACAACTACTGTTAAGGGTCAGCACTCAATAATGACGCTTAACCTTAATAAATAATAATTATAATATTTGGATAATTTGAATAGGGCCGTTTTTGTGAAAAATCACCTCAAGGGCGCTTACCTCCTACTATTATAATACAAGCAACACTACAAATGATTTATCTGCGACTTTTTTATGGGTAGTTAGGAAAATGTCTGAGGTTTCCAGAGAACTCAATTTTTAACTGTGATCCTTAAAATTCTATGAAAAACACACTGTAATTTCAGTACAAGGTGCAGTTTGAAAACCAGAAAGAACATTTTTTAAAGCTTCACCTAAAATTCTAGTATGAATTTCATAAAGAACTAAAAATATTACTGTTAAAGAATTCTATTCACCAGAAACCTTAGACATTTTTCTAACCACCCGTATAAAATTGATAAATAAAGAATTTTTAGTATTGCTTACTTACTAACTTACTAACCGTCAGGCCGTTTCTCCGCAGGGGTAGGCAGAGAGGACCGGCCGCCATATAACTCTGTCTCGGCACACACTCCTTGCTTTATTCACATTCATACACCGTCTCATGCATACTCTTCTGTTGATCTGACTCTTCACATGACCCGATTCAAGTTTTTGATTTACTTGATCATGCCATATCTTTCTCGGGAGGCCTCGACTTCTTCTTTCATTCTCTTTCGCATCATATATTATTTTCCCACTCCTTTCTTCGTTCATTCACTCTACGTGCCCAAACCATATATGCGTCCCTTTCTTGATTCTATTCATTACGCTCACATCAGCCTTGCATTCTTTTCGAATATCCACATTCTTAATACGGCCACACGTGGTTTTACCGCACATTCGTCTCAAGGATCTCATTTCCACAGCATTCAGTCTACTTCCATTATGTATTTTTGTGTGCTGACCCTTATCTGATTATTAAGAATATGACTATTAATTTAATTGTTGTGATCGTTCTGCATTTTATATTGATAAAACAATCCGTAATGTCAATGTTGTACAAAGTTTTTTAATTAATTAATTAAATATATCAAACCACAAAGTGATTACTACTTGTACACCCGATTTAGACTCCTTCCGTACGAGAAGCGTAAGGGTAAGACTTGCGAAACCTTCTGAAAATCACACAGTCGAGTTTAGTAGACTGTGAAATAGTTTGGTTATATAAATATGCTCACATTTTCATTAGGTATGTTGGTATATTACAAAGCGAGGACCCTAAATTTAATCGCATCGCGTCCCCTTCGGCTAAACGGACAGTCAGAAGCCAGAGTGGCCGCAATTATGATAAGCCCCAAATAACAACACAAGATGTCGCTCGAGCCAAAAGTTGGCATTAATTATCTATGCCTTTCCTTATCTATGCTCTCCGGCCCACAAACAAATGCCTGCCAGAGAAATCCCGCCATAACTTAAGCGGGTAGGCACCTACTTCAGGCCATTGACAAATAGCTACAACGTTGTTTTTCCCTTCATTTTTTCTCGTGAAATCATTTTTCGGTTGCATTTTTAAAATGGAATACAAATTGCTCGTATTGGTGCCAATGTGGAATTTCAGTGGAAAAGAGCTTTGACTTAAAAATATATATACATGGCCTGTTCAAAAGAAAAGGTGACTTTTGAATTTTCGCGGGCTGTGTACATTCGATTATCGATTTTTTTAAATTATGTTGGTACACATATGTTTATCATATGTTTACATTATCAGTCATTTTGGATTAGTGGTTTGTTTTTGACAACTGGAAAGGTTAATCACGTTTTTGTGTGTTCTTCGATTTTTTACTTTTGAAAAAATGGATCTAAGAATAAAATCTATGATTGGTTTTTCCACAACTCCAGGACGCTCATCGTCATTAACATCTTCTCGGCCTTCTGTAAAGTGCTTGTACCACTTATAAACACTTTTTTGAGACAAAGTAAACTCGCCAAATGCCACAGTCAACATTTTAAGTGCGTTGGAGGTTCATGGATTTTGTTCTTTGATCCATTTTTTCAAAAGTAAAAAATCGAAGAACACAAAAACGTGCCTAACCTTTCCAGTTGTCAAAAACAAACCACTGATCCAAAATGGCTGATAATGCTAACATATGATAAACATATGTGTACCAACATAACAACAAGAAAAAAATCGATAATCGAATGTACACAGCCCGCGAAAATTCAAAATTCACCTTTTCTTTTGAACAGGCCTCGTACATGTATGTTCATATAGAACCATACACGTTAATTTAAATTATGTAAAAAAACAACTTCGGTTAAGACCACGATATATTTTTTTTTTATGACCGACTGCTTTCGCTTTTGACACGGTCATACATTGTTTTACCGCACATACGTATCAGAATCATTTCTCCGTAGGGGTAGGCAGAGAGGACGGACAGCCATACAACTCTGTCTTGGTACACACTCCTTGCGTCCTTCACAATCATACATCGTCTCATACATACTCTTCTGTTATTCTGACTCTTCACATGGCCCGATTCAAGTATTTGATTCACTTTCGCATCACATATTCTATTCACACTCCTTTCTATGTTCATTCGCTCTATATGCCCAAACTATCGCAGCGTCTCATTCTTGATTCTATTCATTACGCTTACACCAGCCTTGCATTGTTTACGAATATCCACATTTTTAACACGGTCATACATGGTTTTACCGCACATACGTCTCAGGTATCTCATTTCCTCAGCATTCAGTCTACTTTCATCCTTCTTCTGCCAGTTCCATGGCTCACTGTCATAGATCAGGTTTGGTACAATAATAACAAATAATAACAATATTTGGACGATTTGTATGCGCCGTTTTTCTGAAAAATCACCTCAAGGGCGCTGTACAGATCTTATTTTCTATCATGACATATTAATTCCTAGTTTAAATAAGAAAATAAACAGGAGCATACTTACCTGGCAGGTCCCATCAGATATACACAATTATTAACTTAATTTCGATTTTTTTTAAAATTATTATTATTGTTTTTTTTTCCGATTTAGGGCATGGGAGCGAAATTAAAAGAATGGATATTCTGAATTTGTCATATAGTACAGAATTTGGTTAAAATTTGCATATCTAAAGGTGATTCGTCGAGAGACAGATTATGTTGAGATTCTTTTAATGATTTTTTTTTACTCCATTATGGACTGCGATAGAAACTGCAGACCATTCTTTAAGCCATTTCACAAGTTACCTAAACCTTTGGTCAGTAATTTATTTTTTTAACATAACTTTTGTTTATAAATAATAAAAAATACCAACTTACATAAAAATAGGTGGTATTTTCTGTATTTATAGTATTCTCACTTTGTGGCTCATCACGTGGGAAGTCATTGAATTCCCATAATTATTCCGAAACAATTAAAATTCTCCGATTGTTACCAGTTGATTGATGCATTTTTTTTTACTGCGTGAACTTTTAACGAATAAATTAGTTCCTTATAAGGTTTTCCGGCTCACTGCGAATGTATTCCAAGTGAACACAGTCGTATTGCCTAGAATAGAATTCAGAGAAATTAGTTCAAGAAAAGATATATGAAAAGATAATAAAAATTGTTATGGCCTTAAAAGAGTCAAATTATTTATTAACTGTTGATAGAAATGCGCTTTGTGTATCATTAAAGGTGAGAAATGATTTAAAAAATACACCTTTTCTGCATAACAATCTACGTAGGCCATAGACGAATTATTTATTATGTGTGAAGTATGATCGTCTGTTATACATTCCTTTAATACCTTTCAGGAAAAAATGCTTCTTTGTTGCACAATTGTTTTTATAATCATATTTTACTACTTTTCACAACTGTAGAACAATTTATAAATCAAACCATATGTTTTACAAGATTTTTGCATCGTTAAAGTTTCATCCCTTTTTACTAATGGCACTATCACTTAAAGTAACATTAATAGCTTTACAGTTGTTACTGGAAAATTGAAAGATTTTAACAAAATAATACTAGGAATCCATAATATTTATATTTGTATTTTCGTAGAAAGCAATCACTTTATTATTTGATATATTATATTAAATGAAGATTAAATAATAACTTTTTATAGGACCACAGATTTTATTTTTATTTGTATGAACGACCGGTATCGCTTATCCTAAGCAAATAAGAAAAATTCAAGTCTTCAGTACCTGGTTGGATTTTGAATAAAACGCGACAAAAAGCTTTAAAAAGTTCCAAACGTGTGTCCCTTGAGTCAAGCCGTCTCTCAAATGGATAATATATTTTAAATGGTCGAAGCGCCACAAAAGTCTTCAGAATCAAATGAGAATCAGAGCACTCGATGCACAAAAAAATGATCGAAACTGCATATTTAACTGATCCAAGTGACTCGTAAGCTCTTTTGCCTTTTTAGCAACGCTCTTTCTTTCTCTTTTTGTACTCGTATACAAATTAAAACTATCTAAAAATCAAGATCGTTTTCATAAGTCATGAGAAAAAAATATAAAAAGTTAAGAAATGGGTTTAACTTCAGAGAAATAATATACCAGGAGGAATAACTTTGCGAAACAGTGTAGTCAGGATTGTTGATTTTTTCCTGACTCGGGCATGGTTAGAGTTTTCATGGACACACCTTTGTACATCCCTCCATTGCACATGTCGACCCAATGTTTTATTTATTTATATAACCACTTTTTCACAGTATTTTTTTCAACAAAAATATAGAATATAACCTCAAAAACCGTTGAGTTATGTCGCAAAACAAAACGTAGTGGGCGGAGTCACCGGAGACGCGGGAGATGGAAAACATGCTTATTTACTTAAAAGTGTTGCGATGTTATCTGACGACTTGTCTTGTCTTTTTCTCTCTCACGGTTTACGACGTAAAAACCCGGAGAAAGTGATTTAAAATTAATTTGTAAAGATAAATGTATAATGTATATTTAAATTTGTAAGAATATTTAGCTCTCTCTCCATAAAATCAAACTCCAAGGGTTTAACAGTGCCTGTGTAAATTAACAGGTTGAAAACAATTTACTAGAAGCTCAGGGTGTAAAAATCCAGATGAAAAGTATCTATAAATATTGACAAATTCGTTAAACCAAATAACTTACTCATCAGTTTTATTGTTCTCCAAGAAACCAACATTTTAAACACTCATTATAAATGCATCGCGTGCAACTAAACGGCATAAGCACTCACTTTCTAATAATATTACTAACAACGAGCCAGCGAGCGATTTACTTTATTTACATACGAGCTTCTAAAAAATCATACCTATTTCACGTCTATATAATGAAGCTGTTCAGCCCAGTGTAATGGCCCCTCTGTGATCAACTACCAGAATTAAGTGTTCTCTTTACTCGATCTCGTACCATATCATTAAAAACCGGTTTCGCCTCCGACTACCTCTGAATAATTATTGACTCCATTTTGTACAACACATGCCCAAGGTAATTATTATTTTGTTCAACGTCTCGAAGATGAGATATTGAGAAATTATTCCGGGCAAGGCGCGCGTTTGCTTTGCACTACTCAGCTTTTGGATGTCTTCATAATGATATTTAGATGGAGGATCTATTCGCTGTGCCGGGAGATTACGGGTTCGATGTTTATTGTAGCGCGAAATCATATTTCCATTCGATGTGAATAAATTTAAATTTAAATAAGTTACTTGCTGAACAAGATCGAGACACATATTTTGTAGCACAGGAATGAGTAGTATTTTTTTTTTACTTCCTCTCATGCTAACACACACATTTGGAATGAGTTAATCACGTACATCCTTCGTCTTTCATTTAAACATGGCATTAACGAGAGCCGAATGAACAAGTATCTTTCATCAACACCTTCCTCAACCCGCTTCACAACGTCACCCAACTGGATGGCGATGTAGTTATTTTAGTTGTACGAATTACAAATAGAAAAACTCTCACGAAGGCATAGAATCAATTATTAGAAAAGGACTTCTATTAAAAAAAGCTAAGCAAATACTGTTAGAATTGCCCTGGTGAAATATCACCATTAAGAATCGAGGCGTTGCTTGAAATGGCTTTAGCCGAATTTTTGGTGACCAGATTTGAATAGCCAGGTACTTTGCTCAACCTTTTTCTTCCCCGTCACCTTCTCATCCTCACTACGTTCAGTGTCACAACATATCCTGATTGGGGATACCATAGTAATGAAAACACATCTTCACTGGAAAGGTATAAGGACTTACGCGACACTTTGGTCAAAAATGAGTTAGGCAATATGCAGTTTTGATCAGTTATTTTTTTGCATCGAAAGCTCTGACTCTTATTTGATTCCGAAGACTTTTGTGGCTCTTCAGTCATTTAAAATATATTTACCATTTGGGAGAAGGTTTGACTAAAACGACAAAAGTTTGACACTTTTTTTTACAGCTTTTTGTCGACAAAATCCAACCAGGTACTGAAAACTTATGAATTTTACTGTAAAAAAAATTTTCAAAGTGTTCTAGTGTAAACTTCCCAAAATGGAGCTTCAGCCCTTTTTCCTTTCCGGCAACGATATGAGTTTCTAGGTTTATTTTTTATATATTTTTATGTTAGTAATGGATAAGAAAATAAATAAATATTTCTTGAAGAATTGAAAAATAACTTTGTATGGGTCTTATGACCGACTGGTTTCGCTTAGCCTAAGCATCATCAGGGTACAAAATTAAGCCAATCAAAAAATAAAAAGTGTGCGACAAAATATAAAATAAAATAACAGAACAATGAGAAAGCAATAGAATAACATTTAAATTATAACAAAGGAACAGAGATGGATAATATGAATTGAAAAATACCAAACGTCAACTGAGAATGTGATACACTCTGGGAATGATTTCTACGAAAATATAAAAATACAGACTTCTTATAAAGACACTATTTTGAATGCGGCCCGTGACTCCACAAACAAGAAAATTCATTATTAATTATATAACGTGTAATTTACTCTGCAATCGTAAAGTGAACGCGGCATGTGGACAGCCAATTTGTCAACTCAAAGAACCGGACAGAGTGATTATTACAAAAAGGGCAATGTTTGACATTTGAAAGTCAGTCAATGGGTGCATTTAATTTGCAAAGTAATATAAAACCAAACTAATTGAAATCATTCATGCTATAAAATATACTGCTAAATACCCTGCTTTTATTTGAGTTTTATCCTGACATTATGTGGGTAGGTATTATCAAAGAAATCAAAAGCCTGCGAAAAGTGTAAATTTTTATTATTATTCAGTATAAGTTTTTTTTACAATAAGATATAAGATAATTGTTACAATTTTTTGCACAGTGTATTACAAAATAAACACAGAAACTGTTCCACACCATAAAAGAATAAGGTTCTTGTGTTTGGTGAGGGGATTTAGCTCAAATAATAAAATAGTGTTTAGTTTTTAATTTTTTTAATTTTATTTAAACAATAATTATTAATATTTTAATTTTTTAAAACGGTTTGTAGAATAAAAGTTTTTTTTTATTTTATATATTAATATATTTATATATAGTGTTTGGTTTTTACGATACAACACAGAAAAATAGAAATTGTTCAAAGAAACGATTTTATATAAATAATTGTTAGTATCTGATGACAACACGGTAACGGTTTGTAGTGAGGCATGGAACTGGCAGAAAAAGGATAAAACAAGAATGAATTCAATAATAACAATAATAGATTCGACCGGTCGGTATGAGCGGGACAAACGCGTCGGATTCCCACCCGGGCGTCGTGAGTTCAATTCTGCTGGCTAAGCCCTGTGACTGCGTAAAGACATAGGATCAAGAATGATGGTAGTAGATGGTTTTGAATATTGTCAGGTTATTCGTAACGGAATGTTCGTCTTTTTTTTTTTGTTTTAAATAAATTTTAAAAATAAAGGAGTGTTAGAAGTTGTTTGTTGTAATATTACAATTTAAGCCAAAATTCATGAATATTATAAACAGTTTTTAAATTCACAGGGATATTGTAAAAGTAAGTTATTTCTAGATATAGTTATTTTTTTTTATTGTTTGATAATATTTTACAGCTTGAGAGAGAATGTAAGAACTTCAACAATCCTCAAATTCGTTAATGTCATATCGTCGCTGGAGAGGCAAAGGGGTTAAGGACCATTCTGTTTGTTAATTAAGATATATTTCGATCAGTTTATTAATTGCATCGAATGCCCTGACTAGATTAACCGGTCGTAATCTGGTTAGTTAGTTTGTTTGTTAAAATTATAATTCAAATTTACTATCTTATGCGCTGTGACGGACTTAATATTGAATGGACAAATGCGTCAAATTCTAATGATGAGTAGTTCAATTTTGCTGGCTAAGTCCTCCATCATTGCACAAGCAACAAAGGTTTTATGATGGCAGGAGTTAAATATTGTAATAACTCTTACCTGAAGTTTATCATTTTTTTTTTAAATAAAAAACAAAAAATTATTAAAGAGTGTAATAGTTGTTTCACTTACAAAGATAGCCGATCAGTTCTCGGGGGTATATACCTTCTCAAGGGATGACGATTTTGACCACGATAAAACAGTTAAAGGGTGCTTCCTACCCCGTATTGAAATATATTTCACCGATGGACGAATATACTACTAATCAATGTCTCAGCTTTCAAATCAACACAACGTAAAATAAACACATGCAATCGTATTCCTAGCTTAGCTCATCTACTGAAGTATTTCTTATGTTTATTGCTGAACCTTCTTTAAATATTTTGATATTATAGTGAATACCGCACAAGAGTCCTAACTGCTCCTAACCGTCTAGAGCCAGTGAGACTATGGCATCCCCAATCGGGGGATGTTGTGAGTTTGGAAATAGTGGAGAAGGGAATGAGATGGGAAGAGGAAGGTTGGGAAAGTACCTGGCCAATCAGATCTGATCACCAAACACGGCTAAAGCCATTTCAAGCAACGTTTTGATTCAGAATGGTGTTCTTTCACATAAGCGATACTTAGAGTATCTACGACTCTGGAAACCTAAGCTGACTACTTTGTTTTACTGTTATTTTATCATATTCTATTGTCAATGCTACATGTTATCATTGCTTTGTAAATTAACCAGAAGAACCGCTTTATCAATTACTTACCATTTCTTTAAAGTTCATATTATTTGACACTATAATTGCTTCATTGACATTTTTTAACTATCGTGTTTATATTTATGCGCATCTGTTATCTGATACGTGCTTATGTATTATATTATAGCAATACCTAACCTAAATATAACATGTATTTTGCATGATTGGACTAGAATCAATATAATAATAAATTTTAAAAATAACTTTGTATTAGACGAATATTATTTTATTTTTTTATGACCGACCGGTTTCGCTTAGCCTAAGCTTCAACAGGGTACAAAATTAAACAAAATACAAAAAAAGTGTGCGGCTATATATTCATACAGAGGGAGAACGAAATATTAAATAAAATTACAAAACAATGAGAAAATAAGTTATTTTCGTTGAAGAAAATACAGAATTAGTGTCTGCCGTATTGTTATTTGTAATTTTATTTTATCATCTGGCCTGTTCAAAAGAAAAGGTGAATTTTGAATTTTCGCGGGCTGTGTACATTCGATTATCGTTTTTTTAATGTTTTTTTTATTTTTTGATTCATTTTTACTTCTGAAAAAATGGATCAAAGAATATGTATTAAATTTTGCGTTAAAAATGGAACAAAGTGCTCCAACGCACTTAAAATGTTGACTGTGGCATTACGCGAGTCTACTTTGTCTTAAAAAAGTGTTTATAAGCGGTACAAGCGCTTTAAAGAATGCCGAGAAGATGTTAATGACGATGAGCGTCCTGGGGTTGTGGAAAAACAAATCGTGGATTTTATTCTTTGATCCATTTTTTCAAAAAGTAAAAAATCGAAGAACACACAAAAACTTGACTAACCTTTCCAGTTGTCAAAAACAAACCACCAATCCAAAATGGCTGATAATGCTAACATATGATAAACATATGTGTACCAACATAAAAAAAAATCGATAATCGAATGTACGCAGCCCGCGAAAATTCAAAATTCACCTTTTCTTTTGAACAGGCTATGAAGGAACGCTGTGGTAGTAATTTAAAAACATGACCCCGATTGGAATTTATCTCAGTAGAGCACACTTGAGGTTAAATATCACAAAACGGCTACATGGGTAAATTCATTTAAATCTATTATTATAACTTTGAGCAAACTAAACACATAATTTTCTCCAAACAGTAGAGTAAAATTTATTTTCAATCACATACTAATGCATGAGACAACGTGACATAAGGTCAGGACAGTATGGCACGTTTTAACAACCACTATACAGTAAGTTGACCTTGTATGGGAGTAGAATAAATTTGAAATGTACTTTTCTGCAATTGTATGACAAAGTAGAATTCAATAAATACATAAAAGCATTGATCATATACATTGAATAGGTTTTTTTACCTACCTATTTCTAACTTGCTGTCATTGCATCAATCATACCCATCCCTCAATAATCACATTCTCAATAATCGGTTAATTTTTTACAATATTAGGTATATTTCCTGTAAACTCGTATAAAATTCTCATTATTCTTTAATCACCTTTTCAGTTGACGTTTTGCCTCTATCATTTCATATTGCCTGTCTCTTTCTCTCTGTTCCTTTGTTATAATTTTAAATTTTATTCTATTGTTTATTTTTTAAAATTGTATTAAATTGTACCATCGTCGTTGGAAAGGCAAAAGGGCTTAAGCGACATTTTGGTAAAAATATAGTTGAATATGCAGTTTTGATCAGCTTTTGAAAATATATTTACCATTTGGGAGAAAGCTTGACTCAAGCGACACAAGCTTAGGATTTTTTAAAGATTTTCGTCCTTTCAGTGAGAGCATTGAGTTGCCTGAATCAACTTTTTTTTCAAAATCCAACCAAGCACTGAAGACATTAGAATTTTATTGTAAAACAAAAAAAAACTTTCAAGTGCTCTGGTGTAATATTCCCAAAATGGTGCTTCAGACCTTTTGCCTTTCCGATGACGTTATATTATAAATATAAACTTAAATATAAATTTAAATATAAACTTAAATATAAACTTAAATATAAACTTAAATATTAACTTAAATATAAATTTAAATATAAACGTAAATATATATACAAACTTAAATTTAAATATAAACTTAAATTTAAATATAAACTTAAATTTAAATATAAACTTAAATTTAAATATAAACTTAAATTTAAATATAAACTTAAATTTAAATATGAACTTAAATTTAAATTGAAATATTAACTTAAATATAAACTTTTAAATTTGAAAGTAATTATTATTTCTCGTGTTAAGATTTAATGCTTTCATACTAACAAATAAAATACAATAAACATTTTGCTTGACTCGTTAGTAATGCTGAATTTCACTGTCATATTATAATCTAATGGCAGTACTCCAACAGGATACGGAGTACATTTTTACCAGCGAGACAGGAGGCATCAGTGACATAGTTTTAACAACTATCCGCCAAGTAACAAGCCGACGAGTATCGCGATAATCATGTCAACTGGCGCGACTCACTACCTCTGTCTTCTGTCTGAGTGCGGGAGGTCTTTCACTCGAGAGCTCTCAACTTTTGCTGAGTAAAGCCTGTTTTTGACACGTGAACTGATAACAGTGATAAACTTGATAAGACGGAAATAAATTAAGCGCTGCATTTTTACATTTATATTAATTTAACTGTTTGAAAAGTGGCAAAGTTGGACCAAGGAAAATTTTCAATATCTTGCTAACACACATAGCAATCCCGATGAGTTATAAAAACTCACTCTGGGACAATGAAATTAAAGAATTCATGATTTGAATTTATTTGATATAATAAAAAATACTGTATAAAAATGGGGTAGTTAGTATTAATACAAGATACAACTAAATTATAATTAGAAACAAATGGAGAAAAAAAATAATACAAAACAAAAAAATAAATGAGGACGTTTTTACTCTACCGAGAAAAGAGAACTGATTTAGAAATTAGGTATTTTCATTTTTAAATGCATTTAAAAAATATTCTTTCAAAGTACTGAATATAATCTCAAACATATCGTTGCTATAAACATAAAAATAGTTAAATATGCAGTTTTGATCAGTTATTTTTTCTGCATCGAAAGCTCTGACTCTCGTTTGATCCTGAAGACTTTTGTGGACCTTCAGCCAGCTGAAATATATTTCTTTAAATTTGAAAAAAGACTTGACTCAAGCGATACAAGTTTGAGACTTTTTTTAGCTTTTTGACGCTAAGGTAACTCAGTGAGAACATTGAGTTACCTGAGTAAACTTTTTTTTGAAATCCAATCAGTCACTAAAGAGATTTGTGTCATAACACATTCAATTCATATAAAATAATGTAAAGTTTATTTTCGGCACGTTCTAGAGTAGTAGTTACTACAAGTATCACCCTGGTGAAAGACCACCATTCAGAATTGAAACGTTGCTTGGCTTTAGCTGTGTTTGATGACCTGATCAGAACAACCAGCCTTCCTCTTTCCTATCTCCTTCCCTTCCTACTTTCTTCAGCCTCACAACATATGCCGATCGGTGATGCCATAGCTCTAGACAGTTGGGAGCAGTTGGGACTCTTGTGAGGACATTTTACGAAGATTAAATTTTTGGTAATTCGAATTACATGGGTGTGTAATATAGCCTACACCTTCTAAATTCAGTTGTCTTTCCGTTCTCACCGTTGACATCATGTTTCCAGCAAGAAGCTAATGCAGGTATCGCCAGCCTTGTAGAGATACATGCAGTATGCAAATTCCTCATATCGTACCTAATGCTGTCACAGCACCGCTGTATCTGCCCCGCGCAACGCCGGCTCACTCAATGCGAACACAGCAACTACACTTTACCTTAACAGTTTTTGGCGTGCCTGCATTTTCTGAATTTTACGTTCGGCTTAATGTTAACCCATAATTTATCAATTTTCTTTGTAAATAGAACACAAACACTTTGTTTTAACCACTTTTTTATTTAATATTTTGTCTACCGGTTTCGGAAGTACCCTTCCATTATCAGGACAATATTAAATTAATCTGAAATACAAAATACTGAGATAAATATACATATTTAGGAGTTGGAATGAGAAGGAGTAATTGAGGAGATTATGGGAATAACCGAGCGGTTTATTGGAAAAATATTTAGGATAGGACTATAAGATAAATTAATTTGATTGTTTAAAATATTGCATTTATTGTTTAATGATTTTCTAATTTCTAATTTCCTGATGATGGAAGGGTACTTCCGAAACCGGTAGACAAAATATTAAATAAAAAAGTGGTTAAAAACAAAGTGTTTGTGTTCTATTTATAAATATGGCAAGCCACAAAGTTAATGCTTTTTACGAATATACAATTTTCTTTGGTTCGTTGATTGGACAGAGTAGAAACAATATTAAAAATAGTCGTTTAGCAATAGGCGTATTCCCATTTAAATTTGAAAGTCAGGCATATCAGTGTTACCAAATGTCAAACACGTATTCTTACCTAGAACAACAATTTTTAGAACTCTCGTTTTTATAGTGTAAAAAAAAAGTTATTTTCTGAATCCTACACAAAAGCCCCAACTGTGAAGCCAGTGAGGCTATGGCATTTCCGATTGAGGTATGCCGTGAGTCTGAAGGAAGTTGAGAGGGGAATGAGATGGTGTAGATGAAGGTTGGGAGGTAGCTAGCTATTCAGATCTGGTCATCAAACACGGCTAAAGCAATTGTTATTTTACCAGGGCGATACTGAGAGTATCTACCAGACTTTTACTTAACCTTTGACAAAAAATATTTGATTTGTTCATAAAAAAATATTTAAAAACCTCACTAAAAACAAAAATAAAAAAACTTCAAATAGCAGAACTCAATAATAATAATATTGAATTTAATTCAATTGAATTATATAAAAAATCAAAACCTCACGAATAATTCTCTGATAAAACATCACCTTTCAGAAATAAAACGTCGCTTAAAATGTATTTAACTAGGTTAAATGACCAGATCTGTACAGCTAGATACTCTCAACTTTCATATTTCCTGGCAATTTTTATTTTAGCCTTCCACTGTCTCCAGAAGAATGGGGCTCTTATATTAGGGGTATTTAAAAAACAAAAAATAAAGGTTGTGTATTTTATTATAGAAATATCGTCATTGGAAAGGCAAAAGGGCTAGGGCGACACTTTGGTCAAAAATCAGTTATATGTGCAGTTTTAATCAGGCATCGAATACTCTGACTCTCGTTTGATTCTAAAGACTTAGGTAACCCTTCAGCCATCTAAAATATATTTACCATTTGGGAGAAGGCTTGACTCAAGCGACACAAGTTCGAGACGTTTTTTTAGCTTTTGGTCGCTTCAAGTAACTCGGTGAAAGCATTGAATTAACTTTTTGTTTCAAAATCCAAATGGTGTGAACCTCTTGAAATGGTGCTTTTGCCTTACCGATGGCAATACTATGTATGGATTTTTTCTTACTTTTTACACGGGGCCTGCAACAAAACAATTCCACACGGCAATCCATCTTTCACGAACTCGCGAAATGATGTTCGCAAATGCACCCCTGATAAGGTATTCTGAATATGCAACGCTGCCTTCCACATGTAGCCACCATGGACTATTTGTATTGAGTTGCCGTATTCACAGCCATGCACCCCAGTATGTGGAATTCCTAATTCAAGTATATTACGTATTCAACTGTCTTTAGTAGGGAGACAGGTCTTGTCTATGCAATCGCCGTTTCGCGTGTAACGGCAACTATGTGCAATGTGTGTGCGTGCATTTTAATAAATGCACTTTAAATGCACTATTAATTGACCATACCCCCTGTGTTGAGGTGAAAGGCGTTATTCTACATTTTTACGAGAAAATTTATGCCTTATTTTTTTTTTTTTTCGTAGTGAATACCGCTCAGGAGTCCCAACTACTCCCAACCGTCTAGAGACGTCTCTTTCTCATCATTGACGGCCTGCATGGTCGAGTGGTAAGACGCTCGACTACGAATCCAGGGGTCGCGGGTTTGAATCCGGCGTGCGTAAATAAATTTTAACTCAATTAGTATGTATTATAACACATTTCATTGATATAAAATAAAATAAAGTATATTTGCGGCACGTTCCAGAGTGGTAGATACTATTAGTATCGCCCTGGTGAAAGACCACCATTCAGAATTGAAAAGTTGCTTGAAATGGCCTTAGCCGTGTTTGGTGACCAGATCTGAATAGCTAGGTATTTCCTAACCTTCTCCTTCCTCATCTCCTTTTTCTCCCCACTACCTTCAGCCTCACAACATACCCTATTTGGGGATGCCATAGTCGCACTGGCTCTAGACGGTTGGGAGCAGTTGAGACTCTTGTGCGGTATTCACATAAAAAAAGAGTCAGATGGACTATATGGCATCCCCAATCGAGGTATGTTGTGAGGCTGAAGGTAGTGAGAAAAGAACGATATGTAAAAGAAGAAAGTTGGAAAGTACATGACTACTCACATCTGGTCACAAACGGCTAAAGCCATTTCAAGCAACGTTTCGATTCTGAATTGTGGTCTTTCACTATGGAGACGCTTAGAGTATATACCACTCTGGAACGTGCCACAATAAACATTACATTTTTTTATTTGAATACACACAATACGACAGATATTAATTAAATACGTACGCCGGGTTTGAACCCGCGACCTTTGGATTCGTAGTCGAGCGTCTTGCCACTCGATCATGGAGGCCGTCATATGTGATTAGTGATAGCATGACGGTCATGCTGTGATGCTTGTTATCTAATAATAATTTGATCAAATGCTGAAACGGGCTGAGAATCGGCGGTTGACCGGGGTGATTATTTAAAGTGGTAACGGTAAAAAAAAAAATCATGAAGGCTCTAATCGTCGATTTGCGACAGTGTACAATGTGACAATGGTTCAAACCCTAACCTTAACACTAATTTACCATCGCGCCGTTTCCCCGCAGGGGATGGACCGCCATACAGCTATGTCTTGGCACACTTCTTGTTTCATTCACATTTGTACATCGTCTCATACAGACTCTTCTGTTATCTGACTCTTTGCATGGCCCGATGATGGCATGTCTTCCTCGGGCATCCCCGACTTCTTCTTCTGTTCACTTTCGCGTCATATTTTCTTTTCACACTCCTTTTTTCGTTAATTCGTTCCACATGATCAAGCCATCTAAGCGTCTCTTTCTTGATCCTATTCAGTACACTTACATCAGCCTTTCATTCTTTGCGAATATCTACCCAAACACAGTGGATTTAATAATATGGTTTATTAATAAATAAATAAAAAGTATTCACTGTTTTTTTTTTAATTTAACACTTTTTTGCCTACTTGTTTAACCACTATTATATTGACATCTCATTCAACTAAACATTAATTAAATAACTCAAAAATAAAGACATCATTAGGTATTAAATTTTCTGTGGTAGGCAACATTATTAATCTATAAAACTAGTTATTACCAATTAAAACTCACTTGCCAAGAAAAATATTAGTTCCCATTTCAAATATAAAACAATGAGGTCTGCTTTAATTTATTATTGGAAAGGTAGGGATTTAAAAGTACTAGAAATAAAGAGAACCAATAAAATCAATAGTCATGTTCTTAATAATCAGGTAATTTTTTCTAGTTATCCAGTGTAAGGTATATATCCCCTAAACCAGAGGTTCCCAAACTTTTTGATCCAGTAGACCTAGTATTGATTTTTTTTAGCGTTGGGAAAAACTTCAAAGTTTTGTGAACGCTTCAGGAACTGCTAGTTCTTTGAAATGAACCTTTCGCGGTGAACACTTCAATTGTAGTCGAACTCGTCAAAAAATAGTACTAGTCGGCAGAGATCCCAAATCGAAAAGTGCTAGCAAATCAACAAAAATTCCTCTCTGAAAAAAAGCACTAGTCGGTAGAAATTTGAAATCGAAAAGTACTAGCAAATCAACAAAAAATCCTCCTCCAAAAAGTGCCAGCAAATCAACAAAATTTACTAAAAACGGAATCCACTCCCGATATAGACCACTTTGGGAATCACTGCCCTAAACTCATAAAATTTATCATTATTCTTCAATCACCTTCTCAGTCGACGTTTTAGCCCTTTCAATTCATATTATCAGTCGCTTTCTTTTTTTTTCCTTCATTATAATTTAAATTTTATTAAATTATTTTCTCATTGTTGTGTTATTTTATTTTTTATTTCGTTCTCCCTATGAATGTATATATAACCGCACCCTTTGTATTTTTGTTGGTATAATTTTGTACCCTGATGATGCTTATGCTAAGCAAAACCTGTCGGTCATAAAAAGTAAAATAATATCCCTGGTCTTTTGCAAAGTTATTTTTTAATTTCTTCAACAATATTGAGCCACAGAGTGATGACTTTCTACGAAAATATAAAATTTTGAAGTTAATAAAAATAAGGTGATGTTAGAGATATGATTTTGGTGCTAGTTGGTTTTGGGTAAAATATTATGCTAAAGTGGTAATTGTTTTAGTTGAATAAAGTGGTTAGTAGGAAATATTCTAAGAAGTTTTCCAAGCCCACAACATTCCACTCAATTTTATCTTAATTTCTCTATAATCAGCAGGTAAGAAAAAATGCCTTTGGATATTTTCTTTTCAAATATTTACTGGTCCCGTTATCACCCCATTATTTTAATGCATTTGACTATAATTAGATATATTCACATCATTATTCATAATAAGTATAGCAGAGCGGGTAGGTCGAATAATCTGGAACAATCGAGCAGGAGGGGGTGCATAGAAATAAAATAACAACACGCCAAAGGAATAATTTAGCCCTCGGCTCGTTTCTCATAATCTAATTAAACGCACGCACGCGAATCGCGGATATCTGGACTGGAAATATAAAAAAAAACTCTTACAATTATTCGACGCTTTTCAAAAGCTTTTAATCGGCCAGGGGATTCAGGCAGTCCGCACCGATTCGAGTGAACCGGCTGTTATAAGCATGGAGCAAGAATATTTATCGAGAGAGACCTAAATATTTTTACCCAACCTATACAAATCTACAATATATCATTATCTCCGGGTTTCAAGTCGTAAACCGTGAGAGAAAAAGAGACAAGACAAGTTGTCACATAATATCGCACCACTTTTAGGTATGTAAGCGTGTTTTCCGTCTCCGGCGACCCCGCCCACTGCGTTTTGTTATGCGGCATCACTCAACGGTTTTTGAGGTTATATCCTATATTTTCGTTGATAACAGTAATGTGAAAAAGTGGTTTTACAAATAATCTGAACATTATGTCAACATGTGCTATGAATGGATGTATAAAGGCGTGATCATGAAAACCCTAGCCACGCCCGAGTCACGAAAAAATCAACAATCCAGACTACGCTGTTTTGCAAAACTACCCCTCCTGTATAATTTTGGACTGAGGTTATAAATCTGCAGTAAGCGGGTGGGTGGGTTGTAAAAGAATATATTTTGTTTAGTGCACCAGTTGATATTAATAAAAAAACATGTTTAAAATTGTGTTGCATTATGGTATGTATCGAAATTATGGTATTGAAAAGAATGCAAGGCTGATGTAAGCGTAATGAATAGGATCAAGAAATGGACGCTTAGATGGTTTGAGCATGTAAAGCAAATGAACGAGGAAGGAGTGTAAAAAAAATATATGATCTAAAAGCTAATAGAAGAAGATGTCGAGGACGCTTGTGGAAAACAATTTTTGAAAAAGCTTTTTTTAGAATAAGCTTGCTTGTCTAGAGAAACGAAGCTAGCAGTCCACAATAGAGTGTTTATGCCAACCCTGATGTATGGCAATGAGCCACGGAACTAGCAGAGGAAGGAAGAAAATAAACTGAATGCTGTGGAAATGAGATCCTTGAGACGCATGTGCAATAAAACCACCTATGACCGTTTTAATAATGTGGACATTTTAAAATAATACATGGCTGATGTTAGCGCGATGAATAGGATTAGATGGTTTGGGCATGCATAGTGAATGAACAAAGAAAAGAGTGTGAAAATGACGCAAAAGTAGATGGATGAAGAAGTCGGCCGATGAAGACATGGCACGATCAAGTGAATCAAATACTTGAATCCGGCCATGTGAAGAGCCAGAATAATAATAATAATATTTGGACGATTTGTATAGCGCCGTTTTGTGAAAAATCACCTCAAGGGCGCTGTAATAACAGAAAAGCATTCGCGTAACTGTATATAGTTTTGAATTTTTTACTTGAATTTGTGTGCAACATAAACCGGGATAGTTAATAAATTCGAACAGTGACATCAACACGTCTCTCGAAGATTTGTTAATTTAAATGTCGTTCTCTATTGCAGTTTTTTCTTTAAGCAAGAACGGGAAGGTGAAATAAATAAAAAATATGCACAACAAAGAAATAACCTTGGAGAAAAAATGTATGGAGAGAGAGCTAATTATTTTTACCTAACCGATACAAATTGCGATAAATCACTTTTAACAGGTTTTTACGTCGTACACCATGAGAGAGAAAGAGGCAACAAATATAATACTCCACTTCTACGTACTGTCACAATGATCTTGGGCTCCTGGGTCACCGCGGAACTCTGCCCACATTTTTTATTATGCCACTGAACATGACACAACTAAACGGTTTTTTAGGTTAGATGCTATATTTTTGTTGATATGAATACTGTGAAAAAGTGGTTATACGAATAAACAAAAACATTATGTCGATATGTGATATGAATGGATGTATAAATACCCTATCCTTAGTCTTAGCCACGCCCAGGTCCGCCGAGTCAGGTAAAAATCATCAAAAACTGACTACACTGCCTTGGATTGATACCACTCTATATACTCTAAGGAAATAACAAATACTTCGTTACATTTTTTCCTCTTACTTTCTTCAGTTTATTAGAAAAAATAAAACTTTGACCGCATTTCTTTTAGCAGCGAGGATTTCAAAATCTGTATTATTGTTCAAATTATTACTAGGTATATATGTATACGTTTTCGTTACGAGGAACTTATTACTAGTACAATGCTCTCGGTGAAATAAAATGCTTTTCTCTGTAAGTAGGTTATTTCCAATTGATTCACAAAATGGTTTCATAAGAAAAAAGAAATCCTCACGCACCTTATTTTCCACAACATTTTCCATAAATTTCCCAATGTGTTATCGTATTTGGGAAACAAACAATACGAAAACCTTTCATAAGTTTCTTCGATATATTTTTATGTGTTTTGTTTCTGGTCTCAATAAAGTGGATATGAAAACATGCAAATAAAATATTATTTTCTACGGTATGGAATAAATTGGGTTTTAAAACTTACCAAAATATGTTTATTGATTTTTGTACATTTTGTAATTGCATTGATATTTTGTATCAAAGTATTGTGAATTGAAATTATTACGGAATAAAAATGTATTCACTGTCGTTTAAAAATTGGCCCAAATGTGAGAGGAACTCAACTGGCTAACACTAAAACAAATGCTAACATTACATTACATGAAGAACAACTTGTAACTAAAATATTTTTCTTTCAAAATTATTTACAACATGGATATTCACAGACATAATACAAGGACATGCAAATAAATCAGACTACCAAAAAATAACAAAAATAATTCACAAAATAGCTTACTTTATAAAGGGATGAAATGTTTTAATCCGCTGCAGGAAACCATCCAAATTGTGCCAATTAATAAATTTCGAACAATGGCATTCGACCTGGTTGACCAGCACTTCTGGTCTCATGAAGGTGTAAAAAATTGGAACGCTTTAAAAGATGACCAGTTTTTTTGACGCGGGATTCATTGGATGTCTGAAAGATGGGTGAAAATAGTGGCCAGCAAAGGACAATACTTTGAATCATAAATGTATGGCCAGTTTTTTTACAATAAAGCCTCGATTTTCGGAAAAAACGACGGATATAGTATCGTCGGAACAGTTAGGATGTCTCAAACAGGTATTTAGCGAAATGTGCCCTTTTTTAATGGAATTTAAAGTTTTTCAACGTTTGAAATATCTCGATCTTTGGTAACAAAAGCCTCCAAACCGTGAAACCTTTTAAAGTTGAAACTTCCCCTAATTACGTATTTACTTATTTTGGTAGTCATTGCCTTTATATAAAGTAATTGTTTATTTACTTATTTGCTGTAAGTCACCTGAAATAAGGTGTCAATTAAAAGTTACAATTTGTTACAACATGTTGTTATTTATAGGTGCCATTCAATTTTTTTTCGTATAAACGGTGTCATATAAATATAGATTTAATTTTAAGGTAGAAATATTTGTTTTCTCTCCTGAGTTGGGTAGTTTGATTTTTTTGCAAATAAACTTTTGAAACTAGGTTAAAAAACTCTATTTTTAAATTTACTAACTATTTAAATACATGGCCTGTTCAAAAGAAAAGGTGAATTTTGAAGTTTTGCGGGCTGTGTACATTCGATTATCGTTTTTTTTTGTCATGTTGGTACTATATAGACAAAGTAGAGTCGCCGAATGCCACAGTCAACATTTTAAGTGCGTTGGAGCACTTTATTCCATTTTTAACGCAAAATTTAATACATATTCTTTGATCTATTTTTTTCAAAAGCAAAAAATCGAAGAATACACAAAAACGTGACCAACCTTTCCAGTTGTCAAAAACAAACCACTAATCCAAAATAGCTGATAATGCTAACATATGATAAACATATGCGTACCAACATAACAACAAAAAATCGATAATCGAATGTACACAGCCCGCGAAAATTCAAAATTCACCTTTTCTTTTGAATAGGCCTCGTATATAAAATTTAAATGTAATATACAAAAAGACATAAATAAAATACCAAGTTTTAGAGGGAAAATTTAAATACGGACAGATTTGATAGATAATAATAATATTACCTTCTGATTAACCATTATTTTATTACATTTTAAATTACCTGAATTATATTTAAATCATCTACATATATTATACCTGTAAGCCATTTCGAATGTTTTCGTAATTTGTAATTTTTTAAATTAAACTTTTTCTAAAGCCTTCCGCAACATCTCTTCAGATACAGATCGGAGATTATTAAGATAGAACTACAAGCCTCCATTCACGTCAGTGCACAGTAGTTTTTTTTTACTTTCAAGGACATACTTGCCGCGGTTCACTCCCCAAAGAAGAATTTATGATTCACTTTACATTAATTTAACAGCTTATTGTTTGGCAAGTTGATAGGCACTTTTTTTATTCCTCACTTACCTCAATGGTCGTTTGTCACGCCATGTTTGCAATTAATTCATGCCTTTATCGAAGGGAGGTTTTTTACAGATGTCGTTATGTGTCCATATTAAATATCGGACAAGGAAAAATATTGAAATTTACTCATTCTTACAAAAAAATACTGTATAAGTATAACTAAGTTGCAGTGGCGTGAATTGCTCTCTAACATACAATACGGTGCGGTTTCTTACTGTTGTGAAGTAAAATTAATGCATCTCTAATGAGTAACTGTAAGGCTCATCGTATTAATTACGTGTTTTTTTTCGGCTTTTCACAACCAGTGTGGCTCGTGATTTTTCAGTGTATTAGAGTGTTCAGATATTAAAGTTAAAATATAACAATATATATATAAATATTGTTACCCTAAGCATATAGATTAAAAAATACAACGTCATTAAGGTTGTTGTAATTGAAAACCATTTATATATTAGTTAGGACTTATTAGTTTTAGTGGTGCGCTGCACCAGTTTGCTGATAAATCTTCAGACGATTTTTTTGTTTTAATTCTCCTACAACAACACCAATAATATTGTTTTTTCAATCTTAGATCTCTCACACGATAAAAGGTCATAAACTGTTTATATTTATGTAGGTTAGTATGTTGTCTTATGTATATCTATATAAACTAGGAATTAATATTAACTAGATATTAAGATTTGTACAGCGCCTTTGTGGTGATTTTTCACAAAAACAACGCAATACAAATTATCCAGATATTATTATTATTACTAAGCTGAAACTGTTCTCAACAGTTCGGTCTTTATAGACTGCACGGCACTGCTTAGTTCTATTTGCGAGTGTTTGATCTGTAAAGATATTTAGTTTCCATGTTAAATTATGCAGCGCAATAACTTACAATGTTGTTAAAATTGCTTCCTGTGATGTTTCCAGGTGTTTTAAATAGAGTTTTATTTGCTACTCCTTTCACATTCAACGCTTTTTATGACCTTATAATGCTAAGTGTACTGATGATACACGGTTTGATCCAGCGGATACAAATAAGAATTTCAGCTGTGACAAATAAAAATCATAAATAACGAATGATACACAATCACATAATGAGAGTCTTTGACATTCGACAAATATAGGCAAAAAACAATCTTCATTCATATTTAAAAAAACAGACATAAATATTATGAAAAAAGACCACACACTCGATTTAATCAACAAAGATTAATTCAAAAATGCAATTATCTCTACTAGTTTTTGACAGCGGAGTTTTAGGTAGATTGTGACAAGAATCTTCTACATTCTCGCAGAAAATTTAAAGCAAAGTGAAACATTAAAAATTTTTGAAACAAAATATAAAAATTTCGATGAATAGCAATGACAGAGCTTTTACCAGTGGTCTCACCAAAAAACGATGTTATTGATTGAACCAACCACAAAACAAATATTTTATATTCATATGTACTATTCTAACTTAGTATTTATATGTTAATAATAAATTCACATTAACAAGAAACAGTAACCATAGATTAAGTAAAATTAACACAATCTATAAAAATGACTGCCACAGGCTTAAGGAATCACAAACTTGAATAAATACTTAGTTTATATATTAAGTGAATACGCATAACAGTCGAAACATATTTTGTTAATTACTGTGTTTATTATATACATCGTCGTCAACGCAAAAATACCTCGCATGGGTCAAAAACGTAATAGTTCAGGAGCAAATACATAATTGATTTTCGAGAGTTACAGATTGTTTTTTGAGACATCAAAAATACGTTTTGTAGTTTTAGATGCAATAATGTATTTTAAACAATAAAAACATTGAAACTTGAAGTACAAATTGAAACTTTATGCAATGTCATATTTAACTCAATTTTGTAAAGTTGACCACATGGGAGGTATTTTCCCATTGATGACGATATGCTGTTTCCAATGTTTCGATTTATTGCTAAAATACATTGATAATTGTTCCTACGCCTTCATATAACCTTTTATATTTAATATGTTTATCTTTTTATAGTTATGATTGTAAATTATACCTTAATTAAGTTATTATAATTATCTACTCCAAATGCTAACGAATTATTTGTCTTTGTTTCAGGTAGGAACAAAACACACTAATATCAATAAGTTTCAATAATCGTCAATAAGAGCGAATGTTAAAATCACCTCTAATCGTGTGCTTTTTGCACTGCGACTTCAAAAGTTTAAAGAAAATACAAGCACACTCAGGTAAGTCCACACAAATT
The DNA here is from genome assembly GCA_022651775.1 of Drusus annulatus. Classification (NCBI taxonomy): domain Eukaryota; kingdom Metazoa; phylum Arthropoda; class Insecta; order Trichoptera; family Limnephilidae; genus Drusus; species Drusus annulatus. The sequence continues at coordinate 2,221,007 of JAGWCC010000006.1, forward strand.
TAACATAGTGGTTAGATACTTTGCGAACATTTTCGTCAAATGAGCTTAAAGTTCGGAACATGTTGAATTAAAGAATAAAACAACTGTGCTTAACACTTCTGAAATAAGGAACTATGTCACCCAGAAGGGAACTAAATATAGGTTATCTCCCGGCACTGCGAGCTTTCAGTCAAGCTTTTAGGACCCATTGTCGCCCAGAAGGCCTCACTCCAACTTGTCTGTCTGAAAGCTTTGTTTACAACAAAAAAGCTCTTTTAGGAACTTGCGACTGAAAGCCCCTGATGCACTTTTCGTGTTCGCAGAGGCATATTAGGCACAGCTAGTCTAAGTACGTAGCTTCCGCTTCCGGGTGCTTATTTGTAAAGCGAGACAATTTTAAGGAAAATCTCTTTGCTTTACCTTTGTACATTACAAATATGGTCTTGTATGATATTTGAAAACTTCCACAGACGAATAACAAACTCAACAGAATTCTCATCAACTCTTTTAACTCTTAACTTACATAAATCGTGACATAAACTAAAATACCTTTAAGTACGTCAAAGAGTGCTAGAAGTACAAATATATTATTTTCGGGCTTATTATCGTGTTTAATTGAAAATTCTTTCAATTTTATTTATGTTTGAAGTCTGTTGTAAAACCATATTTGACTTTTGCGAGGTTTTAATACATATTTTGGGTTCCTGGAGAATATTATGAATGCTTGTATTAATTAAGGCGCTAAATGCCATAAACTTAAACGGCTTATAGAGTAACAAAATACTGATTTGTCAAATAAAATTATGTAAAGCACACCTTTTAAAAAAATGAGTTTGAAGCAATTTCGACAGTTTCCATTATTTAAAAACACAAATAAATTTCGCATTTCTATAAAATATATTTTTTAAATTAAATTTTAGCTTTGAATTTTTTTTTGCACTTCGCACCTTAATTCACATAAATTTGACACGTGTTTGAAAGGAGGAAGTATTCGAGAATATTTCAAAAATATACGATACCATCAAGTGATTTTTTTTACTTTTTGTTTCATACATAATTTTTTTTACATTACCCACCTCATTAGGTCATGAGAAGCTGTTCTGAAGTAGATGATAGTGATTACAAGTAGAATAATATGCTAGATGATACAACAGATACTGACCGTAAAACTCTCTTGATACCATATAAGATACATTGACAGTAGGTAAAGTTGCATGGCACTAAATCCTATAATTAATGACAGTGGATACGATACAAATATACGTAAATTTTACATCGTAACAATCCTAAATTCATTGAAAGTGAATACATAACCTAAAGAAAAAATGAAAAAAATGCTAATTTTAAAGTAGTACATAATAATAGTGGAGTTAAAAGAATTATTATAGAATTATGACATATCAAATGCTTAAATAGTAGATGGGTAAGTACGAATAATGTATGAATGCGGATGAAGAAAAGGGTGTGGTAAAATAACTACCGGGCAAGAATAGCGCAAACTTAAAATGTTTGAAATAGTAGTTACCTACTTATCAAGTAATTGGTGTCTGGGTATTGTAAATGTCACCCATACCAACAAAAGGTAAGTGCTACATCCGAACTGCATGTGAAACACTGAAACGTGTTATGCAGCTTCAAATGAATTAAATGGATTGTAAACTACAATTTATGGTGGTAATGTTCAATGAAATCGAGTGAAAGTTAATGTTAGAACAAAAACAAGAAAAGGTAGAAAAGGGAAAATGATGTATGAGACAATCACAATGTGATAAGATTTTAAATAATAAATTAACAAAAGAATCCCAGTTCCATTTTTGCTCATCTGTTTGTGTCTAGAGTGACACAAATTAGGACAGACACTGTGTGCACATTTTACGATAGTAATACTTGGTTCATTTATATAGCGCCCTTTTTGTAAGATATATCACCTCAAGGGTGCTTGAGAAGAGAGCGCTACCTCGTCACGATCACAACGAAATAATGAATACGAGTCGAAAAACAATATTTTTCATCACAACAAAAATACTAACCAACATTCAAAGGCGTTGTTCTTTTCCCCTAGTTCAATTATTACTTTCTTCAAAAATACTCACAACACAGCATTCCTAAAGCTGACATCATGTTGTGAGGAGTTAATGAAAAAAAAAAAAAAATTATTCGTACATGCAAAAACAAGTAAGCTTGAACGATTTAATAACATTTTTTTTAAAACCTTATTCCACTATTTTTTTTATTGAGACCGGACCGGTTTCACTTTTTTTCTTCTCTTTTTTAAAAAAAGAAAGACAAAAATTCCCGGGTTACGAATAACCTGACAATTTTTGAAAAACTCCTACCGCCATCATGATAAGCGGAAGATGTTGCTTGTGCAATGATGGAGGACTTAGCTAGCAGAGGAATTGAACCCACGACGCCCAGGTGGGAATCCGACGCGTTTTTCTACTCAGCTTCTTTATAACGGTCATCTTCAGTTAATTCGAAGAGAATCTATGGAATATTTACTATCTGTCTGGAATGGACGCTTATTGGCTCTTTATAATATTGAACATTTGTTACTTAGTATTTATTTTTATTGCTAACAAGAGCGTTTTTACAATTACATTCAAATATGGTATACCTCATTTTTACATTAAAAAACCCACAGGTACATTCAACTCACCACCATGTAACCTTACTTTCAAAAGGTAATAAAACCACCCAAAGGTATATTTCAATAAAGCAATTCTAATAAACTTGAATATAAGTAGTTTTTGTCTTCTTCTTCTATTCTAAATGAAGTTACGGTTAGGAATGTGAGTACTTTAAATAAACGACATGATCGTAGAAACCCAATAAAAAAAAAAACAAAATCCAACAGCCAGGATGGTAAAAGAGGCTTTGGCAGTCTTCATCCGGCTTTGGCTAGGGAAAGCCTGACATTCAATTGAATTAATCCACGCATCGATACCTGATATTGAATCTTCAATACGAGTATATAGGCAGGTTGTTCGACTCGACGGAATAATACGATTCCTTCTCTCATTTATACAGGTAGCCAGAGGCGTGCACTCCATAAAGGCACATATGCACTGCCTACCCTGCTGTACTTACATAAAAAAACGTAATTAATATTGAATTAAACAATATGAAATTCTTACAAAAAATTAATCTATACTTTCAAAAATACGCGCGAAGTTCAGCTAATCGTCCCGCCGCGAGCGCCCTATTGACTGTTACACTATGATGTGCCAAAAGCAGTAACTACATATCATCAAACGCCGGAAACGTCAAAGTAGATGTCACATGGGCACGCGGCCCATTGCGGAATTAAGACAGAAATCGGAAGTTGTTACATAAAAAAACTGGACATTCTCGTAACGTAATTGTATGTAATATTCAAGAGGTACAAACAGAGGCGTGCACTTCCTAAAAGCACAAAAGCACTGCCTACTCTAAAGTATTAAATTGGAAATTATTGCAAAAGTTAAAATCTACACTTTTAAAAAATATGCGCGAAGCTAATCGAAGTTCAGTTTAAGACCCGCCACGCCGCGAGCGCCCCACTGACCGTCCTACTATAACGTGTCAAAAGCAGTTACTATATATGCCCAAATGCCGCAAACGTCAGAGTAGATTGTTCTATATTCACTACACTACACAAAATATGTATGCTGTGAGCTGTGCTTGTGTTCAAGTGACTCGTTTGTCTTGGTATTTTTGTTAGTGTCTAGGCAGTGCTTTTACAGAACAAATGCAAGAACAATCAGTGGCACCTGTTGGTACCTATCTTTAATTTTCAATCAATCCGCTGTTTTTCTTTTTGCTTACCCTAATCAAAACCTCTGTGCCCGCCACCGGGTCCAAGATACGTACTAAAATAGAGTCAGTCGACCAGTTAATTGAAGCTACTTGGCTCAAATAATTAAATACATGACATACTCCTCGGTTGGCGTTCTAAGCGTTTACGTGGTTTGACGTACGAAGCAAGGAAGCGAGAGGCCATGGCCTAAAGGTTCGGAAGAAAGGGCGATGTTAGTCTGACCAAAGACGGTAAGCGGGACTGATGCATGGTGACAGGGGGTGGTTTATCATATGATTTGTTGGTACCTGTCTCTAGTATTAATCACTTTGCTGTTTTTCTCATTACTAAAGAATATATGATGCGAAAGTGAATGTTAGAGGTGAAATCATGTATGACCGTGTTAAAAGTGTGGATACCCGGAAAGAATGCAAGACACGTATTGAATAGGATCAAGAAAAGGACGCTTGGATGGTTTGGGCATGTAGAGCGAATGAACGAAAAAAGGAGTGTGAAAAGAATATATGATGCGAAAGTGAATGGAAGAAGAAGTCGAGGACGCCCGAGAAAGACACAGCACGATCAGGTAAATCAAATAATTTAATCGGGTCATGTGAAGAGTCAGAATAACAGAAGAGTATGGATGAGACGATGTATGAATGTAAATGAAGCAAGGAGTGTGTGCCAAGACAGAATAAATCATAATTATAATTTTAAGTTAATAAGTGTGTCCATCTGATGGGACCTGCCAGTTTAGTATGTTCCTGTATATTTTCTTATTTAAACTAGGAATTAATATGTAATAATAGAAAATAAGATCTGTACAGCGCCCTTGAGATGATTTTTCACAAAAACGGCGCTATCCAAATCATCGAAATATTATATGGCGGTCTGTCCTCTCTGCCTACCCCTGCGGAGAAACGGCGTGACGGTTAGTTAGTTAGTTAGTTACCTTGACCAAAAACTCTTTACACGCCACTGCAGGTGGTTATGCCCAACTTACAGATTCTAGATACACATATTTAGAGTTATAGGGCTCCAGCCTCCCGACAAAGGTATCTCTGCCGTGCACAGAGACGCTGCGCTTTTAATTGAAGCAAAATGTTCACTTAACGTCTTCATCAATAATGTATAATTTATATATTCGATAGTGCGAAATTACCGCGGCGGATCGCCGCACAAGTTTCTCCGTCGTGTTCCGCGCCGCCCGCGAGCAGATTGCGAGGCGAAACTTAAGCGCTGGTCCGAACGAAATGACTTAATCTGGAAGGTATGGTACACGCTAAGGCTACATTTCATGGAGAAATAATATCCAACACTTAAATTGTTAGGCGCTTAGCTTTACCCAATAGACGTTTAAATTTAAATGCTGATTGCGTAGTTTTGTTTCAAACTGGCACACTGAAAAATACTTTCAAGACGCTTTTCAGGAAAGTATTTTTTTTTGATTTTATAGATTCTTTTGTAATCCTCTGCTAACTAGCTGGGACCTATTCAAAACCCCTCATAATTTCTATCTAACTAGTAGTGCGGCTCATTAGGCCTTATTACTATCACCATCTGATGGTTGTATTTAATTGACTGAATTTAAGTTTACATTTTAATTTTTTATATAATTCAACTGAATTAAATTTAGAATTATTATTATTGAGTTCTGCTATTTAAAGTTTTTTATTTTTTGTTTTTAGTGACAGCTGTTTCGGCGTTTAAGGCCATTGTCAAACTGTACAGCGCCAATGTTACAGTTTGAAAAATATTAAATTTAATTCAATTGAATTATATAAAAAATTTAAATGGAGTTCTGCAAATTGAACACCAAAACTATAAATAAGTTTACATTAGTGATTTCTTAGGGAAAATGTCTTAACTGGATAAAAAACCCTAAGCAAGGAAAACGAAAAAAAAAAGTAGCGAATTTCTGAACTTTTAACTATTTTTTACGTTTTTACCTGACTTCAGTTAGGTATTTTATGTTCTCGGCTGGTCGGCCTCGGCTGCTTCCTCTACATCGTTCTGATCATTTTTGTGGAAGGTCATTTTTAGTTGTTTCGGCATACGATATTCGCTTTACATAATGATTTTGACTTTTGACGCTGTACTATCCGTTGATGGTGTCGTATGGTACTTTATTAATAATTGAAAACTGTAGAAAAAAAAATAACATCAGATTTTATTTTTGAATAGTTGTATTTTTATTTATTCATGTTAAAATATATTTAAAAAAAACATGGGTTTGGTCCATTGGCATATAATACAAGACACGTCATATTCGTACAAATCTTACGAAAAATGTAGCAGCACTAGTAACGTCTTGTATTCCGTTTCACCCGCTTATGAAAAGGATAGCCATTCAAAGAATATGTGTGTGCGGAAGAGATAGTTATGTGAAGCGTGTTTCGAAGGTATGTCTCGTTGACTCGGTTTAATGCGACCAGGCGCGAGGTGATATTTTACAAGAATTGCACTATATATTTTATTCAAGTATTATGATCTAAAAATATATATTTTAATGAATATAATACAGTGCCGCTACGTACGCATGAGTAGGTACACACCGATAACATTAAATGTGTGTATTCAATTGACGGATTCCGTAGTCGAGTGGTAAGACGCTCGACTAAGAATCCAGAGGTCGCAGGCTCAAACCCGAAGTGCGCAAATAAATTTTGTTTTTGATTAGTATATGTCGTGACACATTAAATTCATATAAAATAATATATGCTATCTGTGGCACGTTCCAGAGTCGGTTCCAGAGTAGAGAGAGGAAAAATATAGATGAGAGGAAGGTTGGGAAGTACCTGGCTATTCAGATCTGGTCACCAAACACGGCTTAAGCCATTTCAAGCAACGTTTCGATTCTGAATGGTGGTCTTTCACCAGGGCGATACTTAGAGTATCTACCACTCTGGAACGTGCCGCAAATATACTTTTTATTATTTTTATATGAATTAAATGTGTTATGACACATATTAATTAAATAAAAGTTATTGGCGCACGCCGGGTTTGAACCCGCGACCTTTTGATTCGTAGTCGAGCGTCTTACCACTCGACCATGGAGGCCGTCATACATCTTTGTACATTTTTGTTCCGGAGGGAGTTTATTCCAAATCTTCGGTTCCGAAACTCCAAAAGCGCGATCTCCAAACTGTTTGCAAAAATGTTTGCAAGAAACGATAAAGGCATCGATGAATTCAGTACAATTCACATTCTTTTTTATCGTTTTTAATTATTATTGAACCATAAAAAAATTACTCTTGTGCGGTATTCACTATTAAAACAAAGTGCAAGTAAAATCGATGCATTTATCTACCAACTCAGCGAGGTAGAGCCGCTGCAAGTCATTTAATAATAATTGCATCAGTCGTTTAACAAGTTTTTGAACATGATCCCTTCCAAGTCAGCGAATCATAATTGGTCCAACATTCAACCTACCCCTGGTAATGCATGCTAGTATCTGCGGCCGCAAACTATTATTGCTGTATCACTCGTTATGAAAATCACGACTCGACTGCAATAAATTGCGAATGACATGTTTCCAGCTGCATACGCGACGTCATAACCAGCCTCGGGCCACGGCGGGCGAGGAACGCTTTTTTATTATTTAGAGAGAGGGGGAGAGCTTCCAAAAATGTGAAAATATATTAAATTTTATTTGGTTAGTCAGATTCTCTATACGCGCATAGTAAAACTGTTTGTTTCTGTAAGCTACGTGGTATGCTTATAGAATTCTAGGCATTGTTTCGTTTACAGAATTTCTACGAAAAATTTTCCAATTCCGTGAATTTAAAAATCTTTAAAATATGACAACCATTCCGAAAGGGGGGTGACGTAGTTACTCCATTTGATCTTGCTTACTAAAGCGTTAAGTAACTCAAATAATATATTAAAGCAATATAGGTATTATATTTTTAATAAAAATAAAATAATAATAACTTTGTACAGGACAACAGATTTAATTGTAATTTTTGTAACCGACCGGTTTCGCTTAGTCTACGTATCATCGGGGTACAAAATTAAACTTAACAAAACATACACAGTATGCGGTTACATATACATACAGAGAGAGAACACAATATAAAATATATTTCTTAATTTATTTTTTTATCCAAATAAGACCTTTTCCCTAGGAACTTACTAATATAAATATAGTTTGAATTAAGTTCATTCGTCAACACTAGAATAACATTTAATTTATAACAAAGGAAAGAGACAGCTAATTTGAATTGAAATAGACAAAACGTCAATATACTGATCACCATCTGATGGTTGTATTTAATTGACCGAATTTAAGTTTACATTGGTGAGTTCTTAGGAAAAAGGTCTTAACTGGATAAAAAACCCTAAGCAAGGAAAAAATAAGTCTTTAAAATGAAACGAGCAGAAAATGCAAAAAAAAACTGATCAAAACTGCATATTTATCAAATTTTTGACCAAAGTGTCGCTTAAGCCATTTTGCTTTTCCAACGATGATGTGATGTTTTCTCCACAGAATTAACTAATAAATGGAACTTAATAAATCTAAAAAAATCATCAATTTATCAACTTGTTTATCTGTACCTCTGATTTTTGTACAACACTCTCTTTCGCGCTTTCAAGATCCAATTAATAAAGCTTCGCACTATCGCGAGTGATCTGTATACGTCGTTGATGCCTTGTTTCCAAAATACTGCTAAATGCAAATTGTATTTATCATCATTACATCATCCCGTGTCCATTATCATCCTTAACAGATATCTCTGGAGTGATCAGCATACCTTCCCTATCTTGACGTTTGTCATCAAAGCGCTGCGTTACGTGTTACTTTTCTCTGATCGCGCGGCATGGGGATAATCCATTGGTCCAGCCAAGGATGCTGCAATAATTAGCGTAATCTTATGTAGGCATCGAAGCTTTGGTCCAAAGTGTGTTAGGCCAGTTACAAGATAAAGTGGCACTTTGCAGCCGCGAGCTGACGTGCGCAAATCGGGGTGAATAGAAAACTAAATTTAATTATTTTCCTACAAATTGAAAACAGAACAAATTGTTCGTAAATTAATTTAACAGCATAGCTGAAAGCTTTAAAAGAAACCAACATTTGAACATATTTCCGAAAATCAACAACAAGTTTTTCCTTTAGGTATATTATTATTTGTGCCTATTTAATATCTGGATATCGGGGAAGAATGCAAGGCTGTTGTAAGCGTTACGAATAGGATTGATAAAGGGACGCTTAGATGGTTCCGGCATGTAGAGCGGATGAACGAAGAAAGGAGTGTGAAAAAAATATATGACACGAAAGTGAAATGAGCAAGAAGTCGAAAACGCCCGAGGAAGACATGGCACTATCAAATTGATCAATTACTTGAGTCGGGCCATGTCAAGATTCAGAGTAACAGAATAGTACGTATGAGATGATGTAAAAATGTGAATTAAGCAAGGATTGTGTGCCAGGATAGAGTTGTATGGCAGTATTTCCTCTCTGCCTACCCTTGCGTATGCATATTGCGTGACCATAAGTTAGTTAATTAGTTATAATAAACAATTAATACCTGCTTACGCCTGAAATTGCATGGAATCAAATTTATTAATATTATTTCAAGTTTTAAAATCATAAGAATTTTCTGAATTAACCTTCTATCCTCGAGTTGTGCGGCAGACTATCCTCTCTCCTTACCCCTGCAAGTAATGGCGTGATGGTTAATTAGTTAGTTAGTAGACATTATTCGTTTTCAGGCGTTTTTTTTTAATTTCCACAACCAAAATAAAGATTCAAATAATGTAAAATTATATTCTTACTCAAAGAAGAAGAAAAGTTCAGCTTCGTGTCTAACGCTTTTTTTGAGGGAAACCTAAAAACATTATACTACGAATGTATATGAATTATGTTAAACGTTTCGGTTTTGACTACATCTTAAGGCTAACTAATCTAGGAATAGTGTGAATTAAGTATAATATAGATAGAACTGGTGATATTTTTTATTGAACTCGAACATAATAAGTTTTGTAATATTCATTGAGTCATTTAGTTCAAGTATACCCCAAGCCAATAAATTTAAGAAATTCGAAAAAAAATTACAGATTTGTGTCTGAAAATCTGCTTCCTCCAGAAGAAAAAAAGGTGTAATATAATATTTAGGTTGGTACATGCCTTACTCTAAAAAGCATTGCTTATATTTAATTACGATATTAAACTAACTACCTAACTAACCATCACGCCGTTTCCCCGCAGGGGTAGAGACAGAGGACGGACCGCCATATAACTCTGTCTTGGCACACACTCCTTGCTTCATTTACATTCATACATCGTCTCATACATACTCTTCTGTTATTTTGACTCTTCACATGACCCAATTCAAGTATTTGATTTACTTGATCGTGCCATGTCTTTCTCGGGCGTCCTCGACTTCTTCTTCCATTCACTTTCGCATCATATATTCTTTTCACACTCCTTTCTTCGTTCATTCGCTCTACATGCCCAAACCATCTAAGCGTCTCTTTCTTGATCCTATTCATTACGCTCACATCAGCCTTGCATTCTTTCCGGATATCCACATTTTTAATACGATCATACATGGTTTTACCGCACATACGTATGAAAGATCTCATTTCCACAGCATTCAGTCTACTTTCATCCTTCCTCTGCCAGTTCCATGACTTACTGCCATACATCAGGGTTGGTATAAGTACTCCATTGTGGACTGCTAGCTTCGCTTCTTTGGACAAATTCTTATTTGCGCCAACAGCGTTCAGTCTTCCATTAATGGAGTTTCCTGCATTCACCGATATTAATATAAGAAATAAAATGTTATTATTGCTTCATTGTAATTCTGATTTACCCTCTGATCCAGAGGTAAAAGCAAGATAATATTAGTTAGTTATTTTCTTCAATGATGAGGCTAGCTGCTCTATTTTTATCCTACTTTGAATGTACGTATTACTCTCTAACCACGATAATAATAATAATATTTGGACGATTTGTATAGCGCCGTTTTTGTGAAAAATCACCTCAAGGGCGCTGTACAGATCTTATTTTCTATCATTACATATTAATTCCTAGTTTAAATAAGAAAATATACAGGAACATACTTACCTGGCAGGTCCCATCAGATAGACACAATTATTAACTTAAAATTATGATTATGATTTTAATTTTTTTTTTCCGACTTAGGGCATGGGAGCGAAATTAAAGAATGGACTTTCTGAATTTGTCATACAGTACAGGATTTGGTTAAAATTTGCATGTCTAAAGGTGATTCGTCGAGACAGATTATTTTGAGATTCTTTTAATGAATTTAAGGATATGAGAGTCTGAAAAGGTAAGTTTTCAGTTTAGACCGAAATTCTGGTATTTGAGTTTGAAGGATATAAATATATATTTATTTTAAATCGACTCAAATTCCTTATTGATAATTATTAACTACGCATCTTAAGCTGTTACGTTTTTTTTAATCAGATATTCGAGTCGTTATGAAACTATAACTCACTTGGAATTAAATGTTGCATATTCCTGCTAGTTTTAAGAAAAAGAGTGCATAATGGTCCAGGTAGGCAATTTAAAATATCCACCCGAAACCCACATGTAAATAATAATATGATCATATGTGTGAACATTTTATTCAGTAATCGACTTCACACGGGGAATTATAAAGCAGGTAGCCGTTGCTTGCAGCAGGTAGAGGTGGTCACGAGGTCCGATTTAATTGCTTAATTTTGAGACCAGCCAGGCCTGCCAACCGGGGAAAAAAATTCAACATGGAAATTTGCTTGCCAAATAATTATGGGTGTTTGAAGGCTGAATCTAAAGCATAATTTTCTTATTATTTTTAAATATAAAAAACATTGCTAGAAAACAAAATGGTTTAGTAATATACTTACCTTAATATTTAAAGAATTTTAATAATCACAAACTAAATAATATTAATAAACTAAAAATAAAAATGGTTATGACCGTTGTTCTCTTTAGTTTCTGACTTTTTCTGTTTCATTTTTGTTTTTTAGATTATTAATATTATAAAAATGTTTAATAATAAATAAGGATAAATGCTTTAAAGTTAATTCCAATTTAATTCCTACTTTAATATTATTATCGACGAATTTTTTTTTTAGAATAGACAAATTTTTCCGGATTACAAAAAACCTGACGATATTTTAAAAACTTTTACTGCCGTCATAATAAGTGGAAGACGATGCTTGTGCAATTACGGAAGACTTAGTTAGCTAAAAAACGCCCGGTGGGGATCCGACGCGTTTGTCTACTCAGCTACCAACCGGTCAAATTGAATTTAGCTCAAATATGTCACTGTCTTATTTTATCTCACTGAAAAATGTGAATATGTATTTATTTTAAATACAGTTTCTAACTGTTTTAGTATTTTGCTCAGATCCCCAGTAAATTATCAGTAATTTTGAACTAAATCTCTGAACTGTACTACGAATTCAGAAAGCTCATTAGATTATTTGCTCTGATGCCCTAAAACCTTAAAATAAAAACATAAATAAGTAAATTTAATGAAAATCAAATAATGACTTATAAATAATTTATTGTATAAAACAACAGATTTATTTTTTTGTTTCTACTGCCGACCGGTTTCGCTTAGCCTAGAAAGCCACAAAATTAAATTACCCTGATGATGCTTAGGCTAAGCGAAACTGGCCGGTCTAAGAATGAAAATTAAATCTGTTGTCTTCTACAAAGCTATTATATCATTTTCATTGACTTCACTGATTTATTTTTATCTTAAATCACCTGCCAGGTGAATATGTTTTTGTTGACTATTTCTATTGAAAATGTATTAATACAAGATAGAAACTAATATTAACTAGGAATTAATATTACTGACTTCTGAATAGGAACTAAGTCAATAACCTCATTTTCGTATTAACTACCGTATTACTTGGAGCAGTTGATTTGTACACAGAAGCAAGAATTTTTTCAAACTAGTCACTTTATATGCAACGTTTAAAAACAATATTGACGTAATGCAAAAAATCTCATTGAAAAACGCCAAACAACTTTTTTGTTTATCCCAAATAAATACGTTTCTGGTATTTGGGCGGTATTATTAATTCGTCCACCATTCGATTACGTTAGTTAAACAGTGGTCTTAAATTTGCTTTATTGATTATTTCCAGTTAAAATTTCAAAAGCACTAATGGCCTATCGCTGAGACTTTTGATTCGTAGTATGTTTGCTTTATAAATTAAAAAAATCCGATTGTTGCATCCGTCATTAATAAGAAATATGATATTAATTAAGGCTGAAAATTTTAGTCGAACTTTTACCAGGTAGGTAGGGAGGTACCTGCCTGGTTTTAGAATGTAATCGGGCTGTCATAATTAATAATGGGAGTTTTACCACCGAAGTTAGGCAACGTAGAAAGCTTACATTTTTTAATAATAAATAATAATCTTAATTTATAGATTTTTTTTACTTTTTCATGATTTTTCTAATTAAGATATAATCATAACGTTTTTTAATAAAATTTATCGGAAAAAATATGTTGAAAGAAGAGTGATTGCAAAAAACTCCATTAACGGAGGACTGAATGCTGTTGACGCAAATAAAAAAAATCCACAATGAGTGCTTATATCAACACTGATGTATGACAGTAAGGCATGGAATTGGCAGAGGAAGGATGAAAGTAGTCTGAATGCTGTAGAATAGAGATCCTTGAGGCGTGCGTGCGGTAAATTCATGTGTGATCGTGTTAAAAATGTGGATATTCGGAAATAATGCAATGCTGATTTATGCGTAATGAATAGGATTACGAAAGAGACGCTTAAATGGTTTGGGAATGTAGAGTGGATGAACGAATGAAAGAGTATGGAAATAATATAAAACGCGAAAGTGAATGAAATAAGAAGTTGGAAACGTCCGAGGAAGACATGATCAAATGATTCAAATACTTGAGTCGGGCCATGCGAAGAGTCCGAATAACAGAATAGTTTTAAACGATGTATGAATGTCAATGAAGCAAAGAGTGTGTGCCAAAATAGAGTTGTATGGCGGTTCGTCTTCTCTGCCTACTTCTGCAGAGAAACGGCATGATGGTTAGTTGGAAAAATCTAGTTAAAAATAACAATCGAAGTAACATCGCCAATGTTGGGCGACGTATTATATTTCAAGAAACAGATGATTTTAGGCTTAGAGATTTAATTAAGTATACATCACCTTCAAGGTAAAAAATGTTCATTTACGTAGATCATTCTTTTCAGAATGCTTATCAACTCATTTTATCTAGAATATATCAGTTACACTGAGTATAGCCCTGAAAACTTAATAGTATTTAGGTATATGACCGAACGTTAGGTACTTTGCAACTTTAAAAAAAAAGATTACTGGTTACTGGTTACGGAAAATTATAAACGACTTTGTTGGGTTTCTTACACAAAAGAAACGAGTCGATTATAATAAAACAATTCCTTCAGCTTATAAAATATGGAGAGCGGTTGAATAATTTACCAGAACGAAAGGAAGATTGGAGGTGTATGAAGCAAAAATAATCACTCAATCAAAATCTTGGTAGTTAGAAATATATACCCTCCATGAATTAAATATTTTCAGTCCATTTATAAACACTCACAGAAACTACTCACTCACACAATGGAATTACTTAATTGGCTCACTCAATTTTTATAAAGAACCAACTGAAAAAATATAGTAAGCCATATTTTTGGGTATTTAATAAAGACTTTATTTCCTTCTGTGGAAATACTTTTTGTTAAAAATAATCTCAAGGGCTATATATAACAGGTTCATTTTTATACAAAATAAAGTTTAATTATCATGTCCAGAATAACTAACTAACTAACCATCACGCCGTTTCCCTGCAGGAGTAGGCGGAGAGGACGGACCGCCGGTATTTATTTATTTGATCGTGCCATGTCTTTCTCGGGCGTCCTCGGCTTCTACTTCCATTAACTTTCGCATCATATATTCTTTTCACACTCCTTTATTCGTTCATTCGCTCTACATGCCCAAATCATCTAAGCGTTCCTTTCTTGATCCAATTCATTACGCTCACATCAGCCTTGCATTCTTTTCGGATATCCAAATTTTTAATACGGTCATACATGGTTTTACCGCACATACGTCTCAAAGATCTCATTTCCACAGCATTCAGTCTACTTTCATCCTTCCTCTGCCAGTTTCATACCTCACTGCCATACATCAGGGTTTGTATAAGCACTCCATTGTAGACTGCTAGCTTCGCTTCTTTGGACAATTTCTTATTTGTGCCAACAGCGTTCAGTCCTCCATTAATGGAGTTTCCTGCATTCACCCTTCTTTCAATATCCTTATCAGCCTTTCCGTCTCTCGTAAACGTACTTTTTAAATACACAAACTCATCCACTTGCTCCAAGTATTCATCATTCACAAATATACTGCACGCTGTTCTCGTACTCTCTTTTTCAAACACCATGACTTTGGACTTACTTACTCGTAAATTCATCATCAACTCATTTCCGAATAACGTCATTATTTATTTATTTACGCCTGTTAAAGGCTTTTTACACAAATATAAACTTTTTTCTTAAAAACATTTAACTCATAAACGGTGCAAAAAATATTTAAAAAAAAACCTTTTGAATAACAAGTACAAACTATTGTAAAAGAAAAAAAAATAATATTGAATAAATAACAGGTTCAAAAATATTGTTTAAGAAAAGAAAAAATATTATTGAAAAACAGGTCCAGAGTTAAATAGTTTCAACAATTAGTTAGTTCTACCACATGAAAAAACTGCACAAAGGTATACTATTGCTTCACTTGTGTGTTGATTTCTCACACTGAAGGCTTTACTTAGGTAGGCTCTACTTTAGCTTTTAACATTATCATTGACAGCACGGACAATAATCGTCACCATGTTTTGGTTATGTAAATATTATAGATATAGGTCACTAGTTGTAAGCCAAAGATGTAAGTTATTATTCATAATCTTTGTTATAAATCACTATTGATAAGTTTTAGTTAAAGAGGAGTAGTCATAGGTCTAAGTTGTAGGGCTATACTTAGAAGTTATAAGTTAAAAGACACTTGTTATTAGTCTTAATAATAAGTTGAAGGTTATGTAAATTAAATTGGAAGGTATTGTAGAGTGGCTTTAAAAAGATTTTTCTTTTCAGAAAATTACCTTATAAAAATCAATTCAATATTATTACCAAAGAAACTTCAAATCTAAGAAATTATTACCAAACTTCATATAAAAAAAAACTGATATGAGATAGTTGATACCTAATGACTTATTTACAGGGAAATAATTAATAAACGAATATGAGTAATTTCTTACGTTAAGCGTGAAAAAATTATACTCGTATTTAAAAAAAAAAATTATAGTGAATACCGCACAAGAGTCCCAACTGCTCCCAACCGTCTAGAGTTAGTGAGACTATAGCATCCCCAATTGGGGTATGTTGTAAGGCTGAATGTAGTGGGGAGGGGAAGGAGATGGGGAAGAGAAAGGTTGATAAGTATCTGGCTATTCAGATCTGGTCACCAAATACGGCTAAAGCCATTTCAAGCAACGTTTCGATTCTGAATGGCGGTCTTTCACCAGTGCGATACTTGGAGTATCTACCACTCTGGAACGTGCCGCAAAAAAACCTTACATTATTTTATATGAATTTAATGTCTTATGACACATATTAATTAAATAAAAGTTAATGGCGCATGCCGGGCTTGAACCCGCGACCTTTAGATTCGTAGTCGAGCGTCTTACAACTCGAGGATGGAGGCTGTGTATTTAATTAAACGTGTTTTATTTTGAAGGAATGAAATTGTAGATATCTTGGAATGGAAAAAAAGTAGCCTTTAAAGAAGGTAATTAATCAAAAGTAATTTAAAAATACTATTGAGCCAAGAAAATAGTTTATTTGTGGCTTTTATTTTTATCAAATACATTTTATTTCTGGCAAAGGTGATATTTTTACATTCACCTACAAATATACCAATCTACTTTGTGACAAACCATTAAAAAGTAGAACGAAGTGTAGCACGGCCCGATATAAGAAAACGCACGTAAAATATTTCACAGCGGAGCACTTTTAATAAATCACTCGTAATTTTAAATTTATTATTGTGGAATGATGAACGACCCTGTAAAAAAATGATATGCCCTTAATTTAGGCGTTAGAAACATGAGTTGGGGATCGAAATAATAATTCCTACCTTGAATATTCGAGTGCGGTATAATTTTTATGATATTTCTGAGAAAAAAACTAAATTATTATTCCAGCAGATTAAGGGTAAAAAATTAAAGACTACTTTCGTCGAATGTAAGCGTTACATCCTTGAAGTAACAATATATGGAGGGAGAGCTAATTATTTTTACCCAACCTACACAAACTTGCGAAAAATCACTTTCTCCGGGTTTTTACGTCGAACACCATGAGAGAGAAAGAGACAACAAATTTCATAGACCGCTTCTATATACTGTCGCAATGTTTTTAAGCTCCTAGGTCACCGCGGGACTCCGCCCACATTTTTTATTACGCCACTAAACTTGACACAACCAAACGGTTTTATAGGTTATATGCTATATTTTTGTTGATAAAAATTCTGTGAAAAAGTGGCTATACAAATAAACAAAAACATTATGTCGGTATGTGATATGAATGGATGTATAAATATTCTTGCCTTGGTCTTAGCCACGTCCAGGTGCGCCGAGTCAGGTTAAAAGCATCAAAAACAAGTCAAAAACTGACTTCACTGCTTTGAATAGATACTACTCTATGTACTCTAAGGTTACAACCCTAACGCCTTTCGTTTTCTCTTTTTTGGTTTCTTGGAAACCTTAATTCCAATCTCATATTATTTAGTATAAAAATTGCACAAATGAATCTTTTGTTTTCGTTGCTTTATATTTTTTAAGCCACATTTTTTTTCCATACGAATGAAAAAAAAAATGGTTTGATTATTTAGTCGTCATTTTCCACTGTGAATCGGATTTTGAAATGAAAATATAAAACACATAAGCAATCGCTAAAATTATTTCATTATTTCCTCCCTTTGCTCGTCTGTCTCAAAAGAACGAGCTTGAGATATTCTAACTCGATCGGTTTCAAGTTTTTTTCCCTTCGCTTCACTATTTCTGAAGCTCGTGATGCCTTTATCTTTCTTGCTTGACTTGTAGATCGACCAATAATTTTTATTTTGATGCCATAATTAATTTGACATAAAAAATGCACTTTGACAACTATTACTGTCTATAAACAAAGAAATATCATTTTTTTTTCTAAGAATGTATTTAAAAAATAAATCTTAATTAGGTACCTACCTAGGAGAAACAATGTATGGAGAGAGATCTAATTATTTTTATCCAACCGATACAAACTTGAGATAAATCACTTTCTCCGGGTTTTTACGTCGTACACCATGAGAGAGAAGGAGATAACAGATATAATACTCCGCTTCTACGTACTGTCACAATGATCTTGGGCTCCTGGGTCACCGCGGGACTCCACCTACATTTTTTATTAAGCTACTAAACCTGACACAACTAAACGGTTTTAAAGGTTATATGCTATATTTTTGTTGATAAAAATACTGTGAAAAAATGGCTATACGAATAAACAAACACATTATGTCGATATGTGATATGAATGGATGTATAAATATTCTTGCCTTAGTCTTAGCCACGCCCAGGTCCGCCGAGTCAGGTAAAAATCATTAAAAACTGACTACACTGCCTTGGATTGATACCACTCTATATACTCTAAGGTACCTACCTAATTGTGCTTTCCATTTTGAAAATATTCATACTCATTTATATTATTATTAATACTTTATTTATCTCTAAATAATGAAACAATTATTTCAAAATTTAAATTTCATAAAAAAAAATTTTGAAAAATATAAAACTTAAGTAGGTCAAGGTTCAAAGGTGTTTTTAATTTTTTTTAATATTCTATCCAAACAAACCTTCATTCATTAATTGAAAAAAAATACAAAATTCTTAAGTAGGTACCTTAGGTTGCATTTTGAAAATATTCTACCAAAACAAATTATTTATTCTACATAATCTTTCATACTCAATCGGTAAAAACTATGATACACTTTTTTGTTGTTATTTTATAATACCTTAGTAGGTATTTATTTACTAGGTAGTAGTAGATTTATGAATGTGGATGAAACAAGTAGTATTTACAAGGACAAGAAGAGTGTTTCAAAACCTTTCATCAACTTTACTGTGAAGAAATGATGTTATGATTAATATCACGATGGTAACGCAAACTTAATATTTTATTTTTCCGTTCTGGTAGGTTTTATACCCACCTTTTGATTCATTTTTTGTGGTCTATAGCAAAATTGGTGTTAATTAACTACACACCCTTGCGGGCGGGGAGGAAAGCGGATTTAATTTGTATAAATATTCTTTGATTCTAAACAACCGGAATAAAAATACAGTTTTTTTTCTAAGGCGGGTTAATTCAATCGAAGGATACATTCTAGCCTTGTACTAGATTATTTTCTTGAATTGACCACTGCCTTATTTAATATTTACCATTGGTCAAAAGGAGCAAATCACGAATTTGCAGAAGAATGGAAATAATTATAACAGACTATCTAATAAAAGTAAAAGAGAAAAAAAGGCTGTCCATATTTTGACGATAAAAAATGGTTGCATCCCTGTGGTTTCAATTATGATGGTGCTTTAGGGAAAATTGCCGTGAAGGTTTGAAAACCTATTTTATTTCAATATTGGAGGGTTCGACTGATTTAAAATGGCAAAAGAGGATGTAGTTTTTGTAATTATTTGTTTTTTCTAAGTGTATAATTTTCGGCGGATATGTGATGTTAATTAATAATAATACTTGGCTAATTTATAAAGCGCCATTTTTGTGTAATTTCAAGGGCGCTTTACAAAACTTAAAAGCTCTGGCTTAATTTACAATAAAAGTATCTAATGGTAGATTCTGAATGGTGGTATTTCCCCAGGGCAGTACTTTGAGTATCTATCACTCTGGAACGTACAGCAAATAAACTATATTTTACTTTATGCAAATTAAATGTGTTATGACACATATTAATTATATAAAAAAATATTTGCGCACGCCGGGTTTGAACCCGCGATCTCTGGATTCGTAGTCAAGCGTCTTACCACTCGACTATGCAGGCCGTGAACATGCAGTGTGAAAAAAATAATGATGCGAAAGTGGATGGAAGAAGAAGTCGGGGACGCCCGAGGAAGACATGACACGATCAAGTGAATCAAATGCTTGCATCGGGCCAGGTGAATAGTCAGAATTGCAGAAGAGTGTGTATGAATGTGAACGAAGCAATGAGTGTGTGCCAAGACAAAGTTGTATGGCGGTCCGTCCTCTCTGCTTACCCCTGCGGAGAAACGGCGGGATGTTTAGTTGATTAGTTAGATATTTTAGTTCCGATAAATAATTAATCGTGCGTATAGCTATCAAAAAGAGCATGTAGGTATAAATAATTTTAATTTATTGATTCTTATATTGTTTATAAATTCTATTAAGACTAAACTTAAAATTTTAGTTTTCATATCAACTAATCAATCAAACACTATTAAATATTTAATAAAAACATTTACCTTTTGTGGGTGAGTTCATTAAATGAAGATGTGTTTTCTTTCCTACAAAATTTCTCATCTGTTTAATAATTGTGTCATTCTAACATTTTATTGGACTATTTAAATGATGTGCGCTTCAAAGCGCTATCAACTATCAACACGATTCGACTCTATATTCCAAAGATTCCTCCCGAATCCTAACGTATTTCACCGACACGATAGTTGGCCACAGCGCGTTCGTTTTGTCTTGGCAAATATTAAAAATTCAAGATTTTATATTGAAAACGGTTCACGCGGAAAAAACAACACGGCTGTTTTGCTTTTCATAGCGCTATTTCGATGGCCAATCACATTATGACGATTTGAAGAACATAAGAAGTTAATTTTAAGCTTCAGATGAATTATTTGAAGAAGTCGAGGACGCCCGAGGAAGACAACGCGGCATGATCGAGTGAATCAAATACTTGAATCGGGCCATCTGAAGAGTCAGAATAAGAGTATGTATGAGACGATGTATGAATGTGAATGAACCAAAGAGTGTATGCCAAGACAGAATTGTATGATATTCCGTCTTCTCTACCTACCCGTGCGGGGAAACGGCGTGAGAGTTAGTTAGTTAGTTTCGACTAACTTCAGAGTCGCAACTGCTCCCAACCAACATCTGGGGCCAGTGAGGCTGAAGGTACGGGAGAGGGGAAGGAGATGTGGAGAGGAAGGTTGGGAATAAACAAATGTAGATACAGTTAAATTATATGTATCAAAGTAATTATTTTGTAAGGGATATGAATTTACTAAATAACTGACTTACGATCACGCAGTTTCTCCGCAGGGGTAGGCAGAGAGGACGGACTGCCACACAACTCTGTCTTGGAACACACTCTTTGCTTTATTCACATTTATTTACCGTCTCATACATACTCTTATTTTATTCTGACTATTCACACGGCCCGATGCAAGTATTTGATTCACTTGATAGTGTAATGTCTTCCTCAGGCGTCCCGAACTTCTTCTTTCATTTACTTTCGCATCATATATTATTTTCACACTCCTTTCTTTGCTCGTTCGCTCTACATGCCCAAACCATCTAAGCGTCCCCTTACATCAGCTTTGCATTCTTTCCGGATATTCTCATTTTTAACTCATACATGGTTTTATCGCACATATGCTATAGATATCTGATTTATTATACTCACTTTATGTTCTTGTTTAATAATAATAATAAAAATATTTGGATGATTTGCATAGCGCTGTTTTTATGAAAAATCACCTCAAGGGCGCTGTCCAGATCTTATTTTCTAACATTACTTATTAATTCCTAGTTTAAATAAGAAAATTTTCAGGAACATACTAACCTGGCAGGTCCCATCAGATAGACACACTTATTAACTTAAAATTATAATTACGATTTTTTAATTTTTTCCCGATTTAGGGCATGGGGGCGAAATTACAAAATGGACTTTCTGAATTTTGTCGTACAGTACAGGATTTGGTTAAAATTTGTATATCTAAAGGTGATTCGTCGAGAGACATATTATGTTGAGATTACTTTAATGAATTTAAGGATATGAGAGTCTGAAAAGGTAAGTTTTCAGTTTGGACCGAAATTCTGTTGGGCTCGTCATACATCTTAGTTCCGGAGGGAGTTTATTCCAAGCCTTCGGCCCCGATACTGCGAAAGCGCGATCTCCAAACTTAGTATTTGGGTTGCGTTTGGGTTCTATCAGCCTTCCGATAGCTGATGACGTTGCTGATCTAGAATTCGACTGCCTTAGAATAGTTGTTTATTTGTTCTAATACATATAACTATTGTAACATCATTGACTCTATCAAAACCTTGTTTAGACTTTGACTTGAATGTTCCATCAAATGTGTATTTTTGTAATGGCTTACTATGTATATGCTGTTCTTTCTCATCTGCTTTTTTTTCTCATTTTGCTTTTTTTTTTTTTTTGTAATTGGCCATTTTTTTATGAATACCGCACAAGAGTCTCAACTGCTCCCAACCGTCTAGAGCCAGTGAGACTATGTCATCCCCAAATAGGGCATGTTGTGAGGCTGGAGGTAGTGGTGAGGGGAAGTAGATTGGAAAGAGGAAGGTTGGGAAGTACCTGGCTATTCAGATCTGGTCACCAAACACGGCTAAAGCCATTTCAAGCAACGTTTCGATTCTGAATGGCGGTCTTTCACCAGGGCGATACTTAGAGTATCTACCACTCTGGAAAGTGCCGCAAATATGCCTTTTAATTTTTTTTTGTATGAATTAAATGTGTTATGAGACATATTAATTAAATAAACGTTATTGGCGCACGCCGGGCTTGAACCCGCGACCTTTGGATTTGTAGTCGAGCGTCTTACCACTCGAACGTGGAGGCCGGACAATAATAATAATAATTGGCTGATTTATATAGCGCCGTTTTAGTGACAGAGATATCACCTCAAGGGCGCTTTACATCATAATTAACATAATAATAAATGGATAACTAACCGTTTTGTGGGAAAGACTTTACAAATATTAACTTATGCTTAATACTTATAACTAGTGACTTACAACTAACATATTAAAATAAGCACACATTTATAATGGTTGTTGCCCGTGCTGTCGGACAATATCCGACAGTGGTCCGATAATATAAAGATAAATATATAAATTAATAAATATATAAGACACGTTTAGGACAGCTTTATACATTTGTTCTGTTGCTTTGAGTGCTATTTTTAAATCAAAAAATATTTAACACGGTGTTAAATATAAGTTTTTTTATGAATTTAATTAGTTTTTCGGCAGATTTTATTTGCAGTAATATTTTTTAGGAGAAAAATATTTTAAAGCACGTGTACAAAAAAACCTGCCGGTCATCAAATATGAGATGGTATAATTGTTGTGACGTGCAGCATTTGTAAGCTCGTGATAAATGGGAATAATTATCGATCTGCCAATGGAGTGAGAACGCATTCTATTCGACCAGTCAGCCCGGCCCATCCTACGATGCTTTATGACCCACCTACCTCCTACTCGCCCAGTAACGCACAAACCTCTGCGCGTCTCCCTCCCGCAAGCCCGAATCACGCCGGCCATAAATCATCGGTCTCTCTCGCGCCAACAGAAATAGAACAAGCGTGTCAAAAACTTGTATGTGTCCGTTGTGTAGAAATCCCCCTTCTTCTAAAACGATATCCCCACCCCGCTAAAAAAAGGCAGCGATCAAATCGAGATTATCAGTAAAAAACGCAATAAAAATGCTCAATTTTATTATCACGGTCTCCGCTTTTTTGGTGCGGTGCCAGCGTACTGTACATTTTTCTAGGTATCGCGAGGACTATCAACCTTTTAATCCCAGCCAGATGAATAAAACACCATTTAATGCTTTATGTGCTCTTAATGAAAATGCTCGTTCTAGCGTACGCTGGAAATGTCACAACTCTTTCATTTTTTACTAGTTGGTGTGTTTTGTTCGCTTGACAAATAAAAGCTGGGGGGGTGGAACTGGAACGTTTTTGTATTCGTAATTTTTTGGTCTCGTATTTTTCAAATGGCAGTCTGTTGTGCCTAGGTTTTTCGGTTGTGGATGTGTTTTGTACGGAGGATTGCGAAGGCTTCGAGCGGGGATATCGCCTGGTATTAAATTTCAAATCGCGCGCAGTGCCATCTATTGTCGTCATTTAGAATCGGTTCTCGGCTAAGTTCGGTCACACTTAGGTGGAAGCCTTTAGCGATGATGTGTTTATGCTACGATATCACTCAGTAACGTTGAAGAAGTTGTATGGGTAATACGTACCGCGAAAACCGGACGGACTCGACGGAAAACGCGAACGCAATTTAGACGGAAAACGATTTTACTGATTCGAGTTTGATTATAAAAAAAAAGAGTTTTTCTCAAATTCAAATACATTTAATTTGGAACTATAATTTTAAAAAAAAAAGTGATAATTGGTGCTTTTCGTTTCAACAAATATTTTTACTCAGCCATTACACATTTGTGATTTATGCGTCGCTATTCAAATTAATTGATTTTATTCGCATGGTGAAAACAGTGACATTAAAATAACAAAATATCATAACGTGTAATGTGAATATTTACGACAATACTAGATAATAAAAGTGTGTGACAAACATTTTTTTGTGAAAAATTAGTTAACAGTGCAATTGTTTGTGAAAATCTTCAACGTCGACAATATTGGAAAATGTAAGTTTTAAATTTGATTTTTTTTAAATTTTGAATAGAACGCCAGCCTTTGCCCCGCTCTACGAATCGATTTGAACGTCGCAAGTATGACGTGTTTGAACGCATGGGAAAATTTGCAGATAAAATGTTATCATTGTGGAATAATTAGCATGGCAATCTATAGCCTGTTATTATTTTTCAACGTATAGTTTAAAATTGTCTTTTGTATTCGTTTGTTAAACCATTTTATAGTTGTTTATCATGCTATTCTCTTGTATGACGAGTAACTACTTAAATTCGAGCAGATAATTTCTGGTGCTTAGTAAAAATAAGTTATTTTTTAAAACTTACTTAATCGTTTAAAAATACGTTAAATCTTTCTCTGATATGCTCAATAATAATAATTATTATATGGGGATAATTTGTACAGTGCCGTTTTTGTGAAAAATCACCTCAAAGGCGCTGTATAAATCTTAATTTCTATTTAACATTAATTCTTAGGTTATATAAATATACGGCAACATACTTACCTGGCAGGTCATTTCTGGCAGGACACAATCACCATATAATAATAACTTAAAATTTAGCTGATTCTTACATATATTTTTAATTTTTTTCATTTTTAGGGCACGAGAGCAAATTTAAAATATAGTATATCGGACGTATTTTTTAATTGTTCGTAGTGAGAAACAGATAATGGTGAAAATCTTCTAATGAATTTAAGGAATGAGAGTCTGAAAAGTTTTCTTGGTTTGAACAGAAATTCTATTTAACTATCTAAACATAAAAATTACCCTGAATTTTTATTCACAATATTTTTCTAAGTTCAGTACTTGTCAACTTGTACAGTTCTTATTCATTTTGTTGAACCTCTACTGAAAAAAAATATTTTGATTTGAGCCCTCCACTTTTTTATTATTTTTTATAGTAGCTCCACACAGGAGACCCCGAGGGAAATAATGTCCCTCAATGCCTATGTCATCTTTTGGGATGCTATGTGAAGGGTTTTTTTTAAGGAACGATATAAAGATTCAACGCACATAAAAGTTCTTAAATTTAACTCAAAAATAAATCACTCAATATTTAAAAAAAACTTATTTAGTATTTTTTTCGGATAATTACTGAGCGAAAAAATGTTTTTTGCAATATTTATAAGCCAGGTAACAAACAATACATTCTAAATAAATTCCCACAAAATATCTCCGCCGAACAGTATAATAATAATCCATCTAGCCACAAAGGTCGCTCGTGAAATCGTTGGGACCGAAATGTATAGAAGCTATAGCCATAAGTAGTGAGTAGGTACTACCTACCACCTACTGAGGATGTATAAGGCCCTCAGGGTGTTAGAAGGCTTCGGTGGAGTCGGAGAGAGGGAAATGTCGGGAAACCAAAAGGGTAGTTTCAACCCCGACGAGCTTAGCAATCCCAGTAGACTTGGATTATTGTAAAAGTTCAACGAAAATTATGTCAATTGTGAAAATACTGTTCTGAAAGCTTTGAGAATTTATTCGTGAAAATTAAGATAGTATTATTTGGATTATTTATTAAATCAAACTCAGACATCAGAAGATGTATTTTCTAAGTAAATTATTTATGAAGGTCAAATTAAGATAAATTATATTAAATATTAAAACATATTTTAATCAAATACAACTATTTTTATGTCAAATAATAAGCTTAAATCTGAACTAAAATTCAAAGACTCTTTTAACAGTAATAATAATATTTGAATAATTTTTAAAGCTCCGATTCTGTTAAAAATGCCTTCAAGGGCACTGTACGAATTTTAATTCCTAGGCTCCATTTTATTAATACCTACATATTTGACCGGTTGGTAGCTGAATGGGTAAACGCGTCGGATTCCCATACGGACGTTGTGGGTTCAATTGCTCTGCATGCTAAGCGTTCCTTCATTGCACAAGCAATATCCTCCGCTTATTATGATGGGAGCAGGAGTTTTTCAAATATTGTCAGGTTATTCGTAACCCGGGAATGTTTGTCTTTCTTGTTAATAAAAAATAAATAATAATCTATGGCATATTTTTTGTTGTTGTTTTACGTATAAAGATAATATACATTAGGGATAATAATGGCAGGTCACTTAAGAGAAACACAGTTATTTCTAGTTTGAAGAAAGATACAGTTTCAAACTCAGAAAACTATAATATATATACGAGTATTAACGAACTTCCTGGATTAACATATAAATTTTTCGATCGTAACTTCGTTTTCTTTTATGAGGTATGAAACTGCTAAAAATATCAATTTAAAGTCTTCGTAAATTAGATGCCGTACTGTTTTACCTTAAATTTCAATCACTTTCCAAAAGGAAAAAAATGCAAATAACGTCGTTTAAAATACGTCAGTATTTTATAATTTGTTGATTGTTTCAAAATATTCTTGACCTTTAATTTTATTCTGATTGAGACTTATCATAACAACCCTTCTGAAATTCTGAAAGCTCACTGGGGCTCGTCCAGGATAAAAATCTCGGCGTCCCCAAGTTAAAAGACGGTTCTGGAAATGAAATTCTTATCGGATAAATGAATTTCTTACATGTCCACGCTGACTTTCTGAAACATCCATTGATGCGTTTCTAAGATAGGCACCTACAATTTCCCAACCCCCGAAAACGTAGTTCCAAGCGAAATTTCTTTGAAAAGTGAACTATCTCTGATGCAGGTTGTTTTCTGAAAATTTCCGGAAAACTTTTGTTCTCAATTTATTTTATACATCGTTATAATTCAGGGTAAAAAGGTACCCTTATTTTATTAATACGAATTCATACGTTCCATTTAGATTTTTAGATCCTTAGCTTCTAGTAAATTGTTGTTTTAATCTGTCGATGTACACATCGTCGTCAACGCGAAAATACCTCCCATCTGTCAAAAACGTAATTGTTCAGAGGAAATTAATAACTGTTTTTTAAGAGTTAGAGATTGTTTTTATGACATCCTAAGAACGCTTTGTATTTTGAGATGCAATAACGTATATTCACCAATAAAAACATTGGAACTTGAAGTACAAATTGATACTCTACGCGATGTCATATTAAACTCATTTTTTGTAGAGTTGACCAAATAGGAGGTATTTTCCCGTTAACGATGAAATGTACTGTTATACTCATATCTAAACCTTTTTCTCTGATGATTTATGATAACAATCATGATTTTAGATAGTTTTAATTTGTATACATATTATGTGTAATTTTCTCCTTGTTAGTTAGTCTTATTAGCTTAATCCATTTATTTTATGACGCGCACTTGAGGTGAAATAAAACAAAACTGCGCTATGCAAGTTCACTGTTATTATTTTTACCTAAGTGAAATAAAATTAAAATTTTTATAATACTAATGGTTAGTAGTTTAAAGTCATCATACAAGTTATCCTTAATATTTATTTTAAAGTCACTAGTTTTAGCAAAAATGTTTTAGTTTTTTATTACACTACAGTAAAAAGACACTGACATAAACTGAGTTTTTTTTAGGTATCTGCAACATGATTTACAACTTCCATTTAAGCTTCTGGGTTTTTTTCTAAAGCAAAACTTTTCCATAGAAAGTTTTTTTGCCTACGTCTCTACGTCTAGCAGTGAAAGTCAGAGTAGAATGCAACGAACAAGAAATAAATGCAATAATTTTGTTGGAGGTAAGATCTTGTATAGTTCATATATTGACATATTAACTGTCGCAAAGAAAAATCAAGTATATTGTTAGGTTACCCAAAAATAAGAATGATATAGAAGAGAAGTTTTTTGAAAATACACATGTCGTTTATTGGTTTCTTTATTGGAATAGTCGAAAAATAATGCTTCCTTTTTTTTAGTAGGCACGAACAAATACAATTTCCGTAAATATGATCAATCAAAGGAGTGTGAAAAGAACATATGATGCAAAAGCGAATGGAAGAAGAAGTCTGCGACGCCCGACGAGACATGGCTCGATCAAGTGAATCAGATAATTGAATCGGGCCTTGTGAAGAGTCAGAATAACAAAAGAGTATGTATGAGACGATGTTTGAATGTGAATGAAGCAAGGGGTATGTGCCAAGACAGAGTTGTATAGCGGTCTGTCTTCTCTGCAAACGGCGTGATGGTTAGTTGGTTAGTGATCAATCAATTTCACAGTAAAAAGTGTACCGCAAACAAATTTTAAAAAAAAAACAAGTTTTTCTGTAGCAAATAAACATACATCATGAAACCGTTCTAATTTTGTTTAAATCTATTCAAAATACCTCGAAGTTCATGCATGCAAGCTTTACTTTACTTTTCATGTATATTTAATATTATAACCATAAAAAAAAACTGAAAAAAATTCCAAACAAACCTTTGGGTAATTGTTTAAAAGATTTCAGTACAAGTTACATTTTTAAAGGAATGCCGTGAAGCTTTTTTTAAAAGCACCCATTATCATTTGAGAACCTAAAATTGCACAATTGCCACCTTAATCACCTTCCTTTTGTAATCTGCTACAACACGCTTTTTAGAACCACAAAGAGTCCTTTATCGGAAACAAACTGACCACAAGCTTATTGGTCTGATTTTACCTGAGCTTGTAGTGAACTTCAATTTTTCAAGGCAACTGAACTGTATTTCACTTTTGAAGCTTTCTTCAACAAACTTAATGTTGTATTAATATTTTTTTTATGATTACGTTCTTATTTTTTTTCTTGGTTACTTAGCTATAATTTTGTTATTCGTTACAGCTATATATCTGTGAAGTATGTTTACAAGAGACGGAAAGGCTGATAAGGATAGTGAAAGAATTGCGAATGCAGGAAACTCCATTAATGGAGGACTGAACGCTGTTGGCGTAAATAAAACACTGTGCAAAGAAGCAAAGCTAGCAGTCCACAAAGAAGTGCTTATACCAATCCTGGTTTATAGCAGTGAGGCATGGAACTGGCAGTGGAAGGATGAAAGAAGACTGAATGCTGTGGAAATGATATCCCTGAGACGTATGTAATGATATAATAATGCAAGGCTGATCTAAGCGTAATGAACAGGACGACCAATAAAGCGACGTTTACATGGTTTGAGCATGCAGAATGAATGAACCAAGAAAGGAGTGTGAAAATAATATAGGATGAATCAAATACTTTAATCAGACCATGTAAAAAGTCAGAATAACAGAAGAGTATGTATGAGACGATGTATGGATGTGAATGAAGCAAAGAGCGTGTGAGTTGTATGGCGGTCCGTCCTCTCTACCTACCCCTGTGGGGAAACGGCGTGGTGGTTAGTTAGTTAGTTTAGCTTCTGAGACTTCCTTGTTTGTAGTATAAACAGTATTATTTGCATTATATTACAGATCTACAATTATTTTCTTTCTGCGAAAGAGCAGAGTGCGTAGCTAAGTGGGTAAAATAGCGCAGTGGATGTAATGTAAAAAGTACGCCACACCTTAATCGTTTGCAATTAAAATTCTTACACTTTTAAGGCATCTAGATATTTGCTAATCAGTGGAAATTGTTGTTATTTTCTTGTTGGGTATATTTCGGTATGTAATTACCCGAAGGCAGTTAACCGGTCAATTTTAAGAAGTAGTTAATAACGTAAATATATCCGTTTTATAGTTGATTTATTAGCACCTTCTTCATGTTGCAGTTAATTTAAAGGAAAGTTGTGTACTTAGCATTGCAATATTTCTCTTCGACATAAAACTAGATATATTTGGAAGTCATATCGTTACACTTATCATGTTAAATATTTGAATAATATTATCACATCAATTTACTAAGCAAGTTTAGTATTAAATACAATTTTAAACGTACCTTTCGCTTAAGTAAATGTTAGCATCTGTTTCACTGTTAGCCAATTTAGTTCGTCTGACATTTTTACTACTTTTGAAAATCTATTTTGCCTAAATATAATTATCATTGCTCTTTTTTGGAGAATTTGAAACTTGTTCTCTTATATGTCGTTACACAAGAAAAGAATTGTTGAACAGAAATACAAATGTGGAGCAATAATGAAGAGGTAATGAAGTAATAATAATGAAGTTTTAGATGTAAGTCACTAGTTATAAGTTATACTCAGTAGTAAGTCAAAAGCTATAAGTCCTTATTGTAAGTCACTAGTTGAAATTATTAGTTGTAAGCCATTAGTAATAAATTTTAACTGTAAGTTATTAGTTATAAGCTTACGTGATAAATTATAGGTTATATACATTAATTTATAAAGCGCCCTTAAGGTGATTTTCCCACAAAAATTGCGCTATAAAAATTATCCATTCATTATTATTTATTAAATTAAATCAAAGGATAATAAAGTGACAAATAGCCTTCCCTTTTCGCAATATTTTATTAATCTATCTACTATTTACAACTGTTTTTTAACACTGTATTTTAAATTATAGTTTATTTTTATTGTTATTGTGAATACCGCACTAGAGTCCTAACTGGGGTATTTTGTGAGGCGGAATTTAGTGGGAAGGGGAAGGAGATGGGGAAGAGGAAGGTTGGGAAGTAACTGGCTATTCAGATCTGGTCACCAAACACGGCTAGAGCCACTTTATAGCAACGTTTCGATTCTGAATGGTGGTCTTTCACCAGAGCGATACATAGAAGATCTACCACTCTGAACTAGTAATGCAAGACACTTATAAAATTGAACTCTATTTTTAATAATATCGACTGTTTTTCTTATAAACTTCCCAGTTCTAGACTTCTATAACGTATGCATTGGTTAGTATATTAAGTGGTGTAAATTCAAAGATTGTTTGTTTAGATACATATAATATAAGCAATTAATATACATGATTATGCATAATTAAAAATTATTTTGCATAATTTTCGATGAACGGGAGACACGATATCTCTTTTTTTATAAAAGTGGTTATTTACTGTCATTACAATGAATTATTCAAATGTTTTTTATCAATCTGCGACACAATTTATTGACCTGTTACTACGCCGATAATTTTTTTATTTAACGTAGGTATTAATTATGAATTTTTATCTTTAACCTAAATGAAATTTGATTTTAGTAAGTTAGTTCATAAAAATTCTTCTTATTTTGAAAATCTTTTTTTTATACAACTGGTAATTTGATATGGGCAAATCTGTTTTTTAATCTAAAAGAGAAAATGCGTGCTGATTGCTTGATATATAAATAAACGTTTCCTATCCAAGGAACTCATACCGCGGTTTAGAAAACGAAATATACGGTTGGTAATTGATCGAAAAATTCAAGGAGAATATAATAAACTATGGTATTGCTTGATCTTTTCAATACATTAATACCATTGATCTACGTCAATGCAATTAATCTTAACCTCATTTTTTTGCGGTGTAACGATTCACTATCGATATGCATGTCTTTGGCGGCCTCCGTGGTCGAGTGGTAAGACGCTCGACTACGAATCCAAAGGTTGCGGGTTCAAACCCGGCGTACACCAACAACTTGTATTCAATACATATGTGTCATAACATATTTAATTCATATAAAAATAGTAAAAGTATATTTGCGGCACGTTCCAGAGTGGTAGATACTCTAAGTATCGCCCAGGTGAAAGACCACCATTTAGAATCGAAACGTTGTTTGAAATGGCTTAAGCGGTATTTGGTGACCAGATCTGAATAGCCAGGTATTTCCCAACCTTCCTCTTCCCTATCTCCTTCTCGTAGTGTCGCGTGTTCAAACCCGGCGTGCGCTTATGCATTTTATTTTATCGTTATGTGTATTAACACATTTTTCGCCCTGGTAAAAGACCACCAATCAGAATTAAAACGTTGCTTGAAACGGCTTTAGGCATGTTTGGTGACTAGGTCTGAATAGCCAGGTACATCTCAACCTTCCTCTTACCCATATCATTTCCCTCCCTATTACCCTCAATTTTTCAACATAACTCAATTGGGGATGCCATAGTCTCACTGGGTCTAGACGGTTAAGAGCAGTTGAGATTCTTGTGCGGTATTCACTATAAAAATATTTTTAAAAAAAAAAAATATTTTATATTAGTTACTTTGTACATTTAAGTTTACAAGTATCTAATTATTTCATTTTCTTTTTGACTAATAATATTTTAACTTAAACACTACTTATTATTTTGGTTTACATGCATTTTAAATAATTTTTACAGGCTTTTTTAAATTTATTGATAGGCATAATTTTGATGGTTTCCGGCAGCGCATTATACGATTTCATTCCTTTATATAGTAAGCTGTTTTGGGTGTTGGCTTTATTCTGTTCTGGTAGTCTTATTTCTTTGCATGCCCTTGTATTATACTTGTGAATATCAACATTGTAGATAATTTTGTCAGAAAAATACTCTGGTAACAAGTTGTTCTTCATTTTATGTATGAACATCAATGTGTTCAATGTCAGCATCTGTTTAACTGTCAGCCAATTTAGTTCCTCTGACATTTTAGCTACTTTTGAGTATCTATTTCGCCCAAGTATAATTCTCATTGCTCTATTTTGGAAAATTTGAAACCTGTTTTGTTCTTTGTCGTTACACAAGAAAAGAATCGTTGAACAGTAATAAAAATGTAATAACACTATTTTGTAGCAATAATGTGGAGATCAACTATCATGCCAGATACTTATACTCTACACGTGCTGGAAAGCAAATTGGTGTAAGTCCTTCTGATATTGCAATGTCAATTAATTCCAATTTTTTTTTTCTTAAATCTCAGTTAACGACGGCCTCCGTGGTCGAGTGGTAAGACGCTCGACTACGAATCCAAAGGTTCTGGGTTCAAACCCGGCGTACACCAACAACTTTTATTCAATAAATATGTGTCATAACATATTCAATTCATACAAAAATAATAAAAGTATATTTGCGGCACGTTCCAGAGTGGTAGATACTCTAAGTATTGCCCAGGTAAAGGACCACCATTAAAAATCGAAACGTTGTTTGAAATGGCTTAAGCGGTATTTGGTGACCAGATCTGAATAGCCAGGTATTTCCCAATCTTCCTCTTTCCTATCTTCTTCCCGTCCCCACTACGTCCAGCCTCACAACATACCCTATTTTGGGATGCCATAGTCTCACTGGCTCTAGACGGTTGAGAGCAGTTGAGACTCTTGTCAGGTTTTCATATAAAAATGAAAAAAAATAAAAAAACTTGATTCCTGATATCATTGCTGCAAGTATGAACTGTTGATATTCTTACTATAAAAGTCCTATTAAGTATTTTAAAAAATTCTACTTTATCCGTTTGTTAAATTTGTGGTGTGGGAGAAGTTCATAATTGTTTTAGTGAATAAATATTAAAAAAAGGTTTTTTAAGTCATTCATCGAAATTAATTTCAACTCCTCGCTTAATTTGTTCATTACTTTCCCAATATGATTAGAGGCATCTTCGTGAACACAGAGGAAATAAGTGGTCGCATAATGAATATTCATGCTCGAACACTAAAAAATCTGATTATGTAACAAACATAACACGATAATTATGTGAAATGGATTATGCAATTATAAACTGAAATTGCCTCCAACTACCCACAAATGTAAAATTAATATCTAGGTGCCTAGAATATTTAACTTGGTATCCGACACTATTTTAATGAGATAGAACCACCTTAATATCAAGTAGGTACTTTGGGTCTATTCTTGTTCTCGACTAAAACAATTAAGTCATTACATAAATAATTACTATAATCATCATACCTACTTAGAGATTTCACAGTCGAGATTAAATTTTAATACAAATTTATACTGTATGAATAAAGAATTACGAATCTGCTCTAAAATAGTTAATTAAAGGGAAAAATTATATATTATATTTTATTTCGTTGGTTTTTGATTTATGTAAATCTGTAAAATATAGCTTGGTTCGTAGGTCGAACGCATAGTATCAGATCAAACACACAAGTCCGGTGTTATTTTAATTGGCACTCAGATTTATAGCTTCCTCTAGAATTTTCTGAGTTAGAAAACCCCCAATATTTTATAGTAAATGACACATGAAACTAATTGTTACATTTTCACATTGTTATTTTATTATTGCTGATTATTTATACATAAATATTTTTAAGGTTATCGTATAATTTGTAAGCTTTTTAGCATTATTTATCTCAACGCACGAGTGGTTTTTAGCAATTTTTAATTTATTTAAGATGAATCTTTAAGACTAATCACGTTTTCTTAATAATAATAATAATATTTGGATGATTTGTAAAGCATCTTTTTATAAGTATTAATTCCTAGTTTAAAGAGAAAATATACAGGAATATATATACCTGGCAGGTCCCATCAGATAGACACACTTATTAACTTAAAATTATGTTTTTTTTTTCGATTTAGGGCATGGGAGCGAAATTAAAAAATGGACTTTCTGAATTTGTCGTACAGTACAGGATTTGGTTATAATTTGAATATCTAAAGGTGATTCGTCGAAAGGCAGATTATGTTGAGATTCTTTTAATGAATTTGAAGATATGAGAGTCTGAAAAGGTAAGTTTTCAGTTTGGACCGAAATTCTGTTAGGCTCGTTATACATCTTAGTTCTGGAGGGAGTTTATTCCAAGCCTTTGGCCCGATACTCCGAAAGCCTTAATTAGAAATATTTCTTAGCTTGCCCAATTTGGGTAGGTTATTTATTAGAAACCTTTTTTTTATTGAAATTATTGTACATAATGAATACTTTTTACTTAATACTAACTGTAGGTAATTTTTAAATACAATAATCTACAATGTCATCCTTATAATTTCTAGTTTGTGATAATTACCTCCCCAATTGAGAAAATTATCGTGCCCAAAGAGGGAGTACTATAATGACGTGCTACTTTTACTAAAATTTGAATGATTCAAAATTGATTTCAAATCAATATAAACATTTTAAGTTATTTTACTGTGAATTGTGTATTTTCAACCTCTCAAATAATGCACAATGGTTGAGGTATCGCTTTTTCAACAGATAAATACCTAAATTCTGTATTTTTTTTTATAAACAGTTAATTCACCCACTTAAATAAAGGTTTTTTTCGTTAGTGTAATTACGTATTAGAAATAAAAACATTGTTTTGTATCTACATTCTCAGAAATTACCGTAAGGTTTATGGTCGCTTCTCAGTAGTTCCGTTTGAATCCGAATTCAGTGTCCCACTACGAAAGCAAGGCGCCACAAGAAGGTTTGTTTAATATTTGTGAAATAAAAATGCCATTTTTTTCAAAAAATCACGATACAGTTAAATATTTAATCAAATTTTTTTTTAGATAATATGGATACCATAGCACCTGTGACAATGATGATTTTAAATTATTGCGTTGGTTTTAGTTTACACGCTTATTTCAATTTAAGTATGTAGCAGATAACTGTGGTTGGTTTTGAATGCTTAGAAAAAAGTTTTCGTCAATTTAGTATTTGGTTCCAAATAGCATTTATCATTTTTATTTTTTAAATTGTCAATAGTATTATAGACAGCCCTGATTTACGGAACGTTATTGCCTTTCACATGCCAAAGAGAACTACGCAATTCAAAATTCTATTTAGTTGTAACAATAATATCAGGACTGAGTCTGTCAGATACGTGCTTGTACCTAAATTGCATGTAGTTGGTAATATATATATATATATATATATATATATATATATATATATATATATATATATATATATATATATATATATATATATATGTATATATATATATATATATATATATATATATATATATATATATATATATATATATATATATATATATATATATATATATATATATATATATATATATATATTTATATATATATACGCATTGGTAGTTAATTATTATTTAACTCCATGAAATTAGATTACGTTTTTTTCACATTAAACTCTTCTGTTTTGATTGTCACTTGTTTCGAACACCATGTTGTTCCATACGTAATTCGATATTGCGAAATGGTTGTGTAAGGTAGAAACTGGATGAAAAACATGAAAGTAACCTAACCTAACAAATTATAACTTTGAATTCCAACAATATGAGCCAACTATTTTCACTTGTATAATTGTTAAATGTACCTTTTTAATGTAAAAGTCCGCTTGGACGTATACAATTAAATAATAATTTTGTTCAATGTTAGTTTTTAGGTCTAATAAAAATTGGTATTGCTTCGTTGGTTTTAAGTATTACTTACATTTTTGCTAGAATTTGATTGGTTTGATTCAAACAAGTATTACTTATCCCATATAATACAAGTTAGTACAACAGATATTATTAAAACTTTATAATTTCTTCAATATTTTAATTGTGAAGTATTTTTTCCCATGTCTGGGGCCCTGCGTCGGACACTACTCGCGCATTTGTATGGGAAATATACCGCGCATGGCGTTTCAATGCATTATTCAATGGCTGACCGTCCGTTGGGGGGGCGGTGGGCAGTCGTTGGCGAACGAAACGAATTAAATTTCAGTTTTTTGTACGGAGGTTTTTAGAAATCCGTGCAGTGCACCACTAAAACTGAAAAATCCTAAAAAACTTTATTTATCCTTTGTAATCTGTTTTTTTTTTCTTTTTTTTATTAATTTTCTTATTCTTACCAACATTTTTTTTTAAATGTACGATGCCTGTTCAAAAGAAAAGGTGATTTTTGAATTTTTGTGGGCTGTGTACATTCGATTATCGATTTTTTTTTGTTGTTGCTATGTTGGTACCTTAGAGCAATAATATACAAGAGGTATAGCTGTAGATCGATCTGTAGTCAGTTTTTACTAGCTTTTACCTTGAAGTAAGTGACTCGGTTGGAAAAGGGCGTGGCTAAGACTGCGGCTACGGTATTTGTATATCCATTCACAGCACATGTCGACATAATGTTCTTGTTTGTTCGTATAGCCACTTTTTCACAGTATTTTTATCAATAAAAATATAGCATATAAGCAAATAAACCGTTTAGTTTTGTCAAGTTTAGTGCCATAATAAAAAATGTGGGCGGAGTCCCGCGGTTGCCCAGTAGCTTAAGATCATTGCGTCACTACGTAAAAGCGGGGAATTAAATTTGTTGTCTCTTTCTCTCTTATGGTGTACGATTTAAAAACCCGGAGAAAGTGTTTTTTCGCAAGTTTGTGTAGGTTGGGTAAAAATAATTAGCTATCCCTCCATATATTGTTACTTCAAGGTTGGTACACATATGTTTATCATATGTTAGTTTTATCAGCCATTTTGGATTAGTGGTTTGTTTTTGACAACTGGAAAGGTTAGTCACGTTTTTGTGTGTTTTTCGATTTTTTACTTTTGAAAAAATGGATCAAAGAATACAGCCCGCGAAAATTCTAAATTCACCTTTTCTTTTGAACAGGCCATGTATGTAACAAAAATCAAATACAAAAAAAGATGTACTAAAAAAAATTACCTTGTCTTAAAAATATTTATTTTCTGTATGTTTGAGAAAAGGTTGACAGTGGCCGATAAACAATGAAAAGTTGACCGCTGTTGGTCGTAGTGTTTATCTTGCAGTACTCGCGACGTATCTTCATCTAAAAATATTTATTCCGTAGATAAGTAGCTCCGTATAGCCGGTAGGTAGCTGGTGGGTAGCTGCTGCCCTCTGTCGGTGACTGACATCACCCCAACAAAGTGACCGACACGATGACGGACAGCTGATTCCTTTCTTTGCGGATCTAAAAACAAACTTTACAGTTCAACCCATAAATGCATCACACCGCCGTTGTAACTGTGACGTTGGCATTACTAAAAATGTGCATTTTATTCGAAGAATAAAATTCTTCATACCGTTTTTTTTAAATACATAAAAGAATGTAAAAAATAATCTAATATGACGGCCTCCATGGTCGAGTGGTAAGACGCTGGACTACGAATTCAAAGATCGCGGGTTCAAACCTGGCGTGCGCCAATAACTTTTACTTAATTAATATGTGTCATAACACATTTAATCAATATAAAATAATATAAAGTTTATTTGAGGCACGTTCCAGAGTGGTAGATACTCTAAGTATCGCCCTGGTGAAAGACCAACATTCAGAATCGAAACGTTGCTTAAAAATGGCGTCAGCCGTGTTTGGTGACCAGATCTGAATAGCCTGGTACTTCCCAACCTTCCTCTTTCCCATATCCTTCTCCTCTCACTATATTCAGCCTTACAACATACCCATAATTAGGGATGGCATAGTTTCACTGGCTCTAGACGGTTGGGAGCAGTTGGGACTCTTGTGCGGTATTCACTGTAAAAAAAATGTACCTACGTAAGTAAGGTAGTTTATTTTTTAGCTTGCAATACAAATCAGGGTCCATTGTTTTCTCATGGTTTTGTTGTTTTATTTTATATTTAGTTCTGCCTCTGCATGCGTATATAACCGCACACTTAGAGAGCAACAGACAAATTATATTAATTTGAAATAATTTAAATGTAACTCTATTGTTTTCTCACCGTTCTCTTATTTTATTTTATATTTTGTTCTCCCTTTGTATGTTTATATTTCCGCACACTTTGTGTTTCTTGTTTAGTCAAATTGGATACCCTGATGATGCTTAGGCTAAGCGAAACCGTCGGTCACAAAAATTAAAATAATATTCGTGGTCTTATACAAAGTTGTTTTTCATTTCTTTAAACATGTCAAACCACAAAGTGATTGCTTTCAACGATGATACAAATAACGTGCTTATTATTTTTGATTTACGTAAAAATTCATAATCCAGCTGAAAAAACTATTATACATATGAAAAATTAAAAAAAAAAATATTTATAATTATAATACCCGACTTCTCTCGACATTTCAAAAACCTTTTTACAAAATATAAGAAACAAAAGTTGCACTAGCGGTGATACCTGTAATGAAATTAGTACGGTGTTTTTAGTATCTGAAATACGCAGTCAATATTTAACGAAGTTCTTACAAAATATTAGGAACGAAAACGTACTAAAAGTGAGCTCTGATGACATGAAATTTACAAACTGTTTTTACTGTATTTACCATTGTCAGTTATGTAATTTTTAACTATTTTTCTGTTTAATAAGAAAGCTGTGAAACTCAGGAAAACTCTAGTGGTAAAAACAACATTTAAAAAAAAAAAACAGATTTCGAAGATAAATTATTTTTAAGGAAACTTGAACACATTCACTGTGCAATGTTTTAATGCTGTAGAAATGAGATCCCTAAGGCGTATATGTATGTGTTTGTGTAAAACCATGTATTACTGTGTTAAAAATGTGGATATCCGGAAAGAATGCAAGATTGATGTAAGCGTATTTAATAGGATCAAGAAGGGGTCGTTTAGATGGTTTGTAAGGGAGCAAGGAAAGAATATAAATTTATAAATTATTTTTTTATTTAATTATTAAGAAATAAAGACAGAAATTCTAAAGTTACAAATAACTAAATAAGAAAATATTTGAATAACTTTTATTTCGCGTATCAAAACGTGTGGGCGGAGTCAACGGAGACGCGGGACACGAATAACATTCTTACAATACTTTAAATCGGTGTGATAAATTGTGAAATTTTTTGTCTCTTTCTTTCTCATCAAGCCCGGAGAAAGTGTTTTATTTTAAATTTGTATGGGTTAGGTAAAAAACAATTAGCTCTATCTCCACATATTGTTACTTCAAGGTTTCAACCTCTTTATTATATGCTTTAAAATAATAATTGTGTGCTGAACTTCGATCTTTAGCCTCGTAAAGAACTGCGCTACACTGTCCGCCGCAGCACACCCAACAATTGCGTGACAATTGAATCAACCGGGCAACACAAGGAGAGCAGACCAAAGCCGGGTGGAATGAGCGATTGAGATTTCTATTACGCCTTCGAATCAGATTCGTATCGCGACCTATCACGCCAGGTCACAAAAGCGTGAAAACTACGCCCACCTCGGCGAAAAAATGCTCGAATACCTTCGGAAACCACTTTGATTTATTTTTACACCGTGAAAAATTTTCCATGTAATTTTCTCGTGTTATGATAAATGGCGTATCGAGCGTTGAAAACTGTAGCTATCAGTCTGATATTTTTTTAAAATTTTGCTGCAGCACAAAAGTGGTAACAGCCTAAAGCCAGTGCAACCTCTATGTATACCAAGATAAATGGAGAGAGGGGTAAACATTTTTACCCAACCTATACAAATTTACGATAAATCACTTTCTCGGGGTTTTTGCGTTTTGCAGAAATGAGGCCTAAATCACTCCATTAATATTTTTTACCTGTATTATTTCAATTTTTTTTATTTTTTTTATGATTTTCTGTTCATTTTTATTTATCTTTAATATTATCATTGTGTGAATTACAACTTTAATGTTAATATTTTCATGACAATGAATTAATATCAATTATGGAAGATTTTGCATCGCACTACTCCTGCATACCTTCTAAAATAAAAACCTTATTAGGTATGTAAGCATAGTCTCCGTCTCCCGCGTCTCCGGCGATTCCGCTCACTACATTTTGTCATGCGACATAACAGGACATAACTCGACGGTTTTTTAGATTATATCCTACATTTTGTTTACAACAATACTGTGAAAAAGTGCCAGAAGGAAGCGCTAGTGTAGTCAGTATTGATGATTTTGTCTCAGTGGGGCGTTGCTAGGGCTAAGACTAGGGTATTTATACATCCATTCACCTCACATGTCGACATAATGTTTTTGTTTATTTGTATAAACTTTGACGAGTCCATCGTGGTCGAGTGGTAAGACGCTCGACTACGAATCCGAAGGTCGTGGGATAAAACCCGGTATGCGCCAATAACTTTTATTTAATTTAATATGTATCAAAACACGTTTAATTCATATAAAAATAATAAAAAGTGTATTTGCGGCACGTTCCAGAGTGATAGATACTCTAAGGATCGTACTGGTGAAAGACCATCTTTCTAAATCGAAACGTTGCTTGAAATGGCTTTAGCCGTGTTTGGGGACGAGATCTAAATATCCAAGTACTTACCAACCTTCCTCTTCCCAATCTCCTTCCCCTCCCGACTACCTTCAGCCTCAAAATATACCCTATTTTGGGGATGCCATAGTCTCACCGGATCTAGACGGTTTGGAGTAGTTGAGACCCTTGTGCGGTGTTATCTATAAACAATTATTAAAAAAGCTATCTTTGGGGACCAGATCTGAAGAGCCAGGTACTTCCAAGCCTTCCTCTTCCCCATCTCCTTCTCTTCCCGACTACTTTCACCCTTGTGACATACCCCAATCGGGGAGTTCAAAAGTCTCACTGGCTTTAGACAGTTGGGAGCAGTTGGGACTCTTATGCGGTATTCACTATAAAAAAAATATTTGGTGCTAATTCTTAAAGCTCACTGTTTTGCTATGGAGGCTGTGTGACGACGTGCAACGTGGTGTTAAGTTTTTTTTTTACATCTCGCAGTCTCGTACTGAATCTTGTAACAAGCTTTGATATCTGGTTTACTTGCGTACACCGCATCACCCTTGTTAGATAAGTCTAACGGATACTCCTCGCGGGTAATAATACTCCGAGAGTAATTAATAATTCAAGCCACGCCGTCAAGTGAAGAATCTCTTCTGAGTCCATCTTGGTTTTGTCGCTGAGAATGTAAATAAATAAATAAATACATATTTAAACAACGGTTTCCCGCGCGGACGAGATTGACTGATGAAAAAAATCGCACGATCTCTTGTAACAATCAATAAGAACATATGTGACAAAAATGGACCGGTTAACTACTGGGTACGGCAAGCCTTATTGACATGTAATCAGATAATATCTGGACTCTAATATGGACGGAGACTGCATTTTTGGTGAATGGATGGATAGCATTTAATTGCCTGGAAAAGTTATATCATATTTAATTCCTCACAAAGGTGATTACGTGGGAAGTTAGATAAAAGCTTCAAGTAACAATTTATGGAAAGAGAGTTAATTCTTTTTACCCAACTTATAAAAATTTGGGATAAATCACTTTCTCTGGGTTTTTACGTCGTACACCATGAGAAAGAAAGAGACAACAAAATCTCTTAATTTATCTTACTAACTAACTAACTAACCATCACGCCGTTTCTCCCCGCAAGGGTAGACAGATTAAACGGACCGGCACACATTTTTTGCTTCATTCACATTCATACATCGTCTCATACATACTCTTCCGTTATTCTGATTCTTCACATGACCCGATTCAAGTATTTGATTAACTTGATCTTGCCATGTCTTTCTCGGTCGTCCTTGACTTCTTCTTCCATTCGCTTTCGCATCATATATTCTTTTCACACTCCTTTCTTTGTTCATTCGCTCTACATGCCCAAACCATCTAAAGCGTCTCTTTCTTGATCCTATATATTACGCTCACATCAGCCTTGCATTCTTTTCCGGATATTCACATTTTTAATACGGTCATACATGGTTTTACCGCACATACGTCTCAAAGATCTCATTTCCACAGCATTCAGTCTACTTTCATTCTTCCTCTCCCAGCTCCATACTTTTTAAGTATTGTTAGAATCTTGACGTAACAATATATGGAGAGAGAGAGCTAATTCTTTTTACCCACACTATACAGATTTTGGAATAAATAATTTTCTCCGGGTTTTTACGTCGTACACCATGAGAAAGAAAGAGGCAACAAATTTTTCCAAATTATCACACCGCTTTAAAGTATTCTTAGAATGTCCTTCGTGTCCCTCGTCTCCGTTGACTCCGCCCACACGTTATGACACGCGAAATAAATTGAGATAACTCAACGGTTTATTGGGTAACATGTTGTTTTTTTTGTCAACGTGTGCTATGAATGGATGTATAAATACCTTGGCACTAGTCCTAGCCACCCCTAGGTCTAGCCGAGTCCAGCAAACATAATAAAAATTTGCTACAGCAGCGCTATCTCATTGTATATTATTGCTCTGAAGATAAAAGTGATATAATAACTTAAAAATATTGAAGATGGCCGTCATAGGCTGAAGCCGGTCCAGTCATAAAATAAAAGTGGAATTAAAGTTATAAATTTGTTTTATTAAATCATTAAAATGGAATTCCACCACGAATTAACAGTTTCAAAATTAGAAATAATTAAAAATATTGTTGAAGTTCATCACCACTCTCTTTGTAAAGCTCACCTACGGTGATATTAAAAAAAAATTGTGATGTACTAGCATAATAAAAGTTCTAATTATATTAGAGTTAGGGTAAAGTTAAAAGTTATTCCATTTAAGTTTGTTTATTTAAGGAAATGAAACAACAACTTTGTATAAGACCACAGATATTATTTTTATTTTTATGAACGACCAGCTTTGCTTAGCCTAGCTTAGCTTTGCTAGTAGAAAATCAAACTAAACAAAAAAGACATAGTGTGCGGTTGTATGTATCGTTCATACAAAGGGAAAAATAATCTAAAATAAGAGAACAGTGAAAAAACCATAGATAAACTTTTCAACTAAGTCGGGGACATCCGAGGAAAACATGGCACGATCAATTGAATCAAATACTTGAGTCAGGCCATGTCAAGAGTTAGAGTAACAGAAGAGTATCTATTAGACGATGTACGAATGTGAATGAAGCCATCAGTGTGTCAAGACAGTGTTGTATGGCGGCCCATCCTATCTGCCTATCCCTGCGGAGAAACTGCGTGTTGGTAGGTTAATTAGTTGTTTAGTATTTTGCTAGCAAAACCTTTGAAGGACAAAATCTGGTTGATCTAAAAAAAAAATGCGGTAAATAAGTTTTGAATTTGTGACAGTTCGCTCGCTGGTAAAACATCTTTCGGTGGTCTATACAAATCAATCTGATTGAAATGGGCCGATAAAAATTTGTATTCCATTACCAGCGGCCGCTTAATTGAATCAGGAATGTTTGGTAATAAAATTAACTGGTCGTTTCATGATCACCCGTGGAATGCGGGCAACAAGGTTAAAAGAAAGGGGCCAATATTTTAATTGCTTTAATGTCACACTTATTCAAGCTTTTACTTAGGAAAGTTGGGCACTTAGAATGCTTATATACGTATGGAGTCATAAAGTTGGTAGAGTAGTCTATCTATCCAAGGCAGTGAAGTCAGTTTTTGAGTTGTTTTTGATGATTATAACCTGACTCGGCGC
Source organism: Drusus annulatus (assembly GCA_022651775.1). Lineage (NCBI taxonomy): Eukaryota > Metazoa > Arthropoda > Insecta > Trichoptera > Limnephilidae > Drusus > Drusus annulatus. Next base: position 2,265,372 of record JAGWCC010000006.1, read on the forward strand.
ACCTGGGCGTGACTAAGACTTAGACTACTATATTTATACATCCATTCATATCACATATCGACATAATGTTTTTTTTTATTCGTATAGTCAATTTTCCACAGTATTTTTATCAACAAAAATATGGCATAAACCTAAAAAACAGTTTAGTTGTGTCAAGTTTAGTGGCATAGTAAAAAATGTAGGCGGAGTCCCGCGGTGAACCAGGAGCTTAAGATCATTGCGACAGTATATGGAAGCGGTCTATGAAATTCGTTGTCTCTTTCTCTCTCATGGTGAACTACGTAAAAACCCGGAGAAAGTGATTTTTCGCAAGTTTGTGTAGGTTAGGTAAAAAAAATTAGCTCTCCCTCTATATATTGTTACTTCAAGTATGGAGTCTTACCTTTTCGTATTAGGATTTCCTTTGTGAATTACGTATTTAGTAGATGTTTTCTTTTCTCATCAAAATACTAACCAATTAAATGCGTAAAATGGTCGTAGTAAGATAGTTGTTGTACGGAACCTTGGAGGACCTAGGACAGGTAGCTTTGCGAAACTGTGTAGTCAGGACAGTTGAATTTATACTGACTCGATGGAAAGAGATAAAGATATATTAAAGGATGTTAGATAGTCTATTAGTTACCGCCCACATGGAATTCGGACACTTTTAAAAACATATTTAAACACATTAAACCAAACAATACTATTACATTTATTAAGTCAAAATATCTCACAAACACTAATAACAGAAGGTTTGCCTAAATAATGATGAAAGCTTTTTGTTGATTGTATGTCTTTATATCTTTAAAAATGTGAAAATTCTAAAGTTCGATCAACAATATAGAAAACTCTTAAAATACCTCTGAAAAGTAATGTTATGTAATCTTTGTTTGGTCTTATTTGAACATTCACGCATGGCACATACCTGCCGGAAACCATCAAAATGATGCCCATCAATAAATTCAAAATAGCATGTAAAAAATATTTAAAAATACATATAAATCAATATAATTAGTAGCATATAAGTTAAAATATTATAAAGTCAAAAAGAAAATGATATAATTAGCCAACTTGAATGTACAAAGTAACTTATATAAAATGAATACAACTAAAAAAAATCATCATGTTAGATTTATTTTTATAGCCACTGCAAGTTTTTAATCAACATAAATATAGGAAATAACCTCAAAATCCGTTGACGTAAGTTATACGACTCGATGATGTGAAGTTAGCGCAAGAACAGCAACAAATCGACGACCAAGCTTGAGATGAAAAACGTTTTTTCTCATAACAATCTTCTGTTTCGATTGTCACTTGTTTAGAACACAGTTTTGTTGAGTACGAAAATCGAATATTGTGAAATGGTTGGATAAGGTAAGAACTGAATGAAAAACCTGAAGGTAAGAACTAAAAAAAATATCACTTTGAATTCTGACAGTATTTATGAATAGAAACATATCTACGTATGAGAAATATTTTAGACCAACCTTATTTTTCTTACACTAGTCATATTCCTACTTTGCCTTCTTAGAAAAAGAAGCCACCTGTGTTATCTTTGAATTAATCTCATTCTAGTCACGTTCTAATTTATATTTTTTGACAAGACAGTTTAGAGAATAAAGATCATATCTCGTTCAAAAACAAAATCAAGATAAAAAATTACAATCATTGTTTCGGTGCTCTTTTCATACGAGTCAACATTTTTTAACTTACATTCCTACGTGCCCATATTGGGTGACCCAGCTAAAATAAGAAGAAATCTTCAATTGCTGGTTTCATAACGTGTGTAGAATTGAAATGAACCGTGCCTCGAGATTAGTTTTAGAAAGTTGCTCTCAAAGGAATGAAATCATATATGTTGCATTGCACAATTTATCATTCAAAAGTATGCCCTTTAATTTATGGACCTTGTCCAAAAGTGACCTACAACGTCCGCGGGCATGCAATACGCAAAAAGTCGCAGTTGAAAATATTGGATTTACCAAGTTGCCTAATTTTCTTCTATTTTATTCAGCTGAAGGTTTTTTTTCTGTTGTAAACCCGTTAAAGCAGAAAAATCCACGCGAACGAGATGCTGTTTAGCGAGAGATTCTTGAATGATAAAGAGTTTTGAATATTCCAAAAAATACAAATTTATGTGTTGCGGTGTTCTTTTGAAGGCATTTTTTGTCATGTCAAAAAGGCTAAGTTGAATTTGGTTTTTGTAAGTTATGCATATTAGTGAATCCATTCTCTATTTCTTTCGTTTATACGTACATTGATGTGAATAAAAACCATTAAAAAAAAACAATCGATAGCATTTAATATATTATACATTTCTTTCATTATTAAATATCTGCTTATTTATTTTAAGTTAAATTTTACAATAGCAGGTGTATTACCATGTAAATAATATTAACAAGCAAGCTAACAAACTGCTTAACAGCCAGAGAGGATGGACCGCCATACAACTCTGTCTTGGCACACACTCCTTGATTCACATTCGCACATCGTCTCAAACATACTCTTCTGTTATTCTGACTCTTGACATGGCCCAACTCAAGTATTTGATTCAATAGATCATTTCATGCCTTCCTCGGGCGTCCCCGACTTCTTCTTCCATTCACTTTCAAACCTTAGCGTTTTTTTTTATCCTATTCATTACGCTTACATCAGGCTTGCATTCTTTGCGGATATGCAATTTTTTTATCGCTGTTACCCTTTATCTTGGCAGTGTTACATATATGTTACACCAACATTGCTATATTTCTATTTTTTTAACAAATATATTAACATTTTTAGCAATGACAACACTTTAGAAAATCTCTAAGTCATGTGAAGAGTCAGAATAACAGAAGAGTATGTATGAGACGGTGTATGAATATGAATGAAGCAAGGAGTGTGTGCCAAGACAGAGTTATATGGCGGTCTATCCTCTCTGCCTACCCCTGCGGGGAAACGACGTGATGGATAGATAGTTTTAAGAAAATCTCTTCTTTATCGTTATGTTATTGCTGATACATATAGTCAGTAAAAAAAAAATGTAGCTTATAATCTTATCTTTAATCTCTAGTTGTATTTTACACCATACCGAAACAAGGGTTTTACGTGGTTTTAACGCACATAAGCCTCAGGGATCTCATTTCTACAGCGTTCAGTCTACTTTCATCCTTTCTCTGCCAGTGCCTTGGAGTATATAGAGTGGTATCTATCCAAGGCTGTGTAGTCAGTTTTTGATGATTTTTATCGGACTCGGCGGACCTGGGCGTGGCTAAGACTAAGGCTAGAGTATTTATACATCCATTCATAGCACATATCGACATAATGTTTTTCTTTATTCGTATAATCACTTTTTCACAGTATCGTTATCAACAAAAATAAAGCATATAATCTAAAAAACCGTTTAGTTGTGTCAAGTTTAGTGGCATAATAAAATATGTGGTCACGCGGTGACCCAGAAGCCCAAGACAGCATCGCGACAGTACATAGAAGCGGTGTATTATATTTATTGTCTCTTTCTCTCTTATGGTGTACGACGTAAAAACCCGGGGAAAGTGATTTATTGCAAGTTTGTATAGGTTGGATTGCCAACATATTAACTGTCCTCAATCATATTTCCTTTTCTTTGATTTGACAAATGTGTTAATATTAATTAATATGTTTCATCTGAATTTTTATACCCTGGTAAATTGTTTTTTATTCTGTTGATGTACACATACACTGTTATATCCATATCTGAACCTTTCCTCTCGTGATTTAGGATAACGATCATTTTAGATCGTTTTAATTTGCATACATAATATTTTGTATTATTTTCTCCTTGTTAGTTAATCTTATTGGCATAATTAATTTAGCATGAAGCGCACTTGAGGTGAAATATCCCAAAACTGCGCTATATAAGTTGAGTGTTATAATTACTATTGAGTAAAAATAATTATCGTTCTCTCCATACATTGTCACTCCAAGGCCATACCTCACTGCGATACATCAGGGTTGATATAAGCATTCCATTGTGGACTGCTAGCTGGTTCTAAAAAAAGCTTTTAAAGCACAAGCTAAAGTTTTCTTTGTGTAAACCATAAACCTTCAATTAACAGCTGCTGTTAGTTTTAACGAAATAACACGCGGTGAGTTAGCCCTGTTCTCCGAGCGCGCTTAGCTTAACTTTTTCGAATGGTTATTTCTGAAATAAAATTTCCACGGTTGTTATGAATACACAGACCTCCTGTTTTACTCGTGCCCACCTTCGCGGCCATCGGTGAATTATTACCTTCGTTCTGCATTGAAAATAAAATAAATTGAGACGCTCCGGTTTATATTTTCGGAATACGGAAATGTTCTTCGATTATTTGAGTGAAATTTAAATTAGTTCTTCGATAAAGAATGGCGGCCAGAAGAGCAGAACAAATGGCGTACGGTTGGGAACTTTTAATATGACGAATTGGTTTCGGATATTAAACTTATTAACTAGTTAATTATTTTGTTCTGCTGGACCAAAAACGATGGATAACAAGGCCATCTTGAGAGACCTGCATATATATTATCAATTATGGAAGGTATTGCGTTACATTCCTCCTCCATACCTTCTGGAATAAAACTTTATTATTTTTAAAAATTTTATTTTTTCATTAACTTTTTTTCTCACATTTATTTTACATTACCTACCCCACTAGGTTATTAAAACCTGTTCTGAGGTAGGCGACAGTGAGTGCATGTAAATATAAATCACGTAAAAGCAAAACTTAAGTACACATCAATATGTGCATAAATACATGTACACATAAATGTATATACATATACGGATTTAAGTTTTACGTTTTTATTTAAGTTCTAAGAAACATTTTAAACATCTGTATGAATAGATATAGAGCCTGTTTTAAAATAATAAAAAACAATACAACTAATTAAAGGAATTTTAACACAAATTAATCCATATATAACATACATTAAATAAACACAATAAAGTATGTAACTGCCAACCAAGTTTCACTTTTCTCAAGCTTCTAACCTAGAAGATAGGACAGTGGTGAAAGAGAGAGATACGAGATACATTAGAGAGAGACAGAGAGATTTAAGTGTAATAGAGGTAGACAACTAATTAGAGGTGGAGTGAGTACAGATAAGTGGGGTTTTTATTTTTATTTTTACCTGAACAAATCAAATATGGGACTTATAAATTTTGTCTGTTTATTAATTAAATCTGAATAATTATTAACTGCCCACAATAAAATGTCACACCCCCAAGTTTTTGCTTCCTTCTAAAAAACATATATACTGCTTAAATATACATAAAATGTATACAACGTGATGCTGATTAATTTCGCCATGTAGAATAATATAAAATATGTTGATATCTGTTACACAATGCTAGATGATACAACAGACACCGACTGTAAAACTCTCTTGATACAACAATTTTTCCAAATAAGATACATTGACAGTAGGTAAAGTCGCAAGGCACTAAATCCTATAATTAAAGACAGTGGATACGATACAAATATACATACATTTTACATCGTACAATCCTACAATTATTGATAGTGAATACTTTATCTAAAAAATATTTATATAATATCGTGTTATTATGTAAGAGAAATTATTATTAGTATTTTTTTAGGGTCGGGCATTTTATAAAGCTGCTCTAGTGACATGGAATGAGTGAAGAATTTCGAGTACTATTTTAGGAAGAGAATTTCTTTATTTATTTACTATTCAATTTATTATTACTTGACTATAAAGCAGTTTATCTTTATTTTAATCTGTAGAGCTTTGAAATATCCTTTCAATAATTGACCGGTTAGTAACTGTGTGGACAAACGCGTTGGGTTCCCGCCCGGGCGTCGTGGGTTTAATTCCTCTAGCTAAGTCCTCCATCGTTGCACAAACAACATATTCTTACTTTCTGTGAAAATAGGAGTTTTTTCAAATATTGTCAGGATTATTTGTAACCCAGGAATGTCTGTCTCTATTTAAAAAATAAATTTACAAAAAAAATAAACGGTTTGTTTTTTTTCCGTTGAAATTTTTAATAACATTTTTTTTAAAAGGGTATCGAAATAAGGTGGAATAATATTAACAAACTTACTTTTTATATAAATATTCACTTTTTTTATAATGACAATAATAGTAATTCATGGCTAATTTATATGGCGCTACTTTTGGTGAAATATCACCTCTGGGGCACTTTACAAAACTTAAGAGCTATGGCTAAATTTACTCCTACTAACCAACGAAATACCTAAAACTATAACTGAAATTACCTTATTTATATTTACATAATATTAATGATATTTGGATAATTTGCGTAGCGCCGTTTTTTTGAGAAAAATCACCTCAAGGGCGCTGTGTCAAAAATCACCTCAAGATATATCGCGGGCTGTGAAAAAGTTTCGGACCTTTCGTTTAGCAGTAGATTACAGAATCTTGCCTTCAATGCATGAAAAGATATTCTGTGTTGATGTTTATGATTTATCAACACTCCTCACGATAGCTGTGAAGCCATTTACATAAGATCCTCAAACTTAACAATTGACTTTTGATTGCTAACCAGACTGACAGCGCCCAAAATGAGTGAAATAATCGAAGTCATTATATTTGATTGTTGGTAGAAATTGAACACCCAACCACTCGACTCAATGTCAAGTGTGTGGACTATCATGCTACGGAGACCGTTAAAGTCATCTATTAAAGAATTGTTTTACAAAAAATAGTGATTTGAGAGCAATAAACAGGATATTAGCTAAGACTTTTGACTCGAGAAAACATTTTCGAGCACCAAAAATAGAAGTTAGGACCTCCGTTATATATTTTTTTTGTCAAATGTATTAAAGTTGTATGCTGACGATGCTATGCTGATTTCTGACAGATTGGAAGATCTACAGTTTTTCGTTTCTAAAGTGAACCAAATATGCATGCAGAATGAGTTATTGATGAATGTGAGTAAGTCCAAAGTCGCGCTGTTTGAAAAAGAGAGTACGCGTGTAATATAATTGTGTATCTAGGAAGTATGTTAACGAGAGACGGAAAGGCTAATAAAGATATTTTTAAAGAAGGGTGAATGCAGAAAAATCAATTAATGGAGGACTGAACGCTGTTGGCGAAAGTAAAAATTGGTCAAAAGCAGCGAAGCTAGCACTCCATAATGGAGTGTTTATACCAGCCCTGATGTATGGCAGTGAGGCATGGAACTAGCAGAGGAAGGATAAAAGGAGAATGTATACTGTAGAAATGTGGGGTAAAACCATGTATGACCGTGTTAAAAATGTGGATATCCGCAAATAATGCAAGGCCGATGTAAGCGTAATGAATACGATCAAAAAAGGGACTCGTTAAGGCTTGAGAATGTAGTACGAATGAACGAAGAAAGGAGAGTGAAAAGAATATATGACGCGAGTGAATAGAAGAAGAAGTCGGGGGCGCCCGAGGAATACATGGCACGATCAAGTGAATCGGGTCGTGTGAAGACTCAGAATAACAGAAGAGTATTATAAGACGATGTATGAATGCGAATGAAGCAAGAAGTGTGTGCCAAGACAGAGTTTTATGGTGATTCATCCTCTCTGCCTACCCCTGCGGGAGAAACGGCGTGATGGTTAGTAATTTAGTTTTTATAATTCAATTGACTTAAATTTAATATTATCGTCATTTAGTTATGCTAGTTTTTTTGTTTTTATTTTTTGTTTCAGCGTTTAAGGTTAGTTTAAAATGTTTTGTTTTTTTTTTCTTGGTGTTGTAATTAATTGAGTTTATGTGCTAATTTCATATTTTTGAGTAAAAAGTAATGAATCTTTGCGATAACTAAGATCGTCGTAAGGAATGCAGTGAGTTGGTTGTGAAGATACTCATTTGAATGTTCCTCATTTGAAGTATCTGAATAATTTTGGTTGAATTTCACTGAAAAAATTGTTGGCATTTCCTTCCATAGATATCGCTAGGCGGCAGAAGGTTCCCGCCAAACGGGCGGCAGCTGTCAACTTGTAGAATGTTGTGGAGAGACAGAGACGGCGGGCTCGAGGGAGAGGGAAAGAGTCTCGGAATATTTCGAATGTTTGATTATCTATCTGGCCATAGACAAAGTAAGCGGGTCTGTAGTCTGTAGAACGGGGACCGGCGTAAAATATTCCAAGGTCCGTTATCGACTCACAAAGCTCTTATATTAGGTAGATACGTAACTCTATACTTTACGGAGTACGTTTTGTGTTAAAACTCTGTTACAAGGATAAATTATTGCAAAGAAATTTTAATGAAAATCACTGTTTTTGTGGATAATGCGTCAGCTAATCTTTGGCAAATAACAAATTTGCATAAAGCCATATCTTACTGATTTTCTTCTTCTCTCCTTAACTACTTTTCTTAACATGTTTATGATACTAACTTTTATGGCGCCGTTTTGTTAAATTATCACCTCAAAGGCGCTTTCCACAGCCAAAAATAAATTTTAACAATTGTCAAAATTACCTTCGGAATACTTAACCATCTACTGATATTTACGAAGGCTGTATGACTAACTAATTATCTATGTTGACTATTATGTTCTTTATCTGCATGGTTAAGCAGAGAGGATTGACTGACACACACTCCTGTCTCTATCCCAATTGGTTAAGGGTTCAGCACCCAAAAAATACACACTTTTTGGTTTTCTAGTACAAGCAAAACTATTAATTATTTTTCTTTTAATTAAATATGAGTAATTAGTAAAATTTATAAGGTTTCCAGTGAATAAAACTCTTATACAGTAATCTTTTAAAATCTTTTATGAAATGCATACCTACTGGAATTTTATAAAATGTTAAAAAATGCCTTTGTTGGTTTTCAGATTGCGCTTTTTACTGAAATTTTTCTTTGCTTTTCATAGAATTTAAAACATTATATTTAAACATTGTATTCACTGGAAACCTCAGACATGTAGAATTTATAATTAAAACATTTGTAGTATTGCTTGTATTCTTACATATGAAACTTACTTACTGTGAAAAAGTGGTTATACGAATAAACAAAAACATTATGTCGATATGTGATATGAATGGATGTATGAATACCCTATCCTTAGTCTTAGTCATGCCCAGGTTCGCCGAGTCAGATAAAAATCATCAAAAATTGACTACACTACCTTAGATAGATACCACTCTATGTTCTCTAAGATTTAAAACGTACAAATTCAATAACCTTTCTTTGGCTTGTAAAAAATTTGAAAAACTTTAATTATTTGTCACAGTCGTTATTTCATTCATTCTCCTTTGTCACCGGTACATCATGTCGCAGAATCAGTTGTTCGAATATCGACTTTTTGCCGTTCTTTCCAGGATAGGGCTCTGCCCGTCTCACAACGGCGATATTTACTGGGACACCGCGTTTAATCAAAGTCGTTCCAGTTTTTGCTCCATCACTTGCGCCACCCGGTTTAATTCGTTGACGTTATTGTTTATAAGGTATTATTACCTGACTGTCGCAGTTTTCGCGGCGTGTTCATAATATAAAAACAGCAGTACACCGGATAAAGTGTGTTGCTGGGAATAAATCAAACAAGCTGGTTGATTAGCAATTGTGTTTGGCAATATGCTTTTTTGAGATTGTTCAATTGTAGATTATCTGGTTGTTCCAGTTTATAAAGTGGTTTCCGGAGAAAAGTGTTTTTGAATAAATCAAGAAAATCTCGCGAAACCTTGAATGCTTGCGCCTTTTGAGTTCTGTGCAGGATTAAGTAAATGTTCCAACTCTACTACTTAACTGCTGAGTAATAATTTATTTCCAGATTGAATAAGTTTATTTGCTTTTGTACCTAAAGGTTAAACAGTCAGAATGATTATTCAGTGTTTGCTGAGTCATTTGGTGAGAACCATCTGTTTCTAATTTACTTTATTTTTAAGATAGATGTAAGCGAAAATAATAAAATAGAGGAAGAGACGCTTGGATTGTTTTGAAATTTAAATAAGCAATAACATTGTCAGGATTATGCTTAGTTCCTCACGAAGTGACCTGACAGGAAAGTGTGCTTCTGAATAAAATCTATTAACATAATATATACCATGAAAAAAAATAGCTTTGTATAAGACCACAGGTTTTATTTTAATTTTTATGACTGACTGGTTTCGCTTAGCCGAAGCATCATCAGGGTACAAAATTAAACAAAAAATGCATAGCGTTCTGTTATATATATATACATACAGACGGATAACACAATGTAAAATAAAATAAGAGAACAGTAAAAAAACAATAGAAAAATATTTAAATTGTAATATAGCAACAGAAGGAAAGAGACAGATAAAATTAAATGAAAGAGGCAAAACGTCAACTGAGAAGCTTACAGGAAATATACCATAATATTGGACTACTAGACAAATTTGACTGATTATCAAAAATATTACTATTATTATAGTGGCTTTCTTTATTTCTGGTGCTTTTAAATTGTTTAATCTGTTACCATGACCATTTTTGTGGAGAGTATGAGCACCTGTGCTTTTATTGGAGGTATAATCTTTTTTTTTAAATAAGATGATTGACGAATTCTAAAAAAAATAATACATATTTGCCATAGATTATATTTGAAGTTATAGTAGATTATATAATAAGGTGGGTTCTAGGCCTTCATGGACGAGTGGTTAAGACTAATCCAGAGGTCACGGGTCAAAATTCGGCAGTGCGAAATTAAAAATAAATATGTGCTATTTTACATTTTATTCGTTAAAGAACACTAACGTACATTTCATAAAGGTTCACAAGTACTTCCTACCCTGCAATACTCGCATAAAAATATGTATAATATTAGTAAAAAAAATACGAAATTATTGCAAGAAATAAATCAACTCGTTCAAAATTACGCGCGAATGTTAGCTGACGCACCGCCGCGTCGCCCCGCCGACCTTCCTACTATAACGTGTCAAAAGCAGTCACTACATATGCTCGAACGCCGCCAATGTCAGAGAAGATTATTTTATGTTCACTAAACTACACAAAATATGTATGTTGTGAGCTGTTGCGCTTTCAAGTGGCTCGTTTGTGTTAGTGTCTAAGGCAAGGCTTTTACAGAACACATCTAATAGCAATCAGTGAAATTTGTTGGTACCTATCTCTTGTATCAATTAGTTCTCTGTTTTTCCTAGTGCCTACCTTGATTCAGAACTAGCACGTGCAAATAGGTACCTACAATTTGTTAAAAATTATGGGACGGAGTATTTTTCCGGAAAACATTATTAACGACCTGCCAACCTGCCAACCTGCCAAGAAACCTGCCAACAGAGGCAACCAAATTACTTGTAAACTCGTACGTCGTTTCGCGTTTAGATTACTGCAACGGAATATACGCTAGTCTTCCTAAATATCAAATCAACAAACTACAACTAGTCTTCAACGCCGCGGCAAGACTTATCACCGGCGTATCAAAATATTCCCATATCTCAGAGCACCTCAAAAATCTTCACTGGCTTAAATGTCCCGAAAGAATCCAGTTTAAGCTTTGCTGGATGGTTTTCAAATCAATTAACGGAATGGCTCCGGCTTATTTATCGGAACTGTGTATTCCTGAAGATTCCAATTCACGACAGTCAACTCTTAGATCGGCAATGTCATCGGCTATCGGAAGGTTGAAAGAACCAAAGCGCACACCAGACACTAAGTTTGGAGAGCGCGCCTTCGGAGTGTCAGGTCCTAAAGCCTGGAATGGACTACCACATGATCTGAGAGTAATAAAAGACTCGACAGAGTTGAGAGCCAAACTCAAAACTCATTTTTTCAGAAAATCATACCCATAATCAAGATGTAACAAGCCCAATTGAACCAAGAAAACTTTTCAGACTCTCATTCCTTAAATTCATTAGAAGATTATCACCATTATCTGTTCCTCACTACGAAAAATTAAAAATACCTCCGATATACTTTATTTTAAATTTGCCTTCATGCCCTAAAAAAAAAAATAATAAAAATAAAATAAAATAAATAAATAAATAAATAAAAATAAATAAATAAAAATAAAATAAAAAATAAAAATAAAATTTAAGTTATTATGATATGGTGATTGTGTCCTGCCAGAAGTGACCTGCCAGGTAAGTATGTTGCTGTATATTTATATAAACTAAGAATTAATATTAAGTAGAAATTAAGATTTGTACAGCGCCCTTGAGGTGATTTTTCACAAAAACGGCGCTATACAAATTATCCAAATATTATTATTATTATTAACGGACTGAACAAACGCTGTGGATTTTTGTCACTTAAAAATCGTTAGAGTGGTCTATGATGGAATGCCTGAGATAATACGGATGCTGCAAATTCGCAGAATGAAGCGAACACTTTTCAAATTGTTTCACGGACATGACCGGAGTCAAAGTAACTGATCCCGTATTTTTTAAATCTTCGTTACGATTGTAATAATAATATTTTTATAAACATTGGTTTAAGTTAGTTATCATTTAATTTATTTTGAGTGGAGACGTGAGATAAATTGAATTTAGTTATAAATTATATTTATAATAACAAATAATGTGTCAGTAGTATTTTTTTTTAAAAGAATAACAGATTTTGTATCACCTTAGATTTTTCAAATACGTATCTACATATTTCTACCTAAGTATATAAAAAAATCCACATAAACTTATCTAACTAACAGATCTAAATGTATATTATGATCTAAACTCACTACATCACATATATGTAGGTATGTCATTAGTTTAAAGTCACTAGTTATAAGTCTCACTAGTTAGTTACTAGCTATATGTCGTAGTTGTAAGTCACTAGTTCAAAATTTTAGTCGTAAGCTAACTAACTAACTAACTAACCATCACGCTGTTTCTCCGCAGGGGTAGGCCGAGAGGAAGGACAGCCATAAAACTCTTGGTACACACTCCTTGCTATATTCACATTCATACATCGTCTCATACTTAAGGCTGATTCACACCAACGTCCGGATCTGCTCAGTGCCGATATTGATCCACAAGAGAGCTTATTGATATAGTATAAATATCGATCAAGGACTATGTGCCAAGACAATGTTGTGTGGCAGTATATCCTTCTGCCCACCCTTGTGATATTTAACTACTTCAAAATACACTTCAAAATAATTATTTAACTAAATAAGTAGTTAAATATCACAAGGGTGGGCAGAAGGATATACTGCCAAACAACTTTATGACAATATATGGTTTTCAGGAGACAGTGAGGACATTGAGTTATAATGATAGAAGCAAGGAGAAAACCGAAACAAAGCAAATTAGGGACGTTTTTAAGGAAATTAAATTTGAATAAATACCCTTAAGGCGATTTACCCACAAAAACGGCGCTATAAAAGTCTCCATCCATTTATTATTATTATTATTATAAATCACGATTATGAGAGTCTGCAAATTTATTGAAATACGAATTAAATAAATTCATACCTATTAAGCAATACTTAAAAGTAATTGTCCCTCCAAACGTTGAACCCATGAGCATATTACGGAACATTGCCGTATTGAATAGTGTTTTATTATTTTTCTTATAATACTAGCGCACCGGGCGCACGCATAAGGGGGGCGAATAAAATAGCTAGTATTATTATTAGTCACAATGTGTGTGTGTGTGTGTGTGTTTGTGGCGTGTTGAGTGTGAGGTAGTGTTAGGTAGTGTTAGGTAGTGTGAGTGGAGTGAGCGCATTGGCTCGCCGTAGGAAGGCTGAGACAGCTGTTTGATTAGGGTCCGCTAACTAAAAGGGGGCCAGTGACGTGCGTGACTTTAATTAAATCGACTTATTTTTCTGAAAGTTACACTAATTTTCGGAAAAAAAAACTGTTTTGAAATAAAAGTGTGAGAATTGGCTTAAAAAAACCTCGGGTATATACTATATATATTTGAATGGTTATTTTTATTTTTTATCAGAAAAGTGTTTTTTATTGTTGTTGATATTTTCGAAAGTGTATCAAACTAAGTTTGCCTAAATCTTCCTCATTCTAATGTTATTTTTATTAATTAATCTTTCGGAATCAAAGGTGATTTTTCATAAAACGGCGCTATGAAAGTTATTCAAATATTATTATTATTAAAATAATGTGAATCTTAAATAAATAACGTTTTTTTTTATTATGCAAAATCTTTTAAAAAATATTTTTTTTATTGTGAATACCGCAAAAGAGTCCCAACTGATTTTAACTAACTTCAGCTAGTGGTACTATAGCATCCCTAATCGGGTAATATCGTGAGGCCAAAGATAGTGAAGGGGGGAATAAGATGGGGAAGAGGAAGGTTGGGAATTACCCGTCTGTTCAGATCTGGTCACCAAATACAACTAAAGCCATTTCAAGTAACGATATGATTTTGAATAGTGATCTTTCACCAGGGCGATACTATGAGTATCTACCACTCTGGAACGTGCTAAAATATACTGTATATTACTTTGTATGAAATAAGCGTGAAATGACACATTTAAATTGAAATAAAATTATTTGCACACGCCGAGATTTGAACCGTCAACATCTGGATTTGTAATCAAGCATATTAACCACTCGACCACGAAGACCGTCGAAAAATATTGTCTTGTTTACCGCACTGATATTAGTAGGTGTAAACAATCAAATAAAATTCAGTATGTTGGTTATATTTACAAAACTAGTGAAAAGGCACGAGTAAGATGTGAAGTTCCATAATTTAAAAATTTAATTAAAATTAATAGTCATACTCTTAATAATCAGGTAAATTTGTCCAGTAATCCAATATTGGGTATATTTCCAGTAAACTCATCAAATTTATCATTATTCTTCAATCGCCTTTTCAGTAGATGTTTTGTATTTTTCAATTTATATTTTCTGTGTCTTTCTCTCTGTTCCTTAGTTATAATTCAAATGTTTTTCTATTTTTTGTCATTGGTCCGTTATTTTATTTAATATTTTGTTCTCCCTCTGTATGTCTCTGCAGCCCAATAGAATTTCTGTTCAAACCAAGAAATCTTTTCAGACTCTCATTCCTTAAATTCATTAGAAGATTATCACCATTATCTATTTCTCACTACGAAAAATGAAAAAATACCTCTGATATACTTTATTTTAAATTTTCTCTCATGTACTAAAAATGAAAAAAGTTATAATAAAATAAAAATAAATAAAAAATAAGTAAAAATAAAAAATAAAAAATATTTTAGAATCAGCTAAATTTTAAGTTATCATGAAATGGTGATTGTGTCCTGCCAGAAGTGACCTGCCAGGGAAGTATTTTGCTGCATATTTATATAAACTAAGAGTTAATATTAAGTAGAAATTAAGATTTGTACAGCGCCCTTGAGGTGATTTTTTACAAAAACGGCGCTGTACAAATATCCAAATACGACGACGACCAGCAAGTTTACTTTTACTGCTCACCGACAGAAATAGACAGTCTGAAAATCCGCATGACTGAGTGCCTAGAAGCGATCACTCTCTGGATGACCTCAAATAGACTGAAATTGAACCCTTCAAAGACAGAGTTTCTCTGGACCGCCACAAGCAGACGTCAGCATAACATCAATAACTCCCCAATAGCTGTCTCAGGAAGTGACATTATTCCAAAGACATCCATCAAACTTCTGGGCGTCAATTTGGATGCTGATTTCTCCCTTAAATCCCAAATTAACAAGACTGTGAGCACAGGGTTCTTTCAACTAAGACAAATAAAATCAGTGCGAAGAAACCTGCCAACAGAGGCAACCAAATTACTTGTAAACTCGTACGTCGTTTCGCGTTTAGATTACTGCAACGGAATATACGCTAGTCTTCCTAAATATCAAATTAACAAACTACAACTAGTCTTCAACGCCGCGGCAAGACTTATCACCGGCGTATCAAAAATATTCCCATATCACAGAGCACCTCAAAAATCTTCACTGGCTTAAATGTCCCGAAAGAATCCAGTTTAAGCTTTGCTGGATGGTTTTCAAATCAATTAACGGAATGGCTCCGGCTTATTTATCGGAATTGTGTATTCCTGAAGATTCCAATTCGCGACAGTCAACTCTTAGATCAGCAATGTCATCGGCTATCGGAAGGTTGAAAGAACCAAAGCGCACACCAGACACTAAGTTTGGAGAGCGCGCCTTCGGAGTGTCAGGTCCTAAAACCTGGAATGGACTACCACATGATCTGAGAGTAATAAAAGACTCGGCAGAGTTCAGAGCCAAACTCAAAACTCATTTTTTCAGAAAATCATATCCATAATCAAGATGTAACAAGCCCAATAGAACCAAGAAAACTTTTCAGACTCTCATTCCTTAAATTCATTAGAAGATTATCACCATTATCTGTTCTTCACTACGAAAAGTTAAAAAAATACCTCCGATATACTTTATCTTAAATTTGCCTTCATGCCCTAAAAATGAAAAAAAATAAATAAAAAAAATAAAAAATAAAAAAAAATAAATAAATAAACAAAATAAAATAAAATAAAAATAAAATAAAAATTTAAGTAATTCTAAATTTTAGGTTATTATGATATGGTGATTGTGTCCTGCCAGAAGTGACCTGCCAGGTAAGTATGTTGCTGTATATTTATATAAACTAAGAATTAATATTAAGTAGAAATTAAGATTTGTACAGCGCCCTTGAGGTGATTTTTCACAAAAACGGCGCTATACAAATTATCCAAATATTATTATTATTATTATTAAATAGTATTATTATTATGCATATATGTATAACCACACACTATGTATTTTTTGTTTAGTCTTATTTTGTACCCTGCTGATGCTTAGACTAAGTGAACCGGTGGGTCATAAAAAAATAAAATAATATCCCTGGTATTTTACAAAGTTATTTTTCATTTTGTATTTAAATGTAATAATGTCTTCACGAGTCGCCCGTGGCTATGTCTGGCATTAGGTAAAAATAGTAGGCCAGCCCAAACTTGATCCGGCCCAAACACAGTTTGGTACATCCTGAATTATAATGGCTTCTCGTCTCATTGAGGAGAATTCGTTCGGGTTCATCTCGACGGGGAGCAGCACTCAATAGAGCTGCAAACAAAATAAATAAAAAGGAACCCAACCAACCAAACGTCGCACTATGGATTTTCGGAATTCGGTTAGTTTTTTTTACAGTGTGGATTTTTTCTTGCACCTTTATTGGTGATTTATATCTGGATGCGTCTGAAGATTAAACCAATCATTTTCCCGATCTCAACTCGCTAACTGTGCTAACAATAGAACCATAAGTAGCTAACTTTATGGTAAAAACGTCGTTTTTATCTGTGTGCGAATAATTTTACGTCTTACGTTGAAAGAGCTCTTTTGGCTAAATAATGTAAAGTAAAATATTTGGTTGAAAATTTATAAATGTTTTAATTTAGTTCCTAGATTTTACAATATAAAGCCGTTTTTAATTAGTAAAATTAATACCGTACAAGAGTTCCAACTGCTCTCAACCGTCTAGATCTAAGTCTAGTGCGAATTTGTTCCCCAATTGGGATATGTTTTGAAGTTAGTGAGGAAGTGAAGGAGATAGGGAAGAGGAAGGTTGGGAAGTACCTGGTTATTCAGATCTAGTCACCAAACACGGCTAAAGCCTTTTCAAGCAACGTTTCGTTTCGAATGGTGATCTTTTTCACCAGGGCGATACTTAGAGTATCTACCAGTCTGGAACGTGCCGCAAATATGGGTACTATACATTTTTTTTATATAAATTAAATGTATTATGACACCTCTTAATTAAATAAAAAGTATTTGCGCCCGCCGGGTTCGAACCCGTGACTTCTGGATTGGTAGTCTAGCGTCTTACCACTCGACCACGGAGGCCGTCAATTTTTTTTAATATCATTAAAAAAAAAAAAAATCATTATCACTGAGGATATACATTTTGAAAAAAAAAAATGATTAGAATTTTTTATATTTAATTCCTATAATGGCAATCTTTACAGATACAAATAAAAAACAACTCATTTATTACAATCGGACATTACACTCACAACAGACATGAATTAAGATCCTCATTAAATTAACGAGATGAAGATTCAAGTGTGTGTTTATACATACGATAATAGTAATAATATTTGGGTAATTTGTATGGCGCCGCTCTTGTGAAAAATCACCCCAAAGGCGCTGTACAATTTTAATTTGTAGTTAACATTAATTCCTGGTTAATATAAATATAAAGCAACATACTTACTTACTTGGTTTGTTATTGTTCTTCAAGTAATATTAAATAAAGTGTGGTGTTTGATTGTTATTTGTTTCATTAAAAATACAACTGTGTGAGAGGAATTTATGTAGGTGTTTGGTATGAGAAAATACAATTGATGCGATTGTTGAGAACATAGCAGTTAATTATTTTAAACACATAATAGTATTAAACCTAAGAAAACATGTATATAATGGTTAAAAAAATATTTTATTAAGCTGTTATTTGCAAAGTCAGACTGTTTTAATTGAAAAAAATAACTAATTTTAACAGCCATTTTAAGACTAAATTCTTCAATAAAATTCAATGAATTTTATAATTATAAAATAGTTTTAAAAGGTTTTAAGTTGATCCATCTAGTAAGGTTCATTTTTTAAAACCACCCCAATGCAAGGCTCATGCCCACGTGTCAGTATTTGGAAGGACGGGGGTGGCTTCGGGGTGGTAGGAGAGGGTATTAGGCATATATCCGTAGGAAAAGTAATTTATATTCTAATTAGAAAAGGATTTGGCTGACCGCTGGAGGAGGGGGTGGGCCAGGAGGGGGAAGGGGAGGGGACTGTTAAGTAATACCCTCGCACACTGTAATTTATTTCGATTAAGCGATTATGGACTATAAATGAGAACCGAAAGGTTTCAAGTGCCCACAAGGCGACCACAACCAGAACTCATTCAGACGGGCCATAATAATAATAATAATGTTTAGATGATTTGTATAGAACCGTTTTTAAAATAATAATAATAATTTTTTGATTATATGTATAGAACCGTTTTTAAAATAATAATTATAATATTTGGATGATTTGTATAGAACCGTTTTTAAAATAATAATAGTAATATTTAGATACTTTGTATAGCGCCATTTTTGTGAAAAATTACCTCACGGGCGCTATGCAAATTTTAATTTCTAGTAAATATTAATTCCTAGGTTATATTAGGTTGGGGAAAAAGTAATTATGTATTTCGCGCCCTTTTTTCGACTAACTATATCTCGTTCATTATTAGTCACATCGTGTTATACGATACGGCGTTGTAAAGGTGTGAGTGACTACAAACGCTTCTTTGATTTGTTTGGGAAGCTATGTTCACTCGTTTTTAATTTTTAAATTTAAAAAAAAAAACAAGTTTTAAATAGTTCATACAATAAATACAGAAGGATATTGATTGTTCTCGTGAATATACCATAGAAAGATGGCAGCCAAGTCGGAAGAAAAAATGTAAAAATCAAATTGATAATTTTCAAATGAAGAATGAGATCAGATCGATTAAAAATGCCGGTTTCTTATACGGTATCGATGGCTCAATTGGCAGAAGCGATACTCAAGGATAGAGTAGAGGTTCAGTGTTGGAGTCTCGGTTGCGACTGTTATATTTTCTGTTTCATATTTACGTTGAATATTATTTCAATAATTAACATAAAAAACAATAAGCATAAAAGCTTTATAGTTAATTCTAATTGAATTAAATTGGTAATTTTATGGCTCTATAAAAGTGTGAAAGGGTTGTCACCCTAGCCGTGCCCTTCTGGCGATACCTATAGCCGAGTGTATCGATGTAACTATATGATTTATGGGCATGCGTAGCGGATTGTTTCATGGCATAATACGAAGGTAGGTACTGGGCACTAGGTACTAGGTCCATGTGGGGGGCTTATATAAAAATTGAGCTAGCATTTAGTTTGGAAAGGAGTGGCCGAACGCTAGATTGATCGCGTATAAATGGCTTGATTGCTGTGGGGCTCTTAGATTCGCCCAAGATTTTCATAAATTTAAGTACAAATGCATGTTTTTTTTATGAAAATACTCGATTTAAAATCGCATGAATTCGAAAGCTTTTAGCTATCGTCTGAATCGTCAATTAACTGATAAAATTTCCAGTCATATCACATGGAAATAGGCCTTTTTATTGAAGGCTGTACAATATTGTTGTAACAAATAATTTCACTTTCAATGTTTTTTTCGGGAGACGTTTTGTGATTTACAATCTGACTCTAAATTGAATACTTGTATTAATTTAGGCGCTTAGTCCCAAAAAAATAAAAAATGACTTTTAATTATCTTATTTTATTTCAAAGAAATGCCAAATTAATTTAACTTTTGAAATAATGAAAACTGTCAAGATTGCTTCAAACTATTAAGAAACATTTGGAAAAATAAAGTATAAACTTTTACTTCCTTCGTTTATTCGCTAAGTGAGAAAATAATATATGACGTGAAAGTGAATGGAAGAAGAAGTCGGAGACGCCCGACAAATACATGGCACGATCAAGTGAATCAATCACTTGAATCGGGTCATGTGAAGAATCAGAATAACAGAAGAGTATGTATGAGACGGTGTATGAATGTGAATGAAGCAAGGAGTGCGTGTCAAGTTAGAGTTGTATGGCGGTCCGTTTTTTCTGCTTAATGGCTTGATGGTTAGTTAGTTAGTCAGTTAGTGAAGTATAAACTTTGTAAAAAAATTTAAGCGGTTTTTGATTGGAATTGACCTGCCAGGTAAATGTGCGTCTGTATATTAATAATAAAATAATAAAATGGATTACTTTTATGGCGCCGTTTTTGTGGGAAAATCACCTCAAGGGCGCTTTACAAATTAATTTATCTAACTTATAATTTATCACTTAAGCTTATAACTAAAAACTTACAGTTAAGATTTATTACTAATGGCTTACAACTAATATTTTCAACTAGTGACTTACAATAAGGACTTATGGCTTGTAACTTACTACTGAGTATAACTTATAACTATTATCTCTGTACATTAAATAAATAAACATAAATATGCCATAGATTATAAGTAGTTACTAATAAGATAGATATGGGAGTTCAAAAAATTACAGCGCCATTGATGTGATTAAAAAAAGCAGTGTTTTACAAGTTATCAAAATATTACTATTATTGTTATAAGAAATATTTGAAACCTTTTTAACTCCCAGTGAGAAGTATGAACAGAGTAGACATAAGTTAGAAAATTCTATATGGTCTGGTTTTATTTCTTATTTCGTATTAATTTGATCATTTAGTAAACATTTACATTCGAGGAACGATATTTTGCATTGAAGGAGCAAAATATGGAAGGCAGACATTATTTTTACATCTAAGCTGTTTGAGGCAGAAAATAGCAATATTCACTATCAAACAGAAGGGCTATCGGACATTAGTTGAGGGCCAGCACCCAAGAATGACGCCAAACGTCACTTTGTAGCATTCCAATACAAGCAATACTGCAAAAGATTTATCTGCAAATTTTCTGTTTGTAGTTAAAAAAATGAGTGAATACAATTTTTTAACTGTAACACTTTAATTTTAATAAAAAGACATACTTAAATATTATTAAAAGATGCAGTTTTGAAACCAGCAAAGCCATTTTGTAACGTTTTACCTAAAGATCCAGCATGCATTTCATTAAAAAATTAAAAGGTTACTGTTTAATAATTGTATGCATTGAAAACCTTGGACATTTTCCTTACTACCCGTATAGAATTGTCAGAAAAAGGCATTGTAGTTTTGCTTGTACTATAAAATCAAAAATTCTGTATTTTTGGGTGCCGACTCTTAAATACATACCCCAAGGACAAGGCAGATTCTTTATTTATTCAACAAAATCTCATAAAAACAGTTGTTCACCAAATACATTAAGAGATGAATGATATAAACATATAGTAGATACATGCATAGTGTAAAAAAAGAAATAAAATATTTATGTACATCTTACATATAGACAAGGTATTATATATCCAAAGGAGTTATGTAAGTACAAACTGAAGTAGTGTGACGCACTATGTATGATATAGTAACGCAAATAAGGTTAGAAATGAAAAACAAAAAATATAAGATAGAAGATTCTTTTTTAGGGTGGTATTTATCACTAACTAGAACATTGTACATAGTATTTAAACTGAATTAATATTATAACAACTGTTAGTATTAAGTAAAAATGTATATTTTAACACCTGTTAGTTTTAAGTACAAATGTATATTTTTCTACAGTGGATTAAATTTAAATTAATAAAAATAAAAATTTAAAAAATAAAAAGAGAGGTTCAGGTTTCTGTCCAACACAAATGTAGAATTACAGTAGGACTACGTTCAACGCAAACGAAATGATAAAAACTTGAATTCATTCGATTAAATTCCCGCCAAGTTCTCAACGAGCCCCTCCCCCCCACCTCTCAGTAAAGGGGTGGACCCACCCTAATCCGACATAAGCACACGGCCGCCAGGATTTATCTATTAGCGATCGCGGGCCGGTTTATCCCGGGCCCCGAGTACACCTCTGATCAATGATTTATCTCGGCCCATGTGCTCTAGGCCGGCCCTGTGTCGTAGATGATTTAAAGGGCACATAGATTTTGACTACATTGAATGTGGCAGACCTAAAGTGGCTACTTGCTTTTATATGATTGATGGCCTATAAGGTTCAAAGGTTTTATTATTGTAATATATTAGACAAGGAATTAAGAAGGTACCTGCCTGCATAATTTATAATCTAATATAAGTTGGAAATTTAGTAAATTATTCTTCTGTTAATATTAACAGCCCATTATTCTACAAATAATAAAAATAATAGTTAGGTAATTTCTATGGTGCCATTTTTTTTAAATATCACCTCAAAGGCGCTTTACAAAACTTAAAAGTTACGGCTAAATTTACCATATACCTAAAGCAAATAGTACAGCTTATTGATATTTACATATTAGTAATTCTCATTTGTCGCGGGCTGTGAAAAAATGTCGAACTTTTTGTTTAGCAGTAGATCGAGGATTGAGGATTGCGTATCATTGCAAAAAAAAGATGCTAACGGATTAACCTAGTTGTGTAAATTAGGGTAATTCCGTTATTTATGCATACGATTTTCTGATAAGATGAGTTTTGAGTTTAGTTCTGAACTCTGTCGAGTCGTTTATTATTCTCAGATCATGTGGGAGTCTATTCCAGTCTTTAGACCTGACACTCCTGCAGCACGCTATCCGAACTTGGTGTCTGGTGTGCGTTTTGGTTCCTTTTAACTTTCCGATAGCCGATGTCATTGCCTATTTAGGGGTTGATTGTCGCGAATTAAAATCTTCAGGAATACACAATTCCGATAAATAAGCCGGAGCCATTTCGTCAATTGATTTAAATACCACCCAGCAAAGCTTGGACTGGATTCTTTCGGGGTATTTAAGACAGTGAAGATTTTTGAGGTGCTCTGAAATATGGGAATATTTTGATACGCCAGTGATAAGTGGATCTTCTTTGCTTACTCCTGCTAAGAAATGGCGCGATTTTTAGTTAGTTACTTAGTTGGGTGATAGTTTTGTTCGTAAACTTACAGCGAAATTTGTTTATTATCACTAGCCAGCAAGAAAGAATAAAGTACATACTTAGATTTTTCCCAACGTTATGTTAACGTCAAACATTCTCAGAATAACTGTATATTATATTTCATGGAGACATTAATGATTTTGAAGAAGATCCGTTTTGATAAACTTTAAAAAAAAAGTACTAATTAACTTCTTAAATATCTATTTCTGAAATGATTTCTAACGAAAAAATGACAGACACATTAAATAGTATTTATTTTACTGACATAAATTGAGAACTAAATTAGGTGAGCAGAGGTCTACTTCCATAATAGGCTTAAAATAATATCACAAAATAAATGCGGTGCTTTTTATAAATTTCCTTTTCGTGCGGATTGTCCCTTTGGATGTTGGTATTTTTACAACTTTGGCGTACAACCATATAAGCCTACCTATATACATAATACATTTCGTTCAAACCATCCCCAGAGGCCACAGTAAATCCAGCGTTTACCCTGATATCTACTGATACTTTTTCTCTGTAAGAACCTATACAGAGGGTAGCAAAAACGCACCCCTTTGTGTATCACATTTCAACGATATTCAAACTATTCCTTTTTTTCGGATGAAATTAATAAGTTAAATAAATTGATGCTCTACCTTTCTAGATTGATACAAAGCTAATAGTTAATAATTAGGTCGTTATAAACTATACAACCTAAAAATAAAAACTTAAAATTTTATCTGACTTTTTGATCTTACGTACGGCAACCTTAAAATTATTTAACTAACTAAACTAACCATCACGCTGTAGGCAAAGAGGATGGACCACCATACAACTCTATCTTGGCACACACTCCTTGTTTTTTATTCACATTCATACATTAAGTATTCGATTCACATGATCCTGCCATGTCTTTCTCGGGCACTCGCGACTTTTTCTTCCATTCACTTTCGGGTCACGTATTATTTTTACACTCTTCTCTTCGTTTATTCGTTCTACATGCCCAAACCATCTGAGCGTCCCTTTCTTAATGCTTTTTATTACGGTTACATAAACCTCGTATTCTTTCCGAATATCCACATTTTTAACACGATCATACTGTAAATAATACTAGCTATTTCATAAATTTAAAAAATAATAGATGGCTTTATGTTTTTGACAATATTATATATGGAAACAATGACTGCATAATAGAATTAATCTGTTTTTCATACAACTTTATTTCTGCCAGTTTGCACTGGTAAATATTTTTTCTTACTTTTCTACACATTGGAAAGCACTCCTCTTTGAAGTGTAACTTGTTTCGTTTTCACCCCCAAGCGGCTAAGGGCTGTTTGGCATAGATAAAGTGATTCGGTAGCTTCCAGGGGTCCGCGGGATATCGGCCAATCCTCTCCACCCGATCATACAAAGGCACAACCACCTCAGAAACCTCCCCTGCGAAAGTCCTAATTTTTTTCTGAGTTTATATCGTCGCTGGAAAGGCAAAAGGGCTTAAGCGACACTTCGGTAAAAAATGAGTTAAATATGCAGTTTTGATCAAGTTTATTTTCTGCATCGAAAGTTTTGACCCTCGTTTGATTCTGAGGACTTTTGTGGCCCTTAAGCCCTTAACCGGAGGCGAGTAAGCGAAGTGCTATCTCATTCTTTGCATTCCGATCCTACATCTGTTTCGTTCATACACACACATTATTTGAATGTCTATCTTTGTCACGCATGATGACACATGAGCGATATTCGAATGATGAATTTACTGTTCATTTTCTGTTAATATTCTAAGGCTATAACGTATCTCGTTTATATTTGGAACGTCGTTGATAATTCATAAACTTATTTCATGTAATCTGCTACGTTTTGAAATCACATCACCTCATAAACAGTATGATCACTTTGCATTTTTATGTATTAAAGCTGTTTTGAATCTGGTGAGATGAACACATACAAAATAAAATCTCTGCCTCCACGACTTCTCGCCGAGATAATCCGATACGCACAGACATAATCAGATGTTATATCGTTCTATTTTTTGCTTCATTGTCCACTAATTATTATTCATGAAATCGGTGGGCTTGCCTCGCGTTAATTGGCTTTTACTTTGGAGACGGGGTCTTGTGAAGCATTTTTTATCCTTTGATGAGAGAGACCGATTGTCGGGAAGCGACCGGTCTTATGATTACAAATGTTTAAGAAAGGCGGTTGTTCTGTTTGCAATCGAGTCCGCTGACTGACTAAAACCACTCGAGTTGTTCATTTGAAGTAGTCTATGGTCGCAAGAAGCGGTTCAAGTCAGACTGACATGGAAACATTAACATTGTAGTTTCCGTAGTAAATAATCACAATAATAATAATAACAGTGAACTTATAAAGTGCAGTTTTGTGATATTACACTTCAAGTGCGCTTCATACATAAATTAAATTATGCTATTAAGACTAACTAAAAAGGAGAAAATAATAAATAATATGTACACAAATTAAAACTATCTAAAATCATGATCGTTATTATAAATCATGAGAGAAAAAGATTCTGATATGGGTATAACAGTGCATGTATGGTATGCATCAACAGATTTAAAAAAAAAACAATTCACCTAAAGCTAAGGGTATAAAAATTCAGATGAAACGTATGAGTTCATATTAACATATTTATCAAATCAAAGAAAAGGAAATTAGATTGAGGACAGTTAATATGTTGGTACTTAAAACATTAATATTCAAACATTATAAGTAAGCGATTCTAAAAATGCAAACAGTGTAAATATAACAAGTAACCAAAGAACAATAAATATTTTATGACAATGAGTATATTGTTTTCGGTAGATGGTGAAGGCATTGAGTTATTATGATAGAAGTAAGGAGAAAACCGAAATAAAGCAAATTAAGGACGTTTATAAAGAAACTAAATTTTAATAAGTTACGTTTTGTAAGTAGGATTTTTAAACAATTCGGTTTTTAAGACCCGTTTGAACTCTGCCAGGTTCTGTATGTTGGCAAGTTTTGGGAGAAGCTTATTTCAGATGACTGGACCAGATACACCAAAAGCGCGATAATATTTCTCTCATTGGTTTTTTTTATAGTAAATACCGCACAAGAGTTCCAACTGCTCTCCGTTTAGGGAATATAATGTATACAACTAACTGACCAACTATCAACCCATTTCTCCACAGGGGTAGGAAGATAGGATTAAACGCCGCACTACCCAAACTCCTTGCTTCATTAACGTTTTTGTTATTCTGATACATGCCACGATCCGACTTAGGTATTTGATTCACTTGATCGTGTCATGCTACATTGTTTACACGCGTTTAGAAAATTTTAATAGTGGTTTTGAAATGGTCTTTTCATCTTCATATTTTTGAACCTGTTGTTTATTCAATATTATTTGTTCTTTTCATTTACAATATTTGTGTACCTGTTATTCAGTATTATTTTTTATTTTCTTTTTTCACAATATTTTTTGCAATGCTTATGAGTTTATTGTTTTTGAAAAACTGATAATATTTATGTAAAAGCCTTTAAAGGGCTTAAATAAATAAATTTCATCGAGGAGTTTTCAAGATAAGCATTAAAAAAAAAATGTATATTTATTATTTTTCTTGAACATACATTTTTTTATTAGTTGGTAAATTGCCCATCCCACTAGGCATAAGCCTGTGTTGGGATGGCAATTTACAAAAGTAATACCGCTAAACGAACGTTTATTCTCTAATAAATAATAAACAACTAATTATCCGTAAAAATCACAGGTTGTAACTTGACTCGCCAAGAAAAAATATTGCTTTATTTCAAATAGAGGAAAATGTCTGCTAAAATAAATTTTACGCAGGGATTTGAATAGATTTGTTTTCAAATTTGATGATTTCAATTGACGGTTCCGAATTTGATAAGTTCACCCTTTTACGGTCGTACGTACTTATATCTATATTTAATAAAAACATACTGTTAACAATTCATGGTAAAAATAACCAAAAAAGCATAAACCGAGGTATTCACTGTAAAAAAAATAAAAAAGTTAAAAGTTAAAGTGATAAGTTAAAGGTTAGATAAATTATTGATTTGTAAAGCGCCCTTGCGATGATTTTCCCACGAAAACGGCGCTATAAAAGTTATCCATTTATTAATTATTATAACTACATCATTGGTCCGTATCGGCTCGGGTAATTCATTGAAGCAAACATCTGTAGAATTTCGTCTGTGAATATTTCCACTTTCAGAGAGTCGCCTTGCAATTACACACCCATTAGCTTCATTGTGCATTGTCTGGCCTCTACCGTGGGCCGGTTGATTTCTGCTCTATGCAGACTCTTTACTCTCTGCGCCCAGAAGTTTATTGTTTGTGTTGAGTTGAGTTCGTGAGACTAAACCTTACGCAATATGCACTGAAAGAATATTCAACAAGAACAGTGTCGACCACATGACACTCGGAGAATCTCAACACATCCAGAAGTGATGGGTCAAACCAGACCTACCAACATAAATCTATTACTGCGTATTTTAAAACATATCAAACACTAGTTTGTAAAAAAAAAAATAGTGCCAATTTTTTTTACTGACGATGAGATTTGAAGAACACTTAAGACTATGTCGGACTGCCGCAAAACTCTGTCATGACACACAATCCACGCTTCATTCACATTCATACATCGTATCATATAAAACAACCTTCTATTCTTTTGACTCTTGACATGGCCCGACTCGTATTAGTATTTGACTAGTATTTGATTCACTTGATCCTTGCGCCATGTCTTCTTCGGGCGTCCCCGACTTCTTCTTCCATTCACTCTCACGTGATATATAATTTCTTCACTTTATCATAGTAACTAACTATCACGCCATTTCTCCGCAGGGGTAGGCATAGAAGACAGACCGCCATATAACTCTGTCTTGGCACACACTCTTTGCTTCATACATCGTCTCATACATACTCTTCTGTTATTCTAACTCTTCACATGACCTGATTCAAGTATTTGATGTACTTGATCGTGCCATGTCTTTCTTGGGGGTCCTCGACTTCTTCTTCCATTCACTTTCGCATCGTATATTCTTTTAACACTCTTTTTTTTCGTTCATCCGCTCTACATGCCCAACCATCTAAGCGTCCCTTTCTCAATCGTATTCGTTACGCTTACATCAGCCTTGCATTCTTTCCGGATATCCACATTTTTAACACGGTCATACATGGTTTTACCGCACACACGCCTCAAGGATCTCATTTCTACAGCATTCAGTCCACTTTCATCCTTCCAGCTGCCAGTTCCATGCCTCACTGCCATATATCAGGGTTGGTTATAAGCAGTGTCGGCTCGTAATTTTTTGGTGTGCTAAAGTAAGATTGAAAAATACACGTTGTTGATGTTGTAGCCGAAAATATTTTTTTTTTTTGTGAAGGTTTATCAGGATTTTTCCGTTTTGGCGGTGCACTTCTTGCTGAAAAATCTTCATACAAAAATTGAAATTTAGAATTTTATTTTATTTTTTTTGTGATTTGATGGATTTTTTCGTAATCTTCTGCTCACTAGCTGGGGCTTATACAAATACCCCTCATAATGTCTATCTAACTAGTACTGCGGCTCATTAGGCCTTATTACTATCATCATCTGATGGTTGTATTTAATTGACTGAATTTAAGTTTACATCGGTGAGTTATTAGGGAAAACGTCTTAAAAAATATCATTTTCGGCTATAACGTCGTATTTTTCAATCTTCGCACTCTGGCACAGAAAGGTCACGAGCCGTCATTGGTTATAAGCACTCCATAGTGGACAAATTTTTTCTAAAATTTTACATTTACAACTTTTTGCCACATGCAATTTGCTACTTTTCCGCCCAAAATGGTATGTTATGATTTCATAGAGCAACAGAAAAAATATCTTTTTAACATTTTAAAGTTGGCTAGCTAAGGCCCCAACGAAAGATTTTTGACCTTTTGATCCGCAGCCAAGCACGCCATTCATTCAGCTATCGATTTTTTTATTAGTCTCGAACAGGTCGTTCTAATACACGCCGCACTTATTATTATTAATTACTAAAAACATTTTGTCTTTTGCATCTAGTGCCAGCACACGATAGCATCTCAATAAGAACCTCACTGAGAGAAACTCGTTTTCTTCATAAATTATTATACAATCATTCTTCCAATATCAAATATCAGGTTTACATTAAATCAATGCAACTAAACCAGTTCCATTGGTTGAGCAGGTTCTTCATTTTTTTTACTGTTATTAGTTAAATCCGTTAGTGAAATTATATAAAATAGGATAGTTACTACATATGTACTTCGTTTAAAATTGTACCTGCGTTGTTGAACTTATCTGGTATCTGTGGTCGAGTGGTAAGACGCTCGACTACGAATCCAGTGGCCGCGAGTTCAAGTCTGGCGTGCCCAAATAACTTTTACTTGATTAATATGCGTCATAAGTCGAAACTCATAAAAAATTTAATTCATATAAAATAATATATGGTATGTTTGCGGCACGATCCAGAGTGGTAGATACTAGTTTTGTCTTGGCACACACTCCTTGCTTCATTCACATTCATGCATCGTCTCATACATACTCTTCTGTTATTCTGACTCTTCACATGATCCGACTCAAGTATTTGATTTATTTGATCGTCCCATGTCTTCGTCGTGCGTCCTCGACTTCTTCTTCCATTTACTTTTGCATCATACATTCTTTTCACACTCCTTTCTACGTTCATTCGCTCTACATGCCTAAACCATTTAAGCGTCCTTTCTTGATCCTATTCATTACGCTCACATCAGCCTTTTCCCGATATCCACATTTTTAATACGGCCATACACGGGTTTACCGCACATACGTCTCAGGGATCTCATTTTTCACAGCATTTAGTCTACTTTCATCCTTTCTCTGCTACTTCCATGCCTCACTGCCATACATCAGGGTTGATATAAGCACTCCATTTTGGACTGCTAGCTTCGCTTCTTTGGACAATTTCTTATTTGCGCAAACAGCGTTCAGTTCTGGATTAATAGAGTTTCCTGCATTCACCCTTCTTTCAATATCCTTATCAGCCTTTCCGTCTCTCGTAAACATACTTCCTAAATACACAAACTCATCCACTTGCTCCAAGTATTCATCATTCACAACTATATTGCACGCTGTTCTCGTACTCTCTCTTTCAAACACCATGACTTTGGACTTACTTACATTCATCATCATCTTTCCGGATATTAACACTTTTAATACGGTCATACATAGTTTTACCGCACATACATCTCAGGGGTCTCATCTTCACAGCATTCAGTCTATTTCCATCCTTCCTCTGCCAGTTTCATGCCTCACTGCCATACATCAGGGTTGGTATAAGCACTCCATTGTGGACTGCTAGCTTCGCTTCTTTGGACAATTTCTTATTTGCGCAAACAGCGTTCAGTCCTCCATTAATAGAGTTTCCTGCATTCACCCTTCTTTCAATATCCTTATCAGCCTTTCCGTCTCTCGTAAACATACTTCCTAAATACACAAGCCCATCCACTGCTCCAAGTATTCATCATTCACAACTATATTGCACGCTGAAAGAACAATGAAATATTTAAAAAAAGGTTTCAACCAGCAATCTATTTGCACTTCACATCGCCTAGCTGATTTCCCCAAAAGCACGTATTTTTACACACGTGTACGGTGCGGGCAACGTGCGGTCGCTGTCGCAAGTCCTAATTGTCGTTGCATTATGAGAAGTAAACACGAACCTGCAATACTTCAGGCTGACACATCATAAAGCAAAGCCGGTCGGGCGAACACTTCGCTGCCGAGCTGCCTTGCAATTTCACGCCGAAGCGTAGTTTGGATCACAAAAGCTTCCGTGACTCTGCAGGTAGGGAGAATTATTGAGGTAGTTTGAAATCAACGCATTGAATAACGTGATGCATGTGTTAAGAAAGAAAAACAACACTACGCAATTGAGTTGAAAAGTTCATTGAAGGGCTTAACTATTTTAAATAACTATTAATAATTAGAATTGCGTTTTTATTCTCCTTAAAAATAATAATAATATTATAAACTTTGACATGAAGCACTTACTTTGTGGTAAGAGATAATTATTTTTTAAATAAAAGTAACTTTGTTTTGACACCACTTTATTGGATACATATACCAACCGGTTTCGGCTCTACCTGTACATATTTGTTCAACCCTGGAGAAGGTTCAGGTAGAGCCGAAACCGGTTGGTATATGTATCTAATAAAGTGGTGTCAATACAAAGTTACTTTTATTAAAAATTTAATAGTTTTATAATATATTTTTTTTATTTGGCTTTTTTTATATTTATAGTGAATAACGCACAAGAGTTCCATCTGCTCCCAACTGTCTAGAGCCAGTGGAACTATAACATCCCCAATTGTGATGTATGTTGTGAGGCTAAAAGTAGTGGGTATGAGAAGAAGATGAGAAAGAGGAAGTTTGGGAAGTACCTGGTTATTCACATCTGGTCACAAACGGCTAAAGCCATTTCAATCAAGCAACGTTTCGATTTTACCACTCCAGAACGTGCCACAAATTTACTTTATAAAGTTTAATATTATGAAATGTGTTATGACACATGTTAATTAAATAAAAGTTATTTGAACCCGCGACCTTTGGATTCGTAGTCGAGCGTCTTACCACTCGGCTATGGAGGCCGTCATACGCCGTCATTGTAAGAAGTCAAAGATCTTCCGTAAATAAAAATGGATGGTTTATCTAAGACACCATCTAGGTATATAATATGTGCTTGGGCAGAACTTTGCATACTACTATACAAAGATGGCAGTCAAATCGGAAGAAAAATTAAAAAATGATTTTGATCATTTTCAAATGAAGAATGAGATCGATTAAAATTGCCAGTTTTCTCACTTGAGGTGAAATATCACAAAACTGCGCTATATAAGTTCACTGTTATTATTATTATAAGGCGCGAGTTTATTATTAGGTGGCGCAATTGGCAGAAGCGTTACTTTTAATATAGTAGAGGTTCCGAGTTTGAGTCTCGGTCGCGTCCATTATTTTCATATTCGCGTTGAAGATTATTGATATTATTTCAATAATTGATATAATAATAATATTTGGATAATTTGAATGGCGCCGTTTTTGTGAAAAATCACCACAAGGATGTTCTATAGATTTGAATTTCTAGTTAATAATAAATTTCTTGTTTATATTAATATATATTTAAATTAGGTACAAAAATGTTTTTAATGTTAGCATCTGTTTCCTGTTAGCCAATTTAGTTTGTCGTCTGACATTTTTACTACTTTTAAAAATCTATTTTGCCATGTATAATTCTCATTCCTCTTTGTTTTTGTTGAGAATTTGAAACTTGTTCTATTATTTGTCGTTACACAAGAAAAGAATAGTTGAACAGTAATGCAAATGTGGAGCAATAATGAAGAGGTGATGAAGTAATAATAATGAAATCTTAGATGTAAGTTACTAGTTATAAGTTATACTCAGTAGTAAGTTACAAGCCATAAGTCCTTATTGTAAGTCACTAGTTGAATATATTAGTTGTAAGCCATTAGTAATAAATCTTAGCTGTAAGTTTTTAGTTATAAGCTTAAGTGATAAATTATAGGTTAGATAAATTAATTTGTAAAGCGCCCTTGAGGTGATTTTCCCACAAAAACAGCGCTATAAAAGTAATCCATTTATTATTTATTTATTATTAAAGAAAATATACACGAACATACTTACCTGGCAGATCACATCAAATCGACGGGAATAATACATGTATACTAAGAAATGAGTTTTTTTTACTATTTTACCAACACATTTTTTAAAAAACAATATGTAACGTTATATTGGAATATTTAGGCAGTATGCATTTTTTTAATATCATTTCGAGGAGATGCTCTAGTGTGTTACAAAGCTAAAAAAATAAATTAAAAGATATATTTAGGATACTCTCTATATTTTATAAAATATCAAGCGCCTTTGAGGTGATATTTCACAAATATGACGCTAGTTACTCTTCAATCAGCATCTTCAACGGCCATAGGTAGACTCACTGTACCTAAACGCAATCCCAACACCAATTTCGGAGAGCGAGCTTTTGCCGTAGCAGGCCCCGCAGCTTGGAATAACCTCCCTTTACATTTGCGAAAAATTGACAGCTCAACTGAGTTCAGAGCAAAACTAAAGACTCATCTTTTTAAATTATCATACCCACAATAACGTCGATTTCCTTAACTAGAGTTTTGACCACTCAGTCCAAGTGCTATACATAACTTACATATATTTTTAAATACTACTTACTCCACTTTTTTTTTTCTACCCTAGGTCCGACAGCACGGGCAACAACCATTATAATATGTGCTAATTTTAATATGTTAGTCGTAAGTCACTAGTTATAAGTATTAAGCATAAGTTAATATTAAGTCTTAGTTGTAATATTATGTTAATTATGCTGTAAAGCACCCTTGAGGAGAAAATTTCTTTCACGAAAACGGCGCTATATAAATCAGCCAATTATTATTATTACAAAAATTGGATAAGTATGAGTGGATTCAAATAAACGAACTTTCTTATTTTTAAAAGTTAAAAATTCTATTTCTCAGAAATATAATGGGTGAATGTTACTACATATAAACAATTTTTTTGAAAGCTTTCTTTTTGTCTTTGTGAGCCGAATTTCACGTGTTTTTTAGGGCACGAAACACAGCAAAAAAGCTTAAAAACTCCAGTTTAATAACAATGAACCCAAATGTGAATTGGTGGATTGTAAACACTCGGAACAGCATCCTATACTAAATCTATGTTTGTGAATACAAGAGCGATACAAACAAAACAAAAGGGGCATAAATCTAAGATGGCCGACAAGTTAGGGGAGCGCAAAGGGATGTGGGCTGCGGGGTGCGGGGAACTGGCACCCCTCTCCCCCGACCAGCCCCCGGGCAGCAGGGGGATGTAACAGTTCTTATTGGCCGGCAGGGGGGATGATACAATAAGTCATTTATCACACTGGATGTCAGTGCAGGTAGAGAGAGAGGAATTCAAAACATCCCTGAAAAAAGCCTTTCTTAATATATTTAATTCTAAACCCGTAAGATAGACAAAATAACAATAAAAAAATAATTTTAGTTTTTTGGCGAACTATTACTTTGTGGTTAGACATATTTAATGAAATGAAAAATTAACTTTGTAAAAGACCACAGATTTTATTGTAGTTTTTTATGATCGACAGGTTTCGCTTAGCCTAAGCATCATCAGGATACAAAATTAAACTTAACAAAAAAATACAAAGTGTTCGGTTTTATACACATACAGAGGGAGAACACAATATAAAATAAAATAAAAGAATAGTGAGAAAACAAAAGTATAATATTTAAATAATAACAAAGGAACAGAGAGAAAGAAACAGGTTATATTATGAGTTTACAGGAAATATACCTAACATTGGACTGCTGGAAAAATTTATTAAGTAGTATTTATTGAATATTAAGAATATAACTTTTAATTTGGCTGGCTTTCTTTATTTCTAGTGCTTCTAAGCGAAACCGGTCGGCCATAAAATAAATTAATTAAACCGTGGTCTTGCACAAAGTTATTTTTTCATTTCATTAATATTCATATAATATTTATTTATCATTATTATGGGATATTTATAAAAATTAATGTAATAACTCATAAAAAGAACAATAACATATAAAAATCAGTGTAGACGTCGAAATAAAAATAAAAACGGTAAAAATAAAAACATAATTCAAACATGCTTTTATTAAATACAGTTGACAGGTAGACAGATTTTTTGTTTGTTAAACGCCTGTAGCAAGTACAGTAGGTACAAATTGTCAATGTCAGTTTCCTTCTTCTAGATCGTGTCTTCTAGAAATATTTTTCTCCAGTTTACCCGATTAAAATCATGTAATTGTTGCGAGCAAAAACTCGAATCACAACATTGTTTCCATTGTTATATTCAGACACGCAAAACATCTTCTGTTGGGATCGTCTAGAAATAGAAATTGTGTGGATCTGCTCATTCACGGAAGGCACTTTCAGAATAAATAAATTTGCTCAGAAGTAATCATAGTGAGATTATATTTAGAGCGCAAACTAGCAACATTTCCCCTCATGTACACTTGACTCTAAATTCCTTAATGGGTTAGAATCTGATTAAAGAAAGAATGGGTCTGACGGCTGATGCGAAAAAACGCATTTTGTTAGAGCGGGGTCAGCCGGAAAAAATCTCTAATCACCATTGTATGGATCTCTTACTTCCCAAACAGCTTTGGCAAGGCTGCACAGTAAAAGAAAGGCCACTGGCTTCTTTGATTTTTACGCTCTACTCCATGACATAATATATTTTTATTTAATTAATTAACTAAAAATGATCCCACGGATATGTTCATATCGATAATATACCTATATAACCTTTCTTACGGCTATTTTGTTAACGTTGATTGTAATCATACCACGCTAGTTAATTTATTTAAAAAAGTATTTACATGCATCAATGTATTTTTTTAAAAATAAAATTAAGAGTTTAAGGTAGGCAATTTCTTTTATTTTGAAATATTTTTATAAAAGTATTATGAGATCTATAATCTATTAAAACGCTCAAGTACATTTAAGAACTCACTGTGTTTTGCGTATTAAATTTCTTTTCTGTTTTATGAAACTCGCGAAATCTTCGCGAATAAAGCACCTACCTAGTAGGTCTTAAATTTTATTAAAATATCGCGTCTGAGATTTATGAAAACAGAGTCTTCTTTCAAATTACACCCCAGACAGTAACTTACTTCCGCAAACTTTGTCTATTCATTTATCAAAAGCTTGTAGTAGATATGTACTTACTCAAAGGTACCTACGTGTACTTTCTTTGTTTGATGTAAGTACCTCATATTTTTAAGCCGTAAAAATTAAAAAAGTTGCAATTTTCAATCTAGCTAGTACTTGCCTACCAAACAAGCAACCTGCGTGCATGCATCAACATTTTAAGTGTAAATATTAACATTGAAAAAGTTAGAATTTGAGTGTTTGTTTTCTCAGATATGTGTGTTCCTCCTCAATTAATTTCGCATGAGAATTGTTAATTAACTTCTAGTAACTTGTTTTTTAATCTGTTGATGTACACACGCACTGTTATACTTACATCTGAACATTTTTTCATAATTTAGGATAACGATCATAGTTTTGATTTGCATACATACACGGCCTGTTCAAAAGAAAAGATGAATTTAAATTTTCGCGGGCTGTGTACATTCGATGATCGTTTTTTTTTTTGTTTTTTATGTTGGTACATATATTTTTACCATATGTTAGCATTATCAGCCATTTTGGATAAGTGGTTTGTTTTTGACAGCTGGAAAGGTTAGTCACGTTTTTGTGAGTTCTTCGATTTTTTACTTTTTGAAAAAATAGATCGAAGAATAAAATCCATGAATTGTTTTTCCACAACTCCAGGACGCTCATCGTCATTAACATCTTCTCGGCCTTCTGTAAAGCGATTGTACCACTTATAAACACTTTTTAATTTAATCGTTGTTATCTTAGGTTAGGTAATTTAATGTGACTCGCCCTTGAGGTCAACTATCACAAAACGGCGCTATAAAAAGTCACTGTTATTATAATTATTAACACGCAACGCGATCGTAATTTGTGCTTTCGAGCTTTTTTGACTGTTTAAGCCAATGACGTTACATATATAGACACGTTATAGCCTTAGAATATTAACACAAAATGTGGCAAGCAAAACACACACGTTACCAGTTAATTCATTATTCAAATATCGGTCATGTATGACAAAGATAGAAATTCATAGAATATATGTGTATGAACGAAACAAATTTGAAGTTCGGACCGCGTTCCATACTTGCTTGAAACGACCTCAAGCGACGCGTGAACGTTTAGTTCTAAGTCGGCTTAAACACCGATCACACCAACTAGCGTGATTATTACTTGCCACTTTGAGAGCGCTAAAACGTCGCTTCGACGGCCTCCATGGTCGTGTGGCATGGCGCTCGACTACGAATCCAAATGTTACGGGTTCAAACCTGGCGTGCGCCAATAACTTTTATTTAATTAATTTGTGTCATAACACATTCGATTCATATAAAATTAATAAAAAGTATATTTGCGGCACGTTCCAGAGTGGTAGATACTCAAGTATCGCCCTGGTGAAAGACCACCATTCAGAATCGAAACGTTGCTTGAAATGGCTTAAGCCGTGTTTGGTGACCAGATCTGTATAGCCAGGTACTTTTCAACCTTTCTCTTCCCAATCTCCGTCTCCTCCCCACTACCTTCAGCCTCACAACACACCCTATCTGGGGATACCATAGTCTCACTGGCTCTAGACGGTTGGGAGCAGTTGAGACTCTTGTGCGGTATTCATATAAAAAAAATAAAAAAAATAACGTGTCTATATATATGTAACGTCATTGGTTTAAGCTCGGTTGGAGGCGAAGTGTGAAAAAAAATAAAAAATGGATAGATCTATTTGTTATTTTCTCGCTCGCGCATTGTACGGGTAATCCAGGTGTTTTCGGCGATTCAACGAACTAATGATCTCCAAATATCTCAGTCGCAATTAATATTTTTGCGAGTACACAATACAACCTGCGCCATAGTTACCGTCTAAGCCGGAGCAAGCCGGTTTGCCGGCGATAAATCGTCCTTAGATCCCGCGCTTACAGTATGCAGACCCCCTGGCAACTCCTTACGCTGAACCAACACACGAGGATTACACGTTTCTTGCATCGCATTATCTCGCCCGGACATTAACAATAAAAGCGAGATTTGTCCCGTTGTTTATCAACAGAAATACAGGCGGGCTGCAGCGCGTTTGGCTGCGCCCTCCGCGCAAATAAATCCTTCTCTAATCTGCGTGTTCTGACTCCGAAACGTATTATTGTTCTGGAGTGTTTGAAATGAATTGTTTCAACATTCTTGTACGGTGCGTCGGCCGATGTTTGCTGCGTTGTTCTGTGAAAATGCACGTATTTGCATCCATTACGATTGTGAGGTAAACAGATTATTTAGAGAGAGATTAACACAGAGGTGAAATCTCGCAGTTCTATGATTCTGTTTGATATATTAAAATGGTGTCAGAAGAAAGCAGAATCTTAATAATTTATTTATTTATAAATTAACGGACTAAAGTCCAATTACAAAAAATACATATAAAACACGAAATGGAAAAAAGAGCAACAGAGAAGGAATAGCATATACATAAAAATAAATGAAGTGATGACAAGAATAAGGCAAAATAAACATAAGAGAGAAAATTCAAGCCATGGTCTAATCAAAGTTTTGGTAGAGTTGTAAAGAATGACAAAAATCATTTAGACTGCTACCAAAAATTTCAAGACCATTGCTTGAGTTAACAAGTATTGACATTCCGGACATTGGAGAATTATACCCATAATTAGTATTGTGATGATTGAGGAACAGCAATTCATTGTTTCTGAGTCCACGGCAAGGAATGTTGAACTGGATAAGTTGCAACAGAGAAGGTGAGTCAATAAAACAATAAATAATGTTGTAAATGAAAATTAAATCTAAGTCTTTCCTGCGCTTTTCTAATGAAGATATTTTCAATAATTGTTTGATTTCATCATATGAATAATCGTCTTTTTCTCGCCCTAATCTCCGTGCAATACCGCGTAAAAAGCGATGTTGTACGGATTCAATATGATGAATATGAACGGTATAGAAAGGGGACCAAATTACCCTAGCATATTCTAGATGAGGGCGAACTAATGAGCAGTAAAGGGTTTTTAGAGTCTTTATATTCTTAGAGTCACATGCAATTCTATTGATGAAGCCAATAGGTTTAAGTGATTCATTAGCTACATTATTAATGTGATCACAAAAAGAAAGATTATAGTCTAGAGTTACACCAAAATCTTTCATAGATATAATATAATGTAATACATTTTTAAACAAGAAAAACAATATTCACATATTTTTTACCTTCATACTATTATATGCAACACAATTTAGACTTATTACAGGTGTATCAAAATACTCCCACATTTCAGAGCACCTATCGAAACTGTGTATTCATAAAAATTCCGACCCGCGACAGTCAACCCTTAGATCGGCAACGTCATCGGCTATCGGAAGGTTGAAGGAATCAAAGCGCACATCAAAGTTCGGAGAGCGTGCTGCAGGAGTATCAGGTCCTAAAGCCTGGAATAGACTACCACGTGATCTGAGAATAATAAAAGCTCGACAGAGTTCAGAGCTAAATTCAAAACTTATAATTTCAGAAAGTTATATCCATAAATAACAGAATAATACAATTACCCTAATATAGTAAAATATATTTTCATGCAATGATCCGTGATCCTCAATCCTCGATCTGTGCTACACAAAAAGTTCGTCAATTTTTCACAGCCCGCAACAAATGTAAATAACTAATATGAAAACATCAATAAGTCAATTTTATCTATAGTTTTATGTATTCAGATAGTTTTATGGTGAATTTATCGAAAGTTTCGTAAGGCGGCCTTTAGGTGATGATTTCAGAAAAATGGCGCTAAATAAATTAGTCAATTCTAATTATTATTAATTTTATGTGCGAGTAGTCCGACCATAAATAATGCCAGTGGAAAACTCACCATAATCTGTTTTGTATTGAGCGACGAATCATCTTTAGAAATATAATTTTTTATCAAATCCCTGTACTGTAATAAAAACTCACCAAAGTCTATTATGGAATCTGCTCTCGTGCCATCAATTGGACAATAAAAACATAAATTATGTAAATCAATACTATAATTTTGCCAATATCACGTCATATTACTGCAAAACCGTGTCTATCTCCAAACTTAAAGTAAATAAAATAGTATCTGTACATAATATAAATAAATATTAATATTCCATCAATTATATGTAGCTAGTAATAAAATTTAGTTAAAAGATTTATTTTTTACAGCGCCCTTAAGGTGATTTTGAGGTAATTGAAGCAAGGATTCTATGCCAAGATAGAGTTGTATGGCAGTCCATTCTCTCTGCCTACCCCTGCGGAAGGCGTGATGTTCATTTAGTTAGTTTTTTAGTTAGCCTTACAACTGCAGGTATTTTTGAAAGTTTTTAATAATTAATTAAATAAAAACACACGTTGTTTTAATCCACTTTATTTTTGTATAAGTCAACTAGTTTCGATTCTGCTGAATCTTCATCGGGATCTAAGAGTATACATAAATATAAATATGTATATTTTTAAGTTCCGATGAAGATTCAGCAGAATGGAAACTTAGATGACTTATACAAAATAAAGTGGATTTAAACAACGTATGTTTTTATTTAATTAATCATGTCAATCCACAAAGTGTTTGCTTATTCTGATTTTTAATAATTCTAAAATTATTTTTTTGTAGCATTTCAGAGTTCATTTGAAACCCGTGTCCGCTGCATGTAGCACGTAAACCCTAGATGACATCACAAATAACAATACATTAATTTGGTAAACTCCGCACGTACCTACCTCTTCAATAATATGGACACCAGTTCAATCTCCCGCACGTCTCTGAGCATGTTTGAATTTATCATTAAAGATAACAGTTTCTTTTCTTTCTACGGTAAAACTCCAAGCTTATTCCGCGACATGCAGCGAACAATGAGACGTAAAATCTCGAGATTCTTTTTGCCGTCACTGCGCATTGTTTACCAGTTTACGGCTGCCTCGCGCATTGCGATAGTATTGCAGCCACGTCGATAAGAGCTTTCGCTTATCTATATTAGGAGTTCGCAGTCGGAATAGTATTGTTGCCTGTTGCTCTACTACGCAATTCCATTACGTCACGTTGCGCCTAGTCGAATCGCCATTATTTTAAGGTCGCCGAGAACAAAAAGCTATTAGTAAAAAAGCACGTAAATCGCATTATTATTGCATTGTTAGACAAAGGTAAAAAGTAGGCAGAGAGGCTAAATAGAATTATTGTGTCATCGACTCATGTATTGTTTTCATAGAACCATAACACTCCCTTGGCGCGCTGATATCAATTTGGACAAAAAGTAATCAATGGAATCGATTAAGCGACATCAAGTGAAATCCGTGACCAGGGGGGAATATTTATGGCTGGCTTATAGTTTTAACATACATATTATTTAAATTTATTTTATTGCCTGCCACTCGAGATATGCGCCAGCAACAATGTCAATGCATCACGATGTGTGAAATAGGAATATACGCAGTTCGTACGGGTAGAGCCTATTTGTACTTACATGTACACATTTACGGTATGCACAAACTACCTGTCACCTATATGTACACATTTACGGTATGCACATACTACCTGTCAGACTAACACTGACAGTGTCAGTGTTAGTCCTTACTTGGTGAAAACGCAGTGTTTGATTTCGCAATGCACTGAACGTACTTATTACCTAGTTACCAATTTGCAAAACATAGTTCAATGCATGATTTTGGTATAGTTTAGAATGCACTTTGAAATATTCAACGTGGTTTTGTGTAACTGCCAACCATATTAAAATATACGTAATTAAAGACTATTTTTACGTTAAAAGACAGTGTTGCAAGGCCAAAAATATGTAGTTCTAACTTTGGTTGATTTTCGTCTTTGGTTTTAATGAGTCAACTTTTCAAACAGCTTTGGCCTTGAATGTACGATTGATTATGAGCTTGATTTTGACAATGATAATCCTAATTAATAATATCTATAGAGTCCTGTGTATATTAAATAGAACCTTTCCTTGAGACAAGCGACAGGGTGTATCAGAAGGCAAGAAAAGTTTCAATGTAGCCTTCGGCAAGCTTTGTCAAATCAATCCCAATATAAAAAAAAATAGCATTCTGAAGTGATCTCAGTTTTAAAGTAAAATCACTTTTTTTTAACTACTGTGTAAATAGATATAAAGAATACCGAATAAAAAAACACGTGAAGTTTTTTGAACTTATTTCTAAGTAACTAACTAACTACCATCACGCCGTTTCTCTGCAGGGGTAAGCAGAGCGGATGTACCGCCATAAAACTCTTTCTTTCGGCACACACTCCTTGCTTCATTCACATTCATACATACTATTTTGTTAATCTGACCTTTGACATGGCCCCACTCAAGTATTTGATTCCCTCGATCGTGCCACGCCTTCCTGGGGCGTCTTCGACTTCTTCTTCCATTCACTTTCGCGTAATATATTATTTTCACACTCTTGTCTTCTTTAATCCGCTCTACATGCCCAAACCATCTAAGCGTCCCATTCTTGATGCTATTCATTACGCTCACATCGGCCTTGCATTCTTTCCGTATCATTCATTCCTTACCTGTATCCTTTTATGTATCTTACAATCCAAATACTAAGTTTGGAGATCGCGCTTTCGGAGTTTCGGGGCCGAAGGCTTGGAATGAACTCCATCCGGAACTAAGATGTATAACGAGCCCAACAGAATTTCCGTCCAAACTGAAAACTTACCTTTTCAGACTCTCATATCCTTAAATTCATTAAAAGAATCTCAACATAATCTGTCTCTCGACGAATCACCTTTAGATATGCAAATTTTAACCAAATCCTGTACTGTATGACAAATTCAGAAAGTCCATTCTTTTAATTTCGCTCACATGCCCTAAATCGGAAAAAAAAAATTATAATAATAAAAATTAAATAATAATCATAATTTTAAGTTCATAATTGTGTCTATCTGATGGGACCTGTCAGGTAAGTATGTTCCTGTATATTTTCTTATTTAAACTAGGAATTAATATGTAACGATAGAAAGTAAGATCTGTACAGCGCCCTTGAGGTGATTTTTCACAAAAACGGCGCTATACAAATCGTCCAAATTTTATTATTATTATTACAATGCGTTTATATAGAAATCCGCTCAAAACGTTCCCCTTTTTCACGGTGCTTTGCTATAAAAAGCTTCGCCTTCTAATAATAAACAATATACGTGGGCAAGCACTCTGCACTCCGCAAGCATGTCAGATAACCTATCGTTTGGCAATCTGCAAGTTTAGTGTGTCCAGTGACTGGTGCCTAGTGCCTTGTGCCCAGGCCTCCTGGATCGTGCTGGTCTATGAATATGAGGCTAGCGTTGGGTCGCGGAAGTCCTCTGCTTAAAGGAGTTTTTATCGGCCGGATTGTGAGACCTGAATATCAAAGCTCCTATCAATATTCCACTCACAGTGCAGCGATGACAATTGACACTTTGCTGAGTTGGTGGCTTGCTCACAATAGGAAGAGTAACCAGACCAGGCATCTTCAACGCGATTTAATTAGCATCCCTTTTAGTTAAACTTATTAAATTACTGAAAAACTTTAACATTAGAGTTTGTTTTTTTTTAACCTCTACAAAATCAATGACTGTTTAAAAATGGCTGGTTTTTACACATTTCTTATGGAACCATAGCTTAATGTCCAGGTTTAGCTGTAAAAGTAAATTAAAAAATTGCTTCGTATAAGACCACAAATTTTATTTTAATTCGCTTAGCTTAAGCATCATCAGGGTACAAAATTAAAGTGATGAT
This sequence comes from Drusus annulatus, assembly GCA_022651775.1. Lineage (NCBI taxonomy): Eukaryota > Metazoa > Arthropoda > Insecta > Trichoptera > Limnephilidae > Drusus > Drusus annulatus. The sequence continues at coordinate 2,309,145 of JAGWCC010000006.1, forward strand.
GATTAGGCTAAGCGGAACCGGTCGGTCATCTGAAAAAGAAAAAACCGTGGTCTTATACAAAGTTATATTTTTATTTCATTAAATATGTCAAACCACAAAGTAATTGCTTTCTGCGAAAATATTAAAAATATGCATTACTATTCAAGAACCGACCCATTTTTTAATGTCTCTTTTTATTTCAATGATGATTTTTTAAATTTTATTTATAGTGAATTCTCCTTAAGAATATTTCAATTTATATTTCGCATTTAATTTTGTGCTAAGCGCCTTTGAGGCGATATTTCACAAAAATGGCGCTATATAAAGTAGCCGAGTATTATTATTATATCCAATTCGGAGTATGTTGTAAGGTTCACTATGAATGTGAAGGAGATGGGATAGAGGAAGGTTGAAAAGACTATTCAGATCTGGTCTATTTTTTAATTTTTGTTAAAGTTAATATTTCACAAAAGTCCCAACTGCTCCAGCGGGACTACAGCATCCACAATTAGGTTACGTTGCTAGGTTTAAGGCAGTGGGGAGAAGAAGGAGATGGGGAAGAGGAAGTTTGGGAAGTGACTATTCAGATCTGGACACCGAACATGACTAAAGCCGTTTCAGGCAACGTTTCGATTCTGAATGGTGGTCTTCCACCAGAGCGATACTTAGAGTATCTACCACTCAGAATGTCCACAACTAAAAATAGCATTACAAGCTCGAAATAGTTTTTTTAAATTTTACTTTTATTTATTTTATATTAGTTACTTGTACATTGAATTTTATAAATTATTTCGTTTTCTTTTGTAGTTAATAATAATATTTTTACTTAAATACTACTTATTATTTTGATTTATATGTATTTTAATAATAGAAAATAAAATCTGTACAGCGCCCTTAAGGTGATTTTTCCCAAAAACAGCGCTGTACAAATCATCCAAATATTATTATTATTGAATGGTTCATACAGGATATTTTGGGTTTATTGATTGGCATATTTTTTATGGTTTCCGGCCCCCAAAAAACTACCTCCATTTTCGCCAGCTACCACCCTTAAATCTTAAGAATCTGCAACTCAGGTATCTTAGGTACCACGTTTGATGTCAAACAGTTATTTTGCTAATATGTAAAGCATTTTTCGGATCATTGATGGAGGAATTGACGATCCCTGCTAAGACCACCCATATAGCTCGAAAAACAATTTAAAATGATTACATTTCGTGAGTAGAACATTAATAATTAGTTTGCTTCTGAATTGCGAATTATTTTCAGCCATCCATGTGGGCCAATATTCACATTGATTATACTCAATTTGTTCATCCACTCGCGATACGGACTTAGCCAAAAACATATTTAAATTCGTGTCCCAAGGTGTTTATTTCCTCAACGCATTAAATTTTATCTGTAAATAAATCATATTCATATCACATTGTTACGGAGTTGGTAGGTAGTAGATACTAAGTACAAATATTCTAAGTTAATGATGTCTTAAACGGTTATAGGTAGTATCTTCAATATGAAGCTCTAAGTGATTAAAAATAATGTCGATTTCTCAGTACGTGAGATAGTTTGACTAGGTATTTGTGATTTCAACTCTTATGTGTATCTTATTAATTAACTCCAAGCTGTGCTTCAAAAGCTCTTACAAAAAATATCTACGATTAGAGTAGTGCATTAATAATAATAATAATAATATTTGGATGATTTGTATAGCGCCGTTTTTGTGAAAAATCACCTCAAGGGCGCTGTACAGATCTTATTTTCTATTATTACATATTAATTCCTAGTTTAAATAAGAAAACATATAGAAACATACTTACCTGGCAGGTCCCATCAGATAGACACACTTATTAACTTGAAATTATAATTATGATTTTTTTTTTCCGATTTAGGGTATGGGAGTTAAATTAAAAAATGGACTTTCTGAATTTTTTGTACAGTACAGGATTTGGTTAAATTTGTACCTATATCTAAAGGTGATTCGTCAAGAGACAGATTATGTTGAGATCCTGTTAATGAATTTAAGGATATGAGAGTTTGAAAAGGTAAGTTTTCAGTTTGGACCAAAATTCCATATAGCTTAGATTTATTTATTTTAATATTTGCAGTTACTTGTACATCAAAGTTTACACAGTACCTAATTATAATTCATATACTTTTTGATTTGATAATAATAACCCATATACTATTTGATATTACTAATGTATTTTATATGATTCTCACAGGCTATTTTCAACCAACTAATTGATGTTATTTTAATAGAGGCACATAAATACTGCCTACCTTTCCGTATTTGCAACCAAACATGAAATATATTGGATAAATAAATATTAAATTATGGCGAAAAATAAATCTACACTTTCAAAAATACGCGCGAAATTCAGATAATCGCACCGCCGCGATCGCCCCACCAACCGTCCAGTATAACGTGTCAAAAGCAGTTACTACATGCGCCCAAACGTAGATTATTCTATGTTCACTAGACTACACAAAATATGTATGCATGTATGCTATGCGCTGTGTGCGCGTTCAAGTTGCTCGTTTGTGTTAGTATCTTTGTTGGTGTCTAGATAATGCCTAAACAGAACAAATGAAATAACAATCAGTGATATATGTTGGTACCTATCTTTATCATCAATTAATCTGCTGTTTTTCCTACTGCCTACCTTCATAAAAAAAATCTGTGCACGCCACTGTTGTATGGTCTCTTTAAAACACAGATAATAAGTTGTTGATTTTTTTTATTTTAATTATTAACTTTTTGTTTCTTACATTATTTTTTTTACATCACCTACCTCACTAGGTAATAGGAACCTGTTTTGAGGTAAGTGACAGTGAGTACAAGTAGAATAATATTTGAAAAAATGATGATATTTGTTACACAATGTTATATGATGCAACAGATACTGACCGTAAATCTCTCTCGATACCATATAAGATACATTGACAGTAGGGTAAGTTGCAAGGCACTAAATTCTATAATTAATGACAGTGGATACGATACAAATATACATACATTTTACATCATAACAATCCTACAATTGTTTATAGTGAACACATTACATTTTTTACCTAAAGAAAAAAATAAACCTATAAAATAACCACCATAGTTAATCTATGCAGTGGTGGTCAAATAGAGTGGAACTCCACACGCCTCTGTTACGACTAGCGCTTTTTGATTAATCTGCTTCATACACATTAAGTTCTTGGCGAGATTGAAGTGAATTTTCTGCTTATTTTGATCGTTCCATGTCTTCCTGGGATGTGTCCAATTTTTCCCTTCAGCCACTTGCTTTAAATGTACCGTTTTACATTTATTTTTTCGTACACGTGTCCTAGCAATATTAATGTCCCTCTATTATTCTTATTCATCACGCTTACATCAACCGTGCTTCCTTTTTAAGTCACGTCGTTAAAATAGCGTTGAATTTCTTCATGCAAATTGTCTCGAAAAAAAGCTTCGCGTGTAAACTTTCGAGCTTTTATTGTGAGTCTATTTATTTATGTTAAACTTCTTTAATATTTAAAGATGTCATTCAGCTCTGATCAATTTTGTTTAGACAGGCAATGTTATCGGCTATTGGAAGGTTGAAGGAACCAAAGCGCACACCAGACACTGTGCTCGCAGAGCTTGCTGCAGGAGTGTCAGGTCCTAAAGCCTGGAATGGACTACAAAAGAATCGATAGAGTTCACAGCCAAACTCAAAACTCATATTTTTAGAAAATCATATCCATAAATAACAGGAAAATAGAATTGCCCTAATTTACACAGCTAGGCTAACCCGTTGGCATCTAAACTCACCAGTGTAATAATATATAGTCATACAATGACTGGCGATCCTCGATCTATTGCTAAACAAAGAGTTCGTCAATTTTTCTCATCCCGTATCAAATGTATACCACTAATATATAACTGAAGGCCTCCGTGGTCGAGTGGTAAGACGCTCGACTACAAATCCAAAGGTCGCGGGTTCAAACCCGGCGTGCGCCAATAACATTTATTTAATTAATACGTGTCATAACACATTTATTCATACAAAAATAATTTAAGAAAAGTGTACTTGCGGCAAGTTCCAGAGTGGTAGATACTAGTATTTTCCTGGTGAATGACCACCAATCAGAATCAAAACGTTGCTTAAAATAGCTTTAGCCGTGTTTGGTGACCAGATCTGAATAGGCAGGTACTTTCCAACCTTCCTCTTCCCCATCTCCTTCTCCTACCCACTCCCTTCAGCCTCACAACAAACCCCAATTGGGGATGCCATAGTCCCACTGGCTCCAGACGGTTGGGAGCAGTTGGGACTCTAGTGCAGTATTCACCATATTTTTAATTTTTTTAAAGCAAAAATGAATAATGTTATTTTAGCTATAGCTTTAGGTGTTTAGATAGTTTTATGATAAATTTTACCGTAGCTTTTAAGTTTTGTGAAGCACCCTTGAGGTGATATTTTACATAAATGGCGCAGTTAGAAGTTTTGAACATTTGCCGTAGACTCAGAAACAATGAATTGCTGTTCCTCAATCATCACAATACTAATTATGGGTATAATTCTCCAATGTTCAGAATGTCAAGACTTGTTAACTAAAGCCATGGTCTTGAATTTGTTGGTAGCAGTCTAAATGATTTTCGTCATTCTTTACGACTCTACCAAAACTTTGACTAGACCATGGCTCGAATGTTCTCTCTTATGTTTATTTAGCCTTTTTTTTTGTCATCGCTTCATTTATTATTATTATGTATATGCTTTTCCTTTTCTGTTGCTCTTTTTTACATTTCGTGTTTTATATGTATTTTTTGTAATTGGACTCTAGTCCGTTAATTTATAAATAAATAAATAAACATGGGACGATACTAGCTGGCATCAATTTATCTTTATGTGTGAAATTAAAAAAAGGTGAACGTAACTTATTTAGTAAACGAGTGCCTATTTAAAATTGTTTGTTTGTTCTTTCCTCCTTGTGGGTGTGCACCCATAATATATTTACGACGTAATAAAAATAATGGCACTTTGTGCATTCAGTCTGCTCTATGGTGACAAATAGAAAAGTTACAAAGTTCGTAGTTTTACGATCGGAGGACGTGGTGAAAATTATAATTAAGATTACATTGTAGGTAATTTTACGACATTTTTACGGGTGCTTTATTGGCGAAATACCTTTCTTTATGGCCATGCAAATTTCGCGCCGGTGACCTTCCTGAATCATTAATATTAAAAAATTGAACGTAGTTATCTATCTATGTATACGAGATCCTGGTAAGAAGCATTTAATGACCACTCCAAAATTTGCGAGTCAAAAAACAGGGAGGTACCCAACTATGAAGTATGACTAACGAAATATTCACAGCAATTTTATAATCATCATTGTAGTTAGAGCCATGATGAGGGTACCTAAGATCAAGAATATACTCGTATATAAATATTTTTTTATATGTCCAATTACAAAAAATACATATAAAACACGAAATGGAAAAAAGAGCTACAGAGAAGGAGTAGCATATACATAATAATGAATGAAGCGATGACAAAAATAAGGCAAAATAAACATAAGAGAGAACATTCAAGCCATGGTCTAGTCAAAGTTTTGGTAGAGTCATAAAGAATGACAAAAATCATTTAGACTGCTACCAAAAATGTCAAGACCATGGCTTGAGTCAACAAGTCCTGACATTCTGGACATTGGAGAATTATACCCATAATATATTATTATTACATGTAATTATTATATGTAGCTAACAAATATTATTTTTAATTATGATATAACTTCATTTTTAGCTACCGATGAATATATTTCACAGTCTGGTACCTACCTAACATTCCGTCTAAATATGCTACAATTTGTAATAAAATACATTTTTAATTATTATCTAATTAGGTACTTACCTAAATTTGGTAATATATATAATCTATTTTTAAATAAACGAAATTTAGGCATTAATTAAACAAGCATTATATTATAAATAAAATGTACTAGCATGTTTATTCCTCTAACATTTCGTTTAATAGCCAGAAGCTTAGATACATAATTTAGTAGATCAGTATGCAATATTTGTTTAATTAATGTGATTTCTGCAATGACAAATCGACTAAATCCATAGATCATTCTTTCCCACAATGCAGGTTAGGTATTTTAGAACACGCCAACATAATTTACTTGTATATTGCAGGATGTCGTAGATATCTCAACACCAAAACACATGTTGTAAATAAAATTCAATGTGAAACGTCTGGACAAACCAGTTGAAACGTTGCGTCAGCGAATTACCATAGGCATTTATGAAAAGAAAGAAAGAACCACAAAAAACAAATAAATTTCCAAACGCTGTCACTGTTTCTCTACGTGACTAGCTTCCATGAGCAATTTTCTAACGATTATTGTTCCGCTAACTGCCGTTAGATGCCACTGCACCTAATGGCGTTAAATTTATTATTTTATGACGCACTGCCATCTAGTGCACAATAGGGTAAGCTAAACACTCTTCATACTCTATTTTTGTGAAAATAGCAGGGATGCGGAACAATTTATTAACTTATTTTTTAAGTAGACAACTGGTATAATGATATTGCAATGATATTCACAAAGTGACAACGTATAATTCACCGTTTCTTGGATAAATGACCGCTTACATTAAATGGACACATGTGAATAATTTAACATAGTAATTGAATCTATCAATGCTCGCATTGAACGAACGACGAATAGGTTTTAATAATAATCAAGTACCTACTTACCACTCCTTACTTATTTTTTAAAGTATAGAATCAATATTAATTACGTTCAACATTAAAAAAAAACAAGTAATTTAATCAGAGATATGTTATTTATTCATATATTCAATGTGTCATTCAAAGACGAATTCAATAAGCAACTGACCAATAAAGCATGATAAGTTGACCATGTGAAGCATGCGGGATGGGTAAATCCACGGGGAGACTAGTTGGGGGTTAACGGGTTAATAGACGGATAAGCGGGAGACTGGAAAATAAAGACATAGGTCAGTGTTAACCCTTTCTGTGCAAACAATAAAGGTTATTATGAAAAATCAAGTTACGGATACAAATAATTTATTTAAGAAACTAATCTCACCTTGGAAAATTGTATTGGATAAAATACATGGCAAAAACAGTGCAAAGTTGTAAAATTACGTTATAATTATAATTGTACTATTATAATTAGAATACGTATTAAATTTTGCGTTAAAAATGGAATAAAGTGCTCCGACGCACTTAAAATGTTGACTGTGGCATTCGGCAGGTCTACTTTCTCTCAAAAAGTGTTTATAAGTGGTACAAGCGCTTTACAGAAGGCCGAGAAGATGTTAATGACGATGAGCGTCCTGGAGTTGTGGAAAAACAAATCATGGATTTTATTCTTTGATCCATTTTTTTCAAAAGTAAAAAATCGAAGAACACACAAAACCGTGACTAACCTTTCCAGTTGTCAAAAACAAACCACTAATCCAAAATGGCTGATAATGCTAACATATGATAAACATATGTGTACCAACATAACAAAAAAAAATCGATAATCAAATGTACACAGCCCGCGAAAATTCAAAATTCACCTTTTCTTTTGAACAGGTCATGTATACCACTCTGGAACGTGCCACAAGTATACAATATATTGCATTTTTCACCGGTCGGTAGCTGAGTGGACAAACGCGTCGGATTTCCACGCGGGCGTCGTGGGTTCAATTCGTCTGCTGGCTAAGTTCTAAAAGTAAAAAAGTAAATTCCAGGTTATTCGCAACCAGGGAATTTTTATTTTTCTAAAAAAATACATATAAACTGAACGTATTATAATAATAATATTTGGATAATTTGTATAGCGCCGTTTTTGTGAAAAATCACCTCAAGGGCGCTGTACAAATCTTAATTTCTACTTAATATTAATTCTTAGTTCATATAAATATACAGCAACATACTTACCTGGCAGGTCACTTCTGGCAGGACACAATCACCATATCATAATAACCTAAAATTTAGAATAACTTAAATTTTTATTTTTATTTTATTTTATTTTGTTTATTTATTTTTTATTTTTTTTTTATTTTTATTTTTTTTATTTTAATTTTTTTTTAATTTTTAGGGCATGAAGGCAAATTTAAGATAAAGTATATCGGAGGTATTTTTAACTTTTCGTAGTGAAAAACAGATAATGGTGATAATCTTCTAATGAATTTAAGGAATGAGAGTCTGAAAAGTTTTCTTGGTTCTATTGGGCTTGTTACATCTTGATTATGGATATGATTTTCTGAAAAAATGAGTTTTGAGTTTGGCTCTGAACTCTGTCGAGTCTTTTATTACTCTCAGATCATGTGGTAGTCCATTCCAGGCTTTAGGACCTGACACTCCGAAGGCGCGCTCTCCAAACTTAGTGTCTGGTGTGCGCTTTGGTTCTTTCAACCTTCCGATAGCCGATGACATTGCTGATCTAAGAGTTGACTGTCGCGAATTGGAATCTTCAGGAATACACAATTCCGATAAATAAGCCGGAGCCATTCCGTTAATTGATTTGAAAACCATCCAGCAAAGCTTAAACTGGATTCTTTCGGGACATTTAAGCCAGTGAAGATTTTTGAGGTGCTCTGAGATATATATAATACATATGAATAAAATAAAAGCTATTTGCGCACGCCGGGCTTGAACCCGTCACCTCTGGATTCGTAGTTGAGCGTCTGCGCAATGTGTCATTCAAAGACGAATTCAATAAGCAACTGTCAAAAATCATGATAATGAATAAATCCATTCTATATCTGTTATTGTAATAGACGGATAAGCGGGAGACGAGTCAAAGACACAGTGTTATCTGACTCTAACTTTTTGACTATGGAGGCCGTCAAATATCTATCCATAATGTATTTTAGCCAACATTATTCTATATCTGAAATGCAACAAGTCAAATCACATATCGTGATTTTTCACGATATATGATGTGAAAAAAAACAATTCAGCTGTAAAGTTATAATTTAATTCGGCTACTAAGCTTTTGACTTGCAAAACAGCTGTAGAACGTCTCAATTCAACAAAAAAGCATGTTAAATATTTTATAACCCACATAAAAATGCACGGTGATCAACAAGAAAGGACAAATGATACACCAATCACCATTGATAGCCATCATCTCATGGTGAGGGGCCATCATTGTCACTGAATAAATAAACTAACAACACGCCTCCAGGCACATGGGGTTAAAGGGATTTTAGTGAACCCGCTCACCGCTAAAGGCAGAAGACATTTATGTTCACTAAACAAGCACTAAAAGTCACTACTTAAAAGATTTTATGACTGTCATAAATGTCAGATTGTGCTCGCTACGATCGTACAGTTAGCCGGGTAGACTGCCTCGCCAGCCAGACTCGGATGCCGAAAGCTCAACTTTCAGGAAAGCACTGCACCCACACTCAAAAAGCTCGAATCCAAATTAAGACGTCCCCAAACTCAATCGTGAAATAGTGACATATTTTCGTAGTGCACTTTTAAATTGCCGGATGGTTTTTCGGTCGGTGCATTTTGATGTTTTTGAATTTCTCAATGAAAACGTATTGTATGAGAATAAAATCATTGACTCATATTTTAAATATTGAAGCAATTGAAATGTTATTATGGGCACATATGGGTGAGATAATAACGTCATTAGGGTAATTTTATTCGTTTGTTTGAATTTCGAAGGTAATATTAACTTTCTTTGTTGAATGATAGTGGGTTTGGGTAAAACCTGATGATTTTTAACAAACAACCTTGGTCTAAAGCGCGATTAAAGCTTTTTCGAATTTTGTGTTTTAAAACACTTAATATCACTACAGGTTATTGAAATAGAACCATGGCGCTCTTGGGGTGGTGTTCTGCTAAAAGGCGCAATTGAAATTAATAAAAATATAAATAAATTGTTACATGGATTAAAACTGTAAGTTAGACGTCAAAAATTAAGCAAATTAAAAATAATAATCATTTAATATCTGTTTAAAAATAATCTTTTTAAGATTTTTTATTGTAAATTATTTATTTTTGGTATCTATACAGGATTACATCTTAGGTATAAACAATCAAGGGGCTTAACAAAAAGGTTTACAGGATGAAAATAATCATTCTTGCATTCTAGAAGTACACAATTGAGTGCGTATACTAACCCTGATGTATGGTAGTGAGGCATAGAACTGGCAGGGGAAGGATGAAAGTAGACTGAATGCTGTAGGGGTGAGATCCTTGAGGCGAATGTGCGTAAAACCATGTATGACCATGTTAAAAATGAGGATGTCCGGAGAGAATTCTAAGCTGCTGTAAACGTAATGAATATGATCAAGAAAGGGACGCTTAGATGGTTTAGGCATGTAGAGTTAATGAACGGAGAAAAAGGGGTGAAAATAATATATGATGGGAAAGTAAATGGAAAAAAAGTCGAGGACCCCCGAGGAAGACATTGCACGATCAAGTGAATCAAACACTTTAATCAGACCATGTGAATAGTCAGAATAACAGAACAGTATTTACGATTTATCTATTTATTTACACCTGTTAAAGGCTTTATGCAAAACTATTTACTTTTTTAAAAAACAATATACTCATAAACAGTTCAAAAATATTTATGCAAGAAAGAAAAAATAGTATTGAATAACTACTAGGTGCGTCCAGAGTCAAATACCTTCTACAATCAATGATAATTAATACGACTTATTAGTGTAATTGAAGCAAGGAGTGTGTGTCAAGACAGAGTTGAATGGCGGTCCATCCTCGCTGCCTACCCCTGCGGGGAAACGGCATGATGGTCAGTTAGTCAAATGTAGGTATTTCAAAAGACCGGTTGGTAGCTGAGTAATTCAATTCCTCTGCTGGCTAGGTCCTACATCATTGCACAAGCAAAATCATTTTCAAATATTGTCAGGTTATTCGTAACTCGGGAATGTTTGAAATGTCTTTAAAAAAAAATGAAATGTTAGTAAATTTGTTCATTCTCATAATATGATTCAAGTAGTGACCCATTTCATTTGAGTTGGGTTACAGCATAATTTACATGTTCAACATTTTGGTAGTGAGGTAGAAGGTGCGCGTAGGAACCAATTAATAATTTATTGCGATTGTATTGTTGATTGAGCCCAATCGCGATGATGTAACCACGTGTGTAAACACTTACCTTCACGTATCACGATTTTTAAGGCACCTGCGCATTATTTAACACCGGAAATACACCACGTGCGGCGTGAATTAAAACCGTATTTATCCGCTTTACCACCACGTATTAGGAAATAGGAAATTGACCATTGCAGGTAATATCTTTCTATCGGCCTGTATCTACACATTCACCTGGATACTTACCTGTTTCTACTGACCTATCTAAAACTTTTTGTTATGTTTTCTTACAGTATTATCTTGCCAATAATCATGTTTTATGTAGAAGAATAAATTAAAATAATAAAACAAGTGTTAATTTCGTTTTCTTTTCCAGGTCAGTCACTTTTGGATACACATTACTTTATTCAGCTTCGTAACACTTGAATGGTAAGTCGGACTTTATTTAAATTTATCTGTTTTGAAGAGTTCGTTCAGCTCTAATTTGAAGAATATTTAATACTAATTGTCACCAAATTTGAATGCAAAATGGAATATTTTAAGCCTTGTTAGGTGGGTAGGATATTCTCGCATACAAAAGACATAATATTATGTAATCATTGCAAATTTAAATAAAATTTACTTGTGTAAATATTCCATTGTTCCTGGTGCTGGCGTAGGAGCCGCTTGAGCCCCCTTAACAGGTGTCAGGTGACCCGTGCACATAATATAATCAAACTAATAATAAAGTGAATAAAATAAGAAGTCGGGGACCCCAAAGGAAGACATTGCACTATCAAGTGAATCAAGTACTTGAGTCGGGCCATGAGAAGAGTCAGAATAGTGGGAGTCAGGAGTGCGTTTGTGCCAACGAGTTGTTTGGCGGTGCTTCCTCTTTGCCTACTCCTACGGCGAAACGGTGTGATGGTTAGTTAGTTAGCTAGTTACAATTTAATTATTCATTTTTTTACAGAAATATTTTTAAAAAATTTAACCATAAACACATAAACAGTGCAAAAAATGTTTTAAAAAATAATTCAAAAATTGAATAACACGTACAAAAATATTGTAAGTGAAAAGAAAAAAAAAAAAAAAGAATGACAGGTCGAGATTTAAATAGTTTCAACGATTAGTTTAGCTTTACCAGACGAAAAAAACTGTACTAAGGTGTGATATACGTGCTAAATATACTAACGACATCGAAGTATTTGTTCCCCAGATATTGGATTCGTTTCAAAGGAGTGTTAAATTATGAGGTTGTAGCAGAATTGTTACAGTAGTATGGCAGGTCCTGCTTTGTAACCGTCCTGCCAGGAATATGAAATGCAATTAAGTATTATTTTATTTAATTTTATGTTAGTTGTTATGGTTGCATTGTCAAGAGATATGGCCCTGCTCACAAACTTGCCATGGTACCTTGGATGAATTAAATATTGTAGATATGTTACTGAGACAACGCGCGTGAATGCACTAAACCGCGATACCGACATACTTGAGATTTACTGCGTTTAGTATCACACAAACATTCATTCGACAGACAAGCTGTCACCAGCTGTCACAAACGCGTCGCTGTAGGCTCCTTTCTGAGAAAAAATGCCTTGAGAGGTGTAAAAATTATTCAGGAGGAAAAACTTATCTCATGGAGTTTCTTTCCATTCATAATTACTTACAAGTAACTTATTATTTCAATTCAATAAATACAATTATTCCCAAGGTTTAAAGGTTCACGAAAATGGTATGAGCTAACGAATGCAGAAATACACAAATGTGTGAAAAATAACCAGAACTAGTGGCGCAATACCCGATTATAACAGTAGCGTGGGACCTTAAAGCAATAATATATAAGAGGTAGCGCTGTAGATCGATCTGTAGTCAGTTTTTACTAGGTTTTACTGACTCGGTCGGACCTGGGCGTGGCTAAGACTAGGGTTACGGTATTTATACATCCATTCATAGCACATATCGACACAACGTTTTTGTTTATTCGTATAACCACTTTTTCACAGTATTCTTATAAAAATAAATATACCATACAACCTAAAAAACCGTTGAGTTATGTTCAGTTTAGTTGCACATCAAAGCGTGTGGGCGGAGTCCCGAGAGACGCACGAGTCAAAGAACACGGTTACAATACTTAGAAGCGGTGTGAAATTTTACCATAATGTTGTTGTCTCTTTCTCTCTCACGGTATACGACGTAAAAACCCGGAGAAAGTAATTTATCGCAAATTTGTTTAGGTTGAGTAAAAAAAATTAGCTCTCTCTCCATAGATATTCTTATGAGTGTGGGACGTTCATATAGCTATCTCATCCATACACACATATTTTTTGAATGGCCATCCCTTTCGTAAGCGGGTGAAACAGAATACATTTTTCGTAAATTTGTATGAATAAGCCGTGTTTTGTATTTTATGTCTATGGATTTACATCAATTAGTTCGCTTTCGACCATTTTTATAATATCTCCTTAGGAAAGTAGTACACAAGCGCTTAAAAAATTCAACCAATTATCTACGAGTATGGATTGCTTAGCGACCATTTGCATACCGCCCGTTAACCAATTGTCCGACGCCGGACCGTCGTATCCGTGCGTGCTATCGAGAGCACCGCGACATTTGTATGGAGGCCCGTTGACTTTTATTGACACCGCGTGTTTATTAGGGTCTCCCGTTTATCGGCTGGAATCGAACCGAGACGCCGGGATGCCGAGAATGCTGCGAGGTGACAACGCGCATGGCCGCACCGGCAGCGCAGCCTGACGGACAGCCGCAGTTAGGACGAATATTTGCATTCGCGGCCCATTCGTTATATCTGGGAGCGTTATGTTGGCGCGACTGCCAAAGGCGAAGGCAGTGTTGCATCTGGCGATTAACTTCGGCCGTGAACCAGTGGCGTGGCCGCAAACTTTCGGTACCGTGCGTAGACATAAAATACAAGACGCGTCATATTCATACGAATTTTACGAAAAATATAGCACCTGAATTTCTGTTCAAACCAAGAGAACTTTTCAGACTCTCATTCCTTAAATTCATTAGAAGATTTTCACCATTATCTGTTCCTCACTACGAAAAATTAAAAAATACCTCCGATATACCATATTTTAAATTTGCTCTCATGCCCTAAAAATGAAAAAATAATAATAAAAAAAATAAAAACAAATAAAAAAAATATTTATATTTATATAAGAATTAGTTAAATTCTAAATTATTATGATATGGTGATTGTGTCCTGCCAGAAGTGACCTGCCAGGAAAGTATGTTGCTGTATATTTATATAAACTTAGAATTAATATTAAGTAGAAATTAAGATTTGTACAGCGCCCTTCAGGTGATTTTTCACAAAAACGGCGTTATACAAATTATTCAAATATTATTATTGTTACTATCACTAGTAACGTGTCGTAAAAATATTTGATTGATTTAAAATAAAATACAGTGTATTTGCGGCACGTTCCAGAGTGGTAGATACACTAAGTATCGCCCTGGTGAAAGATCACCATTCAGATTTGAAAGGTTGCTTGAAATGGCTTTGGCCGTGTTTGGTGACCTGATCTGAATAGCCAAATACTTCCCGACCTTCCTCTTCCTCATATCCTTCCCCTCCTCACTATCTTCAGCCTCACAACATACCCCTATTGGGGATGCCACAGTCTCACTGGCTCTAGACGGTTGGGAGCAGCTGGGACTCTTGTGCGGTATTCACTGTAAACCTCAGAGCAATAATATACAAGAGAGAGCGCTGTAGAGAGAGCTGAAGTCAGTTTATACGAGGTTTGCCGGACTCGGCTAGACCTAGGCGTGGCTAGGACTAGGGCTAGGGTATGTATACATCCATTCATAGCACATGTCGACATAATGTTTTCGTTTATTCGTATAACCACTTTTTCACAGTATTGTTTAAAAAAAAATAGCACGTAGGTAACCTAATAAACCGTTGAGTCATCTCAATTTATTTCGCGTATCATCAACGTGTGGGCGGAGTCAACGGAGACGCGGGACACGAAGGACATTCTAACAATACTTTAAAGCGGTGTGATAATTCGGGAAAATTTGTTGTCTCTTTCTTTATCATGGTGTACGACGTAAAAACCTGGAGTAAGTTATTCATCCCAAATCTGTATAGGTTGGGTAAAAAGAATAAGCTCTCTCTCCATATATTGTCACTTCAAGCTATCTTTAGCTTCTGGTAAATTGTTTTTTTAAATCTGTTAATGTACACATGCACTGTTATACCCATATCTGAACCTTTTTCTCTCATGATTTATGATAACGATCATGATTTTAGATAGTTTTAATTTGTGTTCATAATATTTATTATTTTCTCCTTGTTAGTTAGTCTTATTAGCATAATTAATTTAGTATGAAGTGCACTTGAGGTGAAATATTACAAAACTGCGCTAAATAAGTTCACTGTTATTATTATTATAAAAAAAATTATTAAAAAAATCACATTTGTATAAATTCCGAATTTTTTTATAAATCACATTTATAGCTGATGTGATTTAGCTATTAATTAAAGCAACTTTCCGGCTTTAAAGGGTGGCATTAGTGAACTTTAGAAATTGATCCAGCATTTTTATTTACCAAAGAAGCCTCCGTGTGCGAGTACAATCCGATATTCTGTTCCAAAGAAACTGTTGAATAAACTTACATTTCTCTCATTCCTTATAAAGCATCGCCACCAGCTCTACCATTGTATATTTGTTCTTATGTAAATGAAACACAAGGGCTCCTATAACAAATGTAGCCGAACACAGCTCGTCCTCTGCATATGGATAGCTTTATCGATCGACAAGGCACACCATTATTTTATTTTCTCACGCGGTCTGATAATATCGAGAATATGACACCGCGAAAAGTACAATAATACGACTCTGATATTCTGAACAATGCGGCGTGTTGTCGATGCCCGGTTCTCTATCAAATATTGATTATGATCTGCAAAGGACAATCTGGCGTTTATATAAAATATGTAGTTAGGCTCATCTCACGATATTTTATTTATTTTATTATATACGTCCGAGAGGGCTTTTACATTGAAAGGTTTGCAATTGACAGTGAAAAAATGGGAATTATACGCACAAACAAAATAAGAAATAGTTGTAGAGTAGTAGTAAATAGTATTTGAATACATACAAATATGCACTTATGGTAAATTATAGAAATATGATGTTTTGGCATTCTTGTATCTACATTCCGTGCAGTTAAATACATCAGCCACCTCTGGGTATGTATCACCAACTACATGCAATCTAGGTACAAGCTAGTATCTAAAATACTCAGTCCTGATGTTAGTGTTACAGCTAAATAAAATTTTGGATCGAGTAATTCTCTTTGGTATGTAAAACGAAATAAGGTTCAATAAATCAGGGCTGTCTATAATACCATTGACATTTTTATAAATGAAAGTCAAGTCAAAAGTAATTCTTCGATCTGGAAGTTTTAATAAATTTAATTCTTTCATCAAGTAGTTATAGTTAAATTTTCAATAGGTAGATTAACTTTATAGTTTATGTATCTTAAAAATGTATCATATATATATATATATATATATATATATATATATATATATATATATATATATATATATATATATATATATATATATATATATACTATATAAATATATATATATATATATATATAAATATATTTTTATATATATATATATAAATATTTTATATTTTATAATCATTTTTTTTTTTTGAGTTTAATAAGTTATCCATTTCAACTATTTTTTTAAATTTATTTTGTACTTTGTGCTGAGTCAAATATATATATTTATATATATATATATATATATATATATATATATATATATATATATATATATATATATATATATATATATATATAAATATATATATATATATAAATATATATATTTGACTCAGCACAAAGTACAAAATAAATTTAAAAAAACAGTTGAAAAAAATGCCAACTTTTATTAAACTCAAAAAAAAAAAGATTATTCTTTAATCTCCTTCTCAGTTCACGTTTTGTCTTTTTCAGTTCATATTATCTGTCTCTGTTAAAAATATGAATTGTTAGTATGAATACATACGTTTTATCTGGATTTTTACACCCTTAGCTTCTAGTAAATTGATTTTTCAATCTGTTGATGTACTCATCCACTGTTAGTTATAACTATATCTGAACCTATTTTTCCCATGATTCATTATAACGATCATGGTTTTAGATAATTTATGTTTGTATACATATAATGTATTATATTACTTTCTCCCTGTTATATTAGGTTATGTTAGTATGAAGTGCACTTGAGGTGAAATATCACAAAACTGCGTTATATAAGTTGATTTTTTAATTTTTTTATACTGAATACCGCGTAAGAGTCCCAACTGCTCCCAACTGTCAAGAGCCAGTGATACTATGGCATCCCAAATAGGGTATATTGTGAGGCTGAAGGTAGTGGGGAGGGGAAGGAGATGGGGAAAAGGAAGGTCGGAAAGTACCTGCTGGTCTTTCACCAGGGCAATACTAAGAGTATCTACCACTCTGGAACGTGCCGCAAATATACTTAATTTTATATTTATATAAATTAAATGTGTTATGACACAAATTAATTAAATAAAAGTTTTTAGCGCACGCCGGGCTTAAACCCGAGACCTTTGGATTTGTAGTCGAGTTCCTTACCGCTCGACCCTGGAGGCCGTGGAATCCGTCACTTTATTATTTTTTCTTTATTGTTTAAAAAGAAAGACAAACATTCCCGGGTCACGAATAACCTGACAATATTTGAAAAACTCCTACCGCCATCATAAGAAGCGGAAGATGTTGCTTGTGTAATGATGGAGGACTTAGCCAGCAGAGGAATTGAACGCACGACGCCCGGGTGGGAATCCGACGCGTTTATCCACTCAGCTACCGACCGTTATTGTTATTATTATTACTACCTCTTCTTTGTTTAACCATAAAAAATACACAGAAAAAAACCATAGAAAATGCCTAGGCTTGATTAGATTTTTGCCATGTAGGTATACATCGTACAAATGCAATAAATAATGGTAAGATTGTTAGACCGGGAAGAAAAAAAATAAGGTTGCTAATGCGAAAGAAAATAATTTCCTTAGATTCATTTTACAAAATACGGAATGGGGGAAAAGGTTCCCATTAATTCGGTACAGGCCGAGTTTTATCTGGATACCTGGCAGTAATCAGTTGCCTAGGCAGGCAAAAGAATGCTAGAAAAACCTCATCACATTCCATATATTTACGACCCCAATTAAGGTCAGTAATGAGGGTATAAAGATTTCCTCTCGGAGGCATGGAGGAGCCGTGTTAACGCGAACCACTTTGCGAAGGAAAAAATCTTAAATGGCGCCAATCCGCCTCCGCCAGCATCCTCCTGCACCCCGCGTTCCTGGACCAAACAAACTACAGCCTCCATCCGTCAAGGGGGGAGAAAAAATGCCGACATGGCCACGAAATCCGGAATAATCGAAGATTGTAAACTGAAAGCGATTTCATTCATTCACTCGAGAGTGGTTTTTTTTTACTGAGCTTTCGCTTATTTATGGCGTCTTCGGCGATTTTTCGTGTTGTCGCTTAAAAAACTTTACTGTACCGAACTAATGAGCTATGCAGTTACACACAAATTGTCTTGGGCTTTTATTTTATACGCAAACGACTTTCAATTCGTCTCGGTTACTTGTCGATCAATTTATTAAAGCAATGCTTAATAAAGGCAGAGAGGATGGACTGCCATACACCTCTGTCTTGGCACGCACTCCTTGTTTCAAATATTGTCTCATGCATACTATTCTGTTATTCTGGCCCTTCACATGGCCTGACTCACGTATTTGATTAATTTGATCGTGCCATGTCTTCCTCATATTATTTTCACACTCTTTTCTTCATTCATCCCTTCTAGATGCCTAAACCATCTAAGCGTCCTTTTCTTGATTCTATTCATTACGCTTACATTGGCCTTGCATTCTTTACGGGTATCCACATTTTTTACACTGTCATACATGGTTTTACCGTACATACGCCTCAAGGGTTTCATTTTCACAGCATTCAGTCGACTTTCATCATCAACAATTATTAATTATTTCAAAACATTTGAAGGCTTGCCCCAAAAAAGATAGATTAATGTTGGTGGTGTTATACAAAGTTATTTTTTTCATTCCTTTAAATAATAAATTACTTGGAAGGCGATTTTTTTTAAAATTTAGAACCTCTTTCAAAAACGCAGGAAACATATTGATTTAATTTACAATTTCAATTTATTTTTATTTTTTATTGACTCACCTTTTCTGTTGCAACTTATCCAGTTCAACATTTTTTGCCGTAGACTCAGAAACAATGAATTGCTGTTCCTCAATCATCACAACACTAATTATTAGCTTAAGGTGTTTAGATAGTTTTATGATAAATTTTGCCGTAGCTTTTAAGTTTTGTAAAGCACCTTATTTTACATAAATGGCACCTTATAAGTTAGAAGTTTTGAACATTTGCCGTAGACTCAGAAACAATGAATTGCTGTTCCTCAATCATCACAATACTAATTATGGGTATACTTTTCCAATGTCCAGAATCTCAAGACTTGTTTACTCAAGCCATGGTCTTGAAATTTTTGGTAGCAGTCTAAATGATTTTCGTCATTCTTTACGACTCTACCAAAACTTTGACTAGACCATGGCTTGAATATTCTCTCTTTTGTTTATTTTTGTCATCACTTCATTTATTATTATGAATATGCTATTCCTTCTCTGTTGCTCTTTTTTCCATTTCGTGTTTTATATGTATTTTTTGTAATAAATAAATAAATCTCTCAAAAAAGCTCATCTCCTGTAAGCTGCAAGCGTTGTTGGGTTACAGTGTACACCTTAGAGTGTAGAGTGCGCTGTAGAATCAGAGCAACTCTATGTCAACGCGGTCCGATTGTCTGGTAGATTAGGGCGTAGACTGCGCCGCTCCAGTGTAACTTATCGGATAGCATCTCTGCCTACACTTTCAGTGCACATTGCAGCGGTAAGTGCTCACGGAGCAGCGAACTGGTTTTCATGTAAATAGAAACAAACCATGAACCGCGTGACACACTTCGACTCGGCTCCAAACTGTTCATTTGAACTGTTACCGAAAGCTATCGAAGCTTTGGGACACTAATAAGGCAGTTTATTTTACTAGGACTCGTTCAATTTTCTGTATGACGCACCCTCACGTGCACATTGATACACGGATTTACTTTCATGGATTTCAAAGTTCTGATATTGCATCTAGCAAGGTATGTCTTATTTACTGAAAACGCACTAAATATAGCGTGATATGTTGATAAAAAATCGGGTAGATGCTGGAATTTATTTAAACAAAAGTGAACTTATAATAATAACAATAATATTTGGATGATTTTTGTAGCGCCGTTTTTGTGAAATATCACCTCAAGGGCGCTGTAGAGATCTTATTTTCTATTATTAGGTATTAAATCCTAGTTTAAATAAGAAAATATACAGGAACATACTTACCTGGCAGGTTCCATCAGGTAGACACACTTATTAACTCAAAATTATAATTATCATAGGTGTCAAATATTCCAGCTACGCTTATTGGAGCAGTTGGAATTGGACAAACAAATATGTTACAAATAATATCGTCGCTGGAAAGGGAAAAGGGGTTAAGCGACATTTTAGTCAAATAATATGCAGTTTTGATCAGTTTTTATTTCTGCGTCGAATGCTCTGACTCCCGTTTGATTCTGAAGACTTTTGTGGCCCTTCAGCCATCTAAAATATATTAACCATTTGTGAGAAGGCTCGACTCAAGCGACACAAGTTTGGGACCTTTTTAGCTCTCTGTCGCTTGTCAATGCTCCCACTGAGTTACCTGAGTTAACTTTTTCTTTCAAAACCAACCGACGGCACTGAACTTTTAAATGCTCCGGTGTAAATTCCCCGAAATGGCGCTTCAGCCCTTTTGCCTTTCCGGCGACGATAAATATCTTTGACTCAAACTACAGTCAAAGTTACAACAAATCCTTCAGCCGGTGCATAATTAATTATGCACTAAACATGTAATTAAAATGTGTGTTTTTATCTTTAGTTTTTAATGTAATAATATGGTTCTACGTGTAACAGTTGGCTCGTATCTCCGATTATAATAGTTATTTTACACAAAGGCACACGATTAATCATTACGGGTATCAGCTGGTGCCTAGCGTATTATTGTAAGACGCAACTATCATCACGCGACAAGAAGTGTCAGATAAGTGCATCACAGAAAGCGGCCGACAAGCCATGATCAGCTAAATCAGCTGAATCAGCTCCGTGGGTAAATACTTTCTCATTATGAGGCGAGTACCTTCCGGCAGACAAGCTACAATTAGGTGGCACTTAGATTGTAGTAAGTACGAGAAATTGTGTGCTTATTCATTTTAATTGCGTATTTTATTGCTTATCTGGGCGATCTATGCGCTCCGCGTATCTTCATTTTACGCAGACAATCCACAACACGCGTATGTATAGCAGTTCCAACCAAGTTGTAGGAAAATATTACCCCTATTTTTAAATCAAATCAACATTTTTAGCATCTCCCTTCATGGGTACTTACAAGGCAATATATATAAATTTACAAAAATGATACAGTAAAATACATTGAAGGCACCTCAGAAAGATATACTTATATAATCGTAAGTGAATAAATACTACATAAAATCACCTTAAGAAATATAAATTTTAACCAAATCCTGTACTGTATGACAAATTCGGAAAGTTAATTTTTAATTTCGCTTCCATGCCCTAAATCGGAAAAAATAAATAAAATAAAAATACATAAATAAAAAATAAAAATCGTAAATATAATTTTAAGTTAATAGGTGTGTCAATCTGATGGGACCTGCCAGGTAAATATTTTCCTATATATTTTTTCTTTAAACTAGGAATTAATATCTAATAATAGAAAATAAAATCTGTACAGCGCCCTTGAGGTGATTTTTTACAAAAGCGGCGCTATACAAATCATCCAAATATAATAATAATCATTATTATTAAGAGTCCCAACTGCTCCCAACCGTCCAGAGCTAGGGAGACTATGGAATCCCCAATCGGTGTATGTTGTGAGGTTGAAGGTAGAAGGCGTCCTTGAGGTGATATCTCTGTCACGAAAACGGCGCTATATAAATCAGCCAATTATTATTATTATTATTATTATTAGTGGGGAGGAGAAAGAGACGGGTAAGAGGAAGATCGAGAAGTACCTGACTATTCAAATCTGTTCACCGAAAACCTTTTTGTACAATTTAACACTTGTACGTTTTTTTTGCACTGTTTATGAGTATATTTAAATTTGATAAATTAAGCACCTTTGCCTTTCCAGTGACGATTTAACTGTAGTATCAATCATCGACTGGGAAGAAAATGAGTTTTTCCTAAGCAGGGATATCGTTAATATTGGAAGTAGGCACTTATCCTTATTAATGGCGGAATATCCACCCCTTATCTCGGAGGTGCCGACAGTGGCGCTAATGCGAGGTATTCTATATGTAATTGGCCGAAGGCCGGCGCTCATGAGAATTTATCTCGAAAGCGCGTGACTAAGCCGTTCCTTTTACCCCGAAAGGATTTAAGTGCCCGCCTGCAACGAAACTAGGCTACCGATATGTCAATTGTGTAATTATGTTTGTACCTAATTAAATAACTAACCATCACGCCGTTTCCATACAACTCTGTGTTGGCACACACTTCTTGTTTCATCCATATTCGTAAATCGTCTCATACATACTCTATTTCTACAGCATTTGGTCTACTTTCACCCTTTCTATGCCAGTTCCACGCCTCACTGCCATACATCAGGGTTGCAATAAGCCCTCCATCGCAGACTTTCAGTTCAGTTCTCAATTAATGGAGTTTCCTGCATTCACCCTTCTTTCAATATCCTTATCAGCCTTTCCGTCTCTCGTAAACATACTTCCGTCTTGTGCGGTAAAACCATGTATGATCGTATTAAAAATGTGGATATCCGGAAAGAATGCAAGGCTGATGTGAGCCTAATGAATAGGATCAAGAAAGGGACGCTTAGATGGTTTGGGCATGTAGAGCGAATGAACGAAGAAAGGAGTGTAAAAAGAATATATGATGCAAAAGTGAATGGAAGAAGAAGTCGAGGACGCCCGAGAAAGACATGACACGATCTAGTAAATCAAATACTTGAATCGGGTCATGTGAAGAGTCAGAATAACAGAAGAGTATGTATGAGACGATGTATGAATGTAAATGAAGCAAGGATTGTGTGCCAATACAGAGTTGTATGCCGGTCCGTCCTCTCTGCCTACCCCAGCGGGGAAACGGCGTGATAGTTAGTTAGTTAGTTAATTATGTTTTTCAACTAATATGTATCACAACACAATTAAGTAGCATAAAATAATATATAGCATATTTTCGGCACGTTCCAGAGTGGTAGATACTCTAAGTATGGCCCTGGTGAAAGACCACCATTCAGAATCGAAACGTTGCTTGAAATGTCTTTAGTCGTGTTTGGTGACCAGATCTGAATAGCCAGGTACTTCCCAACCTTATTCTTGCTAAAATTTCAACCTCACAACATACTCCAATTGGGGATGCCATAGTACCACTGTCTCCAGACGGTTGGGAGCAGTTGGTACTCCTGTGCGGTATTCACCGTAAACAAAAATAAATAAATCACAATACATAAGCCAAAACCTCTCAGTCTAAATTCTAAAACCAGTCTGACAAAGATCGTTAGTAAGATCATAATATTATTTTTAAAATGATAATCATAGGTAAGGTGCAAATAGTTTAGTGTGTTAAAGTAGGTGACATAATTTATACATGATCATGTTTTATTACCTTCCTATTCTATGGTAAGTAGGCCTTGTAAACCGAATAAATTGAATCAAATGCTATTATGCCTCAAACCCAAAATTAGATAACTTCTCGTGGGTTATTATGGGAGGTATCATTATCATATTACTCGTAAGTCACCTCATGAATTCAAACAGGTTTTTGAAATTATACAATATTATCGTTGAATAACAGTAATTATACTTAATCGTACCATTTTTAGTAATTGAACGGAGTACTTTGCAGGCAGCTTCTAAAACAGGTATCCGCAGCTGGTGCACGTTTTAGCATTCTTCAATGGTAAATTAAATAGGAATTGGATATCAATTCGTTGACAATATCTGCATTCCACAGCTCTATAATAATAATAATAATTAGCTGATTTTTATAGCGCCGCTTTCGTTACAGAAATATCAACTCAAGGGCACTTTACAGCATAATTAACATAATATTACAACTAAGACTTAATATTAACTTATGCCTAATACTTATAACCAGTGACTTACAACCTATGGAGGGAGAGCTAATTATTTTTACCCAATCTACACAAACTTGCGATAAATCACTTTCTCCGGGTTTTTACGTCGTACCCAATAAGAGAGAAAGAGACAACAAATTTCATAGACCGCTTCTATATACTGTAAGGATGATCTTAAGGTCCTGGTTCACGGCGGGACTCGGCCCATATTTTTTTATTATGCAACTAAACTTGACACAACTAAACGGTTTTTATGTTATATGCTATATTTTTGTTGATAATAGTGTGAAAAAGTGGCTATACGAATAAACAAAAACATTATGTCGATATGTGATATGAATGGATGTACAAATACCGTAGCCTTAGTCTTAGCCACGCCCAGGTGCGCCGAGTCAGGTTAAAATCATAAAAAACAAGTCAAAAACTGACTTCACTGCCTTGGATAGATACTATTCTACCTATTCTATGCTTACAACTAAGATATTTACATTAACAAATATATATATATAATCGTTGTTGCCCGTGCTGTCGGACCTAGGGTAGAAAAAATGGAGTAAGCAATAGTAAATTAAGTAAAACACTCGGACTGGGTGATCAAAACTCTATAAAACCCTGTTAAAATAATTTCGTATAATAATGAACAGAATTTTGTTGGTACTTAACACTGTTTGTTCTTTAGGACAAATTCTGTTCTAATTAAGAAATTTCTTCAATATTTTTGGCTTTGTTTCTTGACTTATTATTTTACAGGAAAGGTTTAAAAATGTTTTTTTTTGTATTATTATCACTAGCATATCGATAAATTTATAAGTCAGTGTGTTGCAGTACGCCTTGAAAGTTGATTTTTAAACCGTAAGAGCAGTAAAATTTTAACGAAAGCAAAAGTTCTATTGCATATTTAAAACATTGTTTTAACTTTCATCTACGTGTTTTATGGACAAATCTAAAAAACAAGATGTAACTGATTTCCAGTTACCACTTTTAGCAAGTATGTTGATCTTGCTTATAAAAGCATTGCTATGATATACTTATCTCATGTAATTTGTTTTTAGTAATACGATAAGTAAATTCAAAATATTTTAGTTATCTTTATATAAGATATCACCCATATCTCTCGTTCGGGGTAACATTTTAATCCTTTATTTTAAGCGGGAGTTTTAAGCGCCTTAGATGTGATATTTCACAAAAATAGCGCCATATAAAGTAGCCAAGTATTTTTATTATTATAAAAAAACCATATTATCTTGCGATATCTATTTCACACTATATTAAGTTAAATTTAACTTTTTCTTTAATATTAGAATAATATCAATAATCAACAACACAAATATGAAACAGAAAAAAAAACAGATAATAAAAAGACAATGGTCACAACCGATTTTTATTTTCACAAAAATATAGTTATATCACAAAAGAAAATCGATAATCGAATGTACACAGCCCACGAAAATTCAAAATTCACCTTTTCTTTTGAACAGGCTATGTTTACCTGTGTACGTTACGTTCATTTATGCAAACCCTTCGAATAAATTTCTTGTAGGCATAACAAGGTAACCTAATTGCCGTAATCTCTGAATGTTGCAACTGGCATCTGAGATTGTTACAAGATAAATAATAAACAACATTATGATTACAGGTAACCACCAACCTATGGGTAAGGCTCCGGGCGAAAAATCTTTCACGGTTCACGCATACTTAATATTATCGTTCAGCCTTGAAATTTCTTGTTTCAAATCCCTCTTATCTTTAAAGTTTCAAAACTGACGTGGATTAATGATAAAGATCAGATCAAACACGATATCTTGTTAATAAGACCGTGTTAACTAATTTCATCCGTTCATAGTGCTTTACTAAAGTTGTAGTAAGAATATTTTTACATCCTAGCTACCAATGTGTACTCTTTGTGTAATTATTTACTTTATTTTCGTTCGAGTAGGAGATTGTAGAGTATGTCGTCACCGGAAAGGCAAAAGGGCTGAAGTAACATTTTGGGAAGTTTACACCAGAGCACTTAAGAATATTATTTTAAGTACAAAATATTTTTTTACACACATTTTTACACTTGCCAATTCAACGATTATCTCATAACATGTGTACGAGAGTGAACCTCTCTAATATGTTATCTTTTGTTTTTCATTGCTCACATTATTTGCATTATTATATCATAAATAATATAATGCGTCACACTACTTCAGTTTGTACTCGTATAACTCCTTCGGATTGACCGGTCGGTAGCTGATCCATCATTACACAAGCAACATCTTTCGCTTATTATGATGGCAGTAGGAGTTTTTCAAATATTGTCAGGTTATTCGTAACTCGGGAATGTTTGTCTTTTTTTTTAAGTAATATATATATTACTTTTTTAGTGTATAGATATATTTAAATATATATAATACCTTGTCTATTTGTGGGGTGCAAAAAATATTTAGTTTATTTTTATGACATTATGCATGTATCTACAATATTTTAAATATAATTTATCTCTTAATGTATTTGATTAACAACTGTTTTTGTGAGATCTTTCTCAAATAAATAAAGTTTTTCTTGTTTTACAAAAAAAGTCTTCTCTCCCTGAGTTACCTGAAGCGACAAAAAGATTTTAAAAAGTCCCGAACTTGTGTCGTTTGAGTCAAGCCTTCTCCCAAATGGCAAATATATTTTACATAGCAAAAAGGCCTCAAAAGTATTCAGAATCAAACGAGAGTCAGAGCAGTCGAGGGAGAAAAAAAAACTGCGTATTTATTTATTTTTTTAACAAAATGTCGCTTAAGCCCCTTTGCCTTCCAGCGACGAAATAACTAAGAATATTTTCTTAAAATATCAACCATTCTTCAAAGAGAACCAATTTAATAAAATTATCTACAGTGGAACATTTAACGTATAAATAATCACATAATGTAATATGAAACATGATGAATTCTATATTTTTGAATAAATTTCACCATGCGAATATTTGCTTATAACGACTTGAACATTAACGGCATAAATTCATATTTATATAAACGAGTACGCATTTTTTTAAAAGATAAACAAACATTCCCGGGTTACGAATATCCTGATAATATTTGAAAAACACCTTTTGCCATCATTTTAAGCGGAAGAATTTGCTTGTGCAATGATGGAGGACTTAGCTAGCAGAGAAATTGAACCCACGACGCCCAGTGGGGATCAGACGCGTTTGTCCACTCAGCTACTAACCGGTCGAATATGTTACGGAAAATTGATCATGCAGAAAGCTTAAGTATTACTACACATAAATTAAGATATCGCGCTTCTAGAATTTATTTAGAGAGAGCGATATTTTTACCCAACCAATACA
Organism: Drusus annulatus; assembly: GCA_022651775.1. Classification (NCBI taxonomy): domain Eukaryota; kingdom Metazoa; phylum Arthropoda; class Insecta; order Trichoptera; family Limnephilidae; genus Drusus; species Drusus annulatus. The sequence goes on from JAGWCC010000006.1 coordinate 2,336,778, forward strand.
AATTTACGCCGTAAACCATGAGAGAGAAAGAGACAACCAACATATTGCACCACTTTTTGGTATGTAAGCATATTTTTCGTCTCCCGCGTCTCCAGTGACTCCGCCCACTACGTTTTGTTATAATAATAATAATATTTGGACGATTTGTATAGCGCCGTTTTTGTGAAAAATCACCTCAAAACAGGACATAACAAAACGGTTATTTAGGTTATATCCTATATATAATACTGTGAAAACATGGTTATACAAATAAACAAATCATTATGTCAACATGTGTTTTGGATGGATGTATAAACACCTTAGCCCTAGCTCTAACCACGCCCGAGTCAGGAAAAATCAACAATCCTGACTGCAAAAGCTATCCCTCCTGGTATATTATTGCTCTGAGTATTGTCACGTGTCTTCCACGAGCGTGCATAAAGGAAAACTAGCACAATTGACCGTTAAATGCGATTTTTTATGTTGGCCTCATGGAGACCCTGGGCCTTATTTACCTCAGGCATCTTACTGCTTACTTAATTTTAAACTGCGAAGTCAGGAAACTAGATGAAAAATGGCATTGGAAACCATTAACGATTAATTTAACCGTTAAATTTAAGGTTTTGAATTCTTAACTGACGTGAATAAGATTTATTTCTCGTATTTTATCGCAACAAGTCACAATGAGATAATGTTCGAACAGCAAGTTTAAAGCCTTGTTTCAAACGCAACGACACGAGTGTGAGAAGTGTTGGCGCATATAAGAAATTGTCCAAAGAAGCGAAGCTAGCAGTCCAGAAAGGAATGCTTATACCAACCCTGATGTATGGCAGTGAGGCATTGAACTAGCAGAGTAAGAATGAAAGTAGACTGAATGCTGTAGAAATGAGATCCTTGAGACGTATGTGCGTTAAAACTACGTATGACCGTGTTAAAAATGTGGATATCCTGAAAGAATGCAAGGCTGATAAGCGTAATGAATAGAATCATTAGATGGTATGGGCATGTAGAGCGAATGAACGAATAAAGGAGTGTGAGAAGAATATATGAAGCGAAAGTGAATGGTAAAAGAAGTCGAGGACGCCTGAAGAAGACATGGTACGATCAAGTGAATCGAATACTTGTCGGACCACATCAAGAGTCAGAAAAACAGAAAAGAATAAATGAGACATAGTATGAATGTGAATAAAGCAAGGAGTGTGTGCCAAGACAGAGTTGTTTGGTGGTTCATCCTCTCCGCCTACACATGCGGGGAAACGGCGTAATGGATAGTTATTTAATTAGTTTATGTATTAAAATTTTGAGCAAAACTTTGCTGTTATATTTAATATAATGAATGATACTTGCCCATCGCAAAATTTACAAAAAAAAAATAACGCCCATAGCATGGCTAAAATCCTCGTATACAGCGCCCTTGAGGTGATTTTTCACAAAAACGGCGCTATACAAATTATTCAAATATTATTATCATTATAATCTGAACTCAAAAATTGTGGTTTTAAGACTTAATTTTTAAAAATGCTTTTGGATTTGGAAATATTTCAATATAAATAAACACAGAAAAGAAATAATATAAATATATAGAATTTATATTTGAGAATCAGCTAAATTTTAAGTTTTTATGAAATGGTGTTTGTGTCCTGCCAGAAGTGACCTGCCAGGTAAGTATGTTCCTGTATATTTATATAAACTAGGAATTAATATTAAGTAGAAATTAAGATTTGTACAGCGCCCTTGAGGTGATTTTTCACAAAAACGGCGCCATACGAATTATCTCAATTTTATTGTTATTATTATTAGACAGGAGCTTTTTACAATCTAACCTACATTTTTAAATAAAGTAACGGCTATGTCGTCCTTAAATTTTTTCACCCGTACGTGTTATTTTCATTAAAATATAATATCCCCTTACTCTCGCATTAGCTCCCTACTCGCTTCCTGCATATCGATGCATTCCACAGCTTGCAACAGTAACTGCACACAGTGCGCACCCACCCTCAGACCAATAATATACAGGAGAGAACGCTTCTGTAGTCAGTATCAATGATTTTTTCCTGACTCGGGCATGGCAAGGACTAAGGTTAGGTTATTTATGCATCCATTCACAGCACATGTAGACATAATGTAGCGTTTATTTGAAAAACCACTTTTTCACAGTATTGTTAAAAACAAAAATACAGGATATAACCTACAAAAACCGTTGAGTTATGTCCTGTCATGTCGCATAACAAAACGTAGTGGGCGGAGTCACCGGAGACGCGGGAGACGGAAAACATGTTTACATACTTCGGTGGTGGCGCTATATTATGTGAGAACTTGTCTTGTCTCTTTCTCTCTCACGGTTTACGGCGTAAAATCCCGGAGAAAATGATTTATCGTAATTTTTTATAGGTTGGGTAAAAATATTTAGCTCTCTCTCCATATATATGCTTTGTCTGAGCACCCACCTACCTACCCGCATATCGGCCGTCCCCGTCAAACGGCACAGTGCATTTGCATCTTGCGTCTCACCTGCAGTCAAACCTCCATGGGAATTTAATAAATCCAAACCGGCTCTCGTAAAGCGATGACTTCGTTCCCGCGAAGAGGCATTCGTCTCCTTGATTAAGTTGCTTCTGGAAGATGCTGGGATGTTTATTTATCGATGGGGGCATTGATATCTCCGCTTACAACGTAATAATATCTCGTACTCTCCCTCCGAGATGATTTTAATTGGGTTCCTCGGCGGAAATATGCGTTATTTCGTTTTGCTTGTGTCCCGGAGAGCGGCGACCACCGTAGTCGGGAAACACGGGATTCGTTTATCATCCGTGATATTGGCTGTGGCAAATTGGTGCTTGTTATGTAAAATTTCAGACGACAGGTGTACGACTCGTTTCTATTTCTGCCATTCGGCTAAAACAGACACATGAGAGTGATCTTGTATTTATAAACATTACATCATCACGCACGATGGAGAATACGAAATTTTCAAATATTTTATCATTTTTTTCAAACCATTTACCTTTCCTTAAAACCTCAGAGAAATAATTTATTTATTTATCAATTTTTTATTTTTTACATTTTTTTTTACATTATCTACCTCACTAGGTCATAAGAACCTGTAAGTAAGTGACCGTGAGAACAAGTAGAATAATTTAAAAAAATGATGATATTTTAATAATAATAAATCTTTATTTAAATACAGTTTACAGTAATAACAGCAAAATAATAAAAATAAAAGCAGAATAATCATATAAAATACACAGGGTGTTTAAAGGTGTAGGTACACTTATATATTTTAACAAGAGATCTATACATTGTAAACAGTATATATATATATTACAGAAACATTAATTAAATAGAAATATAGAGCTTTATCCGTATTTGCTTAATACATATAAACTTAGTTTTTGTATATTTGTATACGGTTATTACTTTTGTTTTCTCGTAATCTGTCTCACCAGGCAAGCCTGTGTTGAGGCAGTAATTGATTGTTTTGGTTACTTCAAATTAAATTTATCTATGGTTAATGTTATTTGAAAGTGTGCATTTTTATTAATATAGAAATAGTAACATAAAATCGTACATATATAAATAAGTAATTATTTGTTCTGTGATTTGATACACAATGTTAGATGATGCAAAATATACTGACCGCAAAACTCTCTGGATTCCATATAAGATAAATTGACAGTAGGTAAAGTTGTAAAGCACTAAATCCTATAATTAAAGACAGTGGATATTTTAAGAGAACAGTGCTTTGTAAGAGGAATGTAATTTTTTAGGGTCGAGCATTTTACGAAGCTGCTCTAGTTTGTCATGGAATGAGTGAAGAATTTTAAGTGATATTTTAGGAGGTCTTAATAATAATATACAAGAGAGAGCGCTGCTGAAGTCAATTTTGATGAGTTTTGCTGGATCTGGGCGTGGCTAGGACTAGGGTTAGGGCATTTATACATCCATTCATAGCACATGTCGCCATATTTTTTTTGTTTATTCGTATAACCACTTTTTCACAGTATTGGTAAAAAAAAAAAAATCGTATAACCTAAGAAACCGTTGAATTATGTCCATTTATGTCGCATGGGAAAACGTGTGGACGGAGTCAACGGTGACGCGGGATACGAAGAACATCCTTACAGTGCTTTAAAGCGGTGTGGTAATTTGGCAAAATTTGACAGTCTCTTTCTTTCTCATGGTGTTCGACGTAAAGAGAAAGTGATTTATCCCAAATTTGTACAGGTTGGGTTAAAAAAATGAGCTCTCTCTTCATATATATTTACTCCAAGCTTAAAACCTATTTATTTAAATGTTATTTTTTTTAGAAAGACAAATATTTCCGGGTTACGAATAATCTGACAAACTCCTACTACCATCATAATAAGCGGAAAATGTTGCTTGTTCAATGATGAACAACTTAGCTAGCAGAGAATTGAGCCCACGACGCCCGGGTGGGAATCCGACGTGTTTGTCCACTCTGTCAGCTACCGACCGGTCGAATATTATATATTATATTGGTACCCCCCATAAAAGCGGCGTATCGACAAATAGTCAACCAAATTAATACAGAATATTTGGCCTGAATTTGGGACAAAGATGATTTAACTTCCTCCGACGGCCTCCGTGGTTGAGTGGTTAAGAAACTCGACTACAAATCCAGAGGTCACGGATTCAAATCTTCGCGTGCGCAAATAAATTTTATTTAACTGATATGTGCCATTTCACAAACTTTAATTCATTTAAAATATATTTTTCGGCACGTTCCAGAGTGGTAGATACTCTGAGTATTGCCTTGCTGAAAGACCACCATTCAAAATCAACACGTTGCATGAAATGGCTTAAGCCGTATTTGGTGAGCAGATCTGAATAGCCTAACTTCCTCTTCTCCATCTCTTTCTCCTACTTCTACCTTCAGCCGCACATAATACCCCGATTGGGGATGCCATAGCCCACTGGCCCTAGACGGTTGGGAGCAAATGAAACTCTTGTGCGGTATTCTCTATAAAAAATATAAAAAAGGACCTCAATTGAACTCAAACTATTCACAAACCCATTGCTTTTGACAACCATTTTATTGAGCTTAATTAAACAGTCGATGTAAATAAAAATGTTTTCAAAAATAAAACACACTAACTTTGTTTATAATCACTTTATTATTTAATATCGCGTCTACCGGTTTTGAAAGTACCCTTTCATCATCAGGGCAATATTAAAATTGCAATATTGTCCTGACGATGAAAGGGTACTTTCGAAACCGGCAGACGTGACATTAAATAATAAAGTGGTTATAAACAAATTTTATGTGTTTTATTTATAAATATGGCAAGCCACAAAGTAAACGCTTTTCGCGAATAAGGAAAAATGTTTTCAATTAGTAAAAAATTGTTTGGTCTAACATTGAAATGTTTATAGTTACATCATTTTTTAAGTAAATCAAATATTACACGGTGAACAAAAACAGACGCTTAAAATAAAATTCGATTTGCATTCAATGTGACTTAAGTCGTTAAAACACCCCTATAGGTAACATGTTCCCGAGACGTTACAAATGTCGACAGCACAACACATTCGTTACATACAGCCTGATAAGGTTTAGAAGGTAATCTGCATGAAGATTCAAACTTCCGTCAGATAGCTCGAACCATTCGTCAATCTCAGAATAATAGATGTAGCTGCTAACAGTGCTACAGTACTACAGTGCTGGCTGCTTCGGCCGATTTCGTCGAATATTCCCACAGCTAGATTGAACTTTTGAAACGCTGAACGTCTTTCACGATTCGTTGCCACCTCGGCCGGAGGAAGGTGGAGATGAATATCTGTGAAGAAGATATACGACCCGCCATCGAACCGATTGTCATGGAAACACGCTCCGATCGTGATTGACTGCATGCTGATGGGAAACAGAATACAAGATGAATGCCTTTGTCAGAGTTTTTGGAACTCTGAGAGTTATGTAACGTTAAAACAACTTGTATCTACCATACACGTGTAAAGACACACCTCGGTCTTCGTTCCTTCAAACTCGAACGCTAGAATGTAGAGTTTCAAATTGCAAATCGGTTAGCTCGGGTGTTTTTGTGGTAGGCTAAAACACTTGTTGTTTTCAGCCATTTCCAACGCTGGAATGTCAGCATGATCTGCAAGGCTGAATGCGTTGTTACGCGGACTGGGCCATAAATCTTAATGCTCATGGTGCGTTGACCAACGCTTTGCAGGGGGAAATTGCAGCGATGGATATCTCCAAGCCACGACTGACAAATCGCAGGCAATCAGTAATCCGATACATAACACCTTCCCATGATACGTTATTACTATAATTTACATTATGTTACTTACGTGGAGTGATCGCATTCAACCGGATTAAACCAGAATGCAGAATTAATTCGTGAATAGTAGAAAAAATCGCTCTAGTCCATGAAGCATTCTTATCTGGTGTTGAGACAAATCTGAATCCGAAAAACTAATAACTCAAATAATTTTCAGTCAGCTATTTATTTGCTATCTAATAAAAGCTACAAAAAACACTGCTCGTCCAAGATATAACATGTAAGGAATTTGTCTTTAAATTATTTGCCTACTAAGAAGAAGGAATCGTAATCGAAATGAAATCTTAACCTTGAGTTTTTAAATTTTATGTTTTTTTTAAATCCGTTACATGAAAATCAACCATTAACGCAACAAGAGTTGAAACAAACAATACATGCTTAGCTTTGGGTGTATTGTGTATCGGTATACACTCGAGTGGCGATGTATTTATGATGCGTCATATGGAAGTAGCCATTTTTCTTGTTTACGCCTACTTTTGTCACTAGTGGAAAAGGGACAGCAATTATTTACGATGATTCTTCTAGTATACTGAAAGTGCACTTACAGCGTGTCTTATTCGTGCAGTTTGACTGGGTACTATTAACATTATAATCTATTTTGAAGTATTAATTATCAGTAATTAGCACCCACGATCGTGCTCGAGAATGTCCCAAATCGGGGAGTACTACGAATTACTGGATACCTTACATTTATTTTTTTCATACCCCTTTGAATTCAGTCCTTTATTGAGAACTGTATTTTAAGAACATTCAGTATTTTAATAAAAATGTAATAAAATAACAAACATGTTAAAAAATACTTCTGTACAACTAACTTCAACACGCTTTGGCTTCAATCTCTTAATTGTGATTTTTTTTTTTAATTACGTGAATACTGCTTAACTGTCTTAACTGCTCCCAACCGTCTAGAGCCAGTGAGACTATGGCATCCCCAATATGGTATGTTGTGAAGCTGAAGGTAGTAGGGAGGGGGAGAAGATGAGGAAGGGGAAGGTTGGGAAGTACCTGGGTATTCAGATCTGGTCACCAAACACGGTTAAAGCCATTTCAAATGACCTTTCAATTCTGAATGGTGGTTTTTCACCAGGGCGATACTTCTCTGGAACCTGCCGCAAAAACACTATTTTTTTATTTTATATCAATTAAATGTGATATGACACATATTGATTAAATAAAATAAAATTGCGCATGCCGGGTTCAAACCTCTGGATTTGTAGTCGAACGTCTTACCACTTGACGATGCAGGCCGTCAAGATTGTTATTGATTGCTTAATTTTTATCAACGTTTAAAACAAAACACGCTGTATGTTTGCTATGCATCTGTGTGAGTACTGTGCTTGCCTCAACTCTAGGTGAGAGACCTGTACATTTATAAAGGTTAATTATTAACACCTTCTATTCCGCTCTTAATGATTGCATGTAATAATTAATTAACCTTGGAGACTTGTGTCCGTAGTTACGCGTGGGAGTCAATGAGGTAATAATATCAAATATAGCATCAGTTATAACTTCGCATTGTTTGCTTGCCTTAGAATTGATAAGTTATCGGCAAGTCGATTAGCCAATCCACACTCGGCAGTATGTGGGTCACTGTGCGAGTGCACCTTGCCACGGGTAAAAGGCAATTATATAACTCGTATCTGCCACTGGCCCATACCATAAATCCGACTTAACTAAGGTCATGGCTCCCATATAAACGTTCAATTCTCATTGCCGCCGCCGCAATGTGGTCATTCCCTCTAAATAAATTGCCGTGTAATGGCGCGTTAATTTGCATACCCGACACGTGAGCGAAATCCACGCGAAACCAGCTCTTGGGGCGCCGTGTCATAAGGAAAATTAGCGGACAAGCTCCTTCCCGCCTGAATTTTACGAGAGGAAAATTGCGGCGACGCGGGCGCTCCTGCCGGCCGCGGCGCGAACTTCACATCGCTCGGAAGGTTTGGAAGCTCGCCGCTAGATGGTGGCGGGTGGAGGTTTTATTTTTTGGGCGGAAAACGCGGGGTGATTTTGGGGTAGAACCTTTTTTCCTGGAAGGGTTTGTTTCTGTGCTAAATGGAATAGGTGTGAGGGTGTGTTTGCGGGATGAAAAGGTTGGGGTATTGGGTGCGTTTTAGGGGATGCTTCTTTGAAATTATTTCGGAATTTTATCGAAGGGCGGCGTTAGTCAGTAAGAAAATGTCGCGTTACAAATTCGTTCTAAAAATACAGTTGAATCTTTTTCAATGGGATACGATATTTGATTCTTTATAAACACATTATTTTATCGAGACAAATTGCTTCTAAATATAATTTAAGAGTAAAAGTGTGTCTGTGAATTGAAATAAATTAGTCTTTAGTTAAGGTAGGTAGAGAATTCTTAAAGTTATTTTATGATTAATTATTCTAAATTTATTTATATTTTCATAGAAAGCGATCACTTTGCGGTTTGACATGTTTGATGGAAAGTAAATAATAACTTTGTTTAAGACCACAGATTTTATATTATTTTAAATGACCGACCAGTTTCGCTTAGCCTAATCATCATCGGGGTACAAAATTAAACTAAGCAAAAAATACAAAATGTGCAGTTTTATTTACATACAGAGGGGAAACACAATATCAAATATTGCATTTAAATTATAACGAAAGAACAGAGAAAATGAGACAGACAATATGAAATGAAAGAGGCGAAACGTCGACTGAGAATGTGATTAAAGAATAACGAGAAATTTCATGTGTTTACGGCAAACATAACTAATATTGGACATCTGGACAAATTTAACTGATTATTAAAAATATCACTATTAATTTTAATGCCTTTCTTCATTTCTAGTGCTTCTTGATTATTTAATAGGTGCCATTACCATTTTTATAGAGAACATGAGCACCGGTACTTTTATTGCATTTTTTGTTTAGTTTAATTTTGTACCCTGATGATGCTGAGGCTAATCAAAACCAGTCAGTCGTAAAAAAATATTTAATCTCTGGTGTTATGCAAAGTTATTATTTCATAGTGCTATAGTTGTTTATTATAATTCATCTAGCCTTCTAAAGGCTCTGTAACTTAGCAAAAATGTGGCTATTTAAATTATCCGACTTTTTATAATTATTATAAGGTTTTGTCTTTAGCTGGTTATGTTAGGTTAGGCCTAACTCAAACTGTTTTACTAGAATTTTTTTTTTTTTAAGATAAGATTATGAATAACAGTTTATTGTGAATTTTTATATGCTCCACTCAAAATTAAGACTTTGTCATCTCGCAGGTAAGAGCTTAGATGCAATATCCATGCCAACACGTCTCACCATTCAATGCTTCCAGACTCCCAAAAGATGACATGTTTATGGCCGCTCCATTGTTTTCCCTGAATGCATCCACCTTTGCTTGCTGCACATTACAATCAGCCAGCTTTAGTCGTACCTTTGAGATGAGGTGAAAGCCAACTTAGGGATGCATCCATTGTCCATATTGCACAATAAACAACAGTTGGCTGACCTAATTTTTGTGCATTTTAGACAATGCATCATGCAACTGATTTCTCTTCTTTTGATTTTTCGGTTCACGCGTATCCGTTGAACAATGCTTATATTTGTTAGAAACGCTTTGAATATTTCGCAAGCGGCCTTCCTGCTTTTTTATGGTTAAGTTTTGTGTTCCAAATTTAAAGCGTGTGTCCTTGATATTCATATAGAATATTGTACCACGTCCTGCAAACCTTTGAAACTGCTATTAAATAGAAAAATATTTGTAATGGAAGGTACTATTTTTTTTATTTAGCCATAGGTATCGGTACTCGTTTTATTAAAATTAAATAGACTGTTTGATTAATCTATGTAACCTTACTATGGTTTTGACTTAGTTTCAAACTTCGTATAAAACCCTTGAAGTGGTATTGCAAGAATATTGTACTAAGATTACTAAAGATGCAGTTAGTGGGTACCTACCTACAAAAAAATTAAAACGAAGATTTAAATCATTTTTACAGCGTTTTTTGAAAAAAAACACTCAAAGGAGCGCTTTAAACTGAATAGACTGATATAGAAATATTTTCTACATAAGTCTAGCACAAACATTTTTATTCTCAAAAAAATTAAAAAATTACTTTGTAAAAGATAACAATTATTTTTTAATTTTTTTATGACCGACTTAATAAATTTTTTGTCATATTAAATTATATTATTATTAATTTAATTTTGTACCCTGGTGGTGGCTTAGGCTAAGCGAAACCGGTCGTGAAAATTAAAATAAGTGTCGTGGTCTAATACAAAGTTATTTTTTCATTTCCTTAAATATGTCGAACCACAAAGTGATTGCTTTCTTCTATTTTTTTTTTATTCTTATTTCGTGCATTTTCTTTATAATCATAACTATAAACTGCACTTTTGTTATAAGCTATTACTTTGTGGTTATCCATTATAATTAAACTAATTTTCATTTTTTTTTTGTAAGCCGACCGGTTTCATAATAACCGTTCCTTCATCAGGGATATACTGTATATTTTAGCAAAGTGCTTATCAAAAAAAAACATGAAAAAAAAACAAAATTTTGATGTAAACATTAATTCGTTGTGGAACTCCATTTTAACGATTTTAATAGTACTACCAAATTTTTACCACTATTCTACTATTTTTTTATTTAAGACCTGACCGTTTTCACCTTATGACGAGCTTCTTCAGTCTGAAGATGCCCGTCATAAGGTTAAACTGGTCAGGTCTTAAATAAAAAAAATAGTGAAATATAGTTAAAAAAAGGTATTTTTAAAATCATTCAGATAAACTTTATTTAAAACCACTTTTATTTTCAATATTTTGTCGACCGGTTTCGGAAGCACCCTTCCATCTTTAGAACAATATTTAAATTAACCTAAATTACAAAACACTGAGATATATATGCATATTTAGGTGTTGGAATGGGAAGGAGAAGGGGTAATTGAGGGGATTATGGGAATAACAGAGCGGTTTACTAGAAAAATATTTCTAATTTTGAAACTGTTAATTCGTGGTGGAATCCCATTTTAATGATTTAATAAAACGAATTTATAATTTTATTCTACTTATTTAAAATTTGACTGGACAAGTTTCAGCCCATAACGGCCATCTTCAGACTAGTGAAGGGGACTAGTAGACTAGAATAAAATGACTAAAAATATTAGTAGTTTTAACAAAGTTTGACTGTTTTATTTATAAATATGGCAAGCCACAAAGTAACTTATTTTTACAAATATGTACAGTTTTAATAATAAATGGATAACTTTTATAGCGCGGTTTTCGTAGGAAAATCTCCTCAAGGGCGCCAACGTTTTATTTAATTAATGTTTTATTGATTGACTCGAACATTCTGATGGGGATGCAATCTTTCAAACAAAGATACGATTCAGAATACTACAACTCAATTCACTGTCAAGTGGGATTAAAACGATTTCTTAATAATATACTTATACCTTTAATAGACCGATTCTTCTCTTCGTCTGCGACCAGCCATTAATCATGCGACTCGAGATAAATCAAGGCTCCGCTGCGGAATTCATCAAGTCGCTGGACCAAAAAGATAGGCCACGTTAGGGACGCTGGCTGCCGGCTTCTACCCACGCGGTCGCCATATTGGATCGACCCCAAAAATTCCAAATTCAATAAATAATCTCCGCAAACTACCGGTCCCGACCCGCCGGAAGTAACTCTGTCGGTAGATGGAAGATTTATCCCGCGTTGTCGGTACTTCCGTATTTATACGTTGCTCATATTATTGTCTGTACATTTTTAGTAATTTTTTGACGTTTGAACGCTTGCATTGTGCTTTAAATCATTTTTCTACCCTCACCGCACGTTTTTTTGGAATCAGTCGAGCGTCCTTGCAGTCTACAAACAGAATTGTTTCGGGTTGTTGGTCACGTTTATGCATAAATGTACCCCCCACGAAAACCTCCTTTGAAAAGATTCGTTTACATCTTCCAATTAATAAATAATTTAAAAATTGTATCGTAGGCGATTTTATTAAAATCACCCCTTAGAAGAATAATTTAGGAAAATATTCGTACGACTTTGAGCCTAAGATATTTCAATGCATGATATTTTTGGATTTTAAATTGATAATTTGTTAGGTTCTTACCTTAACTAACTAAATAACTAACAATCACGCCGTTTCACCGCAGGGGTAGGTAGAAAGAACGGACAGCCATACAGCTTTGTTTTGGCACACACTCCTTGCTTCGTTCACATTCATACATCGTGTTATACATACTCTTCTGTTATTCCTTATACTCTTCACGTAGCCCGATTCAAGTATTTGAATCACTTGATCGCGCCATGTCTTCCTCGGGCGTCCCCGACTTCTTCTTCCATTCTTACCTTAATTTTTTCATCCAGTTCCTACTTTATTTAACCGTTTCGCATATTGAATTCCATATGGAACAACACAGTGTTTGAAACAAGTGACAATCAAAAGAGAAGAGTTGAATGTAAAAAAAAACGTGTTTCGTGTTGTTCGTTAGTCTTTCGCTTGGTCGTCGGTTTATTGTTGTTCTCCAAATAATATAAAATCAAGTGTGGTGTTTTGTTGTGATTCGTTTCGTTAAAAATAAAACTGTGTAAGAAGAATCAAGAACTTCCATTTCAACTACATCGGTGAGTGAATTTGTATAGCGCACTTGAGGTGATTTTTCGCAAAAGCGGCACTATACAAATTATCTAAATATAATTATAATTATTTCCCATTTTCCCTTTATTTCAATAATCTTTTCACATTCATAATTAGGCACTTCTATCGCGAAACGGTGTGATGGTTACTTAGTTAGTTATAAGCACTTAACTGATAATGTTAGCGTAATAACTTAGTTTAATTAAAGTACAACCTTATCGAATTCCCCCCGTCATCGAGGCTTTCGTGAGAGGTTGAACATCTTCCTTCATTGGAGTCAAATTCGCGTCTGTAATAAATCTCCAATTGGGACTGGACTTGTACATTAGTCCTCCGATTGAACGGGCGACTCCGCGATAAATTTGTTTGTACTTTTCCTTGGAAATTCCACTCTGACTCATTTTTATTTGGAAATTCCACCCTGTCTTAAATTTCCCTCCCCCGTTCTCGGCGTTTTCTTCTGTCTTATGGGTCGCTGCTCTGATTCGCTTTGGGGGGATTTGGTCTAATGATGGCCCCTACTCCTCCCCCAACTGCGCCCCTAATCCTGCAACCCCCGTTTCTTCTATTTTCCAAATACCCTCCCAACAATCACCACCCCCTGCTGAGGACTGAGGTTCTGAAAATATAAATGAATTATGTAAAAAAAAGAGGGTATGAAAATAAGCAGATTTTTAGCTTAATTAAATTGCATTGAGAATAAACGAACCGTGGTGCCATGGAATAGTGATTCATGAAAATAATACATGTTTGTTTTACATTATATTGAAATTGCACTCACACGAAAATCTCACAAAGAAAATACACTAAAATATGTAGGTATATATTTTACTTTGGTATTTATACCTTTCTTAGAGCATATAAAATAGCGGGTTTAAAAAATACTGTACCAATAATAATATGACAAATAATGACTTCTTCATAATTAAGATACCACAATAAAATGCCCTTTGCATCTAATTTTTAATGAATTATTATCTCTCTTCTTAACGATGTGTGTAATTATATTCCTGTGAGGTCCAACAAACTTGAAATTCAATATAATACGATTAAGTTTGGCGACGGCCTCCATGTTTGAGTGGTAAGACGCTCGAATACGAATACAAAGGTTGCGGATTCAAACCCGGCGTGCGCAAATAACTTGTACTCAATTAATATGTGTCCTAACACAATTAATTCGTACAAAACAACGAATAGTTCATTTGCGGCACGTTCCAGAGTGGTAGATACTCTACGTATCGCCCTGGTGAAATACCACCATTCAGAATCGAAAAGTTGCTTGATTGAAATGGCTTTAGCCGTTTATGACCAGATCTGAATAGCCAGATACTTTCCAACCTTCCTCTTTCTCATCTCTTTCCCCCTACCACCACCTTCAGCTTCACAACATACCCCAATTGAGGATCCCATAGTTCCACTGGTTTAAAACGGTTGGGAGCAGTTGTAACTCTTGTGCGGTATTCACTAAAATAATAATGAAAAACGTATGTATAATGAAAATATTACCTATTACTTTATGTTTTTTAATTATTTTATGTATTTGTGAGATTTTTTAAATTATTTATAACTAAATGACTTGCGTTTCTTAACTTTGTTCATTGAATTTATTATTGAATAAAATAGGCAAAAAAAATAAATACATGTTTTATGAAATAAAAAATATATACCTAATAAACCAATTGAATGAAACCAAATGATCAATTTATGTTTTACGGCCGCCTGCGGCGTGAATTGCAACATCCCGACTCTTAGGCATAACGCGTGTAATATCTTTAAAACGAATTGAACAAGTTCTCGCCTCGTGGCAAGAGTATCGATCAAATCATAGCCAAATTGAGTTAAGTTCAACGAAATTCGACTGTTTCCACAAAGCCTCCCGAAACAATCTCCTTTATAAACGCCTACAGCACAATGGATTTAGAACAAGCAATTTGGAAGTATGTGCGTCGAAAACTCTCTCCCCCGAGCCCCGAAGTGGAAAGAAGTTAGGGGATGATTTAACAATAGTGGAGCCTCGTGTGTAGTAGGAAGACGACGGAAAACAAACGTCGGACAAGTAGCCAGTAAGAACCTCCGAGAAAATGTACATTTATCTTTTCCGCTTAGTGAGCAAAGTAAGTTTTATTATATTTTCAATAAACTTCTCAGGAAGTTGCGTTAAAACGAAAGCCAAATCAGCTTGATAAATTATTGTCCTTTTTTCTGGCAGATTGTACAATTAATTGCCTGAAAGCACCGGGACAATATATACAATTTACATCTTGCTAGAACGTACTTCGATTGGCAAGCGTGTATAAATTATTCTCTTTTATACACACCATAATAATGACAAGTTTCCAACTGAATGAATGGGGAAAACATTTATTTATTTATAAATTAACGGACTAAAGCCCAATTTCAAAAAAAGACATAAAACACGAAATGGAAAAAAGAGCAACAGAGAAAGAACAGCACATACATAATAATGAATGAAGCGATGACAAAAATAGGACAAAATAAACATAAGAGAGAACATTCAAGTCATGGTCTAGTCAAAGTTTTGTTAGAGTCGTAAAGAATGACAAAAATCACTTAGACTGCTACCAAAAATGTCAAGACCATGGCTTGAGTTAACAAATCTTGACATTCTGGACATTGGAAAATGATTCCCATAATTAGTATTGTGATGATTGAGGAACAGCAATTCGTTGTTTCTGAGTCTACGTCAAAGAATGTTGAACTGGATGAGTTGCAACAGAGAAGGTGAGTCTATAAAACAATTAATAATTTTGTAAATGTAAATTAAATCAAAGTCTTTCCTGCATTAAAATTTTTTAATGAAAATGAAATAATAACTTTGTATAAAAGCACAAATTTTATTTTTTATGTCCGACCGGCTTTGCTTAATCTGCATTCTTAGGATACAAAATTAAAGTAAATAAAAAATACATGGTGTGGGGTTATATATACTGATACATATAACGGGAGAATACAACATAAAACAAAATAAAAAAGAGAACATAAAAAACCAAAAGAATAACAATTAAATTATAACAAAGGAACAGAGAGGAAGAGGCAGATACAATAGTGTGATTTTACATGAATTTTACGTAATATTGGACTACTGGACAAATTTAATTGATGCTGGTGCTTCTAAATTATTCATTCTGTTGCCATGGCCATTTTTATGGAGAATATGATCACCGGTGCTTTTATTAAATATATGATAGGCAAATTCTGAAAACCCGTGGCTATTTAAACATCTAAGTTTTTCTTTAGTTCTAACATTGACCCTACGGGTTGTTTAACCAATACAAAATGCAAAACAATCACTACAATCCAATTTGTACATTTACAAAAGTTATTACAAAATTGTTATTAAATTTGTCAAACCCCAAAAAGTAAATATGTCTATTTTTCGCCAATTAAATTTATCCAGGCCTACTGATGTTTATCATTTCTCACACAGCTAAGTTCGAGAGATCTTTCAAAAGTCATCTGTTAAGGTCGTATCGCGTAGATACCCAGAATATTCTCACTTAGGGTTGTATAATGTGATGTTAATGTAAGCAAACCATTGATTTCCTGCTAATCCACTGATTGATTTTTTTTTTATCTCATAAGAAGATTAAAAAAATCAACATTCTTAACCCTTATCTAAAAAAAATTACACCTTTTAAAATTGACATGAAGGTTTTTTTTACAGTGTATCATTTGCTGAAGTTTTCTGGACCACTTTCATGACGTATTATACTTCGACTCAGTTCAATACTTGGGGAAGTGGATAGGAATTTTACCCAGTACCATCTTCTCTTGTTTTTTTTTAAATTAAATAGTTGATTAAAAATATTATTAAGGAAAAAGGTGATGTAATTTTAACACAACAGCACATCATATTTATGATGTAAAATAAGATAAAATGATAAATAAATACGTACAAGCTTAAAAAAAACATATAAAACACATGAGGGTACCCGGGTACTCTTTCAGTCATCAGAAATTGTATTTTATACTTATTCGTTTTCCGCTAACATAGCACCCTCCACATATCCAACGGTTGTGTTTAATTGTTCATTTTCATTTTTTTAGAGAAGTCAGGAAGTTTCAGCTGGTTGGACTGGAACATTAAAAAAATCCATGTTGAAAACCGAAGAGGGTACGCGGGTACTTTCAGTCACATAAAGGTTAAATCTATCTTAAGTTTCTACTTGTTTTAAAGCGTAAAATAATACTATCCAAACACACCATACCGGCTGGATATAAAAACACGGTTTGTACCCCAGCACTACCTACCGTATCCAATCGTTCCAATCGGTTTCACATAATTATTGCTATTCTGATTGAGAATTTTCGTTGCGTTCTAAGTCGGGGGTGAATTGACACGCACACCCTCCATAAATATAGTATCAAGGGAGGAGAGTATATACCCTTCCCACCCCCATTTCTGTGCTCCCTGTACCGTGTACTTGTAGTCATACAGTAGCGTGGCTGTACTTCGTCATTATTTGAAACGCCTACAAAGGCTGCTATGAATTCGCTAAAGGGGGGCCCGACGTGGATTTTGAATGAAATGTGCAGCGAACGAAGGACTGCGCTTGATGTATTGCAGTTTAGAATGCAACCAAGATTAACAATGTATTACGTAATGCACTCATTGTATTACAAACGTCATTAGGAAATTGAATTGAAATTAAATATGTATTTAAATAATCAACAAAAATTACAAATTGAAAAATTGGAAATAACTTCAAAGCATTAAAGCTTTTTTTAAGTAATCATATATGACCGTATTAAAAATTTGGAGATCTGGAGAGAATGCAAGGCTAATGTGAGCGTAATGAATAGGATCAAGAAAGGGACGCTTAGATGGTTTGGGCATGTAGAGTGAATGAACGAAGAAAGGAGTGTGAATAGAATATATGATGCGAAAAGGAATGGAAGAAGAGGTCTAGGACGCCCGAGAAAGACAAAACACGATCGAGTAAATCAAATACTTGAATCGGGTCATGTGAAGAGTCAGAATAACAGAAGAGTATGTATGAGACGATGTATGAATGTAAGTGAAGCAAAGAGTGTGTTATATGGCGGTCCGTCCTCTCTACATACGGCGTGATGGTTAGTTAGTAAGTTAGTTATGTAATTAAATTATATCAAAGATGGCAGCCGAAAATCACACGAAAAAAATGAAAAACTAACACCAATAATTTTCAATGAAAACTATGAGATCGATTAAATATGTCGGTTTTCTAATAAGGTCCCAATGGCTGAATTGGTTGAAGCATTACTCCCAAATAGTGTAGAAGATCCGAGTTCGAGTCTCGGTTGTGACCATTGTCTTTTTGTTTGTGGCTTTTTCGGTTGTTTATTATTGATATTATTTAAAAAATATGTAGATACTGATAAGTACTCCTATCACCTTATATATTTTGAAGCAAAATTAGTGGTATATTTTTTTTACATTAACTTCACACGGTTCAGGTAAATAAAATCCCTCAGAGCCTATGTCATATTTGGGCATGCTATGTGGAGGGTCTTTTTGAGAAAAGGAAGGCGTAAAGCTGGGTCTTAAAGAGGCCTTGATGGCCTCCGCGGTCGAGTGGTAAAATGCTGGACTACGAATCTAGAAAACAAACCCGGCGTGCGCAATAATACTAATTTAATTGAAGTGTGTTTTAATACATTAAATTCATATAAAATGATGTAGAGTATGTTTACGGGATATTCCAGAGTGGTAGTTACTCTAAGCATCACCCTGTTGAAAGACCACCATTCAGAATCGAAACGTTGCTTAAAATGGCTTTAGCCGTTTTTGGTAACCAGATCTGAATAACAAGGTAATTCTCAACCCTCCTCTTCTCCAACTTCTTTCCCTCCCCACTATCTCCTGTCTTACAACACTGACTTAAGAAGGTTAGGAGCAGTTGGGACTCTTGTCTAGTATAAACTATAAAAAAACATTTTAAAAGGCCCATGTTGTCGGAGGGAGAAAACACAGAAGCTGGAAAATCATTCCACAGCTGAGCTATTGAACATGGAAATGAGTCGTAGAAGCGACTCGTTCTCGTGTATCAAATGTCAACCGTGTGCAAATATTGGATGCGAGTTTGTAGTGCTACTTAGCTACTGTCTAGAATTATTTCCAAAAGTTTCTGTAACCTTACATGGAACTCACGTCATAATTTTGAAAAGCTCTCAATTAGAGTTTAAGTATTATATGCAATCGTGTAAAAAATTTAACCTTACGTAACCCAACCTAACCATTTCTTTTCATTATATAGCCACGTACTACATACGTAGTAGATTAAAAGTGGATTGAAAACTCTCGTGTTATTTTGTATTAAATTTCTACCATTGTCGATCAAATTTTGTTCCATAATCACATAGTTAAAAATACCCCTGTAACAGAGAGGGAGGGACTCGGGGGTGGGGTGCAATGCCGGGGAATTAGGGGCAGGTAGAAACGAAATCAGAACATCTGTTCTATAAAACGGATGTTGGGTAGTGATTGCCCGTGTATTATCTACGTTCATAGTCAAAAAAGGTTTCGAATACCAGACTTAAATGTTTGAATAATACTAAGTTGAAATGTTGCACAAGAGAGTTTTGTTATATTATTAACTGTATCTTTCATACCTTAACTACAAAGCGTACATTTTTCAATTCTTGAGTTCTGGCGTAATAAAATTTGAAGCCTTTTTTTGCATGGAATTTTATAGTCGACGCATCGTTTTCGTCTCACAACAATATTTAACCAAAGTATATCTTTAAAAAGGGTAAGACAGGACGCCATACTCTTTGTAACTAGCTAACTAAACATCGCGCCGTTTCTCCGCAGGAGTAGCAGATAAAACGGATTGCCATTAAACTCTGTCTTGGCACACATTCCTTTCTTCATTCACATTCATACATCGTCTCATACATACTCTTCTGTGATTCTGACTCTTTACATTCCCCGATTCAAGATCTTCCTCGGGCGTTCCCGACTTCGTCTTCCATTCAATTTCCGTCATATATTCTTCTAACACTACTACTTTTTACGCTCATCCGCTCTACATGTTCAAAACATCTAAGCGTTTATTTATATATCCTATTCATTACGCTCAATCAGCTTTTTATTCTTTTCGGATATCCACATTTTTAACACGGTCATACACGGTTTTACGCACATACGCCTAAGGGATCTCATTTGCACAGCATTGAATCTACTTATTTCCTTCTTTCGCTAATTCTATGACTCACTGCCATACATCAAGGTATTCTTTGTCCAGTATATTTAGGGGCTATTTCACCACCTCTCAATAAACTACTATTCATTAGTTAACTCTAATCATCGGAATATTCGTTAGTTATCTCTTTCCGCAAGTTTGGCTGGCAACGTCGCTTTTTTTCAAACCTTATCCCGTCTGCTGTCACGTCTGTCAATACAATGCCGTTATTTCTAACATAAACTAACTTTCACAACACAACATTCGCGCGCGAAGCTCATTACATCCCTCTCACCAAATAGTTAAACGCGTCTCTATATTTAAATAAAACATATTTCTATTTTATAACTTTATTGTATTATTCAGGGGCTATTTCACCACTTCTCAAGAAGCTGTCAACGTAAAGTGCACCTTTTAAAATGGCGGCGTACTGTTTTGACAGCTGGCTGGTCTAGTCGGCGAGTTTTCTGTTGAAGTTGATTTTTTACTGTAATTATGGAAGTGGTTGAAGATTTAAATATCTTAGACGAACAGGACATGGCGGAAAGACGTAGACCGTGTGTTTTCAAACCAAGAGTCAATTTTTTATACGTCTTAGATGACATTGAGTTTAGGTCAAGATTTCGCTTGACAAAAAATGCCGTAAAGGAGATACAAAATCAAGGATAAAATCTCTCCAAGAAGCACACGGTATGTAATTCTAATATACGCCTTCACAATGTATCACGGAATATACTATGAAATAACAACAATCTTTGGCAGTACAATATACCCACATACAACATGTTCATGCTTACAAACTATCAACCTTCACCAAGCAATAATAGACACTCCCCAATGCACTTCACTAGTATAATTTAATAATAAAGTTATAAAATAGAAATATGTTTTATTTAAATATAGAGACGCGTTTAACTATTTGGTGACAGGGATGTAATGAGCTTCGCGCGCGAATGTTGTGTTGTGAAAGTTAGTTTATGTTAGAAATAACGGCATTGTATTGACAGACGTGACAGCAGACGGGATAAGGTTTGAAAAAAAGCGACGTTGCCAGCCAAACTTGCGGAAAGAGATAACTAACGAATATTCCGATGATTAGAGTTAACTAATGAATAGTAGTTTATTGAGAGGTGGTGAAATAGCCCCTTAATGGAAAAAGCTAAAGCCTTAAAACTCTGGCGAAGCCGGGTATAAACATTCATCGTGTATAGTACACCATAATTAATAGATTGATTTGTTGAAATTTAAATAATGTCAACTTAAAAATATTTATCAAAAGTATTATTTCTTAAAAATTTGCATATTGATTCAAACTTAATACGTCAGTGTTATTATTTGTACAATACGTTTCAGTAATATTTCCTACAAAATTTCAACGTAAATAGCTTTAATTTCTTAATACTCTATTTTCATAGCCATTTCTAATATCCGTGTATAACCGATAGGCGCAATATTACCTCTACCAAAAAATATCCGTGATATTCCGTCGTCACACAATCAACTTTCCAGTAAATAACAACCCACTCCGCAAAAAATGTTTCATTTCCATCCAAAATAAATCTTCCACAGTGTTGTTGATATGCTCTTTAAAAAAAGGTTTTCTTTTACCCTCCAATTTATTGACTACTTGTTACAGAGAAGGCTTTACTATATTGCTGTTTATCACGCGATTAAGGGACGTTTTCATCAACCGCTAAATTACATACTAGGGTAAAACTTTGTAATAATAGTATGAAGGAGGAACCTTCATACTATCTCTTCACCAGAATAACTTCCTAAATTGCTTAAGTAAACTTGTTTGTTTTTTCCTCACGTAAAAAGTTTTACAAAATACAAAGCAATCAGAAAAAACGTATTTTTATTGACGAAAGTTTTCGTATGGTGATAACGATATTTTAATCGGTTTGAAAGCTTCGTCAATCATTTACATTTGTCTCAAAAAATTACAACACCGTTGTTTTTATTTTATCGTTGAATGGATATTTCCAAGCTCAAGAGCCAATTGCAAGTTATCGTGCAAATTTCATCACGCCAAAGCTCTCTGCTAGAGGACTTTTGCCGCTTCAAACAATTCACAGACTTCTGTTTTTTTAAACAAATAAGATTTCTTAAAAAAAACGAAATTTATTAAGAACTTTTCACTTGTAACGCAACACATGTATTAAAATTTCGTATTATCGCGTAAAAAAAGCTCCCTTACAACGATTTACTATTAATATCAATACTTCTTTAGTATATCCACTAAGTATGTACGCATAAATACGTATGTACGAGTGTTAGCTTTTCAAATTTTTAACTGACGTTAATTGAAACTATCAATTTAAAAAAAAACCTTTTGAAATCCCTACCTACCTTATGAAGAACTTTCTTATAATGTATTGTAGCAGACATTAATCTTTTTTTGAAATGGGTGGAATGAAGTAACTTGTATTAATTTAAAAATATATTGATTGTTTTATAGACTCACCTTCTCCGTTGCAACTTATCCAGTTCAACGTTCCTTGTCGTAGACTCAGAAACAATGAATTTCTGTTCCTCAATCATCACTATACTAATTATGGGTATCATTCTCCAATGTCCAGGATGTCAAGACTTGTTAACTCAAGCCATGGTCTTGAAATTTTTGGTAGCACTCTAAATGATTTTTGTCATTCTTTACGACTCCAATAAAACTTTGACTAGACCATGGCTTGAATGTTCTCTCTTATGTTTATTTTGTCCTATTTTTGTCATCGCTTCATTTATAAGTATGTATGTGCTGTTCTTTTATGTTGATCTTTTTTCCCATTTCGTGTCCGTTAATTTATAAATTAATAAATAAATATTTATTCGTCGCAAGTCAAGTTACATCCCGTGATTTCTCACAAGGTAGTATCGATATAAAATGCAAGCAGTTTCACCCTACAAATAAAAAAACATGTCGCCATTTTTTCCGGTCATCGTGGAAATAGTTCAACATCAATATGACACAAAAAATGTCAGTTCATTAGCTCGCCCCAAGAGTGCACTTAGCTAGCCCCGCCGCGCCACCCGCGGCGGGAGGAAAACGGGGAGGGGGGTGGATTGTTTAAGGGGGGATTCGGTAGGTTGTGGAACTTAGGTGGGGGGTGGTCCGTGAAGGTGGGGGATGCGCGCCCCTAAAGGCCGAATCCGTGGGGGATTTCTCTTTGTAAACGTCCAGTCATCCGTGATGCCCAGATATCGTGCGTGCGAAACCGTGACGTCACTCATATCTGAAGCGCCCCCCGTTTCAGCGCCCCAAAGAGGATAGCGAACCCGTTTAGGACGAAGGTGAACTTTCGAATCGAAAAAAGCTCATCGGCGGGAGATGGCGGATAGATTGGTATTTGATTACGTTAGGTCTGAAAGCTAAAACGGTATGCACTAAAAACAAGCGCTGTTATATAATGCTAGTTTGGTACTATCTTTAAGTGTTGGATAGTTTTTGATGACCTCATCTAGTCTTGTTTCACAAAGGAAGGCTGACGATCATTTTATATTCGGAAAGTGTAATCAGTTTATTTATTTAACAGAGATCTCAAAAAATAGTTCTTTACCAAATACATTAGGAGATAAATGATATACAAATGTTAGTTTTTTGAAATTTTATTTTCCATTAAAATTCATAAGTCTTCAGAACTAGGTTGGATAAAATCAAACGATAAAACTTGACTTACCCTGAAAAACATTAGTTGCTTTATTCCGCCCACTTAAAGCATAAAATAATGTCTGCTAAAATGCATCATAATAAGATGTATTTTATGCATGAATGTTATACCTCTCTAGAATTGAAACTTATTTAGATTATTCAACAGTTTTCAATAACTAGATGGGGGCTTAAAGAAGATTTCAAAGTATTTCACAGAATGAGAATTTCAATTTGAAATGGTTTTTATCAAAATTAGTAATTAAACAGTACAAGTATTAAATTGGAGGGGGGGGGGGGTGGTAACTAAAATCATATAAATAAAATCGTTTCCTTGTGGCCTACCCACTGTTAGATGATAACCTTGAACGCCGAAACAGCTAGTCACAGTAAAAAAAAAGCCGAAAGCTAGCAGAAATTAATAATAATATTAAATTCGATTTAATTTTTGAAAATATACTTTTTTCAAAATGATTTCTAATAATAACGTACTTACTCTTGATTTATTTAATTTCAGGTTTATTTTATGGTGGATTAACAAATTTTAATAAACCTTCTGAGACAAGCATAATATACCTATATTTCGCAAAAACTGCGTCAATTTATTTTCACAATTAACGATATTGTGGTATTTCAGAAAACAGGTAAAAAAAATACTAATTAATTTATTATTTAAGTAATGAAATAATTATTCAGTCTAGACCGGTTAGTAGCTGAGTGACCAAACGCGTCGGATTCGTTTTGGGCGTCATGGGTTCAATTCTTCTGCTAGCTAAGTCCTCCACAATTGTACAAGCAACACTTATGACGACAGTTGGAGTTTTTATGTGAAATATTGTTAGGTTATTGGTAACCCGGGAATTTTTGTCTTTCTACTATAAATAATACAAGTAAAATAAAAAAAAATATGCATATTGCAGTGTCCGTCCACTAAGTATAATAGTTTATTTCTATCTCCCTAATTACTGTAAAATCTAAGCGAAAGCCTTTTATTTACGACCTCCTCAAATATATGGCCGCAATACCAATATTGTGTCAACCAATTGTTCACACTGACATCCTTGTTACTCGTCCTTCGAGAATCGTAAAGAATCAACAGAACTAATTTATTTAACGGAAACAATTGGAGCGCAAGGTTGTGCAAGAAGCTTTGTTTATTTATTAGATTATTTGTGAAAGTTTTTCGTCTGCACTAGAAGATACTGCATTTACGCAGGTATGTTTACCAAAACAAAACGAAACATTTTAAAAGCTTTCAGTATATTTTCAGACACTGAACGTTATCGAACGATGTTTGTGTCTTCTTTTACCCCTATTTAATTAAAAGAATAATTAAATTAAAATGAGAATAATAAATTAATAAATTAAAATATAATCGAAAGGTGCTTAAAAAATGTATCATAAAACGATAATTGAATATCATTGAAAAATCATGCGCAAAACAAACCGAAGATGGATTTTAATTATTTGTGAACGTCATGCTATTATTAATATTAAATCAATGATCATTAAAGGTGTATAGAATTATTATTGAAGTGGTACAAATAAATTTAATCTATTTGGGAATGAGTTTTTGTTTATTTCAGTGAAAACATTTTAACATTCCGTGAATTCGCCAACTTTCAACACCGAAATCCACTGAATCATTTCAGAGAGGCGAAATGCACAAAAGTCTGTGAAAAAAGTGAAATGTGATTTGATATTAATGGAAATTTCTGGTGCAGCGACACCACACGTGTGACGTGAGACAGTGCAGTAGCGAAGGCGGCAGAAGATGGCGGATGCAAGTGTGACAAAAAATGCTGCAAAAAAGACAGCGGCAAGGAAAGGGGGAGAATTAGACGGAAGGGGGACCATACGTCAGTCTACACACACTCCATACAGTCCATACACCGCACAGTATCCATGCTGCACACATGGTTGGTTTAACGATATAAGTGTGTGTAAGGTGTGTGTGTGTGATGAGGAGATGTATTATGATGGACGCATGGGTCGCCATGGTTTTAAACAGGATGTTGGTGATCTATGATCAGGACTTTCAAAGGAATAACTTTATTACGTTCTAAGAATCAATTTTTATCTTTGTTATTTTTGTTTGTATTAATTATTCACTTAACTACGTTTATTACGTGTTGACTTTCAATGTGAGCAAACAGTATGTAAATTGAGTTAACTTTAATAATAATATTTGGATGATTTGGATAGCGCCGTTTTTGGGAAAAATCACATCAAGGACGCTGTACAGATTTTATTTTCTATTATTACATATTAATTCCTAGTTTAAATAAGAAAATATGCAGGAACATACTTACCTGGCACGTCCCATCAGATAGACACACTTTTAATTTAAAATTGTAATCATGATTTTTTTTCCCGATTTAGGGCACGGGAGCGAAATAAAAAAATTGACTTTCGGAATTTGTCGTACAGGACAGGATTTGGTTAAAATGTGTATATCCAAAGGTGATTCTTCGAGGGACAGATTATGTTGAGATTGTTTTAATGAATTGGAGAATCTTTTAAGGGATATAAGATAACGTTAAAACTGTTTTTGTTGTTAGATACGTTTATAAGGTTATGACTACTAATGGCAATGATTACTCGGTAAATAAATTATGAAAAATTCTTTTGTATTTAATGAAAACCTAGGCCCTCACATTGACAACCCCATCTACCTCGTATCCCTTCTCACCCATACGTCTAAAGTGTGCAGGAGTGACGTATTCTTGTGACGAATATCTTTAGGTGTGTTTGTGTATTGTGTGTGTGTTGAATATCCGTGTGTTAGGTGTGAGTGTGTGCGAGTAAGCGGGAATATTGTGCTCTTGGACTGTGCTGAAAAAAAGGACAAAGTGAAAAAACGCGCGAGCAGATGAAAGCGAGCTTTCCTACCGGCAGCTTATTATGGGAGCGTATCGGACTAGATATCTTAGAGCTTTTCGGTCTCATTCAAAGTGTGAATTTGGGTGCCCCGGTCGCTTCTCATTGTTGTGATGAGCAAAAGTTGGGAGGGTAATATAAGAAAAGAAAAAATCAAATAGAAAATATTATGTCAACCTTGATAAAAAAATCACATTTCACCTAAAAATAAGAATATTAATGGATAATTTATCTAGCAACGTTTTCGTGAAATATCATCTCAAAAACGCTTTACAATGCTTGAATACCTAAAACTATAGCTAAACTTGCATCATTGATATTTGTCGCAGGCTGTAAAAAATTGACGAACTTTTTAAATAATAATAATATTTGGATGATTTTTATAGTGCCGTTCTTGTGAAAAATCACCTCAAGGGCGCTGTACAGATCTTATTTTCTATTATTAGACTCTCATATCCTTAAATTCATTAAAAGAATCTCAACATAATTTGTCTCTCGACGAATCACCTTTAGATAACCAAATTTAAACCAAATCCTGTACTGCACAACGAATTCAGAAAGTTCATTTTTTTATTTCGCTCTCATGCCCTAAATCGGAAAAAAAAATTAATACATAAAAAATATAAATCATAATTATAATTGTTAATAATTGTGTCTATCTGATGGGACCTGCCAGGTAGGTATTCAGGAGTGCTCAGACCTTTTAGCTTCCCGTGAAAATCAGTAACTTGGCTTGCTAAGATAAAATATTGTTGCTTTAATCCACCTATTTTAACTACAAAATAAGGTCTGCTAAGATAAATTAATTAGGTAGGTAAGGATTTGAAAAGATTCTTTTATAAATTTGATAACTTCAATCACCAACGGTTCCAAATTTTAAAAGTTGATTATCGCATGGACGTACGTACATACTCACAAAGGTAATTATTTATAGTAATAATAATAAAAAAACACTTTTAATTAAACGCATTTTAGTTACATTTCTCAGCACTTGCTTCACTCTAATATTATAACCCAATGAAGTAAACAAA
Organism: Drusus annulatus; assembly: GCA_022651775.1. Classification (NCBI taxonomy): domain Eukaryota; kingdom Metazoa; phylum Arthropoda; class Insecta; order Trichoptera; family Limnephilidae; genus Drusus; species Drusus annulatus. Next base: position 2,364,419 of record JAGWCC010000006.1, read on the forward strand.
ACATTAAAAAAAAAAACTTTAAAACTATGTGAAGGAAGGAGTGTGAAAGAATATATCACGCAAAAATGAATGGAAGAAGAAGTTGAGACGCCTAAGAAGACATGGCACGATCAAGTAAATCAAATACTTGAATCAGGCCACGTCAAGAGTCAGAAGAACAAAAAGTATGTATGAGACGATGCATTTATGTGAATTAAACAAGGAGTGTGTGCCAAGACAGGGTTGTGTGGAGGTTTATCACCTCTGCCTACCCTTGCAGTGAAACATCATGATGGTTAGTTAGTTGGTTAAAAATTCTGTACATGAAATCAGATGTTTAAAAGTTATTCTTTTCGAAAATTTCTCTCTTAGATCTTTTTATTCAGGCAATAGTTTTATTAATAATCTGCAATTATTTTTTTAAATCTTTCGTATCAGTTAAGTTATACAAAACACGAGCATTTATTAATAAATGTACCAAAGCTTATGGTCAGCACTCAAAAATAGCCACTTTTTGGCTTTCTAGAACAAGTAATACTACAAATGGTTCATTTGTAAATTCTTTATGGGTAGTTAGAAAAATGTCAGAGGTTCAGTAAATACAATTATTAAACAGTACTATTTTAAATTCTTTATGAAAAGCATACTAGAATTTTAGGTAAAACGTTCAAAAATGCCGACCGTGGTTTAAAAACTGCAACTTTTACTGACGCTTTAGTATGTTTTTCATAGAATTGAAAGGATTACAGAAAAAATTGTATTCACTGGAAACCTTGGACATTTCTAACTACTGGTAGAAAATTTGCAGATAAATCATTTGTAGGATTGCGTGTGTTATAATGCTAGAAAGTAACTAGGGTTTTTTTTAAGAAAATTATTACAACATACAATTGATGTAGGTTTAAATTGAAGGCAGTCAATAACGTAAATCAAAATCAATTTAACTACTTACAGTTTAATGAACCAATTTATTGTTCTATCTAGGAGTGTTTTTTTTAAATTGATAAACACTTTCTTAATGTTTTTACGATTCGACTCAATCTCATATTTAACCATTAATTATTCGTATTGCTCAAACGAATGGTGCTTCTTCATATATAAAATATCGTACAAAATGCGAATAATGTTGGAAAAACCTATAAGCCTTACGTTTCGCCGGTTTTATTTATTTCTAAAGCCTCCCTTTTCATTGGCGCTTGTCACGATTCGCGATTTGACTGTAACACCCGACCAAAAGACAGCAAATAATAAATCATCAAAAAGACGAAAACACCACCACCGCGCCAAAAAGTTGAACCGCCAAAGGGGTAGCGATTAAGCATCGATAGGTTAAAAGGGATTTTCTTACGGAGTGGCTCGTAAACTTGATACGTTTTTTTGACTCGCCGGGGTAACAAAGCATAAAAGCGCGAATCTTGATTTATGATATTTGCTATACACATTTATCCAAGTTCCCTTTGCTACGCACTCCCCGGCTAACGACTGAGACAAACAATTAATAATTTTGTTTTTGTGCACACTGTCACGCTGTCCAGCTTTAGCAAATAGTCATAATAATAACTCTGTACGATATTTACCGCAGCGGCGGAGTATTCCGAAAAAACAGCGAAAGATAACGCAACTCTGTAACATCACGATTTTCAAAATAAGGTTTTTTTTAACCCTTTGTGCTTGTGAATATTTTTTTTAAATTTCACTATTAAAAGATTTCAATTTAACCACTATACGACATACAAAAGATTTTTTTTTTGAACTGTTTGTGTTTTTAAATATTTTTTAAATTAACTAACCAACCATCACGCCGTTTCGCTGCAGGGGTAGGCAGAGAGGACGGACCGCCATACAACTCTGTCTCTCACACACTCCTTGCTTCTTTCAAATTTATACATCGTCTCATACATACTCTTCTAATATTATGACTCTTCACGTGACCCGATTCCAGTATTTGATTCACTTGATTGTGCCAGTCTTCCTTGGGCGTCCCCTACTTTTCTTCCGTTCACTTTCGCATTATATACTATTTCCTCGCTCCTTTCTTCGTTAATTCTCTCTGCTATTTAGTATAATTAATATAAATAAATATTTAAATGCCATAGATTATATTATGTGGTTACTATTATAATATAAGACTAGTGAAATTTCTAATTTCAGCTGGTCTGCTTAGTGTATATAAAATATGTGATGCAAAAGTGAATGGAAGAAGAAGTCGAGGACGCCCTAGGAAGAAATGGCACCATCAAGTGAATCAAATACTTGATTCGGGCCACGTTAAGGGTCAGAACAGCAGTAGAGTATGTATGAGACGATGGATGAATGTGAACGAAGCAAGGAGTGCATGCCAAGACATCGTTGTGTGGTGGTCCGTCTTCTCTGCCTTACCTTGCGGAAAAACGGCGTGATGGTTTGTTAATTAGTTAATATATGGTTTTCAGTAGATAGTAAGGGCATTGAGTTGTAAGGGTACAAGTAAGGAGAAAATCGACACAAAGCAAATTAAGGACGTTTTTAAGGAAATTAAATTTTGAAAACGTCAATAACCTATAATATATGATGCAAAAGTGAATGGAAGAAGAAATCGGAGACGCTCGAGGAAGACATGGTACGATCGAGTGAATCAAATAATTGAATCGGGCCACGTGAAGACTCAAAATAACAGAAGAGTATGTATGAGACGATGGATGAATGTAAATGAAGCAAGGAGTGTGTGCCAAGACAGAGTTGTATGACGGTCAGTCCTGTCTGTCTACCCCTGCGGGGAAACGGCGTGATGGTTTGTTAGTTAGTTGTTTTAAGTAATAACATTGAGTTGTAAGGATACAAGGAAGGAAAAAACCGACACCCAGAAAATAAGGCCGTTTTTAAAGAAATTGAATTTTGAAAACGTCAATAACCTCGGTTACCTTAATGCGTTTAACTGCAATACCTGTACCTGGTGCTAATTCGCTTGCATCGCGTATTCCGCCTGCATTAGATAGCCGGGGGTAGCAGGAGAGGGTAGGAAACAGTGACACGAGCATGTCCCACCCCCATCGATCAATATGGCTGCGAACAGAAATTGCATATCTTCATTCAATATGAGCCGGGAGCTTGTGACGTGTCGAGGCAGCGCGGCACAACGGCAGTGGCCGCGTGGTCCCGGCGAAGGGATCGACAACTTGAATGGAGCTAATCGAGATTTTTCAATATATTTTTCTTTAGTAAATACCGCACAAGAGTGCCAACTGATCCCAACCGTCTAGAGACAGTGAGAATATAGATAGTATAATATATACTATACTTATACATGGCCTGTTCAAATGAAAAGGTAGATTTTGAATTTTCGCGGGCTGTGTACATTCGATTATTGATTTTTTTTGTTTTGTTATGTTGGTACACATATTTTAATCATACGTTAACATATCAGCCATTTTGGATGAGTGGTTTGTTTTTGACAACTGGAACCGTTGGTCACGTTTTTGTGTGTTCTTCGATTTTTTACTTTTGAAAAAAATGGATCAAAGAATATGTATTAAATTTTGCGTTAAAAATGGAATAAAGTGCTCCAACGCACTTAAAATGTTGACTGTGGCATTTGGCGAGTCTACTTTGTCTCAAAAAAGTGTTTATAAGTGGTACAAGCGCTTTACAGAAGGCCGAGAAGATGTTAATGACGATGAGCGTCCTGGAGTTGTGGAAAAACAAATCATGGATTTTATTCTTTGATCCATTTTTTCATTCATTTTCAGGCCTCGTATGCATATAAGACTCCCTCTTGATAACGTTTTACAAAAATGAGACCTAATATCCTCCATTAATATTTCAATTTCAATTTAGTTTTTTAATTTTTTTCGTATGAATTTATGTTTATTTTTCTTTATTATTATTTTTTGTGTGTATTACAACTTTCATGTTATTATTATTATAACTGTGTATTATTATCAATTATGGAAGGTATTGCATTGCACTAATCCTGCATACCTTCTGGAATAAAACTTTATTATTATTATTATTATAGCATCCCCAATTCAGCCGTGTTTGGTGACCAAATCTGAATAGCCAGGTACTTCCCAACCTTCCTCTTCCTCAGTTTCCTTTCCCTTCCCCTAACATCAGCCTCACAACTTACCCCTATCGGGATATCATAGTCTCACTGGCTCCAGATGGTTGGGAGCAGTTGAGACTCTTGGGCGGTATTCACGTAAAAAAAATAAAAAATTGGTCTATTTTCATATATATTTTTAAAATCGGACATTTTATATATTTTTTTAACAATGCCTAACAGCGTTTTATAGAAATGACATTGTGAGCTGAAAATCGTTGTTTGATTATAAACTCAGAATAGGCACAGCTGTAAAAAAAATCCCTTCTAAAGATTTGTGCAACTAAAACAAAAATTTCCGCTTTGGAAATAACGTAAATATTTTTTACGATAATTATAAGATACAAAGGTGAACTGCCCCTATCCTAGGGGGTAGGGGTGGCAAGCCTCGCATCCCCCTCGCTCGCAGTAGAGTAGAGGCGAGCGAGAGGGACCCGGCGCCGCCCGCGGGAGGTTTGTGATGGTTCGTATTGATTTACTGCGCGGAACTACGCTCCAGGCAAGCCGAGCCAAACGAACCGATAAGAAAATTCACTTCTCAGCCTGGGTTCGATAATCGCTTGCAAATATTGTTTTTGGGACAATTTTTTGTTTCAGACTTTGTTGTTTAAATATCACAACGGCTTAATGTCCTTGTAGATACTGCATAAATAAGTTTAATTAAATTGCACATACCACTGAGAACTACTTGATCCAAAATTCTATTTATCTGTAACAATAACATCAAGACGGAGTCTTTCAGATACTCGCTTGTACCTAGATTTCATTAAGTTTGATTGCCTCCATGGTCAAGTGGTAAGACGCTCGACCACAAATCCAAAGGTCGCGGGTTCAAACCCGGCGTGCGCCAATAACTTTTATTTAATCAATTTGTGTCATTACATATTTTATTTAATATAAAAAAAAAACAAAAAGTATAATTGTGGCACGTTCCAGAGTGGTAGATACTCTAAGTATCGCCCTGGTGAAAGACCACCATTCAGAATCGAAACGTTTTTTGAAATGGCTTTAGCCGTGTTTGGTGACCAGATCTGAATAACCACGTACATTGCAACCTTCCTCATCCTCATCTTCTTCCCTTCCCCAATTATCTACTATTTTCATCCTTACAATATACCCCAATTGGGGATGCCATAGTATCACTGGCTTTAGACGGTTGAGAGCAGTTGGGACCTTGAATATATGGAGAGAGAGATAATTCGTTTTACCCAACCTATACAGATTTGGCCAAAAATTACTTTCTAATTTCTTTGCATGCCCTTGTATTATATTTATAATTTTCAACATTGTAGATAATTTTGTCAGAAAAGTATTTAGTAACAAGTTGTTTTTCATTTTATGTATAAACATCAATGTGTTTAATGTTAGCATCTGTTTTACTGTTAGCCAATTTAATTCCTCTGACATTCTATGGTAGTTACTTTTGAGTATCTATTTCGCCTAAGTATCATTCTCATTGCTCAATTTTGGAGAATTTGAAACCTGTTTTGTTCTATAATATTTAATCAATATTCATTTCAATGTAATTGAAAACTATTTTTTACTACTTCACATTTAGTATTTTTGTTTGTCTCTGCAAATAATTTTCTCTTTTTTTCACTGTTGACTGTTGACCTTTTATTTAAAAGTCCCCATATGCATTTACAAAAAAATTAAACATTCGTTATACACTATTCAATTTTTGAGGTATTTCGTGTAGAGCCTTCACTAAAAAGCACGTAAAACGAACAGGGAAGGAATGAAAAGCCTTCAAAAATAATATTCTGCAACGTTATTTCCTTTCACGTTCAAACGTAGGTACTATAAAATGTCAGAATAAAAATTCTAACATCTTTTTCGAATGTTCATAATACTTGGTTAATTTACATAGCGCCATTTTTGTCAAATATTATCTCAAGGGCGCTTCAATATTCTAACATTTGGTACATTCCTTTGGACATTTTTGAAAATTGTATATTTTCATTGAAAGCAATTACTTTGTGGTTTGACATATTTAATGAGATGACAAAATAACTTTGTATAAGAGCACAGATTTAATTTTATTTTTTAAGACCAACCGGTTTCACTTAGCCTAATTATCATTAGGGTACAAAATTAAACTGATAATGCTTAGGCTAAGCGAAACCGGTCGGTCACAAAAATTAAAACGAAATTCTAATCTAAAGTTAAGAAGTTTTAAGTAGTTGACACACTAAACTGTGCAGGTAGTCAAATGAGGAAATTACTAATGAATAATCATTTTTTACAAGCATTGATTTTTTTTAATAAAATCCTGCATATTTTCGAAAATTCTTTGATTCTTATTTTTACATAATAGATAATTAAAGCTTCAAATTTACAGGTACCTTATTTAACCACTGTTAATAATAATAACACTTTTTTTAATAGCGCCATTTTCGTGAATTTGTACTTCAAAGGCGTCTGCTTATGTTAGCTTTTATTTAACTTTTGTAAAGAAAGACAAACTTTTGCGGATTACAAATGACCTGACAATATTTGAAAAATTCCTTTTGCCGCCATAATAAGCGGAAGATGTTGCTTGTGCAATGATGGAGGACTTAGCCAACAGAGGAATTGAACTCACGACGCCCGGGTGGGAATCCGACGCGTTTGCCAACTAAGCTACACTAACCGGTAAGGTTATTATATTAAAAAGTTCCCGGGCAATAAAATGTACAAAAAAATAATGTCATTCATGATAAAGTGTAAACCAAAAAAAATTTTGACAGTGAGGAATTGAATAACTAAATAACTAACCTTCACGCCATTTCTCTGCAAAGGTAGTCAGAGAGGATGGACTGCTATACAACTCTGTCTTGACATACACGCCTTGCTTCATTACATACTCTTTTATTCTGACTTTTCACATGGCCCGACTTAAGTATTTGATTCACTTGATCGTGTCATGTCTTCCTCGGGCGTCTCGACATCGTCTTGCATGTTATTTCGAAAAATAATTATCCGGGGATAATTGGTGGAATTTATTTAATATTTTATATACTCGCATATTCAAACATGATTTTCTTCTTAGATTTTTGAATAGTGAAATCAATTTAAGTCTTTTTAAACATTTACGAAACCCTTTTTAGTTCGCGCTGACTGTACGCCGAGCATAACAAACCATCGAAAACACTTTTCAGGACATAAAGAACGAGCGAGACAGAGCATCTCACTCCCGTCAAATGCGCGAGAGAGAGCGGTCCAGCGATAAAGCAAACCGGCAGCGTGATGAGAACCAGTCAGCTGGTCTAGTAAAAAAAAATATTAAAAAAAGGTTTGAAAAAATACTGAAAACGGTGCGCGATACGGGAGGGAGTTTGAAAAAGAAACATCGAACGAATAGCTTGGCGGAAACGGAAAAAAATGGAGGATAGATTAGTATTTTTAATTCACTCGGCTTGTATTGTTTTCTCCGTGAGCAAGTGACAGTTCAGTAGAATACGCTTTACAGCGGCGTTAAGAGATTTACCTGCGGAAACGGACATGCAACAACGAATTCACGCAGGAACCTTGCGAATTCAATAAAAAATGTTGTAAGCTTGTAGTCCATTGCAAACATATACGAGGCCTGTTCAAAAGAAAAGGTAAATTTTGAATTTTCAGGTGCTGTGTACATTCGATTATCGATTTTTTTTATTTTTGTTATATTGGTACACATATGTTTATCATATGTTAGAATTATCAGTCATTTTGGATTAGTGGTTTGTTTTTGACAACTGGAAAGGTTAGTCACGTTTTTATTAGTTCTTCGATTTTTTTGCTTTTGAAAAAAATGGATCAAAGAATATGTATTAAATTTTGCGTTAAAAATGGAATAAAGTGCTCCAACGCACTTAAAATGTTGACTGTGGCATTCGGTGAGTCTACTTTGTCTCAAAAAAGTGTTTATAAGTGGTACAAGCGCTTTAAAGAAAGCCGAGAAGATTTTAATGACGATGAGCGTCCTGTAGTTGTGGAAAAACAAATCATGGATTTAATTATTTGTTCCATTTTTTTCAAAAGTAAAAAATCGAAGAACACACAAAAACGTGACTAACCTTTCCAGTTGTCGAAAACAAACCACTTATCCAAAATGGCTGATAATGCTAACATATGTGTACCAACATAACAAAAAAATCGATAATCGAATGTACACAGCTTGCGAAAATTCAAAATTCACCTTTTCTTTTGAACAGGCCATGTATGTATAATTCGATATTTAAAACTCATTTAAACAATCTGAAAGTATGTTTCCTATTGTAATATGTGCTGATGATGCCGGTGCTGATTTTTGACAGTATCGAAGATCTACAGCTTCTCGTGTCTAGGATGAACCAAGAATGTATGCAAAGTGAGTTGATGATGAATGTAAGTCCAAAGTCATATTTTTTTTAAGGAAGAGTACGAGAACAGCGTGCAATACAGTTGTGAATGATAAATACTTGGAGCAAGTGAATGAATTTGTGTATTTAGGAAGTCTGTTTACGAGAAAAGGAAAAGCTGATAAGGATTTTGAAAGAAGGGTGAATGCAGGAAACTTCATTAATGGAGGACTGAACGCTGGTAGCGCAAAGTTTGTTTGTCCAAAGAAGCGAAGCTAACAATCCATAATAGAGTCCTTATACCAACCCTGATGCATGGCAGTGAGGCATGAAGCTGGCAGAGGAAGGATGAAAGTAGAATGAAAGCTGTGGTAATGAGAAAATGGTATGGTGAATGTCCGGTAAAACCATGTACGATCGTGTTAAAATGTGGATATCCGGAAAGAATGCAAGCCTGATGGAAGCGTAATGAATAGAATCAAGAAAGGGCCGCTTAGATGGCTTGGGCATGTAGAGCGATTGAACGAAGAAAGGAGTGTGAAAAAGAATACATAATGCGAAAGTGAATGGTAGAAAAAGTCGGGACGCCCGAGGAAAGACATGGCACGATCAAGTTAATAAAATACTTGACAGTCGGGCAATGTGAGAGAATAATAGAAGAGTATGTATGAACCGGTGTATGAGTGTTAATGAAGCAAAGAATGTGTGCCAAGACAGAGTTATATGGCAGTCCGTCCCCTCTGCCTACCCCTGCAGAGATACGGCGTGATGGTTAGTTAGTTAAGCATTTTAACTTTAAACTGTAGATTTCTTACTCAACTTTTAATTATTTGCAAAATGTTTAACCGTACATTTGCCTCAGGGATCTCATTTCTAGAGCATTCAGTCTACTTTAATTTCACTCCTGAAATATACATCTGTGAAATTAATTACAAGGAATCAGAAATAGATGCTCATAAATTGTTCTAAATCGTTTAAAAATACCAAAAAACCCTATGAATTAAAAATTATTTGATACAATGTTATTTACCTATCATTTTATTTGACTCGCAGTTGGGTTACTTATAAAATGACTGTAGTAAAAATGGTATAATTTCTTTTTAACACGATTTACAAATAGTAAATACAGTGAGACGTTAAAATATGTATGGGATGCATGTAATTCTCCGAGCGTTTCTAGCCATCGAGTTATTCCTACATCGGCAAAAGCACATTACGGTTGAGGCGAGTTCAAGTTTTTGTGATGCCTTTGGTCTATTTCGAAGCACAGAAGATAAATCAAAGCTCCTTCTGTGTTACACTTACAACTTTAGTTAATTAGTTCTAATTTAGGTACCTACCTTTTGAATTCTGAGACAATACGTTATAATTAGTAGACAAAGAAGACCAACGAAGATAAAATATCTATTTTCAACAACAAAAAATTAGACAGTCAATTAAAATTTTAATCTATTCCACAAGTTAAAGATTGCTGTATTTTAATTGTATGTGGGTATCTAGTGCCCATCCATCTTTTCGCAAATTTTATTTATTTATTTGAAAGACCACCATTCAGAATCGAAACGTTTGAATGAAATGGCTTTTGCCGTGTTTGGTGACCAGATCTGAATAGCAAGGTACTTCTTAACTTTCCTTTTCTACATCTCCTTCCTCTCCCCACTACCTTCAGCCTTACAAGATACCCCAATTGGGGATGCCATAGTCTCACTGGCTCTAGACGGTTGGAAACAGTTGGCACCTTGAAGTAACAATATATGGAGAGAGAGCTAATTCTTTTATTCCAACCTTTACAGATTTGGGGTAAATCACTTTCTCCGGGTTTTACGTCGTACACCATGAGAAAGAAAGAGACAACAAAATTTCCCGAATTATCTCACCGCTTTAAAGTATTGTTAGAATGTTCTTCGTGTCCCGCGTCTCCGTCGACTCCGCCCACACCTTATGATACGCGAAATAAATTGAGATAACTCAACGGTTTATTAGGTTACATGTTATGTATTTTTTTAACAATACTGTGAAAAAGTGGTTTTACGAATAAACAAAAACATTGTGTTTACATGTGCTATGAATGGATGTATAAATAACCTAGCCCTCGTATAAACTGACTACAGCTCTCTCTACCACGCTCTCTTTTGTATATTATTGCTCTGAGGTTTGGGCTCTAGTGCGGTATTGACTAGAGAAAAATATATATATATTTTCTTTATTAACTTTTTGTTTCTTACATTATTTTTTTACATTACCTACCTCACTAGGTCATATGAACCTGTTTGGAGGTATTTGACAGTGAGTACAAGTAGAATAATTTTCAAAAAATGATTATATTTGTTACACAATGTTCTAGTTTGTCATGGAATGAGTGAAGAATTTTAAGTGCTATTTTAAGAGGTCTTCAATTTCCTTGCGGTCCTTACTCATTAGTCATTTAGTAATGTTTTGATTAAAGGAATACATATTGGTGATGGCTACAGTCTGTGGTGGGAGTTTGTTGTAAGTGTGAGGCGCGATGTACATATGGTGTCTTTGTGCAAATGCTGTATTGTATTTAGCTACCAAAAGTTTTTTTTTGTTGTTTGGCCTTTGTATTTTTATTATGTGTGATATACATTAAAAATTTTGAAGAATGAGTTATTTTTATCACTATTTTAAGATATAACTGTCTGATATTGAGGATTCCTAAAAGTTGAAAGAGTGGCGTTGTTGAGTGCTTGAAAGGCTTTCCAAATATAATTCGTAAAATTAATAATAATAACAATTGATTATTTTTTACTGCATCACCATAATTATTTTGCGAGTTTAACTGTGGAGATTGTAACAGAAGTGGAAAAGGGGATTCCGAGAAAATGGCAAATCAAGTTCCCCGAACTCGACCGAAAACGGTTCATTGGAAATACCGGGAGCATAGCATGGCGTGTGGGTGGAAGATTATCTGAACTTTCCCGGTTACCAGTCGCTTTACATACGTTGTTCATTGAGCGGAACAATTCTTACTTAGATAGCTGATAATGCATCAGAGTTGGGTGTGTTCCAATATTGTTATAAAATAAATAAGAATAATAACACATTGACGGGCTGCATGGTCGAGGGTTGAGACCTTGGAGAAACAATGTATGGAGAGAGAGCTAATTATTTTTACCCAACCGATACAAACTTGCGATAAATCACTTTCTCCGGATTTTTACGTCGTACACCATGAGAGAGAAAGAGACAACAAATATAATACTCCGCTTCTACGTACTGTAAGAATGATCTTGGGCTTTTGGGTCACCGCGGGACTCACACTTTTTTTTATGATGCCACTAAACTTGACACAACTAAATGGTTTTTTAGGATAGATGCTATATTTTTGCTGATACCAATACTGTCAAAAAGTGTTTACACGAATAAACAAAACATTATGTCAATATGTGATATGAATGGATGTATAAATACCCTAGCCTTGGTCTTAGCCACGCCCAGGTCCGCCAAGTCAGGTAAAAGTCATCAAAAACTGACTACACTGCCTTGGGTAGATACCACTCTATACACTCTAAAGGTGAGACGCTCGACTACGAATCCAGAGGTCGCGGGCTCAGACCTGGCGTGCGGAAACAAATTCTATTCAATTAATATGTGTCATAACACATTTAATTGATATAAAATATAATAAAGTACATTTACGGCAGGTTCCAGAGTGGTAGATACTCTAGGTATCGCCCTGGTGAAAGACCACCATTCAGAATTGAAACGTGGCTCGAAATGCCTTTAGCCGTGTTTGGTGACCAGATCTAAATAGCCAGGTACGCGTTAACGGCATTAAGTATCGCGGATCATTCCATAAAAATAATAATATTTGGATAATTTGGATAGCGCCGTTTTTGTGATTTTCTACTTAATATTAATTGCTAGTTTATATAAATATGCAGCAACATACTTATATGGCAGGTAAATTCTGGCAGGATATCACTTTATTATAATAACTTAAAATTTAGCTGATTTCTACCCTAGGTTAGACAGCACGGGCAACAATGGTTACATATATTTGTTAATGTTATAAGTATAATCATAAATTAATATTAATAAGTCTAGAAGTTTTTAGACTTAATTTTAAGTCACTAATCACAAGTTTTAGCTGTAAGTACATAGTTATAATTTATACGCCACTAGTTATTAGTCTTAGTAATTCAGTTGTATGTTTGTTTATGTTTTAAAGGACTATTGCCCAATTACAAAAAAAATACAAAACACGAAATAGGAAAAAACATCAACAGAGGAATAACAGCACATACATAATATTAAATGAAGCAATGACAAAAATAGGACAAAACATACTTGAGAAAGAATATTCAAATCAAAGCCAAGAAAGACAAACATCGTTTAGACTGCTACCAAAAAAATCAAGACCATGGCTTGAGTTAACAAGTCTCGACATTCTGGACATGGCAGAATGATACCCATAATTAGTAGAGTGATGATTGAGGAACAGCGATTCTCAGTTTCTGAGTCTACGGAAAAGAATTTTAAGCTGGATGAGTTGCAACGGTGCAAGGTAATGTTAATTATGTTGTAAAAGACCCTTGAGGTGATATTTCTTTCACAAAAACGGCGCTATAGAAATCAGCCAATTATTATTATTGTTATTTGATTTGTGGTTATCTTTTCATTATGCTGTCTTACATTTTTACGCAACATAGCCGTATTGTAGACAGAGAGGATAGAAAGATAAAACATCTTTAAAATCTTTCATTAACCGTTGGATTTATAATTATTCTCGATCAGCTGTCTAGGGCAACTCTGAAGTTAGTAACAGGACGCGCCGAGGACTGACGGAGGTATAAATCTCCCCCTCCCTCCTGGGGGAGCGTCTCGCAGAAACTTTTAAACTCAACCGACACTTATTGATATAGTAGCGTCGGCTGATGAAATTATTTTCTAATTTTAAGAAGAGATTCTCATACTTAAGCTTCGTTAATGAAGCTGTTTCTTGTCATCAACTATGGTTGGCTGTTTTTGAAAGTTTTTGAATATAACAGCAACCTTTAAGCCCGTAGATTGGGCTTTTCGTACTGTTTATTGATTGCAGTTTGTTTATTTGGAGCTTTTATCTTTGAAAGGTAGTTATTCCCTCAAATTTTGCGAATATACAGAATTTAGCAAAGTTCAAATAGGTCTTAAATATCAAGTTGTTTAAAAAATATACGTGTAAAACATAACTTCACAATTAACTAACGGAAAACGGACTACCATACAACTCTGTCTTGGCACACACCCCTAGCTACATTCACATTCATACATTGTCTCATATATACTCTTCTGTTATTCTGACTATTTACATGGCCCGATTAAGTATTTGATTCATTTAATAATAATCACATTGATTTTAGTTATCCCTCCAAATTTTGCGAATATACAGAATTTAGCAAAGTTCAAATGTGTCTTAAATATTAAGATGTTTAAAAAATTATACGTGTAAAACATAACTTCACAACTAACTAACGGAGAACGGACCGCTATACAACTCTGTCTTGGTACACAGTCTTAGCTTCATTCACATTCATACATTGTCTCAAATATACTGTTCTGTTATTCTGACTCTTCACATGGCCCGATTCAAGTATTTAATTCACTTAATAAAAATCTCATTGATTTTGTGTAGAGTGGTTTTGTGATATTTCACTCAAAGTGCGCTCTACTATAGTAAACTATAAAATAAAACTTTTGTCATTCATCCCACTGTGCTCGTTACAGAAAAAAACCTTTTTATTTTATTTTTTATCTTGTGTTATTTGTTATATTTACAGTACTTCTTAAACAAATTTGTTTATACTTATACATACTTTACATAAGTTTTTTTTACAGCGTTAGCTTCTATCAAATTGGTTTTTAATCTGTTCATGTAAACATGCAAAACACTTTTATACATATTTCCGATTTTTTTTTCAATCATTTACGATAAAGATCGTGATTTTAGATAGTTTTACTTATTATACATATATGTGATTTGTTACTATCTCATTGTTATATAAGGTTATTTTTTGCTATAAGGCGTAATATAATTTTACTTTATTATTAAACCTTTCCCTATCTAACAACACATTCGAAAACCCTTTAAGGTTATTTCTCTGAAAGATTGCTCTGTATGAATAAACAGTGAATGTTTTGAAATATTCATTTTAGTGATAGCTTTAGCTTATTTAAGAATTTAAGAGATTGTGGTTATAAAAAAGCTCTTAATTATACTAAACAAAACACTTTTTTTGAATTTTCCACCTGCAAATCGTTTTTTATTCAATTTCATATTTGACGTCCTCCATGGTCGAGTGGTAAGATGCTCGACTACGCATCCAAAAGTTGCGGGATCAAACCCGGCGTGCGCCAATAACTTGTATTCAATTAGTATATGTGTCACAGCACATTTTCAATTCATATCAAAATTTTAATAAGCATATTTGCGGCACGTTTCAGAGTGGTAGATTCTCCAAGTATCGCCCTGGTGAAAGACCACCATTCAGAATCGAAACGTTGCTTGAAATGGCTTTAGCAGTGTTTGGTGACTAGATCTGAATAGTCAGGTACTTCCCAACCTTTCTCTTCCTAATCTCCTTCCCCTCCCCACTACCTTCAGCCTCACAAAATACCGTATTTGGGGATGCCATGGTCTCTTTGGCTCTTGGGAGCAGTTTGAGTCTCTTGTGCAGTATTCATATTAAAAAACTACAGTTTTTTCTTCTGAAAATTACCAATAATGACAATAACCTGCACATTGTTACAATATACAAATAAATAACTTCATATTTAAGAAGTCATACGATAGAATTGAGTTATAAAAAGTAATCGAGATTGCCACGTAGCAAGATATAAATTAATAAAAAAAACGCATAATACCTTTTTTTAATGGTTCTGCATCTCAGATAGGTAAATAGTAGAATGGTCGATATCAGAATTGGGTCTACCTGCGGTTCCAGTTACCGGTAACCGGCGAGAAACCGGTTATTTATCCAGCTCTTTTTGGAACCGGTTCCCGGTGCCGAAAAAGTTCCACGAAGGTGATTTTTTATATTCAAATCGAAAAGTACTAATTGGTAGAGATTTTTAATTGAAAAGTACTACCTACTAGGAAATCAAAAAAAAAAACGGTTCCTCGGACAATTGATATCGATTTTTATTTGCCAAAAAAAGGAACCGGTTCCTCGGAGAAATAATCTCGACGGTTCCAGTGACCGGCTTGGAACCGGTTACTTTTAACCGGGACAGGAATATCGACCATCTCTAGTAAATAGGTAGGTACCTGCGTAGGTTCAGACTAGTTCAGAGTGAAAATCTCAATGACTGCTATGCTAATTCACAAAATGAATATTTCACCAATTTACTCCATTTGCTAATTAGATTTTGTCTCCTCGGAGAAGTATGGCCCTCTTTTACTTTACGGCACGGGAGAGGTTTGATATTTTTTGTTTTGCGCAAGATTTCTCCCGGCGTTTTTTTTTCGGAGTTTGTTTTTGCGCTGAAAGTTTTCGAATAGTTCACTTAATTTAATCGGTTTCTGAAGAAGCCTGGCGAAAATTCAAGATGCTGAAAGCTTTTAGATTTTTTTCGCAGTCTCCTTACAATTTATTATTTGTTTTTTTCGATTAACTATTATATTCAGGCCATTTTTTTCTTCACTCGTTTAGACGTGACATTAAAAAGAAATTAAATTCTCTTACCTTAATTAGTTAAAAAAAGTATGCGAATATGTACTAATAATTAAAAGGATCTATACGTAGAGTAGTAAAACGCTCGACTACGAATCCAAAGGTCGCGGGTTCAGACCCGGCGTGGGCCAATAACTTTTATTCAATTAATATGTGTCATAACACATTTAATTCATATAAAATAATGATAAGTCTATTTGCGGCACGTTTCAGAGTGGTAGATACTCTAAGTATCGCCCTGGTGAAAGACCACCATTCAGAATCGAAACGTTGCTTGAAATGGCTATTAGCCGTATTTGGTGACCAAATCTGAATATCCAGGTACTTTCCAACCTTTTTCTATATCATCTTCTTCCTCTCTTCACAACCTTCAACCTCACAATATACCCCGATTGGGGATTCCACAGTCTCACTGGCTGTAGACGGTTGGGAGCAGTTAGGACTCTTGTGCGGTATTCACTATTAAAAAAATATAATAAAGCAAAACATTGGGATAAATGTAAAAGTCTTAAATTCATGAACACCTTTTGAAATTATTGAATTTCAAAATGTTGAAAATCCTTTAAGTCAGGCTTTAAAAAAAAAAATTAATGCAATTGTATTAAAATCGCACAATTTGCAGTTTCTCTATAAAAATGAAATATTTTTACCTAGAGGTAATAATTTATTAACAAAATGGAAAAAAAACTCGACCATTTATTTGACATTACAAATTGTCATTTAAAAACTGCTCTTCCCTTAATTCTTACTTTTCTAACATATACCGTATGTCTATTTCAACATCTCTACCCTTTGTGGTAAGTGCGTAAAGTTACAAACTTACCCCAAGAGATCATTAGCGAGTGGCCAATAAAAGAAAGTCTCTCTTCGCAAAGTATTATTATTTCATCCCCTATCCCAACAACCCCCCTCCATTGCCCCCACCCCCCGTTTCACATAACGCTTGCGTCCATTGGACACGCCTAATGATGTCCACTGCCTCGGCTTTGGAGGTTGGGGCTGGGGGTTGTGAGCTAAGGGTTCCTGCTTGATGCCAGAAGAAGGTTATGCAATTATTGTTGCACAGGGGTTGCACAAGAGTGATAAATGATGTTGGTCGTTTAAAACCACATCATTAAAACAAATTGGCACTTCTTACATTTAAATCGAATGAAATTATTAAAACACCATTCTGTCTATATTTTTTAATTTTCCTAGTGTTAGTACAATAACGAATTATATTTTCTTATACTTACAGTGTTTATGTGGGTATTAATTATGCAGAATGAGTTGATGATGAATGCAAGTAAGTCAAAAATCATGGTGTTTGAAAGAGAGAGTACTAGAACAGCGTGCAATATAGTTGTGAATGATGAATACTCGTAGCAAGTGGATGAGTTAATGTATTTAGGAAGTATGTTCATGAGAGACGGAAAGGCTAATAAGGATGTTGAAAGAAGGGTGAATGCAGGAAACTCCATTAATGAAGGACTGAACGCTGTTAGCGCAAATAATAAATTGTCTAAAGAAGCGAAGCTAGCAGTCCACAATGGAGTGCTTATACCAATCCTGATGTATAGCAGTGAGGCATGGAACTGGCAGACGAAGGATGAAAGTAGACTGAATGCTGTGGAAATGAGATCCCTGAGACGTATGTGCGGTAAAATCATGTACGACCGTATTAAAAATGTGGATATCCAGAAAGAATGCAATGCTGATGTGAGCGTCATGAATAGGACCAAGAAAGGGACGCTCAGATGGTTTGGGCAAGTAGAGTTAATGAACGAAGAAAGGAGTAATAAAAGAATATACGATTCAAAAGTAAATGGAAGAAAAAGTCGAGGACGCCCGAGAAAGACATGGCACGATCAAGTTAATCAAATACTTGAATCGGGTCATGTGAAGATCCAATTTAACAGAAGAGTATGTATGAATTTGAATGAAGCAAGGAGTGTGTGCCAAGACAGAGTTGTATCGACAGCACGGGCAAAAACCATTACATATATATTTGTTAATCTTAATATGTTAGTTGTAAGCCATTAGTTATAAGTATTAGGCATAAGTTTATATTAAGTGTAATTTTTAATATCCTGCTAATTATGTTGCAAAGCGCCCTTTAGGTGATATTTCTGTCACGAAAACGGCGCTATATAAATCAGCTAATTACTATTATTATCATACGCCTCAGGGGTCTCATTTCTACAGCATTTAGTCTACTTCCATCCTTCCTCTGCTAGTTCCACGCCTCACTGCCGAGAATATTACTGAGATTTTTGAGTAGAACAGTTCTCCCATCACACTCCTCACATAATTCTTTACGATAAAAAACTATTTATTCCTTCTAACAATTGTTTTTTTTCTTTCTTTACAGGTAAGTCCAACAATGACGTCAACACAAATCTTATAAGCAAACCGACCGTGAGTAAAGACTCACACTTATGCAAGTACGTACGTAAGTGGGTGTTTATTTGTTCATAAATTGGGTATATATGAATAGTCAAAATCTCAAACAACCGTTCTACCACGAGCGAACGCGCAAAAACAAAAAAAAAACACAAGCCCGTGGAGGTGGGATCAGATAGTTATGCAAAAGACTCGACGATTTATTTATGACCGTACGGAGAAAAGACCAGCCTTTCGGAACTTCCTCAACAGGGTGGCCTTACGCTTTGTTTTTATCAACGAATTTATGATTTTTGCTTAGAATTACGAAGTCTCATTTCATCATAATGAAAAACGTGTTTAATTTAAATATTTCTTTGTAAAGATAGTTTAATCAGTCCTTTTTTTTATTCTGTGATGTTTCATGATAGGTTTTTAATTTTTATATCAACCTCTAGTTTCCCGGAGGTGCTAATAGTCACCGGGTATTCATTATTATCTTTTAAGTAGTTCTTATCCAATAAAACCTGTTTTTTACACATGTAATTATAGCAATCGCTTAAAAATAAAATCATCGATTCGTAGAGATATTGTACATTGCGTTGCGTTCGGTATAAGCCGAGTTATAAGTATTTTAAATTTGAAAAAATTCGATTTTCAAAGTGAAATTGCTTTTTGTATTTAAATGAAAATCTCAAGTTATTTTATTTAAGTTTTGAAGTTAATTTATTCAACCACACGAAAAGAACGCAAGGCTGATCAAAGCGTAATGAATATGACCAAGAAAAGGACGCTTAGATGGTTTGGGTACGTAGAGCGAATGAACGAATAAAAAGTTGTCTGAAAAGAATATATGATGCGAAAATGTATGGAAGAATAAGTCGAAAATGCCCGAGAAAGACATTGCACGACCAAGTCAGTCAAATACTTGAATCGGGTCATGTGAAGAGTCAAAATAATAGAAGACTATGTATGAGACGATGAATGAAGGTGAATAAAGCTAAGAGATTGGGCCAAGACAGAGTTATATGGCGTTCCGTCTTCTCTGCCTACCCCTGCGGAAAATGGCGTGATGGTTATTTAGTTAGTTAGTTATCATGTTATTTGTCACACGTCCTTTTTCAAAAAATAATGGCACATCATTTTATTTTCTGACACATTTCATATTTCCTTTATAGATACGTATCTAAGGAATAATTCTTCTGCATACTCAACTCAAAACTTGATGTTTGCGACTCATTCCATTATTCCTTGCGCACACAGATATGTACTATTCAATATTTTATTAATGTAAATGCTCTTTTGCGGTACGTTCTAGAGTGGTAGATACTCATTGCATCGCTCTGGCGAAATACCACCATTAAGAATCGAAACGTTGCTTGAAATGTATTTAGCCTTGTTTGGTGACCAGATCCAAATAGCCAGGTACTTCCCAACCTTCCTCGTTTCCGTCTCCTTCCCTTCCCTATCTTCAGCTTCACGGCATACCCTAATTGGGAATGTCATAGTCCAACTGGCCAATCGGTTGGGAGCAGTTGTGACTCTTATGCGGTATTCACTATGAAAAAAAAAATATTCACACAGAACTAATCGGTAGATCACATTAAAATTTGGAAATAAGAGAATTAACGATGTTTTTTATCCTTGTAGGGAAAATGCAGAAAATTTTCTGTAACGTTTTTCATGAAATTAGTATTTTTTCTCTTTGTTTTTAAATTTATATTAAACTTTTATTACCCAAAACGGTCAAATATGCATCGCAGAGTTGAAATAACACTGGCGGCCATTATTTTTCGACACGTAAGTCACGTGTCCTCACGTAAACTTGACAACGGCTTATTTGCCACCGGCAGTGCGTGAAGGTACGAAGGATTTTCTTCAGTTCAACATAATCATTTAAATACATACCTACCTAGTTACTACATATTATAAATTGCTTAGAGCAAACAACTTACACATACACAGCAGTAGCGTGGATGTATCTGTGAATGCTGATTCAAAATAGGAACGCCACAGACAAGTAAAATTCCATAAATCTCTATTTAATGTATGCGAACCTGCCTGGGAACAATGCACAAACAATCAGATAGCGAGTTCGTAACAGATTCGCGATCAGAAGTGCTCATTTAACATTTTGCTCGTTTTCTCAATGCGCCACTCACTCCGGACACCCCCTGTACCCTGACGACTCAATCAAGGGACTAGGAATCCAAATCGATTGACAAAAGAATACGATTTCAACCTTGGAGAAACAATGTATGGAGAGAGAGCTAATTATTTTTACCCAACCGATACAAACTTGCAATATATCACTTTCTTAGGGTTTTTACGTCGTACACCATGAGAGAAAGAGACAACAAATATAATACTCCGCTTCTACGTACTGTCACAATGATCTTGGGCTACTGGGTCACCGCGGGACTCCGCCCACATTTTTTACTATGCCACCAAACTTGACACAACCAAACGGTTTTTCAGGTTAATTGCTATATTTTTGTTGATATCAATACTGTGAAAAAGTGGTTATACGAATAAACGAAAACATTATGTCGATATGTGATATGAATGGATGTATAAATACCCTAGCCTTGGTCTTAGCCACGCCCAGGTCCGCCGAGTCAGGTAAAAATAATCAAAAACTGACTACACTGCCTTGGGTAGATACCACTCTATATACTCTATGATTTCAACGCTTTGGCGAAATAAAGTCGAACAAGACTAGAATGAAAATACATTCACAAATCATTTAATAATAATATTTGGATGATTTTTATAGCGCTGTTTTTGTGAAAATTAGCTCAAGGGTACGAATTAATATTCTATTATGTACCACTACTAATAGCTGCAATAAGATACCAAATAAAAAGTTATCAAATTTAGATCTTTTTAAATAAAATCACCTCATGGACGATTGGGGTGAATTAAATAAGTGACAAAATATTGTCTTTTTGTTTTTGAAGAGTTTAAATGTGGATATCCGGAAAGAATACAAGGCTGGTGTAGGCGAAATAATTTTTTTTTTTTTACGTGAATACCGCACAAGAGTCTCAACTGCATCCAACCGTCTAGAGCCAGTGAGACTATGGCATACCCAATAGGGGTATGTTGTGAGGCTGAAGGTCGTGGGGAGAGGAAGGAGATGGGGAAGGTTGGGAAGTACCTGGCTATTCAGATCTGGTCACCAAACACGGTCAAAGCCATTTCAAGCAACGTTTCAATTCTGAATGGTGGTCTTTCACCAGGGCGATACTTAGAGTATCTACCACTCTGGAACGTGCCGCAAATATACTATATTTTATTTTATATCAATTAAATGTGTTTTGACACATATTAATTAAATAAAATTTATTTGCGCACGCCGGGTTCGAACCCGCGACCTTTGGATTCATAGTCGAGCGTCTTACCACTCGACCATGCAGGCCGTCAATAGAATCAAGCTTTCTTGCGTCCGTTATTAGCGTCCCTTTGGACGCTTAGATGGATTGGACATACGAGTATAGAGCGAATGAACGAAGAAAGGAATGTGAAAAGAATGATGGTTAGTTATTTATAAAACCAAACAAAAAGTTATTAATTTAAATCCTGTTATTGAATAAAATCACCTCACAGACGATTGGAGTGACTGAGGCCAAATATTGTCTTTTTGTTTTTGAAGAGTTTTAACCGTGTCAAAAATGTGGATATCCGGAAAGAATGCAAGGCCGGTGTAAGCGTAATGAATAGGATCAAGAAAGGGACGCTTAGATGGTTTGGGCATGTAGAGCGAATGAACGAAGAAAAGAGTGCGAAAAGAACATTTGATGCGAAAGTGAATGGAGGAAGAAGTCGAGGACGTCCGAGAAAGACATGGTACAATCAAGTGAATCGAATACTTGAATCGGGTTATTTATTTATTTATTTAATTATTTATTTATTTATTTATTTATTTATTTATTTATTTATTTATTTATTTATTTATTTATTTATTTATTTATTTATTTATTTATTTATTTATTTATTTATTTATTTATTTATTTATTTATTTATTTATTTATTTATTTATTTATTTATTTATTTATTTATTTATTTATTTATTTATTTATTTATTTATTTATTTATTTTATTTATTTATTTATTTATTTATTTATTTATTTATTTATTTATTTATTTATTTATTTATTTATTTATTTATTTATTTATTTATTTATTTATTTATTTATTTATTTATTTTTTATTTATTTATTTATTTATTTATTTATTTATTTATTTATTTATTTACGCCCGTTACAGGCTTTTACATACATGTTAACATTTTTTTTGTTTTGTTTTTTAAACAATTACCTCATAAGTGCAAAAATTTATGTAAAATAAAATAAAAAGAGTATTGAATAGCAGATGGAAAAATAATTAATAATATTCAATAAATAACAGGTCCAAAATATTGTAAAAGAAAAGAAAAAAAAATACTAAGTAACAGGTCTAACTATTAGTTTAGCTCTTCCAGATGATAACAACTGTACTAAACTAAACTTATAGTTTGATATTGACGTGTTAAATAAATCAGCGACATCGGAGTATGTGTTTCAAAGCTGTTGCATTCGTCACATAGGCGTGTTGAATAGCGAGGTTGAAGCAGAATGCTTACATTAGTACGGTAGGTACTGCCTTGTAACCGTCCTGCTTGGAACATGAAATAAAATCAAGTTTAATAATTCAGGGCTGTCAATCATTGAATTTATAACATTGTGTAAGCAAATCAAGTCGGTAATTATTCTCCGTTCAGACAATCTCAATAAATTAAGGTGACAAAGAAGATAATCGCAATTGATACATTCCCTTAATATGCCCATTCTGAAGTTAATAAATCTTAAGAATTTATTTTGAACTCTTTCTATTGTAAGGGAATGAATAACATAACTCGGTGCCCACACTGTAGAGTTGTATTCAATTTGACTTCTAACTAATGACATGTACAATTTTTTAAAGGTATAAATGTTTTTAAATTGATTACATATTCTAAATATAAAACCCAACATTTTTTAAGCTTTATTTGATGCGATTTCAATATGATTATTAAAAATATGTGAAGAGTCAGAATAACAGAAGAGTATGTATGAGACGGTGTGTAAAATTGTGAATGAAGCAAGAAGTGTGTACCAAGACAGAGTTGTATGGCGGTCCGTCATGTACATATATGACTTATGAAATATTTTTCTGGCTTCACTGGTAGTTTAAAAAAAACCATTTGAAACGTGTTTAACTTTATTTATAATAAACTACCTACGGAACTAAGATGTATAACGAGCCCAACAGAATTTCGGTTCAAACTGAAAACTTACCTTTTCAGACTCTCATATCCTTAAATTCATCAGAAGAATCTCAAAATAATCTGTTTCTCAACGAATCACATTTAGGTATATAATTTTTACCCAAATCCTCAACTGTACGACAAATTCAGAAAGTCCGTCTTAAATTTCGCTCCCACGCACTAAAATCGGAAAAAATAAAATAATAATAAATATATACAAAACGAGTATGTAAAAATCATAATTTATAATTATGAATTTAATTTAATAAGTGTGTCCATCTGATAAGATCTGCCAGGTAAGTATGTTCCTGTATATTTTCTCTCTAAACTAGAAAATAAGATCTGTACAGCGCTCTTGAGTTGATTTTTCACAAAAACGGCGCTATACAAATCATACAAATATTATTATTATTATTCATAATGTGGCCTTAGATCGGGGTACCCCAGAAAGGTGTTGTTTTTCAACGCGTTATTTTTAATTCAATTAAAAAACAGCTCTTTTCGACTTATATTTCCAGATTACTCGTGAAATACTATTCTCCATAGTATGTAGGCTTTAACATAAATAAACGCTTTTAGCAAATTCAATTCCGTGTAATTGAATGGAAATCGGTTGCAGGCGACAAAAATGCAATTTTAAAAGCACATTCCGACCTAGGCAGCTCCGGTACAATTGAATAGGAATTCCTACACCAGACACATACATAAGTACACATATAATCACATCAATACAAAGGTAGCTATTTTTTAATTTGTAGTTTGCACCCTCGCTTTGCAATAGGGGGAGGCTTTTTACAGACGTTTTGTACTTTCAGAAGATACATACAGATAGGTAGGTGAACTGATTTGAAAAATAAGCCTATTCGTTTAGGTATGCAAAATCAAGAATATAAAAGCATTCCAACCTCGTAAATGACAAAATAAAAGGCTTAAAGTAAAGCGAAAACAATTGCCAGAATGTTCTCTCTGATATTAACTTTTGAACACTAATTCACTTAAAACTAGAAGGCAAATAACTTTGGAGAAACAATGTATGGAGAGAGAACTAATTATTTTTACCCAACCGATACAAACTTGCGATATATCACCTTCTCCGAGTTTTTACGTCGTACACCATGCGAGAGAAAGGGATAACAAATATAATACTCCGCTTCTACGTACTGTCACAATGATCTTGGGCTCCTGGGTCACCGCGGCACTCCGCCCACATTTTTTTATTATGCCACTAAACTTGACACAACTAAACGGTTTTTCAGGTTAGATTCTATGTTTTTGTTGATATCAATACTGTGAAAAGGTGGTTATACGATTAAACAAACAGATTATGTCGATATGTGATATGAATGGATGTATACATACCTTAGCCTTGGTCTTAGCCACGCCCAAGTCCGCCGAAAAAATCATCAAAAACTGAATACACTGCCTTGGATTGATACCACTCTATATACTCTAAGCAAATAACTGATGTAATACCTTTACATAAAATAAATCACGGTCTCGATAGTATAGTATATCTTAGCAGTATTGATACAAATTTACCTAATTCTTATTGTTTAAGACGCCAAAGCACATTCCACCTGAGTAAATTCAGAAATAATATTGCCTACTTTAACCCTCTGTTTTAAAAGTGTCGACTATATAATAAGATAAGGTGTACTAATGTAGACATTTTTGTCGATAGTTTGTAGTTTCAGAAAAAATGTCCTGCTATTGCTTAGAAATATGTAACAATGATTGGGCTCGTTATATTGTGTATCACTTTTGTCTTTCTTTGTGTATCTTGCTTTTATTTGTGTTATTTATCATTGATTGAGTTTTCGTAATTTTATATTTATTGTATTATTTGTATTTGTGTTTCTCTTTTATACAATTAACTAACTGGATTGTTATAAATAAATATAAAATATTTCAAATCTCAATGATTTGAGAATTTTACCATTTTTTTACTGAGGTGATTTTTTACAAAAACGGCGCCATAGAAATTATCCAAATATTATTATTATTGATTCTCGGTGTTAGATACAAAAGGTATTTGGATTAGGTTGGGTTGAAAATATTTATCTTTATAGTGTGAAATTAGATAGTTTCCAACAGTTTTCAAAATATGCAAAAGTGTATGTAGACAGGTAGTGGTGATATGCGTCTGGTCGCCGCGCACAGGTCCTATCGACAACGAGATCGGACATAATTGAAGGTAGTGTGTACCGCACTGAAACGGTTTTATTTAATGAAGTGTGCGCCGATAACGGCATTTGTTAATTGTGCACAAGTTTTTATTGATCTATCGTAATCAATCTGATTCGAAAGAATTTCATTTTTGGTACCCGGTGCGTGGTATAATTTTTTTTTAAACATTTTAAATCATCTAATTTATTTGAACTTACCTAAAAATGGGTGAGCAACCTACGAAAACGAAAATTATCAGCCCATTTTAAATAAGCTGAAAAAACCTTAAATTACTATCTCCGTACATAACTAAAGAGGTACACCGATTGAAGTATATTTTGGGCGTGTCTGTGTGCCCGAATTAGCTCACTTTTTCCTTGCTTCTACAAACAGTGATGATATTTTAAAATGCCAAATTCTTTCTTGGGCAGATGAACAAATTCATTATCCTGTTTAGGGCCTAAGAGTCAAAAAATCTTACGTAATTTGGGGACATCAATTTTCTTTGATTCGTGCATTAGCTAAAACAGTATAATTTTGCTAATTTTTTTTTATACCTGAATCGCAATTTAGTTTCATTTATTTTATGATTTATTCTGTATAAGCGTATTGTGTGTATCGGTGTGTGTATGCGCCTCTGCTCAGGACTGTCAAATCCACTCGCCCGCTTCCCAAAACAGGACCGTATACACACTATTGTTCCAGGAATTCACGATCTACAGTTTGCCACCCCTGTTTATAGTACACGACGACACGTGACTGCAGGGGAGCCGTAATTCAATTTGAATGAAATAAATCTATCTTTGTGGAATAATTGACAATCGTGAGATATTATCTTATATAAAATATTAAAGCTTTAGTAGTTCGCCTTGAAAATGAAATTCATTTTATTTCATGTAGTTTTCTAATCATAATAATAATTTTTGATTAACTTAAATTTATTTAAAGCATTGTTTCACGAAAATAGATTCCATACGAACTAATTACAATTATTATCATATCTTAACGAAATGACAATAGTTCATCAAAATGTTCTCGCGGCCTCCATGGTCGAGTGGTTAAGAGTCTTGAGCGGGATTCTAAAGGTTGCGGGTTAAAATACCGGCGCACACAAACACATTTTAAACAATCAATTTGAAATAATTTGTAGCAGATTTGTGACACATTTCAGAGTGGTAAATATTTCATATATCGTCGTGGTGAAATACTACAATTCGGAGTCAAAACCTTGCTTGAAATGGCTTTAGCCATGTTTGATGTCCAGATCTGAATAGTCAGATACTTCCCAGCCTTCATGTTATCCTCTCTACTACATTCAGCCTCACAAAGTCCTTCTGGCTCTTGTGCAGTATTCACTTAAATGACACAATAAAAAAAAACAGTCATAATTCTTCAGATATTAAAAACTATTAGGTTCCACGGTCGTTATATAAAGCAAAGTTAATAACATATTACGGTCCATGGATTCCAAATCTACATGACTAGTACGAGTACAATTCCACAAAGTTGTTACGGGCTGCAAAAAGCAAGGTGAAGATTACCATGATGATAGAGAACCTCCGATGGGAGAGGGCACTATATCAATAAAGTCACAAAACATCAATAAACCTACGTATAACGAAAAAAAGAACGATATAACTTAAGATTTTGTACACCAACGTTAAAAAAGTCTTCTACGAACGTGTCTCAATAGGCGACCAAAAAAGAAAGCTTCGAAATAACACCATTTTATCGCCGCCATAGAAACCATAGAACCGAACCGTCCCCCGTTTCCAGTAACAATAGAACACAGGGGTGTCTGAAGGGGCGGTCTGGGGAAGCTCCACCCCACACCCCCTCCCCCGGAGCCTGCTCGTGGCGGGGTGTCTTCTTACCCCGACCCGCCATTCATTCCTCACTGCTGTACGATCTACTCGCCTACCCGGTGCATTTATAGGAATAGGTTGAAGCTTGTGGAAAGGGAGCTTATAACAGAGTACAGGGCGGAATGTAGCTTTTTTTCTTCTTATTATAGAAATATTATTTTTGTTGTGAACACGACTGTAATTGCTTTATTAACTTTCTTAAAATCTCATTCAATGTCTTGTTCCATGATTTTTATTGGACGAAGCCAGTGGAATTATAACATCCCTAATAACAGTAATATTTGAATGATTTGTTTAGCTCACCACAAGGGCGCTGTTAAAATTTTAATTTCTGGTCAATATTAATTTCTAGTTTATGTTAATATTCAGCAACACAATTACCTGGCAGGTCACTTCTGGCAGGACACAATCACTTTATTATAATAACTAGTAAATACAGCTCATTTATATTTATGTATATATTACTTTTTTGTTCTTAGTTACTGGAATTGTGAGGTGGAAGGTTATGAGATGGAAGTGTGGTAGGAGATGAGAATGATAGAGTAGTTCTTTACTTTTTAATGCCATTGTAAGCAAAAGATAAGATTCTGGACGTTGTTCTCCCATTTAATAAAATAAATATAATCGTGGTTTAATATATTTAAGTATGTAAAATCATAATATCTTTTTATTTTCTCTTTAGATATGAAGAGTTTTTTTAGCTTTAAAAGCTTACCTTAATATTAGAGCTTTGTGAAGCGCCATTGGGGTGTTATTTTGCGATAGTAAGTCAGACGCAGAATCAGTAAAGGAATATTAAAATATTAATAATAACAGTGAATTTATATAGCGCGGTTTTGTGATAATTGACTTCAAGTGTGGTTTGCCCTAAATTACCTAACCTAATAGGTATAACAAGGAAAAAGTCATATTGAATGTGAATACAAATTAAAACTTTCTAAAATCATGATTTTTATTATAATCAAGAGAAAATTAGAATAAAAACTTCAGATATGGGTATAAAAGTGCATGTGTTCATCAATAGTTTGAAAATATATCACTACTAGAAGCCAAAGGTGTTAAAAACCAGATGAAAAGTATGTATAAATATTGACGAATTTGTTAGAACAAAGAAAAGAAAATAATCTTGAGGACAGTTATCGTGCTGGTACTTTAAAAAATCACGTGTCAAGTATTATAAATTAACGATTCTGAAAAAATGCAAACAGTGTGAATATAATAAGTAACAAAATAACAAGAATATATGTTATGACAATGAGTGAAGCCACGGAACATTACGTTAAGAGTAATGAATATCTTTTTTCAGTATTGAATATTTGCGGAGGTTTTCATTATATTCTACTATTTAAATGGCATCAAAGCAGTTACCGATTCAACTTGATAAATGGTACATCCTCTCGAAAGCGCCTTCTTGTTGTACACACCCCCCTTAACTTTTTATGGGTGAAAACTTTTTTATTAGATTCCGGATTTTCGTATGTATTTCTTCTCATTCCTTTTTGTCTCGTCCGTCGCAAACTTTTTAAAGACGCTCGAGTTAAATGCAATATACTCAAGCGCTCCGAGGGAAGGGTTTTAGGGAAGTTTAAATTGTTGGAGGAAGTTGAGTTTCGGCTCGGGCGACTTTGGCCGTCGCAAACTTGCGGGAAACAATGCAGCGGTCAAACTTTGGCTTTGCTGTATTCACGTCGCTGTGTTGTTCTTACTAATTTAGATTTATCGATATCAAAATTGTTTTAAATTACTAAAGCTGAACTGAGTGCATTTTTGAAATACCCCTGCAAAATAATAATAATAATATTTAGTTGATTTGTATAGTGCCGTTTTTGTGAAAAATCATCTCAAGGGCGCTGTACAGATCTTATTTTCTATTATTAAATATCAATTCCTAGTTTAAATAAGAAAATATGCAGGAACATACTTATCTGGCAGGTCTCATCAGATAGACACACTTATTTATTAACTTAACGATTATAATTATGATTTTTTATTTTTGTGTTTTTATTTTATTTATTTTTTCCGATTTACCGCATGGGAGTGAAATTAAATAATGGATTTTCTGAATTTGTCGTACAGTACAGGATTTGGTTAAAAATTGTACGTCTAAAGGTGATTCGTCGAGAGACAGATTATGTTGAGATATGCATAGGATTATTAAAGATTTAATGGCTTTCGAAAATGTTCTAGTTCGGATCGAATATTAAGAATTCTCATCAAGTACTTTTATTAAAAGTTCATTAATTTTGTGTTTAAATTAAAAATATCAAAACACTCTATTTTTAATCTTTACCAAAATCCTGTTTCTGTTTCACTTGTGTGATGAAACTTGAACAATATTATTCGTCCAGAATTTTTAGATAAACGCGATTATTTACAGCCAACGTCATTTCCATCATGAGGTAACGGAGCTTTGAAATTTCCCCCATTTAACCGTCAAATATAATTGAGGCAATGTGAGATGATTTTTCATAAAAACGGCGCTGTACAAATTATCCAAATGTTATTATTATTTCATAATTCTTGGCTAATTTATTGGTGAAATATTTATTCAAGGACGCCATTTATTTATTTATAATTGTTATTTATTATTTGCTTCATATGTTACGATTTTAGATAGGTTTTTTAGTTTTAGTTTCATTTATTTTATATTAGTTTCTTGCACATTAAAGTTTTCAAAGTATCTAATTATTCCATTTTCTCTTCGACTTATATACTACGTATTATTTACTTTATATATTCTTAACTTTTATACTACACATTATTTTTAATAATTCTTACGGGCTATTTTGAATTTATTGATTTGGCATAATTTTGATGGTTTCGGCAGCGCATTATAAGATTTCATCCCTTTATAGAGTAAGCTATTTAAAAAAAATACAATGGGTACAATAAGTACAATTGGTAAAACAGTTTTAAACAAATTTTAGAAATTTATTTAAATCAATACTACTTTGAAAGCAGTATAAATAGCAGTATTGAAAAAATACATGTAAAATTTTAAAAGTTTGAAAATAATTGAAATTGAAACAAATCATTAAGCAATCATCTTAAATAATTAATTATTGAAACAAAAAGACGAAGAATCAAAAAAAAAAACTCGGAACCTCTTCTTAACGTCTCTGCCAATTGAGCTACCGAAACCCTTTTGTTTATACCGATATAGCATATCTTTAACCAATTTTTTTTAAATCCTAGTTTTAAACAAATTTTAGAAATTCATTTAAATCAATACTACTTTGAAAGCAGTATAAATAGCAGTATTGAAAAATTTTTCCGTTCAAGATTTTAAAAGTTATGACGATATTTTTTGAATCAAATCAAAAAGCATAAGGCGTTTAAATAATTAAAAGACGAAGAATCAAAAAAAAAACTGGAACTCATTCTTAACTGTAAATTCCAATTGAGCATAAAACCCGTTTAAAATGCCGGTCCTTGTAAAAGTATTTTTTCCGTTGATTATCAAAATAAAAAGCATAAGGCGTTTAAGTTAATTTAAATTTTAATAATTCAAGTATAGATTAAAAATTAAAAATACACATTCTTTTCTGTAAATTCAAGAAAGCCATAAAATCCGTAAAATGCCGGTGTGGAAAAGAGATCTATTCCTGATAAATCATTTTCTCTAAAAACCAGAAGCCGATTTTATTCTCCAAATGACGCATCGTGACTCAAATTACATTTTAGTTTCGGCTACGGTAGTGCCCTATAATTTATACACTGGATTCCCCGGCGGGGAAGGGTCACATCGATCCTGTTTTGAAGGGCATGGTTTCATTTTACTGCTTCTCAATTCACCCACACGTCTATTGATCAAGAAACGATATATTTTTTAAAATCATGACAGCCTACAACAGAGCCTTCTTAATATAATGTTTTAAGAAATAATCAAGTTATTTTCAGCCTTTGTTAATGTTAATAGGAGTTTTTCAGTAAATTAGAGTCATTTCACAACCCTCAACTACTGAAAACATTACGTAAGCACCATTAAATTTCTCAAAGCCTCTCTCAACGTATAAGTATTTAAAGTCAATTTACGTTTGATGTTATGTTAGTTTCCATATTTGCAAGATGCGCTTGAAATGATAATTTACAGAAATTACACGAGTATATTTAGTATGTTGACAATTATAAAATAATATTTGGATGATTTGAATAGCGCCGTTTTTATGAAAAATCACCTCAAGGGCGCTGTAGAGATCTTATTTTCTATTATTAGATATTAATTCCTAGTTTCAAGAGTTGATGTTGGTAGTATGTTGATAATCAAATGATCGCCCTCGTGAAGGCCGCAATCCAAAATTAAATGGCTTTAGCCGTGTTTGGTGACCAGATCTGAATAGCTAGGTACTTTCAAACCTTCTTGTTCCCCATCTTCATCCCCGCCCTACTACTTTCAACTTCACAACATACCCCAGTTGAGATGCCTTAGTCTCACTGGCACCAGACGGTTGGGAGCAGTTGGGGCTGTTGTGACGTATTCACTATAAACATAGAAATACATAAATAAAAACATAAAAGTGGTCAAAGTCAATTTAGGTATCGTAGTTCTATTAAGAATATTTGTGCTATTTCCGTAGTAACATTATTTATAATTCTTTTTTTTAATAGTCTAATATTATCTCAATTATAAGTCTTGTTATTTTGAATGACATTGCAGCAAAATCTCGTTTTTCTCCGAGCATCGGTAAATCCGTTGTAAAAATCAGACCGCGTTCCAATTAAACGTTTGTACATCATCGCTTCGAGCCATGATCATTGTCCGCGGGTAGGTCGGCGTTCGCATGAAATGAAATGTTATTTTTGAATATTAATCTTGTTCAATTACTGCGCGTCCGTCACGCTCGCCCCCACCCTCCCGGGCGCCGCTTCAACTTTTCCGGCGCTTCGTTTTCATCATTTCCACGCTGAGAGGGGTGGGAGGGTGGAGGGAGAGAGGCAGGGAGGCGGCGAGGCGGGGAAGGAAGCGCGGGCGAGGAGGGGAGCAGAGGAGGACGCAGCATCCGCCACACACAGCCTGGCGTCTCTCAGTACCGCTCCGTCGACCAGCGCCACGACGCCTACCCGCGATGTGAACGCCGAAACAAGACCTGTCTAATCGAGATACGCGACAATCGAAATACCGTTTTGTTTTATTTTTAATTTTTCGTTTCGCTTATTATGTTGTGAACCGCGCCGCAAGAATACCTGTCTCGCCGGTAGTGCTTTCGTCGCAGTGGCTTTTTCTGATTTTATTCACCAAAATATTTGTATTTATTTTGCGCGAAAACCGAATCTACGCCGCCGTCGAAACGCTCGCCAAAACACACGTCTCGTCGCCTTGTAAATTATCCTAGAACGTTCATAATCGCGAGATTCCAGAGAGTAGATAGTCGAACCCAAATATAAATAAACATAAATATTCTGAACCGCTGATTAGTGCCGATGGTATTTAGATGAATTTAGAGTACAAAGTAGTGTAGCTCGATGAAAAGTGGAACGTTAGCCGAGACGGAGTACAAAATCCATTTATCTATTCATAATTAAAACAGGGTTATAGATGTAATTAAGATAGTTATTGATTTTATTTTGTACCCTAATCATAAAAGTAGAACAATTTTTCAAATAACGCAATAAACCAAAGTGATTCAACCATTTAATTAAAACAGTAAATTCACGCACCAAACTCTCAAGAGACCAGACTAAAACATCCAAAATCTACAACGTGAGATTACAAACAATTCGGTGGTGCTCCAAACGTGCAATTACAACCTGACATACCGCCAGTGAGTGAATACCATCCCAACCTAAAAAGCGTTTATTCAACGAATAACAGAACTGAAAAAACACAAAAAAACTGATTCCATTCGTATATCTGATCTTCGCCAGGAATGAATCAGCGCACAAAATCTTCACAGAGGTGATTACATCACACGAGAATTTATTTCAAAATCTAGAGAGAATAATCTGTTGAACTATTTAATCGAGTAACCCGTGCAGAGTAAACATCTTGCCCTGTATAAAAGTGTGGCCGCGCAGCCTGTGTGTTTGCCACTCGGGATCAAGTCATTACTATGCCGCATTTGGGAGGTAAACAAAAAGCAACCGGTGCCTCGTTAAGGGATGCCCATTAGCGACACCCAGCGAACATTTCCTCTGTCAAGGTAAACCCATCCACTCGGATTATGTATTTCCATACTACCCCCTTAGCTTTCTCGCGGTGACAACCGCATTCAGTCACGCTATGTCCTTTGTAAAACGGTAGACTTTTATTAGAAGACAAAATTAATCTTCGATCTTTTTTTAAAAACACCTGCTTTTTTAATTGAAATATTTTCATCAAAATAGAATCAAATCATTTTTTTTTAAATGTGCGTAGAATATGACACGAGTCGTACCCGCTGTGGGATCTGAACTCGACGCTCACGATCAAAAGCTGATCGTTCTACTCACCGGTCCATCGACCTCTTCAATTTTTCTCATGCCCTTTTGAAAATAGCAGCCTTAAATTCATCCCAATTAGTATGAGTACTGACGTATTTCAATTTAATTTTAATTAGTGCTTAGTTACAGGTTTAAAATGCAAAATCTACAAAGGTGATCGGAACTTTCAAATGGTAACCAAAAGTATACCAAACATAACTTAAGACTTTTTAAAATGACTCGAAGAAAAAGATGTAGATGATCTTCAAACATTTTTATACGTGCCTAATGTCGAAGAAAACCATATGTGATAATAAGAACAATGTGTCGGATTGCAAGTAATAGACAATAATAATTATTATTTATGGCTCGTTCAAGATTGAATAGTTGGTTTTCGGAAACGGTTTTGTGAACGCTACCTTTAATTTCGAATAGGACAATAACATAGAAAGTGACGCAACCGAACAATTCCAGGACGAAGGACTCACAAGTGAAAGTTTTCAGGTGAGTTTTGTGTTTTGGTTTTATGGGGGGCATTGTGCTGGGTGACGATATTGGACAGGTGTCTTTCGCCTTTTTGTTCAAACATTTTGTGTAACTTTGCAATCTCACTGCAAAAAAAACACAGGTTTGTTACAAGCAATGATTGCTATCTCCAAAACCCAGTGATTAAAAAATATTTATGAAAATGATACCATCTTGGCTTATTTTTTTAAGTATTTAAATGACAACGTTAAAACCGTTATTAATATACCATTTCCGGGGCTTTCGTATACTTAATTTAGACCCAACGAAAGCTGTTTTTGATATATTTACTGATGTTTTTAACTGTGTGAGAATTTATTATTCTGGAATAAACTTTTGTCAATATTAAAACAAAATTGTACGAATTCGAACAATAGTTCAGTATTACATTATTGAATACATTATTTTGTAATGTGGTAGAAAAATCGAGGACACCCAAGAAAAAAAAGCACGATCAAGTAAAACAAATACTTGAGTCAGGCCATGTCAAGAGCCCGAATAATAGAATAGTATCTATGAGACGATGTATGAATGCGAATGAAACAAGGATTGGCATACACTCAAGACAGGGCTGTTAGGTGGTCTATGATCTTTGCCGATCCCTGCGGGAAAACGGCGTGATGGTTAGTTATTAGTATTAGGTTAGTTAGTTATTTTGGTAATATTTTAGTTATAGTTTCAAGTCACTAGTTGTAAGTATTAGGCATAAGTTAAATATTAAGTCTTAGTTTTAATATTATGTTAATTATGCTGTAAAGCGCTCTAGAGTTGATATTTCTGTCGCAAAAACGGCGCTTTATAAATCAGCCAATTATTAATATTACTATTAGTTAGTAATGGGATAACTCGGAAATTAGGTTTTTTTTCTTCCTATTTATGCATACGTTTGCTCTAGTTAAAAATATAGTTTTGTTCACGTTATAAATCTGCACTAATGAATTAAAATAGTATTGTGCAAAAACAAAATTTTGGTGATTTAAAAAAAATATATATATATTTGTGTAATGGTCACAGCTTTTTTTATAATAATAATTTTGGATGATTTGTACACCGCCGTTTTTTGTGAAAAATCACCTCAAGGCTGTACAGATCTTATTCTATATTAATATTGATATTTATAAGAGAAAAATATACAGGAACATATTTACTATGCAGCTCCTATCAGATAGACACACTTACTAACTAAAAATTATAAATTTAATTTTTTTTTTGATTTTATGGCATGCGAGCAATTTAAAAATTGATTTTCTGAATTTGTCGTGCAGTACAGAATTTGGTTAAAACTTGAATATTTAAAGGTGATTCGTCGAGAGACAGATTATGTTGAGATTCTTTTAATGAATTTAAGGATATGAGAGTCTGAAAAGGTAAGTTTTCAGTTTGGATCGAAATTATAGTTATTAAGTTATAATTATTATAGTAAGAGTCCTGCCTATTGTATGCGGACAATGCGGTGCTGATTGCTGATAGTATGGAAGATCTACAGATTCTCGTGTCTAGAATGAACCAAGTATGTATGCAGAATGAGTTGATGATGAATGTAAGTAAGTTCAAAGTGATGGTGTTTGAAAGATAGAGTACGAGAACGGCGTCCAATATAGTTGTGAATGATGAATACTTGGAGCAAGTGGATGAGTTTGTGTATTTAGGAAGTATGTTTACGAGAGACGGAAAGGCTGATAAGGATATTGAAAGAAGGGTAAATGCAGGAAACTCCATTAATGAAGGACTAAACGCTGTTGGCGCAAATAAGAAATTGTTCAATGAAGCGAAGCTAGCAGTCCACAATGGAGTGCTTATACCAACCCTGATATATGGCAGTGAGGCATGGAACTGGCAAAGGGAAGGTTTGAAAGTAGACTAAATGCTGTGGAAATGAGACCTTTGAGACGTATGTGCGGTAAAACCATGTATGACCGTATTAAAAATGTGGATATCCGGAAAGAATGCAAGGCTGATGTGAGCGTAATGAATAGAATCAAGAAAAGGACGCCTAGGTGGTTTGGGCATGTACGAGCAAATGAACGAAGAATGTAGTGTGAAAAGAATATATGATGCGAAAGTGAATGGATGAAGAAGTCGAGGACGCTTGAGAAAGACAGGGCACGATCAAGTTAATCAAATACTTGAATCAGAATAACAGAAGAGTGTGTATGAGACAATGTATGAATGTAAATGAAGCGAGGAGTGTGTGCCAGGAAAGAGTTGTATGGCGGTCCGTCCTCTCTGCCTACCTCTGCGGAGAAACGGCGGGATGGTTAGTTAGTTAGTTAGTTAAGAAATAGTTCAGAATTTTTGCTATCAGTTTGCCCAACATCATTAGTGAGTTGTATGTTAAATAACGAGTTATGTGTTAGTGAATCTCCATTAGATAAAAAAATCTCCACAGATCTGTTTGGTAAGGCCCAGATGTAAATTCCAACTGATACAATATTCAGATTTCCGTGGTAAAGTTGTTATGTGTTTCTTTTTCCTTTGGAATTACAATTGCTAATGCAATTTCTCTTCGTTCCACTGTTTCTTGCGGTCTGTTGAATCTCACTCGTTTCATATTTCCTCTTGGATATCTTTTTGATTTTTTGTGCGCCTTACCTGATGCTGTAAGCCGAGATAAAGGCGGGAAATAACTGTGTGGGAAAGATTATTATGTGAGGTGATTTATTCTTTTGCAAAAAATTTTTTTCTACTCGTGCAAATATCTTGATAATTGATCAGTTGTAACGTGTTTTTTATAGAGAGAGGAGAACTTAATTAATGCACAATGAAGTTGAGATCGCTTCTAGACGACATGCAATGATCAAGTTAAACTAAATACTATACTTGGGTCATCTTAAAAAACGTAATATTAATATAGTATTAATGAGAGGAAGTACGAGTAAAAGTATTGATTTTAAAAAACTAACTAACAATCAAGCCGTTTCCCCGTAGGGTTAGGCAGACAGGGTGGACTGCCAAACAACTTTGTCTTGGCACACACTCCTTGCTTCATTCTCATACATACACCGTCTCATAGATACTCTTCTGTTATTCTCTCTTCACATGACCCGATTCAAGTATTTTATTAACTTGATCGTGCCGTGTCTTCTTCGGGCGTCCTCAACTTTTTCTGCCATTCACTTTATAAATATATTATTTTCACACTCCTTTCTTTGCTCATTTGCTCTACATGCCCAAACCATCTAAGCGTCCCTCTCTTGATCCTATTCATTACGTTTACATCAGTCTTGCATTCTTTCCGGAGATCCATATTTTCAATACAGTCATACATGATTTTACCGCACATACGTCTCAGAAATCTCATTTCCCCAGCATTTAGTCTATTTTCATCCTTCCTCTGCCAGTTCCATGCCTCACTTCCATACGTCAGGATTGATATAATCACTCCATTGTGGACTGCTAGCTTCGCTTCTTTGGTCAATTTGTTATTTGCGCCAACATCGTTCAGTCCTCCATGAATGAAGTTTCCTGCATTCACCCTTCTTTCAATATCCTTATCAGCCTTTCCATTTCTCGTAAACATACTTTGAAATATTGATTTATGTTTAATAATGTAAAGCATAGTGGCATTCTTTATATTGCAAACCCCGGTGGGAAACGGCATCAAAGTTGATTTAAATACCCGTGAAATAAAACATAACGGAATAAAGAATGACCAATTATTTTAATTTGCACTTCTGAATTTAATTAACAAATTCGCATCGTTTTTACAACAGAATTAAACTTCTTGGAGGGCCTTTAATCGTCTCAGTACTAAAACATATCAGCAACTTCGAGTCCCCTCTATCTGAATTACCATTAATTACAGCTTAATGATTATGTCGGATAGGAATATTTAATTGCACTATGATTGATTGAAGCACTCTAAAAGTTAAGCATTAGTTAAAATTGGTGGGTTTAGATAAGAAGAAGTCTAACTGCTAACGATACTAACCATGCGTTGACTGTAAATAAAATGATTAAAATTTTACATGACCAAAATATTTTATCGAAACTTTTTTATTTTAATAAAGACAAATATTTCCGGGTTGCGAATACTCCATTAGTCATATCTAATTACTTCATTGAAAAACTTCTACTATCATCATAATAAACGGAAAACGTTGCTTGTACAAATATTGAGGACTTAGCTAGCAGAGATATTGAACCCACAAAAGTGTAGTATAAAAATTCGAGGGTTTGGACTTTCTTGTCCACTCTGCTAAATGTTTATTTATGAATGGTTGTTATTTTAAACAGTAAAACAGTTAATGTTAAAATTCGCAAAAAACTAAAGAATAGTTGTAAAGAAGAGCTTTTTGTGTTTCGCTCCCTTTTGACACTTATGAACCGGTGTGATTTTAAATTAGTTGATTATGGATTAAACGCGTCTGAATTCTACCCAGGCGTCGGGTTCACTCCCTTGCATATAAATACATCATCTACCTTCCCCTTATTATGACGGCAGTATGAGTTTTTCAAATATTTTGAATAATGAACTAGGTAATGTATAATAAACTTTAAAAAATAAATGAGAGAAATAGTTAATTATCTGTGTATTTTAAAAAACGCAGTAAAAGCAACATTAAAATTAATGGTGACATGGTTAAAAATGTAAGTGATATGAAACGCGCCACGCGTTATATGTCGGCTTTGATTCGCTTTTAACCGATTTAAAACAAACGCAGCTATGTGGTTTTGAGTCACAAAAACCCACAGGGCACATGGAAATCCGTCACTGTTCGTCAGTTAGAATTGATCCGTCATTCGTCAAAAAAATTGCAAAGAAAAACCTCAAATTACAATGAATGATATAGACAACCATTTGCTTTCAAAAATTAACTTTAATAGTTCAACGATTCTTTCCCCTTGAGTAACGACAAAAACAAAACATGTTTAAAAATTCTCGAAAAATGATCAATGAAGAATTATATTTAGCAAAATAGATACTCAAAAGTAACTAAAATAAGAAATAATTTGAAGTTAACAGTAAAACAGATAATAACATTGAACACATTGTTTTATACATAAAATGAAGAACAACTTATTTCAAAAATATTTTTCTGACGGAAAATTATCTACAATGTTGATATTCACAAATATAATACAAGGGCATGCAAAGAAATTAGACTACCAGAAAAAATAAAGCCAACACAAAAATAGCTTTACTATATAAAGGGATGAAATCTTATAATGCTCTGCCGGAAACCATCAAAGTTATGCCTATCAATAAATTTAAAACAGCCTGTAAATTTTTTTTAAATGCATATAAATCGGAATAAAAAGTAGTATATAAATTAAAATATTATAAAGTTAAAAATAAAATGAAGTAATTAGCTACTTGTAAACTTGAATGTACAAAGTAACTAACATAAAATAAATAAAACTAAAAAAAAACCAACTACATGAAATCTAGGTAAAAGCGAGTATCTGAAGGACTCAGTCCTGATATAATTATTACAGCTAAATAGAATTTTGGATCGAGTAGTTCTCGTTGGTATATGAAAGGAAAAAAGTTTCAGTAAATCAGGCTTGTCTATAATACCATTGGCAAACCTTGAACGTGTTGGTATTTAAAAACAACAATATCTAAGTATTATAAAATAGTGATTTTAAAAATGCAAACACTCGTGTCATATGGTATTTTACTTATTAATCGACTGTCAGGATAATACATTTTTCACCTTTGTTTGTTCCATATTACTGGCAACGAATCAATAGAAAATATTCTACATTTTCGTAGAAAGCAATCACTTTGTGGTTTGATATATTTAATGACAATGAAATAATAATTTTGTATAAGACTACAGATTTTATTTTATTTTTTATGACCGACCATATGAATTAATATTTATTTTAAAACAACCCTTAATGTCAATGTTAGAATCAAAAAAAATCTTAAATGTTAAAATAACCACGATTTTTCAAAATTCGCTAATCATCTTATTGAAAAAGATCATACCTTCAATAAAAGCACCGGTGCTCATTTTTTTCGCAAAATGGCCATGGCAACAGATTTAATAATTTAGAAGCACTAAAAATAAAGAAAGCTATTAAAATTAACAACCATATTCTTAATAGTAAGCATTTTTTTCCAGTAATCCAATATAAGGTATATTTCCCCATAACTTCTCACTATTCGTCTCTATTATTTGGTCTCTTTCAATTCATACTATATGTCTCTTTCTCTCTGTTTCTTTGTTATAATTTAAATGTTATTCTATTGTGTTCTCATTT
This sequence comes from Drusus annulatus, assembly GCA_022651775.1. NCBI lineage: Eukaryota > Metazoa > Arthropoda > Insecta > Trichoptera > Limnephilidae > Drusus > Drusus annulatus. Next base: position 2,405,266 of record JAGWCC010000006.1, read on the forward strand.
TTCTGTTATTTTATTTTATTATCCCTCTGTATGTATATATATAACCGCACACTAAGTATTGTTTTATTAGATAGATTGTGAAATAAAGTAAAGTATCATTAGATAATCCATTTCTGCAATTATGTTAGAGTCAGAAAACTAATTGTTTAGGAACTCTGTTTATAAATTATGTCCAAAGTCCTCTGTTTTATTTAGTTTAATTTTGTAAAAATTCAAATAAAATCCGTGGTCTTATACAAAGTTATTATTTCATTTTCACAAAATATTCTATGTTAGTTTCGGATTTCACTCACCCAAATCGAATTCCTACACATTGCATGCGTAGCGGTAAATAAGCCAATATCCGCCAGTAAAAAACAATTTCCTCTTCGCTCGAGTCCGACACCCGCCGCGCCCGGCCTCGCCCGGGCATTGCTATTCAGCGGCCGTGCGGCGTGATTTGTGCCCGCTCCGGCGTCGCGCCGCGAGTGGACGGATTACCGCCTCCGCCGAAGCTTTCGTCGCAAGCCCCGCGCTCGCATCAACACTCGGGCAATAAAAGCTCCGATAGATCTACGGACGAGCCGCGCGAATACAAATCAGGCCAGAAACAAATTCTCGAATGTATCCGCTAAGCCGGGCTTTGGGCCTCGGGACCGAGATAATGTTATTCTGTTTATGACTTAAATGCTAAGAAACGAAATATATCGGCGTTCTGATAGTTAAGTTGTATCTTCTGAATATTTTTTTGAGCCCGCATATTACTTATGAAAACGAAACATATAACTAAACACGGCCAAAGCCATTTCAAGCAGCGTTTTAATTCTGAATGGTGGTCTTTCACCAGGGCGATTCAAAGTACGAGTATCAACCACTCTCGAACGTGTCGCAAATAAAACATGTATTATTTTGTATCTATTATATATATTTATTTTTTTATTTTTTTATTAACGCCTTGATCGGCTTTTACAAAATAATTTAACAAAAGTAAGTGCATGAGGACAGAAAATAATACAGTTTAAAAATGATAAACTTGAAATAATATAGTAAAAAGTAAAACGTTTTGAGAAATGAATACCAAAAAAAATAAAACAATAATTAATAATAGTTACAATACATTAGTGACAAATAAATATTAAATTTAAAAATCTCTTAAATTTTGGCAAATTCATATGAAAGATGTCAATATTTGAGGTTTATTCATTTCCGAGTGTATGTAGGCGAGAAATGGGTGCATGTATGTGGTAGTTGGTATGGAAATTATTGTTGCAGAAAAGTATGTTTTGCCGAGTGGCTCGCTGAGGTACTCTGAAGTTGATAAGGTGCAAAAGTTCACAACAGTCGAAGTGAATTATTTTGAACAAAAAAGTTAAGTCGGCTATTTTCCTTCTGTTTTCTAGGGTGTGGATTTTGAGTGTGTTTAAAAGGAATGTGTAATTTGTGTGCTGAATTGGAATGCGTAGTTTGAGGTTCATGAAACGTAAAAAAATTCGCTGTACACATATGTGTTATGACATGTATTAATTAAATAAAATGTATTTGTGCACGTCCGGTTTGAACCCGCGATCTCTGGATTCGTGGTCGAGCATTTCACCACTCGATCACGGAGGCCGTCATTAAAAGGTCAGGTAACATTAAGTTGAACTTGAATTATCACTAAATCTTATATCTATATTTATTGATTTAACAAGATCTCATAAAAACAGTTGTTTAACAAATACATTAAGAGATGAATGATATAAAAATATTGTAAACACATGCATAGTGTAAAAAAATAAATTAAACATTTATGTACATCTCACATTTAGACAAGGTATTACATATTCAAAGGAGTTATATAAGTACAAACTGAAGTAGTGTGACGCACTATAAACGATATAATAACGCAAATAATAACAGTGAAAAACAAAAAAGATAAGATAAAATAGAGGTTCATTCGTATACACATGTTTTGAAATAATCGTTGAATTGGCAAGTGCAAAAAGGTGTAAAATATATAAATTACCCCTTTAAGAATAAAATATATATTTTTAAAATTATAAAATATATAAAATTATGTACTCGTATATTTAAAATATATAAATAATCTTCTGTAATTCTGACTCTTGACATGGCCCGACTCAAATATTTGATTCACTTGATCGTGCAGTGTCTTCCTCGGGTATCCCCGACTACTTCTTCCATTCACTTTCGGGTCATATATTATTTTTACACTCCTTTCTTCGTTCATTCGCTCTACATGTCCAAACCATCTAAGCGTTCCTTTTTTGATCCCATTTATTAGAGCTTACATCAGCCTTGCATTATTTCCGGATATCCACATTCTTCACGGTCTACTCGGATGTTCATTGTTTTTAAAAATAAAACGTTAATTTTAATCATTTTTTAAGTGCTAAAATGATCTTATTAGAAATCAAGAAGTTAAAGATTTATACGGATTAAGGAACGGTACTTTTTACTGTGTCCTCAACTTATCATTGGTGGTAAAGTGCCCTTGTCTCGAATGCTTGAACGAACGCGCCCGATTCAATCTAGGGTTTTTAATACTCGCGTAAACACGGGGCATTAGTCTTTGTGTCCTTCCTGATTTGATTTTATCTTCCATCGCTAGATGGCGGCCGGTTTCACACTGTGTGAGGAATGCTCAGGCATTATTACATCTAGCGGGAACAATGACTCTGAAACAATTAGTTCTTTTCGAATTGAATTAAACTCAGGTGTCTGCCATTTGTTTGGTGAAACAAACTTTTGTATTCGAAAGGCATTCAACTGTCATTTACGAAAAACGCGTTCAATGCTTTTCGAGCATTTTTCAAAATATGTGGGAACTGTGAACTAAATGAACAGATTTAATGTTTTTTTGGAATCTCAGTAGGCTAGTAATAAATTAAGATTAGAACTTTTTGCCAAGACACATTCAATTAAGACACTGTAACTTTACGTACAATAGCTTTTTTATACGTACCAACCGGTTTCAGCACATCCGTGCCCAGGGCAGACAAGAACACTTTCCCAATACTAATAAATACAAATGTTTTTTCTTTTTAATATTTTGAATAATTGGTCGATTAGTAAGACGCTCTTCTACGAATCTAGAGGTCGCAGGTTCAAACCCAGCGTGCGCAAATATTTTTTTATTTAATTAGTATGTGTCGTAACACATTTAATTCGTACAACATAATGTTGAGTATATTTGCGGCACGTTCAAGAATGGTAGATGCTCTAAATATCGCCTGGTGAAAGACCACCATTCAGAATCGAAACGATGCTTGAAATGGCTTTAGCCGTACTCAGTGACCAGATCTGAATAGCCAGGTACTTGCCAACCTTTTTCTTCCTCGTCACCTTCAATTCTCACTACTTTCAGCCTCGTAAAATACTTATAATAATATTTGGTATTTTGGTGGATGATTTGTATAGCGCCGTTTTTGTAAAAAAATCACCTTAAGGGCGCTTTACAGGTCTTATTTTCTATTATAAGATATTAATTCCTTATTGAGGATGTCATAGTCTCGCTGGCTACAGACGGTGAGGAGTAGTTGGGACTCTTGTGCTGTATTAAATGTAGTTTTCTTGTTTTTAATATCTGCCCCAATGAAGTCACGGCTAGTTCTTATTAGTAAAGTGATGATATCAAACACAACTATTTGATATATACCCATGTATATTATGCAAACAATATACGTTATGTTCCAAGTTGAACACTCATTTTCGTTTAAGCCAAACATCGACATCACCCAGATTGCCATCCACTTTATGAAATCAACGTCTCTACGTCATCGAAAATCGTAGGGAAGACTTTGATTTAATTTGCATTTTCAAAATTATTAATTGCATTATTGAGTCACCCTCTCTGTTGCAACTCATCCAGTTCGACATTCCTTGCCCTAAACTATGAAACAATGAATTGTTGTTCCTCAATTATCACTTTACTAGTTATGGGTATCATTTTCCATTGTCCAGAATGTCGAGACTTGTTAAACTCAAGCTATGGTTTTGAAATTTTTGGTAGCAGTCTAAATGATTTTTTTCATTTATTACGACTCTACCAAAACTTCGACTTGACCTTGGCTTTTATTTGAATATTCTTTCTTATGTACATTTTGTCCTATTTTTGACATTGTTTTATTTAATATTATGTATGTGCCGTTCTGTATCTGTTGCTTTTTTTTCCAACTTTGCGTTTTGTATTTTATTGTAATCGAACTTTAGTCCGTTAGTTTGAAAATAAATAAATAATATTATTACACTGGAGAAAGAATTGAACACAACCCGCCCAATCAAAGTCATAACCCGGACCATTAAGCTACCGACGCCGTTTTTTTTATATTGCTGCGGTATTTTTATTCAATCTCGATGCCAATCTGACCCAGCGTTATTTCAGCAAAGTCAATCAATTTACCTTCGAAAATACATGGAATTAAATAGGTGTGCCTCTAACTTTGGGCAACCGCTGTCGATACAGTGCATGCCCACGAAATTGGTTACAGACTTGAAATAATTACGGGATCGTCTCACGAAAACCTATTGTTTGAATTCAACAACCTACAAATGGGTTCCACAATACATAATACACATACCTATCCTAAGAGAGCTTGCGGCAATCAATGCCTAATTGTTAACAATGTAATCTTTGAATAGAACACACCGAAACATTTGTTATATTTCAACTTACCTGCAGAGAACATTAGTTTTTTTTTGTTTCTAATATGATACATAACTCATTTTTATTTCACTTTAGCATCTGTCTCGCCTTTTTTTTTTAATGATTAATAAGTCTTCATTAAACATTTCCACTATCTGTTAAGATAACTTTTTTATAAATAATTTGCCGGAGGAGTGCATAATTTGTTTTTGGCAGTATTTCAAGATGATCGTAATAAACTAAATTTAATTTTAATACACTTTAGTTAAAAGATTAATGGAATATTGAAGGCATCTTCGCAGTTTCTAAACCTAAGCTTTTATTTGCTTTGATCCGTTAAATATCCCAAAAACAAGGGCGCTTTACAAAACTTAAAAGCTTTGGCTGAATTTACCACAAAACTATCTAAATACCTAAAGCTATAACTAAAATAAGGGGAACCTTGATATTTACATATAAGCTATTTGCATTTGTCGCGGCTTGTGAAAAATTGACAAACTTTTTGCTAAGCAGTAGATTGAGGATTGGAGATCGCGAATCGTTGCGTGAAAAAATATTATTTTACTGGTGAGTTTAGATCCTAACGGGTTAGCCTAGCTGTGTAAATAAGGGCAATTCTGTTATTTTGTGATGGAAATGATTTTCTGAAAAGATGAACTTAGAGTTTGTCGAGTCTTTTGTAATTCTCAGATCATGTTGTAGTCTATTCCAAGCTTTAGGACTTGACCCTCCTGCAGCACGCTCTCCAAACTCAGTGTCTAATGTGCGCTTCGGTTTCTTCAACCTTCCGATAGCCGATCTAAGGGTTGACTGTCACTAGTTGTAATCTTCAGGATTACACATTTTCGATAAATAAGTTAGATTCATTTTTTTGATTGATTTAAAAACTATCCAGCAAAGCTTGTACTAAATTCTTTCGAGAGATTTAAGCCAGAGAAGATGTTTAAGGCGCTAGGAAATACGGGAATATTTTGATACGCCGGTGATAAGTCTTACCGCGGCGTTGAACAATGTTAACATAACAGAATCATTGCTCAAAAGACGATATCATACTTGTTTTATTTGTATTCTTTTTTTGAATAGTGGAAAATTTCAAAGGTCACCATATATTTCTTGATAAGGTCAGTATTAATATGTGTAAGAGCAACATTACACATGGATGTACAATATCTTTCTTGGTGTAACTATTTGTTTCTTGATGAATGTATTCATAATATTATGCAGAACGGCAACTTTACAAAAATACATTTCAAGTAGTGTTTTTTTATATCTCTGAATGTCCAGACATTCTTTTTACATTGTCTATTATTTTTTGTACCTTTTTTCAATGAACCGATGCTTTGATGGAGTGGGAGGGTAATCTCCGTAGGCGGTACTTAAACATTTAATAAAAAAATGCGTCGAATATTGTAGACGTTTTCATTATTAATTACTTACACCCACATCATTGTTCGAAGCCAGTACATACAAACCTACTTGATATTCAAATTTATAATTTGTTAATCCAGACGCTAAAAAAGGTCATTACTCACTGTGGGACAATATTCCGGAAAATTGTCCTTTGCATATCGTCGACGGAAAGGCAAAAGGGTTGAAGCGCCATTTTGGGAAATTTACACCAGAGCATTTTAAAGTAAAATTTTAAGAAACAAAAAAATTCTAGAACCTTAACGCAGTTACACATAAAATTCTTTGATATCCCAGCCTATAAAACCGCTTACGGGCAAAAAGTTTTAAGTACAACGCTACTAAGCAATTCAATTCTCTGCCCAGCACCATCAGAAATATACAAACCAAAAGCTTCTTTAAAAGCATGATATTTCCAAGTTAATTTAGTTCCTAATATGTAGATTCTATATCTTCAAATTTGTCATTTACCTTTTTTTTTCTTTTTTTTATTATGTATGTACTATATTTTCGATATTAACATGTTACTATATAGCAATAAAATGCACTTTTGCAAATTGCCATCCCAACACAGGCTCATGCCTAGTCGGATAGGCAATTTACCAACTAATAAAAAAATCCATGTTCAAGTGAAATAATAAAAAAATTAAAAAATGTTTTGAAATAAAATTCATAATTCTTCAATACCGTTTGGATTTTCAAAAAAAAATTAACACAATGCTCTCACTGAGTTACCCGAAGCGACAAAAAGCTAATAAGTCTCAAACTTGTGTCGCTTAAGTCAAGCCTTCTCTCAAACGGTAAATATATTGTAGATGGCTGAAGGGCCACAAAAGTCTTCAGAGTCAAAAGAGAGTCAGAAAAACAAACTAATCATGATTACATATTGAACTCATTTTTTACCACAATGTCGCTTAGGACCTTTTGCTTTTCCAGCGAAAATATAATGATTTATTATCACTAAGTGATCTTAATAATTGAAAAAACTTTCTAGTGAGAGGATGTGAAATAATGTTTTTTGACAAGTCTTGTATTTGTAAAGTAGTTTGAGTATGTTTGTTGGTTTGGTCTGCAAGTCACGTGCTGAAAAAATAATAATAAATTATTTCAATTATCCATATGGCGAAATTTAAAAATAACTGAGTGAATAGAAAAACAACATTGGCAGCGAGATAAAAAAATATAATTTACAAGTTATACAATACCTTATTAATTAATACAAACACATATTTACCCCTACACCATTTTTAATACCTACAACTTTGTATTCTGATATATATTAGAGCTTTATGTAAAGAAGAAGATACTACTAAATAAACCTTATTTGATTGACTTCACCTAATTTACAGTAATAAATCATCGTCTCATATACACTTTTCTGTTATTCTTGATCGTGCCGTGTCTTCCTCGGGCGTCCCCGACTTCTTCCATTCACTATCATATCATGTTTTATTTTCACACTCTTTTCTTCGTTCATTCGCTCTAGACGGCCTGCATGGTCGAGTGGTAAGACGCTCGACTATGAATCCAGAGGTCACGGGTTTGAAACCGGCGTGCGCAATTTTTAAAAAACTAATACGTGTCATAACACTATTATGTATTATTTTCTCCTCGTTAGTTAATCTTACTAACTTAATTAATTTAGCATGAAGCGCACTTCAGGTGAAATATCACAAAACTGCGCTATATAAGTTCACTGTTATTATTATTAACACATTTAATTTATGTAAAATAATATAAAGTATATTTGCGGCACGTTCCAGAGTGGTAAATACTCCATGTATCGCCCTAGTGAAAGACCACCATTTAGAATTGAAACGTTGCTTGAAATGGCTTTAGCCGTGTTTGGTGACCAGATCTTAATAGCCAAGTACTTCCCAACCTTCCTCTTCCCCATCTCCTTTTCCTCTTCACTACCTTCAGTCTCACAACATACCCCAATTGGGGATACCATAGTCTCACTGGCTCTTGATCGTTGGGAGCAGTTGGCACTCTTGTGCGGTATTAACTGTATCCTTCTTGATCCTATTTATTACGCTTACATCAGCCTTGCATCCCTTCTGGATATCCACATTTTTAACAAAAGTGTTTCTTCGTTTTTCGAAGATTTCTAACTAACCACGAGACGTCACTGGCAGAAAACAATGATCGATGTTCACTGATCGGGCCGTCCATATAATTAGCTAGCAAAATCTACGTGAAAGCCATTGATCGTACTGAAAAAACCATACCCATGCTGTTGAACATATGTACGTCTATAATTACAGTAATCATTCATAGGAATGCATATAGAGGCGAGCTACTCTACATACTCAGGTAAAAAAAACTACCTAGGCGCATGAAAAAATTGCTAAGACCGCCTGTTCGGATTTTGTATGTTGTTATTATTTTCATGTGATATCTAGAACGTTATCTTATATAGAGCATAGAGGTAAACATATTTTGCTACTTTGCTTCCAATGGTACTACACTCAATAATATACAAGAGAGAGCTCTGCCGTAGTCAGTTTTTATCTTAGAGTATATAATGGTATCTATCCAAGGCAGTGTAGTCAGATTTTGATGATTTTCACCTGACTCGGCGGAGCTGGGCGTGGCTAATACTAAGGCTACGGTATTTATACATCCATTCATATCACATATCGACATAATGTTTTTGGTTATTCGTATAACCACTTTTTCACAGTATATCAACAAAAATATAGCATATAATCTAAAAAACCGTTTAGATGTGTCAAGTTTAGTGGCATAATAAAAAATGTGGGCGGATTGTCACGGTGACCCAGGAGCCCAAGATCATCGCGACAGTATATAGAAGCGGTGTATTATATTTGTTGTCTCTTTCTCTCTCGTGGTGTACGTCGTAAAAACTCGGAGAAAGTGATTTATTGCAAGTTTGTATAGGTTGGGTAAAAATAATTAGCTCTCTCTCCATACGTTGTTACTTTAAGGTTTTTACGAGCTTTGCCGGACTCGGCTAGACCTGGGTGTGGATAGGACTAGAGCTTTGGTATTTATACATCCATTCATAACACATGTCGACATAATGTTGGTGTTTATTCGTATAACCACTTTTTCACAGTATTGTAATAAACAAAAATATAGCATCTAACCTAATAAACCGTTGAGTTATGTTAATTTATTTCGCGTATCAAAACGTGCGGGCGGAGTCAACGGAGACGCGGGACACGAAAAACATTCTAACAATACATTAAAGCGGTGTGATAATTTGGGAAACTTTGTTGTCTCTTTCTTTCTCATGGTGTACGACGTAAAAACCCGGAGAAAGTGATTTATCCCAAATTTGTATAGGTTAGGTAAAAATAATTAGCTCTCTCTCTATATGTTGTTACTTCAAGGTACTACGTCATACGTATATAGCGTAGTACGTTTTTTTCATAAATTTACAGCACCGTACGACTAACGTAAGAAATGTTTATTGTGGACAAAAAGTGAAATTATATTGATGGATTTCATCCTCGCGTTTGTCACATAATTGATTTGAATGTTTTTGATTCGATGAATTTAGAATCACCCTTATTTACAAAACTAAGCTAGTCCATTAGTATCAAAACTCACCAATATAATAATTGTTATGCAATGGTGGACGAATCCTCGATCTGCGGCTAAACAAAAAATTCGAACCTTTTTCACAGCCCTCGAAATAACATGTAAATATGGATAAGATAATTTTAGCTATAGTTTTAGGTATTTATATGGTTTTATGGTAAATTTAGCACTGGTTTTTAAAGAGTCCCAAGTGCTCCCAACCGTCTGAAGCAAGTGAGACTATGGCATCCCCGATTGGGGTATTTCATGAGGCTAAAGGTAGTGACGAGGGGGAAAAGATGAAAACTAGGAAGTTTGGGAAGTAACTGGCTATTTAGATCTGGTCACCAAACACGGCTAAAGCCATTTCAAGCAGCGTTTTAATTCTGAATGGTGGTATTTCACCAGGGCGATACTTACGTGCCACAAATATACTATGTATTTTTAAAATGTTTTATGACACATTAATTTTACAAAATGTATTTGCGCACGCCGGGTTTGAACCCGCGACCTCTGAATTCGTAGTCGAACGTCACTCGACCACGCAGAACGTCACTGCTGAACAAAAAGTGAGAAGCTTTTTCACAGCCCGTGACATACGAGTATATTTTATAAATGTCAATAAGATAATTTTAGCTACAGCTTTAGGTACTATGATAGTTTCATGATAAACTTAGCCGTAGATGTTAAGTTTTGTAAAGTGCCTTTAATGTGATATTTCATAAAAATTGTGCCATATAAATTAGCTAATTATTTTTATTATAAATGGACTTTTAATAAGTTGGAATGTTAAACGAGACCTCCAGTACGATTAGAATATTATTTTTTTAAATAATGCCATAAGATTTATTACGTTTTATTCTCCAGCAGCTCAATATGGTACATAATCATACCACTTTTGTGTTCTCACTACTTACTGGGTGTATTATATGAGAGCTTACAAACATTATCAAAAATGTTCTATTTTATTTTCTATTCTATTAAACCAGTTTAGCAAGAAATAGACGGTCAGTTTTTTTTATATTATATATTTATACCACCGTTGTATGACCCATTTCTCGTATGGAAATCAATAAGTTCGTTTATTATTCATAATATTTAACCAACACCTCATGCATACAAAGAGTGGTCTACTTTGTGTAGAAAATATTCAAAAAATAATCATCGTTATCCGAGTTCATCGATGTGTAATGCTCAAGGCTCAGCCAACCTCCACCAAAACCCATCATTATCTAAACAGGTATTTTTTTATACATTTTAATGTAGATAAAAAACCTCCAGACATTAATAAGTCTATCCGAGAACTTGCCAACATACCGACATAAGTTTACGTAAAAGTAAAAGCTACCACAAGAAAGAATCTTCTCTGATGCCGTACGCGGAGGAACAAAATACTCCGAATACCTTAATTTTAAAACTAGTTTTGAAACGTGAAAATCAACTCGGAGATTAACGCGCGTTCTTACGGCTACTTTAGCCTTGGAACAAATTATTTTCTAGATTTATGGGCATTGCGGTAGGTTATTCTTATCCGTTATACGCTCAGATCAAGAATATAAATAGAGAGAGCTCAATATTTTTACCCAACCTTTACAAATTTACGATAAATCACTCTCTCCGAGTTTGTACGATAATACGAGTTTTTAAAGATAAGACAAGTCGTCACATAATATCGCATCACTTTTCGGTATGTAAGCATGTTTTCCGTCTCCCGCGTCTCCGGCGACTCCGCCCACTACGTTTTGTTATGCGACGTAACTCAACGGTTTTTGAGGTTATACACTATATTTTTGTTGGTAACAATACTGTGAAAAAGTGATTATATAAATAAACAAAACATAATGTACATTATTTGATTCAATGATTGTTTGTACAAAGTATTATCGATTTATCCAATTTTCACTGAATATATTCAATTGGTACATACTGAAAATATTATACAAAAGTTTACCATTCCTAACTATAAAACAACAAAATATATTCGAGGGTACGATCATAAGTACGCTAAGCATCTTTCTTTTTTAGTATGTGTAATAATTTTAATTAAGGAACGGTATTAAATCCCTATTTTATTTGTAGATACCACACTAAAAGGACATATTCAAAAGTATGCTATAATATTACTCGTGTTATTGAAAATGCGGGTGATATTAATTTAAGATGCAAGGGTACCATTGTGAGTACGCTAAACCTCAGTTTAATGCATCTATCTTTATTAGTCGGGGCATTAGTTGCACAGTTTCCCGCCAGATGGCCCCCACCCACTCACCCACCCGTCAACCGGAAGCGCCGCCATGGTGTAGTTTTCCATTTCCTCTCCCAGCCACACTTCCGGGAACTCCCGCCGATTCTGCAGGCGATAGGGAAACTTCCAGCCGATGCCTGCGAAAGGGGTGTGTTTGGGAAAAGTTAAAGGTGAATTAACACAAGCCATCTGATTGAAACAAACTCCATTTGCTTGACTTCATATTTATAAACCATCACTCGTTACTTTGGTGATTTAACTATTAGTGTAATTTAGAGATAATTAACTACGCCACTTAATTTACCGTTTGAACTATCATACGAACAAAATTTTTTATTTTTCCAAAAAAGCTTGTGGAATGGAAGAGATTTTATCATTCCTTCGAGTAACATATAATAATTATTACTGGTTAACTTTGTATAAATCTACCTAAAAAAACATAATAAACCTTACACTTCTTTAAGGGGTAATTCTTAAAATGTTTTTGTTTAAATTTTAATCATTTTAAGTTAGGCATCAATCTAAAATGCCCATTATTCGATTCATTCTAGATTAATAAAATTGTGGCGTATCTATTGCGTATGTTAAAATATTGAATGGTCACATTTCAAACCAGGATATTGACAGACATACTCGTACTTGACTTTCAGGATTAACAGATAATAATTGGCTGATTTATATAGCGCCGTTTTCGTGACAGAAATATCACCTCGAGGGTGCTTTACAACATAATTAACGTAATATTACAACTAAGACTTAATATTAACTTATGCTTAATACTTATAACTAGTGACTTACAACTAACATATTAAAATTAGCACACATTTATAATGGTTGTTGCCCGTGCTGTCGGACCTAGGGTAGAAAAAAAAGTGAAGTAAGTAATATTTAACTATATTTATAAACTATGTATAGCACTTGGAGTGAGTGATCAAAACTCTAGTGAAGCAAATATATTGCATTTAATTGATAGTTATCGGTGTTTATCTGAAGTGATATTCCAGATAAGTGTCCTTCTGTATAATGTATCTGTACAGAATAAAAATAAATATTAATATGCCATAAAAAACATATATTTAATAATAGATAGAGCCTAGGAATCAAGATTTGTCAGCGCCTTTAAGGTGATTTTTCATAAATACGGCGCCACAAAAATTATTCAAATATTATTCTCATTTATGGTTTTAAAGTTATTTTGTAGAACTCCATTTTAATTTTTATTTTTTTTTTATTTCATTTAAGCAGTAATTATTATTATTTTTAAATTTAAATTTTTAAATCCAGTTTGATAATGCCCTCAGAAGGCGAAACAGCTGTCACGCGTAAAAATAATTACATCGCAGAGCTTTTAACTGCAAATTGCTTAAGAAAATAAATAATAATGAAAATAATTATTGCTTAAATAAAATTAAGAAACCTAAAAATTATTCTCATTGTTACCGACGTGTCTTACGTATGTACGTATTTCTACATATTAATTTCTTGATAAAATACTAAAATTTCAAAGTTGAAATCAGACCTAAAAAAACATACCTACGCAGCAGAAATAACAACTAAATAATGAAGTCTTCATTTGGAATCTAAACAGATTTGAATCAGGGATCAGCTGCTACAAAAATAACATTTTATTTAAATTGAGACAACAGGCCAGCTGCTTGCTACAAGGCCCCCCACCAGACCCTATCGCATCGCCCTCATCCCACTGATGGGATGCGATTTTTTTACTCTTTCAAGTCAGATATTTTTGTTATTGAAGGGACAATTATTCCATACCTACTTCTATAAAAAAATCCTCGGAAATCATGATTTAAAAATCGATATTTCATAAGACTAGTGTAACTTTTTTTACCGTTGATAAATCCGCTAAGTTCAAATAATATATTTATTCTTTCAAACATCTTGTATAAAATTAGTCAATCAATTATTATGACATCAATAAAGAAAACGATTTTGCGTTAGTTTTAAACACTGAAAAACCCAGTTTATTTACTGGAATATATCTATAATTTACTTCTGGCGGTTCATCCTCTCTGCCTACCCCTGCGGAGAAACGGATTGATGATCAGTTTGTTAGTTAACTTATGTTCAGACGAAGATAGCGTCACTTCAAAACCGGTCGAGTTTTAGTTAGTCATACGAATTCAGTGGTTAATACGAATTTATTAATTTAACCGAATAAAATTGTAAGATACCACATTTTAACAGCTTTTTACGAAAAAATTATATGGTGTATAATATGATTTTTTTGCGATAAAAGGTCGAAAATAGTTCTATTTAATAAAATAGCAATCAAAAACATGAACAAAACTTTACAATTAATCAAATATATAATTGCTACATATCGTCACTGGAAAGGTAAAGGAGCTAAAGCGTCATTTAGGGAAGTGTACACCGGAGCACTTGAAAGTTTTTATTTTATTTTACCATCGAATTCATAAATCTTCAGTACCTGGTTGGATTTTGATAAATAAAGTTAACTCGAAATTATAAATTAAATTATAATTAGTTATTAAGCGACGAAAGCCAAAAAAGTCCCAAACTTGTGTCGCTTGAGTCAAGCCTTCTCCCAAATAGTAAATATATGTTAGATGGCTGAAGCGCCACTAAAGTCTTCAGAATCAAACAAGAGTCAGAGCATTTGATCCAGAAAAAAGACCTGATTAAAACTGCATATTTAACTCATTTTCACACAGACTTAAGTATCGCTTAAGCCTGGTTCCTTATAACAGGAAATCTGCCTAGCAGGAACTTATATTGACCGAACAAAACATAGTAACAGTTGTGCAAATTTTAAAATATTACAATTATTATAAAAAAAAAAGTATTTACCACTATTTTCTTTCAATAAAAAATGTTTTTAACCACGTAATAAATAATAAATAATTTTTAAAAAAGCCCTAGTGACGACGTGGTAATACTTAACGCTTCTTTGGTAAAAATTAAAAACAAAATTTCTGTTTGATGAAATTAAAAAAAAGGAATATTACATTAAATTTCATTTGAAAATATAGGAAGTTTCCCCGTGTAGAAATAGGGGTGTTTCCCGCGCCCTCCCCCGCCGGCCAGCGATACTATCACGGCCATTGTTAAAAGCTCCCCGAGTATTTTATGGGGTGTAATTATTTAATTCTCGGTTCCGCCGTATCGAGAACAAGAATGGTATCGGACCATTTTTATGTTTTCATAATACCAGTTTGATTTATGGCCGGCCCAATTCACGCTATTAAAATGCTTTAAATTTGAAGAAAATTGATGACGAAATTGGATAAATACCGATGGAATCGTAACACCAATTGAACGCTGCAATTAAATTATATTGATATTTAATAACCATCTAATTTCTTTCAAATATTCGGCCATCATTTTTCCACAAGAAAATGTGATTTCGTAAAATGTTATTTTATTTGGAAAGAACATCAACCTAACCTAACCTAACCTAACCTAACCTAACCTAACCTAACCAATTTTTTTCCAAATGTTCGGCCCTCATTTTTCCACACGAAAAAGTGATTTCGTAAAATGTTATTTTATTCGGGGAGAACATCAACCTAACCTAACCTATTTTTTTTTCAAATATTCGGCCTTCATTTTTCCACAAGAAAAAGTGATTTCGTAAAATGTTATTTTATTTGGGAAGAACATCTCTTTTTTGGGAAAAATTCTTTAAGCAAGTTCATTATTGCTCCACATTTGTATTATGGTTCAACGATTCATTTGTAATGACAGAGAACAAAACAAGTTTCAAATTTTCAAAAATAGAACAATGAGAATTATTGATATTAAAATTTCAATAAAAGTTACAACTCCATTATTGCTCCATATTTTTATCACGATTTTTTTTGTGTAATGACGGAGAAAAAATTCTCCAAAATAGAGGAATGAGAGTTATACAAAGATTTCAAAAGTTGATAATATTTCAGACGAACTAAATTGGCCAACAGTGAAACATATGCTGACATAAAACACATTGATATTTATATAATAACTAACTTACTAATTAACCATCACGCCGTTTCCCCGCAGGGGCAGGCAGAGAGGACGGACCGCCATACAACTCTGTTTTGGCACACACTCGTTGCATCGTTCACATTCATACATTCTTTTTTGTTATTCTGACTCTTCACGTGACATTCACTTTCGCATTGTATATTCTTTTCACACTCCTTTCTTGCATAATACATAAAATAAAAGTAAAAAAAAACAACTAGCTACCAAAGTATTTTTCATCGTGGATATTCACAGACATAGTGCAAAGACGTGAAAAAATATCAGACTACCAAAAAAGAATAAATCCAATTCACAAAAAAGTATACTATATAAAGGGATGAAATGTTTTAATGCGCCGCCGGAAACCATCAAAATTATATCAATTAAAAAATTAAAAATTGTTTGAATATCAAGTAGTATATAAGTTATTATTGTTGATTAAAAAATTATATGAGTAACAATTAGTTACTTTCTAAACTTTGAGGTACAATTATTTTTTTTTAGTAAATACCGCACGAGAGTCCAATCTACTCCCAACCGTCTAAAGCCAGTGTAACTATAGCATCCCCAATTGGGATATGTTGTGAGGCTGAAAGTAGTGGAGAGGGGAAGGAGATGGGGAAGAGTAAGGTTGGGAAGTACCTGGCTATTCAGATCTGGTCACAAACGGCTAAAGCCATTTTAATCAAACAAGTTTCGTTTCTGAATGGTGGTTTTTCACCAGGGCGATATTTGGAATATCCACCACTCTGGAACGTGCCGCAAATATACTCAGATTATTTTTTAATTAATTAAAATGTGTTATGACACATATTTATTTGAAAAAAGTTATTTGCGCACGCCGGGTTTGAACTCGCGACCTTTAGATTCGTAGTCGAGCGTCTTGCCACACGACCAATACCCGCCGTCAAATAACTAAATTAAAAAACAATCATAAAAAAACGCGTTTGTCGATATGGTATGATGTAATATTAATATTTGGGTAATTTGTATAGCGTCGGTTTTGTTAAAAATCACCTCAAAGCCGCTGTACAAATTTGAATTCCTTGGCTTTATATCATTACTAGCTATATTTACTGTTTTTTAATATTACGTGTAGAGAAAATTTACAGAAGCATACTTACTTGGCAGGTTACTTCAGATAAACACAATTATATAGTAACGATTCTAAAAATACGAACATTGCACCTGCGTAATTTTTATCATATTAGTTTAAAAATTTGACCTTGTTCAAAATTCTGATTTTAAAATTTGGTACAAATAGCCATCGATTCATTCGCACCTTTAACGGATAAAAAACTGGTTGGTTTCTTGCCCAGGTATATCCGATAATTAAGATAAATCGATTTGGCACTCAGCAAAACGGCTTACTCAAAGCGTCTGGTTATAAAGTTTACAGAGTTAAAACGTCTTTTTCGACGCGGTGTCTTTACTTAACTTGCTCGAATTTTGAAATTGTGATCGCAGCTAACGTTCACATTAAAGAGGAATAAATATATAAAGGAATTAAAAAAATAGCTGTGTATAAGACCACGGATATTATTTTAACTTTTATGACCGACCTTTTTTTATTTTTTGTATGAATACCGCACAAGAGTCTCAACTGCTCCCAACCGTCTAGAGCCAGTGAGACTATGGCATCCCCAAATGGGTATGTTGTGAGGCTGAAGTTAGTGGGGAGGGGAAGGAGATTGGGAATATAAAGGTTGGGAAGTACCTGGCTATTCAAATCTGGTCACCAAACACGGCTAAGCCATTTCAAGCAACGTTTCGATTCTGAATGGTGGTCTTTCACCAGGGTGATACTTAAGTATTTACCACTCTGTTATATATACAAACATACATTTTTGCCTCTTTCAATCTACCACTCTGGAACGTGCCGCAAATATACTTTTTATTATTTTCAAATGAATTAAATGTGTTATGAAACATATCAATTTAATAAAAGTTATTGGCGCACGCCGGGTTTGAACCCGCGACCTTTGGATTCGTAGTCGAGCGTCTTACCACTGGACCATGGAGGCCGTCATTTTGCTTAGTTTTGCTTAGCCTAAGCATCATCAGTATGCAAAATTAAACTTTACAAAAATACAGAGTGTGCGGTTATTTGTACATACAGAGGGAAAATAAAATATAAAATAAAATAACAGAACAATGAGAAAACAAAAGAATGAAATTTAAATTAAAACAATGAAACAGAGGTAAATAGGCAGATAATATGAATTGAATGAGACAAAACATCAACTGAAAGGGTGATTAAAGAATAATGATAAATTTTATGAGTTTACATGAAATTTGCCTAATATTGGAATGCTGGACAAATTTACCCGATTATTACCAAAATGACTTTTAATTTTAGTGGCTTTCTTTATTTCTAGTGCTTCTAAATTATTTCATCTGACACCATGATCATTTTGTGAAGAATGCTTTTATTGAAGGTATGATCTTTATCAATAAGATGATAAAGATGAGGTGATTTTCCCACAAAAACGGCGCTATAAAAGTAATCCATTTATTATTATTTTAAGCGAATTCAGAAAAACCGTGGTTATTTAAACATCTAAGATGTGTTTTAATTCTAATATTGACATCACGGGTTGTTTTATCAATATAAAATGCAGGACAAACAATAAATTCGCTGTCTTATAATAATAATAATAATATTATGATGATTTGAATAGCGCCGTTTTTATGAAAAATCACCTCAAGGGCGCTGTACAGATCTTATTTTTAAGTCGATTTTAATATTTATTTAAAGAGAAAATATACAGAAATATACTTTGGTCCCTCCTCCGATAGACATATTAACTAACTTAAAATTATAAATGTGATTTATTTTTATACAACGTTATTTTGTTATCTGATAGTATTAATAGACTAAGCCGTCTTCTGCCACGTCCGATAAGATAATTGCTCATACATACAAAAGTTTGAAATTTTCTTCCGATTACGGTCCTTCACGATTTACTCACTATGTTCCTTTTGATGTGTGTGTCGCGACTAAACCAGTAACTAGGGTCCTGTATGCGTGTTCAAACTACACATCCCGCGGCTCAACTAAGCCGTCTTCTTGTTTTATATTATTCTACTTGGCTATATTGATTCACGTTATATACATTTTATGTACATGTATATATATTTAAGCAGTATTTGTGTATTATTTTTTGTTCAAATTCTATCATTTCCTTATATTGTTTTTAATTTGAAGAAATGCTCTATATCTATTCATACACATATTTATAATGTTTCCTAGAACTTAAAAAAATACACGTTTAATCCGAATACGTAATATGTACATAAGTTTTGCTTTTACGTGATCTATATTAAAAAAAATAATAAATATAATTACAAAATAACTTTTACTTTGTAAATCGGTGTACTTAGTTTGATTAATTCATGTCGAGGACATTTAGCGGAGATGCGACTGCTATTGCGTAATTCCTCAGATATTATCTTTAAGCTACATTGTTTGAACGCCTCGAGGAGCGACTTAAGAGTTCCCGTCACATTGCACGGCCGATAAATCCATGAGCCTTAATTTGATGCATATGCGAAAACTTCTCTCACCAGAGGTTGCAAAATATATTGAAAAATATATGTATGCATGATTTTTTAAGACAGTCAGATTTTTTAATGTACGAGGCCTGTTCAAAAGAAAAGGTGAATTTTAAATTTTCGCGGGATGTATACATTCGATTATCGATTTTTTTTTGTTATGTTGGTACACGTATGTTTATCATATGTTAGCATTATCAGCCATTTTGGATTGGTGTTTTGTTTTTGACAACTGGAAAGGTTAGTCACGTTTTTGTGTGTTCTTCGATTTTTTACTTTTGAAAAAAATGGATCAAAGAATATGTATTAAATTTTGCGTTAAAAATGAAATTTTGCTCATGTGAAAAATATCCAAATTTCCTGCGAAGCAGTTAATTAACCTAGTTAGTCTCCCCAGGGGCATCACCATTGGTAAGTTAGTTCTGCACCTGGGAAAAAACAGAAGCCTGTGTTGGCGGCCTCGCGTGAAATTATCAGCGACATAAAATCCAATTTCCGCCAGGATGTTAGGTATTAATAATACACCATTCAGGAGTTTATGAGCAAAAAGTATACCTGAACTTGGAACACCGGATTTAAGAACTTATTTTAATGTGTTTCTTCTTGGGAAGCGTCCTTGAATACTTCTTCCATCCACCTGCGCGTTATAAATTCTCCTAATACGCCTTTCTTTATCCATCCATCATAAATGACCACACTATCTATGAGCCCCTTTCTTAATTTTGTGCATTGCATTCTATACAGGCATCCATTTTTGTAACATGACTTTAGGTAGGATACCTAGATGGTTTAATAATAATATTTGCTTAATTTGTATAGCTCCGTATTCGTAAAAAATCACCTCAAGCGCGCTGTACAAATATTAACTCCTGGTAACTATCTTTGTACTAACTACATATAATCTATGACATATTAGTATTTATTTATATTATCTTTAGAGATAATACACAGAGGCATACTTAGCTGACAGGTCACTTCAGATTAACACAATTATTTTACTTATTTCTAGTTTGGAGAAAGATACAAATTTACACTCAGAGAACATGATATTGACAAAAGTATAGTTGGTATTTTTTAATTATTTACCATTAATTTGTACGTCAATACACCCGTGTAGTCCGCTTTCGTTCTTCAAAGCTCTTCTGCCATTTTTATATCAACATTGGTATCAAATATTCACCTTTATGACAACTTTATGATGAAATTGTTTTCCAGTTGCTTTAAGAACGTGTCAAAAATTACATCCAAATAGACACAACAAAAACTATACAAGTTTTACGTTTTTCTGTCATATTCAAATCAGGATTGGTATCAAAAATCTACCGTAGACTGCTTGTCTCGCTTCTTTTGACAACTTTATGATGAAATTGTTTTTCAGCTGCTCTGAACGTGGCAAAAATCGCATCCAAATAGACACAACAAAAACTTTACCAGTTTTACTTTTTTCTGTCATATTCGAATCAGGATTGGTATCAAAAATCCACCGTAGACTGCTTGTCTCGTTTCGTTCGACAACTGAATGGTGAATGATGAAATTGTTTTTCAGCTGCTCCTTAGAAAAAAAAACGTTCTTATAGACATAACAAAACCCGTACCAGATTTTAAAATAAATTATAAAATAAGAACTTGAAAACGTAATCCTCCCGTCAGAAAGAAAGAAGAAAAACAAAATCAAAACGAATTTCAAATTCAAATATGGAACATGGAACCCGAGCGACCTATCCCTGTCTTGTTCCTCGGCGTGTCCCACGATTTGATGCGATCTCTGCCCGGCCAGAGAGAGAGGTGCCGCAGCCCGCCGGCGGGACAGAACAGGACGCCACACAAAGGAGAGGGGAAAGACTGAAGTTTGAAACACAGGACAGGCGGAGCTTAGCTACAAATCACTCAATGTCACTTTTTGACGTTTGAGATATTAGGTCGTTTTTTTTGCGCCCCTCTCCATCACATTCTATTCCGTTTTTTCATTTTTTTTTATTCTTTAGATAGCTCGCACAAAATGTACACTGTATTGATGCCTAAGTAAATTTGAGTACTTGATTATTTAAAAGTTGTAGAATATTTATCAATTTACCATGTTCACATATTATAATGCCTTTTCAAAAATGAAGAAAATCTGTTTTTTATAAATAAAACACATAAACTTTGTTTATAACCACTTTATTATTTGATATTATGTCTACCGGTTTTGGAAGTACCCTTCCATCATCAGGACAATATTAAAATCAATTAACATTTTAATATTGTCCTGATGATGGAAGGGTACTTCCGAAACCGGTAGACGTAATATTAAATAATAAAGTGGTTTTAAACAAAGTTTATGTGATTTATTTATAAATATGGCAAGCCACAAAGTAAATGCTTTTTACGAATATCTATTTCTTATGTTTTGAAAGTGAATGAATGAAGAAGTCCGGACGCCCGAGGAAGACATGGCATGATCGAGTGAATCAAATACTTGAATGGATACTTGAAGGATATTGAAGGTTGGGTAAACGCAGGAAACTTCATTAATGGAGGAATGAACGCTGTTGGCGCAAATAATAAATTGACAAAAGAAGCGAAGCTAGTAGTCCACAATTTAGGGCTTATACCAACCCTGATGTATGGCAGTGAACCATGGAGCTGGCAGAGGAAGGATGAAATTAGACTGAATGCTGTGGAAATGAGATCCCTGAGACGTATGTGCGGTAAAACCATGTATGACCGTATTAAAAATGTGGATATCCGAAAATAATGTAAAGTTGATGTAAGCGTATTGAATAAGATCAATAAAGGGACACTTAGAGATGGTTTGGGCATGTAGAGCGAATGAACGAAGAAAGGAGTATGAGAAAAATATATGATGCGGAAGTGAATGGAAGAAGAAGTCGACGACGCCCGACGAAGAGATGGCACGATCAAGTGAATCAAATACTTGAATCGGGCCATGTGAAGAGTCAGAATAACAGAAGAGTATATATGAGACGGTGAATGAATTTGAATGAAGCAAGGAGTGTGTGCCAAGATTGAGTTGTATGGCGGTCCGTTCTCTCTGCCTACCCTTACGAGGAAATGGCGTGACTGTTAGCTTTTTTTTTAATTATCAACTTTTACGTGAAAATTATTTATGATCAGGATAAGTACGTGATACATAGAGGCTCTACACAATTTAGACATAATCCTAAAATCATATTTTCAATAGAATTTCTTTTTTATATTTTTAAGACTGTCTTCTTTCTTAACTGTTACAATATCTGTCTAAAATATTGAATATATTATGTTAGTAGTAATTTTTAAATGTGTTGTAATTTTTTATAATCTATTTTAAGGCATTATCATAAGAAAGACCATAGACTTATATATTTATACATGTAAATTATTCACGGGTTAAACTATTAAAATACCTACCTAAAACGCAATTCTTGTTTAAAAAAATCAATAAATATGTACCTTGGTTTTGTCAACTTAAAAGAAAAAAATAATATATACTGTGTACGCAAGGAAGAGCGGAATGAGTGAAAAAAAAACAAGTTTTGATTTAAGAATGCACAATTGTTTTTTAGATACATACGAGTATTACATATAATAATAATAATAATAAATGGAAAACTTTTATAGCGCCGTGTTTGTGGGGAAATCACCTTAAGGGCGCTTTACAAATTAATTTATCTAACATATAACTTATCACCTAAGCTTATAACTAATTACTTACAGTTAAAATTTATTACTAATGGCTTTCAACTAGTGACTTACAATTAAGTACTTATAGCTTGTGACTTACTACTGAGTATAACTTATAACTAGAGACTTACAAATAAGATTTCATTATTATTACTTCATGACCTCTTCATTATTGCTCCACATTTGCATTATTGTTCGAGTTAGAAAATAAAATGATGTGCTTTTTTTTTTTTGAAAAAGACATGTGACATTTGACGCGATTACAAACAAAAAACGAAATTTTAAAATTTTGTTTTGCTCTCCTGAACATCTGAGTTTATTGACTGATTCCGTTCTTCTTTGCACACGCAGAATTGTATTAATTATTTTGTTGCTAACTAGTTTCGTCACTCACGTGATATCTTCAGGGTAAATAAGAGAGAAAAAAAAACATATGTAGTTAAAACAACACATTATAATATATGGAAGATTAAAACTGATAAAAATGATTGCATTATGTTTACGTATTCATATTTCTTGTTATTACTACGTAGTTTACAAGTAATTTCTTTAGCACGCACCCTACCGATAGAAAATGTTTGTTGCGGATATAAAAGAAGAAAATAATTATTTTTAATCGTGCTGTGAAAAATGAGAAATAATTTTCCATCATTGTTTATAAGTGAGGTTAGGGTCAAAAGGTAGAAGAAAATAAACCTCAATTTAAATATAATTACTATGTATGATAATACGCTCTTTCCTTTACTACAATTAACTCGTCTCAATAATAAAATATATGTTTCCATAGGTAATACGCTGGCCCACCGCGTTTGCCTCTATCTTGTAATTATTTTCTTATCGGAAATCTTTCAAAATTTTCGGTACACGCGGTACAAGAGGTTAGACTATTACAAGAAATGTATAGTTTATGAGCGTTGCAAAATAATGCCACCTAGTAAAAAATGATTTCCATTTGATTGTTTGAAAATTCTATAGACACTTGTTGATTTAGAGCTTTTGGTAATTGTTCTCTCGGCTAGACTAACACCATGGGTTGTTTGCAAACCGATTATATTATTTTAAAAGCCGGTGTTTATTCACGTTCGCGGTAAAAATTCGATATCGCTATTTTTAATTATAATTTATTTGGTAGACTACTCAAAGAAGGCGTATTCCGTTCCGTTAAGTGATGTTTACCTTTCAAAATTGTTTGAAATACACCAACTTATTGATTTGGCGGATAAAACACGCCTTAAGCCAATTTACCTAAAACATTAGATGTTTTCTACTGTGTAGATATATACATACACTGTCGAGTAGTAAAAATAATATTAAAGCTTAATTAACTTTAAAGCATTAATGCTTATTCATTAATAAATATTTAAATACTATCAATAATCTGAAACACACAAATGAAACAGAAAAAAGTCAGAAACAAAAAAGAACAATGGTCATAACCGGGAAGAAAAAAAAATTCAACGGAAAAATGAATTGGTTTAAAAATACCGCTTTCTAATAAGGTATTGATGGCTCGATTGGCAGGGTGTTACTGCCGAATAAGGTAGAGGCTGTGTCTCGAATCTCTAACTAACTAACTAACTAACCAACACGCAGTTTCCCCATAGGGGTAGGCAGAGAGGACAGATTGCCATAAAATTCTGTCTGTTATTCTGACTCTTCACATTGCCATTTCTTTCTCGGGCGTCCCCGACTTCTTCTTCCGTTGACTTTCGCATCATATATTCTTTTCACACCCCTTTCTTCGTTCATTCGCCATTCATGCCTAAACCATCTAAGCGTCCCTTTCTTGGTCCTGTTCATGACGCTCACATCAGCCTTGCATTCTTTCCGGATATCCACATTTTTAATACGGTCATACATGGTTTTACCGCACATACGTCTTAACTATCACTTAATATTTAATAATAATAATAATACTTGGCTAATTTACATAGCGCCATTTTGTAAAATATCACCACAAGAACGCCTTAAAAAACTATCAATAAACTTACCATAAATCTATCCAAGTACCTAAAACTAAAGCTAACATTACCTTAGTGATATTAACATATTAGTAATTTACATTTGTCGCGGGCTGCGAAAAATTGTCGAACTTTTTGTTTAGCAGTGGATCGAGGATTGAGGATCACGAATCATTACATGACAATATATTATTGTACTGGTGAGTTTGGATGCTAACGAGTTGGTTTAGTTGTGTAAATTGTACTGTGTGGTTAGAGGCTCGACTGCAAATCCAGAGGTCGCGGGTTCAAACACGGCGTGCGCAAATAAACTGTCTTTAATTAATATATATATTAAAACATATTTAATTCATATAAAATAATATTGAAAAATATTTGCGGCACGTTCCAGAGTGGTAGATACTTTATGCATCGCCCTGTTGAAATATCACCATTCAGAATCGAAACGTTGCTTGAAATGTTTTAAGCCGTTTTTGGTGTATCCATGTATGACCGTATTACAAATGTGGATATCCGGAAAGAATGCGAGGCTGATATGAGCGTAATGGATAGGATTAAGAAAGGGACGCTTAGATGATTTGGGCATGTAGAGCGAATGAACGAAGAAAGGAGTGTGAAAAGAATATATGATGCGAAAGTGAATGGAAGAAGAAGTCGAGGACGCCCGAGAAAGACATGGCACGATCAAGTAAATCAAATACTTGAATCGGGTCGTGTGAAGAGTCAGAATAACAGAAGAGTATTATGAGACGATGTATGAATGTAAATGAAGCAAGAAGTGTGTGCCAAGACAGAGTTGTATGGCGGTCCGTCCTCTCTGCCTACCCTTGCGGGGAAACGGCGTGATGATTTGTTAGTTAGTTAGTTTTGGTTGATCAGATCTGATAAGGTATTGCCTCTCCTCACTTCCTCCAACCTCGTAGGGGACACCATAATCCTACTGGCTCCACACGGTTAGAAACAGTTGAGACTCTTGTGCGGTATACACAAAATAACGGTAGATGTACTTTAGATACTCAAAGTATTGCCCTGGTGAAAGACCACCATTCAGAATGAAAACGTTGCTTAAAATGGCTTTAGTCGTGTTTAGTGACAAGATCTGAATTTCCCTGGTACTTCTCAACCTTCATCTTCCCTATCTATTTTCCCTCCCCACTACCTTCAGCCTCACAACATACTGTTATTGGGGATGCCATAGTCTTACTGGCTCTAGACGGTTGGGATCAGTTGGCACTCTTGTGCGGTATTCACTATAAAATCCATATACTCATTGTCATAAAACATTTATTGTTCTTTTGTTATTTGTTATATTTACACTGCTTGCATCTTTAGAATCGTTTACTTATAATACTTGAATAGTAATGTTTTTAAGTACCAACATGTTAACTGTCCTCAATCTGATTTCCTTTTCTTTAATTTATCAAATATGTTAATATGAGTTCAAACTTTTCATCTGGATTTTTATACGATTAGCTTCTAGTAATTTTTGTTTTTAATCTGTTGATGTACACATGCACTGTTACACCTATATCTGAGCCTTTTTCTCTAGTGATTTATGATAACGATCATGATTTTAGATAGTTTTCATTTGTATACATATTATACAATATTTTCTCTTTGTCAGTATTATAAGCTTAATTTATGTAGTATGAAGCGCATTTGAGGTGTTACATCACAAGACTGCACTTTAAAAGCTCTCTGTTATTATTATTAATATTAAAAAAAGTTACTTTTGAGATATTTTAACAAAAGTGCTGTAGGAAATAAGGTTTGAAAATAGAATACCTGCCTATTAACATAAGCCTTTTGGGAACTTTAACAACCTTGAAAACATTGCACCCTTGCCATGTCAGATCTATAAATAGACCCTAATCACCACAAATATTACAATGTGTTATCTAGTTACGCCGCGGGCCGAGCATTTCTCGGCTTGCCAAGCACATTACATTAGCTTTCTTCTTAAGTCCCCCTATATTCTTGAAAGCTCCAACAGGCACTAAATCAATTCAATTTGCGTGCAGTAACTTCACTGCTTTTAATAAATTGCCTTATTTTTTTCCGTACACAAAACATATTTTTATCAAAAGCTAATTTGTGAGATTGTTTAGGGCTGGCCTTAAACACTGCGCATAAAACGGGCTGCAGACCACACTACTGAATATAACCATGAAAGCTAAAGCTGGTTTTAGAAAGAGAGAGAGTACGAGAACAGCCTGCCACACAGTTGTGAATGAGGAGTACTTGGAGCAAGTGGATGAGTTTGTGTATTTAAGAAGTATGTTTACGAGAGACGGAAAGGCTGGTAAGGATATTGAAAGAAGGGTGTGTGGAGGAAACTCCAATAATGGAGAACTGAAAGCTGTTGGTGCAAATTAAATATTATCCAAAGAAGCAAAGGTAGTTGTCCACAATGGAGTGCTTATACCAACTCTGATGTATGGCAGTGAGGCATGAAACTGGCAGAGGAAGGATGAAAGTAGACTGAATGCTGTAGAAATGAGATCCATGAAGCGTATATGATATAATAATGTATGGTATATCTGGGACACGTTCCAGAGTGTATAAGTATCGCCCTGTTGAAAGACCACCATTCAGAATCGAAACGTTGCTTGAAATTGCTTTAGCCGTATTTGGTGACCAGATCTGAATAACCCGGTACTTTTGACCTTCTTCTAATCGATTCACTTCCCCTTCCCACTACCTTCAACCTCACAATATACACCGATTGGGGATGCCATAGTCTGACTGGCTCTAGGCGGTTGGGAGTAGTTAGGGCTATGGTGCAGTATTCACTATAAAAAAATTCACATGAAATTAATTTATCTATATTTTTAAAAGAAGACATGTCATAAATTCTTCCCATATTTGAAGTAGATTTTTTACGTGGAATTTTAGAAATCCAAGATTTTTTAGTGTTTCATTTCGTTCACCATTGCAATACGAAAATAAACATTTAATCAATCAATCAATCTGTATCGGACGAAACCTTGATAGTATGCCATGTCATGTACCTATCTAGGTATTATTTATCTGTTACTACGACAATGAGCAAGATAAAGATTAATTATAATTGGAATGCATACTCGTATGCCTATCGGGTGTCAACTTCCAACACCTGTTATTTAATTACATATCCAAATCAAAAGTAAGGTTGTTGTCATTTTAAAATAAAACGTTTGACAAATGAAAGCATGACACTGCCATTAGTATGAAAACAAACACGGGACAAGATAAATTAACTAACATGTTGAATATCTGATAATGATGTTGAATAATTAATTAATTCAGAATCTTTTCAGAAATGCATCCATCATTCTCTCGCTGAATGATTTCAAAACTTAATAAATGTAGGAAATAAAAATATGCCCTTAAAGGGTAAAGGATATTGAAAGAAGGGTGAATGCAGGAAGCTCCATTAATGGAGGAATGAACGCTGTTGGCGCAAATAATAAATTGTCAAAAGAAGCGAAGCTAGCAGTCCACAAATGAGTGCTTTCACCAGCCATGATGTATGGCAGTGAGGCATGAAGCTGGCAGAAGAAGGGTGAAATTAGACTGAATGCTGTGAAAATAAGATCCTTGAGACGTTTGTGCGGTAAAACCATGTATGACCGTTTTAAAAATGTGGATATCCGAAAAGAATGCAAGGATGATGTAAGCGTTATAAATAGGATCAAGAGAGGGACGCTTAGATGGTTTGGGCACGTAGAGCAAATGAACGAAGAAAAGAGTGTGAAAAGAATTTATGATGCGAAAGTGAATGAAAGAAGAAAGTCGATGGCGCCCGGGGAAGACATGGCACGACCCATTTAATTAAATATTTGAATCGGGTCGTATGAAGAGTCAGAATAACAGAAGAGTATGTATGAGACAAAATGTGAATGAAAAAAGAAGTGTGTGCCCAGTTGTATGGCGGTCCATCCTCTTTGCCCACCTCTGCGGGGAAACGGTGTGATGGTTAGTCAGTCAACCAGTTAAGGGGCTGGGAGAAAACAAAAAAACAACACGAATCTGTGATTTTTTTACACAAAACTATATCATTCTGATGACATTTTGAATTCATATTATAATTAACTATCTATTGCACACACCTCGGTGAGTTTTTCAGTGATATAAATATTTTGGCATGTTAATCACTTGATAAAATGATTAAGCGAAACGTTGTTTTTATTGGTATCTGGTGTCAGTTATACTTTTTTCTGATTTATTATAATCACCTCTAACTCCCGTATCGCGCTACAAATAAATGTCACTAGTGGCAATATTTTACAAAGCGCATAAAAAACTTTTACAACTAATTGCTTTTTGATATCTCGAATTAGATCTGCCGCAATGAATTCTGAAAGAACAAACGAAGCCGTTTGAATCGGCCCATGTTGGCGTTGTCCCATTTAGATCAAATTTGCTGATTTCGCAATTATTGTTCATGTTTCTAATTCACATGTCCAAGTCAATGAACATTCCTAAGAACAAACCGGCATGAAAAAGAAACTCTTGAAAACTCTCGAAGGTATGAATTAAGTTTAATTAAAATTCAGCAAAGCGTTAAATGATATCTGCGTAAGCCGTGGTTATTTTTTCAATCTTTCATAGTAAAATCTACACATTTTAATTAGGTATGTTCAAATAATATTTAAACCATCTTAAAAAATATTAAATTAAGTGAAAAAATAACTTTTTAAGATATTTTTTTTTTTTGATTACCGACCGAATTTCAAAATTGTTTTTGCTGCCGACGTTCACATCAAAGAGCAATAAATATATAAAGACACGACAAAAATAAGTTTGTATAAGTCCACGGATATTATTTTAACTTTTATAACCGACCGGTTTTGCGTAGCCTAAGAATCATCAGGGTACAAAATTAAACCAAACAAAAAATACGTAGTGTGCGGCTTTATCTACATACCTGCAGAGGGAGAACAAAATATGAATAAAATAACAAAACAATGAGAAAACAATAGAATAACATTTTAATTATAACAAGGGAACAGAGAACGTCAACTGAGAAGGTGATTACAGAATAATGAAAATTTTTATGTGTTTACGGGAGATATACCTTATATTGGATTACTGGAAAAAATTTACTGACTATTAAGAATATGACTACCAATTTTAGTGGCTTTCTTAATTTCTAGTGCTTCTAAATTATTTAATCTGTTGCCATGGCTATTTTTGTGAAGAATATGAGCACCGGTTCTTTTATTGAAGATTTTCGAATTTAAAACAACTGTTGTTATTTAAACATCTAAGATGTTCTTATTCAAACTAATTTTTTTCATTTTTATTTAATTCGCAAAGTGATTGCTTTCTATGAAAATATTTTTTTCACCGAATTGAAAATACCATAAAATCTAAGTAAATCAAAAATATCACTGATTAATGCAAATGTAGGTATAATAAAAAAAATATTTTATACTGTTTCTTCCAGATTTTTTAAAGTATTTCCCCTGGAATATATAAAAATATGGCGACTTTTATAGAGTATCGGACTACGCATTTAACCAGGCATACTATCTCTGCGTAAAGGAATTAGATTTTCTCAACGTAATATTAAGATTTGTTGATTAAAATGTGTAATAATATAATAATTATCCTGCCTGCATGTAATCTTTGAAAAAGCAACATTATATAGTTTTAATATATGTATAGTTATAGAGCAAATAAGTCATCAAATATTGATTACAGAAATGTGTTAATAAATCACTTATTAGTGGTGCAATAGAAATATGTATACTAAAAACATTATTATCTTTAGAAGGTGTAAAAAAACATTTAGGCTCTACGGTCAATAGATTATCTAAATTTTGAACAATCGAACAAAACAGTTCCTTGGTAATTTATGATTTTGCTCTCCATCTGGTGTTGAATTCTTGGATTTTAAATAATAATAATAATAATATTTGGACGATTTGTATAGCGCCGTTTTTGTGAAAAATCACCTCAAGGGCGCTGTACAGATCTTACTTTCTATCGTTACATATTAATTCGTTATAAACAACTTGAAGCACTGTCTAGCATTGTTTAACATATCGAGTTTCTTCAGGAAAAAGGCAGTAACCAACAAATTAAAGTGTTTTTTGATGAAAAATAATTTAAATGAAAACATATTTATTTTTTTATGAAAAACTAACGACTAATGATGATAATAAAAATATAATATTAGATAAAAATTATGAAAAAAATAGAAGAAGAAATGAAGAAAGTTACATGTTACCGCATTTTTCCTAAACACAGTCGATTTTGTCTCCCAACTAATATTCATTTGAAATAATTTTATGTTGACATTTCACACCACATGTCGCCAGCAAGCAGACTCTAACAATGCGGTTTTTACGTAAATCTTAGGGCTTAAAACCTGGCAATAAACTCATTAAGTCCCGTTCAGTACTTAGTCACACAATGGCGCCGGATACCCATTGCGTAACTGGTCGAAATTTTTCAGTAAAAAAGCTTTCGTTTCAGAGCAAAGTTCCCCGCTGAAAGACGATAAATACTTTAAGATGATGTCACGCTGCGCGGCTAACGACAACTGAAAACAATGCGAGACTAGAAACGCTGCACGAGATGGCGGCAGATTTATAAACTGTTCCACAATAGCGCGTGTAAAAAGTTTACTGCATTTTTTGTACGTGACGGACATTATTTTTTCTAGAACACATGGCGACTGTGTTCCGTATTGAAAAATGGACTTAAGTTTGAGTTAATTGCGACCATTACTTACATTGCGGTAGGTAACTGCTAATTCTTATTACTACACATGTTATATGAATAGGTTTTTTACCTTGTTAAACTAAGGTCTGCTTGTTTCGCACTTATGATTTATTGCCCAACGTCTTTTTTGAGGGGACAGTAATAAATTTAGTTTTTTCAACGTAGTTAATTTTTTGCAGATTATGTTACGAATCTTATTACGTACATTATTCTAGACTTTTAAAACGGTTTGTGGGCAGATAATAACTTTTCTCTTTTGCCTTGCTCGTCGAGTGGTAAGACGCTGGACTATAATAATAATAATATTTGGATAATTTGAATAGTGCCGTTTTTGTAAAAAATCTCCTCAAGGACGCTGTACAAATCTTAATTTCTACTTAATATTAATAAATATAAATATACAGCAACACTTATCTGGCTGGTCACTTCTGGCAGGACACAATCCCTTTACATAAAAATTTAAAATTTAGCTGATTTTTATATAAATGTTATTTATATTATTTAACTATGAATCCAAAGATCGCGGGTTCAAGCCCGGCGTGCGCCAATAAATTTTATTTAATAAATATGTGTCATAATACATTAAAAATAATAAAAAGTATATTTGCGGTACGTTCCAGAATGGTAGATACTCGTAGATACTATCAGTATCACCCTGGTGAAAGACTACCATTCAGAATCGAAAGGTTGCTTAAAATGGCTTTTAACCGTGTTTGGTAATCAGATCTGAATAGTCAGGTACTTCCCAGCCTTCCTCTTTCCCATCTCCTTCCCCTCTCCACTACCTCCAGCCTCACAACATACCATCATTAGTGATGCCGTAGTCTCACTGTCTCTAGACGGTTGGGAGCAGTTGGGACTCTTGTGCGATATTCACTGTAAATATATAAATACATATTATGCGTCACACTACTTCAGTTTGTACTCATATAACTCCTTCGGATATATAATACCTTGTCTATATGCGGGGTGTAAATAAATTAAGTTTCTCATATTACTGATTTTTGCAACAAAAATTGTAGGATTGTTCGTATTAGAATTCTGAAAAGTTACGTTTAGTGTTATTTTTAAGTGCTGACCTTTAAATTATTTAAAAAAATTGTCCTTACTCGGTTTGCTGGTAAAGATTTATTCATAAGCTTTTGAAATCCGCACGACAATTTTGCGAAATTCAATTAACATCCCCGTTTAATTAGAGCCGAATCGAAAAATAACGCCACTTGCAAAAGTGACATCTTCGACTTACGTTGATAAATGTGCTCGGATTAAGTTCCCGCTCCCCGGCTTCAGATAGCGCTAAGTCTCTAGGGGGTGGGGGTGTAGGGTGGAGAGGGAGGAAAGAGACTGGCGTGAAGCCTGAATAAACTGATCCGGGAGACGGAGGCGGCGGCGCTATGAGATCCTACAGCCTACTGTACGAGTATATCTAGTTACCTACCCACATGTCATTATGTACGTCTTCTTGTTGTTTGGAAGATACACTGTACCATTTAGCGCTTTGTGGTATTTACGAAAAAACAGTAGGCAGATATTCTTGTTTTGCTTCGTGTAATTTCATGGATTCAGATTTTTTTCAGTTTGTATTAAGATAATAACAAAGTTTCCTTCCAGAAAGTGTGCAGGAGTAGTGCAATGCAATACATTTCATAATTAATAATAATACATTAAATACAGTTGTAATAAATAAAAATAAAAACATAAATTCAAAAACTATTAGCGGAAGATATTGGGTCTCATGTCTACAGAAACCCATCAAGATTATGTTCGGTTTTCTCCTTAATTCTATCCATTAGCATTATAACTCAATGTCCTCACTATCTACTGAAAACCATACAATCATTCTCATAAAATATTTATTGTTCTTTTATTACTTGGTATATTAACACTGTTTGATTTTTTTAAATCGCTTACTTATAAAACTTAAATATTATTTTTTAAGTACCAACATATTAACTGTCTTTAATCAAATAACCTGTTCTTTGATTTGACAAATGTGTCAATATGAATTCATGCGTTTCATCTAATTTTTTACCCTTAGCTTCTGGTAAATTGTCTTTTTCAATCTGTTGATGTACCACACACGCACTGTTATACCCATATCTGAACCTTTTTTCTGATGATTTATGATAACGATCATGATCTTAGATACTTTGCACACATATGATATATTATTTTCTCCTTGTTAGTTAATCTTATTAGCATAATTAATTCAGTATGAAGCGCACTTGAGGTGAAATATCACAAAACTGCGTCATATAAGTTTAATGTTAATATTATTATTGAGATGAAGTCCATCTAATCAGCATTTTAATACCTTATTGTGTTGTGAATTTTTTTAAATTTTATAATTTTTCACACAATACTTCGCTTTATCTGTAAACAACTTTGTTTACGCTCTTTTTTTTATATTTCTTATTTTTATCTACAAATATTTAAGTGCCCACTTCATTGTACAGGTGTAAAATATTTTCGTAGCACTAAAAAGCGCCTTTATGGTGTTACTTCACAAAATTGCGATTAGAAAATTACTCATATAAAATCATTATTATTTAGTTAACAAGTTGTATTTGTATTTATATAAGCCTCTTAGATGGTTTGGGCATGTAGAGTGAATGAACAAAGTAAGGAGTGTGAAAAGAATAAACGATGAGAAAGTTTATGGAAGAAGAAGTCGGGGACCTCCGAAGAAGATATGGCAGGATTAAGGGATTCTAATACTTGAATCGGACCAAGAGTCAGAATCACAGAGGAGTATGTATGAATGTGAATGAAGCAAGGAGTGTGTGCCAAGACAGAGTTGTATAGCGACTCGTCCTCTCTTCCTACCCCTGCGGGGAAACAGCGTAATGTTAAGGTATTTAGTCTTACATAATATTACTGTGTTCGTGATCCAAGTATTTTATTGTTGATTTGATGCCTTTTTAAGATTTCGCTACATCTAATTTACATCTACGTTTAATTTTTCTCTCTTGAATGTAGTACATCCAAACTGCCAGTTTTTAAAACATTTTCCACTCCTTATAGGCCTAGACTTCACCGTTTTATAATGCTTTGCACTTTCTAATCCAGTAAGGCTTCGTAAACTGCTCTAAAAACCTTTACAATGCTCTAGTTTGTTTGAATTATAGATTATAAAAAACTCCGACATTATCAACTGTGTATTTATGTATAAAAACATAATCTGTACAAATATAACATATAATCAAACAGTTTTTATCTATTCATACATGTTCACAAATTCCTGTTTCCATTGCTCTAAACTGGAAATCATAAATTTTCACATTTCTTACCATAGATATTGACGAAAAAGTAGTTTCAGTTAATCCAAAATCAATACGTTATCTCTTTGCCCTCGGATCAATCTTGGATCTACCATAATTGTATAGTTTTTATCTTTAGATGCCACTATAATTTTATTGTATTATGGGGAGAAGTTGAATATTTTATTCAACACAGTCATTGTTTGCGAGCTTTTGGAAGCAAGTATACTTGAATAGTATTGAAATATTGTTTGTGCATTAAAATAATAGGTATATACTGTCGTTTTTGTGTGATATCATTTTTAAGGTATTATAGTAAAAATTATGCAGTCATTTATACTGCAACATCACCTTAAGGCTACTGTACAAAGCCAAAAAATAACCATAAACTTTATATAATCTTTTTAATGCTTTCCATACCAATAGGTTAAACATCTATATCCATATTTGCGCCATAAGCTAAAAAAATATAGGAATAATCTTGCTTTAATTCCAACATCGAATTTGAAAATTAAAAAAAAAATTAAATACTCAATTTTTTTAGAAAATTCAACCAAAATTAACCAATGTAAGGCGCCCTCAAAGCGATGAATTCACTAAAGGTGCTTTAAATGTTGTAATTTTTATTTTTTTTAAGCAATAATAATTATTATTTCAAATTTAAAAAACCAGATTTTTAGTCAAAAGCTCTTCTAGGTAATCATTTTTACGCGTGTCCAGACATGTTGTGTTATAAGACAGTTTGATAATGCCTTCAGAAGGCGAAACAGCTGTATCGTGTTAACATAATTACCTATCAGAACTTTTTTAATAAAAATCGTTTTTTAAATTTTAAATAATAATAATTAAAAAAAAAAACCTTAAAATCATAATAGAGTTCTACAAAATAAACTTTAAAACATTAAAAAAATGATAATTTATAATTACTATTGTTATTAAGGGTACAATTAAAAAAAATGATATGGTTATACTTATATTCAGAGTGGTAGATATTGTAAGTATTGCCCTTGTAAAAGACCACTGAGTTGCCTTGAATGTCTTTGGCCGTTTTTAATGACCAGATCTGAATATGCAGGTACTTCCCAACCTTTCTCTTTCCAATTCATTTTCTTTCAGCGTCGTGACATACCCCGATTGGTGATGCCATAGTCCCACTGGCTCCAGATGGTCGGGAGCAGTTAAGACTCTTGTGCCGTATTCATTATTAAGAAAAAAAAGAAATTTATATTTATATTTATATATAGGCCTGTTTTTCGCGGGCTGTGACATTCGATTATCGATTGTTTTTTTAGTTATGTTGGTACACATATGTTTATTATATGTTAGCATTATCAGCCTTTTTGGATTAGTGGTTTCTTTTTGACAACTGGAAAGGTTAGTCACGTTTTTGTGTTTTTCAATTTTTTTTGCTTTTGAAAAAAATGGATCAAGGAATATGTATTAAATTTTGCGTTCTAAATGGAATAAAGTGCTCCGACGCACTTAAAATGCTGACTGTGGTGTTCGGCGAGTCTACTTTGTCTCAAAAAAGTGTTTATAAGTGGTACAAGCGCTTTACAGAAGGCCGAGAAGATGTTAATGACGATGAGTGTCCTGGAGTTGCAACCACGTCAACAAACGAAGAAAATATCGAAAACGGTTTTGTAAAATCGTCGAATCACTATTAGGGAAGTTGTAGAGGATCATGGCATATCAATGGGGTCATACAATGCAATTTTCTCGGATGTTTTGGGCATGCAACGTGTGGCAGCAAAGTTTGTTCCAAAATTGGTAAATGTAAAAAAAAAATCGAAAATCACCTTTTCTTTTGAACAAACCTTACATATGTAACTTAAGTTGTGACGCGTGTTTTGCGCATTTTCTGCTAAAGCATTTTCCACCAAACACGTTTGAATGTAAACCGATAACAGTTCTTTTGCTGAGTTTTTTTAGTGGTGAGAAATATGAAATAGTAGAATATAATATTACATTTTGTATGAAGCCACCACAAACACGTCAGAGCTCTCTTGCAGCCATTATCACAGCTATGGAAAAGCAATCACCATTATTCAAACAGCATCAAACCGCAAACTTTCCATTTCCTGGATTACTTCTTTTCTCTCACTGGAGACACATCCAACCAACTAGCCCCCACCTCCTCCAATCCAACACCAAATTACTTTCCGATCTTTCCGACACCTCACCGAACGGTCAATTCATTCCGCCCTGCTTCGAAACGAATCTTCATAATGCTCGATTCTTTTTTGTTGCGCGTCTCTGTTTTTGGGGTAAGTCGGGGGTGAGGTTGGGCCGGGGTAAGTCTTACATCTAACATCTATCCCTGGAAAGCTGTGTGGGTACTTGTCACACGGTCTCGGAATACGGAGACAGAAAGATCGATGTTGTGCTCGGCTAAACTCACCCCGAGGTGGCGCCTTGCCTCCTTCTCCCCAAAAGAGTAGAGCCGAAGAGAAATTCTGCTGTCAAATATAATATTATACGAAATAATACATTTCAAAATTTTAGGTTTTTTTTTCATAATTCTAATTTCTTTATGTCTTTAATATCTGTCTCTAATAGAAAGTCATCACTTATATTTTATTTTATGGCTATCAACACTCCCGTTCCGAGGAAGAAGGAGGGGAGTTATTTCACCCCGAGCTTTGTGCAATATCTTAGATAAACATTACTGAAATATTACGACCGGTCGGTAGTCGAATGAACAAACGCGTCGGACTCCCACCCGAGCGTCGTAGGGTTCAATCTAAGGTTCAATCCTTCTGCTGGCTATGTCCTCCATTATTGCACAAGCAATATTTCCAGCTTATTATGATGGCAGTAAAAGTTTTTCAAATATTGTCAGGTTATTTTTAACTTTTCTCTAAGTATTATCAAAAACAAATTACCCAGGATTATGTCATAAAAACGTCTTAGTGAGCAAAGTCAAATAAGGCAACTACTTCACCCCCCTTTGGATCGTACGTTTGATTTTTACTTTCAGATACATAAAGTAAAAATCGTTTTATATTATATTGAATTTTTTGTAAGTAAAAATCAAATTCGAGTTAAAATAATAAAAATACGTTTATGTAGTTATATATATATTCATATTTTTAATCAACCTTCTAATATCAATTTAACAACTTTATATGAATTATTTATTTAAGATGGCACTTTATTTATTTATAAATGAACAGATTAAAAGATATAAAAGACATATAAAACACGAAATGGAAAAAAAAGAGCAACAGAGAAGGAATAGCATATACATAATAATAAATGAAGCGATTACGAAAATAGGACAAAATAAACATAAGAGAGAACATTCAAACAGTCTAGTCAAAGTTTTGGTAGAGTCGTAAAGAATGACAAAAATCATTTAGACTGCTACCAAAAATTTTAAGATCATGGCTTAAGTTAACAAGTCTTGAAATTCTGGACATTAGAGAATGATACCCATAATTAGTAGAGTGATGATTAAGGAACAGTAATTCATTGTTTCTGAGTCTATGGCAAGGATTTTTAAACTGGATAAGTTGCAACAGAGAAGGTGAGTCTATAAAACAATTAATAATTTTTTAAATGAAAATTTAATCAAATAATATACATAGTAAGGTAGAGCTATAAGGCTATCTGCCAACCCTTACGGAAAAAAACGGTCGGTGTGATGATTAGTTAGTTACTTAGTATAAATCACCTCAGAAATGATAAACGTATTTTTTGATGGTGTAAATAGTAACCTATTTTACACGAATGCTTAAAAAAATGTTTTCGCAATAATTAATTTCTTTATGTATTATTAATTATTATCATACAATTCTAATAAATATTTTGATAGCTTTAAGACGAAGAGTAGGCCTTATGAAAAACAACACGAAAATCAGTTTTCTCGCACAGGCTCGCAAAAATTACCTTAAACCTTTTATTTCCACGTTCCCCTCTCTCCCCTCCGGTGTGTATGGGGGAATACAGTACCTACTGCTACTTTAAGGTACCTATACACGATTTTACCCAAATCATCTCGTTCTACCAGCTATTCTCCACGGGACTGAGTGACATTTCATCGCGCGGAGATAAAACGTTGTATATGAGAGTCTTTGCAATATCGCCGTTCAAGCTTTATGGCTCGTTACGATAAGGCGCATTTCAGCGTATTAATCAAAATTGAAATAAAGCTGAATGAATAGTCTTAAAATTGTTGTGGAATGGGTCAAATATGACAATGAATAAAAAGGTTAATTGGTGTGTATGGTTATGAGCAAGTTATCAACCTGGAGGCTTTGATCTTTGGAGGAAGTGGTTTTACCTCTTTACAGGCTAGAGTCTACCGATGGGTACATGTACCCTGAGGGGTGTGTTCTTGGCATTTCTGTTTCCACTTTGGAGACAGTTGAAATGGAATTTTCTTGTCTCTCTTTTAGGATTCCAGACATTCGGAAATGTGATAAGGATAACTGTGCCTTCCTAGCACCTAGTACTTACTCGGAGGTATCTAAATGCTTGTTATTATCTCAATTGCAAGTGTATTTTCATTTCATTTGAACACGAAGTTTTTTTCTGCAAGTTAGGTAACATGTCATAATAATAATAATAATAATTGTCTGATTTCGTGACAGAAATATCCCCTCAAGGGCGCTTCACGACATTATATTAAAACTAAGACTTAATATTAACATTGAAGAAACAACATATGAAGAGAGAGCTAATTATTTTTACCCAACCGATACAAACTTACGATAAATCACTTTCTCCGGGTTTTAACGTCGTACGCCATGAGAGAGAAAGAGACAACAAATATAATACTCCGCTTCTACGTACTGTCACAATGATCTTGGGCTCCTGGGTCACCGCGGAACTTCGCTCACATTTTTTTTATTATGCCACTAAACTTGACACAGCTAAGCGGTTTTTTAGATTATATGCTATATTTTTGTTGATATCAATACTGTGAAAAAGTGTAGCACTTGGACTGAGTGATCAAAACTCTAGTGAAGCAAATTGACGTTATTGTGGGTATGATAATTTAAAAAGGTGAGTCTTTAGTTTCGCTCTGAACTCAGTTGAGCTGTCGATCTTTCGTAAATGTGAAGGGAGGTTATTCCAAGCTGTGGGACCGGCTAGGGCAAAAGCTCGGTCTCCGAAATTGGTTTTGGGATTGCGTTTAGGTACTGTGAGTCTACCCATGGCCGTTGAAGATGCTAATCGAAGAGTTACTAGTCTCTTTGTAGTATCGCTTGGAATGCACAGTTACGACAAGCAAGGCGGCGCCATATCATGATATTTTCTTGGTATTATTAGGATACACCCATTTCTAAAAATATTTACAAATTGGGGAACCAATTGGACGTAGTTATGCAGAAAGCGTCCAGCCCACAATTTGCCAAAATCGAGTTTTACATTTTTTTCCTATCGATAAATACCAGATTTATATCAGCTGAAAACATTAAAGCTCTAAATGCAACAGATTTTTGATAATTCAATTTTTTACCAATCCACGTTGTACATATCTGACTGAAATTGAATTAAAAACGTCCATGAGGTTTGAATGTTTTTTATTATTTCTAACTTATAAAATATCAAATAACGAGAATAATGTTAGAAAACATCCAAGTGGAGTGAATGCATTTGGTGATTGGTACAATAGTAATAGTAATTTTTTCAGTACCTAATTATTATTTAAATTGTCTGTCCCTCATATAAATAGGTTAGTATGTATTTTCAAAATATAACAAAATTTTATTCACCAATTCTAACTGCCTACATTACTTTATAAACTATTAGATTACATGTATTATATTGTTTCAATTTTAACTACTGTGTAATGATAATATATTACATTAAAAAACTTTATAAATTAAAGTTTTAATGTATTAATATATATTTTTAATTATTATCTTTGTAAATGTTCTTATTTATGAAAAATAAAACCCAAGTAACTAACCATCACGCCATTCCCCCACAGGAGTAAGCAGAGAGGATAGATATTGGGACACACTACTTGCTTCATTCACATTCATAAATAGTCTCATACATTCTCAAGTATTTGAATCCCTTGATCGTGCCTTATCTTTCTCGGGCGTCCCCGTCTATTTCTTCCATTCACTT
The DNA here is from genome assembly GCA_022651775.1 of Drusus annulatus. Taxonomy (NCBI): domain Eukaryota; kingdom Metazoa; phylum Arthropoda; class Insecta; order Trichoptera; family Limnephilidae; genus Drusus; species Drusus annulatus. The sequence goes on from JAGWCC010000006.1 coordinate 2,446,315, forward strand.
TCGCGTCATATATTATTGTCACACACCTTTCTTTTTTCATTCGCTCTACATGCCCAAACCATCTAAGCGTCCCATTCTTGATCATATTCATATCGCATACATCAGCCTTGCATTCTTTCTGGATATCCACATTTTTAATACGGTCACAAATGTTTTACCGCACATACGTCTCAGGGATCTCATTTTCACAGCGTTCAGTCTACTTTCATCCTTCCTCTTCCAGTTCCATGCCTCATTGCCAAACATCAGCGCTGGTATAAGCACTCCACTGTGGACTGCTAGCTTCGCGCCAACAGCGTTCAGTCCTCCATTAATGGAGTTTCCCGCATTTACCCTTCTTTCAATATTCTTATGGAGGGAGAGCTAATTATTTTTACCCAACCTACACAAACTTGCGATAAATCACTTTCTCCGGGCTTTTACGTCGTACACCATGAGAGAGAAAGAGATAACGAATTTCATGGACCGCTTCTCTATACTGTAAGGATGATCTTAAGGTCCTGGTTCACGGCAGGACTCCGCCCACATTTTTTACTATGCCACTAAACTTGACACAACTAAACGATTTTTTAGGTTATATGCCATATTTTTGTTGATAAAAATACTGTGAATATGAATGAATGTATAAATACTGTAGCTTTAGTCTTAACCACGCCCAGTTGCGCCGAGTCAGGTTAAAATCATCAAAAACATGTCAAAAACTGACTTCACTGGCTTGGATAGATACTACTCTACCAACTCTATGAATAATACGTAGTTTTTCTAATGCTTTGCCTTTAAAACAGTATATTCCATAGTAGTATGTACACCTAACAACTTGTACAAAAAAAATTCAACAAAAACCTATGATTTATGTCGGTTCATGACCTTTCCTGTTTTTGATGTTTCCCGCGTTGAAAGCTTGGGTGACGTTGGATGTTGAATATACCGAATCCCGGCTCTCACCCCACGGGAAACTTTACCCGACCCCCTCCCCTCCCTTTTAACCTTCTACCCCCTCAACATCCGCTCCCCCTCCCCCCCCCGGACAGCTCAACCGCCGCTAGGCAATGTGATGACAAACTTTTATGAATGGGCGAACACTTTTCACAGTGGTGATTGTGTTTTGCACAGATTCGGTGGTAATAATATTTTAGTAGCAATGTTTATAATGAATAGTAAAACTTGTGACCCATCTGCTTTCTTTCAAATAAATCATTCATTACAAATACCATTTACCATATTCATTATTGAAACAATATTAATTATACTATTGATTTCTTTGCATTTCCTTGTACTATGTCTGTGAATATCCACGTTGTAAATAATTTGGTAATAAGTTGGTTAAAAGTTTTATTTTTACTTTTATTGTATGTGTAAAAATTAATGTTTTTAATGTTAGCATCTATACTGTTAGCCAATTTAGTTCGTCTGACATTTTTAAATGTCTGTAAATATTAATGTTTTTAATGTTAGCATCTATTTCACTGTTAGTTACAAGCTAGAAGTCCTTATTGTAAGTCGCTGGTTGAAAATATTAGGTGTAAGCCATTAGTAGTAAATCTTAACTGTAAGTTAGTAGTTATAAGCTTTAGTGATAAATTAAAGGTTAGATAAATTAATTTGTAAAACGCCCTTGAGGTGATTTTCCCACAAAAACGGCGCTATAAAAGTTATTCATTTATCATTATTATTATAACATATTCCTATTTTTAAAGCTGCTAATTCGTTTTGGAATTCCATTTTATTGATAAAATAATATAAATTGAAAACTTTTTCCCATTTTCTTTACACATTTGTATTTTTAATCATGAAAAAGTACACACTTTCTGTGTGCTTTTATGTTTCATATTCTTTGACTGTTAATGATATTTTTTCAATAATTTATATCATAACGAAGTGTAAAAGCTTTAATAAGTAATTTCTAATAACTTAATAAATTTTAGTTCATTAAGATTCCAATTTATTTCGTTTAGGTATGTACAATTAAGTACTATGCCGTTACGAATCAACTATAGGTTAAAAAAATAGTACTTGCCTAATTTAATAATGCACCTTGTTTGTGAAATATTTCCTTTAAAGTGCTTTATAAGGCTTTCTACCTAAGAAATATCGGTAAATTAAACGTGAAAATACTCAACAACTCTGTTTGGGTTTTAACTAGCTATTACGAAATTATGATACATTCATATTCACATTATTTTTCTAACACGTTCATTGCTGACACCACGTGTCACGTGTTGACAGACATGTGACCGGTATGCGCACAACGCGCCACGCGCGTTGTGCCGCCTCTTCGCTTTGAATCGATTCTAAAACAAACGCAGCCATGTGGTTTTTAGTCGTTCCACGGGGCACAGGGAAATCCGTCACTGTTCGTCAGTTTGAATTGATCCGTCATTCATATGGCATTAATATGTACAAATTTTAGGTAGAAATTAACGTATTAAGCAAGAAAATTCATTCTTACACAGAATACTGTTACTGTTACTGTTACTGTTACTGTTACTGTTACTGTTACTGTTACTGTTACTGTTACTGTTACTGTTACTGTTACCGTTACTGTTACTGTTACTGTTACTGTTACTGTTACTGTTAGGTTACTGTTACTGTTACTGTTACCGTTACTGTTACTGTTACTGTTACTGTTACTGTTACCAATGAAGGTCTCACCACGAGAGTTGGTGCCGGCCAAATAGACAGATGCATAGCTCACGTACAGCGTGTCGAACTGAATGAATAGGACACGCATTTACAATATGTATCAACATAAACACTGCTGTTCTTTCCACTAGTGACAAGTAGGCGTAAACAAGACAAAGGGCTCTTTCTTTATGACAAATAGTAAATACATCGCCACTGGAGCGTATACCGATACACTAAAACCCAACGCTATGCATGTATTGTTTGTTTCGCTCGTTGCGCCAACAGGTTTCATCATTTCAAATCCCGGTACAAGTCATACATTATTCTTATGAAAACTTAACTCTAACCCACATGTGTTCATGAATATACAGCACTATGTGCTAAAGACCGAAAAGTTTAAGCACCCCTGTCAAAAGAGTAGGGCTGAGATATTGAATGGTGTCTTGTAGGAAGCTGCGTCCGGAGCAACGGGTCTTCTCAAACAGTAGGTATTTATAAACAAGCCATAAATTGTCGCCTTAACAAGATTTCGCTCTAAGGGGACAGACTTAAAGAGGGCTGAACCTCGACACAGGGCGCGGAATAACAGCGTGTAAAGTTAATACCACTCCGCGAAAAGTGTGAACCAGCACCGCGATTCATTAATGCTATACACATTTCGGGTTTTCGAGTGTTGCGTATTCGTTTCCTTTTGATATAGATTTGAATTCAGTAAGATCAAGATGTAAACACAAGTTTTCTATTTAATATTATGTTTGAGCTAGAGTCTCCCTGGTAGAGGGATGGTTAATAATTCACTTATAAGTCAACAGCACGTGGTAGGTTCTTGTAAAGGTCATCTTGTGGAGATTGTTTTACTTTTGAAGGCCTCTGAAATAATTTGAATTCAATAAACCGCCATAGTGTTTATATATTTACAGTTGAGTTAAGTAAGAAAGCCTGAATGTAGGTGATATTAACATGTCAAAGGAAACTAGGCTAGCAGTCCGCAATGTATTTCTGTAAACAACCTTGAATTAATATTAATAAAAATAATATTTTGATAATTTGTACAGCGCCGTTTTTGTAAAAAAATCACCACCTCAAGAGCGCTGTACAAATCTTAGTTTTTACTTAATATTAATTCCTAGTTTATATAGACCGGTCGGTAGCTGAGTGAACCCGAGCGTCGTGCGTTCAATTCCTCTGCTGGCTAAGTCCTCCATCATTACACTTCTGTGATGCTTATTATGATGGCAGTAGGAGTTTTTTTAAATATGGGAAGTTATTCGAAACCCGGTAATGTTTGTATTTCTTTTAAAAAGAATAGAAAATAAATATACATGTATACATCTACATACTTACCTGGTAGGTCACTTCTGGCAGGACACAATCACTTTATCAAAATAACTTAAAATTTAGCTAATTTTTACACATATATATGTACTCGTAAATATATTTTAGGGCATGATTCGAAATTTGATTGAATTAGTACGGAATTAAAAAAGGATGCACAAAAGTTTTCGAATTGGAGTAGAATTAATATCCTTAAAACAATGACGTTACAAATATATAGACACGTTGTAGCGCTCTCAAAGTGACAAAAAAAAACCACGCTAGTTGGTGTGCTCGTCGTTTAAACCGATTTAGTACTAAACTGTCACGAATCGCTTAAGGTTGTTTACTAAATCTAAGCAAATTAGAAAAATAAGTGCCAAATGCCCTCGTGTGTGATGAGAAAGTGTTTCAATTACACTGCAAAAGCCGAGGAATAACGCGAAAATTACTTATTATTTAAGACAACATAACTATCTCCAATTTTTACCAACGTAATGACGTCTTCGCGTAAGCGAAATGCCATCTAATTCTTACCAGAGCATTAAACGCTACTTGCTGAAACGGAACGCAGTCCGATCCTACATCTATTTCGTTCACACACACATATTCTTTGAATGTTTATCTTTGTCATACATGATCATATATGACTGATATTTGAATGATGAATTTACTGCGAACGTTAGTGTGTTTGTTGCTTGCCACATTTTGTGTTAATATTCTAAGGCTATGACGTGTCTATATATTTGTAACGTCATTGCCTTAAAACACGTGTGAGCTAAAATCATGAATGATTATCATACAAGTTAGAAGATTCAAAAGGAAAGCTGGTTGTGACTTTTTAAATCTGATTTTAGCGTTTTTAAAGTTCGTAATTTTATTTTATAACAAAATTCATACCTGGTTGGATTTTGACCCAGGTAATTCGATGCTGTCACTAAGTTACTTGAAGCGAAAAAAGCAAAAAAAGTCTCAAACTCGTGTCGCTCGAGTCAAAATGGTAAATATATTTTAGATGGCTGAATGGCCACAAAAGTCTTCAGAATCAAACGAGAGTCGGAGCTTTCGATGCAGAAAAAAAACTGATCAAAACTGCATGTTTAAATCATTTTTGACCAAAGTGTCGCTTAAGCCCTTTTGCCTTTCCAACGACGACATATTTTTTGCTGACCCACATACCTAGCACCATCCCGATTGTTAGTCGCCTAACGTCTCAATCAGACCGGGTTCAATATGGTCCATCAATCATCCTTATTATTCTACTGTTTGTATTTGACTCCAACGAATATCTCCGACCGAGTGTTTTTGCGATGGAGCCACATCAACTACTTGTGACTCGCGGCTTTTGTAGCCGCCATTTGAGATATGCTGCCACGGCCGTCTGCAAATTCGCGGAATTTCTTTCTCACACATGCGCAAGCGATTCAGTGTGAAGTTGACTCTGCTCATAGACACATAACTATACGTATATAATCAGTACCTAGAGACGCGCCGTTGATCTCTGGCTCATCTCGGTAACACTCTCAAGTGTTAGAATTAATGAACAATAATAATACTTGACTGACTACTGTATTACAAAGAATAACAAAAAATTTCTTAAACTTTTTTTAAGCCTCTGACTGCCATTTTATGAAATTGTTGTCTTGACACAGCTTTCGCGGTCGAGTGATTAAGACGCTAGACTACAAATCCAGAGGTTATATATTTACTTGTTGTTTATTTGGAACATTTAACAGAGTGATAACAGTTCATACATATTTAATAGAGGCTGATAGAACCCAAACACAATCCAAATACTAATTTTTGGAGATCGCGCTGCAGGAGTATCGGGGCCGAGGCTTGGAATAAACAGCCTCCGGAACTCAGATTTATAACAAGCCCAACAGAATTACGGTCCAAACTGAAAACTTACCTTTTCAGACTCTCATATCCTTTAATTCATTAAAACAATCTCAACATAATCTGTCTCTCGACGAATCACCTTTAAATATAGAAAATTTAAACCAAATCCTGTACTGTACGACAAATTCAGAAAGTCCATTTTTTAATTGCGCTCTCATGCCCTAAAACATAAAAAATAAATAAATTAAATTAAATAAAATTAAAATCGTTATTACAATTTAAAGTTAATAAGTGTGTCTAGCTGATGTATGTTTCTGTATATTTTCTTATTTAAACTAGGAATGAGATCCTTGAGACGCATGTGCGGTAAAACCATGTGTGACCGTATTAAAAATGTGGATATCCGAAAAGAATGCAAGGCTGATGTGAGCGTAATGAATAGTTTTGAGAAATGGACGCTTAGATGGTTTGGGCATGTAGAGCGGATGAATGAAGAAAAAAGTGTGAAAATAAATATATGACGCGAAAGTGAATGGAAGAAGAAGTCGGGGACACCACAGGAAGGTATGGCACGATCGAGGGAATCAAATACTTGAGTCGGGCCATGTCAAGAGTCAAAATAACAGAAAAGTATGTATGAGGAGATTTGTGAATGTGAATGAAGCAAGGAGTGTGTGCCAAAAGACAGAGTTGTATGGCGGTACATCCGCTCTGCTTACCCCTGCGGAGAAACGGCGCGATGGTAGTTAGTTAGTTACTTAGAAATAAGTTTTAACATCTTCACGTACTTTTTATTCGGTATTATTTATATCTGTTTACCTTACGCCGTCGTTAAAGGAAAGTAATTATACTTTAAAACTGTCATTGATTCAGAACACTATTTTTGCTTATATTGGGATCTTGAAGTAACAATATATCTCGGTAGAGCTAATTATTTTTACCCAACCTACACAAACTTGCGATAAATCACTTTCTCCGGGTTTTTACGTCGTACACCATGAGAGAGAAATAGACAACGAATTTCATAGACCGCTTCTATATACTGTAAGGATGATCCTAAGGGCCTGGTTCACGGCGGGACTCCGCCCACATTTTTTATTATACCACTAAACTTGTCACAACTAAACGGTTTTTTAGGTTATATGCTATATTTTTGTTGATAAAAATACCGTGAAAAAGTGGCTTTACGAATAAACAAAAACATTATGTCGATGTGTGATATGAAAGGATGTATAAATACCGTACCCTTAGTCTTAGCCACGCCCAGGTGCGCCGATTCATTGACTTCACTGCCTTGGATAGATACTACTCTACCAACTCTATGATTGAGATTGATTTGACAAAGTTTGCCGAAAGCTCGTCTCGAACGTATCATAAAAAAGCAAACAAGAATCACGTCCGACACAACGGTCAAAAAACTGCGACACTCGAAGCGCAGGAAAAAAGTTGAAACAGGTTCGAGCTGAGCCTGTGTTCCGTCCGTCGTTCTTTGCCCCGCTGTTATTTACGAGCTGTGTAACGGTTTTATGATTTATTATTCGGAGGTTTTTTTACCCGCCGGCTATCTTCGTCTGTGTCGGGGGTTTCCCGCCTTTTTGCCGTTCCTTTCCCTCGAACAGGGCTGAACTGGCGATTAAATCGCATTTTAAAAAAACGGCGCTATGTAAATTGGCCTAGTATCAAAGAGGCCCGGAAGATTCACAAAGAGGCGAATTATAGCTCAGCAGAGGCGTAAACTAACTAAATTACTCAGTAACTATCCATCACGCCGTTTCTCCGCAGGGGTAGGCAGAGAGGACGGACCATATAACTTTGTCTTGGCACACACTCCTTGCTTCGTTCACATTCCAGAGTGGTAGATACTCCAAGTGTCGCCCTGGTGAAAGACCACCATTCAGAATTGAAACGTTGCTTGAAATGGCTATAGCCGTGTTTGGTGACCATATCTGAATAGCCAGGTACTTCCCAACCTTCCTCCTCCCAATCTCCTTCTCTTTTCCACTAACTTCAGCCTCACAGCATACCCAATTTGGGGATACCATAGTTTTACTGGCTCTAGACGGTTAGAAGCAGTTGACGAGACCCTTGAAAAAGATTGGCGATTTTTTTCGGTTGACCCCGCCTCCACCAAAATGCGTTCCTGCGCATCAGCCGTCAGCCGCATTCTTTCGTTCATCAGACTTTTTAAGAAAATGTTGTTAAATTTTGAAACCAGACATTTCCCCGGCCTTGCCAGACTAGTACGCCCCTGCCACCTTCCTCCCTATTCCGCCCCCCTCATTCCTTCCCGCCATCGTCTGTTTTCTGTTTCGCCCTGCCTTTTTGTGTTTACCCCGTGAAAATGGATTACTCGTGTAAGCGGGTTTTTCTTCCCCCTCGCCCCTCCCGCCCCCCGGCGCCTGCCACGAAGGTTGTGATTATTGTGTGTTAATGCATATTTATGTTCCGTCTGAAAGATCAGCTGTTTCAGGTTCAGACGTGTGGCATTAGCATAAATAATGTTACATCTATTGGATTAATAACAAAATATATAACATTCTCGAATTTGGAAGCCAGATTTTGAATATTATTGGCTTAGTTTGTTTAGTCCCATTTGACAGCGTCGCGATTCGCGCCATTTTGTTTTTTTAACATTTGATCTGTTCCTTTTGAACGTTGATTGTCGGCCCGTTTCAGCTTTTGGACAAATCGTAATCTAATTTTATTAAAATAATAAAAAAGTATATTTGCGGCACGTTCCAGAGTGGTAGATACTATAAGTATCACCCTGGTGAAAGACCACCATTCAGAATCGAAACGTTGCTTAAAATGGCTTTAGCCGTCTTTGGCGACCAGATCTGCTTTTTTACTTTTTCTCAACCTTCCTCTTCCCTATCTCCTTCCCTTACCACTACCTTTAGCCTCACAACATACCCATAATTAGGGATGCCATAGTCTTACCGGCTCTAATAATAATATTTTAATAACAGTGAACTTATATAGCGCAGTTTTGTGATATTTCACCTCAAGTGCACTTCATACTAAATTAATTATGCTAATAAGATTAACTAACAAGGAGAAAATAATAGATAATATGTACACAAATTGAAACTATCTAAAATCATGATCGTTATTATAAATCACGAGAGAAAAAGTTTCAGTTATAGGTATAACAGTGCATGTGTACATCAACAGATTAAAAAAACAATTTACCAAAAGATAAGGGTATAAAAATGCAGATGAAACGTATGAATTCGTATTATATTTGTCAAATCAAAGAATAGGAAATTAAATTGACGACAGTTAATATATTGGTACTCAAAACATTAATATTCAAGTATTATAAGTAAACGATTCTAAAAATGCATGGCTCTGGACGGTTGGCAGCACCAATTGGACTGTTGTGCGGTATTCAATGTAAAAAAAAACATGACGGGTTGACAGTTTTTCTAGCAACAAGTTGGGGGCGAAAAAATTGAAAAAGATTATTTTCAGCTGGTATCAATATTCGAAATCTGTAATAAACAACATAATATTTTATTAGAAAGTGATTACACTTTTAAAATATTCTTTGCAAACGACGGCTTAAAAAAGAATGAATTCACTTATCTGAAATTACATTATTAACATCAATACCTACACGACGTATTCAAATTGCCTTTGGGCGGCCATGTTTCATGATGGTTAAATTCACGTCCGGTTCTGACAGGAAGTACCTACCAGATCCGGGTCGCTCTCCCATACAGAAGAGGTACACCCGGTCCTATATTCGGCTACCCACACCGCTACGCCGTACAATATAATGCCGTACCTACCTACGGCTTGCCCTTTCCCCTTTTGATACCTCTCCCCCATTTCGCTTTTCGTACCGCTTCCCAAATACAATACGCCGCACCCTTTTTACTCGGAACCTTCGTGAGCCCTTCCTGTTGGGATGTATTCTGGCCTTTGTTCTTGGCCATTAGAGCCTTGCATAGTCGTGGCTTTAGATCAGACCCTAGACCATAAATGCCATTATTATTTGGTGATTGCGCCGTTTTCCTTCAAAATCACCTTCCGCTTTAGCCAACCTTAGACACGAGAGGCCACCAGAAGAAAAAGCTCCCCAATTAATTATTTTGCGATAAACTGTTATAGGTCTATCATCTAGAGTTGAGGCAAGCACAGTACTCACACAAACGCATAGCAAATACATGGCCTGTTCAAAAGAAAAGGTGAATTCTGAATTTTCGTGGGCTGTGTACATTCGACTATCGATTTTTTCTTGTTATGTTGGTACTCTTATGTTTATCATATGTCAGCATTATCAGCCATTTTGTTTTAGTGGTTTGTTTTTGACAACTGGAAAAGTTAGTCACGTTTTTGTGTGTTCTTCGATTTTTTACTTTTGAAAAAAAATGGATCAAAGAATAAAATCCATGATTTGTTTTTCCACAACTCCAGGACGCTCATCGTCATTAACATCTTCTCGGCCCTATGTAAAGCGCTTGTACCACTTATAAACACTTTTTTGAGACAAAGTAGACTCGCCGAATGCCACAGTCAACATTTTAAGTGCGTTGAAGCACTTTATTCCATTTTTAACACAAAATTAAAGAATATGTATTAAATTATAATTAATTAACAATTGCACAACTAGAACACTTTTACGGTGAGCTTTGGCATCACAAAAATAGGACACCTTTTTCAGTGTTATAATTTCAAGATCAACGCGGAAATTTTCAGCTTACATCATCACTTCCATCATGAGCTATAAAGCTTTGCAAGACGCTCAATTGTTTGATGCATAATTCAAAATGGTTCAATTATATAAAAACAGTTGCATATATTTATTTCTTATAGTAACTTAGAGTATAAAGAGTGGTATCTATCCAAGGCATTGTAGTCAGTTTTGATGATTTTTACCGGACTCGGCGGACCTGGGCGTGGCTAAGACTAAGGCTAGGGTATTTATACATCCATTCACTGCACATATCGACATAATGTTTTCGTTCATTCGTTTAACCACTTTTTCACAGTATTGTTATCAACAAAAAAATAGAATATAACCTAAAAAACCGTCTAGTTGTGTCGAGTTTAGTGGCATAATAAAATATGTAGGCGGAGTCCCGCGATGACCCAGGAGCCAAAGATCATCGTGACAGTACATAGAAGCAGTGTATTATATTTGTTGTGTCCTTCTCTCTCATAGTGTATGACGTAAAAACCCGAAGAAAGTGATTTATCGCAAGTTTGTATAGGTTGGGTAAAAATAATTAGCTCTCTCTCCATACATTGTTACTTTAAGTATAATAACGTACTCGTAAAATGGCTACCTACTTAAATTTGATTTTATCGATGGCTTTAATTCATATGAAATTTAATTTATGAGGCATTGGGTACAGCATAATTAAAATCCGGTAAATAAAATTCGATGCCTCCAGCTTTTATCCATTTATCATAAACATTGTCACTTTCGCATACAGCAGATGTATCGTATTACAAAGGAACTACACATAGATGCAAGAATGATTTATTGTAGGATATATCATTTACGAAATTCGTATCTGAATTTCTTTAATAGTGGAGTCGCTTGACAAAGTATTTTTTAATATAAATTTGAAGCTAATTGAAACCTGTTGTTCGTTCACTGCCTAGCTTGAAATATAATTCAGTGACGTGGCGTCGAATTTGAATAATTTTCCAATATATTTTATGAAATTTTCGTTCAAGCGTGACTTCAAATAAGTCTCAAGCCATTATTTTGGGTCACGATGCAAACTGCGAGGTGTGGAAAGTGAGCTAAAGGCATTTAATAAAGTTTAAAGAAGAAAAAAAATTACAAAATACTTCCAAATCCCTTCGAGGTTGTAAAAAATTGTCGTTTACAACATACGAATCTTTGTATTATATATATTCGTAAAAAGCATTAACTTTGTGGCTTGCCATATTTATAAATAGAACACATACACTTTGTTTTTAACCACTTTTTATTTAATATTTTGTATTATAATTTATTTGTTTACGCCCGTTAATGTTAACAATTTAATTTTTAGAAAACAATAACCTCAAAGTGCAAAAAATATTGTAAAATAAAATGAAAAAGAGTATTGAATAGCAGATATAAAAATAATCTTACACATCAAGAAGACATCTCTTATCCGAAAAGCAAAACCTCTAACGGTGAGGTCTGGCATCATGAAATTTGCACACGTCTGGAATTTTTAGGTAAATTCAACTATTTTCAGCTATAAACGTCATTTGGACCATGAAACATATTAGTTGATAAATAAGGCAAAACGCCATTTAACTTATTTGGAAGGATTTATCGACCTTGGAAATGATTTTTTTTAGGGCTAAGCGGATTCCAAAGAAGCGAAGCTAGCAGTCCACAATGGAGTGCTTATACCAACCCTGATGTATGACAGTGAAACATGGAGCTGACAGATGAAGAATGAAAGTAGACTAAATGCTGTATGAATGAGATCCCTTAGGCGTATGTGCGGTGAAACCATGTGTGACCGTGTTAAAAATGCAAATATCCAGAAATAATGAAAGGATGATGTGAGCGTAATGAATAGGATCAAGAAAAGAACGCATAGGTGTTTTGGGCCTGTAGAGCGAATAAACAAAAAAAGGAGCGGGAAAGAATATATCACTCGAAAGTGAATAGAAGAAGAAGTCGGGGACGCCCGAAGAATACATGGTTGATTTCATGATTTCAGAGTTACAGTACCCGCATAAAAATACATTTAAGGAAAAACTGGAAAAAAAGTACACATTTTCTTCTAGTGTACTTTTTTTCGTTGAAAATGTTCTCCACAGTAACTATAATAATATTTGGATGATTTGTATAGCGCCGTTTTCGTTAAAAATCACCTCAAGGGCGCTGTACGGATCTTATTATCTATTATTAGATATTAATTCCTAGTTTAAAGATGAAATATACAGGAACATACTCACCTGGCAGGTCCCATCAGATAGACACACTTATTAAGTATTAATCAACCTCAATAGAATCATTAATGAACCTCTTATACCCAGATGAAGCACAAGACTTAGAACTACGATTCATTACTAAATATCTATTTGGTTGACGATCATTATCATTGAAGATTCAATTAGTCTCGGACACAGTTAATGTCAGTTGGAGTAACAATAGACATTACTCTGTAAAATTCTAGTTCTTACCTATTACAAATGTAATAGGATCAAGAAAGGGACGCTTAGATGGTTTGGGCATGTAGAGCGAATAAACGAAGAAAGGAGTGTGAAAAGAATATTTGATGCGAAAGTGAATGGAAGAAGAAGTCGAGGACGCTCGAGAAAGACATGGCACGATCAAGTAAATCAAATACTTGAATCGGGTCATGTGAAGAGTCAGAATAACAGAAGAGTATGTATGAGACGATGTATGAATGTAAATGAAGCAAGAAGTGTGTGCCAAGACAGAGTTGTATGGCGGTCCATCTCTTCTGCCTACCCCTGCGGGGAAACGGCGTGATGGTTAGTTAGTTAGTTACATATAAAGTGCAAAAGTGTTTTAGTACCAAATAATCCACAACAGAATTGACAACACAAATTGAATGAACTCCTAACGTACAGAAAAAAATTGTTATCTTGTAATAAAATAAAATAAATCGTTTGTATCCCAAACAAATGGTTTTCACCTCGATTCACGACAGAGTCGCGTACGTAGGACCAAATTGTGAATAATTTATATTTAAATGATGGGCGCAAAACCGCAGTATACACAATCGATAATTTATTGGCTGCAAAAAAGATTTACTGTCGACTGAAAGCGCTAACTGTGAAAGAGGTCTGAGCGGCGTATTTATTTATTGAGTATTGTACGAGCTCTTAAAAAGCGATTGATAATGGTAGAAGGATTCAAATACGTATGTGATTTATGTAGCTTCCGCTGTATTTTTTAACTCAAAAAAGTATTAAGTAGATATGCGTATACACAATTATTTTATAACCGATCAACAAAACGTTTATAATGTCAGGGTATTTAAGTTTCTGGATAATAACCATTTGATTTACTTTGCATTGTCAAAATTATTAACTGTATAATTGACCTTCTTTGTTGCAACTCATACAGAAAATTCTAAATTCCTTGCCGTAGACTCAGAAACAATGAATTGCTGTTCCTCAATCATCACTCTACTAATTATGGGTATCATTTTCCACTCTCCAGAATGTCGAGACTTGTTAACTCAACCCATGGTCGTAAGCTTTTCGTACTAGTCTGAATGATTTTTGTCATTCTTTACGACTCTACCAAATCTTAGACTTGACTTTGGCTTTGATTTGAATATTCTTTCTTATGTATATTTTGTCCTGTGTTTGTCATTGCTTTATTTAATATTATGTATGTGCTGTTCTTCCTCTATTGGACAATAGTCCGTTAGTTTTTAAATATATAAAAAATAAAAAATATATATATTTTAAATACGCTATTGAGCACTTACATTTGTTTTAACAAGTGACAGCTATTTTACCTTTCGAAGGGATCGTTAAACCTTAAGTAGTGTCTTTGGAAGGCGAAATAGCTATCACGCGTTACTACTTAAGAGAACTGTCTTACTATAACCCTCGGTATTGAATTGCTGGAATGTGGATTTGATTCATATCGAATAACTGTATAGTGTTAATTAAGCTGGGTCAAAAGTGGGCTCTTGTGGGATACCGCATCTTACCGTTCAACTTTGCATTAAATATTGGCAAGTCTTGCAATCAAATCAACTGTTTTGACTAGCGTTGTGAATAACTTCAATGTTTTGTGAATGCTTCACGAATTGTTAGTTCTTTAAAATGAACCCTTCGAAGTGAACACTTCAATTGAAGTAGAACTCGCAAAAAAGAGATTTTGATTTATCCGGTTATTTGTTCAGTTCTTTTTGGAACCAGTTAAAATGAACTACCACCTTCAATTGAAATATTTGTTCAATGAAATGAAGTTATTGAAATGAATGAACGCTTAAATATACTACCGACTTCAATTGAATTATTTGTTCAATGAACAATTAATGAAGTAGGAAATGTTGCCAAAAGAAGAAGTTCTTTGAAGTAGTTCTTTCAAAGCAGTCACAACGCTAGTTTTGACTCAATAAAGGCCGTCAAAAACAAACCGTGCGATTTTGGTGGAAAATAATCAAGGCCTACCCTTGACTGAATTTACAACCAAATAAAAACATTAAAATCAATTCTGTAACAAAAAATGTAACTCTTAGCTAACACCACAATGCATTTTTGTGAAATATTTTCTTAGGGTCATTTTAAAAATCGTGAAATTAATAACTAACAACTTTGATATAACAGTCACACACACAACAAATTTACAAAGCTTACGATATTTTTTTTATTGGTCTCATTTTATTTATCCTCTAAAAATATAATCAAATCTTAAAAAATATAATAAACCTTTATTTAGTCACGATTCATCTGCGGGGTTATTTATGTACCCAATTACCCCAGATTTACCTTATGTGCGATAGATATAAATTATTTCACATTGTGTTACCTACCTCCGGCAGTACTTTTATTTCCGCTAACCTCCGGGGACCAGGGTATACATTGTTATACAAAAGTTTCCATTGTGAATATATCTACCATGCTACAAACACAATTATCATTATTTTTTAATACTGGTTTTAAATATACGTACGTTCAAAGCACGAATGACATCACAAACACCTTTCTAAATTAAATTTGAAATTCGAAATGTATCTTAAAAAAATAATATTTAGAAAATTGTTTCGTGTTCACCTTAGAATCTTGTCAATATCACCAGCTGCCGCCTATTTACTGATGGCTGAAGGCCTTTCCAAGATGACTCTTTTCTTCTTAGGGATCCATACTTTGCTTTGACACGTGTTGAACTGTCGATTCTGAAGGTTTTAGGGCAGCTTTAAGGAATTTTGGGCGCCACTGAACGACCTGGATGTCCCTTTCTTGATCGTATTCATTACGCTCACATCAGCCTTGCATTCTTTCCGGATATCCACATTTTAATAGGTCATACATGGTTTTACCGGGCATACGTCTCATGGATCTCATTTCCACAGCATTCAGTCTACTTTCATCCTTCCTCTGCCAGTTCCATACCTCACTGCCATACATTAGGGTTGATATAAGTACTCCATTGTGGAATGTTAGCTTTGCTTCCTTGGACAATTTCTTATTTGCGCCAACAGCGTTCAGTCCTTCATTAATGGAGTTTCCTGCATTCACCCTTCTTTCAATATCCTTATCAGCCTTTCCGTCTCTCGTAAATATACTTCCTAAATTCACAAACTCATCCACTTGCTTCAAGTATTAGTTTTTAATCAATACTTAAAAACGCTTTTAAAACCGATGCAAAAAAAGTACACATCAAGCGAAATACTCGCAGGTTTCTAATCTGGAAGTCGCGCACCCTTCAATTCTTGGCAATTTAATACAAATTTATTTATAAATCAACGGACTTAAGTCCAATTACAAAAAAGACATATAAAACACGAAATGAAAAAAAGAGCAACAAAGAAGGAATAGCAAATATACAATAATAAATCAAGCGATGACAAAAATAGGACAAAATAAACATAAGAGAGAACATTCAAGCCATGGTCTAGTCAAAGTTTTGGTAGAGTCGTAAAGAATGACAAGAATCGCCATGCAATACCGCGTACGTAGCGATGTCGCTCGGATTCAATATGATGAATATGAACGGTATAGATAGGGGACCAAACTACAAATTTGTATTTTTTTTTTTAATATTGCTAATATAGGTACCTACGTTTCAAAAAGATGTAACAAAGAGCAGGAAATACGCGTGTCACTTTTTTTTTTTTTTTTTTCAAAATAAAATAGAATCAAACACGTTCCTTTTTATGTGACACCGAATCGAACACAAATGGGAAATCCGTCGAAGTTCAATTGAAAAAAGTGATTTATTTATCATGGAGGACGCTTCGATTTTGTTCACGGTCGATTTTCTGTCATTCGATGACAATTCATCCTGCCCTGTCAGTTTGTCTGTAGCCTTTTGATAAATAAAAACAACTGCGATTGAGCATGCCCCGGATATGTAAGAAATGATTTATTCCGTAACACGTAATAAAAATGGCACCGCCACAGCACGCTCATATTTAATTTGAATAAAAGCGTTTCTTCTGAATTGACTTTTTAAACGCTTTTTAAATATTTCGAAAGAGTTTATTTTGTGGGTTAAATTATGTACTCGATTTAACTAATGCGTATTTAAACTTTTTTTTTTCTACCCTGCCATAGACAGTTTCTTTTTTATTTTTAATCTTTCGTCAGGGTGATGGTTTGGAAGCAATAAATTTATGTTCGCGGAAGCACCCTCTATATTCAATATTTTTCCCCCTCCCCCACCCCTCGGACACCCTCTATTTCCTTTCTTTATTTTCGCCCCTTTATAGCCTGCATCAAATCTTGGCATTTTGCATTCCATTTTGAAGAAATACTGGCTGCATAAGCTGTTTCTGAATAATCAGAAGTAAATTAATATTCCCACAACATTAGTTTGCATAATAAATTACCTTTGAATACTTGTAATGACTACATTTAAAGCTTAGTAAAAAAGATTCTGGTAAACACCAACCTAAAACTTTACAAATATTGAAATTTATTTCTCTTTCACCGTATAACGCAAAAGAGTTTCGAATTACGAGTATATATGTAACTATTCCAACTATTGCATCCTCAATATAAATGTTATCGTGTTAGAGGAAGTAGGAGGCAATAGAAATAAGAACTGTGAGATGACCGGTTAGTAGCTAAGTGGACTTACGCGTCGGATTCCCATCCGGGCGTCGTGGGTTCAATTCGTCTGCTAGCAACATCTTTTGCTTATTATGATGGTGGTAGGAGTTTTTCAAATATTTTCAGGTTATTCGTAAACCGGGGATGTATGTCATTCTTTTGAAAAGTAACTTAGCTCTTCAGAACTAGTCCTAGAGTGGTAGATACTTTGAGTGTCGCCCTGGTGAAAGTCCACCATTCCAAATCTTGACGTTGCTTGAAATGGAGTTAGCTGTAATAGTCAGGTACTTTCCAACCTTCTTATTTTCTATATACTTCCTCTCCTCACTACCTTCAGCCCCACAACATGCCTCATATGAGAATGCCATAATCTCACTGGCTCTAGATGGTTGGGAGCATTTAAGATTCTTGAACGGTACTTACTATTACAAATAAATACTTGACATTGCCAAGGCCAATTATCATTTTAAGAGATCGTTTCCATTTTGAATGGTCATGGTGACACTAAAGTATTTCACTCAAGAATGAGGTGCATAGACAACTTATTTAAATATGAACGTTAAAAACCCACACAGCTATTGAACCAGTTACCTCTTAGTTCGAAGACAAGGATTGAACCGCTTGGCCGTGGAGGTCGTTAACGTATTCCTCTTTTAATTTTTTATAGTGAATACCTCGCAAGAGTCCCAACTCCTCCCAATCATCTAGAGTTTGTGAGACTATGGCATCCCCAATTGGGGCATGTTGCGAGGCTGAAAGTAGTGGTGAAGGAAAAAGGTGGGGAAGTGGAAGGTCGAGAAGTATAAGGCTATTCAGATCTGGGCACCAAACACGGCTAAAGCCATTTCGAGCAACGTTTCGATTCTGAACGGTCGTCATTCACTAGGGCGACGCTCAGAGCATCTACCACTCTGGAACGTGCCGCATACTAATTAAATGTGTTACGACACAGATTTTTATGCCGAGTTCGAACCCGATACCTTTGAAATCGTAATCGAGCGACTTAACACCCGGCCACGCAGGCGTTTCATGCCAAATATACGTCTGTGGAGCTCGTGACCGTAGTCAAGCTTTCGGTGGCCAGCGTGTTGGCAATGAGTTTTTGTATCTACTCCAAAACAAAAACTCAATCTTTTCAAAGTGTTAATATTTAAATATGCAGACTTCTAAAGAGATCTCAAGCCGATCCCAACTTCAACAATTCAGCTGGCATTTTAAAAGACGAATGCAAAGACCATAAATCAGTCGTTGCTAGACGCGACCGTGTCTTTGCTTTTCTTGTTCACTGTTTGGTCTGATGAAAAAAAAAATACACGCTGAAACATTGGTAAAAACTATTTTGTTCGCTCTTGGATGAGTCATGATTCACGATGTGAAAAACCTTGATTCTCTAAAGCCTGGTCTACACTAGTGCTACTCGTATTATAATTACAAAAAGTTTACCTAAAAATGTTAAGAAACCAACTTATTGATTTATATACTTACGGATCATTCTCTAATTAGAAAGGCGTGTGAAAAGAAAAAATGATGCGAAATGAATGGAAGAAGAAATCGAGGACGCCCGAGAAAAACATGGCACGATCAACTAAATCAAATACTTGAATCAGGTTATGTGAAGAGTCAGAATAACAGAAGAGTATGTATGAGACGATGTATAGATGTGAATGAAGCAAGGAGTGTGTGCCAAGACAGAGTTGTATGGCATTCCGTCCTCTTTACCTACCTCTGCGGGGAAACGGCATGATGGTTATTGGTAGGGTCGTAAAGAATGACAAAAATCATTTAGACTGGTATAAAAAATTTCAAAACCATGGCTTGAGTTAACAAGTCTCGACATTCTAGATGGTGGAGGATGATACCCATAATAAATAGAGTGATGATTGAGGAACAGCAATTCATTGTTTTTAAGTCTACGGCAAGGAATATTGAACTGGATGAGTTGCAACAAAGAAAGTGAGCCAATAATACAATAACAATCTAGCAGTGATATGTCAATTTCTTGTGAATTGGGAACAAAATTTGATATGTTACATTTTTTCCTATCCAAATTTTAGGACTGACTGAGTTTTAATGTTTTTTTTTAAATTAAAGTATAATAATTAATAGTACAGTTAAGTCTAACAATAAATTACGAACTCTTATAGTGAGAGAGTTTATTTCTGCTCCACATTCTGTGATTTCATTTTTATTTATATGCTAGTCTCCTAACTATTAATTTGCACAGTAAACCCAGCCCAACAGAGCTGCATTGTTAAGCTTAAAGCACGAGAAAGCTCCCACATGACGCGTAGTGCCGACTGACATTAGCTGTAACCGCCCAGCTTTTAAAAAGCTCGCCAAGTAACTTCGAATAGCATACTTTAATTTTAAATACACAAGAGAATAAAATCTTAACAAAGTCTTTCTTTTTACGTATTGACAATATCTACTTCCGCAACTCATAATGAAAAAAAAAGATGTTTTTTTTTACTACTTATTTATTTTCGAAAATGTAGTTATCGTTATCGTTTTTAATTTTTCATTTCTCATTTACGTGAGAACAATCCAGTTATAAAAACTCAGTTAGTGTACAATTGTAAAAAAAAGCAATACAAAGGATATATCAAATATAAAATTATAAGAACTTAATCGATGATAAATAACACAAATTAAAGTAAGATACACAAAGAGTATTTTTTTTATTTTTTTTTTTTTAAAGTAAGACAAACATTTCCGGGTAACGAATAACCTGAAAATATTTGAAAAACTCCTACTGCCATCATAAGAAGCGAAAGATGTTGCTTGTGCAATGATGGAGGACTTAGCCAGCAGAGGAATTGAACGCATGACGCCCGGGCGGGAATCCGACGCGTTCTACACTCAGCTACCGACCGGTCGATAATATACCTAGCTCAATCATTGTTACATATTTTTAAGCAATAGCAGAACATTCTTTCAGAAACTGTACAAATTATTGTCAATTTTATTGAATGGTCCACTCATTTGAGACAAAAAGCTAAAGTAGGCAATTAAATTTCTGAATATACTCAGGTGGAATGTGCTATGGCGTCTTAAACAAAAACAGAAAATGCTCGCATTTACTTCAATACTGCTAAGACATGCTGTAGTATCGAGATGAGCGTGAATTATTTTATAATAATAATAATAATAATATTTGAACGATTTGTATAGCGCCGTTTTTGTGAAAAATCACCTCAAGGGCGCTGTACAGATCTTACTTTCTATCGTTACATTTTAATTCCTAGTTATGTAAAGATAATTTTACTAATATAAATGTTTTCTCTTTTTTCAGGTAAGCCTCAAATTACTTTAACCGTAACAACAATAACTGTAAGTTTTTTACAATTTTTTTTTTAATTTAAAGCAAAATATTGTTTTTTTTTTTAATATATTTCCACGCTTTTTCGTAAGAAAAAGGCTGTGTTCATTTTTTTCTGACCGGAAAGACATAATATTAAATTAATACTTCTCGTGTGTAAACATCTGTTAACGATGATAACCTTTACACGATAGAGATATTTGAAAAGCCTTTAAAATAACATCCCATATTTTCGGCGTTAGCATTATGTTGATAACCTTTTCCTATCTCAGAAAAAATGCGCCCTTCAATAAATAAAAATATATATCTATTACAAAACGTAAGAAAACTTCTTACATTGAATATCACATTATTTATTTATAAGTTTAAGGTACAACTGCCCACTTTTTATGTATATATTATTAAATATTAACATATTTTAAAAACAGTCAAATATAATTTATTTTTTTATATGAATACCGCACAAGAGTCTCAACTGCTCCCAACCGTCTAGAGCCAGTGAGACTATGGCATCCCCAAATAGGGTATGTTGTGAGGCTGGAGGTAGTGGGAAGGGGAAGGAGATCGGGAAGAGGAAGGTTGGGATGTACCTGGCTATTCAGATCTGGTCACCAAACACGGCTAAAGCCATTTCAAGCAACTTTTCGATTCTAAATGGTGGTCTTTCACCAGGGCGATACAGAGTATCTACCACTCTGGAACGTGCCGCAAATATACTTTTATTATTTTCATATGAATTAAATGTGTTATGACACATATTAATTAAATAAAAGTTGTTGGCGCACGCCGGGTTTGAACCCGCGACCTTTGGATTCGTAGTCGAGCGTCTTACCACTCGACCATGGAGGCCGTCATAATACAATATATAAACAATATATACGAGTATCATGTACTTACATGATTCTCAATTAATATCATTTACAGTGTGGCATTTTTTTTTAAGCTGTTTCAGTGCTTTTGAATACATTCGTTGATCTTGTTTAACATTTGCAACAGTAAAGAGAATTTTTAATTCCGTTTGCATAAGAAATCACTGAATCATTGTTGAAATAATTTTTTTTTTGCATTTGCGAATATTAGGCAAATGACCCGATTAAAAATATTGAGAAGAAACTCCGATCTCATTATTTATAATTTAGTAGGTACGCCACAAATCAAGGTATCATAAATTAAACCTACGCCTCATCATCATAAATCATGGCTACATCTTCATATTTAAATATAGACGCGAGATTTCGAATTACTACACAATGTTTTATCGCGTAGATCTCGCGAATGATATCTCTTTGGAGAATTTCAAATTGCCAGCGTGCAATAATCTACCTGAGACATTTCTAAATAAATATTCTATCAAAGTTATTCTCCAACTGACCAATGTATTTATTTTCACTTGCTTTAAAAAAAAACAGATCTTTGAATAAGTAGAATGAAGATCTATAAAGTTTAATATCTTCAAATATATTTTAAAAAATCATGATTAAAACAGTATTTTTTTTATATATACAAGTGTTGAATTTAAGAATCTTGTGCCATATAAAAACCCTTTATTTTTAAACTAATGGTTATTTTACAACTAAAACATTTCATCGCAAGGGTGGGCGTGGACGTTGACGTGGCCCGACTCGAGTATTTGATTCACTAGATCGTGTCATGACTTCCTTGGGCGTCCCCGACTTATTTTTCCATCCACTTTCGCGACATACGTACTCCTCGCATTCTTTTCTTTGTTCATCCGCCATACATGCCAACACCATCTGAGCGTCTCTTTCTTAATCCTATTTATTACGCATCTATCGTTGATCTTCTATCATGAGTACGATTTTAAATATCTTCCTAGGGCGTCCTCGATTTTTCCTACCATAGACTAAGATTCATAATTGTACTTTTTTAGAGAATAAATAAACGTTTCACACATGGAAAACAAATAATAAAAAATGTTCCTGAAATGTGTTTTTAAGCTCAAAAAAATAATAGATTCTGATGAAAATATTATTAAATTCACGTTCTTTGGACGAGAAGTTACACAATACAACTGAAAAATTGTGGAAATTAACTACGGTGGCAGTTTTAAAAGTTACCAAGAGATGTACGAAAGCTTTTTGGCTAGCGAAAGCTTCCTTCTAAAGCGTCCAAGTCTCGACAGGGAAACAGGAGTGCCCTTGGCTGTTGTTTCTCTACGCCCTATTTACCACGCATAAAATATATGGAGTACCGATTGCTAAGTTAAGCTCATGTTGGCAGACGGCTGTCTTAAAATATCAGATGACTTTTTCGTTTGGTGCCAGAAAGGTGCCATAGTCTGCTGCGCTGCCGCACCGGCACAGTGCTGACTGGGCGGCCAATCAATGGTTTGTGCTACTTTTCTGGCAGAAAATTTCTTTTTTTTCTTTTTTAAAATTTACAATAATAATGCAATTTTTATTCCAGAAGGTATCCAAAATTAGTGCAATGCGATATTTTATTTTGTTTATTTGACAAACGCCTATTGGGCTTTTACAGTAGTATGGCAAAACAAGTGTAACATAACAAAGGTAATAAACATTTTTTAGTAACAAGTGCTCGGATCGAGAAATGTTTTATTTTACTATAAATCGTATTGTATTCAACTTTTGCTACATATTAAATAGAGATATGTTAAAAATGCATTAATTTGGGAGAGATTTAGAGAGAGAATCGTTGGCGTCCACCGTCTACTTTGAATACCCTAAAGGGAAAAAAAACAATAAAATTATTTCAATAAGGTATTTTTTAAATATCTCAAAGGCTTTTCAAAAAGTTTTATCAACAGTTCCCAGGTTAAAAATTCTTATGGCAGGAAAACGGGTATTATGTTTGTATTCCATAATTGATAATAATAAATTTAAAAAAACAGTTGTATTAAATATATACACATTGGAAAAAAAAAAATAAAATTCAGAGGAAAAAATATCAATGGAGGATATTAGGTCTCATGTCTACCGAAGGCCATCAAGAGGGAGTCCATCCTGGCAGTGTTAAAATTGATAGGCCCAATATCTTACTCCAATGCGCTTTTATGCTGGATTTCGATATCTGACGGGATTTCATGATGAGGTCATTTCCAGAGTTGTAGATCCTTTCCCTCATTCCTGCCACCCTGGTTTTCATAAGGGCTGCACATCCAGGAACTCTCCCCTCGGTGAACATATCGGAAGAAAAACAAAAAATATACTAAGCATAACGTACTTTTATAGTTGATACCGCACAAGAGTCCCAACTGCTCCCAACTGTATGGACCCAGTGAGACTATGGCATCCCCAATTCGGCTGTATTGTGAGGCTGAAGGTAGTGGGAGGGGAAGAAAATGAGGAAAGGGAAGGTTGGGAAGGACCTGGATATTCAGATCTGCTTACCAAACACGGCTAAAGCCATTTCAAGCAAAGTTTCAATTCTGGGTGGTAATCTTTCGCCAAGGCAATGCTTAGAGTACTCGTATCTACCACTTTAGAACGTGCCGAAAATAAACCATACATTATTTTATGTGAATTAAATGTTTTATGTATGAATTATGTATTAAGTCATAGAATTTAATTGAAATCAGTAGTATTATTATTATAATATTTATTTTTCTTAGAAAGCAATCACTTTGTGGTTTGAGATATTTAATGAAAATGGAATAATTACTTTTGTATAAGAATAATCGGTTAAATAATTATTTTATTACGTTCTCAGTTGACGTATTGCCTCTTTCGTTACATTTTATTTGTCTCTTTCTCTCTATTCCTTCCTTTTAATTTAAATGTTAATCTTTCTTTTTTTTCTTACTGTTCTCTTATTTTCTTCTATATTGTGTTCTCGCTCTGAATGTGTATATAACCGCACAATTTATTTTGTTGCTTAATTTGTACCCTGGTGAGATGATTTTATTTATACGAAATCTGTGATCTTATATAAAGTTATTTTTTCATTTCATTAAATATGTCAAACCACAAAGTAATTGCTTTGCTCTGTATGTATGAGTATATATAACCACACGCTGTGTATTTTTGTTTAGTTTAATTTCGAACCCTGATGGTGCTTAAGCTAGGCGAAATCGGCCGGCCATAAAAAAAAATAACCTGTGGACTTTTACAAAGTTATTTTTTCATTTTCATTAGATTATTATCATTTATTATTTAGCCTTTGTACATTTAAAACTTCTACTTCGAGAAATGAAGTTACCTATTACCTATTTACTCCCGAGATTCTTCCTTGTAGACCATGTGTTTTTTTATGTGAATTTACCTGTGGATCACGATATAGTATAATGAGAATAACAGCTGATTGGCCCTCGATCTTAATACACCTGGCCTTTACGCTCGCGGCGCCTCTTGTATTAGGCATCGAACTATAAAACGATTGCTTCAACCGATACCGACATCCATAATGATATGAAAAATTGGAAACACGACGAACATCTGTCATACTATCTGTTCCCCCACGAAACCTTTCCAAAAAAAATTTCAAGCGAGTGTAAAAAATTCTATCAAATTAGCTCTAAGAAGATACTTTGAAATTTTATAAATTGATAATGCAGGTTGGACAACCTGGGCAAACCGATAATAACTAACCGATGGATCAGGTCTCAAAAGGCCCCATTCTGAAATATGCACAAGTGATGCGAATTTCAAGTAGAATACAACAATAACTTTATCTTTCTAGAAACACATAATTGGGCCATGTGGACAGTTAGAATAACAGAAGAGTATGTATGAGACGATGTATGAATGTGAATGAAACAAGGAGTGTGTGCTATGACAGAATTATATGGCGGTCTATCCTCTCCGCCTACCCCTGCGAGGAAACGGCGTAATGGTTAGTTAGTTAGTTACATAATGCATTGTTAAATGTTTAATTTCTTAAACAATATCAATAATCTAAAACACAAATATGAAACAGAAAAAGCCAGAAAATAAAAAGACAATGGTCACAACCAATTATTTTTTTTATTAACTAACCATCACAACGTGTCCCCGCCGGGGTAGGTAAAGAGTACGAACTGCCATTCAACTCTGTCTTGGCACACACTTTTTGCTTCCTTCACACTGTGGGCATCCTCGTTCGTGCCATTCACATCCTCGGGCGTCCCCAACTCCTTCTTTCATTCACATTCGCGTCCTCGAATAGTGTGTGTCAAGACAGAGTTATATGGCGGTCCGTCCTCTCTACCTACCCCTGCGGGGAAACGGCGTGATGGTAAGTTGGTTAGTTAAGGTTAAAAAATATTGTATAAGAAAAGAAAAAATAATATTAATCACATATTTATTATGATAGTTGGTCGTAGGTCATGTTTTTTTTAATATTTGTCAGCTCGTCGGCCTAACGTTCCGGTTTCCCTATGAACGCGTGTCGCCGCGGAATGTCACCGTGTCGCCGAGTTAAATACTCCCCGCTCTCGCTAGAGTCGATGTCGCCCATCCCCACAAATCATGAGCACGTTTCTGTGTCGCCAAAATATATCAAATAAACCGCTCCTCGCGAGACACCTCTCCTGCGTTAAATGTCCCCACGAATAACACCGATCAAAACGGCTCCGATCCTAATCGACTAGAACAAAAGAAACATAAAAAGCGTATTAACGAGCTTTTAAAATTATACGCTTTTGATTATTTGAAGTCAATAATTTATATTTAATACGTTTATTGCTGACACCGCGCGTCGTGCTTTTACAGCCACGTGACAGGTATGCGCACAACGCGCCACGCGCGTCGTTCCGGCTCTTCGCCTTGAAATGATCTAAAACAGACGCAGCAGGGGTACCCGTCACTGTTCGTCAATTTGAATTGATCCGTCTTTCATATGCCATTAATATTTACTTCAGTTTTAGTTAGCGATTAACGTAGAAATGATCGATATTCCTGTCCCGGTTAAAAGGAACCGGTTCCTACCCGGTCACTGGAACCGCCGATATTATTTCTCCGAGGAACCGGTTCCAAATAAATAATAAATGAAATTTGAATATCCTTTGTCCGTTCATTTCGTGTTTTTTGGGCGATGAACCGGTTCCAGTTCTTTTTGTTTTGGAAATTGCTAACAACCCCCCTTCTTCATGAAAAATCATTTTGGCGAAAATAACCTTTTTGGCGAGGAACCAGTTCCAGTTCTTTTCGTTTACAAATCTCTGCCGACTAGTACTTGTTTTGGCGAGGAAATTTTATCGATTTGCTAGTACTTTTCGAAAAAAAATTGTAGAACTTTTCTGGCACCAGGAACCGGTTCTAAAAATAACTGGATAAATAACCGGTTCCTCGCCGGGCACCGGTAACTGGAACCGCAGGTACACTTATTCTGATATCGACCATTTCTACCTTACCGGAAGATTAAGAAAATTAAGGACCTACTTAAATGCGAGATTTATGAGGTGCTAGAGATTGCTTTGTTGAAAAGGAAACTCATCGCTTTGCCATAGATCCATCTGAAAAAACAACGGATTCTGCTAGGTCTCCCGTGATCTAAATTTGAATGAAAAATTATGTCAGCGACCTTAGTCCAGTAATAAATTAACCCGTTTGGCTGTTTCTACAAATTGGCTGTCTGTGAGCGGGAGCGGCTCAAACAACGGTTTTGCTCGAAGAATTTTATAATTCTATTTCGAAGTTCGAGAGATGCAGGAGTTATCATTTTTAGGTTCATCCCGCAATACGGTCCACCTCCTCGAAGCTGAGGACTATAAATTAACTAGATTCTTGTGTTAGTGGCGGGGAGAAGATAATTAATGCACTGGAAATATTTCGTAACGCGGAAACGCGTCGATCTAAACTACAGGATTTTTCGAGTTGTGAACGTCATAGAATAGCGACCGCCCATAAAACACTTATGAAGAACGATCTTGTCGCTATTAATCAGACATTTAGTTAAACCATCAATTAAATAAATAATTAAATAAAACAAGTTGATCCGAATATTCATCTCTTTTCGAGTAATCTGCAATTTTTTATTGAAATAAAATTCGAATTATAATAATAACAGTTAACTTACATAGCGCAGTTTTGTGATATTTCACCTCAAGTGCGCTTCATAC
The DNA here is from genome assembly GCA_022651775.1 of Drusus annulatus. Lineage (NCBI taxonomy): Eukaryota > Metazoa > Arthropoda > Insecta > Trichoptera > Limnephilidae > Drusus > Drusus annulatus. The sequence goes on from JAGWCC010000006.1 coordinate 2,474,163, forward strand.
CAAATTAATTACGCTTATCAGACTAGGTAACTAACAAGGATAAAATAAAATGTATTTTTTACACAAATTAAAACTGTGTAAAATCATGATCGTCATCATAAATCATGAGAGAAAAAGGTTCAGATATTGTTATAACAGTGCATGTGTACATCAACAGATTAAAAAAACAATTTACCAGAAGCTAAGGGTATAAAAATCCAGATGAAACGTATAAATTTACAATAACAAATTTTTTTTAAAATCAAAGCAAAGGAAATTAGATTGAGGACAGTTAACATGTTTGTACTTAAAAACATTAATTTTCAAGTATTATAAGTAAACGATTCTAAAGATGCAAACAGTGGACATATAACAAGTAACAAAAGAACAATAAACATTTTATGACAGTGAGTATATGGTTTTCAGTAGACAGTAAGGACATTTTGTTTTAAGGATACAAGTAAGGAGAAAACCGAAACAAAGCAAATTAAGAACGTTTTTAAAGAAATTAAATGTTAATAAGTTACGTTTCATTTTTAGGATTTTTAAACAATTTGCTTTTTAAGACTCGTTTAAACTCTGCTAGGTTCTGTATGTTGGCAAGTTTTGGGGGAAGCTTATTCCAGATTACTGGACCAGACACGCCAATAGCGCGATCATAGTAGACAGGTTTATTTGATCGAGATGGTTCAATTGATCAATCAACAGTATCAACATCAATGTAAGCCGTAGACTATTTAAGGCTTGTCGGACGCATAGTTCCGATCTTGAAGGAACAATATATGGAGGGATAGCTAATTTGTTTTACCCAACCCATCCGAAATTGTAATAAATCACTGTTTCCGTGTTTTTACATCGTACACCATGAGAGAGAAAGAGACAACAAATTTCTTGGACGGCTTCTATATACCGTCATAATGTTCTTAAGCTGGTTATTTTCGCTGGTTAACGGCAGGACTCCGCCCACATTTTATATTTTGCCACTAAACTTGACACAACTAAACGGTTTTTTAGGTTAGATGCTATATTTTTGTTGATAAAAATACTGTGAAAAAGTGGCTATACGAATACACAAAAACATTATGTCGATATGTGATATGAATGGATGTATAAATACCGTAGCCTTGGTCTTAGCCACGCCCATTTGCGCCGAGTCATGTTAAAATCATCAAAAACAAGTCCAATACTGACTTCACTGGCTTTGGCTTGGGCTACCTCTTGTATACTCTAAGGTTCCGATATATAGGGTGGTGCCATTCCTTGCAGTGCTTTAAAGATCGTAAGGCATGGAGACTCGAACATGGAGAGTCGGGAGAATCTCACAAAATATAACTCATAATATCAAAATATAAAATATGTTTGAAATCACTTAGTCTCTCAGACCCCTTGCGTCTGTCTAACACTCGTAAATTTCCCAGTAATTTATCGCATCTCCTCTCTCTTCTGATTTCCCCGCTACGTCGAGCGTAATTTACTTACAGCTTATTCCCGTACTTTTAATTTGAAGCTCCACAATATTTTCGCCGGTGTTTTTGTAGGTCCCTTGTTTTTTCTAGTCGCTTTTTTGAGAAATAAGCTTCTTGTTTGCGGAGCTTAGAGGTGGAAGGTAAATAGAATCGAGGTTATTTTTGGACTCGAAGATCTGTTGACAGTCCCGCATTTTAAGCGTGTCTCACTGGCAAGAAGTCCTTCATTATTTTTCAAATTACCTATTCATAGAACTAAGCAATGTTTCAAGCTTTTCTCCTGACTAGCCAGGTGTAGGCAACTACAAAATACTTAAAAAAATGGATTAATGAAACAAAAAATTGAAAGATTAACTAATCTAACTAACTTCTCCGCAAGGGTAAGCAGAGAGAACGGACCACCATACAACTCTGTCTTGGCACACACTCCTTTCTTCATTTACATTCACACATCGTCTCATACATACTTTTCTGTTATTCTGACTCTTAACATGATCCGATTGAAGTATTTGATTTACTTGATCATGCCATGTCGTCCTCGACTTCTTCTTCCATTCACTTTCGCATCATATACTCCTTCCTCAGTCGGTGGCTGAGTGGATAAACGCGTCGAATTCCCACCCGGGTGTCGTGGGTTCAATTCCTCCGCTGGATAAGTCCTCCATCATTGCAAACGCAACATTTTTCGCTTTTTATGATGGCAGTAGGAGTTTTTCAAATATCGTCAGGTTATTCGTAACCCGGGAATGTTTGTCTTTCTTTAAAAAAAACTATCTTCATTTTAAATTTGCTTTACTAGAGTTTTGATCACTCAGTCCAAGTGCTATACATAGTTTAAATATGTATGGTTTACTATTACTTACTCCATTGTTTTCTACTCTAGGTCCAACAGCACGAGCAAAAATCATCATATTTATTTCTTAATGTAAATATGTTAGTTGTAAGTCACGATTATTAGGTTAATAGTCAATATTAAGTCTTAGTTTAAGCTCCCTTAAGATGATATTTCTATCACTAAAACGGCGCTATATAAATCAGCCAATTATTTTTTTGTTATTCATCTGAATCACAAGCTTTTCAGCGTGATCATGAGAAGTCTCTCGATTAATTTGATGCATTGAGACTTCCCGCAAACGCCCATTTAATCCGTTGAATATTTACGAAGTAGGAAATTGTACAAAAATTAACTCCGCTTTAATGACTAAATTATGTAACAAAAAACGTGTTATCCGGAGACTTAATGATAATGGAGTGGGAAAAACACCAGTAGTGGTTAAATAAACCTGAAATATTATAGGCAACAACCTTATTTAGCTAAGAATCCCACCGGGATCCTTCAGATAATTAAAAACGCATTAACGTCTTAATAGCAATGTCTTCATGATAATAATACTATTCTCCGGCCATCACTCTGAATTGCGTTATGAATTGAGTAGTTTAAGTAATTTATTATGGCTGTGAAGTGTATCCGTCTCTCTCGTTAAGGCGGAAGGGGGACAGATGTGAGTGGAGGAAGAGAGACGGGTACAGTCGTCTACGACCACGTGAGGTATAATGACACTAGAGCCGTAAAGCTGTTTTAAGCGGCACTCACTCCTCTGGGCGTGAATGGTCAAAGTGTTGCATTTAATATGACTTTTATTGTCCATAACAACTAATACATCACGGACGTTTACGGATTTTCGTGTTTATGTTACGAGGTCTTTTTATGGGCTGGATCTTGTTCAACCTGATTTACATTGCTATTTCGCTTAAGTTTATTTAAAAATGGAGCTTTGATTGCGAAGAGAATATTTATTCTGCTTACTTCAGTATCGCCCTGGTGAAAGACCACCATTCAGAATCGAAATGTTGCTTGAAATGGCTTTATTCGTGTCCAGGTACTTTCCAACCTTCCTCTTCCCAATCTCCTTCCCCTCCCCACTACCTTTAGCCTCACAACATACCCCATTGGGGATGCCATAGTTTCACTGGCTCTAGACGGTTGGGAACAGACGGAACTATTGTGCGGTATTAACTATTAAAAAAAATAAAAAATTACGAAATCTTTTTTTTTTTCTGAATTAACAATATTGCGTCTCGTCTCATATTTGAAAGCAGCTGAAATGAGTTGAGTTCAAAATAAGGTATATTTTTGTTCAAATACTAGTCAATCTCAATTTACAGGTTAAAATAATTTATGACTGCAATAGTCTTCGAACATTATAATTTTTATCTCACTTTTTTGTTGTTGCTATAAATTACTTTAATTAATGAAACCAGAGTAAAATTCAAAGGGCCTTGGGTCGTTGGTATGAAAGCTTATGGCCTCTGTTTAATTTACATGAAACGTAACAATAATAATAAAATTGTATTTTTATAGCGCCGTTTTGTAATGTTTCACCTCAAGTGCGCTCTAATGTTACATTGAGGACAATATTTGTCTGAAACACGTTATTCAAAAGACTTTTAATAATGATTCACAAACCAAAATCGTATAGGTAACCAACCTACCTACATTTTTGTGCGTATATTTTCCTCATTGATATATTGTTCAAATAATATTTCAGACTTTAAGCGCTTTGAAGTCAATAAGGCAATCACTATTATTATTTACATTTCCAATCCAAACAATAAAAAGGAAGATTATTTGGTTTTTTTAAAACATAAATTAAAGTAGGTGTTAAACGTCATGTTCGAATCCGAATTTTCATAAAAATAATATTTGGCTGATTTATATAGAGCCGCTTTCGTGACAGAAATATCACATCAAGGGCGCTTTACAACATAATTAATGTAAAATTAAAACTAAAAATTAATATTAACTTATGCCCAATACTTATAACTAGTGACTTACAACTAACATATTCACATTAACATATATATGTAATAGTTGTTGCCTGTGCTGTCGGACCCAGGGTAGAAAAAATCGAATAAGTAATAGTAAACTAAGTAAAGCACTTGGACTAAGTGATCAAAACTCTAGTGAAGCAAATTGACGTTATTGTGGGTGTGATAATTTAAAAAGGTGAGTCTTTAGTTTTGCTCTGAACTCAGTTGAGCTGTCGATCTTTCGCAAATGTGAAGGGAGGTTATTCCAAGCTGTGGGGCCTGCTACGGCAAAAGGTCGGTCTCCGAAATTGGTGTTGGTATCGAGTTTAGGTACAGTGAGTCTACCTATGGCCATTGAAGATGCTGATCGAAGAGTTACTTTATATTTATTGGTATCGCTTGGAATGCACAGTTCTGACAAGTAAGGCGGCGCCATGTCATGTTTCGCCTTAAAAATCATGCAGCATAGTTTAAATTGGATCCATATATAGGTGTTATGATTCACGCCTAGACATTTATACACTATGTCTATATAATTAATTAAGTAAACAGAAAAAAAAGATCATATTTGATAGTTAACTACCAGTAGACAAACCCCAACCGGAAAAAAATGACGTCCATACATTATTTTGATTCAAGTTTCTTGTGTTATTTTTTGCATGTAAAAAGGCAACATCTTATTTTATTATTTAGTTCATCCCACCTACCTGCCTTTCGTTCCCGAATTCTATCTCAAAAGCTTTCAAAAGCTCGTGAGTAGTGGGCGAGGGTAGTTTTTTGACATGAACCGATTGGCCAATCTACCGACCGCCCTGTTATGTATGGAGAAGCAAATATTGTTCGTCTTTCTACCCCTAGGAATACGCACAAAGAAACCAAGCCTACCCTCGCGGGGGAATTCTCGAACATTTTTTGCCTTCTCAGATGGCTTCACAGTATTACATTAAATCAGCAGTGACGACTCGTATTTGAATACTGACTAAATATCATAATAAAACTAAAAAAAACTATTTAAATTAAACGTTATATTTTAAAAAGTACTGGACAATACAAGAAAGGCTGGAATATTGGTACTTCACTATTCAGCGAAAAATTACCGAAATTTATAATTTTAACTATGGTACTTAATGGGTAACTTTATGGGTACGAATGTATGTACATATGTGAGTGAACTTTTTAAATTTGCAACTGATATTAATTAAAATGATTTAAATATAAGTAGAATATTTTAAAATCCTAACTTACCATCACGCCGTTTCCCCGTAGGGGTAGGCAGAGAGAACTGACCACGGCCATATGACTCTGTCTTGGCACACACTCCTTGCTTCATTCACATTCATACATCGTCTTATGCATAGTCTTCTGTTATTCTGACTCTTCACGTGCCCCGACTCAGGTATTTGATTTACCTGAACGTGCCATGTCCTCCCCGGGGGCGAAGATTTGAAACATAAAAATATTGATATTTTAAATTGTTAAACAGTGAATAAATTTACCTATTAGTTTTAAACTTTTTTATATAAATACCGCACAAGAGTCCCAACTGCTCTCAACCGTCTAGAGCCAGCGATACTATAGCATCCCCAATTGGGGTATGATGTGAGGCTGAAGTTAGTTGGGAGGGGAAGGATATGGCAAAGAGGAAGGTTGAAAAGTGCCTGGCTATTTAGATCTGGTCACCAAACATGGCTAAAAGCCATTTCAAGCAACGTTTCGATTTCGAATGTTGGTCTTTCACAAGGGCGATACTTAGAGTACCTACTACTCTGTATAATAATTTTCTAAGGTCTATTTACATTCCTATATTATTGGGTGAAATCTAATTTTCGTTAGCATATTTTTTTAGTTTAAATGCTGGTAGGTAAAATTTTTCATTTTTGTTTTCGAAAACATTTAAGACCCGATTTTTAATTAAACTAATTTAAATTACGAAAACCGCAATTTGTTTTGTCAAGTTATCCCAAAACATTTTTATTTTAGTAACGCTTTCGTCCTCCCGTCACTGTATTTCTTATTCCCATATTGTTTTTTCCCCGGCAACCATCCAATAATAGAGTGATTTCTCAGTGTCATCATCACCGGTTACCTGCCAAGAACAACGGTTCTCATTGGCTGTGTTAGATGATTTCCATTATAATAGAGTTGTCCAAATTAGTCATAGTTTTTAAGGCTTTCCTACTAAAAAGGTAACCGTTGAAAGGGTCGGAAAGCACCCATTTAATAAAAAATATACCTATTTTTTATAATATTCTGAGTCAACATGATTTATACCTGTCAAATGCAATCATTTTAACAAGGTTTTCTTTTCTACAATGCTGAAAATGAGTGATTTTTTACGGTAGACTTAAATATATTATAAATAACGTCTCTTGCATGTTTTCCGCTCCTGGTATTCCAATTTATCCACATTTTGTGCCAGGGAGACAGCTGGAATAAGATGTTAGGATTGTTTTTGTTTTCAGGAAGTGTGGAGGGAGTACAGTAATTTTATAATGCATCGCCGTCGGTCCAATGAAAACACACACGACTTCTTACTCTTGTTTCATTTCTGTTTTCACCCTCGACACATTATACTTCCCTGGTAGCTATTAGCTGTTATTTCACCATTCCAGGGGGTCAGCTGTACTAAGAGTCAGTTGAATTATTTCCACTCTCGTGATCTCTAATTGAAAAGTCATCACAGTTGAAGTAATTGATTCCCTTTCCAACCCTCCTTGAGAATGTTATAACTCTCTCTCATTGGTAGAAATTTGAGCTTTCACAAAGTTCTCCCGGAGCTCATTTCCTTTACGTCAGTTACAGCAGAATCAAGACGCAAATCTTAATTTCCCGAAGATATTATTTGGATCAATACGATAAGTTTTGAATTATTCGTGTTCATTATCTGGAAAGATAGCAATTAAAAAATACATCTACCGATTTCAATATTTCGTACGAACGATGTAAATACCTACCTTTTCTACCATAGTCTCCTTTCTACTCTGATAATCTTTGTGTTTAAATATAAAATATATACAAATTTTAATAATATCAATAATCAACAACATAAACATGAAACAGAAAAAGACAATGGTCACAACCGAGACTCGAACTCGGATCCTCTACTCTATCCGGGAGTAACGCTTCAACCATTTCAGCCAATGGGACCTTATTAGAAGCCGACATTTTCAATCGATCTCATACTTTTCACTGAAGATTATTGATATAATTTTTTCAATTTTCAAATATTAAAATGTAAGCATTAATGCTTTAAAGTTAATTCTAATTTAAATAGTAAAATATACAGTTTAAGAAATAAAATATTGTTTTTCAAACCTTTTTTTTACTATTGTGGGTTAGCCTTCAAGTTTGCTATTAGAAAGAGTCATATGCAGCCATAAAAGTGGATTTATTGTTTTTGTTTCTCGCTATCAATGGCAGAAGCGTTGCCCTTTAACTCGTACAAATATAATTTGATAGCATTACGTAATCAAAAGGGGATATTTAGAAGAGTGCGTTTGATTTAATGTTCTGATTATTATGATACAAAGAGTGTGCAGAAATAGCGTTTGTGTGGCATTTCATATTCTCCGTCTACCACCTCAGAGAGATGGCAAAATAAAGATAGGATTTTTAAAAACAATTGCTCATTTGACAAATTGCACAGCAGGTTTATCAGCCCGCATAAAAAAGTAGACTGGTGACTTAATGAATTTGATATAATCTTGATCGGAAATTTTAAAAAGGGGATTAGATAGGTACCTAACGTATTCATCTTTAGTTTGTAAATAATTGAAAATATAATATAAAACGACTATCCATCTCAATAAAGGTAAAAAACATAGGTATTCTTCGTAATATGAAACTGGGTGTGGGCGGCCCGTTACCTTTATAAAAAAAGGACCCTTCGAAAATATTTTAATTATTTCTAATTATTATGTTACTTCTTCAAAAAACAATAAATTTCACCTTTCCTGACGTGTCCGTTTTCGTGAACCTTTTGAAGGCTGTGGATACAGAAAATTAAAGAACACCGGACCCTTATTTCGTTTGATCGCATTCGACTTCAATAATTTTGTAAATTCAACGTCTACCTGCGGTCGTGCGTAATTATCATCACTTTTTTATTCAGAGAAAGAATATCAGAGGTTTTTTTTAAACCTTTCGATATACCTGTAATAATGTAATCACTTTGCTTGGATGTTTCGAGACGTGAGAAAATGTGGTTCGAATTAAAATAAAGAGAGTTCTGAGACAATCCAGGTTGGCATGATCAAGTGAATCAAATTCTTAGAACCAAGAGCTTCTTATGAATATAGTACTGAAATATCCGAACGAGAACGATCGTTTGTTTGGACACGTAGAACGGTTGGACGGAGAAAATACCTACTCTCAGAGCTGCAAATTGGAAGAAGATGTTTGGTATACCCCAGGGAGACATGGCACGATCAAGTGAATTAATTAATCAAGTTCTATGACGTCAAGAGATATAATATCAGATAAGACTATGTATCAATGTGACAATGTGCAAGGAGTATAATATGCTGAAACAGAGTTTGTGGCGTTACATTGATTGTCCTACCCTCCTGGGAAAAGGCCTACTGATAAGTCAGTTATATTATTATTAACTTTTAAAAACAAGAAAAACAAAATTTCCCGGGTTACGAATAACCTTACATTATTTGAAATACTCCTACCAACATCATAATGAGCGAAAGATGTTTCTTGTGCAATGATGGAGGACTTAGCTAGTAGAGGAATTGAACTGAATTGAATTGAACCCCGAGGCGTTCTTCCACTCAGCTACTAACCGATCGATGTAAAAATATTTATTCAATATTTATTCATTTAATAAAAAAATTAAATTATTTTAAGGAAAGGTTTTAACCGTCTAAATAGGAATATTTTTATGATTGAGTAGTCGTGACTCTTGTGCTGTATTTTTATATGATAACACTAAGTATGGTTTTATACAAAACACATGTTTTATAAGTTTATTTAGGACTCTTTCTACGTGTTTCCTATTTAAAACTAAAATCATTTCAAATTCTACTGAATAGTAGAATATGGGTAGATAATACAAATTAAAATTGTTTTATTATTAGTATTCCAAATTACGACGTTACTTTTGTATTTCGGCATGCAGAGGGCCTACGTAATTATTCCTTTTGAAATTAAAAAAAACAGGCTTTTAGTAACGCTCCTTGTAAATACATGATACATAGTATGAAGTACTCAGCAATTCTCTTTTGTCCCTATGTAAATACGAAGTCGTCCGGTAGGTTTTCTTTTGAGTTTTGCATTTGAAAAACTACGCTCACCCTTTTGAAAATAGCGTAAAGGGTAGGACTCGTCATGCCCCAACCCCTATTTCTATAAGGAGAAAACACACAACTTCCAACGGTGGGGGTGAAAATTTTAAGAAATGCTTCATTCAGATAACGTTATAATTATAAATAAAACAGATAAACTTTGTTTAAAACCTATTTTCAATATTTCAGGTTTCGAAAGCACCCTACAATTTTCAGGATAAAATTAAGATTTATATATTGTCCTGAAGATGAAAGAGTGCTTCCGAAATTGGTCAATAAAGTATTAAAAAAATAAAAAGTGGTTTTAAACAAAGTTTATGTATTTTATTTATAAATATGGTAAGTCACAAAGTTAATACTTTTTACGAATATACGTCATAATTATTTAATGATTACAGTTACGTTGAAAATTGTTTTCCAAGATAAATCTAAACTATATTGTAAGACAATTTAAAATAAATAACTTACGTTAATATTCATATTAATTTAAATCATCTTAGTTCAGAACTTAACTATTTAATTTTTATAAAATATAAAAAATACATAGTCTTATCTATTTAGTATTTAACTTTTTTTTTTAAATAGTAATTTATAGTACCTACCGTGATAGAGTGAATAAAACAAATTGCGTTTTTGGTGTGTGCAAAAAACTTTCAAAATTCAGTGAATTTCTGCATTTGTATAATATTAGGAATACAAAAAAAAACTATATTACTTTAGGTTACTTATAGAAGAAAGACAAACATTCCCAGGTTACGAATAACCTAACAGTATTTGAAAAACTCCTACCATCATAATAAGCGTAAAATGTTGCAGTGATGGAGGACTCAGCTAGGAGAGGAATATTTGAAATAAAGGTTTTAAATGATGATCTTAAAGAATTCAAAACACAATTAAAAAACTACACTGAAAACTTAAAATAAATATCTTTGAAAAATCATCACAGCAAATTATTAGTAACTAAATAAATAACACCCCCTCATACACACAAGCATTGCTTTTTTATGAGGGTAATTTATAATTTATAATGAAATGTTTAGATTTAAAAATATATATATTGATATAACACTTGTATAACACTACTATGTATTATGTTTGATAATAAAAAAATAAAAATAAAAAACTATAATATGTTATTGAAAATGAAATAACAACTTTGTGTAATGATCGACCGATTTCGCTTAACCTAAGCATCATCAGGGTACAAAATTAAACCAACCAATTTTTTTTTTTTTCATTTTCAATAAATATGTCAAACCACAAAGTGATTGCTTTCTATCAAAATATTAAAAAAATTATGTGTAAGTTAGAGTTGAGAGGTTTACTCTATGGGATAATAAAATAATATCTTGAAAAAGACGTGATTCCGATTTTCCGTCATTTAGTTATAATTTTTTTCCACGAAGCCGTTACTCCTTAAGGAGAAAAAAATGTAATTAATATTTGAGAACCATTGGTACTTGGCGCACATAAATAAGCACAGCTCTATTGTAATCGTCATAATAGCCCTTCATTTTAATATTCATTGTAGCATTCCAACTATCATTCATTTTCATACTGCCACCATCTTTGCCATGGTAAATTAGGTCTTACAGCGAGGTCTCGCAAGGGTTAATTTAATTGTAAAAAAAAGTCCTCAATTTGTTGTTTAGGAGGGCAAGGGCCTTATTGTTCTCCGGGACATGTATTGCCCTTTACGCTTTAAAGAGGACATTTTAATTTTAGACATAAGGGCCCGTACACGATCCTCGCAAAGATAAAACTTAATATTAGACGTGTTTGGAATAGTACGACTTTACAATACACCATGTCAACTACCAGGATAAAAGTTTTTACAACAAACCATTCCACTTTCTTCGTAGCGTTTTTATCCAAAGTTCATCATTAATATTATTTATTTTTTTGCAATAACTCCACACAGGAGGCCTTGAGCTAAATAATTTCCCTCAGAGCCTATGCCATCTTTGAAGATGCTGTGTGGAGGGTCTTTTTGAGGAAAGGAAGGAGTGAACTTGGGTCATGAAGAGGCCCATGTTGAAGGAGGGAGGAAACACAGAGGCCGGCAAATTGTTCTATAGCCGACAGGAGCGGCTCGTGACTTTTTAGGTTGCTAGAGTGCTGAGATTGAAAAATACGACGTTTTTGATGTTGTTGTAGACGAAAATGATTTTTATTTAAATTAAAAAAATACATATTTTTATGAAGATTTTTTCAGTTTTGTGGGTCAATGACCCCCCCAAACTGAAAAATCTTTGAAAATCTTCATACAATATATATTTATATGTGTATTTTTTTAAATTCATTTTCGGCCACAACAACATCAATCATAACGTTTTTTTTCAATCTTAGCACTCTAGCACACTAAAAAGTCACGAGCCGCCACTGATACCTGAGTTGTTGAACATGATAACGAGTCGTAAAAGCGACCCGTTCTCATGTATTGAATTTCAACCGTGTACAAATGTTGGGCGCGCGTTTGGCGAGTTTCTCGACTATGTCTACTAAATGTTTTATACCCTAGTAAGAAAAATAAATTATTCTTACATAGTGAAATTTAAAAATAACTTCGAATAAGACTACAGATTTTATTTAATTTTTATGACCGACCGGTTTCGTCTATTCTAAGCATCATCAGGGTGCAAAATTAAACTAAACAAAAAACACGAAGTGTACGGTTATATATACAAACATACATTTTCGCCTCTTTCAATTCATTTTATCTGTCTCTTTTTCTCTGTTCATTTGCTATTTTTTAAATGTTATCATTTTTTTCTCTTTGTTCTCTTATTTTATTTCATATTGAGTTATCCCTTTGTATGTGTATATAACCACGCACTTCGTATTTTTTGTTGAATTTAATTTTGTACCTCGATGATGCTTGGGCTAAGCGAAATCAGTCGGTCATAAAAATTGAAATAAAATCTGTGATCTTATACAAAGTATTTAAAAAAATTTCATTACATACGTCAAACCACAAAGTAATTGCTTTCTACGAATATGTTCTTACCTAGTTTAAAACGAAATGGGCTAGATTTAATGTGTCTGAATTGTACTTCAATCCTACATAGCTTCTGTTGGATAATTACAGGATGTCCAGAAATATACTTCCCCATACCTACCATCGTAATAACGTTGCGTGCTCTGTTTCCCTGTCTCACTGTAGCTAGCTGCAATGGAGTACAGGTATGTCTCATTCCACAATTCAACTCAATATTTATAATATGCAGGGTTTTGAGTTGTAAATTTCTACAAACACGGCAGAATTTCCGTTCAAATTACACACTATGGCAATACTTCTCTATAATCAAGAAAAACTTTACATGTATGGAAGTTTTTACTAAGAAAATACATCATACTTAACTCGGCTGTAACTGTTTGGAAAATCATAACGGTGAATTAATTGCGTGACTTGTTAATACTAATTTATTTTAATTTATTTATAAACGTGTCGTAATATGGTGTTAATTTTAATATGTGTTCTTAAAAAACATTAACTTTTTGTCTTGCCATATTTGTAAAGAAAATAGATAAAATTTGTTTGAAAACCTTTTTATTATTAATAGGGATACAATGGTTAAAATTGTTCACCGTAGTAATGAAGGTAAAAAATTAGATAACTTAGAAGCATTAGAAATTTATTTATTTATTTATTAACGCCCTAGTGGGCTTTTACAACAAATTTTGTACAGTATATTGATGTTGACAGGTAAAGCATTATATGATAGTATACGACACATTAAAAAATAAAACAAAAAAGTACGTGCTTCTTGAAAAAATCAAAATAAATATATAACCAGTGGTAAATACAAATAATAAAATAGAAATAATAAAATCATTAATTAATAAATGTAGTATTTTGAATAACCAAATAAACTATCATCCTGGAGATATATTTCCAGTAAGACGCTCTGTTATTTCCACAATCCCCTTAATTACCTCTTCTCTTTCTCATTCCAACACCTAAATATGTACATATTTATATCAATATTATATTTATCTTATTTTAATTTTAATATTTTCCTTTAAATGGTAGGATACTTCCAAAACCGGTATATGAAATATTAATAATAATTAAGTGGTTTTAAATAAATTTAATTTTTTTTCTTTATAAATTTTAATAACTTCAATTTCTGATCCATCGAATTAGTTTAGAATTAGTCAATAAATGTATAAAAATACTTATACGCATTTATTGATAGACCATTAAAACGTGGGAGAGATGTGAGAAGTGAAAATAAAATCGGGACCTATGAACAAACTGTAGATGAAAATGGGGAATCTAGCTTAATTCATGTGACTGTATGAGTGGATCGTATATGTATTCAGCCCGTATTAGCACCGCCTTTCAATGTATAGACCCTTCCCAACAACAACATATTTAAGTAAGAAGGGAGGCAAAATAAACGTTCAAATCAAAAATCCTAAAAATGCGTAGTTATTTTCAGGCTTTTTTAAATGTTTTACAAAGTGCCCCTAATCTTGCATGTGCACTTTTCAGCAGGCCGACACAGCTTGAATCATATTGGCCTGTCTCGACTAGGCATTCAGTCAGTGTAGGAAATCGGCCCAGAGAGGCTAGGTTTGTATAGATTTGAATATCATAATGAAAACAGATAGTTTTTTCTACTAGGTGACTGCGTTTTGCAGGACGGGGGAGTTTTTCAATACGGCATGCATGTGCTCCGGCTGTACACGTGCGTGACTGCGAGTGTGTGAGTGCGCCAGTTCGTGATTGGCGCTTCGCTCGCTATGACGGACCGTAGATTTGACAGCTAACACAAAGCCTGAACGGACGCCTAAACGAACGCTGCTCGCGGCGCGAACTTTCAAAGCGGCAAATTTAGACGTTATTTTTTAGATTATTTTATCTGTTTTCCGCGGAGGGCACTGCGATCGCTCTAATCGCCTTTTCATTCCGCCTCCATTCGCATACGTCAAAATTCTACTACGACCAATCGACGTGCTTCGAATTAACCTTGCATTCGGGAATTAAGTCTCCCGCAATTTCGGCTTCGTTCTCTGAATTTGCAGTAATTCAAACATTGTTGCGGAAGTTGTGTGTTCTGTTTCCAAGTGTCATAAACATAGTGTGCCGAAGAAAACCAGTTGAGTTTGTTTGTTATTGTTTATGTAAAATCGTTCGACAAGTTTCCGCGATGAGTTTGTATTGGTTGTCTGCCCGTTTGATTTATAATCCGATGAATTTAACGCGGGAAATCGGGCAATAGAAATTCCGGAAACCTCTTGCTAAATATTTAATCTAACGGACAATAATCGAATAATATTTAGACCTACAGTAACGACCGCAATATGGCTGATTGTGTAATTCCTTCGTGTACTGTGCTACGACTCTATTTGTTGTCAATTTATACATTTGGATGTGCCCGCGACTGTTGTTATTATTTATGAGTGACCTAATAACTACGTCCATACGATATTCATATCAATGTTTAAAGAATGGTCTGATTTGTGATGTTAGTTTGTGACAAACTGTACATATTATATTCAGAAATGGGATAACCTCAAACTTATCACGTAAGTAATAACCTAATACATTTTATCTTTATTTTACCAGCCAAATGGATATTGAAATATTTTCACGTAAATATTAACGTGAAATCAATCAAATTCTCTTAGCTATCAAGTATATTTTAAGTAAGTTTGATAATTAATGTTTTGTTTCTAACTGATACTTTCGCAATCGATTCTCAAAAAAATAATAAACGTAGTGTTTATGAAATAAGGAAATAACCCTCATTTTTGTGTATTTTTTGTAAATATATGACTGTCAGCTAAACGCAACACGCTTAAGGTATTTTTTGAGCATACTAACACTTAAAAAAAACATAGTAATAATATACATAACGTGAACCAAAATAAGGCCAATTTCTGATTTGTATTTGGTAAATACTAAGCTCAAGTAAATAAAAAATAAATAAAAATCAAATGAATGCCGTTAAAATATAATGATTTTCATAAAGTGTAAAAATATCACCATAATTTTGTAAATTGAAGCGGTGTTTTCTCCACCTTAAGGAAAATACTTAGTTAACTAAAATATTAATATATGTTTACATTGTAAGCAATTGGTGAATTTACAGTAGAGCTACGTATTACTGAGCTTAATTATAAACGAAACCGGTAGGCAATAAGCATTTGCTTTATTTAAAAATATATATTTCTAAAAGGGTGATCTTTTGGCATATCTCAGAGCTAGTGTAATGATGTTTACTACAATAGAACTTCGTACAACGGAGTTAATGAAAAACGAAACCGGTAGGCAATAAGCGTTTGCTTATTTTTTTTTAAATATATCCAAAAGGGTGATCTTTTAGCATATTTCAGAGTCAGTGTAATGAGGTTTATTAAAAACAAGTTTAAACTTAATTCTCGAAATCGCGTTGCAAAACCTCGACACTTCAATGCACAAAGTTTCGAAAACGATTTCAAGAATTTTCTAAAATGCCCAGAAACCTTCGGCTGCGGTCCATTCAGTTTTCAGGTAAAATAAAAAAAATGCCAAGATTATGCAATCCCTTGTAGGTTGCCAAAGAATGCACCTTTCGTACTGAACAAAAGTGTTTCTATTTGACATTTGACAACAATTTTAGATAACTTGTGTTAACACAATGGCATGGCCTCAATATCTGTGTCAATCCTTAAAAATTCCAGGAAACCTATCTAGTTCATTTTAGTTCTTCGGAACATCTTTTGATAACGTTCGATTTTGGAAAGTTTTGGTTTTGCCTTGCACACTCGAGTATTTCAGATAGATAAAGCGAAGACCAAATTCATTCGTCAGGTACTTAGTATCAAAACTACGTCTTAAATCAACATTAGGTAAAAATCAACAGATTTTTTTATAACTTAAAATTAATCGAAAATCGTATTGAAACGACTAGCACAATTTCTCTAATGGCATGCTGAAGCTAATTATATACAAAAGGTCGCGTTAATAACGTGAAGCCAATTAATTATTAAAAATTTCTATAAATGAAACGAATTTTTCATTTTTGCACATTTTGCCAAGAAAAACAAGTAATAAATTAATGATAAAATCTAATGCATGTAATGATGTTGATGTGTAGAATTTGATAAGATATTAAAAAAAAATTGAACTATTTGCTTCATTAAGTAGGTATACGCAATCAGCAGGTAGGTATATAAATAGTCGAAATAAATAGCTTTATTACTTTTCAGCGAGAGTTTGAATGCATTTTTCACTTTCGCACACCTGCATAAAAAACACAAGTAGGTAGATAATTAATCATTTTTTCTAATGAGAATATATGATGCAAAAGTGAATGGAAGAAGAAGTCGAGAACGCCCGAGAAAGACATGGCACGGTCAAGTAAACCAAATACTTGAATCGGGTCATGTTATGAGTCAGAATAACAGAATAGTATTTTTGCGATGTATGATTGTGTATGAAGCAAGGAGTGTGTGCCAAGACAGAGTTTTATGGCAGTCCGTCCTCTCTGCCACCCCTGCGGGGAAACGGCGTGATGGTTAGTTAGTTAGTTTTTCTAATGGATGTGTTAGTAGTGATGTATAAGAAGTATTTTATCTCTTTGTTTAGTTAAATCTGGAACAATAAATAAGTGTCTAAAAATAATGGAAAAAAAACATTAACATTTTAGTTAATATTTATCTGATTTATAAAGGGCCATTTTCTAGACAGAAATATCACCTCAAGGTCGCTTTACAGCATAATTAACATAATATTAAAACTAAGACTTAATACTAACTTATGCCTAATACTTATAACCAGTGACTTACAACTAATGTATAAACATTAACAAATACATATAATGGTTGTTGCCCGTGCTGTCGGACTTAGAGTAGAAAAAATGGAGAAAGTAATAGTAAACTATACATATAAACTATGTCTAGCACTCGGACTGAGTGATCAAAACTCTAGTGAAGCAAATCGACGTTCTTGTAGGTATGATAATTTTAAAATGTTAGTCGATCTTTCAAAAGTACCTACGTATCCTAGATTTTGTCTCAAATAATAATGAAGTCTTTATAACAATAATAATAATAAATGGACAACTTTTATAGCGCCGTTTTTATGGGAAAATCACCTCAAAGGCGTTTTACAAATAAATTTATCTAACTTGTAACTTTTCACTTTAACTTATGACTTACAGTTAAGATTTATTACTTATGGCTAACAACTAATATTTTCAACGAGTGACTTATAATAAGGACTTATTTCTAGCAACTAACTACTGAGTATAACGTGTAACTATTGACTTGGATCTAAAATTTTAAGATTATTGCTTAATTTTTTTATTATTTTTTATATTAATACCGCATAAGAGTCTCAACTGCTCCCAAGCGTCTAGAGCCAGTAAGACTATGACATTACCAAATAGGGTATGTTGTGTGGCTGAAGGTAGTGGGAATAGAAAGGAGATTGGGAAGAGGAAGGTTGGGAAGTACCTGGCTACTCAGATCTGGTCACCCAACACGGCTAAAGCCATTACAAGCAACGTTTTGAATCTGAATGACGGTCTTTCACCAGGGCAATACTTAGAGTATCTATTATTCTTTCACCTCTTCATTTTATTAAAAACAATGTATTGAAAAACAGATAGTCGTCAAGAGCAAATGATACGAAAAAAAAAACAATTTATTCGCATTTAGGTCAATTTGTGAGTCAATTTATGTCTGACAAAAACATTCATTTAAAACATAGTTAGTTTATCTCGGCAACATTCAGCGTTACGAGTCTTTATTAAGATATCAAGCCATTAGCGGGCATCCACGTTTATGAAGATGGCTATTTTCTGTCGGTGGCCGAAATGCATTAATCACAGCTACGAGGACCAGTCCTGTTGTCGTTCTTTCCGTTCGTTTCGTCCATTCCGTTCATTCCGTTCATTCCGTTCATTCCGTTCATTCCGTTCATTCCGTTAATTCCGCTCTGTGCCGTAGTTCGTCTCTTCATTTGTATGCATCGCGTGCCCCGTGCGATTGTTGTACAACAAGGATCAAGATAATGTGAGTCGGCGCTAGGACGGAATATATCAAATAAGCGCCTGAATTCAATTCAATTAAATCGGCAATAAAACAAAATTGCTGCGACACGATCGACGCAAGTTTTGAATTGACAATATTTCCAGAAAAGTTTAACGGTCATATAACCTAGTACAAAATAAACAGGTTGCAAAGAAAATTTTACCTCTATATTGCGATACTAATAATAACTAGCAGATAAAAACCCGCTCCCGCGTGGTTTAGTCATGACACACATTTCAAAAGGAACATACTGATTTATTTATAAAGGACCGAAATCGGAGGAAAATTTCAAAATTTTGTATGTATCGGCATTTTTTCCATGGAACGTGGCAGAAGACGGCTTACAGTATTAATAATATCAGATAACAGTGAACTTATACAGCCCAGTTTTGTGATAATCCACCTCAAGTGCGCTTCATACTTAATTAATTAAACTAATAAGACCAACTAACAAGGAGAAAATAATAAATAATATGTACACAAACTAAAACTATCTAAAATCATGATTGTTTTCATAAATCATGAGAAAAAAGGTTCAGATATGGGTATAACCGTGCAAAAAAAAACAATTTACTAAAAGCTAAGGGTATAAAACCCAGATAATACGTATGAATTCATATATATTGTGCATACAATATGTGTACGGAGAAAGTAATATATAGTATGTAAACAAATTAAAACTATCTAAAATCATGATCGTTATCATAAATCATGAGAAAAAGGTTCAGATATGGGTATAATAGTGCATGTGGACATCAACAGATTTAAAATAAAATAAAAATTACCAGAAGTTAAAGGTCCAAATTAATCCAGATGAAACGTATGAATTCATATTGACATATTTGTTAAATCAAATTAACTAACTAACCAACACGCCGTTTCCCCGCAGTGGTAGACAGAGAGGATGGACCGCCATAAAACTTTGTCTTGGCACACACTCCTTGCTTCATTCACATTCATACATCATCTTATTTTATTCTGACTCTTCACATGACCCGATTCAAGTATTTGATTAACTTGATCGTGCCACGTCTTTCTCGGGCGTCCTCGACTTCTTCTTCCATTCTCTTTCACATCATGTATTCTTTTTACACTCCTTTCTTCGTTCATTCGCTCTACATGCCTAAACCATCCAAGCGTCCCTCTCTTGATTCCATTCATTACGCTCACATCAGCCTTGCATTATTTCCGGATATTTACATTTTTAATACGGTCATTCATGGTTTTATAGCACATACGTCTCAGGGATCTTATTTCTACAGCATTCAATCTACTTGCATCCTTCCTCTGCCAGTTCCATGCTTCACTGCCATACACCAGGGTTGGTATAAGCACTCCATTGTGGACTATTACCCCGCTTTTTTGACAATTTCTTATTTGCGCTCACAGCGTTCAGTCCTCCATTAATGGAGTTTCCTGCATTCACCCTTCTTTCAATATCCTTATCAGCCTTTCCACCTCTCGTAAACATACTCCCTAAATACACAGACTCATCCACTTGCTCCAAGTATTCATCATTCACAATTATATCGCACGCTGTTCTCGTACTCTCTCTTTCAAACACCATGACTTTGGACTTATTTACATTCATCATCAACTCATTCTGCATACACACTTGGTTCATCCTAGACACGAGAAACAGAGAAACGAGAAAATGAAATTAGAGGATAGGTAACATGTTGGTACTCAAAAACATTAATATTCAAGTATTATAAGTAAACGATTCAATGTACTTAAGTAATAATTGTTTCATTCTGAAATAGGCGAAACATGTAAAACGTGTTTGTCTTAACAATTGTTTGTAAATATTTTTTCAGCCTGTGCTATGTTTATATTGTTTTCATTGGAATTCTGTAATAACAGTAATCTATTTACATTGTTAATTTCTTCACAACACAAAGATAAAAATACGATATTGACCTATGGTTCACACATTCATTTGTTAAAGAAGAAAATGAAAAATAAAGAATAATAATAATAATAATTGGCTGATTTATATAGCGCCATTTTCGTGACAGAGATATCACCTCAAGGGCGCTTTACAGCATAATTAACATAATATTACAACTAAGACTTAATTTTAATGCTTAGTATTTATAACTAGTGACTTACAACTAGATGAGTGCTCTCCACCTAAATATTTGGTTCCCGAAAAACCTAAAATTTCTTATACCTACCTATTTGTATAGCGCCTCAAGGGCGCTGTGCAAATTTTAATTTCCACTAAATAATAATTTTTAGTTTATATAAATATACAGCAACATACTTACCTGGCAGGTCACTTCTAGCAGAACACAATAACCATATTATAATAACTCGATATTTAGCTTATTCTTACATACTCGCAAATATATATATATATATATATATTTTTTTTTTTTATATTATCATTATTTTTTATTTAGGGCATGAGAATTTCAAATATAGTACATCGGAGGTATTTTTTTTAAATTTTTCTTAATATAATATAACCAACTAACCATCACACCGTTTACAGAGGTAGGCAGAGAGGAAGGACCGCCATACAACTTTGTCTTCATTCACATTCATACATCGTCTCATACACACTCTTCTGTTATTCTGACTCTTGACGTGGCCTGACTCAAGTATTTGATTAATTTGATCATGCCATGTCTTCCTCAGGCATCCCCGACTTATTCTTTCATTCACTTTTGCGTCATTTATTATTTTCACACTCTTTTCTTCGTTCATCCGTTTTACATGCGTCCTTTTCTTAATCCTATTCATTACGCTTGAGTTTTTCTTTATTTACATTATTTACTGAATAACAATTAACTCCTTCTATTTTTAAAACAATTAATAACTATGTCAAAATGTTCTACCTGATTATAATAACACTAAAGCACCATCCCTCCTTCTATTGCACTATAAAAGGCATTACAAAATGATATCAAAATAAATCGTTTCAATTGTACCAAATTTGTTCCATTTAGTAAAGCCAGGTAGGTACCCCTAGCTATTTATTCTTACATAATTTATTTGTAGGTACCCACTTACCTCTCAATAATAATTCACTTAACATTTTTTCACCTTTTCATTCGTGACGTTTTTTTTTCATAACTCAAAACCATTTTTTAGAAAACTTATGATTGTCAAAATGTCTGGAATATGTATTGTGTTTATCCACATTTTAGTTAATTTTATTATAATTGCCAAAGAAGAAGAACAAACCTTTCGCATACAATACTCCTTGTATGTCCATGTTGTAATACTGTTACAGAATGTCATTAATGTATTGTGAATAGGCACACATTTTTAATAACGAGTTTTATTATTTTTGTGTGACATTGCTCTTTGACCGTATTTTTTTGCGATAAAATATAAAATTACATAAAAAACATTTGTTCACAAAATAGGTATTATGTGAGATGCAAATAGTTAAATATTTCTACCACTTTTGAATTTGTCATTCAGTGTATCAGTACGTACTTCGTTCCTATTTATGTTGGAATAACATCGAGATATTTGTCAACGTATTGTGAAGTTGGGAGCTGGGATGAAAAGTTATCTCACTTCTACATGCACAAATCAAATATATATATGTTCCTACACACACCACAGTATATCCTTCTAACACAAAGTTTATTCACAAGATCAACTTATGCAAGGGGGCTATTAACAGCTGATAAAACCAGTGAAGGTTCCAAAGAAAATACTCAAGTTGCAAGTTATAAGCGACTTTGCATTAGTAATTTTCATTTTTTTACGCAACATTTATTTTGGTATGCAAAAATAATATTTAAGCTACTTTAAATACGTTAAAAATTCGTGTGCATTCACATTGAAAAAAAAAACGTGAACAATCCAAACTGTGAGGCTAACAGAGGTGAGGGATTAAATATTAAAAAAAAAATATTGAAAAATACCTGAAATTCGGGGTTACTTAAGCTATTTCAATTAAATTTTCTATCTGAATGGCGGTCCACCAACAAACAAACAGATGCTAAAAGAATTAAGTGTGGAAAAAATATAATTTAAAATTAACATGATATATTGCCACTGTTTAAAGCCTTTTTAAAAATGCATGGTGACTTACAACTAAGATTTATAATTAGTGACTTAGGCTTAACTTTGATTTATAAATAGTGACTTATAATATTTACATTTACAATGTATATACATATAAATATATATATATTTAAATTGCGTACATTATACTTATTTTCTTATCACCTATTCAAAAACAGGAAATTGTAGGTACCTTTAAACTGCATCAAATTTTATTTTCCTCCGTATTTTCGTTATTAGTATTTTCTTGTGATTATTGGATCCAAAGTTCGCGGGTTCAAACCCGGCGTGCGCCAATAACTTTTATTTAATTAACATGTGTCATAACACGTTTAATTCATATATATGATTAAAAAGTATATTTGGGACACGTTCCAGAGTAATAGATACTCTGAGTATCGCCCTGGTGAAAGATCACCATTCAGAATTGAAACTTTGCTTTAAATGGCTTCAGCCGTGTTTGGTTACCAGATCTGAATAGCGAGGTACTTCCCAATCTTCCCCTTCCTCATCTTCTTCCCCTCCCCACTACCTTCAGCTTCTCAACATACCCCTATTGGGGATGCCATAGTCTTACTGGCTCTAGACGGTTGGGATCAGTTGAGAAAATTAAAAAATTGGAAGAATTTCACATTAATAAAAATGTTTTTTAAAAGTACAAAATATCTTACTATTGTTGAATATTTTTGCTCTCTCTGTATTATTTAATATACTTAAGTTAATGCATGTATGCAGATATTACAAATGATTTGATTAATGTTAACAACAAAACCAAAGCTTAACTATTTAATATTTTCTCAAATACAATACTGTTGGAGTTGTTTAAAGCTAGAAAAGCAACTCCAAGTATAGAATATATTTTTAATAATAAAAAAAATTAACCAATCAAAAATTATGACGTTAAGTACATCCCGTTTAAATATACGGGACGCCACTGCACTTATGGATCGATCGGCTATTGTTAGAGTTCCCTTCCATCGAAGGTTCGAACAACGTAGCCGAATATATTTCCTCCGTTGGTACTACTGGCGACTCCCACCTTCTTGGGAAACAACGTGCAACCTGCTTTCTCAGTTTCTCGATAAATAAGGCTGTTATTCACTCGAACACCGAAGTGAAATCATTCGTCAGACCGTGAATATGTTGAAAATACTGTTTACTGAGATACGGCCCGCGACGAGGTCATGGATAAAACATTTTCCGAATAGCAAAAGATTTTACTCTAAATCTATATACCTACGAATCAAATTTTCCAACTAACTTACCAAAGATTTTTAAAAATGTCTTAGGGGTCGCGAACATGTCACACTCCCGCATCTTAACTGCCGCAAGTCAAAATATGTCGCACTTTATAAAAAATCGAACCCCGATCAATCGCTTGAAAGGCAACTATGATACCCATTACACCACCAACAGTTACAAAACAGCCACACAAATTCATCATTTGTACTAAAATTGATTCATCGTGTACACATTTTTTTTAAATTTTAGAATGTTACGTACTAACATCACATCACCTCATAAATTACGTATAAAAAACGAACCTTACGTACTCATAACACATTACATCGGAAATTATATTTTTGACATTTTCATTTATTTTAGAATATTGCGTACTCACATCAAATTATATCGGTTTTCTTGTAGTATTTTTTTTTCATGTTGCGTATTCACATCACACTACATTAAAAATTATATGGTTCATAATATTATTCTAATTTGAAAGAATGACTTATATAATCACCTATTGATAAGTGCAGTAAATAATTGTGTACTGTAGTAGATTCTATTATTTTTTTGTTTAAAAAATGCATTTACAAAGACTCTTTTTTGTTTACTGTTGGAATCATGTAGTATTTTACTTAAAACACTTGCTTTTGGCCGTTTATTTGTGAAGTGCAATTCGACATGCAATTGGGTGGATGAAAAGGTTTTATTATTTGAGTCAGGTCTAATCAAGACCCGATTTAAGTATTTGATTCACTTGATCGTGCCATGTCTTCCTCGGGCATCCCCGACTTCTTCTATTCACTTTTGCATCATATATCAGTCAGTCACCTCAAAACATGACCAAACGTTAAAGGACGTGATGTAACCGGAAATAAACATGGGCGAAGCCGGGTTCGAATTTCAAAATTCTTCACATGCCATAGGTTATTCACGAATCTAATGCACGATTTTCAAAGAGGTGTGCCTAATTTTACTAACCAAATGAGTTTTTACGCTCTGAATGTGCCATTAATTGGCCAACTCTCGAGAAAAAACAATGTTTAGATTTACATGAATGTGTTCGCTTATGTAAATTTAATTTAATCTCAGTTGTACATTTCAATTAAATATTCAAAACACGAGACTTAGCCTCCTTGGGTTCTCAATCTCCGGATTAATAGTTTTCGCATGGAACTTTGGCCACAGCGAGGCGTGCAAGTCCGAAAAGCGCGACCGGATTTCTTTCAGGAATCACTGAAGCATAATTGGGCCGCTCAGTTTTGAAACAAAAGTTGCAGAAGGTTATTTTGAAAATTCAAAAGGAATTATCATATTTTGCTTCGGGTTTCATAAGGTTTCAAGGGCTGGCAGTTCGCCGAACACCATCCCATAAAACTATTGGAAATTTTGTCATGCACCATGATTTGAAAACCTTTTTTTTTACGTTAGACAGTTATTACCGGATGACGAATAGTGTGACAATGTATGAAATCCTTGTACTTTCATCATTTGGCAGCCTCCGTGATCAAGAGGTAAAACGTTTGACTACGAATCCAGAGGTCACGGGTTCAAATTCATCATGCACAAATTAAATTATATTAAATTAATTTGTGTCAAAACACATTTACCTCATATAAAATAATATATTGTATATTTGTGGCGCGTTCCATAGTGCTAGATACTCTAAGTATCGCCTTGATGAAAAACCGCCCTTCAGAATCGAAACGTTGCTTGAAATAGCTTTAGCCGTGTTTGGTGACAAGATCTGAATAGCCAGATGCTTCTTAACCTTCCTCTTCTCCATTTCCTTTCCCTCCCCACTTCATTCAGCTTCACAAGATATCACAATTGGGGATGCGATAAACTCATTGGATCTAGCTCTTGAAATAACTATCCGTGTTTGGTGACCAGATTTGAATAGCCAGATATTTCCCAATCTTCCTCCTCCCCATCTCTTTCCCCTCCCACTTTATTCAGCCTCACAAAATATCTCAATTGAGAATACCAAAGTCCCACTAGATCTAGACAGTTGAGATCAGTTGGCACTCATGTGCGGTATTGACTATAAAAATATATTTATGGTTTTAAAGTTTATTTTGTAGAACTCCATTTTAATTTTTAGGTTTCTTAATATTATTCAAACAATAATTATTTTTATTTTAAATTTAAAAAAAAACAACTTTTAGTTAAAAGTTCTGCTAGGTAATTATTTTTACGTGTAACAGCTGTTTCGCCTTCTGAGGGCATAACTGGAAACCCGACGCTTTTTATCATTCGGCTACCGACTGGTCGAATTATGTGAGTCTTTTTAGTTAGTTTTACTCCCACTATGACGATTAGACGGTTTTATAATTTGCTTTTTAATTTATTCTTTATTTCGGAATGTGAGGAGGTCAGTGCAAGCCCACGCATCCAATAAAGTATGCACGTACATACATACAAATAAGACCGAAAAATTATATAAAATATTTAAGGATAATTGAACAATTAAGGAACCTATTGACACCCATGTTATTAAAAATAATACAAGTTAATTCACGATACATATATTTTAAAACTTAACAAAAATGCCGTTTATCCGGAAAGAACGCAAGAAAAGAATGTAAGCGTATGAAAAGGATCAAGAAAGGGACGCTTAGATGGTTAGGGCATGTAAAGCGAATGAACGAAGAAAGGAGTGTGAAAAGAATATATGATGGGAAAGTGAATGGAAGAAGAAGTCGAGGACGCCCTAGGAAGACATGGCACGATAAAGTGAATCAAATATTTGAATCGGGCCACGTGAAGAGTCAGAATAACAGAAGAGTATGTTTGAGACGATGTATGAATGTGAACGAAGCAAGGAGTGTATGGCAGTCCGTCCTCTCTGCCTACTTTTGTGGGGAAATGGCGCGATGGTTATCTAGTAAGTTAGTTAGTTAGTCACCTAAGAGGAGAAAAGACTAAAGAAAATATAAATTCGTTCTTTAAATGATAATTTTAAATTGTCCAGGAGAAACCGATTCACCAGTTCAAACTGCTGTAGGTACAAAATAATGATAGTATAATGCAATAAAACACAAAAAAACAAGAGGTAAAATTTCATGAAATTCTAGGAAGCACCTGCCGTTCGTCTATTCTTCCGCTAGGTACCTACGTGTGGTCCAATTTTACCCGATCAAATTAAACGTCCAGGCGACTCAAGCGACCGACACGCACTTCCACAAAAGATAACCGATCACTAACACATTTTTTCTGGAACATGCAGTAAATAGAAAATCAATTACACTTAGTGCCACGTTATTTGTAGTGCGGCGTGTCGCCGGCAATCTGGATCGGTCGGCGTTGGGCAATGTGTGGGCTGGAAAAGATTGGTAGGAGAAGATAATAAAAATTGGTTCGCCTCTAATTTTTATTGGCGAGTTTAGAAAAGTCGGTTCTCTCTTATCTGCCGAACACGCCAACAATCTCAACTTTGCAACGGTATTTTTCTTCGGTACCTTTACACGAGTTCTCGTTGTACCTACGTATTCAAATGATTTCTGGGTCAAGCGATATCGGTTCCCGATAACATTGTACTACGGTATGATTGAAGTTTTACATAAATTTTCCCGGGGGCGTATAAATTTTAATTCACGTTTTATATGCACCTACTTACGTGGAGGTTGTCATAAAAAATGCAGTAATTCTACAAAGAGAGACGCTTATAGGAATATCCTTATACAAACATATATTGATTTTACTTTCGAAAGCGCATTGTTGAATCTCTCCATTGAAAGCAGCTAAATAGAAATAATTACTGCCGGAATCTTGGAGGTAGAATATATAATAATTACTTTAATAAATTCCTTATACTTGACAAACTTTCAATGTAATGCCTATAAGAAATAAGATTTATTTTTTACAAAATAAATACAAATTAAAGTATAGGTCTCACCACGAGAGCTGGTGCCGGCCAATACTCACACAGATGCATAGCATACGTACAGCGTGACGAACTGAATGAATATGACACGCATTTACAATATCAACATAAACACTCGCTGTCCCTTTTCCACTAGTGACAATAAGTAGACGTAAACAAGACAAAGGGCTCTTTCTTTATGACACATCGTAAATACATCGCCACTGGAGCGTATACCGATACACAATAAACCCAACGCTATGCATGTATTGTTTGTTTCAACTCTCGTTGCGCTAGCTATACCATATAGATACGCAAGAAAAATAAAATTTCAGGCAGTTGTGATGATCAGTTCAATGAGGAGAAACTCTTTCCAGAATCAATGGGATTTCACTTCTGAATCTCTCCTCACTGACATGAAATAAGTCGATATCGGAAGAGATTTTGTTCGGGAACAAAATACTCCTCCCCACCGGCAGAACCATTGGCAGGTTGGTCCTACAGGCAGGAAGATAGAATAATCTATGAATACGCTGTCTTAGATAGTCATCAGGAACATAGAGACTTACGCGCTCCAAAATAGCAGGGTTTAAAATATATCCTCGCAGCAGTCTGAAGAAGTGAGTGGCGACATATCCCTCTCTCCTGAGCTGTAAGGAGTGAAGTCCGAGCGTGCCCAGGAGAAAATTCGTCGGGTAGAGTCACGGATAGAGATAGAGATACGGAGAAAGAGCCAAATATTTTTACCCAGCCCATACAAATTTACGATAAATCACTTTCTCCGGGTTTTACGTCGTAAATCGTGAAAGAGAAGAAGGCGAGACAAGATGTCACATAATGCCGCACCACTTTTAGGGTATGTAAGCGTGTTTTCCGTCTCCCGCGTCTCCAGCGACTCCGCCCACTTAGTTTTGTTATGCGACATAACTCAACCGTTTTTGAGGTTGTATCCTATATTTTTGTTTACAGCAATACAGTGAAAAAGTGGTTATTCAAATAATAAAACGTTATGCTGACATGTGCTATGAATGGATGAAAAAGGTGTGTCCATGAAAACTCTAGTCACGCCCGACTGAGGAAATTAAATAATCAATAATCCTGACTACACTATTTCTCAAAGCTATCCCTCCTGGTATATTATTACTCTGAGGTCGGAATCTTTGACAGAAATCTTTAAAACCACCTCATCTACGTAAGAATAGATTGAAAGGCACGATCTGTGCACTAAAATGATGTCATACAATCATAGATGTATTAAATCGCTTAACAAAATTCATGATTTAGATCACAAACGCTCGTAGGTATTTTAAAAATATTGTGACGAATGATCCTTGTATTCAAGAACGTTTACCCAACTACCGTAATTTCGCAATAATGTCATGAACGTGAAATAAAATCGAGATATCTACGTTTTTTCTATTGTCTCGATCGTAACGGCGTATCGGCTGTACGAAACTTTCATGTGCCTAGAAGCAAGTAGGTATTTATTATAAAAAAATATATATTTGGGTCGCAAACAATACATTGTAGACAAAATCTACGATATAGCCGCTGACTAGACCATTGTGGGAAGTCTGGAACTCTCATGCCGAGTTGTGTGGCCGCTTCAATTGATTCACGACGATGATAAATAATATTCTTTCGAAAATTATCGTAAAGCTGAGCAGCAACACGTTGTTAGTTGCTACCCAGACAACCTTATGAACATTATTATTACCTATGTTTTATTTTTCTACGCTGGTTCCAACAGCCTAGAGCCATGTGTGTTATAGATACGTGCATATGTTCTCATTCAGAAAGATCGATACTGGTCTTAATACCTACATACATACACACATACACATCCATAGCATAAAGCAGTTCAGTTTTACCATTTTGCGGCTTTTTCGACTCAATAAAAAAAATATTAAAATACTGAAATTAACTTAAAAGCTTAAAGTTCATTTTTTTTAAATAATATCAATAATCACCAACACAAATATGAAACATAAAAACCAGAAAATAAAAAGACAATGGACAAAACCGAGACGTAATCGGAGGAAAAAAAAAATAATATCAATAATATTCATTGAAAAGTATGAGATCGATTAAAAACTTCGGTTTCTAATAAGGTCCCTATGGCTGAATTGGTTTAAGCGTTACTCCCGGATATAGTGGAGGATCCGAGTTCGTGTCTCAGATGTCTTTGTCTTTTTTATTTTCATTAACGCTTATTTTTATAAATGTTTAAATAATATCAATAATCAAAAACACAAATATGAAACAGAAAAAGCTAGAAAACAAACAACAACACGAATATGAACAAAACAGAGAGAAAAATCCAGAAAATATAAAGATAATGGTTACGACCGAGACAAAACCGGAAGAAAAAATTGAGAAAGTAATATCGATAATCTTAAATGAAAAGTATGAGATCGACTAAAAACTTTAGTTTCTAATAAGGTCCCTATGGCTGAATTGGTTGAAGCGTTACTCCCAGATAGAAAAGAGGATCCGAATTCGTGTCTCGGTAGTGACCATTCCCTTTTTTATTTTCTGGCTTTTTTCTATTTCAAATTAGTGTTGTTGATTATTGATATTATTTAAATACTTAAAAATATTAAAATAGTTTACACCTTGCATCACGTTTCATTCTATTGATGAAAATGTTTCTAAATAATTTTTTTTACGGAGGACTAAGTTAAAAAACTGATTTGCTTTGAGTGCTACCGGCATATTTTTTTGAGTACCATCTTCTTCCAGATATTAAAATAGCTAAGAAGATTGATACTCGCAACTTAAATAGGTTAAAATATAAAGCTAGGCTCTATATTTTTTTTACATTGAGAACAGTAAGAAAACGATAGAATAACATTTATGGTTTTACTTGAAATATCGCACCATGAAATGTAGCCGTTCGAACACGAAATACAGTGTAGAAATAACAAATATATCCTTGCGGTTTACCAGCATTCTGAGAACTGTACATGCCCATTAAACCACCAATCATATTACTGCAAAAATATCCATGTCCGTTTCTCAAGGATCAATTCAACCCAAATGGTCAATATCAGAAACAAATAAATAAAAAATTGCCCTAACCACTAATTTCACTTCGAGAACCTCCTGATTACCTTGCAACCTACAATGTGAAGTCGGCATCCTTTTTTTAAATGAGCTTCATTTTATATTTGGCGAATTGTTACCTGCTCCAGAGGAGTGATAATTCGATTATCCGGAGAACAGGAAGATGAGCATGTATTGAAACCTTTATTCAAATTTCAGGGTCTCGAGTCAACCTTATACTAAGTCGATCTACCCAACACTTACCTGACAATTTAACCTACCCACCACAGGATTGAGATGATAACGGTCAATCATAAAACGCAACCTTTTTGCATTGATTTCCATAATTTTAAAATGTTGAATACAAGTTGCATGTTTTCATTAATTTACATTGATAATTATAACATGGCGCCCTTGAGGTGATTTTTCACAAAAACGGCGCTATACAAATCGTCCAAATATTATTATGGTGTTTGAAAGAGTAAGTATGAGAACAGCGTGCAATATTGTTGTGAATGATGAATACTTGGAGCAGGTGGAGAATTTTGTGTATTAAGTAAGTATGTTTACGAGATATGGAAAGGCAGATAAGGATATTGAAAGAAGGGTGAATGCAGGAAACTCCATTAATGGAGGACTGAACGCTGTTGGCGCAAATAAGAAATTGTCTAAGGAAGCAAAGCGAGCAGTCCACAATGGAGTGCTTATACCAACCCTGGTCTATGGCAGTGATGCATGGAACTGGCAGAGGAAGGATTAAAATAGACTGAATGGTGTGGTAACGAGATCTTTGATACGTATGTGCTGTAAAACCATGTATGACCGTATTAAAAATGTGGATATCCGGAAAGAATGCAAGGCTGATGTGAGCGTAATGAATAGGACCAAGAAAGGGACGCTTAGATGGTTTGGGCATGTAGAGCGGATGAACGAAGAAAGGAGTGTGAAAAGAATATATGATGCGAAAGTGAAAGGAAGAAGAAGTCGAGGACGCCCGAGGAAGACATGGCACGATCAAGTAAATCAAATACTTGAATCGGGTCATGTAAGGAGTCAGAATAACAGAAGAGTATGTATGAGACGATGTATGAATATAAATGAAGCAAGGAGTGTGTGACAAGACAGAGTTCTATGGCGGTACGTCCTCTCTGCCTATTTCTGCGGAGAAACGGCGTGATGGTTAGTTAGTTAGTTAATAAGATAATTATTACATTGCTTAGATAACTATATTTACTATAGTTATTTCAACATCACTATGCAATTCATTTTTTGGTAAGAGCGCCCCTGAAAGGAATTTTTAAATATGTTTATTTTTAGGGTAATTTATTATATGGCTTAATTTTTTAACTTTGAAAATACACACTCTTTAAAGAGGAAGGCCGGGAAGCACCTGGCTGTTCAGATCTGGTCACCAAACACGGCTAAAGTCATTTTAAGCAACGTTTCGATTCTGAATGGTGGTCTTTCACCAGGGAGTATTTACCACTCTGTATGACCATTATTATTATTGGTATGTACCATTTTCTTAAAAATGTCAAACTGTATATGCCTTTAATATATTAAATGTTATTGAAAATGTCTCATTAATTATCATACGTGAAAAGAAATGATTAACTAGTAATCTTATCATTAAAATAAATTGTTGCTTAATACTTTTAGTTATTTATTAATCAACAGTTTTTTAATTTATATTTTTTTAAATATATTTTACTACATTATGATAGCTATTTTTTTTAAACTAAGTAACAAATAAAATTAACTTTCACAAAGCAGCAATAATTAATTCTCGCCACACAAAACTAATCGTTTTTTCCCTAATTGTTTCATGGCTACATTTTTGCAGGAAGTACGTTTTGTTGTTCGCTGTTAGGTCGCGAATCGCGTGTCCAATACGCCAACTTGATAAAAACGATTATAAGAAATTACACGACTCCCCGCAAATTACCTGTTTTTTTGGCCCGCGAATATAGGCAGACGTTGACTTGGAATTCTTCGCTAGCGATTATTCAATTCTGGCTCATGCGGTCTTTTAAAAATAACTTACCACTTTGTCGGCATTCTTCGCGCTTTCTATCGAATTTATTATGCATGGTTAGAATATGTGATTCAATGGGCATTTTCATTCAACATTTCATCAAAAAGTGTTTTCTATACTAAACACCAAATTGTTTTGTATTCTTACCACACTAAGGCCTTTTTGAATTTCGTTTTGTTAATACCTAATAATGGAAGAAGAAGTCGAGGACGCCTGAGAAAGACATGGCACGATCAAGTGAATCAAATACTGGAATCGGGTCATGTGAAGAGTCAGAATAACACTTAGAATTAACTTTTGCCAAATACTTATAACTAGTAACTTGCAACTTACGTATTTACATTAGCAAATATATGTGATGGTTGTTGCCCGTACTGTCGAACCTAGGGTAGAAAATACGGAATAAGCAATAGAAAACTTAGTATAGCACTTGGACTAAGTGATCAAAATCTAGTGAAGCAAATTTACGTTATTGTGGGTATTATAATTTAAAGAGGTGAGCCTTTAGTTTTGCTTTGAACTCAATTGAGCTGTTGATCTTTCGCAAATGTGAAGGGAGGTTATTCCAAGCTGTGGGGCCTGCTACGGCAAAAGCTTTGTCTCCGAAATTGGTGTTGAGAAGAATCAAATACTTGAGTAGGGCCATGTCAAGAGTCAGAATAACAGAAGAGTATGCATGAGATGATGTGTGAACATGAATGAAGCAAGAAGTGAGTGGAAAGACAGAGTTGTATGGCGGTCCGTCCTCTCTCTTACCCCTGCGGGGAAACGTTGTGATGTTAAGTTAGTTAGTTGAGTTTAACTGGATTTCATTGTTTTCTTCTAGATTTTTAAAGCACCCTTGAAGTGATATTTCACAAAAAAAAAACTATTTTTTGTTATTTTTACAGTAGAGTCTGACAAACGACAGTGTTTGGCTGACGGCTGATGCGCAAAACCGCATTTTTATAAGAGGTGGAGTCAACAGTAAAAATCACCATTGTACAGATTGTCTACTTGCCGAACAGCTTCGTCACAGCTGCGCAGTAAGCGAAGGGCCATCTGCATTCTTTAATTTGTTGATCTCTTAAAGAATAACACATGTAAGGAATAATAACAGTTCAGAACATTTTTCTTCGTGCGACTCCCTGAGAAAGTTGAATTATTATCTTATCTATCTCAACAGCGATCACACGCATCCCAAACATGCACATTATCCTTACAAGTACCTTATCATCTTGTAGCAGCCTCAGTAAATTACATAGTCTTCTGTGTGACGAGCATGGGGCTGAGATTATGGTGATTGTGCCCAAGTAATAACCTTTAATGCACACCTTCGCATTCCGCATTACATGCACCTAATGGCTAATGTTTGCTACACGCTTTTGTTGCGTTCGTGAGAGAGTGCACTAAGCCTTATAACAAGTAACTTACCTAACCTTTGGGATTTCTTTGCATTATGTTTTATGGTGTGGGTAGGTACTTGATAACTTAATTAAAGTCAGGTATTATTGATTAATTCAATACGATTTTTTAAGAAAACAAGTGTCAAATTTGATAGATTCATGAACATTTTTGTGAAATATCACCTCAAGGGCGCTTTAAAAAACTAAAAACTTTCACCTAACCTAACCTAACCTAACCTAACCTAACCTAACCTAACCTAACCTCACCTAGCATTTAAAAATCAAATTTTAAACCTTTTATACACATTTATGGACTTATAAGTTGTACAGAGCCCTTGAAGTGATATCCTTTCACGAAAATAGCGCTATAAAAATGTATTTATTTTATTTTATCAACGCCTTAAAGGCTTTTATATAAATTAGATTTTAGTTAAATAAAGGAGTACAATAAATGGGTAGAATAGAAAATTAGAGAAAGAGTTTTTTTTTAAGTTAATATGTAAAACGCTAGTTCATAAATTTAGCGTAGGTTTTACAATTAGTTATATTATCATAATATATTTCACAAAATAGTGTAATACGTAAATAGTACATAGCATGATAAATTTCAAAACAGTTGGTAAGTATGGCACGATTAAGTAAATCAAATACTTGAATCGGGTCATGTGAAGAGTCAGAATAACAGAAGAGTGTGTATGAGACGGTGTTTGAATGTGAATGAAGCAAGGAGTGTGTGCCAAAACAGAGTTGTATGGCGGTCCGTCCTCTCTGCCTAAAAAAAAAAATGAAACGGCGTGATGGTTAGTTTTAGTTTTTAGTTAGTAAAGTGTAAGTATGTTATTCCAGCGTAATGAAGTTACAGTTAGTTATATTATTGTAGAAGATTTGAAGAAGGAATATAGTACATTGCGTAATAACAACAACAAAAATGAATGATAAAAACAATAGTTGGAGTAACAATGTATGGGGAGCGAGCTAATTATTCTTACCCAACGTATACAAACTTGCGATAAATCACTTCTCCGGGTTTTTACTTATGAGAGAGAAAGAGACAACAAATATAATACACCGCTTCTACGTACTGTCACAATGATCTTGGGCTCCTGGGTCACCGCGGGACTCTGCCCACATTTTTTATTATGCCACCAAACTTAAATTATGTCGATATATGCTATGAATGCATGTAAAAATACCCTAGCCTTAGTCTTAGCCACGCCAATGGTTAATTACAGCGAAACGCGAAGTATTTTTACTTAGCCAACTATTATTATTGCAAATAGATACACACCGGCGTTTAAAAAATAGTTATTGTCACGATGGAAAACACTAACTTCTGGATTAAGATATATTTAGAAGTAGCTCGTGATAAGTTTCGTATGTGTATCACAAGATCCTCTGAATATTTTATCAATACACTTTTTTTCTCTTCTGAGGTTTGAGGCCAGCCTAAGGTTATATCCTTACCCTCTTGGCCAATCCCCATTCGTCATATTCTACGGATTTGTTTCTAAAAGGCCAAAGATTTTCAGCGAATTAAGGTTGATTGGTTGCTTCCTGGCGGCCATTGCTAATTTTGTTTCCAAGAACTTATAACGATTCCAAGAATCTCAATAACAATGTTCAAGTTTCCTTCCTTGTACAGCGCCCTTGAGGTGATTTTTCACAAAAACGGCGCTATACAAATTGTCCAAATATTAATTTTAATTAATTTACTTTCAATATTTATTTTTTAAATCTTCAATTCTTATTGATTCTTTTACAATTAATTTATTCTGAGACATGCGAATATTAACGTCACCGTTAAACTTTGGGCATTAAAGGTGTTAATTGACTAGGTAAGTAGGTGTTACCAGGTTGTTTTTGTTTCTTTGCATTTCTCGATCAACCGGGAAATTATCGAAAATATCCCGCTGATCTCATAAAATCAATAATTTTTCTCGTTTTGAAATCCAGTATTTGTGTAATGATACCGATTACCAGGTAAGGGTTGCCACTCACACCTTAAAATTTAAAAACAATTAATTCATACATTTTTTTAATAGTACAAAAAATAAAATAAAAAACAAAATATAAAAAAAAGATAACTTTCGGATTTTTTTCTAGTTTATCTGTCAAAACGAATGTCTTCAAACATATTTGTAGACAAAAACAAAAAATAAAGCCCTAATTCAGAGCTGACTGGTAATAATAACTATTATCAAGAATAATAATATTCGTAAATAGCATTAACTTTGTGGCTTACCATATTTATAACTAAAACAGATAAACTTATTATTAAATTATTTAATGATTAAATAAAACAAATTTATAACTTTATTCCACTTATTTTATTTTTTTACTGGACCGGTTTTAGCCTATAAGGGCCATCTTCAGACTAGTGAAGATGACTAGTAGACTGGTCTGAAGATGGCTGATAGGCTGAAACCAGTCCAGTCAAAAAATAAAATAAGTGAAATAAAGTTTAAAAAAATGTTTTTTTAATCATTAAAATGGAATTCTACCAGGAATCAACACTTACAAAATTAGAAATAATGAAATTATTTAACGATTTTCCAATTTCTAATGCTTCTAAGTTTTTTTTTTGTCCCTTTATTACTACGGTGAAGTATTTAACCCCTTAATCCCTATTAAAGAATGATTAGTAGCAATGAGTTGATTGGCGAACTCTGAAAAATTATTGTTATTAAAATATTGAAAAACAAAGTGGTTTTGAACAAAGTTTATCTGTTTTATTTATAAATGATAATAATGCTTGGCTAAATTATATAGCGCCATTTTTGTGAAATATCACCACAAGGGCGCTTTACAAAACCTTAAATCTATGGGTTAATTTACCATTAAACTAATATAAATATCATAAGCTACAGCTAAAATTACCTTATTGATATTTCAATATTAGTTTTTTACATTAGTCGCGGGCTGTGAAAAATTGACGATTTTTTTGTTTAGCAGTAGATCGAGGATTGAGGATTGAGAATCATTACATGAAAATATATTACAATATATTAATGTTTATAAATATTTTTTTACGTTAGTTGTTTTAAATAGCTCGTAGGTAGGTATTTTTTATATGGCAGGCAGAGTATGGAACTCACCGCTCTATTCCACCGAAATAAAAATATATTATTCCAATTCTGTCCGAATGTGAAGTGTTTTTTTTTCACTTTACAGTTGTCCAACTTTTTTTTGTTTTTGTTTTAAGAAAGACAAACATTGCCGGGTTACCAATAACCTGATAATATTGAAAAATTATAAAAAACTTCTACTGCCATCATAATAAGTGGAAGATGTTGTTTGTGCAATGATGAAGGACTTAGCTAGCAGAGGAATTGAACCCACGACGCCCGGGTGGCAATCCGACGCGTTTGTCTACCCACTTACTAAATTAAACCCTCTCAAAGGAAGAGAGGGATGAGTCAATCAACGCAGATGCTTTGGAGAGTCCAAAAAAAATTGAGGAATTTTGTTTTTTGTATGTAATTACGTCATATTTCGAATGTAATTTTTCAAAAAATAATAGCATATTTTTTTAATTTTCCGACTCATCTATTTCTTTCTTGGTAGATATACCTGTATATCTAAGGAACAACTCTGCATACTTAACTCAAAACTCGATTTTGTTGACTCATCCTTCTCTTCCTTTTGCACACAGAAATAACTAACTAACTAACCATCACGCCGTTTCCCCGCAGGGGTAGGCAGAGAGGACGGACCGCCATATAACTCTGTCTTGGCAAACACTTCTTGCTTCATTCTCATTCATACATCGTCTCATACAAACTCTTCTGTTATTCTGACTCTTCACACGACCCGATTCAAGTTTTTGATTCACTTGATTGTGCCATGTCTCTTTCGGGTGTCTTTGACTTCTTCTTCCATTCACTTTCGCACCATATATTTTTTTCACACTCTTTTTCTTTTACAGAAATAACTGATAACTAATTTCGTTTTTTCGCAAAGTCATGCAATCCAAACACAAGTGTTTTAAACTGAAGTTGGAATTCCTTTCCACCTTTGTAGAGATCTTTCGGAGTGATATTTCACAAAAATTGCCATTTAAAAAATTGTTTAAATTATCACGAAAAATGAATGAGAAATAATGTCCCGGCTCAGAGACGTCCCTGATCAAGTGTCACCTCTCTGCCCAACTCACTCTTTCATGGCAACACCTTTGAACAGCTGTTTCTCGCCAACTGAGCCCACACCGCATACCGCTTTGTCTCTCTGCGCACCCGCTACCAAAAACAATCAATTTCAGTTTTTGTTTTCGTCATTCGCCCATGGCTCAGTTGACTTCACAAGTGGATATTTGGGACAAACGATTCTGTTACGGGAACGACTGTTTCTGGAAACAAACACAGAACGACAAAGAACAAAGCTTTGTTCCAAATAGGATTATGCAATGTTGGAACCGACATTGTACTATAGAAGATTATACATGCTTAAAAAAATGAAAAAATAACTTTGTATAAGGCCACAGATATTATTTTATTTTTTATGACCGACCGGTTTTGCTTAGCCTAAGCATCATCAAAGTGTGCCATTATAAATACATACAGAGGGAGAACAAAATATAAAATAAAATAACAATACAATGAGAAAGAGAAAGATAATATGAAATGAAAGAGGCAATACGTCAACTGAGAAGGGTAGGTCGGTCATAAAAAATTGAAATAAAATCTGTGGTCTTATTCAAAGTTACTATTTCGTTTTGATTAAATCTGTCAAACCAAAAATTGATTGCTTTCTAAGAAAATATAGTAGGTCAGTATTTTTTTTTGATAAAAAAGAAAGACAAACATTCCCGAGTTCCAAATAACTTGACAATATCTGGAAAAACTCCTACTGCCATCATAATAAGCGGAGAATTTTGCTTGTGCAATGACGGAGGACTTAGCAAGCGAAAGAAAAGAACTCACGACGCTCGGATGGGAATCCGACGCGTTTGCCAACGTCCAAGTATGTAAGAGAAGGTGTGTGAAAAGGGATAAAGCAAATGCTTCTGAGTTAAAGAGAGATAGAAATGTGAAGTTTCAACCTATCTGTTTAAAAAATGTGTATGTATAATCTATTTTAAAAAAAAAAATTATGTGAATATATATGTGTATATATATATATATATATATATATATATATATATATACGAGGCATGTTCAAAATAAAAGGTGAATTTAGAATTTTCGCGGGCTGTGTACATTCGATTATCGATTTTTTTTTGTTATGTTGGTACGTACACATATGTATATCATATGTTAGCAGTATCAGTCATTTTGGATTAGTGGTTTGTTTTTGACAACTGGAAAGATTAGTCACGTTTTCGTGTGTTCTTCGATTTTTTTCGTGCCGTAAATTGACTTTTTTACCACTACTACTACTACCATCACTCCGTGTTTCCGCAGGGGTAGGAAGAGAGGACGGACCGCCATATAACATTCATCATCGTCTGATACATACTCTTCTGTTATTCTGACTCTTCACATGACCCGATTCAAGTATTTGATTTACTTGAACGTGTCATGTCTTTCTCGGGCGTCCTCGACTTCTTCTTCCATTCACTTTCGCATCA
Source organism: Drusus annulatus (assembly GCA_022651775.1). NCBI lineage: Eukaryota > Metazoa > Arthropoda > Insecta > Trichoptera > Limnephilidae > Drusus > Drusus annulatus. Next base: position 2,513,889 of record JAGWCC010000006.1, read on the forward strand.
TATATTCTTTTCACACTCCTTTCTAGACTTTATAATATGTTCATATGAATTAAATGTGTTTTGACACGTATTAATTAAATAAAAGTTATCGGCGCACGCCGGGCTTGAACACGTGACTTATGGGATCGTAGACGAGTGTCTTACCACTCGACCATGGAGGCCGTCGAAGCTACATTGGTTAACGGTCATAATAAGAAAACGTGAAAATTTTGAGAATGTGTGGTGTGTCCTTAATATGTATTTTTTCCGACAGATCACAATACGAGTTAGGTGGGTAATTAATCACATTGTAATAAATTGATCGATTCTAATGCTTGACGAGTGATGTCACGCCGTAGCTATAAATGTGAATTCTTCATTGCGACACTTCAAAAATTAGACTTCCTACTGACTTTGCGCCGTTCGAGTATTTGCACTGGGAAGGAGAATGCAAACATTCATTTCAAATATTTGAAGTCTGTTTAAACTTCATGCATGAAAATACACCCATTGGTTGGGATGCGGAATATTTTTGAATATTTTTTTAAATTACCGTGGCAAACTCGCGTCTAGCTTGTCAATATTGCGACAGATGGAGTGCTATCAGATAAACAAGAACAAGGGTTTGGTAATGCTAACACTTGACAAACGGAAGATGGTTCTGTAGGCATTAAACATTATTTTTAGTACAAACGTACATTGTGAGTTGTACAAATGAGCTAATGTTATAATATTCAATTAGAATTAACTTTAAAGCTTTTATGTTTTTTATTTTTATATTATTTATTTGAAAAATATCAATAATCTTCAACGTCAATAGGAAACAGAAAAAAATAACTCTATTTTTTATGTTTTTTCAATTCTTAGGTTCTTAAATATTATTTAAGAAATAATTTTTTTTTTTTAATTTAAAAAAACAATTTGTAGTTAAAAGTTCTGCTAGGTAATTATTTTTACGCGTGACAGCTGTTTCGTCTTTTGAGGGCATTATCAAACTGTGAAGAAGCCACATACAGACGGACTATTTATATCGTATTTAATATTATTATTATTTTCAACTACCAATGTCCCCATTGATTTAAAATACTTCTTTTTTAAACTTTAAATTCATGGTAGAACTCCATTTTAATGATTAAATAATACCAAATTTTCAACTTTATTCCACTATTTTTTATTTAAGACCTAACTGGTTTCACCTTATGACGGACATCTTCAGACTGGTACAATTTTAAGTAAATCTTATAAAAGACCGCAGATTTTATTTTATTTTTTTATGACTGATTGGTTTCGCTTAGGCTAAGCATCATCAGGGTATAAAATTATGCATACAAAGCTTATATTTCATTTGCATTATTTATCGGTTATTTCACTTCTTGGCATAACCCGACTTAAACCAAATAACCATCACCGTTTCCCAACAGGGGTAAGCAGATTGGATAGCCATCACACAACTCTGTCTTGTCATACACTCTTTTCTTCATTCGCATTCACGCATCGACTTCTGCGACAGCATTAATTTCTTGACATGAACCGAGTCAATTATTTAATTCAGTTGATTATATCATATCCTGTGACGTCCCAGATATCTTCTCCCATTCACTTGCTCCTCGTATATTCTCCTGACCTACTTCTACCAAACGCCACCGTACCGTTTTATGCTAATATTGTGTATTTTCTACTATAATTAATATACTTCTCATGATTACCACACACGACCATTTTTTTAAAAAATAAAATCGTTCGTCAACAGTGAAAATTAATTATTCATACGAGCGTCAAAAAAAATCTATCCATATAAAAGTAATGACTCGCCAAGTAGGCTTCGATGTAATTCCTTTTTTCAGTGATAAATTTATTGGTTTCACTACACACTTTGCTAGACGCCTTATTTATAAATAACGGTTCAAATTAATTAAATTATCTCCATAAACCTTAGTAACCGGTTTGTTGAATGAATCCGGTCTGCGTATTTAAATACCTGACGCGGTTCATTTATATTTTGTAGTGGCAATTTCAATTTACAAGAAATTCACTATAATTAAGTGTGTGAGAGTATAAATTAGCGATGCGATGTTTACATATTGATTAATGATTTCCATCTGATTCGGTGGTTTACATTCAATAACAATAAATATAAAATAGCCAGCTACCGCCGAAGCTATTTTAATATTACAACATTGCAACACTCTTTTTTACTGAAGGTTTTCTAATAGGTAAAGATACATATACTTCAATAAAAGAATTGGATCTCATATTCTTCATAAAAATGATCGTGGTAACAGATTAAATAATTAAGAAGGACTGGAAATAAAGAAAGCCATAAAAATTAATAGTCACCTTCCTTATAATCAGATACATTTGTCCAGTAGTCCAATATTAGGTATATTTCCCGTAAACTCATAAAATTAATCATTATTCTTTAATCACCTTCTCAGTTGACGTTTTGTCTCTTTCAATTCATTTTATATATCTATTTCTCTTTGTTCTTTTTTTATAATTAAAATGTTATTCTATTGTTTTCTCATCGTTACTTTATTTTTATTTTTTCTCTTTCTGTATGTATACATAACCACACACTTTGTATTTTTGTTTAGTATAATTGTGTACCCTGCTGATGCTTGGGCTAAGCGAAATTGCTCGGTCATAAAAATTAAAATAATATCCGTGGTATTGTACAAAGTTATTTTGTTCATTTATTGAAATACATTTATGACTTAGCAAATAAATGGAAATCTTCAGGAAAGTATTCTTGCACTTACAAAATAGTATCATAAGAACTTCCATTCACATACTTCTTCCATTGAGAGAAATCCTGTTTTTAGTAACATTAATTGAAAAATTGCTGAACGAAGTCATGTCCATATAATCTGAAGCAAGTTATGACGTTGCCTTATAAGAAAATATGAATTTCCAAGTTAATAACTGCAAGTTTTTGTGATTGTGCCTTTCAACATACTCTCCGGTGATATCAACATCAGACTTGATATTAATACTTATATTTATCTGCCAAAATAGTGTATTTCATATTCATCAAATTGATGGGCAAATCTGACATCTGCACAAATCTTTATCACAGTTTTAAGTCTCAACACTCAAAATTGACCTTAAACGTCACTGCGTAGTTTTCTAATACAACCAAAACTACAAAAGATTTATTTTTAAATTCTACACGAATAGTTAAGAAAATCTATAAGGTTTCTAGTGAATACAGTTTTACAACGGTAATTTTTTAGATTCTATGAAAAAAATACTGAAATGACAGTAAAAGGTAAAGTTTTGAAACCAAAAAAGTAATTTTTGAAGATTTTACCTAAAATTAAAGTATGCTTTTTATAAAAAAATTAACTGATTGCCATTTAATAATTGTATTCCCTGGAAATCTCAGACATTTTCCTAACTATCAATATAGAATGTAATATTACTTGTATTAGAAAGCCAAAAAGTGTGTATTTTTAAATGCTGAATCTTAATGTTTCACTAGTCTCGGGGGTTTGACAACACCATTGACTCATGATAAAACTGCATCTTCAAATAGAGGTGTTTTTAGATGGTCAAATATTCTCGGAGATTACCTAACCCTGAGTTTTTCCTTTTTTCAGTTCGTTTTTTACTGCATCCCTGTATTACCTGAAATAATTCATTGTTTCTGATGATATGACCAAACTATCTACTGCAGTTTGCACTTTTTTTAATGTTGACACTTTTCCAGTGTTTAGTCATCTTTGTTACGACCTCGATATTAGTTATTCGATGTATCCAGGGAATTCTAAACACGCGATGATATGCTCAAAGTTTATAGTTCCCATATTATTTACATATTCACCTGTCGAGGTCTACGTTGTCTCTATATGACATGATATATTTTTAAATTTAGACATTTTTCAAAAACACTAATGATGACAACCATTTTTCACTGTTTTATTTTTCAGTGTAGAACTTTTTATTGAAATCATTGTCAACCTTGTATTCTACAATTTATTATTTTTCTTTTAATCACGAATAAAAATTTATATTTTTAATACTTCTATGTAGTGATGGAGTCTCAGAGCTACAATACACAGGAGGGATAGCTTTGCGAAACAGTGTAGTGAGGGTTGCAAATGTTTCCCTAACTCGGGCGTGGTTACAGTTTTCATGGACACACCTTTTAACCATCGTAGAAAATTTCGAAATTATGTTTTGTTTATTTGTATAACCACTTTTTTACAGTATTGTTATCAACAAAAATATAGGATATAACCTCAAAAATCGTTGAGTTATTTCGTTTAGTAAAACGTAGGGGGCGGAGTCTCTGGAGATGCGGGTGATTTATCGTAAATTTGGATAGGTTAGGTAAAAATATTTGGCTCTCTCTCTATCTATATTCTTACTCCAAGGGTGGGGTCAATGGAAACTGCCACTTATCTCAAAAGGTCTAAAACCCTATTAACCGTTTTATTAAATGTCCCCTTTGTAATGTCATTATGAGCATTTTTTCTTCCCATGGAAATAAAACAACTCACCTTACTAGCGAAATACTATTTGAAAAAACGTGTTTCAATAAAAAATAAGAAAATAATACATATATTTTATATTTTTTTCTACAGCATTGTTTGGGTTATCAAATTGAGTAAATTTTACTTAAATATTCAGAAAAATATTCTTGTAATCTTTCGATAAACAATATGCTTAAAGAACCTGCAATATATCCCCCTTAGATTAAATTGTTGATAATAACTCTTCGATTGAATGAACATTAGGAATGTTGATATTATTGTTATTCTCTAGTAGTAATAAGTACAAAAACAACAATTTTTTAAAAATTTAATGTATCTTGTCTATTTGTATTGTATTTATCAATGATTGTACACTAACTGGTTTTTTATAACTGGATTTTTTCACGTAAGTGAAAAAATCTGTTAAAACCCAGTATAAATAAAAATAAATAAATAAATAAATTGAAATGAGTCTAATATTTTGCCTTGAATCTACTTTTACGAGTTAAAGCTATGTGAACTACCTTTACCTTGGAATTGATCATCTAAGGCATTAAATCCTTGATTAAAAAATAATCAACCTGAATTCTTTACACAACTCCGAGTAGATACTTGCTTTACTTCACATTTTTATTAATTATTATAATATTGGGATAATTTGTAAAACGCCGTTTTTGTTAAAAAATAACCTCAAGGGTGCTGTACAAATCCTAATTTCTAGTTAATGTTAATTCCTAGTTTATATAAATATACAGCAACGTTATGTGACAACTGTCATATTATGTGACAACTTGTCTTTTCTCTTTCTCTCTCACGGTTTACAACGTAAAAACCCGGAGAAAGTGATTTATCGTGAATTTGAGGTTGGGTAAAACTATTTAGCCCTCTCTCTCTATATGTATTCTTGCTCTGAGCCACTGTATGATGTCTTCAAGAAACAAAAAACCAATAAACTTGAATTGCATTAAAAATATTATTTTTTTTACTTATAATTAAAAATCATACATGGCTGGTCAAAAACTACATTGTTGATTCGGAAACATCATTTAACTAACTATTGTATTATATTCAGTACGTACTCGTAGTATAGCATTATATTAAACAAGTCTTAACGGGTCCACAAGGAGTCTGTTCTAACTGACGATTATAAAATCTGTCATAATCATCTGGAGAACATGTGTATTAATTATGAGAGATTAATTCTAAGGCAGGGAGCGAAACCCATTCTCAACCAATTCGTGTAGGAAGGCGATCATTAATCCATGCATACCCTGTACATCATACCTACACAGGTAGATACACATTGATTAAAAAGTCTACAAAATATCTACAAAAACGTTTAAAACTAAAATACGTGTAATTAATAAATTTATATGCGTTACGTCTTTAGGGTTTTCTATGAATTGAATTAGACTAGTGAATATTCCAACGTGGGTGGTTAAAAAGATTTATGTTTGTGGGCAGTAACCTGGGCACCAACATGTGTATACATGTATTAGAGATTATGCTTTATCGTTCAGTAAACCAGAATGTTTAAGAATTTAGACCGTGTTTATAACACGCCTGAGTGGGTGTATTCCTCGGGCTAAAATTTGCTGAAATAATGCTTTTTTATAATTGTTTTTTTTTATAAATTTAATATTGAATAATCACTCGATGACCAATGGGAAAGTAAAATATTATTCCCGTATTTCAAGAAATATACATAACATATGTTTCTGTGTTGGTTTATAACCACCCTGTAGCTGTTTCGAACCGGTACAAGGTGTTTTGAAGCTTTTTGCCAGTTTTTTTTTTCATTCTTTAACTTTTTTTGATAATTTTGCCAGAGGCGTTTTGTTTAGTAAATTTTGCGTCCGAAAAATTATACCGATCTGTCTTATTCTGTGAGTCTCGCTGTATCACACTAAATCGATTGAATCATTTTTAGGAGTTTCTACGAAAGAAGGTGGCGAATTTCTACTTTTTCATTTGAATATTTCGTGAGAACCTGGGTGTGTATTTTTTTAAATGTGAATACCACATACAAATTCCAACTGACCGAGGCTACGCGATTAAAAATCTCTGATTGTGGCATATTGTGAGAAAGAATTGGGTGAAAAGAGGAAGGTGATGGAAAAGAAGAAGGTTGGAGAGAACCTGGAAGCAAGAAACGTTTTGATTTTCATCGGTGGTCTTTTACCAGGTGAAGGAAAGTGGCGAATACCTAACTACTTATCATTATAATTCTTGAAGGTAATAAGATAATTGTATTTTTTTTTCGGTGTCTAGACACCTGCCTAGATGCATTTAAATATTTTTAATCTATTTTTGCAGAAAGCAATTACTTTGAGATTTGACAAATTTAATTAAAATGAAACAACAACTTTTTTATTTTGATTTTTATGACCTACCGGTTTCGCTTAGTCTAAGCATCATCAGGGTAGAAAATATAACTAAACAAAAAATACCTAGTGTGTGGTAATATATACTCATACATACAGAAGGGAGAACACAATGTAATCAGGGTAGAAAATATAACTAAACAAAAAATACCTAGTGTGTGGTAATATATACTCATACATACAGAAGGGAGAACACAATGTAATCAGGGTAGAAAATATAACTAAACAAAAAATACCTAGTGTGTGGTAATATATACTCATACATACAGAAGGGAGAACACAATGTAAAATAATAAAAAAAGAGAACAGTACGAAAACAAAAGAGTAACATTTAAATTATAACAAAAAAACAGAGAGAAAGAGACAAATAATATGAAATGAAAAGGGCAAAACGTCAACTGAGAACGTGATAAAGGAAAAATAAGAAATTTTATGAGTGTACGGGAAATATACATAATATTGGAATACTGGACAAACTTAACTGATTATTAAGAATATGACTATTATTTTAATGACTTTCTTTATTTCTAGTGCTTTTAAATTATTGAATCTATTGCCATGACCATTTTTGTACAGAATATGAGCACCGGTGCTTTTATTGAAGGTGTGATCTTTTTCAATAAGACGATTGGGGAATTCTGAATAATCGTGGTTATTTAAACATCTAAGGCATTCTTCAATTCTAACGTTGACATTAAGGGTTGTTTTACTAGGATAAAATGCAGAATTTGACGGCCTCCGTAGTCGAGTGCTAATACGCTTGACTATGAATCCAGAGGTAGCGGGTTAAAAAAAAAAATTGTATCGGTTAGATTAGTATTTCTGAGTTAGTGATTCACCCGAATGGTACAACATAAATAATGTTCTGAAGAAATTATAAATTCATTTTTTATTTAATCGTGGGTAAAGATTGATGGCCTGATGGATAGTTTGATGAGTACAAAATATTATCTACTTTATCTAAGCTGTACTAGCAGAACTGAGGCGCTTGCACGTTTCTTTAGTCTTATGTAGACACTTTAACAACGGGTAGGTACGAAAGAAGGTCCCTCTCTCTGTGTGCCAGCTAATATTTACATGTCAGAAAGGGGTAATTTTAAATTAATAGTCACAATTTATCATTGGTAATCGAATGAAAGGGTAACCGCCGGAGATTGACCAATTTGATCTTAGTCTATACGATATAGAAGGTTTTATATTTTATCTCTGCCCTAAGCGATGTGGAGAATAGTGAATGTGAGAGGTTGTGTTGATTCAATCTAAAGAAAAAGTTAAGGAAGGTATTTAATACCCATTCTTTGCTAGATTTGCTAAAAACTTTAAAAAAAATATAAACTACAACTTAATGAATGCTCCAATAAGAAATTTTCCAAAGAAGCGAAGCTAACAGTCCACAATGGAGTGCTTATACCAACCCTGATGTATGGCATTGAGGCATGGAACTGGCAGAGGAAGGATGAAAGTAGACTGAATGCTGTGAAAATGAGATCTTTGAGACGTACCATATGTACGGTAAAACCATGTATGACCGTATTAAAAATGTGGATATCCGGAAAGAATGCAAGGCTGATGTGAGCGTAATGAATAGGATCAAGAAAGGGACGCTTAGATGGTTTGAGCATGTAGAGCGAATGAACGAAGAAAGGAGTGTGAAAAGAATATATGATCCGAAAGTGAATGGAAGAAGAAGTCGAAGACGCCAGAGAAAGACATGGCACGATCAAGTAAATCAAATACTTGAATCGGGTCCTGTGAAGAGTTCGAATGACAGAAGAGTATGTATGAGACGATGTATAAATGGCAATGAAGCAAGGAGTGTGTGCCAAGACAGAGTTATATGGCGGTCCGTCCTCTCTGCCTACTCCTACGGGTAAACAGTGTGGTGGTTAGTTAGTTTTTTTTTAAATTAACGTATATACCTACGTAATGAACGTTTTGTTGTTATTTTACATTTAACAATTATTTCCAGGATATATATAATTTGGATATACACTTATACACTCAGAGCAATAATATACCAGGAGGGATAGCTTTGCGAAACAGTGTAGTTAGGATTTTTGATTTTTTCCTTTCCCATGGACACACATTTTTACATCCATTCATAGCACATCGACATAATGTTTTGTTTATTTGTATAACCACTTTCCACAGTATTTTTATCAACAAACATATAGGATATAACCTCAAAAACCGTTGAGTTATGTCGCATAACAAAACGTAGTGGGCGGAGTCGCCGGAGACGCGGGAGAAGGAAAACATACTTATGTACCGAAAAGTGGTCCATTATTATGTGACAACTTGTCTTGTCTCTTTCTCTCTCGCAGTTTACGGCGCAAAACCCGCAGAAAGTGATTTATCGTAAATTTGTATAGGTTAATTAAATTTTTCTCCATTTATTTCCTTACTTCAAGCTTGTAAAATACATTGTTTGAAATGGCTTATGCCGTGTTTGTTGAAGAAATCTGAATAGTCAGACACTTCTTAACCCTTCTCATCTACATCTACTTCCCCTCCCCACTACCTCCAGCCTCACAACATACCCCAATTTGGGATGCCATATTCTAACTGTTTCTAGACGGTTTGGAACAGTTGGGACTCTTTTATTCAGTTTAATTTTTTTAAAGGTCTGAATATAGCATTCACAAAATTTAATATCAAGGTGGTAGGAGTCAATGCCTCTCTTTTTTTAAATTACTTTGAAACAGCTGTTGATTACCTACACATTTGACCCGTTAAAAAATAAGTTACAAAATTAATTTAACACTTTTCACCATTGATTTCTAATTATAATATTTTGTGAGATCATAATAAGGCGCCGAACGTCGAAAAATCTCCCACTTGCCAAAAAGCTAACTTAATTGAACTGCACGAGCAGAGAAAAAAAAACGTAACGGAGAAATATTATTATTAATTACTAGTAAATTATTATGGATAAAAATAACCATTTTGGTTGAACCTCACTCCAAAGCATCAATGATGATAGCAACCGATATTTAATATTAATTATTTTAAACACAATCGATTAAAACAATTAAACAAAAAAACCGAAAGCGGATAAAATGTTAAATCTAATCTTCTCCATCGTCCAAAGTCATAATCGAAGAAAAAATCGATTCAGAAAAAAAATGTTTCCAATTTTACAAATTGGTTTGCTGCTCCGTCATTATTCTGTGAAGAGAAAGGCTGCATCTCTTTCGCGCTGCATGTGAAAGACGCGGGCGAGGGTGAGACAGATATCAGAGTTTAATATGAAGTGATTGACCCACGGTCAAATTATTTATTGCCTCGATAAATCAAAAGCGCCAACACAGAGACGGGGTGCACACACATACTCACACACACATGAACACGTATCAGATCTTGAAGTAACAATGTATGGAGAGGGAGAGCTAATTCTTTTTACCCAACCTATACAAATTTGGGATAAATCGCTTTCTCCGGGTTTTTACGTCGTACACCACGAGAAAGAAAGAGACAGCAAAATCTTCCAAATTATCACACCACTTTAAAGTATTGTTTGAATGTTCTTCGTTTCCCGCGTCTCCGTTGACTCCGCCCACACCTTTTGATACGCGATATAAATTAACATAGCTTTATTAGGTTACATGCTATATTATTGTTTTTAACAATACTGTGAAAAAGTGGTTATAAGAATAAACAAAAACATTATGTATAAATACCTTATCCCTAGTCCTAGCCACGCCCAGGTCTAGCCGAGTCCGGCAAATCACATAAAAACTGACTACAGCAGCGCTTTCTCTTGTATATTATTGCTCTGAGTATCATATGATCAGATTTATTGATTGTTAATTTGTGTTACATCTAGAGCAATGTTTGATTTTTTTTCTAATCTCTTCTATTTCTTAACTAACTAATTAATTCCTTATTTTTTCTTAATTTAAAACAGTTAATTCGTGGTGGAACTCCATTGTAATGTTTTACTCAATAAGCATCAATTCCGGACATTGATAGTATATACTCGTACTCCATAGATTTATTAAAATTGAACCAGTCTGCAGATGCCCGTCATAAGGTGAAACCGGTCTTAAGAAAAAATAGTGGACTAAAGTTAATAATCATTAACTAACTAATCATCACTACGTTTCTCCGCATAGGTTGGCAAAGAGAATGGACCGCTATGCAATTCTGTATTGGCACACACCCCTTGTTCAATTTACATTCATACATTGTCTCATAAATACCCAGTACGCAGATCGGTAGGTACCTACTTTGCTTACTTCGTTTAGGTATGTGCAAAATGTGAACAAAGTATGAAAGTAATTGTGCATTATCTTTTAAAAAACCTCACTACTTATTACAAAGAAAAACTGATAGCGATATAAATGGTTCTTGATAGCACGGGGTGACCATGTTTCGCAAAATCAGAAGCGGGCTACTTCGGAAAAGTTTTTTTTTAATTCTGTTTTTCTAGGTACCTACCTACTTAATCATCTTATTTTATTGAGTTTTAAGATCGCTGATAATTTTATTTATTTCAATTCTGAACTTCGACCCCTTATTCCAAGTTTCAATTTGATTGTGAAGCACTCAGTGGCGTGCTGTGACATTTTATATAATTTTCGTAATATTACAAATCACAACTAATATTAAAAAAAAATATGGCTAATTATGTTTTTGTTTGAAAATCTAACAATAAAGTTGTAAGAAAGATAGGTACCTACCGATTTTCCATAAAACCAATTGAATCAATATCATTATTATGCACTTCCTAGAATAGGTACCTACCAATTTGTAAGCCATAATATATTCATTTTATTGGATTATTGGTTATACAGACCACGAATGTTATTATATTTTTTTATGTCCGGCCAGTTTCGCTTAGCCTAAGCATCATCAGGGTACAAAATTAAACTAAAAAAAATACGAAGTGTGCGGTTATATATACATACAGAGAGAAAAAAATATTTAAAAAAATAACAAAACAATGAGAAAATAATAGAATAACTGATAATATTTTTACCTACCACTACGTACCGACAAAATCGTGACGCAAAGAAAGGTTATTAAAATTATTAGGTACCTACCATATTTGTTAAGGTTCTGCTGAGTACATTTATAAGTATATATAACAGATGTTTCGCCTCTGGAACGCTTAAAAAATGCATGTAGTTTATTACCTAAAGTAAAACAAATTCTAGTAAATAAAATAACCATAAAAAAAAACAATGGTAAAAATCGTTCCCTAATGTAAAAAAAAATATTCTCCGATCACAATGGGTTTAAATACAATGAAAATGTTATTTCACTTAAAAATAATTAAGCTTAATTTTATTTTCTTCTTGGGAACCAACCAGAAATACGAATGTCCAGTGGAACGTGCGCGCGGCCGCCATCTTTGTGTTTCGTCCAATCAGAATCGTGCTCTTTGATTGGTGGAGAGGGAAACATGGCGGATGTTTTTGCACATGTCAATAATGATCTCAATGACAGGGTTTTTATTTTCAAACACAAACCTGATCTTTTTGTTCTCCAGATTTAAATAAAATTGCATGGTTTTCCTATATATTTATATCAAATTCGGTAGATAATTTGACTGTGTCAATTTTAAGGAGCTCCTAAAATTACGAAACGTTATTTTAGAATCCAAAACATAACATCCATTTTAGATTATATTTTACTTGCTTTTTTTTCATTCTGTTATATTTCATTAAAAATGGTTAACTTTTCCAAATTAGAAAAAAACTGATTTCCAACACAAAATCAAAATAGTTAACTTTTCCAAATTAGTAAAAAACTGATTTCCAACACAAAATCAAAATGGTCTTTTAATATATTTTATGGATTCTTTCGTAATCCTTTGCTAACTAGCTAGGGTTTATACAGATAACCCTCATAATGTCTATTTAACTAGTACTACGGCTCATTAGGCCTTATTACTATCGCCATCTGATGGTTGTATTTAATTGACTGAATTTAAGTTTACATTAGTGAGTTCTCAGGGAAAAAAGTCTTCTCTGGATAAAAAAACCCTGGTCAACAAAATGGTTTAATTTTACAATATAGTAAAAAACTGATTTCCAACACAAAATTGAAATGGTTAACTTTTCCAAATTAGTAAAAAACTGATTTCCCACACAAAATCAAATCCAATTGTATTTTTAACTAAGTTTGTAATTATAATAATATTTCTATAATTTGTACAGCGCCATTTTTGACAATAATCACCACAAGGGCGCTATGCAAATCTTAATTTCCTTACTCCATCTTATTACTAACTACTTAAAATCCATGACATATTGATATTTATTTATATTATGTACAGAAATAATAAAGAGAAGCATACTTACCTGGCAGGTCACTTCAAATAAGCACAGTTATTTGACTTCATTTCTAGTTTGGAGAAAGATATGGTTTTGCACTCAGAGAACTTGATATCAGCAAAAATTATATAGTTAATATTTATTTAAATTATAAATGTTTTTTCATTGTTCAGTTTCAGGGCATAAAAACAAATTTCTAGATGAGCTTTCTGAATTAGTAGTACAGTTTAGGGGTTTGATTAAAATTTATAAATCCAAAGATGACTCGCTCTATAAGAGACGGATTATGGTGAAAAGGTTCCACTGACACAACCCATGGTCGGACTACTTGCACTTTAGATTTCAACTGGTAAACTTCGTGTATGTGAATGTTCTTTTACACTTTATTTTAAATGTTATAGTGAATACCGCACAAAGTCCCAACTGCTCCTAACCATCTAAAGATAGTGACACTATGGCATCCCCATTATTTATTGGGGTATGTTGTGAGGTTGAAGGTAGTTGATAGGAAAATGAGATAGGGAAGAGAAAGGTTAAGAAGTACTTGGCTATTCAGATCTGGTCACCAAACACGGCTAAAACCATTTCAAGCGACGTTCAATTCTGAACGGCGATCTTTCACCAGGGCGATATTTTGAGTATCTACCACTCCAAGCCGTGTCGCAAATATACTTTACATTATTTTATATGAATCAAATATGTTACGATGCCGGGTTTGAACCGGCGACCTCTGGATTCGTAGTCAAGCAGGCCGTCAATACTAAGGCGACCTAGTGGTGCAATTTAAATAAGTCTAGTATTATTTATTTATTTACGCCTGTTATTGGCTTTTACATACATGTAAACATTTATTTTGATTTTTAAACAATAACCTCAATAGTGCAAAAAATTGTGTAAAATAAAGCAAAAAAGAGTACTGAATAGCAAATACAAAAATATTGTGTATTAAAATAACCAATAATATTTTATAATAATAATAATAATAATAATATTTGGACGATTTGTATAGCGCCGTTTTTGTGAAAAATCACCTCAAGGGCGCTGTACAGATCTTACTTTCTATCGTTACATATTAATTCCTAGTTTAAATAAGAAAATATACAGGAACATACTTTTTTTTATTTTTATAAATAACAGGTTCAAAAATATTTATTTATATATGCCCTTATGAGCTTTTACATAACAGTGTAATATATAACATAAAATAATAGTGACATAAAAATAACATAGGGTAAGTGATTAGCACCCAAAAACATAAGTAAGTTAATAGAAATATTATAATGCAATAAATTAACGGTAATATTTTTGAAAGAGGTATGCTATTACAGCCTTCTTGTAACTAGATTATGTGCAGTTGAATATATCTACTATATCAGCGAAATAATTACCCACTGTATTATTATTATTATTATTGTAAAAGAAAATAAAAATAATAATTTAGTAACAGGTCCAACTATTAGTTTTATTACTTTATTATTAAACTCTTCTTGGTAGTGAATTTCTAATAAGGTTAGTTAAAAAAAATGATAAACGATTTATTTTTCTCACATTTAAATCCTCTAGTATTCAAAAACTAACAACCGCCACCGCCCTCATAGTATTTTGTATTATATCTCGAGACAACTTAGTCCCAGCGGTTTTAGATTCCATGTCACCCCACTGCCCGGCTGGCCGCATCCCATGCCCGTAGGCAGTTGGTTACTCTGTGTGTTGGCCGGTACGTCCGCCGCGCATCAGCTGCCGCAACTAGTGCTGCCAGCTACGTCGGATAATTCTTGCGGCTGTAATATCAACCACCGTTTACGTTCTCACATCACGCAGATAATTATCAATAATATAATCCAAACTTTCGCAAAGATTATATAGGTACTAAACTAGTTCAAGCTTTGCTGGATGGTATTTAAATCAAATAACGGAATGGCTCCCGCTTATTTATCGATACTGTGTATTCCTGAAGATTCTAATTCACGAAAGTCAACCCTTAGATTAGCAACGTCATTGGCTATTGGAAAGTTGAAGGAACCAAAGCGCACACCAGGCACATTCATGGCACATGTTGACATAATGTTTTTGTTTATTCGTATGACCACTTCTTCTTCCATTCACTTTCGCATCGGATATTCTTTTCACACTCCTTTCTTCGTTCATTCGCTCTACATGCCCAAATCGTCTAAATAATCTGAATAATTTTAGTAGATACATATGTTAGTAGGTCGGTGGATAATTACCTGAACTTTTCTATCTAGGAGTAGGTAGGAGGTAGGTACTAATTAAATAAATATTTTAGTTCAAGAAATGGATGCATTCGCATTTTTCCTACCCCGCTGTATAATTTCACAGGTAGATCATATCAAACAAATTAATAATGCCTCCAACAACATATTGTTCATGGTAAAAGCGATTCTGCGAATTGTCCCGAGTAGATATCCACAATGCAGTTGCTATGACCAATCAAATCCCCTCATAACTTTATAATTAAAACAATAATAATTAATGGCGTACCTAATTATTCCGCGATTTCTGTGTTAACCTACTACTTTGTATTTTATTGAAACATCGATCCAGCGGCTGCCCGACCCACTGCGTGCACTGCGCTCAGCCCACACAGCCTACTTTGTAGAGATTGAGCATTGTAACTGGAGCCCTGGACCCCTAACACAAGAACATCGATATGATTTCATCGACAATGACTGTAGATCGCCAACGAACAACAGTTTACGTCTTTTTTTTCAATATTGTGTTTAGCAACATTATTCATTTATTTATTTATTTAGTTTTCAATGATTTTACTTTTTATTTTTTAATTTATTTATGAATGTATTTATTTAGTTTTTAATGATTTTATTTTGTATTTTGTTAAGTTATTTTATAATTTATTAGTTATTTTATTCATTTATCATTTATTTATTGAATACGCCTAGTGCATTAAATAGAGAAATAATGAAAATTATTTTCTTAAACAAAAGAAAGAATATTTTTGTAGAAAGCAATCACTTTGTGCTTTGACATATTTAATGAAAATTAAATTATATTTTGAAATCCAATAAAATTCAGATTAATATAATTAATGGTCAGTTAATTTTGTGCAGTAGTCCAATATGAGGTATATTTTCGGAAAACTCATGTAATTTCTCATTATTCTTTTATCACCTTCGAAGTTGACGTTTTGTCTCTTTCGTTTCATATTATTTATCCTTTTCTCTCTATTTTTTGTTATAATTTGAATGTTGTTCTATTATTTAGTCACTGTTCTCTTATTTTATATTATATTGTGTTCTCCCTCAGTATGTATATAAATATGTAGACTGAGGGAGAGAAAAAATTATCAAAAACTGACTAAACTGCCTGGGATAAATACCATCTATGTACTCTAAGGTGTATATACCAGTGTACTCAGAGAAATAATATACCAGGAGGGATGGCTTATGTAGTCAGGATTGTTGATTTTTCCCTGACTCGGGCGTGGCTAGGACTAGGGCTAAGGGATGTATACATCCATTCATAGCACATGTCGACATAATGTTTTTGTTTATTCGTATTACCACTTTTTCACAGTGTTTTTACTAACAAAAATATAGCGGATAACCTAAAAAATTGTTTAGTTGTGTCGAGTTTAGTCGCATATGAAAACATGTGGGCGGAGCCCCGGAGACGCAGGAGACCAAGATCATCCCTACGGTACATAAAAGCGGTGTGCTATTTTTGTTGTCTCATGGTGTACGTCGTAAAAACCCGGAGAAAGTGATTTATCGCAAGTTTGTATAGGTTAGGTAAAAATAATTAGCTCTCTCTCCATACATTGTTCCTTCAAGGTCTTAACACAGTTAGTAGTCGCCGTACAGTGGCGTTCCTCGGTTAATAACTGTAATATTCCCCGTAGCTTGGCTCAGTGGTGGCGATGCAGCGCGCACGCAACGCCAGCAACAAATTAACCTAATAGGCGGATTGTGGATGGATACAACATTGTGTTTGCGTTGTTATTAACTAAAAATACACCTACCAGTGGCGTGCGGGACGTGATGGCTGCCATTTTTTCAGAAAAAATACTAATTCTTTAAAAAAATCACACAAATTTTAGAACAAGTAATATCCTTAAGCCATTTCACATTGTAATCGACATCTGTAAAGTGTGAAAACCTTTCATTAAACTTACACATTGCTCGTTAAAATCTAAACATATGGAAACTCTTTCAATTTTGTAAACGCACTGGTGAGAATTTTAGCAAAATATGAGTTTTAATTATCATAACCTATTTT